>CM062297.1:705484425-708210231 GCA_031216915.1 Pictodentalium vernedei
TGTTTGATGAAAAGGATAATGTTTCAATGTTTATGAAAGGATTATGAAAAGAGACAAGAATTGTGATAATTGGGAATATGTTCATTTCTCTTCCCTGTATGCTATGATTATGATAAAAATAATATGAGGTGTACACTGTACTAAAAAGCTGAGGGGTGGTTTAATATGACCTCACAGTTAAGGTATGTGCCCTCACAGTTAACGTATATCAACAAAAGGTTACCAAGTTACAGTGAAATTATTCCAAAACGAGTCATCCTATCAAGTTACATTAAAATCCCTTCATAAATATGGCCTGTAGACTGTGCTAAAGGGTTTTCGGGCTTCGGGCCCCTGAGCATCAGTTTCCCATTGCATCCAAAGGGGACGTTCTCATCTAGACATTATATGAAGTCAACCTACCAAGTTACAATGAAATCCCTTAATAAATATGACCTGTAGACTGTGCTAAAGGTTTTTGGGCTTCGGGCTCTGGCAGCCATCATGGTTGAATGATCACAACCAAAGGGGACATTCTCATCTGGGCATCATCTGGAGTGATCCTACACAGTTACAATGAAATCCCTTCATAAATATGACCTGTAGACTGTGCTCAAGGTTTTTGGGCTTCGGGCCCCTGAAACCGTCACAGTTGACCAATCACGACCAAAAGGGGATGTCATCATCTAGGCATTATATGGAGTCAAACTTACGGGTTACAATGAAGTCCTTCCATAAATATGACCAATAGACTATGCTAAGGTTTTGGGGTTTGGGGTTCAGGCAGCCATCAAGGCTGAATGATCGCGACCAAAAGGGGACGTTCTCATCTAGACATTATTTAGAGTCCTACCAAGGTACAATGAAATCCCTTCATAAATATGACCTGTAGACTGTGCTAAAGATTTTCGGCTTTTGGGCCCCTGTAGCCAACACACGTTGCCTAATGGTGTCCAAAAGGGGCTGTTCTCATCTAGACATTACATGAAGTCACCTACCAAGTTACAATGAAATCCCTTCATAAATATGATCTGAAGACTGTGCTAAGGTTTTCTGGGCTTCAGGCACCTGTAGCCATCACAGTTGACCAACCACAATCAAAAGGGGATGTCATCATCTAGGTCATTATATGGAGTCAACCTAACAAGTTACAATGAAATCCTTCCATAAATACGACCTACAGACATGCTAAAGGTTTTTGGGCTCGGGCACCCATCAAGGCTGAATGATTACGACCAAAATGGGACGTTCTCATCTAGACATTATATGAAGTCAACCTACCCAAGTTACAATGAAATCCCTTCATAAATATGACCTGTAGACTGTGCTTAAGGTTTTCGGGCTTCGGGCCTGGGCAGCCATCATGGTTGAATGATCACAACCAAAGGGACAATCTCATCTGGGCATCATCTGGAGTGATCCTGTGAAGTTACAATGAAATTCCTTCATAAATATGACCTGTAGACTCTGCTCAAGGTTTTCAGGCTTCGGGCACCTGCAGCCATCACAGCTGACCAATCACGACCAAAAGGGGATGTCATCATCTAGGCATTATATGGAGTCAACCTAACAGGTTACAATGACATCCTTCTATAAATATAACCTTTTGCCTATGCTAAAGCTTTTTGGGCTCGGACACCCATCAAGGCTGAATGATCATGACCAAAATGGGACGTTCTCATCTAGGCATTATACAGAGGCATCCTACCAAGTTACAATGAAATCCCTTCAAAAATACAACCTGTAGACTGTGCTAATGGTTTTCGGGTTTTGGGCTCGGGCAGCCATACCAGTTGCCCGATCGCGACCAAAAGGGGACGTTCTCATCTAGATATGACCCCAAACCTGCATATGAAATTTCGTGACGATCAGACAAGAACTGCGGGGTGTAGCCCGTGCTAAAGGAAAATGTGAACAGACGTCACAGACTCACAGACTAACAGACTAACAGACTCACAGGCTAACAGACTTCCGCACACGTGATGGCAATAGCTTATTTTGACGATGTCAAGTTAAGCTAAAAACCTCAAAATATCGGCTCAGATGCAAGGAGATGGGGTTTTTTGAACCCTGGAATTCAAAATGCTTCTACCACCACCCGAACCATGGTCGGCCCCGTGGTACCGACGACCTTTGGCCGCCCCATATAGAACACATTTATTTCCTTTTGGTGGAAACCCTGATTATTGTTACCTTGGTTACCTAGCTCAAACTTTAGGAATGCAAAATTCTGAAATGTGAAGGCTTGGAAAGCTTTTCCTGCACACACCACCCATTCCCCCCCCCTCCCCCACCTCCTTAAAACGGATCTAAGCCAGGCTCAAGTTTAACCGCCCCCCCCCCTCCCCCCCCCCCCCCACTTGCTTTGGGCTGGCTATGCCACTGATGCCAAAGGAAGATGTTAATGCACAAATGCACTAAGTAGAAGGTCATTGCTTTGTGGCAATGTTTTTTTTTTATGGAAATTCATAAATATACCCTGCAGAGAGAGCAAAAGGGATAAGTTGATGCACAAATGCAGTAAGTTCAAAGGCTAGTGATAACGACAATAACTTTTTATCGAAATGAAAAAAATAGCTCACATCTAGAGGTCACCCCAAACACACATGCCAAGTTTCAAAGTGATCCGAACATAAATGTGCCCTGAAGGGTGTGTTAAAGGGAAATATTGAGGTCTGACTAAACTAAGTTCAAAGGTCAGCGGCAACATTTTTTGACAGAAATGGAAGAAAATCGACAGCTCCCATACAGATGTCACCCCACACAAGCACACAAAGATTGCAAGCAATCCAGTTTTTACGAAGTTCATCGAAGGTCATTGCCAGTGGCAACATTGTTTGACGGAAATCGAAGAAAATCAATAGCTCCCATCTAGAGGTAACCCCAAACAAGCATACAAAGTTTCAAACCGATCTGATCATAAATGTGCCCTGTAGGGCATGCCAAAGAAATATATTGATGCCTGACTAAACTAAGATCAAAGATTGTTGCCAGCGGAAACATTTTTTGATGGACGGAATTGGAAGAAAATTGATAGCTCCATCTAGAGGTCACCCCAAACAAGCATGCCAGGTTTCAAAGCAATCCAAACATAAATCTGCCCTGTAGGGTGTGCCAAAGGGAAATACTGAGGTCTGACTAAACTAAGTTCTAAGAATGTTGGCCGCGGGCAACATTTTTCGATGGAAATGGAAGAAAATCGATAGCTCCCATCTAGAGGTCTCCCCAAACAAGCATACCAGGTTTCAAATCAATCTGATCATAAATGTGCCCTGTAGGATGTGCCAAAGGGAAATATTGAGGTCTGACTAAACTAAGTTCTAAGAACGTTGGCCGTGGCAACATTTTTTGACGGAAATGGCAGAAAATCGATAGCTCCCATCTAGAGGTCACCCCAAACAAGCATGCCAGGTTTCAAAGCAATCCGATGATAAATGTGCCCTGTAGGGTGTGCCAAAGGGAAATATTGAGGTCTTCTGACTAAACTAAGTTTTAAAAACGTTGGCCGCGGCAACATTTTCTGACAGCAATGGAAGAGAATTGATAGCTCCCATCTAGAGGTCACCCCAAACAAGCATACTGGGTTACAAAGCAATCCAATCGAAAATGTGTCCTGTAGGGTGTGCCAAAGGGAAATATTGTGGTCTGACTAAACCAAGTTCTAAGAACGTTGGCCGCGGCAACATTTTTTGACGGAAACTGAAGAAAATCGATAGCTCCCATCTAGAGGTCACCTTAAACAAGCATGCCAGGTTTTAAAGCAATCCAATCATAAATGTGCCCTGTAGGGTGTGCCAAAAGGAAATACTGAGGTCTGACTAAACTAAGTTCTAAGAACATTGGCTGCGGCAACATTTTTTGACGGAAATCGATCCCGTCTAGAGGTCACCCCCAAACAAGCATACCAAGTTTCAAAGTGATCTGATCATAAATGCGACCTGTGAGGTGTGCCAAAGGAATGTTTGGACGTATGTATGCCGACGGACGAGAAGTGATGGTAACAGCTCAGCTTGACTTTGTCAAGATGAGCTAAAAATAGTCTGTTGGGCCTTCCTCCAAAACACAGCTCATCGTTCCTCAATGGGACCAGTTCATTAAGCTAGTTTCAGGGAGTGGTCATAAATAAGGCTAGTGAAAAGAAATCTTGTTTCTCAGGCAATTTTTATGATGAAGGAGGGAGGTGAGGAAGGTAGACAATTTTCCTTTCCTTTTCATTTGGTTGATCCACAGAACAGTCCTGGAATAGTTGGAATTATTTATTGAACTCTTTACACTATTCTGTGGGAAAACGAATGTTTTCAGCAGCAAAAAATTTCCCATACTGCAGATGCAAACATAATTTCAACAATGAGCTCTGTCAAACAAGATATAGTTCATTGAATTTCAGTCCTACAAATGCAAAATAGTATCACTGTTGAGATTTCCAGGTCAAAAAAATGGGTGATGATGAGGCAGGCTTTCAATGACGAGGGAGGTGCGTGAGAAACAAGTATGTTTTTTTTAATAGCCAAAGCTAAATTTTCTATTTGTCGACCGCTAGCCATGTTAGGTAAGGGATTAAGTATAATTGCACAAAACTAAATATTGCTTATGACATTTATGACACATCTCAAGGTAGTGGTGTAGAAAGGCTTTATTTTCGAGAGGAGGTGAGGGAGTATGTCATGGTTGTGAAAATTGAGGGAAGTGGTAAATATCACTTCCTAATACCCCCCCTTCTCCTCGACCATCTTGCACTTCTCCTCAAAATTAATTCATGGATAATGTGCAGCAGTAGTTTGGAAGAGGGAATTTTAAAAAATTCTGAAATGTAATTAAACTTAAATTTCAATCATTCAACTTCAAATAACATTATGCCAAAAAATAAAAATAAATAAATAATAAATAAAACTAGAACTATCACTGAAGGTGATTAATACCCCCGCTTTGGGTTTTTAGAGGAATGCACTTCTGATCATGTAGGCGAAGGCCATAAGGAAATGTATACATAAAGATCATTTTTTGTTGTCGAAATTTGTATTTGCATGTGGCCTTCCACAGAACAGCACTGAATACTTAAAGAGCCCACACATATATGGTTTACATTTGGAAAAGTTAAAAAATTTATAGTAATTTCTATATTTTTTATACTTACCAATGACCCAGACATAGCTGGTGCTAACTCTTAAAATATAGGGCCAAACACAAATTTTGCCCCCCAATCCCCAAAATTTGCATCTAAAACCAAAGAAAACATGTCCTGAATGGCCCTCCACACTTCACCTCTACTGCGCATGCGCAGTGTCAAGGACGTTCCGAAATTGGCGCCATTAATCATTCTAATAACCAGTGCCTGGTAAGCGCTATGTACTCAGCGGGGAGGCAAGAGTTCCCAACTCCTGGGAGGGCCATCCCCGTCTGGGTCATTGGTAAGTATAAAAAATATAGAAATTACTATAAATTTTTTAACATTTTTATACTGTACCAATGACCCAGACATAGCTGAATAGTAAAAAGGCTGGAGGGCCAAGGACATAGAGCAAGATGGAATACGCTCAATAATATAAAATAGAGTCATCCCCTCTAGGGAAAAAGAAGTAATAGGCCTTACATGTATCTTTCTTATTTATGATAAATTAGAAAGATACAACACCTTCCAAAATTGAGCATCATACATCCATGCACTCTATTAATATCCAATATAATCCTTATACTAATAATTTTTAAAGTAAGCCAATAAATAAAGTAAGTCTAGAGAATAGAGACTCTTATACTCCTTAAAAGTGTCTGAGGATTGCATAATCATGTCCGTTGACACATGCAATATTCAAAAGCTATACTTTAAAAACTAAGACTTGAATGAATTTTTAAAACATAAACTTCTCACTAAACAACCATCCCAATAACAGCTCAGAATTACTAACTCCGGAGGAGGTATCCCCTTGTTTTCATAGTAAAACAGGTGACCCAAGGGAACACCCTCCCCCCCCCCCCCCCTTTTTCTTGCCCTGGGTCAAATAGCCCAGAGCGAAGAGGGCAGCAGAACGGAGTCACTGCCGAAACAGACAGCCTACCTAGCTATAGTAGCAACTGTTAAGTGAATGACATTCTGAGCAGTAGATAATAGACCTAACAATAGAGGCCTCCAGAAATGGACTCGATATTTCTGAGATAAAAATTCATGAATGTGGAGGGCTGAGCGCAATGAGCAGCCTTCAAAAATCTATAATAGCGACCCTATTAATGTAAGCCCAAGATGTAGAAGAACTCTTACTTCATGAGCCGAAATCTTAAGCACAACTGCTGAGTCAATGATATACCATAAGCAGTACCGATAGTTAATAGAATCCATTAGCAATAGAATGGAGCGTAACGTCCTTCTATTAGGCATCAAAGACAGAAGAAGCTTACGCCCGTAGTAATAAACAGATATCTGTTTATAAATACATAAACTCTAACCGGAGAGAGTAAAGGCCTATGCCCGTACGAAGACGGAAGGACCTTAATAACAAAAGGTTCCGGATATTAGGAGCCTAACTCTTATGCAAAAATCCAACCTAAATAGTAAAGGAAGTAGTGATTCCGAAACTACGAAAGTGAAAATCATCCATCGATAGTGCATGAAACTCACTGACTCTTCAGTAGAAGAGAAACCAACAGAATTACTGTCTAAAAGGTCAGAATTTGAAAACTACTGTTTCCAGAGGCTCAAATGATTACTTAGCTAAATAAGAACCGAAGTTAAATTCCATATAGGAATTTAATCTAAAGATTCTAAGTCTATTTATCAAAAAGTTACTAACTGACTTAGATAAAGAGACATAAGACTCAATTGTAAACTATCCTAGAGTGCATAGGTATGAGGTAACATAAACCTATAACCTTAATAATAACAGGCTGCAGTAGATCTTGTCAAACAAGTATACTAAAAAGTTGCAATGAGTAGTATGGAGGGATCAACAATATGAACATAATGATCCCTACACCAACGACGGAAGAGCCTCCACTTTAGCCGCATAGAATAGCGAAGAAGAGGATCTTCCTATAGTAAGAAATCGCGTCCAAAGCTCCTCCAGTACAATGCTTACAATGCAATACGGACCACCCAACGGAATACGTGAAGGTTGCGACCTTGCGGGTTGTGATAAAGATGACACGATTTACCCAGCGAAAAAAGATCCTCTCATTGAGGAAGATTTCACGTTAAGTCCCACAGTAGACAACAGAGTAAATTACCCATGGTCTCTGTGAAGATAGAGATGCTATCAACAGAAATGTATTGTGGTTGTTTATCTTAGCAATACCTGCTGAAACAACAGCGCCGGAGGATACGCGTATCCTATCATTCCGTCCTATAGATCAATAGAGCGTTAACAACATTAGCTCAGAGATCCGGACAAGCCAACACATACGTCTGCAATTGATTAGCAAGCTGTGTCGTAAATAAATCATCATTGGGCGCTCCCATAGATAGCAAATCTGATTGAATACTTGTTTGTTGAGAGTCCATTCTGACAGCAACAAGCGACCCCTAAGTGAACGGGAGTCCGGTAAAACAATCAGACGACCCGGTGTAACAGGGTATCTTCCCCCCCTTTGTATCTTCCTCCCCGGGGGGGAAGATACACTAGTGTATCTTCCCCTCCACCCTGGGTATCTTCCCCCCACCTGTGAGTAAAAAAAACAACAAAATATTTAAAGTTATAAAGCATTATTATACAAAGGAAAGTCAAGTGGAGTGGTGCTATGGCGGCCTGGGAAGATTCATGGGACTGGGTATCTACCTGTTCATAAGACTTACAGGCCTGTGTATATTCCCCTCCACTCGTAATTTTTTTTCTCAACTCTCAAGCTCATGATGTTCATTTTGTTAGACCTTGTTCAGATATTATGGACCTTTCCCTGAAAGGCATGGACTGTTGTTATAATTTCAAAATAATAACAATGATAGGTGAATATGTGGGTGGGGGGGGGGAGATACACAGACCTGTGTATCTTCCCCCCCCCCCCCCCTCTCTTAGCCTTCCATAAAGTGCTTCCCACGATGTTCATTTTGATAAACACTTTTCTGATAACATAATCATTTCACTGAAAGACGTGCAATGTTATTATAATTTCTAAATAACAATGATGAGTGAATATGTTATGGGTGGGGGAAGATACACAGGCCTGTGCATCTTCCCCCCACCCCATCTTAGCCTGCCATAAAGTGCTCCCCACGATGTTCATTTTGTTAGACCTTGTTCAGATATTATGGACCTTTCCCTGAAAGGCATGGAATGTTATTATAATTTCAAAATAATAACAATGATAGGTGAATATGTGGGTGGGGGGGGGGGGAGATACACAGACCTGTGTATCTTCCCCCTCCCCCTCTCTTAGCCTTCCATAAAGTACTTCCCACGATGTTTATTTTGATAAACACTTTTCTGACAACATAAACATTTCACTGAAAGACGTGCAATGTTATTATAATTTCTAAATAACAGTGATGAGTGAATATGTTGTGGGTGGGGGGAAGATACACAGGCCTGTGCATCTCCCCCCCCCCCCACCCCCCTTAGCCTTCCATAAAGTGCTCCCCATGATGTTCATTTTGTTAGACCTTGTTCAGATATTATGGACCTTTCCCTGAAAGGCATGGAATGTTATTATAATTTCAAAATAATAACAATGATAGGTGAATATGTGGGTGGGGGGGAAGATACACAGACCTGTGTATCTCCCCCCCCCCCCCCCCTCTCTTAGCCTTCCATAAAGTGCTTCCCACGATGTTCATTTTGATAAACACTTTTCTGATAACATAATCATTTCACTGAAAGACGTGCAATGTTATTACAATTTCTAAATAACAATGATGAGTGAATATGTTGTGGGTGGGGGGAAGATACACAGGCCTGTGCATCTCCCCCCCCCCCCCCCCCACCTTAGCCTGCCATAAAGTGCTCCCCATGATGTTCATTTTGTTAGACCTTGTGAATATGTGGGTGGGGGGAAGATACACAGACCTGTGTATCTTCCCCACCCCCCTCCTTTAGCATTCCATGAAGTGCTCCCCACGATGTTCATTTTGATAAACACTTTTCTGATAACATAAACCTTTCACTGAAAGGCGTGCAATGTTATTATAATTTCTAAATAACAAAAAAGATGAGGGAATATGTTATTATAATTTCAAAATAATAACATTGAGAGGTGAATATGTGGGTGGGTGGGGGAAGATACACAGACCTGTGTATCTTCCCCCCCCCCCCCCCCCCCCCACTCTTAGCCTTCCATAAAGGTCCTGATGATGTTCATTTTGTTAGATCTTGTTCTGATATTATAATTTCAAAATGTGTACATATTTTTTGCTTGTCAAAAAGCCAATAAAGATCTGAATTGAAAAATATTTTTTGTCTGAGTGAATTTTTTTTATGAAAAAACCTGTCAAACCTGGAATGTCAGAAAAAATAATAATATGGTACTCAAATCTAGGGATCCCCTCCACACCATGAATAGTCATGCCTGATGTTATCAATGTTAAAAAAAAATATTGGGGGGGGGGAGATACCCAGGGTGGGGGGGAAGATACACTAGTGTATCTCCCCTGCGGGGGGGAAGATGCACTAGTGTATCTTCCCCCGGAGGGGAAGATACACAGGGGGGGAAGATACCGGAATATGACGACCGAAACAGAACTTGGTGTACTATAACCAACAGACGGATTCTTTCCATTAAACTGAATAACGGAAACAACTGAGTGCCTCCCTGGTTCCGGAGATACGCCACTACTGTCGAATTAACGGACAGGATTTGGGCATGCGTTTCTGAATAATGTTCATGCAATGACATAAAGCAAGCCTAAAAAACATTATTCCGCGGAAGATAATTGGTTGCTAAGAGACTGTGGAACCCAAAGACCCTGGCACTTCGAATCCGTGTGGATCAATATTATATCCCAATCTGTTTGACTGGCAACCGTCATAACTGCAACACTCGGGTCCGGCAACTGCAGTGGCACTTCTCTGAGTCAACCACCGAATGTTTGCCCCAGTCTGAATCTCTTGTAACACTAGATAGACAAGAGAACGTGTAAATCGAGCAATTCATGGATTGCTGAAAAGTTGCCGTCGACGAGAAGCTTCTCCGAGGAACGAGCGACTCTGGAAGAGTTCTTCACCTTACTATCCACGCGCGTGGATGTAGCTAGGGCTGCGTCACGTCTAACCAACTCCAATCAGCCACTGAAGGGCGGAGTTATACGTGAACAAACTACTGCCCTCAAAAGAAATCACATTGAGAATAATATCCCGTAAATCTTTTCTTGAAGACGTAATGATAACGCCTCAGTAAGGTGGATTACGTATGATAAAGCGTCTAAGTTAAGTCTAGTAGACATCATTGTCGTTTCCAACATTGAGGTTGGAAAAGACATAGACGGCGAAAAAGAATATTTCCAGTCTTTAACCACACCGTCTAGAGCCATATGAACTCTCGGTATGCCCTGCTCTGCCAAAATAAACTATTCGTATAAATGATAAAACGGCAGAAATGAGCAACGCGGACAAGAAATTAAACTATCATGCTTGGTAGCAGGCTGTATGCATATATAGCGTCGAAAAATAAAACACATGTTGTAATGAAATTATTGGACTGCGTCGGTAATTCAGGACAATGTCCCTGAACCGATCCAAAATTCCGAGTCCAAGGACGCTATAAGTCTCTTATCCAACATCGCAGCATGTAGTCCGAAATAACAATCACTGGAAGATAATGCCAGAGGATATGAATGGCAGCTTCCGATACTACGAAAGGGGAAAACTCGAAATCTTTCGAATCCCTTTCACCATCCTGTCGGACCCTATAAAGCGTTCGGTCGTCCGTACCTGATGCAACCGCGGACCGCACCGACCCAGCGCCGTCGGATAATTCCTGATTCGACCAAGAAACTGTCGATTGCTGGGATGCTGCGAAACAACTGTGCTAACTCGGATAGCACGTCCGTCACTGAGTCCTGAGGAGAAGCGGTCCTACAATGCATTGCCGCTGGAAGCTCCGTGATCGTTACCCCGTGCATACTACCAATATGCGAGCGAACGGAGTGTATAGGCCTCATGTCCCTTGGCTACCGGATGGCATGACCTATTCGCCGTGGAATCACTGAATGACGAAACTGATCGGATACTCGAGGTCATGTAGCCAATGTGCGGTCGTGTGCCCTGCTGTGAGAATGAGGAAGCATTATGGACAGTCTCTCGGACTGTCAATATAACGGAGCGTCCCGACCGACAGACATATGCTCCGAATGTAAAATATCTGAACCACAACATGCGGTCCCCTATGTTGTTGAACGAGAGAGGGACCTCTCTCGCTCACAGCCCGGACGGACCTGGACAAGCCAGGAACCGGACTAACAGGCTTCCTCCGATCTGTCCTCAATCTGCCGTCACTGGGTGAGTACTAAAGTAATTAAAGTGCTCACATCACCCAAATCTCCTTCCTAGACCACAACGGACGAACCCGGCAGCCGAACCATTCGATGAATGCACGCTACACCGGGTGAGCTAGCGAATGTCACTCCGTCGATCCTACAAGGGATCTCTTAGGAGATAGACATATTCCATGAGCACTTATTGCCGCTAGCTCTTCATTAACTATGACGACAGAGGCACACTTTTGAAAGACATCTCCGTAACTCTGCGAACAAGAAACCAGAAATGCTTGGTTATAGCAAGCATATAATAATAATATATATAGCGGCGTTCAATAATTCGAAAGTTGTGTGACATTATTGGACTATGTCGGAACTGAGGGACGATGTCCCTGAAACCGAACCAAAAATTTCTAAGTCCACCGACGCTATCAGTTTCTTATCCGGCATCGCAGCATTCTGGTCCGACGAAAGAAGCTGTAGAAGACCAAGTCAGATGACATACACAACAGCATATGTTGTTCCGAAAGGAAAAGCTCGAAATCCTCCAAATCCCTTTCGGTATCCCGTCGGACAAGATGAAATTTTCGGACGTCCGTACCCCGCTTCCGCGGAGCGTCCTGACCCAGCATCGTCGGATAAAAAATATGCGACAGATTCAATTGATGCTGGGATGCTGCGATAAACTGTGCTATTTAGGAAAGCACGTCCGTTCCCGAGGCCTGTGCAGTAGCGGTCTTACGATGCATTGCCGCCAGAAGCTCCGTGTACGTTGACTCCCGCACACTTCCTATGCGAACGTCCGGAGTCTGCAGGCCTCGTGTCCCTGGCTACCGGATGGTGTGACCTGGTCGCCGATGATTTTCTGACTGGCGAAGCTGACTGGATATCCGAGGTCACGTAGCCAAGAGCGGTCGTGTGCGCTACCATGAGAATGAGGAAGCCTTATTGACAGTCTACTCCGGACTGACTATATGTCGGAGCGTCCCGAGCGACGGACGTATGCTCCGAATGCGAAACATTTTGTACCACAACATCTGGGGCCAGATGTTGTTGTACGAGAGAGGGGCCTCTCTCGCTCGCCGTCCGGATGGACCAGAACGAGCTATGAACCGGACTAAAGGCTTCCTCCGTTCTCCCTCTGATCCGCCGTCACTGGGTGTGCATTTGGTTGATTTATAGTGCTCGCATCACCCCAAAATTCCTTCTAGACCGCAACGGACGAACCCGGCTGCCGAACCATTCGGTGAATGGACGCTACACCGAGCGAGCTAGCGGACGTCAAAGGCCGTCGAACCTACTAGGGTCCTCTTAGGCAATTGGCGTATTTACATGAGCACTTTTCCGCTAGCCCTTCATTAATTGTGACGACGGAGGCACACTGTTGGAAGACATCACAGATAGATCACCCTAATCTTGATCGTCTGAAATAGAAATTGATAAAGTAGAGTGACCCTGCGGGGAAAGGACCGGAGTGTCCAATTCCCCACTAACATACCGTGACATACGCTTCCCATATTGTCATCGAAATCATACGATACAGAACAGGAGTTAATGCGAGTACACTGACCACATATAGAATGATTATAAAAGTCAGAGGAAGACTTCCTCTTATTACAATTGATCAATATCCTTTCAATGTGAAAAGAAAACAAGTCCTGGTACTCGCACTAACCCCTGGTAATCAAAATACATAATAATAATATGATCCATTAATATAGAAAAAATAATTGAAATCAAAATATTTTGAAAAAGTATTTTTTCAGAATAGCCCAAGTTTCTGAAAAGTAACGTTGAGCCCCAATGGATCCCAAGCCTAAGTGTGGACAAAAATTTTAAAAATATTTTAAACAATTTATTCAACACTTACGAACAATAATAATGTATCTAGTTATGATTAAAATAACATCAAGATATTATTTTCCAGAAATCCCCCCCTCACACAGAGGGCTGTTGTAAATGTAAATAATGAATGTAAAAACACTAAAATAAGACTCCAGGCACCCAGGCCTGGAATCAGTTACCAAAAATACACTATCTGATGCAAAACAGAGACTTCCAGGGAAGAAACTGCAGAACATCAGATGGTAGATGCAGAACACAACGCCTAACCACCCGTAGGTGAAGACGTAAACATGGGGAAAAGAACAGAATTCATTCTGTTATTCAGCTAAAACTCCCAAGAAAATTTAGTAATAATAATTACAAAAACTATGCCAAAAGCATGGGAGAATAGCAAGGGGGAACTTAAAGGACAGGGAGAGAGGAAAACACTGAAAAATCAGTGTAACTAAATAATCAGAATGACAACAAAATGGCTGCTGCCTCGAAAATAGGTAACTTAACATAATTTCATTAACAAATTTTAAGTTACAGCCCTGATAATATTCTGTCACACATTTTTCCTCTCCTCCTTCTCTATCCTCCTTAGAATCACCATTTCACTAATATTTATGTGTCTGGCATCATTTAAACTGAGATTTACAAGCACAAAGATCAGTCAGATGTTAACTGATGAAGGGCCAAACTTAGAATGATTAATGGCGCCAATTTCGGAACGTCCTTGACACTGCGCATGCACAGTAGAGGTGAAGTGTGGAGGGCCATTCAGGACATGTTTTCTTTGGTTTTAGATGCAAATTTTGGGGATTGGGGGGCAAAATTTGTGTTTGGCCCTATATTTTAAGAGTTAGCACCAGCTATGTCTGGGTCATTGGTACAGTATAAAAATACACATTTACAATGTGCAACATGTATTCAAAATCGGTTCATTAATGTAGGAGGAGTTGCACACACAAGAATCCCATTTGAAAACCCATAATAAATCCAAGTTAAAGGGAGATAACCTGGTTAAAATTGTCGCAGATCAAAAATTTGGGAATATGCGTATGTTCACTTAGTTGTGATAATGTTTGAAAGGTTTCGTCAAAATTGATTGATAAATGTAGGAGGAGTTGCACGCACAAGAATTTCATGTAGAAACCCATAATAAATCTAAGTTAAAGGGAGATAACCTAGTTAAAATAGCCACAGCTCAAAAATTTTGGAATATGCGCATGTTCACTTAGTAGTGATGATGTCTGTAAACTTTCGTCCAAATTGATTGATAAATGTAGGAGGAGTTGCGCACACAAGAATTTCATGCAGAAACCCATATTAAATCAAAGTTCAAGAGAGATAACCTGGTTAAAATTGTCGCAGATCAAAAACTTTGAATATGCACATGTTCACTTAGTAGAGATGATGTTTGAAAGGTTTCATCAAAATCGGTTCATTAATGTAGGAGGAGTTGCACACACAAGAATTTGTTCGAACGGAAAGACATAATAAATCTAAGTCAAAGGGAGATAACCTGGTTAAAATTGTCGCAGATCAAAAATCTTGGAATATGCGCATGTTCACTTAGTAGTGATGACGTCTGAAAAGTTTTGTCCAAATTGATTGATAAATGTAGGAGGAGTTGCACGCACAAGAATTTCATGTAGAAACCCATTATAAATCTAAGTTAAAGGGAGATAACCTCGTTAAAATTGCCACAGCTCAAAAATTTTGGAATATGCACATGTTCACTTAGTAGTGATGATGTCTGTAAACTTTCGTCCAAATTGATTGATAAATGTAGGAGGAGTTGCGCACACAAGAATTTCATGCAGAAACCCATATTAAATCAAAGTTCAAGAGAGATAACCTGGTTAAAATTGTCGCAGATCAAAAAGTTTGGAATATGCACATGTTCACTTAGTAGAGATGATGTTTGAAAGGTTTCATCAAAATCGGTTCATTAATGTAGGAGGAGTTGCGCACACAAGAATTTCATGTCCGGAAAGACGTACAGACGGACGTACGGATGGATGGACGGACAGACGGACGGACGGACGGGGCGATTCCTATATAGCCCCCACTTCTTCGAAGCGGGGGTATAATAAAACTCTTTTCAAATGAGGACCTTCAACTTAGAATTAAACCTAATCTGTCCTCAGTTCCTAAACATTGGGTTTTCTTCAATGATGCAGAAAGAAGAAAGAGGGGATAACCAGAGACATTTTATCACTGGAGAAGATCACTGGAATTTTGACAATATCTCCCAGCATTCAAAGTTAAAATGGCTGTGCCCATCTGAAATGTGATTTGCGATCTGTGTTTTCAGGGTTTTAAGGTGCTATACTAGTAGGGAAAAACAATTTACTCTGAAATTTCTAGTGTTGAAAAGATTAGTTGATTAGTCATTGTCGATGCTGATATAGCCCAACAATGACTGGATTTCTGCACTGACTAGTCGGAATATGTGTTACATGAAATGTAACAAAATTCTGATACAAGGTCGACTGAGGAAAGTTAAAATGATTATGATTGTATTGTCAGTTTATCTGTTCAGAGAGTGAAGTCAACACTAATAATCTGATAACTGACACACACTTTTGAGATCAAAGTAGATGTGAAAGTTAACTGTGTTGCGACGGCTCCTTTAAACTTGCTACACAGCCTGACAGTGGTTGCACTGCATGTGCCTTAATACTGTTAACGACATAGTTATTTGAACTTTTCTCCATACAGTATGCATGGGTTTAGAGAGATTCCCATGCCATTTAATTTATTACTTATCAACTGGCATCAGTAGTGGAGAAAAATATTCAACAACTGCAGAGGTATTGAGATGTAAGTATTGGTGGCCAACTAGTTAACTTCCGACTCGACTTTTGGGTATTGACTCCAGAATCCCATAGTCGTTTTAACAATAGAAATGTCCAAGTCAGAAATGCCTTAATATCATATATATATACTCAAATTATACACCAAAATGAAAGTTGTGGTGTATACAACATAAAAAACATATGCTTTCAGCTCATATAGTTGATAGTAGGCATAAATGGTTCCTGAGAACAACTTGTGGCCAAATATTCTTTAGATATCGAATAACAAATCAAGAAATTCAAAGAACTTCCAAGATGCGACAAGGCATTGTATATCAGTGCTTTTCAGTCTCAACTGACCTTGAATCAAATGTAATTTTAATGATTTGAACAGAAATTTTTGGACTGTAAATGTTTTGAAATTGCTTGCAAATTGACTCAAACCATTTCAAAACTGCCAATTTTTTGGACCAGTATTTTCCCTGATTTTTTACCAATATGGCTCTTTTTTGTGGATGCTGGGAACTATATTGAACTCTCAGGAGTTTTCTGGGTATTCTGGTAATGTTAACATGTTTTTCATGTAGCTTAAACCGGCATGATAAATATGCGAACCTGAAGAATGTGGAAATTTGGTAAAGTGACAAGTGAGGTCACAAAAAACAGTTTCATGCACTCTCGTCTTTGATTCTTTTTTCATTTATCTATTCTCATACATTTTTATAGAATGAGAATCACACTGTTTCAGAAATTTGAATCCAAACAATTCATGTTGCTCTTGTTAAGTTTATGTGATACGACAGTATAGCTTATTCAAATTTCCTGGCTTTCGAAATGAACTAATTGGTATATTATTTGCATGCATATGAGGATTTCGCATGATTTGTCTACATTCACTGTTTTATTTTTATCGAATAACTCAACTTTTTCCAGTGAACATAAGGTATCAGTTATGATAATTTTGCAATAAAAGCCTGTTAAGCATATTCTTTCAGCATTGTTTCCAATTCGATGACAGAAATTTTGATTCGCAGGGGCCTACCTGTAGAGGTACTCAGTCATAAGCAATATCTTGAAGAAGTTATGAATATATTGGTATCAATTAGCTTACCATTTTTCAGACAGCAATTTTGGTCCCAAAATTGGAACTACAAAATCTATAATACTAATGATCAAGCCCAACAAGGAGAATGTTGTCAGTACAGATGGTTCAAAATACCACAACAATCTGAAAGTATAAAAAATTTAATATGAAGTTTGCTCTATTTGTGTTTGAACACTATCTTAACTGGTCGCCTGCCGGAAATAACTATCATGGCTCTACTAAGAAGTTCTGAATACCACTCTAGTGGCTTTACATTGTATATGTATGCACTAGTTTGTTTGTCCAGCATCAGGGCAAATATGTTTATATAAAATTGCTTTGTTACACCAACAAACTGTAACAAAACAATAATTCCTGAACAAAATATTGCTGAACCGACACGCTGGTTGGTGGTATGCTATCTTTGAAAAAATACTGAAGGTAAAAATCACCTTTGAAACATAATACAGCACTTGAGTCTCTACCAATTCAAAACCAGAGTCTTCAGCCATCAAAATGATGTTAATTCTCTAACTGATATGAATAATTATTTATTTATTGGTATTCAAGCACCGATTACCTGTGCCTAAATTCCTTATACGAAACTACGGGAATAACAGTGTATAGCTTTGTCCACATTTGCCATTTGTGCAGTGTACCACACGATTCGAAATAAGTCAACGGACAAGTTGGATAATACTTTTTACTGTAAAGTGACCTCCCGTTCTTGATAAAAAGTACAGTTTATCATTTCTTCTTCATAACAAACTACCATACTTTTATTCATCAGATAGTTGCATCTAAGCACTTAATTCTACGAACTGCACCTCAGAAGAAATCAGCGACAGTACTTGTCTTTTTCAAATTTCTTGGATGCCATAGAATTAAGAAAGGACGCTGGTTTTGTTTACATTGGCATGGCGGGGGTTCAAACCCACGCCGAGAGAGTAAATTATAAAATAATATAATTAAATAATTGAGTATTCTGTGTGTTCTGTACTGCCTCGTATATACTTTGTTAACTAGCATTCCCTTTTTGGGGTCTGTCGGTGGCCGAGTGGTGTGCGTGGTTCAGTATAGTTTCGCTAGGCAGTTGGTGCCGAAGGAAACTCTCTCGGCGTGGGTTCGAACCCCTGCCATGCCAATGTAAACAAAACCAGCGTCCTTTCTTAATTCTATGGCATCTGAGAAATTTGAAAAAGACAAGTACTGTCGCTGATTTCTTCTGAGGTGCAGTTCGTAGAATTAAGTGCTTAGATGCAACTATCTGATGAATAATTAAATAATTGAGTATTTCGTGTGTTCTGTACTGGCCTCATATATACTTGGTTAACTAGCATTCCCTTTTTAGGGTCTGTCGGTGGCCGAGTGGTGTGCGTGGTTCAGTATAGTTTTGCTAGGCGGTTGGTGCCGAAGGAAACTCTCTCGGCGTGGGTTTGAACCCCCGCCATGCCAATGTAAACAAAACCAGCGTCCTTTCTTAATTCTATGGCATCCGAGAAATTTGAAAAAGACAAGTACTGTCGCTGATTTCTTCTGAGGTGCAGTTCGTAGAATTAAGTGCTTAGATGCAACTATCTGATGAATAATTAAATAATTGAGTATTCCGTGTGTTCTGTACTGGCCTTGTATATACTTGGTTAACTAGCATTCCCTTTTTGGGGTCTGTCGGTGGCCGAGTGGTGTGTGTGGTTCAGTATAGTTTTGTTAGGCGGTTGGTGCCGAAGGAAACTCTCTCTCGTGGGTTCGAACCCCCGCCATGCCAATGTAAACAAAACCAGTGTCCTTTCTTAATTCTATGGCATCCGAGAAATTTGAAAAAGACAAGTACTGTTGCTGATTTCTTCTGAGGTGCAGTTCGTAGAATTAAGTGCTTAGATGCAACTATCTGATGAATAATTAAATAACTGAGTATTCCGTGTGTTCTGTACTGGCCTCGTATATACTTGGTTAACTAGCATTCCCTTTTTGGGGTCTGTCGGTGGCCGAGTGGTGTGCGTGGTTCAGTATAGTTTCGCTAGGCGGTTGGTGCCGAAGGAAACTCTCTCGGCGTGGGTTCGAACCCCCGCCATGCCAATGTAAACAAAACCAGCGTCCTTTCTTAATTCTATGGCATCCAAGAAATTTGAAAAAGACAAGTACTGTCGCTGATTTCTTCTGAGGTGCAGTTCGTAGAATTAAGTGCTCAGATGCAACTATCTGATGAATAATTAAATAATTGAGTATTCTGTGTGTTCTGTACTGGCCTCGAATATACTTGGTTAACTAGCATTCCCTTTTTGGGGTCTGTTGGTGGCCGAGTGGTGTGCGTGGTTCAGTATAGTTTCACTAGGCGGTTGGTGCCGAAGGAAACTCTCTCGGCGTGGGTTCGAACCTCCGTCATGCCAATGTACCATACTTTTATTTAATTTAGATATGGTCCTTCTGCAAAGGCAAATACACGCAGTACTATTCGAACCAAGAGAGAACTATCGCAAAGTATGAGGAGTATTGTGTATGTTTGGTATTCTGCATTGTCATATCAAACAAGGATTGTCAGTTCATAAATACTCGATATTTATTCATATGGCAGTATTTAAAAAAATACTGTGCTTGGTATTACAAATTGGAATACCATGAAGCCCTAACTAGATCAAAGAGCTACATCAGACATTGTAGTAAACACAAGATGAAATCGACAATCAATATTGGACTGGTTTCCAGTAGGCACATTCTGTCTTTTAACATTCTATGAGGGTAATATATGGTTTGGGAGAAAAATTGGTTGGGGAATGGGACCCCCAAAAGAGACTCCTTGGAACTCTTATTTACTGGACAGTGCCTATTTTAAGTTGGCGAGCAAGTCAGGTAAAGGTTTTTTGCTTGTGGGTGCAGTATTTGTACATGTAATTCTAACGGGCAAATTCTGATTGCTGTTCTATATATTTAGGGTTTATTTAATTATTTATTTTATGGTGTTTAACCCTTTACCCAACACAGACGATTTCAAAATTTATTATTTTAAATATCATTTTTTAAATTTTTTCAAAAAATTCCAACAAAACCATATCATGTGACCCCTCTTTGGAACGAGCTCAATGAGCTCGTTCCAAAGAGGGGTCACATGATATGATTTTGTTGAAATTTTTTGAAAAATAATATTTTTTCAACTACTGAATTTGCATATTATGCGGGCGGATGCGGGCGATTCGTTGGGTAAAGGGTTAAGGTCACATACTTATGTAAATTTGGCTCCCCAAATAAGAAATGAAATGAAGTTAACAATGGGTGAATTATTTTACTTTAAAATGATTTTTGCAGCATTTTAAGTGATTTAAAAAAAAGAAGAAAGTTTTCCACCTAACTGATAGCCCAAGAACATAAGGTTTCACTAGGGAAAAAAATCGGAGAAAGCGGATTTTTTCAGGGAATGTCGAGTACATGTCACTGAACGATTAGACAAAAGTCCCCTAAAATCCCAGTTGAGCTTTTTTTTCTACAGCCTTTTTTCGAAAACGCGTTTGAAAAAAATAAAAAAAAACGCACGAACTTTGTAACCTCGAATTGATCCAACTGTATTTTTTGTTTACGCGTATTTCAAGCTACATAATGTCTAATATACATTTACCTAGAGGAAAATGTGCATTCTGTGACAATTTCTGCGAAAAATTATTGAAAATTCACAAAAAAGTATCGGATTTACGCAAAAAATGACGATTTTCCTAACGGGTTTGCCCAAAGGGTCATAGTACAGAACGGGATGTTAGTTGGACAGACGATAAAAAATCCACCACCATTTGAAGACTTTTATCATTGCTTACAAAATAGACATTATGGAAGACCCCCCTCTGCTTCTGGCCGAGTTCCCCTTTTGGCATAAAATTCGTCAGCATGAGAACTCAACTATTTTCCGGCTTGGGACCGAACAGACACGTCTGTGTCTGGCAGCATTAGATCAATAAATAATATTTACAGAATGTACAAAAATCAATAAATAATATTTACAGAATGTACAAATCAATCAACATGGATTAAGTTACATTGACTATTATCAACGCTATATACAGAAATGACATGACCTATATACATATTATTCATCGAACTCAGAAATTTCTGACAGGACAGTGTTTCTGTGGTTGTTACAAGAATCTGAACTGCAATTACACAAACCTGAGCAAGAGAGTCCTGCCTTCTTACACCCACACCTTTTTGTACAAGCACTCTTGCAACCACAACTGATCAGATTCAGTAGGTTATCGGGGGCACATGGCTTTGTGGCTGCAGTCGGTACAAGAAGTCCATTGTCTAGCGACCACCCCCAATCCGTCGGAGGAAGTGAAGTGCCCAGCCATTGTTGGACCTGGAGATAACATCTGTAGACATGTTGTTGTGCAGCATCACTGCTTGGTGGGAGTGAGGCTAGGTCGATGGGTTTATTCAGTTTAGATTTTGCTACTTAACGCTTGTAAGTGACATATCTATATTGGTTGAGAGAGGAAACAGTTTTACTCCCGTATAAGATCAGGAGAAGTTGTTCCCCGGCAGCGGCTACTGCACTTGGTGTACTGTCATCCGCCAAAATTGTGTTGACATACTGTTGTGAGTCGCTAGTAACATCGGAGATAATTGTACTGAATACTTTCTTCTTACCAACTCGAAAGAGTGCAGAAGTAGTGTCACAACCACTTATAGAATGTGCTACAAGGAGGTTGCTTCTATGGTCACCCATTTTGGTTGCTATTTCACTAACTGAAACTAGTAAGTTTGGGGTAATGGAATACATCATGTGAATATTACATCCCGGTTGAACTCGAGAGGTAAGAATGACTAACAAGTCTGTGTCTGTTCCCACAACGACAACATTGTTGTCATCTTGAGCGATGTCAAGTGCAGTTTCGGCTATCAGTACATCAGCATCAGCCTCGGCCTGCTTGGACTGAATATTGATAGCAGATAGCTCCTGCATTAGAAGATCGATCAGTTGGGTTTTGTTCTTGGCATTTGCAAGGAAATAGGATTGGGGTGTGGTGGCTGGTAACTCGGGTGAGATATTGATATCAATGGAATACCTGTCTTTAGATCTACGGGCTTGTTCCATGCCCTTTGTCGACATTGTACAAGCATAACCATCAAAAACAACCACGATGTTCGCCCCAAAATGTCTCACTAGATAATTGGAATATGATGTACATATGTCCTTATATGACGACTGTTTAGGCCATACAACTGCCCTCAATAAAAATCCACCATCTACAACAAACAGAGAATGTTCTGGGATTTTAGTTTGCTCGGAACCGTATGTTTTGAGGATCTTACCGAGCGTGCTTTTCTGTGTCTTCCTCATTCCAGCAGAATCAAACAATGCTGGTGGTTTCGGGGCGAGTTCATATTTGAGATACTCTTCCATCTCTGCTTGTGACTGAATAACACATGTGATGCGGTTGAACAGAATTGTGGGGTCAATCACTACCTTACTTCCACGGACTTTGATGCTATTTGCCATCGATGCGAAAGACTTCACAGTGTCAACACGTCGTAGTTTGATGCTGTTGAACGTTTTGCTTACAACATTCGATACGCAACATTCACCAATTTTGCGAACTTGGTCACAGTTCACAGTTTCGTCGGCCACAAGCCCGGTCGCTATAGAGACTAATTGTAGTGGATCTCTATTCTGAAAGGGGGAATGCACTCTGAGCCAGTTCAATAATTTGGTGATATCATTGGCATCAGTCAATTGTGAACTTTGACGGAGATCCCGATGTTGTTCGCCATGACCAGTGTGAACATGAACAAAATTTTCGAGAGCATTACATATCGGAAGGCTAAGAGGTAGTCCATGTACCCATTTCACTACAGTGCTATCGGTTATTCCCCTGCCATGTTTGAGACCACCACGGAGCTTGAACATTCTCATTAAACACTGCTCTATGGTCTGATCAGAATATATCCCGTCCCAGAATTTATCTGAGCGCCTTATGGTAAAGTAACCTTTCTCAGTGAACAACTTCAAATCATCCTGTTGCATTATTTCTGTTAGCTCATTCATCTGCTGCAAATAGAGATGAGAACTTTTTGCGTATGCAAAATGACCACCTGCGTGAAATACTGGAATCATATTGCGAACACAATATGTGTGGAGTTCCCAGTCGCCTGTGCGCTCTGCTCTCAAGAACAACTGGAGAAGACCTATTTGCTCGTAGTATTGTACCCAAAGCTTTCCTGTGCGTCCTACGGACGCATTCTGGAGCAGTTCGTGTAATTTTGACAGTAGATGGTTGACACTTTCTTGATTGACAGCGTCAGCTGTTGTACAGTCACCTCTGGCAAGTCCACAGAATATTTCATTGACTTCTGTGCAGTCTATGTTATCTAGTGTTCGGCTTTCTTCAAACACAAGTTTTGTAATGGCAATTTGTGTTAGCAAATGGGCACGAACTGCTCTTGAATATGCATGACCACTGATCAAATGATGGATTGACCCACCAGCATAAACAGTCCCCCAAAGTTCATCCAAGCCGCTACCAGCCATGATCGAACCAATTGCCCCTAAATATGACATAATCATATGGAAGCCGCCGAGTCTAACAAAAACTTTTGTCAACTTATCTGACGAAGACACAATCTCCACTGCTTTGTTTATGAGTACACATCAAGGGCGTGCACACATTACATGCCAATGCATCTTGAGTGTAGGCGAACACCACATTATGTGATTTAATCGAACATGGAAATTGAAACAATGATGCTATAATACGGTATTTGAATGAGAAAAGTCGATGCCGTTTGAATTTGAGTTTAGGGGGTACGGTTAATATTTCACACGTTTCACCAGTTCATTATGGAATAAATGTTATATATCATTATAAAGCCACTGCTTTTCTGCAATTTTTGATATATAATTTAACTCCCAAAGTAGTCGTAGATTTGATTTAATGGACGTTGTGTACCGTTGTGTGTATGAAAACAATAAATTTTTTTTCGTAATTTTGTACATTTTCGTGAATATTTCACCATTGAGTGTGAGGATTGGTACAAAGTTGGCATTTTCTGTTGGGGATATGTATTCTCAATATAATTCAGCACGATATTTATGATTCTCACCCTACTAAGGAGAATAAGAATGAGAAATATGGAGCTGGGTCGAATTTTTAAAAAATTTTTTTTTTTCATCAAAAAAACGCTATAACTAAAAAAGCTCAACTCGGATTCGCGGGGACTTTTCACACTTTATCCACAATGTGTGTCCCGGAAACATAAAAAAATCAGCTTTCTCCGATTTTTTTCCTTACTTTCTCGTTTTTATGTCTAATGTGCCTGGACTATGAACCCAAGTAGGAGGGCAGAGGTAAGCTGAGTGAGATTTTTGTGCTCAAAATTCTTCAAAACTCATTTTAAAGCAAAAAAAAAGAGAAAAAATTGAGCAATATACCCTCCTCACTCTATTGGGTTAACTATGCTACTTGTAGGTTATAACAAACAATTGCCTGAAATGTTACTGCAATCAATCCCAAGTTTGGGATAAATTATGAATACCATGTTCATGGAAGCTGTGTGACGAATGAAAAGTTATCACCACAGCTCACCCGACTGAAATTCACATGAGCTAAAAATGCTGCATTGTGTAATAACATACTGTGGGGCCAAGAGACTTGTTTGTTGTTTATTAGGGTTTAATGACACTTTCAATGGCCAGGGTAACATAGTGTCTGACAGTTTTATGGGTGGAGAAAGACAGAATACCCGGAGAAAACAAATGAGCAGAGGTGAGTAACTGTCAGACTTCCAACGTACTAACTCTGTGCAAGCAGAGTAAGAAGTAGTTGAAGTGCACCATCGACTCAGAGTACGTCTTAACACACATTGTCACCATGCCCACATGTGGGCATTCTTGATTGAGGACACAATGCTGTTACCACTGGTCATGAACGAACTGTTGACCTTTTGGTTCAAAGTTCAATGCACTGAGCACAGAGCACAGAGCCACGGCACTCCCAGCTAATAAGACTTTAAGTAACAAGTAATGACCATTTAAGAGAAAAATGCTTCCTGAGGGTTAACAAGTGGAGAGCTGAACTATTTTTTCAAAGAAATCAAGCAACAAGCAAGGGGAGCTTTAATTTAGTAAAATTTGATTTATAATAATTGGTTTTGTCATGATTTATTGGAAAGTGCCTTTTGGTATTCTCCAACAAATTATAATGGAACAATTTTGCATGAATATATTTTGTCTATTGCTAAGAAAACAACAAGCTAACTCACAAAGAGTAAAGCCAAGGAAGTGGCTTTAAGCACTTTTCAATTGAGTCACGATAGTGGCAGGGGTGTAGACAGAATTTTTTCGGAATGGGTAATAATTTGGGTTTTAAAGACCATCGATGACTGTAGGTCTCCTGCAACTGATGCAGGTCAAAGCTGGAGAGAGCATGGGAGGGGTGCCTCCTCTCATTGGTGAGAGTCCAGGGGGCCACCCCAGGAAATATTTTGAAAGTTCAAGCCCATGAGAGTGAATCCATCACCCAAATGTTCTGTTAGGGCATTTAAATGAGCAAATTTTTTAGACCAAAATAAAATTCAGTGGGTTTTTCTACTGTATTACTAGGGGATCTTAACCCATGTGCACCTAGTTCAACCTAGGACCTAAAGGCCATGTTATAATTGTTTGGACTAATGTTTAGAGTGGATCTTTTTGAAATTGGGGAGGGGGAGGGGAGGGGCATCACATTACCACTATTACCCATCCTGGCTACACTCTTGAGTGGCTTCCAACACACAATCAATTGTTAATGTCCACTTATTTTGTTTGGACCTGTTCTATTATAAGACACCTTGCTGATATTACAAATTGTAAAGATGAACATGTATAACCAGTGCATTTTCTACTGCCTGCCCTCAAATAAATGTACTGTACTTTCACATGGAAACCAATTACAACATACCTCTAACTTCACTTTTAGCTCATAAACTGTACATATCAATACAGAGATCAAGATTATCTTGTAAAACAGATGTGAGACTTGGCAGATTCTCAAACTCACAGCACAGACTAATCAAACTTTAATACCCTCAGAAATTTAAATCACATTTGATTATTATTCAAACAAGTGTAGAGGCACATTAGAAGACTGAACAATCTGGTTCTATTAATCTCATCAACAAATTCTGTAACAATCAAGACAAATTTTCTAGCACTTACTGATAATTGGCTAGCCTTTTGGAACATCAGAAAAATTACAGTCTCTTGACTTTTTGGAAGTGTTATTACAATGATAATCTATGGTAATTGGGTAGTTCTACTGTACCAGCTGAAACAAATTGTAGGATAAGACTATTTAGAAAAAATTCTTGTTTTTTTGGTACTTCCCTCATCAATGAAAATCTGCACTTTTTTCACCTGGAAATCTCTTTGATGACACTATCTTGCACTTCTAGGAATGCAAACTTAGCCAACTATGTCTTGTAAGACAGAGCTCACTAAGTTCTGTCAAACAAGATATAGTTGGTGAAATTTTGAATTGCATTATGGGAAATCTTCATGGCTGAAAACACTGGATTTTCCACATAATACAGTAAGGAGAAAGATGAGTTAAATTTATAAATTGTAATGACTATTTTGTGGCTTTACCCTCTACCTAACGTAATGGCAAAACCAGTCAGTGCTATTTATAAACAAAAGGCCCCACAGGGCCTGAAGCACTCATCTTGTACAGAACACAATTTAAACAGAGTCCAAGAATGAGTCTACATTAAGCAAGCCATCTCCATAGGCTACACTGTCAATCCTTGAGTCCCTCAGGAGTGACAAAAATAATCTGGGCATCATGCCTTTCCTTCAGTTGATCATAAGAAAAATGTAGAGCTCCCCTATGAAGCCCCTTGATACAACCTATGTGGATTAATCTTAGTACCTCTAGAAGGTACTGAATACCAAAATTTTTAATTCTTCAGCAAAATGGCCAATTCCGGCTCCCATAGAGAGCCCAAATATTAACCCAGGCTCTTGATTTGAACACAGTTAAATCTGACTTCCCTAGAGATGTTGTGTACCGAATATGAAAGCATTCTGACTGTTGGATCTGAAGAAGAGAAATTGTAAAGAAATTTCTCCGAATTGCACTAAGTTCAAATTTGGGCTACCATAGCGAGCCCAAATATTGACCTATGGATCCGATTTGAACAAACTTGAATCTGACCCCCCTAGAGATGTTGTATACCAAATGTGAAAGCATTCTGACAAGTGAATCTGAAGAAGAAGATTTTTGAAGAAATTCCCTCATATTGTACTAAGTTAAATTTCATGTTCCCATATGGAGCCCAAATATTAACCTAGGCACTCGAATTGAACAACCTGGAATCTGACCCCCCTAGAGATGTTGCATACCAAATATAAAAGCATTCCGACTGGTGGATCTGAAGAAGAAGATTTTTAAAGAAATTTTCTCATATTGCACTAAGTAAAAATTTGGGCTACCATAGTGAGCCCAAATATATACCTAGGGATCTGATTTGAACAAACTTGAATCTGACCCCCATAGAGATGTTGCATACCAAATATCAAAGCATTCTGACTGATGGATCTGAAGAAGAAGATTTTTTTAAATTACCCTCCATATTGAACAAAGATAAAATTTGAGCTTCCGTAGGAAGCCCAAATATTAACCTAGGGACTTGGTTTGAACAATCTAGAATCTGACCCTCATAACAATGATGTATACCAAATATTAAAAGATTCTGACTGGTGGTTCTGAAGAAGAAGATTTTTAAAAAATATTCCCCATATTACCCTATGTTAAAACTTCGGGCTCCTGTAGAGAGCCCAAATATGAACCAATGAGCTTTATTTCAACAAACTTTTATCTGACCCCCCTATGAATGCTGTATACCAAATATCAAAAGATTCTGATGACTGGTTCTGGAGAAAAGATGTTTTTAAATTTTTGCAAATATGCTGACTCAGCATTTTTTCGATGCCCATTACAGAACACCCTAACATAACCGATGGCAATTTTTTTTTACCATTCAATTCTACTGGTCAAAAGGATACATCATACCAAATAAAAGCTCTCTGTTCCGTGGGGTTTGGGAAATATGGGCGTTTGAAAATATTTCTATTTTTAGCTCTCAGGGTTAACATGGGGATGAGGGAATTTTTTTTTTTTTGCATGGGTCATGTACTTATGACCCAATAATACCACAAACCAAATTTGGTTCATACCGGACCATCGGTTCAGAAAATAGAAATTTTGGGCGGGGCCAAAAATCTTACCTCTCCTATTACAAAGCCAAATATTACTTCACGAACTTCGTTTGAACAAACTTGATTCTACACCTCATAAGGAAGCTCCATAGCAAATATCAAGTCATTGTACACACTGGTTCTTGAGAAGAAGATTTTAAAAATATTTTGGTGCATTTTCCCCCACTCCCTCCCTATGGGGCTGGGCATGCTGAGTTGAACAAAAATGAAATGCCCCTTTGGGACCATCACTCACACAAACTTTCACTTGAATTGGCCCAGTGGCTTTGGAGGAGAAGACCAAAACATGGTGTTGACGGACGACAGACGACGGACGACAGACGATGGACGACGGATGGGAAGCGATGAGATTAGCTCAGCTTGACTTTGTCAAGATGAGCTAAAAAAAAAACCATTCAATTTTCATTATTTTTTCATTTTTTATCTCAAAAACAAAGCTAATGACTCCTCATTGGATTGAGCTCATTGAGGGGGCCACAAGCAATATCTTTTATTCAAAAAATGAAAAAAAAAAATTAGTGATTCAGGAATTTTGTTTGCAAATGTTGTCTGCATTTCATGTTAGGTGAAGGGTTAACAAGAAAAAAAAAAAAGCCTCCCACCCCATCATAAAATTGAGGAGAAATTGCCCGAGAAACATGCACAAAATTTTGTATAGGCCTAATAATAAAAAATGAAAGTGTCAATGACACTACAGCTCAACTTGTCAAGACAAAGACATGTACATGTATAGTATGTGACACAGCAATGACAAACATCTAGGTAATGACCTGATAACAAAGGTACATATAAAGTATTGTAACGATCTGTACATAAATACTGACCGATGCCTGTAACAAATGTATAGGTAAAGTATTGGAAAGATGGGCTACAGTCAGATGCTAAACTGAAAAGAAATCTTTGAGTCCCAGAGTGGGTCTGACTCAACCCCAAGATATTTGTTCTCATAGCACAGTGATAACAAAGGCACCCCAAAACACACTCGTTCCTGTCCCAAGGTGAACCCAAGAAGTTTTGTGGAGATCAGTTCATAAATACGAGCTGTATAGAACTTGTGACAAAAAACTGATTGGACCAAATTTTGGTACAAAATGGCCACTGGCAGCCATCTTGAATTCTGGACTGCACTCAGAAAGACTCATTCTCGCCCCAAGGTGATAACAAAGGTACCCAAGAAGTTTTGTGAAGATCGGTTCATAAATACAGCCTCTACCCTGGGCCGTATTGACATGTGTACTTACATTGTGTAAGTAGCACTGAATAAATCAAAGTTCATCTAATTTGCATAATTTCTGCACGAAAAAAAAAAAACCTTACAATAGGTGATGTATTCCATGTTACTAAACATTCATACAAAAATTTATTCAAATCAAAACTTTCATACAGAATTTCTGTACAAAAGACTGATTGCACTAATTTTGGTACAAAATGGCTGCTGGTGGCCATCTTGAATTTCGAACCACACCCAAAAACACTCGCTCTCATCCCACGGTGATAACAAAGGTACCCAAGAAGTTTCATAAAGATTGGTTCATAAATATGGCCTCTAGTCTGAGCCGTATAGAAGTTGTGTACAAAAAACTGATTAGACCTAATTTCGGTACAAAATGGCCACTGGCAGCCATCTTGAATTTTAGACCGCACCCAGAAACACTCGTTCTCGTCCCAAGGTGATAACAAAGGTACCCATGACATTTTGTGAAGATCAGTTCATAAATACAGACTCTATCCCAAGCCGTATTGACATGTGTACTTACTGTGTGTAAATAGCACTGAATAAATCAAAGTTTATCTAATTTGCATAATTTCTGCACGAAAAAAAAAACCTTACAATATGTGATGTATTCCATGTTACTAAACATTCATACAAAAATTTATTCAAATCAAAACTTTCATACAGAAGTTCTGCACAAAAGACTGATTGCACTAATTTTGGTACGAAATGGCTGCTGGTGGCCATCTTGAATTTTGGACCACACCCAAAAACACTCGCTCTCATCCCACAGTGATAACAAAGGTACCCAAGAAGTTTCGTAAAGATTGGTTCATAAATATGGCCTCTAGTCTGAGCCATTATAGAAGTTGTGTACAAAAAACTGATTAGACCTAATTTCGGTACAAAAGGGCCACTGGCAGTCATCTTGAATTTTAGACCGCACCCAGAAACACTCGTTCTCGTCCCAAGGTGATAACAAAGGTACCCAAGACATTTCGTGAAGATCAGTTCATAATACAGACTCTAGCCCGAGCCGTATTGACATGTGTACTTACTGTGTGTAAGTCGCAATGAAAAAATCAAAGTTCATCTAATTTGCATAATTTCTACACGAGAAAAAAACCTGTATTATATTTGATGTATCCCATGGTACTAAACATTCACACAAAAAATCATTCAAATCAGCGCTTTCATATGGAAGTTCTGTGCAAAAATCTGATTACACCTAATTTTGTACAAAATGGCTGCCATCGGCCATCTTGAATTTCGGACCGGACCCAAAAACACTCGTTCTCGTCCCATGGTGATACCAAAGGTACCCAAGAAGTTTCGTAAAGATCGGTTCATAAATACGGCCTCTAGCCTGAGCCGTATTGGCATTTGCACTTACAGTGCTGAAAGTAACACCAAAAAACATCAAAATTAGTCTAATTTGCACAATTTATGCACGAGAAAAAAACCCGTATTATATGTGATGTATCCCATGGTACAAAACATTCATACAAAAAATTATTCAAATCAGAGCTTTCATATGGAAGTTCTGTACAAAAAACAGATTTCTGCATCGTCGGTACAAAATGGCAGCTGGCGGCCATCTTGAATTTCGGACCGCACCCAAAAACACTCGTTCTCGTCCCACGGTCAAAACAAAGGTACCCAAGAAGTTTCGTAAAGATCGGTTCATAAATACGGCCTCTAGCCCGAGCCGTATCCAATTGTTGACGTACGGACAGACAGACGACGGGCCATGACAAAAGCTCAAATTTGGCTTCGCCAAACTTGAGCTAAAAATGTTGATCCCTTTTCTTTCTGTGGGTAATTCCATATGTCATCATTTCTTAGGACTAAAAGTATTGGGGAAAAAAATTTGGTGGCATTTTTCTTTTGGTAGTAATCCCAATATTTTACATCCTTTCTTCAGAAGCGCTCCCTGAGACCTTTCCAAGAAATGACAGCGTAGGTCAAAATTATCAACAAAGGAAACATGTAACAAATTTTCTTGAGGCCATCCTACAACTTATTTCAGCTGGTACCATTGTGTAAGCCCAATATTAGATTACGCGTCTGCCGTTTGGGGCTTTCATGTTAGGTGATGGGTTAACAAGAAAAAAATAAGAAAAAAAAAGCCTCTCACCCCATCATAAAATTGAGGAGAAATTGTCCGAGAAACATGCACAAAACTTTGTATAGGTCATCATTTCTTGGGACTAAAAGTCTTGAGGGAAAAAAAATGGTGGCATTTTTCTTTTGGTAGTAACAGGTAGTAATCCCAATATTTTACATCCTTTCTTCAGAAGCACTCCCTGAGAGCTTTACAAGAAATGACAGCGAAGGTCAAAATTATCAACAAAGGAAACATGTAACAAATTTTCTTGAGGCCATCCTACAACTTATTTCAGCTGGTACCATTGCGTGAGCCCAATATTAGATGACGCGTCTGCTGTTTGGGTCTATAAAAACTACACCAGTATAGACAATATTCAGAATAGGGCCTTGCATTACTTTCTAGGGGTTCACTGATTTATGCCAGTGCTGACGGTGAATGGAGATATGGGACTGAAATCTAGTAATGAAAGACACTGGGTGAATACGTTTTGCCTGTGGAATACAGTAACCCAATTAAATACCAATAGGCTGATATATAGGATTTTCCAATGGGACTATAATAAGTGCAAGAATGGATGGTGTTCCCAAATTAAAAACATTTTCCAAAACAGATAAAATCTCAGCCTACGAAAATCAGACCCCTTGCGATATTGAAGAAACTAGAGGCTCTAAAGAGCCTGTAATTGCTCACCTGGAACTACATATAATGAAAGTGTCAATGACACTGTAGCTTAACTTGTCTGTGTGTTTTGTTTGATGAAAAGGAAAATGTTCAATGTTTATGAAAGGATTATGAAATAAGACAAGAATTGTGATAATTGGGAATATGTTATGTTAATTTCTGTTCCTTGCATGCTATGTTTTTCATAAAAATAATATGAGCTGTACACTGTACTGAAGGGTGGAGAGCTGGGTTAATATGACCTCACAGTTAATGTATGTGGCCTTCACAGTTAACAAAAATTACCAAGTTACAGTGAAATTATTCCAAAACGAGTCATCCTATCAGGTTACATTACAAGTTACATTGAAATTCCTTCATAAATATGGCCTGTATTTATTTATTTATTTATTTATTTATTTATTTATTGATGTTTAAGGTCACATACTCATGCACAATGGCTAATCATGACCGTGACAGTTTTATGGGAGGAGGAAGCCAAAGTACCCGGAGAGAACCACCGAGCAACTGTCAGCTCCCCAACATACTAACTCCACACAAGCTGGTATAGCATTGGTTGAAGACAGGTGCACCATCGACGTACAGTACGCCTTAGTACATAACGTCACCGTGCCCCCACATGGGCAATGGGGTTGAAGTGTCTTGCCCAAGGACACAACGCGATTGCCGCAGGTGGGATTCAAACCGAGGACCTCTCGGCTGAATGGTCGCGACCAAAAGGGGACGTTCTCATCTAGACATTATTTGGAGTCATCCTACCAAGTTACAATGAAAACCCTTCATAAATATGACCTGTAGACTGTGCTAAAGGTTTTTGGGCAACGGGACCCTGTAGCCATCAGTTTCCCAATTGCGTCCAAAAGGGGACGTTCTCATCTAGACATTATATGAAGTCAGCCTACCAAGTTACAATGAAATCCCTTCATAAATATGACCTGTAGACTGTGCTCAAGGTTTTTGGGCTTCGGGCACCTGTAGCCATCACAGTTCAACAATCATGACCAAAAGGGGATGTCATCATCTAGGCATTATATGGAGTCAACCTCACAAGTTAAAATGAAATCCTTACATAAATACAACCTATTGACCATGCTAAAGGTTTTTGGGCCCGGGCAGCCATCAAGGCTGAATGATCGAGACCAAAAGGGGACATTCTTATCTGGACATTATTTGGAGTCATCCTACCATGTTACAATGAAATCCCTCCATATTAAATATGACCTGCAGACTGTGCTAAAAGTTTTGGGATTTCGGGCTTGGGCAGCCATCACGGTTGACAGATCATGACCAAAAGGGGACGGTCTCATCTAGGCATAATACAGAGGCATCCTACCAAGTTACAATGAAATCCCTTCATAAATACAACCTGTAGACTGTTCTAATGGTTTTCGGGTTTTGGGGTAGGGCAGCCATACCAGTTGACCGATCGCGACCAAAAGGGAACGTTATCATCTAAACATGACCCCAAACCTGCATATGAAATTTCGCAATGATCGGACAAGAACTACGGGGTGTAGCCTGTGCTAAAGAAAAATGTGAACAGACTCACAGACTCACAGACGTCCGCACGTGTGATGGCAATAGCTTATCTTGACTTTGTCAAGTTAAGCTAAAAATGTGATTTCCCATAGGCTTTCCATGGTAACTATGAGCTGCAATTGTGACCATGTTTGCAACATTACATGAAGATCATTGGTAGAAGGTGTCCCAGTCCTCAATCACGTGAAGTTTCAAAACATTTGAATCCATCAAACAGAATCATAGAATGTCTCTGGTGGCCGTATTTTCCAACCAACAGGAACAAAAAGAGGATCATTTGTGGAGGGCCTCCTATAGACCATTCCTGCCAAGTTTTGGTTCACGTTAGCTCAGTAATTCCAGAGAGAAGATGAAAATGGGATTTCCCATAGGATATTTTGCTGACAGTACCGATCTTTGTGCAGACAGGAGAGGCATTGGGTTAAGCATTAGAATATAGCCTCTGGCAGTCACATATTTCCATCCTCTCACAGACCATTCCTGCGAAGTTTGGTTCATGTCGGCTCAGTTGTTCCAGAGAAGATGAAAATGTGATTTCCCATAGGGTTTCTATAATAACTATACGCCGCAATTGCAGCCATGTTTGCAACACGATCAACATTAAATGTGGATCGTTGGTAGAGGATGTCGCAGTCATCGACCATGTAAAGTTTCAAAAAATTTGAGAACATTTTTCAAAATCCACAAATCAGAATAAAAAACAAGAGGCCCCACAGGGCCTGAAGCACTCATCTTGAACAGAACACAATTTAAACAGAGTCCAAGAATGACTCTACATTAAGCAAGCCATCTCCATAGGCTACACTGTCAATACTTGAGTCCCTCAGGAGTGACAAAAATAATCTGGACATCATGCCTTTTCTTTAGTTGATCATAAAGTAAAATGTAGAGCTCCCCTATGAAGCCCCTTGATACAACCTATGTGGATTAATCTTAGTACCTCTAGAGGGTACTGAATACAAAATTTTCAATTCTTCAGCAAAATGGCCAATTCCGGCTCCCATAGAGAGCCCAAATATTAACCCAGGCTCTTGATTTGAACACAGTTAAATCAGACTTCCCTAGAGATGTTGTGTACCGAATATGAAAGCATTCTGACTGTTGGATCTGAAGAAGAGAAATTGTAAAGAAATTTCTTCGAATTGCACTAAGTTCAAATTTGGGCTACCATAGCGAGCCCAAATATTAACCTATGGATCCGATTTGAACAAACTTGAATCTGACCCCTCTAGAGATGTTGTATACCAAATGTGAAAGCATTCTGACAAGTGAATCTGAAGAAGAAGATTTTTGAAGAAATTCCCTCATATTGTACTAAGTTAAATTTCATGTTCCCATATGGAGCACAAATATTAACCTAGGCATGCGAATTGAACCTGGAATCTGACCCCTCCTAGAGATGTTGTATACCAAATATAAAAGCATTCCGACTGGGAAGTGAGCCCAAATATATACCTAGGGATCTGATTTGAACAAACTTGAATCTGACCCCCATAGAGATGTTGCATACCAAATATCAAAGCATTCTGACTGGTGGATCTGAAGAAGATTTTTTTAAATTAAACTGCTGGTCCCAAGCCCGGGTAAAGAATGAGGGGAGCTGATAATTTAAACAAGTGGCTCTAAAGAGCCTGTAATTGCTCACCTGGCAGAACAGAAGATGAAAATGTGATTTCCCATAGAATCTCTATGGTAAATATAAGGCGCAATTGTGGCCATGTTTGCAAACCAATCAACATTAAATGAGGATTGTTGGTGGAGGCTGTCCCAGTCATCAACCATGTGAAGTTTCAAAACATTTGGCCTTGTAGTTTCAGAGATGTTTCAAAATCGACCAATCAGAAACAAAGAATGCCTCTGGCAGCCATGTTTTTCATCCAACAGGAACAAAATGAGAAATAGTTGTAGAGAACCTCCCATAGACCATTCCTGCCAAGGTTGGTTCACATCAGCTCAGTAGCAGTTTCTTGAAAAATCTTCTTCTTCGGATCCACCAGTCAGAATCTTTTTATATTTGGTGTGCGACATCTCTTGGGGTATCAGATTCAAGTTTGTTCAAATCGAGTCCCTGCGTTAATATATGGGCTCCATATACTGGTCATTTACTGATATACTCATCTCTTTTGACAATTTGAGCCAGGTGAGTGTTTTAGGCTCATTTGAGCCTCTGGTTTCTCTGATTTCTTGCTTCCATGATCCACAAATGTGAACAACATTAATTTTCAACTATTATGCAACATTTTTGTGATAAAGTGAGTGCTATGAGCTTTGATCAGCTCTTTTCTCAGAATCTCTTGGCAACTAGAATTTAACTGGTAAGCATAATTTGTAGTTTACCTGTAGTTATGAGATATTCCATCACACTCGGTCACTTCTAATGTTACTATTTATTGATTTATTTGGGTTTAACGACACTTTAACAGCCAGGGTCATATTGTGTTGGTGACAGTTTTATGGGTGGAGAAAGCTGGAGTACTCGGAGAGAACCACTGAGCAACGATGAGCAGCTGCCAGCTCCTCAACATCGTAACTCTACACTGCTGCACAGGCAGGGTTAGATTGATTGAAGACATGCGCACCATCAATGTGCAGGCGTCATCGTGCCCCCGTGTGGACAACCGGGGTTAAGTGCCTTGCCCAAGGACACAACAAGACAGTCTGAATCGATTGCTCAGATGGTCACCCATCCGAGGATTAACCGGGCTTGACATTGCTTAACTTCGGTGATCTGACGAGAACCGGTTACCGCAATGCCACAAAGTAGTAAGTTCACCTCATAAATTGTTTATTAAAACTAGCTTAAATTGTCAAACAACCAGCATCACTGCAGTTTCATTATCAGAGATAGGTATGTTAGGTGGACTGCTAATTCTCTTCATCTGTCTATGTGCTGGAGTTTAAGCTAGTAAATTTTACTATGTAAATTATCTTTGGTTTCCACATTTATTTACTAAATGCAACGTGTTAAAGCAGTTGGCTGATGCAATAAGGCAGCAGAACCATCAATGAGAGACTCTCTCTTATTGGTGCTTTGCTGCCTCTGATTTGTATTTGAGCAGCCCATTGGCACTGTAAAATCAGAACTTGTTCTCATCACAGCTCAGCAGAACTGACTTTCTAATAGTCCGGTGGGAATGACTCTCATAGCTTGGCGAAGCTAACAACTTTTAAAATAAACTCTTAGAGCTATGTTTGAAAAATTTATGAGGTGGGTTTTAGTTTTTACAAATGGTCTAAAATCACTCAGCTAACCAATTTTGGGTATTATATTTATTTAATCTATTCAGTACTCTCTTTGGTTAACTTTAAGAGCTTTGGCTCTTTGTAGAGAGCTTTGAGGTCTTGGTAAGCGCTGACAAATAATTAGGGCTAAGGAATTTCATGGAGTTGAATTGTTCAAGTTAACTTATGAGTTTTAACTTGGGATAAGAACTTCAGCTCCTATTGAGCCGGAATTTGAGCGCTGTTAGGCAGTACCTCAAATAAAATCTGTTTAAAGACATATCATTCATTTCTCACACTTAATTAAATAAATATCTATTGGTCACTGTATAACTGTGTTGAAGCTTACTTATTATTTCTCAAGTATCTTTTAACCCCATCTGGCCAAGTCTAAACAGAACCTGGAGAATTGAAATTAACCACTAGACGACCACATCGGGAGTCGGTCCCTAAATCAAAAAAGTACACAACGTTGGGACCCACCCCACGACCTCTTCCATAGCACCCAGGATCAATCCCACAGGGCTGAAACTATTCTACCGTGGCTTGGGGCTATGGGATATCTTTGCCATAGGATTAATGACAATCTGTAAATAATATTTAATTCTTTACTGCTGGATGCACACATTGTGGTCAGTGAGAAAGTGATAGGCCCATCCCTTAATTTTATACTGCACAAAATCCCCAAAATAGATGGTAATCTTTGCATCTATCTACACCAAAACACAGTACATATAACCTAGAAGTTGTAGTCCTTGTAGAACTGTTGTCACAAAAGTGGACTAGATTAGATCGTGATCCAGTTGCAACACACATCAGTGGATTGATATTTCATTAATAAAATATTGCAACTTCAGACACTGAGGAAGCAAAACAACAAAAATAGCATCTGATATTCAGTTTTGTAATATTTCAGTTTAGAATGGCGAGATTCAACAGTGCTGTAGAGAGGAAAGTGGACAGAGAATTTCAACTGGATCATGACCTGGTCCGGATCTGGTTGAAATTCTCTCCGACTTTTGTTATCACAGTAGGTGTGAATGCATTATGTTCACTCAAACCTGAAGTAGTATCTCAGATACAAGTATTCCTATAATTAGTTACATAAGAAGAGATATGAATCTGAGTGCATGATGTTAAAGGCTAACAGCTGAAAGTAATTAATTTCTGCTTAACCCTTAAGTCCTCATACAGCCACAAACAGGACCACTTTTTGAATATGTTGTCCCAAGTGTATTCTTCCTTGAGAACTTTACTGGTTGGGTGCATTTATCTTGACAATGTTTTACATCATTGTTGGCTGCCTGTGCAGGCAGCCAACAATAATATAGAAACACTGTTAAGTCACCTGCAACTGTGTACATATATAAAATTATATGGTAGTTATTAATGTAAAATTAATCTGAGTACTTAAGGGTCAATAACTTAATATTTTTCTAGAATTTTTTTTTTCTTTTTTAATTAAATATACATGTATATATTTGATGACTCATCTTTCTGAGGCGCATGTTGTTACAATGAGAAGGTATACGCTTTATTTTATTGAAGGAATCTATATACAAACTCCTGTTAAATGAATAAAAAATTATTATAGTATGTCAAGAAATAACCTTGCCAATCATCAATTTTCCCTTTTTAAAATTTTTTTTTTCTGTTGGGGTTTAACAACATTTTTGACAGCCAGGGTCAATGGTGCTGCACAGTTTTATGGGTCGAGAATGCCAGAGTGCCCAGTGAAAACAACCGAGCATGGCAAGCAACTGTCATGACTCCCCAATGTACTGCGCACAGGCAGGGTTAGCATTGGTCGAGGACAAGTGCAACAAGAGCACCGCCTAGCGGGGCAACATACGTCTGTGGTGATCACCATGTGTGCAAAGTTTGAGCAATATAGCATGTAGAATGTTGAAGGGGTAGGCGACACAATACTGTAATGTTTTAAGTACTAAAAGGGGGCATAACTCTGAAAATGAAAAAATTTATAGTAATTTATATATTTTTTATACTTACCAATGACCCAGACTTAGCTGGTGCTAACACTTAAAAATATGAACTTGTGTGAGATATTATGGCCATGAAGCTGCGTATTAAATTTGAAAAGAATCTGATTAAGTTGACGGTCTGTAGAGCACGGAAAGCATAATTTGCTCGATTTCTAAGTCTTAAAGGGGCAATAACTACTAGTAAAACTGTTGAACATGACCCAAATTCGAACTTGCACGAGATCTTATTCTGGTTGTGCAGTATATCAAATATTTTTTAAATCCGATTGAAATCACGCTCTGTAGAGCACGGAATACAACTGTCCCCAGACGGACAGCGCCATAACATAATACGTCCGTTTTTCAAACGGGCGTATAAAAAGCGACGTGCAGTATGTCTTAGTATACAGATCCACAGTGCCCCCAAACAGGCAATCAGGATTAATTGCCTTCCCCAAGTACACAATGCAGTTTTCTCCCCCTACTGCATGTGTAACATACGTGTGTCCCGGGTGAGATAGCAGGGAGAGACAGATGTATCCCACACCACCCACGTGACGTTATACATTTATAACGTTATTATGACGTCATGCATATTGTATCAGTTTCTTGCTACCAACTAATTCATATTGATGTCATCGGAATGCAGAGTGATCAAAGTTTGATGCTCTAAAACTCTTCAACCCTCAAGCTGCCATCGATCCTAATCGATTTCATTGTATGTACCTTTGGTATATACATAACTTGTGCATGCTATTTCAGAATGTGTCATCGGTTTCTCAAAACAACAAATATAAAATGAGTTGATTGAAGCAGCATGTGACTCCCGATTACCTCTGGCTAACTTAATCGCTGCATGGTGGAGGGAGAAAAATCATCCCCAATGAGTCTGAAGGTGGGAATGGGGAAATCTCACCCACCCTCTGGGCAAGATATTTGAACCAGACCCTCGGCAAGCCTCGGGTCTAGTTCAAATATCTTGTCCCAAAGGTTGAGATTTCCCCATCCCACCTCCAGACTCATCGGGGATCATAACAATCCTGGTGGGGATCAAACCATGGACATATCAGTTTGAAATCCAGTGTTGTAACCACTGAGCCACCACATTCCCTTTTCCTTGTTTATAGACCTATTTAGCTTCAGTACATCCATTACAGATATTTATTCTATTATATCTTGTTTGACAGGACGTATGGAGTTCTATCAAGTGAGACATAACTGAATAAATGCTGAGCTCAGTTTATCTCCAGAATACAGGAAAGTGAACAACTCTCTTAATTGAATAAGTTTCAGTGGTCAAGTGGCTATTCAGTTAACAGGGTTCCATTGCTTTAACTAAATAGTGAAAATTATATTGTTACTATTTTTAGCTCACCAACGAAGTTGTGTGAGCTTATGTCATGACCCGAGGCACGTCGACGTCAACACTTGGTTAAAGTTATTGTAAGAGTCCACTTTGACTTTGCGCCCTGTTACTATGCACCTCATACTGTTTCTATGGCTTACAATTACCCACAGACCCTTACCCAGTGATATTTTTTTGATTTTTATTGTTTTTACAATGTTAGTTAGTGTGAAAACTTCTGACCTGTTTTGCTATATATGAAGGCTACCACCAGTATGGTGTGACTTTTATATTTCATATATGTGTTAAATGCATCATTATAAGATGACATTAACCCTTGGGCGGAAATTTTCATGAGATTTTTACTTTTTTGATGCAATGTTTTTTTTTTATAAGTGTGGACTTCCAAAATTTCTGACCTATTTTGCTGTACATGTACATGACTGGACATATTTTGCAGATTTGTAATAAGCCTAGGTTTATTGCATGCCATGCGTTGGTGAGCTAATGGGTTCGACACACCCCTCATGTTTACTTAAAGTCATCAAGCTCATTCCATTGATGGGTTATAAGCTATGCTTTGAAAGCAAAAATCTGAAAACTTACAAGATTGCATGGTGAAATTTGTGTAAAGCCCTCGCTGGATTTGGCAGATTCATTATAGTGCCGATTAAAAAATACTCATGTTTCAAATTACAATTCCAACTGAATTCAATTCTGAAACAGATCAAATTTGATATCGGTATATTGTCATAGTAAATGTTTTCAATAAAAGGCTGGACCCCTTTTATGATATGGCCATATATGTTGAAAAGGCTCTATACTGTTTTGAGGCATTTGTTTCACACCAATTGATGGAAAGAATCAATCAATGTTTCATTGCATTTATTGGGGAATGCCATTGACCTATTCCAATGAATAAAGCAGACTGTTTTATAGAAAAGCCGATATCTGTAGACAGAAAATAAATTATGTAAGCAACATTTATTATTGGAATCACTGAATGATTGATTTTGGCCTGTGTCCATATCAAGAATGCAAAGTTATATCTTGCAATAAGTATGTATGAGGTCCCCAATGAATATTATGACTGCAACACAAGGATGAAGTCAAGTTTAGCTAACCATTTCTATCTATGCCCACTTTAAAGGACTTTTGGTTACTGGGTCCTGTTTTATCAGCACAGCAGAACTTGTTTATTTATTTTACCTCCTACTGATAGTAGATATAGTAAAAAGCTGTATATGCTCATACGTCTGACATGTTTGCCACTGTAACTCCACCACTCGTGGGTGGATTAAAATAATATTTTGAATATTTCTACCTAATCTATTTCTACCTAATCATGGGGGAACCAATCCTATGATGGAATAAATGCCCTCGCCTAACTATGTACATTGTTATTTAGTGCACATGCGCACATTATATTTGGGACAATTTTTGACACAGTAAATGGTGCATCACATCTATGAGGAAGATTGAATTCAGTTGATGAAAAATGGACCTCTGCAAAAATCTGAAACAAATATTTGTAATTCTCCTTTATTTGGTGTGCTTTATTTTCATTTCTGTGCATTGTTTTTTAACTATACAAGCAACAGAATCTATAATACATATATATACTTTCATGCCTTCTGCTAAAGTGTTTTCGCAACAGTGAAATGAAAATAATCTGACTAGAAAGTCCTACCCACTTTTTTTTGCAAGTGACATTGAATACCCGGTTGTATTAATATACATGTAAGGCTGCAGGTAGAAAAAAATGAGGCCGGTCATACTAAAATAATACCACAGGTAGAAAGTGAGACCGCAAGTGGCTGCAGGCAAAGTACAGGGTTTAGAGTTCCCAAATGAACACTATCTGGTGATATGGTGTATACCAATTATATATCCGAACTTTGGTACAGATATTTTTAATTTTAACCTTAAAAATTGTACTTTTAAATGTATAGTGTGATATCCCAACTCGCGATCTCACTTTTCCACAACTAAGGACAGAGAGACCACAAGTAAACTTCAGGTCACCAAAACACCAAATGAACACTATCTGATGATTTGGAGTATATTCAATGTATATCCAAACTTTGTATTGATATTTAAATTTTACCCCCTAAAATTACACTTTTAATGTTGATAGTATGACTTCTGCTTTACGGTCTCAATTTTTGCAAGCAGGGATAATGAGACCCACAAGTAAATTATTAGTCATGAAAATATCAAATAAAAATGAAGTATATGCTATATCTAATATCTAATATACAAATGTCTGTATCTCTCTTTGTTCCGGGTGAACTCCTCCGTTTCTCGACCGATCGATCTCAAATTTTGTACAATTCGTCCCTGCGAGTCACATGGGATGGGTGCCGTGCCCATGCGGGGTAACCTTGACCTTGAAATTGATGACCTTGACCTTTTATTTTGAAAACGGCTCGGCCAATGAGGCTAAAATTTCCATATGTGCGGGTATATTGACCCATCAATCATTTTGACTTTATTGGGGTGCCCGTGTGGGGTGACCTTGACCTTGAAATTGGTGACCTTGACCTTCTATTTCAAAAACGGCTGAGCCGATCATATCTGAGGGTATATTGATATAACCATCTTCTCCCGTGCAACGCCGGGTATTCACCCGCTAGTTATATATAAAATTTATGTACCAAATATGGTGGTAATATCTTCATTTTAACCTCTTATTATTTTAGGTTCAAAATCTGATAGAAAATCACATTTTCGTTCTCATTCCTACCAGGCATGAAGACACAGATTAAGCAGAAACCCTTCCCTGAAATGATCTACTTAAGAGATTGACTTAAAATATATAGGTTATAATTTATCAGCACTCCTCATCTTTTGTCTGGGCTTAAGATCGGCAACTATAATACTTTGCAGATTTAGAGGTTTTTTTTTCTACAGTGAATTTCACTACTGTTTTTTTTTCCTTTTTTAGCTCACCTGGCCTAAAAAACCATGTGATCGAGCTTTTGCTATCACTTGGCATCTGTCGTTGCCTGTAAACGTTTCACATTATCATCTTCTCTGGAACCGCTGAACCGGTGTGAACCAAACTTGGCAGGAATGGTCTATGGGAGGACCTCTACAAACGATCCTCATTTTGTTCCCATTGGTTGAAAAACATTGCTGCCAGAGGCATTCTTTGATTCTGATTGGTTTCTATAGTAACTATAAGCCGCAATTGCAGAAATGTTTGCAACCCGACCAAGATTAAATGAGGATCGTTGGTAGAGGGTGTCCCAGCCATCAAGCATGCAAAGTTTCAAAACAGTTGGCCTTGCGGTTTTAGAGAAGAAGATTTTTCAAAATCCACCAATGAGAATCAAAGAATGCCTTGAGTGGCCACATTTTCCATCCGACGGGAACAAAATGAGGATTGTTCGTAGAGTACGTCCCATAGACCATTCCTGCCAAGTTTGGTTCGCACTGGTTCAGCAGTTCCAGAAAAGAAAATGAAAATGAGATTTCCTATAGGGTTCATATTGTAACTATAAGCCACAATTGTGGCAATGTTTGTAACCTGATCAAAATTAAACTAGAAAGTGTTTTAGTAACTAAAACATATATCTCCCCTTCCTTTCTATTTTATGCACTACAAATGATATATACATAAAAATATTGACAATCATACCAGATATGTAAGGTCTAGCTCTAAAGAGAAATAAGTTATGATGACTCTGGCAAATAATACTCTATAAAATATCTGAACTTGGCCTTGGGGTCCAAAGGTCAAGATCATGTGAAGGTCACCATGGTTTACGTGGCCACAGTGCCACATGTTGATACATCCACAGACAAAATAGAAAAGGTTAATACCCGATGTTATTGAGAACCAACAGCTAAAACAATCCAGTGATCACCAGACACTGCCATTTCAGAAAGATTAGCAAGCACATTGCGGACAGGAGTTGTATTGACAAGGAAGACTTTTACAGTTTGTAATCGAGTTCTTCTTCGTACACCAGAAAACTGTTCTCTGAAATACTTTATGAGGTAGTTTAATGGCATTGGTCCATGAATCAAAAGTACATAATTTTGACCTTGAGGTCAAGGTCACATGAAGGTCATGATTGCATGTGACATGCGGTCTAATTGCGATACATCATACACATGTCAAATATCTAAGTCCTCGGTCAAAAAACAAAAAAGTTCTGGTCTGGATAATTATTCCCTATTTGAAGTACATAAATTTGACCTTAAGGTCAGAGGTCAAGGTCACATGAAGGTCATTGAGGTAGACGACATGCGGTCTCATGGTGACACATCCACATGTCAAATAACCAAGTCCTAGGTCAAAAAACAAAAAAATTCTGGTCTGGACAATTACTCCCTATTTGAAGTACATAAATATGACCTTGAGGTCAAGGTCACATGAAGGTCACAATGGTATGCAACACACCGGCTCATGGTGATACATCCACGTGCCAAATATCTAAGGCCTGGTTCAAAAGACAAACAAGTTTTGGTCCGGACAAAGTTTCCTTGAAAAAAGCACAAATCTGACCTTCAGATCAAAGGTCAAGGTCACATGAAGGTCACAATGGTATGCTACACACCGACTCATGGTGATACATCCACATGCCAAATATCTAAAGCCTGACTAGAATTACAAAAAAGTTCTGGTCCAGACAGTTTCCCTTGAAAAAAGCGCATAAATCAGACCTTCAGGTCAAGGTCACATGAAGGTCACTGTGGTACACTGCACACCGGTTCATGGTGATACATCCACATGCCAAGTATCTAAGGTGTAGGTCAAAAGACAAAAAAGTTATGGCCCAGACAAAGTTTGTATAAGAAGAAGAAGAAGAAGGAGGAGAAGAAGCGACATAATGACGATTGTTGGTAGAGGGTGTCCCAGTCATCATTCATGTGAAGCTTCAAAACATTTGGCTCCATAGTTTCAGAGAAAAAGATAAAAATCAACCAATTAGAATCAAATTATGCCTCTGGCGGCCATGTTTTTCATCCAACGGGACACCTGGCGACGACGGATGCCAAGTGATGGCAATCAAGTATTATGCTTTATTATACACACACATGTATGAATGATGTAGAGGCCAGGAAGTAAAATCCCCCTTTTGCTTTATTATATACACCATGTATGAATGTTGCACAGGGCAGGAAGTAAATGACACATGTCCATGCTTCTGGCCGTATTTTGGAATGTATGACTCACTGAGCCACAACAAGTGATAAGCAAAATTTGCATGTGCAGGTTGGAGAAAACTGGGGGCTTGGGATACCGGTACCAAGAGACACTGAGAGTGAGGAAGTTGAACCCACATGCACCCTGGTATAGATCTGGGAAGATCATCTGGTGATCACTTCATAGCTGGTTCTGCAATGCCTGTGATAATCCTGGATATATATGCATGGTGCATGACGGGGAACCGAATAGGGTAAATCTGTAGTCGCCAAATGGAGTTGGCATCAGCAGAGAGCACCCAGAAGGGGATGTCCGGTTCACCATCAGGAAGCCCAAATATTAACCTAGGGACTTGGTTTGAACAATCTAGAATCTGTCCCTCATAACAATGATGCATATATATATATACCAAACATTAAAAGATTCTGACTGGTGGTTCTGAAGAAGAAGATTTTTAAAGAATATTCCCCATATTACCCTATGTTAAAACTTCGGGCTCCTGTAGAGAGCCCAAATATGAACCAATGAGCTTTATTTCAACACACTTTTATCTGACCCCCCTATGAATGCTGTATACCAAATATCAAAAGATTCTGATGATTGGTTCTGGAGAAAATATTTTTAAAAATTTTTGCAAATATGCTGACTCAGCATTTTTTCGATGCCCATTACAGAACACCCTAACATAACCGATTGCAATTTTTTTTTACTATTCAATTCTACTGGTCCTAAGGATACTTCATACCAAATAACAGCTCTCTGTTCCGTGTGGTTTGGGAAATATGGGCGTTTGAAAATATTTCTATTTTTAGCTCCCAGGGTTCGCATGGGGATGCGGGAATTTTTTTTTTTTTGCATGGGTCAAGTACTTATGACCCAATACTACCACAAACCAAATTTGGTTCAAACCGGACCATCGGTTCAGAAAATAGAAATTTTGGGCTGGGCCAAAAATCTTACCCCTCCTATTTCAAAGCCAAATATTACTTCACGAACTTCGTTTGAACAAACTTGATTCTACACCTCATATGGAAGCTCCATAGCAAATATTAAGTCACTGTACACACTGGTTCTTGAGAAGAAGATTTTAAAAATATTTTGGAGATTTTACCCCACTCCCTCCCTATGGGGCTGGGCATGTTGAGTTGAACAAAAATGAAATGCCCCTTTGGGACCATCACACACACAAACTTTCACTTGAATTGGCCTAGTGGCTTTGAAAGAGAAGACCAAAAACATGGTGTTGACGGACGACGGACGGAGAACGATGAGATTAGCTCAGCTTGACTTTGTCAAGATGAGCTAAAAAGACCAGTGCATCAACCAAGTGGGGCATTCCTGTAGTGGATAATGATGCACGCATAAAATATTCTGGGCCTTCTGCCTTGCAGACTGACACCAAACTTTTTTTCTTCTTTTGTCAACTAGGCTCAATGGGCTTATCCTGCAGCATGGGTAAGGTGTGATATCGAACGGGCCAAGGAGAGAGCCCTTGGCTATCTCCCTTTCTAGGAGTGCAGTGACCACCTCCGGCCGATCCCTGGCTGAGGAAGGTTTGGAAGTTCAAGTGTTGAAGGTGTCAGAGACTGTATGCTCATACTGAACCCATGAGTGAGGCATTTAACTGTTAGAGTGCTAAATTATTTCTGGTCAGCAAAATTTGTTCTCATGTCTTTGCCTTGTTACGATTTGTGGGAGAGTGCCTATGGGCAATCTCCCATAAATTGTAAGAAGGCAAGTCCTTGCAGACTAAATTATTTCACTTTAAGGGTGATATGGAGCACATCCACAGAATGTGAAGCCTTTAAATTGTGGTACCCACTCTTTTGAGTAAATTTGGGCTTCCAGCACTCAACCAGTTAAGACAGTCTGGGTGCAAAATGAGAGCTTGGTTAAGAGTTGCAACGTTAACAGAAGTGGAGGCCTAATCAGAAGCAGGGATGTGAAACATTCATTTGTGTGTGGGGGAGGGAGGGGTGGCACTCCCAAGCAGATGAGAAAGGTGCTTAGGACAGATGGGTTGAGGTTGGGGTTGCCTGCAAGTGACAGAGACATGTGCATACTTGCAGACTGCTCTAAATGTGCAGATAATGCTGGTGGCAGGCTGGCTAGGAAGTGCTGGTAGTACTTTTGTTGACTGTCAATGTCTGGTAAGCTTGAGAGGGTAATTCTGGAAAATGTTGAGAGTGAAAAACGGGGTTAGCAGAAAACGCAGTGGATGACATGTGGTTAGTAGTACCTCCACGAAAAAAGGAGAGCTGTCACTTGCAGGCACAAAAGGTAATCTGGTAAGCACAAAGTGTCACAAACATTAGATATTTATTTATTTATTGGGGTTTAAGGTCATATATTTCTGCACTGTGGCTAATCATGACCATGACAGTTTTACGGATGGAGGAAGCCAGAGTACCTGGAGAGAACCACCAAACAACGGCGAGCAACTGTCAGCTCCCCAACATATTAGCTCCACACCAGCAGGGTTAGTATTGGTTGAAGACAAGTGCACCATCGACGTGCAGTACGCCTTAGTCCAGAAGGGCAATGGGTGTGAAGTGACTTGCCCAAGGACACAACGCGGTTGCCACGGGTGGGATTCGAACCGAGAACTTCTCGGCTTGCAGCCTGCACCTGTACCTACTGAGCCACCGCCTCCCCCCCCCCCCACAAACATTAGATACAAGGAGGGGTGTGTCATGAGCCAGAGCCAAACACAAGGCGGCTGATGATACTGGTGGTTGTGGAATGGCTGTTTTAGGCAGACTAGTAGTAGCACTAGATACTGTGGTTGTACAATGAAGTAAAACTAGTGGAATATGGAAATTGTCAAGAGGCGGTGGAAGAGAAATTGAGTGCGGATGAAAAATATTGTTGCATGTTGCTTGTGGTGCTGTGACCATTGGAAGGATGTCCTGCAGACTGGTTGAAGTGGTGACAGAAGAAATGTTTTGGTAATTCTGAGCGGTCATATATGCAGCTGGCGGTAACTGAAGGCCTTGGAGAGGCTGAGGCTTGTCACGCTGGTGGTTAAAGTTTGATGTAGGCACTCAGGTGGTTGTCTCTTGGCTTGAGTCATCCGTGACTTTGAATATAACTGCAAAAAAACATGCTTTTTGGTTGGAGGGTGGGTCTTTATGCCTGCTTGGGACAGTGCTAATTGCAGACATGTTGTTGTCCAATGTTTGGGCTCCATCAAAGAGAAGCTGGACAACTGTAAAGATACCCTTTTTGTCATGGAAGCCCAGGATCTGGTTAACACAGAAACGTCCGATGTACAGGCATCAGAAGTGGAAGTCGCTGATGGAAAAGTGCAAGAATGACCAATCGCACACTGTGCATTTATTTATTTATTGAGCTTTAAGGTCACATATTTTTGCACAATGGCTAATCATGACCATGACAGTTTTACGGGTGGAGGAAGCCGGAGTACCCGGAGAGAACCACCAAGCAACTGTCAGCTCCCCAACATACTAACTCGACACAAGCAGGATTAGCATTGGTTGAAGACAAGTGCACCATCGACGTGCAGTACACCTTAGTACACATCACCGTGCCCCCACATGGGCAATGGGGGTGAAGTGTCTTGCCCAAGGACACAACGCGGTTGACGTAGGTGGGATTCGAACCGAGGACCTCTTGGCTTGCAGCCTGCACCTCTACCTACTGAGCCACCACCCCCCACCCCCACCCCACCCCCAACACACTGTGTGCCCGAAGACAAAGTATTGTTTCTGTTGTGGGGAAGTAGATTGGATTTCATTGGGCTCAACTGTTGATTCTCCCTGGCACACCAACACCCGATGAAAGCCGGCGAATTAAGTCCTCTTCCATAAATAATAAGAATTGTTCCAACGAGTGTCAGCCATTGATAACTGGAGTGCTGGAAGCCACTATCATGGCTCTACTGAAATGTGCCGTAAGCCACTTCAGTGGCTTTACATTGTATGTATAGGCTTGTTCATTTCTTAGCAGTAGAAAAGATATGTTTATATAAAGTTGATTTGTTACTATTTATTGGAGAGTGCCAACTGGCACTCTCCAATGCACTGTAACAAAACAATTATTCACGTACAAAATCTTGATAAACTAAGGTTTCCCTTGCTGGTTGCATGGCATCTTTCACAAAAAATACTCATGTTTCCAATCACCTTTCAAAAATTATTTAGCACTCAACCAGTTAAGCCATCCAGTATAGAGGTTGAACGCGTTTGTGATCCATGGCAGTCCAGAGAATAGAAGAAATGCAACTGTCCAACTGACTCCAAAGCAAAATAAGACGCACAAAGTTAAGCATAAAAGTAGCAAGTGCAAGTGCACCTGGTACTGCAGTCCAATGCCCGGCTGACATGAGGGTGAACCACATGCAGCATATATTGCAACAGTCTGAAAAATTCGGTCCACTAAGTATGTAGTCCTGTGGAATATCATAAAAGTCTTTAACAACGGCCTGTAGAATGCTCAAGCCAGGGAGGTGTAATACTAGGGGTTGATTCATGACAAAACATGATAGTCTTTAACTGATGAGAGATGACGTAAAAATTGAATAAACACAAAAAACAAAAAAAGTCAATTGAAGCACAATAACAGGTAAACAGGTTTGGCAAATGGCACATGACTGATTAACAAGTGACCAGGTGTCAGTTAAAACAGGGGGTCCTGTGATTGAGGGACTCACATCATTTGGTCAGCCAATACATGGGGCAAGAAAATCTGGGAACACCACAACACCTGGAATGAAGATGACCAGTCATGTGACTATCGCATGATTGGAGAGTGATATTTATTTATTTATTGGTGTTTAAGGTCACATACTTATGCACAATGGCTAATCGTGACCGTGACAGTTTTACGGGTGGAGGAAGCCGGAGTACCCGGAGAGAACCACCAAGCAACGACGAGCAGCTGTCAGCTCTCCAACATTGTAACTCTGAACTCTGAACCGCAGCACAGGCAGGGTTAGATTGGTTGAAGACATGCGCACCATCGATGTGCAGTACGCCTCAGTACACAGCGTCATCGTGCCCCCATGTAGGCAATCGGGGTGAAGTGTCTTGCCCAAGGACACAACGCGGTTGCCGCAGGTGGGATTCGAACCGAGGACCTCTCGGCTTGCAGCCTGCACCTCTACCAACTGAGCCACCACGCCCCCTTGGAGAGTGATAATGGTGAAAAGTAAAGCTGAACAGAGTTGCAAAGTGGGTACAGTTCGGGACAAAACTTGCAAGATACCCTGGGCCAACTATGCTCCACAAACTTTCAGAAATGGTATTTCTTTCCACTTATTGTGTATGTTAAACCTTAAAGTCTCAAATTAATTTTACAATAAGTACCATACAAAATGGAACTGACTGATGACTTGGAAACCACGCACAGCTTCATCACGAGATATGTTTTGGTGAAAAAGAAGTAGTGTACAATTTTCTTGGACATAGAGGGCTTACATCCTAACTGTTGGCAGGTTACGCTATATAGCATGGTGGTAACTCATAGGAAAAGGGCTGTTGTGATGCTTCTCCACTGTCTCGGTTTTTACTTTGCCAGTCATGCTGTTTTACGCCTTAATGGGATTTCCACCTAAATAAATATCATTAACGCGGAATTTTGTCAAAGCGAGGTCACATGTTGTTGCTGTTTATTTTGGTGAAAATTATTTTAAAATGGAAACAGTATGTCATTCTATTCATATGGGCATGCAATACTCAATCTTGAAGTTGTGATGGTTCCTAAAGAATGTTAAGTCTTTCTGGTAAAATATGCTAGTAATTTAATAAAGTTATGTTGTATCACCTTGTCATAACCTGTTGTTCATTTGCATATTTTACAATTGACGTAACCCACATGTAACCTGAACGATTGTTCGCAAGTTATTTCCAGGTCTGCCACCTGGCTATTGAAATATGCATGTTCTGGCTTAGATACCTAGGTGAGACAGATCCATCTTACCGACCTAACATGACTATCCTCATTTGAATATTTAATGACAACATCATTAATGCAGTTTTGTAATCAACCATGGCATCCCACTTTGCTTCAAGGGGAACAGTTATTCATACCACCACATCAAATGCGGATGTTTTTACTGCTACCACATGTCACACATCATCAAAATCTATAATTTCCAAAGTGACGTCTCCAGGATGAAAACCATTTCAATTTGCTTCAATATGTAAACCCATCACTGTCAAGAACTTATGCTCATTTTTAAAGTATATTCGATTGTTATATAAGGAACTTTTGTATGCGCTTTCCGAATATGCAATTCATTTTTCTCTATGAACTAGGATCAATTGGTAGAACTCTAAACTTTCATCGCATGAGCAGTAGTTTGCTTTTGATGAAACAACGTGGGGTATAAGATGCAAGGTGGGGGAGAAAAATCACCCCTGAAATATGTGGGGGTGGCATGGGTAAATCTCGCCCTTGAGAAAAGATATTTGCCACGGCCCATGAAGGTTAATATATTGTTCCCCAGGCAGTTTGGTGTGCCCAATGGCCTTTTATTTAATACCCTCATCAACAGAGGAGATTATAAGCTAATGACAATAAGAAAGTTATTTGTCATTAGAATGTTTCTATGCAAAACAGTCCTGAAGAGTGGGTTAATGCATTTAATTCCAACACCATGTATCTTGGGAGTTCAAATATCACCAACTGTTCCCTTCCATAATACCACTATAATCATGGTATTTTGTATAATAACCATAATGAGAAAATGCTAGTACATACCAAGATAACAAAGATTTTTTTTATCTCCTGAGAATCAGCTCAAAAAGCCAATTTTCATCAGATACACTTCCCAGTACAAAAAAAAGTTGGAGAATAAGCACAAAAAAATCCCTTTTTTACTTAAGCTGACAATAGTTTTGCCAAATTCAGTGTTAGTTAATAGTAATTTTATTAAGAATATGGCAGCATATGGCAGTGCTTATCCAACAGTTCACATATACAGGTGCTGTACTGTTTCTAAGGAATAATATAAATTATCTTTTTTACCTATTGATTTATTTATTGGTGTTTATGGTCATATACAATGGCTAATCATGACCATGACAGTTTTACGGGTGGAGGAAGCCGCAGTACCTGGAGAGAACCACCGAGCATCGACAGGCAACTGTCAGCTCAACATTCTAACTCTGTTCAAGCTCCACTCAAGCAGGGTTACAGTGGTTGAAGACATGTGCACCATCGATGTGCAGTACACCTTAGTACACGGCATCATTGTGCCCTCATGTAGGCAACCAGAATAAAGTGCCTTGCCCAAGGACGTCGTCCCGGATGGGGATCGAAATTGGGACCTCTCGCATAGAAGTTCTCTTCTATTAAAAAGTCTTAAAATTTGGGGACTAATGACAACCTAAATATAACCCCTGCGGCTTGTGTTGAACCAAGTTATACATCATACTTACAAAGATGTTATTTATCAAATATGAAAGCTTTTGAAGCATTGGCCTGGGAGATTTATATATTATACCTTCAGTGCTATTTAAGAAATTTGTTTGTGAGTGTTGTTGGTTTTCAGATTTGGTAAAGAGTTAATTTATGTTATTTATCTATTGATATTTAGGGTCACATATTTCAGCACAATGGCTAACTGATCCCGCAACATGGATATAAAGTTAAGTCAAGCCAATCATTTGTACCAACGTTGTCCTTTTCAGGACTTCCACCCAAGGCATTGGTTACTTGGTCTTATTTTACCAGTAAAACAGAGCTTGTTCACCACATTAAACAAGTACTGCTTTACTTCCTGGGGTTCCTATAGGGAAGCTAATTTAATTAGAAGCATTGCTACATGTATGTGGTACTGAGAGGATATCTAGTGTTTTTGAGTGGTTATCGAAAATTCTATGTGAGTGACAAAGATAATTTTTTCTCACATGTGGCTTGCCTCAATCGAAAAATAAACATTAGTGATAAATCGATTATCAAAACTTGCTATGAACCGATTACCAATTATTTATCTGCAGATTATGCCGATTCCGAAGGTTGAAATAGGACACAGAAGAAAATCTGCTGGTGCCTGTTATATTACAGAATTTCGTTGATAAATCACTAATTATGAAAGCTTAATACCACATAAGTTACCAGAGAATGCATGTTTAGTACTGGGCAATATTAGCAAAAAGAATATTATAATTTATTTTTTGGGGGTGGGGGAGGGGGAAAGGGGGTGGGGTGGTTGGAGAAGATCGTTATTAACGATGCAATCACACGATATTGTTCTCTTGTGAAGACTGTGTGATATTCTGGTAAATAGTGTTAATATGGTTTTGTGTAAGAGTACAATACATTTGGCTGAATTAACCAGGAATATACTGAGCACACATACTTTGTGTCTTAACTGAATAATAACTTTGTGATGTTAACGTGTGTTGTGAAGTAGTATGAAGCACGGTTTACAGATCCACACGTGACATGTCACAATTTACTACTTATTGTTCATTTTTCAACTTGTTACCTCCCTTGATGTGTTTCTCCAATGTTTACATGTACTCGGAAATCAACATTGGAGAGAAACATCAAGGGAGGTAACTGAACTAAACAAGAGGTCCCCCCCCCCCCCCCAAGGAACCTTAATCACTCCCTGCCAAAGTGGTTCAAAGAAGTATTTGGGGTCACATTCACTTAGACATGGTTCATCAACACTACAAAGGAATAAAATCATGAAAGGCAAATATTATGGAAAAAAACACAAAGGAATGGATTTGAACAAACCTGAACCTTACATGCTCACTCCTGCCACCCCACCCCCCTCCCACTTCTGCCCATAGAGAGCCCAAATATTAAGCCAGGGACTCAAACTGAACAAACTTGAATCTGATCCCCTTTGAGATGTTATATACCAAATATGAAAGAATTCTGACTGGTGGATCTGAAGAAGGCTTTTAAAGAAATGTCCTCACATTGCACTAAGTTAAACTTTGGGCTCAAATAGGGAGCCAAGATATTAACCCAGGGACACGATTTGAACAAACTTGAATCTGACACACCTAGAGATATTGTATACCAAATGTGAAAGGATTCTGATTCGTGGATCTGAGGAAGAAGATTTTAAACGAAATTCCCTCATATTCAACTAAGTTAAAATTCAGGATCCCATAGGTAGCCCAAATTAATAACCCAGGGGCTCAATTTTAACAAATTGGAATCTGACCCTCCTAGAGATGTTGTATACCAACTATGAACTTATTCTGACTGGTGGATCTGAAGAAGATGTTTAAAGAAATTTCCTCATCTTGCACTAGGTAAAAATTTGGGCTCCCATAGGAGCCCAAATATCAACCCAGGGATCCTATTTCGACAAACTTAAATCTGACCCCTCTAGAGATGTTGTATTTCAAATATCAAACGATTCTAACTGATGGTTCTGGAGAAGATTTTTAAAGAAATTTCCTCATACTGCACTAAGTTAAAATTTGGGCTCCCATAGGAAGCCCAAATATCAACCCAGGGACCAGATTTGAACAAACTTGAATCTGACCCTCCTAGAGATGTTGTATACCAAATATGAAAGCATTCTGACTACAGGGTCTAAAGAAGATTTTTAAAAAAATTCCTCATTTTGCACTAAGTTGATATTCGGGCTCCCATATGGAGCCCAAACACTTACCCAGGAAACTGATTTGAAGAAATGAAAATGACGCACCTCGAGATGATGTATACTAAATATGAAAGGATTCTGACTGGTGGATCTGAAGAAGATTTTTAAAGAAATTTCCTCAAATTTCAGTAAGTTAAAATTCAGGCTCCTACAAGGAACCCATTTATTAACCCAGGTGCTCAATTTGAACAAACTTGAATCTGGCCCCCTTTAGATCAAAAGATTCTAATTGATGGTTCTGGAAAAGATTTTTTTAATTTTGGAAAACAATTTATGGGTGTTATCAGAGTAATGCCCCTTGTGGTGCCCCCTGTGGGCGTGGCAACTTTATTTGAACAAACTTGAATTGGCATATGATAAGGAACATGAACATCAAATTTGGTTCAATTCGGCTCTATGGTTTATGTGGAGAAGTTGATAATGTAAAGTTCACTCCAGCCGGATGACAGACAAAAAGTGATCACTTAAGCTCCCCCTGACTTTCAGTCAGGTGAGCTAAAAATGAACTTGACAAACTGAAAACGTGTTTGTGACAGTCATGCGACTTTGGGCTCCAATAGAGAGCCCAAATACTAACTCAGGGACCCGATTTGAACAAACTTGAATCTGATCCCCCTAGAGATGTTGTATACCAAATATGAAAGCATTCTGACTGGTGGATCTGAAGAAGATTTTTAAAGAAATTTCCTCATATTTCACTAAGTTAAAATTCAGGCTCCTACAAGGAACCCATTTATTAACCCAGGTGCTCAATTTGAACAAACTTGAATCTGGCCCCCTTTAGATCAAAAGATTCTAATTGATGGTTCTGGAAAAGATTTTTTTAATTTTGGAAAACAATTTATGGGTGTTATCAGAGTAATGCCCCTTGTGGTGCCCCCTGTGGGCGTGGCAACTTTATTTGAACAAACTTGAATTGGCATATGATAAGGAACATGAACATCAAATTTGGTTCAATTCGGCTCTATGGTTTATGTGGAGAAGTTGATAATGTAAAGTTCACTCCAGCCGGATGACAGACAAAAAGTGATCACTTAAGCTCCCCCTGACTTTCAGTCAGGTGAGCTAAAAATGAACTTGACAAACTGAAAACGTGTTTGTGACAGTCATGCGACTTACACTTTGAGTAACAATCATCTGTCACTGAAAAAAGAGTGTTTTTTCAGTTTTTTCTCCAATTTTAATTTCTTATTGTATTGTGATGCTTGCATCATGAAGTACTACAAACTACTGGCTGAACACATTTTATTTATACATGTACCCAATGTAACGTTGTACAGCACCATGATTGAAGGCCTGTGACTTCGATCAGCCAGGAAATGCTGGCGATCTCGTACCGATTGCAGATGGTAAATCCCGTAATATCTCGTCTCTGCAAATCCCTAAATATTCTATGCACTACAGACGTTTTTAATCGGGAAACTTTATTGAAATGGCCAGATATCAAAGAGATTTTTAATAGTCAGTGTTAAATCTAGAATAACTGGAAACTGCCGGTTTTTAACTACTGGTTGTCTGATTATTGGTTCATCACTAATAAACCTTGGTCTTGGAAGTGAAGGAGATAATTTTCAGTACCCAGTATTCACTCAAAAACACTAGGTTTTCTTTTCATTATATGCACTTCAAAATTAGTTGGTAGTTTTCAGCGATAAATCGGCAGTATTCGCCTTGATTAGACTTGAAATCGAAGCACATAAGCCCACAGCTGATTGCTGCCTTTTTCCGCATTAATAGTCTATTGGGATAAAATAAGTTTCCAATTACTTCCATTGGTACACTCATAATGTATCAAATTCTATCATATAGTATATTTAATATAAATGTTATAACAACAGGTAACAGATTTCATCATTTCTAAACAACAATAGCACTGATACATGGAAGAAATTTTGTAACATTCTCGATACTGTGAAAATAAAAATTTCTGTATCTTGACTGTAGAGGATATGATTTATTTATTTATTTATTGGTGTTTAAGGTCACATACTTCTGTACAATGGCTAATCGTGACCATAACATGGAGATAAAGTCAAGGTCAGTCAATCTTTTATACTCCATGTTGCCTATTTTAGGGGACTTGCACCCCAAGCATTAGTGACTGGGTTCTATTTTACCAATAAAACGGAGCTTGTTTACCACAGTAAACAACCACTGCCTCACTTCACAAGGTTCCTGAAGGGGAGAGGATATGATTATTTTTCTGTGATGTTTTCTAGTCTGCAGTTGAGTGTATAATAAATACATGTATATTACTTCCAATTCTTAATACCAGAGGTTCAAGTGAGCCTAAAATGCTCACCTAGCTCAAGTTGTCAAAAGTGATGAGTGTGTCAGTAAGTGATGAACAGCAAGAGTAAATTTTTTTTATTTGCCAGGTCACATCCAAAGGCACTTTTTTGGCCATTCATTTCTGCTGGTCCAAGGAAAGCTTCCTAGGTAAAAAACAAAGCTCTGTTCTGTAAAGTCTCGAAAAAGTGTCTCCCCCCTCCAAAAAAAAAACCCCAATATTCGGGCATAAATCAAGTACTTATGGCCCAGTTATACTACATGACAAATTTGGTTCACTCAAACAACCCTTTGGTTCTGGAAACAGAAATTTTTAGTGGAGCCCAAATTCTGACCTGCTGAGTTCCTTCGAAAAAAAAGTGAATCTACATCACTAAAGTAAGTTCCATACCATAAATCTTAGCATTATTGTGAGTGGCTTATGAGAAGATGATTTTTAAGGCATTTTAGGCTTATGGAGCATTATCCCCACCCCAAGGGGCATAGTATCTTTTGAGGAAAAAAAATCAAAAGCGTAAACTCCACCAGACCGAAGATGGCAGCAGTTTCATTTGAAGGTCAATATTTGGGCTCTGTGCCCAAAATGGATGAATTTGGCCCAGTGGTTTTAAAGAAGACAAGTTTCAAATTAGTTGTTGGAGTACAAGAAAGATGATGACTCAGCATTTTCCCATTGCCAACAGTGTTGAAATGAGCATCTCCATATGGCACCCCATGACAAAACAGATAGCAATTTTTTTGATCCATCTGATTCCATTGGACATAAGGAAGCTGCATACCAAACAAGAGGCCCCAGGGGGCCTGAGGGCGCTCACCTGACATAGTAGCCTGAATATAAAACCCAGGGAATTGATTTCAACAAGTTGCATCTGCCTCTCCTTAGAAAAGCTTATACCAAATATCCAAAGATTCAGACCAGTAGATCTAAAAAAAATAATACTTTTAAAGAATATTCCTCATATTGAACTAAGTTATAATTCGGGCTCCCATAGGAAGTCCAAATATGAACCCAGGGACTTGGCTTGAACAATCTTGAATCTCACCTCCAGTGGGATGCCATTTTCCAAATATCAAAAGATTCTGACTGGTGGATGTGAAGAAGATTTTTTAGGAATATTCCTCATATTGAACTAAGTTATAATTCAGGCTCCCACAGGTTGCCCAAATATCAACCCAGGGAATTGGCTTCAACAAACTTGAATCTCACCCCCCTAAGTATGCTGCATACCAAATATCAAAAGATTCTGATTTGTAGATCTGAAGATTTTTAAATATTCCTCACACTGCACTAATTTAAACATTTGGGTTCCCATAGAGAGCCCAAATATGGACCCAGGGATTTGATTTCAATAAACATGTGAAACAATCTTCCAAAAATGTTATATGTGAAATTTGAAAGCTTTTGGAGCAGTAGTTTGGGAGAAAAGTAGTCTTAAATGTTTTTCCCATTACCCACAAGTGTTAAAAAATGCTGACTCAACACTTTTTCAAAAGTCCCCCAAAAGTACCCCGTGATAAAACTGATAGCAATTTTTTTGGACCATTCCATTCTATGGGTCCTAAGGAAGCTTCACAACAAATAAGAATTCTCAGTGCCATGTAGTTTTGGAGATATGGGTGTTTTAATTTTTTTTCTGTTTTTAGCTCCTGTGGTTCCCATGGGGCAACGGGAAATTTTTTTGGGGCATAAATTAAGTACTTACGACCCAATAAGCCATCATCTCAAATTTGGTTCAAATCTGCCTCTCGGTTTGGAAAATATAAATTTGGGGCGAGGCGAAAATTTTTGCCCCTCCCATAACGAAGGCAAATATAGCTCCTCGAACTTCTCTTGAACAAGTCTCAGTTTACACCTCAAAAGGAAGCTACACACCAAATATCAAGTCTCTGCTTCTGCTGGTTCATGAGAAGAATATTTTTTAAGATTTAAGCACACTTTTTGGGTGTGGCCCTACCGAGGGGTGAGGGAACTTGATTTGAACAAAATCAAAATGTGATGTCATAACAAACTATTAGCTCAAATATCAATTAAACTGGTTCAGCAGTTTGGGAGGAGAAGACGCAAACTCCATGTTCACGTACAACAGACGGTGAGTGATCACTATAGCTCCCCTGACTGAAAGTCAGGTGAGCTAAAAAACCCAAGAGCTAGGTAGGGTTGGAGAGGTAGCACTGAAAGTCTCAATTTTGTAGGGCAAGGATCAAAGGGCACTGGAGTGGGGCACCCAAGCATCAGGGAGATGGGATGAAGGGATGAAGGCTGCGAGTGACAAGAGGGTTTGGGAATTTCACACTGGACATAATCTGCTAATCTGTTAAACTTGTCAATAATTTTGGGGTGGAAACCCCCTCCTCAGTGGTTTAGTAATAATCTTCTTTTCCCTTTATATCAACTTCAAGTCTCCAACATGTCAACTGCAGTCACACGCATGTGAATGTTCTTTGATGGCACTACTATTGTCTGGGTCTAACTGAATAGGGATGAAATGTCTTGCAATTGAAAATGAGGCGATGAGCAACATCCTTGCTCTGATTGGGCTACGCTGATTTTGTAGGCTATATTTTTGACTTCAAGTAAAGTTATAAATTGTCGTATTTAACAATTTTAAGGCAATTAAATAATCCTAAAACTCATTCCGCTGTGTTTTCTGTCATTTGAACAAATGCCACAAACTGAGATCCATACAATGAGGGAGTGCAAAACCTAGGCAATTAAATTTAAGCCTTTATTCGTTGATTCTTCAAGTGATAACTGGCAGGGGGGTAAGACACTGACCGAGCTCAAAACTTTATTCAGTGGTAAATGACTCCCCACGTAACACAGTGAGAAAGTCAGGGAATTGCTCATTCTAAGGCGATGAAATAGCAGGCACACATCAACAGAGGAAAACAAGAGGCCCCACAGGGCCTGAAGCACTCATCTTGAACAGAACACAATATAAACAGAGTTCAAGAATGAGTCTACATTAAGCAATCCATCTCCATAGGATACACTGTCAATCCTTGAGTCCATCAGGAGTGACAAAAATAATCTGGGCATCATGCCTTTTCTTCAGTTGATCATAATGTAAAATGCAGAGCTCCCCATGAAGCCCCTTGATACAACCTATGTGGATTAATCTTAGTTACCCACCTCTAGAGGGTACTGAATACAAAATTTTTAATTCTTCAGCTACATGGCCAATTCCGGTTCCCATAGGGAGCCCAAATATTAACCTGGGCTCTCGATTTGAATAAAGTTGAATCTGACTTCCCTAGAGATGGTGTGTACCAAATATGAAAGCATTCTGACCGTTAGATCTGAAGAAGATAAATTTTAAAGAAATTTCTTCATATTGCACTAAGTAAAAATTTGGGCTACCATAGCGAGCCCAAATATCAACCACCGGATCCAAAAAGTGCTAATCCTCAACACTTGCTTTTGCAGTGAAAGATTATTGGTTTGATCGGTTTGCCAAGATATAAAAATAGGCCGATGAAATCGTCAGATGTGTACCCCTACGCGCAACTTGTAGAAAGCTGTATGACGGAGGGCCACCACGGATGCTGACATTATGTACACCATACGAGGTATGGGTACATATAGAAATGGAATGGAGGAGTGTCTAATTTGATGGATAAAGGGTTAATATCTCCGGAGCAAATTACCAGATTTACATAATAAACTATACAGCACAGCACATCAGTAACCTGAATAAATATATAAAGTAACATGACAATTGGATTGATATTTTTTGAGTTATCTCATGCCAAAGGGATTGGAGGAATTTTCTATTTGAAGGATAAAGGGTTAATATCTCCGGATCAAATTATCAGATTTACACCAAAAACTATACAGCTCAGCACATCAGTAACCTGAACACAATTATAAAGTAACTTGACAACCCAAGAAATATTTTTCAAGTTATCAAATGCCAAAAGGATTGGAGGAATTTTCAATTTGAAGGATAAAGGGTTAATATCTCAGGATCAAAATAACAGATCTACACCAAAAACTATACAGCTCGGTACATCAGTAACCTGAACACAAATATAAAGTAACCTGACAATCCAAGTAATATTTTTCAAGTTATCGAATGCCAAAGGGATTGGAGGAATTTTCAATTTGAAGGATAAAGGGTTAATATCTCAGGATTAGATTATCAGATTTACACCAAAAACTATACAGCTCGCCACATCAGTAACCTGAACACAAATATAAAGGAACTTGACAATCCAAGCAATATTTTTCAAGTTATCGAATGCCAAAGGGATTGGAGGAGTCTTCAATTTGAAGGATAAAGGGTTAATATCTCGGGATCAAATCATCAGATTTACACCAAAAACTATACAGCTCGGCACATCAGTAACGTGAACACAAATATAAAGTAACTAGACAATCCAAGCAATATTTTTCAAGTTATCGAATGCCAAAGGGATTGGAGGAATTTTCAATTTGAAGGATAAAGGGTTAATATCTCCGGATCAAATTATCCGATTTACACCAAAAACTATACAACTCGGCACATCAGTAACCTGAACACAAATATAAAGTAACTTGACAATCCAAGCAATATTTTTCAAGTTATCGAATGCCAAAGGGATTGGAGGAATTTTCAATTTGAAGGATAAAGGGTTAATATCTCACGATTAAATTATCAGATTTACACCAAAAACTATACATCTTGGCACATCAGTAACCTGAACACAAATATAAAGTAACTTGACAATCCAAGCAATATTTTTCAAGTTATCGAATGCCAAAGAAATGGATACGGATGCAGATCGGACAGACGGACAGATGGATGGACAAAGGATGGACGAACGACGGATGGTCACCCTGGATGCCGGCATTATGTGCACCATACATAGTATGGGTACACATAAAAAGACATTTTCCGATTTCTATGGTTGCTGCCACAGTGATGGGCGTTTTGTGGTAAAACACCGGGCGAATACTGTATACCAAAAACAACTAGAACGTGTTTTAGTACACTAAAACATATGTCTCCCCTTCCTTTTGAGGTCAGAGGTGAAGGTCACATGCAGTTCATCAAGGTAGCGGACATGTGGTTTCATGGTGACACATCCACATGTCAAAAAAAAAAATTCTGGTCTGGACAATTAGTCCCTATTTAAAGTACATAAATTTTACCTTGAGGTCAAGGTCACATGAAGGTCATGATAACATGTGGTCTCATTGTGATACATCCACATGTCAATCATCTAAGTCCTAGGTCAAAAAACAAAAAAGTTCTGATCTGGACAATTATTCCCTATTTGAAGTACATAAATTTGACCTTGAGGTCAGAGGTCAAGGTCACATGCAGTTCATCAAGGTAGCGGACATGCGGTTTCATGATGACACATCCACATGTCCAAAAAAAAAATCTGGTCTGGACAATTACTCTCTATTTAAAGTACATATAGTTGACTTTGGGGTCAAGGTAACATGAAGGTCATGATTACATGTGACATGCGGTCTAATTGCGATACATCCACATGTCAAATATCTAAGTCTTAGGTCAAAAAAGTTCTGGTCTGGATAATTATTTGTGATTTAAGTACATAAATTTGACCTTAAGGTCTGAGGTCAAGATCACATGAAGGAGGTAACGACATGCTGGCTCATGGTGACACATCCACATGTCACATAACCAAGTCCTAGATCAAAAAACAAAAAATTCTGGTCTGGACAATTACTCCCTATTTGAAGTACATAAATTTGACCTTGAGGTCAAGGTCACATTAAGGTCATGACATGCGGTCTCATGGTGACACATCCACATGTCAAATAACCAAGTCCTAGGTCAAAAAACAAAAAAATTCTGGTCTGGACAATTACTCCCTATTTGAAGTATATAAATTTGACCTTGAGGTCAAGGTCACATGAAGGTCACAATGGTATGTGACACATCGGCTCATGGTGATACATCCACGTGCCAAATATCTAAGGCCTGGTTCAAAAGACAAGTTTTGGTCCGGACAAAGTTTCCTTGAAAAAAGCACAAATCTGACCTTCAGATCAAAGGTTAAGGTCACATGAAGGTCACAATGATATGCTACACACCTGCTCATGGTGATACATCCACATGCCACATATCTAAAACCTGACTCGAAATACAAAAAAGTTCTGGTCCAGACAGTTTACCCTAAAAAAGCGCATAAATCTGACCTTCAGGTCAAAGGTCAAGGTCACATGAAGGTCACTATAGTACACTGCACACCGGTTCATGGTGATACATCTACATGTCAAGTATCTAAGGTGTAGGTCAAAAGACAAAAAAGTTATGGCCCGGACAAAGTTTGTGTGATGTTTCCCCTAAAAAAAACACATTAATCTGACCTTCAGGTCAAGGTCACATGAAGGTCACTATGGTACACTGCACACTGGCTCATGGTGATACATCCACATGCCAAGTATCTAAGGTGTAGGTCAAAAGACAAAAAAGTTATGGCTCGGACAAAGTTTGTATGAGAAGAAGAAGAAGAATATGCACTAAAACAATATGTCTCCCTTTTGGGAAGGGGAGACATAATGAAATGTTTAGCACAGAGCCACTGAGAACCCTCCATACAGGCCACAGAGAATCTGCTGAATCACTATTTGTTGTGTACCATACCCACTGACGTCTAAATTGCTCATATTTTAAAAACGATTCATGGTGCCCAACTTAAAATCGTTTTCATTCCAAATATATTTCGCTTCCAAAATATATTTCGCTTCCAATCTATCACCTCAGATTCCTAAAATTATGCCTACAAATTGGTTAAAAATCCATCTGATTGTCCATAAGATATATATTCTACCAGACCCATTCTAGGTTTGGGCAGCCTATTTTCCTGCTTAACTTAACATAAGTTTCATCTCCCCCAGATGAACTGAGCCTCAGTCGATAACCCTGCTACTTGATAAATGCAAAGGGGTTGATAAATACCCCTCCACCTTACTCGCGTGATTAGAAATCTGCTCTGCGACTGTATCTGCTGGGTGAATAGATGTGAATTAAACATAGAAACTTACGAAGATCATCAGAGAATCCTCTGATTGCTCTTAGAATCCGAGAACTGATTGGACAGTGTGATATTGCTCTATGTTAATATTTGGCTCCTGTATTGAGCCCTAATACCAATGAACACACTTGTAAATGACCCCCCTGTGGATGTTGTATACCAAATATCAAAAGATTCTGATCAGTGGTCCTTGAGGAAAATGTTTTAAATCTTTTTGCAAATATGCTGATTCAGCATTTCTTCGATGCCCCCCCCCCCCACCCCCTAAACAACCTGACACAACTGATTAGCCCAAGAACATTAGGTTTCACTAGGGAAAAAAATCGGAGAAAGCTGATTTTTTCAGGGAATGTCGAGTACATGTCACTGAACGATTAGACAAAAGTCCCCTAAAATCCCAGTTGAGCTTTTTTTCTACAGCCTTTTTTCGAAAACGCGTTTGAAAAAAAATAAAAAAAAATCGCACGAACTTTGTAACCTCGAATTGATCCAACTGTATTTTTTGTTTACGCGTATTTCGAGCTACATAATGTCTAATATACATTTACCTAGAGGAAAATGTGCATTCTGTGACAATTTCTGCGAAAAATTATTGAAAATTCACAAAAAAGTATCGGATTTACGCAAAAAAATGACGATTTTCCTAACGGATTTGCCCAAAGGGTCGTAGTACAGAACGGGATGTTAGTTGGACAGACGATAAAAAATCCACCACCATTTGAAGACTTTTATCATTGCTTACAAAATAGACATTATGGAAGACCCCCTCTGCTTCTGGCCGAGTTCCCCTTTTGGCATAAAATTCGTCAGCATGAGAATTCAACTATTTTCGGGCTTGGGACCGAACAGACACGTCTGTGTCTGGCAGCATTAGATCAATAAAAAATCCCGCTCAGGATCACCGATCCAATGTCGAGTTGTGACCTTGACCTTTGACCTGGCGAGTCCAAGGTCAATAGGGTTCTTCCTCGCACCAAGGCCAACACACCTATGAAGTTTCATGACTCTAGGTTGAACCACTATCAAGTTCTCATCCGGAAACCAATTGTTGCGATATACTATGTTCAAGGTCACTGTGACCTTGACCTTTGACCTGGTGAGTCCAACATCAATAGGGTTCTTCCTCGCACCCTGGCCATCACGCCTGTAAAGTTTCATGACTCTAGGTTGAACCACTATCAAGTTATCATCCGGAAACCAATTGTTGCGATATACTATGTTCAAGGTCACTGTGACCTTGACCTTTGACCTGGTGAGTCCAAGATCAATAGGATTCTTCCTCGCACCAAGGCCAACACACCTATGAAGTTTCATGACTCTAGGATGAACCACTATCAAGTTATCATCCGGAAACCAATTGTGGCGATATACTATGTTCAAGGTCACTGTGACCTTGACCTTTGACCTGGTGAGTCCAAGATCAATAGGGTTCTTCCTCGCACCAAGGCCAACACACCTATAAAGTTTCATGACTCTAGGTTGAACCACTATCAAGTTATCATCCGGAAACCAATTGTTGCGATATACTATGTTCAAGGTCACTGTGACCTTGACCTTTGACCTGGTAAGTCCAAGATCAATAGGGTTCTTACTCGCACCAAGGCCAACACACCTATGAAGTTTCATGACTCTAGGTTGAAACACTATCAAGTTATCATCCGGAAACCAATTGTTGCGATATACTATGTTAAAGGTCACTGTGACCTTGACCTTTGACGTAGCGAGTCCAAAATCAATAGGGTTCTTCCCCTCACCAAGGCCAATCTACCTATGAAGTTTCATGAATGTGAGTTGAACCATTATCAAGTTATCATCCGGAAACCAATTGTTTAAGATTTACTATGTTCAAGGTCACTGTGACCTTGACCTTCGACGTAGCATGTCCAAAATCAATAGGGTTCTTCCTCCCACCAAGACCAACCTACGTATGAAGTTTAATGAATGTGAGTTGAACCACTATCAAGTTATCATCCGGAAACCAATTGTTTATGCCCGCCCGTCCGCCCGCCCACCCGATAACCCGCCCGTCCGCCCGCCCGCCCGCCCAAGCCCGCCCGCCTGCCATTCACCAAACTATAAGTCGAGTTTGACTTCGTCACAACTCGACTAATAATATTTACAGAATGTACAAAAATCAATAAATAATATTTACAGAATGTACAAATCAATCAACATGGATTAAGTTACATTGACTATTATCAACGCTATATACAGAAATGACATGACCTATATACATATTATTCATCGAACTCAGAAATTTCCGACAGGACAGTGTTTCTGTGGTTGTTACAAGAATCCGAACTGCAATTACACAAACCTGAGCAAGAGAATCCTGCCTTCTTACACCCACACCTTTTTGTACAAGCACTCTTGCAACCACAACTGATCAGATTCAGTAGGTTATCGGGGGCACATGGCTTTGTGGCTGCAGTCGGTACAAGAAGTCCATTGTCTAGCGACCACCCCCAATCCGTCGGAGGAAGCGAAGTGCCCAGCCATTGTTGGACCTGGAGATAACATCTGTAGACATGTTGTTGTGCAGCATCGCTGCTTGGTGAGAGTGAGGCTAGGTCGATGGGTTTATTCAGTTTAGATTTTGCTACATAACGCTTGTAAGTGACATATCTATATTGGTCGAGAGAGGAAACAGTTTTACTCCCGTATAAGATCAGGAGAAGTTGTTCCCCGGCAGCGGCTACTGCACTTGGTGTACTGTCATCCGCCAAAATTGTGTTGACATACTGTTGTGAGTCGCTAGTAACATCGGAGACAATTGTACTGAATACTTTCTTCTTACCAACTCGAAAGAGTGCAGAAGTAGTGTCACAACTACTTATAGAATGTGCTACAAGGAGGTTGCTTCTATGGTCACCCATTTTGGTTGCTATTTCACTAACTGAAACTAGTAAGTTTGGGGTAATGGAATACATCATGTGAATATTACATCCCGGTTGAACTCGAGAGGTAAGAATGACTAACAAGTCTGTGTCTGTTCCCACAACGACAACATTGTTGTCATCTTGAGCGATGTCAAGTGCAGTTTCGGCTATCAGTACATCAGCATCAGCCTCGGCCTGCTTGGAAATTAAAAGCAGATAGCTCCTGCATTAGAAGATCGATCAGTTGGGTTTTGTTCTTGGCATTTGCAAGGAAATCGGATTGGGGTGTGGTGGCTGGTAACTCGGGTGAGATATTCATATCAATGGAATACCTGTCTTTAGATCTACGGGCTTGTTCCATGCCCTTTGTCGACATTGTACAAGCATAACCATCAAAAACAACCACGACGTTCGCCCCAAAATGTCTCACTAGATAATTGGAATATGATGTACATATGTCCTTATATGATGACTGTTTAGGCCATACAACTGCCCTCAATAAAAATCCACCATCTACAACAAACAGAGAATGTTCTGGGATTTTAGTTTGCTCGGAACCGTATGTTTTGAGGATCTTACCGAGCGTGCTTTTGTGTCTTCCTCATTCCAGCAGAATCAAACAATGCTGGTGGTTTCGGGGCGAATTCATATTTGAGATACTCTTCCATCTCTGCTTGTGACTGAATAACACATGTGATGCGGTTCAACAGAATTGTGGGGTCAATCACTACCTTACTTCCACGGACTTTGATGCTATTTGCCATCGATGCGAAAGACTTCACAGTGTCAACACGTCGTAGTTTGATGCTGTTGAACGTTTTGCTTACAACATTCGATACGCAACATTCACCAATTTTGCGAACTTGGTCACAGTTCACAGTTTCGTCGGCCACAAGCCTGGTCGCTATAGAGACTAATTGTAGTGGATCTCTATTCTGAAAGGGGGAATGCACTCTGAGCCAGTTCAATAATTTGGTGATATCATTGGCATCCGTCAATTGTGAACTTTGACGGAGATCCCGATGTTGTTCGCCATGACCAGTGTGAACATGAACAAAATTTTCGAGAGCATTACATATCGGAAGGCAAAGAGGTAGTCCATGTACCCATTTCGCAACAGTGCTATCAGTTATTCCCCTGCCAGGTGTGAGACCACCAGGGAGCTTGAACATTCTCATTAAACACTGCTCTATGGTCTGATCAGAATATATCCCGTCCCAAAGTTTATCTGAGCGCCTTATGGTAAAGTAACCTTTCTCAGTGAACAACTTCCTTCACAGTGTCAACACGTCGTAGTTTGATGCTGTTGAACGTTTTGCTTACAACATTCGATACGCAACATTCATCAATTTTGCGAACTTGGTCACAGTTCACAGTTTCGTCGGCCACAAGCCCGGTCGCTATAGAGTCTAATTGTAGTGGATCTCTATTCTGAAAGGGGGAATGCACTCTGAGCCAGTTCAATAATTTTGTGATATCATTGGCATCAGTCAATTGTGAACTTTGACGGAGATCCCGATGTTGTTCGCCATGACCAGTGTGAACATGAACAAAATTTTCGAGAGCATTACATATCGGAAGGCAAAGAGGTAGTCCATGTACCCATTTCGCAACAGTGCTATCGGTTATTCCCCTGCCATGTGTGAGACCACCAGGGAGCTTGAACATTCTCATTAAACACTGCTCTATGGTCTGATCAGAATATATCGCGTCCCAGAATTTATCTGAGCGCCTTATGGTAAAGTAACCTTTCTCAGTGAACAACTTCAAATCATCCTGTTGCATTATTTCTGTTAGCTCATTCATCTGCTGCAAATAGAGATGAGAACTTTTTGCGTATGCAAAATGACCACCTGCGTGAAATACTGGAATCATATTGCGAACACAATATGTGTGGAGTTCCCAGTCGCCTGTGCGCTCTGCTCTCAAGAACAACTGGAGAAGACCTATTTGCTCGTAGTATTGTACCCAAAGCTTTCCTGTGCGTCCTATGGACGCATTCTGGAGCAGTTCGTGTAATTTTGACAGTAGATGGTTGACACTTTCTTGATTGACAGCGTCAGCTGTTGTACAGTCACCTCTGGCAAGTCCACAGAATATTTCATTGACTTCTGTGCAGTCTATGTTATCTAGTGTTCGGCTTTCTTCAAACACAAGTTTTGTAATGGCAATTTGTGTTAACAAATGGGCACGAACTGCTCTTGAATATGCATGACCACTGATCAAATGATGGATTGACCCACCAGCATAAACAGTCCCCCAAAGTTCATCCAAGCCGCTACCAGCCATGATCGAACCAATTGCCCCAAAATATGACATAATCATATGGAAGCTGCCGAGTCTAACGAAAACTTTTGTCAACTTATCTGACGAAGACACAATCTCCACTGCTTTGATATGATTTATGTGATTTAATCGAACATGGAAATTGAAACAATGATGCTATAATACGGTATTTGAATGAGAAAAGTCGATGGCGTTTGAATTTGAGTTTAGGGGGTATGGTTAATATTTCACACGTTTCACCAGTTCATTATGGAATAAATGACTATTGTTATATATCATTATAAAGCCACTGCTTTTCTGCAATTTTTGATATATAATTTAACTCCCAAAGTAGTCGTAGATTTGATTTAATGGACGTTGTGTACCGTTGTGTGTATGAAAACAATAAATTTTTTTTCGTAATTTTGTACATTTTCGTGAATATTTCACCATTGAGTGTGAGGATTGATACAAAGTTGGCATTTTCTATTGGGGATATGTATTCTCAATATAATTCAGCACGATATTTATGATTCTCACCCTACTAAGGCGAATAAGAATGAGAAATATGGAGCTGGGTCGAATTTTTTTTTTCATCAAAAAAACGCTATAACTAAAAAAGCTCAACTCGGATTCGCGGGGACTTTTCACACTTTATCCGCAATGTGTGTCCCGGAAACATATAAAAAAATCAGCTTTCTCCGATTTTTTTCCTTACTTTCTCATTTTTATGTCTAATGTGCCTGGACTATGATCACAATTTTTTTTTTTACCATTCCATTCTATTGGTCCTAAGGATGATTCATGCCACATAACAGTTCTCTGTTCCATGTGGTTTGGGAAATATGGGCATTTGAATTTTTTTCTATTTTTAGCTCCTGGTGTTCCCATTGGGCTGTGAAAAACATTTTTTCAGGGATCAATCAAGTACTTAGGATCCACTTACACTACATGCTAACTTTGGCCCATTGGTTCTTGAAATACAAATTCTGGGTGCAGCACAAAATGTGTATGCACCCACAGAGCCCAAATATTGGCCTACCATCTTCCCTTTAACAAACTTTAATCTTCAACACCAAAGGATGTTCCATATAACATATCAAGGCATTCTCTCTGGTGGTTCATGAGAAGAAGATTTTAAAAGATTTTTAGGCTTTTGGGGCATTTAACACAGCCCGAATATGGCAGCTGCTTCATTTGACCAAAATAGAAAGGGTATACTCCAAAGAGGGTCTGTGCAATATGTGTTTGAATTTGGCACAGTGGTTTTGAAGAAGAAGACAAGTTTCCAAAGTTAACAAGACGACGGCCGCCAAGTGATGGCAATAGCTCATACTGACTTGCAGTCAGGTGAGGTAATAAAGGATATATTGTGGGTCAAACCCTATTTCTATGTAAGGAAAATGATAGGTGATCAACACAATCAATCGTCAGATTTGTACAAGAAATATTTTCCTTCCATCTTACTATGCATGACCCTTTTTTCAAATTAGTAGAAATGCATGCATAACAAGCATTACAACCTCACATCAATAAGCTGAAAACCTGACAAAGCCAAGTTAGTTTACAACAGTAGACACATTCTGAAGCACTTCCAAGGTTTCTCAGATAATACACAATCCTTAGTTCACAACTGTCTAGTGTCTACATAATTTACCTTATTCCATGTTTTTTTCACCAAATGTAATTAAAGTAATGCAACAGAACAATTAAACATATACCATAACACATGCATAATCATTCACCAAACAATTATCTCTTTAGTATTTTTTTTGTAAAAGAAGGCACTTTCTGCACATAGATGCAATAGCAGATCCAGTAATAAGACCAAAAATTCTTAACCCTTTTACACAGTTAGTAGTCTAGAGTGAAAATTGAGGGAGTAATTTTTCTCCCTCTACAGACTTGAAAAACAGGGAGAAGTGAGCCAGAAGAGCTTTCACATGATTGCTTCATTATAAAGCTTTCTCACATGTAAATAACTCATTAGTGCTGAGAGAAAAACCCAGAGGCTCAAGTGAGCATAAAACACTCACCTGAATCAAATTGTCAAAAGAGATTAGTCTGTCAGTAAGTGATGGGAAGCAAGAGCAAATTTTTGATTGACACAACCAAAGGCAATTTTTTGGACCATTCATTTCTGCTGAGTCCTAGGAAAGCTTCCTAGGCAAAAACAAAGCTCTGTTCTGTGGGGTCTAAAAAAAGTGCCTGTATGAAATTTTGTTTTGTTTTAACTTCTGTGGTTATCTCTAACCCAACACCATCCCCCCCTCCCCCACCCCAATTCTTTTTTCACGCATAAATCAAGTACTTATGACCCAGTTATACTACATGAAAACATTTGGTTCAAATCAGCCCATTGGTTCTGGAAATAGAAATTTTTAGTGGAGCCCAAAATGGGCATCCTCAGGGACCCCAAATTTTCACTTACCGAGTTCAGATTTGTTTCAAATCAGCCCATCAGTTCATGAAATAGAAATTTTGGATGGAGCCCAAATTGGGTGTGCTACCACAGAGAGCCCAAATATTGACCTACCAACTTTCCTTGAACAAATTTCAAAGCATTCTCTGTGGTAGTTCATAAAAAGAACATTTTAAACAAATTCTTAGGATTTCTAGGCATTAACCTCAGCCCAAAGGGAGTAGCAACTTAAGGGGGGAAAAATCAGAAGAGTATACTCCACCAAGATGTTCTGTACCAAATAAATTTAGATTAGTGCTGGGAGGTTAACCAAAAATACAATTCGGTTTCGGTTATTTAACAAACAAATTCAGTGAATTCATGTCTCCCGCTTGGCAGCAGTTTCAAGGGGAATTAATGCATCCAGTGGAATATAGTTGAGTTTCAAGTGAAAGTTATTTAGAAGAGACAGAACAGACAGTGCTTCAGACAGTGATTATCAGATTTATTTTCATGGAGGTCACTGTCAAAGTGAGTCAAGTGATGTGGAGTATAACTGTGAGAATCACTAAAAATTAAGACTGTATGATAAGACATATTACATTAAACTGATGTGAAAAGTAATCCATATATGAAATTTCATTGAAATCGGTTGACTCCAAGGAAAGTTAGAGCCTGGAAACCATCAGCCAATCAAATTTAAGCAACCTAATTAAATATGTGCGGAAAATGCCCATGTTCGAACTTGGACCCACAATTGATGAAAGTGATCTACTACCCAAATTTCATCGAAATCGACTTACTGTAAGGATAGTTAGAGTCTGGAAACGAAAAACACGGAAGGTGTGCACTTACTGTGTATTAGTAGTAGCACTGAATAATTCAAAGTTACCCTAATTCGCATAATTTTTTATGCACGAGAACAAAACCCGTTTTATATGTGATGTATTGCATGTTACTAAACATTCATATAAAAAGTTATTCAAATCCGAACTTTCATATAGAAGTTCTGTACAAAAAACTGATTACACCCAATTTTGGAACAAAATGGCCGATGGTGGCCATCTTGAATTTTGGACCAAACTCCAAAACACATATTCTGGTCTCACAATGATAACAAAGATACCCAAGAAGTTTTGTGAAGATCGGTTCATAAATACAGCTTTTAGTCCGAGGTGTGTTTACGCATGGGGCAGACGGAGATTTTCTGTACAAAATTTCCCATATTCAAACTTGACCTAGGTATTGATAAAAGTAATCCAAATATGAAATTTCATCGAAATCGGTTGATTTTAAGGAAAGTTAGAGTCTGGAAATGGTCAGCCAATCAAATTTCAGCAACCTAATTAAATATGCACGGAAAATGCCCATATTCGAACTTGGACCCACAATTGATGAATGTGATCTACTACCCATATTTCATCGAAATCCGGTCACTGTAAGGAAAGTTAGAGTCTGGAAACGAAAAACACGGAAGGACGGAAGGACACCCAAAATTTAATATCTCCCGTTTTTTTTAAAAAAGCGGGAGACAACACACCGACTGACCTGAATGTGTGATAACCGTCAGTCGGGACACGCACGGTTATTTAACTGAACAATCTTGAATGCTGTCACGTCGTGTAATGTGTTAAATAAAAAGGGCAGAAATCACAGAAAACAATCAGAGCCCAGTAGGCCTAATTAATAACTTTTTTGGTCCCATAATATAGTTGTATTTACGTATTAAATAAACTTTCTTTCGAATGACAAATGAATGAAATGATAAAAATCACCCCATTCAGTGAGAGATTGAAAGCGCCACCAGGCTTTGAACAAAGATAAAACAAACATCGAATTACCAAAATGACCACACACTTCACTTGTGTGCAATATCCATGCATCTGCTGGCCACTATCAGTAATTTCTATGTATATGTTTGAATGAAATTAAAAACAAGAAGCCCCAAGGGCCTTAATCGCTCACTGGCCAAAGTGATTCAAAGAAGTATTTGGGGTCACATTCAGTCAGACATGGTTCATCAACACTACAAAGGAATGAAGTCATGAGAGGCAAATTTTATAGAAAAACACTATGGAATGGATTTTAACAAATCTGAACCTAACATGCCCCCCCACCCTTGCCCATAGAGCCCAAATATAAAGCCAAGGACTCAAATTGAACAAACTTGAATCTGATCTCCCTTGAGATGTCATATACCAAATAGGAAAGAACTCTGACTGGTGGATATGAAGAAAGTTTTTAAAGAAATCACATCACATTGCACTAAGTTAAACTTTGGGTTCAAATAGGGAGCCAAAATAAGAACCCAGAGCCCCGATTTGAACAAACTTGAATCTGACCCACCTAGAGATGTTGTATACCCAATATGAAAGGATTCTGATTGGTGGATCTAAATAAAGAAGATTTTAAAAGAAAGTTTCTCATATTGCACTAAGTTAAAATTCAGGCTCCCACTGGAAACCCAAATATTAACCGAGAAACTCAATTTGAACAACCTTGAATCTGCCCCATATTTGGTATCTGATGTATACCAAATATGAGAGAATTCTGACTGGTGAATCCGAAGTAGATTTTTAAAGAATATTCCACGTATTGCACAAAGTTAAATTTTGGGCTCCCTATATTTAAACCCAGCAACTCAATTTGAACAAACTTGAATCTGACCCCCCTATAGATGTTGTATACCAAACATGAAAGAATTCTTACTAGTGGATCTGAAGAAGATTTTTAAAGAAATTTCCTCAAGTTGCACCAAGTTAATTTCCTCATATTGCACTAAGTTAAAATTCGGGCTCCCATTGGAAACCCAAATATTAACCGAGAATCTCGATTTGAACAACCTTGAATCTGCCCCCCCCCCCTAAACCCCCCCCCCCCCCTGCCCCTGAGATGATGTATACCAAATATGAGAGGATTCTGACTGGTGAATCTGAAGAAGATTTTTAAAGAATATTCCACGTATTGCACAAAGTTAAAATTTGGGCTCCCTATATTTAAACCCAGTGACTCGATTTGAACAAACTTGAATCTGACCCCCCTATAGATGTTGTATACCAAACATGAAAGAATTCTTACTAGTGGATCTGAAGAAGATTTTTAAAGAAATTTCCTCAAGTTGCACCAAGTTAAACTTTGGGCTCCAATAGAGAGCCCAAATACTAACTCAGGGACCAGATTTGAACAAACTTGAATCTGACCCCCCTAGAGATGTTGTATAGCAAATATGAAAGCATTCTGACTGGTGGATCTGAAGAAGAAGATTTTTAAAGAAATTTCCTCATATTTCAGTAAGTTAAAATTTGGGCACCTACAGGGAGCCCAATTATTAACCCAGGGACAGAATTTGAACAAACCTGAATCTGACCCCCCTACAGATGTTGTATACCAAACATGAAAGGATTCTGACTGGTGGATCTGAAGAAGAAGATTTTTAAAGAAATTTCCTCAAATTGCACCAAGTTAAACTTTGGGCTCTAATAGAGAGCCAAAATCTTAACCCAGGGACTCGATTTGAACAAACTTGAATCTGACCCCCTAGAGATGTTGTATAACAAATATGAAAAGATTCTGCCTGGTCGATCTGAAGAAGAAGATTTTTTTGAATTTTTGAAAAAAATTATGGGTGATATCAGAGTTATGCCCCTTCTGGTGCCCCTGGTGGGCGAGGCAAGTTTATTTGTACAAACTTGAATTGACATATGATAAGGAACATGCACACCAAATTTGGTTCAATTTGGTCCAGTAGTTTGTGAGAAGTCGATAATGTAAAGTCCACAACGGACGGCGACGATGGCAGACGGCAAGTGATAAGTTAAGCTCCCTTCAGTGAGCTAAAAACAATATTCTGGTTGAAATATAGGCATTTGAATTTTTTTCTATTTTTAGCACCTGGGGTTCCCACGGGGCTGGCAAAAAATCTTTCGGGCATCAATCAAGTACTTGTGACCCAATTATACTACATGACAAATGTGGTTCAAATCAGCCCAGCGGTTCTTGAAATACAAATTTTGGATGGAGCCAAACTGGGCATACTCCCACAGGGAGCCCAAATATGGACCTACAATCTTCCCTTGAACAAACTTTAATTTTCACCACCAAAGGAAGTTCCAAACAAATATCAAGGCATTCTCTCTGGTGGTTCATGGGAAGATTTTCACATATTATTAGGGTTTTGGGACATTAACCACAGCCCAAAGATGGCAGCAGCTTCATCTGAACAAAGTAAAAAGGATATACTCCAAAAATGGTCTATGCAATATATGTTTGAATTTGGCCCAGCAGTTTTGAAGAAGACAAGTTTCAAAAGTTAATTGGCAATGGACGCCAAGTGATGGCAATAGCTCCCACTGACTTTCAGTCAGGTGAGCTAAAAAAGGAAGAGAAAAAAGCTGTTTGCATGTGTAATTTATTTAGAACAAGAGCGCACGTATCGCTGAAGCAATACAATGTCCCCTACCAGACTAATGAGCATTAATAATTACACAAATGTTGTAACCTAGATGTGATCAGCATGAATTCCGTTGAAGCATTTCCAAAAAAAGTCCAGAAAACTGATATTTTGGCGCTTTTCCATATTTCCAAGGTCCATAACTCACACAAGAATAATGCAATCAGCATGAAACTCAAACTTGATTTGTAAGTCATCGTTCTATAGTAGGTTACAAAGAATGAAATCATTCGCTTGAAGCATTTCCAAAAAAAAGTCCGGAAAACTAAAGTATGACTGACAGACTGACTGACAGACTGACGGATGGACAGAGTGCAAATGAAACTTGATCTATAAGTCATCGTTCTATAGAAGGTTACCAAAAATGAAATCATTCCGTTGAAGCGTTTCCAGAAAAAGTCCGGAAAGTTAAAAAATTTATAGTAATTTATATATTTTTTATACTTACCAATGACCCAGACTTAGCTGGTGCTAACTCTAACAAAACCAGGGCCAAACACAAATTTTGCCCCCCAATCCCCAAAATTTGCATCCAAAACAAAAAGAAATCATGTCCTAAAGGACCTCCATACTACGCCTCTACTGCGCATGCGCAGTGACGCAGACGTCCCGAAATTGGCGCCAATTATCATTCTTACTGGCAGTGCCTGGTCAGCGCTATGTACTCAGCGGGGAGGCAAGAGTTCCCAACTCCAGGGAGGGCCATCCCCGTCTGGGTCATTGGTAAGTATAAAAAATATATAAATTACTATAAATTTTTTAACATTTTTATACTGTACCAATGACCCAGACTTAGCTGAATAGTAAACAGGCTGGAGGGCCTAGGACATAGAGGAAAATCCAACAAGCTCAACTATATAGTAAAGAGGTAACCCCTTAAGGAGAAAAGGAGTATTAGGCTTTACATGTATCTTTCTTATTTAATATTAAATTAGAAAGATACACTACCCTTAATAATTGAGCACAATAACATTCATGTTCTCTATTAACATCCAGTATAACCCTTATACTAATTATTTTTAAAGCAAGCCAATAAATAAAGTAGTCCAGAGAATTGAGACTCTTTATAGTCATTTAAAAGTGTCCGAGTATTGTATATTAAAGCCCGTTTGACACTTGACATATACAAATGCTTCACACCGAGCTACACTTTAAAAATAAGACATGAATGAATTTAAACATTAATATTACACTTTAAAACCATCCCGGAAGCGACTCAGAAATACTGACTTGGAGGAGGCATTCCCTTGCTTTTCACTATAAAGCAGGTGACGTAAGGGAACACCCGCCCCCCCCCCCCCCCTTCCCCTTGCCCTGGGTCAAATAGCCCAGAGCGAAGAGGGCAGCCGGACGGAGTCACTGCCGGAACAGAAAGCCTGCATAACTATAGTTGCAACTGTTTAGTGGACGACATTCTGAGCAACAGATAACGGACCTAAACAATGCAGGTCTCCAGAAATGGACTCAATATTTCTGAGATAAAAATTCGTAAATGTGGATGGCTGAGACCAATAAGCAGCCTTCATTAAATCTGTAATAGCCACACTATTAGCATAAGCCCAGGAAGTAGAAAGAGCTCTTACTTCATGAGCAGAAATCTTAAGCACAGACTGCTGAGAAGAAGATAAATCTTCATAAGCAGTACGGATAGTTAACTGAATCCATCTAGCAATAGAATGGACTGAAATGTCCTTTCTATTAGGCATCAAAGACAGAAAGAAACGTTTCCGTCCCTTTCTGATAAACTGAGATCTCTGTTTATAGATACGTAGTGCTCTAACAGGACAGAGTAAAGGCCTACGCCCGTCTGAAGACGGAAAAGCCTTAATAACAATAGGTTCCGGATATTTATTAGGAGCCTGATTCTTAGCTAAAAAACCCACATTAGTAGTGAAGGTGATAGTGTTCCCAACACTACGATAATGAGAATCATCCACCGATAGTGCATGAAGCTCACTGACTCTTCTGGCAGAAGAGAAAGCTAAGAGAAAAGCTGTCTTATAAGATAAGAATTTGAAATCTACTGTCCCAAGAGGTTCAAATGGCTTTTCCTTCAATTTAAGGAGAACCCAAGCTAAATTCCACTTAGGAATTAATCTAAGAGTTCTGGGTCTATTTATCGAAAAGTTTCTAACCAACTTCGATAAAGAGACATTAGATCCAATTTGTAAACTATCATGATGTGCATAGGTATCAGATAACATAGATCTATAACCCTTTATAGTAACAGGCTGCAGTTTGATTTCGTCAAACAAGTATACTAGAAAGTTTGCAATGTCTGGTATAGAGGGATCGAATATATCTACAGAATGATCCCTACACCAACGACGAAAAACCTTCCACTTAGCCGCATAGTTTAGCGAAGAGGAGGTCCTCCTACAGTTAGAAATCGCGTCCACTGCTCGTCCTGTAAAGTGCTTGCCATGCAAGAAGGACCGCACAACGGAAAAACGTGAAGGTTGAGACCTTGCGGGTTGTGATGGAGTTGGCGCGATTTCCCCTGCGAAAGAAGATCCTCCCGTGGAGGAAGCTTCCGCGGTAGGTCCCACAACAGACACCTGAGTAGATTTATCCACGGTCTCTGTGGCGACAGAGATGCTACCAACAGAATCTTGCATTGAGATTGTTTTATCTTTAGCAATACTTGTTGAATTAACGGCGCTGGAGGATACGCATATCCTATCATTCCGTCCCAAGGGATCGACAGAGCGTCTACTGCAAAAGCTCTTGGATCCGGACACGGAGACACATACGTCTGCAACTGATTGTTGAGATGTGTCGCAAATAAGTCTATCATTGGCCGTTCCCATTGGTAGCAAATCTGATTGAATACTTGTTTGTTGAGAGTCCACTCCGATGGCAACAAGCGACCCTTTCGTGAAAGGGAGTCTGCTAGCACATTCAGACGACCCGGTATGTGACGGACCGAAAGAAGAACGTGATGTTCTAACGCAAACAGAAGGATTCTTTCCGTTAGATTGAACAACGGAACTGAATGAGTGCCTCCCTGATTCCGTATATACGCCACTACTGTCGTATTGTCGGATAGGATTTGGACATGAGCATCTTGAATAATGTCCATCCAGTGACGTAACGCAAGCCACATTGACATCATTTCCTTGATGTTTATGTGCTTGCACAGGAATTGCGGATCCCAAAGACCCTGGCATCTCGAATCCGTTGGGATTAATGATGCACCCCAACCTGTTTGACTGGCATCCGTCATAACGGTAAAACTCGGATCCGGCAACTGCAGCGGAACTCCTTGAGTTAACCACTGAATGTTTGCCCAAGTCTGTATCTCTTGTTTCACTTGATCTGACAAGAGAACTTCTACATCGAGCGAATGAATTTTCACACTCCAATTCTGAGTCAGGAAAATTTGAAGAGGACGTGTGCGTAACCGCCCCATCGGAATGAGATCCGCGGCGGCTCCGCAAGGACCTATCAGTCTCATTAATTCTCTCGCCGTGACTTTGTCTGCGTGCAGACAATAGCGAGCGTAACAACTGACTAATTTCGCTCTGGTTAACGGCAGACGAACGAGATTGTTGTGCGTCTCGAAGCTCATTCCCAGATGAGTGAATGACTTGGACGGCACCAGATCCGACTTCTCCTCGTTTACTATAAAACCGAGACGTCGGAGCAATAGAAGAAGATTCTGAACATCGTTCTGAAGTGTTAACTCGTTGCCGTACCTCTGAAGAATGTCGTCCAGGTAGGCCGACGTTACCGCAGACGAATGAGCTCGGAAGTAGATTATTACCGAGTTCATTACCCGAGTGAAAGCCCAGGGTGCTAGATTCAATCCGAAGCACATCGTCCGGAATTGATACACCACTCCTAGGACTGCGAAGCGTAGATACTTTCGGAATGTCGGATGTACCATGACATGAAAGTACGCATCTTTGAGATCTATGCTCGTTGCATAATCGTTCACCCGAATACTCGCTCTGACCGATCGAATCGTCTCCATATAAAACTTCGGAGCGACGATCAGCTTGTTTATCCAGCTCAAATCTATGACTGGACGGAACGAGCCGTCTGGTTTCGGAACCAGAAACAGATGGCTGTAGAATCCTGGAGATTCCTGGTTTTCTACGACCTCTACCGCGGTCTTCATTAAAAGAGACTGCACCTCTGATAACAGAGCGTCTCTTTTCTGTGGATTTGACGGAAGATGAGTCCACTTTGGACTTCGAGTTAATGGAGGCTTTCGTTTGAAGGATATCTTTAGACCTTCCGAAGTCACTCCTCTCACCCAAGGGTTGTCCGTAATCGACGCCCACTCTTGTGAAAAGCTCGACAACCTTCCGCCAACCGGAACGCGATAGAGGTTTAAGCCATCACCTCCTGGACCTGCGAGGCCTGCGGTAGGAGAAACCACGTCTTCCACGACCCGCACCTCGCCTCGTCGACCTCGGGGCGTCCGACCGATTGTCCCGGCCTGAAGGACGTCCCGAACGAGAGTCGCTATCCTGACGGTCTCTCGAATAAGACCAAGAGGACGCACCGGAACCTCTATAGGAACCTCTCTTGGGCGCATTAGACCCAGAAGTGCCCGTCTTATTCGTGTCTGCTGTATCCGACTTCTTAGGAGCAGATCTGAACAACAGAGAATCATTAGCTTTCTTTTTAATTTTATCATAAATAGCGGAAAGCTTGCCGTCAGAGAAGTTCTCCTGAGACCGAAGCGACTCTAAGAGAGTTCTTCACCTTAGAATCCACTAGTGTGGATGTAGCTAGGGCTGCGTCACGTCTAACCAACTCCAGATTTGCCACTGAAAGGGCGGAGTTACACGTGGAATAAGCTACTGCCCTTGAAAGAAGTCTTAAAGAGGATTGTATATCCTGAAACTCTTTCCCCTGAAGGCGCAGTGATAACGCCTTAGTAAGGTGATCTGCGTAAGATAAGGCATCTAAATTGGGTCTGTTAGACGCAATAGCTGTTTCCAACACTGCGGTTGGAATAGAAGCTGACGACGGTAATGATAGCTCTAAGTCTTCCACCTCTTCGTCCATACGCAGAGGAACTCTCGGTATACCCTGTCCTGCCGTATCGAATTTATTCCTTGCATTAATGAAAGGCAGGTTGAGAGTATTAGCGGACAAGAAACCTGCTTTCCCCGTCCTGGAAGCAAGTTTAAATATAGCGTCGTTCAATAATTCAAATGTTCTTGCAACATTATTGGACTGCGACGGAAACTCGGGAGCGATGTCCCTGAACCGCTCAAAAAATTCAGAGTCCAATGACGCTATAATTCTCTTGTCCGGAAGCGCAGCAGTCTGGCCCGACGGAACAACTTGAGGGAGAAAGTGCCGGATGAAGTCCACGGCAGCTTTATGTTGTTCCGAAAGGGATAGCTCCAAGTCATCTGTATCCCTTTCACCATCCGGTCGGACCTCATGATGTTCCCGGTCGTCCGCCCCCGATGCTTCGGCAGAGCGTACCGACCCAGCGCCGTCGGATAATTCTCGATCCGACACCGTTTCTGTCGCTTGCTGGGATGCTGCGATAAGCTGTGCTATCTGCACAAGAATGTCCGGCGTCGAGACCTGCGGAGGCGCAGTCTTTCGCTGCTTCGCCGAGGGCAGCTCCGCATCAGATGGCTCCCGCATACTTTTCCTATGCGAACGTCCAGAGTCCATCGGTCTCGAATCCCTGGCTGCCGGATGGTGTGACCTGGTCGCCGAAGAATCCTTCATCGGCGAAGCTGGTAATATATCGGCGGTCACACAGCCAAGGTGCGGTCGTGTGCGCTGGCGAGAAGAGGAAGCCTTAACAGTCTCTGCGGACTGCTTATACAACGGAGCGTCCCGAGCGACGGACGTATGCTCCGCTAAAGACACATTTTGTACCACAACATCTGGTCCCAGATGTTGTTGTACGAGAGAGGGGCCTCTCTCGCTCGCGGCCCGGCTGGACCTGGACGAGCTAGGAACCGGACTCAAAGGCTTCCTCCGTTCTCGCTTACTATCCGCCGTCACTGGGTGTGCATCTATTATGTTTATAGTGCTCGCATCACCCAAAATTTCCTCTTGGACCGCATCGGACGAACCCGGCTGCCGAACCATTCGGTGAATGGACGCTACACCGGGCGAGCTAGCGGACGACATTTGTCTAATCTCCATGAGCACTTTTGCCGCTAGCTCTGAATTCATTTGTGACGACGGACGCACACTTGAAGAAGATAACATGGAAACATCACCCTGTTCTGGTTCCTCTGAAATAGAAACTGAGAGAGTAGAGTGACCTTGCGGAGAAAGAGCCGGAATCGCTCTTTCTCCAGAAACAACATATCGTGACACACGTTTCCAATGTTTCTCATCCCAATGTTCACATATAGGACAGGGATTAATGCGAGAACACTGACTACAATTAATACAATGATCATGAAAGTCAGAGGAAGATTTCTTCCTATTACAATTTGAACAATGTCCCTTCATTGTGAAAGAACAACAATAAGTCCTAGTTACTCGCAAAAACCCCTGACACAAAGATACATAATAACATGATCCATTAATAAATGAAAAAACAATTGCAAAACAAAATAATTTTGAAAAAATATTTTTTCAGCGAAGCCCAAGTTGCTGAAAAGTAACGTTGAGCCCAGATGGATCCGATGGCAAAGTGTGGTCAAAAATTTTAAATTTATATTAAATAATTAATGAGACACTTTCGGATAATATAAATGTATCTTATAGCGAGATAAACTACAGCAAAGGCAAACAGCCCACCTCAAAAAAGGCTGTTGCCAATGAAAACAAACAGTGTAAAAACACCAGAAAACATGACTCCAGGCACTGAAAAAACTGGCCCGGAATCAGTCATCAATTACACTCTATCTGATGCAAAACAGAGACTCCCAGGGGAGAATCTGTAGAACATCAGATGGAAGATGCAGAACACAAACGTTATACACCCATGGGTGAAAACGTAACTATGGGGAAAATAACAGAAAACATTCTGTAACCAAGCAACTCTCCCAGGAAATTTTAGAAATGAAATTTCTCAAAAATATGCCAAAAGCATGGGAGAATTGCAAGGGGGGACTTTAGAAGGCTAGGGGAGAGGAAACACTGAATAAGCAGTGCAACAATTAGCAAGAATGACAACAAGAGGCCCATGCCTCGAAAATAGGCAACTTAACATAATTTCATCAAAAAATTTTAAGTACAGCCCTGATTATTTTTTGTCACTTCTTTTTCCTCTCCTCCTTCTATCCTCCTTAGAATCACATTTTCTCCAAAAATTACGTGTCTGGCATCCTTTAAACTGAGATTTACAAGCACAAAGATCAGTGAGATGTTGACTGATGAAGGGCCAAACAGAGAATGATAATTGGTGCCAATTTCGGGACGTCTGCGTCACTGCGCATGCGCAGTAGAGGCGTAGTATGGAGGTCCTTCAGGACATGATTTCTTTTTGTTTTGGATGCAAATTTGGGGGATTGGGGGGCAAAATTTGTGTTTGGCCCTGGTTTTGTTAGAGTTAGCACCAGCTAAGTCTGGGTCATTGGTACAGTATAAAAATACTGATATTTTAGCATTTTCCCATATTTCCAAGGGCCATAACTCACACAAGAATAAGGCAATAAGCATGAAACTCAAACTTGATCTGTAAGTCATCGTTCTATAGTAGGTTACCAAAAATGAAATCATTCCATTGAAGCGTTTCCAAAAAAAGTCTGGAAAACTGATTTTTGGCACTTTTCCATATTTCCAAGGGCTATAACTCACACAAGAATAATGCAATCAGCATGAAACTCAAACTTGATATGTAAGTCATCGTTCTATAGTAGTTTACCAAAAATGAAATCATTCCGTTGAAGCGTTTCAAAAAAAAAGTCCGGAAAACTGATATTTTGGTGCTTTTCCATATTTCCAAGGGCCGTAACTCACACAAGAATAATGCAATCAGCATGAAACTCAAACCTGATCTGTAAGTCATCATTCTATAGTAGTTTACCAAAAATGAAATCATTCCGTTGAAGCGTTTCCAAAAAAACTCTGGAAAACTGATATTTTAGTGCTTTTTCCCATATTTCCAAGGGCCGTAACTAACACAAGAAAAATAGGCCGATGAAATCGTCAGATGTGTACCCATACATGCAACTAGTAGAAAGCTGTATGACGGAGGGTCACCACGGATGCCGACATTATGTACACCATACAAGGTATGGGTACATATAGAAATGGATTGGAGGAGTGTCTAATTTGATGGATAAAGGGTTAATATCTCCGGATCAAATTATCAGATTTATATAAAAATCTACACAGCACAGCACATCAGTAACCTGAATAAATATATAAAGTAACATGACAATCGGATTGATATTTTTTGAGTTATCTCATGCCAAAGGGATTGGAGGAATTTTCAATTTGAAGGATAAAGGGTTAATATCTCGAGATCAAATTATCAGATTAACACCAAAAACTATACAGCTCAGCACATCAGTAACCTGAACACAATTATAAAGTAACTTCACAATCCAAGCAATATTTTTCAAGTTATCAAATGCCAAAGGGATTGCAGGAATTTTCAATTTGAAGGATAAAGGGTTAATATCTCAGGATTAAAATAACAGATTTACACCAAAAACTATACAGCTCGGTACATCAGTAACCTGAACACAAATATAAAGTAACTTGACAATCCAAGCAATATTTTTCAAGTTATCGAATGCCAAAGGGATTGGAGGAATTTTCAATTTGAAGGATAAAGGGTTAATATCTCAGGATTAAATTATCAGATTTACACCAAAAACTATACAGCTCGGCACTAGTGTTGTGCGGTTTTATTTTTCTTGTTTCGGTTCGGTTTTTTAAAAAAAACTTGGTTTATAGGTCGGTTTTCGGTTTTTTATATATATAAATATAGTAAGACATCTGCAGTTTCCAACAGAAACTATGTAGTATCGATATAATGCCCATACTCTCATATTTTCAATGATGATTTAATTGGCAGTGACTAGCATTTGTGCTAAGTGTATAAACGGCAGGCATTATCAAAACAAAATAATATAAAAGAAAATAAAATGTAACAGTGTTCGTAGAATATCACCACTCACCAATTCTAGGCACATGCCCCCCTCCCCCCACTCACCTCTGGTCTTTAAGTTCAGGCATAAGAGAGTCTATGATGAATTGATATTAACACATGGACCCATGTGAAAAGAGCTAATTCACAATTTCCCAGGGCTCTGCTCAGTGCTCACTCCTGGGTGGGGCCCTGGGCACCAGTGGGAACAAAGTGACCCTACCAGCCATTGCAAATAATAACAAGCGTTGCCAAGTGGGTCACCTAGACACCCATCCTAACATACCTGATAATGAACTGATGTTTGGACTCTTTTCAGTACCCCCCCCCCACCCCCTCCCCCAACACATACTCACAGTGGTGACTAGTGCCACCACTCGCCCTAGTAAAATAATCAGCAATAATTTCATGTCAGTCTAGAATGGGAAAGCCATATTGTTTGTAGCTGGGTGGGCTTCAAATCGAACCACTTTACCAAATACCTATTGTCTATCTATCCCCCCCCCCCCCCCCCCCCCCATGCAATGGTTTTAGCTCAACGGAATTGATTTCACAAATTCACTGGTGTACTGTTATATATTGTAACTTTTTTGCGTTTGCCTCTTGCCACCGCTGATTTGTTCCTTTGGTTGGCCCCCTTAAAGTTAGTTGTGTGGGAATGCAACCGTGGCACGTTGACAGTGATATTACGGAACGCAGCTTTTTCCCGTGGATATGGACGATTCGGTCTTGGGACGTTTCGGCCTCAGGACGTTTCGGTTCAAGACGTTTTGGCCTTCATATATTGAACTAAATAGAATAAGAACTTGCGGTTTCATGTTTTTAGTTGGCCGAAACCTTCAGGACAAATCGTCTCAGGTCGGAACGTCCCAAGACTGAACCGCACAATAAAACCTCTTCCCGGATAAGCACATCAAGGGAGGCAACAGACTACATACGAAACACGGGGTGGGGAAACCTGTGACAAAATTAATGTTATTTTTGAATACGACAATGAAATGCCAAGACCTTTTTCTGATATGATATTATTCACTGTCCAACAGATTGTAGTTAAGTAATTTTAATTAAACTGATTGACTATGTCAGACAAACCAGTTCAAAAACAAAGCCAATTGCGCAAGGTATTTCCTGTAATCAGTGAAATGTAGGCATGTTGGCTGTCTGTTTTGTCATTCTCACAGAAAATACAACCCATTTTTACGTCAACGATGTGTGATTGACAACTTGTCAAACATCATTCTCGAGTGATCTGGACATGCTGCAGTGACCCCTTTACACCCAGAATGTGGCGTGCATTGACGACAATGTTATTTCCTGACTAAGCTTGACATTTCAGACATTGTTAGTGCAAACTGAATAAAGAAACCATCTCTTCCCGACATTTTAGGAAAAAACCGAAACCGTACTCATTTACCAGTTACACAGTTTCGTTTTCGGTTTTCAAGCAAAACCGAAACTGACTTATAAAACCGGTTAACCGTACAACACTACTCGGCACATCAGTAACCTGAACACAAATATAAAGTAACTTGACAATCCAAGTAATATTTTTCAAGTTATCGAATGCCAAAGGGATTGGAGAAATTTTCAATTTGAAGGATAAAGGGTTAATATCTTGGGATCAAATCATCAGATTTACACTAAAAACTATACAGCTTGGCACATCAGTAACCTGAACACAAATATAAAGTAACTAGACAATCCAAGCAATATTTTTCAAGTTATCGAATGCCAAAGGGATTGGAGGAATTTTCAATTTGAAGGATAAAGGGTTAATATCTCAGGATCAAATTATCCGATTTACACCAAAAGCTATACAGCCCGGCACATCAGTAACCTGAACACAAATATAAAGTAACTTGACAATCCAAGCAATATTTTTCAAGTTATCGAATGCTAAAGGGATTGGAGAAATTTTCAATTTGAAGGATAAAGGGTTAATATCTCGAGATCAAATCATCAGATTTACACTAAAAACTATACAGCTCGGCACATCAGTAACCTGAACACAAATATAAAGTAACTAGACAATCCAAGCAATATTTTTCAAGTTATCGAATGCCAAAGGGATTGGAGGAATTTTCAATTTGAAGGATAAAGGGTTAATATCTCAGGATCAAATTATCCGATTTACACCAAAAACTATACAGCTCGGCACATCAGTAACCTGAACACAAATATAAAGTAACTGGACAATCCAAGCAATAATTAATAATTTTCAAGTTATCGAATGCCAAAGGGATTGGAGGAATTTTCAATTTGAAGGATAAAGGGTTAATATCTCAGGATCAAATTATCCGATTTACACCAAAAACTATACAGCTCGGCACATCAGTAACCTGAACACAAATATAAAGGAACTTGACAATCCAAGCAACATTTTTCAAGTTATCGAATGCCAATGAAATAGACATGGATGCCGGATGGACAGACAGACAGACAGACGGACAAAGGCTGGATGAACGACTGATGGTGACCCCGGATGCCGGCATTATGTGTACCATACATAGTCTGGGTACACATAATAATGCAATCAGCATGAAACTCAAACTTGATCTGTAAGTCATCGTTCTATAGTAGTTTACCAAAAATGAAATCATTCAGTTGAAGCGTTTCCAAAAAAACTCCAGAAAACTAAAGTGTGACTGACAGACTGACAGATTGACAGACTGACAGACCTACAGACTGACGGATGGACAGAGTGCAAACCTATAGTCCCCTCCGGCAATGCTGGTAGGGGACTAAAAAAATTCTGCAAAAAACTCCTGTAGGTATATAGTTTTTGCAAAGTACAGATCATCCTTTATAGTGTAGAATTCAAGGTTTATTTACCTCCTTGTAACTTATTGAATACAATTGGCTTAAAATCGAATAATTCCATGAAAATGTAAGAGATTTTGGGTAATTCTGGGTAAATCATGTGTTTAAGAAGACCCATTTCTGAAGTGTGAACACTTTGAAACTGACCGAGGGCTCTCCTATAATATCAACAAGAGACATTTTTTGATCCACTTCACACTTGAGATGAGAACTGAAGTGAAGTTTTCATACAAAAGTGTTGTTTTCTAGAAAAATGCCCTCTATAATTAGTAGTTCGAAATAAATAATTGTTTAGAAAGAATAATTGAACATGACATCACATTGTGTCATTTCTTTTTCTGGTTGTCACCTCTTTTCACCCTAAGTGTAAGCATATACATGTTGGATTTGACTGATCATTTGGCAGTTTTTTATCCAGATGTTGACTTTATTTGTAGTTACTATGAATATTACCTTCAACATCATCATTTGATACTTCCAACAAAACAACTTTCAGGTGGTTAATTTTTTATTTTTTGCATAAAATTCACCTAATTTCAAGAGACACCCTTAATTTTCACAAGGCAACTTCAGCCGCCTTTTTATTGAACGCAGAGCAACTTTTACATATATGAGGCGACTTCTTCACCCAAGTCACCTGGTCTATGCTTTACCCAACATGACTGGAACCAACATCTACTTTTTTTTTTATCCTGCAACATAGTTACTGCACTTGAAAGAATAGTCCATAGGAGCATATATTCATGATTCTGAGTTTAGGGAGGGGGGGGGGGGGGGGAGAGAGAAGGGGTACCAGGTTTCAATGATCATTTGTGATGGGAAGCAATGACACTGTAGCTTAACTTGTGTGTTGTGTTTGATGAAAAGGATAATGTTCAATGTTTATGAAAGGATTATGAAATAAGACAAGAATTGTGATAACTGGGAATATGTTAATTTCTGTGCTAAGTTTTCAATAAAAATAATATGAGGTGTAGACTGTACTAAATAAGTGAGGGATGGGTTAATGTCGCCCTCTCAGTTAATGCATATGGCCCTCACAGTTAATGTATGTCAACAAAAGTTACCAAGTTATCATGAAATTATTCCAAATGAGTCATCCTATCAAGTTACAATGAAATCCCTTCATAAATACGGCCTGAAAGCTGGGCCTGTGTAGCCATCACGATTGACCGATCGCAACCAAAAGGGGACGTCCTCATCTCGCCATTATACTGAGTCATCCTACCAAATTACAATGAAATCCCTTCATAAATATGACATGTAGAGTGTGCTAAAGTTTTTTGGGCTTTGGGCTCGGGCAGCCATCATGGTTGAATGATCGCGACCAAAAAGGGACGTTCTCATCTGGAGTGATCCTACCAAGTAACAATGAAATCCCTTTATAAATATGACCTGCAGACTGTGCTAAAGGTTTTCGGGCTTTGGGCCCCTGTAGCCGTCACAGTTGACCAATCACGACCAAAAGGGGACGTTATCATCTAGACATTATATGGAGTCAACCTACCAAGTTACAATGAAATCCCTCCATAAATACGACCTGTAGACTATGTTAAAGGTTTTCAGGTTTTGGACTTGAGCAGCTGAATGATCGCGACCAAAAGGGGACGTTCTCATCTGGACATTATTTGGAGTCATCCTACCAAGTTACAATGAAAGCCCTTCATAAATATGACCTGTAGACTGTGCTAAAGGTTTTCGGGCTTTCAGCCTCTGTAGCCGTCGCAGTGCTGGCCTACACATCAACACGAACTTCGTTGTAGGTACCAGGAAATCTAATTAACTCGCACGTCATCTCCCGTATTATTCTACTAGCCTACTGATATAAATGCTGTAAACAGTAGGAATGAGTAGAAATCGGGAAATTCTACACAAAACTTGATAATTTAACGGTAATCTTGTATAGCACCAGCGCCACCCACCCCCTCCCCAATGTTAATGAAAGTGTCAATGACACTGTAGCTTAACTTGTCTGTGTGTTGTTTTTGATGAAAAGGATAATGTTCAATATTTATGAAAGGATTATGAAATAAGACAAGAATTGTGATAATTGGGAATATGTTCATTTCTGTTCCCTGTATGCTATGTTTTAATAAAAATAATATGAGGTGTACACTGTACTAAAGAGCTGAGGGGTAGGTTAATGTGGACCTCAAAGTTAATGTATGTGGCCGTCACAGTTAAGTTACCAAGATACAGTGAAATTATTCCAAAACGAGTCATCCTATCAAGTTACATTGAAATCCCTTCATAAATATGGCCTGAAGACTGTGCTAAAGGTTTTCGGGCTTCAGGCCTGTGAAGCCATGATGGTTGACCGATTGCAACTAAAAGGGGACGTCCTCATCTTGACATTATACCGAGTTATTCTGCTACGTTACAATGAAATCCCTTCACAAATACGACCTGTAGTCTGTACTAAAGTTTTTCAAGTTTTCGGCTCGGGAAGCCATCATGGTTGAATGATCGCGTCCAAAACTGTGCTCAAGGTTTTCAGGCTTCGGGCCCCTGAAGCCGTCACAGTTGACAATCACGACCAAAAGGGGATGTCATCATCTTGGCATTATATGGAGTCAACCTAACAAATTTCCATAAATACGACCTATAGAGTATGCTAAAGGTTTTGGGCTCGGGCAGCCATCAAGGCTGAATGATCGTGACCAAAAGGGGACATTTCTCATCTAGACATTATTTGGAGTCATCCTACCAAGTTACAATGAAATCCCTTCATAAATATGACCTGTAGACTGAGCTCAAGGTTTTCAGGCTTTGGGTCCCCAGTTGCCCAATGGCGTCCAAAAGGGGACGTTCTCATCTAGACATTATATGAAGTCAACCTACCAAGTTACAATGAAATCCCTTCATAAATACAACCTATAGACTATGCTAAAGGTTTTTGTGCTCAAGCAGCCATCAAGGTTGAATGATAGCGACCAAAAGGAGAAGTTCTCAGCTAGGCATTATAAAGAGGCATCCTACCAAGTTACAATGAAATCCCTTCAAAAATACGACCTGTAGACTGTGCTAATGGTTTTTGGGTTTCGGGCCCCTGTAGCCGTCACAGTTGCCCAATAGCGTCCAAAAGGGAACGTTCACATCTAGACATTATATGAAGTCAAACTACCAAGTTACAATGAAATCCCTTCATAAATATGATCTGTAGACTGTGCTAAAGGTTTTTGGGCTTCGGACTTGGGCAGTCATCATGGCTGAATGATCGCAACCAAAAGGGGACGTTCTCATCTAGATATTATTTGGAGTTATCGTACCAAGTTACAATGAAATCCCTTCATAAATACGACCTGTAGACTGTGCTAAAGGTTTTCGGGCTTTGGGCCCCTGTAGCCATCACAGTTGCCCAATTGCGTCCAAAAAGGAACGTTCTCATCTAGACATTATATGAAGTCAACCAACCAAGTTACAATGAAATCCCTTCATAAATATGACCTGTAGGCTGTGCTAAAGGTTTTCAAGCTCGGGCAACCATCATGGTTGAATGATTGCAAACAAAAGGGGATGTTCTCATCTAGACATTATTTGGAGTCATCCTACCTAGTTACAATGAAATCTCTTCTTAAATATGACCTGCAGACTGTGCTAAAGGTTTTCATAGCAGTCATAGTTGACCAATCACGACCAAAGGGGGGTGTCATCATCTAGTCATTATATGGAGTCAACCTAACAAGTTACAATACAACCTATAGACTATGCTAAAGGTTTTTGGGCTCGGGCAGCTATCAAGGCTGAATGATCGCGATCAAAAGGGGATGTTCTCATCTAGACATTATTTGGAGTCATCCTACCAACTTAGAATGAAATCCCTTCATAAATATGACCTGTGGACTGTGCTCAAGGTTTTCGGGCTCCGGGCCCCTGTAGCCATCACAGTTGCCCAATCATGTCCAAAATGGGATGTTCTCATCTAGACATTATATGAAGTCAACCTACCAAGTTACAATGAAATCCCTCCATAAATATGACCTGTAGACTGTGCTAAAGGTTTTTGGGTTTTGGGCTTGGGCAGTTGTCACAGTTGACACATCGCGACCAAATGGGGAAGTTCTCATCTAGACATCATACAGAGTCATCCTACCAGGTTACAATGAAATCCCTCCATATTAAATATGACCTGCTGACTGTGCTAAAAGTTTTTGGATTTCGGGCTTGGGCAGCCATCACAGTTGACAGATCATGACCAAAAGGGGATGTTCTCACCTAGGCATTACACAGAGGCACCCTACGAAGTTACAATGAAATCCCTTCATAAATACGACCTGTAGACTGTGCTAATGGTTTTTGGGCCCGGGCAGCCATACCGGTTGACCGATCGCAACCAAAAGGGGACGTTCTCATCTAGACATGACCCCAAACATGCATATGAAATTTCGTGACGATCAGACAAGAACTACGGGGTGTAGCCTGTGCTAAAGGAAAATGTGAACAGACTAACAGACTCACAGACTAACAGACTTCCGCACGTGTGATGGCAATAGCTCATCTCGACATTGTCAAGTTAAGCTAAAAAAATCCTCTGTACGCCCATGCGTTTATTATGTGATATTCACATTTTCTCGTGTTAAACAAAGGTGAACCCCTTGACACCCTTGAATGATAGAGTGATGTTATTCGCCAAAATCTAGGCCAGGGCAGTCAGACGCAAAGGCAGCCACGACATAGCGAACCACCCACTCAGGCGACAAGAGGAAGGAAGCCATAGCACCCACACCTTCAGAATTCCGAGCCAAAATAATTTATTAATGCTGATTGAAAAACGTTTCCTGAAGTGGCATTGAGCATCAATAATTAATCATAATTGTAGTCCTATATCCACAGTTCGTTGCAGATAAGTATTTACGACAAAGGCGAATGAATTTCACAGAAGCTTCTTGGGGGAACTCACCCCCTCACCAAGGCCTACTGAATATCAACTCTCCCCCCCCCCCCACCCCACCAAAAAACTGTGACAGTTTAATGGGTGGAGGAAGCCGGAGTACCCGGAGAGAACCACCGAGCAGTGACGAGCAGCTGCCAGCTCCCCAAACATCGTAACTCTGCACTGCAGCACAGGCAGGTTGAGATTGGCTGAAGAAATGCATACCATTGACGTGCAGTATGCCTTAGTACACAGCGTCATTGTGTGCCCATGTGGACAATTGGGGTTAAGTGACTTGCCCAAGGACACAACGAGGGAGTCTGAATTGATCGCTCAGACAGTCACCCATCCAATGATTAACTGGGCTTGACGTTGCTTAACTTCAGTGATCTGATGAGAACCGGTTACCGCAAACCCCCCCCCCCCCCTCCCCCGGTGGTGTTTCTGCTCCAAAGCATTCTCCATGTACTGTGGGTGGATTTAAGACAGGTTACAGAAAACCCACAATCAAAAGCACAGGCGTTCAAAGTGTCAGAGAATGTTCAATTCACATGAATGATGGGTCAAGCCACATGCGGTGCAAAACAGAGAGGATGCAGAAACTTCTCAAACCACATGTCATGGTGTGATCGAGAAACCTGTCTGCAATGTCATAAAAAACTAAGTTTTCTAAAACTTTCTTTCAGATATTTTTCACGAATAAATAGTTGTTACATGCTTTTGATTGTTCTCAGTCATTTGGAAATGTTTCCCCTCATATTAACCCATCAAATAGAGATATACCACATCAGAATATCAATCCACCCAAAAAAGCCACCCATGGACAGAAAATTAAAAACGGATTTTAATTGATTTCTAGCATGAGAATGCAGACCATTTTTCAGTTGTCTCTGCATTTTGAACACTGCACTATGTTGAGGATTGTTTAATTGTGCATTACTTTCATAGTTTATTCGGATTCTATTTGGTGGTGGCAGTGGCCTAATTTTTAATGCCTTTCACAACTTAAGGAGACAAACGGACTCGAGTCAACAAAATTACCTTTATGCTTCTCAAATTTCAAAATCATTCCAATAACCCTGCCAACGAGAGGTGGGTGCACCCCCTTCTGTGCTTGCCCCCATCTCTCAGCTGCACGGCTCGGATGATGATGTGCATCATATTCCATATGCCCCCCTTCCAAGATATTACTTTTGCCCCCCCCCCCCCCCTCCTCCCCCAGATACATCCAGATTGATTGAGTTTGCATGTGTGGGCAAAGCCACTGAGTCCAAAAAAAGAGAAAAAAGCTGTCTGCCCAACTCTATGTTATTTGAGTCCTGTTAGGGGAGACATACATATTTTTTGTTAGGCTTTAACTGAATGACACAAAAACAATCAGTACTAAGCTTCCAAGGATTAAGCATTTTGTAAGCTTCCATTATTTTTAGTACAAGTTTGGTCATGAATGAGACAATACACTGTTGCACTTTCTCGGCAGTTAATAAAAAGAACTGTTTCTAAAAATAGCCTAATCGAAATGTTTTGGATTTATTCTGTTATATTGTATATCTAATTATGTTTCAGTTCATCACATTGGAAAATACCAGCCTGAAACCAATACTCACAGAAAAATAAATGTGGTAACAGCAACTATAATCACTGGATGATATGGTTTATCCCAATTCACAATTCTGTTCAGTGGTAACAGTGTTTCTCGCCATCCTTCTAAATCCTTCTTTAGTTCATTTAGAACATTATTTTTCTGAAAATAAGAATAAAGTTCAATAGTTCTCTCCAGCAAAAGCATACATGTGATTATTGAATTTACTTATTTTATGGTCCCCTAATATATAATATCCGAACTGATGTGTCCTTAGTTAATATTTTTCTTAAAATATTTTATTTTATGTAGAATAAGCAAACTTTGGCTTGTGTGAATACTTATTTGCACTGAGTGACCTTTGAATGTACCTATAAACATGTTTACAGATACTGTTGCACAGAATCTATATTTAGCTCATTGTAGCTCAGCTACAGTACGTCCAGAGTGTACAGCGTCTCAAACACTCGGCGCGGTGGCGGGTGATTCTTCCAAAATTGACTCCGTGGAACACTGCGTCGACTTTCACACACCGCATTGGCTGTGTGTAAAAGATTAGCAGCTCAAGTGGGAGGTGATAAACAGTAGCGACGGCTCATTCGCGTTGTTGATTGAAGTGACTCGGTGTTTCACCGAGAATATGTCATTTAATTAAATCTTGTACATTTGAGTTTGATGAATTGATTTGACGACTTAGCCGTTTACACATGTAATAGTTTGTTATTTATTTTTGAATATTGATCCTGTGCTCGGTGACGATTAAATTAAAACCCGCATGGGTAAATGTACCAAAAGAATAAAGGATCGCACGATTTTGAAAAGATAAAAAAACTCAACGGTTTAGGGTGTCCCCCTTTCCTCGGTTAGCCTCCGATGCGACGATGACTCGATAGGCAACATCAAATCGGGAATACACAGAAATATTGCCGATGATTTTTTTTAAAAAAAAACCTCACTGTATTCTGGTTCCGTTGTACAAGTAACCCAACCCACACAATTTTCGCAGTTTTTGGTGTTAACAATAAAATATTCTTCTTTTTACTGTAGAGCACTGTCTGACTACATTATACACATAATATTTTATACATTTATATTTTATCAAATAAAAGTGTATATGGTAGTGGAGGCTACGTCACCCCACCCCACCCCATCCCATACCTAAATCAAATGTGGGAACAAGCAAAAATCGGTAAATACTACATAAAACTTGATAATTTACTGGCAATTCTGTAGAGCACCTCACCCCCCCCCCCCCCCCCCCAAAAAAAAGTAAAGAAAAAAATCCCCTGTTCGCCCATGCGTTTAATGTGTGGTATTCATATATATATATTTTATCGTGTTGGACGTATATACGGGAGTCCCTTGAATGACGGAGTAATGTTGTTTGTCAAAATCTTGGCCAGGGCAGTCATGTAACATAACCCGACCGGTTTGTGTGGAAATTCCACACTGGTGGTGTTTCTAGTCTAAATCATTGTCCAGGTACTGTGGGTGGGTTTAATACAGGTTACAGTATACCCGCAATCAAAAGCACGGTCGTTCAAATTGTCTAGAGGATGTTGTTCAATTCAAGTCAACAATGGGTCGAGCCACGTGCGGTGCGAAACAGATGGGATTAAAAAAACTTCTCAAACCGCATGTCATGGTGTGATCGATAAAGTTGTCCACAATGTCATGAAAAACTAAGTTTTCGAAAATGTTCTTTAAGATATTTTTACGAATAAATAGTAGTTACATGCTTTTGATTGTTCACAACCACAGGAACAACCACAACAACAAGAACAACAGAAACAACCACAACAACAAGAACAGCAGCAGGAGCAACAACTGGGACAACAGTTTTTTTCAGACGCTTCAGCAGAAGCGTGGATAGCAGAGCCAATTGGACCGCCGGGACCCTCCATCACTGCCAGCAGAGATGATTCATCGTGCATCCTGTCACCGTCGCATTCACTAACAATGTTAAATTCAATTGTATATATGGATAAAGAAAAAACGCACGCTACATCTTCGTCGTGTTCAGATTCGGGAAGTGATGTCAGTGGAACAACGAATAAGTCGGAGATCGACATTTTAAAATGGTTGAAAGAGTTTGAAAAGAAACAAGATAAGAAATTCGGCAGTCTGCATAAAGAAAATTGTAGATTTAGAAATCACACAGAAACTAATAATGAGTGAAATTAAAAAAATAGGTGGCCGTGATAGAATGCAAGGAATCCGTGAGGAATTACAAGTTACCAGTTTCAACTCCAGTTCTAATAACATACAGATAGATGATTCTGAAGATCCATTCATGAACATTCCCCCTCCTTATTATATTTCAAAAGAAGAACTGAAACGAATCGTGATGAATAATTCCCATGGCCCAGGAAACTTTGCAAAGAACATTTTTGAAAAATTATTTCCCCAACTTTTCGGAAGTGATAACCTCAGGTTGAAATATTCGTATTACGGGGGTGGCTTAAAAAGAAAATTAGAAGTGTTTCAGATTAGGAAATCGTATTTGGAGAAATACGTACTATACTTCCACCCAGAACTACAGCCAGTGGAAAACTGGAAAAACATTGTTGTAGCAAAAATTAATGAATGTTTAAGGAGACCCGTCAGGGGTTGAATGTTTTAAACTGTACAAATTAAAAATTACTGTCTATTTGTTTATTTATATGCATATATATATGTTTGGTAAGGTTAAAAAAATTTGATTCTCAGGCAATCCCTCTCCATTATGCTTGCTTTGTTACAATTTAAATGACTAGTGTCCTATTCTGGTCAGCCCCCCCCCCCCCCCCCAGTAATTCATGGTGTCTTGCAACCGGAAGCATAACATGATTTTGTCGGGCATTCGGTTTATTAACGGCCCTCGGGGAATGAATAACAGCCCTCTGGCTTATGAATGGCCCTCGACTCAGTCCGGTAATCAACTCTCGGGCCGTTATTCATTCCTCTCGGGCAGTTAATAAGCCGTAGCGCCCTCCAAACTCGTGTTACAGTTATGTTGTTGCCACTTTAGCGGGTGTTCTCTAGTATATTAACAGAGTTTAGTGGGGCAGTAAGACTCAGTAATTCATGACGCATGCAACCGGAAGCGAGCCGCGGACGTTAATGAAAACAAAATTCATTAACAACTCGCCGCCCGCTTCCGGTAATAACAGTAATAAGTTACGTTTATCGGATATGCTGTTCCATTGCCCCGTAGCACAAATTAATGCTTCTTTATTCGAGTACATCGTGTCTCAGTGTATTCCGTAAACTCGACGAGCAGTCAAAAAATACATTGTCTGTAAAATGCTCGTTGAAAAAACAACATTCGTTCTTCATCGAAGCACAGGCATCTGGAGACTTGATCTAAAGAGACATATAACCCCTACTTCAACATACCCCCACATATATTTAATATGCACGTGTATATTATCTATATAAGAAAGGGTATTTCGAAGTATGTGTGATATATCTCTCTAGGCCAGGTTTCCCGACGCCTGTGATTGAAGTTCCCCTGTCCAGCTGTCCCGAAAATGTAATGCTGGTGACGCTCACGGTAGTTAATCATACCGCGGTATTTTATTTAATACCGTACTGCGTATTGAACGTCCTGGTTTATTCATGTCGGGCCGTTAATATGTAAATGTTTTAGGTGTACAGGCACATTTCGGAACTCAAAGTGCAGCAAGACCCCCAAATCTTTATCTATGACATGGTGTTTCCGTGAAAATCTTAGAGAGATTTGAAAAAGTTGTTCACTGTGAAATAAATATGTGACGTTTTGATAAAAAATATGTGACGTTTTGACCAAAAGTATGTGACAATTTGACCAAAAGTATGTGACATTTTGACTATAAAATGTGACGTTTAGACCATTTTGAAATGTGACGTTTTGGTTGTGTGACGTTTTGACCTGTTCCCTTGTTCAGGCCAGTAACCCTCCACCTATAAAATTAGGAGGCCCTGCGAAGGTATCAAGTGTTCTTTATTTGAAGTGTGAGGAAATCCATCACACATCTAATTAAGGTCTCATCACTCTGAAGTCACAGATCTGAATGATGGCAGGCGATGGAAAAAAATGATGTGTTATTGGGAACATCGGAAGACTTATATAATTTTCGGCAGCTGCTCGATTTTCTTCCTGGAGGCTAATCCCATGGATTGACTTGAGGCGATTGTCCCATTAAAAGCTTATTGCTACTGTTTTCGAGTTGATCCGTCCCTAGACGATCCGTCCCCATGTACCGTAGTCGAACCGGCCCCAATTAATTGTAGTTATTTTTTATTAAGGTCTGGTTGGCAAAATTAAATACTAGTATGAAATATGGAATAGGAAAACAAAAAATGAAATGAAAATCTATTCACAACCCTTGTATAAACATAAACATAAATGCTTTAACTGTGTTATAACAGTAAAGTCAGTTAACAATGATTACAATTCATCATTTCTGTATAAACAAAAACAGATTAATCTGATTAATTGCTCGGGTGAAATGTCCAAATTGTGGGGATTGATTTTGTGATGGTAAACTCTCCACATAGATATAATTTTGTACATATAATTTGGTGCTCAAGTATACATTTACTGTTTTGATTTCCTAACATAACGACCAAAATCAGAAAGTGCTATTTGAGAAAAATGTCCTTCAATTTTCATTTTTTTCTTTAAAAAAAAAGAAAAGAAGAATGAAAATTGAATGGTAATTTTTGAGAACAACGCTAGTTAATCTAGGGTTAAATAAAATTTTATGTATGTATGATATGTATTCTATTATTCATCTAATTTTCATTTCAGTGATGCAAAAACTGAAAATATAGTTAATTGGTTAAAGGGTTAAATAAATATCATCCCTTAGTGCTTTAGTAAAATTCACTGGTGCTTGTTATGATGTTTGTTTGTATTCTCTCTATTGATTTGTTTTTCTGTTATGTTTCTTATTAAGGGCCAATATAAGTAATGGAATTTTGTTTATTTTGAAATTCACACCTCTCATATTCCTTAAATTCAGATTAAATATACACAAATTATACATCAAAATGAAGGTTGGGATGTATAGAACACATATGTAACCAACTCATAGAGTCGACTGTAGGCACCACTGGTTCCTGGAAGTCTGCTACCACATTCGCACCAGAACTGATAATAAAATAATATTTCATCAGAACAACTTCTAGCCAGTCTAGAACTGAACAGGGGCTAGAGAAACTGCTGGAAATTGTTGGTAGATATGGGAACACTTGGCGGCTCGAACTAAATGAAAATAAAAGCAAGGTAATACCCGTTGGACGCAAGGTAGATATGACGAAGAGATGGAGAGTGGGGGAGTTCTCAATCCCCGAAGGGGAAAGCAAACAAATCACTGTAGGAGAAACGGGAGAGTATGAGTATCTAGGGGTAAGCATAAATATAACGGGAAGAGGGGTGTACAGAAATTACTCAGCCAAACTGATTCTGAAGGGGAAAAGAATTCTGAACCAACTAAAACTTTTAGGGAAAAATAGTTTCAATAAGGTCTTTGTGGGGAAAACACTGTGGGAGAGGGTGGGTTTACCAAGTATAACGTATGGCACGGACGTGATTCCATTAAACCAAACCGTTATTAAGAAGTTGGAAAGTACTCAGAATGATGCTGGCAGATGGATAACAGGGTCGAGTAATGCTGCAGCTTTGGAAGCAGTAAGGGGGGAGCTTGGGTGGATGAAAATCAAGGACAGGGTAGATTTGGGAAAACTGTGTTACTTTAACTACTTGAGAAACCTGCCTGACAACCGGTGGTGCAAATTGATGCTCGATACCATTTGGAATTCTAATATAGAAACGGGGTGGTCAAAACATGTGAGGGAACTAATGGACAATTACTCTATAGAGGTCACAAACATAGAAGTAGGAATGAAAGAAGGCAAGAGGTTTGTCAAAGAGAGAGTCATGGAAGACTGCAATCGAAACTGGCGAGCAGGGGTTAGGGTGAAAAGATCACTGCAGGGGTTACAATATAAAGAAAAGCCAGCTTTTGAGAAGTACCTAGATGGCACCTTTGGAGGGTCACTGCTGTTCAAACTGAGATCAAGATCACTGGAGCTTCGGGGAAAAATTGGGAGAGATGGGGAAAAGGGATGCCAAATGTGCCACTCTGGAGTAGTTGAGACCCTGGAACATTTTCTCTTGGAATGCCCACAGTATATACCTCATAGAATAAAATTTACTGGAAGAATAATGCAGAAGTGGGGTGAAGAAACAAAGGATAGATGGCTGAAGGGGGACACGAGGGAGAGGGTAGGAATGCTTATTGAAGAAATTGAAAAAGAGGAAGTGAGGGACACTATTAAGCAGTTTATATCTGAATGCTGGGAGGAGAGGAGGGGAAGAGGGGGTGGGGTGCAGGGGGAATGATGGCCTTCTCTTATGAGGACCGCGACAAATCAGCGGCTGGCCAAAGAGTTATTATTATTATTATATCCAAGAACAAAGTAGGGCTGGGCGATATGGGAATCTGAATACCGGTAACGATATCAGAAAAAATATTGCAATATACCGGTATATCATGCAGCAGTGTGTGAAAGGGAAAAGTAGTCAGATATTTTGCATTGTCAACTAACAATGGGGATGTGCTACAGGCAGTGAAGCGACAGCATTTGATTTCATTTGATGTCAGTTTGGACAAATAAATAACCACAAAACATTTTTAATAACTCTATCTTCGTGTTGATTTCATGATTTCATAACTTCATAATTTCGAAGAGTTTTACGTTTTCGTTTATTTTTCGAATCCACCTATATTTTCAAAACTAGATCAACAGTCGATCCAGTTTTGAAAATATAGGTGGATCATCGACTCTGAACTTTGCAATGAACAAACGAAAAATGGCTGACTTTTGTTGTTTATGGATTCCAAATATAGATCTGTGGTTCGGATGTTAAGGGAAATAACTTATTGGCAATCTTGATGAAATGTTGGGAGGTAAAGATGCCAGCACATTTATAAGATATATGAGCGTATATTGAACAAAAGGCGCTGTATAACTTATCTAAATTCAGCCTGTAAGAGCCGTTATGTGGGCTGATTTTCAAAGGGAATTTTTTGAAACACAACAACACCTTTGTAAAATATATATATTTTTTATTCTCTGAAACTTCGTTCTGTGTATAATGTAGAATGTTTTCAAGATGAAAATTTCAACATGAATGTAATACAATGTATATAAAGTTTAAAAATAATAAAAACGTACCCGTAACAAAAACTCAGTTTATCATTACATGTAAAACCCTTTAGTGAACTGTCAATCAAAATGTAATACCTTTTCAGTGGAGGCCAGTTAATTAAATGAACAAGATTTGCTTCAAAACTTTGATTTACAGGTGGCAGGCCTAGCTAACCTACCACCGTATCCCCCCCCCCCCCCCCCACCCCCCTCACTTAATTTTTCTCGAGCAGTCAAAGGTTCAACAATTTATATTTTTATGTACATAGCTCAGTCAGAGCTCCGTAGTCTGTACATCAAAATATAAATAGTTGAACCTTTGACAACCTTCTGTGTGTTAAAACCCTTTAGCAAACTGTTAATCAAAATATAATGTGGGGGGGGGGGATAGCACTTTATATAGGACATTTCTATTTATCAACTGAAAAGGCTTACAAATTTGCAGCTAAGAAAGATAGCATGTTGACTTTCTCTGGCTTCAGACACGAACGTTTAGGTTCTACTATCTGTCCAGATTTGCTAAAAAGTCTTTCTGAGGGAACGCTAGTAGTGCAAACACAGAGATACTTTTTAGCAAATTTGGCCAGAGTTGGATACCTAGACGCGTTCATCCGCCACCAGTCTAGGGGATTAATGTCACTGTCGGGAGCATCAGCCCCAAGATACAATGAAATCTCCTTATCAACACAATACAATTTCTCACTCTGTTGAGGTAATTTGCTTTTGAATAGGCTACCTATTGTCTTTTTTTTCTTTGTAGCTGGTTCCTCAACATTATCAACATTGTCTGTCTTACTAATTGCACCATTGTCTGAAGCATGCATAGATTTGTCACTAGCGATTTTGTCTTTCACACACTCGTACTGCTCATCTGACAAATAAGTGTTCTTAAATCGTGGGTCTAGAAATGATGCAATTGAAATTATATGAACAGTGTTTTCATCACAATATTTGTTACTCATATATGACTTCATACTTTGTTTAGACGTGTTAGAGCATGTGAGTCATTTTTAGTGTCCAATACATCAGTTTCTAGTAATGACAATAATGACAGCTGATATGCTTACATAATTTTCAGCAGACAGTATATCTGTGAAATCACTGACAGGCTTGAGAGCATCACAGACAGCTTCCATGACTTGACTGTCTTGCCAAGTTGGCACAAGATGGGAAGTTTTTCTATGTGCACATAGCTCCTTTCTTATAGCAGCTGACTCCTGTTCTAATACCCGGTTCACCATGTCAAATTTTGATCCCCACCTTGTGGGACAGTCAGTAACTACGAATGTTTGGGTAAACCCAACTCATCCTGAAACACTCCTAAATTACGCCTGTGAACCCAACTACTTGAAAATGTCGAAACGATAGATCTGCACACACCAAGCATTCGACTAACACGGTTGTCACTTTTAAATGAATTTGTAACTGCCAGATTCAAATTAAGGCCAAAACAGGACAAGTGACCCCAGTTTAACATTTTAACAGCCAATAAAATATTGGACCCATTATCCGTTGTTAAACAGACTAACTTTTCACTGTTGAGTTTCCATGAATCTAAAGTTTCACTAAGCACATAGGAAATATTTTCCCCTGTGTGGTTCTCGGGGAAAATATAATGTTTCCATAACACGGGAACTTAGTTTCCAGTCACTGTCTATAAAATGAACTGTTAGTCCTAAATATGGAACCATGGCAATTGACGACCACAGATCAGTTGTTAAGGAATAGAACTCTGCATCAAAGACTTCACGCTGAACACGTTCACGCAGATCATTGTACAGAGCAGGGATAGCTGTTTGAGAAAAGTACTTTCTCCCTGGAAGCTCATACTGTTTGTCAAAAGATTTGAGCATATCTTTGAAAAAATGCTGCTCAACCATATATATCGGCACCATGTTTCCAGCAAGGTATTTTGTAACAGAGTCAGTTAACTGGTCCCACCTCTTTGAGTGTCTATCGTAACTTGGCAGGCTGGCAAAAGTAGATGAAATTGTTGGCTGCATACTAGTTGATTTCTTTGGTTCGTCTGCAGGTTCACACTCTCTCTTTCTCTTTTTTTGTGTTGCCACTTGACTATACAGAATAGGGTGGTTTGCTCTCAAGTGGGCAAATAAATTGGTTGTATTTCCTCCATGAGAAGTAACAACCTTCTGGCAAGTTTTGCAGATGGGCTTTGTCTCATCTTTGGGCTTTCTGTTCTCATCCGGTTCGAAGCCAAAATAAGTCCATATTATTGAAGTAGCTTTTGATTTTGTTACGAGATCCATTCTGATAACTAGTGATTAACTGATTTTCCTATAAAATTTCGGGACATATATACCCTGCAGTGCGAAATTGTTTGTTTTATGGGACGCACAAAATTTCTTTTTAGTTTTTCTTCTGTTGGGCCGATGTTATGACAAAATTGTAAAATAGGGAAAGACATAATTGTTCGGTTAACTTTTGTGCCGTTTTCATCGAGCCGCAAACAAGCGGCTAACCATAATGGCTGAAAGTGAGTAGTTGTACTGTTTTTCTAGTGATAAGTATGGCTTGCTGATTACAGTTCAAACAAATGCGACCAACAGCAGGTGACTGTGTTTTTTACAGTGTGACGGTCGGGTGTGTTTTCCATGTAACAACCACTATTTGTCTGATGTATGCTACTTTATTTATTCACTAATTAAAAATAATCAAACAAATTTAGCCAATATGTATTAAATTTTTATTTCATTTCTCCATGAATACTTGCATATCGGTGACGATAAGCTAGATAGAACGTTACTCTCGTCAATTCTCGCTGTCTATCATTTGTTCACAAAATGAGGAAAGATAAACTTCCTGTATTTTCAAAGCAACTTTCTGTGCGATTTTACGAAAAAACACATGTTGAAATTTTATTATCATGTGGCCCAAACCAATATCGTTACAGACGATGTACCGGTATTGCCAAAAAATAGACGATATTTAACCGGTACCGATTTGAATACCGGTATATCGAAATATCGCCCAGCCCTAAAACAAAGCTGGGCATTCAAAACACTTTCGAATACAGCGATAGGTCTGCATTTTGGAAATGGACAACACTGTCTGCATTTTTTATTGAAGATGGTTTCCATGCTCGACAGACATGCGCAAATCACTCATTACCACGAATTTCCATCAAAAAACAAAATCGTAATTCTAAGAAATTTCAACAAGTACCATGATACCTTGCATTGAATATGGCAACTGTGCAATCTCTATCTAATAACAGTATACTGTATGAAGGCGATCTTTTTAATTAGGTACTTGAATTTAGACGGCATTGTTTTTACATGCTTTTTCTGTCCGATGACGTCGACCGGAAATCGAAAGTATACTCATACGTAAACAAAAGCAAAGGCTTTGGAATTTTCCCCAATGCAGCTCTGTCGCCGTGTTTTGAAGAATTTTTATCCCCGAGCTTTGTTCTTGGATATGTAAAGCACCATTGGCCACAAGTTGTTTTCGTGAAATATTATTAAATTATCAGTTCCGGTGTGAATACAGCAGCAGACTTCCAGGAACCAGTGGTGCCTACAGTCGACTCTATGAGTTGATTACACATGTGTTTCATGTTCAATACATCCCAACCTTCATTTTGATGTACATTTTGTGTATATTTAATTTGAATTGAAGGAATATCAGGGGTGAGAATTTTCAAACTAAACAAAATTTCATTACTTATATAGGCCCTTAAATAAAGTTCATCTCGGAATACTTTTTTTTTAACCCCCCCCCCCCCCCCCCACAAAGCAATACATGGCACAACTAATGAATTGAACATGGAGCCGGATCGTCTGGGGACGGATCGTTTTGGGTGTAGAAACTGCTGAGGCCGGATAGTCTGGGGACGGATCGTCTTTGGGGCTGGATCGACCTGTTACCATTGCTACTGCGGTCAACGGGAGGGCTCTTGCGTCGGGGAAAATAGTGGGTCGAAGTTACCGAAATTGGGTCGAAATTACTTTTTTGGGCCGAAACTACCAATTTGGGTCGAAATTACAGTGGGTCGAAGTTACTGGTATTCGTCCCATTCATTTCCCCATCCAAAATGTCCCAAAGCATGAGAGTAACGGAATAGCGTTTCAAAATTATTAATATCGTCATGTGCATAGCACTTAATGTGAAGTTGCCCCGATGAGTTGCATCATACAGATGACAGTGTTTTAACGATAATTAACTTAAAGTATTTTCTTACTTGTTCCTCTGGAATTTGATCGACGGAATTCATCTCAGATTCAGCCGACATTTCCAATTTCTTCTGAGATTTGTTATGATCACGTGACCTGGCAAAATTATAATCTCATTACCAAAAGCTATTGTAAAGTTTGAAAATTTTAAATATTCATTTTCTTCACCTATTATTGTAAATATTTAATAGTTAGAATAGTTTGATACTTTGCTAAGTAATTATAAAAAGTATGTTCATGTGATTTATTTTGTTTTTCCTGTTCGCTTCATGCGACAATCACTGCGATTGGTCAATTCTTTGAAATCGTTTATTGTAAATTTTGTTGGAGTTGCAGGCCAACAGTGGTCTAATTTCATGTAGAATATTTTTCCTGAAAAAGACATATCTCAAGAAAAATGAATTCAGTAAGTGGTTCAGAAATGGAAAATAACATCTTAAATCCTTTTCCATTTTCTCCCCTTTCCGGCAAGGTGGAAAAACTATTTGCAGGAGACTTAAAAATATGTCGAAAATTACATTTCTTGTTTTCGATGTATATTGTATTGTTGACATTGCAAATGCAAGTGCCATAATTGACGAGGGATAAGTTGGAGCTTGACGTCGTTATAAAAAAGAAAGAGAAAAACATTGGTTTACAAAGCAGTTCATTTCTATAGTTTTCTTGCTATATAACTTATAAGTAAGGAATATTTGTTTATAAATTCAAATTAATAAATATACACAAATTATACATCAAAATGAAGGTTGCGATGTATAGCAAACGAAAAAAATACATGCATTCAGGGGTATCAGGACAACTCGGCCCATAACAAAGTTGGCCCATTACCAACTCTGACTACGGACTGCGGGAATACGTAAGGGAATGTTGATGGGAAAATTGGTAAGATGGGAGGGGTAGATGAGATAAGAAAACAAAACAAAACTTGAACTCGACTGAAAGTTCAAAACATTTATTCGGAACTTCTCAAAGATGAAGCACCAATGTTTTCAATATACGGATCGTTAATTTTCTTTTAAATAAAAAAAAAAATAGAAAATAATATTCATAAATCAATAATATATTTACTTTTAACATCATTATTAGTACGGATGTATTTCTCATATATCGACCATGCTGCTGGAGGCCAAATTGGATTAGTTTGAATGCTGGCTCTATGTCAGAAACTGCTGGCTTTTGAACTGAACCTGGGACTGTATTTGAGCCGTCTTCATTCTTCGGTAGAGAGGGAGGTGCCGACTCCTTGCTTGCTGGGCTGAGATAGGCAGAGACAGAGTCAGTGACTGTGACAGCCTTGATATTTGGATTGTTTTGCCTATTTGATAGGGAATCTAGCTCTCTAGTAGGACTGTCTGATTTAGAACCAAGAGAGTCCGGAGAAGAGACCTGAGAGGGAATATTAACCCTTGCACCGAACATGGCCTTGAGTTCAAGATGCCAATCAGATTTGCTACCAATGGGAACGGCCAATGATAGACTTATTTGCGACACATCTCAACAATCAGTTGCAGACGTATGTGTCTCCGTGTCCGGATCCAAGAGCATTTGCAGTAGACGCTCTGTCGATCCCTTGGGACGGAATGATAGGATATGCGTATCCTCCAGCGCCGTTAATTCAACAAGTATTGCTAAAGATAAAACAATCTCAATGCAAGATTCTGTTGGTAGCATCTCTGTCGCCACAGAGACCGTGGATAAATCTACTCAGGTGTCTGTTGTGGGACCTACCGCGAAAGCTTCCTCCATGGGAGGATCTTCTTTCGCAGGGGAAATCGCGCCAACTCCATCACAACCCGCAAGGTCTCAACCTTCACGTTTTTCCATTGTGCGGTCCTTCTTGCATGGCAAACACTTTACAGGACAAGCAGTGGACGCGATTTCTAACTGTAGGAGGACCTCCTCTTCGCTAAACTATGCGGCTAAGTGGAAGGTTTTTCGTCGTTGGTGTAGGGATCATTCTGTAGATATATTCGATCCCTCTATACCAGACATTGCAAACTTTCTAGTATACTTGTTTGACGAAATCAAACTGCAGCCTGTTACTATAAAAGGTTATAGATCTATGTTATCTGATACCTATGCACATCATGATAGTTTACAAATTGGATCTAATGTCTCTTTATCTAAGTTGGTTAGAAACTTTTCGATAAATAGACCCAGAACTCTTAGATTAATTCCTAAGTGGAATTTAGCTTGGGTTCTTCTTAAATTGAAGGAAAAGTCATTTGAACCTCTTGGGACAGTAGATTTCAAATTCTTATCTTATATAAGACAGCTTTTCTCTTAGCTTTCTCTTCTGCTAGAAGAGTCAGTGAGCTTCATGCACTGTCGGTGGATGATTCTCACTATCGTAGTGTTGGGAACACTATCACCTTCACTACTAATGTGGGTTTTTTAGCTAAGAATCAGGCTCCTAATAAATATCCGGAACCTATTGTTATTAAGGCTCTTCCGTCTTCAGATGGGCGTAGGCCTTTACTCTGTCCTGTTAGAGCATTACGTATCTATAAACAGAGATCTCAGTTTATCATAAAGGGACGGAAACGTTTCTTTCTGTCTTTGATGCCTAATAGAAAGGACATTTCGGTCCATTCTATTGCTAGATGGATTCAATTAACTATCCGTACTGCTTATGAAAATTTATCTTCTTCTCAGCAGTCTGTGCTTAAGATTTCTGCTCATGAAGTAAGAGCTCTTTCTACTTCCTGGGCTTATGCTAATAGTGTTGCTATTACAGATTTAATGAAGGCTGCTTATTGGTCTCAGCCATCCACATTAACTAATTTTTATCTCAGAAATATTGAGTCCATTTCTGGAGACCTGCATTGTTTAGGTCCGTTATCTGTTGCTCAGAATGTCGTCCACTAAACAGTTGCAACTATAGTTATGCAGGCTTTCTGTTCCGACAGTGACTCCGTCCGGCTGCCCTCTTCGCTCTGGGCTATTTGACCCAGGGCAAGGGGAAGGGGGGGGGGCGGGTGTTCCCTTAGGTCACCTGCTTTATAGTGAAAAGCAAGGGAATGCCTCCTCCAAGTCAGTATTTCTGAGTCGCTTCCGGGATGGTTTTAAAGTGTAATATTAATGTTAAAATTCATTCATGTCTTATTTTTAAAGTGTAGCTCGGTGTGAAGCATTTGTATATGTCAAGTGTCAAACGGGCTTTAATATACAATACTTGGACACTTTTAAATGACTATAAAGAGTCTCAATTCTCTGGACTACTTTATTTATTGGCTTGCTTTAAATATAATTAGTATAAGGGATATACTGGATGTTAATAGAGAACAAGAATGTTATTGTGCTCAATTATTAAGGGTAGTGTATCTTTCTAATTTAATATTAAATAAGAAAGATACATGTAAAGCCTAATACTCCTTTTCTCCTTAAGGGGTTACCTCGTTACTATATAGTTGAGCTTATTGGATTTTCCTCTATGTCCTAGGCCCTCCAGCCTGTTTACTATTCAGCTAAGTCTGGGTCATTGGTACAGTATAAAAATGTTAAAAAATTTATAGTAATTTATATATTTTTTATACTTACCAATGACCCAGAAGGGGATGGCCCTCCCTGGAGTTGGGAAATCTTGCCTCCCCGCTGAGTACATAGCGCTGACCAGGCACTGCCAGTAAGAATGATAATTGGCGCCAATTTCGGGACGTCTGCGTCACTGCGCATGCGCAGTAGAGGCGTAGTATGGAGGTCCTTTAGGACATTATTTCTTTTTGTTTTGGATGCAAATTTGGGGGATTGGGGGGCAAAATTTGTGTTTGGCCCTGGTTTTGTTAGAGTTAGCACCAGCTAAGTCTGGGTCATTGGTAAGTATAAAAAATATATAAATTACTATAAATTTTTTAACTTTTCGTACTTTGAACAAGCGATTTACCAACACATGTGACATTCCGGTGACAACAACTTCGATCAACAAATACTTGAAGGCATGAGTCTAATAGCCCACAGATTATTCGAAATTATCGATGATCTTTGTGGATTGCAAACAAATTTAATGAAATACATCATTTACAATGATTCGCAATGTAAATCACACCAGATCACAAAATTAGCATTATTTCTGGAACTCACCGAAACCAGACCGAAACGGGACCGAATGACAGACCAATAAAGTTAACCATCAATATTACATGACGAACAATAGTTCCCCCGATTTGCAATTAAAAGAAATGAAAAAGCAACCAGTTTACGAATATTTCAATAACGAAAGAATACAACATGGTTTTCTAATTCCACTATATGTCACCATTTTGTTAATTAAAGAAAATTGAAATTTTTGTTCTCTATTGGTAATTTTGGCGCATGGATACAAACTAATGGCAAGGTCGATCCATGTAAACAAATTTGTTGCTTCAGTTGGTGAGGGAAGAATATTTACATAGAACAGACAATCAATGCAATTTGCCTCTATTAGTCTGCTTCCCTTGAGATATATCGACAATCAGAATTTCAGCAGTGGCATTGTCATGAGAATTTACGGGACATATGGCGAGATCTTTTGTCGCAAAGTTGCCCACAACCTTCAGTGTTTTGAATTTCCCACCGTAAACATGGCAGACACTTTTGAGACTGAAACGACCTGGGTTGACAATGTGCTTAGTCCTATCTTCGATGTGTTTTATTAACAATTAAGACTCGACTGCTGCAGTACATTATTGATAGTTCACGTTGGTTGTTCATTGGAAGGTGAGGCGTCTTGCTATTTTTTTAAATCCTGCCCACGCCATTTCCAACTTTTTGACAGTACACATTTTCTAATGTCTCCAAATGACTCGTAAATTTGTTAAATGCATATTTTGTGGGTCCCATCACATTCTGTGTGACATGACCATCCTCCCCAACCCTGGTATCCAAGGGCAAGGCTGTTTCGTTGCCAAGTTATTGTTCAATGAAATGTTCACATTTTTCTGTGTTTCTGCCTTCCATGTTGGCAGCCATGACTTTAGAATCACCTTAAGGTCTGCGAAATTTCGCTCTCCTGGGTGCACAAAGATAACCAGTGCAGGCAAAGTGTCTGCAGAAAATCTAATGGTTAACCTGAAATAACATTAAATCATTATCAATATCACCGTCAAATATTAGTTTCCATGCATCATGGCGGATATCATAATGTCACCAACAACAGAGTTTATTACTTCCTCAGTTCCTGGTGTGGCAACGTACATGTTTTGGCTTGGGACGATTCGTGGGTTAAGTTGCTCAAAATCTCAATTTATTTTGGTGGTTACTGTATCACAACGCCATCTTTCGTCAGTTACACGGGGCACCACTGAACAGGACATCACAGGCTATTTATAAACCTCTGTTGTGTTTACTTTCACTTTCGGTTGTCATGATGTTAGATTATCAAACTGATTTTTTGTGAATTTCCGCGAATATTTGAAACATCGCCATCACCTGCCCATTAGAATTATTTGATTGGTTTCATTTTTTCACCGGGTATGTACAGTTTTTATTACTATTCAAACATTTCCCCATTTCAAAACCAACATATATTCTCATTAAACGACATCGGATAATCAAAGAATGTAAATTAAGTGATATCCCTGTGGAGTGACAGTATTCCCATAACACAAATTTGATAGGCATGAATGACTATTGACATACAATTTCCGAAAGCCGTCCCTGTCTAAGAGTGTTCACATTTTTTTTCATTTACCGCATCAATAGTAATTTCGAATGCGATGAATAAAAAAATTGAAGATAAAAAATTGTTATCCCAGGACCATTTAGAAAATCTTCAATTGGCATCATGTACTGTTCAGCTGGCTCAGTCAGGTGCAATGAACTTAAATTCAAAATTTTTCTGATGGGATGAACTTGAAGGGGATGAAGTTGAACCATGATTGGCTTGTGACAGTTGTGAATTGTCGGGACCGACGACTTCAACACAGTATTGAGTAACTTTCGAAGTAACATGTATTACAACTATCCAAGTTACGCAATGCAACTTTGAATAGAGCATGTCTGATCAGTGTTGAACTGCATTCATGTGATATATCGTGGTTCAACTGCCTTCCATGTAAAAAAAAAAGTAGAGCCATTGGCTCTCCTAGATCATTTCAGGAGAGCGATTTTTAGCCCCCCTAAATTTTTCAGAATGCCAGGCCTGCCAATGGTTCCTGGAGGGAAGTCTGCTACCGTTTATACATTTTTACATAGTGCCATCTTACATGGCTCCGGGACGTTTCGTACCAAAACCAGTTCGTCCCGGGATGATTTGTCCTGAGTACATTATATCAAACCGGCACGGTTTCATCCCAGATGATTCATCCCTAAAAGTAACATGGTGAGATAAATGATTATACACGTATGGTTATTTTAAAAATGAATTATCGCGGAAATCGACTATTTCGGAGGATAAGTCAAGTGGAAAAATATTGCCAAGTGCTGTTGTCTGATATTTCAACTGTTAATAAAGTGTAAATCAGTCATTTCCTGTGATATACACTTTATTGTTGGCCGAAATAACAGGCATTTAGTACGATTGAATAAATTAATGTTCAAGTGGAAAGTGTGAAGGTACATGTATCTTGAATACTAAATATTTCTCCACAGTTAGTGATATTTTTGTCCATTTACCTCCAGAAATTGCAGACTTTCACAAGTGTTAATTCAGATTTAGTAACATTCGTTTTCCAACTCGTGCTGCTGTTCCAGTTAAAACTGGCATTAACATATTACCACTGACTTTGAGGTACCAGGTATTCAAAGGTGTGCTTATGCTAATTAGACCATTCCTGTAATTGTCCCAAATTTTATTTAGGTGTGACGGCGTCTTGCGCTATTTCTGTTGATTGTCCCAGCTGATAGTTACCCTGTACAAGTCGAACTTGATGGTTAATTAGTCCTGCTTCTTTCTTAAAAAATAGTAGAAGTACATAAGAGATAGTCCATTAGTGTTGAAACGATTAGTGATTTTCAGGAACCGACTAGTCGCCAGCAGTAATCGATTACTAATCGACTAGTCGAAGCCCCCATGTTATTGAACACGTGTACCATTCCCTGGTTAAAACTAACAGTAATATTTGCAATGAAACAATGGCAAGTGAAGCTTTCAAAGTCCCCAAAACCTCTTTCAGTTTCGAGAGAGAATTAATGTTGGTAGCTTCTGTTGTTTAAAATAATATTTTCTCAATATAGCCACTGATATTTTAATAAAATAAGTCATTAGTCAGGTTTTTTTTTCTATTCATTCCATCCCATTGAATGTCAACAAAAGGAAGTGCTCTTTACGCATGTGTGGTGCACATCCCCTGTCGAAAATTAACCACAGTTAATGCCCACAGCAATCAACAGTCTGTCAACAATTGTACATTGAACACCCCCACACAACTTCTCGTATTATGACTTAACCTCTCGTCTGTCCATAATTATGCATACATCGAACACACCTATTAATTTCCATATTGTCTGCTTTGAAAATCATCACCTGACCTGATTGGGTTTCCTCTTCACTCAGTTGCAGTTCGAGGAAAAACTAGTTTCACTTTCAATTTCCCGGAAACTCGCAGATTTCCAGGAATTTGTTCGCATGTATTTACAAAATGAAAATAAAAAGCACATGGATTTTGTAATTGGTTCTTTAGTGATAACAAATTGTTCCAAATACGAACTGGTATGTGTTCTTCCATAATTTCTCTTTGATGTTTCTGTAAGACATTTCGAACTTACCAGTACCAGGTGAACAAATTGATGTCCGCAGGTGGCCTAATTTCATGTCAACTTTGGGTCCTAATTTTCCTGCAGGCTGCTCCCTCGAGAATAAGCTCACCCATATATTTTTCCCCTGTTAACTTCATGCACCCCTGGGCTTATTCAATCTCGGGTCAGTTGGCCAACTAGGGTTGTTATTCATGCAGTCGGAAACATCAAATGCGTTATTTCCATGGGAACCCCGGGAAGTGAAGCAGTGTTTGTTTACTGTGGTAAACATGCTCTGTTTCACTGGTAAAATAGGACCCAGTCACTTATGCTTGGGGTGCGAGTCCTCTCAAATAGGCAACATGGAGTATAAACGATTGACTGACCTTGACTTTATCTCCATGTTGTGGTCATGATTTGCCATTGTGCAGAAGAATGTGACCATAAACAACAATACAATACATAATACATTTTCGTGGGTTATTTTTTGATCTCCGGAGTTTACTTGTGACGTTCGCAACAGTGTTCGGTGAATTTAAGGGGGTGGTGTATGGTTGGGGCAGATGTTCCGACTAATCGACTAGCAGATTTAGGGATCGACTAATTTAATAATCGCATCAACGGCGACTGGTCAGCTAATCGTTTCAACACTAGTCCATGTCCATATGATCGTTTGTTGATTCTTCAAATGAATGAATGATTAGTTAACTGGAACAAATGATTGAATTAACGTTAGTCACCTATAATATTGGACATACTTGTGAACATGCCCACCTCATTAATGTTTAATAAATATAATTATGGTTACATGATAATTACAAAATACACAATACTTCGACACTGGTTTTAGTCGTCTGAAGCTTACCGCATGGTTTCCTGTTGTTCTTAAGTCAAGAAATTAATATTGCTAAACAAACATAATAATAATAATAGATAATTACCCTCCACATCATTATTCCGTTCGAGTGGCAATTTAAACACACTCAATGATGTCAAAGGGAAGACTGTACTGTACTGCTGAACCAGAAGTCTTTGATTTAGTCTATAAGACAAGTTAACTGCTTGGTAGTGGCCTTTGAATACAAGTGATAAAATTGTGGCTCCATATGTTGGCAGGGTAAAAAGGGGTAGGGACTTGCACTATCTTATTATTTATTATGTCATAAACACCCCGACACCTGTTATGCGATGTTTGTTATCTGTTTTTCATGTACTTTCGCCATATGCATTGCACCCAGTGGAAAACACACCCTTGCAGATGGATTCCCATAAATGATTAGTAAATGAGTAAAAAATCGACCTTTATATACAGCAAAGTATATATTTTTGCCCCGATAACATGAAAATAAATGTTGGGATGAATTGTACTGATATTCGAAAACAATAATTTGGGACGAAGCACCTCTATACTCCGAAAAAAATTAGTGTGATAAATCATCCCAGTTGTAATTTTGGGACGAAACGTCCCGGATGAACTGGTTTTGGGACGAAATGTCCTGTAACCATCCTGCATCCGGTACTGTTGGGAGGTTATGAAATTTTTCCACGGTTTCGGTTTCTACTCGTTTTTTTTTTTAAAAAGAGTTGACTCTAGTTTCAGTCTTTTTTAGAGAAAAATATTCCAGTATTAAACACTATAAACACTTGGGTTTTTCCCAAATATTAAATTTAAAAAAAAGTTCAATGTGCAAGTGTACCATCCCCCAGGGTTTTCCTAGCGCGGAATAAAAGGGTGGCGTGCCCTGTCCCATTTAGTTGCCGCCCTGCCCTTTTAACTTGCCGCCCTGGCCATCTAAATCAACGCCCTGCCTTTCTAAATAAACCCCATGCCTTTGCTGCTTGCAAGTTGCATGAATAGACATGCGACGAGCATCAGTCCACATTGTGGGCCTGTGTTCCCAAACAGTTGGCCCAAATACGTATACATGACGTTGCAGCATTGTTGTGTCTATTTTCGGTGTTCATATCCCCTAAAGCTAAGAACAGATTGAGCCCGTCGAATACACCCGAAAATGTGAGAATTCCAGATGTGGTTATTGAGGTGATTATTCTGATTCCAAATAGCTTCAGCGCCACAAGATGTGTTATTAATATTTTTAATACATTGAATGTCATTGAAATGAAGTACAAATCTAACGAAGCCTAACATGATGATGAATTATGATAAATCCGAGACCAAAAGCCAGGCAAACTTAATAATTATGGCAGTGTAAAACATATGCAAAGTCCTAGTTCTGGATCTGAGTGCTGCCTTCGATACCATAGATCACAACATGCTTATCAACAGATTGAAATGTAGAATTAGCTTATCAGGCATTGCTCTCAAGTGGTCAACATCATATCTCACCGAACGAACACAAAGTGTTAACATAAATACCTCATCCTCCCCTAAATTCACATTAAAGTTTGGCATCCCTCAGGTCTCTGTACTAGGGCCCTTGCCTTACGTATATATGTCCTTCCTCTGGGTGATATAATTCACAGACATGGTTTACAGTATCACTTCTATGCTGATGACACTCAGCCATTCATTCACTTTAAATCTAACGAAGAAGACATTAGAGCTGTAGGTTTTTTAATTTCTTGTTCAGTTTCGGTTTTGGTTTTTCAGGTGGAGAAAAACCTTGGTTCGGTTCGGTTTTCGGTTTGTTCATGAGGCCAAGTAAAATTCAATAAAACTCATTCTCATTTCCAGAGTCATAACTGAATGGTAGTGAAATTGAGTAAAACTCAATGAATGCCCGAAATAAGCTATAATACATGAAGAATCAGGAAGGCCAGTATAATAATTACCAAAATATACAGAACTTTTATTGTGCTTGGCCATTTTTCGAGGTCTGACACCTACACGCAACTTGAGGAAAGCTGCAAACACAACTAAACTGAAATGTCGGAAATTCACAGAATGTAGCCTTCCCAGAGTAGTGAGAGTACCCAGACACTGCCATTGGCAGTGCCTGGGTACTCTCACTACTCTGGGATGGCTACATTCTGTGAATTTTTGCAGCAAGAGCTGGCAAGAGAGTATTTAATAAAAAACGAAAAACCTTAGATTACTGGATGTCGACGGTTTCGTTTTTTTTAAAAAAAACTAAAAACCTCGGTTCGGTTTCGGTTAACCTTCAGCTCTAGAAGACATATCACGTTGTAAGCTTGAATGGTGTGTTGCTGATATTAGCCACTGGATGAACAACAACTATCTGAAGCTAAATGCTGAAAAAACCGAGGTCATATATATAGGCCTACCTCATCAACTCTCTACATCAATGAAAGCATCCTTAATAGAAGACAATTTCAATCACTCCCAATAAAGTAGTTCGGAACTTTGGCTATTTCCTGGATGAGAATCTTACTTGCGACAGACATGTCAATCATGTCTGCCGCACATCTTTTTTCCACCTGCGAAATATCAGTAAGATAAGGGCAAATATTGATAGGAAAACTGCAGAACAACTCATCCATGCATTCGTCACTGGTTGTCTTGACGACTGTAATTCTTTGCTGTATGGGTGCAAAAATTCACTTATTGACAAACTCCAATATATTCAGAATTGTGCTGCCAGGATCCTCACTCAAAATTGTAAGTTCTGCCGAATCAGTCCGGTCCTCAAAACCCTTCATTGGCTCACCATCCAGCAAAGGATAAAATATAAAATACTACTTATTACATACATGTATTAACGGCCTGGCTCCGGAATATTTATCTGCACTTGTTAAGCCCAAAATAGTACAGGCGTTGAACTAAAAAAAGTGGTGTTACCTGGAAAAAATTTGATACAAGCTGATTTTGGTGTCATTCGACGCGGAATTTATCTGGGAACAACATATCCAAAATCCGCTAAAATCCGCCTTGGGGGAAATTTTTCATAGCGTCTCAACTGAGGGTGGGGTGGTGGCCATTTTTACCAATTTCCCAATGTCATTTTCCAGGCGGTTCTGTATTAAGAGCAGGAATTTGTCTCTTCTCAGATTTTTCCTGTCAGTAGAATACAATATAATGGCTATAGTATTATACCAGCCCACGTAATTGATGTACACCGCGAATAAAGAGCGTTGTATAGCACACTGGAGAAAGATAATTACATCATATCAGTCGCGGGTATTCCAGCGATTCTGTTACACACAGCACATCACTATAAGCTTATCGCCACGTGCTCTCAAATTATTCGATTGTTTTGTCATTCTGTCATATTTTCTTTGTTCCGGTGTTAACATACACAGGAAACAATTCTTAGTCACATTGTCCTTTTTCATATTTCGTCAATATCATATTTCTTGTCTATTAATCCAGTTTCGATAATCCGCCTCAGGATCCGTACTACTTATAGCTAAGAGAAAATAATCCGTTCCCTCCATCGGCTTATTTCCACCATTTGATTAGATATGGCTTCACATCAAGGTGGTCCTTTCGAGATGATACCTGTGTAATTTGCCAGGTTGGTTTCGATGAAGTCAAATCAGTTAAAGTCACCAAGAAAGGTTGTCATACCATGCTTAATTTCTGTAATGTCAGGGAGAGATCAGACCTTGAAGCACACCTTTTGGACAAGCTTCAACAGGACCCCGTAGGTGTTCTGGTTCATTCAGATTGCCGTAGGGATTTCACTGATGCGAAGCGGGCATCTGCTGCAAGCTCTTCTGACATCGAAGCTCCGTCGGCCAAGAAATTGAGGTGTAATGTGCCTGTATTCGACTTCAAGACACACTTTGTTCTGTGGTAGCGCCACAAAAATTGATCCACGCCACCCCGATAGGAACAAAATTATCAGGACCGTCGAGACACTACCTATACGAGAAACCCTCCTCGAACATTGCGAACTGAGAGGGGATAGTTTAGCTTCAGAAGTAAGCGTTCGGCTATTGAGTTGCATTGATCTGGTAGCTGCCGAGGCTGTCTATCATCCACTCTGCCATATGAAATTCCTAAACTATAGACAGTTGGAAATTGCGAGACCAGCTGGTCGAAAACCTGACCATGGCATGGAACGTTGGTTTGAGTGCATATGTGAATTCTTAGAAACTCATTCCGATTCAGAACTGTACACATTGACCGAGTTGCATTCGAAGATGGAAGAGATCGCAGGTGTACACAAAACAGAGACTGAAGCAGAAACAAGAAGAGCGATATGGCGATTATATCTTTTTCGCCAGGGTACAGGGTCGGGACAATGTCCTATGCTTTCGCAACATGGCTGAATATCTGATAAATGAAAAATGGTATGCAGACAAGAAAGAAAGTATAAGTGATGAAGCTGAAAGGATCATTGTTACTGCAGCAAAATTGATCAAGGGGCAGCTTAGAGAGATGGAGTATGATATAGATTGGTATCCAACCCCTGCTGACATACAGGACATTTCGCGAGGCAAAACCTGGATCCCAGCCTACCTATAGTCTTTTCTCCAGTGCTTGATACCAAATGATATAAAACGAAACAGCATAGGTCACTCTATAGTCCAATCGGCTAGACCAAGATCAGTCATAACACCTACCCTATTCGGGTTAGGAGTAGAAATGGACCATACTTTCGGGTCAAAATGGCTCGTTAATGAACTAGCTAGACTTGGGTTTTCTATCACCTATGAGGAGGTCAAATGGTATAAGCAAGGTGTGATGGAGCTAGATTCTGTTGACAGCTATACCTCTAACTATTTCCCCGGAGAATTCGTACAGTGGGTCGCAGACAACGTCGACCATAATGTTGCGACTATCGATGGGAAAGGTTCACTTCATGGTATGGGTATAATCGCTGTGTCAACCCAAACTCAGGTGCCATCCACCCCTATGTCGCATACATCGATAAAACGCAGAGCTCGAGTTGGCGTTGAACAAATGTTGGTGAATAAAGGAATCCCAGTGGTTGATTACTTGGAATCAACGAGGAGAGGCTTTGGTGGTTTGAGGTACAAACCAGTAGTAGAGCTGCAATCACCACATACACCTCCATCTAGCCTGAGTACTGACGTTCTATGGCATTGTGGGTGGCTATCTAGAGCAGTAGATGACACTGTTCCTAATTGGTCCGGCTTCATGCAACTAGCGCATTCTGTGCACGGTTCAGAGCATCAAGCGAAATCAGATATACTCTTTCTCCCAATAATAGATCTCAGCCCAACAGACAGCACATGCATCTTTTCCACATTGAAATTCATCTCAGAGCAAGCGATCAGATTGAACATCCCATCCCTGTGCGTCACGTTTGACCAGCCTTTATGGTTGAAGGCAAATGAGATAATAATTGATCAATCCATGAACATTGTCTGCAGGTTGGGTGGTTTCCACACAATCATGAGCTTTCTCGGCAGTATCGGCTCGATGATGGCTGGATCAGGTCTTGATGAAGCTTTGCAGGAAGTTTATGGTCCACTAGCAGTTCGGTCGATGTTGACCGGCAAAGCTGTTTCCAGAGCTATGCGAGGCCACCTCCTAGTAGAAGCTGCACTGATGAATACATTATTGGGTGCCATAACCACATCCAAAATGAGCGCAAACGTTTCTCCTCCGATGAGCCCACCCACTGTTGAGAGTGTACAGATAAACCAGAGGGACTTAGATGGTGTGAAGGAGTTATACAAAGGTGTGCTTGAAGGCGCGGTCACCCTTTCTGATGTTAGCAGCTCATCAGCTCTCGTGACGGTGAACACTTGCCTTGACAACTACAAAGCCAAACTGTCAAGAGAATCACGCACCGCTAAGCTATGGATACAATATCTAGAATATATTCAGGTACTGAAAATGTTCATCCGTGGAGAACGTCTTGGCGATTGGAATCTCCATCTCATTGCTGTTGGTAGAATGCTGAACCTCTTCGCCGCAACAGGGCATGTACACTATGCCAAGAGTTGCAGAGTCTATCTGCAAATGATGCTTGAACTACCAGAAAAACATCCTTGGTTGTATGAGAGATTCTACTGTGATGGCTTTCATGCTATATGTCGAAGTAATAGGATTTGGGCAGGCCTCTCAAGTGATCTTGTTATTGAGCAAGTTCTTATGCGTTCTATTAAAAGTCGGGTGGGTTGACGCGAGGTCGTGGCGTGACAGAATCTGTACGACAGGAGTGGGTTTACACGATGCATAAATGCGCAGAGATACATGAAGCCATGACAACGTTGACCGACCTAAAGCTCAATACCAGCGAACAGCATGTAGATATGGGCACATCTCGTCGAAAACGAGACAACTTAGACATGGCCAGAATACTAGAGTGGTTTGACACACACAACCCGTTCGATGGAAACGAACGATTGCGTTCTCTGTCATCTGGTTTGTTAGCTTCCGAGGGAGATGGTATCAACTGCGATATCACTGAGTCTGTAGGGGCAGAGATACACTCTAGATTAGACAACGCTATTGTTTCCGATGCCACTATCAAACGAAGTGATCAAATCCGTACCCTAGCTCACCTCACCCCTGCGTTGAAGCTAGATGACCAGAGGGTGACAATTGACCCCTCAACTTTGTTTACTAGACTGGTTGCTATTGCCCAGAGAGAGCAAGACATGGCACAGTTCTTTGCGTATGAACTAACTGTAATGCCAACAGCCCTCTTCAAAGATTTTTTCATCAGAAAAGCAAACAAGGCGGACCTAGCAACTGCAATAACTGATGGCTTATCCCTTACTAAACCACCATCTGATGGTCTGTACGTGCTCGACGGGGGCGCTCTCCTCCACAGAGTTAAATGGAAGACAAACACCACTTACTTGGAAGTGGCAAACCAGTATGTTGGATACGTGACGAAGAAATATGGGCAGAATTGTCAAATTGTCTTCGATGGTTATGGTCAACGACCAACAACCAAGACTCAGGAGCAGAGAAGAAGAGCTCTCCACGTTTGTGCTGATATCCGTTTGACGAACAACACGACTGCCCACAAAAATCAGGAACTGTTCTTATCGAATGGAAATAATAAAATGCTGTTTATAAAAATGCTTTCCACATCACTGAGAGAGGCTGGGCATATGCAGTTCTGGAGATGCTGACACTAACATTGTTGACAATGCAGTTCAACTTTCGTCCCAGGGACAGGCTTGGCAATTTCAGGAGAGCGATTTTTTAGCTCTCCTTACTGCCCTCCTGAATGAATTAAGGAGAGCGAAAAATTGCCCTCCTAAATATTTTGGTCTGGGATGATTGAGATTACATGTATTATGCTCACATTAAATTTTTGTTGTAAAGCAAAAATGTAATTTAACTTCGAAGTCACATAACATCATGTAATTTCATTTTGAAAGTGGTTTAGTGGTAAAAGGTAATGGCTGCAACCATACCCAAACACAGTTGCAATCATTTGAAGCAAAATGGGTCACAGCAATATTTTTTTTCTGTCAGTTTCAAGTTCAACAACTGACATCACAGTTTGAGGAGTAATTATTCAAGGAATATTGACACTATAATATACTACCATTACTACTATCCTGTCACTTGAAGCACTTGCACCAGGATGTGACTGTAGATTCAAGCAGACCTGTTGTCCAAGAAAGTCATACGCCTACCACTACCACCTTCAACCCCCTTGGACAACAGGTCTGGGTACACACACAGGTCTTGTTGAGTGTGTGTTCGGTTGTTGAGTGAGACATCTAGATGTCTAAGAGATTTCGCTTTACCTTAGTAAAGTTAATAAAATCACTGATGTAGTCTGTTGGTTTCAGTTTCAATGAGTTCGTTCAACTGGATACTTAAAATGCTGTGTAAAGCTAATTGGTCTCCTAAGCTGATTGAGGAGAGCGATTTTTTGCCCTCCTGCATTTTTCAGAATGTCAGGCCTGCAGGGAAAAACAGTTGTCATTGTTGCAGATGATACAGATGTACTAGTTATGTCCATATACCATTGGGATCGTACTTGGTCTGATAGCTATTTCCAGTCAGAAGCACGGAAGTCACACAGGGGTGGAGATGCATGGAAAATCGCAGATATAGTAGAGAAGATTGGAGAAACAACTCGGAAGAACCTCCTCTTCATTCATGCATGGAGTGGGTGTGATGTCACATCAGCAACGTTTGGGCACAGGAAAACGTTGCTTCTCAAGAAGTTAGAGAAGTCATTACCTATTCAAAATATATCAGAAGCAATGCACGACAGTACCATTTCTCAGACAGAGGTTGGGAAAATGGGGACTGAACTGTTTGTTATGTTGTACTCTGGCAAACATTCAGACACTTTGAATGGTTTGAGATATTCAAAATTTATGACAATGGTCACTTCCAGCAAATCGGGAATTGAACCACAAAAACTTCCCCCGACTGAGCGTGCAGCACATTTCCACAGTCTGCGAGTTCACCAACAAATAATGGTTTGGAAACTATTGGATAACGATGCCCTAGATCCTGAGGAGTGGGGCTGGGAAAGTTGTGGGAATGAGTTGATACCTGTGATGACTGACCTGGGCGCAGCACCTGAGGCTCTTCTCAAAGTTATCCGCTGCAAATGCAAAATGACATCCAAAAAGCCATGCGGAACAAACATATGTTCTTGTAGAAAGAATGCGCTCAAATGCTTGTCTGCCTGTGGAGACTGTCGGGGTGAGAATTGCTTCAATGCCGAGCCGATTGAGATCGGGGAGGAAATCGGCGACAATGAATAACCGTGAAGAACACCAACAAATGTCTTGTTAGGCCTCATCATGTAGTTAAATTCCTGTTATTATATTGGACCAGTCAACATTATCTGCACCTCATTGTATGCGAAAACATTGATCAAAGAACCATTTCTAGTTTTGTATTCTGTGCAGAAGTATCTTAAATCGGGAGTGAAAATTTGAGAAAAAAATGTGATTTTTGGGGTTATTAACCCTTTTTCCTCATAAAAAGTGTGAGGATTTCATCAGCCAATTGCCTCTCAATATAATTAACATTTGTATCTGGTCGCCTGCGACACAAAATAATACATAAAACTCAATCTGTGACATATAAACGGCCGAAACCCTGGAAACACAATTTTCCCCCTTCACGAACAACCCCCTGACGGGAAATCTGACATGAAAAATTTTCCCCAAGGCAGATTTTTGCGGATTTTGGATATGTTGTTCCGAAATAAATTCTGCGTTGAATGACACCAAAATCAGCTTGTATCAAATTTTTTCCGGGTCGAACCCTACTACGCCTCTACTAAAACCCCAGTCAGGAATCTCCGCTCCTCTGAATCCTATAATCTGGTGGTACCAAAGTCTAAACTTGCAACAGCAGGTGACAGAGCTTTCATATGTGCTGCACCGGCTCTCTGGAACTCCATCCCAGTGCATCTAAAATCTGTATTGACCATAAATCAATTTAAGTCCGGTCTCAAAACCCATTTATTCTAACAGGCCTTCATCTGTTGATTTTGTAATTCCTGATCATTACACATAGTTTTATGAGCGTGTGTGTGTGTCAGTTACTTTTGTAAAGCCATAGAGCACAATTTGGATTTTAGGCTTAAACATTATTATTATTATTAGTGTTCAACTGTTTTTAGCTTATCTTGACAAAGTCAAGCTGAGCTAATCCATCGCTCTCCGTCCGTCGTCCGTCCATCTTCCGTCAACACCATGTTTTGGTCTTCTCCAAAGCCACTAGGCCAATTCAAGTGAAAGTTTGTGTCAGTGAAGGGGCATTGCATTTTTGTTCAACTCGCGCATGCCTAGCCCCATAGGGAGGGAGTGGGGAAAAATGCTCCAAAATATTTTTAATATCTTCTTCTCTTGAACCAGAGTGTACAGTGACTTGATATTTGCTATGGAGCTTCCTTTTGAGGTGTAGAATCAAATTTGTTCAAACGAAGTTGGTGAAGCAATATTTGGCTTTGTAATGGGAAGGGTAAGATTTTTGGCCCCACCCAGAATTTCTATTTTCTGATCCCATGGTCTGGTTTGAACCAAATTTGGTATGTGGTATTATTGGGTCATAAGTACTTGACTCCTGCAAAAAAAAAAAAAAAATTACTACATTCCCATGGGAACCCTGAGAGCTAAAAATAGAAATATTTTCAAACGCCCATATTTCCCAAACCACACGGAACAGAGAGCTGTTATTTGGTATGAAGTATCCTTTGGACTAGAAGAATTGAATGGTAAAAAAATGGCCATCGGTTATGTTAGGGTGTTCTGTAATGGGCATCGAAAAAATGCTGAGTCAGCATATTTGCAAAAATTTAAAATCTTTTCTCCAGAACCACTCATCAGAATCTTTTGATATTCGATATACAGCATTCATAGGGGGTCAAATACAAGTTTGTTAAAATAAAGCTCAATACAGGAGCCTGAATTTTTAACATAGGGTAATATGGGGAATATTCTTTAAAAATCTTCAGAACCACCAGTCAGAATCTTTTAATATTTGGTGTACATCATTGTTATGAGGGTCAAATTCAAGATTGTTCAAACCAAGTCCCTAGGTTAATATTTGGGCTTCCTATGGAGGCCCAAATTTTAACTTTCTTATATATGGGGGATAATTTTTAAAAATCTTCTTCAGTTCCACAAGTCAGAATGCTTTCATATTTGGTATGCAACATCTCTAGGGGGGTCAGATTCAAGTTTGTTCAAATCCGATCCCTAGGTATATATATTTGGGCTCGCTATGGTAGCCCAAATTTTTACTTTGTTCGATATGAGGAAATTTTAAAAATCTTCTTCTTCAGATCCACCAGTCGGAATGCTTTCATATTTGGTGTACAACATCTCTAGGGGGGCAGATTCAAGTTTGTTCAATTCGAGTGCCTGGGTTAATATTTGGGCTCCATATGGGAACCTGAAATTTAACTTAGCACAATATGAGGGGATTTCTTCAAAAATCTTCTTCAGATCCACTAGTCAGAATGCTTTCATATTTGGTATACAACATTTCTAGGGGGGTCAGATTCAAGTTTGTTCAATTCGAATCCATAGGTTAATATTTGGGCTCGCTATGGTAGCCCAAATTTTAACTTATAGCCCAAGAACATTAGGTTTCACTAGGGAAAAAAAATCGGAGAAAGCTGATTTTTTCAGGGAATGTCGAGTACATGTCACTGAACGATTAGACAAAAGTCCCCTAAAATCCCAGTTGAGCTTTTTTTTCTACAGCCTTTTTTCGAAAACGCGTTTGAAAAAAATAAAAAAAATCGCACGAACTTTGTAACCTCGAATTGATCCAACTGTATTTTTTGTTTACGCGTATTTCGAGCTACATAATGTCTAATATACATTTACCTAGAGGAAAATGTGCATTCTGTGACAATTTCTGCGAAAAATTATTGAAAATTCACAAAAAAGTATCGGATTTACGCAAAAAATGACGATTTTCCTAACGGCTTTGCCCAAAGGGTCGTAGTACAGAACGGGATGTTAGTTGGACAGACGATAAAAAATCCACCACCATTTGAAGACTTTTATCATTGCTTACAAAATAGACATTATGGAAGACCCCCTCTGCTTCTGGCCGAGTTCCCCTTTTGGCATAAAATTCGTCAGCATGAGAACTCAACTATTTTCGGGCTTGGGACCGAACAGACACGTCTGTGTCTGGCAGCATTAGATTAATAAATAATATTTACAGAATGTACAAAAATCAATAAATAATATTTACAGAATGTACAAATCAATCAACATGGATTAAGTTACATTGACTATTATCAACGCTATATACAGAAATGACATGACCTATATACATATTATTCATCGAACTCAGAAATTTCCGACAGGACAGTGTTTCTGTGGTTGTTACAAGAATCCGAACTGCAATTACACAAACCTGAGCAAGAGAGTCCTGCCTTCTTACACCCACACCTTTTTGTACAAGCACTCTTGCAACCACAACTGATCAGATTCAGTAGGTTATCGGGGGCACATGGCTTTGTGGCTGCAGTCGGTACAAGAAGTCCATTGTCTAGCGACCACCCCCAATCCGTCGGAGGAAGCGAAGTTCCCAGCCATTGTTGGACCTGGAGATAACATCTGTAGACATGTTGTTGTGCAGCATCGCTGCTTGGTGGGAGTGAGGCTAGGTCGATGGGTTTATTCAGTTTAGATTTTGCTACATAACGCTTGTAAGTGACATATCTATATTGGTCGAGAGAGGAAACAGTTTTACTCCCGTATAAGATCAGGAGAAGTTGTTCCCCGGCAGCGGCTACTGCACTTGGTGTACTGTCATCCGCCAAAATTGTGTTGACATACTGTTGTGAGTCGCTAGTAACATCGGAGACAGTTGTACTGAATACTTTCTTCTTACCAACTTGAAAGAGTGCAGAAGTAGTGTCACAACCACTTATAGAATGTGCTACAAGGAGGTTGCTTCTATGGTCACCCATTTTGGTTGCTATTTCACTAACTGAAACTAGTAAGTTTGGGGTAATGGAATACATCATGTGAATATTACATCCCGGTTGAACTCGAGAGGTAAGAATGACTAACAAGTCTGTGTCTGTTCCCACAACGACAACATTGTTGTCATCTTGAGCGATGTCAAGTGCAGTTTCGGCTATCAGTACATCAGCATCAGCCTCGGCCTGCTTGGACTGAATATTGATAGCAGTTAGCGTCTGCATTAGAAGATCGATCAGTTGGGTTTTGTTCTTGGCATTTGCAAGGAAATTGGATTGGGGTGTGGTGGCTGGTAACTCGGTGGAGATATTGATATCAATGGAATACCTGTCTTTAGATCTGCGGGCTTGTTCCATGCCCTTTGTCGACATTGTACAAGCATAACCATCAAAAACAACCACGACGTTCGCCCCAAAATGTCTCACTAGATAATTGGAATATGATGTACATATGTCCTTATATGACGACTGTTTAGGCCATACAACTGCCCTCAATAAAAATCCACCATCTACAACAAACAGAGAATGTTCTGGGATTTTAGTTTGCTCGGAACCGAAAATGTTTTGAGGATCTTACCGAGCGTGCTTTTCTGTGTCTTCCTCATTCCAGCAGAATCAAACAATGCTGGTGGTTTCGGGGCGAGTTCATATTTGAGATACTCTTCCATCTCTGCTTGTGACTGAATAACACATGTGATGCGGTTGAACAGAATTGTGGGGTCAATCACTACCTTACTTCCATGGACTTTGATGCTATTTGCCATCGATGCGAAAGACTTCACAGTGTCAACACGTCGTAGTTTGATGATGTTGAACGTTTTGCTTACAACATTCGATACGCAACATTCACCAATTTTGCGAACTTGGTCACAGTTCACAGTTTCGTCGGCCACAAACCCGGTCGCTATAGAGACTAATTGTAGTGGATCTCTATTCTGAAAGGGGGAATGCACTCTGAGCCAGTTCAATAATTTGGTGATATCATTGGCATCAGTCAATTGTGAACTTTGACGGAGATCCCGATGTTGTTCGCCATGACCAGTGTGAACATGAACAAAATTTTCGAGAGCATTACATATCGGAAGGCAAAGAGGTAGTCCATGTACCCATTTCGCAACAGTGCTATCGGTTATTCCCCTGCCATGTGTGAGACCACCAGGGAGCTTGAACATTCTCATTAAACACTGCTCTATGGTCTGATCAGAATATATCCCATCCCAGAATTTATCTGAGCGCCTTATGGTAAAGTAACCTTTCTCAGTGAACAACTTCAAATCATCCTGTTGCATTATTTCTGTTAGCTCATTCATCTGCTGCAAATAGAGATGAGAACTTTTTGCGTATGCAAAATGACCACCTGCGTGAAATACTGGAATCATATTGCGAACACAATATGTGTGGAGCTCCCAGTCGCCTGTGCGCTCTGCTCTCAAGAACAACTGGAGAAGACCTATTTGCTCGTAGTATTGTACCCAAAGCTTTCCTGTGCGTCCTACGGACGCATTCTGGAGCAGTTCGTGTAATTTTGACAGTAGATGGTTGACACTTTCTTGATTGACAGCGTTAGCTGTTGTACAGTCACCTCTGGCAAGTCCACAGAATAGTAACACCACATTATTTGATTTAATCGAACATGGAAATTGAAACAATGATGCTATAATACGGTATTTGAATGAGAAAAGTCGATGCCGTTTGAATTTGAGTTTAGGGGGTAAGGTTAGTATTTCACACGTTTCACCAGTTCATTATGGAATAAATGACTATTGTTATATATCATTATAAAGCCACTGCTTTTCTGCAATTTTTGATATATAATTTAACTCCCAAAGTAGTCGTAGATTTGATTTAATGGACGTTGTGTACCGTTGTGTGTATGAAAACAATAAAAATTTTTTCGTAATTTTGTACATTTTCGTGAATATTTCACCATTGAGTGTGAGTGTTACGGTGTGGAATTATTAATGATATTGGTAACAGAAAGAAATCTGAGAATCAGCAACAATAACTATGAATTTATCTATTCTGAAATTTAATTAAAAAAAAATTAATATAAAAAAAAATGATACAAAGATCTTTTACACTGATTGGTTTACAGAAAATAAAAACAGTGGTACTTATCAATTATTGAATTAGTCCAAAGTATAGTTTGACAGAATCCAGTAATCCAGTGGTGAGGAATCTTGTGAAGAAAGTTACCAGCTGGTACATGTAGTATTAAATCCAAGAATGTCTCTCAGAAACAGTATCCCGTAGATTTGTAATAAAATTTTCACTTTGAAATTTCAGCAGTCTCCAATAAAATATAATAAAATTCTCCGCAAAATTCAAATGAAGTAAAAATCCAAGAAGTATTGGCGCCACAGGTAATTTCCAAATAATCCAGTAGAATCCTGGCTTTTCACAAAATATTATTCTGTTTCACAGAAAGTATAAATTCTCTTTTCCAAGACGAACAAATTCTCTTCAAAATTCTCTTTTGGAATCAATCTTCCAAATTCACAAAGAAGCACTGCTTCTATAATAAATGCACTGCTCTGGAACAATAATAATCTCCAATGGAAACAATTGAAGTTAGTCTTTCTGAAATGGTTTTCTAAAATGAGTTTTTGAATTCTGTTGACAAATCTTTATATAGTAACCAGATAGAATGTCCCAGAAGAGGAAGTTTCTGCAATGTTCTATTAGTTTCTGGGGGATTCTGTTAAAGTTCAAGTAAACAAGGTCATTGACCTATTTAAACAATTAAACAATCAACAGCTATATGTACAATATATCAGTGTAACAAAGATGTAAACAAGGTCACTGAGTGCAAAAGAGTTAGACCAGTCAGAAAATGCAGAAATAAAAAACAAATCTTTCTCACATAATTATCAACTTAAGGATATATCAATCTCAATATAATATGGGTGCTATAACACACCCCGCCTTAAAAGAAAAAGTTTGAAGGTACTGAAAACTTTTTACATAATTTTAGCAGACTCTGACTGGTTTACAACACACACACCATAATCTTCACAATTTTTTTTTTTTTTTTTTTTTTTTTTAATAAACATATATACTCTTGAAGTGAATAGGGACCGATCATATCATTTTAAATTAGGATATTCTGGAAAGAGCATCAGCTACAACATTATCTCTTCCCGAAATATGCCTAATCTCTAAATTATATTCTTGAAGGGCTAAACTCCACCGCAATAATCTTTGATTCTTGTTTTTCATTTTATTGATAAATGTTAAGGGGTTATGATCGGTGTAAACTGTAATTGGACATTGGGCGGTTCCTAGATACACATCAAAATGGGTTAATGCCAAAATTAGAGCCAAAGTTTCTTTTTCTACTGTAGAGTAATTCTTTTGATGTTTGAGAAATTTTCTGGAAAAATAACATACAGGGTGATCAATACCTTGGGAATCTTCCTGGGCAATATACCCACCTGCTCCATTGTCACTTGCATCTATGAATAATTTGAAGGGCTTTTCATAATTGGGACTGGCCAGGACAGGGGAATTATTTAATAAAGTTTTTATTCTGTTAAAGGATTTCTGACATTCCTCAGTCCAAACAAACTTTACCCTTTTGCTTAATAAACTGGTCAAATGGGAGACAACATCTGAAAAATTTAAACAAAATTTTCTATAATATCCAGCCATGCCTAAGAATCTCATGAACTCTTTTTTAGAGTTTGGTACTGGAAAATTTACAATGGCATCAACTTTAGCCGCAATCGGCCTCACCTGCCCCTGCCCCACAACATGACCTAAATAATTTACAGTTGCTTTGCCAAATTCTGATTTTACCAAGTTAATAGTTAGGTTGGCTTGGGTCACTTTGTCAAAAAATTCTTGAATATGCTTTAGATGATCAGCCCAATTTGTATCTGTGTGTATAATAACATCATCAATATAAGCTTCACTGTGATCTAGGTCTGCAATTAAGTGGTTAACCATGCGCTGGAACGTTGCCGGAGAGTTTTTCATGCCAAAAGGGGTTACTTTATATTGATACAAACCAAATGGGGTAACAAAAGCAGATATTTCTTTTGCTTTTTCTGTTAAAGGGACTTGCCAATAACCCTTTAACAAGTCAAATTTTGTCACAAATTTAGCATGGCCAAGTTTGTCAATGCAGTCATCAATTCTTGGAATTGGATAATTGTCTGTTTTGGTGAGGCTGTTCACCTTTCGGTAATCTGTACAAAATCGGTAACTGCCATCAGGTTTTGGGACGAGTATACAGGGCGAACTCCAGTTGCTATGGCTAGGTTCTATGATATCATTGTCCAGCATATACTGTATTTCCTTTCGCATGATCTCAGCTTTGAAAGGGTTCAATCTATATGGATGCTGTTTGATGGGATTTGCCTCTCCTACATCAACATCATGAAAAATAACAGATGTCCTACTAGGCACATCGGGAAATAAGTGTTGATATTTGAAAATTAAATCAACTAAATCTTTTCTTTGGTCAGGCAGTAAATAATCTGTTTTATTTTGTAGATCTCTCAGGACATCTGAGTTCTGTAACTTCAGAGGTACATTTTCGCCGCTTTCATGAATATCCTCTACAGGATTTTCCAGCTCATCCATGTGGGTGACTGTTGAGACTGGTAGAGAGTTTGGTTCTCTCTCATAATAAGTTTTCAACATATTTATATGGCACAGCTGAGTATTTTTGAGTCTATCGGGAGTCTCAACAACATAATCAGTATCACTGATCTTGTGCTTAACAATATAATGGCCTGAATATCTTGCTTGTAAAGCATTGCCCTTTACAGGGAATAATACTAGCACCTTGTCCCCAGGTTTAAAGGAGCGAAATTTCGCCTTTTTATCATACCAGGTCTTCATATGACTCTGGGCTTTCTGTAAATGTTTATTTGCCATTTCTCTGGCCTGGTGCAATTTTTCCTTAAAAGTGGACACATAGTCCAGAAGAGAAATTTCAGGTGGCTCTTCTTCGAGCCATTTCTCCTTCAAAGCAGTGAGTGGACCCCTCACTATGTGTCCAAACACTAATTCAAAAGGGCTGAACCCCAGAGATTCCTGTACAGTCTCACGGACTGCAAATAAGAGGAGATGTACTCCTTCATCCCAATCCTTCTCATTATCCTCCCCATAGGCCTTTATCATGGTCTTCAGTGTTTGATGAAGGCGTTCTAGAGCTCCTTGACTTTCGGGATGGTAGGCACTTGATGTGTACTGCTTAATTTTGAGCTCATACATCACCTGCTGAAAAAGGTTTGACATAAAATTTGAGCCTTGGTCCGATTGCACTGACCTGGGTAGACCGAAAGTTGTAAAAAATTTTATCAAGGCCTTAACTATTGTCTTAGTTTTAATATTTCTTAGAGGTATAGCTTCAGGAAATCGTGTAGAAGCACACATGATGGTAAGAAGATATTCATTTCCAGATCTTGTTCTAGGCAATGGGCCAACACAATCAATAATAATTCTACTAAATGGCTCCTCAAAAGCAGGGATTGGTTGAAGGGGAGCAGGAGGAATCTTCTGGTTGGGTTTTCCTACAATTTGACAGGTGTGGCAGGTTTTACAAAATTCAACAACATCCTGTCGAAGCTTGGGCCAGTAAAAACATTGCTGAATACGAGAGTAGGTTTTCCTAACTCCCAAATGTCCAGCCATTGGATTTTCATGAGCCAGGCTTATTATTTCATTCCGGTATTTAGTGGGGACAACTATTTGATAAATAACCTCCCAATCACTATTGGAGGGTACTTCTGGTGGTCGCCATTTCCTCATAAGTACACCAGATTTTCTGAAATAACAGACAGGGGAGTTTTGGGCTTCAGCCTGTGTTAGAGCCTTTTCACATGGCTCGGCAAGGTCAGGATCACTTTCCTGTTCCTGAATTAAAGATGTCCGAGAAATGACATTCAAGGAGGTCCCCCTTTCACTCTCAGGTGTAGTGGCCTCTTTACAATGTCTGGACGAGTCATCACTCTGACTCAAAAATGCCTGAGACAAATCAATGTCTTCAGAATCCGTAATTCTGTGACAGTTCTTATCCTCAGCTTTGCTGTTTAAATCAACACAATTGAGGTTGTTATCAACCTCAGTTTTCTTTGCCATGGACCGAGTCACAGCACATGCTGGAAAGGCAAAAGGAAAACATTCCTTCAAATTAATAATACTTTCATCTGTGCTCGGCTTATCCACCACTTGAGGTTCTACAGTGACTTTGTCACCAGCTAAGTCATTTCCCAATAATAAAGAAATACCTTTTACAGGTAGAGTAGGTCTGATTCCTACTGTCACAGTCCCATTTACTAAGCTACTTCTTAAATTTATTTTATGAAGCGGGACCTTTAAAGAGTTTGACTCAATACCTGATATTAGAACTTGTGCCCCTGTAGCACTTTCTTCAGAAAATGGCAAAATGCCTTCTAACATTAATGACTGAGTAGCCCCTGTGTCTCTCAGTATTTTTATTGGTAAGGAACAGTGCTTATCCCCATCAAGGGAAACAAAGCCTTCAGAAATAAATGGCTTATAATTTTCTAAAGTGTCTTGCTTTATAACATAATTTTCAGGGCATGGAGCACATGCTAGTGCATTCTGTGAAGTAGAGGACTCATTTTTCCTTTTTAACAGCCAGCAATCAGATAATAAATGACCTGCTTTCTTACAATAATTACAAGTTTTAGTTGAACTGTTGGGTCGAAATGGTGTAGGGCTGGCATTGGATGACTTATTCTCATTAGGCTTCCGATTAAATTTAGGTGGTGAAAAGTTTGTAGGATGGGAAGGATGATTGGAAGGATGAGTTTTATCTGAAGCTGGTCTAGGTCCACTTTGGAAAGAATTCTTGTGGGGCCAAAAATTTGTGGCGTTATGACTCATTTTATGAGTTAAGGCATAGTCATCTGCCAGTACTGCTGCTCTATTTAATGTGTCAACTTTTTGTTCATCCAGGTGGGCCTTTATATCTGAATGTATCTTTCCTTTAAACTCCTCAATCAGCATCATTTCCTTTAATTTTGTAAAATCTTTCCCTATTTCTTTTGAGTGGCACCACCTGTCAAATAAATTTTGCATTTCTCTGGCAAATTCCACATGAGTTTGATTTTCATTTTTATAATAATTTCTGAATTTCTGCCTATAGGCCTCTGGAACAAGTTCATATGCCTTAAGTATTGCCTCTTTAACAGCGTCATAATTGTTGCTTTGCTCAGAAGATAGAGCGGAATAGATTTCTTGGGCCTTCCCTTTCAAAACACCTTGCAACAGCAAAGTCCAGACGTCCCTTGGCCATTCTAAACTTGTTGCCACTTTTTCAAAATGTGAAAAATATTTATCAACTTCTTTTTCTTGAAAGGGGGGAACTAGCCTAACATGTTTAGTTGCATCAAATCTACTTGGAGAAATTACATTTGAGCCTTGACGCTGTGATTCTAATTCTTTCATTTTTATTTCCTTTTGGGCCTGAATTTCAATTTCTCTTAATTTTAATTCCCTTTCCTCTTTTTGAGCCTGAATTTGTTCCCTTTCTTTTTGAGCTTCTAATTCTTTTAATTTAATTTCATTTTCCTGCCTTTTCATTTCTTGTTGCATTTCTAATCTCTTTAGTTCTAATTCTAACTTTTTGAGTTCAAGGGCATCAGTAGGTTGTGGTTCAGAGACAGGTGACCCAGACTGAGGCAAAAGACCCTCCTCAATATAATGATTAACAATGAGCTGTTTAAGTTTATGCTTGTTCAGACCAGGGGTGGCAGGTAATTTTAGACACTGAGCAAGTTGAAATAAATCCTCCTTCTTAAGAGATTCTAAAAGGGCCAAACTAGGAGATCTTTCAAATTCAGAAATAAATTCTGTCACAATAAATACCATGATGAAAAGGTTTGCTGGTTCTCAGATTATATAAATAATAATACTGAAAGTTTCTAAGAAAGTTTAAATGTTTTGAAAGTGAGCCAAAATAATAATTGAAATATGCAAATAAAGCTTTCTCGTTATCTTATATTCAATCTCGGCAAGGAGCCCCCAATTTCTGTTACGGTGTGGAATTATTAATGATATTGGTAACAGAAAGAAATCTGAGAATCAGCAACAATAACTATGAATTTATCTATTCTGAAATTTAATTAAAAAAAAATTAATATAAAAAAAAATGATACAAAGATCTTTTACACTGATTGGTTTACAGAAAATAAAAACAGTGGTACTTATCAATTATTGAATTAGTCCAAAGTATAGTTTGACAGAATCCAGTAATCCAGTGGTGAGGAATCTTGTGAAGAAAGTTACCAGCTGGTACATGTAGTATTAAATCCAAGAATGTCTCTCAGAAACAGTATCCCGTAGATTTGTAATAAAATTTTCACTTTGAAATTTCAGCAGTCTCCAATAAAATATAATAAAATTCTCCGCAAAATTCAAATGAAGTAAAAATCCAAGAAGTATTGGCGCCACAGGTAATTTCCAAATAATCCAGTAGAATCCTGGCTTTTCACAAAATATTATTCTGTTTCACAGAAAGTATAAATTCTCTTTTCCAAGACGAACAAATTCTCTTCAAAATTCTCTTTTGGAATCAATCTTCCAAATTCACAAAGAAGCACTGCTTCTATAATAAATGCACTGCTCTGGAACAATAATAATCTCCAATGGAAACAATTGAAGTTAGTCTTTCTGAAATGGTTTTCTAAAATGAGTTTTTGAATTCTGTTGACAAATCTTTATATAGTAACCAGATAGAATGTCCCAGAAGAGGAAGTTTCTGCAATGTTCTATTAGTTTCTGGGGGATTCTGTTAAAGTTCAAGTAAACAAGGTCATTGACCTATTTAAACAATTAAACAATCAACAGCTATATGTACAATATATCAGTGTAACAAAGATGTAAACAAGGTCACTGAGTGCAAAAGAGTTAGACCAGTCAGAAAATGCAGAAATAAAAAACAAATCTTTCTCACATAATTATCAACTTAAGGATATATCAATCTCAATATAATATGGGTGCTATAACACACCCCGCCTTAAAAGAAAAAGTTTGAAGGTACTGAAAACTTTTTACATAATTTTAGCAGACTCTGACTGGTTTACAACACACACACCATAATCTTCACAATTTTTTTTTTTTTTTTTTTTTTTTTTTAATAAACATATATACTCTTGAAGTGAATAGGGACCGATCATATCATTTTAAATTAGGATATTCTGGAAAGAGCATCAGCTACAACATTATCTCTTCCCGAAATATGCCTAATCTCTAAATTATATTCTTGAAGGGCTAAACTCCACCGCAATAATCTTTGATTCTTGTTTTTCATTTTATTGATAAATGTTAAGGGGTTATGATCGGTGTAAACTGTAATTGGACATTGGGCGGTTCCTAGATACACATCAAAATGGGTTAATGCCAAAATTAGAGCCAAAGTTTCTTTTTCTACTGTAGAGTAATTCTTTTGATGTTTGAGAAATTTTCTGGAAAAATAGCATACAGGGTGATCAATACCTTGGGAATCTTCCTGGGCAATATACCCACCTGCTCCATTGTCACTTGCATCTATGAATAATTTGAAGGGCTTTTCATAATTGGGACTGGCCAGGACAGGGGAATTATTTAATAAAGTTTTTATTCTGTTAAAGGATTTCTGACATTCCTCAGTCCAAACAAACTTTACCCTTTTGCTTAATAAACTGGTCAAATGGGAGACAACATCTGAAAAATTTAAACAAAATTTTCTATAATATCCAGCCATGCCTAAGAATCTCATGAACTCTTTTTTAGAGTTTGGTACTGGAAAATTTACAATGGCATCAACTTTAGCCGCAATCGGCCTCACCTGCCCCTGCCCCACAACATGACCTAAATAATTTACAGTTGCTTTGCCAAATTCTGATTTTACCAAGTTAATAGTTAGGTTGGCTTGGGTCACTTTGTCAAAAAATTCTTGAATATGCTTTAGATGATCAGCCCAATTTGTATCTGTGTGTATAATAACATCATCAATATAAGCTTCACTGTGATCTAGGTCTGCAATTAAGTGGTTAACCATGCGCTGGAACGTTGCCGGAGAGTTTTTCATGCCAAAAGGGGTTACTTTATATTGATACAAACCAAATGGGGTAACAAAAGCAGATATTTCTTTTGCTTTTTCTGTTAAAGGGACTTGCCAATAACCCTTTAACAAGTCAAATTTTGTCACAAATTTAGCATGGCCAAGTTTGTCAATGCAGTCATCAATTCTTGGAATTGGATAATTGTCTGTTTTGGTGAGGCTGTTCACCTTTCGGTAATCTGTACAAAATCGGTAACTGCCATCAGGTTTTGGGACGAGTATACAGGGCGAACTCCAGTTGCTATGGCTAGGTTCTATGATATCATTGTCCAGCATATACTGTATTTCCTTTCGCATGATCTCAGCTTTGAAAGGGTTCAATCTATATGGATGCTGTTTGATGGGATTTGCCTCTCCTACATCAACATCATGAAAAATAACAGATGTCCTACTAGGCACATCGGGAAATAAGTGTTGATATTTGAAAATTAAATCAACTAAATCTTTTCTTTGGTCAGGCAGTAAATAATCTGTTTTATTTTGTAGATCTCTCAGGACATCTGAGTTCTGTAACTTCAGAGGTACATTTTCTCCGCTTTCATGAATATCCTCTACAGGATTTTCCAGCTCATCCATGTGGGTGACTGTTGAGACTGGTAGAGAGTTTGGTTCTCTCTCATAATAAGTTTTCAACATATTTATATGGCACAGCTGAGTATTTTTGAGTCTATCGGGAGTCTCAACAACATAATCAGTATCACTGATCTTGTGCTTAACAATATAATGGCCTGAATATCTTGCTTGTAAAGCATTGCCCTTTACAGGGAATAATACTAGCACCTTGTCCCCAGGTTTAAAGGAGCGAAATTTCGCCTTTTTATCATACCAGGTCTTCATATGACTCTGGGCTTTCTGTAAATGTTTATTTGCCATTTCTCTGGCCTGGTGCAATTTTTCCTTAAAAGTGGACACATAGTCCAGAAGAGAAATTTCAGGTGGCTCTTCTTCGAGCCATTTCTCCTTCAAAGCAGTGAGTGGACCCCTCACTATGTGTCCAAACACTAATTCAAAAGGGCTGAACCCCAGAGATTCCTGTACAGTCTCACGGACTGCAAATAAGAGGAGATGTACTCCTTCATCCCAATCCTTCTCATTATCCTCCCCATAGGCCTTTATCATGGTCTTCAGTGTTTGATGAAGGCGTTCTAGAGCTCCTTGACTTTCGGGATGGTAGGCACTTGATGTGTACTGCTTAATTTTGAGCTCATACATCACCTGCTGAAAAAGGTTTGACATAAAATTTGAGCCTTGGTCCGATTGCACTGACCTGGGTAGACCGAAAGTTGTAAAAAATTTTATCAAGGCCTTAACTATTGTCTTAGTTTTAATATTTCTTAGAGGTATAGCTTCAGGAAATCGTGTAGAAGCACACATGATGGTAAGAAGATATTCATTTCCAGATCTTGTTCTAGGCAATGGGCCAACACAATCAATAATAATTCTACTAAATGGCTCCTCAAAAGCAGGGATTGGTTGAAGGGGAGCAGGAGGAATCTTCTGGTTGGGTTTTCCTACAATTTGACAGGTGTGGCAGGTTTTACAAAATTCAACAACATCCTGTCGAAGCTTGGGCCAGTAAAAACATTGCTGAATACGAGAGTAGGTTTTCCTAACTCCCAAATGTCCAGCCATTGGATTTTCATGAGCCAGGCTTATTATTTCATTCCGGTATTTAGTGGGGACAACTATTTGATAAATAACCTCCCAATCACTATTGGAGGGTACTTCTGGTGGTCGCCATTTCCTCATAAGTACACCAGATTTTCTGAAATAACAGACAGGGGAGTTTTGGGCTTCAGCCTGTGTTAGAGCCTTTTCACATGGCTCGGCAAGGTCAGGATCACTTTCCTGTTCCTGAATTAAAGATGTCCGAGAAATGACATTCAAGGAGGTCCCCCTTTCACTCTCAGGTGTAGTGGCCTCTTTACAATGTCTGGACGAGTCATCACTCTGACTCAAAAATGCCTGAGACAAATCAATGTCTTCAGAATCCGTAATTCTGTGACAGTTCTTATCCTCAGCTTTGCTGTTTAAATCAACACAATTGAGGTTGTTATCAACCTCAGTTTTCTTTGCCATGGACCGAGTCACAGCACATGCTGGAAAGGCAAAAGGAAAACATTCCTTCAAATTAATAATACTTTCATCTGTGCTCGGCTTATCCACCACTTGAGGTTCTACAGTGACTTTGTCACCAGCTAAGTCATTTCCCAATAATAAAGAAATACCTTTTACAGGTAGAGTAGGTCTGATTCCTACTGTCACAGTCCCATTTACTAAGCTACTTCTTAAATTTATTTTATGAAGCGGGACCTTTAAAGAGTTTGACTCAATACCTGATATTAGAACTTGTGCCCCTGTAGCACTTTCTTCAGAAAATGGCAAAATGCCTTCTAACATTAATGACTGAGTAGCCCCTGTGTCTCTCAGTATTTTTATTGGTAAGGAACAGTGCTTATCCCCATCAAGGGAAACAAAGCCTTCAGAAATAAATGGCTTATAATTTTCTAAAGTGTCTTGCTTTATAACATAATTTTCAGGGCATGGAGCACATGCTAGTGCATTCTGTGAAGTAGAGGACTCATTTTTCCTTTTTAACAGCCAGCAATCAGATAATAAATGACCTGCTTTCTTACAATAATTACAAGTTTTAGTTGAACTGTTGGGTCGAAATGGTGTAGGGCTGGCATTGGATGACTTATTCTCATTAGGCTTCCGATTAAATTTAGGTGGTGAAAAGTTTGTAGGATGGGAAGGATGATTGGAAGGATGAGTTTTATCTGAAGCTGGTCTAGGTCCACTTTGGAAAGAATTCTTGTGGGGCCAAAAATTTGTGGCGTTATGACTCATTTTATGAGTTAAGGCATAGTCATCTGCCAGTACTGCTGCTCTATTTAATGTGTCAACTTTTTGTTCATCCAGGTGGGCCTTTATATCTGAATGTATCTTTCCTTTAAACTCCTCAATCAGCATCATTTCCTTTAATTTTGTAAAATCTTTCCCTATTTCTTTTGAGTGGCACCACCTGTCAAATAAATTTTGCATTTCTCTGGCAAATTCCACATGAGTTTGATTTTCATTTTTATAATAATTTCTGAATTTCTGCCTATAGGCCTCTGGAACAAGTTCATATGCCTTAAGTATTGCCTCTTTAACAGCGTCATAATTGTTGCTTTGCTCAGAAGATAGAGCGGAATAGATTTCTTGGGCCTTCCCTTTCAAAACACCTTGCAACAGCAAAGTCCAGACGTCCCTTGGCCATTCTAAACTTGTTGCCACTTTTTCAAAATGTGAAAAATATTTATCAACTTCTTTTTCTTGAAAGGGGGGAACTAGCCTAACATGTTTAGTTGCATCAAATCTACTTGGAGAAATTACATTTGAGCCTTGACGCTGTGATTCTAATTCTTTCATTTTTATTTCCTTTTGGGCCTGAATTTCAATTTCTCTTAATTTTAATTCCCTTTCCTCTTTTTGAGCCTGAATTTGTTCCCTTTCTTTTTGAGCTTCTAATTCTTTTAATTTAATTTCATTTTCCTGCCTTTTCATTTCTTGTTGCATTTCTAATCTCTTTAGTTCTAATTCTAACTTTTTGAGTTCAAGGGCATCAGTAGGTTGTGGTTCAGAGACAGGTGACCCAGACTGAGGCAAAAGACCCTCCTCAATATAATGATTAACAATGAGCTGTTTAAGTTTATGCTTGTTCAGACCAGGGGTGGCAGGTAATTTTAGACACTGAGCAAGTTGAAATAAATCCTCCTTCTTAAGAGATTCTAAAAGGGCCAAACTAGGAGATCTTTCAAATTCAGAAATAAATTCTGTCACAATAAATACCATGATGAAAAGGTTTGCTGGTTCTCAGATTATATAAATAATAATACTGAAAGTTTCTAAGAAAGTTTAAATGTTTTGAAAGTGAGCCAAAATAATAATTGAAATATGCAAATAAAGCTTTCTCGTTATCTTATATTCAATCTCGGCAAGGAGCCCTCAATTTCTGTTACGGTGTGGAATTATTAATGATATTGGTAACAGAAAGAAATCTGAGAATCAGCAACAATAACTATGAATTTATCTATTCTGAAATTTAATTAAAAAAAAATTAATATAAAAAAAAATGATACAAAGATCTTTTACACTGATTGGTTTACAGAAAATAAAAACAGTGGTACTTATCAATTATTGAATTAGTCCAAAGTATAGTTTGACAGAATCCAGTAATCCAGTGGTGAGGAATCTTGTGAAGAAAGTTACCAGCTGGTACATGTAGTATTAAATCCAAGAATGTCTCTCAGAAACAGTATCCCGTAGATTTGTAATAAAATTTTCACTTTGAAATTTCAGCAGTCTCCAATAAAATATAATAAAATTCTCCGCAAAATTCAAATGAAGTAAAAATCCAAGAAGTATTGGCGCCACAGGTAATTTCCAAATAATCCAGTAGAATCCTGGCTTTTCACAAAATATTATTCTGTTTCACAGAAAGTATAAATTCTCTTTTCCAAGACGAACAAATTCTCTTCAAAATTCTCTTTTGGAATCAATCTTCCAAATTCACAAAGAAGCACTGCTTCTATAATAAATGCACTGCTCTGGAACAATAATAATCTCCAATGGAAACAATTGAAGTTAGTCTTTCTGAAATGGTTTTCTAAAATGAGTTTTTGAATTCTGTTGACAAATCTTTATATAGTAACCAGATAGAATGTCCCAGAAGAGGAAGTTTCTGCAATGTTCTATTAGTTTCTGGGGGATTCTGTTAAAGTTCAAGTAAACAAGGTCATTGACCTATTTAAACAATTAAACAATCAACAGCTATATGTACAATATATCAGTGTAACAAAGATGTAAACAAGGTCACTGAGTGCAAAAGAGTTAGACCAGTCAGAAAATGCAGAAATAAAAAACAAATCTTTCTCACATAATTATCAACTTAAGGATATATCAATCTCAATATAATATGGGTGCTATAACAGTGAGGATTGGTACAAAGTTGGCATTTTCTGTTGGGGATATGTATTCTCAATATAATTCAGCACGATATTTATGATTCTCACCCTACTAAGGCGAATAAGAATGAGAAATATGGAGCTGGGTCGAATTTTTAAAAAAAAAATTTTTTTTCATCAAAAAAACGCTATAACTAAAAAAGCTCAACTCGGATTCGCAGGGACTTTTCACACTTTATCCGCAATGTGTGTCCCGGAAACATATAAAAAAAATCAGCTTTCTCCGATTTTTTTCCTTACTTTCTCATTTTTATGTCTAATGTGCTTGGACTATTAGTGCAAAATGAAGAAATTTCTTTAAAATTTCTCTTCTTCAGATCCAACAGTCAGAATGCCTTCATATTTGGTACACAACATTTCTAGGGAAGTCAGATTCAATTGTGTTCAAATCGAGAGGCTGGGTTGATATTTGGGCTCCCTGTGGGAGCCGGAATTGGCCGTGTTGCTGAAGAATTAAAAATTTTGTATTCAGTACCCTCTGGAGGTGTGTAACTAAGATTAATCCACATAGGTTGTATCAAGGGGCTTCATAGGGTTAACTCTACATTTTACATTATGATCAACTGAAGAAAAGGCATGATGCCCAGATTATTTTTGTCACTCCTGCGGGTCTCAAGGATTGACAGTGTATCCTATGGAAATGGATTGCTTAATGTAGACTCATTCTTGGACTCGGTTTATTAGCTCACCGAAGGGAGCTAAACTTATCACTTGCCGTCCGTCCTCTGTCGTCCGTCTGGCGCCATGAACATTTTTCAAATTACTTCTCCTCTGAAACCACTAGATCGATTTGCACGAAACTTGGTATGGATGTTCATTACCATATGTCAATTCAAGTTTGTTCAAATGAAATGGACATGCCCAGTTAGGGCTCCATAGGGGGCATAACTCCGATAGCACCCAGTGTATATTAGAGAAATTACTAAAAAATCTTCTTCTCCAGCACAAGTGGGCAGAATCATTTGATATTTGTTATACAGCATTATGGGGTGGATCTGATTCAAGTTTGTTCAAATCGGCCTCCTGGATTCATATTTGGGCTCACTATAGAAGCCCGAATTTGAACTTAATGCATTTCAGGCAAATTTCTTCAAAAATCTTCTTCTCCAGATCCAGCAGGCAGAATCTTTTGATATTTGGTATGCAACATTGTGGGGTGGATTTGATTCAAGTTTGTTCAAATTGGCCCCCTGGGTCCATATTTGGGCTCAGTATAGGAGCCCGAATTTGAACTTGGTGCATTTCAGGCAAATTTCTTTAAAAACCTTCTCATGATCGAGCAGGTGGAATCTTTTGATATTGGGTATGCAGCATGCTTAGAGGGGTGAGATTCAAGCCAAGTCCATGGGTTCATAGTTGGGCTCACTGTGGGAGCCTGAATTATAACTTAGTTCAAAATGAGGAATTTTCTTTAAAAATCTTCTTCTTCAGATCCAGCAGTCGGAATGTGTTGATATTTGGTATGCAGCATCCTTAGGGGGGTGAGATTCAAGTTTGTTCAAGCCATGTCCCAAGGTCCATATTTGGGCTCACTGTGGGAGCTCGAATTGTAACTTAGTTCAAAATGAGGAATTTTCTTAAAAAATCTTCTTCTTCAGATTCAGCAGTCGGAATGTTTTGATATTTGTTGTGCAGCATCCTTAAGGGGGTGAGATTCAAATTTGTTAAAGCCAAGTCCTTGGGTTCATATTTGGGCTCACTGTGGAATCCCGATTGATAACTTAGTTCAAAATGAGGAATTTTCTTTAAAATCTTCTTCTTCAGACCCAGCACTCAGAATGCTTTTGATATTTGGTATGCAGCATCCTTAGGGGGGTGAGATTCAAGTTTGTTGAAGCCATGTCCCTAGGGCCATATTTGGACTCACTTGTGGGAGCTCGAATTGGAACTTAGTTCAAAATGAGGAATTTTTTGCTCACCGAAGGGAGCTAAACTGATCACTTGTCTTCTGTCCGGCATCGTGAACTTTTTTAGCTCTCCTGAGGGAAGCTCAAGGGGAGGTTTACTGATCACTTTCCGTCTGTCGTCCATCGTCCGTCATTAACTTTACATTATTGACTTCTTCTCACAAACTGCTCAACCAAATTGAACCAAATCTGGTGTGCATGTTCCCTCTCATATGTCAATTCAAGTTTGTTCAAATCAAGTTGATCAGCCCCTTTGTAGGGCCACGCCCAAAAAGTGAGCCCAAATCTTAAAAAATCTTCTTCTCATGAACCAGCAGTAGCAGAGACTTGATATTGGGTGTGCAGCTTCCTTTTGAGGTGTAGATTAAGATTTGTTCAAGAGAAGTTCTAGGGGCTATATTTGCCATCTTTAGGGGACGGGCAAGAATTTTTGCCTCACCCAAAATTTCTATATTCCAAACCGAGAGGCTGATTTGAACCAAATTTGACATGAGGTTTTATTGGGACATAAGTAGTTAATTTATGCCCATAAAAATTTTCCTTTCGCCCCATGGGAACTGCAGGAGGTAAAAATAGAAAAAAAATTAACGCTCATATCTCCAAAACTTCATGGCACTGAGAATTCTTATTTGGTGTGAAGCTTCCTTAGGACCAACAGAATGGAATGGTAAAAAAAAATTCTATCGGTTTTATCCTGAGGTACTTCTTTTGGGTCTTTGAAAAAGTGCCAAGTCAGCATTTTTTAACACTGTGGGTAATGGGGAAAACATTTAAGACTACTTTTCTCCCAAACCTCTGCTCCAATAGCTTTCAAATTTCACGTATAACATCTTTGGAAGATTGTTTCACAGGTTTAATGAAATCAATTCCCTGGGTCCATATTTGGGCTCTCTGGGGAGCCCAAATTTTTAAATTAGTGCAATATGAGGAATATTTTTTAAAAATCTTCTTCAGATCTACCAATAAGAATCTTTTGATATTTGGTATGCAGCATCCTTAGGATGGTGAGAAGTTAAAGTTTGTTCAAGCCGAGTCCCTGGGTTCATATTTAGGCTGAAAATTTGGGGTCCCAGTCCGGACTCAGAAATTTTGGACCAAAATCCGGAAATGAGTTTTTTGTTTTTTTATGCGTTTCCGTCAATTTTGATACCAAAAAAAAAAAAAATTTTCCCACTGAAAATTTGGGGTCCAGGTGGGACTTAGAAATTTTGGACCGAAATCCGGAAAAGAGTTTTTTGGTTTTTATGCATTTTGGTCAATTTTAAAACAAACTTTTTTTTTTTTTACACTGAAAATTTGGGGTCCGGTGTACTACGATATCTTCCCCCCCTGTACAACTCCCCCCCCCCCCCCCAGGGAAGATAAACTAGTTTATCTTCCCCCCCCCCCCCCCCCCCCAACCTGAATTTTTTTACCATTCAGATTTTTACCAGATCTTTTTTTAGAATTTGCTTGTTCACTTGTGTGTGTGATATTAAAAAAGCATCAAGTGCGCATTGAAAAACTTATTGGTCAGTATGTGAGAGAGCTATATGCCCAAAAGAAAAAAAAAAAACATTTTAGCCCAAATTAGCATTGTGAGTTGGATATTATACAAATTTCCATTTTCAAGACTCATTTGAATATGTTGTTAATAGAAGAAAATTGCACAAGAAGAACTTGCGGTTTTTTTCTCAAAATATCCCCTGGGATATATGTAAAAAACAATTTTTAAACATGTCGCCCGATGTTGCTAAATATTTTTTATTTTCACTCAAACAACTATTTTGAAGAGAATTTCACCTGTATTTTTCAAGTTAAAGATTTATTTGCTAAGGATGTGACAAAGAGAATAATTTCAGTTGTAGAGGGTTGGGGGGAGGAAATATCCTGACCAATTTATCTTTCCCACACCTGACACTCGTAGTTACCCCCAATTTTTTAGCTTAACTTGACATAGTCAAGATAAGCTATTGCCATCACGCGTGCGGAAGTCTGTTAGTCTGTGAGTCTGTTAGTCTGTGAGTCTGTGACGTCTGTTCACATTTTCCTTTAGCACGGGCTACACCCCGCAGTTCTTGTCTGATCGTCATGAAATTTCATATGCAGGTTTGGGGTCATGGATAGATGAGAACGTCCCCTTTTGGTCGCGATCAGGCAACCGGTATGGCTGCACGAGCCCAAAACCCGAAAAACATTAGCACAGTCTAAAGGTCGTATTTATGAAGGGATTTCATTGTAACTTGGTAGGATGCCTCTGTATAATGCCTAGATGAGAACGTCCCCTTTTGGGCATGATCTATCCACCGTGATGGCAGCCCAAGCCTGAAACCCCAAAATTTTTAGCACAGTCTCCAGGTCATGTTTAATGTGGAGGGATTTCATTGTAACTTGGTAGGATGACTCCTTATGATGTCTAGATGCGAATTTCCCCATTTGGGCATGATCTGCCAATCGTGACGACTGCCCGAGCCCAAAACCTGAAAACCTTTACCACAGTCTACAGGTCATATTTATTGAGGAATTTCATTGTAACTTGGTGGGTTGACTTCATACAATGTCTAGATGAGAAAGTCACCTTTTGGGCATGATTGGGCAACTGTGACGGCTACAGGGGCCCAAAGCCCGAAAACCTTTAGCACAGTCTAGAGGTCATATTTATGAAGGGATTTCATTGTAACTTGGTAGGATGACTCCAAATAATGTCTAGATGAGAACGTCCCATTTTGATCGCGATCATGCAGCCTTGATGGGTGCCCGAGCCCAAAAACCTTTAGCATAGGCAAAAGGTCATATTTATGGAAGGATTTCATTGTAACCTGTTAGGTTGACTCCATGTAATGCCTAGATGATGACATCCCCTTTTGGTCGTGATTGGTCAGTTGTGATGGCTACTAGTGCCCGAAGCCCGAAAACCTTGAGCACAGTCTACAGGTCATATTTATGAAGGGATTTCATTGTAATTTCTTAGGATCACTCCAGATGATGCCCAGATGAGATTGTCCCCTATGGTTGCGATTGTTCAGCCATGATGGCTGCCTGAGCCCAAAGCCCGAAAACCTTAAGCACAGTCTACAGGTCATATTTATGAAGGGATTTCTTTGTAACTTGGTAGGTTAATTTCATATAATGTCTAGATGAGAACGTCCCCTTTTGGACATTATTGGGCTACTGTGACGGCTAAAGGTGCCCGAAGCCCGAAAACCTTTAGCACAGTCTACAGGTCATATTTATGAGGGAATTTCATTGTAACTTGGTAGGATGACTCCAAATAATGTCTAGACGAGAACGTCCCATTTTGGCCATGATCATTCAGCCTTGATGGGTGCCCAAGCCCAAAAACCTTTAGCATAGGCAAAAGGTTATATTTATAGAAGGATTTCATTGTAACCTGTAAGGTTGACTCCATATAATGCCTAGATGATGACATCCCCTTTTGGTCGTGATTGGTCAGCTGTGATGGCTACAAGTGCCTGAAGCCCAAAAACCTTGAGCACAGTCTGCAGGTCATATTTATGAAGGGATTTCATTGTAACTTCGTAAGATCACTCCAGATGATGCCCAGATGAGATTGTCCCCTTTGGTTGCGATCATTCAACCATGATGGCTGCCCGAGCCCGAAGCCCAAAAACCTTAAGCACAGTCTACAGGTCATATTTATGAAGGAATTTCATTGTAACTTGGTAGGTTGACTTCATATAATGTCTAGATGAGAACGTCCCCTTTCGGACATGATTGGGCAACTTTGACGGCTAAAGGTGCCCGAAGCCCGAAAACCTTTTGCACTGTCTACAGGTCATATTTATGAAGGGATTTCATTGTAACTTGGTAGGATGACTCCAAATAATGTCTAGATGAGAACATCCCATTTTGGCCGTGATCATTCAGTCTTGATGGGTGCCCGAGCCCAAAAACCTTTAGCATAGGCAAAAGGTTATATGTATAGAAGGATTTCATTGTAACCTGTTAGGTTGACTCCATATAATGGCTAGATGATGACATCCCCTTTTGGTCGTAATTGGTCAACTGTGATGGCTACAGGTGCCCGAAGCCCGAAAACCTTGAGTACAGTCTACAGGTCATATTTATGAAGGGATTTCATTGTAACTTTGCAGGATCACTCCAGATGATGCCCAGATGAGATTGTCCCCTTTGGTTTATTCAACCATGATGGCTTCCCGAGCCCGAAGCCCAAAAACCATTAGCACAGTCTACAGGTCATATTTATGAAGGGATTTCATTGTAACTTGGTAGGTTGACTTCATATAATGTCTAGATGAGAATGTCCCCTTTTGGACACGATTGGGCAACTGTGACGGCTTCAGGGGCCCAAAGCCCGAAAACCTTTAGAACAGTCTACAGGTCATAAGTATGAACGGATTTCATTGTAGCTTGGTAGGATGACTCCAAATAGTGTCCAGATGAGAATGTCCCCTTTTGGTTGCGATCATTCAACCATGATGGCTGCCAGAGCCCAAAGCCCAAAAACCTTTAGCACAGTCTACAGATCATATTTATTAAGGGATTTCTGTGAAAAAAAACTTACAGCACACTGGAGACATACTTCAACAAATTCGTTTCAAAGCCTCTAGACCAAAATACTAAGTTATGTTACTTTAATTTAACCCGTCGGGGCGAACTGTAAGGAGCGAAAAACATTCAAACGATAAAATGTCGGACTCCTCAAACACGTGTTGTTTTAAAGTTGTGAAAAAATACTGCCCTCGTATTTAAAAAATACACTTTCTGGCATGTTCTTTCATATGATATTCATGAATAAATGTACGATCACTGTTTTTCTTTCATTTGAATGCGCATTTCTTTAACCATTTAACTCCGAAATGCATGTCCGATCAGAATATCGATTCACCCCAAAACAGCCGACTTTGTGGTGAGAGAAAGTCCAACCATAAAATTGGCTTTTGACTGATTTCTGATGTTGGGTGAAGAACTTCCGTTTGAAGTAATTTGGATATCGCCGATGGATATGGCCGTCTTTTTCCTTTCTATTTGTTTATAATAATTTTACCAATTGAGAGTAAAGTTTGTACCGACACCCAGACGGTGGCACAGGGGGGGGGGGGGGGGGGGGATTGGGGGGGTCAATTTTTGAAAATGGAAGTAGTTTTAATCATTTAATTATTTGTTAACCTTTGGCTGCATCCAATGGTAGGTTAAACAGATAGTTCTGTAAAAAGCTCAGCCAAGTCTAACTGAAAAAAATCCTTTTTTTTTTTGCATCAACTTAATTATAGCTCAGGTCGTGAGCTCTCATTTGACCGAGTGCATTCCAGTCAGGAGGCTAGAGACATGTTTTTTTCAGGAAATCATTTTTTAAAAAAAATAATTGAATCTGCCTAGGGATCGGGCCATCACTTTCGGAATTCAGAAAAAAAGTAAGCCTATATGATTTCATTTTCATTTTAATCGAAACTCGGGGCAAAGTTGGCCTGTTTGGCTACACCAAACTATATTGGAGGTCGTTTTGTTGGGGGAGGACTTATCCTGCTGAATCCTTCATGACATTCATTGATGGACCTCGAAATACTCTGTTTCTCTTAGCTACCAGGGATTTCGCAAGGTCCATATTGACTGTATTTCCATAAAATAAAAGATGGGTGGAGTTAGGACTGCAGGCTTAATACTTTTCGTTCTCAGTTTGATGCGATGAGGATTTACCCGCACAGACCAGGTCAATTCTTATGATAGTGTTCACTTGTTCACATCTATTTACATCTCCGCACACTTTTCTTTCAAAATTTTTACTTTTGTCGATTTGAAAAGGGAGCGAGTCGGAAAATATCTTCAGGTTTGTAACTCGACTGGATTTTGTTGTTTTTTTTTTAATTGCGACATACGAATACATCGAACGAATCTTAGAATGTACTACGATCTGTTAACGCCGAACTTTGAAGTTTTCACCATCAAGGAATACATGTAACAAATCATCTCACAATGTATTGGTGTTTCCGTTGCGATTTTCTCTCGATTCTACCTAAATTTTGTCACGATTCTTTCTCCATTCTGCCGCGTTTTATCGACAAAACATTCCACGTATAACTCCGCCCTTTCAGTGGCAAACCTGGAGTTGGTTAGACGTGACGCAGCCCTAGCTACATCCACGCGCGTGGATGGTAAGGTGAAAAACTCTCTCAGAGTCGCTTCGGTCACCGGAGAGCTTCTCTTCGACGGCAAGCTTTCAGCTTTCAGCAATCTATGATAAGATAACTAAGAAAGCTTCGGATTCTCTGCTATTCAAATCCACTTCTAAAAAGTCGGATACAGCAGAAAAGAGTAAGACAGGCACTTCTGGGACAAGTACGCCCAAGAGAAGTTCCTGTAGAGGTTCCTATGCATCCTCTAGGTCTTATTCTAGAGACCGTCAAGGCAGCGACACACGTGGGGGACGTAATTCTGGCCGAGATAACCGGTCAGACGTCCCTAGGTCGACGGGGCGAGGTGCAGGTCGTGGAGGACATAGTTTCTCCTTCCACAAGCCTCGCAGGTCCAGGAGGTGATGGTTTGAACCTCTATCGTGTTCCGGTAGGTGGAAGATTATCGAGTTTTATAAACGATTGGGCGTCAATTACAGACGACCCCTGTGTTCGAGGGGTAATTTCGGAAGTGACTAAGAATATCCTTCAAACGAAAGCCTCCATTAACTCGAAGTCCAAAATGGACTCAGCTTCCGTCAAATCCACAGGAAAGAGACGCTCTTTTATCTGAAGTATACTCTCTTCTGAAGAAGAACGCGGTAGAGGTCGTAGAAGACCAGGAATCACCGGGTTTCTACAGCCATCTGTTTCTGGTTCCGAAACCAGATGCCTCGTTCCGTCCAGTCAAAGATTTGAGCTGGATTAACAAGCTGATCGTCGCTCTGAAGTTCTATATGGAAACAATTCGATCAGTCAGAGCGAGTATTCGGGTGAACGACTATGCTACAAGCATAGATCTCAAAGATGCGTACTTTCACGTCATGGTACATCCGACATTCAGAAAGTATCTACGCTTCGCAGTCCTAGTAGTTGTATATCAGTTCCGAGCGATGTGCTTCGGTTTGAACCTTGCGCCCTGGGCTTTCACTCGAATAATGAACTCGGTAATGATACATTTCCGAGCTCATTCGTCTGCGGTAACGTCGGCCTACCTGGACGACATTCTTCAGGGGTACGGCAACGAGTTAACGCTTCAGAACGATGTGCAGAATCTGCTTCTATTACTCCGATGTCTCGGTTTTATAATAAACGGGGAGAAGTCGGATCTGGTGCCGTCCAAGTCATTCACCCAATTGGGAATGACCTTTGAGACGCTCAACAATCTCGTTCGTCTGCCGTTAACCAGAGCGAAATTAATCAGTTGTTACTCTCACTATTGTCTTCACTCAGACAAAGTTACAGCGAGAGAATTCATCAGACTGATAGGGTTGTGTGGAGCTGCCGCGGATTTTATTCCAATGGGGCAGCTACGCACTTGTCTTCTCCAAATCTTTTGACTCAAAAAGAACAGAGTTGGAGGGTGAAGATTCTTTCGCTCGTAACGTACATCCTCTTGTAAGTCAAGTGAAACAGATTCAGACTTTGGCAGATTTTCAGTGGTTTATTCAGGGAAATAACTTCCACTGCAATTGCCGGATCCGAGTTTTACAGTTTTGACGGATGCCAGTTAAATAGGTTGGGACCCAACATTGAGCCCAACGGTTTTTAAGTGCCAGGGTCCTTGGGATCCGTAGTTCCTAATCAAGCACATAAACATCAGGAATTGATGTTATTTTGGCTTGCGTTATGTCATTGCATGAATGTTATCCAGAATGCCCACAGGCAATTCTGTCCGACAATTCGGCGGTATAAGCGTATTTTCGGAACTAGGGAGGTACTCATTCCATTCTGTTATTCACTGTAACGGAATGAATCCTTCTGTTGGTACTAGAACATCAAGTTCTCCTATTGGTCTGTCGTATTCCTGGTCGTCTGAACGTATTAGCAGACTCCCTTTCACGAAAGGGCCCCTTGTTGCAGTCAAATGGACTTTTAACAACGAGTATTTATATCAGAATTGCTACCTATGAGAGCTGCCAATGATGGACTTTTTTGCGACGCATCTCAACAATCAGTTGCAAGTGTATGTGTCAACATGTTTCGATCCTCGAGCGTTTGCAGTTGACGCTCTATCCATCTCGAGACGGGATAATAGGATATGGGTATCCTCCAGCGCCGTTGATTCAGCAGATATTGCTTAAGTTAAATAATCTCAATGCAATTCTATTGGTAGCACCTCTGTCTCCACAAAGACTGTGCATTAATCTATCCTGTGTCTGTTGTGGCTTATGCTGTGGAAGCTTCCTCCACATTTCGGTCCATACTATAGCTAGATGGATTCTATTAGCTTTCAGTAATGCTTATGATAATATCTTCAACACAGCAGTCTGCGATTAAGATTTTAGCTCTTGAAGTAAGAGTTCTTTCTACTTCAGAGGCTTATGCTAATAGTGTTGCTATTACAGTTCTAATGACGGCTGCATATTGGTTTTAGCCTTTCACTTGCACGAATTTATACCTCAGAAATATTGAGTCCATTTCTAGAGACCGGCATTGTTTAGGTTCGTTATCTGTTGCTCAGAATGTCGTCCACTAAACGGTTGTAACTATAGTTGTGTAGGCTTTTGTTTCCGGCAGTGACTCTGTGCTGCCGCCCTCTTCGCTCTGGGGTAATCGGTCACTTTTAATGAATATAAGAGTCTCATTTATCTGGACTACTTTATTTAGCGGCTTTCCTTTAAAAATAATTACCATAATGGATTATACTGGAGGTTAATAGACATCGGTGATGTTATTATGCTCAAGCACAGAATGGTGTTGTGTCTTTCTCGTTTTGATGCAGAATAGAAAGATACATGTAAAGCCTATTTCTCCTTTCTCCTTGGGGGGATAATTCTGTATATATATAGTTGAGTTATTGGATTGCTTTATGTCCTAGGCCCTCCAACCTTTTTACACTTCAGCTAAGTCTGGGTCATTGGTACAGTATAAAAATGTTAAAAAATTTATAGTAATTTATATATTTTTTATACTTACCAATGACCCTGACGGGGATGGCCCTCCCATGAGTTCGGAACTCATACCTCCCCGCTGAGTACATAACGCTTTTCCAGGCACTGCTTGTAAGAATGACTTTTGGCGCCAATTTCGAGACCTCCTTGACACTGCGCATGCACAGTGGAGGAAAGGTATGGAGGACCATATAGGACATGCAATTTTCGGTTTTAGATGCAAATTTTGGGGATTGGGGGGTAAAATTTGTGTTTGGCCCTAGAATTTAAGAGTTAGCACCAGCTAAGTCTGGGTCATTGGTAAGTATAAAAAATATATAAATTACTATAAATTTTTTAACTTTTTATGCGTTTATCTCAATTTTAGGATGTAAAAGTGCAGGAACTGAAAATAGAAGTAAAATCCTGTATATTGTGTGGGCACAATCATTTCATCTAGTTGGTATATGCTTTTCTTAGGAGGGGCATATGTAGCTTATTCAAGTGAAGTCCCTGGTTTGATATTTAGACTACCATGTCAGGTGAGCGCCCACAGGCCCCCTGGGGCCTCTTGTATTGTGTTCTGTTCACGATGAGCGCTTCAGGCCCTATGGGCCCTCTTGTTTTTAATTCCATTCAAACATATACATAGAAACTGCTGACAGTGGCCAGCAGATGCATGGATATTGCAATCAAGTGAAGTGTGTGGTCATTTTGGTAATTCGATGTTTTATTTTTTGTTCAAAACCAGGTGGCACTTTCAATCTCACACTGAATGGGGGGATTTTTATCTTTTCATTCGAAAGAAAGTTTATTTAATACGTAAATACGATTATATTAAGGGACCAAAAAAGTTATTTATTTGAATACCTGGCTCTGATTATTTTTCTGTGATTTCCCCCCTTTTATTTAACGCATTACATGAAGTGACAGCATTCAAGATTGTGCCGTCTGTGTCCTGACTGATGGTTATCTCATGTTCAGGTCAGTCAGTGTTTTTAGCTCACCTGACTGAAAGTCAGGGTGAGCTTTTCTTATCACTCTTCGTCTGTCCGTCCATCGTCCTGCGTGAAGGTGGTGTTTGGGCCTCTTTCTCCTAAACCACTAGCCACATTTTAATTAAATTTCATGTAAGTAGTGGTTATATAGGGGTATTTTGATTTTTATGCAAATTAGGTTTCGGCTCATATTGAACAGAGGGGAGGGGAAAAAATGGCCAAATTTTTTGAAAATCGTCTTCTAATGAACCACCAGTAGCAGAGACTTGATATGTGGTATACAGAGTCCTTTTGAGGTTTGGAATCAAGTTTGTTCAAGAGAAGTTTGTCGGGCATTATTTGCCTTCGTTTTGGGAGGGGCAAAAATTTTGGCCACGCCTAAAATTTCTATTTTCAGAACTGTGAGGTCGATTTGAACCAAATTTGATTTTTTTTTCTCATTTCCCCATGGGAACCTCGGATGCTAAAAATAGGAAAAACCTTAAACCTGCCATATCTCCAAAACTAAACAGCACAGAGAATTCTTATTTTGTATAAAGCTTACTTTTATCCAGTAGAATAGAATGGTTAAAAAAAATCTCTATCACTTTGATCACAAGGTACCTTTTTCAGGACTTTGAAAAAGTGCTGAGTCGGCACTTTTTAATACTGCAGGCAATGGGAAAAACATTAAAAAATCTTCTTCTCCAGATCCAGCAGGCAGAATCTTTTGATATTTGGTATGCAACATTGTAGGGTGGATCTGATTCAAGTTTGTTCAAATCGGCCCCCTGGGTTCATATTTGAGCTCAGTAGAGGAGCCCAATTTCGAACTTGGTGCATTTCAGGCAAATTTCTTAAAAAATCTTCTCCAGATCCAGCAAGCAGAATCTTTTGATATTTGGTATGCAACATTGTAGGGTGGATCTGATTCAAGTTTGTTCAAATCGGCCCCCTGGGTTCATATTTGGGCTCAGTACAGGAGCCCGATTTCGAACTTAGTGCATTTCAGGCAAAAACATTAAAAAATCTTCTTCTCCAAATCCAGCAGGCAGAATCTTTTGATATGTGGTATGCAACATTGTGGGGTGGATCTGATTCAAGTTTGTTCAAATCGGCCCCCTGGATTCATATTTGGGCTCACTATAGAAGCCTGAATTCGAACTTAGTGCATTTCAGGCAAATTTCTTAAAAAATCTTCTCCAGATCCAGCAGGCAGAATCTTTTGATATTTTGTATGCAACATTGTGGGGTGGACATTGGCATCCAGGGCCTGCTGTTCGGCAGAGGTCAGTGACAGCTCCTGTTAGCTGTCACTCTTGGAACCTTCCTCCAGTGAGTCAGGCTGTCACTCGATGCTTGCCGTCGGTCTCAGAGGATGGGCAGTTGAGGCCTTCTGCCGCGCAGAGGCCAATGGCAGGTTCCTGTCATTCCTGGGACAATCCTCCAGTGTCCCAGGTCCAGCTACCGATCGATGTATGCTGTCAGTCTCTTTAGAGGATTTGCAGGCAGGGCTTTCTGTTCCGCAGAGGTCAGTGATTGCCCCCCTGGGTGTCACAATCGGGACTATCCTGCGGTGTCTTTTCACCGTCTCCCTATTCTGTCTGCTGATCGACGTTCGTCGTCGGTCCCTTCTTAGGATTTGGGTTCTTCTACGAGAAGGGTCCATTGGGAAGACACTCCGTCGGGTGATGCTGCTGCGACGGATTCTCAGGGTGACCTGTGTCAGGCCGTTTTGGCGCTTACCCGGTTGCTTTCAAGCAACCCTCAAGTTGGCTTCCCTGTGCCTGGTGAGGCACAACCTCCTTTGGTCGGTTGCCGAGATGTCTCGCCTGGCCCTTGATACTGCACAGTATTCACAGGAGGTTTCTGCTGGTCCGCCCAAGTTGGGCTGTGTCTCCTCTGCAACAGAGGATGATGATTTTCTTGAAGGTGATGAGCCCCCCTCGTCAGTCTTGGGGCAGGCTTTGGATTTTGTCTTTGGCTTATTGCCAGACATTCAACCTTCAGACCAGCCATCTGTGACCGTCAGGCCGCGGTCCTCTGTGGAGTGCCATAACCCTGTTGAGCCTTCTAGCTCTGGGGCTTTGCGTCCTCTGCAATCGGCTCAGGTTGTTGAGTCCTTCCAGGGCTTAGACGCCAAAATGCGTTCTAAAGCCCTCATAGGTTCTGTTTTTTTCTAGATCTGATGCCATTCTGTCTCCATCGTGGTTTCGGGTTTACGATTCCGTCTGTCCACCAGTCTTCCAAGGGATGACTGCTGTGGATGAGGATTCTTCTTCCCTCAGGTTGACTAAGCCTAAGTCGGCAGTTCTCCTGATTTCGGTAGTTGAGTCTATGGTGGGCCTGTCCCGAGAGATGCTGGGTATGTTATCTCTCGCGGACCATCTCGTCGCTGCCCTGGCTGAATATTTTCCACCAGGGGAGTTTGATGATGCTCAGGTGCCTTTTCGTGTTTTGTCACAGGCTCTTATGAATTTGACACACGCTCACGCCTGTAACGTGCCTAATTTGGAGCTGGCACGCCGGGATGCGGTGTTGGATTCTTCTCCATCCCTTCCTTCTGAGCAGCGTGCTGTTCTGAGGTCTGCCTCTTTGGTTGGACCTCAGTTGTTCCATAGTTTTGTGGAAGCTGTCCGTGGTGAGGTTCTTCGCCATTCGAAGGACCAGCTTTTGCTACGACAGCTGGACCAACCTGCTGCTGCGGGTGGTGGCCGTTCCAGGCCTGCCAAGTGTCCTGCTGCATCTGCGACGTCTGCTACGCCTTCGGCTCCGTCTGCTCAGAAGAAGCACTGATGTGGCCAGGCTCGCTGGCAGCATCAGGGAGGAAAGTCTCAGGACTCTGTTTCTTCCCGAGGGGGTGGTTTCTCCTCTCGAGCGGGCCTCGTCGAGGCCGCAAATGAAGGTCCTCGCCACGATTGCCTCCAGTCGGAGGAAGGCTGTTGCTGTTTTACGACCGTTGGACAGAGATAACGTCGGACACTTGGGTCCTCAACGTCATACAATCCGGTCTGCAACTGTCCTTCCATCGGCACCCCCGTTTATCTCGGGTACCCCTTCCGACTTGGGTCCCTTCCGATTCTCTGCGTTGGGACCTCCTGGTGCAGAAGATCGACAATCTCCTCTCCAAAAGGGCGATCCAGGTGGTCAGGAATACCCTCTCACCGGGGTTTTACTTGAGACTTTTCTTGGTCCGAAGAAAAATGGCCAGTTTCGTCCTGTCATCGATCTGAGTATCCTGAACGAGTACATTATAGCACCTCGTTTCAGTATGGAGACTTTCCGGTCGGTTCATCGTTCAGTTCATCAGGGTGACTTTGCTGCCAGTATCGACCTGAAGGATGCCTACTTCCATGTACCCATTCATCTGGCGTCACGGAAATACCTTCGGTTCTCGTTTCAGGATCGAGTCTATCAATTCAGAGCTCTCCCATTCGGATTGAGCCTGGCTCCTTGGGCCTTCACCCGACTGATGTCACATGTGCTTGCTTTTCACCGTTCTCAGTTGGCTGTGACTTTGTCAGCCTACCTGGACGACATCCTCCAATGGCACCACGATGCTGCTGTTCTGGAGTCAGATTTTCGGCAGTTTCTTTGCCTACTAGTGTCGCTGGGTTTCAGAGTCAATCGCGAGAAGTCGGATCTCCTTCCTTCTCAGCAATTTTGTCATTTGGGGATGGATTTCGACACTCTTCACAATGTGGTGTCGGTTCCCAATGCTGGGGTGACAATTCTTTCCACCTTGACTCGGAACCTGCTTCAATCTTCCTCGGTCTCGGCCAGGACTTTCCTTCGGATGCTGGGCCTTTGCGGTTTGGTGACAGATCTCATTCCGCTCAGTTGCTTGTTTGTCCGACCTCTCCAACACTTCCTATTGGATTGTTGGCATCTGAATGTAGATCCGCTGAACCTGGAACTTCCTATTCCTCGGTTCCTGCTTTGTTACCTCCACCCTTGGTCCGATGTTCTCTGGCTGACACAGGGTGTTCCGTTGGATCTTCCTTTGGCCGATCGCATCCTTACTGCGGATGCTAGCGATCAAGGCTGAGGTGCGATGTGGATCCTCTCGGTCTGTTCACTCACGGCGAGTGGGACAGCGAGCAGGTGGGCCTTCATATCAACCAGAAGGAGCTCCTTGCTCTTCTGTTGAGTTTTCAGCTTTGGATCCCTCACCTGTCGGACCACATTGTCCTACATCTTTCAGACAATTCAACAGTAGTGGCCATCAGGTCTCTCCTTGTCCAGATCCTTTGGCATTTGCAGTAGATGCTCTGTCTCTGGACTGGACAGGTTGGATCGGCTATGCCTTCCCTCCTGCACCGATTCTTCAAGTATTGGCGAAGATTCATGCTTGCAGTTGCAGGATCATTCTGATCGCACCTCTGTCTCCACAGAGGGTGTGGATCAATCTGCTGCGGCCTCTGTTGGCAGATCGGCCGATTCGTCTACCTCTACGTTGCGATCTTCTTTCCCAGGGTCATCCCAGGAAGTATCACAACCTGGCGAGCCTATCCCTTCATGCCTGTCTTTTTTTTTCAGGTCCTGTCTCCGATGTAGAGGTTTTTCAAGACGATCAGTGGATTGCATTTCTGCATCGCGGCGACATTCCTCTGGCATGACTTATGCTGCAAAGTGGAAAGTTTTCTGCCGCTGGTGTACAGATCACAATGTGGATTACCGTGATCCGTCAATCACTCAAATTGCGGATTTTCTGGTATATCTTTTTGACTCCAAGGGCCTCCAACCTATTATGATTAAGGGCTATCGGTCTATGCTGTCTGATACTTTCTCTTATGTGGGAAAGCGGTGCATCGGTCGTAATCTTTTTCTCTCCATATTCATTCGGCACTTTTCTTTGAAGAGGCCTCGAGTTTTGCGTCTTACACCCAAGTGGAACTTGGCATGGGTGTTGCATTGTTTGGAGGTGGCGCCATTCGAGCCTTTATCCGAGACCAATATGTGTTTTCTCACCTATAAGACGGCTTTCCTTCTAGCGTTTGCTTCTGCTCAACGGGTCAGTGAGCTTCATGCACTATCTGTTGATTCTGCTTTCTAAAGAAATGAGGCTAACAGTGTCACCTTCACTACTGATTGCTCTTTTCTGGCCAAAAATCAACTTCCTGATTAGGTACCTCCTCCCATCTGCATTCGGGCTCTCCCTGCTGTCGATGGCCAGAGGCCTCTTCTTTGTCCTGTTCGTGCGATCAAGACTTAAATTAATTGCACTCAGTTCATTCGGAGGGGTCGGAAGAGATTCTTTCTGTCTCTCATTCCTAAGAGGCAGTCTATCTCTTCCCATTCTATTTCCAGGTGGATCTGTCTTGCAATTAAGATCCATTCCCGCTTGTCTGCTTCGGATCTTGTTTCGAACCGGTTTAATTCTCATGAGGTTCGTGCCATTTCTACATCCTGGGCGTTCGCCAATTCTGTTTCGCTCCAGGATGTTATGAATGCGGCTTACTGGAGGAATGCTTCTACCTTCTCCTCTTTTTATCTCTGCCACCTACAGCAGCGATCTGAGGACTTTTATTCTTTAGGCCCTCTCGTTGCTGCTCAGGCTGTTGTGCACCCTCGTTAAATTTGTTTTTATCGGGTTTGTGCTTCGCTCGGCCTTGTTCTTTTCAGGTGCTTCTTTCTTTCTTCGTTTACAGGTTTCGCTATTGTTCTCTGCCCTCCTTGCTTTTCTTTCTGCTGCGCTTGTTGGTATTAGTTATGTGATTCACCTCCTCCTATTGTTTATTCAGCCAATTGTAAACAATTGTGAGTAGGTTGAAAAGAAATTAAAATTTTTTGGTAAATTTTGTTTCTTAACATACCTACCACAATTGTTTACCGGAGGCCCACCCTCCTTGGGGATATCTTGGATATCGATGCCTCCCCGCTAAATCACAAACTTCTCATTGGCGGAAATACGGAATTGACATTACGGGTAGTTGCGCATACGCTCGGTAAATGCAAGAGGTGTGCAGAGAGAGTACCTGTAATTTCGAGCGCCGGCCTTGCTCGACCCTTTTTCGATCTTTTTCATGCTTTTGCACTCTATTACTTTTCCAACTTGTTTGGAAAAGTTTATCAAAGCTTGAGTTAGTTCCGAAGTAGGGCTTGCACTTACGTTACAGCCAATTGTAAAAAATTGTGGTAGGTATGTTAAGAAACAAAATTTACTAAAAAATTTTAATTTTTCTTTCATATTAGCTTTATATTCACTATTTACCATCACTTTTTGAAACCAAGATGGAAACTGCTAATCAAATTTCTAAAAACAAAAAATGCCGTAGGTGAACAGATACACCGTTAGTCGCCCCTCCCCCACCCCATCGCCATTCAAATTTGATTATTTTTCCACTTTCAGTCTGAAGAAATATGGGCTGTGAGTCCCCAATGGAACAAGCAAAAGTTCCAAAGAGGGTCCATAAATTATGTTTTCAGGGCTAATTGGACTCTCAGCCCCACCAAATTTGTCTTTCCTAAGGGGAACCATAACTCGAGCTAATAGTCATACACTGCCAGTCTCACCTATACCCACCCCATCTGGCTACTACCATGCCCCCTTCGCTACAATGCAGGCTACTATGCTATACACACCTTCTCATGCAACTGAACCACATTACTGAACAAACCTTTCTTGCAGTCGTACCATAGTGTGCTGTTAACACACCTGCTATTTTCAACCTTGGGCCAAACTGGGCCACTGACAGGCACTACCCCACACCCAACCACCAGCGTAACACTCAGACTTAGTCAACGACCATTGCCATGCACCAGCAGCTAAGAGTCAATGTACCCATCACACATCACTAACCATACCCCCTTGCTTCCCCGGGGATGAGGCAGGAGCCTGGCAGGTGATCATTGAGCACTGTGATGGCCCCATTGCGACCACTCGCAAAACCGCTTCTTGGGAGCCTTGTCCAGCCCCTCTGGACAAGTTCACCCTGCCCACCACCAACGGACGCACTGCCCTCACTATGACTCTCAAGGGCTTCACCTACAACCTTCATACACCTACTTGAGTAAATGCAGTCTACGACTCCAATACCAAATCGGTCGTTGTTATGACTGCATCCCATTTACAACTCTAACACCATCATCATGTTAGTTATTGTTATGCTTGTACAAACACCTCACTTCCACCTTATTCTGTACCACCTATAATTACCTGTACTTGGTTCTTGACAATTCTCTTACGAAAACAAAACAATCAATTAACGAAGACACACCTCCATTCATTGTCTTAGCCAATACCTGCGATGTGTATTCGTCGCAACAACCCGTCACATCATTCCTAGACATCACATGCTCACCTGCATGAAGTCTCATACCATTCCGTTCATCATTTCCTTCATGACAGTGATAGACTCCAGTTTGTTTATCAGAAGCCATTTTGAAATACCTTTCTCACCACAATCGAGTTGTGATTTTTCCAATTTTGACTCGCTCACACTGCTTCTACCACTGTTTTTACAACACATTTGAATATATACACACACTCGTTATTACCACAGGCAGTTATTCCAACTTCACATTTTTCTTTTATTGTTTTTCGCTTTCACCACTTTTTAATTTTTTATGTGATTGTGTTACCTGCCGGACCCATTCTGAGTGACCCATACCTGTGTCTTTACCCGACACGGTCGCTCAATACCTTCAACACGATCCATTCTACCCACCACTCACCACTGTAGAAATTTTCACTGATAAAGCTATACCAGCCCACTAAAGTTGACCATCGACAGCGAAGGGACCCCTCCCCGAAAGCAATTCTGTGCGAACATACACCAGCTGTTGATGCTCGATTTGGCACCCTACGACCACCAACATTTGACAAACTTTAATTATACTTCTGTCATCATTAGTATCGGACCACCACAGAGGCTTCCACCCACCTGAATCCGATTTTTGTAACACTACCACTGGAATACCACCGATCTCTGAATTTGTTTGTTTGATAAGGCTGCACAGGCCGAAACGTTGATTACACTTTGGGGAAGTTAATTCCGGACAAATACCATTAGAGGTCCACCTCACCTCATTCACCAGTAACCTGAAATCTCCATCTCCACCATGGAGAAGTTACACCCCAAAACACACCGTTCATTCAGGCCTGGCATTCTTAAAAATGAAGGAGGACTAAAAATCGCTCCTCTTGCATGGCCAAGGGGAGCGATTAGCTCTCCTTAAGCTTACAGAAGCTAAAAGTGGCAAAATGAAATTTTACTTTTAATGAATTCAGCCTTGTAGGCTTTGTACATTTTATTTAGTATTCAGAGTTAGAAGTCTCTGTGAGACGGCTACACTGCCCCTCCCACACCTCTGGGCCTCCGTAAGGCCCGGAGATGTGGGAGGGGCAGTGTGTCCGTCGTACAGAGACCACTAACACAGCAGCGATCTGAAAAGGTTTGGGCTTTAGGAATAGGCTGTTATGGTAATCATCAGTTTCTAAGGCCAGGAGGGCTAGTTTTCGCCCCTCTTAATTTTTTTAAGGCGAGCAGTCGGTGAGTGAATAAATAGCTCTCCTGAAAATACCAGGCCTGTTCATTCCGTCTACAACTTAATAATACCAGGCGCCTCATATTTCGGGAGGCGGATGCACACCATAAAAACTGCCTTTACCAGCATTACAACTTACAAAGCGTCGTCCTTATAGACCTCTTCAGTACCATCAAAATGGATCTGCACCAGACTGAAATTTGAGAATGACATGTCCTCTGACATCAACGCTCTAGCTCTCCAAACCACCCAGCGTTGGCACAGCTCCTACAAACTCAATATCATAAACGTACCTCTGATGACTCAGGTGTCTGAGTACCTTAACCACCTGCCTCCACCCAATGTTATCGAGTGGGACCAACCTTCTTTCCTTGAGCTTTTTCATAAAACCATAGAACGTTTCTCCTCCACTGACCTTACCAAGTACAAACTGACTAACAACACACGCTTCAAGGAAGCAATGGCGACCGCTATACCGTTACAAGACCAGTGTTCTACCCCAGTGTCCACCACCACTGTAACCTCAAAGGGAATCACATGCCACTCACAGAGTGAGACCACAACTAACTCACCCGGGACTTGCTCTTCATACCACACCCAGCGGGTGACCCCACTGTGTGACATTCAATGCACCACATCTGATTCGCTTCCCTGCCCAGCCAAACGTTGGAAGCTAGAAATGACCAAAATCCTTCCTCCGCGGGCATCGAGTAGGGGCAATACACCCTGCACCCACTGCCTCCACTAAGGCCAACCATTATATGAAGTGACGAATGGGAGCAAAATGGAGGCGAGTGGAAAATCGCTCACCTCAAATAAAGTTTGCAAGAGTGAAAACTGTGAGGAGAGTGAATTTGATTGAGTGTTGATTTCAATGTTTAACTTCAACTAGTACTGACAAGCGTCCTTTGAAATGAATGTATGAATACAACTGAACACGAATAGAAATTTTGACTGTGAAAACATGTAACCCACTGAAATTAGTACTGGATTTTAAATGGCAGATTATTAAAATCGTGGAAAATGGATGCATAAATTCCAAATGGAACACATTAATTCGTGTCACTGGTGAAGTGGAGCGACAGGTGTCACATGTATAAAAGAAAACAAGGAACGGGGCAACATTCCGCATGTCTTTAATAAAAAAAATACGGAAGTATTAAAACAGTTCTCAGATCTCAGAATGGCCACCATTTTTTTTTATCTGAACATGCGTGTCCGTTTTGTTGCTCAGGGCGAGTTCTCAATGTACAACCCTCTTACTGTTAGCGTGTCGTGTGTGGATGTATAAGCGAACTACTGTGTGTCATGTTCATAACTACGGAAAGGAAATTGTTTGGAATTGTACTTTAAAAGCTTCAAATTGTAATTCTTCAAAATTTCCCAACATCAAAACTTAATTTAATGTTTCTGTTGACGCAACTCAAAAGGATTAAAAAACACACCCAAGAATAGAGGCGAGTGATTATTCGCGCACCTTGGACAATTTTTGCGTGAGCGATGGTGTGCGAGAGCGATCGCGCGTCTTTCCTATGCATCACTGATATGACCACACCCAGCTGTACACTCACACGTCCCACCTGACAAAAAACAAAGGATGTTTCCGTGGCCACTCTTTCGAGGGCACCACCACCATCTGCCACCTCGATGTGTACTTCCACCTCAACCGTATTGAGTACACTTATGACCCCTTGTACCATCCAACTACCATGGTCACAAACCACTGTACCAAATGAATCCTGGCCTATCCAACCAGACTTATATGAACAAAACATTATTTGCACTTGGCTGAATATGAAACATGAGAAAGGAAAATGTTGGCTTTTGTTCCCGAGACCCTCACTTTTTATGAAAGCCCCAATAGAGTCTTCAAGCATTGAACCATCCACAATCCGTGAATTCAAAAGAACCAAGTCAACAAAGTTAACTTTGACATCTATGAACAGCTCAGCTGACAATCATTTTAACTCCCCCCACAGTGGACCTTGCATCTGAATTTTGTTTCATTGCAATGTTTTTATAGAAAATGCTATTGTTCCGACTAGGCAAACCTGGAATCCAGAGTCAACTTCAGGCTATATTAGCATAAACAACGACTAGTCGACTGATTGTTTGAAAACTACCATCTGTCCACATGGATGCCCACCATGAACCACCCAGGCACAACAACCCCCGACCCAGGGTTGACATTTCCCACCACGTCAACCTCCACCCGGCTTGCTCATTGCTCTACCAAAGAAACCATTCTACGAAACTTAACCCGCATACTCGGCACAAAACAAGCATGACTAGACTGTGATGCACCAATTACCAATACACATCCTCCCACGGTCAACCGACTACCCTCATGCTCTGACTGTCATACCAATTGGCGTACTAAAAATACCAGGGCGCGTCGCAAACAACAAGTGCAAAGACAATCATATCGTACCAAGTTGGCTGATAAAGCTAGCAAGCACATCACGAACCTATCAACCCTAAGTTCACATGAAAAACTTGTGCTGGGCAAAGGGTTAAAATTCATACCAACGCCTCCAAAACCCACCAAATCATTCAATGGGGACATCCAACTGCTTCATAACAGAATGCGGTTGAGGTTAATACACGCTGACCAACGGTGGCGGTTCATTACCTTTCAACCTATACCCTCAGTTCACATGAAAAACTTGTACTGGACAAAGGGTAAAAATTCATACCAACACCTCCAAAACCCACTGGATCATTCTTCAGTGGGGACATCCAACTGCTTCATAACAGAATGCCGCAACAACATGACCAATGCGCTTACCAACCTACGCCATAAGCGACTACCCTCATGCTCTGACCATTGTACCAATTGGCGCACTAAAAATACCTGGGAGCGTCGCAAACGACAAGTGCAAAGACAATCGCATCTTATAAAGTTGGCTGATAAAGCTAGCAAGCACATCACGAACCTATCAACCCTAAGTTCACATGAAAAACTTGTGCTGGGCAAAGGGTTAAAATTCATACCAACGCCTCCAAAACCCACCAAATCATTCAATGGGGACATCCAACTGCTTCATAACAGAATGCGGTTGAGGTTAATACACGCTGACCAACGGTGGCGGTTCATTAACCCTTTCCACAAAAAAACCAATACTGCTCCAACCACCTGTCACAATGTCTCAGTTAAAACATACCTATCCAAAACCAAAATAGAACTACAGCGCTGCCTCAATCCCTCACGCCTAAACCACGGCCGCAACAATATGACCAAGGCAGAGTGCATTGCGCTTACCAACATACTCTGTAACCGTGACATTGTTATTTAACAATCTGAAAAAGGCAAATAAACTGTTCTGCCCAGAAGGAGCACAGACCAAACCACGTACCCTCCCACTGGCTTATTGTTCCCATCAGAAACCACATACCCTCACAACCCATTCAGTATTGACAACCATCACCCTTAGCCCTGTGGTATGAACCCATACGACATGAGTAACAGGCACTGCATGAGTCACAAACCCTACCACTGAGCGATCCACCTTCTTCCATAAAGGGCTTTTCCTGAATTACATTGAGGCATTCCCATCTATGAGTACTACATGTACATACCCGGGCACCCAACCCGGCATAATTCGTCCAATGTACATACCCACTGTGATGTAGCATTCGTGGTAGCATTGCAATGCACTATTCTACCACAATAGCTCCCCCTTACAGTTAAAGCTAGAAGTCCTGTCATGAAATGCACACAAATAGCACGTCGATCTGCGAACGAGTGTTTTTGGGTGTGGTTCAAATTTCAAGCCATTTTGTACCAAAATTAGTGCAATCAGTCTTTTGTACAGAACTTCTGTATGAAAGTTCTGATTTGAATAAATTTTTGTATGAATGTTCAGTAACATGGAATACATCACCTATAGTACGGGTTTTTTTCTCGTGCAGAAATTATGCAAATTAGATGAACTTTGATTTATTCAGTGCTACTTACACAATGTAAGCACACATGTCAATACGGCTCAGGGTAGAGGCTGTATTTATGAACCAATCTTCACAAAACTTCTTGGGTACCTTTGTTATCACCTTGGGATGAGAACGAGTGTTTCTGGGTGCGGTCCAAAATTCAAGATGGCTGCCAGTGGCCATTTTGTACCGAAATTAGGTCCAATCAGTTTTTTGTCACAAGTTCTATACAGCTCGTATTTATGAACTGATCTTCACAAATTTTCTTGGGTCCCTTTGTTTTCACCTTGGGACAAGAACGAGTGTGTTTTGGGGTGCCTTTGTTGTCACTGTGCTATGAGAACAAATATTTTGGGGTTCAGTCAGACCCACTCTGGGACTCAAAGATTTCTTTTCTAGTTTAGCAGCGGACTGTCACCCACCTTTACAATACTTTACCTATACATTTAATACAGGCTTCGGTCAGTATTTATGTACAGACCGTTACAATACTTTATATGTACCTTTGTTATCAGGTCATTACCTAGATGTTTGTCATTGCTGTGTCACATACTATACATGTACATGTCTTAACAAGTTGAGCTACAGTGTCATTGACACTTACATTTTCTCATGGAAAATGAAAATTTACTCTAATTTGTCATAGAAAATCGTGGATTCTCTGGAATTTTCAGAAACGTATGTGAGGTCAAGAACCAGAAGTGAAGTTAGTGAACACTGATAGATTGATTCCACTCAAAATCTCCTATAACTGCAACTAGGTGAATGCCATAAAACATGTTATTTTAAATGTTTTTCAAGGATGAACCCAAACAATAAAAGGTGGATGACACCAGGTCATTGACGCATTGCATGATTGCCAATGATTGCACAACTGAGATTATCATAGAGAGATTAATTACAGTTGAATTACTTCAATTTACTTGCACATTTGTGTGGATATTGGCCACTGAATTCACTGGACAATGGACATTAATCTTGTTGCAACTCTGAAAGATAAGCGGGGGGAGGGTCAGGGCCTGACCAAGGGTGTTACTACCAGTGAAAACTTACTGAAAAGCCCAGAAGTTGAAGAACATATATGTTTCTTCTACCCGATTCAATGTGTGGAGGTGGGGGGCATGGTACAAGTCCGAAGGACAGAGAGGCCAACTGATAGCTTGGCAAGTTATTTAATGAATCACTCGATGCAGTGAGATTATTCACAATGAATCGAGTGATTCAGTAAATAACTTGCTAGACTAATCAGTTATCACAGTAACTTGTCATGTTCATGAGATGTCAGCGCTGAACCTGTTAACCCTTTACCCAACGAATCGCCCGCTTCCGCCCGCGTAATATGCAAATTCAGCAGTTGAAAAAATATTATTTTTCAAAAAAATTCAACAAAACCATAGCTCGTTCCAATGAGGGGTCACATGATATGGTTTTGTTGAAATTTTTTGAAAAATATGAAAAAATGATATTTAAAATTATAAATTTTGATGTCGTCTGCGTTGGGTAAAGGGTTAAGTTATTATGTAGTTGAATGTTGGGAAATTGGGTCAGTTTTTTACTATTTTCAGTGTTCTATGTATATACCAAATACCGTACTGAAACAGAGGTATTTACCAGAAAAATGCCGATACCGAACCTGAAATTTCAATACCGCACAGCTCTCATGTACAAAGACTTAAGAAATTTTACATTTGAATACCTATACTGCTGCATCTATACTAAAAGTTTTATAACAGTCACTATGCAATTATGTTCACGCAGTCTCTGTAGTTTCTGTTAAAATGTTCTTATACTATTGAAGAAGAAATTGTAATTTGCCTTTAAATCAAGACTCCATTAGGCGAGCAATTTAAACTTAATGTAAATCAGTGTCCTGAACTGGGTGAGGCCTTATGACTAACCAGTTGAGAGTACCAGTTAAATTAGTTTGAGTGGGAACTGAGATTTGGAAAAGTTGTGCCCAAATTTCATTGGGAAAGGGTCCCATAAATGGCCCTGCAGATACTAGGGCTGAAACGGTTGGCTGATTTTCACAACCGACTAGCCGAGAGCTATAACTGGTTAATATCTGGTTATCCGTTTCATTATTTCCCAGAATATTTCATCAAAACTAGATGAATTGGAAAGCAGTATTCGCTGAAACCATTCAGTAGTGTGTATACAAATGAACGTTGTCGGGTACTCAACAACATTCATCTGTACACATACTACAGAATAGTTTCTGCGATTATTCAGTACTCATGGAAATTGCCAATCATTAACAAAATCTTGAACTCCAAAGCTGATTATTCCTCAATATATACAACACGGCTTCGAGGTGTAATCTATCCCAAAGGAAAAGCGGCAGATTTACTATGTTTAAACCGTGGAATGATGATGCCTATCGATATTTCAGATAACCGGTTGACTGTTTTTCCAATCGGTTTGGTAGAGTTGAAACTAGAAGTCGTGTCACAATTAGCGCAGAACATGCTATTAGTTAACATGCTCCTTACTGCAGTAAAAGGAAATAATCCACTAAAATACACAAGGATACAAGCAAAGTGATCCAAAATATAAAGCGCATGCAAAGTTTCATCACATGGATCACCGGGTTGCACCTGGTGATCCATGTGATGAAAGTTTGCAAGTATTTCTTGCAGTATTGATAAGGACTGGAGTAGGGCTGTCGCGATTATTCGATTCACCGTCGACTATTGAAGTAGTCGACGTTTTTTTATTTTTAGTCGATCGTCGTTCATTTTCAAGGTGGTACACGTCTACTACACGTCGGTGCTAAATTGCATTGTTTTGTGAGGTGAATGATCAATGAAGGTGAATAACTTTAAATATCTAACCATAGTTAACATTCATATCCGGAAGACTGTACGACTGTCACTGACTGTGTAAGATAGAACACTCACAGTTACTCGAGAAGAATAGATTCTTCTGAATTTCTCCAGCCTTGTACACACGAATGCACCCATTGGAAAACCCAAAGCGCGGAAGTGACAAAATTATGACGAAAGTCAGAACGTCAGATCACTTCTCAAAGTTCGGAACTTCAGACTAAGATCCAATTTTAACAACTGACGAGGGAATGCATATATCTCAATGTTCAAAATTTCGAGAAACTTATTGCAGAAAGGAAAGATATGCAGGAACGTTCTTTGGTAAATTCATTTTAATTCATCGGCTTCAATCTAGTTCAAACTTGGACCCGCAGTCAGTAATATTATTTTTGGGGTTGGTACATCCTACAGGATGTACCAACCCCAAAAATTATATTACGGACTGTGGGTCCAAGATTGGACTACATGTAGCTTCAGTCGGGACCGATTTGTTGTTCCCACAACCCCACTTCGTTTGAACACACTGGTGCCATTGTCATTTTCAGAGTTTTATGAACAGAAGAATGATTTGCTAAAAAATCATGGGAAGCGACTATTAATCGACTAACCGTCGATTACTGGTCACGATTAGTCGATTACAAAAGATGATAGTCGCGACAGCCCTAGACTGGAGTGCACTTTTCCAGCTTGCTATTTCATCAGAACAGTGCACAATAGTATGACAGGACTTCTAGTTTCAGCTGTAGGTAACTGTTTTTAAACCGGTTATCCATGCTAGTAGATGCCCAAAAGAATCCTTGTAGCTACTTGAAATTTCAGTATTTTGACATCGGTATGCAAGGAGTTAATATCATATTTCTTTACAGTAAACCTGACCTGCATTGGATAGCTGACATAGTCTCTCCTCCCAGCTATTGACCATTTGACTAGTATTTTCAAAATTTAATTTTACAACTTTTCAGTCTTCAAATGTTGAAAACTTTCCTCCACATGTCATCAAACAAGTCTCAAAAGAAATGGCGGAATTAGTCTCCAATCCTCCAGAAGGTGTAAAAGTGTTTCCAAATGATGAAGATATTACAGATATTCAGGCATCTATAGAGGGACCAGGTACGTGTGTGGTTTGGTCATTTAGCAATACAAGAGTTCATATTTTTCATTCAAATCTGTTTGAATCCAAATGTTACATGTATACTTCATAGTATAAGTTTAAAACTCACGTTCTGTTGGAATTAGACTCATTGCTAAAGAGTAATAAAGTGTTCTTTCAGGTGGATGAAGTTCTTGTAAGTGCTTGAATGTTAAATCTTATTTTCAGGGTAAAAAATCCCTTAAAAACACTTTTTTCAGGAAATGTTACATTGGTAACAAGGTTCGCACAAAATTGAAAGTACTTGAATTTAGGCCTTGCATAAGTGCTGAATTCATTTTAATTCCTTCCAGAGGTTCACACAAAATTGAAAGTACTTGAATTTAGGCCTTGCATAAGTGCTTGAATTCATTTTAATTCCCTCCAAAGTACCAGAAAACTAGACATTGACACAAAAAATACTTGAATTCGGAAAAACAATTGGGCTTAAACATGTTGCCAACTTGAGAACAAGCCATCAGCAAGAAAAATTGCTGATCAATACTCAAAATCAAGTGCTGTTCACTATATTGTTATTACAAAGGTCAGGGCTCGGTGGCTCAGAAGGAAGAGATGCAGACTTCTGTAGCAACTGTGTTGTGTCCTTGGGCAAGGCACGGTGGCATTCTGTACTAAGGCGTACTTCACGTCGAACGTGCACTTGTCTTCAAACAATGCTAACCCAACTTGTGTGGAATTAGTATGTTGGGAAGCTGACAGTTGCTTGCCATTGCTCAGTGGTTCTCGCCGAATACTCTGGCTTCCTCCACCCGTAAAACTGTTGTGGTCATGATTAGCCATTGTGCAGAAATATGACCTTAAACACCCATGAATTAAAAAAATAAAATAAATAAATAAGTCTTAAGAGGTTGGGGGGTGGGGAGGGGGGGGGGGAGTAGTAATTTCAAGTTTGTCCAAATAAAGTTCCTGTGTTAACATTTGAGCTCTCAATGGTACCCAAATTTTAATTTCTTTTCAAGAGAAGAATATTCTTTAAAATCTTCTCAAGAATCACCATTTAGAAAGGTTTGGTATTTGGTTTACAACACCGTATCACTGGATTAATATTTTTTGAATATTTTAACCGGGTAAAATATGACAAAAATCTTTAAAAATCTCCTTCCTCAGGTCCACCACTCAGAATCTATTCATATTTGATACACATATATTGGGAGGGGAGTGGAGGCTCTATTTCTATGGTAGCATCACAATAATAGAAAATATCATCTGACCTGGACAACAGAGTTCTGAATAATGAAATGATTTCATCCCTCTGTAGTACTGACTAGCCTAGAGACATGTACTGAAAAGAATTGAAATCCGTTAACTTTTGTTTTTAAGTTATGGCATAAAGAAAGTTCGGACAGACTGACAGATAGATGGACGGAGCGAGCTCTGTGCTATATCCCTCCCTTGTGGGAGGGGATAAAAAGTAACAAAGTATGTGGTAGAAGCCTAATTTGAAATTTAGAGAAACTAAGTTCGAAAAGCATTGTGAAAAGGGTTAAATTAATGCCAATATTATTTTAAAGCATTGTGTACAGCTTCAGTAGACTTTGCCTGAAATGAAAAAAAGAAATGACGTTGAAACAAAGAGTGTGGAGAATGAAAGGTAGAACCCTGAAAAGCAGAACTTTAATCTGAAACTTTAAGCTGGGAATACTAAGTAAAATTGACTGGCAAAAAAGGGTTAAATATTTCCTAAAACCGATAAAAGAAATCATTGATGTAAATGGAATCATTAAGTTGTATTGACCATGCAAGAATTAAGAGTAAAAAAGTATGTGGCAAAGTCTAATTTCAAATACAACGAAAGTGAGTCGGAAAACATGTTTAAAAGGGGTTAAAATCATGCCGATATTAATGAAAATCACTGTAGAAATGTTCAGTAGATAGTAGACATTGTCCCAAATAAGAAACAGTGACATTCCACTGAACTGTTTGAAGAATTAAAGGTGTAATTTTAACCCTCCCCCCTCCAAAAAAAAAATGTAACCAAAAACTTTAACCTGGAAGTGGTAAGTTAAATTGCCATACAAAAAAAGGTTAAATATTTCCCAAAATAACATGAAACATAAAAAAAAAAAAATGAGAAGGATACAATCAATAGTAATATTAATTTAAAAGAAAAAAAACTAAGGTTGACTAAAAAACTTTAACCAAAACTCCAAATGTTAACAGACGGACAGACAAAAGTCATGATTAAACAGGAAAAAAAAACAAAAACACTTGAACCTTCAGTGAAAAACTTTAACCACAAACTTTAACAAAAACTCTAAATGTTAACAGATGGACGGACAGACAGACAAAAGTCATGACTATAGCCCTCACTGTAAACAGTCGGGCTAAAAATTGAAAGGCATCCAGTATAAAGAAATCATTGATAAGGGGACTTTGCCAATGTAAATCAGTATAATCTGAATATACCTCAACTACAATACTGGTAACAGAGGATTTTTGTACTGGACAGTAGGGAAAGTGTTTATTGCATGTTTTTCATGCATCAATCTGTTAACCATAAATTCAACACAAAAACTCAACAGATGAGACAGGCACTTCATTCCATGTAAATAGGCTAAATATTCTCAAACATGTATTTTAACGGGGAAACTTGAGAAAATTTTGGTTCTTGAAAAAGTGAAAGACAAAGATAAATCAATTTGTGGAAATCCCATCACTTACCTGCATATTGCTTATGGAAAACATCTATTATTGCAAAGAATATCAGTGTCTTCCTTAAGTCTGTAAAAAAATATATAGAGAGTAAATCGCTTGACTGGACTGGTTACGTGAAATAATTCATGAGAGGTGAGGGACATTGTACAAACACGAGTGCGTGAATGCGCACAAGTTTTTTACAATATAGTCCCTCGCCTCAAATGAATTATTTCATGTAACCAGTCCAGTCAAGCGATTACTCTGTTTATTACTTTTCATTATTAACAATAATTATATTATTTAACCCTTTACCTAAAGTAACGGCCAAAAACAGCCAGCGCTATTCTCAAAACTCGCCAAATAATTTATTTTTCAATTTTTGTCTCTAAAACATAGGTTATGACCCCTCATTGGAACGAGCTCGTTCCAATGAGGGTTTATATTTTCAACCACATTCTCATTGTATATTATTTACTATTCCGTTTTTGCGAATGTTTTGTTTTTGACATCACGCGATTCGACACTGAATTTTTCGGTTGATGAATTATTGTTTTTGGAGTTAGGTGTCAATCTGGGACTGTCTGGACAGGATTTCTTCACTCTGTTGAGGGCTGAATTTTTGGGTTTTTTTCAGTCCCTGTCGACCGTCTGGGTTCTGTCATGTACCCACCGTTTTTTTTCTGCCACCTTCTCTCGTAGTTGAGGGTGTTCTTCTACTTTCTGTTTCTGTTGAGTTCACCTTTTTCTTCTACTGCTCTCACCTCTGTTATTTCCAGTTCGGTTCCTTTAGGGCAATTCCTTTTGCCCTGGCCTTGGTACATTCTCGTGGCCATTTCTTCTGCACCCGTGGGTGGTGTGGAATGCTGTCGTTTCGGGAGCTTCCCGACTCGACCACATCTGGTGTGAGTTTACCCCCTCTGTGGGGAATGTGCAGCTCCTCCTGCCCCCGAGGGTGGGGTGGGGGTGGGAACACTGTCGTTTCGCCCCCCCCCCCCCTCCGACTCGACCACGTCTGGTGTGAGTTTGACCCCCTCCGTGGGGGATGTGTAGCTCCTCCCACTCCCACGGGGGGTGGGGAATGCTATCATTTCGGGGTCACCTGATTCGACCACGTCTGGTGAGAATTGCTCCCCCTCCGTGGGGGATGTGCAGCTCCTCCCGCACCAGCGGGGTGGGGAACGCTGTCGTTTCAGGGCTTCCCGGTTCGACCATGTCTGGTGAGAGTTATTCCCCTTCCGTGGGGAATGTGCAGTTTTTTGACTGTGGTGGATCCTGCGGGAGCTGTTGGATTTCTGGTCAGTGACCGTTGGGAACGGCGAGCGATCGCGCCAGCGCACCATCGCGCACCGCTTTTTCGTATACCGCGCGTAATTAGTCGCGCACGTTTATCTTCCGGTCGTGTTCAAAGCCTTCGTCGGAGAAGTGCAAAGTACGGAAGAACCTGTCATGAGCAGGGGTCAGCCGAGTGGGCGACTTGGGCGAAGAAGTCGCCTTGTCATTCCTCAAGTCGCCTTGGCTTACATTGGGGGTGAAATTCAAGTCGCCCTCCCAAACTTCCTTGGGAGACATGGCAGTTTACTGTATTTTCTTATGTTTTATTTTTTAAAAACACACGCTTCTGCAAAAAACAGTAAACGCGGTTGCTGTTAAAGTCCGTCACACGGCTATGAAAATAGCCTAAACTAGCCCAATTTGATATTTTTGAAAAGAATTGCAATGGCGTAGTCGTTCGAACAATTCGCCCCAACTGATAGCAACCAGCACAAAATGGCTATTTAAAAACAAAGTACCAGACAACAACGAATCACACAAGACACGCATCGAGTTAATTAGAATTTATTAAAGTTAACCATCGTTTCAAAACAAAAAAAATGTATTGGAGACAGTCCGTCCATATCGAAATTGCTTGCGGTTACGCTCTGTTCCACTGAAAAATTGGCTGCTTTGAAATTCGCCCCGCAATTTGCATTGAATGTTTTTCTTTGAAAACTTGTGAAGTTTGTTGGAAGGGGGTTAAATGTAATAAGGCTGCAATAGAAATCACAGGTATTTGGATGGATAAGAATGGCAGACCTTCAAAGCACCAATCGCACGTGTCAGTGAAAGATGGTTGGCAGAAATTGTCAGTTTCCTGAACAGTGTATTATTAGTTTACCCAGCGCAGCCGGGAAGGGAGACAACTGAAATGTTTTGTCATTTACCAAAGAAATTAATTAACTCAAATTGTTAATAACGCTTAATTTACGAAGGATATCGAAAACTTTTTTAACTACGCTTTTCAACTCAGTTAGGGTATTCAGAAACAATGAATGACCCAGCTTCTTATATGAACTTGAAATTTATTTTAAACACTTTAAATATTTTTTTAAAAAGAATATACCTTCTGTTACAGAGAAGAACACTCTCACCATGGGTCATACTAAATTTCAAATCCACATCGTTGAGGCAAATACAAAATCAACTGCACGGTAACCTTAGTCATCACTGTTAGGCAAAGAGTTAGGGGGTATTCAGAAACCATGAACGACACAGTTTTTTGTAGGGTGGGGTGGGGGATTTTAACCTACATTCTGTTATGTAACCATCTTGACTTAGTTTTGTGTGTGTTTGTATAAACTTTTATTTATTTTTTTCTCCACAATTGTGTCCTCTATGTTCATTTATTTTGTCACGATGTCATATACGTTTTATGTTTTTTTTTTCTTATTTCTCCTTCATGTCCACTGACTTCTCCCTCCTGGGTCCTGACTTCTCCCTAAAGTCTCTGAAGGGAGAAGTCACTTCTCCCTAAAATCAGCTGCCAGGCTGACCCCTGGTCACGAGCGACCACCCTTGGGACTTGCCAAAAATGGTCGTTAAAGACAGGTGGTCGCTGACGACAGGTTTGCTGAGAAGGGGTGCATTTCGAGTTTCGCTTTCACGATGCTTGAAGAGAGAAACGAAATGCGCCGATACTGGCGATAGCATACTTTAACCCCTCCACACAATCACATCTAAAAAAGAATTACCGAATGTGAAGACGTTTCGGCCCAATTTCTAAGACGTTTTGGCCTCTTAGGGCCGAAACGTCTCAAGGCCGAAACGTCATAAAACCAATTATTTTGGAAATCGCGCGTTATTAGGCCTACTGATTTCTCAACAGCAATCACCACCAATCCTCGTTATTCCACCTGAGGGCGAATTGGCCCGAGGCATTATTTTAAAAATCACTCTCCTAAAATTTTTCACTCTCGTAAAATCTAAAAGTGGAGAGTGAATTTCCACTCTCCTGCTCTCCCGCTCCCAACGGTCACTGTCTGGTGTAGAGATGCCTGGTTCCAGGACTATGCGCCCTCTCCACTCGACATCTGAGGCTGTCACTAGGGTTGTGACTCCTTTGGAGGCCGAGCTTGGTGGCTCTCTCTGCTTTTCCGCCAGTTCCAACAGCTCCCGTCGTATCTGCTGCTACTGCTGTTCCGTCTACAACGTCATTGGGCACCGTTTTTAACCGGCCTCGGCTTATCCCTGCAAGGGTCTGCAGGGATGTCTGTAGTGTGGTTGTGGGGTATCGGCCTCAGCCTTCCACTCGGCGAAGTCGGATGGGGCTGCCGACTGAACCCCCTACTGTGTCCTCTCAGCCGTTGAACACAGTAGTTTTATACCTGCAGTGGTCTGCTGCGGTGTCTGGTTGTTGTGTAGACGTGGGTGTATCGGCCTCAGCCTTCCCTGACTTCAACTCGGCAAAGTTGGAAGTGGCTGTCGGCCGCACCCTCTACTGTGGTCTCTGCGCTGTCGAACACCACAGTTGTCATTGATTCGGATGTTCTTAGTGGGACACTATGAACTCCGTGGCGTTTCCGTCCATTCATTCTGGCCACACGACCAGTTTTGGGGGGACCATCGTCTTTTGTGCAGCCTGGACCTTCTGCCCTGCAGAGGTCCGCAGTGACTCTCATGAGTTCCCGCTATGTTGATCCTTGGGGTGTGTCACACCCCTATACACGTCTGCCTTCAGACGTTTTGGCTGCCGCCCGTCGTCCCACGTCAGGTGTTTTGGAGGATCGTGACCCTTCTCTGGTTAAGAGGGTCAGAGGTGAAGCCACTTTTCCAGTTCGTTCCCCTGTCAAACCGGCCAGTATGGGCAGTGAGCTTAGGGAGGCCCTCTCCTTACTCACTCAGGTTCTGTCAAAGAGCCTTCCCGTTGCTTCCAGCGAGGAAGCGAGTGGTTTCCAGGCGCCCCCTATGGCGCCGCCTCCCGGGATTGGAAACAGACCACTTTCTGATCCCCCGGGGCACGGTGGCTCAGTTGGTAGAGGTGCAGGCTGCAAGCCGAGAGGTTCTCGGTTCGAATCCCACCCGCGGCAACCGCATTGTGTCCTTGGGCAAGACACTTCACCCCGATTGCCAACATGGGGGCACGATGACGCTGTGTACTGAGGCGTACTGCACGTCAAAGGTGCGCATGTCTTCAACCAATCTAACCCTGCCTGTGCTGCGGTGCAGAGTTCAGAGTTATGATGTTGGAGAGCTGACAGCTGCTTGTCGTTGCTCGGTGGTTCTCTCAGGCTACTCTGGCTTCCTCCACCCATAAAACTGTCACGGTCACGATTGGCCATTGTGCATAAGTATGTGACCTTAAACACCAATAAATAATAATAATAATAATATTGTGATCCCCCTGGTGTTCCGACACCATGGGAGGCGTCGGCAGGTTTGCTCATGATGAGCTATGTGTCTTCCGACTCAGGGGAAGAGTCAGACATGCTTGATGTCGAGAGCCAGCAGTCTTCGGACTTGGGGGCAGCTCTTGATTTCGTGTTTGGGTTCCTTCCGGATCTCAAACCATCTAACCAGTCGACAGTGTCAGTCAGGCTGCGATCATCGGTCGTGCGCCAACAGTCTATGGAGCAACCCGCTTCTGGGCATCTTCGACCGTGCTAGTCAGTACAGTTGGTTGAAGCATTTTCAGCCTTGGACTCTAAGCTAAGTTCCAAGGCTTTGAAGGCTCCGTTCTTCACCAGGGTTGACACCTTTTTGCCTCCGGCGCGTTATCGTTCCTACGATTCCGCCAATCCGTCGGTCTTCCAGACTTTGACGGTTTTGGATCAGGACTCCAATTCCGTCAGGCTTTCCAAGTCCAAGTCTGCCGTCATTCCGATGACGACTCTGGAGTCCACATTGGTCTTATCGAGAGAGATGCTCGGTATGCTTTCTCTCTCCGATCACGTCGTCTCAGCTTTAGCTGCTTATCTGCCTCCAGCTAAGTTTGACGAGGTAAGGCTCCTTTGTGTGTGCTGTCCAAGGCGCTCATGCATCTTAATCACACGCATGCCTGTAACATGGCTAATCTGGAACTAGTTCGAAGGGGCTCTGTGCTGGACACAGGCCTATCCCTTCATGAGGAGCAGTGCGCTACTCTGCAATCTGCTTCTTTGACAGGTCCGCAACTTTTCCATGGTTCTGTGTTGACGGTCCGGGATGACGTCCTACGTCATTCCAAAGATCAGCTGCTGTTTCTTCAGCTTGATCAGCCTTCTAGGGTAGGCACTAGGCAGGGGCCGTTCCAAGCCTAACAAGTACCCTCTGCTTCCTCTGCGAAGCAAAGGGGCTGATCCTTCTGCCACCGCTTCTACTTCTTACTCAAGGAGTAAGGGTAAGCATCGGCAGTCTTGTGGGAAGTCCCAGGATTCTTCATTCAGTGGAGGAGGTGTTTTCTCCTCTCGCAAGCCTCGTCAGTGGTCGAAATGAAGGTCCTCACCTCGACTCGTCCCAGGTTGGAGGAAGGATAGCAGAGTTCGCAGACCGTTGGGCCACCATCACATCCGATCCTTGGGTGTTAGATGTTGTTCGGTCCGGGCTGCGAATATCCTTCCGAAGGCACCCCACTCTGTCCAGGGTGCCTCTTCCAACCACAGTTCCTTCAGACATTTTATGTCGGGAACTTTTGTCCACGGAGATAGACAATCTCCTGACAAAGGGGGAGATTGAGGTCATCAAGAACATTAGGTCAGTGGGTTTCTATTCCCGCCTGTTCTTGGTGCCGAAGAAGGGCGGCCGACTCCGAACCAGTCTATCATTGCTCCCAAGTTCCGCATGGAGACTTTCAGGTCGTCCTCCGTTCAATTCACCAGGGAGATTTCGCTTTCAGCTTCGACCTGCGAGACGCTTACTTTCACGTTCCGATTCATTGGGCATTACGCACCTCAGGTTCGTTTTTCTGGGGTGCGTTTACCAGTTCAAGGCCATGCCTTTCGGCCTCAGCCTGGCTCCTTGGGCCTTCACCAGACTGATGTCGCATGTGATGTCGCTTTCCATCGCACACAGTCCAGGGTGACTACTTCGGCATATCTGGAAGATATCCTCTAGGGGCATTCCAATGCTGCCTTACTGGAGTCGGATGTCTCCACTCTGTTGAGCTTGCTCACGTCGCTAGGTTTCAGGTTTCAGGGTCAACGAGGAGAAGTTGGACCTGGTCCCTTCTCAGTCGTTTTATCATCTGGGGATGGCTTTCCGCACACAGTTCAATTTGGTGGCGGTTCCCCAGACCAAGGCTGTGATTCTCTCAGCTTTTGCTCTGACTCTGTCCCAGTCCACATCCGCTACGGCTTGGAGTATTCTCTGGCTAATCGGTCTCTGCTGTTCGGTGACGGATCTCATTCCTCTAGGTCGGCTGCGTGTCAGACCTCTCCAACACTTTCTGCTCAATCGTTGGAGGCCGAATGTAGATTTTCTGGATCTGGTGCTTCAGTTTCCCGAATATCTTTATCCTCACCTTCTCCTCTGGGCGGATGTCCAGTGGCTTTCGCAGGGTGTTCCGTTGGACTTACCCACGTCCGATGGCGTTCTGACGGCAGATGCCAGCGATCCCGGATGGGGTGCGACGTTGGCTCCTCTAGGTCTTTCCATTCACGGGATGTGGGACCAGGATCATGCAGCTCTACACATCAACCAGAAGGAGCTTCTTGCTCTTCTTCTGAGTTGCAGGCAGTGGATCCCTTACCTGTCGAATCGCCAGGTCCTTCTGTTGTCTGACCATTCGACGGAACCAGGGTGGCACGCACTCGGGATCTTCTACTGCTCGCTCAGGATGTCCATGCCGGGGTGGCTGTTCGTCACATTCCCGGTCGTCTGAATGTCCTAGCCGACTCCCTGTCCCGGGGCAGGGTCATTTCCACCAGGTGGATGCTCCACATGGCGGTTCCATCGATTTCTTGCGACTAGTTTGAACCAACCGGTGGACACTTTCGTATCCCCGTGTCCAGATGCTCATGCTTTCGCCGTGGACGCTCTGGCCCTCCTTTGGGATGGTCTTGTCGGCTATGCCTTCCTACCGGTTCCGATTCCGCCTCAGGTTCTCGCCCAGATATGAACCTGCAGTCGTCGAATCCTTTCGATCACACCCGTCGCCTCGGTGGGTGTGGATCAATCTGCTCCGCTCTCTGTTAGCGGCAGTTCCGGAATGTCTCCCTCTACCTCGCGACTTTCTTTGCCAAAGTCACCCGAGGAGGTTTCACATTGACCCGACTTCATTATGCCTTCACACATGTCTTTTATCGGGTCCTGTCTCCTCCGTAGTAGTTTTTCGAGACACATAGTGGAGTTGCTTTTCTTCAAGGAGGCACTCACTCCACTGGTTTAGCCTCTATGGCTAAGTGGAAGGTTCTTCTGTCGATGGTGTGCGATCACTCTGTTGCTTCTGTCACTCCTTCGATCAAACCGCTTGCGGAGTTTCTGGTATATGTTTGTTTCTGGGGGTCTCCAGCAATGGGTACATGTCCATGCTTTGGAGACATTTTTTTTCTTATGTGATACCGCATTGTTTCGACACTCATCCTTGCCTCTCCAAGCTTGTTCAGCTCTTTTCCTTGAAAAGGCCTAGGACTTTGCAGTTTACTCCAAGATGGTCACTTTCTTGGGCACTACTCTGCTTGGGGGTGGGGGCATTCGCGCCTTTATCCTGGATGAATATGTGTTTTCTCACATGCCAGTTCTCTCCTGCATCCTTTTCTTGATGGATTTGTCTTGCTATTCGTGCAGCTTCCGCTCGTCGAGCTACTGGTGATTGTATTACCAATTGTTTTTTCTGCTGCGATGTGCTTGCATTGTCTTCCTCTTTTAATAACTGTCATGTTGTCGGATGATGGATGTTATACTGGCAGCCTACTGGAGAAATGCTACATTCTCCTTTTATCTGCGACAGTTGCAGAAGCCGACAGAGAACCTTGGGGCCCTCTTTCTTCGGCTCAGGCTGTTGTCTATCCTAGGGCTGTCGCGATTATTCGATTAGTCGACTAACCGTCGACTATTGAAGTTGTCGACGTTTTTTATTTTTAGTCGATCGTCGTTCATTTTCAAGGTGGTACACGTCTACTACACGTCGGTGCTAAATTGCATTGTTTTGTGAGGTGAATTTTCAGTGAAGGTGAATAACTTTAAATATCTAACCATAGTTAACATTCATATCCGGAAGACTGTACGACTGTCACTGACTGTGTAAGAAAGAACACTCACAATTACTCCAGAAGAATAGATTCTTCTGAATTTCTCCAGTCTTGTACACACGAATGCACCCATTGGAAAACCCAAAGCGCGGAAGTGACAAAATTATGACGAAAGTCAGAACGTCAGATCACTTCTCAAAGTTCAGAACTTCAGACTAAGATCCAATTTTAACAACTGACGAGGGAATGCATAGATCTCAATGTTCAAAATTTCGAGAAACTTATTGCAGAAAGGAAAGATATGCAGGAACGTTCTTTGGTAAATTCATTTTAATTCATCGGCTTCAGTCTAGTTCAAACTTGGACCCGCAGTCAGTAATATTATTTTTGGGGTTGGTACGTCCTACAGGACGTACCAACCCCAAAAATTATATTACGGACTGTGGGTCCAAGATTGGACAACATGTAGCTTCAGTCGGGACCGATTTGTTGTTCCCACAACCCCAATTCGTCTGAACACACTGGTGCCATTGTCATTTTCAGAGTTATACGAACAGAAGAATGATTTGCTAAAAAATCATGGGAAGCGACTATTAATCGACTAACCGTCGATTACTGGTCACGATTAGTTGATTACAAAAAATGATAGTCGCGACAGCCCTAGTCTATCCCAGCCTTTCAGCTTTTTTTCAGGGTCAGTTCCAGCTTTGTGCTGTTACTTGCCCTTTCTGTCTATGCATCGCACTTCACCATATGCCCTCATCTTTCATTGTCTTTTCTAATGTTTGTGATGCTATGGTTTGATAGGCCTAGGGATCTCTTCCTCTGTCCACCGTCCCAGTGCCATTGAGTTATGTGTGGGTTATGTGATTCCCTCCAGCCTTTTGTCTATTCAGCCTGTAGTAAACAATTGAGGTAGGTTGATAAGAAATATAAATTTTATAGTAAATTTCCTTTCTTATTATACCTACCGAAATTGTTTACATGGAGGCCCTCCCATCTTCTTATTCGGGTAAGAATCCTTCCTCCCCGCTGATCACATAACTCCTGTGTTGTTCGGAATCAAAAGAATGACGAATTGACGCATTGCGGACTGTTTTATGGTAGTCGCAGATTTGTACTATGGAAAAGCGTCCCATAGTGGCACTCAACCCAGTTTTGGCTTATTTTTTCGTGGTGTTTTTACACCACTTTTCTTTCCCAAATCTTGGGAAAGATTAAAATAGAGAGTATTTTTATCCGAGTTAGGTTCTTCCACTTTAGTGCAAGCCTGTAGTAAACAATTTCGGTAGGTATAATAAGAAAGGAAATTTACTATAAAATTTATACTTTTACAGTTTTGCTTAAAGTTTGTGGTTAAAAAATCAGCCCCCCCCCCCTCCCCCCCCCCCCCCCCCCCCCCCCCCCCGGTGCCATTTTTTCTCTTTGCTCAAAATGTGTTCTGAAGGATTTAGACTGACCACATGTGGAAAAAAAATGGACTCCCCTAACATCCCCCACCTCCTCCTTACCCAGGGCCATTTAAGCAATATTTTATCTTTGGTACAAAATGCATTTTTAACGATTTAGAGTAATAACTGCATGCAGAAAAAGTTTGACTCCTATAAATTTTCCACCCCCCACCCCCACTCCCACCCTTCTTGGGGTGACAATTAGGCATTTTTAGCCACACTGTTTACAGTCAGGCTTATAGATTTTTACCCCTTTTAAACATGTTTACAGACTTAGTTTTGTATTTGAAATTACATGTAGGCTGTGCCACATACTTTCTTACTTTAATTCTTGCATGGTCAGTACAACTTAATGATTGCATTTACATCAGTGATTTCTTTTATCGGTTTTAGGAAATATTTAACCCGTTTTTGGCAGTCAGTTTTACTTAGTATTCCTAGCTTAAAGTTTCGGATTAAAGTTTTGCTTTTCAAGGTTGTACCTTTCATTCTTCAAACACTGTGTTACAATGTCATTGTTTTTCACTTGGGGCAAAGTCTACTTAACCTGAAAACAGAGGTTTCAAATAATATTGGCATTAATTTAACCCTTTTCAAAATGGTTTTCAAACTTAGTTTCTCTAAATTTCAAATTAGGCTTCTACCACATACTTTGTTACTTTTTATCCCCCCACAAGGGAGGGATATAGTATAGAGTTCTGTCCGTCAGCCTGGCTGTCCGTCCATCTGTCTGAAATTTGTTTTTGCATAACTTGAATAATAGTTAACAGATTTCAATTCTTTTTAATATATGCCTCTACAGCAGCAATGTCTATGTCAATTTCGATGACCACCATTATCCAATGAAAATTGTTGAAGTTATTGCCCTGCCTCCCCTCCCCCCCCCCCCCTTCCACCTCCCGCCAATTAGGCATTTTTTTTCTTTGCTCCAAAATGCATTTTGAAGTATTTAGAGTGACTTCATGCAGAATATTTTTTAACTACACACCCCTACAACTCCCCACCCCACCCCCCCCCCCCCCCCATGCCAATTAGGCACTCTTTTTTCTTTGGTCCAAAATGCATTTTGAAGGATTTAGAGTGACAGCATGTGAAAAAAAATTGACTCCTATAAACCCCATCCCCCCCCCCTCCCCACCCCTCACTGGTGCCATTTAAGCAACAGTTTTTTTTTGGTCCAAAATGCATTTTGAAGGATTTAGAGTGACTACATGCAGAACAAATTTGGACTCCTCTACCCCTGCCCCCTCCCCCACCCCCATTTGTAAAAACGGTCATATTATGTAAATGATCCATCCGTCCATAAACAGTTGGTTTCCGACCAATAACTCCAGTTTGGATTATTTGATTCCAATGGCAATTTTTCCAAAAGTGCATTTTGAAGGATTGGGAGTTATTAAATGCAAATAAACAAAATATTGACTAGTACAACACCACCAGAGAAGTGAAAAAATCAAATTTGAATAGCAATTTTTGTATATCGCGAGTGCAGATATGGCAGATCGGTTAGGTAAACGGTTAACAAAAAATGGCTCGGACTATTTTGTGTCTATGCATTGCATTGCTGGGACAGTCGGGCTGCATGCGTGACATCACTCTAGTTAAGTCGTGACTACCTTACTCGAGCCATGACAAGTAGTTTATGAAATTCAAGAAAATACTCTGAAGGTTAATTGGCAGCAATTAGAATTCTGTATACTAATACATGAACCAACCAGGTATCAAATTATTTTTGTCTTGGGAATCCAGGAATATTGTAGTTAATACAGTACCAAACCTAGAAATAATTGTGACACAGCTATTTTTTAGTATTATTGTAACCGAATTGTTTTGCTCTATGATATAGAATCCACTTCATTGGAAAGTTTTGTAAGCTTTTTAGTTTTATAAATTAGTTCATTAATATGCAGTAATGTGTAAAATCAAACTTCAGTTGCCAACAGACCTTTTTTACTGTTATAAATTTTTTTTTTTGGTCGAGGTGTGTTAACTCATACAGGCGTCCTCACACTGTTAGCACAATTAATTGAACAAACGTTTTCCGATTTGACTGATATTTGCTTTTCAGGCCTTTTGCAGTTATATCTCAAGCGAGTTCGAAAATTGACCTGCCCCAATTTTTTGTTACAGAGTTATGGGCCTTAATTAGTCAGTTTTTTTTACAAATTTTGAGATCGTCGGTACACTAACTTGAACAAACATTCTCTGATTTGACTAATATTTGTCATACAGGTCTTTTGCAATAACATCTCAACTGAGTTAAGAAAATTGGCCTGGTCCAATTTCTCATTACAAAGATATGGGCCTTAATTAAATAGTTTTTTACGAATTCTGAACTTTCAGCATTATAGCTTGAACAAAGGTTTCAGATTTGACAACTGGGATATGATTGATAACCGGGTTATGGACATGCAACACTCTCTGATTGCCACCACAACTCTACGCCTGCGTCTGCGATGCACACCTGTTGTTTGTTTTAATATTTTAAATTTTTTGAAGGTACGTAAAGCCGTAATGTCAATGTTGTGATGCTAATGAATGTTTATTTCTAGACGAACCCAATAATGCTTGAAGTACTAGTGGGAGAAGCCATGTGCAGTAGCCTAGTGTTAGAAGCCTATAACAGTTGTGATTGTGAAAAATTAGGTTCATTGTTAAGAGAGCATTTAAGCTTTCTAAAAACTACACTAGAACCACTGTGCTCAGTCATTTGCTTAATTTCTTTATTTTTTTTAAATTCTAAAATGTTCATTAAAAACCCCAACATTCTGTAATTTTTTCAGCTGGAACGCCATATTCTGGAGGCATCTTTAGGATGAAACTTGTTTTAGCTAAAAACTTTCCATCAGAACCCCCCAAAGGATTCTTCATGACGAAGATTTTTCATCCAAATGTGGCTAGCAATGGAGAAATATGTGTCAACACTTTGAAAAAAGATTGGAAACCAGAACTAGGATTAAAACACATTATTTTGGTAAAGTAGTACATTTTTATTCTTATTGAGAATAGATGTGAGATTCTTTGGATGGTGTTCATGTGTCATAAATTATAATGCAGTAGAACCTTGTTAATTAACCTTTAAGGGCCTTATTCTGACTTTTTTTTACTGCAACAGAACGGGTGCCCAAACATGTCTATGGGAAAGCTTGCAAGTTATATTCCAAGTGCCTAGGCAGTTATTTCTAGGCAAGTGTTGGCTGCCTGTATAGGCAGTCAAGACTTGCCAAGAAACCACTGTGAAGCCACAGGATGTAGACTGTCAAAGTGAAAAAAATGGACAAACTCTGTAGGCCCATAAGGTTAAATAGCTACTTGGCCAGTGAGAATTATTAACAGGAGTGTTCACTTACCAGGAATTTAGTCACTTTTCTGTATTCTGGAGATAAAACTTAGCATTTATTCTATTATACCCTGTTTGACAGTTCATGGAGCTCTGTCAAAAAAGGTATATAGATTAACTTTATACCCAGCGCATACAATATCAAATTTATTTTACTTTTGTACATGCATTCAAATTTTCAAAATGATTTCAACAAAACCATATGTGACCCCTCACTGGAGAGAGAGGCAGTTCATTAAGTAAAGGGTTAAATGCCTGTTTTGGAGTCCATATAGGCCTGTAAACAAGGGAAATTCTGTAGTTTTTTATATTCAATTAAAATGAGTTTACTTTTTAAGCCTTATGCCATTAACAGGGCAAATTTGTACTGAAGGTATGGTAAATGGTTTTGTGCTTGGAAATTATATTCAGTTGACAGAATTATTTCATGAAAAGATATCCAATTAAGTAGGTTCCCCTCTAGTACAAGGCAAAATTAATATTAACCCTTTGACTAATTGTCTCTAGCAGACCTTCATTTTACTGGCGCACAATCGCTCTCGCGCGCCATCGCTCACGCAATTACAATTTGCAGCGAACAATCAATCGCACTCGTGGAAAAAAAAGCAGTTACTTTTTAGCTCACCTGACTTTCAGTCCGGAGAGCAATAGTGATCACTCACCGCCCGGCATCCGTCGTCCGTCGTCGTCCGTGAACATGGTGTTTGCATCTTCTCCTCCCAAACCGCTGAACCAATTTAATTGATATTTGAGATAATAGTTTGTTATGACATCGCAATTTGATTTTGTTCAAATCAAGTTGCCTCGCCCGTGGGTAGGGCCACACCCAAAAAGTGTGCTGAAATCTTAAAAAATCTTCTCATGAACCAGCAGTAGCAGAAACTTGATATTTGGTGTGCAGCTTCCTTTTGAGGTGTAGACTCAAAAAATATGGGTTTTTTTATGCATTTTGTTCAATTTGGAGATGAAACACCCCCACACCCCCACACCCCCCTCCCCCCTCTCCCCACCCCACCCCAAATTTTTAGCCTGAAAATTGTGTCTCTTGTTCGGATGCAAAAATTGTGGAGCAAAATTCAGAATTTTTCGGTGACGATTTTTTATGTTTTGTTCAATTTTGAGATGAAAAAAAAAAAATTAGCCTGAAAATTTTGGGTCCGGTTCAGACTTGGAAATTTTAGACCAAAATTTGGAAAAAAAAATAATTGTTTTTTTTTATCTGTTTTGTTCAATTTTGAGATGAAAAAAAAAAAAATTGGGCCTGAAAGTTTTGGGTCAGGTTCGGACTCGTAAATTTTGGACCCAAATGTGGACATTTTTTTTTTATTTTTATGCATTTTGTTCAATTTTGAGACAGAAAAAAAAGATTTTATAGCCTGAAAATTTGGGGTTCTTGTTTTTGAAATCTTCTTCTTTGGACCCTGTAGTCAGAATGCTTTCCTATTTGGTATACAACATCTCTAGGAGGAGGATTAGATTCAAGTTTAGCCGAAATTTTAACTTTGTACAATATAAGGACATTTCTTTAAAAATCTTCTTCAGATCCACCAATCAGAATCCTTTCATATTTGGTATACAACATCTCCAGGTGGGTCAGATTCAAGTTTGTTCAAATCGGGACCCTGCGTTAATATTTTGGCTCCCTATTTGAGTCCAAAGTTTAACTTAGTGCAGTGTGAGGTGATTTCTTTAAAAACCTTCTTCATATCCACCAGTCAGAATTCTTTCCTATTTGGTATATGACATCTCAAGGGGGATCAGATTCAAGTTTGTTCAGTTTTAGTCCTTGGCTCAATATTTGGGTTCTATGAGCTGGGGTGGGGTGGCAGGGAGCATGTTAGGTTCAGGTTTGTTCAAATCCATTCCTTAGTGTTTTTCCATAAAATTTGCCTCTCATGATTTCATTCCTTTGTAATGTTGATGAACCATTTCTAACTGAATGTGACCCCAAATACTTCTTTTAACCACTTTGGCCGGTGAGCAATTAAGGCCCCTTGGGGCCTCTTGTTTCAAATCTTCAGATCCACCAGTCAAAATGCTTTCATATTTGGTATACAACATCTCTAGGGTGTGGTGGTGGTGGGGGGGGGGGGGGACTGATTCAAGTTTGTTCAAATTAGGTCCCAGGGTTAATATTTGGGGGCTGTCAGTTGGAGCACAAAGTTTAACTTCGTGCAATATGAGGAAATTTCTTTGAAAAGATCCACCAGTCAGAATCCTTTTATGTTTGGTATACAACATTTCTAGGTGGTTCAGATTCACATTTGTTCAAATCGAGTGCCTGGGTTAATATTTGGGCTCCCTTTTGGGGCTTAACTTAGTGCAATACGAGGGAATTTCTTTAAAAATCTTCATCAGATCCACCAGTCAGAATCCTTTTATATTTGGTGTACAACATCTCTAGGGGGTAAGATTGAAGTTTGTTCAAATCAAGTGCCTGGGTTAATATTTGGGCTCCCTATGGAAGCCCAAATTTTGACTTAGTGCTAACTTAGTGCTATATGAGGGAATTTCTTTAAAAATCTTCTTCTCCAGAACCATCTATTAGAATCTTTTGATATTTGGTATACAACATCTCTAGGGAGTCAGATTTAAGTTTGTTCAAATCTGGTCCCTGGGTTAATATTTGGGCCCCCAATGATGGCCAAAATTTTAACTTAGGGTTCAAACAGCTCTTGAAAAACCCTTGAAAATGAGTTTTTTCTTGAAAAACCCTGGAATTTGAAATTAGCCCTTGAGAAACCCTTGAACTTTCAGAAATCTCTTGAAAAACCTTTGAATACCAAGCTATTTCCTGGGCATTGTAAATATATGTGTACTCGTCTGTTACTTGTTTGTTGCGCTCGTGTCACTCAGTTAAAAAGAAACATAAAAAAGTATGGAACGTTTTACCAAGATTACTGTAACACAGATCACACTTTGGGTACCAGTACTTCCTGACTTCCAAAGTCAGATCCGTGTCACATGAATCTTAGATTTTTAGAGCTCATACAACAAGCTGAATAGTATATGTAGCCCTTGAAAAAAAGAAGCCCTTGAAAAACCCTTGAAAAAACCCTTGAACTTTGTGAGCAAATTTTTGTATGAACCCTGTTAGTGCAGTATGAAGAAATTTCTATAAAAATCTCCTTCAGATCCACCAATCAGAATGCTTTCATATTTGGTATACAACATCTCTAGGGGGGTTCAGATTCAGGTTTGTTCAAATTGAGTGCATGTATTAATATTTAGGCTCTCTAAGGGAACCCAAGTTTTAACTTAGTGCAATATGAGGGAAAATCTTTAAAAATCTCCTTCTTCAGATCCACCAGTCAGAATCTTTTGATATTTGGTATTCAGCATCCTTAGGAAGGTCAGATCTAATTTTGTTCAAATCAGTTCCCAGGGTTAATATTTGGGCTCCCCATTGGAACCCGAATTTTAACTTGGGCCAATATGAGGAATAATCATTCTATGAGGGTTCAGATTCAGTTTGTTCAAATAAAGTCCCTGGGTTGATATTTGTATTCCATATGGGGGGAGGGGGGAGTGGGGAGCAAATTTTAACATTGTGCAAAATTGGTAAATTTCTCAAAATCTTTTTCTCATGATAATTCTTGGTTGTTAGTTAGAATGTTTTGATATTTGGTGTATAATATCCTTCAATATTGTTCAAGTCAAGTCCCTAGGTTGATATTTGGACTCCCTAGTTTTCCATTACTGAAAATCTGGGCATTATTGCCATGGTAGCATCCATATACTTGAAAAAAATTATTTTGCATGGCCAGCTAAGTTGTGAATAATTAAATAACTTCATTCCTCTGTTATGTTAATTAGCCATAGTTGATAATTAAATCCTTCTTTAAATAACTTTGGTCAGTGTGTGCCTCAGGCCCCATGGGGCCTCTTATTTTCTTGATTCATTGTGAACACTAGCTGTATCTTTGGGTTTGTGATTGTTAGTTTGTCATTTCTCTATAAGGTACATGTGTATATTTTCCATTAGAATTTCAAGACTTTTACAAAAAGTAAGCTCACTCGCCCAAGAACACTTTGGTAAAATTTCAGGAAATCTTCTCCAAAAGTGGCCAGAAAGAACCCCAATAAATTATAGACCAACATATTTGGAATGAAACCAAAAACATACGAAAACTGAAATTTATCATATGGTTGGGAGCAGTACCTGAAAGGCTTTCAACCTTCATGCCTTTCTGTTGTCAAGTCCTTCTTCAGATGTAATCATTTTTCCAGAAGAGCAGTGGACTGCATTTCTGCTCCACAGTGGATCTCCTCTGAATTACGCAGCGAAGTGGAGTCTTATACTCCTGGTATCGTGATAATCCTTGGTTGTTAGTTATATGCACCCATCAATATCTTACTTTGCATTTTTCTTAGTATTTCTCTTTTGATGTTAAAAAGCTTCAACCAATTTCTATTAAGGGATACTGTTCTATGCTGTCTGATAACTTATCTCGAGATTTCTTATCCGCTTGAATCAGTCTTTGTCAAAATGTTAAAACAGTTTATCTATCAAAAGACCCAGGTCGTTGATGCATATTCCAAAATGGACTTTGGCCTGGGCTCTCTCTGTTCGAACCTTTGGGCACTGAAGTTTAGGTATCTGACCTAAAAGAGAGTATTCCTTCTTGAATTCCTTTCTGCTAGAAGAGTTAGTGAATTACACGATCTTTCTATTGAGGATGATCATTACTATAGAAGGGGAAATACTATCACTCTTACTACTCAGATTGTTGTTGTAGCCAAAAATCGGACACCTGATAAATTACCTGCACTGTTGCTGTCAATGCCTTACCTCCAGTAAATAACTCTAGGCTTTTACTGTGCCCCAGTAATGGCTCTCAGAACTTATATAAAAAGATCTAGTTTTGTAAGACTGTTATCTGCATCATGTACAACGGCCTATCTGATATGGATACCAGGGTGAATAGAACTTCAGCTCATGAGATCAGAGGCTTAGAGCATCATCTGGGTCACTGTCAGTATGGTAGACTGAGAAATTTTTTGAAATTCCAAATTTTCATATGCCTGATGATTACTTATCAAATTATTGTGCAATTGGGATGTTTGGCATAATTGTCTGTTTTGTTGTTGGCATGTTGTTTATGCAGAACTAAATCCAGAAAGATGTGTTTTATTTTCCAGGTCATTTTGAATGGTAAACTGAAGAAGTTGAGCTTATTCCAGTGAGGGGCTATAAGCTATATTCTTGAGGCAAAAAATTGAAAATGTGTTTTTCCCACATTTTGGCAAAAAATTGAAAATGTTCATGTTCCAAACTTTTGCTTTGCTTGTGTTGTCTTCCGTTCGCTTTAGATAAAGGGTTTACACCTTTATCTCACAAATAGGCTGTATCTCTCCCTCCACATAATTCACAAGTTGGGCAAAAATGTTTTGTCAAAATATGTGACCCCCCTCATTGGAATTCATGAGCTCATTGAGATCATCCCAATGATGAGTCTTCCCAGGCAAAACCGTGGGAAGTGGAGCAGTGCTTGTTTACTGTGGTGAACTAATTCTAGTACTATATCTTGTGCACTATTTATCATCGAAATGGTGATAATACTAATTTCATCATGCTGTGTTTTTGTTTTTTCATTGCAGACTATAAAATGCCTTTTAATAGTTCCAAATCCCGAATCAGCCTTAAATGAGGAGGCCGGAAAACTTTTATTAGAACAATATGATGATTATTCTATGCGAGCCAAAATGTTCACAGAAATCCATGCAAAACCATTGAAGTGAGTTGCATATTGTTTGATTGTTTATGCTTGTTAGCTCACCTGACTGAAAGTCAGTCAGGGTGAGCTATTCTGATCACTTTTCGTCCGGCATCCGTCGTGAAGGTGGTGTTTGGGCCTCTTTCTCCCAAACCACTGGCCGCATATTAATGAAATTTCATGTGAGTATGGCTTATATAAGGGCATTTTGATTTTTTGTCAAATTAGGTTTCAGCTCATATTGAGCAGAGGGATGGGGCAAAAATGCTCCAATTCTTAAAAAATCTTCTTCTCAAGAACCAGCAAGAGCAGAGACTTGATATTTGGTATGCAGCTTCCTTTTGAGGTGTAGACTCAAGTTTGTTCAAGAGAAGTTCGAGGGGCTATATTTGACGATGTTAAAGGAGGGGCAGAAATTTTGGCCCCGCCCCAAATTTCTATTTTCCAAACCACAAGGCCGATTTGAACCAAATTTTACGTGAGAGCTTATTGAGTCATAAGTACCTAATTTATGCAGAATTTTTTTTTCCCATAGCCCCATGGGAACCACAGGAGCTAAAAATAGAAAAAAATTAAAACGCCCATATCTCCAAAACTACATGGCACTGAGAATTCTTATTTGTTATGAAGCTTCCTTAGGACCAACAGAATGGAATGGTAAAAAAAAAATTGCCATCGGTTTTATCATGGGGTACTTTTTGGGGACTTTGAAAAAGTGCTGAGTCAGCATTTTTTAACACTATGGGTAATGGAAAAAAGATAATAAGACTACTTTTCTCCCAAACCACTGCTCCAAAAGCTTTCAAATTTCACATATAACATCTTCGGAAGATTGTTTCACAGCTTTATTGAAATCACTTGCCTGGGTCGATGTTTGGGCTCTCTATGGGAGCCCAAATGTTTAAATTAGTGCAGTATGAGGAGTATTTTTTAAAAATCTTCTTCTTCAGATCTAGCAATAATAATCTTTTGATATTTGGTATGCAGCATCCTTAGGGGGGTGAGATTCAAGTTTGTTGAAACCAAGTCCCTAGGTTCATATTTAGGCTGAAAATTTGGGGTCCCGTTGCAGACTTAGAAATTTTGGACCAAAATCTGAAAAAAAATTTTTTTGTTTTTTCTGCGTTTCGGTCAATTTTAAGACAAAAAAAAAATTTTTTTTCCTCAGAAAATTTGGGGTCCGGGTTGGACTTCGAAAATTTTGGACCAAAATCCGAAAAAAATTTTTTTTGTTTTTTATGCATTTCTCTCAATTTTAAGACAAAAAAAATTTTTTTTTTTTTTTACACCGAAAATTTGGGGTCTGGTGGGACTTCGAAAATTTTGGACCAAAATCCGTAAATTTTTGTTTTTTATGCATTTCGGTCAGTTTTAAGACAAAAAAAAAAAAAAAAAAATTTTTTTCATCCTGAATATTTGGGGTCTGGGTGGGACTCAGAAAATTTTGGACCAAAATCCGGAAATTAGTTTTATTGTTTTTTATGCGTTTTAAGAAGAAGAAAAAAATTTAGGCTGAAAGTATTTCGTTTGAGAAAAAAAATCGGTTTTTTATGCTTTTATCTCAATTTTGGGACGTAAAAGTGCAGGAACTGAAAATAGAAGGAAAATCCTGTGTATTGTGTGGGCACAATCGCTTCATCTAGTTGGTATATGCTTTTCTTAGGAGGGGTGTATGCAGCTTATTCAAGTCAAGTCCCTGGTTTGATATTTAGACTACCATGTCAGGTGAGCGACCTCAGGCCCCCTGGGGCCTCTTGTTTAATTTGATACTTACTGAAGTTTAGTATAATGGTACTTTTAGTGGCTAGATGCTCATATTATCCACGACCACTGTTTATCTGGTGCATGAACCAAAAGAGAATGAAAAAACTCTGTCAAGTAACTGTCTGACTTTACTGAACAGGTGTGCAATATAGGTCTTCGTAGCATCCACCACTCTCAGAATCTGTCTATTCATCTGAAATCATAAACTTGCAATAATTTTACCATTAGATGACTTCCCAATCATAAGCCAAATATTCAAAATGCAGCAGGCAAGGTGGCATTGTGTACTAAGGTGTACTGCACGTCGATGGTGCACTTGTCTTCAACCAATGCTAGCCCTGCTCATGTGGAGTTAGTATATTGGGGAACCTGACAGCTGCTCGGTGGTTCTCTCCGGGTGCTCTGGCTTCCTCCACCCGTAAAACTGTCAGACACGAGGTATTCTGGCTGTCGAAAGTGTCATTAAACCCCAATAAATAAATAAATTCAAAATGCAAAACATGCATGCCACAGGATTTCATCGAAGTGTTATACCCTTTTTAGCTCAACTTGACAACGTCAAGTATGAGCTATTGGGATGGGTTGGGATCTGTCGTCTGTCCTGCAGAATGTGCAGAAGGTGTTCACATTCTGGATCTTTCTACTTAATTCAGTCCCTTCTTGGACAAGTTGAGCTGCACTTTCATTTTATGTTAAAACTGTAAATGTTGGCAGGGATGTAAGTTTTCTGCTTATTGCCAGATTTCGGTATTTTCATTTTGTTCTGGTTTCAGTTTTTCATCCTGCATTTGGTGAAATATTGACTAGCACCAACTTTTATTTCATATTTTGAACTTTTCCATGTTCTGAACATTCTGCAATTTCATCTTGCCAGTGCTTGAAATCAACTTTCATTAGTAACACAGATGTGACAATTGCTTTTGTAAACAAATGACAACACTGGATATTTTAAATTGAGATTTTCCACGAGTAAGTGATTTCTTTATTTATTTATTGGTGTTTAAGGTCACTTACTTATGCACAATGGCTAATCACGACTGTGACAGTTTTACGGGTGGAGGAAGCCGGAGTACCCAGAGAGAACCACCGAGCAACGACGAGCAGCTGCCAGCTCCGCAACATTGTAACTCTTCACTGCAGCACAGGCAGGGTTAGATTGGTTGAAGACATGCGCACCATTGACAGGCAGTACGCTTTAGTACACGGCATCATCATGCCCCCATATGGACAATTGGGGTTAAATGCCTTGCCCAAGGACACAATGCTGGAGTCTGAATCGATTGCTCAGACGGCCACCCATCCAAGAACTAACCATGCTCAATGTTGCTTAACTTTAGTGATCTGATGAGAACCGGTTACCGCAACGTACCCATTTTTGGACAATTCAGAGCATTGGTTTTAGAAAATTCATCCTTCTGGTTTGTGTCAGATCTCAACTGAGATCCAATGTGTGAACTGTCCTGTAATTGCTGTTGGATTTAGGGATTTTTGGGAAAGAAAGCATTTCACAGTTTCACAGTGATTAAAGTTTTTTTGACTTTTTGACTGCTGTCCATTTACATCCCTGTGTTGGACTTGGTTTTTGCATTATTTCACCATTATAATTGGTGAATTGTAACCACATTTTGTATGTGTATTCTCCATCCTTTTCTAAATACCCATATTGAAAAAATTATGATGCCGGAAGATTTCATGCAAGACTAAAATCTTTGTGTTTTGTTTAAAAATCTCCGTCCCGTACAACCTGCATTGTATCCTCGAGCAAGGCACTTTATCCCGGTTGCCTACATGGGGGCACGATGACGCCGTGTACTAAGGCGTACTGCACGTCGATGGTGCACATGTCTTCTGCCACTGTAACCCTGCTTGAGCAGAGCTTGAACAAAGTTAGAATGTTGAGGAGCTGACAGTTGCTCGTCAATGCTCGGTGGTTCTCTCTGGATACTCCGGCTTCCTCCACCCGTCAAACTGTCACGGTCACGATTAGCAATTGTGCATAAGTATGTGACCTTAAAATACCTACTCGCCCAAAAAAGAAAGTGCGCATTGCAGAAATTGATCAAACTCCAAAAAAATAATTTTGTGGGTGTATAGAGTGTTAACCTGTTCATGAATAAGTTATATTGAACACAAAAACAGCTTACCCCGTTAAAATTGCATTAACGTTAAATGACGTGCTGCACGTTTGTGAAAAGGCATGTTTTGCACGTGGAGAGTCTGAAAATTCATGCAGCAGTGTGAATCCTTGGGTATTTAAACACTAAAGTAAGGCCTTTCTATCGTTCACATTCAAACTTGCGCTGCTGTTAAAACGACTCCACATTAGCATGCCAAGATTGACAATGAATCAACGTCTCCTTGCCCTGGGTATGATTAGAGCTGGCAGAACACACAGAGAGTTTGCCCAGCATTTGAACTGCCACCGTAACACTGTAGACAGGCTAGTTCATCGACATGCACAACATGATGACGTTCGAGACCGACCCTGCTCCGGGAGACCCCGAGTAACCACCCATGCACAAGATCGATATATCCGTGTCGTCCATCTCCGGAACCGGCAACAAATGACAACGACGACAGCCAGGAACATCCCTAACCTGAGACGGATACATCCTCAAACAGTAATCAACCGGCTGAGAGAATACGGCTTACGTCCTCGAAGACCTGCAATTCGTCCGATTTTGACGTTACGTCATCGTCGTGCTCGACTGCAGTGGTGTGGACAACATCTCAGGCATCCCTTACACTGGTGGCAACGTGTTTTATTCACAGATGAATGTCGTTTCCATCTTTCATCATCAGATGGCCGCAGAGAGTGTACAGACGTCAAAACGAACGCTACCCAGATCCATGTGTCGTGGAGCGAAACCGTTATGGGGAAGGGTCTCTCATGGTGTGGGGTGGCATCACTGCCCATAACAGAACTGAGCTAGTCATTATTGATGGCAATCTCAATGCAGCCAGATATCGTGATGAAGTGCTTACACCTGTTGTTGTCCCATTTCTGCAACGTCACGGCCCCAGCGTCATTCTACAGCAGGACAACGCCCGACCCCACGCAGCTCGTGTTGTTCAACAGTATCTGCAGCAACAAGTGGATGTTCTTCCCTGGCCCGCAAATTCGCCCGATATCTCACCCATTGAGCACGTATGGGACGAAATGAAATGTCAGCTACGCCGGTTTCCCCATGCACCGTCAGCGCTTGTGGAACTCCAAAGACGGCTTATCAGAATATGGAACAACATCCCACAACACTTCCATGCTAACTTGTTCGCTTCCATGAGGCGTAGATGCACAGCAGTTGTCGATGCAGACGGAGGTCATACCAGATATTGAGTGTGTGACTTTTGTGTTTGACCCTTAGTGTCTTTGACTCTCCATGGCACCAAGAGTATTCGTCGTAGCGTAATGAAATTTCTCGTGTTGATCACAAATTGATTCATCTGTGATTGAATAAAATTTCCATGAATGAAAATGATATATATCTTTTTTTAGTGTTATTTTTTAGCATGCACACTTTCTTTTTTGGGAGAGTATACCAATAAATAAATAGATATGTTTAAAAAATGTACCCTTGGAACTTCCATCACAAAAATGATAATTTGCCACAAACTCATTACAAAATGCAAAAAAAAATTTAAAAACTTCTCGTGTTTTGTGCACAATATGTTGTTCATTCACCCCAAGACTGGCACAAACTGATCATTGTGTAATAACTAAAATCTGGAACTGCCACAACTGTCAGTTTTCAGAATCGACAAATCAGGCATCATAGTCGACTAGAGCTGGGCGGTTTTGATTTTTTCAGATTCGGTTTCATTTCATTTTCAGGGAAAAAACTCGGTTTTCAGTTTTTCAGTTCATAGAAAACAGGCCCCCTTAACTTAAAAATTCTGCAATATGACACCACTCACCACAAAGCCCTGTCTGTATTGGGTTAGGCCTAAATTCCCTTTGGATTCTCAGGGGTCAGTTGCTAAGCCTATTCAGTCAGAAAAATGACCCCATGAAATGGGGGAATAAGTGAATAGGGTTTATCTAAACTATGTTGTGATCTCATTGTCACATTTTCTCCCTTATTGACTCGTCCATCGGACGAGTCAATAAGGGAGAAAATGTGACAATGAGAACGCGATGTATTTGCCCCTTTGCCAAAGAGACTAAGTGACGAGAGTCCATAGTGGTCCCCAGTCCAGTTCCCTCCCTGTAAGATAGTTTGATCAGTTTATGCACAAACACAGTAAAACTGTACGGCTGGTTTTTGCTGGGTCTTGCAGTTTGGTTTTCCGATTTGCCACAAGAAATGGAACGGAACAGGAAAACCGAAAAACCACCCAGCCCTATTGTCAACAGTTGATTAATCGGCGTTGAATTCTGTGGGGAGACATATACACAGCAAAGGGAACCTGCACCCGATAATTGCTAATTTAACATCTGAACACATGGTAATGGGAGCAGTAATATTAATTAATAATTCAACATTGCTTAATTTTTTAAAGACATGTTATGTTATACTAACCATCATCACCAGAAATGGCTTTATATGGTGTTTGCTACTGACAATTATGAAGGAATGTATTGAATTAAAACAGACTCGCAGATCTGTATAGGTATAGTTGGGAGCATGGTTTCTCCCACCACTAAGGTACTGAGATATATACTGAGTTAAAAAAGAATGTGTAATAGAAACAAATATGAAAAAATAGCACAAAGGATGAAATATAATAGTTCTAATGTTGCATGTTTGTGGACAAGTCGTGCAAAGAGTTTAATGACATGTTGTTGTCCACCCAACTGTATAAATTTTGCTACGGATTTCAAAATAGCATGTGCTACTGGAGAATGTCAAATTGAATGGGTGACTGACGATTTTCTTTGTGTTATGTTGTGCTAGAGAGCCTGGGTTATTAAGAAAACACGCAAGTTTTTGTCTTCCGACATTTTAAAAAATGCCAAGATTAACCGAAAATCAGAAATTGCGTGCCAATGGTATGCATGAGGCCGTGATACAATCCGATGAACTCGCTGCAGAGTTAGGAGTCACTGTGGCCACTATTTACCGTCTCATTGGAAGGTATAGAACCACTGGATCTACTGCTGACCGACCACATTCAGGTTGACCAAGAGTTACGACACCTGCACAAGACCGACACATCAGACATCTCGTGGGATTCCTTCCTTCCGGCGATGACAGCGGCAATTACTCCTGGTGGAACTGACAATAGAATCAGTGCACAAACTGTCCGCAACAGACTCGCTGAACACTGCATCCAAAGTATGCATCTATATCATGGATCAATCCTTACCTAATTTCATCGTACCATCAGAATGGAATGGAAACGTCGGCGTGTTCGCTGGACTCAGCAGCGTTGGAGCACAGTTCTTTTTAGTGATGAATCACGATTTTGTCTACGGTGTGCTGATGGTAGGGCAAGAGTGTATCACCGACGAGGAGAACTGTTTTCTGATGCTTGCGTGCAGGAATGCGATTGTTTCAGTGGGGGGTAGTGTAATGATTTGGACAGGAATTTCCTTGCACAATCAAATGCAGTTGATCATCGATGGTAATCTGAATGGACAGCAATATAGGGACGAAATTTTTAATGCTGTTGTTGTCCCGTTGTTCAACGCTAACGTCAGATTGCAGTTATTTCAGCAAGACAATGCCCAATGTCACGTGGCTTGTATCTGTCATGACTTTCTTGAGGAGCATTGAACTTCTTCCCTGGGCCCCACTTTCGCCAGATTTGTCGCCAATCGAGCATCTTTGGGATCAATTGGACCGTCGGGTACAACTTCATGATCTTCAGACCATAGGCAATTTATGTAATGTTCTAAGTCAGGAGTGGAACGCAATACCACAGGGTGACATCCATAGACTTATCAGGTCCATGTGCCGTTGATGTTTTGCCATCCAAGAGGCAAATGATGGACATACACGCTATTGACTGCATATGTGAACTTTTCATTTCACCCCTGTCTGAGACGTCCTGACGTGATGCTGGCAACAGTAAGAACATGAAATTATGCAAATGCATACAGCTAGACTCGAAATATGAATTTACAATAATTTGGGATGAAAGTCAAAAAAATTGCACCTCAAAGTTTATTATTCTTTCTTTTTTGACTCCGTTTTTATAAAGTTGTTTAGGACAGCTGGGAGAGATATGCCTATCCCACCCCACCCATGTGTCCAACCTATTTGCATATTAAATTGGCACCGGAACTTTTTAATCATCGCAAATCAAGTCGGCTCATGTATAAACAAACAAAATAGAAGGCCATTTTGCTTCCGTAAAGACAAATGACTTTATAGACGAAATCGAAACCAGAACACTCCAAGAAAAACTAAAGCACTCCTCAAATTGCTCTATCAGGTAAGCCTCGTTTCTGACTCAAATATCTTACCCCTCGGTTGAGATTTCGCCATCCCACCCAGATACCCATCGAGGTTAATAATTGTCTCTGTGGTTAGAGCATTGAACTTTACAATGAAATGTCAACTGGCCGATCATGACTTGCGGTAACTGCATTGTGTCCCTGAGAAAGATACTTTATCCTGTTTACCCACGTGGGGGCAGGGTGGCACTGTGTAAGTTGATGGTGCACTTGCCTTCATCTGCTGCTAACTCTGCTTGTACAGAGTCATATATTGGAGAGTCTAACAGTTGTTTACCACTGGGTACTTCAACTTCCTCAATCTGTAAAACTCCCACACGATGTGACCCTGGCTGTTGTTAAATACCAATAAACAAACATAGGTATAGTTATCTCCACTGATATAGTGGATCCCCCGTGGGAACCCCGGGAAGTGAAGCAGTGCTTGTTTACTGTGGTAAACAAGCTCTGTTTCACTGGTAAAATAGGACCCAGTCTCTAATGCTTGGGGTGCGAGTCCTCTAAAATAGGCAACATGGGGTATAAATGATTGACTGACCTTGACTTTATCTCCATGTTGTGGTCATGATTAGCCATTGTGCAGAAGTATGTGACCTTAAACAACAATAAATAAATAAATGATATATTGGACATCCAGAACTGGACGAGCATATTTTTATTATGACGCCAGGTGTTTTGATTACTTTAGTCAAGGGTTAGGAATCCAATCAATTTTAATACATTAGGCTGACACCTCCTCAAATCAATGCTTTGTTCTTACAACAATTGTGTAATCAGTATTGAAAAAATACTTGGCCTTTATTTTATTGGTGGTGTAAAGATAATGAGGAGACAACAATCCACCAACAGCTAGCTGATTCAGGAAATCAAGAACATTTCTCTAAGTGACCATCCTGATAAGTCAGACAGTGTAAATGTGCCACATACAAAGAAAATCAGAGGAGATTTAGGTGACCATTTTAGTTTAATGGAAATGCCAATTGTCACAGCAAATGCAAACTCATTCAAGGTTGAACTTTTAGAAATAGTGTCATTTATTTCTTGCTGATGAATAAATCTTTATTAGGTCATATAAAAAAAAAAATACTTCCTTTCTCAGGGATTGCCGCTTCCTGAAAAACGCGCCTTTAACATATTTATTGCCTCCCATAAATAAATATATAATCTGCTGCGCACAATCTTGGTTGATGACTTCATGTGTATTGAAAAATATGATGGAGAAAAACTGTATTTACTCGTTGTTTTGCGACGGTTAAAAATAATTAATTTTCTGAGTGTCCCAAAATTCTTTGATTGTCTCAATCGAGACAATTTAGTTTCTGTTTGGGTGGTGTTGTGTTTCATTGGGTTAATTTCATTTTGCTACCTGTTTGTGAATAAATAAGAAATAAAGAAGGAATACAGAAGTAGTAATTCTTACTTGTTTTCTTTTCTTCCTCTCCACAAATTCAGCGTCAATCAAATAGTTCATAGAGTCTGAACTGCAGTGTGGTTGTCGTTGTCAAATATAACCACCAGACATGAGTAACAGAGCCACATCACTGATATTCCAGGTACCCATCCAAACTAGCCCACGGTAAGAAGAGAAATGAACAGGGTATGCACAGACCTGTAATTCCCAGTTTAAGAGAGCTTGTACTTGGAAAAAACAAAAACAGGTGGAAACACGAACTTCTGTCAGAAAATACAGCCTCAGTTCAAATGAGTTTTTATCACAAGATTGTTTATTTTAAAATAATGGTTGATGTTTGCTTTTTGTCGAGTACGGTATTGAGTCATTCAGGGACAGAAGCACCTACTAGGCCTTCGAATGCCCTGACAGAGGTCGACATTTGTATTGCTACACTCATTGTGGAAGCCATGGGTTTACAATTGTATGAAAGTCGAATCTCATGGTAAAAGTGACTCGTCAGTTGCTCGATGAGTGTAGGTATTTGTCGAGTATTGTATTGTTTCGCGCAGAGACAACAGCCCTTACTGGAGCCTTCTAGCGCCCTGATTGGGGTCGACATTGGTGTTGTTATACCCATTGTGAAAGCCACGAGTCCACAATTGTATGCAAGTCGGGTCTAAAAAAAAAACCGACTCGTTATTGGCTCAGTGAGGGTAGGTATTTATTTTAACCCTTGACTAAGTACAGTTTTTAATAGTTTGTACTAAGTACAGTTTTTAATAGTTTGTCAAATCGTGATTTGACATGCTAGCTATGCATTATTCATAGCTTCATCCCACAATCTGGGTGAGTCATTGTTGACATTAAATTCAGACTAAATTTGTGATATGATAAATGAGTCAGAATTTAACGGCGAACTTTATACAATTGGGCGTCACTTAACTGTGATATAGGCGTCAAGTGCACCTGTGATTTACAGTGAATAAGAGAAGCACATGTTATTTGGCTGACACAATGTATATCGGCGACCTCGATGCAGTTGGTGGTCCATTACCCTCAATATAGGCATTAGATGCGCCTATGATTTAGGATAAAAAGAGATAATCCCTTGTTACTCGACTGGTACGATGTGTGGTTTGTGGATCTCGAGTAATTACCGTATGGACGCTTGTTTTTCACCAAGCGACTATATTATAACGGCATGTAATTTGTTTTATTTGTGACATTGTATCAGTATCTGGCACTGGTGGAAGACCAAGGGTGGATGGCTTAGCTACCTGTTTCCTCCATCCATCCCTAGCCCTTGCTCTAAGGCACATTTGTGAATGCATGCTAAATTGTTGAATGCATGTGCTTTTTCAATAAGACGATGCCAGGGTTGTTATTGTTTCCAATAAATGGATGCTGCCCTTTGAGGTCGGTATAATGTTTTGCATATAAGGTCATATTAGTTTCCACATGGTATATGACCGTTCCAGCCAGGGCTGTTATTGTTTCCAATAAATTGATACTGCCCTATTGTGTCAGTACAATGTTTTGTATATAAAATCGTATCAGTTTCCAACATGAAATATGACCGTTCTAAACGGCCTATCGGTATGAGCTAGCTGCATTGTTGGAGGAATGCGCATTTTAATTATTAGGCTCATACCATTGTCTAAGTAAGACTAAAGTTAACTGTCATCAAACATGGGGGATATTATCTGAAAGCGACTGAGCTATACATTTTGTGCTTGTGGAGCTTAGAGCTCGGGATAAAAAAAGCCTTTTTCAGTGTGGTACATCGAAATTTGTATGTGCTTCAATATAAAATTTGTTTAGCCTGAAGCTGATTGGTACTTGCCCGGAATTTAATCTGCAATGTATGACTAGTTTCAACCTTTACGGTTTTATCAAATAAACAAATACTTCAGGACTTCAATTTGTGTAAGTCTGAGATTACCAGTTCCTGGTCAGTAGTAATACATGTTAAAGAGTATAGGTCGCTATGGGTGAGCGCCACTTAATACCAATTCGTTGAATATTACAGCTCTCAGATATGACTGAAACTTGAATTTGAACACTGCTGTAGTTCAGGTTCTGAGCAATATATTATCGTGTCGTCATGTCCAGATCATCGAGTGTACGCAGTAGATGCTCGGTTGATCTCATGGGATGGAATGATAGGATATGCATATCCCCCAGCTCTGTTGATTCAGCAGATTCTGTTAAAGATCAAACAGTCTCACTGCAGAATCCTGCTAGTAGCACCTCTGTCGTCACAGAAACCTGGGACAATCTTCTCGGGTCTCTGTTATGGGACATTCCCCGGAAGCTTCCTCCTCAAAGGGATCTTCTATTTCAGGAGAAGCCATGTTCACTGCTTCACAACCTAGAATGTCGGAACCTTCACGTATTTCCGTTGTGCGGTCCTTCTTGTATGGAAATCATTTTACAGGATGAGCATTGGACGCAATTTCTAACTGTAGGAGGGCCTCCTCTTCGTTGAATTATACACCGAAGTGGAGAGTTTTCTTCCGTTGGTGTATGGATCAGTCGATAGACATATATAATCCGTCCATTCCACAGATAGCCAATTTTCTGGTCTACCTGTTTGACGAACTCAAACTGCAGCCTGTCACTATTAAGGGCTATAGGTCTATGTTATCAGACACTTACGCTCACCATGATAAATTGGCGATTGGATTAAAAACTTTCTTTATCCAAGCTAGTTAGAAATTTCTTTATTAAACACCTAGAACCCTCAGATTAATTCCTTAATGGAATTTGGCTTGGGTTCGGTTGAAGCTAAGCTCCGTTTGAACTGTTAGATGATGTAGAGTTCAAATTCTTGACCTATAAAATGTCGTTTCTCTTAGCCTTTGTGTCTGCTAGAAGAGTTAGTGAACTTCATGCATTATCTGTTGATGATTTCCATTACCGTAGTATGGGTAATACTGTTTGCCTCACAATGGAAGTGGGATTTTTGGCTGAGAATCAGATTCCGGATAATCGGCCGGAGCCTATTGTCATTAAGGCTTTACCGTCCTCGGATAACCGTAGACCCTTGCTGTGTCCAGTCAGAGCAATGCGCATTTATAAACATCAATCGGATTTTATCAGAAAGGGAAGAAAACGTTTCTTTCTTTCTCTTATTCCTAACAGAAAAGATATTTCTGTTCATTCTGTCGCTAAATGGATTCAGTTGGCAATACATATTGCCTACTCATTCCTCCCCGCTGATTATAACATTTAGCAGGCTCTGTAGAAAGAATGATGGTTAGCGTCAATTTCGGTACCTTCCTGGATACTGCATATGCGCAGATCACAAAAATATGGAGGACCAGATAGGACTTATTTTTTTTGGTTTTGTATACAAATTTGGGGGATTGGGGGCAAAATTTGTGTTTGCCTCGGAATTAAATTGAGTCAGCACCAGCTAGTCTGGGCCATTGGTAAGTATAAAAAATATACAAATTACTTAAAATTTGTCATATTCCTACACTCATATAATTGTACGGTTTCAATTGGGTGGTTCATTATTGGAATTGTACCCCTGAACGTGGTCGCCTGTGTGTTGGCTAAGAAATGTATAGTTTTATTAGATAACTTTCCATTGGGATTCAATTGGACAAGGTTAAGGTTGTACATATTTATATCACCGGTTTTCGACCTATCTTCGTATTCCAGATGCAGCATACGTTTTGAAGCTTGTGATTTTAATAACCGCCATGATTAGCCTTAGCTGCTGAGGTGGCATTAAGTACCAATAAATTAATAATATATTAATAATAATTAATAGCCAGGTGCCTTTTAGACGAATATATATACTATTCGGTACCGCTTTTTCACTGTTTCCAGACCGCTCCCCTCTTTGTTTTGAAGATTATTCCTTCAAAAAAAAAAGGGCGGGGTGAGGGGGTGTTTTCTCCTTACCTCTTCTGGCCTTTTAATAAGTGTGTAACTGTGAGTTAAGCTGTTATCATGTGTAGATTATTCTGATATTATGTACAGCTTGTTACATTATATATGACGTGTTTGTGGGCGTTAGTCTCTCACTCTTGGACACGCGTTTCCTAATTTTAAGTGTCTTATTCTGGACTAGCCTTAAAATCGGGGGCTTGTTACACCCATTTAGCGTAATCATTTATGCTAAGTAATAGGGAATTACTTGGATATTGCTCCTTATTTCGGTGGTATGTCTTCTACATTGTGGTATCGCGAGACATATAGGTAATTCCTTAAAATTTAAAACTCCTTTTCACTAAGTTCTAATGCAGGCTATGGAGCTGTATTTTGGTCTGCTAATTCTTTAGGTCCTAGGCCCTCCGCCTTTTTATGATTCAGCTAAGTCTGAGCCATTGGTTTTAGTATTAAAATATGATAAATTTAAAGTAATTTGTATATTTTTAATACTTACCAATGGCCCAGGTGGGGATGGCCCTCCCATGAGTGGGCACTTATACCTCCCCGCTGAGTTATCACTTCAGTTGGCACAACTGGTGCCAATTCTGGTCTCTTCCTGGGCACTGCGCATATGCAAGTACTAAAAGGATGGAGGGCCAGATAGGACTTTTAATTTTTGGTATTGTATGCAAATTTTGGGGATGGGGGGTGGGGGAGGGGGGGGGTTCAAAATTTGTGTTTGGCCCTTAATAATATTGAGGTTACACCAGCTAAGTCTGGGCCATTGGTAAGTATTAAAAATATACAAATTACTTTAAATTTATAATTTTCTCGCATGCTTTTTGGGTACCTTCTTCACACACATTTAGAATTCACTTTCTTTGAAAAATTGAATGTTTGTAAGATTTTATGATTCAAGGGAGACTACTCTGTTTCATCAATGAATACGAGAAGTTTATAGAAATGTTTGTAAGTTTGTTACTGTGACACATAAATTGTTGGAATGTTATTGGGTTGTGTATGTCTGTATGATATCACTTATTTTATCTGGAGTGTTAGTATACAGAGTGATTAATGCAGTTCATGTCAAAATGAGTTGAATATTGAGGTGTTAGACTGTTTGTCAAAGTTTCCTGCATCACATTACTAACTTTGCTATTTATTCACAGAAGGCTTTTTAAGGATGTATGGCTGCCCAAGCCCAAAACCCCAAAACCATTAGCAGAGTCTACAGGTCGTATTTATGAAGGGATTTCATTGTAATTTGGTAGGATGCCACTGTATAATATCTAGATGAGAACGTCGCCTTTTGGTGATGATCTGTCAATGTTGACGGCCACCCAAGCCCAAAACCCAAAAACTTTCAGCACAGTCTGCAGGTCGTATTTAATATAGAGGGATTTCATTGTAACTTGGTAGGATGTCTCCGTATGATGTCTAGATGAGAACTTCCCCATTTGGTCGCGATCTGTCAACTGTGATGACTGCCCAAGCCCAACTGTGTCGGCTACATGGGCCCGAAGCCCAAAAACCTTTAGCACAGCCTACAGGTCAGATTTATGAAGGGATTTCAATGTAACTTAGTAGGATGACCTCAAATAATGTCTAGATGAGAACGTCCCCTTTTGGTCACGATCATTCAGCTGTGATGGCTGCCCGAGCCCAAAACCCGAAAACCTTAGGCATAGTCTGTAGGTCGAATTTATGGAATGACTCAGTATAATGTCGAGATGATGACGTCCCCTTTTAGTTGCAGTCGGTCAACCATGATGGCTACACAGGCCTGAAGCCCAAAAACCTTTAGCACAGTCTACAGGCCATATTTATGAAGGGATTTCATTGTAACTTGCTAGGATGACTTGTTTTGGAATAATTTCACTGTGACTTAGTAACTTTTGTTGACATACGTTAACTGTGAGGGCCACATTAACCCACCCCTCAGTTCTTTAGTACAGTCTACACCTCATATTATTTTTATTAAAAACATAGCATACAGGGAACAGAAATTAACATATTCCCAAATTATCACAATTCTTGTCTTATTTCATAATCCTTTCATAAACATTGAACATTATCCTTTTCATTAGTTTTTGACTGGTGATTTATAATTCATCATTAACCCTTTGAACCCCAGACGGCCTTTTTTCCAGCCCAGTAACATGATACTTCATGATTTTATTAAAATAGGTTGACTTTGAGTGAAAATGTGATGTAGACCAAGCAATATTTTCAACATGCAGCCCCAAGGCTGCATGTTGAAAATATTAATTGGTCTACCCCCAAATAATAAATATGGACTCTTCCTGTTGCTGCCATTGAACGGATATGGAAGATACCACTAGGGTTCAAAGGGTTAATGTGAATTTTTTTGTTGCACTTTTTTTCAGGGGAGGCAAGGGATTAGAAGTAGATGATTTTGATACTTATTCAGAAGGACCCATTGCAAAAAAACATGCTGGTGATAAAAAATTTGTTGATAAAAAGAAAAAAGAGAAAAAGAAAGTTTTGAAAAGACTTTGACAGCATTTTTATCATTAAATGAATCATCACTTCACTTGACATTTGTTTCATGGAATGCAGTGAAAGTCATCATTTTCAGTCATTAATCTACACAGTGTCTGGACCAGTTCCACTTGTATGCAGTTTGAGTCAAAATGAGTTGTGGAAGTTCTAATACCCAGATTTATGGCCAAAAGATTTTCCAAGTATTTTGGAGACTTGCATTTATTATCTGTCAAATCTCATTTTAATGTTTGCAGTAGAAAATAAGAAACACACAGTACTTTTGGTCAGAAAAAGTTTCATCTTGCAAGATTAAATGCAACAGTGATTTGTAATGGGGGAGAGGGAGGGGTGTATGAGTTGGGGAAAGAGTGTATGAGTTGGGGAAAGGGTGGAAACATGGACATCTATCAACTCCCAACATTTCCATCTTTTTTCTTGTATTCCGTTGAACTATATTTTATTTTCATTAAATACTGGAAATACAACCAGTTATACCTTGTTTGACGGAGCTCTTCTTAAACAAGACATCTTGAACAAATTTCTGATTTGTTCTCTACGGAGAATGACTTGGTTGAAAAACATCATCATTGCTTTACAAGTTTTGTGCCATGTTCCCGAACAGTGTTGTTTCACCATTTGTTTACTTAATGTAACAGCTGTATACAGCCAGTGCTATTCACAAAAATCGCTATTCAAATTTTTTTTATTTTTTGCCTCAAAAACAAAGATTATGAGCCTTCATTGGAATGATTTTGTTTTAAACTATATTTTATAGGCAAAAAATCAAAATTTGTAACTATTCTGTCATCTTTTAGTCTTGTGAGGTAAAGACTTAATATAACACTTCCTCTGGACAAACATTTTTCACATTGTTATAGTGGATAGTTAAAATATCCCAAACCTGCAGCCCTTTGTGGCTGGAGATTAATTCCTTAGGCATTCAGTGTGGTGAGGAAGAAACAAAAATTTGACTATTTCTTTTTTCCATTCAGGTGATTTCAATTGATTTGTAAGGTTAAGATTTAAGTTGTCATAACTAGATCAGATTGTGTGCTAAAAATGTAAAGACCATTTGTCATGAATGCATATTTGATGTGTTTTGTCCTGATAACAAATGAATTGAAAGTCATCCCCTTGTGTTTACTCTCCATTGATACTCTAACTTCCTATCAAAGAATATTTTTCTATCAAATGATTGAAATATTCAATCATGTATGTTTGAAATTTCATAAACCTCTTATTTGTCTTATTTGTCCTAAGAGGTATGTTGAGAGAATCAGCAGTTCGATAATTCTGCAAATTAGCTCATTCCAGATAGTCCAGGACTATTTTCATGTAAATGTATAGAAATAAGATATCTGCCAATTAATATTTTAACGAAAACACGGATGGGAATGTATGTTATAATTTACAAACAAAATGCTAAAGTTTTTTTCACTCATTTTTGTAAAATAGTTCACACACATTTAATACTCCATCAAATGTTGATATTTAACCAAATGCCGAAAATGAAACCCCAAACCCTCGTAGTTTAATCCAAGAATTCATCCAAAGTATGAAATTGATCGAAGTTTGGTCATAACATTGGAAATGAGGAATTGGCATTTCATATAAGTCAAGTGTCATGAATAATTGTAGAATTAAGGTCTAAAAAAGTTAAAAATCTGTTTCTCAGCCTCCCACATGGTTCTTTTGGCTATGCATGCTTTCTTTTTATAACCAAAGCAAACTTAAAAATTAAAAATTAAGTGGTTTTTTCTGATATTTTACCCAACTTAATAAAATTGGTAAATTTGTCCCCTGAGTACAACAAGGCTTTGCAATGCTTTAGCATTGCAAAGCCTTCTTGCACTCAAGGGATGAAATACACCACCATCCATGCTATTCTGTATATTATGAGGCCTAAAACATAAAACAAACCAAGAACATGAACTTTTGATGGCAAAGAAATAATTACAAAAATAAAAAATGAAATAAAAAAACTCCCCCACATGCAATTTTACAAAAAAAATGACCTGAGAAACAGAAGATCTACCTTGTGTGATTCAAGTTTAGGATATAACAAACATAAACTATTCAACTGGTAAAGTGCTTGATTACTTTTGGTGATCAGAATTTCTTCATGTGGTTCTTTTGTTTCAGCCTTTGGAGAGTGCTGGCACTCTCCAATACATTGTAACAACACAAATTCATATAAACAGTTTATTCTCTTCTATTTTTACTGACTGAAACCCATCCATGAAAGATGAAGTCCTGACCTAATGTGCATGACATCAAAATTTATTTCATTTTTTTTTTCAAATTTTTAAAAAATTTCAAACAAAACTAGATCATGTGAGTTCGATGAGCTAGTAGTTTCAATGAAGGATCACATGATATGGTTTTGTTGAAAATTTTTTGAATCGTCAACTATTCAATTTGAAAATTACATGGACAGATGTGGCCGATTCGTAAGGTAAAGGGTCAAGTGAGGAACTGGTAATAAGACAATGGAGCCCAAATATTGGCTTCTGGTACTCATTCTGTGTAAAAAGGGACTCTATAAAGTGAAAACTAACCAGAGTTTTATCCCCTGTGAATTGCTTTCTTTTAACCTGTTACAGAACAGTTGGCATGAACTGGTCGTAATCCACCCAAGGGCAGTGATGTCTACACATGCATTTACCAGGTAATAAAAATCATCAGCAAAATTTTAATTATTAATTAATGAATCACTGGGTACAACCCAATGCTTCATTAATAAAAATTTTTGATGATTATTCCTATAATTAGTGTTTGGAACCTAATACTATTGTGTCTGTGGAAATATTACCCACCCATTGAAAGTGACCAGTCCATGGCAGCCATACTGCACCTAGGGTAACAGCACTATCTGGCCAAGGCTACAAGGCTATTCAAAAAACAAATTGTCATTTCAATTTTAACATTTTTTCAATATTTGTCCCCAAAACATAAAGCCATCAAGCTTGTTTCAATGAGGGGTCAAAAGTTTGTGTTGGAGGCAAAAATGAATTTTTGGGAGTGGAGGGGGATTTCAAGAACTTTTTTTTGCAAGTAGTGTCTGAATCTGATAGTTGTTTTAGGTATGGGGTTAATATACTCCAAGGAGTAACTCAGGATACACAAGTTTACTGCACAAATTGCATTTGTTATAATTTTGAGTTTGAAGAATAACTTAAAATGCACACACTTTTGGTTGCAAGTAGTTGTGTCAATAGTATCCATATTTGAATGGTAGGTTTTTACATTCACCAGAGAAAAAATGATAGGATAAATATTTGCTTCAGCTTATGTATGAGGTTGTAATGGAATGAAGCTGAAAAATTGAAGCAGAAGAGTTGATTGATCATTGTATGTTCAAGGACTTTGGAAGTTTTTTGAAAGTGCATGTACCATTTTAAGAATGAGAGAGAGAGAGAGTAAGTGTGTGTGTGTGTGTAAATGAATTACTGGTAGACATACAGCTGCTCATATAGATATTTAAACATTATATATTTCAAAGTTATACAGTTAGTTTTTGATTATGGTTAGGCTATTAAAAAAAATATTGTTTCTCAGGGACTTCCCTTGTCATTGAAAATCCACCTCATCCCTTTTTTTTTAAATAAAAATCTCTTCAGTGATACTATTTCGTACTTGTAGGATTAAAATATTTAATCAACTACAATAGCGCAGAGTTAATGATTTCATCTATTTTCATCACTGTTTGTAGATTAACAAGAAAAAAAAGTTTTCCTCCCTCACCATCACATTTGGGGAAAAATGCCTGAGAAACAATAAATTTTAATAAGCCTTATCAGGAGAAAAAGATCTCTTTTTCAAATGTCGTTAAGACTCCTCCATATATCCTCAATCCCCTATTTTGTTTTGTATCCTCCAAAAGCATAAACTGTGTAAGTTGCTCCCAAGATTTATCTAACTTTTAAAGGTTTACATCCAGTTCAGGCCAGTGTTTTTACCTTGAATGGGTATCCAATCATGCACCTTTCATGAATCTAGGATAAAACCCCCTCAAGACAAAACCGCCTTGGGGAAAAAGAACTTCGCTGACAAAACCCCCTCAGGACAAAACCCCCACACCTTAATTGACTTATTGGACAGAACCCCCTCACATAGCAAAAATAAATGATAATGAACACAGTTTGAATTTATTTTAGCTCAACTTTGGCGAAGCCAAATTTGAGCTTATGCCATGGCCAGGCGTCCTTCTGTCTGTCAGCAATTCAATACGGCTCGGGCTAGAGGCTGTATTTATGAACCGATCTTTACAAAACTTCTTGGGTACCTTTGTTATGACCGTGGGACGAGAACGAGTGTTTTGGGGTCGATCCGAAATTCAAGTTGGCCGCTGGCGGCCATTTTGTACAGACTTAGGTGCAATCAGATTTTTGCGCAGAACTTCCATTTGAAAGCGCTGATTTGAATAATTTATTGTATGAATGTTTAGTACCATGGGATACATCACATATCATACAGGTTTTTTTCTCGTGCAGAAATTATGCAAATTAGATGAACTTTGATTTTTTCAGTGCTTATTACACACAGTAAGTACACATGTCAATACGGCTCGGGCTAGAGGCTGTATTTATCAACCGATCTTCACGAAACTTCTTGGGTACCTCTGTTATCACCTTGGGACGAGAACGAGTGTTTCTGAGTGCGGTCCAAAATTCAAGAAAGCTGCCAGTCGCCATTTTGTACCGAAATTAGGTCTAATCAGTTTTTTGTACACAACTTCTATACGGCTCAGACTCGAGGCCGTATTTATGAACCGATCTTGACAAAACTTCTGGGGTACCTCTGTTATCACACTGGGACGAGAACGAGTGTTTTGGGATCCGGTCCGAAATTCAAGATGGCTGCCAGTGGCCATTTTGTACCGAAATTAGGTCTAATCAGTTTTTTTGTACACAACTTCTATACGGCTCAGGCTAGAGGCCGTATTTATGAACCGATCTTTACGAAACTTCTTGGGCACCTTTGTTATCACCTGAGATGAGAACAAGTGTTTTTGGGTGTGGTCCAAAATTCAAGATGGCCACCAGCAGCCATTTTGTACCAAAATTAGTGCAATCAGTCTTTTGTACAGAACTTCTGTATGAAAGTTCTGATTTGAATAAATTTTTGTATGAATCTTTAGTAAAATGGAATACATCATATACAATACGGGTTTTTTTCTCATGCAGATATTATGCAAATTAGATGAATTTTGATTTATTTAGTGGCTCTTATAGACTGTAAGTGCACATGTCAATATGGCTCGGGCTAGAGGCTGTATTTATCAACCGATCTTCACGAAACTTCTTGGGTACCTTTATTATCACCTTGGGACGAGAGCGAGCGTTTCTGAGTGTGGTCCAAAATTCAAGATGGCTGCCATTGGCCATTTTGTACCGAAATTAGGTCCAGTCAGTTTTTTTTCACAACTTCTATACAGCTCATATTTATGAACTGATCTTCACGAAACTTATTGGGTACCTTTGTTTTCACCTTGGGACAGGAATGAGTGTGTTTTGGGGTGCCTTTGTTATCACTGTGCTATGAGAACAAATATTTTGGGGTTCAGTCAGACGCACTCGGGGACTCAAAGATTTCTTTTCTAGTTTAGCAAATTTCTTTTCCAGTTTAGCATCTGACTCTCACCCATCTTTACAATACTTTACCTATACATTTGTTACAGGCTAAGGTCAGTATTTATGTACAGACCATTACAATACTTTATATGTACCTTTGTTATCAGGTCATTACCTAGATGTTTGTCATTGCTCTGTCGCATACTATACATGTACATGTCTTGACAAGTTGAGCTACAGTGTCATTGACACTTTCATTTTATTTTATTTTTTAACGGACACCCTGGAACACTTCATTCTAGAATGCTCCAAATATTTGCCTAGTAGAACAAGACTTATTTGAATAGTAATGGAAAATGGGATGAAGTGATATTATTATTATTAGCTGATAGAAACTAGATTTAACATAAAATTAACAAAGGGAATCTACAAACATGTCATTCAACTCTTAACTGGCTGAGTAATTTAAATATATCTTTCATGAAATCTGGTCATGGCTGCTATGAAGCAGCTTTGACTACATTTGAAGAAAAATTCAATGAAAAGTTGACTAAAGAAACCATCTGTTAAAAAGTGGATACAATTTTTATTTTCACCCTATTATATAAATAATATTTCATGTGAGGAGGTTTTGTCTTGAGGGGGTTTTGTCTTTGAATGCAGAGAGTGTGGGGGGGGGGGGGGGGTTGTCTTGAGGGGGTTTTGTCCTGTTACCACCTTTCATAATAGTCCTGAAATTTGCTTCCCAAGTGCCCAGCAAAAATTTCCTCTCAGTTCGTTGTTGTTTCCACATGCAACCAAGACCTAACTAGGAACCACTGCAAACATTGCTTTTGTATGCTATAAGTTTGGGAAAAACTCCTGGGCTTTTAATTGTCAATTAGTTTGAAAATTTTGTATGTTTCAAAGCATTATCCATCAATTAATTGGCAGTGCTAAATAACATTTCATTGCAACATTTTGTGCACATCTTCTCCCTGTTGCAATTGATTGGAGAGTGCCTGAAGGCACTCTTCTGTAAATTGAAATGGGATAGAGCCATACTGACAAAATAATTTCACTTCCAAGAAAACTTTTATCAAATTCAAAGAATATATGAAGCCTTTTAAGTATGATAACAGCACCTTTTGAATGGAGCCCCAATTATGGGCTCCCAACTCCCAAAAAACGTTCAAGTTACCACCTTGCGATAAAAAATTAAAATATCTTTTCAGGCTCTCCCACCTTGTCATTTTCACTGCAGCATGCTATTAATTATAGAACATATCTGACATAAAACCAGGTTCATAAAATGGCAAAATGTCTTACTGCTCATGTTTTTCTGTAGATTATGAGGCCTAAAACATAAAACAAGCCAAGTATATGAATCTCTGAGGGAAACAAAATAAAAATAAAACTAGTCTGAATCATACCCCTGCACAGCACATGGACACAGGCAGTTGAAGGGCGAACAGTGATTTGTTAGTCACACATGTTCTGTGTCTTTAAGACACATATGATGCCCCTGTGAGTTCTACCATGTACTTTAATTTACATATGTATTGTGGGAGGAGTTAGCTGGGCAAATCATGTACCTTATATTTGAAATTTCACAAAAAATCTAAAGTTCAACAACCCATAATTTTGAAAAATTGGAACAAAATTAAAATCCTGACAGTATGCACAAGTTTGATGTATGTATAAATACCCTGCAAAATAAAAGGTTCTAGCTTGAAAACTTTGGGAGGAGTTAGGTGAACAAACTTTGTACCCATTTTTCGAAATTTCACAAAAATTCACTTGGTTCAAATTGAACAAAATCAAATTCTTTGCAATATGCACACCTTTGGTATATGTATACATGTCCTTAGGAGTTAGGCGGACAAACCTTGTGACCTATATGCGGACAAGTGTAAAACAATATGTCCCCAGACTTTCAGTCGGGGAAGCATAAAAACTATAAAACTGCCACCCTCCCGAAAAATGTTGGAAGCCGCAATACTTGTGTAAGACTTGTCTGTTGTATTTTCTATTACTCAACATCATATGAATTTTGTGTAAACATGCCTTTTTGACAATTTCCCCGACCACATTACTGTACAAACACAAGCAGTTGTTTTCTTCATCTGTTGTTTGCCTCAGTAGAGTTGAAAAATGGCGATAACATTTCTATATTACTAGTCCTTGGACAGGAACCAAGAAGATTTTCTTGAACTGCCATTAGTATTCAATTTTCCAGAATGACGTATACTTACAAAAAATTTAGTACTTTTTATTTTGGCGTTGATTAAATCCAGTGAAAAGGCTTAGTGTTTTGGAAAAGGCTATTTTATCTCTTTCCAATGGTGTCTTCAATTACAGTATATCATTGGCTGAATGAAACCAAGTCAAGAAATAGGTTGCAATATTCCCAAATTGCTCAACTTGGCCTTAACAATACTCAGGTAGGTGCAGTACTGTGATCATAAAAGCAAACAGAATTTTGAATGGATCTCGACAGGGTTGCAACCCATTCAAAATTGTCTTTCAGTTTTTCTACCCACACTACTGTAGAATCTCACCAATCAAAAAGAAATGCCAGAACATTGAATCCAAGATGGTATTTTTGTTTGTTTTTTGTGATATCATTTTGCTTTAGCAAGATTTTATTTTTGAAATCACGACCCACTGTTGATAAGTGGGTCACAACCCAGTTGCGATCTGATCATGAAAAATACCACATTTGTGGTCATAGTACTGTAAACATATTATTACAATATTGTTGGAAATGTTTTGAAACTGTTACCTGATAAAATTGGTTATGGAAATATCTTGACTGTCCTAATTTCTAATTGATGCAGTCCTGCAGTTGTACATGACTTTTATGATCACTGGCTTTCAAATATTTGTAAACCATATATAATTTAGTATTCAGAATGAACTCTGAGGAGAATTGATAAATGTTTTCATCAAGAGTGTTGAGTTTTAACAGCAAGAGCTCTGAAATACCAATAATTTGAAAGTATAGTCTTTTGCCATTCAAAACTACCATTCGGCTGAATAAAGCATAACAGAATCTACTCACCAAGCATTCCTTTCCCTCACACTGAAATCTAAAGATTATTTTACCCTAGTTAAACTGAAATATGACTTTAAAACCAATTGCAAATCAAGGAAAAGAAAGATAAACCATGTATTCAGCTTTGGTTGAATAATTTGATAGACCAAGTGATAAATTCATACGCAGTGGATGAATTTCATTTTTAAACAAATGGTTATGTGAACTCCAAGTGGAATTACTGGTCTTAGTCACAAAATATTAAGGATATGTCATAAAGTGCTGTGTTTCAAGATTTTAGATTATCTCTGCTAGCAAGTTGTTCATGAAGAGATGAACAAACGTTACTTCAAATCACATTATTTCTTGGTGTACAATGTTCCGGCCATTTCCTAGTCAGCTATATGTTTTTGATGAAAATTTTCAAATTTTTAAAACTGATGATCTATTAATTCGAAGTCAGTATGAAAAAGTCTCTTCAGGCATTTTTTTTTTATTATTACTTTCAAGAAATAAAATTCGTCGGGAACATAGCCCTGGTGAGAACTTTTGTGTGTGTGTATGGGGGGGGGGGGGGGGGGGGGGGCAGACTGAGTAAAGTGGTTCTTGATTACTGGACAAATTCAGTTTTTCTGGCGTATTATGATTTTTTGGCAAATCATGATTTGAAACCGTTTTTTTTTTCTTAAGCACATGTCTTTCCAAATTTTCTAACTAAAGGACAACTTGTTGCCAGATTGCATGTTCATAATAGTGAACCCACAAGTGAACAAAATCCATCTATTACCTGTGCTGCTGTTGTGCTTTGGATGTTGAAAGTGGCACTGAACCCTTTTAAAGAAGACAAAAATGTGATGAAAAGCTGTCCAGTAATTTTTATTATGGTCAAGTGCTTGTGGGTGCTATTAGTGTGGCAAAAGACCTTTTACTGCAGACAATAGCTACAAGCAAAATTCACTCTTTACTTCCCCTTAACTTCTGCTGCCAAAGCTTTTTAAGACTAAATGTTAAGGTGTATGTAAATGTTAAGGTGTAATGTTAACACTCAACCAAAGATAACGGTCATTCCAGACAACTATTCCCCAAAAATCACCATTCAGATTTTATTGTTCAAATTTTCACTTCAAGACTTTACTTAACAAATCAAGCCTCATAATATGAAAATTGAGGGGTTGAAAAGAATTGTTTTTTTTTTTTAAATATTCCAACAGAACCATATCATGTGACTGCCTCATTGGAATGAGCTCAAAAGGGTCTTTCCAGTGAGGGGACACACAATATGGTTTGTTGAATATTTTTGTAAAATTTGAATTTTTTTTTTAAAAATAGCAAATTTTGTTATTGTCTGCATTGGGTAAATGGTTAAAACATTTTCTTCATGACATTTCTTTGGGACAAGTTCTTTCAGCTTGTTCCAAGGGGTCGCAAGCTTGGTTTCAGAGGGGGTGGGGGAAATTAGTTATTCCAGAAATTTTGTTCTGTCATGACGACATTTAGTCATGTTAGGTAAATGGTTAATCAGTAGAAATATGAAGATTGGAGTTCTGAGGTCTGTGATTACTCAGTCTTGTTTTGACTGGTGCTGAAAACAGTATTTGAACTGTTGATCTATGTACATGTGTAATGGATTGTTGTTGCGGCAGAATTAAATTAATATATGTTTGTGTGTAGGTGTATCTAATGCATCTATGTATATCATGTATATTTAAACATTTTATCTGTACATTCTTTTATTTTCTAATTTATCATGAATTTATCTGTCCCTGTATATTGTAACTGTATATCTCAAATGTCTTTTATCTTTTATAGATCTTTTAGACATCCTGTTTCATGCATGGAGAGAGTCATTCAACTATCATGTAAATAAACATGATTATTGTTAATCTGTCTTTGTTGTATTCACAAATTGCTCAGGTACAGAAAAAGGTGGTCCTTTAACCCTTTACCCAACGTAACGGCCAAAACCGGCCAGCGCTATTCTAAAAAATCGTCAATTAATTTTCAAAATATTTTCATTTTTTGTCTCAAAAACATAGGTTATGACCCCTCGTTGGAACGAGCTCATCGAGCTCGTTCCAACGAGGGGTCATAACCTATGTTTTTGAGACAAAAAATGAAAAAATTTAGTTATTCAAGAATTTTTTTTTCAAGTGTTGTCTGCTTTTCAGGTAAGGTAAAGGTAAGGCAAATATGAATCAGAGGACTTGTGATGCCACACGAATGCTGATTCATTGATTGAAAAATCAATGATAGTTTCAAACAAGTTCATTGAAGAGTGTCTGTGGTATCACCAGTGGCTTGCATGATGGGTCGTCACCAAAAAACTCCATTTTATCAGTATCAGGCATGTCCACCTCTGCCAATAAACGTGCTAAACACCTCTGCCTCATATAGAGAATGAGAGGATAAACATTATCCTGACCAATTTGATTCCATTCCTGGACAAAAATATTTTACCAAATTTCTAGCCACCCCTCTTGTGCACATGCCAGTTTGATATTGCCCAAAGACACAGGCTCACTCATGAACAGATACTATTCTACCCTGAGGCATTGTACAAACGTGTTTCAAGTGCATAAAGGTCACAAATTAAACATATCAGATGATGAAAAGTGCAGATCTAATGCAATATATGTGGCTAGTTAATTTGAATTTTCCAAAAAACTACCATAGTCCTACCCTTTGGGTGCTGTAGTGGTCAAGGGTGCACATGGGCCAAAAACAAAATTAACATTTTCTTGTGAAGCTTTTGGGATTCATATCTTACATTTCCTAAAACATTCAGCCAAATATACTTTTGAAAAAATTTGGGTGGTTCATCACTTTTCTTTGTGTAGTATATTTTGTATACAACATTCTTGTGTGGCCAGATTCAAGTTTGTTCAAATCAAGTCCCTGTATTCATATTTGAGCCCAAATTTTAACTTGGGTGCAATATTGAATGTTTAAGGTAATATATTTCTGCACAACCCCTGTGGGAATTCCGGGAAGTGAAGCAGTGCTTGTTTACTGTGGTAAACAAGCTCTGTTTCACTCGTAAAATAGGACCCAGTCACTAGTGCTTGGGGTGCAAGTCCTCTAAAATAGGCAACATGGGGTATAAACGATTGACTGACCTTGATTTCATCTCCATGCTGTGGTTATGATTAGCCCTTGTGCAGAAGTATGTGAACTTAAATACAAATAAATAATAAATTTCTGCACAATGGCTAATTGTGACTGCAACATGGATATAAAATCAAGTCCCGCCAATCTTTTATACCCATGTTGTCCATTTTAGAGGACTTCCATCCCAAGCGTTGGTGACTGGTCCTATTTTACCAGTGAAACATAGCTTGTTTACCACAATAAACTAGCACTGCTTCACTTCCACGGGTTCCCATGGGGGACTTAGTGTTATATGAGTAATATTTGTCAAAGATCTTCCTCAAATCCACTAGACAGAATTTTTAGCTCACCTGAGCGAAGCTCAAGGGGAGCTTTACTAATCACTTTGCATCTGGCGTAAACTTTACGTTATCGACTTCTCACAAACTAATCTACCAAATTGAACCAAATCTGGTGTGCATGTTCCCTATCATATGTCAATTTTAAGTTTGTTAAAATAAAGTTGTCACCCTCATGGGGGTACCACAAGGGGCATAACTCTGATAGCACCCATAAATTTGTTTCCAAACTTCAAAACATTTTCTTCAGAACCACTATCCAGAATCGTTTCATATTTGGTACACAACTTCTCTAGGGAGAGGGGAAGATTCAAGTTGGTTCAAATCGAGTCACTGGGTTAAGAATTGGCTCTAAATTGTAGCCCGAATTTTAACTTGCAATATGTGGAATATTCTTTAAAAATCATCTTCTTCAGATCCACCAGTTGAAATCTTTTGATATATGTTATACAACATCTTGGGGGGGGGGGGGGGGGGGGGGGGGGGGGGGGGGGGGGTCAGGTTCAAATCTGATCCCTGGGGTAATATTTGGGCTCCCTATTGGAGCCCAAAGTTTAACTTGGTGCAGTATCAGGAATGTTCTTTAAAATCTTATTCAGATTCACCAGTCAGAATCCTTTCATATTTGTTATACAACATCTCTGGGGGGGGGGGGGGGGGCAGATTCAAGTTGGTTCAAATCGAGTCCCTGGGTTAATATTTGGGCTCTCTATTGGAGCCTGAATTTTAACTTAGTGCAATATGTGGAATATTCTTTAAAAATCTTCTTCAGATCCAGCAGTTGAAATATTTTGGCATTTGATATACAACATCTTTTGGGGGGATCAGGTTCAAGTTTGTTCAAATTGGGGCTCCCTGTGACAACCACTTTTGTTACAACATTTGCCCACTTTTGTTACAAAATGAGCTCACCACTTTTGTTACAACAATCGCCCATTTTTGTAACAAAAAAACCTTGCTCACCACTTTTGTTACAACAATCGCCCATATTTTTACACTGTACCAATGACCCAGACTTAGCTGGTGCTAACTCCACAAAAACCAGGGCCAAACACAAATTTTGCCCCCCAATCCCCAAAATTTGCATCCAAAACAAAAAGAAATCATGTCCTAAAGGACCTCCATAGTACGACTCTACTGCGCATGCGCAGTGACGCAGTCGTCCCGAAATTGGCGCCAAATATCATTCTCTGTTTGGCCCTTCATCAGTCAACATCTCACTGATCTTTGTGCTTGTAAATCTCAGTTTAAAGGATGCCAGACACGTAATTCTTGGAGAAAATGTGATTCTAAGGAGGATAGAAGGAGGAGAGGAAAAAAGAAGTGGCAAAAAATAATCAGGGCTGTACTTAAAATTTTTTGTTGAAATTATGTTAAGTTGCCTATTTTCGAGGCAAACGCCTCTTGTTGTCATTCTTGCTAATTGTTGCACTGCTTATTCAGTGTTTCCTCTCCCCTAACCTTCTAAAGTCCCCCCTTGCAATTCTCCCATGCTTTTGGCATATTTTTGAGAAGTTTCATTTCTAAAAATTCCCTGGGAGAGTTGCTTGGTTACAGAATGTTTTCTGTTATTTTCCCCATAGTTACGTTTTCACCCATGGGTGTATAACGTTTGTGTTCTGCATCTTCCATCTGATGTTCTGCAGATTCTCCCCTGGGAGTCTCTGTTTTGCATCAGATAGAGTGTAATTGATGACTGATTCCGGGCCAGTTTTTTCAGTGCCTGGAGTCATGTTTTCTACTGTGTTTACACTGTTTGTTTTCATTGGCAACAGCCTTTTTTGAGGGGGGCTGTTTGCCTTTGTGGTAGTTTATCTCATTATAAGATACATTTATATTATCCGAAAGTGTCTCATTAATTATTTTATATAATTTTAAAATTTTTGACCACACTTTGCCATCGGATCCATCGGGGCTCATCGTTACTTTTCAGCAACTTGGGCTTCTCTGAAAAAATATTTTTTCAAAATTATTTTGTTTTGCAATTGTTTTTTCATTTATTAATGGATCATGTTATTATGTATCTTTGTGTCAGGGGTTTTTGCGAGTAACTAGGACTTATTGTTGTTCTTTCACAATGAAGGGAACTTGTTCAAATTGTAATAGGAAGAAATCTTCCTCTGACTTTCATGATTATTGCATTAATTGTAGTCAGTGTTCTCGCATTAATCCCTGTTCTGTATGTGAACATTGGGATGAGAAACATTGGAAACGTGTGTCACGATATGTTGTTTCTGGAGAAAGAGCGATGCCGGCTCTTTCTCCACAAGGTCACTCTACTCTCTCAGTTTCTATTTCAGAGGAACCAGAACAGGGTGATGTTTCCATGTTATCTTCTTCAAGTGTGCGTCCGTCGTCACAAATAAATACAGAGCTAGCGGCAAAAGTGCTCATGGAGATTAGACAAATGTCGTCCGCTAGCTCGCCCGGTGTAGCGTCCATTCACCAAATGGTTCGGCAGCCGGGTTCGTCCGATGCGGTCCAAGAGGAAATTTTGGGTGATGCGAGCACTATAAAAATAATAGATGCACACCCAGTGACGGCGGATAGTGAACGAGAACGGAGGAAGCCTTTTAGTCCGGTTCCTAGCTCGTCCAGGTCCAGCCGGGGCCGCGAGCGAGAGAGGCCCCTCTCTCGTACAACAACATCTGGGACCAGATGTTGTGGTACAAAATGTGTCTTTAGCGGAGCATACGTCCGTCGCTCGGGACGCTCCGTTGTATAAGCAGTCCGCAGAGACTGTTAAGGCTTCCTCTTCTCGTCGGCGCACACGACCGCACCTTGGCTGCGTGACCTCCGATATTTTGCCAGCTTCGCCGATGAAGGATTCTTCGGCGACCAGGTCACACCATCCGGCAGCCAGGGATTCGAGACCGATGGACTCCGGACGTTCGCATAGGAAAAGTATGCGGGAGCCATCTGATGCGGAGCTGCCCATGGCGAAGCAGCGAAAGACCGCTCCTCCGCAGGTCTCGACGTCGGACATTCTAGTGCAGATAGCACAGCTTATCGCAGCATCCCAGCAGCCGACAGAAACGGTGTCGGATCGAGAATTATCCGACGGCGCTGGGTCGGTACGCTCCGCCGAAGCATCGGGGGCGGACGACCGGGAACATCGGGAGGTCCGACCGGATGGTGAAAGGGATACGGATGAATTGGAGCTATCCCTTTCGGAACAACACAAAGCTGCCGTGGACTTCATCCGGCACTTTCTTCCTCAAGTTGTTCCGTCGGGCCAGACTGCTGCGCTTCCGGACAGGAGAATTATAGCGTCATTGGACTCTGATTTTTTCGAGCGGTTCAGGGACATCGCTCCCGAGTTTCCGTCGCAGTCCAATAATGTTGCAAGAACATTTGAATTATTGAACGACGCTATTTTTAAACTTGCTTCCAGGACGGGGAAAGCAGGCTTCTTGTCCGCAAATACTCTCAACCTGCCTTTCATTAATGCAAGGAATAAATTCGACACGGCAGGTCAGGGTATACCGAGAGTTCCTCTGCGTATGGACGACGAGGCGGAAGACTTAGAGCTATCATTACCGTCGTCAGCTTCTATTCCAACCGCAGTGTTGGAAACAGCTATTGCGTCTAACAGAGCCAATTTAGATGCCTTATCTTACGCAGATCACCTTACTAAGGCGTTATCACTGCGTCTTCAAGGGGAAGAGTTTCAGGATATACAATCCTCCTTAAGACTTCTTTCAAGGGCAGTAGCTTATTCCACGTGTAACTCCGCCCTTTCAGTGGCAAATCTGGAGTTGGTTAGACGTGACGCAGCCCTGTCTACATCCACACTAGTGGATTCTAAGGTGAAGAACTCTCTTAGAGTCGCTTCGGTCTCAGGAGATCTTCTCTTTGACGGCAAGCTTTCCGCTATTTATGATAATATTAAAAAGAAAGCTAGTGATTCTCTGTTGTTTAGATCCGCTCCTAAAAGGTCGGATACAGCAGACACGAATAAGGCGGGCACTTCTGGGTCTTATCGGCCCAAGAGAGGTTCCTATAGAGGTTCCGGTGCGTCCTCTAGCTCTTATTCGAGAGACCGTCAGGATAGTGACTCTCGTTCGGGACGTCCTTCAGGCCGGGACAATCGGTCGGACGCCCCGAGGTCGACGAGGCGAGGTGCGGGTCGTGGAAGACGTGGTTTCTCCTACCGCAGGCCTCGCAGATCCAGGAGGTGATGGCTTAAACCTCTATCGCGTTCCGGTTGGCGGAAGGTTGTCGAGTTTTTCTCAAGAGTGGGCGTCGATTACGGACGACCCGTGGGTGAGAGGAGTGACTTCGGAAGGTCTAAAGATATCCTTCAAACGAAAGCCTCCATTAACTCGAAGTCCAAAGTGGACTCATCTTCCGTCAAACCCTCAGAAAAGAGACGCTCTGCTATCAGAGGTGCAGTCTCTTTTAATGAAGAACGCGGTAGAGGTCGTAGAAAACCAGGAATCGCTGGGATTCTACAGCCATCTGTTTCTGGTTCCGAAACCAGACGGCTCGTTCCGTCCAGTCATAGATTTGAGCTGGATAAACAAGCTGATCGTCGCTCCGAAGTTTTATATGGAGACGATTCGATCGGTCAGAGCGAGTATTCGGGTGAACGATTATGCAACGAGCATAGATCTCAAAGATGCGTACTTTCACGTCATGGTACATCCGACATTCCGAAAGTATCTACGCTTCGCAGTCCTAGGAGTGGTGTATCAGTTCCGGGCCATGTGCTTCGGATTGAATCTAGCACCCTGGGCTTTCACTCGGGTAATGAACTCGGTAATGATCTACTTCCGAGCTCATTCGTCTGCGGTAACGTCGGCCTACCTGGACGACATTCTTCAGAGGTACGGCAACGAGTTAACGCTTCAGAACGATGTTCAGAATCTTCTTCTATTGCTCCGACGTCTCGGTTTCATAGTAAACGAGGAGAAGTCGGATCTGGTGCCGTCCAAGTCATTCACTCATCTGGGAATGAGCTTCGAGACGCACAACAATCTCGTTCGTCTGCCGTTAACCAGAGCGAAATTAGTCAGTTGTTACGCTCGCTATTGTCTGAATACAGACAAAGTCACGGCGAGAGAATTTATGAGACTGATAGGTCTGTGCGGAGCCGCCGCGGATCTCATTCCGATGGGACGGCTACGCACACGGCCTCTTCAAATTTTCCTGACTCAGAATTGGAGTGTGAAAATTCATTCGCTCGATGTAGACGTTCTCTTGTCAGATCAAGTGAAACAAGAGATTCAGACTTGGGCAAACATTCAGTGGTTAACTCAAGGAGTTCCGCTGCAGTTGCCGGATCCGAGTTTTACCATTATGACGGATGCCAGTCAAACAGGTTGGGGTGCATCATTAATCCCAACGGATTCGAGATGCCAGGGTCTTTGGGATCCGCAATTCCTGTGCAAGCACATAAACATCAAGGAAATGATGTCAATTTGGCTTGCGTTACGTCACTGGATGGACATTATTCACGATGCTCATGTCCAAATCCTATCCGACAATACGACAGTAGTGGCGTATATACGGAATCAGGGAGGCACTCATTCAGTTCCGTTGTTCAATCTAACGGAAAGAATCCTTCTGTTTGCGTTGGAACATCACGTTCTTCTTTCGGTCCGTCACATACCGGGTCGTCTGAGTGTGCTAGCAGACTCCCTTTCACGAAAGGGTCGCTTGTTGCCGTCGGAGTGGACTCTCAACAAACAAGTATTCAATCAGATTTGCTACCAATGGGAACGGCCAATGATAGACTTATTTGCGACACATCTCAACAATCAGTTGCAAACGTATGTGTCCCCGTGTCCGGATCCAAGAGCATTTGCAGTAGACGCTCTATCGATCCCTTGGGACGGAATGATAGGATATGCGTATCCTCCAGCGCCGTTAATTCAACAAGTATTGCTAAAGATAAAACAATCTCAATGCAAGATTCTGTTGGTAGCATCTCTGTCGCCACAGAGACCGTGGATAAATCTACTCAGGTGTCTGTTGTGGGACCTACCGCGGAAGCTCCCTCCACGAGAGGATCTTCTTTGGCAGGGGAAATCGCGCCAACTACATCACAACCCGCAAGGTCTCAACCTTCACGTTTTTCCGTTGTGCGGTCCTTCTTGCATGGCAAGCACTTTACAGGACGAGCAGTGGACGCGATTTCTAACTGTAGGAGGACCTCCTCTTCGCTAAACTATGCGGCTAAGTGGAAGGTTTTCCGTCGTTGGTGTAGGGATCATTCTGTTGATATATTTGATCCCTCTATACCAGACATTGCTAACTTTCTAGTATACTTGTTTGACGAAATCAAACTGCAACCTGTTACTATAAAGGGTTATAGATCTATGTTATCTGATACCTATGCACATCATGATAGTTTACAAATTGGATCTAATGTCTCTTTATCGAAATTGGTTAGAAACTTTTCGATAAATAGACCCAGAACTCTTAGATTAATTCCTAAGTGGAATTTAGCTTGGGTTCTCCTTAAATTGAAGGAAAAGCCATTTGAACCTCTTGGGACAGTAGATTTCAAATTCTTATCTTATAAGACAGCTTTTCTCTTAGCTTTCTCTTCTGCCAGAAGAGTCAGTGAGCTTCATGCACTATCGGTGGATGATTCTCATTATCGTAGTGTTGGGAACACTATCACCTTCACTACTAATGTCGTTTTTTTAGCTAAGAATCAGGCTCCTAATAAATATCCGGAACCTATTGTTATTAAGGCTCTTCCGTCTTCAGACGGGCGTAGGCCTTTACTCTGTCCTGTTAGAGCACTACGTATCTATAAACAGAGATCTCAGTTCATCAGAAAGGGACGGAAACGTTTCTTTCTGTCTTTGATGCCTAATAGAAAGGACATTTCAGTCCATTCTATTGCTAGATGGATTCAGTTAACTATCCGTACTGCGTATGAAGATTTATCTTCTTCTCAGCAGTCTGTGCTTAAGATTTCTGCTCATGAAGTAAGAGCTCTTTCTACTTCCTGGGCTTATGCTAATAGTGTTGCTATTACAGATTTAATGAAGGCTGCTTATTGGTCTCAGCCATCCACATTTACTAATTTTTATCTCAGAAATATTGAGTCCATTTCTGGAGACCTGCATTGTTTAGGTCCGTTATCTGTTGCTCAGAATGTCGTCCACTAAACAGTTGCAACTATAGTTATGCAGGCTTTCTGTTCCGGCAGTGACTCCGTCCGACTGCCCTCTTCGCTCTGGGCTATTTGACCCAGGGCAAGGGGAAGGGGGGGGGGGGGGGGGGGCGGGTGTTCCCTTAGGTCACCTGCTTTATAGTGAAAAGCAAGGGAATGCCTCCTCCAAGACAGTATTTCTGAGTCGCTTCCGGGATGGTTTTAAAGTGTAATATTAATGTTTAATTTCATTCATGTCTTATTTTTAAAGTGTAGCTCGGTGTGAAGCATTTGTATATGTCAAGTGTCAAACGGGCTTTAATATACAATACTCGGACACTTTTAAATGATTATAAAGAGTCTCAATTCTCTGGACTACTTTATTTATTGGCTTGCTTTAAAAATAATTAGTATAAGGGTTATACTGGATGTTAATAGAGAACATGAATGTTATTGTGCTCAATTATTAAGGGTAGTGTATCTTTCTAATTTAAATATTAAATAAGAAAGATACATGTAAAGCCTAATACTCCTTTTCTCCTTAAGGGGTTACCTCTTTATTTTATAATTGAGCTTATTGGATTTTCCTCTATGTCCTAGGCCCTCCAGCCTGTTTACTATTCAGCTAAGTCTGGGTCATTGGTACAGTGTAAAAATGTTAAAAAATTTATAGTAATTTATATATTTTTTATACTTACCAATGACCCAGACGGGGATGGCCCTCCCTGAGTTGGGAACTCTTGCCTCCCCGCTGAGTACATAGCGCTGACCAGGCACTGCCAGTAAGAATGATATTTGGCGCCAATTTCGGGACGACTGCGTCACTGCGCATGCGCAGTAGAGTCGTACTATGGAGGTCCTTTAGGACATGATTTCTTTTTGTTTTGGATGCAAATTTTGGGGATTGGGGGGCAAAATTTGTGTTTGGCCCTGGTTTTTGTGGAGTTAGCACCAGCTAAGTCTGGGTCATTGGTAAGTATAAAAAATATATAAATTACTATAAATTTTTTAACTTTTGTTACAATGTTTGTCAGTGTGAAAAATGAAGTAATCTGCAAGTACTTGGATGTGACATTCAGTCATGATTATCAAAACCTAAACTTGTTGTGTATGTCCGGTACCAACATCATACACACATGTGTGCAGGTGTTCTAAAGTTGACTATTTTTGGAAAATCTAACCTTTAAGGCAATGCGACTGCTGTTTCTTTTCCGAGCCTTTGGACACAGTCTCCTTGGATGAGGCGTCTTTTTACTTTACGCAGTAATCTCCCAAAAGTCTCGCCATTTCTCTTCTTTTTTATTGAAAGAATTGACTAAGTTGAGTAGGGGCTTTTGTTAATACTCTTTAACCCGTCACCACAGGCGATCACTAGTGAGGTGATAAAACAGCACATCCGAGAGCGAGACATTCGCCCTTCTACCAGAAGCCTTTGCCTTCCCCATTTGACCCAATACCTCACCACCCCGTCCAAGGAAGACCTGCCCTTGGACCCTACTCCTGCATCCTGACCACGAGCGACAGTTCCCTGCTGACCCAAACCCAGTGGAGAAGACCTCCCTACGTGACCCGCCATGTGACCCGGTGACCCACCCCAGTGATCCTATCCCTAGCCTCCCCTGCAATTCATGGGGACCTGTCCTCGGGACCATGCATGACCCTGCACCAGACACTCTGGCTTAGAGTGATTCAGTCGCCAACTCTCCTTCCAAAGCCCATCCTCCTCCACCAAGTGACCCGGGTCTCACCTCACACCCCTCTTATCATACGGGGAGATGATCACTGGTGATCACCACAGGCAATCACTAGTGATTACCATAGGTGATCACTAATACGGAGATGAGGATAAGAGGGGTGTGAGGTGATGCCTCTCTGCAGCGTGACCTCATAGGCCTCTTCATAGGGAGGTGTTCATAGGGAGGTGTTCACTAGAGGGCTATGCAGGCAAGATGAGGCCATGAGGTGAGGGCTATGAGTCAGGGAGGGCCATAATGTGGGGGTAAGGAGGGAAGTAGAGGACGTGAGAGCTATGTGTTTGGGCCTCATTGAAGCCTCTTCCCCTTGGCATCTTGTTCTCATTTGGGGCGAATCTCACAATGGTCCATTTCGGTAAATTTCCTTGGGGATTCGGTCCAATAAAAGGTCAGTTTGGGTCATTTATTGTGTCACCGCCCCACGAAGTGGGGAGCGACATATAGGGATTACTATTATCGTCTTGCGTCGTCGTCCGCGTCACACTTTGTCTTATCTGCCACTCTTTAACCTATGAATGGATTTTGATGAAACTTTCAGAGATTCTTTATCACATAATGGCATTGTGCACCTCCTATTTTATTTTTCGATCCGTTGTATTTTTTCCAGAGTTTACTTTTGTCGTCTTGCGTCGTTTGCGTCACACTTTTCCTTATCCGCCACTCCTCTTTAACCTATGAATGGATTTTGATGAAACTTTCAGTGATTCTTTATCACATAATGGCATTGTGCACCTCCTATTTTATTTTTTGATCCGCTGTATTTTTTCCAGAGTTATGCCCCTTTTCCACTTAGAATTCTGTCTGAAATATTAAAATATAGTGCAGGTGACACGTCTTCCATGGAAGACTCACATCTAAGTGGTGATTCAATGTACTCCCGCTGAATCGAATAAACCCTCGGAACACCCCCTGTCCAACAAGAAGGCCATTGGGCTCCATAGCAACCAAGATGGCGGCGCTCAGTCAAAATGGCTGGCGGAAGAGTGCGTCACCTTAGAAACACGCGCTGTGCATGTGCAATGGGATCACATGTCACCATGGGGATGATGTCACAAAATGGCCGCTCATGTGTGCTACCATGCCAACCTTACACCACCCTTCCGGTCACGTGACTGATGACATCAGAAGAGAATCTGCTAAAAGGGCAAGAAGTCAACAACACATACTACTAAGGTTCAAGGAGTTGGAATCTCCTATAGTTGGCACCGATAGGCACGAGCCTTTTCAGATATACGTGTGCGCATGACACACTACATATCATCCCGACAATGATGTCACAAGGTGGCAGGTTACTATGTCACCCAGAAATAAGCAAAGGTGTGGCATTACTACTGAACATGTGGGACAATGGTTTGGTTTGATATTGTGTCGAAGATAGTTTTACGTGTGGAGGAAGCCGGAGTACCTGGAGAGTACCACCGAGCAGCGACGAGTAACTGTCAACACTCTCCAACGCCCTAATCCCACAGGAGCAGGATTAGCATTGGTTGTAAGCATGTGTGCTATCAACGTGTGATACGCCTCAGCGCAAGCGGGCATTTGGGATTAAGTGCCTTGCCCAAGAACACAATGCAAGTTACCCCGGCCAGGCATCAAACTCACAACCTTCCGATCTCAATAGCAACGCTCTAACTACTGAGCAACCGCACTCCCAATAATCCTGACTGAATGTCACGTCTCACCTTACTTGCAGATGACTACTTCATTTTTCACACTGATGAAAATTGTGACAATAATTGGCGATTGTTGTAATAAAAGTGGTGAGCGAGTTTTTTTTGTTACAAAAATGGGCGATGTTTGTAACAAAAGTGTTGAGCTCATTTTGTAATAAAAGTGGTGAGCTGAAACAAAAGTGGGCAAGTGTTGTAACAAAAGTGGTGAGCTGTAACAAAAGTGGTTGTGTGTAACAAAAGTGGTTGCTGCACTCCCCACTGGAGCCCAAAGTTTAACTAAGTGCAATATGAGGAATGTTCTTTAAAAATCATCTTCTTCAGATCCACCAGTCAGAATCTTTTCATATTTAGTATACAACATCTCCAGGTGGGTCAGATTCATGTTTGTTCAAATCGAGATCCTGGGTTCAAATTTGACCTCTCTATTGGAGCCCAAATTTTACCTTGGTGCAAAATGAGGAAATTTCTTTTAAAAATCTTCTTCAGACCCACCAGTCAGATTCCTTTCATATTTGGTATACAACATCTCTAGGGGGACTCAGATTCATGTGTGTTCAAATCAGGTTAGTAGGTTTATATTTGGGCTCCCTAGGGGAGCCTGAATTTTAACTACTTTGTGCAATATGAGGAAATTTCTTTGAAAATCTTCTTCAGATCCACCAGTCAGAATCCTTTCATATTTGGTATACAACATCTCTAGGTGTGTCAGATTCATGTTTGTTCAAATCGAGACCCTGGGTTCATATTTTGGCTCCCTATGGGAGTCTGAATTTTAACTTGGTGCATTATGAGAAAATTTCGTTAAAAATCTTCTTCAGATCCACCAGTCAGAATTTAAGTTCTATGTAATAAGCTGTTCATTCTTCACTTAGGTATAAGTGAATCTTGTAAAGGAACTGTGACTACAGACCTTTGGTTTGTCATGTCCGGTCATCAACACCTCATTGTCACAGCTCTGACCAAGTTGCTACTGATGCCATCAAACTCATTAAGACAACTGGCCATCACCAGCAGAGGTAATCCAAACCAGATTGTCTGACAAATTATTTTCATACTCAGTAGATGTTGATAGCATTGCTTTTATTATTTCAAGAAATGAAAGTGTCAGTGACACTGTAGCTCAGCTTGACAAACTTGAACTTGCTAAGTTATAAGTGAAATGGCAAAATTGAAAATCATTGGCAGCAATGTTATTTGGTGAAATGTCAACATAACACCATTGTGTGTGCACAAGGTCAGAGTAATCCATGCATTTTTAAATGTAAAATGTAAGACTGGCTAAAGGAAGAATGTTGATGCACAAATGCAGTAAGTTCAGAGGTCATTGTAAATGGCAACTTTTTTCACAGAAATGAATGTAATCAATAGCTCTTGATAATAAAGGTCTCACATAATGAGCACACCAAGTTCAAAAACAATCCTAAGATAAATGTGCCCTTCAGGCCATGTCAAAGTAGAATGTTGATGCACAAATGCAATAAATTCAAAGATGTTGCTAACAGCAACAGTTTTTGGTGGAAATGAAAAGAACATCAATAGCTCCTATCTTTGTCAACCTGCATAAGCAAACAATGTTTCAAAACAACCTGATAATGAATGTGCCCTCTGAGGCATGCCAAAGGAAGATGTTAATGCACAAATGCATTAAGTTTGAAGGTCATTGCTTGTGGCAATGTTTTTCTTTTCTCTTTTTTATGAAAATTCATAAATATACCCTGCAGAGAGTGCAAAAGGGATAAGCTGCTGCACAAATGCAGTAAGTTCAAAGGCTGGTGATAATGACAATTTTTTAAAGGAAATTGAACAAGAGGCCCCACAGGGCCTGAAGCGCTCATCTTGTACAGAACACAATTTAAACAGAGTCCAAGAATGAGTCTACATTAAGCAAGCCATCTCCATAGGCAACACTGTCAATCCTTGAGTCCCTCAAGAGTGACAAAAATAATCTGGGCATCATGCCTTTTCTTCAGTTGATCATAAGTAAAATGTAGGGCTCCCCTATGAAGCCCCTTGATACAACCTATGTGGATTAATCTTAGTACCTCTAGAGGGTACTGAATACAAAATTTTTAATTCTTCAGCAAAATGGCCAATTCCGGCTCCCATAGAGAGCCCAAATATTAACCCAGGCTCTTGATTTGAACACAGTTAAATCTGACTTCCCTAGAGATGTTGTGTACCGAATATGAAAGCATTCTGACTGTTGGATCTGAAGAAGAGAAATTGTAAAGAAATTTCTTCGAATTGCACTAAGTTCAAATTTGGGCTACCATAGCGAGCCCAAATATTAACCTATGGATCCGATTTGAACAAACTTGAATCTGACCCCCCTAGAGATGCTGTATACCAAATGTTTTGAAAGCATTCTGACAAGTGAATCTGAAGAAGATTTTTGAAGAAATTCCCTCATATTGTACTAAGTTAAATTTCGTGTTCCCATATGGAGCCCAAATATTAACCTAGGCACTCGAATTGAACAACCGGGAATCTGACCCCCCTACCAAATATAAAAGCATTCCGACTGGTGGATCTGAAGAAGAAGATTTTTAAAGAAATTTCCTCATATTGCACTAAGTAAAAATTTGGGCTACCATAGTGAGCCCAAATATATACCCAGGGATCTGATTTGAACAAACTTGAATCTGACCCCCATAGAGATGTTGCATACCAAATATCAAAGCATTCTGACTGATGGATCTGAAGAAGATTTTTTTAAATTACCCTCCATATTGAACAAAGATCAAATTTGGGCTTCCGTAGGAAGCCCAAATATCAACCTAGGGACTTGGGTTGAACAATATAGAATCTGACCCTCATAACAATGATGTATAACCAATATTAAAAGATTCTGGCTGGTGGTTCTGAAGAAGAAGATTTTTAAAGAATATTCCCCATATTACCCTATGTTAAAACTTCGGGCTCCTGTAGAGAGCCCAAATATGAACCAATGAGCTTTATTTCAACAAACTTTTATCTGACCCCTCCTATGAATGCTGTATACCAAATATCAAAAGATTCTGATGATTGGTTCTGGAGAAAAGATTTTTTTAAATTTTTGCAAATATGCTGACTCAGCATTTTTTCGATGCCCTTTACAGAACACCCTAACATAACCGATGGCAATTTTTAGTCGAGTTGTGACGAAGTCAAACTCGACTTATAGTTTGGTGAATGGCGGGCGGGCGGGCGTAAACAATTGGTTTCCGGATGATAACTTGATAGTGGTTCAACTCACATTCATTAAACTTCATACGTAGGTTGGTCTTGGTGGGAGGAAGAACCCTATTGATTTTGAACATGCTACGTCGAAGGTCAAGGTCACAGTGACCTTGAACGTAGTAAATCTTAAACAATTGGTTTCCGGATGGTAACTTGATAATGGTTCAACTCACATTCATGAAACTTCATAGGTAGATTGGCCTTGGTGAGAGGAAGAACCCTATTGATTTTGGACTCGCTACGTCAAAGGTCAAGGTCAACGTAACCTTGAACATAGTAAATCGCAACAATTCCTTTCCGGATGATAACTTGATAGTAGTTCAACCTACATTCATGAAACTTCATAGGTGGGTTGGCCTTGGTGCGAGGAAGAACTCTATTGATCTTGTTTTGGACTCGCTAGGTGAAAGGTCAAGGTTACAGTGACCTTCAACATAGTAAATCGTAAACAATTGGTTTCCAGATGATAACTTGATAATGTTTTGACCCACGTTCATGAAACTTCATAGGTAGGTTGGCATCAGTGAGAGGAAGAAACGTATTTATTTTGGACTTGCTAGGTGAAAGGTCAAGGTCACAGTGACCTTCAACATACTAAATCGTAACCAATTGGTTTCCGGATGATAACTTGATAATGGTTTGACCCACATTCATGAAACTTCATAGGTAGGTTGGCATAGGTGAGTGGAAGACCCCTATTTATTTTAGACTCACTAGGCCAAAGGCTAAGGTCACAGTGACCTTGAACATAATAAATCGTAAACAATTGGTTTCCAGATGATAATTTGCCAATGGTTCCACCTACATTCATGAAACTTCATAGGTAGGTTGGCATTGGTGCAAGAAAGAGTTCTATTTATTTTGGAATCACTGGGTCAAAGGTCAAGGTCATAGTGACCCTTCACATAGTAAATTGTAAACAATTGGTTTCGGGACGATAAGTTGATAATGATTAAACCCACTTTTGTGCTGTCACAACTCGACATTGGATCGGTGATCCTATCAGCATTTTTTTTTTACCATTCAATTCTACTGGTCATAAGGATACTTCATATCAAATAAAAGCTCTCTGTTCCGTGGGTTTGGGAAATATGGGCGTTTGAAAATATTTCTATTTTTAGCTCCCAGGGTTCCCATGGGGATGCGGGAATTTTTTTTTTTTTTTTGCATGGGTCAAGTAATTATGACCCAATACTACCACAAACCAAATTTGGTTCATACCGGACCATTGGTTCAGAAAATAGAAATTTGGGCGGGGCCAAAAATCTTACCCCTCCTATTACAAAGCCAAATATTACTTCACGAACTTCGTTTGAACAAACTTGATTCTACACCTCATATGGAAGCTCCATAGCAAATATCAAGTCATTGTACACACTGGTTCTTGAGAAGATTTTAAAAATATTTTGGAGCATTTTCCCCCACTCCCTCCCTATGGGGCTGGGCATGCTGAGTTGAACAAAATTGAAATGCCCCTTTGGGACCATCACTCACACAAACTTTCACTTGAATTGGCTCAGTGGCTTTGGAGGAGAAGACCAAAACATGGTGTTGACGGAGGACGGACGGACGACGGACGGAGAGCGATAAGATTAGCTCAGCTTGACTTTGTCAAGATGAGCTAAAAATAGCTCACATCTAGAAGTCAGCCCGAACACACATACCAAGTTTCAAAGTGATCCGATCATAAATGTGCCCTGAAGGGTGTGCCAAAGGGAAATATTGAAGCCTGACTAAACTAAGTTCAAAGGTTGTTGCCAGCGGCAACATTTTTTGTCTGAAATTGAAGAAAATCGATAACTCCCATATAGATATAATCCCACACAAGCACACCAATTTTCCAGTGATCCAATCATAAATGTGCTCTGCAGGGTGTGTCAAAGGGAATATTGATGCATAACTGCACTAAGTTTTTACTAAGTTTATCAGAGGTCGTTGCCAATGGCAACTATTTTTGGCAGAAACGGAAGAAAATCGAAAGCTCCCATCTAGAGGTCACCCCAAACAAGCACACCAAGTTTCAAAGTGATCCGGTCAAAAATGTGCACTGCAGGCAGCGCCAAAGGGAAATACTGATGCATAACTGCATGAAGTTCATCGAAGGTTATTGCCAGCAGCAACATTTTTTGACAGAAATGGAAGAAAATCGATAGCTCCCATCTAAAGGTCACCGCAAACAAGCATGCCATGTTTCAAAGCAATCCGATCATAAATGTGCCAAAGGGAAATATTGAGGTCTGACTAAACTAAGTTCTAAGAACATTGCCAGTGGCAACATTTTTTGACGGAAATGGAAAAAAATCGATAGCGCCAATCCAGACGTCACCCCAAACAAGTATACCAAGTTTCAAAGCGATCGGATAATAAATGTGCCCTGCAGAGTGTGCCAAAGAGAAATTTTGATGCATAACTGCACGAAGTTCATCAAAGGTCATTGCCAGCGGCAACATTTCTTGGCGGATATCGGAGAAAATCGATAGCTCCCATCTAGAGGTAACCCCAAACAAGCATACCAAGTTTCAAACCGATCTGATCAAAAATGTGCTCTGTACGGCATGCCAAAGGAATATATTGATGTCTGACTAAACTAAGTTCAAAGGTCGTTGCCAGCGGCTACATTTTTTGACGGAAGTGGAAGAAAATCGATAGCTCCCATCTAGAGGTCACTCCAAACAAGCATTCCAGGTTTCAAGCAATCCGATCATAAATGTGCCCTGTAGGGTGTGCCAAAGGGAAATATTGAGGTCTGACTAAACTAAGTTCTAAGAACATTGCCAGTGGCAACATTTTTTGACGGAAATGGAAGAAAATCGATAGCGCCAATCCAGACGTCACCCCAAACAAGTATACCAAGTTTCAAAGCGATCGGATAATAAATGTGCCCTGCAGAGTGTGCCAAAGAGAAATTTTGATGCATAACTGCACGAAGTTCATCAAAGGTCATTGCCAGTGGCAACATTTCTTGGCGGATATCGGAGAAAATCGATAGCTCCCATCTGGAGGTAACTCCAAACAAGCATACCAAGTTTCAAACCGATCTGATCAAAAATGTGCCCTGTACGGCATGCCAAAGGAATATATTGATGTCTGACTAAACTAAGTTCAAAGGTCGTTGCCAGCGGCTACATTTTTTGACGGAAATGGAAGAAAATCGATAGCTCCCATCTAGAGGTCACTCCAAACAAGCATTCCATTTCAAGTTTCAAGCAATACGATCATAAATGTGCCCTGTAGGGTGTGCCAAAGGGAAGTATTGAGGTCTGACTAACTAAGTGCTAAGAACGTTGCCAGCGGCAACATTTTTTGACGGAAATTGAAGAAAATCGATAGCTCCCATCTAGAGGTCACCCCAAACAAGCATACCGAGTTTCAAAGCGATCTGTGAGGTGTGTCAAAGGAAATTATGGACATGCGTACGCCGACGGACGAGAAGTGATGGAAATAGCTCAGCTTGACTTGAAATTTCCCCCCTTTCCCATTCAGCTATCTGAAGGCGATTCAGTTAGCCATTTATCCAACAAAATGGACAAAGCCAGCCAGTATTATTACACAAAAATCTCTATTCAATTTCCAAAGTTATTGCATGGAAACCAACTCAAGTTAAAATTCGGACAACACAGAAAAAACATGTTTTCCAAGTCGAAAAGGGATCATAACGCTGGTGAAAATCAACGTACCGTGTCCATTTGCAAACTTAACTTGCATTACCTCCCCAGTATGCTGTATATCAAATTTGGTTACGATGAATTCACCCAAACTCAAGTTGAATTTCGGATGCCAAAGGCAGATGGACGGACGTCTCGATGCACGGATGGCAGAGTTTTTTAAGTCGAAAAAGAACCATAACTCTGGTGAAAATCAACGTACAGTGTCCATTTTCAAACTTGGCCTGCACTACCTCCCAAGTTAGCCCTATACCAAATTTGGTTATGATCAATTCATCCAAACTCAAGTTAAAATTTGGACAACACAAAAACCATGTTTTCTAAGTCGAAAAAGGACCATCACTCTGGTACAGATTAAAAATCCCCCCTTTTATAAAAGGGGCGGGGGTGGGTATAAAGCGTGATTACTATATACCCCCCCCCCCCTCCCCCACACACACACTCCTTTATAAAAAAGGGGGTATAATAAACAAACATCACTAAATTCATTTAATATAGGTGAACCAATATTACTATCAATATTAAATCTCAAACCTGCATTCCACATCTGGTCTGCATCAAGTGGCCAAGTGTCAGATGACGGGTTATTTCTTCCCAGCATCAAGGAGCCATGTGTTAGATTAGCTAATTATAGGTAATTATCAAGTCCAATATATGTGTGTGGAATTTGGAACAGAAATTAACTTATTCTCAATTATCACAATTCTTGTCTTATTTCATGATCCTTTCATATTTATTTATTTATTGGTGTTTAAGGTCACATATTTTTGCACAATGGCTAATCATGACCACAACATGATTATCAACTCAAGACCAGGGGTGAGCGTTAACCCTTTGTGACTTTAATTATCCTGACTTTCAAACGTCACTGGGAATACAATTTCTTCAACGTTTTTCAAAATGCGACGTCAAACGTCGGAAAGTACAAATAATCAGATATTTTTCACATTTGTGATTATCTGGTTGAGGGCAAGCTATTTTTGGTGGTCTGAATTTGCTATTCAATCTTGTTTTTATTACAAATTATTGGAAAGTGCCCACAGGAACTCTCCAATAATTTGTAATAAAATAAATTTATATAAACAAAATATTATTTGTGTTTGACTGAATATGAAATATAAGCAAGTAAAGTGTTGCTTTTGCTCTGGTATCCTCATTTTTTGAAAGCCCTGATTGTGGCTTCTAGCACTCAACCAGTTACTAATATAAGGATTATATTAGTATTTTAAGCTGCGATAACATTTGGCTCAACGGTTGTCACTGAGCACTATTGGGGAAATAATAGGAATTGAGGTTAAAAATTTAAAAAATCGAATAATAAAAAAACAAAAAACAAATGACCACAGATTATCAACGCGCCTTTTGATTTCGTACGTCATCAGACGTACAAAAGCATCAGCGCGCTGTTTGATTTCATACATGATAAGACATACAAAAGTAACAAAGGGTTAATAAGCTATGTTGCCCATTTTAGAGAGGGTTTGCACCTCCCAAGTATTGGTGACTGGGTCTTATTTTACCAGTAAAACAGAGCCTGTTTTCTGCAGTGAACAGGCACTGCTTCGGTTCCTGTGGGGAGATCCTTTCATAAACATTGAACATTATCCTTTTCATCAAACACTACATACAGTCAAGTTAAGCTACAGTGTCATTGACACTTTCATTTACGTTTCTATGGGGGCCCAAATTTTAACTTGGAGCAATGTGAGGACATTTCTTTAAAAAACCTTCTTCAGATCCACCAGTCAGAATTCTTTCATATTTGGTATATAACATCTCAAGGGGGATCAGATTCAAGTCTGTTCAATTTGAGTCCCTGTCTAAATATTTGGGCTCTTTTTGAGGCAGGCAGGGAGCAGGCAAGGTTCAAGTTGGTCAAATCCATTTCTTAGTGTTTTTCCACAAAATTTGCTTTTCATCACTTCATTCCTTTGTAGTGTTGATGAACCATGTCTAACTGAATGTGACCCCAAATACTGCTTTGAATCACTTGGTCAGGTGAGCAATTAAGGTTCCTAGGGGCCTCTTGTTTGATATTTGATAAATTTTATTTCAAATGAATGTCCAGTTTTCATTAATGATTTCATCTGTTTGTGAGGGTGTAATTTCTCGAAAATAAAAAAAAGGCTGCCTCAATCATGTCCTTGTTGACTGCCATGCCACTTCATTTTTCTAAGTGATGGCTTCCAGGAACACTGATTTTTTCACCCAAACTTTTTAACCAACCTAGAAGGTCTCAGATGGAAGCCCTTTTGCTGCTTGTCAACATAATGTCAAGCATAACTTATACGTGCTGGGAAGGGGGATATTCCTCGCAGTGTCCTAAAAATTTGTGGGTGCTAACAGATTTATGCCCCTTGTGGGCATGGCAACGTAACTGGTATATGAACAAACTTGAATTGAACATGCATATCAAATTTGGTTCAATTCAGTCCAGTGGATATGAAAAGTAGATAATGTAAAGATCATGGCAGATGACGGATGGAAAGTGATCACTAAAGTTTCACTTTTGCTTCACTCAAGTGAGTTAATAAAATGGGGAATAATCATTTTCACTTTTAGGACTCCTAAACACTTATATTTCACCTTCACTTTTTTCATGTTAAGAGTTATAATGTACAGACAGAAGACAAGAGCCAAGTTGCTTTTTATAGAACTCAAGAATTGATTTATCTATTGGGGTTTAAGGTAACTTTCATCACATGTAACAATATCATGCTTGCAAAGTATACTGCTCAAAACACAGTTTCAACCACTCTAAACATTTTGGTGAAAACTACAACTAGAACTATCCGGGCCTGTTCGTTTGGGTTGGTTTTTGATCCAACTTATTTGGGAATCTTGAATATGGATCCCCCTAACCCCTACCCCTCTCCCCGAAATGAACGTATCCCCCTTCTTCGTTATTTATTATTATTATTATTATTACCCTAACCCAAAACTTCATTGCCCCCACCCTTAAATGTATATAGTGGTGACAATCCGAAATATTATGATACACTACACAACATACGCAGCGGATTATTAGTGATAAATTTATAGTCTTTTCTTCGTTTCCCTCCACAAGTAATAAATATTATAGTCACAGAGTAAATATAATCCTAATGAAATTTCAAGTCGCTTGTTCGCTGACCCTGCAGTGCTCCAGAGTATTGTAAGCAGAAACATACTAATTTAAATCACAACTGTATCAGGTGAGAATGAACTGTCACACCTCATACACTATCACTTTGTTTGGGATCTTACGCGTCGCGACACTCTGTCCGTGCTATGGCAACTTTCTGTAGTCCATGCAATGGTCGTAATTTCTGGTTACAAAGATCATTACCATCAGCGGCTGCCTTATTTTTCGCTATTATTAAGAGGACGTCCGACTTGACATTGGTCGGATTTTTGGTAAATTTCTTCAAAGTCTAAAAAAGGCCCAAAATGAATAACCCCAATAAATAATATTCTTTTCTGTTTTGGTGCATTGGGAAAAATGTCAACAAATTGACCGGAGTTAGGTTGGACAACCCCTTACGGAGCTGTACGGGAAGTGGGGTGTTGGCTTGGTGGAGGCGATATATTGTTTTCGGTGGCGTATTGGAATTGAGGTTAGTACTGGTTTGGCACTCTTTTTGTTGTTCACCAGTATTTAGGAAGAACACTCCACAACACTGTACACTGAGGATTGACAAGCCATAGCAATCTTTTAGATGTTAGGCGTCAACGGGAGTGGCATCTCGATTGTTTTCAGTCTACAATTCCCATTACTGGTATAGTACCCTAACCACTGAATATTTACTTGTTGCGACCCATATTTATTGATACACTGTTTCTTTTTATTATTTTTATTTTTTTTTTCTCTTTTTTTTTTGTTTTGTTTTTTTTCTTTTTTTTTCTTGTTCATAACTGATGCCCTAAAGATGTATATGCATAAGCGAATGTGTCCGCGTGTAATTGGGCAGTATTATACACATTCTGTACTCCTTATAATCCCATCTTACATCTGTAATACTTAACGCTTCCCACAACAGAATCTCCTCTTGTGGTCGAACTAAAATAACTCAGTCGGCGAAAATAGGAAGAAAGGTTTGCCATGAGCAGTATTAACATTATTCCACCAACATTGCTGTCTGTCTCACTCAATCCCGACAACAACATACAACTCTTCTTGCAAGATGCTTGCTCAGTCACACTGCTAAGTTTTATTGGTTTATTCCTTGGTAGAGTGGCCCATTTTGTGACATTTGATAATGGCTAACACTATTACACTTGATGAGATACAGAGCAACAGCTCATTTGACTTTATTTCTCACTTTAATGATGTAATTACCGATAATGATGCCGCTGATGAGAACTCTCCCTTCGCTATCGAAGAACATAGTTGTGAATACTACATCCTGAGCGCTTTAGTAATAAGATCTCAAAAAAGCCCAACTCGCTCACGCTCTTGAACCTAAACTGCCGAAGCCTTAATGCTAACTGGGAGCCCTTCCATAACCTAATATGTAGCCTTCAGTCTGAATCAAATTTCTTAGACATCATAGGTTTGACAGAAACGTTCAGTGTCAAAGAAAACATTACCTACTCACTTGATGGCTACCACCCCCTTGATTACTCGGCTGCGGTCTAGTAACGATGACGGAAGGGGAGGTGTAGGACTTTTTATTAAGGATACCATCCCTTTTAAAGTCCGATAAGACCTTTCTGTTTTTATCCCCCATGTATTTGAATCCTTATTTGTGGAAATCTCGACGAGAGATAACAAAATTGTCGGAATCATTTATAGGCCAAACACAGCCCCCAAAGCGGATCTCGATCTATTCCTAGAAAAAATTACGAATGTAGTAAACATTTTAAATGCCTCAAACAAGAATGTTTATCTTATGGGTGATTTTAATATTGACTTACTTGGCTTTTGTGGGCATAACAAAAACCGACTTATTTATCGAAACTATGTTTAGTTCAGGTTTTATGCCATTTATAACAAGACCAACTAGAATTACAGATCATTCTGCCATCATAATTGATAATATTTTCAGCAACAAAATTAATCCCCGTATATCTGCACGCTAAAAACTAAAGTGTTAAAAACTACACTTGAAGTGCTGTATTTAACACTTCCTAAATGTTGAACTGGCTCTTTGTTCAAGTGTAGATATCCCAGAACTTGACAGGTGTTACAATAATACCACTTGACAAGTGTAATGTCGCGACACTTAAAAGGAAACAACGCAGATGACGCGGATCAGGCTCGAACTCTCGAGCCTGATCCGCGTCATCTGCGTTGTGTCCTTTCAATTATGTACCCACCAAGCGCAAATCAAATTATGGACGATTCTGGAAGAACCACCAATGCTAGACACATGGGAAGTTCCATCCATTCAAGTTTCAGATGTCTAACGATTGTAATGTCTAAGTGCTTAAAGCATTGCACTTTGAGTGTTAAAATCAAACCCTAAGAGTTAGAATGGGTTTAACACATTGAAAGTGTCAGTTTTAACACTTTAGTTTTTAGTGTGTGGAATAATTATTACAGATGTAAGTGATCATTTTGCAACATTTTATGTTGATGAATCACCAAAAAGGCGCACCCATCCCATACAAACCCCAAAAAGATCTTTTAAGCAGGAAAACGTAAATCAGTTTAAGTTTCTCTTGTCTGAAAGTGATTACACCGATGTAATGAATGCTCCCTGTCCCAACGAAGCCTATGACATTCTTCTCGAAGTTATCCATGCAGCTTTCGATCAAGCTTTTCCAGAAGAAATCAAAAGAGTTCCCCAAAAGTTTGTGAAGCGTGAACCGTGGATGACATCGGGCCTTTTGCAGTCATCTTTGGAAAAAACAAAACTGTTAATCAAAAAATTAAAAGCCCCAACCACACATAACAAATTAAGATACAAAACATACTGCACCGTTTTTAACAGACTGAAAAGGGCTCGCAAATCAGATTATTGCAAGACTATATTTGATGAAAATAAACATAACATGAAAAAAACTTGGGAAATCTTGAAAAAAGTAATTAACAAATCTAGTTCTACCTTCACATTCCCGTCCACATTTGTCGATGGAAATACTCATGATACTGAAATATCTGATCCCAAAGAGATAGCTGACAAATTTAACTCCTACTTCGTTAACATCGGTTCAATATTAAGCGACTCAGTACCAACCTCCTGTCGACATTTTACTGACTACGTTAATGGAAATGGAATTGAGTCATTTTTTATTGTGCCCACTACCCCACACGAGGTAATTCAGTGCACAGAAACTTTAAAATCAAAAACAAGTAGAGACTTTGACAATATGTCCTTCAAAATATTAAAGGAGATAATATATGAGATCGCTGACCCTTTAACACACGTGATTAATCTATCTTTCTCAACCGGTATTGTCCCCAGGAAAATGAAAATAGCAAAAGTAATTCCTGCGTTTAAATCTGGTGACCATCAACTATTCAACAATTATAGGCCCATTAGCATATTATCGACCTTCTCGAAAGTACTAGAAAAATAAATGTACTCCAGGTTAAACTCACACTAAATGAGAGCAAGACAAAATTTATTATTTTTCACCCTCAGAATGACTTTTACACAATTAAAAGTAGAAGAGTTATGCTTAACAATTCAACCATCTCACTCATTGGTAACAATCAAGATGAAAAATCTGTAAAATTCCTAGGAATCCACGTGGATGAAAATTTGAATTTTAAGAAGCACATCTCAGTAATATGCTCCAAAATTTCTGGGGCCACTTATGCCATAAACAAAGTGAAGAAGATTCTACCAAAAGAATGCCTGAAAATATATTACTCCTTGATCCATAGTGACATGCTATATGGTATCCACATCTGGGGTCACTCGTCGTCAACTCGATCGATCATTAAATTACAAAAGAAAGCCATCCGAATTATAGCTAGCAAGAATTACAATGCTCATACTGATCCACTATTCAGTGAGCTGCGTATCTTAAAATTCACAGACCTATACAAACTTCAGGTCTCCTTGTTTATGCATGATTGGTACAACAGCATGCTCCCTGAAAGCTTTGAGAAGACTTTCAGAATATACCAAAACCCCTCAGGGATGGACACCAGACAATCGGGGAAATTACACACACTAAAACCAAGAACTCAATATTTTTATACTGTACCAATGACCCAGACATAGCTGGTGCTAACTCTTAAAATATAGGGCCAAACACAAATTTTGCCCCCCAATCCCCAAAATTTGCATCTAAAACTAAAGAAAACATGTCCTGAAAGGCCCTCCACACCTCGCCCCCACTGCGCATGCGCAGTGTCAAGGACGTTCCGAAATTGGCGCCATTTTCTAAGTTTGGCCCTTCATCAGTTAACATCTGACTGATCTTTGTGCTTTTAAATCTCAGTTTAAATGATGCCAGACACATAAATATTAGTGAAATGGTGATTCTAAGGAGGATAGAAAAGGAGGAGAGGAAAAGAATGTGTGACAGAATATTATCAGGGCTGTAACTTAAAATTTTTTAATGAAATTATGTTAAGTTACCTATTTTCAAGGCAGCAGCCATTTTGTTGTCATTCTGATTATTTAGTTACACTGTTTTTTCAAGTGTTTTTCCTCTCTCCCTGTCCTTTAATTCCCCCTTGCTATTCTCCCATGCTTTTGGCATAGTTTCTGTAATTATTATTACTAAAATTTCTTGGGAGTTTTAGCTTAATAACAGAATGAATTCTGTTCTTTCCCCATGTTTACGTCTTCACCTACGGGTGGTTAGGCGTTGTGTTCTGCATCTACCATCTGATGTTCTGCAGTTTCTTCCCTGGAAGTCTCTGTTTTGCATCAGATGGGGTATTTTTGGTAACTGATTTCGGGCCTGGGTGCCTGGAGTCTTATTTTAGTGTTTTTACACTCATTGTTTACATTTACATCAGCCCTCTGTGTGAGGGGGGGATTTCTAAATAATAATATCTTTATGTTATTTTAATCATAACTAGATACATTATTATTGTTCGTAAGTGTTGAATAAATTGTTTAAAATATTTTTAAAATTTTTGTCCACACTTAGGCTTGGGATCCATTGGGGCTCAACGTTACTTTTCAGAAACTTGGGCTGTTCTGAAAAAATATTTTTTCAAAATATTTTGATTTCAATTATTTTTTCTATATTAATGGATCATATTATTATTATGTATTTTGATTGCCAGGGGTTAGTGCGAGTACCAGGACTTGTTTTCTTTTCACATTGAAAGGATATTGATCAATTGTTTTAAGAGGAAGTCTTCCTCTGACCTTATTTTCATTCTATATGTGGTCAGTGTACTCGCATTAACTCCTGTTCTGTATCGTATGATTTCGATGACAATATGGGAAGCGTATGTCACGGTATGTTGTTGGGGATTTGGACACTCCGGTCCTTTCCCCGCAGGGTCACTCTACTTTATCAATTTCTATTTCAGACGATCAAGATTAGGGTGATGTATCTGTGATGTCTTCCAACAGTGTGCCTCCGTCGTCACAATTATGAAGGGCTAGCGGAAAAGTGCTCATGTAATACGCCAATTGCCTAAGAGGACCCTAGTAGGTTCGACGGCCTTTGACGTCCGCTAGCTCGCCCGGTGTAGCGTCCATTCACCGAATGGTTCGGCAGCCGGGTTCGTCCGTTGCGGTCTAGAAGGAATTTTGGGGTGATGCGAGCACTATAAAATTAACTTAATGCACACCCAGTGACGGCGGATCGGAGGGAGAACGGAGGAAGCCTTTTAGTCCGGTTCATAGCTCGTTCCGGTCCATCCGGACGGCAAGCGAGAGAGGCCCCTCTCTCGTTCAACAACATCTGGCCCCAGATGTTGTGGTACAAATGTGTCGTTAGCGGAGCATACGTCCGTCGCTCGGGACGCTCCGTTGTATAGGCAGTCCGCTGAGACTGCTAAGGCTTCCTCTTCTCGTCAGCGCACACGACCGCACCTTGGCTGCGTGACCGCCGATATATTACCAGCTTCGCCGATCAGGGATTCTTCGGCGACCAGGTCACACCATCCGGCAGCCAGGGATTCGAGACCGATGGACTCCGGACGTTCGCATAGGAAGTATGCGGGAGCCATCTGATGCGGAGCTGCCCTCGGCGAAGCACCGATAGACTGCGCCTCCGCAGGTCTCGACGCCGGACATTCTTGTGCACATAGCACAGCTTATCGCAGCATCCCAGCAGCCGACAGAAACGGCGTCGGATCGAGAATTATCCGACAGCGCTGGGTCGGTAGCCGGGGACTCGAGGCCTGCAGACTCCGGACGTTCGCATAGGAAGTGTGCGGGAGTCAACGTACACGGAGCTTCCAGCGGCAATGCATCGTAAGTCCGCTACTGCACAGGCCTCGGGAACGGACGTGCTTTCCTTAATAGCACAGTTTATCGCAGCATCCCAGCATCAACTGAATCTGTCGCATATATTTTATCCGACGATGCTGGGTCGGGACGCTCCGCGGAAGCGGGTACGGACGTCCGAAAGTTTCATCCGGTCCGACGGGATACCGAAAGGGATTCGGTGGATTTCAAGCTTTCCCTTTCGGAACAACATATGCTGCGATGTCGGATAAGAAACTGATAGCGTCGGTGGACTTAGAAATTTTTGGTTCGGTTCAGGGACATCGTCCCTCAGTTCCGACATAGTCCAATAATGTCACACAAACTTTCGAATTATTGAACGACGCTATATATATTATTATTTTATGCTTGCTATCCAAGCATTTCTGGTTTCTTGTTCGAAGAGTTATGGAGATGTCTTCAAAAGTGTGCCTCTGTCGTCATAGTTAATGAAGAGTTAGCGGCAATAAGTGCTCATGGAATATGTCTATCGCTTACGGAGTGACATTCGCTAGCTCACCCGGTGTAGCGTACATTCATCGAATGGTTCGGCTGCCGGGTTCGTCCGTTGCGGTCTAGGAAGGAGATTTGGGTGATGCGAGCACTTTAATTACTTTAGTACTCACCCAGTGACGGCAGATTGAGGACGGATCGGAGGAAGCCAACAACATAGGGGACCGCATGTTGTGGTTCAGATATTTTACATTCGGAGCATATGTCCGTTGCTCGGGACGCTCCGTTATATTGACAGTCCGAGAGACTGTCTTTAATGCTTCCTCATCCTCACAGCAGGGCACACGACCGCACATTGGCTACGTGACCTCGAGTATCCGATCTGTTTCGGCATTCAGTGATTCCACAGCGAATAGGTCGTGCCATCCGGTAGCCAAAGGACACGAGGCCTATACACTCCGTTCGCTCGCATATTGGAAGTATGCACGGGGTAACGATCTCGGAGCTTCCTGCGGCAATGCATCGTAAGACCGCTGCTCCTCAGGCCTCAGTGACGGACGTGCTATCCGAGTTAGCACAGTTGTTTCGCAGCATCCCAGCAATTGACGGTTTCTCGGTCGAATCAGGAATTATCCGACGGTGCTGGGTCGGTGCGGTCCGCGGTTGCATCAAGCTACGGACGACCGAACGCTTTATAGGGTCCGACAGGATGGCGAAAGGGATTCGAAAGATTTCGAGTTTTCCCTTTAGTAGTATCGGAAGATGCCTTTCATATCTTCTGGCATTTCTTCCAGTGATTATTGTTCGGACTTCATTGCTGCGATCTTGGATAAGAGACTTATAGCGTCATTGGACTCGGATTTTTCGATCGGTACAGGGACTTTGTCCCTGACTTACCGACGCAGTCCAATATTGTCATTACAACATGTGTTTTATTTTTCGACGCTATATATTATATATATATACAAGCCTACTACTAAGCATGATAGTTTAGTTTCTTGTCCGCGTGGCTCATTTCTGCCATTTTATCTTTTTTACATATAGTTTATTTTGGCAGAGCAGGGCATACCGAGAGTTCATATGCGTCTAGACGGTGTGATTAAAGACTGCATATATTCTTTTTCGCCGTTTATGTCTTTTCCAATTTCAGTGTTGGAAACGACATTATGTATAGTAGACTTAACTTAGACGCTTTATTATACGTAATCCGCCTTACTGAGGCGTTATCATTACGTCTTCAAGAAAAGATTTACGGGATATTATTCTCAATGTAATTTCTTTTGAGGGCAGTAGTTTGTTCACGTATAACTCCGCCCTTCAGTGGCTGATTGGAGTTGGTTAGACGTGATGCAGCCCTAGCTACATCCACGCGTGGATAGTAGGTTAAGAACTCTCTCAGAGTCGCTTCGTTCTCGGAGGAGCTTCTCTTCGACGGCAACTTTCCGGCAATCCATGAATTGCTTGATTTATACTTTCTCTTGTCTATCTAGTGTTACAAGAGATTCAGAATGGGGCAAACATTCGGTGGTTGACTCAGAGAGTGCCGCCGCAGTTGCCGGACCCTAGTGTGGCTGTTATGACGGTTGCCAGTCAAACAGATTGGGATATTCTGATCCCTACGGATTCGAAGTGCCAGGGTCTTTGGGTTCCGCAGTCTTTTAGCTATCAGTTTAACTTCCGCGGAATAATGTTTTTTAGGCTTGCTTTATGTCATTGCATGAACATTATTCAGAAACGCATGCCCAAATTCCTGTCCTTTAATTCGACAGTAGTGGCGTATCTCCGGAACCAGGGAGGCACTCTTTCGTTTCCGTTATTCAATTTAATGGAAAGAATCCGTCTGTTGGTTATAGTACACCAAGTTCAGTTTTGGTCCGTCATATTCTGGGTCGTCTGATTGTTTTATCGCACTCCCGTTCTCTTACGGGTCGCTTGTTGCTGTCAGAATGGACTCTCAACAAACAAGTATTTAATCAGATTTGCTATCTATGGGAGCGCCCAATGATGTTTTATTTATGACACAGCTTGCTAATCAATTGCAGACGTATGTGTTGGCTTGTCCAGATCTCTGAGCTAATACTGTTAACGCTCTATTGATCTATAGGACGGAATGATAGGATACGCGTATCCTCCGGCGCTGTTGTTTTGCTAAGATAAACAACCACAATACATTTCTGTTGATAGCATCTCTATCTTCACAGAGATCATGAGTAATTTACTCTCTTGTCTACTGTGGATCTTAACGTGAAATCTTCCTCTATGTGAGGATCTTTTTTCACTGGGTAAATCGTGTCATCTTTATCACAACCAGCAAGGTCGCAACCTTCATGTATTCCGTTGTGTGGTCCGTATTGCATTGTAAGCACTGTACTGGACGAGCTTTGGACGCGATTTCTTACTATAGGAGATCCTCTTCTTCGCTATTCTATGCGACTAAAGTGGAGGCTCTTCCGTCATGGTGTAGGGATCATTATGTTCATATGGTTGATCCCTCCATACTACGCATTGCTAGTTTTTAGTATACTTGTTTCACAAGATCTACTGCAGCCTGTTGTTATTTAGGTTATAGGTTTATGTTACCTCATACCTATGCACTCTACTATAGTTTACAATTGAGTCTTTTGTCTCTTTATCTAAGTCAGTTAGTAACTTTTTGATAAATAGACTTAGAATCTTTAGATTAAATTCCTATACGGATTTTAACTTCGGTTCTTATTTAGCTATGTAATCATTTGAGCCTCTGGAAACAGTAGTTTTCAAATTCAGTTGCTACTATAGCTAGGTAGGCTGTCTGTTTCGGCAGTGTCTCCGTTCGGCTGCCCTCTTCGCTCTGGGCTATTTGACCCAGGGCAAGAAAAAGGGGGGGGGGGGAGGGTGTTCCCTTGGGTCACCTGTTTTTACTATGAAAACAAGGGGATACCTCCTCCGGAGTTAGTAATTCTGAGCTGTTATTGGGATGGTTGTTTAGTGAGAAGTTTAAGTTTATAAAATTCATTCAAGTCTTAGTTTTTAAAGTATAGCTTTTGAATATTGCATATGTCAACGGACATGATTATGCAATTCTCACACACTTTTAGGAGTATAAGAGTCTCTATTCTCTAGACTTACTTTATTATTGGCTTACTTTAAAAATTATTAGTATAAGGATTATTGGATATTAATAGAGTACATGGATGTATGAAGCTCAATTTTTGGAAGGTGTTGTATCTTTCTAATTTATCATAAATAAGAAAGATACATGTAAGGCCTATTACTTCTTTTCCCTACAGGGGATGACTCTTTTTTATTTTATTGAGCGTATTCCATTTTGCTCTATGTCCTTGGCCCTCCAGCCTTTTTACTATTCAGCTATGTCTGGGTCATTGGTACAGTATAAAAATGTTAAAAAATTTATAGTAATTTATATATTTTTTATACTTACCAATGACCCAGACGGGGATGGCCCTCCCAGGAGTTGGGAACTCTTGCCTCCCCGCTGAGTACATAGCGCTTACCAGGCACTGGTTATTAGAATGATAAATGGCGCCAATTTCGGAACGTCCTTGACACTGCGCATGCGCAGTGGGGGCGAGGTGTGGAGGGCCTTTCAGGACATGTTTTCTTTAGTTTTAGATGCAAATTTTGGGGATTGGGGGGCAAAATTTGTGTTTGGCCCTATATTTTAAGAGTTAGCACCAGCTATGTCTGGGTCATTGGTAAGTATAAAAAATATATAAATTACTATAAATTTTTTAACTTTCTGCAAATTTCCCAATCCATACTTTTCCTTGGATGTGGAATACAATAGAACCATCGGTTCAAAACTATTCCAGATCACTATTCAAAAAGTCTTTAACGGAGCAATTCTTGAATTTATACCCTCATCATGTCAGCTGTAATAATCCTACTTGTTCCGACTGTATGTCTTAGCTCTGTTATCTCAACACCTGACCCAAAAGAGTTCTTTTCTAAAAACGATGAACAATATTTTACTTATATGGAATAATTCAAAATCTTCATTCAAAATTTACTTTTTGCAACTACAAATATGCTGTTGTCGGGATTGTATCACTTTTCACATATAATTTTTTTGTTTTGTTTTGTTTTTTTTTTGTTTTTTTCTGTTCTATTTTTTTGGGGGGGGGGGGGGGGGGGGGGGGTGGCGGGAAGACAGCCCTAGTGGCTATGCCATCTCCCGTTAGTGCAATCATGTATTTGAGATTAATGTGTGTTGCTGACCTTGTTTGTATTTGTAGCATGTTGTACTACGAAATAAATCATTCATTCATTCATTCATTCAATGAAGGTGATTAATACCCCCACTTCCGGCTTACTAGAGTGCACATCTGAATGTTGAGTTTGAAAAACCATTAACAAGAATCTTATTTGAAGATCCATAATAAATCTTAAGTTCAGGGGAGATAACCTGGTTAAAATTGTCATAGATGAAAAAATTTAGAATATGTGCATGTTCACTTGCTCGTCATAATGTTTGAGACGTCTGATCAAAATCAGTTAAACAAGAGGTGGGCCACCACCAAACAATGGCAAGAGAAGAAATAAACCATGGTACTGTGAACGCCTTTTCCATAAACAATCTTCATTCCAAATTATATTGCGATCTGATAACCTAAACCCGAGATACGAGTCGAACAGACAAAAAATTGGCTAGTTTGTATATTCAAAGGGCCATAACTCACAGAAAAAAATATTCCAAAAGCAAAACAGCTGATGCTCTTTAAATATACAACTCGAAAGTTTGCTAAGCATCAAGTATATCCAACTACCTGTTTTACGTTTTAGTTGAAATATTGTAATGAAAAGTATATATATTTTATATTTAATTAGATCTTTAATGATTTAAGCACAGAAATTGAGATTTTGTTTGTGTTTGACATTATTTTTAAGCTTTTGAACACGATAACCATGGAAAATGGATATTAATGGTAAAAGAGGAAATTTTTCAAATTTGCCAAAAAGTTGGCGGAGCAAACTGGTATGGCTTCACTATCGAGTATGAGACCTATTACTGTTAATTACAGCTTGACAATGCCTTCTCATTCTCCCAATCAGGTTCCTGGTGGTCCTTTGTGGGATGGTGTTCCATTATTGGACCAGCATGGCACCAAGCTCCTGGACACTTCTTGGCTGGATTGGACGGGCTGAAATTGCAAGCTGCAACTCATTCCAAACACGTTCGATTGGATTGAGGTCAGGGGATCTTGCTGGTCAGTCCATACGCTCAATCCCCTCCCTCTGTCGGCACTCCCCGACAGCATGGGCAACATGAGGACGGGCATTATCGTCCATCGGAATGAATCTATCAACCACTGCACCTGCATACAATCTGACGTGGACATCCAGGATCTCATCAGCATGCCGCTGTGCAGGTAATGTAACACGTTCAAGGACACAGAGCTCAGCACATCCATCCCTGCTGATGCCGCCCCAGACCACGATTGACCCTCCACCATAGCGGTCATGCTCAGCAATGTTGGCTGCATGGAATCGCTCTCCTGGTCTTCTCCATACCCTAGAACGCTCATCTGTGTGGTCTAGACAGAACCTTGAGTCATCTGTAAACAGGACAGGTCGCCAATCTTCTCTGGTCCATCCAACGTGGTCCATGGCCCATTCATATCGTGCCTGGTAGTGGTTCTGGGACAGCGGAATGCAAATACATGGTCTTCTCGGTTGGAGACAACCTTCGTGCAACCTTGCCCGGATAGTCTGCGTCGAAACATTTACCCCGGATGCATTCTGAAGTTCACTGCAAAGCTGGGTTGCTGTGGCAAAGCGGTTCCCACGGGTCTGAATGATCAAAAACCAGTCTTCAGCTGCAGATGTTGCCCTGACTCTGCCACCACCATGCCGTTTTACTGGTGTGCCATACTGCTGAAATCTTGCTCTGGTGATCACCGTATGGTGCACGCGAGGGCTTCACCAACCTGACGATGGGTAACCCCTTGCTCCACTATCCCTACGGCCTGCCACATATCTGCTTCAGACAAATGTCTTCTTACATTTGCATTTGCCATATTCAATCATTAAATCACAAGAGTTTGTGTTGAAATGAAGACTGAATACCCTACACATGTCATGTACATGTAGACAGTACACAAAAACATCATGAAAATCAAGGGTACATGCTTTCCATGACTGCCACACAAAGTCTGCCTTTCAAGAGAGCTAATGTAAACACTGGGGACCATCTCAATACATTCCTCAATCATATTCACCAAAAAAATCGCAAATATGTCACAAGCAAATTTCACAATGATGCAGAATGATGTGTCAAATATTTGGTGCTTAGCGAACTTTGAGTAGTATACAAAGTCATCCTACCGAGTCACAATGAAATCCCTCCACAAATACGACCTGCAGACTGTGCAAAAGTTTTTTGGGTTTCGGGCCGCCACAGCTGACCGATCGCGACCAAAAGGGAACGTTCTCATCCAGACATTATACAAAGTCATCCTACCAAGTTACAATGAAATCCCTTCATAAATACAATCTGTAGACTGTGCGAAAGGTTTTCGGGCTCTCCAAGCCATCACAGGGGTGTTCTCATCTAGACATGACCTCGAACCTGCATATGAAATTTTGTGGTGCTCAGTCAAGAACTCTGGGGGGGGGGGGGGGTGGGGGGGGGGGGCGGAGCCTGTGCCAAAGAAAACTGACAGACTTCCGCATGCGTGATGGCAATAGCTTATCTTGACTTTGTCAAGTTAAGCTAATTAGCATTTTCTTGTGAAACTAATGGGATTTGTGTCTTAAATTAAAAAAAAAAAACAATTGGCCAAACCTTCTAAAAGGTTGGAGACCACTGGTGTGGTTCAAAACATTTTGTTAAAATTTGCCAGTAGCTAATACCTGTGCTATCCACTTGAAAGGACTTCCAATCCAGGCATTTGTTACAAGGCTCTATGTACCAGTAAAACAGAACTTGTTTAGTGAACAAGCGCACTCTCTGGGGTCCAATGGAAAAGAACTTAAAAAGGAAATGAATCGGGGAGCAATGGCAGTATCAGTTGTAACATACAGGCAGTGGTCCATCATCAATTTAACTTTCTCCAAATGTAAGTCATAACCGGCCGGTACAATTTATTAAAATCTGCAGTAAAATTTTCAATTTTTTATTCAACAAGAGGACCCAAGGGGCCTTAATCATTCACCCGATAAAATTGGTTCAAGAAGGATTTAAAGTCACATTCAGGATCTACATGTTAATCTAGTTCATCCAATTTAGTTATGAGTGTGGGTCTGTTGGGTGATTTTTAGCTCAACTTTGACGTAGTCAAATTTGAGGTTATGCCATGGCCCGTCCGTCCGTCAACAATTCAATAAGGCTCGGGCTAGGGGCCGTATTTATGAACCGATCTTTACGAAACTTCTTGGGTACCTTTGTTATCACCGTGGGACGAGAATGAGTGTTTTTGGGTGCGATCCGCAATTCAAGATGGCCACCAGCAGCCATTTTGTACCTTAGTTAGTGCAATCAGTTTTTGTACAGAACTTCTGTATGAAAGTTCCGATTCGAATATATTTTTGTCTGAATGTTTAGTAATATGGAATACATCACATACAATACAGGTTTTTTTCTCGTGCAGAAATTCTGCAAATTAGATGAACTTTGATTTTTTTCAGTTCTACTTATACACAGTAAGTGCACATGTCAATACGGCTCGGGCTAGAGGCTCCATTTATGAACCGATGGGCGTGGTCCAAAATTCAAGATGGCTGCCAGCAGCCATTTTATACCGAAATTAGGTCCAATCAGTTTTTTGTACACAACTTCTATACGGCTCAGGCTAGAGGCAGTATTTATGAACCGATCTTTATGAAACTTCTTGGGTACCTTTGTTATCACTGTGGGACGAGAATGAGTGTTTTTTGGGTGCGGTCCAAAATTCAAGATGGGCACCAGCAGCCATTTTGTACCAAAATTAGTGCAATCAGTTTTTTGTACAGAACAATTCAATAAGGCTCGGTCTAGAGGCCGTATTTATGAACCGATCTTTACGAAACTTCTTGGGTACCTTTGTTATCACCGTGGAACGAGAACGAGTGTTTTGGGGTGCGGTCCGAAATTCAAGATGGCCACCAGCAGCCATTTTGTACCTTAGTTAGTGCAATCAGTTTTTTTGTACAGAGCTTTTGTCTGAAAGTTTAGTAACATCGAATACATAACATATAATACAGGTTTTTTTCTCATACAGACATTATGCAAATTAGATGGACTTTATTTATTCAGTGCTACTTATACACAGTAACTACACATGTCAATATGGCTCAGGGTAGAGGCTGTATTTATGTACCGATCTTCACGAAACTTCTTGGGTACTTTTGTTATTACCTTGGGACGAGAACGACTGTTTTTGGGTGTGGTTCGAAATTCAAGATGGCTGCTGGTGGCCATTTTGTACCGAAATTAGGTACAATCAGTTTTTGTACATAACTTCTGTATGAAGGTTCCGATTTGAAAAAGAATTTGAATGAATGTTTAGTAACATGGAATACATCACATATAATACAGGGTTTTTTCTTGTGCAGAAAATTATGCAAATTAGATGAACTTTGATTTATTCAACGCCACTTATACACAGTAAGTGCACATGTCAATACGACTTGGGCTAGAGGCTCCATTTATGAACCGATCCTCACGAAACTTGTTGGATATCTTTGTTATCACCGTGGGCGAGAACGAGTGTTTTTTGGTGCCGTCCAAAATTCAAGACGGCTGCCGGTGGCCATTTTGTACCAAAATTAGGTACAATCAGTTTTTTGTACAGAACTTCTATACAAAGGTTCTGATTTGAATAAATTTTTGAATGAATATTTAGTAACATAATACAGGTTTTTTCTCGTGCATAAATTATGCAAATTTGATGAACTTTGATTTATTCAACGCCACTTATACACAGTATGCGCACATGTCAATACTGCTCGGGCTAGAGGCTGTATTTATGAACCAATCTTCACGAAATTTCTTGAGTACCTTTGTTATCATCTTGGAACAGGAAGGAGTGTTTTGGGGTGCCTTTGTTATCACTGTGCTATGAGAACAATTATTTTGGGGTTCAGTCAGACCCACTCTGGGACTCAAAGATTCTTTTCTAGTTTAGCATCTAACTGTCGCCCACTTTTACAATATTTTACCTATACATTTGTTACAGACTTCGGTCAGCATTTATGTACAGACCCCTACAATACTTTATATGTACCTTTGTTATCAGGTCATTACCTAGATGTGTGTCATTGCTGTGTCACATACTATACGTCTTACACAGGTTGAGCTACAGTGTCATTGACACTTTCATATTTTTTTGCGAAGAATCATAATTTTTTTTTTTTTTTTTTTTTTTTTTTTTAGCAAAATCACTCAAACCCCTTCAAAACAAAGAGAAAAAAAACCCAAATCATCCAGTGGGCCCTCTTCAACTCTCCATTGCATATAATCACTCAACATCTTCCAAATTTTTTCAATTAAAAAAAAACATTTACCAAATGAACCCTCCCCCAGGGCCTCTAGTGGCACCTCTTTGAGCAAATGTTAATCTAACGTACTCACATTTACAGCTCCGTAAAATTTACCACAATCAGATCTGTCACACATGGGCACAATTCATTAAACAAACAGTAAATTCTCCATTGGGTTTTGTGTTAAATTTCAGTCTCCTATTCATTGTAATTTATACATCAAAAATCAAAAAGATTCTGCCCATTGGGTCTGAAGAAAATCTTTGAAGAATATTCCTCATACTACACTTAGTTAAAATGCAGGCCCAAGGATTTGATTTGAACAAACTTGAATCTCCACACTACGGATGTCAATACTACGTTACAAAAGAATCTGACTCGTGGAAGTGAAGATTTTTTAGCTCAGTAAACAATTGGTTTCCGGATGATAACTTGATAATGGTTCGACCCACTTTCATGAAACTTCATAGGTAGCTTGGCCCCGGTGAGAGGAAGAACCCTATTGGACTCACTAGGTCAATGGTGACGGTCACATTGACCTTGAACATATTAAATCATCAACAATTGGTTTCCGGATAACTTGACTATGGTTGAACCCACATTCATGAAACTTCATATGTTGGTTGGCCTTCGTGAGAGGAAGAACCATATTTATTTTGGACTCGCTAGTTCAAAGCTCAAGGTCACAATGACTCTGAACATAGTAAATCAAAACACTTGGTTTCCGGATAACTTGATAATGGTTTGACCCATGTTCATGAAACGTCATAGGTAGGTTGGCATCAGTGAGAGGAAGAACCCTATTTATTTTGGACTTGCAAGGTGAAAGGTCAAGGTCACAGTGGCCTTCAACAACATAGTAAATCTGTAAATAATTGGTTTCCAGATAACTTGATAATGGTTTGACCCACGTTCATGAAACGTCATCTGTAGGTTGGCATCAGTGAGAGGAAGAACCCTATTTATTTTAGACTCACTAGGTCAAAGGTCAAGGTCACAGTGACCTTGAACATAGTAAATCATAAACAATTGTTTCCGGATGATAACTACTATGATTCAACCCACATTTATGAAACTTCATATGTAGGGTGGCCTTCTTGAGAGGAGGAACGCTATTTATTTTGGACTTGCTAGGTGAAAGTTCACAGTGACCTTCAACATAGTAAATCGTAAACAATTGGTTTCCAGATAATAACTTGATAATGGTTTGACCCACATTCATGAAACTTCATAGGTAGGTTGGCCCAGGTGAGTGGAAGACCGCTATTTATTTTGGACTCGCTAGGTCAAAGTGACCTTGAACATAATAAATCGTAAACAATTGGTTTCCGGATGATAACTTGATAATGGTTCCACCCACATTCATGAAACTTAATAGGTAGGTTGGCATTGGTGCAAGAAAGAGCCCTATTTATTTTGGAATCACTAGGTCAAAGGTCAAGGTCACAGTGACCCTTCACATAGTAAATTGTAAACAACTGGTTTCCAGACGATAAGTTGAAAATGATTAAACCCATCTTTGTGCTGTCACAACTCGACATTGGATCGGTGATCCTATCATCATTTTTTAAAAATCTTCTCATGGACCAGTGGTACAATGGCTTGATATTTGGTTTGGAGCTTTCTTTTGAGGTGCACAATCAAGTTTCTTCAAACAAAGTTTGTAGAGCAATATTTGCCTTTGTAATGGGAGGGGCATGATTATTGGCCCCAACCAAAATTTATATTTTCTGAACCGATGGTCAAATTTGAAACAAATTTGGTACGTGCTATTATTGAGTCACAAGTACTTGATTCATGCAAAAAAAGAGATTTTTTCCCCGTGTCCCTGTGGAAACAAAGGAACTAAAAACAGAAATAGTTTCAAACACCCATATTTACCAAACCACATGGTACAGAGAACTGTTATTTGGTATGAAGCATCCATAGGACCAGCAGAATGGAATGGTAAAAAAAAAAATGCCATCGGTTGTGTCAGGGTGTTCTGTTGAGGGGCATCGAAAAAATGCAGAGTCATTTGCATAAAATAAAAAAAAAAATTTCCTCGAGAACTACTGATTTGTATCTTTTGATATACAGCATCCATAGGGGGAGTCAGATACAAGTTTGATAAAATGAAGCCCCCTTGGTTCATATTTGGGCTCAATACAGGAGCCCAAATTTTCAACTTACGGCAATATGGTGAATAATCTTCTTCAGAACCACATGTCAGAATCTTTTAATGTTTGGTATACATCATTGCAATAGGGGGCAGATTCAAGATTGTTCAAATCAAGTCCCTCGGTTAATATTTGGGCTTACTGTGGGGACCTGAATTTTAACTTAGGGGGATAATCTTTAAAAATCTTCTTCAGTTCCATCTGTCAGAATCTTTTGATATTTGGTATACAGAATCCTAGAAAAGAGACAAGTCATGTGGGCGGTGCAATGAAGTTATTTGTGTCTTCCACGATCCCCCAGCAATATCTACGGACTCTAGTGCAGACATCCAGGTGAACAGTTCAAAATCTGCAAATAAAACACCAGAGTGGCACCCAACGAATGTATGCCTCACCTTGAACATCTGCGACTGTCATATCACCTGCCCGAACCAGATGCAACATGCCCCAGCAAGACCCAGAGTTGACAAGAAGATCCGTCAGACAACTTCCATCACAACGTACACAGCAACTGTTCCGGTATAAACATACTACAGCCCTTAAAGTTGAAAGAAGCGCTTTGATTTTTTTTTGATATGAAGATCTTAAGCAATGCTGCTTCTTTATAAGGAACATGCCCATGGGTGTAAGGGAAATGCAAGTAAAAACTCAAATCGTTGATTTGTCTATACTATAGTCAAGAGATACTTTAAACCAAATATCAAAAGATTCTGACTCATGGATCTGAAGAGGATTTTTGAAGAATATGCTTCATAATGCACTAAGTTAAACATTCTGACTGGCAGATCTGAAGAAGATTTCTAAAGAATACTGCACTAAGTTAAAGTTTGAGTTCCCATAGGGCACCCAAATATCCCCCCCCCCCCCACACACACACACACACACATACACACACTCCAGGATGCACTATACCAATCATCAAAAGATTCTGGTGGATCTGAAGTTATAAAAAAAATTCCTCATATTCGACAGTTAATATTCAGGTTTCCATAGGGGGCCCATATATGAACCCAGGGACTTTATTTGAACAAACTTGAAACTCATCCCACTAAGGATGCTGCATACCACTTGTCAAAAGATTCTGACTGATGGATCTGAAGATTTTTAAACAAGAGGACCCAAGGGGCCTTAATTGCTCACTTGCCAAAGTGGTTAAAAGAAGTATTTGGGGTCACATTCAATTAGACATGGTTCATCAACACTACAAAGGAATGACGTCATGAAAGGCAAATTTTATGGAAAAACACTAAGGACGGGATCTGAACAAACCTGAACCCAACATGACCACCCTCCACCCAACCCCCATCCATAGAGAGCTCAAATATTAAGCCGGGGACTCGAATTGAACAAACTTGAATCTGATCCCTCTTGAGATGTTATATACCAAATATGAAAGAATTCTGACTGGCGGATCTGAAGAAGGTTTTTAAAGAAATTCCCTCATACTGCACTAAGTTAAAATTCAGGCTCCCATGGGTAGCCCAAATTTATAACCCAGGGGCTCGATTTGAACAAATTAGAATCTGACCCTCCTTGAGATGTTGTATACCAATTATGAAAGGATTCTGACTGGTGGATCTGAAGAAGATTTTTAAAGAAATTTTGTCATATTGCACTCAGTTAAAATTCGGGCAGGTAGCCTGAGGGCACTCACCTGACGTGGTTGCCTAAATATCAACCCAGGGAATTGATCTGAACAAGTTGCATCTGCCCCTTCTAAGAAAAGCTTATACCAAATATCAAAAGATCTGAAAAAACGATTTTTTTAAAGAATATTCCTCATATTGAACTAAGTTATAATTTGGGCTCCCATATAGGGAGACCAAATATGAACCCAGGGACTTGGGTTGAACACATCTGAATCCAACCCCCCACCCCCTCCTAAGAATGTTGCATACCAAATACCAAAAGATTCTGATTGGTGTATCAGAAGATTTTTAAAGAATTTTCCTTGTACTGAACTAATTTGAACATTTGGGGTCCCAAAGAGAGCACAAATATGAATCCAGGGATTTGATTTCAACAAATGTGTGAATGAAGAATGAATCTTCCAAAGATGTTATATGTAAAATATGAAAGCATTTGGTCCAGTGGTATGAGAGAAGATTCTTTAATGTTTTTTCCCATTACTCACGGTGTTAAAAAATGATGACTAAGTATTTTTTTCATTTTCAACGTCCTGGAAAAGTACCCTATGATAAAACCAATGGCAATTTTTTTTGGACCATTCCTTTCTGCTCTTCCTTAGGCAGCTTCACACAAAATAAAATTCTCAGTGCTGTGTAGTTTTGAAGATATGGGCGTTTTAATTTTTTTCTATTTTTAGCTCCTGCGGTTCCCATGGGGTGACGGTAAAAATGTTTTTGGCACAAATTATGACCCAATAAGCCATCATATCAAATTTGGTTCAAATCTGAAGAAGATTTTTAAAGAAAATTCCTCATTTTGAACTAAGTTATAATTCGGGCTTGCACACTAAGCTCAAATATGAACCCAGGGACTTGGATTGAACATATTTGAATCTCGCCCCCCTAAGAATGCTGCATACCAAATATCAAAAGATTCTGACTGCTGGATCTGAAGAAGAATTTTAAAGAAAATTCCTCATATTACACTAATCTGAACATTTGGGCTCCCACAAAGAGCCAAAATATGGACCCAGGGAATTCATTTCAACAAATATGTGAATCAATCTTCCAATGATGTTATATGTGAAATATGAAAGCTTTTTGACCAGTGGTTTGGGAGAAGATTCTTTAATGTTTTCCCTATTACCCTCAAGTGTTAAAAAATGCTGACTCGGCACTTTTTCAAAGTCCCGAAAAAGTACCCTATGATAAAACCGATAGCAATTTTGTTTTTTACCATTCCATTCTGTTGGTCCTAAGGAAGCTTCACACCAAATAAAAATTCTCAGTGCTGTGTAGTTTTGGAGATATGGGTGTTTTAAATTTTTTCTATTTTTAGCTCCTGTGGTTCCCATGGGGCAACAGGAAAATTTTTTTGGGAATAAATTAACTACTTATGACCCAATAAGCCCTCATATCAAATTTGGTTCAAATCAGACGGCAAATGTAGCCCCTCAAACTTCTCTTGAACAAATCTGAGTCTACACCTCAAAAGGAAGCTGCACACCAAATATCAAGTCTCTGCTACTGCTGGTTCATGAGAAGATTTTGTAAGATTTAGACTCACTTTTTGGGTGTAGCCCTACCGAGGGGCGGGTCAACTTGATTTGAACAAACTTGAATTGACATAGATAAGGAACATGCACACCAAATTTGGTTCAATTTGGTCCAGTAGTTTGTGAGAAGTCGATAATGTAAAGTTCACAACGGTGAACGGCAAGTGATAAGTTAAGCTCCCTTCGGTGAGCTAAAAATACTCCTCATATTACAAGTTAAAATTCGGGCTCCCCAATATCACTCCAGAGACTTGATTTGAACCAATGTCAACCTGACTCCCCATCCCACTCAAGAGATTTTTACTGGTGCGAACAGAATTATGCTCCTTGTGGTGCCCCTATGGGTGTGGAAACTTTATTTGAACAATTTTGCATTGACATATGATAAGGAACATACATATCAAATTCAATTCGGCCTAGTAGTTTAGGAGGAGCAGTCGATAATTTTAAGTTCACGTTATCAGACAGACAACAGACAAAATGTGATCACTAAAGCTCTCCTTGAACTTCGCTCAGGTGAGCTAAAAACATAGCTTCTCACGCCTCAATGGAACAAACTTGTTGGGCTTGTTCCAATGTAGGGTCCTGAACTGTTTTGGGGCAAAAGAAGAAAATTTTCATTCAATAATATTTTTCCTGATGATGTCTGCTATTTGTGTTAGGTTATGGCTTAAGAATGTTTTTCAACAAAATGTGAAATGCTAGCTCTCAACAAAGCTAACTGAATGACTTCCATCAACATGTGCTTGAACCAACTTGTAACCCATGCTAAAATGTTACATGCCCAACAAGATTATCTGCACCACTTGTAAATATTTTTTCACACTCCATGTCCCATGTGATCCAAGATCTTTTTTTTTTCACTATTGACCGTAAATAGTCATTTCAACAAAACATTAGTGGAGAAAAATATGAATGATAATCGATTAGTAACTCAATTTATTCCAATAAAACTAATACTTTTTTCGACAAGGTACGTTTTCAAGTCAGCAGGGATAAATGAAACAAATACCTTATTTTGTTATGGACCAAAAATAAAACAAATGCCATATGAAGGATGCGATATACGGAACTGAGGTTAATGAATAACAAGACAAAAGTACATAAAATTACTTTTCTTCCATACTCATGACAATACAGATGGTTGATAAAATCTTAAAAAAAATATCAAAAAACTAAGAAAAGAGAATGACAATACTATACAAGACAAAATAATGTCTGAATGATATTAGGATGAAAGAATAGTGAAATAAAATGTGCTACTCACATGTACTTAAGGGGACGTCCAACCTAACTTTGGTCAAATTTCAGTTAATTTTCTCCAAAGTCCAGAAAAGGCCAGAAAGGAATAATATATCATTTTTTTGGAATGAAACATAGATTTTGTGGAAACTAATATTTGCCATGGAACAGTTATCATGTGGCAGAAAGCACTGCCTGAAAGTCTGCTATGGCATAAGTAAGAGACCAGATTTCATACAATAAAATACCTTAAGTTTATTGAATAGTTAAATTCTGCAATCCATCTTGTATGGACTCGGAGAAGTCATTTTCTTGTTCAGCAAGACTAATTGTAATTTCTAAATTTCACAAGGCTGCCATTTTTCTTGTGTTTGTTTACCTTTTATGAAGTTCACCATGGGTCAAATCCACAGTTCACAAGAATAAGTATGGAGTCATGAGTGAGTACATCAATGTAAAATGAAGAATGGCCAATTTGGCATTTGTCAGTCTACTGTGACAATCCCCCCACAACACACAATTCTGTGCCATTTTGCACGGGATCTGTGTGAAATTGGTAAAAGAAAGATGAGATTAATACACCAACAAAGGGAAAGCTGCCAGACTTCATTTAGTATTATCTGTGTCCATTTCTGGGGTTGCATGAGCAATGACAGCTGCCAAGAGTGCTATTTGAATGCTCAAATATGGTCAATACAACAAAAGACTTGCCCTGCATGCAGAATATTACATCAATCAGCTTCGTTAAGTTAGAAAGCATGGCTGCTAATTCATTTGTGTACATGGTTTGGTATGCTCCATTTGTTTTGAAACTATTGCCCTTCTGTAGTTGCTGTTTGGGGAGGCTTGACTTGTTTTCTCGTGAGATTTAAGAACATTAATAACTGATCTGCTTACCAATATTAATTTTATAGGCAGTGAATTACCGGCCTGAACAATATCGCAATTATGTTGGTTATTAAATTCATGGGGAGCGCGGTGGTTCAGTGGTACATTGTTGGACTTCTATGCTAGAGGTCCCGAGTTCGATCCCCATCTGGGACGACCCGCGTTGTGTCCTTGGGCAAGGCACTTTATCCCGGTTGCCTACATGGGGACACGATAACGCTGTGTAAAAAGGCGTACTGCACGTCGATGGTGCACGTCTTCAACAGCTGTAACCCTACTTGAACGGAGCTTGAACAGAGTTAGAATGTTAACGAGCTGACAGTTGCTCGCCGATGCTCGGTGGTTCTCTCTGGGTACTCCAGCTTCCTCCACCCGTAAAACTGTCACTGTCACGATTAGCCACTGTGCATAAGTATGTGACCTTAAACACCAATAAATAAATAATAATTAAATTCAATTATCTCAAAACTTATGAGACGATGTGGTCTCATTTCTGTAATTCAAGTGATTTTTGTTCATCAGGTGGCTTCATTCTATTTGTCATCCGATTGTCAATACACATAGATTGTTGCAACCTTTTGATGCCAATTGCAATAAAAATTGATGTTGATTCACCCAACACACAATGCGGTTGTGCAAAGAAAAAATTGTAATTTACGATGGTACTAAATTTGGTGAACAGGAAAAAACCTTTCTGAAAATTCTCCTTGACATTGGTCTTCTTTTTTCGTGTAGCAGACTTACACTGCCCAATCTTGGATTCTATGCACAATCACAGGATTTTCTGTTTGTAAGTTTCCATGTTGAAATCGCGACTTTTTCACCCAGCAGATATGGTCGTAGAGCAGATTTCTAGTCACCAGAGTAAGATGGAGAGTAATGTATCAACCCCTTTGCATTTATCAAGTAGTGGGGTTATCGACTGAGGCTCTGTTCATCTGAGGGAGATGTAGGTTATGTTTTAAGCAGGAAAATAGGCTGCACAAACCTAGAGGGGTCTGGTAGAATGTTTATCTTGTGGACAATCAGATGGAGTTTTAACCAATTTGTAGGCATAATTTGGAGAATTTTAGGTGATATGCTTGAAGCGAAATATATTGGGAATGAAAACAATTTAAGTTGGGCATCGAGAATCATTTAAAAATATGCACAATTTAGACATCAGTCGGTATGGTACCAACAAAATGTTGTGCAGCAGATTCTCTGCAGTCTGTATGGAGGGTTCTCAATGGTTCAGTGCTAAACGTTTCACTGTTTTGGGTATATAGATAGGTTGTTATTGTATAGAATGGTTAACCAAGATAAGTACGTGTTTCCAGTAGCATGTGATTTGATTTGTGATATCAAAAGATATTTTTCGCATGCAGTATTCAGTCATTTATACCACTCAGAACCAGATAACCTAAACACATTCCCCTTATAAACAACCACCGCTTTGAAGTCTACCTGTGTATAAACTTTAAAAGTGGGAAAAAAAAAGAATAAATTATGTAGATCTCTATGCATATATTTTATTCATCATTCATCCATGCATGCATTATAGATTATACACACTTAATAAATCTATGACCATATTTAGACAAAACCCTCTAACATTAAGACAACAATGGAATAATGTGATATGCATAAATGTAGCCTTGAGATGCAATTGAGCATATACTGCATCAAATCGTCACTTTACTTATTTTGAAACCTTCAATTATTCTTAACGTAAGTCTGTCAACATTACTGCAGTACCGTATTTGTGAAGCAATTTGTAGGTAGTGAATCAGACATGTTAACCTCTATAATTTTTCAGGAAACCTGAGGGTGATTTTCAGGGAAAAGTTTGCGTGGGAACAAAATAAAAGACCCCCCCCCCCCCCCCCCCCCTGCAATCCTCTTCTTCATGACCTCCCACCCACAGAGTACCACCACCTATGGTTTGCTTTTATCAAAGTCTATTAAGCTAATAATTTCCAAAGTCTGGAAATGTTAACAGGAAACGATGTCCTAATGTTCAGTCACTTCAAGACGATTAGTACTTGGAAAGTATCTTTATCAAAATCCTTCATGTGCCCTACACAAAACTTTTCTTTTCATCAGTGAAGCATTTTTTTTTAATTCCATTCAAAATTTTCTGGGTACAGACGGCCTAGAGTTAACAGTTATGTAGTCAGCACAACAGAAAAAATGTAGTGTTATAAAATGCTGATAGGATCACCGATCCAATGTCGAGTTGTGACAGAACAAAAGTGGGTTTAATCATTATCAACTTTTCGTCCGGAAACCAGTTGTTTACAATTTACTGTGTGAAGGGTCACTGTGACCTTGACTTTTGACCTAGTGATTCCAAAATAAATAGCGCTCTTTCTTGCACCAATGCCAACATACCTATGAAGTTTCATGAACGTGGGTGGAACCATTGTCAAATTATCATCTGGAAACAAATTGTTAATGATTTATTATGTTCAAGGTTACTGTGACCTTGACCTTTGACCTAGCAAGTCCAAAATAAATAGGGGTCTTCCAGTCACCAGTGCCAACCCACCTATGAAGCTTCATGAAAGTGGGTCAAACCATTATCAAATTATCCAGAAACCAATTGTTTACGATTTTACTATGGTGAAGGTCACTATGACCTTGACCTTTCACCTAGCGAGTACAAAATAAATTGGGTTCTTCCTCTCACTGATGCCAACCTACATATGAAGGTTCATGAAAGTGGGATGAGCCATTATAAAGTTATCATCCAGAAACGAATTGTTTTTGATTTACTATGTTCTGGGTCACTGTGACCTTGACCTTTGACCTAGTGAGTCCAAAATATATAGGGTTCTTCCTCTCAAGAAAGCCAACCTACGTATGAAGTTTCATGAACATGGGTGGAACCATTGTCAAATTATCATCTGGAGACCAATTGTTTATGATTTATATTGTTCAAGGTGACTGTGACCTTGATCTTTGACCCAGCAAGTCCAAAATAGATAGGGTTCTCTCTCTCACCAATGCCTATGAAGTTCCATGAACATGGGTCGAACCATTATCAAGTTATTGTCCAGAAACCAATTGTTTACGGATTTACTATGTTGAAAGCCATTGTGACCTTGACATTTCACGTAGCGAGTCCAAAATGAATAGGGTTCTTCCTCTCACTGATGCCAACCTACCTATGTAGCTTCATGAATGTAAGTAGAACCATTATCAAGTTATCATCTGGAAACCAATTGTTTTGATTTACTATGTTCAGGGTCAGTGACCTTGACCTTTGACCTAGTGAGTCCAAAATAAATTGGGGTTCTTCCTCTCACCAAGGCCAACCTTCATTTGAAGTTTCATGATGTGGGTTCAACCATAGTCAAGTTATCGTCCGGAAACCAATTGTTTACTCCGCCCGCCCAACCACCATTCATCAAACTTTAAGTCAAGTTTAACTTCGTCACAACTCGACTAAAAACTACATTTCAATGAAGGTGGAGTTTTCAATTTTTTGAAAGTAAGTCACCTATTTTCATTTCAACTCTCGCATATTGTCATTGATCACGAATCTCCGATTACGAAGAAAAAAACAGAAATAAACATGAACACAGCTGAAATATATATCATAAAACACCCTTTTCTTAAATAAATTTAACTAAAATCCATATTTTACTGCTTTGGGAGTTTTTACCAGAGTTTGAAATGCATGTGATTTGACTCTGAACGTTTTACATAAGTTACAACGGGAAAGAAATATTCAACACTTGTTTTCCGGGATTTTTGGTCCGAAACCCGATTCCAAACTGGGAGGCCGGGAACTACACTGAAATTTCAGGATTTTCCTGGGCATTCCAGTAGAGTTTACATGTCTGTAGTGAATGTAAAAGACAACTTTTTAAAAATCTCTAATGGAAGCTTTTAAAACGTAAAATCTTTTGATAAAACGTGATGGGGAGCACAGTGTCTCAGTGGTTAGAGAACTGGACTCGAGATTGCCAAGTCCTTGATTCAAAGCCTAGTCAGGGTAATTTGCTTTTTGTCTTTGAGGGAGGCACTTAATCCCCATTGCTCACACTGGGCATGATGGCACCTGTGCTAAGGCGTATCACACATTGATGGAACACATGCCTTCAACCAATGCTAACCCTGCTTCTGTGGTGTTAGTACGGTAGAGTGTTGACAGTTACGCATTGCAGCTCGGTGGTTGTGTCCGGGTATTCTGGCTTCCTCCACCCACAAGATCGTCAAGCTGACCCTAGCAGTTAAAAGTGTGAAACCCCAATTATCCACCAGAAAACACATGCAAAACATCCTTCTCAAACTTTATCTTAGTTAAGTTTTAGACGAGATAATTTGTGTCTTCGATGGAATGCTGCATGCATGGTTATCCGTTGCGGCATATGGGTTTTTTCATTTTTTGACAGAGTTTTATTTGGGTATCAATGGGGTTCTATGTGGTAAACTGTCGAACTGCAGACGTACATATTTAGTATTGTAAATTAGTGTCAGTTTTAGATGCAAAATAATTATTCATTTTCTCTATGAAGTGTTACCCATTATGCCTCGTAGAGTTCATTGGGTTGGGGGTATCTGTATCTTTGTGATTCTATGAGGAAATGTGTAGCTGTTGGTTTATCTAGCGTTCTGAGTGATATATAAGGAGTAATTCACGGAATGCTGCATGTAGGAAATATCTTTTGTTATCACGAATCGAATCACATGCTAACAGAAACATGTACTTGTCTCGGTTAACCATTCTATACAATAACAACCTATCTATACACCCAAAACAACAAAACATTTAGCACAGAACCATTGAGAACCCTCCATACAAGCCAGAGAATCTGCTGAACCACTTTTTGTTGTGTACCATACTGACTGACATCTAAATTGTGCATATTTTTAAACAATTCTTGGTGCCCAGCTTAAATTGTTTTCATTCCCAATATATTTTGCTTCCAGCACATCACCTGAATTTCCCCAAATTATGCCTACAAATTGGTTAAAAATCCACCTGATTGTCCACACAAGGCAGAAATTCTACCAGACATCTCTAGGTTTGTGCAGCCTATTTTCCTGCTTAAAACATAACCCATGCCCCCCTCAGATGAACTGGGCCTCAGTCGATAACCCTGATACTTGATAAATGCAAAGGGGTTGATACATACCTCTCTATTTAACTCTGGTGACTAGAAATCTGCTCTGTGTTTGTATCTGCTGGGTGAAAAAGGTGATTTCAACATAGAAACTTACGAACAGCAAGAGAATCCTCTGATTGTGCACAGAATCCAAGAACCGATTGGGCAGTGTGAGACTTCACTGAGCCTTCTTTACATCACAAATATAGTTCGCCTAGTCAAATTATTTTTTCGCAAATATACAATTGCCAGGACTGCAATGTATGTTGATGTGAATATATTTTTGTTTTCAAATATAATTTTCCACTTTTATGTTTTGCTTATCAACAACCAAATAATAGTAGTTCAAATCGGTGGCATACTTATCTCTTGCTGAAACTTGTGCAACTTTCTATAGTTTCTGATTTCAACATTGCTACTAAGGACTGTATCTCGTAATTATCACATTGTCAGTTGAATATTTTTCTATGAATGTATCATGTGTTATACATTACATCACCTCTCAGATTCTAAAACTGCAATGAAATGTTTGCAAATTTCAGATCTTAGGAAATCAAATCGTTTCTCAACTTGGCCCAAGAATCACAGGATCACAACAATCATGTCGTCCCAACACATTCTATATTTCGTGGTCGTTTATTTTCCTCAGGGCATTTTCACCACATCTGTGATGAAATGATGAATATGCTTTCTCCAAGTATGGTGTGTGGAGTCTTTTATTTACAACTCCAACATTCGAATTACCAATCTATTCCTTGTTATTCTTGTCGGTTACTTATGCAGCTGGCAATTTCTTTGTCATCAAAAGCAAAAATACTATAAAAATTTTTGAAAAGGTTGATAAACTCAGGTTTAGTGTACTTTTTTAATTATTTTGGTATATAATATATTACTATTCACTGCTTTAATTCGTATTTAAGGCATAGTTGAAATTTAAAAAACAAGAGGCCCCAAGGAGCCTTAATCGCTCACCGGCCAAAGTGGTTCAAAGAAGTATTTGGGGGTCACATTCAGTTAGACGTGGTTCATTAATACTATAAAGGAAAGAAGTCATGAGAGACAAATTTTATACAACTAGGGCCATGGCTTGAACAAACTTGAATTTTATCCCCCTAAGGATGTTGCATACCAAATATCAAAAGCATTCATCTGCTGGATCTGAAGAAGAAGATTTTTAAAGAAAATTCCTCATTTTGAATTTAGTTATCATTCGGGCTCCCACAGTGAGCCCAAATATGAACCCAGGGACTTGGCTTGAACAAACTTGAATCTCACTCCCTAAGGATGCTGCATGCCAAATATCAAAACATTCCAACTGCTGAATCTGAAGAAGATTTTTACAGAAAATTCCTCATTTTGAACTTAGTTATCATTCAGGCTCCCACAGTGAGCCCAAATACGGACCTAGGGACATGGCTTGAACAAGCTTGAATCTCTCCCCCCTAAGGATGCTGCATACCAAATGTCAAAACATTCCGATTGCTGGATCTGAAGAAGAAGATTTTTACAGAAAATTCCTAATTTTGAACTTAGTTATCATTCGGGCTCCCACAGTGAGCCCAAATATGGACCTAGAGATATGGCTTGAACAAACTTGAATCTCACCCCCCTAAGGATGCTGCATACCAAATATCAAAACATTCCGACAGCTGGATCTGAAGAAGAAGATTTTTAAAGAAAATTCCTCATTTTGAACTAAGTTATAATTCGGACTACCACAGTGAGCCCAAATATGAACCCAGGGACTTGGCTTGAACAAACATGAAACTCACCCCCCTAAGCATACTGCATACCCAATATCAAAAGATTCTGCCTGCTGGATCTTGAGAAGAAGATTTTTTTAAGAAATTTGCCTGAAATGCACTAAGTTCGAATTCAGGCTTCTATACTGAGCCCAACTGTGAATCCAGGCGGCCGATTTGAACAAACTTTAATCAGATCCACCCCACAATGTTGCATTCCAAATATCAAAAGATTCTGCCTGCTGGATCTGGAGAAGAAGATTTTTTAAGAAATTTGCCTGAAATGCACCAAGTTCGAATTTGGGCTTCTATAGTGAGTCCAAATATGAATCCAGGGGGCCGATTTGAACAAACTTGAATCAGACCCACACCAAGATGCTGCATACCAAGTATCAAAAGATTCTGCCCACTGGTTCTGTAGAAGAAGATTTTTTAATAATTTTTCTATAATTCATACGGTGCTATCAGAGTTAGGCCCCATACAGAGCCCCCAAGGGACGTGGCCATTTCATTTGAACAAACCTGAATTGCCATGTAGTAATGAACATCCACATGAAGTTTCATGAAAATCGGACCAGTGGTTTCAGAGGAGAAGTCGTTTGAAAAATGTTCACGACGCCGGACGGCAAGTGATAAGTTCAGCTCCCTTCGGTGAGCTAAAAAATGTCCAAAGTTGTGTTGGACGACCCCTTAAAGATGAAGCTAAAGGTTGTAACACACTGGACCAGATACCAGATGCATTAACTCTTTGCATGCTGCTGATTGATATTCCTGACCACAATAGGATTTTTGGTGCTAATGAAATAAGAATAATTTTGGCACTTTAAAATTTTGCTCTTTTACTTTTAATGGATTTTTTTCATCAGTGATTTCTTGAGTTAAATTTACATTAATTTTTCACTAAATCCTGTCATGGATACTTCACAGCAGCCATTACTAGATTTGGTGAAACATATCTTGAAAATACTCAGTGGGTAAAGAGTTAAATGTGAAAAAGTAACAATTAATGAATTTTCTTCTCCGTTTGCAAATTTCACACATTTTTTATCGATGTCTGTAACTTGAGCCTCATCATAAAACAAATCCAACCATTGATCAGCCTGACATGAATGTGCAAATTGAAGCAGCAAATCACAGATTATAATTTGAGAATACAATTTACTAATTTAAAATGACAATTTCAAATTAGGCATTGGATAACATTTAGTTAATTATAAGGCATGGGTCTACATGTGCATTTCTTGTTGTCACCGGAATCATCAGACAAATAAGTTTTTTAGACCACGGTCTAAAAGATAAAAAAAACAAAAAAACATTATAAATATGAAAAAAAACCCACATATTGGTTGTGAACTGAGCCGATTCCAGTAACAAATCACAACCAATGTCTTTAAAACATAGAAAATAATATGATAGAGTGGAGCCCAGTTAATCGAATATAACTTTCAAACACAAAAGCATTTACCATACCTTCAGTACAAATCCGAACTGTTAATTCCATTTAGATTATAGAGTAAACTCCAGTTACTGGAACTCGAGGCTCTAAAAAGCCTGTAATCGCTCACCTGGAACTACATATAAAAGTGTGATTTCCCATAGGCTTTCCATGGTAACTATGAGCTGCAATTGTGGCCATGTTTGCAACATTACATCAACATTACATGAGGATCATTGATAGAAGGTGTCCCAGGCCTCAATCATGTGAAGTTTCAAAATATTTGACTTTATAGTTTCAGAGGAGAAGATTTTTGCAAAATCCATCAATCCGAATCAGAATGTCTCTGGTGGCCATATTTTCCAACCGACGGGAACAAAAAGAGAACTGTTTATAGAGGACCTCCTATAGACCATTCCTGCGAAGTTTGGTTCATGTCGGCTCAGTAGTTCCAGAGAAGAAGATGAGGAGCATTTGTAGAGGGCCTGCCATAGACTATCCCTACCAGGTTTGGTTCATATCAACTCAGTAGTTCCAGAGAAGAAGATGAAAATGTGATTTCCCATAGGGTTTCTATAGTAACTATAAGCCACAACTGAAGCCATGTTTGCAACCCGATCAACATTACATGAGTATTGTTGGTAGAGGGAGTCTCAAGTCATCAACCATGCAAAGTTTCAAAACATTTGGCCCTGTGGATTCAGAGGAGAAAATTTTTAAATGAAAGTGTCAATGACACTGTAGCTCAACTTGCCAAGACATGTACATGTATGGTATGTGACACAGCAATGACAAACATCTAGGTAATGACCTGATAACAAAGGTACATATAAAGTATTGTAATGGTCTGTACATAAATACTGACCGTAGTCTGTAACAAATGTATAGGTAAAGTATTGTAAAGGTGGGTGACAGTCAGATGCTAAACTAGAAAAGAAATCTTTGAGACCCAGAGTGGGTCTGACTGAACCCCAAAATATTTGTTCTCATAGCACAGTGATAACAAAGGCACCCCAAAACACACTCATTCCTGTCCCAAGAAGAAAACAAAGGTACCCAAGAAGTTTCGTGAAGATCAGTTCATAAATACGAGCTGTATAAAAGTTGTGACAAAAAACTGATTGGACCTAATTTTGGTACAAAATGGCCACTGGCAGCCATCTTGAATTTGGACTGCACTCAGAAACACTCGTTCTCGTCCCAAGGTGATAACAAAGGTACACAAGAAGTTTCATGAAGATCGGTTGATAAATACAGCCTCTAGCCCGAGCCGTATTGACATGTGCACTTACAGTGTATAAGTAGCACTAAATAAATCAAAATTCATCTAATTTGCATAATTTCTGCACGCGAAAAAACCCGTACTGTATGTGATGTATTCCATTTTACTAAACATTCATACAAAAATTTATTCAAATCAGAACTTTCATACAGAAGTTCTGTAAAAAAGACTGATTGCACTAATTTTGGTACAAAATGGCTGTGGTGGCCATCTTGAATTTCGGACCACACCCAAAACACTCGTTCTCATCCCACGGTGATAACAAAGGTACCCAAGAAGTTTTGTAAAGATCGGTTCATAAATACGGCCTCCAGCCTGAGCCCTACAGAAGTTGTGTACAAAAAACTGATTAGACCTAATTTCGGTACAAAATGGCCACTGGCAGCTATCTTGAATTTCGGACCGGACCCCAAAACACTCGTTCTCGTCCCACCGTGATAACAGAGGTACCCCAGATGTTTTGTGAAGATCGGTTCATAAATTCGGCCTCTAGCCCGAGCCGAATTGGCATTTACATTTACAGTGCTGAAAGTAACACTGAATAAATCTAAGTTAGTCTAATTTGCATAATTTAAGTATGAGAAAATACCCGTATTATATGTGATGTACCCCATGGTACTAAACATTCATACAAAAAATTATTCAAATTAGAGCTTTCATGTGGAAGTTCTGCGCAAAAATCTGATTGCCCCTAATTTTGTACAAAATGGCTGCCAGCGGCCACCTTGAATTTCAGACCGGACCCCAAAACACTCGTTCTCGCCCCACTGTGATAACAAAGGTACCCAAGAAGTTTCGTAAAGATCGGTTCATAAATGCGGCCTCTAGCCCGAGCCGTATTGGCATTTGCTTGTGGACATCTTGAATTTTGGACCGCACCCAAAAACACTTGTTCTCGTCCCACGGTCATAACAAAGGTACCCAAGAAGTTTCGTAAAGATGGTTTCATAAATATGGCCTCTAGCCCAAGCCGTATCCAATTGTTGACGTACAGACGGACATGACAAAAGCTCAAATTTGGCTTTGCCAAAGTTGAGCTAAAAATTTATTCAAATCAGAACTTTCATACAGAAGTTCTGTACAAAGGACTGATTGCACTAATTTTGATACAAAATGGCTGCTGGTGGCCATCTTGAATTTCGGACCACACCCAAAAACACCCAGTCTCATCCCAAAGTGATAACAAAGGTACCCAAGAAGTTTCGTAAAGATCGGTTCATAAATACGGCCTCTAGCCTGAGCTGTATAGAAGTTGTGTACAAAAGACTGATTGGACCTAATTTCGGTACAAAATGGCCACTCGCAGCCATCTTGAATTTTGGACCGCACTCAGAAACACTCGTTCTCGTCCCAAGGTGATAACAGAGGTACCCAAGAAGCTTCGTGAAGATCGGTTGATAAATACAGCCTCTAGCCCGAGCTGTATTGACATGTGTACTTACTGTGTGTAAGTAGCACTGAAAAAATCAAAGTTCATCTAATTTGCATAATTTCTGCACAAGAAAAAAACCCCGTATTATATGTGATGTATCCATCCCATGGTACTAAACATTCACATAAAAAAATTTTCAAATTAGTGCTTTCATATGGAAGTTCTGTGCAAAAATCTGATTGCACCTAATTTTGTACAAAATGGCTGCCATCGGCCATCTTGAATTTCGGACCGCACCCAAAAACACTTGTTCTCGTCCCATGGTGATACCAAAGGTACCCAAGAAGTTTCGCAAAGATCGGTTTATAAATACGGCCTCTAGCCCGAGCCATATTGGCATTTGCACTTACAGTACTGAAAGTAACACTAAATACATCAAAGTTAGTCTAATTTGCATAATTTACGTACGAGAAAAAAACCCGTATTATATGTGATGTATCCCATGCTACTAAACATTCATACAAAAAATTATTCAAATCAGCGCTTTCATATGTAAGTTCTGCACAAAAATCTGATTTCACCTAAGTCTGTACAAAATGGCCGCCAGCGGCAAACTTGAATTTCGGATCGGACCCAAAAACACTCGTTCTCGTCCCACGTTCATAACAAAGGTACCCAAGAAGTTTTGTAAAGATCGGTTCATAAATACAGCCTCCAGCCCGAGCCGTATTGAATTGTTGACGGACAGACGGACGACTGGCCATGGCATAAGCTCAAATTTGGCTTCGCCAAAGTTGAGCTAAAAATACACCAATCAGAATCATAAAATGCTTCTGGCAGAAGACCTTCCATAGACTGTCCCTGCCAGGTTTGGTTCATGTCAGCTCAGTAGTTTCAGAGAAGAAGATGAAAATGTTATTTTCCATGGGGTTTCTATAGTAACTATAAGCCGCAATTGCAGCCATGTATACAACCCGATCAACATTAAATGAGGATCGCTGGTAGAAGGGGTTTCAGTCATCAACCATGCAAAGTTTCAAAACATTTGGCCCTGTGGTTTCAGGGGTGGAGATTTTTCAAAATCCACCAATCAGAATCAAAGAATGCCTCTGGCGGCCATGTTTTCAAACCCGTGGGAACAAAATGAGTATCGTTTGTAGAGGAACTCCCATAGACTATCCCTGCTAGGTTTGGTTTCACGTTGGCTCAGTAGTTCCACAGATGAAAATATGATTTCCCATAGGGTTTCGTAACAGTTTCGTAACGGCCATGTTTGTAACCCAATCAACATTAAATGATGATCATTGGTAGAGGCAGTCCCAGTCATCATTTATATGAAGTTTCAAAACATTTGGCCAGACGGTTTCAGAGGAGAAGATTTTTGAAAATTCACCAACCAGAACCAAAGAATGTCTCTGGAAGCCATGTTTTTCATCCGACGGGAACAAAATGAGGATCTTTTTTGTACAGGACCTCCCAAAGACCATTCCTGCCAAGTTTGGTTCACAACGGCTCAGCAGTTACAGAGAAGATGAAAATGTGAAAAGTTTATGGACGCCTTTTAGGCCAGGTGACCTAATAAAAAAGTTTTAATATGTGGATAAAATTCCATTTAAATTATAGTGTACACTCCTGTTAATCGAATAAAAAAAGTTTTAATATGTGGGAAAAATTAACCAGAAAATCACTGAATTCTCCATGTTTATAGACCTATTTGGCCTTTGTATATCCAATACAGATATTTTATCTATTAAACCAGATCTCCATTTATCTCTAGAATACAGGAAAGTGACCACATCACTGTTAACTCAAAATTTCTGTTAAATGAATAATTCTCATTGAAGTGGCTATTCAAATTACAGGGTTCCACTGTATATAAAATACTGAAGGACACTTTGCAGTCAAGAAAAAATACCAGTGTTTGCAATTTCTTGAATTACATATTTTGTATTTGTATATACTGACAGTCCACAACAACATAAAGAAGCCTGAAAACTGGCATATCTGACCGAGGAAAAGATTGCAATGCCTGCTGGGAAACAGAATATGAATTTTCTGACCATGTTACAGATCACTGATGACACTGTCTAAATCTGCCACTAATTATCATATTAACACTTCGCCCAAAGTAACGGTCAAAACAGGCCAGCCTTATTCACCGAACTCGCCATTCAATTTTCATTATTTTTTTTCATTTTTATGTCTCAAAAAATAGTTTATGGCCTCTCAATGCAACGAGCACATTCAGCTTGTTCCAATGAGTGGTCATAAACCAGGCACTCGATTTGAACAAACTTGAATCTCAACTCACTAGAGATGTTGTATACCAAATATGAAAGCATTCTGACTGGTGGATCTGAAGAAGTTTTTTAAAGAAATTTCCTCATATTACACTAAGTTAATATTCAGGCTACCATAGGGAGCCCAAATATTAACCTAGGAACCCGATTTGAACAAACTTGAATCTGACCCCCCCCTAGAGATGTTGTAAACCAAATATGAAAGGATTCTGACTGGTGAATCTGAATAAGATTTTTGAAGAAATTCCCTCCTTTTGCACTAAATTAAAATTTGGGTTCCCATGGGGGGCCCAAATATTAACTTAGGAACCTGAATTGAACAAATTTGAATCTAACCCCAAATCATCCCCCCCCCCCCCCCCCCCCCCCATGAGATGTTGTATACCAAATATGAAATCATCTGACTGGTGGATCTGAAAAAAATCTTTTTTAAAGATATTTCCTCATATTGCATTGAGTTAAAATTCAGGCTACCATAGGAAGACCAAATATTAACCTAGGGACTTGGTTTGAACAATCTTGAATCTGACCCTTGTAACAATTTATTTATTGGTGTTTAAGGTCACATACTTATGCACAATGGCTAATCGTGACCGTGACAGTTTTACGGGTGGAGGAAGCCGGAGTACCCGGAGAGAACCACCGAGCAACGACGAGCAGCTGTCAGCTCTCCAACATCGTAACTCTGAACTCTGCACCGCAGCACAGGCAGGGTTAGATTGATTGAAGACATGCGCACCATCGACGTGCAGTACGCCTCAGTACACAGCGTCATCATGCCCCCCATGTAGGCAATCGGGGTGAAGTGTCTTGCCCAAGGACACAACGCGGTTGCCGCAGGTGGGATTCGAACCGAGGACCTCTCGGCTTGCAGCCTGCACCTCTACCAACTGAGCCACCGCGCCCCCACCCTTGTAACAATAATGTATGCCAAACATTAAAAGATTCTGACTGGTGATATCAAATATGAACCAAGGGGGCTTCATTTTATCAAACTTGTATCTGACCCCCTATGGATGCTGTATACCAAATATCAAAAGATTCTGGACCATTGGTTCTAGAAAAACTTTTTAAATTTTTTTTTGGCAAATACGACGACTCAGCATTTTTTCAATGCCACCCCCCCCCACCCCCCTACATAACACCCTGACATAACTGATGACAATTTTTTTTTATCATTCAATTCTACTGGTCGTAAGGATGCTTCATACCAAATAATAGTTCTCTGTTCCATATGGTTTGGGAAATATGGGCATTTGAAAATATTTCTATTTTTAGTTCCACACTTCTTAGACACAGAGGCATTTCTTGGCATGAATCAAGTACCAATGACCCAATAATACCACATGCCAAATTTGGTTCAAACCAGACCATCGGTTTAGAATAGAGAAATTTGGGGTGGGGCCAAAAATCTTCCCCTTCCCATTTCAAAGGCAAATATTCTTCCACGAACTTTGTTTGAACAAACTTGATTCTACACCTCAAAATGAAGCTCCATTCCAAATATCAAGTCAATCAAGCAATTTCCCCCACCCCCTCCCTATGGGGATGGGCATATTGAGTTGAACAAAAATGCAATGCCCCTTCGGGACCATCACTCACCCAAACTTTCACTTGAAATGACTCAGTGGTTTTGGAGAAGTCCAAAGTATAGTATTGACGGACGAGGGATTAGATGAGCTCAGTTTGACTTTGTCTAGGTGAGCTAAAAAAAGAATGGGGTTTATCACTGGGTTGTTTTGGAACTGTTTCATAATAACATAAAGGGGCCCAACTAAATGGCTTTTGAAGCAGCAGATGTTTATTTTCCTTCCAAGGGATGAAAAATAATGAAGACACATTAGAGGGATGAACCTACAGTCTTAGATAATATTTAACAAAAATAAAATGAAATCTGTTCGCATACTATGAAATATTTCAAACTCAAGCTATTTACAGTCTGTTCATGAAACTGTCCAGTACTGAGATACTGAAGTACTACTGAAACACTGCTAGAAGCTATTCTGACTGGACGTATATTTTTAACTTTTGAGAAGAAGTACAAGAAAGCATCTGCAAATTGTCAGCTGATGAACCAACATATGCTGCACATTGTAGTTCAAAATCTGCAAGGCTGCTAGTGCTACATATGCTTTTTCTCTTAACCTTCTGTACACTTATGTCAAAATATCAAAATTTCAGGCTGTATTTTTTCATATAATGCAACCAGGAATTTTACCAATTCAATCTCCAGGGTTCCTGCAGACAACAACTGATGGAATTCAAGCCTATTCAATGCCATTTCTAGACAGCATTTCAGCATTTCAAAGCTCCTACAATAGCCAAATTCAAAGATTTTCAAGCCCTGCCTTCACTGGTCTGAACTATGACCCTCTGGTCATTACTCCCTCCTTCCACTTCCCTTCAAGGGTCTCAGTTAGTATTATGCCTTCACGAACTCTGGCTTTTGGAGCAGTGGTTTCGAAGCAAATGATTCTTTAATTTTTTCCCATTGCCCACAGTGTTAAAATATGCTGACTCAGCATTTTTTCAAAGTCCCGAAAAAGTACCTTATGACAAAACCGATGGCAATTTTTTTTTTACCATTCCTTTCTGTTGGTCCCAAGGAAGCCTGACACCAAATAAAAATTCTCAGTGCCGTGCAGTTTTGGAGATATGGACATTTTCATTTTTTTTATTTTTGGCTCCTGAGGTTCCCACAGGGCTGCAGGAAACAGCATAAATCAAGTACTTGTAACCCAATAATACCTCATATTAAATTTGGTTCAAATTGGCCTCTCGGTTTGGAAAATAGAAATTCTGGGCAGGGCAAAAATTCTTGCCCCTCCCAGAACAAAGGCAAATATTGCCCGTCAAACTTCTCTTAAACAAACTTGAGTCTACACCTCAAATGGAAGCTGCATACCAAATATCAAGTCCCTGCAAAGGCTGGTTCATGAGAAGATTTTTAAAATTTTTTTGCATCTTGGCCCCACCCCATCCACAATATGAGCAGAAACCCAATTTGAAGAAAAACCCAAATGCCCCTATATAACCGCTACTCATGTGAATTTTCATTGAACTGCAGCCGGTGGCTTGGGAGAAAATGACCCAAACACCACCTTCACGACGTACGACTGACAAAAAGTGATCAGAAAAGCTCACTCTGACTTTCAGGTGAGCTAACAACTGTGGAGTGGTGTTTCCACCGAGACAATAACTCCTCTTCTATGAAAAAGATGAAAAAGAAAGATGATTCAACCTATAAATCTCCAGATCACCTCATGTGTCCATTGGATGAAAACATTCCTTGTGTTTCTTGACAGTTATTTTTAGATGAAAACTCTGCTTTGAGTATTTCAATGGTAGTCCAATATTTCGAAGACTGACTGAAAAGTAACTTCACTACTTTGTGTAAAAAAATACATTCAGAGATGCAAGTGCCTCGAGACAAAAATCACTGAAAATATTTTGATTAAAGACCAAAGGCGCCTGCTTAGTTATTTATTTATTAGGGTTTAACAACACTTTCGACAGCCAGGGTCACCTCGTGTCGGACAGTTTTATGGGTGGAGGAAGCTGGAGCACTTGGGAGAGAACCATTGAGCAATGGTGAGCAACTACTCACAAACATACAAACTCAACACAAGCAGGGTTAGCACTGCTTGAAGACAAGTGCACCATTGATGAGCAGTACGCCTTAGTACACAGCACCACCCATGTGGGCAATCGGGTTTAAGTGCCTTGCCCAAGGACACAATGCAGTTACCCAGTGGAGACTGAACACTGGACCTTTTGGTTTGAAGTCGAATGCCATAACCACTGAGTCACTGCACTCCCTCCTGCTCAGTGACATAGGCACAAGCTGTGAAGAGCCGAAGAGGAACCATGGAACAGTGCTTGCCATATGTGCATGGATGCATGTTAAGTGGTTGCATGCTGGAAGCCTATATTTAAGCTCTACTGAGAAGTGTAGGTGCCTTAATTAATATAATAAGCATCATATTTCACAGATGTGCTTCATACTTTCTTTAAAAAAAATTATTTTCTTTTCAAATTGGTTTGATCTGTCACAGTTTATTAGAGTGCTTTTTGGCACTCTCCAATAAACTGTTACAAGGCAAATCCAAATAAACAAAATTAATCTAGCACTTTACCAGTTTAGACAAAAAAAACCATTCAAAATGCTGAGTGAAGCCAGTCTTCACTGAAAATCAAAATCCCTGAACAGACTAAACTTTTTTTTGAAAATCCTGGGAAATCCCTAACAATTTCCATCCCTGGATACATTTGGAGAAAATGGCATCTTAATTTCAGTTTGTTATTTTAAATTAGTGCATACTGAGACAGTAGAACACTTATACTGATTATTACTATACCATTCCAATAGATTTAATGAATTATCGTCAAATGTTACACACAGTTCTGGTATCCTCTCGAAATGTAAATTTCCTAGATGTCTTTACAACCAATATGACTTGGCAGCAATGCCCTCATGTAATTTCTCAATTTAACAATATTTTATACATGACTGCTGATGTAAAGCCAATCTTATGGCATTTTTTTGTACTTTGTATAGATAGATACAGGGGTGGGCAATTTCTTCCCCATCCCCAACCAAAATTTTTGTGAGAAAATTATATTCTGTCAAGTTTTGGGTAATTACAAAGTAGTTCATGCATGCCGTTCGAAGACATAACAATGATTGGTGAGAGTCAGAATAAAGGAAATTATGCCTTTTCCACATCCATTTAAAAAAAAAATTCCCAATTTTTTTCAGATGGGGTTCTGTGCATTATAACACCAACAGCTGCTTTGCATTACTACTTTCTGAAGGAAAACATATGGTCTCATCCTACTGTAATTGCTTTGCCTGCACTAGCAGAAAATGACCTACCAAAAAGGTTCACAAAGTTTATTTACAAGGGCAGGAAAGTGAATTTACCCTCTACCTAATGTAACAGTCAAAAGCAGCCTGCATGATTCACGAAAAGTGCAAATTCAGTTTTAATATTTTGTTTCATTTTTTGTCTTAAAAACACAGCTTATGACCCCTCATTGCAACAGGCACATTCAGCAAGTTTAAATACAGGGTTATAAGGTATGTTTTGGGGACAGAAAATTTAAAAATTTAAGTTAAGAAATTTTTGTGTGAGTGTGGTCTGCTGTTTAAGTTAGAAAAAGTGTTCAAATGCCCAAACATTCACTCTGGAACTGTTTGCAGGAAAAAACATTTAAATTTTATGACCTATTCCTTAACCCTTTACCCAATGTAATGACCAAAACAGGCCAGTGCTATTTCACAAAAATCACCATTCAATTTTAATTATTTTTTAATTTTCATCTCAAAAATAGCTTATGATCCCCTCAGTGGTCATAAGCTATGTTTTTGATACAAAAAATGAGTTAAGAATTTTGTTTGCAAGTGTTGTCTACCATTCGTGTTAGGTAAAGGGTTAAAGTATATTAACACTCTAACTGAGCATCAACTGTCAATTTGGCATTTGTACCATCAGATGATCTTAGGCTCAGCATCAAAAATTGCGTTTTTACTTAAATAACACAAGTGTTTATTTCCACCAAAATATACACATTTTTTCATCGTGATGAAGATGAACTGGATCTACTGTATCTACGTCTCCGAGCTGGTGATCTGGATCTTGATCTTCTTGGTGGTGTTCTTCTTCGAGGAGGTGATCTTAAACGAAAAACAACATTTTATTATTATTTCATGTCCCTTTTCTGCCCAATTGGTTACATTTTGTCAATAAGGCCTCCCAAAATAAATTGATTCTCAGGCAATTTTTCTTTCAAATCGGTGAGGGGGGGGGGGGGGGGGTTTATTTTTATTTTTAAAATTTTTTTTCTTACATATAGTAAGCATGCATTGAGAGGTTTCCTGCCATCTATTTACACGCAAAAACTATTGAAAGAGCATAATAATTGTGGGGCTGTTCGTGAATACCGCAGACTATAAGAGAACCTCCCCTCCCTCCTCTTTTGGAAAATCCTTGTGCCACACCTGGTCAGACTTTGGAATGGCAATACTGAGTGACAATAGGCATGCTGGAAAGTTATGTTGTAATAATGAAATTATTACTACTTCAGTGGGCATTCCCTGGTGAATAATGGGAAATTGCAGGCTGTTCCAATTTACCTAATTCAATCAGTACCAGGCTGCTGGGCAACAATGAAACAAGTCTTTGGACTGCTTATATTTCTGGTAAATCAGTGGGGGGGGGGGGAGGGGTTCTTGAAAACAGTCCCGTGCACAGGCTGAAAAAACTTTTTCCACTGCAAGACTACCCACCACCCCGCTTTTTGGAAGCAAAAAATGTTTTTTCCTTGTCCATGTGGTGGACCCACCCCCTTCTACCCTTAAAATGAATCCTCAATACGAAAATGTCCAGTTTTCAATTATATTACTGATCCGTTTCCGCTATTCCACTTTTTCTCTAACACAAAAAGGGAGATAAATCACAAATGAAAGTGTCAATGACACTGTAGCTTAACTGGACTGTGTGTTGTGTTTGATGAAAAGGATAATGTTCAATGTTTATGAAAGGATTATGAAATATGACAAGAATTGTGATAATTTGGGAATATGTTCATTTCTGTTCCCTGTATGCTATGTTTTTGATAAAAATAATATGAGGTGTACACTGTACTAAAGAGCTGAGGGGTGGGTTAATATGACCTCACAGTTAATGTATGTGGCCCTCACAGTTAAAGTATATCAACAAAAGTTACCAAGTTACAGTGAATTATTCCAAAACGAGTCATCCTATCAAGTTACATTGAAATCCCTTCATAAATATGGCCTGCAGACTGTGCTAAAGGTTTTTGGGCTTCGGCCCCTGTAGCCGTCAGTTTCCCAATTGCGTCCAAAGGGGACATCCTCATCCAGACATTATATGAAGTCAACCTACTAAGTTATAATGAAATCCCTTCATAAATATGACCTGTAGACTGTGCTAAAGATTTTTGGGCTCAGGCAGCCATCATGGTTGAATGATCACAAACAAAAGGGGACATTCTCATATGGGCATCATCTGGAGTGATCCTACGAAGTTACAATGAAATCCCTTCACAAATATGACCTGTAGACTGTGCTCAAGGTTTTTGGGCTTCGGGCCCCTGAAGCTGTCACAGTTGACCAATCACGACCAAAAGGGGGATGTCATCATTTAGGCATTATATGGAGTCAAACTAACAGGTTACAATGAAATCCTTCCATAAATATGACCTTTTGACTATGCTAAAGGTTTTGGGGTTTTGGGCTTGGGCAGCCAACAAGGCTGAATGATCGCGACCAAAAGGGGACATTCTCATCTAGACATTATTTGGAGTCATCCTACCAAGGTACAATGAAATCCCTTCATAAATATCACCTGTAGACTGTGCTAAAGGTTTTCGGGCTTCAGGCCCCTGTAGCCGCCATAGTTGCCTAATGGTGTCCAAAAGGGGCTGTTCTCGTGTAGACATTATATGAAGTCAACCTACCAAGTTACAATGAAATCCCTTCATAAATCTGAACTGAAGACTGTGCTAAAGGTTTTTGGGCTTTGGGCTCGGGCAGCCATCATGGTTGAATGATCACAACCAAAAGGGGATATTCTCATCTGGAGTGATCCTACGAAGTTACAATGAAATCCCTTCATAAATATGACCTGTAGACTGTGCTCAAGATTTTCGGGCTTCCGGCACCTGTAGCCATCACAGTTGACCAATCACGACCAAAAGGGGATGTCATCATCTAGGCATTATATGGTGTCAACCTAACAAGTTACAATGAAATCCTTCCATAAATATGACCTATAGACTACGCTAAAGTTTTTTTGGCTCGGGCAGCCATCAAGGCTGAATGATCGCGACCAAAAGGGGACGTTCTCATCTAGACATTATTTGGAGTCATCCTACCAAACTGTAATGAAATCCCTTCATAATTATGACCTGTAGACTGTTCTAAAGGTTTTCGGGCTTCGAGCCCCTGTAGCTGTCACAGTTGCCCAATCGTGTCCAAAAGGGGACGTTCTCATCTAGACATTATATGAAGTCAAACCTACCAAGTTACAATGAAATCCCTTCATAAATATGACCTGTAGACTGTGCTAAAGGTATTTGGGCTTGGGCAGCCATAATGGTTGAATGATCGCAACCAGAAGGGGACATTCTCATCTGGGCATCATCTGGAGTGACCCTTCGAAGTTACAATGAAATCCCTTCATAAATATGACCTGTAGACTGTGCTAAAGGTTTTCGGGCTTTCGGGCAGCCATCATGGTGAATGATCGCAACCAAGGGGACAATCTCATCTGGAGTGATCCTACGAAGTTACAATGAAATCCCTTCATAAATATGACCTGTAGACTGTGCTCAAGGTTTTCGGTCTTCGGGCACCTGTAGCCATCACAGTTGACCAATCATGACCAAAAGGGGATGTCATCATCTAGGCATTATATGGAGTCAACCTAACAGGTTACAATGAAATCCTTCCATAAATATGACCTTTTGCCTTTGCTAAAGGTTTTGGGGCTCGTGCACCCATCAAGGCTGAATGATCGCGATCAAAATAAGACGTTCTCATCAAGACATTATTTGGAGTCATCCTACCAAGTTACAATGAAATCCCTTCATAAATATGACCTGTAGACTGTGCTAAAGGTTTTCGGGCTTCGGGCCCCTGTAGCCATCACAGTTGCCCAATCAAGTCCAAAAGGGGACTTTCTCATCTACACTTTATATGAAGTCAACCCACCAAGTTACAATGAAATTCCTCAATAAATATGACCTGTAGACTGTGCTAAAGGTTTTCGCGTTTGGGCTCGGGCAGTCGTCACGATTGGCAGATCATGCCCAAATAGGGAAATTCTCATCTAGACATCATAAGGAGTCATCCTACCAAGTTACAATGAAATCCCTCCATATTAAACATGACCTGCAGACTGTGCTAAAAGTTTTTGGGTTTCGGGCTTGAGCAGCCATCACAGTTGACAGATCATGCCCAAAAGGGGACGTTCTCATCTAGGCATTATACAGAGACATCCTACCAAGTTACAATGAAATCCCTTCATAAATACGACCTGTAGACTGTGCTAATGGTTTTCGGGTTTTGGGCTCAAGCAGCCATACCGGTTGACCGATCGTGACCAAAAGGGGACGTTCTCATCTAGACATGACCCCAAACCTGCATATGAAATTTCGTGATGATCAGACAAAAACTGCGGGGTGTAGCCCGTGCTAAAGGAAAATGTGAACAGACTCACAGACTAACAGACTTCCGCACGCGTGATGGCAATAGCTTATCTTGACTTTGTCAAGTTAAGCTAAAAATGCTAAAGGGGTATTCCATCGTGTACCGAAATGCCGCAAAAGAATTTTTGCAAAATGCAGATGATGAAATTGACAAACACGCACAGGTAGACCAAGAAACCTTCTTCAAACTCTTTAACTCCCGACGAGCTAGCCATAATGACACAAATAACCTATTTTACCACAAAGGGGGCCATTCTTAGAAGTGATAAAGAAATAAAAGAAGCTTGGGCAGAATATTACCAAGGCCTGTACACCCCCCTGACCGACACGAATTTTGAACAACATCATTTTGGTAAAATTAACACTTTTGTGGTGGAGGAGAAGCTTGAATTCCATGACAGTGCAGTTGATTCGCTCCTTATGGGTCCCGTTTCAGTGAATGAACTGGAATGCATATACACCACTCTAAGCAAGAACAAAGCGCCAGGGTGGGATGGGGTTTATAACGAGCATCTAATATATGTGGCATTCAGCTCAAGATGCATAGCAGCATTTCTCATCAAAATAATCCTGATCGAATATGTTCCTGTATTGGCAAAACGTGGAATCATTGTATCCATTTACAAAGGGGGCAACAAATTTAAACATGACTTTGATAGTTATCGTGCAGTTACACTGATGCCAGTAGTACACAAAATTTTGGAAAAAATCATCCAAACACGATTAGAGAATTACACGCCCACTCTTATTCTTATTGACCCTTTACAACATGGTTTTCACCAGAACATAAGCTCCTTAATGACCTCATACTTGGTCCAAGAATGTATTTCCTACACATCAGAAAGAAAACATAGACTATTTGCTTGCTTTCTAGATGTGTGGAAGGCTTTCGACATAGTCTGGATTAACGGCCTACTGTACAAACTTTATGGAAGAGGGATAAAAGGAAGAATCTGGCGATTGATTCGGCAGTTGCTCACTTGTGTTTCGTGTAGGGCGAGGCTTAAAAACTCCATGTCTGATTCCATCAACATCCAACAGGGCACACGCCAAGGAGGTGTGCTGTCCCTATTGTTCTATACTATATATATAGACAAGCCCATCTGCCAAATTCGCAAATCCAATGTGGGCCTTCAGATTTACTCCACTATTTGCACATGTCCTCCTCAAGCAGATGACGTGCTCCTCCTCTCACTGTCTCAGCGAGGCCTACAATTCCTTTGTGACTTATGTTATGAGTACAGTAGGAAGTGGAAATACAAATATAATGCAAGTAAAACCCTTGTCGTGGTCTTTAATGAAAATAAATCACAATATCTTGCAAAGAATAGGAAATTTTATCTAGCTGAACCTCTGATATTGGAAGTAACAGAGGTGACCCATCTCGGTATTCCTCTCAACAAGTTTTGCTTCAATAGCACCTTTGTATCAAGTATTTGTAACAAAATTCGTAAAACGTATCATATGCTTTCTAATGCGGGTATGTATGCAGGAGGAATTACACCACTGAGTAGCTCTATTTTGTACAAATCAATTGTTCTGTCGAGAGGTTTGTATGGATCAGGGCTATTACATGGACAAACGGTAGCAGAAAGGGAACGCCTAGAAAAAATCCACCGATTCTGTTTGAAACGAATCCAAGGCTTCAATGTGAGGACTAGAACAGACATTACTCTTGATCTTCTAGGTATCTTACCTATTAGTGCAGTTATCAACAAAAAGAAACTATCCTTCTTCGGCTCTTTATGCAATGTGCAAACACAGAAAACCGCTAAGGAAGTTTTCATCCTCAGATTACACGAATCTTCGATTCCCTGAATCGGAACAGTAGTTGCCTCATGGTAGAAAACATTAAACTAATGGAGATTTACGAACTGGATGAATTCCTCGAAGAATACATCCAGGACGGACTGTTTATGGGAAAATCTAGCTGGAAGGCACTCCTAAAATGTACACTTCACCATAAAGAGGAGGTTGCATGGAACACAAGAGTTGAGAGTGATCAAACTCTTACACATTTCCATAGTATTCACCGAACACTTCACATGTCATTCTTGTGGAAATAATGCAAGTTAAACCCATCCAGCAAGCACACTTATCTTCTGGTCGGTATGTTAATAGGCAGCACAACCCCAGTCACAGAAAACTGCGCACGATGTAGCGTTCAAATCTGCGATCTCACACACCATGTACTCATCGAATGTAATGGAACTGCTCCAACCAGAAATAACATTCTAATTGCAATATTAGACAAATTTGGTATTTCGTTTTACTTGTATTTTAACATGTTATCTGAAGAAGATAAAGTGCAAATATTTCTTGGTAAAGTACCCGATAACATAGAGATTGACACATGTAGTAATGGCGAATTCATATCCTGTTTTGAAAATTTTACAAGAATGTTGTGGAAAGACTACGTTGGCGAGACAACCCCACTTAACATGGCACAGCACTAAGAAGCCGCGGTATAAGTTGCATAGCTATCATGGCTCCTAGCCCTGACTGAGCGTGCAGCAGATGTTAATTAACGTGCACAAAGCCTTATAATCTAGTCTGATTGTATAATCTTGTTACACCATTCGTGGTTTTCACACACCGAATGATGTGACAAGGGGACATAAACCTATAAGATTATAGGGTCATTTTTTAAAGCCTCACCTCACTGACAGTGGTACATTTAGCTGATGTGGAGGTTGTCTTGTGATGAAACAGTCTCCTTTCAAAGACGAGACTGTCGTATGTGCAGGTGACCACGCAACACAGCATTTGTTACACTACAAATACCTGATGAGTGATTTTTTCTTTTCTCGCCAGACTCTTCATTGCATACACCTCATTAACACCTCGTCCCTTTTTGGAACTATGAATATTAGAGACCTATATTTCTGTAACCTCACCTGTCTCTTCTTCCCTGGTCCTCTCTTTCCTTCTCTCTCTCTTTCTCTCCCCCACACAAACACAACACACCCTCACCCACACAAACACACCCACACACACCCTACACGCAGTTTAGTACTCTATCCATCAACTTGAGCCCTAGAAGCATAGTTCTTTGTTATAATTGGTTTTACAACAACACTTTTCATTGTAACACGTTTTCGTTTTCTCTGGCACTCAATACACATTGATTTAAATAACTCAATCGAATCACGAGTAATATTAGCGTATCTTATTAAAGCTTTCTGCATCTTGTCACGGCCACCATGTCCACACGTGATATGTGCTCTTTTGATAATATCAAACATGTAAAACAAGCCATCTTTTTGGTCTTCTATCAAAACACGATTATGTTTGGCTTCTATCAAACCACGTCTAGCAAATAAAATGGGCATCAATCAGTTTTTGTTTAAGAGCCCTGTTGCGTCTTTTATCAAAACAACCGTGCAAAACAAGCCAAACAAAGAAAGTATGAATTCATGCACAGTGAAATTATATTCAGTCAATGTGTCAAGAAATTGGCTTTACTTTTCAGTCAATTTGTAAACTGACTGACTTTTTTAGTCAATTTACAAATCGACTGATTGAAACAGGCAATTTAAAAATTGACTAAAAATTTCAGGCAATTTACAAATTGACTGATTTTAGATATTGACTGTAACATACATATGTTGCATGTTTCTTTACTGTTCATGTTATAATCATTTATAAAAGCTCTTCAACTTTGGAGGAAATAAAGGCATATATTATTTGTTTGTACTTATTGTTTTTTTAACAAACTTGAAGGATGTTGTATACCAAATATCAAAAGATTCTGACTAGTGGTTCTGGAGAAAAATATTTTGAGAATATTGTCAACTTTTTAGCCAATATTTGCACTATGTTAACATTCCCCCCCCCCCCCCCCCCCCCCCCCCACTCTCCCCCGGAACACAAATATCAACCCAGGGACTTTATTTGAACAAACTGAATCTCAACCCTCAAAGGTTGTTGTATACCAAAATTTGAAAGATTCTGATTGTATCTGAAGAAGATTTTTAAAGATTATTCCTCATATGGGACTAAGTTAAAATTGTGGGCTCCAATAGGGAGCCCAAATATTAACCCAGGGGCTTTGATTTGAACAAATTTAGATCTGACCTCCCTGAGGATGCTGTATACAAATATCAAAAGATTCTGGCTGGTGAATCTGGAGAAGATTTTACAAGATTATTCCTCATAATGCATAAGTTAATATTTGGGCTCTCTAACGAGAGAAGAAAACCCAGGCACTTGATTTGAACAAACCTGAATCTGCTACCATAGGGATCCCAAATATTAGCCCAAGGACCAGATTTGAACAAACTTGAATCTGCCCCCCGCCCCTCGCTCCCCCAGCACCCTGATGTTGTATACCAAATATCAAGAGATTCTAATAGATGGTTCTGGAGAAGATTTTTCAAGAAATTTTCCCATATTACACAAAGTTAAAATTCGGGTGACCATAGGGAGCCCAAATATTAACCCAGGGACCCGATCTGAACAAACTAGAATCTCACTTCCCTAAAGATGTTGTATACCAAATATGAAAGGATTCTGACTGGTGGATCTGAAGATTTTTAAAGAAGTTAAAAAATTTATAGTAATTTATATATTTTTTATACTTACCAATGACCCAGACATAGCTGGTGCTAACTCTTAAAATACTAGGGCCAAACACAAATTTTGCCCCCCCCCATTCCCCAAAATTTGCATCTAAAACCAAAAGAAATCATGTCCTGAAGGTCCTCCATACTTTGCCCTTACTGCACATGCGCAGTGTCAAGGACGTCCCGAAATTGGCGCCAATTATCATTCTTACAAGCAGTGCCTGGTCAGCGCTATGTACTCAGCGGGGAGGTATGAGTTCCCAACTCCTGGGAGGGCCATCCCCGTCTGGGTCATTGGTAAGTATAAAAAATATATAAATTACTATAAATTTTTTAACATTTTTATACTGTACCAATGACCCAGACATAGCTGAATACTAAAAAGGCTGGAGGGCCTAGGACATAGAGGAAAATCCAATAAGCTCAACTATATAAGATAGAGTGAACCCCTCAAGGAGAAAAGGAGTATTAGGCTTTACATGTATCTTTCTTATTTTAAGATAAATTAGAAAGATACAATACCCTTCATAATTGAGCACAATAACATTCATGTTCTCTATTAACATCCAGCATAACCCTTTATACTAATTATTTTTAAAGTAAGCCAATAAATAAAGTTAGTCCAGAGAATTGAGACTCTTTATATTCTATTAAAAGTGTCCGAAGATTGTATATTAACGCCCGTTTGACACTTGACATATACAAATGCTTCACACCGAGCTACACTTTAAAAATATGACATGAATGAATTTTTAACATTAATATTACACTTTAAAACCATCCCGGAAACGACTCAGAATTACTGACTCCGGAGGAGGAATCCCCTTGCTTTTCACTATAAAGCAGGTGACCTAAGGGAACACCCTCCCCCTCCCCCCTTCCCCTTGCCCTGGGTCAAATAGCCCAGAGCGAAGAGGGCAGCAGGACGGAGTCACTGCCGGAACAGAAAGCCTGCATAACTATAGTTGCAACTGTTTAGTGGACGACATTCTGAGCAACAGATAACGGACCTAAACAATGCAGGTCTCCAGAAATGGACTCACTATTTCTGAGATAAAAATTTGTGAATGTGGATGGCTGAGACCAATAAGCAGCCTTCATTAAATCTGTAATAGCAACACTATTTGCATAAGCCCAAGATGTAGAAAGAGCTCTTACTTCATGAGCCGAGATCTTAAGCGCAGACTGCTGAGTAGAAGATAAATTTTCATAAGCAGTACGGATAGTTAATTGAATCCATCTAGCAACAGAATGGACCGAAATGTCCTTTCTATTAGGCATCAGAGACAGAAAGAAGCGTTTTCGTCCCTTTCTGATAAACTGGGATCTTTGTTTATAAATACATAAAGCTCTAACAGGACAGAGTAAAGGCCTACGCCCATCTGAAGACGGCAGAGCCTTAATAACAATAGGTTCCGGATATTTATTAGGAGCCTGATTCTTAGCTAAAAATCCAACATTAGTAGTGAAGGTGATAGTGTTCCCAACACTATGATAGTGAGAATCGTCCACCGATAGTGCATGAAGCTCACTGACTCTTCTAGCAGAAGAGAAAGCTAAGAGAAAAGCTGTCTTATAAGACAAGAATTTGAAATCTACTGTCCCAAGAGGCTCAAATAGCTTTTCCTTCAGTTTAAGAAGAACCCAAGCTAAATTCCACTTAGGAATTAATCTAAGAGTTCTGGGTCTATTTATCGAGAAGTTTCTAACTAACTTAGATAAAGAGACATTAGATCCAATTTGTAAACTATCATGGTGTGCATAGGTATCAGATAACATAGACCTATAACCCTTAATAGTAACAGGCTGCAGTTTGATCTTGTCAAACAAGTATACTAGAAAGTTTGCAATGTCTGGTATGGAGGGATCAAGAATATCAATAGAATGATCCCTACACCAACGACGAAAAACCTTCCACTTAGCCGCATAGTTTAGCGAAGAGGAGGTCCTCCTACAGTTAGAAATCGCGTCCACTGCTCGTCCTGAAAAGTGCTTGCCATGCAAGAAGGACCGCACAACGGAAAAACGTGAAGGTTGAGACCTTGCGGGTTGTGATGAAGTTGACGCGGTTTCCCCTGTGAAAGAAGATCCTCCCGTGGAGGAAGCTTTCGCGGTAGGTCCCACAGCAGACACCTGAGTAGATTTATCCACGGTCTCTGTGGAGACAGAGATGCTACCAACAGAATCTTGCATTAAGATTGTTTTATTTTAACGGTGCTGGAGGATATGCATATCCCAGCATTCCGTCCCATGAGATCGATAGAGCGTCTACTGCAAATGCTCTTGGATCCGGACATGGTGACACATACGTCTGCAACTGATTGTTGAGATGTGTCGCAAATAAGTCTATCATTGGCCGTTCCCACTGGTAGCAAATCTGATTGAATACCTGTTTGTTGAGAGTCCATTCCGACGGCAACAAGCGACCCTTCCGTGAAAGGGAGTCATTAGTACATTCAGACGACCCGGTATATGACGGACCGAAAGTAGAACTTGATGTTCTAGAGCAAACAGAAGGATTCTTTCCATTAAATTGAATAACGGAACGGAATGAGTGCCTCCCTGGTTCTGGATATACGCCACTACTGTCGTATTGTCGGACAGGATTTGGACATGAGCTTTCTGAATAATGTCCATTCAATGACGTAACGCAAGCCAAATTGACATCATTTCCTTGATGTTTATGTGCTTGCTTAGAAACTGTGGATCCCAAAAACCCTGGCACCTCGAATCCGTTGGGATCAATGATGCACCCCAACCTGTTTGACTGGCATCCGTCATAATCGTAAAACTCGGATCCGGCAACTGCAGCGGAACTCCCTGAGTCAACCACTGAATGTTTGCCCAAGTCTGAATCTCTTGTTTCACTTGATCTGACAAGAGAACGTCTATGTTGAGCGAATGAATCTTCACACTCCAATTCTGAGTCAAGAAGATTTGGAGAGGACGAGTGTGTAACCGCCCCATCGGAATGAGATCCGCAGCGGCTCCGCACAGACCTATCAGTCTCATGAACTCCCTCGCTGTGACTTTGTCTGCATGAAGACAATAGCGAGCGTAACAACTAATTTCGCTCTGGTTAACGGCAGACGAACGAGATTGTTGTGCGTCTCGAAGCTCATTCCCAGATGAGTGAATGACTTGGACGGCACCAGATCCGACTTCTCGTTTATAACAAAACCGAGACGTCGGAGCAATAGAAGCAGATTCTGCACATCGTTCTGAAGCGTTAACTCGTTGCCGTACCTCTGAAGAATGTCGTCCAGGTAGGCCGACGTTACCGCAGACGAATGAGCTCGGAAATACATCATTACCGAGTTCATTACCCGAGTGAAAGCCCAGGTTCAATCCGAAGCACATCCCCCGGAATTGATAAACCACTCCTAGGACTGCGAAGCGTAGATACTTTCTGAATGTCGGATGTACCATGACGTGAAAGTACGCATCTTTGAGATCTATGCTTGGAGCATAATCGTTCACCCGAATACTCGCACTGACCGATCGAATCGTCTCCATATAGAACTTCGGAGCGACGATCAGCTTGTTTATCCAGCTCAAATCTATGACTGGACGGAACGAGCCGTCTGGTTTCGGAACCAGAAATAGATGGCTGTATAATCCTGGTGTTTCCTGGTCTTCTACGACCTCTACCGCGTTCTTCATTAAAAGAGACTGCACCTCCAATAACAGAGCGTCTCTTTTCTGCGGATTTGACGGAAGTTGCGTCCATTTTGGACTTCGAGTTAATGAAAGGCTTTCGTTTGAAGGATATTCTTAGACCTTCCGAAATCACCTCTCTCACCCAAGGGTCGTCCGTAATCGACGCCCACTCTTCTGAAAAACTCGACAACCTTCCGCCAACCGAAACACGATAGAGGTTGAAACCATCACCTCCTGAACCTGCGAGGTTTGCGGGAGGAGAAACCACGTCCTCCACGACCCGCACCTCGTCCCGTCGACCTCGGGGCGTCCGACCGGTTGTCCTGGCCCGAAGGACGTCCCGCACGTGAGTCGCTGCCTTGATGGTCTCTAGAATAAGACCAAGAGGACGCACCGGAACCTCTATAGGAACCTCTCTTGGGCATATTAGTCCCAGAAGTGCCTGTCTTACTCTTATCTGCCGTATCTGACTTTTTGGAAGCGGATTTAAACAGCAGAGAATCCGAAGCTTTCTTAGTAATTTTATCGTAGATTGCTGAAAGCTTGCCGTCGAAGAGAAGCTCTCCGGAGACCGAAGCGACTCTGAGAGAGTTCTTCACCTTACTATCCACGCGTGTGGATGTACCTAGGGCTGCGTCACGTCTAACCAACTCCAGGTTTGCCACTGAAAGGGCGGAGTTATACGTGGAATAAGCTACTGCCCTTGAAAGAAGTCTTAAAGAGGATTGTATATCCTGGAATTCTTTCCCTTGAAGACGCAGTGATAACGCCTTTGTAAGGTGGTCTGCGTAAGATAAAGCGTCTAAACTGGCTCTGTTAGACGTAATTGTTGTATCCAACACCGCGGTTGGAATGGACATAGACGACGGTAATGACAATTCTAAGTCTTCCGCCTTGTCGTCAAGACACAGAGGAACTCTCGGAATACCCTGTCCTGCCATATCGAATTTATTTCTTGAATTAATGAAAGGCAGGTTAAGAGCACTGGCGGACAAGAAACCAGCTTTGCCTGTTTTGGAAGCAAGCTCGAAGATAGCGTCGTTCAATAATTCAAATGTTCTTGTGACATTATTGGACTGAGACGGAAACTCAGGGACGATGTCTCTGAACCGCTCGAAGAATTCAGTGTCCAATGACGCTATCAGTCTCTTATCCGGTATCGCAGCAGTCTGGCCCGATGGAACAACTTGAGGAAGGAAGTGCCAGATGAAATCCACGGCAGCTTTATGTTGTTCCGAAAGGGATAGCTCCAAGTCCTCAGTATCCCTTTCGCCATCCGGTCGGACCTCATGATGCTCCCGGTCATCCGCACCCGATGCTTCGGCGGAGCGTACCGACCCAGCGCCATCGGATAATTCCCGATCCGACAACGATTCTGTCGTTTGCTGGGATGCTGTGATAATTTGTGCTATCTGAGCTAGCACATCCGTCATCGAGGCCTGCGGAGTAGCGGTCTTTCGCTGCTTAGCCGCTCGCATCACCCAACACTCCCTCCTGGACCGCAACGGACGAACCCGGCTGCCGAACCATTCGGTGAATGGACGCTACACCGGGCGAGCTAGCGGACGACAGCGCCGTCGATCCTACTAGGGACCTCTTAGGCAACTGTCGTATCTCCATGAGCACTTTTGCCGCTAGCTCTTCATTAGATTGTGACGACGGAAGTGCACTTTTGGAAGATAACATGGAAACATCACCCTGTTCTTGTTCCTCTGAAATAGAAACTGATAGAGTAGAGTAACCCTGCGGAGAAAGGACCGGAATAGCCCTTTCCCCGCTAACAACATACCGTGACACGCGTTTCCAATGTTTGTCATCCCAATATTCACATACTGAACAGGAGTTAGTGCGAGTACACTGACTACAATTAATACAATGATCATGAAAGTCAGAGGAAGATTTCCTCTTATTACAATTTGAACAATATCCTTTCATTGTGAAAAGACAACAAAAAGTCCTAATACTCGCACGAACCCCTGAAAACAAAGATACATAATAACATGATCCATTAACATTGAAAAAACAACTGAAATCAAAAATAATTTTTGAAAAATATTTTTTCAGCGAAGCCCAAGTTTCTGAAAAGTAACGTTGAGCCCCAATGGATCCCAAGGCTAAGTGTGGACAAAAATTTTAGAATTATTTTAAATAATTAATGCAACACTTACGGATAATAATAATGTATCTTGTAATGAGATAAACTACTACAAAGGCAAAAAGCCCCCCTCAAAAGAGACTGTTGCCAATGTAAACAAGAAGTGTATAAACACCAGAAAACATGACTCCAGGCACTGACAATCCTGGCCCGAAATCAGTTATCAAAATACACACTATCTGATGCAAAACAGAGACTTCCAGGGAAGAATCTGCAGAACATCAGATGGTAGATGCAGAACACAACGTCTAAACACCCATGGGTGAGAACGTAAACATGGGGAAAATAACAGAATTCATTCTGTTACCAAGCTAATTCTCCCAAGAAATTTTAGAAGTAATCTTACTCAAAAATATGCCAAAAGCATGGGAGAATAGCAAGGGGGTACTTACAGGACAAGGAGAGAGGAAACACTGAATAAGAAGTGCAACTTCATAGCAAGAATGACAACAACAGGCCCATGCCTCGAAAATAGGCAACTTAACATAATTTCATTACAAAATTTTAAGTTACAGCCCTGAATATTTTCTGTCACTCCTTTTTCCTCTCCTCCTTCTATATCCTCCTTAGAATCACCATTTCTCCAATATTTATGTGTCTGGCATCATTTAAACTGAGATTTACAAGCACAAAGATCAGTCAGATGTTAACTGATGAAGGGCCAAACAAAGAATGATAATTGGCGCCAATTTCGGGACGTCCTTGACACTGCGCATGCGCAGTAAGGGCAAAGTATGGAGGACCTTCAGGACATGATTTCTTTTGGTTTTAGATGCAAATTTTGGGGATTGGGGGGGCAAAATTTGTGTTTGGCCCTAGTATTTTAAGAGTTAGCACCAGCTATGTCTGGGTCATTGGTACAGTATAAAAATATTCCCTCATATTACACTAAGTTAATATTCAGGCTGCCATAGGGAGCCCAAATATTAACCCAGGCACTAGATTTGAGCAAACCTGAATCTGACCCCCCTAGAGATGCTGCTTAACAAATGTGAAAGGATTCTGACTGATGGATCTGAAGAAGATTTTGAAGAAATTTCCTCATATTTCAGTGAGTTAAACGTTGGGCTCCAACAGAGAGCCCAAATATTAATCCAGGGATCCGATTTAAACAAACTTGAATCTGAATTGCATAAATCAGGTACTTATGACTCAATAATACCACATATCAAATTTGGTTCAAATCGGACCATCAGTTCAGAAAATAGAAATTTCGGGCGGGGTCAAAAATCTTGCTAATAATTGGTATAATGGTATACCACAGTACCATTTTCTGTTTTCAGAGTTATTTAATTATCCCAATATTGCCCAACACTAATTAATGCAATATTTCCAACTTCCCAGGACATTTGTATCAGGAGTAAAATAAAACTAAGATACCTTCTTCTATTGAACCTAGGTGGACTTTGCCTCCATCTTGGAGGAGGGCGCCTCATAGGACTGTTCCTCCTAATCATTCGTACTGGTCTTGGTGCCAAAACTGTAGATGCCATGATTTCCTGGCCATCAATCTGACCTTTAAAAAAAAAAAGACAAAATAAATATGTGCTGTCTAAAACTGAATCAATATCTCAACTTTTTAAAAATTTTAAACAAGAGAAAAAGCACTGAATAGCAAAGCAAATCCACTGTAACCTTGGTGAACCAAGGCATACACAAAGTGTAATATATAACAGAAACAAGAGGACCCACTGGGTCGAAGTGCACACCTGACAAAATTCCATCGATTTTTACAAATATATGTCAAGATTTTAAAACATCTTTAGTCTCTCATTGTTAACCAAATATAAGTTGTCAAGTTGCGGTAGTTTTTGGTGAAGATTTTTCTCAATGTTTTTCTCGCTATCATCTGTGTTAGAATGGGCATTTGGGGGGGGGGGGGGGGGGGCTTAAAATTTACCAGGATCTCTATTCTTACCAACCTGTTAATGAGCATTACAAAGCATTTTGACATTTGTTTTAAATCGACCCAGAGATTCTGAAAATTGGATACTTGGGTGAGGTAAAAATTCTTGCACCTTCCAGAATGACCGCCAAAAAATAATACCCCTTTAACTTCCTTCAAATAAACTTGACTCTACACCTCAAAAGGGAGCTGAATACCAGATATCAAGTCATTGCATCAATCGGTTTGTTCAAAAAATATTTTTTAAATTGGGAGATTTTTACATCACTCTCTCTATGGAAGTCAGCGACTTGATTTGAACAGCATTCAAATGCCTCACCCACTCCAAAACTCAGAAAAGTTTTCATGAAATCAGGTCTGTAGCTTTGAAAAGACTCAAACACCCCTTCCCTATGTATCTCAGATCAGTATGTCATGTAACATGCAACATATGGTGGAATAACATGCAGTTATCACAATAGATGTGTTTAAAACCACAGAACAATACAGTGATGGTCATTTGATGAAAATTTGTTGCCGTGTGGCAGAGCACAATATTTTATATCAGGTTTATTTCTGCTGTATGCAATAAGGTGTATGTACACAGTTAATATAAAATTTATTAAAACAAAATAATTGGCTTGGTAGGCAGGGAGTTGATATTTTATTTCACAGGGGCAATTTATTGACAGGTCACAAGATACGTTTCTGTGGGCCATTCGAGAATACTAGTGTTATTCTGGACATGCGCAGATAAGGCAGAATGTGATTTGTGTCGTTTTGTTCCAGTGGGCATATTCTGGAATACTATTCGGAATGCATTTTGTTAATCCACCTCATGAGGAGGAATAAACGTTATGTGCACTGTCTTATAAAGTTTTGCACACCGCAAATCTCAAGGCCGAAATTTGTTTTCAATGGTGGTGTATTACTGCCAACCCGTCTCCAGTTATTTATCTGTTACAACAGATTAATAAACTTTTATAACAGATTCATAATTTGTTTTAACAGATTAGTAATGTGTTATAACCAACTAATAACCTGTTTTAACAGTTTTTATTCAGTTATAACCAACTAATAATCTGTTATACAGTAACAGATTAAGTAGGCCTTATCTTTTTTAACCAATTAATGATCTGTTAAAGTAATCTTTTGAAACCAACTAATGGGGAGCGTGATGGCTCATTGATTGGTGCATCAGACTTATGACCGAGAGGTCGACAGTTCGAAAGTGGTCCATGCCACTTGCATTGTGACCCTGAGCAAGTCATTTAATCCCAACTGCTCACATAGGGGCAAAGCTGCAAAGTGAGCTTAGATGTGTAGCAAGTTGATGGCACGCGTGCATTCAACCAATGCTCGTCTGGCTTGTCTGGTTAGTACATTGGAGAGTCTAGCAGTTACTTGTCATTGTGTGATGGTTCTCTCTGGGTACTCCGGCTTCCTCCATTTGAAAAACTGCTTGGCATGATATGACCCTGACCTTTGAAAATGTTGTAACCCTCAATAAACAGACAAATGATCAGCTGTAACAGTTTAGTAATCTGATTGATTGCATTTTATTGCAGGAAAGTGGTAGAACCGAAAGGTTTCTTTTTATACGGAATCGCTATTGCAGAAGTTATGTAATTAGGGATGGAAGGAGGGGGAGGGGGAGGGGGGTAAGGATCTTGTCAAAGAGCTCTTCTTATCTGAAAATGTTACAACAGAAATTTTCAAAAAGGTGTTTTCGTGGTCCGTACAAGCCAAAATATCCCCCCACCCCCACACGAATGGGTGCAAATAAAGGGGGTTTGGGGGTGTTTTGTCCACCTCCTACCCCCTTCATGTTACACTTGTGCAATTTAAGAGGATTTACATGTTCCATCATCTGTGCAATCATCATCTTTTGGTACGCGATTGTGCAAATAAAACATTCATGACTATCGGATATGGTATTAGAATGGGATTTCAAGGCTTATGTGACTGGGTACAGACCTTGTATAGTAGTAGTGTGGTATGTGCTGGTACAGTATAGAACTAGGAACCCATGTGTATCCCCATGCCTATGGTAAGGGTCTCCGAAGAAGGTCCATGGCCACTGGAAATGTTTTATTTACGCAAAGAAATCCGTTGGATTTTCCAAGATGTCGTCTATCGGTTAGTGGGGCCTTAACTACGTTGGGGCTTATGGATCTTTCCAATACAGCTCGACCCTAGTATAGTGACCCTATGCTTTTACCGAATCTATTGCACAATGGCTTCTTTCCATAGCCTGTTTTACCCTATATAACACTATAACACCCCCCCCCCCCCCCCCCCACACACAATCACACATGCACAGACACACCTCTGCTGTCACTAGTGATGAACCGATTATCAAAACTTGCTATCAACCGATTACCAGTTATTTCTCTGCCGATCATGCCGATTCCGATGGTTGAAGTAGGACACAGAAGAAAATCTGCTGGTGCCTGTTATACTACAGAATTTTGTTGATAAATCATCAATCACGAAAGCTTAATACCACATAAGTTCTCAGAGTATGCATATTTAGTGCTGCGCAATATTTGCCAAAATAATATTTGCATTTTAGTTGGGGTGTGGGGAAAAGATCGTTATTAACGATACCATCACATGATATTGTTCTAGTGAAGATTGTGTTTTATTCCGGTAAATAGTGTTAATACGGTTTTGTGAAAGGATACAATATACTTGGCTGTATTAACCAGGAATATACTGAGCACACATACTTTGTGTCTTAAATAATTTTAATGTTAATGTGTGTTGAGAAGTCGTATGACGCATGGTTTACACGTTTGTGAGATTGTACTATTCAGTGTTTTTTTTCAACATGTTACCTCCCTTGATGTGTTTCTCTAATGTTTACTTGAACTCGACAATCTTCGGAAAATGGTGGCGATCGTACCGACTGCAGTTGGTAAATTCCGTAATATCTCTGCTCTGCAAATCCCTAAATTTTCTGCTATGCACCACACGTTTTTAATGGGGAAACTTTATTGAAAGGGCCAGATATCAAAGGGATTTTTAATAGTCAGTGTTAAATATAGAATAACCGGAAACTGCCGGAATAATCGGCCGATGCCCCATAACCGGCCGATGCCCCATAACTGGCTGGTTCCGATTGCTGATTCCGATTATCGGTTCATCACTAGTTGTCACAATGACTGGAACATTCTCAGTGCACAGCCGTCCTGACTACACTCATGCACATGGCTCTTTTACGACGTCACTCTAGTATAATGCCTCTTTGACTTAACCGTGACTATAGAATTGCGCACCACCCAAATGGACCTTATCATGCTTTACCCCATGTCACACTGTACTGCTACTGCCCATTCATTTTAATAAGGCCCAAACATCTGAAAGCCACCTGGTCTTTCAGTCGACTCTTTCCAAACACGTGCCCCTTACCTCTGTTTCTTCTTGCAAATTTTATCATACAGGAAACTTTCGGACTCTTAAATTTCCCATTCTACGGCACAACCCAGTCACCTGCATAAAATTTTAATCCAGTAGGTGATTAAATTATGCAACTTGCCATTTTGACCGGAACTCCCCCACCCCCTCTTGCCCCTGAATGCACAAGGCACCACTGACCTTTTCAGAAGTAAGCTGTAACCTGTGACTCCTGTTGGCTCCACATATATATGTGGTCCAAGTTTCTGTGAGGCGAGGCCTTATACCCTGGTACCTAGGTCTATACTTGGTTCTCCAATTTCATAGAAAAATAAATTGAGACTATCTTTATAATTCCATGTCGGTGTTGAGACCAATTTGTATCAGTTACATCTCACTCTACCATAAAATAAAACATTGTTGAAGGTTATTGAAAGGTTCAAAGCTTCCAAACATTTTGCACATTGCAGTAACATACAGTGGTGAGACTACTAACCGAAAACAACCAAGAACAAAAAAATAAAATAAATAAAGGCAAAATTAAATATTTATTGTTAGCATATAGGTACTCTATTTATGTAAAAGCTATAAAAAAAACAAAACAACTTTAACCTGACCAAGTCTATGGTGAAGGGAGTTATTCATTAATTCTGTCTTCGGCGCTGAACCGAGAACAGACTACTTACCGAGAACAAAACAAAATAATATATAAAGATGGAAATAAAAGTTTATTGTTAGCGTATAAAGCATTATGTACTCTATATTATGCACAAATTAGTAACAAAACAATTTTAAACCAGCCAGGTCAATTGTGAATGGGATTATTTATTAATTTCCATATCCAGCGCCGAACCGAGAAGGGTCCTGGTCTCTTCGGGTCCAGGTATTTTTCATATTGATCAGTTCTGGCCTCTGAGGAGATACTCATATGTACAGCATTTTTACAGTGCGACTGAAACTTGATTGATTTAATTGCACTTGATTAGGCAATCGTATACTGTTTTTACAGTTTCTTAGAACCCTTAAACACCCTTCTGTATAAAGTGTAGTTGTATTTTGTATGTGTCTCTGTCATCTGTTCCCCCTGAAGGAAGTCCAGACGGCCAACGCTCAGCATCCACTCTTCCTTATAGGCTAATGGATGACTCCCAGCTTTCAAAAACACATATTGGTGGGTTTTTTCCTTTTTGTAACCGTTATGAATAATATGTTGGGGCTGCTCCCAAACCAGTGACTGTTTTGGTTTCTTTTTTTTCTTTTTTTTTAAAAACAACCATCAAACTGCGGTTTCAGTATTACCATAAATATACCCACGTCTCTAAGCAAACACAGAGCAGAATTCTTGGAGTTATGCACAATTCCTAGTCACCTCCCAGTTCGAGGTTCTCGGGTCCTGAACACACTACCCTACTGCCAGTGCGCACACTCAAACCAAATAAGATTACTGGCTCTCCCATCCAACTCTTGTGGATTCATAAGTAAATAAAGTTATGAACAAATAAAGTTATTCGGGTTGTATGGGATTACAATCCAACATTGTCCTAAACTTTTCATTCATCGTATTTATCAGTATTGACTCTTGTGCGCCTTCGGGGAACTGAAACTTTCATTCATTGTATTTGTCAATGTTAAATGTATTTTATTTATTTTTGTTTTTAGTTGAAACAACAAAGGAGTTTCAACTCATCTTAAACCACGTCTCTCTTAGTCTCTCTAGTTTAAAATGGATGCCGAATGTTCCCAGGCCGAATGTTCCCGAGGTCGAATGTTCCAGAGACCGAATGTTCCAGAGACCGAATGTTCCCAAGGCCGAAAAGACCCGCTCCCACCAAGAAGAGGCTACTTACAGAGAACAAAACAAAATAATATTTAAAAATGAAAATATAAGTTTATTGTTAGTGTTTTAGGTATGTATCTACTCTATAGGTAAATATTACTAACAAAACAATTTTAACCCAGCCAAGCATATGGTGGTCTTTGATGTAGAGTTATTGATTATCACTTTTCTTTGAGGTGATGTCCTGTTTTCATATGCACTAACTTCAGAGGCAAATCATTTTTTAAAGAACCTCATTCCAAACTGACATCGACTGACAGACAATTGACTATTCCAATGAAAGTGTCAATGACACTGTAGCTTAACTTGTGTGTTGTGTTTGATGAAAAGGATAATGTTCAATGTTTATGAAAGGATTATGAAATATGACAAGAATTGTGATAATTGGGAATATGTTCATTTCTGTTCCCTGCATGCTATGTTTATGATAAAAATAATATGAGGTGTACACTGTACTAAAGAGCTGAGGGGTGGGTTAATATGACCTCACAGTTAATGTATGTGGCCCTCACAGTTAACGTATATCAACAAAAGTTACCAAGTTACAGTGAAATTATTCCAAAAAGAGTCATCCTATCAAGTTACATTAAAATCCCTTCATAAATATGACCTGTAGACTGTGCTAAAGGTTTTCGGGCTTCGGGCCCCTGTAGCCGTCAGTTTCCCAATTGCATCCAAAGAGGACGTTCTCATCTAGACATTATATGAAGTCAACCTACCAAGTTACAATGAAATCCCTTAACTGGTAGAGTGCTGAATTATTTTTGGTCATCAAAATTTGTTCACATATATTTGCCTTGTTACAATTCATGGGAGAGTGCCATTAGGCACTCTCCCATAAATTGTAACAATGCAAATCCTGACAGTCTAAATAATTTCACTTCAAAGGTGATATGAACAACATCCACAGAATATGAAGCCTTTAAGTTATAGTGCTGACAATTCAGATTAAAGCCCAAATATGGGCTTCCAGCACTCTACCAGTTAATAAATATGACCTGTAGATTGTGCTAAAGGTTTTTGAGCTTTGGGCTCTGGCAGCCATCATGGTTGAATGATCGCAACCAAAAGGGGACATTCTCATCTGGGCATCATCTGGAGTGATCCTACAAAGTTACAATGAAACCCCTTCATAAATATGACCTGTAGACTGTGCTCAAGGTTTTTGGGCTTCGGACCCCGAAGCCATCACAGTTGACCAATCACGACCAAAAGGGGATGCCATCATCTAGGCATTATATGGAGTCAAGCTTACGGGTTACAATGAAGTCCTTCCATAAATATGACCAATAGACTATGCTAAAGGTTTTGGGGTTTTGGGTTCGGGCAGCCATCAAGGCTGAATGATCACGACCAAAAGGGGACGTTCTCATCTAGACATTATTTAGAGTCATCCTACCAAGGTACAATGAAATCCCTTCATAAATATCACCTGTAGACTGTGCTAAACATTTTCGGGCTTTGGGCCCCTGTAGCCAACACAGTTGCCTAATGGTGTCCAAAAGGGGCTGTTCTCATCTAGACATTACACGAAGTCAACCTACCAAGTTACAATGAAATCCCTTCATAAATATGATATGAAGACTGTGCTCAAGGTTTTCGGGCTTTAGGCTTGGGCAGCCATCATGGTTGAATGATCGCAACCAAAAGGGGACATTCTCATCTGGACATCATCTGGAGTGATCCTATGAAGTTACAATGAAATCCCTTCATAAATATGACCTGTAGACTGTGCTCAAGATTTTCGGGCTTCAGGCACCTGTAGCCATCACAGTTGACCAACCATGACCAAAAGGGGATGTCATCATCTAGGCATTATATGGAGTCAACCTAACAAGTTACAATGAAATCCTTCCATAAATATGATCTACAGACATGCTAAAGTTTTTTGGGCTCGGGCAGCCATCAAGGCTGAATGATCGTGACCAAAAGGGGACGTTCTCATCTAGACACTATTTGGAGTCATCCTACCAAGCTACAATGAAATCCCTTCATAATTATGACCTGTAGACTGTTCTAAAGATTTTCGGGCTTTGGGCCCCTGAAACTGTCACAGTTGCCCAATCGTGTCCAAAAGGGGACGTTCTCATCTAGACATTATATGAAGTCAACCTACCAATTTACAATGAAATCCCTTCATAAATATGATCTGAAGACTGTGCTAAAGGTTTTCGGGCTTTAGGTTTGGGCAGCCATCATGGTTGAATGATCGCAACCAAAAGGGGACAATCTCATCTGGGCATCATCTGGATTGATCCTGCGAAGTTACAATGAAATCCCTTCATAAATATGACCTGCAGACTGTGCTCAAAGTTTTCAGGCTTCGGGCACCTGTAGCCATCACAGTTGACCAATCACGACCAAAAGGGGATGTCATCATCTAGGCATTATATGGAGTCAACCTAACAGGTTACAATGAAATCCTTCTATAAATATATCCTTTTGCCTATGCTAAAGGTTTTTGGGCTCGGGCACCCATCAAGGCTGAATGATCACAATCAAAATGGGACGTTCTCATCTAGACATTATTTGGCGTCATCCTACCAAGTTACAATGAAATCCCTTCATAAATATGACCTGTAGACTATGCTAAAGGTTTTTGGGCTTCGGGCACCTTTAGCCGTCAAAGTTGCCCAATCATGTCCAAAAGGGGACATTCTCATCTAGACATTATATGAAGTCAACCTACCAAGTTACAATGAAATCCCTTCATAAATATGACCTGTAGACTGTGCTAAAGATTTTCGGGCTTTGGGCCCCTGCAGCCAACACAGTTGCCTAATGGTGTCCAAAAGGGGCTGTTCTCATCTAGACATTACATGAAGTCAACCTACCAAGTTACAATGAAATCCCTTCATAAATACAAGAGGCCCCAGGGGGCCCGAGGGCGCTCACCTGACATGGTAGCCTAAATATCAACCCAGAGAATTGATTTCCACAAGTTGCATCTGCTCTTCCTAAGAAAAGCTGAAACAAAATATCCAAATATTCTGACCAGTGGATCTAAAAAAAGATTTTTAAAGAATATTCCTCATATTGAACTAAGTCATAATTCAGGCTCCCACAGGGAGCCCATATATGAACCCAGGGACTTGGCTTTAACAAACCTGAATCTCACACCCCTAAGGATTCTGCACACCAAATATCAAAACATTCCGACTGCTGGATCTGAAGAAGAAGATTTTTAAAGAAAATTCCTCATTTTGAACCAAGTTACAATTCGAGCTCCCACAATCAGCCCAAATATGGACCTAGGGACATGGCTTGAACAAACTTGAATCTTGCCCCCCTAAGGATGCTGCATAAAAATATCAAAAGCATTCATCTGCTGGATCTGAAGATTTTTAAAGAAAATTCCTCATTTTGAACTAAGTTGTCATTCAGGCTCCCATAGTGAGCCCAAATATGAACCAAGGGACTTGGCTTGAACAAACTTCAATCTCAGACCCCTAAGGTTGCTCCATGCCAAATATCAAAACATTCCAACTGCTGAATCTGAAGAAGAAGATTTTTAAAGAAAAATTCCTCATATTGACTAAGTTATAATTTATATGGACCCATGGACTTGGCTTTAACACACTTGAATCCCCCCTCTTCCCCCCCCCCCCCCCCCCCCCCCCCCCCCCCCCCAAGTATGCTACTCACCACATATCAAACCATTCCGACTGCTGGATCTGAAGAAGAAGATTTTTTAAGAAAATTCCTCATTTCGAACAAAGTTACAATTCAAGCTCCCACAGTGAGTCCAAATATGGACCTAGGGACATGGCTTGCACAAACTTGAATCTCACCCCCCTAAGGATGCTGCATACCAAATATCACAAGATTCTGCCTGCTGGATCTTGAGAAGAAGATTTTCAAAGAAATTTGCCTGAAATGCACTAAGTTCAAATTTGGGCTCCTATACTGAGCCCAAATATAAACCCAGGGGGCCGATTTGAACAAACTTGAATCAGATCCACCCCACAATGTTGCATACCAAATATCACAAGATTCTGCCTGCTGGATCTGGAGAAGATGTTTGAAGAAATTTGCCTGAAATGCACTAAGTTTGAATTTGGGCTTCTATAGTGAGCCCAAATATGAATCCAGGTGGCCGATTTGAACAAACTGGAATCAGATCCACCCCACAATGTTGCATACCAAATATCAAAAGATTCTGCCTGCAGGATCTGGAGAAGAAGATTTTTGAAGAAATTTGCTTGAAATGCACTAAGTTCGAATTCGAGCTTCTATAGTGAGCCCAAATATGAATCTAGGGAGCCTATTTGAACAAAATAGAATCAGATCCACCCCACAATGTTGCATACCAAATATCAAAAGATTCTGCCTGCTGGATCTGGAGAAGATTTTTTAAGAAATTTGTCTGAAATGCACTAAGTTCGAAATCGGGCTCCTATACTGAGCCCAAATATGAACCCACGGGGCCGATTTGAACAAACTTGATTCAGATCTACCCTACAATGTTGCATACCAAATATCAAAAGATTCTGCCTGCTGGATCTGGAGAAGATTTTTTAATGTTTTCCCCATTGCCTACAGTGTTAAAAAGTGCTGACTCAGCACTTTTTCAAAGTCCCGAAACTGTACCCTATGATAAAACCGATGACAATTTTTTTTTACCAATTCTTTCTGTTGGTCCTAAGGAAGCTTCACACCAAATAAAAATTCTCGGTGCCGTGTAGTTTTGGAGATATGGGCGTTTTCATTTTTTTCTATTTTTAGCTCCTGTGGTTCCCACGGGGCTATAGGGAAAAAAATTTCGGCATAAATTAGGTACTTATGACCCAATAAGCACTCATGTAAAATTTGGTTCAAATCGGCCTCGCGGTTTGGAAAATAGAAATTTGGGGCGGGGCCAAAATTTTTGCCCCTCCTTTAACATCGTCAAATATAGCCCCTCCAACTTCTCTTGAACAAACTTGAGTCTACACCTCAAAAGGAAGCTGCATACCAAATATCAAGTCTCTGCTATTGCTGGTTCTTAAGAAGATTTTTTAAGAATTGGAGCATTTTTGCCCCATCCCTCTGCTCAATGTGAGCCGAAACCTAATTTGACAAAAAATCAAAGTCCGCATACATAACCCCTTCTCACATGAAATTTCATTAATATGCGGCCAGTGGTTTGGGAGAAAAAGCCCAAACACCACCTTCACGACGGACGCCGGACGACGGACGAAAAGTGATCAGAATAGCTCACCCTGACTTTCAGTCAGGTGAGCTAATGATCTGAAGACTGTGCTAAAGGTTTTCGGGCTTTAGGCTTGGGCAGCCATCATGGTTGAATCATCGCAACCAAAAGGGGACATTCTCATCTGGACATCATCTGGAGTGATCCTATGAAGTTACAATGAAATCCCATCATAAATATGACCTTTAGACTGTGCTCAAGATTTTCGGACTTTAGGCACCTGTAGCCATCACAGTTGACCAACCACGACCAAAAGGGGATGTCATCATCTAGGCATTATATGGAGTCAACCTAATAGGTTACAATGAAATCCTTCCATAAATATGACCTTTTACCTATGCTAAAGGTTTTTGGGCTCGGGCACCCATCAAGGCTGAATGATCGCGATCAAAATGGGACGTTCTCATCTAGACATAATTTGGAGTCATCCTACCAAGTTACAATGAAATCCCCTCATAAATATGACCTGTAGACTGTGGTAAAGGTTTTCGGGCTTCGGGCACCTTTAGCCGTCACAGTTGCCCAATCATGTCCAAAAGGAGACGTTCTCATCTAGACATTATATGAAGTTAACCTACCAAGTCACAATGAAATCCCTTCATAAATATGACCTGTAGACTGTGCTAAAGGTTTTTTGGGCTTCGGGCTCGGGCAGCCATCATGGCTGAATGATCGCAACCATAGGGGACAATCTCATCTGGGCATCATCTGGAGTGATCCTGCGAAGTTACAATGAAATCCCTTCATAAATATGACCTGTAGACTGTGCTCAAGGTTTTCAGGCTTCGGGCACTTGTAGCCATCAAAACTGACCAATCACGACCAAAAGGGGATGTCATCATCTAGGCATTATATGGAGTCAACCTAACAGGTTACAATGAAATCCTTCCATAAATATGACCTTTTTACTATGCTAAAGGTTTTTGGGCTCGGGCACCCATCAAGGCTGCATGATCGCGATCAAAATGGGACGTTCTCATCTAGATATTATTTGGAGTCATCCTACCAAGTTACAATGAAATTTCTTCATAAATATGACCTCTAGACTGTGCTAAAGGTTTTCGGGCTTCGGGCCCCTGTAGCCGGCACAGTTGCCCAATCACGTCCAAAAGGGGACTTTCTCATCTAGACATTGTATGAAGTCAACCCACGAAGTTACAATGAAATTCCTCAATAAATATGACCTGTAGACTGTGCTAAAGGTTTTCGGGTTTTGGGCTCGGGAAGTCGTCACGGTTGGCAGATCATGCCCAAATGGGGAAATTCTCATCTAGACATCATAAGGAGTCATCCTACCAAGTTACAATGAAATCCCTCCACATTAAACATGACCTGCAGACTGTGCTAAAAGTTTTTGGGTTTCAGGCTTGGGCAGCCATCACGGTTGATAGATCATGCCCAAAAGGGGACGTTCTCATCTAGGCATTATGCAGAGGCATCCTACCAAGTTACAATGAAATCCCTTCATAAATAGAACCTGTAGACTGTGCTAATGGTTTTCAGGTTTTGGGCTCGAGCAGCCATACCGGTTGCCCGATCGCGACCAAAAGGGGACGTTCTCATCTAGACATGACCCCAAACCTGCATATGAAATTTCGTGACGATCAGACAAGAACTGAGGGGTGTAGCCCATGCTAAAGGAAAATGTGAACAGACGTCACAGACTCACAGACTTCCGCACGCGTGATGGCAATAGCTTATCTTGACTATGTCAAGTTAAGCTAAAAACTGCAGCCATGGCAAATGAAAGTGTCAATGACACTGTAGCTTAACTTGTCTGTGTGTTGCGTTTGATGAAAAGGATAATGTTCAATGTTTATACAAGGATTATGAAATAAGACAAGAATTGTGATAATTGGGAATATGTTAATTTCTGTTCCCTGTATGCTATGTTTTTAATAAAAATTTTATATGAGGTGTAGACTGTACTAAAGAACTGAGGAGTGGGTTAATGTGGCCTTCACAGTTAAAGTATGTGGCCCTCACAGTTAATGTATGTCAACGAAAGTTACCAAGTTACAGTGAAATTATTCCAGAACAAGTCATCCTATCAAGTTACAATGAAATCCCTTCATAAATATGGCCTTCGACTGTGCTAAAGGTTTTTGGGCTTCAGGCCTGTGTAGCCATCACAGTTGACCGATTGCAACTAAAAGGGGACGTCCTCATCTCAACATTATACTGAGTCATTCTACCAAGTTACAATGAAATCCCTTCACAAATACGACCTGTAGTCTGTACTAAAGTTTTTTGGGTTTTGGGCTCGGGCAGCCATCATGGTTGAATGATCGCGACCAAAAGGGGATGTTCTCATCTGGGCATTATCTGGAGTGATCCTACGAAAATTACAATGAAATCCTTTCATAAATATAACCTGTAGAGTGTGCTAAAGGTTTTCGGGCTTCGGTCCCCTGTAGTCATCACAGTTGACCAATCGCATCCAAAAGGGGACGTTCTCATCTAGACATTATATGAAGACAACCTACCAAGTTACAATGAAATCCCTCTATAAATATGACCTGCGGACTGTGCTAAAAGTTTTTGGGTTTCAGGCTTGGGCAGCCATTACGGTTGACAGATCATGACCAAAAGGGGACGTTCTCTTCTAGACATTATACGGAGGCATCCTACCAAATTACAATGAAATCCCTTCATAAATACGACCTGTAGACTGTGATAATGGTTTTTCGGGTTTTGGGCTCAGGCAACCATACTGGTAGACCGATCGTGACCAAAAGGGGACGTTCTCATCTAGACATGACCTCAAACTTGCATATGAAATTTTGTGATGATCAGACAAGAACTACGGGGTGTAGCCTGTGCTGGTGTTGGTGTTTAAGGTCACATATTTATGCACAATGGCTAATCATGACCGTGACAGTTTTACAGGTGGAGGAAGCCGGAGTACCCGGAGAGAACCACCGAGCAACGACGAGCAGCTGCCAGCTCCCCAACATCATAACTCCGCACTGCAGCACAGGCAGGGTTAGATTGGTTGAAGACATGCGTACCATCGGCGTGCAGTATGCCTTAGTACACGGCGTCATCGTGCCCCCACGCGGGCAATGGAGATGAAGTGTCTTGCCCAAGGACACAACGCGGTTGCCGCAGGTGGGATTCGAACTGAGGACCTCTCGGCTTGCAGCCTGCACCTCTACCTACTGAGCTACCGCGCTCCCGTAGCCTGTGCTAAACGAAAATGTGAACAGACTCACAGACTAACAGACTTCCGCACACGTGATGGCAATAGTTTATCTTGACATTGTCAAGTTAAGCTAAAAACCTGGCCAGCAAAAGCGAGTGAAGAACTCAAAAACGAGTAGTGGCATTAGCACTAAATGCCAATGTCTGGCCTAAGTAAGGTACCAAGCCACGGGACGTGGAGAACTGCCAGGGCAAATGTGCACATCCCCACCAATTATGGAACAACCTAAGACAGGGACAGCTGGCACCATTATTTGATCACTACACAGTGTCCACTTATAAAAATGAAAGTGTCAATAACACTGTAGCTCAACTTTGAATATGACGGGAATTAGTATTTGCTATGACCAGGTCAACAATAATGAATATGACAGGAATCAGTATTTGTTGTGACCAAGTCAACAATAATAAAAGAAAAAGGAGTTTTGTTGTGACCACGTCAACCATAGTAAATCAATTACAAGGTGACTGCAATGGTCTAAAGAATAGGACATAAGTATTATATGTGATGCATCCCATGTTAGTAAACATTCACACAAAAATTTATTCAAATCAGAGCTTTCATATAGAAGTTCTGAGCAAAAAACTGATTGCACAAAATTTTGTAAAAAATGGCTGCTGGTGGCCATCTTGAATGCCGGACCGGACCCCAAAACACTTGTTCTTGTCCCACGGTGATAACAAAGATATCAAAGAAGTTTCGTAAAGATCGGTTCATAAATACAGCCTCTAGCCCGAGCCGTATTGGCATTTGCAGTTACAGTGCTGAAAGTAACACTACATAGATCAAAGTTAGTCTAATTGACATAATTTATGCACGAGAAAAAAAACCTGTATTATATGTGATGTATCCCATGGTACTAAACATTCACACAAAAAATTATTCAAATCAGCTCTTTCATATGGAAGTTCTGTGCAAATATCTGACTGCACCTAATTTTGTACAAAATAGCTGCCAGCGGCCATCTTGAATTTCAGACCGGACCCCAAAACACTTGTTCTCGTCCCAATGTGATAACAAAGGTACCCAAGAAGTTTCAAAAATCAGTTTGTTGTTATCTGACAAGGGCCAAACAAAGAATGATTTTATTGCGCCAGATTCGATGACTTCCTGGCGTCTGCGCATGCGCGGAGGGTAAAATGTTTGGAGGGCCAGTTAGGACTTCTAATTTTCGGTTTTGCATGCAAATTTTGGGGATTGGGGGGCAAAATTTGTGTTTGGCCCTAGATATTTTTGGGTTAGCACCAGCTAAGTCTGGGTCATTGGTTACAGTATAAAAATAAAGAAAATTGAAGAAAAAGTTCCAAAAAGTTAAAAAATTTATAGTAATTTATATATTTTTTATACTTACCAATGACCCAGACATAGCTGGTGCTAACTCTTAAAATATAGGGCCAAACACAAATTTTGCCCCCCAATCCCCAAAATTTGCATCTAAAACTAAAGCTAAAGAAAACATGTCCTGAAAGGCCCTCCACACTTCGCCCCCACTGCGCATGCGCAGTGTCAAGGACGTTCCGAAATTGGCGCCATTAATCAGTGCCTGGTAAGCGCTATGTACTCAGCGGGGAGGCAAGAGTTCCCAATTCCTGGGAGGGCCATCCCCGTCTGGGTCATTGGTAAGTATAAAAAATATATAAATTACTATAAATTTTTTAACATTTTTATACTGTACCAATGACCCAGACATAGCTGAATAGTAAAAAGGCTGGAGGGCCAAGGACATAGAGCAAAATGGAATACGCTCAATAAAATAAAATAGAGTCATCCCCTGTAGGGAAAAAGAAGTAATAGGCCTTACATGTATCTTTCTTATTTATGATAAATTAGAAAGATACAACACCTTCCAAAATTGAGCTTCATACATCCATGTACTCTATTAATATCCAATATAATCCTTATACTAATAATTTTTAAAGTAAGCCAATAAATAAAGTAAGTCTAGAGAATAGAGACTCTTATACTCCTAAAAGTGTCTGAGGATTGCTGAATCATGTCCGTTGACATATGCAATATTCAAAAGCTATACTTTAAAAACTAAGACTTAAATGAATTTTAAAAACCTAAACTTCTCACTAAACAACCATCCCAATAACAGCTCAGAACTACTAACTCCGGAGGAGGTATCCCCTTGTTTTCATAGTAAAACAGGTGACCCAAGGGAACACCCTCCCCCCCCCCCCTTTTTCTTGCCCTGGGTCAAATAGCCCAGAGCGAAGAGGGCAGCCGAACGGAGACACTGCCGAAACAGACAGCCTACCTAGCTATAGTAGCAACTGTTAAGTGAATGACATTCTGAGCAGTAGATAATAGACCTAACAATAAAGGCATCCAGAAATGGACTCGATATTTCTAAGATAAAATTCATGAATGTGGATGGCTGAGCGCAATGAGCGGCCTTCAAAAATCTATAATAGCGACACTATTAATGTAAGCCCAAGAAGTAGAAGAACTCTTACTTCATGAGCCGAAATCTTAAGCACAACTGCTAAGTCAATGATATACCATAAGCAGTACCGATAGTTAATAGAATCCATTAACAATAAAATGGAGCGTAACGTCCTTCTACTAGACATCAAAGACAGAAGAAGCTTACGCCCTTTGTAATAAACAGATATCTGTTTATAAATACATAAACTGTACCCGGAAAGAGTAAAGGCCTATGCCCATACGAAGACGGAAGGACCTTAAAATAATAGGTTCCGGATAATAGGAGCCTAACTCTTATGCAACAATCCAACCTAAATAGTAACGGAAGTATTGATTCCGAAACTATGAAAGTGAAAATCATCCATCGATAGTGCATGAAACTCACTGACTCTACAGTAAAAGAGAAACCAACAGAATTACTGTCTAAAAGGTCAGAATTTGAAAACTACTGTTTCCAGAGGCTCAAATGATTACTTAGCTAAATAAGAACCGAAGTTAAAATCCGTATAGGAATTTAATCTAAAGATTCTAAGTCTATTTATCAAAAAGTTACTAATTGACTTAGATAAAGAGACAAAAGACTCAATTGTAAACTATCGTAGAGTGCATAGGTATGAGGTAACATAAACCTATAACCTAAATAATAACAGGCTGCAGTAGATCTTGTGAAACAAGTATACTAAAAAATAGCAATGAGTAGTATGGAGGGATCAACAATATGAACATAATGATCCCTACACCACGACGGAAGAGCCTCCACTTTAGCCGCATAGAATAGCGAAGAAGAGGATCTCCTATAGTAAGAAATCGCGTCCAATGCTCGTCCAGTACAGTGCTTACAATGCAATACGGACCACACAACGGAATACATGAAGGTTGCGACCTTGCTGGTTGTGATAAAGATGACACGATTTACCCAGTGAAAAAGATCCTCACATAGAGGAAGATTTCACGTTAAGACCCACAGTAGACAAGAGAGTAAATTACTCATGATCTCTGTGAAGATAGAGATGCTATCAACAGAAATGTATTGTGGTTGTTTATCTTAGCAATACCTGCTAAAACAACAGCGCCAGAGGATACGCGTATCCTATCATTCCGTCCTATAGATCAATAGAGCGTTAACAATATTAGCTCAGAGATCTGGACAAGCCAACACATATGTCTGCAATTGATTAGCAAGCTGTGTCATAAATAAATCATCATTGGGCGCTCCCATAGATAGCAAATCTGATTGAATACTTGTTTGTTGAGAGTCCATTCTGACAGCAACAAGCGACCCGTAAGAGAACGGGAGTCCGATAAAACAATCAGACGACCCGGAATATGACGGACCAAAACTGAACTTGGTGTACTATAACCAACAGACGGATTCTTTCCATTAAATTGAATAACGGAAACGAAAGAGTGCCTCCCTGGTTCCGGAGATACGCCACTACTGTCGAATTAAAGGACAGGAATTTGGGCATGCGTTTCTGAATAATGTTCATGCAATGACATAAAGCAAGCCTAAAAAACATTATTCCGCGGAAGTTAAACTGATTGCTAAAAAACTGCGGAACCCAAAGACCCTGGCACTTCGAATCCGTAGGGATCAGTATTATATCCCAATCTGTTTGACTGGCAACCGTCATAACAGCCACACTCGGGTCCGGCAACTGCGGCGGCACTCTCTGAGTCAACCACCGAATGTTTGCCCCAGTCTGAATCTCTTGTAACACTAGATAGACAAGAGAACGTGTAAATCGAGCAATTCATGGATTGCCGAAAAGTTGCCGTCGAAGAGAAGCTCCTCCGAGAACGAAGCGACTCTGAGAGAGTTCTTAACCTTACTATCCACGCGTGTGGATGTAGCTAGGGCTGCGTCACGTCTAACTAACTCCAATCAGCCACTGAAGGGCGGAGTTATACGTGAACAAACTACTGCCCTCAAAAGAAATTACATTGAGAATAATATCCCGTAAATCTTTTCTGGAAGACGTAATGATAACGCCTCAGTAAGGCGGATTACGTATAATAAAGCGTCTAAATTAAGTCTACTATACATAATGTCGTTCCCAACATTGAAATTGGAAAAGACATAAACGGCGAAAAAGAATATATGCAGTCTTTAATCACACCGTCTAGACGCATATGAACTCTCGGTATGCCCTGCTCTGCCAAAATAAACTATTTGTATAAATGATAAAATGGCAGAAATGAGCAACGCGGACAAGAAACTAAACTATCATGCTTAGTAGCAGGCTTGTATATATATATATATAGCGTCGAAAACTAAAACACATGTTGTAATGACAATATTGGACTGCGTCGGTAAGTCAGGGACAATGTCCCTGAACCGATCGAAAAATCCGAGTCCAATGACGCTATAAGTCTCTTATCCAAGATCGCAGCAATGAAGTCCGAAATAATAATCACTGGAAGATAATGCCAGAAGATATGAAAGGCATCTTCCGATACTACTAAAGGGAAAACTCGAAATCTTTCGAATCCCTTTCGCCATCCTGTCGGACCCTATAAAGCGTTCGGTCGTCCGTAGCTGATGCAACCGCGGACCGCACCGACCCAGCGCCGTCGGATAATTCCTGATTCGACCGAGAAACTGTCAATTGCTGGGATGCTGCGAAACAACTGTGCTAACTCGGATAGCACGTCCGTCACTGAGGCCTGAGGAGAAGCGGTCTTACGATGCATTGCCGCTGGAAGCTCCGTGATCGTTACCCCGTGCATACTACCAATATGCGAGCGAACGGAGTGTATAGGCCTCGTGTCCCTTGGCTACCGGATGGCGCGACCTATTCGCCGTGGAATCACTGAATGCCGAAACTGATCGGATACTCGAGGTCACGTAGCCAATGTGCGGTCGTGTGCCCTGCTGTGAAGATGAGGAAGCATTAAAGACAGTCTCTCGGACTGTCAATATAACGGAGCGTCCCGACCAACGGACATATGCTCCGAATGTAAAATATCTGAACCACAACATGCGGTCCCCTATGTTGTTGGGCGAGAGAGGGACCTCTCTCGCTCACAGCCCGGACGGACCTGGACAAGCCAGGAACCGGACTAACAGGCTTCCTCCGATCTGTCCTCAATCTGCCGTCACTGGGTGAGTACTAAAGTAATTAAAGTGCTCGCATCACCCAAATCTCCTTCCTAGACCGCAACGGACGAACCCGGCAGCCGAACCATTCGATGAATGTACGCTACACCGGGTGAGCTAGCGAATGTCACTCCGTAGGCGATAGACATATTCCATGAGCACTTATTGCTGCTAACTCTTCATTAACTATGACGACAGAGGCACACTTTTGAAAGACATCTCCATAACTCTTCGAACAAGAAACCAGAAATGCTTGGTTAGCAAGCATAAAATAATAATATATATAGCGTCGTTCAATAATTCGAAAGTTTGTGTGACATTATTGGACTATGTCGGAACTGAGGGACGATGTCCCTGAACCGAACCAAAAATTTCTAAGTCCACCGACGCTATCAGTTTCTTATCCGGCATCGCAGCATTCTGGTCCGACGAAAGAAGCTGTAGAAGACCAAGTCAGATGACATACACAACAGCATATGTTGTTCCGAAAGGGAAAGCTCGAAATCCTCCGAATCCCTTTCGGTATCCCGTCGGACCGGATGAAACTTTCGGACGTCCGTACCCGCTTCCGCGGAGCGTCCCGACCCAGCATCGTCGGATAAAAAATATGCGACAGATTCAGTTGATGCTGGGATGCTGCGATAAACTGTGCTATTAAGGAAAGCACGTCCGTTCCCGAGGCCTGTGCAGTAGCGGTCTTACGATGCATTGCCGCCGGAAGCTCCGTGTACGTTGACTCCCGCACACTTCCTATGCGAACGTCCGGAGTCTGCAGGCCTCGTGTCCCTGGCTACCGGATGGTGTGACCTGGTCGCCGAAGAATCCTTGATCGGCGAAGCTGGTAATATATCGGCGGTCACGCAGCCAAGGTGCGGTCGTGTGCGCTGACGAGAAGAGGAAGCCTTAGCAGTCTCAGCGGACTGCCTATACAACGGAGCGTCCCGAGCGACGGACGTATGCTCCGCTTGCGACACATTTTGTACCACAACACCTGGGGCCAGATGTTGTTGAACGAGAGAGGGGCCTCTCTCGCTTGCCGTCCGGATGGACCGGAACGAGCTATGAACCGGACTAAAAGGCTTCCTGCGTTCTCCCTCCGATCCGCCGTCACTGGGTGTGCATTAGGTTAATTTATAGTGCTCGCATCACCCCAAAATTCCTTCTAGACCGCAACGGACGAACCCGGCTGCCGAACCATTCGGTGAATGGACGCTACACCGGGCGAGCTAGCGGACGTCAAAGGCCGTCGAACCTACTAGGGTCCTCTTAGGCAATTGGCGTATTTACATGAGCACTTTTCCGCTAGCCCTTCATTAATTGTGACGACGGAGGCACACTGTTGGAAGACATCACAGATACATCACCCTAATCTTGATCGTCTGAAATAGAAATTGATAAAGTAGAGTGACCCTGCGGGGAAAGGACCGGAGTGTCCAAATCCCCAACAACATACCGTGACATACGCTTCCCATATTGTCATCGAAATCATACGATACAGAACAGGAGTTAATGCGAGTACACTGACCACATATAGAATGATAATAAAGTCAGAGGAAGACTTCCTCTTAAAACAATTGATCAATATCCTTTCAAAGTGAAAAGAAAACAAGTCCTGGTACTCGCACTAACCCCTGGCAATCAAAATACATAATAATAATATAATCCATTAATACAGAAAAAATAATTGAAATCAAAATATTTTGAAAAAATATTTTTTCAGAACAGCCCAAGTTTCTGAAAAGTAACGTTGAGCCCCAATGGATCCCAAGCCTAAGTGTGGACAAAAATTTTTAAAATATTTTAAACAATTTATTCAACACTTACGAACAATAATAATGTATCTAGTTATGATTAAAATAACATCAAGATATTATTTTTTAGAAATCCCCCCCTCACACAGAGGGCTGTTGTAAATGTAAACAATGAGTGTAAAAACACTAAAATAAGACTCCAGGCACCCAGGCCCGAAATCAGTTACCAAAAATACACTATCTGATGCAAAACAGAGACTTCCAGGGAAGAAACTGCAGAACATCAGATGGTAGATGCAGAACACAACGCCTAACCACCCGTAGGTGAAGACGTAAACATGGGGAAAAAACAGAATTCATTCTGTTATTCAGCTAAAACTCCCAAGAAAATTTAGTAATAATAATTACAAAAACTATGCCAAAAGCATGGGAGAATAGCAAGGGGGAACTTAAAGGACAGGGAGAGAGGAAAACACTTAAAAAAAATAGTGTAACTAAATAATCAGAATGACAACAAAATGGCTGCTGCCTTGAAAATAGGTAACTTAACATAATTTCATTAAAAAATTTTAAGTTACAGCCCTGATAATATTCTGTCACACATTCTTTTCCTCTCCTCCTTTTCTATCCTCCTTAGAATCACCATTTCACTAATATTTATGTGTCTGGCATCATTTAAACTGAGATTTATAAGCACAAAGATCAGTCAGATGTTAACTGATGAAGGGCCAAACTTAGAATGATTAATGGCGCCAATTTCGGAATGTCCTTGACACTGCGCATGCGCAGTGGGGGCGAAGTGTGGAGGGCCTTTCAGGACATGTTTTCTTTAGTTTTAGATGCAAATTTTGGGGATTGGGGGGCAAAATTTGTGTTTGGCCCTATATTTTAAGAGTTAGCACCAGCTATGTCTGGGTCATTGGTACAGTATAAAAATATAAGGGTTAAATCCTGTAGTCATGGTCCTAAACAACCAGCAGTTGCAATTTGAAAGTCCTGGTAAAGAAATTTACTCAAACACAAACCCTTAAAAAATTGGATGCCAATGGGGTCACAACATTACCTCACCACTACTTCATAGTAGGTGAGCTAGAAAATATTTCTAGAAAAACCAAACTACAGGAGGAGGAGAGGGGACAGATAACATTAAGCAGACATATAACATATATAAATATGAATGGCGACTGATTCAGGGAATGGCCTGTGAATGGGCCACACATGATTCTTACATAAAATTATTTAGAAAACACAGTCCTGAACGAATTCATATATATCTGCTATTCTTCTTCATCATGTCTCTGATGTTACTGCATGTCTTTTCTCCTTGATGCAGGTTTTTAAGCCATCAAAACAGTGAAATTTTGGAGAGTAGGTAAACACTACAAGAAGGTCAAACTAAAGAATAGTTACTGGCGGGAATGGAGGACACTTCCTTGGCTCTGTGCATGTGCAACCATGTATACAGGGCTCTTGTCTTTTTTTAATGTTACTTTAGCTTCATTTTTTGGGGTGTGGGGGTTTCTAAATTGAGCTTTTTGCACGAATTCTGTCGAGTAGAGTGCCAGCATGTCTGGGTCAGTGGTAATGGTGGATAAATACTTCAAATGGTTATATTCAAAGAAGAGAGATTATAAGGCGCAAGACACACTGCACTGGTGTGGTACGATGTCCGAAGAAATGGTCAAGGGAAAAGGGGTCGTTGAAGAGACTCCCTGGCATTGAAGTGAAAGCCTTATTGTACATAGAAAAATTAACAGTCATGATTGTGAAGAAAGAATGTTCCCCCACAAAAATATTTTCTCTTTGATAGAGACCTTCAAGTTACCTCAGATAGGCATCAGTGATTCAAGATAGTTTCATTAGAAGGAGGCTCTTAAAGAAATGGTGGTCAAATTGCCACAGCCATTATGCATATAAAATAGACCTGGACACAAGATAATTATTTTATATATTTTTGTCTTGCAAGACAATTGTTTTTACATTCTCAAACAGCCTAGGTATCCTGTTAACAAAATTAAACATTCTGATTACTTCAATATTAAATATTAGCTGATGAGGGTCAGACATGGGAGAATCATCATTTTAAATCTGAATGTTTTTAATAGGGTTACAACTGATATTTTGTAATACAGTGGAACCCTGTTAATTGAATAGCCACTTTGCAGATGAAAATTATTCAGTTAACAGGAGTATTCAATTAAGAGGGATATTGTCACTTTCTTGTATTCTAGAGATAAACTTAGCATTTATTCTATCTTGTTTGAGAGAGCTCCATCAGCTCTGTTAAACAAGATATAAAAGATGAAATGCCTGTATTGGATGTACCGAAGCCAAATAGGTCTATAAACTTAAAAAAGGAAAACTGGAGAGAGTCAGGGTAACTTCTCAACAGGTTACAAGATTTTTTATTCAATTAACAGGAGTTTACTCTATAACCTATATTCAATTAACAGGACAAATTTGTACTGGAAATGGTTTTGTGTTGGGAAATTATATTCAATTAACAGGGTTATTCAGTCCAGAGATATCTAATTAAGTGGGCTCCACTGTACTACCCAAAACCAATGATATGGGAGCGAGTCACTACAGATTATTGTAGTTTTCAGCCTTGATATAAACTTTATATTAGGGCTGTAAATTATAACAATCTGTTGCACCTCAACAAAAAAATATTAACTGAATCACATATAGTGGTACACGTAAGGTATTTAAAAATTATTAAAAATATCTTGCAGAAACAAACTTTGTGGCCACAGCAGTCAATAATTAGAAATGACGAATACAAAAGAATGGCTTTAATTGACTTTACGCTGTATCTCCACATATTGGGAAAGGGGAATTGACAGTGGTGATGAGATTGTCAAAATTAATGTGAAATTGAATGTTTTTGCTTGTATACAAATGTTCAATATCAAAATATTGTAACATTACCTCCATCCATATACTTGACAGCCTTTTCTGCTTCTTCCGGTTTCTCAAAGTCTATGTAGGCATAGCCTTGGATAAAATTTGTATGAAAACGTGACACTGGCAATTCAATATTCCTCACTGCTCCATAGACAGAAAATATTTCGACAAGGTGATCTCTATTTATGTTTTTACTCAGCCTTCCAAGATAAACCTTTGTTGGCTTTGGAGTGGGACTTCGCCGTCTTCTCTTTGGAGACCTGAAAAAAATTCTTCCTTCAACTAAATGAACTATTATATGTGTTCATTAAAAGATTAGTGGATCTTCTAGATTGGTAACTCTTTTGGTACATAATATTACTGACACTATAGCAGTTAGTGCTGAAACAAACCTTTGAATATCCATTGATGGAAGGCAATATTTGAATATTAAACTAACATTTGACAAGAGATGCAGGCATCAAGTTGTGGTTGCAATCAGAGAGTGTTGCATGTCCATAACCTGATTATCAATCATATGCCAGTTGTCAAATCTGAAACCTTTGATCAAGTTATAATGCTAACAAGTTCAGAATTTGTAAAAATTATTTAATTAAGGCCCATAACTCTTTAACAAAAAATCGTGGCAGGCCAGTTTTCGAACTCGTTTGAGATATTATTGCAAAAGACATGTATGACAAATATTAGTCAATTCGGAGAATGTTTGTTCCAAGTTACTGCGCTAACAGTGTGAGGATGCCCACTTGTCCGCCTGGCCACACACCGACCCATATTTCTTCCAATGATATATCTGTGTCAGAATAAGAAAGAACTGGTGCCATGCTAATTATAATCAGAGCACTGTATAACTGCTTAACAGTTCAAATACCTCCAATCTACGTCTCCACAATTACAAACTCATCATGCAGAAGAGTACAAATCTCTTCTTGAAAAAGAACGGACTGTGACAACTGCAAAGCGACTTGGTGTCAAGGTAAAAGTATCAATTCGTTTAATGCTCCGTTAACGTTGAGAATCCCGGGACAGCAGGGAAAGGGTTAAATTAATATTAATAAAAAAGTTTGTTGCACATACCTGTCATACAAAGTGTCATTCGAAAATTTGAAAGGAATGAAAACTAAAAGTTCAAAATACACTTATTCGTGCTTGGCTGTGTTTTATCTTTTTCAAAGTAATGAGTATTCTCAGAATTCAATGAATACTCTCGGAGTGGAATTTCAGGAAATCAGATCAGGTGATCATCTTGCAGATAATCATAACCTCTCGAGTGCTAACATGTCGGTATATTGAAATGTCAGACTTTCTGATAGTACTCTTACCACCAACAATGAGGTGTGTTGGACGTCATACTATCAGAAAGTTTGACATCTCAACATACCAACACATTATGTCTAATCGTAATCTTATTCTATGACATGCAGGCATTCCCGTTCAGATTTAAAAGTGCAGTATGTAGATTACAGATATCATGCAACCACGTCACTAATGATGGAGCAAGGCAGGGACCAGCCGTGAGGGCGACTAGGGCGATTAAGTCGCCCTTCTAAGCCCAAAGTCGCCTAGAAAAATAGTTGGGGCGATTACAAGTCGCCCTCTAAAAATTGGCCAAAATGAGAAAAGGCTGAACTGAGTGATGCGAGGTTTACATGAAAACGAGTATTTTCAAAAATCGAATGTGCTCGAGTGTGATAAATGGGCATTTTAATTCGTCAAATAAACGTCCATTTATTTGAAATCACACGACAAGCAATTGTCCATTGTCGCTTTCGGCGGATTTTTTTTATTTCTATTTTGTTGCGTTCCAGTCGGAGCTTCAAGTGTCGAAACGAAAGTAAGTGACTTACGCGACTCAACAAAACAACCCAGTTTGAAAGTAGGTTACATCGCTTAGGATGCCGATAATGTATACACAACGGACGTATTTTATAACACATTATTTTCATTTCGATTTGCTGACGACTGTTAACTGTTGGGCTGTCTATTCCCAGAAAAACACGAATGGAATTGAAACACATGAAAAAAAGCTTTAGTGATGTCAAGAAAAGCTTTGTACAGGACACAAGTGTGCATGTGGACGATCTTGAAAAAGGGTCCTCCTAAACATCGGAATGACGCGGAATGACACCGGAATGCCATAAAAATGATGCGGAATGACATTTCTTTTACAAAATACTCGACCCCAGAATGTATTTTGTTTATTAACTAACAAAGTACCTCCCAAGCAACCTTCTTACATCTGGTCCTGTTCACACTTTCAGACTGAGGAAATTATTAGCTTAGTAGACTTTGTTGAAAGGCAACCACAGGAGGGTGATGGGGGATTGGCACGAAGAAGAGGTGAGGGGTCATGAAGGAGAAGGTAGCAGTGGGGGATTTTCAGTCAATAATTACATTGTGATTTTTTAACCTGGCACAGATGCATCATAGACAACTGGACCAGGATTATTTGTACGTTAATGGAGGACCATAAATTGAAAATATGAAGGGGCGGCGGGGGTGGTACATGAATATTCTTAATTTTCCCCACTTGCCTATGAAGTCTCCCTACATGACTCTGCAGTCTCCCTATTTTTTCTGGAGGGAGACTTGAAGTCTCCCTAAAATTCCCCCCTAGGCTGGTCCCTGGAGCAAGGATACAGGAAAGCATGAACAGTCATCTGACGATCTCACATTAAGAGTTACACTTATTAATATATCAAATTTCTTTACGCAAGAAATTTATTACATTTAGAAGTGCATTTCTTTCATCTACCACAACGTCCCTTGAATGGGTAAGTCTGTTTATGCAATGGCAGATTTAGGGCGTTCCCCCCACCCCCTCTATTTTCCAAAACTTAAAAAATCAGTTGTCTATTGGCCCCAAAAATCAATTAGATGTTCACTCCAAATGCCACCAAAATACTTCATTTGACAGCACATTCTAACAAATTTTCTGGGGGGAGAACACCCCCCTGCGCACACATGCCCCTAATGTTACTGGTGCCTTAACAACTTGCGCCAGATGACTTCGGCATGTGCACCCTATGACTGAAATATAACCACCCCCATTCAGAAATTCTTGGATTGCCTAGTCTTGTACATGAATGGAAAGTATGAAAGTTAAGGCATGAGCAAGATTAAAATTCAAATACACTGCCTGAATAGATTTGAAATTTAAAATTACTCATCCCTTTGCATCAGAGAATTTGTTTGCTTGGTTTATACCACAGAGTGGAATATGAAGTGGGATAACTATTGGCGTTGTTGGTAGAGTTTATACATTAGTGCTGCACAATATTCCAGAGAGAGTTATACCACACTATTTCGAATCAGTTCCAACAACAATAGAAATTGATGATGTTTGCAAAGAATTTCTTGGTCATGGAATTATCTGTATATGTCATTAATTAGGTTGTTGTTGTTGTTGTTCAGATGTCATATGCTGTACTAATTTAAATTCAACTTACATGTACGTAATTCGAGGTAATGTAGAGAAATTGATGGAAATACTGGGAAATAATTAAGAAGCTGTTCAAGTTGTGCACATTTTTGAAACATGTCGGGGGGCATAAAAACCGAAAACCGTCTATGAAAGGGAATCTTGTTTGATCAATTTCAATGTTGTGTATACATATTATGAGAATTGGTCAAAGGAAACTTGAGTCTGCGTAAGGCATAGGAATATGCTGATGGACAGATGGATGGATGGACAGAGTGATTACTATTGGGCTTCTGCCGAAAGTCAGCAGGGCCTAACAAACTTAGAGCATTAGTGATCAAGTTTTTACTAAACATATATATATATATATATATATATATATATATATATATATACTCATACATAACAGTTCCACCTTACATATGTACAGACCCAGTGACTGTAACAGACCTTTAACTGGTTGAGTGCTTAATTATTTATCAAAGGTGATTTGAAACATGGTTATTTTTTTCAAAGATATCATACTACCAGCAAGAGCATCCTTAGTTTAGCAAGATTTTGTTCATGAATAATTATATGGTTACAATTTATTGGAGAGTGCCAATAGCACTTTCCAATAAATTGCAACTAAACAATTTTGTATAACAAATTTTTCTTCCACTGCTGAGCAAACATCAACCTATTGCATACAGTGTAAGGCCACTAAAGTGGCTTCCAGCACTTTTCAATAGAGCCATGATAGTGGCTTCTAGCACTCAACAGTTAAATTACCCTAAAGTAACACCATTACATGCTGTGCCCAAACAAACAAAATGTGAGTAACTTAGAGTTATAATTTGAGCCAAAAAGTTAAAAAATTTATAGTAATTTATTTATTTTTTGTACTTACCAATGACCCAGACTTAGCTGGTGCTAAACAAAAATTTTGCCCCCCCCCCCCAATCCCCAAAATTTGCATCAAAAACCAAAAAATACATGTCCTATATGGTCCTCCATACATTTACTCTTCTGCACATGCGCAGGGTCAAGGAGGTCCCGAAATTGGCACCAATTATCATTCTTACAACCAGTGCCTGGTAAGCGTTATGTACTCAGCGGGGAGGTATGAGTTCCCAACTCCTGGGAGGGCCATCCCCGTCTGGGTCATTGGTAAGTAGAAAAAATATATAAATTACTATAAATTTTTTAACATTTTTATACTGTACCAATGATCCAGACTTAGCTGAATAGTAAACAGGCTGGAGGGCCTAGAACATAAAGGAAAATCCAATAAGCTCAATTATGTATAACAGAATATCCTCTCCAGGAGAAAAGAAGAGATAGGCTTTACATGTATCTTTATCTTTCCTATTTATAATAAAGAAGAAAGACACAATACCGATCAGTAATTGAGCATAATAATCAATGATCTCTATGAACATCCAGTATAACCCTTTATACTAATATTTTTAAAGGTAAGCCAATAAATAAAGGAAGTCCAGAGAAACGAGACTCTTTATACTCATTAAAAGTGTCCGAGGATTGTATATTAACACTTGTTTGACACATGACATATACAAATGCTTCACACCGAGCTACACTTTAAAAATATTACATGGATGAGTAAACATTAGCTTTACACTTTAAAACCATCCCGGTACCGACTCGGAATTACTGACGCTGGGGGAGGTATTCCCCCTTTTCACTATAAAGCAGGTGACCTAAGGGAACACCCCCCCTCCCCTTCCCCTTGCCCTGGGTCAAATACCCCAGAGCGAAGAGGGCAGCAGGACAGAGTCACTGCCGGCTCTTACTTCATGAGCTGAGATCTTGAGTGCCGACTGCTGAGAAGAAGATAATTTTTCATAAGCAGTACGAATAGTTAATTGAATCCATCTAGCAATAGAATGAACCATAATATCCTTTCTATTAGGCATCAAAGACAGAAAGAAACGCTTACGTCCCTTTCTGATGAACTCACATCTACGTTTGTAAATACGTATTGCTCTAACAGGACACAGTAAAGGCCTACGCCCATCAGATGATGGAAGGGCCTTAATAACAATAGGTTCAGGATACTTATTAGGAGCCTGATTCTTAGCCAAAAATCCAACATTGGTGGTAAAGGTAATAGTATTACCGACACTACAGAAGTGAGAATCCTCCACAGATAGTGCATGAAGCTCACTAACTCTTCTAGCAGAAGAGAAAGCTAAGAGAAAAGCTGTCTTATATGTTAAGAATTTGAAGTCCACTGTGTCAAGAGGCTCAAAAGGTGCTTCTTTTAGCTTAAGAAGAACCCAGGCCAAATTCCACTTCGGAATTAATCTAAAGGTTCTAGGTCTATTTATCGAAAAATTTCTAACTAACTTAGATAAAGAGACATTAGTTCCAATCATCAAGCTATCATGATGTGCATAGGTATCGGATAGCATAGACCTATAACCCTTAATGGTGATAGGCTGCAGATTAATCTCATCAAACAAGTATACTAGAAAGTTTGCAATGTCTGGAATGGAAGGATCATAAATATCTACGGAATGATCCCCACACCACTGACAAAAGACCCTCCACTTAGCAGCATAGTTTAGTGAAGAGGAGGTCCTCCTACAGTTAGAAATCGTGTCCACTGCTCGTCCTGTAAAATGTTTTCCGTGCAAGAAGGACCGTAGAATGGAAATACGTGAAGGTTTAGACCTTGCGGATTGTGATGGAGGATGCACGATTTCCCTTGCGAAAGATCTTCCTGTTGAGAAAGCTTCCTCGGCATGTCCCACAACAGACACCTGAGTAGATTTATCCACGGTCTCTGTGGAGACAGAGATGCTACCAACACAATCTTGCATTGCGATTGTTTTATCTTGAGCAATATCTGCTGAATCAACGGCGCTGGAGGATACGCGTATCCTATCATTCCGTCCCAAGAGATCGAAAGAGCATCTACTGCAAACCCTCGAGTATCCGGACAAGGTGACACATACGTCTGCAACTGATTGTTGAGGTGAGTCGCAAATAAATCTATCATTGGCCGTTCCCATTGGTAGCAAATCTGATTGAATACTTGCTTGTTGAGAGTCCATTCTGACGGCAACAGGCGACCCCTCCGTAAAAGGGAGTCTGCTAAGACGTTCAGACGACCCGGAATATGACAGACCGAGAGAAGAATCTGATGTTCTAGTACAAACAGAAGAATTCTTTCCGTAAGATTGAGCAACGGAATGGAATGAGTGCCACCCTGGTTCCGAATATACGCAACTACTGTCGTATTGTCAGACATAATTTGCACATGTGCATTCTGAATAACGTCTATCCAATGACGTAGAGCAAGCCAAATTGACATCATCTCTTTGATGTTGATGTGCTTGCTAAGAAACTGCAGATCCCAAAGACCCTGGCACTTCAAATCCGATGGGCTCAGTGTCGCGCCCCAGCCTGTTTGACTGGCATCCGTCATAATCGTAAAAACTCGGACCTGGCAACTGCAGTGGAACTCCCTGAGTTAACCACTGTATGTCTGCCCAAGTCTGAATCTCTTGTTTCACTTGGCTTGACAAGAGGATGTCCGTCTCGAGCGAATGAATCTTCACTCTCCAATTCTGAGTCAGATAGACCTGGAGAGGACGAGTGCGTAGCCGCCCCATTGGAATGAGATCCGTGGCAGCTCCGCACAGACCTATTAGTCTCATGAATTCTCTCGCTGTAACTTTGTCTGAGTGAAGACAATAGCGAGCGTAACAATTGACCAATTGCGCTCTGGTTAATGGCAGATGAACAAGATTGTTGTGTGTCTCGAAGCTCATTCCCAGGTGGGTGAATGACTTGGACGGCACCAGATCCGACTTCTCTTCGTTTACTATAAAACCGAGACGTCGGAGCAATAGAAGCAGATTCTGCATGTCGTTCTGAAGCGTTAACTCGTTGCCGTATCTCTGAAGAATATCGTCCAGGCAAGTCGACGTTACCGCAAGCGAATGAGCTCGGAAATGAGTCATTACCGAGTTCATTAATCGAGTGAAAGCCTAGGGCACTAGATTCAGACCAAAGCACATCGCTCGGAACTGATAAACAACACCTAGGACAGTGAAGCGAAGATACTTTCTGAACACCGGATGTACCATGACGTGAAAGTACACATCCTTGAGGTCTATGCTCGCAACACAGTCATTCACTCGAATGCTCGCTCTGACTGACCGAATGGTCTCCATATAAAACTTTGGAGCCACGATCAGCCTGTTTATCCAGCGTAAGTCGATCACTGGACGGAACGAGCCGTCTGGCTTCGGAACCAGAAAGAGATGGCTGTAGAAACCTGGAGATTCCTGGTTTTCTACGACGTCTATCGCGTTCTTCTTTAAAAGAGACTGGACCTCTGATAGAAGTGCCGTTCTTTTCTGACAATTTGACGGAAGCTGAGTCCATCTTGGACTTCGAGTTAATGGAGGTTTGCCTTTGAAGGACAGTTTTAGTCCTTCCGAAATAACCCCTCGAACCCAAGGGTCAATTGCTTGAGAAACTCGACAGTCTTCCGCCCACCAGAACGCGACAGAGGTCTAGACCATCACCTCCTGGATCTGCGAGGCTTGCGGAAGGAGAAACTATGTCCTCCGCGACCAGCACCTCGCCCCGTCGGCCTAGGGGCGTCTGACCGGTTATTTCGGCCAGCGTAACGGCCCCTACACGAGTCGCTACTCTGCCGGTCTCTAGAGTAAGACCTAGAGGACGCATAGGAACCTCTATAGGAACTTCCCCTGGATGAACATATCCTGGAAGTGCCTGGCCTACTCCTGTCTGCTGGTTCCGATTTCTTGGAAGCAGACTTAAACAGCAGAGAGTCCGAAGCTTTCTTTGTTAATTTATCATATATATCAGAAAGCTTGCCACTGAACAGAAACTCTACAGAGACCGGAGCGACTCTAAGAGAGTTTTTCACCTTACTGTTCACGCGTGTGGAAGTAGCCAGGGCCGCATCATGTCTAGCTAACTCCAGATTTGCCACTGAAAGGGCGGAGTTATACGTGGAAAAAGCTATGGCCCTGGACAGAGCTCTTAATGACGTTTGTACGTCTTGAAATTCTGGTCCTTCAAAGCGTAATGACAACGCTCTAGTAAGGTGATCTGCGTAGGAAAGAGCGTCTAAACCAGCTCTGTTAGACGATATCGTCGTTTCCATCGTTGACGACGGAAGTGACATAGACGACGGCATGGATATATCAAGGTCTTCAGCCTGGTCGTCTAAACGCAGAGGAACTCTGGATGCCCTGACCTGCTGTATCAAACTTGTTCCTTTGATTAATAAACGGCAGCTGTAGAGCAGATGCCGGTAGGAAGGCTGACTTGCCCATCTTGTTGGCAAGTTTATCAATAGCGTCATTCAATAATTCAAAAATCCGAGAGACATTCTTGGATTGTGACGGAAATTCCAGGACAATGTCCCTAAACCGATTAAAAAAATTGGTGTCCAGTGGCGCTATCACCCTCCTATCCGGCTGCGCAGCATTTTGGTCCGGCGGAACAACTTCTGGAAGGTAATGCCGGATGAATTCTACGGTTATTTTATGTTGTTCCGAAAGGGAAATATCTAATTCATCGGAATCCCTTTCGCCATCCTGCCAGACCTCATGTAAATCTCAGTCGTCCGCATCCAATACAGCGGCGGAACCTACCGACCCAGCATCGTCTGACATTTCATGTTCCGACAGAGGCTCTGCCAGTTGCTGGGATGCTGCGATTATCTTTGCTATCTGTGATAGCACATCCGTTACGGAGGCCTGGGGAGCCGTGGTCTTACTGGATTTAGCCACCGGAAGCTCCCTGGATGTTGCATCCTGCATACATCTTTTATGCGAACGTCCGGATGAAGAAGGCCTCGTATCCCTGGCTACCGGATGGCGTGACCTGGTCGCCGTGGAATCCCTGGTTGGCGAAGCTGACTGTAATTCACTGGTCACGTAGCCAAGGTGCGGTCGAGTGTGCTGCTGTGAGGATACGGAAGCCTTATAGGTAGCCTCGCCGGACTGCCTATATACCGGAGCATGCCGAGCGGCGGACGTATGCTCCGACTGCGTAATGCTACGGACTACCAACATCGGGTCCCAGATGCTGCTGTATGAGAGAGGGACCTCTTTCGCTTGCAGCCCGTGCCGAGCTGGACAAGCTAAACACCGGACTGTCAGGCTTCCTCCGATCCATCCTCCTTTCCGTCGTCACTGGGTGTGCACGTGGATGTTTTATAGTGCTCGCAACACCCGACTCTCTCTTCTGGACAGCAACAGATGAACCCGGGTGCTGCCCCATTCGGTGAATGGATGCAACCCCGGTCAAGCTAGCGGACGTCAACCCCTTCAGGTTCCTTTCGGGTAATTGACGAATCTCCATGAGCACTTTTGCCGCTAGCTCTTTGCTTGTATGTGACGACGGAGGCACACTTCTGGACAACATCACGGAAATATCACCCTGTTCTTGTTCCTCTGAAAAAGAGAGTGAAATACTAGAGTGACTCTGTGGAGAAAGAACTGGCATGGACCTTTCTCCAGGAACAACATACCGTGACACACGTTTCCAACATTTGTCATCCCATTTGAAACACATAGAACAAAGATCAGTGCGAGTACAGAGAGAACAATTAATACAGAGATCATGAGAATCATATGAAGATTTCCTCCTATTACAATTTGAACAATAATCATTCCTTGTGAAATGTAAACAATCATAGTACTCGCACTAATCCTTGAAAGTAAAGGTACATAATACAACAATCCATTATATTCATTAATAAATAATGATTCGAAAAGAAAAAAAATTTTCAAAAAAAAAATTTTTTTCAGAAGAGCCGAAGTTCCCAAAGGGAACCCTGAGAACAATGGATCCCAAAAAAGCTTAAGTGTGAACAAAAATTTAAATTCATTTTGAAAAAATTAATGAGACACTTACGGACAATAATAATGTATCTTACTATGAATAAGAGATGCAGAAGACAAATAATCACTATCAGCAGTAACTGTTGTCAACCTAAGCAAAAGTGTCAACAAACCGGAAACATGACTCCTGGCACTGAACAAACCTGGCCCGAAATCAGTTACCAATTAAAACACTATCTGATGCAAAACAGAGGCTTCCAGAGAAGAAACTGTAGAACATCAGATGGTAGATGCAGACCAAAACGCCTAAACACCCCTAGGGTTAGGACGTAAACATGGGGAAAAAACAGAAATAATTCTGTTACCAAGCCAAAACTTCCAAGAAATTTTAGTAATAAACATTACAAAAAATAAGCCAAAACATGGGAGAATAGCTAGGGGGGAATAAGGAAGGTAGGGAGGAAACACTGATCAAACAATGGTACTTCATAGCAAGAATGATAACATCAGGGCTATGCCTTGAAAAAAGGCAACTAGAAATAATTTCATAAAATAATTATAAGTTACAGCCCTGAACATTTTCTTGCACTATTTTCTCCTCTCCTCCTTATGTATCCTCTTTATTTCCACCATTCCTCTCATCAAAATGTGTCTGGCATCATGAAAACTGAGATTTGGAAGCACAAATAACAGAGAAGTTTAACTGTTTAGAGGGCCAAACAAAGAATGATAATTGGCGCCAATTATTTTGGGACCTCCTTGACACTGCGCATGCGCAGAGGAGTAAAGGTATGGAGGACCATATAGGACAAGTATTTTTTGGTTTTTGATGCAAATTTTGGGGTTTGGGGGGGGGGGGGGAGGCAAAATTTGTGTTTGGCCCTGAATTAAGGAGTTTAGCACGAGCTAAGTCTGGGTCATTGGTACAGTATAAAAATATTAAGCTCCGCAAGCAATATTTTTGCACAACAAATGACAATCGAACACACAGAAAAAAGATCTATAAAATACCACAGGAAAGCAACTCTTCCACACATTTCCAGTGTATGAATCACTTGCAGTGTTTTATCCCCCGGATATATGCAGAAGGGTAACTTTAAGACAATGTTTCACCACTCTTACCTTACTGCCTGCCCGAATAACTGACATGAAGTTAAATTCAAACACATGTGAAAAACATCAGGCACAAAACTTCAAGTCTTCCTTCAATGAAAATTCTCTCATCGGGCGAAACCATAGTTTGCATGATGGGTTTGTGGTGTGCCAAATCTAAAGGCCTGATATGGAAAACGAAAGAAATATTTGAATACTTCAAACACATACTTGAATCCTAAAATCTACTAGTAAGACCAATCTTGGTGGCAAAAATGTTTTTCTGACTTCATTTTGCCTATGCAAGACTGACTTCAACAATTCCTATCTCTTTTGAACAAGATATTTGAAACAATATTATTATTTAGTGGTGTTTAATGTCTCTCTCAGCATCTAATGACCCCAAAACAAGAATGAAGTCACATCAAGCCAATTATTAACATCTATGTTGCACACTTTAGAGGACTTCCATCACAGGTACTTGTTACTTTATGAGAAACCAAGACAGAAAGGCCAAATCTCCACCTGCATTTTGAAAGCTATGCTATAGAAAGCTCTAGTATTTTGAGATCAGTAAGCAATAGATTAAATAGAGAGTAATCATATGATTGGACTGGTTATGTGAAATAATTCATGAGAGGTGAGGGGCGTTGTACAAACACGAGTGCGTGAATGCGCATAAGTGTTTTACAATATAGTTCCTCACCTCGAATGAATTATTTCATGTAACCAGTCCAGTCAAGCGATTAACGGTCAAAACCAGCCAGCGCTGTTTTCAAAAATCGCCAATTAATTTTCATTATTTTTTCATTTTTTGTCTCCAAAACATAGATTATGACCCCTCATTGGAATGAGCTCATTCCAATGAGGGGTCATAACCAATGTTTTTGAGACAAAAAATGAAAATAATAGTTATTCAAGAATTTTTTTTGCAAGTGTTGTCTGCTTTTCATGTTAGGTAAAGGGTTAAAAAAAAACCAACAATGAATGAAGTCCCCATTACACCTACGGCAAAGCGTCTTCGTTTGCGTGCATGGATACATGACACAATTGTTGATTGCATAATTCACTTACGAAGTTATCGTTTATAATCAAACCCGGAAATCCCAGTAAATCACACTTTGGAAAGTAATAACTTTCTATACTGGGTAAAATTAAACTAATTTGAACCATAATCTTTAAACGCTTAATTCTGACTCAGATCACTTTTTCCAGCTTACAGAACAGGTGCTCCAACATGTTGTTGCTGGGTAAATTCAAAAGTTATCAGGGCCAAAATGAATTCCAACCCACTAACTACTGTTCAAGTTATCACATAAACAAACTTCTGGACGGAATGGGAAGATGGATGGAGAGATACAGCCGGATGAACCTCTACACAATATCCTTTCCCTGCTTGGGGAATAATGCCTTGTCCACTTCCCTGCGGGGGAATAATGCCCTGTCCCGTCTTGGAAGTTTGCAAGTTCACTAGTGTAGAAGTAACAAGCATCACTAACACAGCTATATCTAAATCAATGAAAGGATACAAAACTTACTCAGATTTTGGTCTGTTTCTTGCTCTGTTTCTTGATTTGGTGCGACTACTTGCAGATGATCTACTTGAGCTTGAGCTGGAACTCCTAGATCCTGAACTCCCAGAGCTGTCTCCAGATGAAGAACTTCCGGATGATGATGATGACCTGGATCTACTTCTGGAACCTGATGAACTAGAACTACCACTGTAAATAGAGGTTAGTCATTGCCTGAATATTAAAACTTCATGTACATCAGGGTTTCCACTATGCAGACATGGGATACCATCAACGGCCCTATTCCTGTCTCTGACTTTCCCCTAAACAAAAGGTATTTGTAAGGCTATCATCAAAGACACTCGTAAGGCTCGCATCAAAGGTAGAGAATTATAAGGAACAAGGAACAGCAAATGAAAGTGTCAATGACACTGTAGCTCAACTTTTTTAAGACATGTACATGTATAGTTTGTGACACAGCAATGACACACATCCAGGTAATAACCTGATAATAAAGGTACATGTAGAGTATTATAAAGGTCTCTACATAAATACTGACCGTTATTTATTATATATTTATTGGTGTATACGGTCACATACTTATGCACAATGGCTAATCAGGCCTGGCATTCTAGAAAATCAAGGAGTGCAAAAAATTGCCCCCCTCGGATTGCCTAGGAGTGCAATTGCACACGCAAATTTCAACGCATGTGCAGGAATGCTATTTTGGCTTAAATAGTCTTGGAAGTTATTACTATGTTAACTGGCCAAGGTGAGTGGCCATTGTACTAACTTATATGTGTCCAATTAAATACTATTGAATAGTAAGTATTTGGACACATACAATTTATCTCATTATTATCCATGGCAGAATAAGTGTCATTTAATTAAAAAGTGACTGCCTTCAGCACAGTAACGGTGACACCTGGGAAAAAATACAGGCGTGTGAAAAATCACACTCGCAGTCGCTGTTTCCATTTCATGAGTGTGAAAAATTGTAGGAGTGTGATTTTTTCCGAAGATCAGAAATAGTTGCTCACATTCTTTACTTTAATTGTAATCAGAAAGAAATAGAATTTCATTTGATAATTTTTCCTGTTGTTTATTCAAAGCCCACGGGTTTGACTTGGAACACGAAATGATAGTGCTCAAAATACAGATGCCGTATCCATGAAATGCACAGCATGAAGTTCCTGTCAGTAGGCTGCAGTGTGCAAGGATTCACAAGTGTTAACTTCCCAACTGGAACTTTTTGTTCTCTGAGTCAATACCAGGTTCTGAATAGAGCACCATTTAGCAGTATTGTCTTTCTTAGGAGAAAAAATCACCGTTGAAATAAGTTCTGGAAAACACACCGCTGTATTCATGGAGTAACTTCAGTTCAATGGCAAACGGACCTTTTTTTGTTATGTCAATGAGTGATAAAGGGGGGCACCATTTTACATGGGTGTGCTTGAGATTGTCTGACCTGATTATGTTTGGGAGATGAATTCGGCCGAAACGGATTTCATAATTCAAAATGAAAGTGTCAATGACACTGTAGCTCAACTTGTTAAGACAAAGACATGCACATGTATAGTATGTGACACAGCAATGACAAACATCTAGGTAATGACCTGATAACAAAGGTACATATAAAGTATTGTAATGGTCTGTACATAAATACTGACCGTTGCCTGTAACAAATGTATAGGTAAAGTATTGTAAAGGTGGGTGACAGTCAGATGCTAAACTAGAAAAGAAATCTTAGTCCCAGAGTGGGTCTGACTGAACCCCAAAATATTTGTTCTCATAGCACAGTGATAACAAAGGCACCCCAAAACACACTCGTTCCTGTCCCAAGGTGAAAACAAAGGTACCCAAGAAGTTTTGTGAAGATCAATTCATAAATACGAGGTGTATAGAACTTGTGACAAAAAACTGATTGGACCTAATTTTGGTACAAAATGGCCACTAGCAGCCATCTTGAATTTTGGACCGTACCCAGAAACACTCATTCTCGTCCCAAGGTGATAACAAAGGTACCCAAGAAGTTTTGTGAAGATCGGTTCATAAATACAGCCTCTACCCTGAGCCGTATTGACATGTGTGCTCACATTGTGCAAGTAGCACTGAATAAGTCAAAGTTCATCTAATTTGCATAATTTCTGCACGAAAAAAAAAAAACCCTTAGAATATGTGATGTATTCCATGTTACTAAACATTCATACAAAAATTTATTCAAATCAGAACTTTCATACAGAAGTTCTGTACAAAAGACTGATTGCACTAATTTTAGTACAAAATGGCTGCTGGTGGCCATCTTGAATTTCGGACCACACCCAAAAACACTCGCTCTCATCCCACGGTGATAAGGTTCGTAAAGATTGGTTCATAAATATGGCCTCTAGTCTGAGCTGTATAGAAGTTGTGTACAAAAAAGTGATTAGACCTAATTTCGGTACTAAATGGCCACTGGCAGCCATCTTGAATTTTAGACCGCACCCAGAAACACTCGTTCTCGTCCCAAGGTGATAACAAAGGTACCCAAGACATTTCGTGAAGATCAGTTCATAAATACAGACTCAAGTCTGAGCCGTATTGACATGTGTACTTAATGTGTGTAAGTTGCACTGAAATATCAAAGTTCATCTAATTTGCATAATTTCTGCACGAGAAAAAACCCCGTATTATATGTGATGTATCCCATGGTACTAAACATTCACACAAAAAATTATTCAAATCAGCGCTTTCATATGGAAGTTCTGTGCAAAAATCTGATTGCACCTAATTTTGTACAAAATGGCTGCCATCGGCCATCTTGAATTTCGGACCAGACGCCAAAACACTCGTTCTCCTCCCACGGTGATACCAAAGGTACCCAAGAAGTTTCGTAAAGATCGGTTCATAAATACGGCCTCTAGCCCGAGCCGTATTGGCATTTGCACTTACAGTGCTGAAATTAACACCAAAAAACATCAAAATTAGTCTAATTTGCACAATTTACGCACGAGAAAAAAACCCGTATTATATGTGATGTACCCCATGGTACTAAACATTCATACAAAAAATTATTCAAATCAGAGCTTTCATATGGAAGTTCTGTACAAAAAACAGATTTCTGCATCATTGGTACAAAATGGCGGCTGGCAGCCATCTTGAATTTCGGACCGCACCCAAAAACACTCGTTCTTGTCCCACGGTCATAACAAAGGTACCCAAGAAGTTTCGTAAAGATCGGTTCATAAATACGACCTCTAGCTCGAGCCATAGCCAATTGTTGACGTACGGACAGACAGACAGACGGACGACGGACCATGACAATAGCTCAAATTTGACTTCGTCAAAGTTGAGCTAATAAGAAGCTGACTGTTTCCAATAATAATATGCACTGTCAACTCATCAGACTGTGTGACAATATTGCAGGTGTGCAATAAATTGCCTGCCTCAATTTTTTTTAGGTGTGCAGTAGGCATGCTGCACGCCTAAAGAATGTCTGGCCTGGCTAATCGTGAACGTGACAGTTTTTACGGGTGGAGGAAGCAGGAGTACCTGGAGAGAACCACTGAGCAACGCCGAGCAGGTGCCAGCTCCCCAACATCGTAACTCCACACTGCAGCACAGGCAGGGTTAGATTGGTTGAATACATGCGCACCATCGACATACTGACCGTAGCCTGTAACAAATGTAATGTATTGTAATGGCCCTATTCCTCTCGCTGACTTTCCCCTAAACAAAAGGTATTTGTAAGGCTATCATCAAAGACACTCCTAAGGCTCGCATCAAAGGTAGTGAATTATAGGGATCAAGGAACAGTAAATGAAAGTGTCAACGACACTGTAGCTCAACTTGTGTAAAACATGTACATGTATAGTATGTGACACAGCAATGACACACATCTAGGTAATGACCTGATAACAAAGATACATGTAAAGTATTGTAAAGGTCTGTACATAAATACTGACTGTAGCCTGTAACAAATGTACAGGTAAGTATTGTAAAGGTGGGTGACAGTTAGATGCCCCTAGCCAGAGCCTTATTGAAATGCGCACTTACTATGTATAAGCAACACTGAATAAATCAAAGTTTGTCTAATTGGCCACTGGCGGCCAACTTGAATTTCAGACAACACCCAAAAACACTTGTTCTCATCCCAAGGTGATAACAAAGGTACCCAAGAAGTTTAGTGAAGATCGGTTCATACATACAGCCCCTAGCCTGAGCCGTATCGATGTGTACTTACTGTGTAAATGTAGCACTGAATAAATCAAAGTTCATCTAATTTGTATATTTTCTGCACGAGAAAAAAACCTGTATTATATGTGATACATTCCATGTTACTAAACATTCAATACGAAAATTTATTCAAATCAGAACTTTCATACAAAAGTTCTGTACAAAAAAACGATTGCACTAATTTCGGTACAAAATCACTGTTGTGGTCATCTTGAATTTCGGACCGCACCCAAAAACACTTGTTCTCGTCCCATGATGATAACAAAGGTACCCAAGAAGTTTCGTACAGATCGGTTCATAGATACAGTCTCTAGTCTGAGCCATATTGAATTGTTGACAGACGGACGACGGATGATGGGCCATGACAAAACATTAAATTTAACTGTATCAAAGTTCAGCTAAAAATCAACCAGACTCAAAACCTTTTTTACCAAGTTGCAATAATCTTGACTATAGAATGACAGGATCTGGTGATAGGTTAGATGGCATACACACATGATTTTGGTTGGGGCCCTTGGCCCACATTGGTAAGTTTTGTGTATACTCTGAAGACAGCTATTTTAACATGTACATGGCATAGTTCCTCCACTCAGGCATCTCAGATGTGCATTTCAGGCAGATGAAATTTTGCGGCTGGTAATGGTGAACCAAAGGATCCGATGGGGTGACAATGATTTTAGAGCATAGAAAAAAATTGCCTAATTGGCCATTGGCATGTGGTGGTTGGGGGTTATAGTAGTCAAATTTTTTCCGCATGTAGTCATTCTAAATCCTTCACAATGCATTTTGGAGCAAAGAACAAAAATTGCCTAAATGTTGGGGGTGTGGGGGGAAGGGAGGCGGGGCAATAACTCTGACAATTTTTATTGGATAATGGTGGTCATCAAACTTGAGGTAGACACTTTCGTTCCCAAAGAGTTATATACCAAAAAAATTTGATATTTGGTTACTAATGTTTAAGTTATTCCATAAACAAGCATCACAAAGTAATTTTTAACAAAGGGCAATAACTCTCGTAATTTAAATCGAATATCGCTGTTCATCAAATTTGACGTAAACATTGTTGCTGTAGAGACATTTACAGAAAAGAATTGTAATTTGTTAACTATTGTTCAAGTTATACAATAAACAAGCATTACATGATATTTGTTATTAAACAATGGACAATAACTCCCATAGTTTTCATCGGATATCGCTGGTCATCGAACTTGATGTAGACATTGTTGCTGTAGAGACATATGCCAAAAAGAATTGGAATCTTAACTATTGTTCAAGTTATGCTGTAAACAAGATTTACAGAATATTTTTATAACAAAGGACAATAACTCCCATAATTTTCAAGAGATATCGCTGGTCATCAAACCTGACATAGACATTATTGCTATAGAGACATACACCAAAAAGAATTGAAATCTGTTAACTATTGTTCAAGTTATGCCATAAACAAAAGTCCAAGCACGATCAACAGAACAGGGTATTATTGCTTCAAATAAACACATTCAGTGAACTGAACAGCAATAAAAATTTCCAAAATTAAAAACAGATCAAATGTCGAGGTCACCATGTGCTGTTGAAGGGTTTGACAAAAATTAACACATCGACCTGCACAGTATCAAAGTGTTCCAATATTCGATTTTATTTTCCTCAAACACTGCATGTGGGGAGGACAGGCTTTAAATGAAAGTGTCAATGACACTGTAGCTCAACTTGTTTAAGACATATACATGTATAGTATGTGACACAGCAATGACAAACATCTAGGTAATGACCTGATAACAAAGGTACATGTAAAGTATTGTAACGGTCTGTACATAAATACTGACCGTAGCCTGTAACAAATATATAGGTAAAGTAATGTAAAAGTGGGGTGACAGTTAGATGCTAAACTAGAAAAGAAATCTTTTAAGTCCCAGAGTGGGTCTGACTGAACCCCAAAATATTTGTTCTCATAGCACAGTGATAACAAAGGCAAACCAAAACACTCGTTCCTGTCACAAGGTGATAACAAAGGTACCTCAAGAAGTTTTGTGAAGATCAGTTCATAAATACAGACTCTAGCCCGAGCCGAATTGACATGTGCACTTGCTGTGTATAAGTAGCACTGAACAAATCAAAGTTCATCTAATTTGCATAATTTATGCACGAGAAAAAAACCCGTATTATATGTGATGTATCCCATGTTACTAAACATTCACACAAAAAATTATTCAAATCAGTGCTTTCATATGGAGCTCTGCACAAAAATCTGATTGCACCTAATTTTGTACAAAATGGTTGCCAGTGGCCATCTTGAATTTCAGACTGGACCCCAAAACACTCGTCATCCCTTGGTGATAACAAAGGTACCCAAGAAGTTTCGTAAAGATCGGTTCATAAATACAGCCTCTAGACCCAGCCATATTGGCATATTTGCACTTACAGTGCTGAAAGTAACACTAAATAAATCAAAGTTAGTCTAATTTGCATAATTTATGCACAAGAAAAAAACCCGTATTATATGTGATGTATCCCATGGTACTAAACATTCATGCAAAAAATTATGCAAATCAGAGCTTTCATATGAAAGTTCTTCGCAAAAATCTGATTGCACCTAATTTTGTACAAAATGGCTGCCAGCAGCCATCTTGAATTTTGGACTGGACCCCAAAACACTTGTTCTCGTCCCACAGTGATAACAAATGATAACAAAGGCACCCTAGAAATTTCGTAAAGATCGGTTCATAAATACGGCCTCTAGCCCTAGCCATGTGTACGGTGCGACGGACGGACGACAGGCCATGACAATACCTCAAATTTGGCTTTGCCAAAATTGAGCTAAAAATACATAAATTACTTTAAATTTTTTCATATTTTTATACTGTATACCAATGGTCCAGACTTAGCTGAATCGTAAAAAGGCGGAGGGCCTAGAACTTCCGAAATAGTAGATCAACATAGATCAAATCCTTCAATCCATGATGAAGAAAATTAGAATAATTAGAATTTACATGTATGTCTCTTTATACCATAATATAGGAGACATATCCTAATATGGATCCCAATTATGTAAATCCTAAATCTGATCATGAAATCATGCTTATTAGGATGTAGTTCACAATTTTTAAAGCTAGTCTGGACGAAGCCCTAAAAATTAGGATGGCATATTTGAGAATGAGAAAAAATTGCCCACAAACCTACGCCATACAATAATACTGCAGCTGAATGCCGAATATAGAACGGATAAAACAGCTTCCTTCATAGTTACATACCCAATAAGTCAGAGAAGTGGAGAAAATGACCCCCCCCCCCCCCCCCAACCCTTTTTTTGAACAAATCTTCAAAAGAATTCTAATTCATGTCGAAACCTCCTCACCCACATTACTTAATCATTGCTGGTCCAGACAGCAAAAATATAGTAACCGCAAGGCTTCCTCACATCTGACATACTCTGTTGCTTCACTAAGAGCGGAGAATGACATGAAGAACAAAACTTCCCCTGAAGAAGAAGGCCCTCTTGCGGAGGAAGCTTCTGGCGAATGTTCAATAACAGACACTTGAAAAAACTGATATGCTATTAGCAGGAATCACCCTGACTGTTTAACCTCAATGTAATCAACAGAAACAAATGAATTGAAGGATATACGTATCCTATCATTCATTCCCATGAATATGGCTGAGCGTCAATTGTATGCGCTCAAATGCCTAACACTGGCGACACAAATGATGGAAACTATTATTCCTGTGCGCCGCAAACTTAACTACCCTGAAGCGATCCTACATAAGATGAGCAATACTGTTAGAATAAGCCCAAGATGCTGCCAGCACTCTAACTTCATGCGCTGAAATCTTAAGCACTGACTGCTGATTGGAAGATAAACTTTCCTACGCAGTACGAATAGATAATTGAATCCATCTAGCAATAGAATAAACCAAAATGTCCCTTCTATTGGAAATTAAAGACAAAGAGAAGTGATTTCTTCTCTTCTGATAAACTCTGATCTGCGTCTATAAATACATGATCGCTAATAATATAAATTCAATGATGTAGCGTAAACAATAAGACATCATTTCTGAATATGTGGTCTCCAAGAACTGAGGGTCCCAAGAACCCTGCTTAGAGAGACCACCAGACTCAGGATTATAACCCAATATATGAACTCACGTCCGTCATAATTGATAAAACCGTTGAATATATGCCCAAACTTGACCTTATGTTAAAAGATCCGCTAAAACAAAACAGGTCTAGAGCGAAAAATGTCTACCACTCCAGTTAAGAATAACTGGAGGGGACGTGTGCTTAAGCGACCCATCGAAATAACATTTGTAGCCGCTCCGCACAACCCCATCCGACGCATAAAATATTCTGCTGTTAATGCGTCTGATAAAAGACAAAAGCGAGCCTAACAACTGGCTAATTCGATCTGTGAAACAACAGACGAACCAGCTTGTTGAAAATGAATTGTAGGATACGTGTATCCTATCATTCATTCCAAGAGACATTATCTAATTCATTCTTCCAGGCCTGGCAATTTCAGGAGAGCGATTTTTTAGCTCTCCTTACTGCCTTCCTGAAAGAATTAAGGAGAGCGAAAAATTGCCCTCCTAAATATTTTTGTCTGGGATGATTGAGATTACATGTATTATGCTCACATTAAATTTTTGTTGTAAAGCAAAAATGTAATTTAACTTCGAAGTCACATAACATCACGTAATTTCATTTTGAAAGTGGTTTAGTGGTAAAAAAAGGTAATGGCTGCAACCATACCCTAACACGGTTGCAATCATTTGAAGTAAAATGGGTCAGAGCAATATTTTTTTTTTTTCTGTCAGTTTCAAGTTCAACAACTGACATCACAGTTTGAGGGGTAATTATTCAAGGAATATTGACACTATAATATACTACCATTACTACTATCCTGTCACTATCCTGTCACTTGAAGCACTTGCACCAGGATGTGACTGTAGATTCAAGCAGACCTGTTGTCCAAGAAAGTCATACGCCTACCACTACCACCTTCAACCCCCCCTTGGGGGTTGAAGGTGGTAGTGGTAGGCGTATGACTTTCTTGGACAACAGGTCTAGGTACACACACAGGTCTTGTCAAGTGTGTGTTCGGTTGTTGAGTGAGACATCTAGATGTCTAAGAGATTTCGCTTTATCTTAGTAAAGTTAATAAAATCACTGATGTAGTCTGTTGGTTTCAGTTTCAATGGGTTCGTTCAACTGGATACTTAAAATGTTGTGTAAAGCTAATTGCTCTCCTAAGCTGATTGAGGAGAGCGATTTTTTGCCCTCCTGCATTTTTCAGAATGCCAGGCCTGTTCTTCAAGTGATCTAAAGAACTATACTCGCCAGATCGGTGATCATACGAATGCTCGCTTTTTCAACTGAATGATTATCAAAAATAACCTAATTATCCATTTCCAGTCAAAATCGGTCGCACCAAGCTCTAGAAGAGCCTCAAGCCACCGGCTCAGGGGCGTCTGATCAGACATCTCTAACAGACCTAAACCCCCTACCCAAGAGGTTGTATAGTCGACCCTAAAGTAATTATATGAGGGTCACCCATACCTTCGCTAAGAGTCCTTATAGATGATCTGAGTCTAGGACATCCTCTCCTACTCTTTCTGCTGTTGTTAGTCGATTAGACCCCAACTTAAAGAGCAGAGTATCGATGCTTTCTTGTAGCCTAATCCTACATAAATGAAAGCTTATCGTCAAAGACTTAGTGTCTGGAAAACCAGAGCCACCTGTAGAGAGTTTTCCACCCAGACATATATTAAGATGACGACGCAAGGCCTCATCACATCAGAATAACTCCCAATTAGCAACTGTTAAGACAGAGATAAGATTGATAAATAGGTCTGGAAAGAATTTTAAAAGAGGAACAAACGTCCACAAAACTCCTTTCCATATAATAGACATTGTGCCACAGTACTTTAAAGTGAAGTACATAAGACCGAGAGTCTAAATGCGCTCTGAATAAGAAAATATCTTCTCGATTGTGTCCGAGCCACCAGCAAAATGATGAAGGTAAGGTCACAACTAAGCCCTTAACCTGCTCATTCAAACGTCAAGAAACTCTCAACACATCTTCCCCTGCCGTTTTTAAAATGTATGTGTTACAAAAAACGGTTAAATATACAGAAGATGATGATAGGAAACCGTATTACTTCTTCCCACGGGAAGTTGAATATGGCGTCGTCTAAACAATCAAAGAACTGTGACACCAGTGTGGACTTAACCGGAATAGACCTATTGTCCTCTTTGTCCGGATGAAGTCAGCGTTTACAACACTAGCAGTTTCTTACAAATAATAGCAGTATTGTGATACACTGGAACAAGTTCAAGGTAGCGATAATGGATCATCCATATCCTCCATGAGCTGTTCCGAAAGGGAAGGATAATCTTCCTCCGTATCTCTTTCATCATTCGTCTAAATTCGTTAAGAGTCACGGTCAAACGGAATCTGAACACACAGAAGACTATACCGACCGAGCACCATCCAACAGCTCAAGCTTTGAGACTGACGCTGAGTGCTACTGCATTAGCAGGAATACTGCGATGAGCTGCGCTATCTGCGATAGCAAGTCCGTTACAGAGGCCTGAGGAACAGTGATCATGTATTGCTTGTCTGCCAGCAGCTCCTGGGACAGCATGTCCGAGATGGCTCTTAACTGCAGACGTCCCGAGGAATGAAGCCTCATCTCCTTGGCGACTAGATGGTGTGACTTTCTTAACAAAAAGTGAACCTCCTGATGATGCAGACTAGATACCCTAAGTCACTTAACCAAGGTGCAGTCGTGACTGCTTAGCAGACGCTGAAGAAGCCAAACTGAAGCCGCACCGGCTTCTGAGCGTACCGGACAATAGGTATGTACGTAAGCTCCGACTGACTTAAGTTCCTACCAACAACACCCGGCCCCAGATGTTGTTAAAAGAGAGAGAGTGGTCTCCCTCTTGCTCGCGGTCCTGGGAGACCTAGTCGAGCGTACCTCAGAACGGCTTCTTCCTTTCCATCGTCGCAGGGTGAGCGTGATTGGATTTATAGTGCTCGCTACACCCTTGTTTCTCTCTCGACCGCTATGGACATACCCGCCGTCACACTACCCATATTCCGAGTAACGATCCGTCGGTTGAGCTAGCTGGAGACAAGGTCGTAAACCCTATATTCTAAGGTCTAGGAACTTGTCTTATATCACTGAGAACTTTGCCGCTAGCTCTGAATTACAATGTATATGTGACACATCCAGTGTCATGGTCCTCATATTCAAGATTAACCGCTTCACCGGCGACAGGGAAATCTAAACTTTATAGTAAATTTCCTTTCTTATTATACCTACTGCAATTGTTTACTACAGGCTTGCACTACAGTGGAAGAACCTAACTCGGATAAAATACTCTCTATTTTAATCTTTCCCAAGAGATTTGGGAAAGAAAAGTGGTGTAAAAACACCACGAAAAAATAAGCCAAAACTGGGTCGAGCGCCATCGGCACACACCCAGTATGGGATGCTCTTCCATAGTACAAATCCACGACTACCGTAAAACAGTGCGCAGTGCGTCAATTCATCATTCTTTTGATTCCGACAACACAGGAGTTATGTGATCAGCGGGGAGGAAGGATTCTTACCCAAATAAGAAGACAGGAGGGCCTCCATGTAAACAATTGCGGTAGGTATAATAAGAAAGGAAATTTGCTATAAAATTTATATTTCTTATCAACCTACCTCAATTGTTTACTACAGGCCGAATAGACAAAAGGATGGAGGGAATCACATAACCAACCCACACATAACTCAATAGCACTGGAACCGTGGACAGAGGAAGAGATCCCTAGGCCTATCAAACCATAGCATCACAAACATTAGAAAAGACAATGAAAGATGAGGCGTATGGTGAAGGGAGATGCACAGACAGAAAGGGCAGTAACAGTACAGAGCTGGAACTGACCCTGAAAAAAGCTGAAAGGCTGGGATAGACAACAGCCTGAGCCGAAGAAAGAGGGCCCCAAGGACCAAGGGCCTCGATCAGCTCCTACAACTGTCGCAGATAAAAGGAGAATGTAGCATTTCTCCAGAAGGCTGCCAGTATAACATCCGTCATCCGACAACATGACAGAGTTATTAAAAGAGGAAGACAATGCACGCACCTCGTGGCAGAAAAAACAATTGGTAATACAATCACCAGTAGCTAGACGAGCGGAAGCTGCACGAATAGCAAGACAAATCCATCGAGAAATGGATGCAGGAGAGATCTGGCATGTGAGAAAACGCATATTCATCCAGGATAAAGGCGTGAATGCCCCCCCCCCCCCCAAGCAGAGCAGCGCCCAAGAAAGTGACCATCTTGGAGTAAACTGCAAAGTCCTAGGCCTTTTCAAGGAAAAGAGCTGAACAAGCTTGGAGAGGCAAGGATGAGTGTCGAAACAAAGCTGTACCACATATGAAAAAAGGTCTCCAAAGCATGGACTTGTACCCATTGCTGGAGACCCCCAGAAACAAACATAAACCAGAAACTCCGCAAGCGGTGTGATCGAAGGAGTGACCGAAGCAACAGAGTGATTGCACACCATCGACAGAAGAACCTTCCACTTAGCCACAGAGGCTAAACCAGTGGAGTGAGTGCCTCCTTGAAGAAGAAAAGCAACTCCACTGTGTGTCTCGAAAAACCACTACGGAGGAGACAGGACCCGATAGAAGACATGTGCGAAATCACAATGAAGTCGGGTCAACTTGAAACCTCCTCGTGCGACTTTGGCAAAGAAAGTCGCGATGTAGAGGGAGACATGCCGGAACCGCCGCTAACAGAGAGCGGAGCAGATTGATCCACACCCACCGAGGTGACGGGTGTGATCGAAAGGATTCGACGACTGCAGGTTCATATCTGGGAGAGAACCTGAGGCGGAATCGGAACCGGCAGGAAGGCATAGCCGACAAGACCGTCCCAAAAGAGGGCCAGAGCGTCCACGGCGAAAGCCAGAGCATCTGGACATGGGGACACGAAAGTGTCCACCTGATGGTTCCAACGAGTTGCAAAGAGATCGATGGAACCCTCCATGTGGAGCATCCACTTGGTGGAAAAGAACCTGCCCCGTCAGGACAGGGAGTCAGCTAGGACGTTCAGACGACCGGAAATGTGACGAACAACCACCCCGGCGTTGACATCCTGAGCGAGCAGTAGAAAATCCCGAGTCAATTCGAACAGTGGAACAGAGTGCGTGCCGCCCTGGTCCCGAATGTAAGCAACCACTGTCGAATTGTCGAACAACAGAAGGACCTGACGATTCGACAGATGAGGGATCCACTGCCTGAAACTCAGAAGAAGAGCAAGAAGCTCTGCTGGCTGATGTGTAGAGATGCCTGATCCTGGTCCCACATCCCGTGAAGGGAAAGACCTAGAGGATCCAACATCGCACCCCATCCGAGATCGCTGACAACTGCCGTCAGAACGCGATCGGACATGGATAAGTCCAACAGGACACCCTGTGTGACCTACTGAACATTCGTCCAGTGGAGAAGGTGAGGATAAGAGAATCTGGTAACTGAAGCACCAGATCCAGAGAATCGACATTCGGCCTCCAACGACTGAGCAGAAAGTGTTGGAGAGGTCAGACACGCAGCCGACCTAGAGGAATGAGATCCGTCACCGAACCACAGAGACCGATCAGCCGGAGAATACTCCGTGCAGTCGCGGATGTGGACTGGGACAGAGTCAGAGCAAAAGCTGAGAGAATCACAGCTTTGGCCTGGGGAACCGCCACCAAATTGAATTGGGTGCAGAAAGCCATCCCCAGATGACAAAACGACTGAGAAGGGACCAGGTCCGACCTCTCCTCGTTGACTCTGAATCCTAGCGACGTGAGCAAGCTCAACAGAGTGGCGACATCCGACTCCAGTAAGGCAGCATTGGAATGCCTCTGGAGGATATCGTCCAGATATGCCGAAGTAGTCACCCTGGACTGTGTGCGATGGAAAGCTATCACATGAGACATCAGTCTGGTGAAGGCCCAAGCAGCCAGGTTGAGGCCGAAAGGCATGGCCTTGAACTAGTAAACTCGCCCGAGAAAAGCGAACCTGAGAAACTTCCGTGACGCCGATGAATCGGAACGTGAAAGTAAGCGTCTTGCAGGTCGAAGCTGGAAACGAAATCTCCCTGGTGAATTGAACGGCGGACCGACCTGCAAGTCTCCATGCTGAACTTGGGAGCAATGATAGACTGGTTCAGGATACTCAGATCGATAACCAGTTGGAGTCGGCCGTCCTTCTTCGGCACCAAGAACAGGCGGGAATAGAACCCCACTGACTGAATGTTCTTGACGACCTCGATCGCCCCCTTTGTCAGGAGATTGTCTATCTCTGTGGACAAAAGTTCCCGACGTAAAACGTCTGAAGGAACTGTGGTTGGAAGAGGCACCCTGGACAGAGTGGGGTGCCTTCGGAAGGATATTCGCAGCTTGGACTGAAGAACATCTAACACCCAAGGATCGGATGTGATGGTGGCCCAACGGTCTGCGAACTCTGCTATCCTTCCTCCAACCTGGGACGAGTCGAGGTAAGGACCTTCATTTCGAGCCCCGACGAGGCCTGCGAGAGGAGAAACCACATCCTCAACTGAATGAAGAATCCTGATACTTCCCTCTAGTCTGCTGATGCTTACCCTTACCCCTTGAGTAAGAAGTAGAAGCGGTGGCAGAAGGATCAGCCTTTTGCTTCGCAGAGGAAGCAGAAGGGTACTTATAGGCTTGGAACGGCCCCTGCCTCCCCTAGAAGGCTGATCAAGCTGAAGAAACAGCAGCTGATCTTTGGAATGACGTAGGACGTCATCCCGGACCATCGACACGGAACCATGGAAAAGTTGCGGACCTGCCAAAGAAGCAGATCAAAGAGTAGCGCGCTGCTCCTCAGGAAGGGATCGGCCTGTGTCCAGTACAGAGTCCCTTCGAACTAATTCCAGATTAGCCGTGTTACAGGCATGCGTGTGAGTAAGATGCATGAGCGCCTTGGACAGCACACACAAAGGAGCCTGTACCTTGTCAAACTTATCTGGAGACGACGTGATCTGAGAGAGAAAGCATACAAGCATCTCTCTCGATAAGCCAGAGTCGTCATCGGAATGACGGCAGACTTAGGCTTGGAAAGCCCAAGGGAATTGGAGTCCTGATCCAAAACCGTCAAAGTCTGGTAGACTGATGGATTGGCGGAATCGTAGTAACGATAACGTGCCAGAGGCAAAAAGGTGTCAACCCTGGTGAAGAATGGAGCCTTCATAGCCTTGGAACTCAGCTTAGAGTCCAAGGCTGAAAATGCTTCAACCAACTGTACCGACTGGCACGGTCGAAGACGCTCAGAAGCTGGTTGCTCCATAGGCTGTTGGCGCGCGACCGATGATTGTGGCCTAGCTGACACTGGCAGTTGGTTTGATGGTTTGAGATCCGGAAGGAACCCAAACACAAAATCAAGAGCTGCCCCCAAGTCCGAAGACTGCTGGCTCACGACATCAAGCATGTCTGACTCTTCCCCTGAGTCGGAAGACACATAGCCCATCGTGGGCAAACCAGCCGACGCCTCCCATGGTGTCGGAACACCAGGGGGATCAGAAAGCAGCCTGTTTCCAATCCCGGGAGGCAGCGCCATAGGGGGCGCCTGGAAACCACTCGCTGCCTCGCTGGAAGCAACGGGAAGGCTCTTTGACAGAACCTGAGTGAGTAAGGAGTGGGCCTCCTTAAGCTCACTGCCCGTACTGGCCGGTTCGACAGGGGAACGAACAGGTAAAGTGGCTTCACCTCTGACCTTCTTAACCAGCGAAGGGTCACGATCCTCCAAAACACCCGACGCTGGACGACAGGCAGCAGCCGAAACGTCTGAAGGCAGATGTGTATAGGGGTACGACACACCCCGAGGATCAACATAGAGGGAACTCATGAGAGTCACCGCGGACCTCTGTGGGGCAGAAGGTCCAGGCTGCATAAAAGACGTTGTTCCCCCAAAACTGGTCGTGTGGCCAGAATGAGTGGACGGAAACGCCACGGAGTTCATAGTGTCCCCACTAAGAAATCCTCCCCCCCCCCTCGGAAGTGGGAGGAGCTGCACATCCCCCACGGAGGGGGTAAAACTCACACCAGACATGGTCAAGTTGGGGGGAATGCCCAGGGGATGGGGGGGGGAGGAGCTGCAATCCCCCATGGGGGGGATAAACTCACAACAGACGTGGTCGAGTCGGGAGCCTCCCGTAACGACAGCGTTCCGCACCACCCGCGGGTGCGGAAGAAACGGACACGAGAATGCACCAAGGCGAGGGCAAAAGGAATTGCCCTAAAGGAACCGAACTGGAAATAACAGAGGTGAGAGCAGTAGAAGAAAAAGGTGAACTCAACAGAAACAGAAAGTAGAACACCCTCAACTATGAGAGAAGGTGGCAGAAAAAAAACGGTGGGTACACGACAGAACCCAGACAGTCGACAGGGACCGAAAAAACAGAAATTCAGCCCTCAACAGAGTGAAGAAATCCTGTCCAGACAGTCCCTGATTGACACCTAACTCCAATAACAATTAAATTCATCAACCGAAAAATTTATTGTCGAATCGCGTTGACACGATGTCGAAAACAAAACATTCACAAAAACGGAATAGTAAATAATATACAATGAGAATGTGGTTGAAAATATAAACGAGAATATATAAAACACAGTCCTGTTATTATACGATTTTCAGATCCATAATTCCAGTCACAGGAGAACCATTATCGACGAGCTAAATATCACTGTTACGGAGCAAAATGGCACATCCATCACGTGTGCGGATAATCAAAAGAATGACGAATTGATGCACTGTGCACTGTTTTACGGTAGTCGTGGATTTGTACTATGGAAGAGCGTCCCATACTAGGTGTGCGCCGATGGCACTCGACACAGTTTGGGCTTATTTTTTTGTGGTGTTTTTACACCACTTTTCTTTCCCAAATCTCTTGGGAAAGATTAAAATAGAGAGTATTTTATCCGAGTTAGGTTCTTCCACTGTAGTGCAAGCCTGTAGTAAACAATTGAGGTAGGTTGATAAGAAATGAAACCACTCACCGCAGTATATAGCCCTGTGCAATATTAAGAGCACTTTATCCATTATGTAGAGGAAGCCGTAAGACTAGCCTACCACGGCTGCCGATTAGACGGGACGTCCCGACAGGAGGCATGGACGTAAACTCTGATTGACGCAAGTTCCTACCAACAACATCTGTCCCCAGATGATGCTGTAAGAGAGAGAGACCTCTCTCTTGCTCGCGGTCCTGGCAGACCTGGACAAGCGTACCTCAGAACTTGCCAGCTTCCTCCTTCCGTCGTCGCTGGGTGAGCATGGTTGAATATTTTCGTGCTCGCTCCACCCTATATCGTCTCCGAGTCCGAAGCGGACACACCCGGCGTCACAGTTCTCAGAGGCTTGATTAACCATTTCACCGGTCGAGCTAGCTGGCGACAACGGACTTTGTGCGGTCGTTTGTGCTTTTCAAACGTAGAGGAAGCTATAAGACTAGCCGACCCCGGCAGCCTATTAGAAGGAGCGTCCCGGACAGTAAGGCATGGACGTAAGCTCCAACTGATGCAAGTTCCTACCAACAACCTCTGACCCCAGATGTTGTTATAAGAGAGAGGGGCCTCTCTCTTGCTCAAGATCATGGTAGACCTGGACAAGCATACCTCAGAACTTGTCTCCTTCCTCCTTTCCATCGTCGCAGGGTGAGCATGTTCGGATTTTTATAGTGTTCACTACACCCTTATTCCTCTTCTCGACCGCTATGGACATACCCGGCGTCACACTACCCATATTCTGCGTAATGATCCGCCGGTTGAGCTAGCTGGAGACAAGGATTGAACCCTATATTCTAAGGTCTAGGACCTTGTCTTATATCATTGAGCACTTTTCCGCTAGTTCTAATAGTATAATGCGACGATGGAAACACACTCTCTGACGGTGTCATGAAACCACACCATGTTCTTGTTCCTCTGTAAATAGAAACTAAAAAACTATAGTGACATTTTGGCGAGAGGACCACCTAGTGTCCACTCGCCTAACAACAAACCATGACACCAGACACCAACATTGTCAAAATCTGACATATGGTACAAGAATTAGTGGTTGTACACAGACTATAAGCAAGACAACGACCATGTAAATAGAGGAAAGGCTTCCTCTTATTTGCCCTGCTATTAGAGAAATATTATTACCTAAGATCTAATATAGGTCAATTGTACTTCCACCAAATCTACATAAATATAAGATAACATTAAAATAATCGATGAAATAAATACATCCAAAAGAAAAATTCCTTCAAAAAATAAAAAAAAAATTTGAAATTTTTTTTCTTATATAAAAGTCCAAGTTCCCAAAGGAAATGATGAGCCCAAAAGCGCCTGAGTGGGGACAAAATTATAATAATATGTCATAAAATTAACTGCCACACTACCGGAATATTTTATATTACTTACAACCGTTGTTTCTCTAAATAATAGGAAACTACCTAGAGCATTGTCAATGTAAACAACTTCAAACAAAAACCGGAAACAAGACCCCAGGCAACATGGCCCGAAGTCAGTAACAGAAATAAAACTATCCAATGTATAGCAAGATCTTCATCAGAAGAAAAAAACGATACATCGGATGTATGATGCATGACCAAAACACCCAAACACCCCAAGGGTGAGGACGTATCCATGGGGATGTGCAGAATAATCTTCTGTATAATACGTTAAACTTCCAAGAAATTTTATAAAAAAATTTCAATAAAACAAGCCAAAAAGCTTGGGAGCTTAACTGGGGGTATCAAGGTGAAGGTAGGGAAGGAATACTAAACAAACAGTGGACAAATCATTATCAATAAATGATGACGTCAGGCCCATGACCTGAAATTGGGGAACATGAACTAGTTTTTATAAATATTATAAAAATACAGCCCTGAACGTTTCAAACCACCTTTTCTTCCTTCCTTCATCCAGTTGTGTCCTTGGATCCACCAAAATAACCATTGATTTGTGTCTGGCATCATTAAAACTGAGATTTAGAAGCACAGATGTCAGTTTGATGTTATCTGACTGAAGGGCCAAACAAAGAATGATGTTGGCGCCAGTTTCGGTGACTTCCTGATGTCTGCACATACGCAGAGAGTAAAGTATGGAGGGCCAGATAGGACTACTAATTTTCGGTTTTGCATGCAAATTTTGGGGATTGGGGGCAAAATTTGTGTTTGGCCCCAGATATTTTTAATTAACACCAGCTAAGTCTGGGCCATTGGTATACAGTATAATGAAAGTGTCAATGACACTGTAGCTCAACTTGTCAAGACAAAGACATGTACATGTATAGTATGTGACACAGCAATGACAAACATCTAGGTAATGACCTGATAACAAAGGTACATATAAAGTATTGTAACGGTCTGTACATAAATACTGACCGTTGCCTGTAACAAATGTATAGGTAAAGTATTGTAAAGGTGGGTGACAGTCAGATGCTGAACTAGAAAAAATCTTTGAGTCCCAGAGTGGGTCTGACTGAACCCCAAAATATTTGTTCTCATAGCACAGTGATAACAAAGGCACACCAAAACACACTCGTTCCTGTCCCAAGGTGAAAACAAAAGTACTCAAGAAGTTTTGTGAAGATCAGTTCATAAATACGAGCTGTATAGAACTTGTGACAAAAAACTGATTGGACCTAATTTCGGTACAAAATGGCCACTGGCAGCCATCTTGAATTTTGGACCGTACCCAGAAACACTCATTCTCATCCCAAGGAGATAACAAAGGTACCCAAGAAGTTTTGTGAAGATCGGTTCATAAATACAGCCTCTACCCTGAGCCGTATTGACATGTGTGCTTACATTGTGTAAGTTGCACTGAATAAATCAAAGTTCATCTAATTTGCATAATTTCTGCACGAAAAAAAAACCCCTTACAATATGTGATGTATTCCATGTTACTAAACAAGCATACAAAAATTTATTAAAATCAGAACTTTCATACAGAAGTTCTATACAAAAGACTGATTGCACTAATTTTGGTACAAAATGGCTGCTGGTGGCCATCTTGAATTTCGGACCACACCCAAAAACACTCGCTCTCATCCCACGGTGATAACAAAGGTACCCAAGAAGTTTCGTAAAGATTGGTTCATAAATATGGCCTCTAGTCTGAGCTGTATAGAAGTTGTGTACAAAAAACTGATCAGACCTAATTTCGGTACAAAGTGGCCACTGGCAGCCATCTTGAATTTTAGACCGCACCCAGAAACACTCGTTCTCGTCCCAAGGTGATAACAAAGGTACCCAAGACATTTCGTGAAGATCAGTTCATAAATACAGACTCTAGTCTGAGCCTTATTGACATGTGTACTTACTGTGTGTAAGTCGCACTGAAAAAATCAAAGTTCATCTAATTTGCATAATTTCTGCACGAGAAAAAAACCCGTATTATATGTGATGCATCCCATGGTACTAAACATTCACACAAAAAAATTATTCAAATCAGGGCTTTCATATGGAAGTTCTGTGCAAAAATCTGATTGCACCTAATTTTGTACAAAATGGCTGCCATCGGCCATCTTGAATTTCGGACCGGACCCCAAAACACTCGTTCTCGTCCCACGGTGATACCAAAGGTACCCAAGAAGTTTCGTAAAGATCGGTTCATAAATACGGCCTCTAGCCCGAGCCGTATTGGCATTTGCACTTACAGTGCTGAAAGTAACCCCAAAAAACATCAAAATTAGTCTAATTTGCACAATTTACGTACGAGAAAAAAACCCGTATTATATGTGATGTATCCCATGGTACTAAACATTCATACAAAAAATTATTCAAATCAGAGCTTTCATATGGAAGTTCTGTACAAAAAACAGATTTCTGCATCGTCGGTACAAAATGGCAGCTGGCAGCCATCTTGAATTTCGGACCGCACCCAAAAACACTCGTTCTCGTCCCACGGTCATAACAAAGGTACCCAAGAAGTTTCGTAAAGATCGGTTCATAAATACGGCCTCTAGCCCGAGCCATAGCAGCTTGGCACTTACAGCTCTGAAAGTAACACTAAATAAATCAAAGTCAGTCTAATTTGCATAATTTCTGCACGAGAAAAAAACCCGTATTATATGTGATGTATCCCATGGTACTAAACATTTATACAAAACTTTATTCAAATCAGAACTTTCATATAGAAGTTCTGTACAAAAAACTGATTTTTGCATCATCGGTACAAAATGGCCACTGGCAGCCATCTTGAATTTCGGACCACACCTAAAGACACTCGTTCCCGTCCCAGGGTCATAACAAAGGTACACAAGAAGTTTCGTAAAGATCGGTTCATAAATACGACCTCTAGCCCGAGCCATAGCCAATTGTTGACGTACGGACAGACGGACAGACGGCCAGATGGACAGACGGACGGATGGACGACGGACGACGGGCCATGACAATAGCTCAAATTTGACTTCGTCAAAGTTGAGCTAAAAATATGTGATTTCCCAGAGGATTTCTATGGTAACTATAAGCCACAATTGTGGCCATGATTGCAACCTGATCAACATTAAATGAAGATCGTTGGTAGAGGGTGTCCCAGTCATCAATAATGTGATGTTTCAAAACATTTGGCCTTGCAGTTTCAGAGTTCCAGAGAAGAAGATGGAAATGTGATTTCCAATAGGGTTTCTTTTGTAACTATAAGCTGCAATTGCAGTCATGTTTGCAACCTGATCAACATTAAATGAGGAATGTTGGTAGAGGGTGACCCAGTCATCAAGCATGTGAAGTTTCAAAACATTTGGCCTTGTGGTTTCAGAAGAGAAGATTTCTCAAAATCCACTACATGTAATCAGAATCAAAGAATGCCTCTGGCGGCCATGTTTTCCATCCAAAGGGAACAAAATGAGGATCGTTTGTAGAGTACCTCCCAAAGACCATTCCTGCCAAGTTTGGTTCACATTGGCTCAGTAGTTCCAGAGATGAAAATGAAAATGTGATTCCCATAGGATTTCCCATTGGGTTCCTTCAGTAACTATAAGCCACAATTGTGGCCAGGTTGTAAACCGGTCAACATTAAATGAGGATCATTGGTAGAGGGTGTTCCAGTCATCTATGATGCAAAGTTTCAAAACATTTGGCCCTGTAGTTTCAGAGGAGAGGATTTTTCAAAATCCACCAATCAGAATCCAAGAATGCCCCTGGCGGCCATGTTTTGGCCTGGAACAAAATAAGGATCATTTGTAAAGGGTCTCTCATAGACCGTTCCTGCCAAGATTGGTTCACCTTGGCTCAGTAGTTCATAGGAAGAAGATGAAAATGTGATATCCCATAGGGCTTCTATGGTAACGATAAGTAGCAATTGCAGCCATGTTTGCAACCCGTTCAACATTAAATGAGGCTCGTTGGTAGAGGGGTCCCAGTGATCGATTATGCAAAGTTTCCAAACATTTGGCTTTATAGTTTCAGAGAAGATTTTTGAAAATCCACCAACCAAACACAAACAATGCCTCTGGAGACCATGTTTTTATACCAACGGGAACAAGATAAGGATCGTTTGTAGAAGACTTCCTATAGACCATTCCTGCCAAGTTTGGTTCACACCGGCTCAGTGGTTCCAGAGAAGAAGATGAAAATGTGAAAAGTTTACGAACGTCAAGTGATAGCAAAAGCTCACATGGCCTGTTAGGCCAGGTGAGCTAAAAAAACAAAAGAGTGTGGGGGGGGGGGGGGGGAAGGGGGGAGAGGGAGGGTTGTACAGAAAAAAGCATAAAGCAGGGGCATCATGAAAATGACCAATTAACAGAGGAGGAGTAACCTGAACTGTCCAATCTGTGGTGGCTCAATCCCCAATTGACAAAATATTCACAGTTCATCATCAAGGCATGCTTTCGTTTGAGGCATGCCTTGACATGAGTTGAAATATCAGTCAGTCAGGCTTTGAGTTAAATAAAACTTGATACTTTTTGGAAATTAACTGATGGATAAATAAAATACAAACACAGTTGCCACGCCCAACTTATTTAATTAACACATACTAACACGTTCAGACTGGATCTTAGTTGCCCGAGTCAGGAACCACAGCATTTGTTTTGTTTTACGGAAGATGTGTGACCTAAAACTAAATATGAAATCTAGTAAGAACCATATTTTAGGGCCTAAATTAAAATTTTGTTCATCACATGACACCTGCCTGACAACCTTGACATCCACTACCCAAGTGAGGTTGTGCATATGGCTTTGGCTCCTGCATCAGTTATAACCTGGCTAAGCCTGTAGGATTAGCCAGGTTATAACTTGTCTTCCTTTTTTTCAAAATCTAATGAGTCTACATAAAATTGCAGGATTCTCTGGCTGGAAAACAAAGCAGTCTTCAGCAAATAAGCCACAGAATGGCCACACTGACCTATTTACAAAATGTTTCCATGGGGAGCTCACTTCCCCTGAGTTATGGGGGGATATCGACTTTCATGCACTTACCAACCCACCTCACTCTGCACATCGGATGATGCTTTGCACCATGGCCCATGATTAAATGTGTCCCCCACCCCCCCAAAAAATTTTTGGATCAGGCACTGATAGATTTGAAAGGCTACTCATAAACCATTCAGGTTGAAGTACTTCTTCCCAATACACCTCCACCCGCAAAAATTACTCAAGTCAAACAAACTTCATGCTTTAAATGAACTTGGTAAGTTATAAGTGAAATTACAAAATTGAAGATCATTGTTATTTGGTGAAATTTAAACATAACAGCATTGTGTGTGCACAACGTCAAGAGTAATCCATGCATTTTTAAATGTAAACTGTAAGGCTGGCTAAAGGAACAATGTTGATACACAAATGCAGTAAGTTCAGAGGTTATTGTAAACGGCAACATTTTTCACAGAAATGAATGCTAATGAATAGCTCTTATCTAGAGGTCCCGCCTAATGAGCACACCAAGTTCAATGAAAGTGTCAATGACACTGTAGCTTAACTTGTGTGTTGTGTTTGATGAAAAGGATAATGTTCAATGTTTATGAAAGGATTATGAAATAAGACAAGAATTGTGATAATTGGGAATATGTTCATTTCTGTTCCCTGTATGCTATGTTTATGATAAAAATAATATGAGGTGTACACTGTACTAAAGATCTGAGGGGTGGGTTAATATGACCTCACAGTTAATATATGTGGCCCTCACAGTTAACATATATCAACAAAATTACAATGAAATTATTCCAAAATGAGTCATCCTATCAAGTTACATTAAAATCCCTTCATAAATATGGCCTGTAGACTGTGCTAAAGGTTTTCGGGCTTCGGGCCCCTGTAGCCGTCAGTTTCCCAATTGCGTCCAAAGAGGACGTTCTCATCTAGACATTATATGAAGTCAACCTACCAGGTTACAATGAAATCCCTCCATAAATACGACCTGTAGACTGTGCTAAAGGTTTTCGGGCTTCAGGCACATGTAGACATCACAGTTGACCAACCACGACCAAAAGGGGATGTCATCATCTAGGCATTATATGGAGTCAACCTAACAAGTTACAATGAAATCCTTCCATAAATACGACCTACAGACATGCTAAAGGTTTTTGGGCTCGGGCAGTGGTCAAGGCTGAATGATCGTGACCAAAAGGGGACGTTCTCATCTGGACACTATTTGGAGTCATCCTAACAAGCTACAATAAAATCCCTTCATAATTATGACCTGTAGACTGTTCTAAAGGTTTTCGGGCTTTGGGCCCCTGAAGCCGTCACAGTTGCCCACTATGTCAAGTTAAGCTAAAAACAATCCTAAGATAAAAGTGCCCTGTAGGCCATGTCAAAGAAGAATGTTGATGCACAAATGCAATAAATTCAAAGATTGTTGCTAACAGCAACAGTTTTTGATGGAAATGAAAAGAAAATCAATAGCTCTTATCTTTGTCACCCTGCATAAGCATACAAAGTTTCAAAACAACCTGATAATGAAAGTGCCCTCTGAGGCATGCCAAAGGAAAATGTCAATGCACAAATGCACTAAGTTTGAAGGTCATTGATTGTAGCAATGTTTTGTTTTTTTTTATGGAAATTCATAAATATGCCCTGCAGAGAGTGTAAAAGGGTTAAGTTGCTGCACAAATGCAGTAAGTTGAAAGGCTGGTCATAACGACAATAATTTTTTAGGGAAATGAAAAAAAAATCAATAGCTCACATCTAGAGGTCACCCCAAACACACATACCAAGTTTCAAAGTGATCCGATCATAAATGTGCCCCGAAGGGCATGTCAAAGGGAAATATTGAGGTCTGACTAAACTAAGTTCAAAGGTCTGTGGCAACATTTTTTGACAGAATTGGAAGAAAATCGATAGCTCCCATATAGATGTCACCCCACACAAGCACACCAAGTTTCCAAGCGATCCAATCATAAATGTGCCCTGCAGGGTGTGTCAAAGTGAAATATTGATGCTTAACTGCACTAAGTTTTGACTAAATTCATCAAAGGTAGTTGCCAACGGCAACTATTTTTGCCGGAAATGGAAGAAAATCAATAGCTCCCATCTAGAGGTCACGCCATACAAGCACACCAGGTTTCCAAGTGATTCAATCATAAATGTGCACTGCAGGATGTGTCAAAGGGAAATATTGATGCATAACTGCACTAAGTTCATCAAAGGTTGTGGCCAACGGCAACATTTTTTGACGGACAAGGAAGCAAATCAACAGTTTCTATCTAGAGGTAACCCCAAACAAGCATACCAAGTTTCCAAGTGGTTCAATCATAAATGTGCCCTGCAGGGTGTGCCAAAGGAAAATATTGATGCATAACTGCACTAAGTTCATAAAAGGTCGTTACCAATGGCAACATTTTTTAATGGACAAGGAAGAAAATAAATAGCTCCTATCTAGAGGTCACTCCAAACAAGCATACAAGGTTTCAATGCAATCCGATCGTAAATGTTCCCTATAGGGTGTGCCAAAGAGAAATATTATGGTCTAACTAAACTAAGTTCAAAGGTTGTTGCCAGCTGCAACATTTTTTGACAAAAATAGAAGAAAGAGGATAGCTCCCATCTAGGTCATCCCAAACAGGCACACCAGGTTTCAAAGCGATCCAATCATAAATGTGCACTGCAGTGAGGGCAAGAGGGAAATACTGATGCATAACTGCACTAGGTTCATCGAAGGCTATTGCCAGCGGCAACATTTTTTGATGGAAATCGAAGAAAATCAATAGCACCAATCTAGAGGTAACCCCAAACAAGCATAGCAAGTTTCAAACCTATCTGATCATAAAGGTGCCCTGTTGAGCGTGCCAAAGGAATATATTGATGCCTGACTTAACTAAGTTCAAAAGTCACTGAAGAAAATTATAGCTCCCCTCTGGAGGTCACCCCAAACAAGCATACCAGGTTTCAATGCAATCCAATCATAAATGTTCCCTGTAGGGTGTGCCAAATGGAAATATTGAGGTCTGACTGAACTAAGTTCAAAGGTCATTGACAGCTGCAAGATTTTTTGATGGAAAATGGAAGAAAATCGATAGCTCCCCATCTAGAGGTCACCCCCAAACAAGCAATCCGATCAAAAATATGTCCTGTAGGGTGTGCCAAAGTGAAATATTGAGGTCTGACTTAACAAGTTCTAAGAACGTTGCCAGCGGCAACATTTTTTGGCAGAAACGGAAGAAGATCTAGAGGTCACCCCAAACAAGCATGTCAAGTTTCAAAGTGATCCAGTCAAAAATGTGTACTGAAGGGTGTGCCAAAGGGAAATATTGATGCATAACAGCACTAAGTTCCTTGAAGGTTGTTGCCAGCGGCAACATTTTTTGACGGAAATCAAAGAAAATCGATACTCCCATCTAGAGGTAATCCCAAATCATAAATGTGCCCTGTAGGGCGTGCCAAAGGAATATATTGATGAGTGACTAAACTAAGTTCAAAGAACATCGGCAGCGGCAACGTTTTTTGACGGAAATGGAAGAAAATCGAAAGCTACCATCTAGAGGTCACCCCAAACAAGCATACCAAGTTTCAAAGCGATCTGATCATAAGTGCGACCTGTGTGGCGTGCCAAAGGAAATTGTGTATGTACGTATGTATGCCGACAGGGGAAAAGTGATGGCAATAACATTTTTTGACGGAAATGGAAGAAAATCGATAGCTCCCATCTGGAGGTCACCCCAAACAAGCATACCAAGTTTCAAAGCGATCCAGTCAAAAATGTGCACTGCAGGGTGTGCCAAAGGGAAATATTGATGCATAACTGCACTAAGTTCATCGAAGGTTGTTGTCAGCGGCAACATTTTTTTATGGAAATCAAAGGAAATCGATAGCTCCCATCTAGAGGTAACCCCAAACAAGCATACCAAGTTCCAAACTGATCTTATTAAATGTGCCCTGTAGCGTGTGCCGAAGGAATATATTGATGCCTGACTAAACCAAGTTGAATGGTTGTTGCCAGCGGCATCATTTTTTGACGGAAATGGAAGAAAATCGATAGCTCCCATCTAGAGGTCACCCCAAACAAGCATACCAGATTTCAAAGCAATGTGATGATAAATGTGCCCTGCAGGGTGTGCCAAAGGGAAATATTGAGGTCTGACTAAACCAAGTTCAAAGAACGTTGCCAGTAGTAACGTCTTTTAACAGAAATAGAAGAAAATCAAAAGCTCCCATCTAGAGGTCACCCCAAACAAGCATACCATGTTTCAAAGTGATCTGATCATAAATGCGACCTGTGCACTGTGCCAAAGGAAATTGTGTACATACGTATGTACCCCGACAGATGAGAAGTGATGGCAATAACTCAGCATTTTTTGACGGAAATGGAAGAAAATCTATAGCTCCCATCTAGAGGTCACCCCAAACAAGCATACCAAGTTTCAAAGCGATCCAGTCAAAAATGTGCACTGCAGGGTGTGCCAAAGGGAAATACTGATGCATAACTGTACTAAGTTCATCGAAGGTTGTTGTCAGCGGCAACATTTTTTTATGGAAATCAAAGGAAATCGATAGCTCCCATCTAGAGGTAACCCCAAACAAGCATGTTTTCAACAAAATTCAGAATTCAGATGGATGACAGATCGCAAACCATCCCAATAGCTCATACTTGACGTCGTCAAGTTGAGCTAATGAAAGTGTTGATGACACTGTAGCTTAACTTGATTGTGTGTTGTGTTTGATGAAAAGGATAATGTTCAATGTTTATGAAAGGATTATGAAATACGCAAGAATTGTGATAATTGAGAATATGTTAATTTCTGTTCCCTGTATGCTGTTTTCAATAAAAATAATTTGAGGTGTAGACTGTATTAAAATTTAAAGAAGTGAGGGGTGGGTTAATGTGGCTCTCACAGTTAATGTATGTCAACCAAAGTTACCAAATTATTCCAAAACGAGTCATAATATCAAGTTACAATGAAATCCCTTCATAAATATGGCCTGTGGACTGTGCTAAAGGTTTTTGGGCTTCGGGCCTGTGTAGCCAACACAGTTGATCCATCCCAACCAAACGGGGATGTCCTCATCTGGACGTTATACTGACTCATCCTACAAAGTTACAATGAAATCCCTTCATAAATACGATCTGTAGTCTGTGCTAAAGGTTTTCGGGTTCTGGGCTCGGGCAGCCGTCATGGCTGAATGATCATGACCAAAAGGGGACATTCTCATCTAGACATTATCTGGAGTCAGCCTACTAAGTTACAATAAAATCCCTTCATAAATATGACCTGTAGACTGCGCTAAAGGTTTTCGGCCCCCTGCAGCCATCACAGTTGACCGATCACGACCAAAAGGGGACATTCTCATCTAGACATTATATGGAGTCATCCTACCAAGTAACAAAGAAATCCCTCCATAAATAGGACCTGTAGACTGTGGTAAAGATTTTCAGGTTTTGGGCTCGGCAAGCCATCACGGATGACAGGTCACAACTAAATGGGGAAGTTCTCATCTAGACATCATACGAAGTCAACCTACCAAGTTACAATTTAATCACTTCGTATTGAATATGACCTGTAGACTGTGCTAAAGGTTTTCAGTTTTTGGGCTCGGGCAGCCATCATGGTTGACCGATCATGATCAAAAGGGGACGTTCTCATCTAGACATGGCCTTAAACCTGCATGTGAAATTTTGTGATGATCGGACAAGAACTGCAGGGTGTAGCCTGTGTTAAAGGAAAATGTGAACAGACCAAGAGACTTCCGCACGTGTGATGGCAATAGCTTATCTTGACTTTGTCAAGTTAAGCTAATGAAAGTGTCAATGACACTGTAGCTTAACTTGTCTGTGTGTTGTGTTTGATGAAAAGGATAATGTTCAATGTTTATGAAAGGATTATGAAATAAGACAAGAATTGTGATAATTGGGAATATGTTAATTTCTGTTCCCTGTAAGCTATGTTTTTAATAAAAATAATATGAGGTGTACACAGTACTAAGGAGCTGAGGGATATGACCTCACAGTTAATGTATGTGGCCCTCACAGTTAACGTATGTCAATGAAAGTTACCAAGTTATAGTGAAATTATTCCAAAATGAGTCATCCTACCTAGTTACATTGAAATCCCTTCATAAATATGGCCTGTAGACTGTGCTAAAGGTTTTCAGGCTTCCGGCCTGTGAAGCCATGACGGTAGACCAATTGCAACTAAAAGGGAACGTTCTCATCTTGACATTATACTGAGTCATTCTACTAAGTCACAATGAAATTCCTTCACAAATACGACCTGTAGTCTGTATTAAAGTTTTTCGGGTTTTGGGCTCAGGAAGCCATCATGGTTGAATGCTCGCGACCAAAAGTGGGCATTGTCATCTGGGCATTGTCATCTGGGCATAATCTGGAGTGATCCTACAAAGTTACAATGAAACCCCTATATATGACCTGTAGACTGTGCTCAAGGTTTTCGGGCTTCGGGCCCCTGAATTATTTATTTATTTATTGGTGTTTAAGGTCACACATTTATGCACAATGGCTAATCATGACCGTGACAGTTTTACGGTTGGAGGAAGCCGGAGTACCTGAAGAGAACCCCGAGCAATGACGAGCAGCTGCCAACTCCCCAACATCGTAACTCCGCACTGCAGCACAGGCAGGGTTAGATTGGTTGAAGACGTGTGCACCATCAACGGGCAGTACACCTTAGTACACAGCGTCATCTTGCCCCCCCCCCCCCCCCCCTGTGGACAATCGGGGTAAGTGCCTAGCCCCCTCGGGCCCCTGAAGCCATCCCAGTTGACCAAACATGACCAAAAGGGGATGTCGTCATCCAGGCACTATATGGAGTCAACCTAACAAGTTACAATGAAATCCTTCCACAAATATGACTTATAGACATGCTAAAGGTTTTTGGGCTCGGGCAGCCATCAAGGCTGCATGATCGCGACCAAAAGGGGACGTTCTCATCTAGACATTATTTGGAGTCATCCTACCAAAGTACAATGAAATCCCATAAATATGACCTGTAGACTGTGCTAATGGTTTTTGGGCTTCGGGCCCCTGTAGCCGCCACAGTTTCCCAATCACGTCCAAAAGGGACGTTCTAATCTAGACATTATATGAAGTCAACCTACCAAGTTACAATGAAATCCCTTCATAAATATGACCTGTAGACTGTGCTAAAGGTTTTGGGGCTTCGGGCTCAGGCAGCCATCAATGTTGAATGATCGCAACCAAAAGGGGACATTCATTCTCATCTGGGCATCATCTGGAGTGATCCTACGAAGTTACAACGAAATCCCTTCATAAATATGACCTGTAGACTGTGCTCAAGATTTTTGGGCTTCAGGCACCTGTAGCCATCACAGTTGACCAATCCCGACCAAAAGGGGATGTCATCATCTAGGCATTATTTGGAGTCAACCTAACAGGTTACAATGAAATCCTTCCATAAATATGACCTTTTGCCTATGCTAAAGGTTTTTGGGCTCGGGCAGCCATCAAGGCTGAATGATCGCAATCAAAATGGGACGTTCTCATCTAGACATTATTTGGAATCAGGTTTTTGGGCTTCGGCCCCTGTAGCCAGCACAGTTGCCCAATCATGTCCAAAAGGGGACTTTCTCATCTAGTAGTGTTGGGAGGTTAACCGAGAATACAACTCGGTGTCGGTTATTAAACAAGATCAATACCGGGTCTGGACCTGTGTCGCTGCATGCAATTGAATCGGCAAACAGGAAGTGGCTGCACGGCAGATCTGAAAATTGCATACACGATACAATTGATCATTATCAGGCTCCAGATGAAATATAAAATCAATCCCTTGCATAGAAGCCGAGAAAAGTTTGACGAAAAATTTCAATGTTCCGTGGGTACAGTAAAACTTCAAAGTATCGGCAAACAGGAAGTGGCTGCACGGCAGATCTGAAAATTGCTTACACGCTACAACTCATCATTATGAAGCAGCAGACCAAATATAAAATCAATCCCTTGCATAGAAGCCGAGAAACCCTTGACGGAAAATTTCAATGTTCAGTGGGTACAGTAAAATTTCAAAGTATCGGCAAACAGGAAGTGGCTGCACAGCAGATCTGAAAATTGCTTACACGATACAACTCATCATTATGAAGCAGCAGACCAAATATAAAATCATTCCCTTTCATAGAAGCCAAGAAAACTTTGACGGAAAAAGTGTTTCGGACGGACGGACGGATGGAGTCGAGCGGTTACTAGACCTGCTTCGCCGATGGCGACGCAGGTAAAAACACCGACCGACGTGATCACAAAAAACCTTCGTCCCAGTTACATGCGCGGTTAATTTATTTATGGCATGCGATGACGCAATCTCGCTGCCTCGTGGTACGTTTTGGCTGAAACAACCTAGCCCAGTGTGGCAGTACCCCTAAGTACAGGTAAGCAGGACTTGCCTTGAGTCGGGGCCGATCGGCCCCGGCCCCGAGAAGCCCCTTCTCGGGGCTTCTTTTTCGGCCCCGACTTTTTTTCAGTCTTGCCTCCCGAAATCTCAGTGTTGGTAGGTTTGGGCAACGAAATTTTGCGAGATTAATTTTTCCATTCAGATAAAATAATAATACAAACTGTTTTTGTCTGATTCGAATTAACATCCACCTAAATCCACATGAAAACTGAGAAAATCCCAAGATTAAACAAAAAAAAAAACAAACACATTTACGAGACTTCGAAAGCACGCTTGTCAACTAATGGGGGAATTCCCTTCAATCCCACAATACTATGCGCGGGTACATCCGATCCTAACATCTGAATAACTGCAACACTAGACACAGAAACTGCCGTCAAAATAAATGTACGAAATAAAATAAAATGTGTACCTGTGTCTACGTGGAGAGGTGAGGCGCATTCCATTTCTGAAAAATCCAAAGGTGTGGGGAATTTTCATGGATTGAAATTATTTAAACGGTAAACTGAAATGTTTTTCAATTTTTTTCTTTGAGACAACCCTTGCATCAAAAATACATGCCACAATATATATGAAACGTCCTAAAATTTTATCAACAAAAAATCCAAAATGTCTGTGTACGAAACGTCCAACACCCACATGATGGGTCCAAGTCGTTTCGTCCCCGGGATTTTTTTTTTTCTCAACAAACATTCCACGATGCAGGGAATTGCACAATCCACCATGCAAAACACCAAAACAAACCAGAGGCTCAAGTAAGCCTAAAACGCTCCCCTGGCTCAGGTTGTCAAAAGAGATGAGTGTATCTGGGAAGGGACTTTTGAGGTGGAGACCATGAAAAGTGGAGAAAACTAAAAGATTTGGGCTTGTATTTTTGATATTTATTTCAACAAGACTAGTAATGGGGATAACATACATGATCCATGGCACTGACAGCAAATTAGTGCTACAAACTGACAGGTACCTCAGTAAATTATGTTTTTCAGAACAAATAACCGAAACCGGAGTCAACTCTTTTTTGTTAAAAACCGAGTAGATACCGACACCGAGCAAAAATTTACTAACCTCCCAACACTATCATCTTGACATTATATGAAGTCAACCTACCATGTCACAATGAAATTCCTCCATAAATATGACCTGTAGACTGTGCTAAAGGTTTTCGGCTCGGGCAGTTGTCACAGTTGACAGATCATGCCCAAATAGGGTAATTCTCATCTAGACGTTCATACAGAGTCATCCTACCAAGTTACAATGAAATCCCTCCATATTAAACATGACCTGCAGACTGTGCTAAAAGTTTTTGGGTTTCGGGCTTGGGCAGCCATCACGGTTGACAGATCATGTCCAAAAGGGGACGTTCTCATCTAGGCATTATACAGAGGCATCCTACCAAGTTACAATGAAATTCCTTCATAAATACGACCTGTATTTATTTATTTATTGGTGTTTTTAAGATCACATATTTCTGCACAATGGCTAATTATGACCATGACAGTTTTATGGGTGGAGAAAGCCGGAGTACCCGGAGAGAACCACCGAGCAATGGCGAGCAACTGTCAGCTCCCCAACGTACAAACTCCACACAAGCAGGGTTAGAATTTGGCTGAAGACAAGTGCACCATCAACATGCAGTACGCCTTAGTACACAACACCACTGTGCCCCCACGTGGTCAATGGGGGTGAAGTGTAATACAACCTGTAGACTGTGCCAATGGTTTTCGGCTTGGGCAGCCATACCGGTTGACCAATCACGACCAAAAAGGGACGTTCTCATCTAGACATGACCCCAAACCTGCATATGAAATTTTGTGACGATCAGACAAGAACTACAGGGTGTAGCCTGTGCTAAAGGAAAATGTAAACAGACTCACAGGCTAACAGACTTCCGTACGCATGATGGCAATAGCTTATCTTGACTTTGTCAAGTTAAGCTAAAAATTGAATAGCAGTTTTCTAACTTGGATAAATTTTGATTAGCATTTCCTATTATTTATTTGATTTTTCATTTGAAATTGATTAGCTGTGGTTGAAAATTGATTTGAAACTGCTATGTGAATCCAGTTAGATTGAGCCATGCGTGATATTAAATTTTAAACCGAGTCTGAGTTAAGTAGTTTAAAAATACCAATAAAGAAAGGTATCCATGACGAGTGAACAGCCAGCGGTAGTACCGGTTGCTGGTACCCCCCTTCCCCCAATCTGTTTTGTGAATGCTTTTCCAAATGGAGTTACACTAAGTAGCCTTGACAGTCACATGTACTCAAGTGCCCATTGATCTCCTACTGTCATTCAGTGAAAAACAAAATCTTTTCTCATATTTCCTTCAAACCTTTACTTTATACATTATGGGAAGAGCAAACTATGGTAAGTGGGTTGTGGGTTGAGTTTACACCACCAGAGTATCTGAAATTGTTGGGTGAAATACCTCTTCAGTGATTTTATGATAACCTGACTTTCTCACAATATAAACTCCAACATATGAGTCCTAACAACACACATCAGCACAGGTCCAATGGTTTACATATTGCATAAGACTATGCATGTTTTTCACAATGATGCGATGACTGTGGGCATCAAACTGATCAGGAAGAAATTGTCTCCATCCAAATCCATGTGTTTAACAGCATCCAGGTTAGAATGAGTCCAACTGACTAACAAGAGGCCCCATGGGGCCTGAGGTGCTCATCTGACAATAGTTGTTTAAAGAAGAATTTAATTAACATCTACAGTTAGTTAACACTACAGAGGAATGAAGTTATTTCAATATTTATAACTTTGTTGCCCATGCCAGATGATTTTTTTCTAGTACTGGGATGCTACCACAAAAATAATGCTCCAATTTCCAGTAATGCAAGACTTGAGACTCCAAATATCAACCCAGCAACTTAACTTGAACAAAGTTGAGTCTGAGCCCTTCCCTTCCACCACCAGGATGCTGTATACCAAATATGAAAGCATTCTGACTGGGGATATGAAGGAGAGGATTTTTAAAGAAATTTCCTCATATTGCACTAAGTTGAAATTCAGGCTACCACAGCGGGCCCAAATATTAACCCAGGAATCTGATTTGAACAAACATGAATCTCCCCCCCCCCCCCCTCCACGAGATGTATACCAAATATGAAAGCATTCTGACTGGTGGATGTGAAGAAGAAGATTTTTAAAGAAATTCACTCATATTGCACCAAGTTAAAATTTTGGCTACCAAAGCGAGCCCAAATATTAACCCAGGGACCCAATTTGAACAAACTTGAATCTGATCCCCTTAAAGATGATGCATACCAAATATGAAAGAATTCTGACTGTTGGATCTGAAGAAGATTTTTAAAGATCATTCCCATATTACCTACCCTAAGTTAAAAATTTGGACTCCTGTATTGAGCCCAAATATGAACGAAGGGGTTTCATTTTAACATACCTGCATCGGACACCCACACCCCCACCCACCCCCCCCCCCCCCCCACCACCCCCCGGATGCGGTATACCAAATACCCCGGTAGCAAAAGATTCTGATCAGCGGTTGGGGAAAACAAAATTTTTTAAAAAATTTTTGCAAATATGCTGACTCGGCATTTTTTCGTCGATTTGAAAAAAAAAAATAAATGCGATGTCAGAACAAGCAATCACTTCAAATATAACTAAAATTGGTTCAGCAGTTTAGGAAGGGAAAGTGCAAACACCATGTTCACGGATGAGGGACAATGGGCGACGGATGGTGAGTGATCACTATGGCTCATCCTGACTTTCAGTCAGATGAGCTAAAAAAAAAAACACAAAATATTTATGACGGAATGCCAGAAACTAACTGGCAAAAACTTTCCCAGTTTTGTAGACCAAACCACGAAAAGACAAACAAATGAAAGTGTCAATGACACTGTAGCTCAACTTGTTAAGACATGTACATGTATAGTACGTGACACAGCAATGACAAACATCTAGGTAATGACCTGATAACAAAGGTACATATAAAGTATTGTAACGGTCTGTACATAAATACTGACCGAAGCCTGTAACAAATGTATAGGTAAAGTATTGTAAAGGTGGGTGACAGTCAGATGCTAAACTAGAAAAGAAATCTTTGAGTCCCAGAGTGGGTCTGACTGGACCCCAAAATATTTGTTCTCATAGCACAGTGATAACAAAGGCACCCCAAAACACACTCGTTCCTGTCCCAAGGTGAAAACGAAGGGACCCAAGAAGTTTCGTGAAGATCAGTTCATAAATATGAGCTGTATAGAAGTTGTGACAAAAAACTGATTGGACCTAATTTCGGTATAAAATGGCCACTGGCAGCCATCTTGAATTTTGGACCACACCCAGAAACTCGTTCTCATTCCACGGTGATAACAAAGAAGTTTCGTGAAGATCGGTTCATAAATACAGACTCTAGCCCGAGCTATATTGACATGTGTACTTACTGTGTGTAAGTAGCACTGAAAAAATCAAAGTTCATCTAATTTGCATAATTTCTGCACGAGAAAAAAACCTGTATTATATGTGATGTATCCCATGGTACTAAACATTCACACAAAAATTTATTCAAATCAGAACTTTCATACAGAAGTTCTGTACAAAAGACTGATTGCGCTAATTTTGGTACAAAATGGCTGCTGGTGGCCAAAACACTCGTTCTCGTCCCACAGTGATACCAAAGGTACCCAAGAAGTTTCGTAAAGATCGGTTCATAAATACGGACTCTAGTCCGAGTCGTATTGGCATTTGCACTTATAGTGCTGAAAGTAACACCAAAAACATCAAAGTTAGTCTAATTTGCATAATTTATGCCCGAGAAAAAAAACCTGTATTATATGTGATGTATCCCATGGTACTAAACATTCATACAAAAAATTATTCAAATCAGCGCTTTCATATTCTGCGCAAAAATCTGATTGCACCTAATTTTGTACAAAATGGCTGCCAGCGGCCAACTTGAATTTCAGATCGGACCCCAAAACACTCGTTCTCGTCCCACAGTCATACCAAAGGTACCCAAGAAGTTTTGTAAAGATCGGTTCATAAATACAGCCTCTAGCCCGAGCCGTATTGAATTGTTGACGGACAGAAAGACGACAGATGACTGGCCATGGCATAAGCTCAAATTTGGCTTTGCCAAAGTTGAGCTAACAAAAATGATCAATGCGTACACATTCCTGCCATGAATTGGTGGACAAGACTTTTACTGAAATTCCATTAAATTTGATGTTCCTTCTCACAAATTAAGCATACAACACTACATGATATACACTTTGAAACGTTCTTGTTCGTGTCACATTAAGTACTTTTCTCAACAAGCTGCAAATTTGAAAAAAATGAGTTAACCATTTGACAAAACCATAATTATCGTTATACAAAAGTACTGTTATGTTCCATATATCATTCGTAACAAAGCATTTGTGTCAATGAAATAAATTAACTTGATGTTGAGTATTTATTGTTTTTGTCAAAAGAAGCAGGCAGCATATGGGAGATCTAGTTAGCCGATTTCCCACAAAATTTTTTTCTCTGCAATGTCATTTTTCATATTTGTCAAAATTAGCTTTCTCAGAATCACAAAGGCGAAGTTTGTGTTCATGTTTCTATCTATAATATATCCATCCAGGCAATCTATTTCAGATTGGCATTGTCTATAAATAGGATGTGGGTTTTATTGGAAGCATAATTGCAATTTATTTAAAAAAATGCCGCTCAGGATCACAGATCCAATGTCGAGTTGTGACCTTGACCTTTGACCTGGCGAGTCCAAGGTCAATAGAGTTCTTCCTCACACCAAGGCCAACACACCTATGAAGTTTCATGACTCTAGGTTGAACCACTATCAAGTTCTCATCCGGAAACCAATTGTTGCGATATACTATGTTCAAGGTCACTGTGACCTTGACCTTTGACCTGGTGAGTCCAACATCAATAGGGTTCTTCCTCGCACCAAGGCCAACACGCCTGTAAAGTTTCATGGCTCTAGGTTGAACCACTATCAAGTTATCAACCGGAAACCAATTGTTGCGATATACTATGTTCAAGGTCACTGTTTGTTTGTTGGTGGTTAACGTCACATATTTATGCACAATGGCTAATCGTGACACAACATGGCGATGAAGTCAAGGATAGTCAATCGTTGATCAACATGTTGCCCATTTTAGAGGACTTTCACCCCAAGCATTGGTGACTGGGTCCTATTTTACTAGTAAAGCGGAACTGGTTTACCGCAGTAAACAAGTGCTGCTTACTTCCCGGGGTTCCCACGGGGAACAAGGTCACTGTGACCTTGACCTTTGACCTGGTGAGTCCAAGATCAATAGGGTTCTTCCTCGCACCAAGGCCAACATACCTATGAAGTTTCATGACTCTAGGTTGAACCACTATCAAGTTATCATCCGGAAACCAATTGTTGCGATATACTATGTTAAAGGTCACTGTGACCTTGACCTTTGACGTAGCGAGTCCAAAATCAATAGGGTTCTTCCCCTCACCAAGGCCAATCTACCTATGAAGTTTCATGAATGTGAGTTGAACCATTATCAAGTTATCATCCGGAAACCAATTGTTTAAGATTTACTATGTTCAAGGTCACTGTGACCTTGACCTTCGACGTAGCATGTCCAAAATCAATAGGGTTCTTCCTCCCACCAAGACCAACCTACGTATGAAGTTTAATGAATGTGAGTTGAACCACTATCAAGTTATCATCCGGAAACCAATTGTTTACGCCCGCCCGCCATTCACCAAACTATAAGTCGAGTTTGACTTCGTCACAACTCGACTAATAATACAAAGATTTATCCAATAATGCCCAATTATAGCTAAAAATAATGCACACTAGTTGTCCATGATGGACTTTCATTCGAACAGCGGCAAAGGTAAAATTAGAAACCATGTGTACTAAGAAATTATGTCACAGTGATTTGTTAATTTCCAATAACTTTCGAGCAACTTCATTTATATCTTTCCAATGTGGTGTCTTCTGAAATTTTGCCTGCATTAATATTTTGTAATTAGAGATGTAAGTAATTTTGCATTGCTTCTGATGTCCTATACTTTGCATGCAGTGTTTTGTTTACCCACTCTTTCAGATACCGTGCAAGCAAAATCTGAGTCGATATTTTTTTCAAATTGGTGATTTATTGTCCTTTCAAATAAAAGAATTCATATTGTAAAATTACAGATACTTTTCATCTCTTTTGAGGGCTCTAATCTTAATTTCTGCAAAAAAAAAATAAAAAAAATAATTATAATGTACCAATTTCAACCTTTCTCCAAGAGAAACTGGAATTTCATCTCCCACTAGAAGACAATGGGATTCCAGTTTCTACTAGTAGAAATTATAATTATCCCCGCATTTTAAAAAATGCGGGGATATTGTCGTGATCTCCGTCCATACGTCCGTACGTCCATACGTCCGGTTTTGTAATTCGAAACGCTGTAACTTTCTACAGTTGTACAATAGGGTCTGTGCAATCCAAAAATACCACTTTTAAAGCTTTGCACCACCAGGTGGCTTCTGTGGAGCCACTTGAAAAACACGCTAATTTTTCAATTTTCTTTTGAATAATCCCAACCTATGTAATTCAGAGTTCTATAACTGCACTAGGGTGTTGCTAAATGATCTGTAGATGCGCACGAAGGTTTCAGATTTTTCAGGTGCCATGTGGCTGTGCCACCGTTGCCACTTTCGTGTTTTCTTAGACCGCTTCCAGCGAAAGGCTCCTAGGGTATGTAATTTGAAACGCTAAAACCATGCTCAAATGTTGCAGTAGGGTCTGTAGATGCGCACGAAGGTTTTGGATTTTTCAGGTGCCACGTGGCTGTGCCTCCGTTGCCACTTTTGTGTTTTCTTAGACCGCTTCCGGCAAAAGGCTCCTAGGGTATGTAATTTGAAACGCTAAAACCAAGCTCAAATGTTGCAGTGGGGTCTGTAGATGCGCACGAAGGTTTCGGATTTTTCAGCTGCCACGTGGCTGCACCACCGTTGCCACTTTCGTGTTTTCTTAGACCGTTTCTGGCAAAAGGTTCCTAGAGTATGTAATCCGAAATGCTAAAAGCATGCTCAGATGTTGCAGTAGAATCTGTAGATGCGCACAAAGGTTTTGGATTTTGTGGGTGCCACGTGGCTGTGCCACCATTGCCACTTTTGTGTTTTCTTAGACCGTTTCCGGCGAAAGGCTCCTAAGGTATGTAATTCGAAATCCTAAAACCATGCTCAAATGTTGCAGTAGGGAATGTACATGCACACGAAGGTTTCGGATTTTTGGGGTGCCACATGGCTGTGCCACCGTTGCCACTTTCGTGTTTTCTTAGACCGTTTCCAGCAAAAGGCTCCTAGGGTATGTAATTCGAAATGCTAAAAGCATGCTCAGATATTGCAGTAGGGTCTGTAGATGCGCACGAAGGTTTTGGATTTTTTGGGTGCCACGTGGCTGTGCCACCGTTGCCACTTTCGTGTTTTCTGAGACCCTTTCTGGCGAAAGGCTCCTAGGGTATGTAATTCGAAACGCTAAAACCGTGCTCAAATGTTGCAGTGGGGTCTGTAGATGCGCACGAAGGTTTCAGATTTTTCAGCTGCCACATGGCTGTGCCACTGTTGCCACTTTCATGTTTTCTTAGACCGTTTCTGATGAAAGGTTCCTAGAGTATGTAATTCGAAATGCTAAAACCATGCTCAAATGTTGCAGTGGGGTCTGTAGATGCACACGAAGGTTTTGGATTTTTCAGCAGCCAAGTGGCTGTGCCATTGTCACTTTCACGTTTTCTTAGACCGTTTCCGGCAAAAGGCTCCTAGCGTATGTAATTCGAAACGCTAAAACCATGCTTAAATGTTGCAATGGGGTCTGTAGATGATAGGAAGGCTTCGGATTTCGGGTGCGACGTGGCTGTGCCACCACTGCCACTTTCGTGTTTTCTTAGACCCTTTCCGGCAAAAGGCTCCTAGGGTATGTAATTCAAAACGCTAAAACCATGCTCAAATGTTGCAGTAGGGTCTGTAGATGCGTACAAAGATTTCAGACTTTTCAGGTGCCTCGTGGCGGTGTCACTGTTTTGCTTTCGTGTTTTCTTAGACCGTTTCGGGCGAAAAGCTCCTAAAGTATGTAATTTGAAATGCTAAAACTATGCTCAAATGTTACAGTAGGGTCTGTAGATGTGCACGAAGGTTATGGATTCTTGGGGTGCCATGTGGCTGCGCCACCGTTGCCACTTTCATGTTTTCTTAGACGGTTTCCGGCAAAAGGCTCCCAGGGTACATGTATGTAATTCGAAACGCTAAAACCATGCTCAAATGTTGCAGTGGAGTCTGTAGGTGTGCACGAAGCTGTGTCACCTGTGCCACTCAATATGATTTTAGTGTGTCATATAATACATTTCATCTTTGTATCAAGCATTCATACAAAGTCAAGGATGCAAATGTGGGGATACACTATAGTGTGCTTTGCACACAAGTGACACCATCTAGTTTTAATTTCCAAGTACTGGCAGAAAAGTGTGAATTCCATCTTCCACAGGTAGAATCTGAGATTTTGTTGTATTGTAACCTTTATATAATATATATATAAATGGGAGGGGAGTGTCTCTCTAGGCATTTGCAGTTTCCCAATTTTATGAACAAGGACTATGCAAAGCAAGGGCCACCTCCCCCGCCCTGTAAGCATGTTCAAAGTAGTCTTAAAGGTATTGAAGGGCAGAAAAATTTTCTAATTTGAAAAAGTGAAAACAGAAAAGTATTCTAAGTCAAAAAAGGGCCATAACTCTGGGAAAAATTATTGGATGGAGTTCCTTATGCATATTCGTTCCCCCATGCGGGTCTATCAGCATACCGGAGGAGATCCAAATCCATCCAATGGCTTTGAAATTACAATGCAAAATGTTTGTACGGAAAGATGGGCAGATGGACAGACAGAGGGCTTCACCGGATACACCTGAATCCTCATTCAGAGGTTGGGGGCATAATAAAATATGTTTACATTATGTTTAAACTAAACTAGCTTTAAACTAACATTAGAAAGGCAGATTCTCCCATACTGCAGTTTCGTTCTGGATATATATATAGTATCTAGAGTGCAACAAGGCACAATCTGCAATGCTAAGGCATTGCAGATGGTGCTTTGTTGCACTCCATGGATGATATGCATGTAATAGTGTACAATACTGGGAGCACAAAAGTTGTATTTTTCTCAATCAGATTGTGATCAGATCACTACACACGTTTATTTTATGCTAAACGATAAATTATGGAAAAAATGCAGAAAGATAAAAATCATATCCCCCACTGTGAAGATACAGAAATTTTCGCTTGCATGGTATCAATCAAAATGGCGGCTTTCAACGCATCTCTTCAAGGTGAACATGAGTCAAATTATCACAGGAAATGATCAATTTGTTCTAAAAACACATAATGAAAAGAATATCTGGTGTTTTTGAATGGATACCAATCATTTCCAGCAATAATTCAACACGTATTCACCTTGAATTTATGCATGAAACCCTTCAGCTGAATCAGATGAATTCAAGCATGGCAATCAGCAGCAGAATTCGAAGCTGCACAGTTGTGATATCTGAAAGAAGTAAAATACATTGAACTAAAGTAATACCTGCTACTACTACTTCCTGTACTTGAACTACTGCTGCTTGAAGAATGTCTCTTTCTCTCTTTTCCTCTTTCCGAACTACTTTTCTTTGTCTCCCGACTCCGACTTTCACTGCGAACCCTGAAATGTATTCTAGTATTGAAACTATGCCCGACAGGGATAGAATTTTGAAAACATTTTGCAAGAATCAAAATGGCATAATGCACATTCTATTCTACTGTGTAGAAAAAAGAAATTTCTAATAATTTCGGTATTTATAATACCTACAACTGGCCCAGACATGCTGGCACTAAATTCACGGAAAATCAGGCCAAACACTTAATTTAGAACCCCCCCCCCACCCCACACAGACTGCTAAAATTAAGCCAAAGTAACAAAAAGACTTTAAAAAGTACCGTATAGGCCTCCTTACTAAGAACCTACAAATGGGCAGAGCCAAGCAAGTGTCCTCCAATATTGCCAATAACCATTCTTTTGTGGTGGCTGCCGAGTGTAAATAGTTATATGCAGGGAAGTGCAAGTGAATAACTCACAGGAGGGCAAATCCTGTCTGGGCCAGTGGTAGGCATGATAAATACAGAAATTATTAGAAATTTCCATTACTTATCCACCATACCACTGGCCCAGACATGCTGAATAGATCATAGGAAGGAGGGCCAATACTGGACTATAACGACCAGAAGCCGTCTTGCATAGTTACTCCAGGATAACTAAATCCATGAGAGAGTTTAGGAAACATTAAAACTAATTCTACCTCCAAGAATAATGGATAACCATTTATTGATGGAAGTAGAAAACACATAAGGATATTATAATCCTATACTTAAGTATATCCACCATATTATAATGACCGAACATTTCCCAAAATGCTATTATTAGAGGAAACAACCAGGATATAAATGCTCTCAGGTTAATTAAGATGATCTACATGTGTATCATGAATCATGAGATATTACTGCATGAACTCAAAATACACTTAAAACACAGATGAATATCCTCACAGAACTATCTAGCAAAGGTAAATAGTCTCATTTTCTCACTCGCCCACTCACTCCTCCCTCCCCACCACTGTTTTGTGAGATAACACTGCATGCACAAAACAGAGGAGAGGTAGGTGACAGAAAATATACTAGACAGACATAGCGAGAAGTACATTAATGTAGGACATTTTGTAGTATTGACGGAGGATCTAAATATCTTGGAAACCTGCCACAGATTTCATAAAAGATGCTTGTAGAAGGCTGGAGGGCACTCTTTAACAAAATCTGGCAATGTAAAGATTTTGAACTGACAAGAGACAGAAGCAATGATCTGACCTTCTGAGCAGAACATTATAGTAACATATATAAGGAGGGGGAGGGGCGGCGGCTAACCAACCTACTTCAAAGACTAAGGCCTAAGTCAAAGACTAAGGTTGACAGTAGTTGTAATATATGTACACCCACCAACCAAGTTTTGCTACTTGATGCCAAACTTGGAGGAAGAGTAAATAGTGATACTGAATGATGACTATAGAAATAAAAAATACTAATAAAAGTGTCAATGATGCTGTAGCTTAACCTGATTGTGTGTAGTGTTTGATGAAAAGGATAGTGTTTATTGTTTATGAAAAGATTATGAAATAAGACAAGAATTGTGATAATTGAGAATATGTTAATTAATGTTATGCTATGTTTTCAATAAGAGTAATTTGCGACGTAGACTGTACTAAAGAATTGAGGCCTGGATTAATGTGGCCCTCACAATTAATGCACGTCAACCAAAGTTAACAAGTTACAGTAAAATCATTCCCAAATGAGTCATCCTACCAAGTTACAATGAAATCCTTTTATAAATATAACTCATAGACTTTGCTAAAGGAATCTAGGTCATGTGACGGGGTTTGGCGGTCAGTGTTGGCCGATAATGATCAAAATAGGAGTCTCATTTAAATATCATACCAAGTTACAATGAAATCCTTTCATAAAAACAACCTGTAGACAGTGCTAAAGGAATCTAGGTCACGTGACCAGGCGGCAGTAATGGCTGACCGATCGTGACCAAAATACGACAGTCTCATCTACACATTATATCAAGTTATCCTTCCAAGGTACAATGAAATCGCTTCATAAATATGACTGGAGACTGTGCTAAACAAATCTAGGTCATGTGCCTGGTCGGAAGTCATGGTTGACTGAACCTGATCAAAATAGGACGTTCTCAACTGTATTGCATCGTAAGTGCATTGTATAACTGGGTTTTTGTTTCCGGTACTTTTTACCGTTCCCGTTAAAATGAGACCGCAAGAGAGCATAAGAGACCACAAGTAAAATATAAAAGAAAGGAGAGAGGTGGGTGGTTGTTCTGGGTGTATCAGTTTGCATATACGAGAAAAATTTCTGCTTTTGGAGTAGAATTTACGTTGGGATGAATCAATCTGACATTTGGGACGAATTGTCTTGGTTTTGAGCGAAACATTCCGTAACTGGAGAAAGCAGTGCTAGAATTTTTCCTCGAGTTTCAATTGTTCTATAGTACGTCCTGATTTATGGTTTTATTTTTTATTCGTTTTGACGAACCATATCTAGGTCATCTTGAAATAAAAAAAGTTTTGTACCTGCAAAAATTGAAACTAAAAAGAAACTTTAGCCAAAGTAATGTCTAAAAGCATCAGACACAGTCGAACTGGCCACATTTTTAAAATAGGACATTGAAATAACAGAACCTTTCTCACATAAAGAGGAATATGATCAAACAATGCAAAGATCTTACGTGACATTTATCCACTGTCATGTGTGTGCTGAAAATGCTGAGGCTATCAAGAGACACCCTGTCTGCAAAGGTAAAGCAAAGCAAGATATGCTGAACTATGTTGTTGGCAGTGACTATATCTCCAAATGTAACTTCCAGTAGCATATCAGGGAGAAAGCTCACCACATTGCCCTTCAAAATTCAAACGTTTCCCACCAAGAACAACCATCTACAAGTGCAAACTCTAATAGTAACACATGTCCTAGTTCATCTCAGCCCACAATTACCTCATGTTTAGAGAAATCCTCAAGGGATGCATACACAAATGGAAAACATTCACTGACTTTTTGCATATCGTGACAATACAAAAACAGAAAGGAGTAAAATTAATCAAAGGGAAACAAAATAACCGAGTCTGTGCTGAGATGATACGGGTTCTTGCTGATGTCATAAAGGAAAAGATGGCTGAAAATATAACATTAAAACAGACGTTATCAATTTTTCAGATGGCAGACAACTGAAAAAAACAGGATTGGAGCTGGAGTTGGTATATATGAGAGTGGTTAATGAGGGAACTTCTGGTATTACTGCGTCAGTTTGCAAGAAATGCCACAATTTGGTGGTTCTGATGCAGCCTCAATTTGTACTGCCATCGATGTTTTTGAAAAGAAGGTTCCAATTGGTAGTGCCTATCCCAAGAAGATGATTTGTGTCACAGCAGACAGTGCTTCAGTGAACACAGGACAATATTCATTTCTCTTTACGCAAATGAAAGAGTCCAGAGTTGCACTTATTTTGATTCACTGTGTAGTGCATCAAGCCGAATTGGTGGCCAAAGTTGCCTTTACAAATTGCAAACATTTGAAGGATGTTGAATCATTTTATATGGCCAACTGCAATTAACATAGACATTCTGGAAAAATAAATGCTAACCTGAATTCAAACTGCATGTAGGGCATATGGATTTTCCTATTAAATATTCGCCAGAATACATGGGACTAGGTTTTCAACACCACCAGAGACTGGGATTTACACATTTAATCAGTATGTGGTTCCCAATGAAAAACACATATGAAAACCTAATTGTTTTTGGTGAAGCACACGGTGATGTTTTGAGCAAAATCCAAGGCTTTTTGAAGAAGTTAAACAATTATAGTTTTCTAACAGCTGTTTGTGTTTATAGAGATATCCTAGAATGACTTTCTTGTCTCAGCAAACAGTTTGAATCTGAAAGCATTATGGTATCAAATTCTGAAGTTGAACTGGCCAAGACTGAGTCATTTTTGAAGTGCTGCATGGTGTGCCAAAGAGAAATATTGATGCATAACTGCACCAAGTTCATCGAAGGTTGTTGCCAGCAGCAATATTTTGTGACAGAAATCAAAGGAAATCGATAGCTACAATCTAGAGGTAACACCAAACAAGCATACAAAGTTTCAAACCGATCTGATCATAAATGTGCCATGTACGGCATGCCAAAGGAATATATTGATGCCTAACTAAGTTCAAAGGTCGTTGCTAGTGGCAATATTTTTTTTATGGAAATGGAAGAAAATCAATAGCTCCCATCTAGAGGTCACTCCAAACCAGCATGCCAGATTTCAAAGCAATCCGATCATAAATGTGCCCTGTAGGGAGTGCCAAAGGGAAATATTGCGGCCTGACTAAACTAAGTTCTAAGAACGTTGCCAGCGGCAACATTGTTTGACAGAAATGGAAGAACATCGATAGCTCCCATCTAGAGGTCAGCCCAAACAAGCATACCAAGTTTCAAAGCGATCCGATAATAAATGTGCCCTGCAGGGTGTGCCAAAGGGAAATTTTGATGCATAACTGCACAAAGTTCATCAAAGGTCGTTGCCAGCGGCACCATTTCTTGGCGGATATCGAAGAAAATCTATAGCCCACATCTAGAGGTAACCCCACACAAGCATACCAAATTTCAAACCGATCTGATCAAAAATGTGCCCTGTACGGCGTGCCAAAGAAATATACTGATGACTGACTAAACTTAGTTCAAAGGTCATTGCCAGCGGCAACATTTTTTGACGGAAATGGAAGAAAATCGATAGCTCCCATCTAGAGGTCATCCCTAACAAGCATACAAAGCGATCCGATAATAAATGTGCCCTGCAGGGTGTGCCAAAGGGAAATTTTGATGCATAACTGCACAAAGTTCATCAAAGGTCATTGCCAGCGGCACCATTTCTTGGCGGATATCGAAGAAAATCGATAGCCCACATCTAGAGGTAACCCCACACAAGCATACCAAATTTCAAACCGATCTGATCAAAAATGTGCCCTGTACGGCGTGCCAAAGAAATATACTGATGACTGACTAAACTTAGTTCAAAGGTCATTGCCAGCGGCAACATTTTTTGACGGAAATGGAAGAAAATCAATAGCTCCCATCTAGAGGTCACCCCAAACAAGCATGACAGGTTTCAAAACAATCTGATCACAAATGTGCCCTGTAGGGTGTGCCAAAGGGAAATATTGAGGTCTGACAAAACTAAGTTCTAAGAATGTTGCCAGCGGCAACATTTTTTGACAGAAATGGAAGAAAATCGATAGCTCCCATCTAGAGGTCACCCTAAACAAGCATACCAAGTTTCAAAGCGATTTGATCATAAATACGACCTGCGAGCTGCGAAAAGGAAATTGTGGACGTTACATACGTATGTATGCCCGGATGTACTTACGTCGACAGACGAGAAGTGATGGCAATAGCTCAGCTTGACTTTGTCAAGTTGAGCTAAAAAATAGGCCGATGAAATCGTCAGATGTGTACCCATTCGTGCAACTAGTGGAAATCTGTATGACGGAGGGCCACCATGGATGCCGACATTATGTACACCATACATGGTATGGGTACATATAGAAATGGATTGGAGGAGTGTCTAATTTGATGGATAAAGGGTTAACATTCCGGATCAAATTATCAGATTTATATAAAAAACTATACAGCACAGCACATCAGTAACCTGAATAAATATATTAAGTAACATGACAATCGGATTGATATTTTTTGAGTTACCTCATGCCAAAGGGATTGGAGAAATTTTCAATTTGAAGGATAAAGGGTTAATATCTCAGGATAAAATGATCAGATTTACACCAAAAACTATACAGCTCGGCACATCAGTAACCTGAACACAAATATAAAGTAACTTGACAATCCAAGCAATATTTTTCAAGTTATCGAATGCCAAAGGGATAGGAGGAATTTCCAATTTGAAGGATAAAGAGTTAATATTTCAGGATCAAAATAACAGATTTACACCAAAAACTATACAGCTTGGTACATCAGTAACCTGAACACAAAAATAAAGTAACTTGACAATCCAAGCAATATTTTTCAAGTTATCGAATGCCAAAGGGATTGGAGGAATTTTCAATTTGATGGATAAAGGGTTAATATCTCATGATTAAATTATCAGATTTACACCAAAAACTATACAGCTCGGAACATCAGTAACCTGAACACAAATATAAAGGTACTTGACAATCCAAGCAATATTTTTTAAGTTATCGAATGCCAAAGGGATTGGAGGAATTTTCAATTTGAAGGACAAAGGGTTAATATCTCAGGATCAAAATAACAGATTTACACCAAAAACTATACAGCTCGGCACATCAGTAACCTGAACACAAATATAAAGTAACTTGACAATCCAAGCAATATTTTTCAAGTTATCGAATGCCAAAGGGATTGGAGGAATTTTCAATTTGAAGGATAAAGGGTTAATATCTCGGAATCAAATCATCAGATTTACACCAAAACCTATACAGCTCGGCAAATCAGTAACCTGAACACAAATATAAAGTAACTAGACAATCGAAGCAATATTTTTCAAGTTATCAAATGCCAAAGGGATTGGAGGAATTTTCAATTTGAAGGATAAAGGGTTAATATCTCACGATTAAATTATCAGATTTACACCAAAAACTATACAGCTCGGCACATCAGTAACCTGAACACAAATATAAAGTAACATGACAATCCAAGCAACAGTTTTCAAGTTATGGAATGCCAAAGAAATGGATATGGACGCCGGACAAAGGATGGACGAACGACGGATGGCCACCCCAGATGCCGGCATTATGTGTACCATACATAGTATGGGTACACATAAAAACAAACAAGAGTTGAGAACTGTGTTACGATTTGAAATCAATAATTATTTAGGAGAACCAGTAATAGACACATCTGACTGGCCATTCAAATGGCGGAAAAGCAACCTTAAACAATATCCAAATGTTGCATCATTAGCTGGGTCATACTTACTCATTCCAGCCACCTCGGTACCTAGTGAACGAATTTTTAGCAAAGCTGGACTGGTCTGAGTTTCAGACAGGCGGAGTTCATTGAAACCTAGTCATGCTGAAGAATTAGCCTTCCTCTGCCATAACCTGCAGGCACTTAATCAGTAATGAGTAATCAGTGGAGTGAAATTCTGTTTGCTTCAAGAGTTCACCTTGGCAAATTAATATTTCGGTGTGAATTTGGCTAGATTTGTTGATAGGAAAGGAAACTTTTAGTAGGATGGCTTACCAAAAAGGAAAAAAAAACCCAGCCCAGTTGAGCTGGAATGTGATATTCAATTGTGCCATGTTCTGTTAATCTCTGTTCATGTGTTTCATTATTTCTTTCATATAAACCCAGCTTGGTTAGGCTGACAAGATATTCATTATTATTCATTAATTTCATCATTCACTCGCGTTGTGAACCTATGCTTGTGCCTTCTGTTAGTGCTTCATAAAATCAGCTTGGTAAAGCTGACATATTCACTTGTGTGGTTCTGTGCTTGTCTAAGTTGTCTTTACAAAGTTTACGTGCTTCATCAACTTTCATGAAAGCAGCTCAGTTAAGCTTACTCGATAATAATTGTCTCTGGTGGCCATATTTTCCAACCAAAGGGAACAAAAAGAGGATTGTTAGTTGAGGGCCTCCTATAGACCATTCCTGCAAGGTTTGGTTCACATTGGCTCAGTAGTTCCAGCGAAGAAAATGAAAATGTTATTCCCATAGGGTTTCGATGTTAACTATAAGCGACAATTGTGGCCATGAAAGTGTTGTTAAAACCCAATAAATAAAACAAGAGACCCCACAGGTAGAGATGAGCCGATAAGTAAAATGACCCATAAGACGAATGCTGATTATTTTAGACAACAATCGGCTGATACCGAATGCCGATGTCAGATGGTTTCTTTATTATTCAAGCTTACTGTAGAAGCTGGCTGATTTACAGTAATCAGAATTTAATTTACCGTACCGACCCATCGGTAAGCCCACTCTCGTGGGTAAGCACACCACCCAACTTTTTAGAAAACGTATTTTTGGGAGTATCACCCCAAAATAAGCCCACCCCATATTTCTCTGAATTGAAGTTTTGACTACCAGTACCAGTCATCACGAAAATGTGTACGAAAATTTCAATTGTTCAATCAAAATAAAATTATGTGAAAGTGTTATGGAGTTGTTTTTTTTCTCAATTTAATCTTTTCACATTTTCAGCTAAAAAAAAATAAAATTCCCAAACTACATGCTTTTGTGTTATTTATTACTCTCAGCCCTCATGTTTATCAACTTATGTTGAAGAAGAATGGGAAATTCCCAGTTCATAAATTATTAATGACAGTGTGTTCCGACTTCAGTGACCCAAATTGTTCCTTTTTATTACTTTAGAAAATGAGTTGAGAAATTACCTGATGTGATCCCTGCAGAAATAGCTGCTCAAAAATAAATATGAATTAATACCCCTGAGTTGTAATATCCAGTTTGATCCATGCTACATGAAAGTCTGTTTTGAAAACAAAACAAGGGAAAGTCATATTGTTTACAACAATGGGGACACATTATGTGCACCAGGGTGGTAGGTTTAAATATAGTTTGTTTATTTATGAAACATGCCGTGTTTTTATCAAATGCATTGTATGCCAAATATATTCTCATATTGTCACGGTTATGTGAAATCAAAATTATATAAACTCGAAATATAAATTAAATAAAAACATGACATCTCAAGTACATGTATAATTAACATCAACTGACCTATTATGTATACTACTGTTATGGTTCATACCAAATTTATCTGTTTCGTGTAAAAAAGAATATAATTGAAAGTTTGTTAAAAATTCTTTTGTGAGATATCACAAGAATTAATTTACCTCCCCTTACTTCTGAACGAACCGATTCAGAACACAAGCTGTGTATTTTGTCTTCATTTTGAAGCAATAGTGTTTTCCACCTATTCCACCCACATGCAGAATTCAGTTACCCCCCCCCCCCCTCCCTCCCCATCCCCCACACTTTTACAGGCAGCAAATGAAGGGCAAGTGACAATGGTTCATGAATTTTTGTTTTGCTTGTTGAAAGAATCAATGACGAAAAAAAGTGAGGAAATTCTTTTGTGACTATCTTGCAACTTACTGATCTGTACAGATAGGCAGGCCTGCCTGTCTAAGCGCCCCCCCCCCCCCCCCCCCCCTGTTCATTTGGATCTTGGAGAAAGTGAACACCACAGGTTGAGGGGGGACAGATGTCCTGTTCATCTTGCTCTTGGAGAAAGTGAACGCCACAGGTTGTGGGGGAGGGGCTCAGATATCCCCTGTTCATCTTGCTCTTGGTGTGGTTATTCCACAACTTATTACCAATGAAATAAGTTGTGTGGTCACCGCAAGAAAAATTCTCAATTTTATTCTTCTCTGGCAATAACAGCCAGGTTCAGTGTCGATACGTCAATCTTGGCTGCGAACTGCCCTCCGTCGCCCCGTGGTATCTATTTTTATCATGTGCTCCACACAATTCAACATGAGAAAAATTCAGTGGCTTCGTGTTGATAAATCCCACCCCGAATCGCACAATATTAAATTTATTGCACCCAAACCTCTCACAATTAACACGGATTACTAATATGGAGGAATTATCTGTCCAATATGGGAATAAAGAATGTCATTATATATTTAATGAGACGATGAGCGTGGTTGAAAGAAATATTGTGACATTTTGCAAAATGCAGTACAGTTTAGGCAGTGAAGAGCGTCTGTATTCACATGAGATTTATTTATTTATTTATTGGTGTTCAAGGTCACATATTTTTGCACAATGGCTAATCATGACCACAACATGAGTATCAACTCAAGACCAGGGGTGAGTGTTAATAAGCCATGTTGCCCATTTTAGAGAGGGTTTGCAGCTTCCAAGCAATGGTGACTGAGACCTATTTTACGAGTAAAAACAAAGCCTGTTTACCGCAGATGGGTGCTTATCGGCCGAGTGCCGATGTTACACTGATTAATTGTCTCATCTCTACCCACGGGGCCTGAAGCGCTCACCTTGAACAGAACACGATATAAATAGAGTCCAAGAATGAATCTTCATTAAGCAATCCATCTCCATATGATACACTGTCAACCCTTGAGCCCCCCAGGAATGACAAAAACAGTCCAAGCATCATACCTTTTCTTCAGTTGATAATATAAAATGTGGAGATCCTCTATGAAGCCCCTTGATACAACCTATGTGGATTAATCTTAGTTACACACCTCTTGAGGGTACTGAATACAAAATTTCTAATTCTTCAGCTACATGGCCAATTCCGGCTCCCATAGGGAGCCTATGTATTAACCCAGGCTCTCAATTTTAACAAAGTTGAATCTGACCTCCCTAGAGATGTTTGTATACCAAATATGAAAGCATTCTGACTGTTGGATCTGAAGAAGATTTTTGAAGAATTGCAGCATAACCACTAGAAACTATGTGCTCTGCTTCTTCTATGTTGATAACACCAGAATCTGACATCAATTTCTGGAAAGCTCTTACAGTGCTTTTAGATGTTGTGATGCCTTTCCTTCTCGTCTATTTCACGACACCGGCAATGTTTACCTGATATTTATTTATTTATTTATTTATTGGTGTTTAAGGTCACATACTTATGCACAATGGCTAATCGTGACCGTGACAGTTTTACGGGTGGAGGAAGCCGGAGTACCCGGAGAGAACCACCGAGCAACGACGAGCAGCTGTCAGCTCTCCAACATCGTAACTCTGAACTCTGCACCGCAGCACAGGCAGGGTTAGATTGGTTGAAGACATGCGCACCATCGACGTGCAGTACGCCTCAGTACACAGCGTCATCGTGCCCCCATGTAAGCAATCGGGGTGAAGTGTCTTGCCCAAGGACACAACGCGGTTGCCGCAGGTGGGATTCGAACCGAGGACCTCTCGGCTTGCAGCCTGCACCTCTACCAACTGAGCCACCACGCCCCCGTTTACCTGATAAAAGAATTTCTGCCAAAGCAAACAGCACCAACAAACACACATTCTCACTTTGGCGAGATCATGCGATAGCAGTTGCTGTTATATCAAGGGGCTCTTACAGAGCTTTCCAGAAAACTGATGTCAGATTCTGATGTTATCAACACAGAAGCAGTGAGATACTTAGTTTGTGGTTATGCTGCATCTTATTTTCACTCATACTATACATACTGAGCATGTCGTCTGCTTACTTCTAAGATATTTTCTCAGCATTCACATGGTTCATGATATTGGCATGATCTAACTGAGTGAAAGATTCTGCACATTGATTGTGATTATATACACATGTATCTCAAACTACTTTCACATGTTCAAGTTACTTGAAAGTTTTCACTTCACCACATACTACATATACATGGCAATTGAGACTATGCCGTGCCATCTGATGATTTTGACACAATCGAACAGGCTTCACAGCAATTGCACCAGTTTTCCACAGCATTTTTTTGCCAAGGAAACAAGGATGAATTACCAGGACTGCATATGGAGACCAAATATTAACCCAGGCACGCGAATTGAACAAACTTGAATCTTACCTCACTAGAAATGTTGTATACCAAATATGAAAGCATCCTGACTGGTGGATCTGAAGAAGATTATTAAAAATTATCCCCCATATTGAATTAAGTTAAAATTTGGGCTTCCATATTAAGCCCAAATATTAAACAAGAGGGATGTTACATCCCAATGCTCACCTACATTCGCGCTTGATAATGTCGTTCCAGTGTAACATGCCTAATATTTAGTTAATATAAATCATTAACTAGGCATCAAATGATTAATGTGGTTTATGTGATAGCTTTGGAAAGTCTATATTTCTGCATTTATTATATATCAATTCAACAAAGAATCATTGGATATTAGAGCATTTTTTTCTTTAGAAATGTTTATGATTAAGAATATGAATCGTGACTCCAGATATTAAATCATAAATAAGAATTAGGAAAGGCTTTCATAAATTTATTTTTTACAAAATAAAAATACATCAGATCAAAAAAAAATAAAATAGGAGGTGCAAAATGGCATTATGTAATGAAGAATCACTGAAATTGTAATTGAAGTACATTCATTGGTAAAAGAGGAGTTGCGGAAAAACATTCGTTCAAGAAAGTGACTATAAGTCCCAACAAAAATACATCACATCAACAACTAAAATAAGCCTTAATGTTACTAGTAACAAGTATGAGAAAATATTAAATAAAAAAAAAAAAAGTTAAAAAAAAATTTTTTTCAAGAAAGTGAATATAAGTCCCCAAAATCCCACTCAAATTCCTCAAATATGCATGTAATGAGAGCGCAACGTTACCGCAATGTAGTTCAGTAACCCGTGTGTACAATATCAATTGCCTGGAAAGACACATAGAAACAGAACTCACCTTAACACAAACTTTTAGAACTTAAAATTGAGTAAGTCAGAGAAAAAGAAAAACATGAACATTGTGACTGAAAAAAAGAAAAGAAATCAGTTAAATTTCTGCATACAGTAGGATTAAAACCTAAAGTAGTTACTGAAATGAGAAAATAAACAGTAATGAGAGGTGAAGGTACCACAATCTGCACAAAAGCTGACTTTAACGCAAATTTTTACAACACCTAAACGCTAATTCTTACAAGTTTTGGCAGAAAATCAGCCTCAAATTCCTCAAATATGCATGTAATGAGGGTTAAATATTACTGCAATGGAGTTCAGTAACCCAAGTGTAGAATATTAATCGCCTGGAAAGACACATAGAAACACAACTCACCTAAACACAAAGTTTACAAAGTTTTACAACTTAAAATTTACTAAGTCCGAGAAAAACATGAAAATTTTGACTGAAAAAGAAGAAAATTTTCGTTAAATTTCTGCATACAGTAGGGTTAATACCTACAGTTGTTACTGAAATATGAAAATCAACAGTAATGAGAAGTTAAAGCAGCACAATCTGCACAAAAGCTGACTTTAATGCAAATTCTTACAACACCTAAACGCAAATTCTTACAAGTTTTGGCAGAAAATTTTAGGTGAAATTTGGAAAAAAGTCGTAGTATCAGGGTTAAATACTGTTCTGATAGTCCCCTACAAACTACATATGCAATATTAAAAGCCTGAGCCCACTGATCTTTGAGAAATTAACCTTAACATTAAATCTTACAATATTGAACAAGCTGAATGCCGCCGCCGCCACCCGAGGTCATGACAATAGCTCACCACTTCTAATAGAAGTAGGTGAGCTAACTAGGGACTTGGTTTGAACAATCTTGAATCTAACAATAATGTATACCACACATTAAAAGATTCTGACTTGTGCTTCTGAACAAGACGATTTTTAAAGAATATTCCCCATATTGCCGTAAGTTAAAAATTTGGGCTCCTGTATTGAGCCCAAATATGAACCAATGGGCTTTATTTTAACAAACCAAACTTGTATCTGACCCCACTATGAATGCTGTATACCGAATATCAAAAGATTCTGACCATTGGTTCTGGAGAAAATATTTTTTTAAATTTTTGCAAATATGCTGACACGGCATTTTTTCGATGCCCTCTACAGAACACCCTAACATAACTGATGGCAATTTTTTTTATCATTTAATTCTACTGGTCTCCAGTAATACCACATACCAAATTTGGTTCAAATCAGCCCATCGGTGCAGAAAGTTAAAAAATTTATAGTAATTTATATATTTTTTATACTTACCAATGACCCAGACTTAGCTGGTGCTAACTCTAACAAAACCAGGGCCAAACACAAATTTTGCCCCCCAATCCCCAAAATTTGCATCCAAAACAAAAAGAAATCATGTCCTAAAGGACCTCCATACTACGCCTCTACTGCGCATGGGCAGTGACGCAGTCGTCACGAAATTGGCGCCAATTATCATTCTTACTGGCAGTGCCTGGTCAGCGCTATGTACTCAGCGGGGAGGCAAGAGTTCCCAACTCCAGGGAGGGCCATCCCCGTCTGGGTCATTGGTAAGTATAAAAAATATATAAATTACTATAAATTTTTTAACATTTTTATACTGTACCAATGACCCAGACTTAGCTGAATAGTAAACAGGCTGGAGGGCCTAGGACATAGAGGAAAATCCAATAAGCTCAACTATATAGTAAAGAGGTAACCCCTTAAGGAGAAAAGGAGTATTAGGCTTTACATGTATCTTTCTTATTTAATATTAAATTAGAAAGATACACTACCCTTAATAATTGAGCACAATAACATTCATGTTCTCTATTAACATCCAGTATAACCCTTATACTAATTATTTTTAAAGCAAGCCAATAAATAAAGTAGTCCAGAGAATTCAGACTCTTTATAGTCATTTAAAAGTGTCCGAGTATTGTATATTAAAGCCCGTTTGACACTTGACATATACAAATGCTTCACACCGAGCTACACTTTAAAAATAAGACATGAATGAATTTAAACATTAATATTACACTTTAAAACCATCCCGGAAGCGACTCAGAAATACTGACTTGGAGGAGGCATTCCCTTGCTTTTCACTATAAAGCAGGTGACCTAAGGGAACACGCCCCCCCCCCCCCTTCCCCTTGCCCTGGGTCAAATAGCCCAGAGCGAAGAGGGCAGCCGGACGGAGTCACTGCCGGAACAGAAAGCCTGCATAACTATAGTTGCAACTGTTTAGTGGACGACATTCTGAGCAACAGATAACGGACCTAAACAATGCAGGTCTCCAGAAATGGACTCAATATTTCTGAGATAAAAATTCGTCAATGTGGATGGCTGAGACCAATAAGCAGCCTTCATTAAATCTGTAATAGCAACACTATTAGCATAAGCCCAGGAAGTAGAAAGAGCTCTTACTTCATGAGCAGAAATCTTAAGCACAGACTGCTGAGAAGAAGATAAATCTTCATAAGCAGTACGGATAGTTAACTGAATCCATCTAGCAATAGAATGGACTGAAATGTCCTTTCTATTAGGCATCAAAGACAGAAAGAAACGTTTCCGTCCCTTTCTGATAAACTGAGATCTCTGTTTATAGATACGTAGTGCTCTAACAGGACAGAGTAAAGGCCTACGCCCGTCTGAAGACGGAAGAGCCTTAATAACAATAGGTTCCGGATATTTATTACGAGCCTGATTCTTAGCTAAAAAACCCACATTAGTAGTGAAGGTGATAGTGTTCCCAACACTACGATAATGAGAATCATCCACCGATAGTGCATGAAGCTCACTAACTCTTCTGGCAGAAGAGAAAGCTAAGAGAAAAGCTGTCTTATAAGATAAGAATTTGAAATCTACTGTCCCAAGAGGTTCAAATGGCTTTTCCTTCAATTTAAGGAGAACCCAAGCTAAATTCCACTTAGGAATTAATCTAAGAGTTCTGGGTCTATTTATCGAAAAGTTTCTAACCAACTTCGATAAAGAGACATTAGATCCAATTTGTAAACTATCATGATGTGCATAGGTATCAGATAACATAGATCTATAACCCTTTATAGTAACAGGCTGCAGTTTGATTTCGTCAAACAAGTATACTAGAAAGTTTGCAATGTCTGGTATAGAGGGATCAAATATATCTACAGAATGATCCCTACACCAACGACGAAAAACCTTCCACTTAGCCGCATAGTTTAGCGAAGAGGAGGTCCTCCTACAGTTAGAAATCGCGTCCACTGCTCGTCCTGTAAAGTGCTTGCCATGCAAGAAGGACCGCACAACGGAAAAACGTGAAGGTTGAGACCTTGCGGGTTGTGATGGAGTTGGTGCGATTTCCCCTGCGAAAGAAGATCCTCTCGTGGAGGAAGCTTCCGCGGTAGGTCCCACAACAGACACCTGAGAAGATTTATCCACGGCCTCTGTGGCGACAGAGATGCTACCAACAGAATCTTGCATTGAGATTGTTTTATCTTTAGCAATACTTGTTGAATTAACGGCGCTGGAGGATACGCATATCCTATCATTCCGTCCCAAGGGATCGACAGAGCGTCTACTGCAAATGCTCTTGGATCCGGACACGGAGACACATACGTCTGCAACTGATTGTTGAGATGTGTCGCAAATAAGTCTATCATTGGCCGTTCCCATTGGTAGCAAATCTGATTGAATACTTGTTTGTTGAGAGTCCACTCCGACGGCAACAAACGACCCTTTCGTGAAAGGGAGTCTGCTAGCACATACAGACGACCCGGTATGTGACGGACCGATATTGTCGGATAGGATTTGGACATGAGCATCGTGAATAATGTCCATCCAGTGACGTAACGCAAGCCAAATTGACATCATTTCCTTGATGTTTATGTGCTTGCACAGGAATTGCGGATCCCAAAGACCCTGGCATCTCGAATCCGTTGGGATTAATGATGCACCCCAACCTGTTTGACTGGCATCCGTCATAATGGTAAAACTCGGATCCGGCAACTGTAGCGGAACTCCTTGAGTTAACCACTGAATGTTTGCCCAAGTCTGAATCTCTTGTTTCACTTGATCTGACAAGAGAACGTCTACATCGAGCGAATGAATTTTCACACTCCAATTCTGAGTCAGGAAAATTTGAAGAGGACGTTTGCGTAGCCGCCCCATCGGAATGAGATCCGCGGCGGCTCCGCACAGACCTATCAGTCTCATAAATTCTCTCGCTGTGACTTTGTCTGCGTACAGACAATAGCGAGCGTAACAACTGACTAATTTCGCTCTGGTTAACGGCAGACGAACGAGATTGTTGTGCGTCTCGAAGCTCATTCCCAGATGAGTGAATGACTTGGACGGCACCAGATCCGACTTCTCCTCGTTTACTATAAAACCGAGACGTCGGAGCAATAGAAGAAGATTCTGAACATCGTTCTGAAGCGTTAACTCGTTGCCGTACCTCTGAAGAATGTCGTCCAGGTAGGCCGACGTTACCACAGACGAATGAGCTCGGAAGTAGATCATTACCGAATTCATTACCCGAGTGAAAGCCCAGGGTGCTAGATTCAATCTGAAGCACATCGCCCGGAATTGATACACCACTCCAAGGACTGCGAAGCGAAGATACTTTCGGAATGTCGGATGTACCATGACGTGAAAGTACGCATCTTTGAGATCTATGCTCGTTGCATAATCGTTCACCCGAATACTCGCTCTGACCGATCGAATCGTCTCCATATAAAACTTCGGAGCGACGATCAGCTTGTTTATCCAGCTCAAATCTATGACTGGACGGAACGAGCCGTCTGGTTTCGGAACCAGAAACAGATGGCTGTAGAATCCCAGAGATTCCTGGTTTTCTACGACCTCTACCGCATTCTTCATTAAAAGAGACTGCACCTCTGATAACAGAGCGTCTCTTTTCTGTGGATTTGACGGAAGATGAGTCCACTTTGGACTTCGAGTTAATGGAGGCTTTCGTTTGAAGGATATCTTCAGACCTTCCGAAGTCACTCCTCTCACCCAAGGGTCGTCCGTAATCGACGCCCACTCTTGTGAAAAACTCGACAACCTTCCGCCAACCGGAACGCGATAGAGGTTTAAGCCATCACCTCCTGGACCTGCGAGGCCTGCGGTAGGAGAAACCATGTCTTCCACGACCCGCACCTCGCCTCGTCGACCTCGGGGCGTCCGACCGATTGTCCCGGCCTGAAGGACGTCCCGAACGAGAGTCGCTATCCTGACGGTCTCTCGAATAAGACCAAGAGGACGCACCGGAACCTCTATAGGAACCTCTCTTGGGCGCATTAGACCCAGAAGTGCCTGTCTTATTCGTGTCTGCTGTATCCGACTTCTTAGGAGCCGATCTGAACAACAGAGAATCATTAGCTTTCTTTTTAATTTTATCATAAATAGCGGAAAGCTTGCCGTCAAAGAGAAGTTCTCCTGAGACCGAAGCGACTCTAAGAGAGTTCTTCACCTTAGAATCCACTAGTGTGGATGTAGCTAGGGCTGCGTCACGTCTAACCAACTCCAGATTTGCCACTGAAAGGGCGGAGTTACACGTGGAATAAGCTACTGCCCTTGAAAGAAGTCTTAAAGAGGATTGTATATCCTGAAAGTCTTCCCCTTGAAGGCGCAGTGATAACGCCTTAGTAAGGTGATCTGCGTAAGATAAGGCATCTAAATTGGCTCTGTTAGACGCAATAGCTGTTTCCAACACCGCGGTTGGAATAGAAGCTGACGACGGTAATGATAGCTCTAAGTCTTCCACCTCGTCGTCCATACGCAGAGGAACTCTTGGTATACCCTGTCCTGCCGTATCAAATTTATTCCTCGCATTAATGAAAGGCAGGTTGAGAGTATTAGCGGACAAGAAACCTGCTTTCCCCGTCCTGGAAGCAAGTTTAAATATAGCGTCGTTCAATAATTCAAATGTTCTAGCAACATTATTGGACTGCGACGGAAACTCGGGAGCGATGTCCCTGAACCGCTCAAAAAATTCAGAGTCCAATGACGCTATAATTCTCTTGTCCGGAAGTGCAGCAGTCTGGCCCGACGGAACAACTTGAGGGAGAAAGTGCCGGATGAAGCCCGGCTGGACCTGGACGAGCTAGTAACCGGACTAAAAGGCTTCCTCCGTTCTCGCTTACTATCCGCCGTCACTGGGTGTGCATCTATTATGTTTATAGTGCTCGCATCACCCAAAATTTCCTCTTGGACCGCATCGGACGAACCCGGCTGCCGAACCATTCGGTGAATGGACGCTACACCGGGCGAGCTAGCAGACGACATTTGTCTAATCTCCATGAGCACTTTTGCCGCTAGCTCTGAATTCATTTGTGACGACGGACGCACACTTGAAGAAGATAACATGGAAACATCACCCTGTTCTGGTTCCTCTGAAATAGAAACTGAGAGAGTAGAGTGACTTTGCGGAGAAAGAGCCGGCATCGCTCTTTCTCCAGAAACAACATATCGTGACACACGTTTCCAATGTTTCTCATCCCAATGTTCACATATAGGACAGGGATTAATGCGAGAACACTGACTACAATTAATGCAATGATCATGAAAGTCAGAGGAAGATTTCTTCCTATTACAATTTGAACAACGTCCCTTCATTGTGAAAGAACAACAATAAGTCCTAGTTACTCGCAAAAACCCCTGACACAAAGATACATAATAACATGATCCATTAATAAATGAAAAAACAATTGCAAAACAAAATAATTTTGAAAAAATATTTTCTTTCAGCGAAGCCCAAGTTGCTGAAAAGTAACGTTGAGCCCCGATGGATCCGATGGCAAAGTGTGGTCAAAAATTTTAAATTTATATAAAATAATTAATGAGACACTTTCGGATAATATAAATGTATCTTATAATGAGATAAACTACAACAAAGGCAAACAGCCCCCCTCAAAAAAGGCTGTTGCCAATGAAAACAAACAGTGTAAACACACTAGAAAACATGACTCCAGGCACTGAAAAAACTGGCCTGGAATCAGTCATCAATTACACTCTATCTGATGCAAAACAGAGACTCCCAGGGGAGAATCTGTAGAACATCAGATGGAAGATGCAGAACACAAACGTTATACACCCATGGGTGAAAACGTAACTATGGGGAAAATAACAGAAAACATTCTGTAACCAAGCAACTCTCCCAGGAAATTTTAGAAATGAAATTTCTCAAAAATATGCCAAAAGCATGGGAGAATTGCAAGGGGGGACTTTAGAAGGCTAGGGGAGAGGAAACACTGAATAAGCAGTGCAACAATTAGCAAGAATGACAACAAGAGGCCCATGCCTCGAAAATAGGCAACTTAACATAATTTCATCAAAAAATTTTAAGTAAAGCCCTGATTATTTTTTGCCACTTCTTTTTCCTCTCCTCCTTCTATCCTCCTTAGAATCACATTTTCTCCAAAAATTACGTGTCTGGCATCCTTTAAACTGAGATTTACAAGCACAAAGATCAGTGAGATGTTGACTGATGAAGGGCCAAACAGAGAATGATAATTGGCGCCAATTTCGGGACGACTGCGTCACTGCGCATGCGCAGTAGAGGCGTAGTATGGAGGTCCTTTAGGACATGATTTCTTTTTGTTTTGGATGCAAATTTTGGGGATTGGGGGGGCAAAATTTGTGTTTGGCCCTGGTTTTGTTAGAGTTAGCACCAGCTAAGTCTGGGTCATTGGTACAGTATAAAAATATAGAAATTTTGGGTGGGGCCAAAAATCTAACCCCTCTCATTACAAAGCCAAATATTGCTTCACGAACTTTGTTTGAACAAACTTGATTCTACACCTCAAAAGGAAGCTCATGCCTGGATATTTCACGGTAATGATCGTTCCGTTTCCGTGTCGTTACCATCACAGCAAAAACACGGAAACGATTTTTGTTTCCCATGCATTTTATGCACACTCAGACTCCATGTGTTCATAATTTTATAGGAATGTGGTGTCCAATTCAAAATCGTACTATTTAATTTAATGGACCTTGAAACAGAAAGACACACATGGGAAACTACCATACTGACTCGTGTCGATGTCCAGGGGCCGAGTAATAGTGCTTGCAAGTCGCGTTGGGGTGCGTCAGAAGTTCAATTGGCGATATAAGACAAGTAAGCATCCATTGGGTATGTTACGTTTCTTTGGAAACCACGTACCAATTTTATAGAATTTGCTTCAAAAATTCACATAATTATCTTGTACATACGTTTCATTTTCAGATTTAGGGATTTAAAACTCAATTTAAAGAATAAAACAAACACAAAGCCATGCGGTGTTGTTTTCATTTTTTTTGTGCGGGTTACTCTAGAAGACAGAAATGGACGTAAGTATGTCAATCAACACTGCAAACCACCCCCTTGAAAACCGCCAAACATAGTCTCTTTAAAAATAGCTGTTTTTTTAAAGTGCATTTCTTATGAATAAAACAAAATATAGCTTCACACAAAATCAATAAAAAAATCATTATATGAAGACCAGATAAAATTTACACAGCGGAATATGAATAACAAAATAGTTGCCTCCCTTGGCAACATTCGAAAAATTGATTTTACACTGAAAGTCATAACTTCACATGTTGCAGAGCATGATGAAATGATAAATGAACATGTTTTATTGAACCAATAAGTCATAAATCATATCCCTGGTTACACTGTTATATAATTCTCAAATACCACAGTTGTAATTATTTTTTATTTTTAATTACCACTTTCTCATTAGTTTCTGAACACCCGTTTTTCACAATGAGTTGTGCATGCTCGAAAGTAGCAGTGTTCTTTCACAATGAGCTGTGCACCGCTCGAAAGAGGCAGTGTTCAATCAGTATCTTTCTGGTGATATTCAACCACTGTGAAAACTGTGAAAACTATACGTTGTGGGCGTGTTTCAGACAACTATTGACAGCAGCTTGCACACTCATTTGAAACAAGTGACAGCTTCCAAAACGAGGTCGACAAAAAAATAAACAAGTCAATTTTGCTTGTGATATATAATTTTTTAATAAAGACTTATTACACTGAACACAGACATAATGTATTACACAAAAGACGAATTTAACAACACAAAAATCTCAACTCCAAAATATATACATAATACAGTTCTATTTGATAAGTACAGTGTTGCAACAAGTCACCTGTTTTTCCATTTGATGCCTGTAAATTTGACGTCTTGTCTCAAACAACTTTCATCCATTCTCCAATTTGAAACTTGGGGGGTGGGCTTTGACTCGAGTAGGGCACCCTGGTTCACAAATCTGAAAAAGCGGGGGGTGGTTTTCGGCACGAGTATGGGCTTCGACACGAGTCAGTACGGTATAAACACGACAGAAGACCTGCATTATGATTTTAAAACTATTATTAGGGCCTACTGTTAAAATCGTTACCCAGTCAAACATTTGACGGAACCGGAAAATCGTTATCGGTCATTTCCCATGATGCAAAATGACGGAAACGAAATATGGTTTCCCATGATTTTTGAAATATTCAGGCCTGGAAGCTCCATAACAAATATTAAGTCACTGTACCCACTGGTTCATGAGAAGATTTAAAAAATATTTTGGAGCATTTTCCCCCCACCCTCTCCCCATGGGGCTGGGCATGTGGAGTTGAACAAAAATGCAAAGCCTCTTCGTGATCATCACTCACACAAACTTTCACTTGAATTGGCCCAGTGGTTTTGGAAAAGACAAAAACATGGTGTAGATGGACAACAGATGAGATTAGCTCAGCTTGACTTTGTCAAGGTGAGCTAAAAAAGACTGTAAAGTTGGGGGAGGGGGCATCATTTCTTGGCTAGTCTTCAATGTGAACTTTTCAGAGAATGATAAAACCAGTGACTAAAATCACTTTTTTCAGAATGAAAGATTTTTGTCACTGGCACTGTCATTCCTCAGGAGATGAGAAGGTAGAAATTATCACAAACTGACATAAAATAATGGGTATAAGTGCCATTTCCCCAACCCCACCCACTCTCCTGTCAAAATATGACCAGGTGGTGCTGAAATAGTTGACCATTTTTAATATACTGTGAGCTCCAAACAGATATCTGGAGATCCGCTCATTTTAATGGCAGACCTCATTGGGGTTTATCATAGAGAGACATCATCGGGTCAGTGAGTATCTGCATGTGGTAAACATTTTAGATCGGAATCCTCACGAAAAGGGAAATCTGAATATTTGTGTTGCTGTATCCCAAAGTGTTTTGAATGCCTAGCTTTGTTATTGAATATCTGAAGCACATTTTGCTACGAGTTGTTCTCGCGAAGTATTATTTTATTATCAGTTCTGGTACGAATACGATAGCAGACTTCCAGGAACCAGTGGTGCCTGCTGTCAACTCTATGAGTTGATGTCATATATTTTTCGTTTCTATACCTCCCTTCATTTTTATGTATATTTTGTATATATTGAATTTAAAGAATATCTGAGGTAGGAATTTCATTACTTATATAGCACCTTAAGGAATATCAGGTGGGAACTTCAAAATATAGCACCTCAAGTTCCCGACCAAACTGGTTGGGGAATTTTACAACGGATTTGAATGGGAGGAATTTGAACGAAGAGGAGGGCACTTCTCTCTCGATCTGTCACAAATCGTGTTTAAATTGTTGTTTAAAGTTGAAAAGCGACGATTCTAGGATGTACCAATGCGATACTGATATTGATTATTTATTTATTGGTGTTTAAGGTCACATATTTATGTACAATGGCTAATCATGTCATGACCACGACAGTTTTACGGGTGGAGGAAGCCGGAGAAAACCGCCAATCAACTGTCAGCTCCCCAACATACTAACTCCACACAAGCAGGGTTAGCATTGGCTGAAGACAAATGCACCATCGAAGAGCAGTACACCTTAGTCTTAGTAATAGTAATAGTATGTACACAACGCCACCGTGCCCCCCCCCCCCCCCCCCCCACACACACACGCGGGCAATGGAGATGAAGTGTCTTGCCCAAGGACACAACGTGGTTGCCGCAGGTGTGATTCGAACCGAGGACCTCTCGGCGTGCACCTCTACCTACTGAGCCACCGCGATCCCACTGATATTGATAATGAAAATATAGTCGATGAATACACGGAGTTAGGAAAGATTTCAGAGTACGTAATATTCACGTCGAAATAGAATATGCTCATTTGATTTTCAAGAGAATTTTATTTTGTTTGCGTCTGTATTGGTTTTTTCACATTTTGATAACCGTGTTGAAAATTATTATTCAGCGATGTTTCTGATTTAGACGGATTTTAAACATTAACTGTTTCTTACATTTTCCAACAGAAGACGACTTTTGCAATTGTACACAAGTATTTGAATATAAGAGTTCTTTTCATTGGATAATGTAAGCGTTGGTGAAAATTCAACCAATGAGAATCAATATTACATAAGCGATAAGCATGGCGACTTCAGAATTGTTGTCTGCAAATGCATGTATAAGAAATGGTACAATCGACGAAAAGGAGAAGGTGTTTCAAGAAATATCGGAACAGTTTTTACAAATGGTTCCAATCAGAAGAATGAGATGGAATGTAAGAACAGACATATCTCATAATATATTGTAATACCCCCAAATGTAGTATATCTCCTTAATTCGTGTGCACTGAATATAGTCTTTGTATTAAATTGTAAGACTGTGACCTGGGGCCCTCCTGGCCCTCACAGTCTTTGAACAACCCGTTCAGATTTCATCTGACCAAAACTGAAAGAAACTTGCCGCATTTGGGTCGACTCAGTTCACGTTTCACATCGAAGACAAACATCACATAAAGAATTTGTTTCATTTCATTTATTCGCAATGATATTGGGGAATGTGACCCAGAGTTTTGATTTTCAAGTGAAATCACACTCAGAGCCCACAATGGGCAACACGCCAACAGCAACGTAGACCGTACGAAACAATGCCTTTGCTCATCACATGCTTTGGGAATTGAGGATAATTCATCCCTACTCAATTTCACCCAGACTTTTCATCGGTTCCAGGCCTCGAAATAACGGTTACGCAGATTTGTTTTCAGGCGAACGGTCGATCGGTTAACCAAAAATCGCGCCGATGGCCGACGAAGTTAATTGTTATGGGATGAGAAAAGTTTTCACCGTTTTTCCTCCCACTGATTTTAAAAGAAGAACTGCAGTGAACAAAATGAGAACAAAACGCTCATGTGGTTATCATACATCGTGTTTCAATCATTACTGTACTTGTGGGGGTATATTATAAATCTATAGTATTAGTGGTACTGAAGATCCGCAGTACCAACTCGCGGCGCCCTCGAAACAATTCGTTTCGATTCTGAATTTCTAAGAAAGACAATTGTCTGTTACAGCTGAAGGGAGCTAACTTCTTTAGTACATTTACCGCACGTGGTATTAACTCTCGCACTGCGCGTAGCTGAAAATAAAAATCTTTAAATGGCTGCACAAAAGAAAGAAACTGTCTTGTTCAAAACTTTTAACAGTTGGTCCTTCAGAGATGATTTTAGAGTCATTAGTCAGGATGATGAAGGTTACATTGAAAAACTGCAGTGCATCGTGTGCGCTGAGAATATCTGTGAAATACGCAGGGAGGCTAATCGATGGCGTATCAAAGGGGCGGCAATGGATGCAATTCTGCGGTATGTTGATGGTATCGAGTACATTCATAAATCAAATGTTCTATGACATATCAAATCTGGTGGTCTGCATGACTGGGCTCGAGAGAAATATTGCCAGGAAAAGGTTTCGGACGAAGGGACGCCTTCAGCCTCAGCTGAAGTTGAGCAGCCACGAATAGACATTTTCGTGAATAAATCAAAAAAGGACATGAACAAAAACATGATGAGGACAGCTTTGCACATCGCCAGGGAGAAGAAAAGTTTTCACAACTTCCCACAACTTTTAAAGCTTCAGAGAGATAATGGTGTGAAATTTTTAGTAACCGGTGGCACAGAAAATGATAAAATGTGCAAAGAAGTAATTGATATTCTGGCCGACTGCATGCATGATGACGTGAAGCAGATGTTTAACACTGCAAACTTTTTCTCTAGCTTAATGGATGGATCCCAAGCTAAGAAGACAGGAGCCGAGAAGGAACTGATTTTTGGCAAGATAGTTGTAGGTGGGACCCCAATTGAGATAATGATGACATGTCACGAACTTTCAGGAGAAGATGCAGATGCAATAAAAATGGCTGTTGACGATACACTCCTGAATAAATTTAATATGTCACCCGACAGATACAATAAGCTTCTGGTATCAGTTTGTACCGATGGAGCAGCAGTAAATTTGGGAACTAAAACAGGCACATACACACAACTGAAAAGAGATGACCGTGATTGGTTGCTTATAATTCACTGCTCAAATCATCGATTAGAACTTGCTATGATAGATTCATTTGAAGAAAGTCCACAGTTTGCAAAAATAGATGAGATAATGATGAACATGTATTATCATTTCCAGAAAAGTGGTAAGGCATCTTTAAGAATATCGCATTATCCATCGGCGTTACGTGTATGGAAATACCCAAAGCACATGGAACCCGATTTCAAAATCAAAAGTATCGTGCCTGCAAAGCTATGATGATTAATTACCTCTCACTCTGCATGTACTGTGAGAACATGGTGGAATTACCAGGTGCCTGCAAGGCAGAAACTGCCTCGAAATTGAAAGGCTATCTCAGTAAATTCTGCACATACACCTACTGGCCTCACTCAACTTTTATCGACGAGTCTTACAAGAAACTTGCCATTTGTCTTGCATAATACAAACCCCACGGTGCTGATAACTGACGTAAAAGACGCTATAGCGACTTGCAAAAGCAAATTGGAGAGGCTTAAATCCGAAGCTCCAGGTTTACCATTTGAAGTGAAACATAAAGATGGCTCTGTGATCATAACTGCACAAGCTACTAACCTCCCTGCAACAGTCCATTTCAGAGAAAAAAAACAATTGACTGGCAAACAGCTGAAAAAGCTGTCGAAGTACACCAATGTGCACAAGGCCGATTATGACGTGAAGTCCGTTAAGCAAGGTGAACATGCTGTGGCAAATATAACAGATAAACTGATTCCTGGAATAATAAATGCCATCGGTGCACGATTCCCACAATTCATTGATGCACAACAGAAACCACTGTACGATGCCTTGGCAGTTTGCGACCACACCTTATGGGATTATACTGACAGCAAGTTTGGTGTGGACTCAATCAAGTTTCTTTCAAACCACTTCAAAGTGTGTTTGGGTTTTCATAAATACAACCTAGACCTAACAATCAGGCAATTCAAGGACCTCAAGGATTTAACCAAGGAACGATATCGAAATGTGTCTGATAAAATAAAGTTCTGGAGAACTGTTTTCACATTGCATGCCAAGAGTTTCCCACATCTATTGCTGTTAATGGAGCTGTGCCTTTGGGGTCCTATTATTTAACGAACATAAACAAACAGAAGAGAATATAATAGGAAATATAAGTTAAAAATAATTGAGGGTGCATATGCAGGTATATGTGTGTTATATTATTCGTTTGTCGGGGACAAACCATGATCTACCCTTAGAAAGCAGAGCAAGACTCAGATACATGTAGCATATTGTACACCCAATATCATACAACTTATTTTCCGCGGCTTGTACTGTTTGTCAGTGGCCAAAAGGCACTGCTATGTCAAAAATGACAAAAAAAAGCCGAATGTTGTACGGTTGCGGTAGCAGAAATATGCACTGCATAGCAGGAGATGTTCGAAACACACTGCTTACAGTAGCCAAAAGGCACTGCTATGTCACAAATGACAAAAAAAAGCCGAATGTTGTACGGCTGCGGTAGCAGAAATATGCACCGCACAGCAGGAGATGTTCGAAACACACTGCTTACAGTAGACAAAAGGCACTGCTGCAGTACTAGTGAAAATAAGTTGTATGTTACCCACTAAAATGGTCACTTTCATTTTAGTGGGTATCATACAACTTATTTCCGCGGCTTGTACTGTTTGTCAAAAAGAAAACAGAATTCTTAAATTTATTTTGGATAACTCATTTTTTCACATTAAATATAATTATAGTAAGGCAGTGAATTGAAAAGAAAATCAGAATATATCTGCCAAAGAAGTAATAGAATAACTTTTTGAAAAAAAAAACAAAAAAACTCTAAATCCGCCTCACTTGACTCTGTTAAGTATTCCGGTTACAAGCCCGGGCAAAGGATGAGGGGAGTTTAAAATTTATTGCTAAAAAAACATTTTGGAAAAAACAACAACTCCATTTAATAAGTATAGATGCTGTTTTGATACAAGAAATTTATTAAAAGGCACTCTAATTTTGTTAAAAATGTTTTGTTCATAGCTAAAAGGATGATTTCATCACTGTTATGTTAATGTTAAAATACGAACTTATTGACCTGATGATGATATCTGAATGCTCACAAACATTACATTCCATTGGGAACCCTAGGAAGTTAAACAGTGCTTGTTTACTGCAGTAAACAAGTTCTGTTTTACTGGTAAAATAGGACCCAGTCGTCCATGCTTTGGGTGGAAGTCCTCTAAAATGAGCAATATGGGTATAAATTATTGATTAAACTTGACTTTATCTCCATACTGTGGTCATGATTAGCCATTGTGCATAAATGTGACCTAAAACACCAATAAATACATAAATAACAAACATTACATGAAGCTGTATTTTGCCTAAAGCAGAATGTGTAAACGGTTGTGATAATATTAGTATTAAAAAAAAAATCTCATCACATCTGTAATATGCATCGCATTGGTTTCGATTGACCTTAACTGGTTGAGTGCTGGAAGCCACTATCATGTCTTTAGAGAAAAGTGAGGGTACAATGCTAAAGTCTTCACTTCTATACTCAAGTTTCATATTCAGTTTCAAGAAAATACCATTTTGTTCATGCCTTAAGGCACTCTCCAATAATTTTTAATAAAGCAAAATTTGATGAACAAGTATCAACTTCAAAAAATAATCTTAACACTCATCCAGTTAAAGCTCTCATTTTTTCACAGGCATGTTGCTTCGTTCATTTTTATAGACAGCTTTATCCACGTGAGTATTTTAAGCTCTTTTGAGCTTTTTTGGTTATTTTTGATTCAGTTTACATTAATTGTTTTTGAGTCAGTTTACATTAATAAGTGCTTAACTGATAGGATATTTTTCTATTATATACAAATATTTTCCAAATGTGTATGTCTGTCTATTATGTTAAACTTTCTCATAATCTGTGTGAAAAATGACATTCCTAGAGAATTTTTCCATGTTAACATAATTCCATAACATAATTTTGAAGATAATGTCTTAAAACGATTATTGTAAATTTTGTAATTCTCATTTTATGCAATATAAACATTATGATTACAATAAAGTTTCTTTTCGTTACATATGTATTTCTAGTTAATTGAATCTAAAGAAATGCCTTTCCTAATTTTTGCATAACACAGGGATGACATAGTTCACTTAATGAACTGATTTAAGGGTAAATTTAACCTCCATGTTAAAAATTCTGAAATTTTGTTCTTTTATAATCTACATGAAAGACCATTTTCATGTTAATTTATAAAAATAAATAAACATAAATAATATAAAACTGTTGACATAAACAATTTTTAATGTTTTTTTTTTTTGGCGCGCTGATGCTCTGCATCAACATTTTCTTGTCGTTTATTGAGGTGGAGTTTTCCACATTTCATAGTGAAAGCTAATCCTTTAACTTCAAGAGAGAAGTCTCGACTCGAGCGTTTAGCATGCAGTGCATAATAAATACGTTACAGAGCGTTTAGTTGGCAGATACAGTGTCATGTATGGCTCAGAGAAAGCAATGTTAGGTTCAGCTTCGCCTCACCTAATATTGTTTTCTCTGAAGGGAAAAACACGAAGCGATCGAAAAATTATATTAATGCCGTTGTTTTAACAACAGCAGAATCACATTCTTGATACAGATTCGGAACAAGGGCCCAGATAAGTTTAGTTGCGTAACAGTGCAAAAACAGTCCGATTGTGAGATAAAACTTGACGTACAGTATATGCAATTTAGAATGAAGCCCAAAGTTTTACAATTATAACTTACTTTCTTAGCAGCAACTTTCTTGGTACCCTTGCTATGAGTAGTCTGTGTTCTGGGCTTTGTTTTCTTTTTTGACTCTTTAGCTGCTTTGTTTTCTGCCGTTGCCTAGAAAAATATAAGAACACTTAATTTTGCTAAATGTTCTGGGTGGGGGGGGGGGCTAGTCTTAACTAGGACTCTCTGGTCGTTACCCCATTCTCCCATTTTCTTGTCATAACTAGGATCTTATGGTGGTTACTCCATCCTCTCACCTCAGTGACCTCACCCTCCCTGAAAGTGACCTTACTGTCAGTCCTGAATAAGTAAATTCAGCTCACCCTCTTTTGCCCCGTCAGTCTTAAATATTTAGTGGATAGTGATCCAGGGTCCCTGTTACTCAATTGGCGTAGTCATAAAAGGAAAGGTTACATGTAATTATGTAGTATCAATCTGTACTTTACAAAAAAGTTGGCAAAACTTTATAGTGTGTTGTGGTCAGTGATCTTAAATACCAAATAAATGAATAATTTGCTGAATGACATATATGATAGTTAATAAATGTCAGGGATAGAACTTAGTATAGTCCTACATGTATATGCAAGGGAATACATCATGTACATGCATAATACCTTTGTTTTTGAATTCTTTCTCTTCTGGCTACATGCATGTTCTGACTCTGTACCTTCTGAACTCTCTGTCGAGACTGCAGACTGGGAGCTGTCTTTTTGTTGTTTTTTAAGCATCTCGGCACGTTTGATTATATCCTCAGTGTTTCCAGCATCTAAGACCTACAAAAAGCACAGTGGACAAACCGTAAAGTACAAAGCGCGGAAGTCGCGAGGCTCGAAGTGAGAGAAGTCTATTTTTATCGTCAAGTTTTCGCTGCGAGAAATTTTCTTTCGGCGTTTTTACCATTTTACGACAGCTAGCAACACAGGAGCATCGGAACACGTAAGTAAATGTTGCACAAACATATTTCTCAATCTTCGATGACTGCTATTGTTTCAAACCACCCCGTTCCTTGAAGAAAATAACGATTGCTCACTGCGAAAATCTATTTATCATCATGAATTGCCACATCAAATGTCGTTTTAAACATATTAAGCATCGGTTTGTTTCAACACACTGCAGTCTTGTGTGCAGAGTGATACACACCCGAAAGAATTTCTTTTGAACGGGTCTTCGGTTAAGATAATATAATGAATAAACGGCAATAAATTAAGACACCCCACTTCACATTCACTGTACACGGAGTCGTGTACGACCTCTCTCACTGGTTGTCACGGCGTACTGTGACTTGGAATTCAAAGATATCCGCTGGGTTAAACTGCAAATTGGAATTCCATCCAGAGAAATGGAGGCCAGTCTTAAGACTATATATTCTCATCAAAATATATGGATCTTACCATGTAGGAACAGGCAATTCGAGCAAACAATTTCTTTATGTTTAAGTGTTTATTTTATGAAAACAGATACCGAAAGTTATTCAAATAGAGGTGTTTTAAAAAACAGATATGTATTAGATTCTATCCTTACTAAAAACAACCCTGTGCGCAGAGAAGTGTCCAGGGCTTGAAAAAGTAGAAGATGGATCTATTGGGAATTGCAACTTTCGATATTTTCAATCATGCACTCACCTCCAGCTAAATATATTGCTAATTTTTTAGCTTTTTGTTTTGACAGACCCACGGATCATGCCTAAATTTCAGTTGTTGGAAAACCAACTTCAGATAAACTGGAGTCTACACATACATAAATGACCTCTTTCCTGACTACTATAGAACGAACGCGCCTTTCGCATCCCGATTGATATTAGATTCTAACGTCGGGTTTCTTTATTTTTCAGTAAAGATGGATAGCACTGCAGTTGTAATATACCCAACAATAGACGACCAAGAAGTTGATGTTGTTCCCCCCCAAAATTTATCGTGTTATAGATATGATTATTCGACAACTTCCAAATTCAATTTAAAACGACACCAGAGTATTCACGCCCACCCCGATGCCAATATTACACCAACAAATTCATTTGTATGCGAACTATGTAGCCATACAACCAAGACAAAATATGGGATGGTGTTGCACATAAAGAAACATGATAACATATTTCGTTTCACATGTGATATGTGTGGGAAGAAATTTAACTATCGTGGCCACCTGGCATCACATGGCCCAAAACGTCAGCATCAGTGCGAGCATTGTGAGAAGGCATAACTCGGAAGGGTGAACTGTCTGCTCATCTGCGCTCACACAAAGCAAGTAACAGCGGCATGGTGTTTGAATGTAGTAAATGTCAGAGCAAAAACTTTTCGTCCCAAAAATCTTTGGCAGAACACCTTAAGGGGGTTCACGGAGACAAGCAGTATCATTGCAAAAATTGTAATAAGGCTTTTTCATGGAGGAGCTCGATGTCCTTCCACCAGTCGAAATGTCCGTAAAAATAGTGAAACGGACAGAATATAGTAATTAAGGGCATGATTCCACCAAAACTAAGTGCAACAGAAAGTTCATCACCATTCATATCGCTTTCTAGTTTTGGCACAGAATACAGACACCCTGACATAACACAGGGGTCTGAGTGAAATATAAGGATTGGGCTGAGTAATATTGACACAATCAAACCCATGATATATAGCATAAATCGGTAGCCGCTCGCCATTTTTATCCCACTTTCGAGCATATCTTTGGTCACTGTAATTAATTGAAAACCTGGCTCATGGCCCTAGGATTTATTGGAATATCGCGGGTTTTAGTATAAAATGTCACATGAAAGAAGTGTATTCCCGTGGGATTACTCTACTCAATTCCCCAATAGTGCAGACTGCAAAATCATTTTGGTACATCTTATAGTCTACAGTACAGCTACCATGGACAGCCCTTTTTTACGGCGTGGGCATTTCCTCACATGAACATTCAGGGTGCTATGCCAGGGTTGCAATACGCACATTTGAAGGAAGTCTTGGTCTCCATGTACGACCGTTCCATTCTTCAAGCCCTTTGGCTGGAAATAAATAAAAGAATATATTGAATATTGATTCCTTATTTTGAGATATAATTCATCCTCTTTTAATATAATCTCGTTGACGTCAGAAAATTTCATAATTCAGCGCGACGTTCTGCTCATTCTTTCTGTTTATAACCCCCCCCCCCCCCCCCACTCCCCTGGAATATAATTAGGCATATACCCACAAAATATGCAGACATTATGAAAAGATAAACGGCTTATGTTCACTATGTTCACGAGTATAAGGTAGAGCCTATAAATTGCGAGCATAATATATTAGCAAAACAGTGAACAAATATTTTCACATAGATGCTAAAAGTGATATTGTCTTTTGTACCAAAATGTGTCACCAGAGCTATTTATTTATTTATTTATTTATTTATTGGTGTTTAATATGACATATTTATCCACAATGGCTAATCGTGACACAATATGGATATAAAGTCAAGTTTTGCTAATCGTTTATAACCATGTTGCCCATTTAGAGGACTTTCAACCAAAGAACTGGTGACTGGGTCATATTTTACCAGTAAAGCAGAACTTGTTTAACGAAGTAAACAAGCACTGTCTCACTTCCCGTGACTCCCACGAGGACCCGAGCTATCAACGTCGTTCTTCGTCTGATTTCGCGCACATTTTCCGCGGTCGATTATAAGAGTTTCAATTATCAAATTAGTGCAAGTTGGCATACAGCTTTTCAGCAACTACCGAGCATGAATTTTGCAACTCGTCGTATAGTGAATTTTGAGTGAGTGGTCCTAAAAATTGTCGTTTATTTGTTATATCGACATAATCCGAGGCCCGTTGATATAAATTATTATCGGGTATATACCACTTCCCACACCAGGCGCGGAGTGTTATAAAAAACTGGGGGTTAACGTGTTTAAAAAGACATTTGATGTGGCAATTTCTGTTGAAAAATAGATTTTCAGAGTGAGCAATCGTCATTTTCTTCAAGAAACGTGTTAGTTTGAAACATTAGCAGCCAAAGAAGGTCGAGAAATAAGTTTTAGTAACATGTACTTACGTGTTCCGATGCTCCCGTGTTGCTAGCTGTCGTAAAATGACAAAAACGTCGAAAGAAAATTTCTCGCTGCAAAAACTTGACGATAAAAATAGATTTCTCTCGCTTCGAGCCTCGCGACTTCCGGGCTTTGCACTTGACGGTTTATCCACTGTGAAAAGTGCAACAAAAGGTTTCCCAAGTTTTGTTTGCAAAAATTATATTAACTACACCCAAACACTTGTTATTAAGCCCAATAGATGCACTTTAAATAATACATTTTTTTTGAACGACCAATTTTTATTGAAAATGACTGCGGAAAAGTCTGTTTTATTACAAAAAAAATGACTCTAAAAGTAATATCGAGACCGAAAACATGGTAAAATTTGAACTATGTTTACATGTAATTTAGACAAATTCCCCACGGAACACTGATTTGTTTGTCGGAATATGGGTTTGTAACCCATTGAAATGTGATGTTCATGTGAGTTGAATGGCATTATTTGGAAGAATCATTAACTGGGGTAGACCAATTAATATTTTCAATGTGCACCTTTGGGGCTGCACGTTGAAAATATTGCTTGGTCTACCCTGCAAATTCACTGAGCAGCTATTCTAATTTTTTTTTAATGTACCGTGTGTCACAGAAAAGCAACCGGTTGAGTGTTTGAAGATACTATCATGGCTTTAAAGAAAATTGAGCGAACCATGCTAAAAAGTCTTCGCATTCTTTACTCAAGTTTCATACATGTATTCAGTCACAAGCAAATATCATTGTGTTCATACAGATATGTTTTATGAAAAAATATTGAAGTGTGCCCTAAAGACATACTCCAGTATTTTTTCAATAAAACAAATTGTGATGAACAAATTCTTACTTCCCAAAATAATTAACCATGCAGTTCAACACCAATATAAATAATTAAATTATAGGAGAATTAGCTTTGACGTCTGAGACAGAGAAGATTTTTTATAGAAATTAAATAAGCTTCCCAGTATTTATGGTATCCCACTGTAATTTTGTTATATTGTGTACATGTACCTAGTACTACCTACTGTTTGACTGTTATGTTATTTATTATATTGTTTGTTCAAATAAAAGAGAAGAATTCACATGCTAGATGGCTTTTTTACAGTATTATTTGGTCTATACCGATTCCTTCGCCAGTGTGTGTGTGTGTGCCCTTCGATGTTTTTAACTCAGCATACATGAGGTTGGGGGAAGGGGTGCGGGAGGCTTAGTCTCCACTCGCATTCTCCAGTCGCTACCTCATCCTCCCACTAAAGGGAAGTGGGAGGATGGGTCAATGACGGGAGGTTCCATTTCACCTCTCCCTCAGGTTACTGAACCGATTCAACACTTTACCTAACGCGGATAACATTTAGACTACATGTAACCAACAAAAAAATCTCAAGTTGCATCCCAATAATTTCCGAGGCCTTGGGGGGGGGGGGGGGGGGGGGGGGGGGGATCTGAACATTGTCTCAAAAATGTAGCGTATGTCCCCCCTCCCCCCACCTCCCTCCCCCCCCCCCCCCAGGAACTATATAGCCTAATATTAAACATATGAATTATGATTTCTTTTCAACCTACTCACAATAGTTTACAATTGGCTGTAACATAAGTGCAAGCCCTACTTCGGAACTAACTCAAGCTTTTAGAATCTTTTCCAAACGAGTTGGAAAAGTACTAGAGTGCAAAAGCACGAAAAAGATCGAAAAAGGGTCGAGCGAGACCAGCTCTCGAAATTACAGGTACTCTCTCTGCACACCTCTTGCATTTACCGAGCGCATGCGCAACAACCGTGACGTCAATTCCTTTATTTTCCGCCATTGTACATGGTCGGAAATTTTTGTGACTCGTGCTAATTTATGCTGTTATTCTTCGTGAACAACTTATTCTCCATATTTAGTGTGCTACTGGATTGTATCCTTTTATCAAGCTACCAAATTATTATTATTTCATGTTAATTTGTATTTTTATTGCTTGTCTCTTCACACTTTTTCTTGTCTTTCCCCCACGTGTGAACACGACCTTAGTGCTGTTTTCCGTCGGCGGGAAGCTTGATTATTATTTTGATATTATGCCTAAAACTATTCCTTGTACCTCTTGTTTGCAAGTGAAACATGTGGACGACTCTCATGCCACATGTGTCACTTGCAACAATTGCACTCAGGCCCAATCTTGTGGTATTTGTGGGGTTTGGTCCTCTAAATTCTGGGCTTCTGTGAACAAGGTGGTTCTTTCCAGAGCTAGAACCCCTCGTTCTCGGGGTAAGGGTAGCCATGCCGTAGCAGACATTTCTGCTGGTGCACGTGGTGACTCTGTCACACAGGATTCGGATCTGCCTTCTGTGGCGAGTTCCTCTGCAACTGTTGGCGGTGTTAGTTCAGTGATACCTGACGAGGAGACCATGGTCTCTTTGTCTTCTGATGTCACTATTGAGGCGTCTGTTTTCGTTGAGAGCTTTTCCGAGGTCAGCTCGGTAACCCTCTCCGATCTGCCTCCTACACCGTCGACCATTGTTGAGGAAGTTGCTACTCCAGATCCTATTCTGTCTGATGGTGGCTCTTCCATCTCCTCTGGGGATGGTCTACAGTCTCGGGGAACCGAGGCTGTATCAGCTGGTGTGTCTGTGTGTTCTCAGCCTCCCCCAGCCTCGCGGCGGGGCTGTGCGGGTTTGCTGTCTGCTCCGTCTCATCTGGCTAGGTTTGCTCCTAGTCGGTTGAGCAGGCCGGTCGCTTCGGCAGCGATTCCTCGTCCCTCGAGTGAATCGTTTATCGTACCACCTTCCCCTGCTAGTGTGCCATCTAGCGGGTTGGTGTTGGGACGTTGGCACCCAGGGCCTGCTGTTCGGCAGCGGTCAGTGACATCCCCTGTTAGCTGTCACTCTCGGAACCTTCCTCCGGTGATTCCTCACTGTATTCCGAGTCTGGGTGTCGATCGATGCTTGCCGTCGGTCTCAGAGGATAGGCAGTTGGGGCCGTCTGCTGCGCAGAGGCCAATGACAGGTTCCTGTCATTCTTGGGACAATCCTCCGGTGTCTTCTTACCGTGTCCTAGGTCCAGCTACCGATCGACGTGCGCCGTCGGTCACTTTAGAGGATTTGCAGGCAGGACCTTCTGTTTCGCAGAGGTCAGTGATGGCCCCTGGGCGTCACAATCGGGACTATCCTCCGGTGTCTTCTCACCGTGCTCCTATTCTGTCTGCCGATCGACGTTCCCCGTCTGTCTCTTCTGAGGATTTGGGTTCTTCTACCAGAAGGGTCCATTGGGAGGACACTCCGTCGGGCGATTCTGCTGCGATGGATTCTCAGGGTGACCTGCGCCAGGCCGTTTTGGCGCTCACCCGGTTGCTTTCTGGCAACTCTCAGGTTGGCCTCCCTGTGCCTCCTGAGGCACAACCTCCTTTGGTCGGTCGCCGAGATGTCTCGCCTGGCCCCGTGGATACTGCACAGTATTCACAGGTGGTTTCTGCTGGTCAGCCCGAGTTGGGCTACGTCTCCTCTGCTACGGAGGATGACGAGTATCTTGAAGGTGATGGGCCCCCCTCGTCAGTCTTGGGGCAGGCTTTGGATTTCGTCTTTGGCTTATTGCCGGACGTTCAACCTTCCGACCAGCCTTCTGTGACCGTTCGGCCGCGGTCCACTGTGGAGCGCCGTAACCCTGTTGAGCCTTCTAGCTCCGGGGCTTTGCGTCCTCTGCAATCGGCTCAGGTTGTTGAGTCCTTCCAGGGCTTAGACGCCAAAATGCGTTCTAAGACCCTCAAGGGTTCCTTCTTTTCTAGAGCTGATGCCTTTCTGCCTCCATCGCGGTTTCGTGTGTACGATTCCGTCTCTCCACCAGTCTTCCAAGGGATGACTACTGTGGATGAGGATTCTTCTTCCCTCGGGTTGACTAAGCCTAAATCGGCAGTTCTCCCGATGTCGGTAGTTGAGTCTATGGTGGGCCTGTCCCGAGAGATGCTGGGTATGTTATCTCTCGCGGACCATGTCGTCGCTGCTCTGGCTGAATATTTTCCACCAGGGGAGTTTGATGACGCTCAGGCGCCTTTTCGCGTTTTGTCACAGGCTCTTATGAACTTGACACACGCTCACGCCTGTAACACGGCTAATTTGGAGCTGGCACGCCGGGATGCGGTGTTGGATTCTTTACCATCCCTTCCTTCTGAGCAACGTGCTGTTCTGAGGTCTGCCTCTTTGGTGGGACCTCAGTTGTTCCATGGTTCCGTGGAAGCTGTTCGTGGCGAAGTTCTTCGTCATTCGAAGGACCAGCTTTTGCTGAGACAGCTTGACCAACCTGCTGCTGCGGGTGGGGGTCGTTCCAGGCCCGCCAAGCGTGCTGCTGTGTCTGCCTCGTCGGCGACGTCGGCTACGCCTTCGGCTACGTCTGCTCCTTCTGCTCATAAGAAGCGCCGACTTGGCCAGGCTCGCTGGCAGCCTCAGGCTGGAAAGTCTCAGGACTCTGTCACTTCCCGAGGTGGTTTCTCCTCTCGGGGGCCTCATCGAGGCCGCAAGTGAAGGTTCTCACCTCGATTCGCCTCCAGTCGGGGGAAGGCTGTCGCTGTTTTACAACCGTTGGACGGAGATAACATCAGACTTTTGGGTCCTTGATGTCATTCATTCCGGTCTGCGACTGTCCTTCCATCGGCACCCCAGTTTATCTCGGGTGCCCCTTCCGACTCAGGTCCCTTCCGATTCTCTGCGTCGGGACCTTCTGGTGCAGGAGATCGACAATCTCCTCACCAAAGGGGCGATCGGGGTGGTCAGGAACACCCTTTCACCGGGGTTTTACTCGAGACTTTTGATGCCGAAGAAAAACGGCCAATATCGTCCTGTCATCGATCTGAGTACTCTGAACGAGTACATAATAGCTCCTCGTTTCAGTATGGTGACTTTCCGGTCGGTTCGACGTTCGGTTCATCGAGGCAATTTTGCGGCCAGTATCGACCTGAAGGATGCCTACTTCCATGTACCCATTCATCTGGCGTCACGGAAATACCTTCGGTTCTCGTTTCGGGATCGAGTTTTTCAATTCAGAGCTCTCCCGTTCGGTTTGAACCTGGCTCCTTGGGCCTTCACCCGACTGATGTCACAGGTGCTTGCTTTCCACCGCACTCAGTCGGCAGTGACTTCGTCAGCCTACCTAGACGACATCCTCCAATGGCACCACGATGCTGCTGTTCTGGAGTTCGATGTCCGGCAGTTTCTTTGCCTGCTAGCGTCGCTGGATTTCAGAGTCAATCGCGAGAAGTCGGATCTTCTTCCTTCTCAGCGATTCCGTCATTTGGGGATGGATTTCGATACTCTTCACAATGTAGTGTCGGTCCCCCAAGCTCGGGCGACGATTCTTTCCGCCTTGACTCGGGACCTGCTTCCATCTTCCTCGGTCTCGGCCAGGACTTTCCTTCGGATGCTGGGCCTTTGCGGTTTGGTGACAGATCTCATTCCGCTCGGTCGCTTGTTTGTCCGACCTCTCCAACACTTTCTGTTGGATCATTGGCGTCCGAACGTAGATCCGCTGGACTTGGAACTCACTATTCCTCGGTCTCTGCTTTGTCACCTCCGCACTTGGGCAGATATTCCCTGGCTTACTCAGGGTGTTCCGTTGGATCTTCCTTTGGCCGATCGCATCCTTACTGCGGATGCCAGCGATCGGGGCTGGGGTGTGACGTTGGATCCTCTCGGCCTGTCTACTCACGGAGAGTGGGACAGCGAGCAGGTAGGCCTTCATATCAACCAGAAGGAGCTCCTTGCTCTTTTGTTGAGTTTCCGGCTTTGGATCCCTCATCTGTCGGTCCATGTTGTCCTACTTCTTTCAGACAATTCGACAGTAGTGGCCTACATACGGAATCAAGGAGGCACACATTCGATTCCCATGTATCGGCTGTCTCGGGATCTTCTTCTGTTGGCGCGGGATGTGAACACTCGGGTGTCCATTCGACACATTCCCGGGCGTCTCAACGTCCTAGCCGACTCCCTGTCCCGACGCGACAGTGTCCTTCCAACCAAATGGATGCTACATCGGTCGGTGTTTCAGGCGATTTGCGAGCGGTGGGGCCGTCCCCAGGTCGACCTTTTCACTACTCGCTGGAATCATCAGGTAGAGACCTTTGTCTCCCCTTGTCCAGATCCTCTGGCTTTTGCAGTAGACGCTCTGTCTTTGGACTGGACAGGTTGGATCGGCTATGCCTTTCCTCCTGCACCGATTCTTCCTCAAGTATTAGCGAAGATTCGTGCTTGCAGTTGCAGGATCATTCTGATCACACCCCTGTCTCCACAGAGGGTGTGGATCAATCTGCTGCGGCCTCTATTGGCCGATCGACCGATTCGTCTACCTCTACGTCGCGATCTTCTTTCACAGGGTCGTCCCAGGAAGTATCACAACAACCTGGCGAGCCTGTCCCTTCACGCCTGTCTTTTATCAGGTCCAGTCTCCGACGTAGAGGTTTTTCGAGACGATCAGTGGAGTGCATTTCTGCGACATTCCACTGGCATGACTTATGCCGCCAAGTGGAAGGTTTTCTGCCGCTGGTGTGCAGATCACAATGTGAATTACCGTGATCGGTCAATCGCTCAAATTGCGGATTTTCTGGTTTTTCTTTTTGACTCCAAGGGCCTCCAGCCTATTACGATTAAGGGCTATCGGTCTATGCTGTCTGATACTTTCTCTTATGTGGGAAAGCGGTGCATTGGTCGTAATCTTTTTCTCTCCAAACTTATTCGGCACTTTTCTTTGAAGAGGCCTCGAGTTTTGCATCTTACACCCAAGTGGAACTTGGCATGGGTGTTGCACTGTTTGGAGGGGGTGCCATTCGAGCCTTTATCTGAGACCGACATGCGTTTTCTCACCTATAAGACGTCTTTTCTTCTAGCGTTTGCTTCTGCTCGTCGAGTCAGTGAGCTTCATGCGCTATCTGTTGATTCTGCCTTCTTCCGAAATGAGGCTAACAGTGTCACCTTCACTACTGATTGCTCTTTTCTGGCTAAGAATCAACTTCCTGATTCGGTACCTCCTCCCATCTGCATTCGGGCTCTCCCCGCTGTAGATGGCCGGAGGCCTCTTCTTTGTCCTGTTCGTGCGATCAAGACTTACCTTACTCGCACTCAGTTCATTAGGAGGGGTCGGAAGAGATTCTTTCTGTCTCTCATTCCTAAGAGGCAGTCTATCTCTTCCCATTCTGTTTCCAGGTGGATCTGTCTTGCAATCAAGCTGGCTTATTCTCGCTTGTCTGCGTCGGATCTTGTTTCGAACCGGCTTAATGCTCATGAGGTTCGTGCCATTTCTACATCCTGGGCGTTCTCCAATTCTGTTTCGCTCCGTGATGTTATGAATGCGGCTTACTGGAGGAATGCTTCTACCTTGTCCTCCTTTTATCTCCGCCACCTTCAGCAGCAATCTGAGGACCTTTATTCTTTAGGCCCTCTTGTTGCTGCTCAGGCTGTTGTGCACCCTCATTAAAATTGTTTTTGTCGAGGTTGCGCTTCACTCATCCTTGTTTTTTTTTTCAGGTGCCTTCTCTCTATCTTCATTACAGGTTTTCGTTTTTGTTCTCTGCCATCCTTGCTTCGTTCTGCTACTCTTGTTGGTATTGGTTATGTGATTCACCTCCTCCTATTGTTTATTCAGCCAATTGTAAACAATTGTGAGTAGGTTGAAAAGAAATTAAAATTTTTTAGTAAATTTTGTTTCTTAACATACCTACCACAATTGTTTACCGGAGGCCCACCCTCCTTGGGGATATCTTTGATATCCGGGGTCTCCCCGCTAAATCACAAACTTCTCGTTGGCGGAAATACAGGAATTGACGTCACGGTTGTTGCGCATGCGCTCGGTAAATGCAAGAGGTGTGCAGAGAGAGTACCTGTAATTTCGAGACCTGGTCTCGCTCGACCCTTTTTCGATCTTTTTCGTGCTTTTGCACTCTAGTACTTTTCCAACTCGTTTGGAAAAGATTCTAAAAGCTTGAGTTAGTTCCGAAGTAGGGCTTGCACTTATGTTACAGCCAATTGTAAACAATTGTGGTAGGTATGTTAAGAAACTGGTAGAGCACGATGGAGGGAAAATTTGTCATGAAATTGTCTCGAGTAACACACAACCTCCAGGCTCCCTTTTGGGATGTGTTAGTAATTGTGTATATTTTGGGGAGCGGAAATTTTAAGCACCCCCCGCACCTACGCTACTGAATGGTGCCCCCCCCCCCCCCCCCTCCATGTCACACACATTAAAGACGACACTTCGTCGCATGAGTGCTTAAATGTTGTATCTCCAATTTGGTGGGAAAATGAGATATTGGTACCATTTGATTCGTCTCGAGATTTTCTATCATATGGCGCTTAAAAACCTTACCTATCTATATTGATTAATACATAAAACGCTATGCATTTTTGTCGTATCTCCAGTTTGGCATTTTTTTTCCATGCTGTAATGCCTCATCTCCAGGGCCAATGATTTCACTGGAAATCGTCACATGCACAATCCTTGACTAATGGCCGGCTGCGAAATCCAGTGATCTAGGTACGAGTGTTAAATAACTGCTTAATCACATAACTTTCGTTTTATTCATGCTCAAACCACATTTTTTCTCCATGAAAATGATTATTAAGGTGATAAATATTTAAAAGCTTTTTTCTGAGTTGATATCTGGTGACTTAAAACATTTTATTACGATGTTGGACATTAAAGCACTAACATGACAATGTCTTGCACACCCCGTGCCATGACGGAATATGGAGATATGGCACTACAGCACCAAAGCTATAAACATTATTTATTCGTATTTCCCAATGCATTCACGCAAATATGGACATCATTAGGATCGGCCCAATCATCCGGTTCCAATGATATCCAGATTTGTATGGTTATACTGGGAAACCATCAAGATATTTCAGGCTGTGGGAGCCTTATTTAAGTTAATGTTGCGAGCTGTTTTGGCTAAATTATTGAGTATAGGGTTTATGGCGCCTTGGGCTAAGGTTGGCTCTTGGAAAACTTGTGATTAGAAATTTCTTTCAAGGACTCAATTTAAAAAGTGTTGCCTTTGCGCTGAACTATATAGTCCTTCCGACTGTCAGTACAACTCCATCCTGGTGTTGTAGAAAATTTCTTGCCCATTTGCCCCTCCGCCGGTCAAAAGCTATCTACGCCTCTGAAAGTGAAACTGGTAAAAGTACTGAACTTCCAATTTTAGTTTCACGACGACAACGACGACAGCGACGACGATGACGATGTCTAAACATAATGAATCGCATAGGGACTGTTGAACAATCAGCCAAGGTTCCCGTCAACCTTGTGCTATTTATGCTTCATAATACTTCTTTTTTCATCAGAATCCCGAACCCCGTGGTTTTTACACGACTATGCAACTGCTTGAAATCGATTTAGTAGAACAAATAATTCTGCAGTATTGTCTCGGAGAAAACCACTGGATTGCAAGAATAGAGCCATGTGGTTTTATGGCGATGATTTGAAGGTATGGTGAATGGTTCCCAGAGACCGATTTGAAAATTAACATTGCTCTTATAAGTAATCTGTACCCAGTGAAAATAGATGTTATTTATTCATTGTTTTGTTTTGCTTTTTCAGTCCGCAAACACCCGGATTTCTAGATTTGCCAGAAGAACTTATCATTCACATTCTGAAGTATTTTATGCTTCACGAATTACTGACAATTATTTCAAAAACCTGCACATACTTGCATACAATAATTGAACCTTCATCTGTATTGTGGGAAAATTTGATTTTTCCGATGGCATTTCCCTGGGAGTTAATGAGCTTCAAAGGGTTATGATCGATTCCAAATCTTTTCGCCAGTTTGAAATAGCCTATGCTTCCATAAACGCTTCGGTTCAAGACTGATTTTTATATCGTCCACAGGTTTATACAGTCAGAAAACATTACTTCACTAAACCTTGCGGGAACTATAATATCAACTTTGTGTCTCCTTCCGGCATTTAAAGCATTAGTGTTTCTTGATGTTTCAGACTGCTCCAATTTAAGTGATGTGACATTTTTTTTTACATTAAAAGTTGCACAAGACTCAAAAACTTGTATTTATTATTTGTTAATGTCTCAAAACAGACACTCATAGAAGTGGCAAAATGTTTAGTTTGCTTGGAACTTCTTGACGTATCTGGCATAGAACTTGACTTGAGGTCATGCTTTAAGTTGATGAATGAACTGTTTGAATCAGTTATAATTTCTATTCACGTACGGTACCCTACGATTTGTGAATGAGATATCGTTGCATGATAACCAGAAGATGTGAATGAGATATCGTCGCGTGATAACCAGAAGATTCTATCTTCCAGTGGAGGATAGGATCTTCTGGTTCTTAACCGCCGGCATTCGAAGTCCCAACTGTTGCAACATATACATTGCTATACATACTATAATGATACTTTTGTAATGTTAGAGTTTTATGCAGCAGGGCATACTGACCTTGAGTTAATGGGATGACGTGGATCTTTCATAACGCATTTTCGTTTATAAGTTTCCTCTTGTTGGATCAGAACCTTGAAATGCTTGAACATTCGAATTACAATACACATTTCAGTTCTTGAACTTGTGTTTTTATTTTCGCCCTCTCTTGTCATCACTTAGAACAACGCCCCAATGACTATGTAAATCCTATTACTGAAAGGAAATGAGTTACAGTTTGTTTTTTGCCGCATAAGTATGAGAAGAAGTAAATGTTCACAGCTACCTTTCAGTGGATGACCCTAACTTTAATTTCTTTCATTACCTGCCATAATGCATGGATATTAATTTGCAGGTAAGCATTTCTTGAACACAGGAATCACTTTTCAGCCATTGATTACCCAAATGTCATGAACACAACGAAAAGAGACCATTTTGTGTTTTTATAATGGCAGGGGGAGGGGGGGGACCATAAATTCAACAAGGTGTGCCCAGAGCAAGCCAACTTTTCTTAGAAGCTAGAGGGACCGCGTGGCGAATTTTCACTCAATAGAAACTTGGCGGGCTATTAAAAACCTATTATATCAAATGACTAAACAGGGATCGGAAATATGTCACTGTCATAAAACGGATTGGGGTAGCGTGACACATTAATAACTCCCTAGCAAATAACTGCAGTCACCACCCTTCAGCATTATTAGGGCCCCGACATGAGGTGGACGCCCTATAGTGATCGCTCTGTCCGTGCGTTAGTGTGTCCGTCCGTCCGGGCTGTAATCTTTCTCTCTTAATAGATAAGGTTTTGATATTTGACATGTGGGTATATTATCTCAAGACGATGTGTCGCGTACCAAGGTTGCCATGCTCTGACCGTGAACTTTGACCTCAAGGTCAAATTATTCCATTTTCGGGGTTCTTTTCTTACAAGTTCGTGTCCGGGCTGTAACTTTTTTCCCTTAATAGATAGGGTTTTGATATTTGGTATGTGGGTAGATTATCTCAAGACGATGTGTCGCGTACCAAGGTTGCCATGCTTTGACCTTGAACTTTGACCTCAAGGTCAAATTATTCAGAATTCGGGGTTCTTTTCTGACAAGTTCGTGTCCGGGCTGTAACGTTTTTCCCTTAATAGATAGGGTTTTGATATTTGGTATGTGGGTAGAATATCTCAAGATGATGTGTCGCGTACCACGGTTGCCATGCTTTGACCTTGAACTTTGACCTCAAGGTCAAATTATTCAGAATTCGGGGTTCTTTTCTGACAAGTTCGTGTCCAGGCTGTAACTTTTTTCCCTTAATAGTTAGGGTTTTGATATTTGGTATGTGGGTAGAATATCTCAAGATGATGTGTCGCGTACCACGGTTGCCATGCTTTGACCTTGAACTTTGACCTTAAGGTCAAATTATTCTGAATTCGGGGTTCTTTTCTGACAAGTTCTTGTCCGGGCTGTAACTTTTTCCCCTTAACATATAGGGTTTTGATATTTGGTATGTGGATAGATTATCTCAAGACGATGTGTCGCGTACCAAGGTTGCCATGCTTTGACCTTGAAGTTTGACCTCAAGGTCAAATTATACAGATTTTGTTGTTTTTTTCTGACAAGTTCGTGTCCGGGCTGTAACATTTTTCCCTTAATAGATAGGGTTTTGATATTTGGTATGTGGGTAGATTATCTCAAGACGACGTGTCACGTACCAAGGTTGCCATGCTTTGACCTTGAAGTTTGACCTCAAGGTCAAATTATTCAGAATTTGTTTTGTTTTTTCTGACAAGTTTGTGTCCGGGAAGGGATTTTAATCAGATTTTACCTGTTGCTTGAAATATTTTAGTATTACGGTTCACATCAGTTTATACCTTACATCAGTTAGTTGCTGCGGGGCCCGCAGAGATGGATTCCATCTTCGTGATATCTAGTTTTGTTCGAGCCTAATTTGCGGTTTTGAGCATCATTCATGTGCCTCGAGTCATGAGGTCACCTCCGAATTATAATACAATTACAATCAGCTGTATAATTATGAGTTTAATGTTCTGCAACAACCGAAATTGGTCTAAACTGCATAGTTCGACAAATCTGCATGCACGCCAAGTCGCCAACCTTTCACAGTTCAGTGGAAAAACCTCGTATCTCCAATGTCATTACAATCCGAAAGTCATCAGAGACATTTCTGAGTAAAATGCCGTATCTCCAAACACATTTTTCTCATTTTCTAAATAATGGGGTTCAAGTTTGCATCGAAACTTCACATTGGGTCATTTTGGGGTTCTGGCAATAGTACTGAACCTTTTTTGCACAGTTTGAAGGGTACAAATAGGTAGACCCAACCTCAAAAACTTTGATTTGCATTTTCTTGGATATTCAAAAAATGGAGATATGACATTTCAATTCTCAGGCGATGACTTGCAAAATAAATTCTTCAAAAAATTAAAAATTTCAATTTTTGTCTCAAAAACATAGCTTATGACCCCTCAGTGGAATGAGCTCGAGATCTATGATTGATCATAAGCTATGTTTTTGAGACAAAAATTGAAGAAAACATAAAATTTGAATGGTGATTTTTCCGTATTGCCGTGCTTGTTTTTTACCGTTACGTTTGTTAAAGGGTTAACCCATAGTTAATGGCTATGTACTCACCTCAGCTCTTCCAACTTCATTCGGCTTTCCCCACTGGACCTCATAAAACTGGCCAACACAAATAGGTATATCTGTGCGGAAAAACTGTTTGGTCCTTATTTTTATATCATTATCCTCGTATCTAACCACGTAGTGACTTGGTGTTTTCATAAAACTTCATAACGACATTTTAATTTTTTTTCTGATAACCCAATTTGCAGAGTGTGCCCTTTTTAAGCACAACTGGGATATAAATTGACCAATCCAAATAGGACTCTGATTGCTCAACAATCACAGATAAGGCCACATGAAATCCTGAACACTGAAGAACCTGACGATTTTTGTGGGCTTCATAAAGTGACAGCTTATTGTTGTTACAGTGATACGGTACCTGTCGGGATACCCATCAGGTGTCACAGCTTGGGTGAGGGAATTTGAAGCCACACAAATAGCCATTATTACAAGCACCATGTACACCTGTGTGGATAAAGTACATGGCTTTTACATTTGTTTTTGAAGCACATGATGCAGTTCGGGCGGAATCACTCATCAAGGGAAAAATTTATTCATTCAATTCATTATCGATGAATTTTGTGCACTGCTGTACAAGTAAGGGCAGGCCTACTCTTCAGAAAGAGCCTTCAGAAAACACTACTAATGGATGTTCCACTTGACTTTCTTTCACATTTCGCAAAAAAGGACGCTTTAGTTAATTTCGATCGAATGTTTCAATTTGAACTGATGGAAAGTCTGGGTGAAATTGAGTAGGGACGAATTGTCCTCAATTCCCAAAGCACGTGATGAGCAACAGCATTGTTTCGTATGGTCTACGTTGCTGTTGCTCATTGTGGGCAGTGATTTCACTTGAAAATCAAAACTCTGGGTCACATTCCCCAATATCATTGCAAATAAATGATTGAAATGAAACAAATTCTCCTGTTTTCTGTCACTTGAACGTGTTATTGTTCAATTCCAATCAGTGAACGAAGCAAGTAGTTAAGGTGACCTCGACCGTGAACATTATTGGCAATTGGCATTTTTTGAGGGGGTGGGGGGGGGGGGGGCACATTGCAAAGTGGTGGTTTTTGTAAGAGGCGGGGGATAGTGTTAAGTGATAAATAGGGCGAGATGTTTGGAGGGAATTTCTGTGAGATAAAATAGCTACATGCTATGCAGGCGATTTCTGTGCTGCTGTCTTTTCATTTAGTTTTTACTCTTGTACATTCAGGTTGAAGCACATGTGCCAATACTCGTTATTTGCTGAATGGATGAATGTTTATCTTCGTTTACAATCGGGAACAGAAACAAACTGTTGCATGATATCCTTGGAGGATAACCACGAAAAAAACCGATAAACACGTTTATCTTTGTTTACAACCGGGAACAGAAACGAACTGTCAAACGATACTCCTGGAGAATTACCACGAAAAAAAAACGATAAACGCGTTTATTGAAAGTTTACAACCGCGTTTCGATTCCTGATTATACCGCGGTTGTTCCTACAACTACTTCCGACTCGTAGTGTATTCCATGGTTCCATGGCGACGGTCCGGGATGGCTTCCTTTGTCATTCCATTGATCTGCTGCTGCTTAGCTTGATCGGCCTTCTGTTGGATGCAGGCGCCGTCCAAAGCCTAACAAGTACCCTTCTGCTTCCTCTGCGAAGCTAAGGGCTGATCCTCCTACCGCCACTTCTACTCACTCACAGGGTAGGGTAGGCATCATCAGTAGTCACCTCGATTTTGTCCCAGGTTGAGGCACTCCACTCAGTAGAGAGTGCCTCTTCCAACATGAGTCCCTTTCAACGTTACACGTTGGGAACTTTTGACCACGGAGATAGGCGATCTCCTGTCAAAGGGGACAATCGAGGTCATCAAGAACTTTCTTTCAGTGGGATTTTGTTCCCGCATGTTCATGGTGCTGAAGAAGGACGGCCGACTCAGATAGGTTATCGATCTGAGTATTCTGACGCAGTCTATCATTGCTCCTCAGTTCAGCATGGAGGCTTTCAGATCAGTTCGCCGCTCCATTCCCCAGGATGTTTTCCAGTTCAAGGCCATTCCCTTTGGCCTCGGCCTGGATCCTTGGGCCTTCACCTGTCTGATGTCGCATGTGTTAGTCATACATCGCACACAGTCCAAGGTGTCTTCTTTGGCTTGTCTAGTTGATATCATCCAGAGGCAATCCAATGCTGCTTTTCTGAAGTCTGATGTCGTCACACTGTTCAGCCTACTCACGTCACTAGGGTTCAGAGTAAACGGAGAGAAGTCGGACCTGGTCCCTTCTCCGTCTTGTCATCTGGGATGGACTTCATCAGCTCGAAGTCTTCCCCGACTGCCTGGTCTCTGCGCTTCGGTGAAGGATCTCATTCCTCTAGGTCAACTGCATGTCTGACCTCTCCAACACTTTTTGCTCAGTCGTTGGAGGCCGAATGTCGATCCTCTGGTTCTGGTGCTTCTATTACCGGAGTCTCTTCCTCGTCACCTTCTCCCCTGACAGATGTTCAGTGGATTATGCAGGGAGTTCCGTTGGACTTCTCCACGTCTGATCGTGTTCAGCGATCTCGGATGGGGTGTGACGTTGGATCCTCTAGGTCTTTTCCTTCACGGGTCATGGGACCAGGATCTAGCAGCTCTTCCTGTCAAGCAGAAGGAGCTTCTTGCTCCTCTTCTTCTGTGTCTCCGACAGTGGATCCCCCACTTTTCGAATTGTCAGGTCCTTCTGTGGTCTGACAATTCTACGGTGGTTGTTTACATTCGGAACCAGGGCGAAACGCACTATGTTTCCATGTACATTCTGGTTCGGGATCTTCTACTGCTCGCTTAGGATGTCAACGTCGGAGTGGTGGTTCGTCACATTCCCGGTCGTCTGAATGTCCTAGCCGACTCCCTATCCCGACGGGGCAGGTTCTTTTCCACCGAGTGGATGCTCCACATGGCGGTGTTCCAGTCTCTTTGCGATCTCTGGGGTCGTCCCCACATCAATCTCTTTGCGACTCATTGGAACCATCAGGTGGACACTTTCGTGTCCCCGTGTCCAGATGCTCTGGCCTTCGCCGCGGATGCTCTGTCCCTCCTTTGGGGCAGTCTTGTCGGCTACACCTTCCTGCCGGTTCCGATTCTGCCTCAGGTTCTAGCCCAGATATGAACCTGCAGTTGTCAAATCCTTTCGATCACACCCCTGTCGCCTCGGTGGGTGTGGATCAATCTCCTCTGCTCTCTGTTAGTGACGGTTCCGGCATGTCTCCCTCTACGTCGCGACTTTCTTTGCCAAAGTCGCCCGAGGAGGTTTCAGGTCGACTCGACTTCATTGTGCCTTCGCACATGTCTTTTATCGGGTCCTGTCTCCTCCGTAGTGGTTTTTAGAGATGAGCAGTGGAGTTGCTTTTTCTTCTTCAAGGAGGCACTCACTCCACTGGTTTAGCCTCTGTGGCTAAGTAGAAGGTTCTTCTGTCGATGGTGTGCAATCACTCTGTTGCTTCTGTCACTCCATCGGTCACACCGATTGCGGCATTTCTGGTATATGTTTGTTTCTGGGGGTCTCCAGCAATGGGTACAAGTCCATGCTTCGGAGACCTTTTTCATATGTGGTACCGCATCGTTTTGGCACTCATCCTTGCCTCTCCAATCTTGTTCAGCACTTTTCTTTGAAAAGGCCTAGGACTTTGCAGTTTACTCCAAGATGGACACTTTCTTGGGCGCTGCTCTGCTTGGGATGGGGGGGGGGGGGTGGGGGGTCGTTCGTGCCTTTATCCCGGGTGGATATGCATTTTCCCACATGCCAGATCTCTCCTGAATCCATTTCTTGATGGATTTGTCTTGCTATTCGTGCAGCTTCCGCTCGTCTAGCTAGCTACTGGTGTTTGTATTACCAATCGTTTTTCTGCCACGAGGTGCGTGCATTGTCTTCCTCCCGGGGCTTATACTAACTCCATCATGTTGTCGGATGTTATGCTGGCAGCCTACTGGAGAAATGCTACCTTCTCCACTTATCTGCGACAGTTGCAGGGGCATTTAAACAGAGGACCTTTGTTCTACGGGCCCTCTTTCTTCTGCTCAGGCCGTTGTCTATCCCAGCCATTCAGCTTCTTACAGGGTCAGTTCCAGCTCCATGCTGTTATTGCCTTTTCTGTCTGTGCATTGCACATCACCATACGCCTCATGTTTCATTGTCTTTTACTAATGTTTGTGATGCTATGGTTTGATAGGAGGGATCTCTTCCTCTGTCCACGGTTCCAGTGCAATTGAGTTATGTGTTTCCCTCCATCCTGTTATCTATTCAGCCTGTAGTAAACAATTATAAGGTAGGTTGATAAGAAATATAAATTTTATAGTAAATTTCCTTTCTTATTATACCTACCGCAATTGTTTACATGGAGGCCCTCCCGTCTTCTTATTCGGGTAAGAATCCTTCCTCCTCGCTGATCACATAACTCCTATGTTGGCGGACTCAAAAGAATGGTTTGATGAAAGCAGTGCTTGCGCACTGGTTAACGGAAGTCGTGGAATTGTACTAAGAGAAGAGTGTCCCCTACTGGGTGTGCGCATGGCGCTCGACCCAGTTTTGGCTTATTTTTTCGTGGTGTTTTTACACCACTTTTCTTTCCCAAAACTCTTGGGAAAGATTAAAATAGATAGTATTTTATCTGAGTTAGGGTCTTCCACTGTAGTGCAAGCCTGTAGTAAACAATTGCGGTAGGTACAATAAGAAAGGAAATTTACTATAAAATTTATATTTCTATGTATACATTTGAATGGAATTTAAAAAAACTGTTGTACACTATACTTTCACAAATGATGTTTTCAGGACTGTAGGCCAAGATTTGGGGCTTCCAGTATCAATTCACGAAACTCAACATGATAATCATTAATATTCATTACCTTTCTACACCAACGGCAAATTAATGTGAAATGTTCATCAGTTTATCAAATGTGGTTTCTTTTGCTGAACTGGAACTTTCTTCTTGCTCCCCATTTATACTGTCGGATAGATTTATTTCTCTTAATTTTGAAAGCTTGAACACCAAAATCGGTTTCAAAGTCCGATGGAAATTTTGGGTTACAATGAACTAAATGAGCGACTTTTACTCGATAAACCTTTTAGGGTCGGTTGGGTTACCCTAAACAGTTATTTTTTGTGGGAGGGGGCCCGTGACATTTTACATTGCACCCTCGAAAATTTATTTTTGCTGATGATGTGTTACAGTGCATTGCTACACAGCATTTTCCTCAGTATTGCCAATTGCCAAGGGTGCATTGCCAGGACTGATTTTGGCATTTTTCAGTTTGATCTCGCCCTCAGTAAACTTACTGAAGACATACTCCTATCGAATTCTTTGGATCACCACTGTTAATCAGTTAACTGCGGTTATCAGAAGTGGTTAACCGGTTATGAAAATCCCGTAACCGTTTCAGCCCTAGACATAACATCCATGATAACATCCTTCCTCTCTCTAATTCTGTGTATTCTTTCTCAATAACTCTGTATGTCGTCATTATCAGTTCAGTAAGTAGTTTAGATTTCCATTCAATAGATTGTTTAAGAATATGGTTTAACTGGTAGAGTGCTGGAAGCCCATATTTGGGCTTTACTCTGAGGTGAAGGTACTGCAATTTGAAGGCTTCACACTCAGTGGATGTGCTTCGTATTATCTTTGAAGTGATATTATTTAGTCTGTAAGGACCTGGCTTGTTACAATTTATGGGAGAGTACCTAGCGGCACTCTCCCATAAATTGTAACCGCTAGGTACTCTCCCATAAATTGTAACAAGGCAAAGATATGTGAACAAATTTTGATGGCCAAAAATAATTTAGCACTCTACCAGTTAATGATTCGTTGTTGTTATTGTCCATTCTGATTTTTGAAGATTTGGTGGTAAACCTGGAATGTGAGATGTCCTCAAATTTTCCTTAAGAAGTGTCATTGTTCATGAATCAACTTTAACATGAAACACTTGCATATATTTATCAAATTAAAAAAAAAATTATGGATGCAACACCTTTTGCACACACCAAGGAACTTCTGCAAAGTTACTAACTGCAATTCAGGAACTTACAACAAATAGACCGACCCAAAAAATCTTTCCAGGCCTTTAGATTACCTTCAGATTACCCCAATTTCACACTGTTTTCACACTGTTTACAGGTGTGCCCAAAATAGAGAAGGTATGAACACATCAAGAAAAATATATAAATTCTTTGCGCTTCTTCCACATTTGAGAATAACTTTCATCATAATATGACCACAGATACACAATTTTGAAGTTTCGATTCGTTTTCACCAATTCAATTAGATATGTGATTGGATCAAATTAAAAAACAAAACTTTTGTACACTATCCTTGCACCAATGACATTTTCAAGACAGTAAACCAAGATTTGGGGATTTCCAAATCAACAATATATGAAACTCAACACAATATTCATTAATATTCATGACCTGTCAACACCAACGGTGAAGCATTGCAAAATGTTCATCAGTTTATCAAATGCTGTTTCCTTTGCTGAACTAGAACTTACCACTTTCTCTTCATTTATACTGTCTGATATATTAAATTCTACATTTTATTTTGAAAGCTTGAACACCAAAATTGGTTTCAAATTCAAAGTTGAACTAGAAGTCAAATGAAAATTTAGGGTCACAATGATCTAAAAGAACGACTTTTATTCAATAAAGTTTTTTAGAGCCAATTTAATAGATATACTACTCCAAAAAAGTAGGGGATTATCCTGATGTTGATATTTTTGGAAAATGGTATTGGATATGTGTGATTGGACACATCAATATGTTACCAAGTTTAGTGTGGATCATGAATGTCACCAAAACTTTATGCATGTTTTTCGCACAGGCACCACATTAATGTCTGTGGGGTACGTTTTGATATTTTCATTTGTACTGGACAGGCTTTTTCAGAGGTCTCATCATTCTTTTTTTGGTATAAACTCATTCATCAATAATTTCTGGTCGAAACGTAACATTTGAGTTATGCAAAGGCTGGCATGTGACAAATGTTTTCGTGCTGTTGGCATGTTGGAAGCTGGCAACAGACAGACTGCAGTGGCTCAAATTCTCAGTGTTACTCAATCGGTGATTAGCAGGTTGTGGTCACGCTACCGTCAGACAGACAGTGTTGATGACAGACAGCGGTCAGGTTATCCAAGGGCGACAACTGCTAACCAGGATCGTTCCATCCGAACCACAGGATTACGTAACCATTATCAAAGTGCTTTAGAAATTGCACAGCAGCTGCACCGAGCAACATGTGTGAGTCCGTGGTCAGATTATCCGAAATCGCCTACACAGCTGGAATTTGTACACTCGACAACCTCGAATAATTCAGCGTTTGACTGAATGTCACATTGCAGCAAGGTGTAATTGATGTGGACCATGAACAGCTCTGGGACAATTGTTGATGGAGCAACCTCATGTTTTCCGATGAATCAAGGTTCACTCTCGACTTCCATGACAGGCGAAACAGAGTGTGGCGGCGGCAGAACAAACGATACCATGATGTAACCTTTAGGCAGCATGATCGTTTTGGTGGATTGGTTATGGTGTGGGGAGGCATAACCATGACAAGCAGAACAGCATTACATGTCATCCAAGGGCGTGTCACAGGGCAGTACTACCATTACAACATGTTAGCAGCTCATGTGGTTCCATTTGCACGACGTCACAGCCATTGATTCATTTTCCAAGATGACAATGCAAGAGCACACAGGGCCCGTGTCACTACAGAGTTCCTCCAGGAGCAGAACATCACTACACTGCCTTGGCTAGCACAAAGTACAGACCTTTCACCAATTGAGCATGTCTGGGATATGCTTGGGAGGCGCCTACGACAACGCCAACAGCCCCCTACCAATATCCAGGAACTCGCCTCTGCACTGCAGGAAGAATGGAATAACATCAGTCAAGCTGATGTTGGATGTTTGATGAGAAGCATGCCACGTTGGATCCACGCTTGTCTCGCGAACCGAAGAGGATTTACAAGGTATTGAGGTCTTTGACTGAATGTGGTTAATTCTCTGACTGACCTCCATGTCTTATACAGCTCAGTACGTGGAATGTGTGCTTGTCAGAGACCCAACTATCACTGAAATCATTCACCAGATGTCACAGTGCAATGCCTCAACTGTCTTTTTGATGAAAATATAGATATATTTCTTCATATATCTCACTTTTATCAAATATCTCCTACGTTTTTTGAATAGTATGCATGTATAGTTTAGTGGGATTTCGATGTATAGTTTCTTAATTTGAAGGGTTTATAAAGGCCTGGACTCTGTTATACTCGAGGTATTCAAGTGAAGTCACTCAAACACCAATTTCATCACCCAATCCATTGTTCTATCAGGTATCACATTGTCGGTTACACTACAAAACAGAAAATGCAATGGAGTATTTTAAGCCGCTTTCTCTCTCTCTCTCTCAATCTTCCTTTGTAAGTACCGTTTCACTGTCAAACGAATCCAGTACCTCAGAACGATTTGGTTCTTATTCTTTTCCTGCTGAAGATTTTGTCACCTCGTATTATTTTTGGAAAACCCTTCTTGAGAACTTGGACGTGGAGTAAAAATGTGAGTCGGAATTATATATGAAACATGTGCGCAGTGAGGATTCGGAGTCATAAGCTATGCTTGGCAGGCACCTACGACAACGCCAACAGCCCCGTACCAATGTCCAGGAACTTGCTGCTGCACTGCAGGAAGAATGGAATAACAGTCAAGCTGATATTGGATGTTTGGTGAGGAGTATGCCACATCAGATCCGCGCTTGTCTCGCGAACCGATGAGGAGTTAAAAGGTATTGAAGTCTTGGACTGAATGTGGTAAATTCTCTGACTGACCGTCCATGTCTTCTACAGCTCAGTGCGTGGAATGTGTGCTTGTAAGACACCCAACTATCACTGAAATCATTCACCAGATGTCACAGTGCAATGCCTCAACAGTCTTTTTGATGAAAATATAAATATATTTCTTCATATATCTCACTTTATCAAATATCCACTACTTTTTTTTAATAGTATATATACATGTATATGGATGGTTAGCTTAACTTGACAAAGTCAAGATAAGCTATTGCCATCATGTGTGCGGAAGTCTGTTAGTCTGTTCAAATTTTCCTTTAGCACAGGCTACACCCTGTAGTTCATGTCCGATTGTCACGAAATTTCATATGCAGGTTTGAGGTCATGCCTAGATGAGAACATCCCCTTTGGGTTGCGTTCGGTCAACCATGATACCTGCCCGAACCCAAAACCCGAAAACCTTTAGCACAGTCTACAGGTCATATTTATGAAGGGATTTCATTTAACTTGATAGGATGACTCGTGTTGGAATAATTTCACTGTAACTTGGTAACTTTGGTTGACATACATTAACTGTGAGGGCCACATTAACCTACCCTTCAGTTCTTCAGTACAGTCTAAACCTCACTAATTATTTTTATTGAAAACTTCGCATACAGGGAACAGAAATTAATATATTCTCAATTATCACAATTCTTGTTGTATTTCATAATCCTTTCATATACATCGAACATTATCCTTTTCATCAAACACAACACATGGTCAAGTTAAGCTACAGTGTCATTATCCCCGCATTTTAAAAAATGCGGGGATATTGTCATGATCTCCGTCCGTACGACCATACGTCCGTACGTCCGTACGACCGTATGTCCGTACGTCCGTACTTCCGTACGTCCGGTTTTGTAATTCGAAACGCTGTAACTTTCTACAGTTCGATAGGGTCTGTGCAACCCAAAAATACAACTTTTAAATTTTTGTGCCACCAGGTGGCTTCTGTGGAGCCACTTAAAAAATGCGTTATTTTTTCACTTTTTTGCTGAATAGTCCCAACCTATATAATTCGGAGTTCTAAAATTACACTAGGGTGTTGCTAAATGATCTGTAGATATGTAGGAAGGTTTCGGATTTTTCGGGTGCCACGTGGCTGTGCCACCGTAGACACTTTTGTGTTTTCTTAGACCGTTTCCGGCAAAAGGTTCGTAGGATATGTAATTCGAAATGCTAAATCCATGCTCAGATGTTGCAGTAGGGTCTATAGATGCGCACGAAGGTTTCGGGTGCCACGTGGCTGTGCCACCGTAGCCACTTTCGTGTTTTCTTAGATCGTTTCCGGCGAAAGGCTCGTAGGGAATGTAATTCGAAATGCTAAAACCATGCTCATATCTTGCAGTAGGGACTATAGATGCGCACAAAGGTTTCGGATTTTTCGGGAGCCACGTGGCTGTGCCACCGTAGCCACTTTTGTGTTTTCTTAGACCGTTTCTGGCGAAAGGCTCCTAGGGTATGTAATTCGAAATGCTAAAACCATGCTCACATGTTGCAGTGGGGTCTGTAGATGCGCACGAAGGTTTCGGATTTTCCAGGTGCCACATGGCTGTGCCACCATTGCCACTTTTGTGTTTTCTTAGACAGTTTCCGGTGAAAGGATCCTAGGGTATGTAATTTGAAACGCTAAAACCATGCTCAAATGTTGCAGTGGGGTCTGTAGATGCGCACGAAGGTTTCCGATTTTTCGGGTGCCACGTGGCTGTGCCACCGTTGCCACTTTTGTGTTTTCTTAGACCGTTTCCGGTGAAAGGCTCCTAGGGAATGTAATTTAAAACACTAAAACCATGCTCAAATGTTGCAGTGGGGTCTGTAGATGTGTACGAAGGTTTCGGATTTTTCAGGTGCCATGTGGCTGTGCCACCGTTGCCACTTTTGTGTTTTCTTAGACCGTTTCCGGCGAAAGGCTCCTAGGGTATGTAATTCGAAACGCTAAAACCATGCTCATATGTTGCAGTGGGGTCTGTAGTTTCGCACGAAGGTTTCGGATTTTTCAGGTGCCACGTGGCTGTGCCACCGTTGCCACTTTTGTGTTTTCTTAGACCGTTTCCGACAAAAGGCTCCTAGGGTATGTAATTCGAAATGCTAAAACCATCCTCAAATGTTGCAGTAGGGTCTGTAGATGTGCACGAAGGTTTCGGATTTTTCAGCTTCCACGTGGCTGCGCCATCATTGCCACTTTCGTGTTTTCTTAGACCGTTTCCGGCGAAAGGGTCCTAGGGTATGTAATTCGAAACGCTAAAACCATGCTCAAATGTTGCAGTAGGGTCTGTAGATTTGCACGAAGGTTTCCGATTTTTCAGGTGCCACGTGGCTGTGCCACCATTGCCACTTTTGTGTTTTCTTAGCCTGTTTGCGGCAAAAGGCTCCTAGGGTATGTAATTTGAAATGCTAAAACCATGCTCAAATGTTGCAGTAGGGTCTGTAGATGCGCACGAAGGTTTCGGATTTTTCAGGTGCCACGTGGCTGTGCCACTGTTGCCACTTTTGTGTTTTCTTAGACCGTTTGCGGCGAAAGGCTCCTAGGGTATGTAATTCGAAACGCTAAAACCATGCTCAAATGTTGCAGTGGTGTCTGTAGATGCGCTCAAAGGTTTCGGATTTTTCAGGTGCCACGTGGCTGTGCCACCGTTGCCACTTTTGTGTTTTCTTAGACCGTTTCCGACGAAAGGCTCCTAGGGTATGTAATTCGAAATGCTAAAACCATCCTCAAATGTTGCAGTAGGGTCTGTAGATGCGCACGAAGGTTTCGGATTTTTCAGCTGCCACGTGGCTGCGCCACCATTGCCACTTTCGTGTTTTTTTAGACCGTTTCCGTCGAAAGGCTCCTAGGGTATGTAATTCGAAACACTAAAACCATGCTCAAATGTTGCAGTGGAGTCTGGAGATGCGCACGAAGGTTTCCGATTTTTCAGGTGCCACGTGGCTGTGCCACCATTGCCACTTTTGTGTTTTCTTAGACCGTTTCCAGGCGAAAGGCTCCTAGGGTATGTAATTCGAAACGCTAAAACCATGCTCAAATGTTGCAGTGGGGTCTGTAGATGTGCACGAAGGCTTCGGATTTTTCAGCTGCCACGTGGCTGCGCCACCATTGCAACTTTCGTGTTTTCTTAGACCGTTTCCGGCGAAAGGCTCCTAGGGTATGTAATTCGAAACGCTAAAACCATGCTCAAATGTTGCAGTAGGGTCTCTAGATGTGCACGAAGGTTTCAGATTTTTTAGGTGCCATGTGGCTGTGCCACCGTTGCCACTTTTGTGTTTTCTTAGACTGTTTCCGGCAAAAAGGCTCCTAGGGTATGTAATTCGAAACGCTAAAACCATGCTCAAATGTTGCAGTAGGGTCTGTAGATGTGCACGAAGGTTTCGGATTTTTCAGGTGCCACGTGGCTGTGCTACCGTTGCCACTTTTGTGTTTTCTTAGACCGTTTCCGGCGAAAGGCTCCTAGGGTATGTAATTCGAAATGCTAAAACCATGCTCAAGTGTTGCAGTGGGGTCTGTAGATGCGCACGGAGGTTTCATATTTTTTAGGTGCCACGTGGCTGCGACACCATTGCCACTTTCGTGTTTTCTTAGACCATTTCCGGTGAAAGGCTGCAAGGGTATGTAATTCGAAATGCTAAAACCATGCTCAAATGTTGCAGTAGGGTCTGTAGATGTGCACGAAGGTTTCCGATTTTTCAGGTGCCACGTGGCTGTGCCACCGTTGCCACTTTTATGTTTTCTTAGACCGTTTCCGGCGAAAGGCTCCTATGGTATGTAATTCGAAACGCTAAAACCATGCTCAAATGTTGCAGTGGGGTCTGTAGATGCGCACGAAGGTTTTGGATTTTTCAGGTGCCACGTGGCTGTGCCACCGTTGCCACTTTTGTGTTTTCTTAGACCGTTTCCGACGAAAGGCTCCTAGGGTATGTAATTCGAAATGCTAAAACCATGCTCAAATGTTTCAGTGGGGTCTGTAGATGTGCACGAAGGTTTCAGATTTTTCAGCTGCCTAGTGGCTGTGCTGTTGCCACTTTCATGTTTTCTTAGACCGTTTCCGGCAAAAGGCTCCTAGGGTATGTAATTTGAAATCCTAAAACCATGGTCAAATGTTGCAGTAGGGTCTGTAGATGCGCACGAAGGTTTTGGATTTCTGGGGTGCCACGTGGCTGTGCTACCGTTGCCTCTTTCATGTTCTCTTAGACCATTTCCGGTGAAAGGCTCCTACAGTATGTATTTCGAAATGGTAAAACCATGCTCAAATGTTGCAGTAGGGTCTGTAGATGTGCACAAAGATTTCGGATTTTTCAGGTGCCACGTGGCTGTGCCACCATTGCCACTTTCGTGTTTTCTTAGACCGTTTCCGGCGAAAGGCTCCTAGAGTATGTAATTCAAAACGCTAAAACCATGCTGAGATGTTGCAGTAGAGTCTGTAAATGCTTAGGAAGGTTTTGGATTTTTTGGGTGCTAAGTGGCTGTGTCACCGTTGCCACTTTTGTGTTTTCTTAGACCGTTTCCGGCGAAAGGCTCCTAGGGTATGTAATTCGAAATGCTAAACGTATGCTTAAATGTTGCAGTAAGGTCTGTAGATGCGTACAAAGGTTTCAGATTTTTCAGATGCCACGTGGCAAGGCCACCGTTTTTCTTTGGTGTTTTCTTAGATCATTTCCGGCGAAAAGCTCCCAGAGTATGTAATTTGAAATGCTAAAACTATGCTCAAAGTTGCAGTAGGGTCTGTAGAGTGCATGAAGGTTTCGGATTTTTGGGGTGCCACTGTTGCCACTTTCATGTTTTCTTAGACCGTTTCCGGCGAAAGGCTCCCAGGGTACATGTATGTAATTTGAAACGCTAAAACCATGCCCAAATGTTGCAGTGGAGTCTGTAGGTGCGCATGAAGCTGTGCCACTCAAAGTCAAGGATGCAAATGCGGGGATACACTATAGTGTGCTATGCACACAAGTGACACCATCTAGTTGACACTTTCATTTCTATATGCTCATGGACAACTAATAACAGCAACCAAGGTTTTTTGCTTTAAAAACTGCAACTACAGTGTAAATTCCACAACCTCCCAGCTCTAACACCTACCAAATTTACAACAGGAATGCAGTGGAAAATGAGTCTTGTGAACAAAACAAAATCGGTTGGTTATGGTTATATTTTTATTGCATAATTTCAATAATTAACTGAATAACAAATAAATTTAACCTTTTTTAAGTTTGAAAACATGGAAGTGTATATGCAAATGGACTAAAATTGTGACTGCATGTTGCTAAAGAAAAATAACCATCACTGAGCGATTTAATGTATTTCCTGTTCCTCCTCCATCTCCATAGCGTAACCTGTACTATCCACAAAGAAAGCAGCAGCTTTTCTTTCGCAACTGATTTCCAATGGTGGCACCACAAATTGTGCGAGGAAATCTTGGGTCACGTCTTAATTATTAATGATAATGTTGCCTTCTCCATCTCTCTCTCAAAGCTCATTGTGGATAGAGTTTGTCACATGCTCTCTCAGTAACCCCCCCCCCCACCCTCCCTGTCCAGTCTGACCCCACATGTACGTCCCTGACCTAATAAAGATAACTCAATAAAAAGTGATTCCTGATCAGTTACAATGTACTTTGTTAACTTACATCAAATAAATCAATGTTTTGAAAAGATTTTTTTATTTTTAGCCTTGCTTCTCAGACCCTTGTTAATATTTGGCACAGTTCAATCACAAAGGTCTCTGAGGGTAGTGGAAATACAAGACATACCTTTAGAACTGAAATGGTTAACCGGATAACCGGTTTGAAACTGATTCCCGGCCTAACTGATTGAAAAAAACGTCAAACGGTTATCCGAAATATCGATACTGATCGTCATTCCATGGTTAAAACGTAATAAATCTGCCGCATCTCCTTTGGGATAGGTTACACCTCGAAGCAGCACTGTATATATTGAGAAATAATCGACATTGGCTTCAAGACTTCGTTGATGATCGGCAATTTCCATGAGTACTGAGTAACTGCAGAAACTATTGCATAGTACGTATACAAATGAACGTTGTCATGTACTCGACAACGTCCGTTTGTATACACACTACGGAATAGTTTCTGAGAATACTGCTTTCCAATTCCTATAGTTTTGATCCCAGATTCGGTGAAATAATGGCTACGAATAACCGGATATTAACCTGTTATAGCTCTCGGTTAGTTGGTTGTGAAAATGAGCCAACCATTTCAGCCCTACATACCTTCTATATTGGGTTGCTTGGACAAATCCAGATCCACCCCATAACAATAATTGTTATTGTCAATTTGTCTGTATTTTTTTTTTGGATTACATAAATCAATGCCTTCCAATATGCACACCTACTTGTTTGTTTTGGCCTGAGTTTGGGTTAAAAGGGAACACAAAATTGCACCATCTGGAGAAAAGAAATAGACTGCGTGACAAATCACATTCAATCATACTATATCGGCCATAAAATTAAGTTTAGGCGAACAGATACACACCCCTGCTCCCCTTCGAATCACCATTCAAATTTAGTTGTTTTTCTACTTCTTGCCTTAAAAATATGAGTTGTTACTCTTCACTGGAACAAGCTTGTTCCAATGAGGGTCTGTAAGCTATGTTTTCATGGTAAATAAATGAATTAAATTATATCAGTTCTGCAGAAATTTATTTGAAGGTGAGTGCCATCTTCCATTTATCTAAAGCAAGTGTTAACTCTTAACCTGCGAATATTTTTAATCACTATTGCCCACGTGTGTGGCATGGTGGCACTGTGTACTAAGGCATACTGCATGTTGATGATGCACTTGTCTTCAATCAATGCTAACCCTCCTTGTGTAGAGTTAACACATTGGGGAGTCTGACAGTTGCTCAACACTGCTCAGTGGTTCTCTCTGGGTACTCTGGCTTCCTTCACCTACAGCACTGTCCTTCTCGAGGTAACCCTGGCTGTTGAAAGTGTCGTATATCCGAATAAAATAAAAAAATAGGGTCACATGGCATTAAAGTGTACAGGGGTAGAAAATTCAAATATTTTCAGGTATGCCATACATTATTAGGGCCCCGCCGTGAGGCGGACGCCCTATAGTGATCGCTCTGTCCGTCTGTCCGTCCGTCTGTCCGTCCGTAATCTTTCTCTCGTAATAGATAAGGTTTTGATATTTGACATGTGGGTATATTATCTCAAGACGATGTGTCGCGTACCACGGTTGCCATGCTTTAACCTTGAACTTTGACCTCAAGGTCAAATTATTCAGAATTTGGGGTTCTTTTCTGACAAGTTCGTGTCCGGGCTGTAACTTTTTTCCCTTAATAGATAGGGTTTTGATATTTGGTATGTGGATAGATTATCTCAAGACGACGTGTCGCTTACCAAGGTTGCCATGCTTTGACCTTGAAGTTTGACCTCAAGGTCAAATTATTCAGAATTCGGGGTTCTTTTCTGACAAGTTCGTGTCCGGGCTGTAGCTTTTTTCCCTTAATAGATAGGGTTTTGATATTTGGTATGTGGATAGATTATCTCAAGATGATGTGTCGCGTACCAAGGTGGCCATGCTTTGACCTTGAAGTTTGACCTCAAGGTCAAAATATTCAGATTTTTTTTTTTTTCTTACAAGTTCGTGTCCGGGCTGTAACTTTTTTCCCGTAATATATAGGGTTTTGATATTTAGTATGTGGGTAGATTATCTCAAGACGATGTGTCCCGTACCACGGTTGCCATGCTTTGTCCTTGAACTTTGACCTCAAAGTCAAATTATTCCGAATTCGGGGTTCTTTTCTGACAAGTTCGTGTCCGGGCTGTAACGTTTTTCCCTTAATAGATAGGGTTTTGATATTTGGTATGTGGATAGATTATCTCAAGATGACGTGTCGCGTACCAAGGCTGCATGCTTTGACCTTGAAGTTTGACCTCAAGGTCAAATTATTCAGATTTTTTTTTTTTTCCTGACAAGTTCGTGTCCAGGCTGTAACTTTTTTCCCTTAATAGATAGGGTTTTGATATTTGGTATGTGGATAGATTATCTCAAGATGACGTGTCGCGTACCAAGGCTGTATGCTTTGACCTTGAAGTTTGACCTCAAGGTCAAATTATTCAGATTTTTTTTTTTTCCTGACAAGTTCGTGTCCAGGCTGTAACTTTTTTCCCTTAATAGATAGGGTTTTGATATTTGGTATCTGGGTAGATTATCTCAAGACGACGTGCTGCGTACCAAGGTTGCCATGCTTTGACCTTGAAGTTTGATCTCAAGGTCAAATTATTCAGAATTTGGGTTTTTTTCTGACAAGTTCGTGTCCTGGAAGGGATTTTAATCAGATTTTACCTAATGCTTGAAATATTTTAGTATTACGGTTCACATCAGTTTATATCTAACATCGGTTAGTTGCTGCGGGGCCCGCAGAGATGGATTCCATCTCCGTGATATCTAGTTATGTTATGTTATCTGGTACCACAAACTAATAGGTGATACCGTAGAAAAACCAACCTCCTCTTAGAGCATGAAAATGCTTCTCAAAACACCCTGTTAGTCTGACCATATCTATTGATCTACTTGTATCAACAACCAAACTACTTATTTGTGAAGACATGTATATATTTGTAGGTACTAATAATGTATTGAATAGTTTAGCAAACTGAATATAGTGACCATCCACTCGAGGATGGTCACTACATTCAGATTGCTAAACAATCATATAAACGTTAGAACAATAAGATTTTCTACAATGGCATTTCTTATCAACCTACCTTACAATTGTTTACTACGGGCTTGCACTACAGTGGAAGACCCTAACTCGGAAAATATACTCTCTATTTGATCTTTCCCAGGAGATTTGGGAAAGAAAAGTGGTGAAAAGCACCACGAAAAAAAAAGCCAAAACTGGGTCGAGCGTCATCGGCGCACACCCAGTAGGGGATGCTCTTCTCTTAGTACAATTCCACGACTTCCAGAAACTAGTGCACAAGGCAGTCATCAATGAATCATTCTTTTTTCATCCGCAGTCAAAGGTTGATGAGTGGCCATTTGTATTTCGAAACAGTGATAATCAACTCGTCGATAATGGTTTCCTGTGACTGGAATTATGGATCTGAAGATCATATAATAACAGGACTGTGTTTTATATATTCTCGTTATTATTTTCAACCACATTTTCATTGTATTTTATATATTTTACGTGTTGCGCGTGACTTTTTCATACCGTGCGGTTCGTATATAAAATTTTTTGGTTGATAAATTTTATTATTATTGGAGTTAGGTGTCCATGGGGGACTGTATGGACAGGATTTCTCCACTCTGTTGAGGGCAGAATTTCTGTTTTTTAGGTCCCTGTCTGCCGTCTGGGTTCAGTTGTGTTCCCACCGGTACTTTTTCTGCCACCTTTCTCGTAGTTGGAGGTGTTCTACTGTCTATATCTGTTGAGTTCACCTTTTTCTTCTACTGCTCTCACCTCTGTTATGTCCAGTATGGTTCGATTAGGGCAATGCTTTTGCCCTCGCTTTGGTGCTTTCTCATGGCTGTTCCTCCCAAACCCGCCTGGGGGGGGGGGGGGGGAGGGGTCGTCGCTATCATTTTGTCATTTCGGGGCCTCCCGACGCGACCACATCTGGTGAGAGTTTTACCCCCTCCATGGGGGGTGTACAGTTCCTCCTGCTCCCGGGGGAGATGGGGGGGGGGGGGGGCGACAAGCGCTGTGGTTTCCGGGCCTCCGACACGACCATGTCTGGTGAGAGTTATACCTCCTCCGTGGGGGATGTGCAGTTTTTTAACCGTGGTGGATACTGCGGGAGCTGTTGAGTTGTCTGGTGAAGAGATGCCTGGTTCCGGGAATATGGTCCCTCTCCAGTCGACATCTGAGGTTGTCACTAGGTTTGTGACTCCTACCTTGGAGGCCAAGCTCGGTTGCTCTATCTCCTTTTCTGCCAGTTTCAACAGCTCCCGTCGTATCTGTTGCTACTGCTGTTCCGTCTTCAACACCATCGGTCACCGTTTCAGCCGGCCTCAGCTTATCCCTGCAGGGGTCTGCAGCGATGTCTGTAGTGTGGATGTGGGGGATCGGCCTCAGCCTTTCCTGACTTCAACTTGGCAAAGTCGGAAGTGGCTGCTGACCAACCCTGTGCTGTAGCCTCTCCTCCGTTGAGCACAGCTGTTTTATCCCTGCAGGGGTCTGCAGAGGTGTCTGGTAGTGTAAACGTGGGATATCAGCCTCAGCCTTCCCTGACTTCAACTTGGCGAAGTTGGAAGTGGCTGCCGACTGAACCCCCTGCTGTGTCCTCTCAGCTGTTGAGCACAGCAGTTTTATCCCTGCAGGGGTCTGCACAGATGTCTGGTTGTGTAGACGTGTGGCCTCGGCCTTCCCTGACTTCAACTTGGCGAAGTCGGAAGGGGCTGCCGGCCGAACCCTCTACTGTGGTCTCTCAGCGTCGAGTACTGCAGTTTTTCTCACTGGATTCGGATGTTCATGGTGGGGTCATCATGAGCTCCGTGGTGTTTCCGTCCACGCACTCTGGTCACATGGCCAGTTTTGTGGGACCAACGCTTTTTGTGCAGCCTGGACCTTCTGTCCTGCAGAGGTCCGCGGCGACACCTGAGTTTCCACTCTGTAGATCCTTGGGGTATGTCATACCCCAATACACATCTGCCTTCAGATGTTTCGGCTGCAGCCCGGCACCCGGCGTCGGGTGTATTTGAGGATCGTGACCCTTCGCTGGTTAAATGGGTCAGGAGTGAAGCCACTTTCTCGGTTCGTTCCCATGTCAAACTGGCTGACACAGTCAGTGAGCTTAGGGAGGCCCTCTCCTTGCTCACTTAGGTTCTGTCCAAGAGCCTTTTCCTTTGCTTCTAGCCAGGCTACGAGTGGTTTCCGGGCGCCCCCTGTGGCACCACCTCCCGGGATTGGAAACAGGCCGCTTTCTGATCCCCCCTGGTGTGCCTACACCATGGGAGGTGTCGGCTGGTTTGCCCATGATGGACTATGTGTCTTCCAACTCAGGTGATGAGTCCGACATACCTGACGTCGAGAGCCAACAGTTTTCTGACTTGGGGGCAGCTCTTGACTTTGTGTTTTGGTTCCTTCCAGATCTCAAACCGTCAAACCAGCCGACAGTGTCAGCCCGGCCACGATCATTGGTCGCATGCCTACAGCCTGTGGAGCAACCTGCTTCTGGGCACTTTCGACCGTGCCTGTCGGTACAGGTGGTTGAAGCGTTTACAGCTTTGGACTCTAAGCTGAGTTCCACGGCTATGAAGACGTTCTTCATCAGGGTTGACACTTTTTTGCCTCTGGTGCGTTATCGTTCTTACGATTCTGCCAATCCGTCAGTCTGCCAGACTTTGACAGTCTTGGATCAGGGCTCCAACTCCCAAGCCGGCCATTTTTTCATATGGAGATTCTGGAGTCTGTGTTGGGCTTATCGAGAGAGATACCTGAATGCTTTCTCTCTTCGATCGTGTCGTCTCTGTTTTGCTGCTTATCTGCTCCCAGATAAGTTTAACGACATACAGGCTTTTATGTGTGTGCTGTCCAAGGCGCTCATGCATCTTCTCACACGCATGCCTGTAACACGGCTAACTTAGAATTAGTTCGCAGGGACGCTGTGCTGGACACAAGTCATTTCCCTTCTTGAAGGGCAGCGCGCTGCTCTTCAATCTGCCTCTGTCGGCGGGTCCGCAACTATTCCATGGTTCCGTGGTGACGGTCCAGGATGACTCCCTATGTCATTCCATAGATCAGCTACTGCTTCGTCAGCTCGATCAGCCTTCTGTTGGAGGCAGGGGCCGTCCAAAGCCTAACAAGTACCCTTCTGCTTCCTCTGTGAAGCCAAAGGCTGATCCTCCTGCCACCACTTCTACTTACTCACAGGGTAAGGGTAGGCATCGGCAGTAGGCACCTCGATTCATCCCAGGTTGAGGCATTCCACTCAGTCGAGAGTGCCTCTTGCAACACAGCCTTTCAACATTACTCGTTGGGAACTTTTGATCACAGAGATAGGCAATCTCCTGTCAAAGGGGGCGATCGAGGTGATCAAGAACATTCTTTCAGTGGGATTTTATTCCCACCTGTCCTTGGTGCCGAAGAAGCACGGCCGACTCCAACAGGTTATCGATCTGAATATCCTGACCCAGTCTCTCATTGCTCCTAAGTTCAGCATGGAGGCTTTCAGGTCGGTTCGCCGCTCCATTCACCAGGGAGTTTTCCAGTTCAAGGCCATGCTCTTCGGCCTCGACCTGGATTCTTGGGCCTTCACCCGTCTGATGTCGCATGTGTTAGTCTTACATTGCACACAGCCCAGGGTGTCTTCTTTGGCATATCTAGTCAATATCCTCCAGAGGTATTCCAATGCTGCCTTTCAAGAGTCGGATGTCGACACACTGTTGAGCTTGCTCACATCACTAGGGTTCAGAGTCAACAAGGAGAAGTCGGACCTGGCCCCTTCTCAGTCGTTTTGTCATCTAGGGATGGGCTTAGGTACTCAGCTGGATGCGGTGGCTGTTACCCGGGCAAAGTCTGTGATTTTCTCAGCTTTTGCCCTGACTCTGTCCCAGTCCACGACCGCAACAGCTTTGAGTCTTCCCCGGCTACTCGGTCTCTGCGGTTCGGTGACAGATCTCATTCCTCAAGGTCGGCTGCATGTCAGACCTCTCCAACACTTTCTGCTCAGTCGTTGGAGCCCGAATGTCGATCCTCTGGATCTGGTGCTTCAGTTACCAGAGTCTCTTCCTTGTCACCTTCTCCCCTGACAGATTTCAGTGGATTATGCAGGGAGTTCCGTTGGACTTCCCACGTCCAATCGTGTTCTGACGGCAGTCGCCAGCGACCTCGGATTTGGTGTGACGTTGGATCCTATAGGTCTTTCCCTTCACGGGTCATGGGACCAGAATCAAGCAGCTCTTCACGTCTACCAGAAGGAGCTTCTTGCTCTTCTTCTGAGTTTCCGGCAGTGGATCCCCCACCTTTCAAATTGTCAGGTCCTTCTTGTTGTCCGACAATTCAACAGTGGTTGTTTACATTCGGAACCAGGGCGGAACGCACTATGTTCCCATGTATGAATTGGTTCGGGATCTTCTACTGCTTGCCCAGGATGTCAACACTGGAGTGGTGGTTCGTCACATTCCCAGTCGTCTGAACGTCCTAGCAGACTCTCTGTTCCGACGGGGCAGGTTCTTTTCCACCGAGTGGATGCTCCACATGGCAGTGTTCCAGTCTCTTTGCGATCTCTGAGGTCGTCCCCACATCGATCTTTTTGCAACTCGTTGGAACCATCAGGTGGACACTTTCGTGTCCAGATGCTCTGGTTTTCGCTGTGGACGCTCTGTCCCTTCTTTTGAACGGTCTAGTCAGCTACACCTTCCTGCCGGTTCCAATTTTGCCTCAGGTTCTAGCCAAGATACGAACCTGCAGTTGTCGAATCATTTCGATCGCACCCCTGTCACCTCGGTGGGTGTGGATCAATCTGCTCCGCTCTCTGTTGGTTGCGGTTCCGGCTCGTCTCCCTCTACATCGCGATCTTCTTTGCCATGTCGCCTGAGGAGGTTTCACGTCGACCCGATTTCATTGTGCCTTTGTGCATATCTTTTGCCAGTAGCGTTTTTTTCTAGATGAGCAGTGGAGTTGCTTTTATTCTTCAAGGAGGCACTCCACTGGTGGTTTAGCCTATGCGGCTAAGTGGGAGGTCTTCTGTCGATGGTGTGCGGATCACTCTGTAGATTCTGTCACTCCTTCGATCACACAGATTGCGCAATTTCTGGTATATGTTCGATTCTGGGGGTCTCCAGCCTGTTAACATCAAAGGGTACAGGTCCATGCTTCGGAGACCTTTTCGTATGTGGGACAGTGTTGTATCGGCACTAATCCATGCCTCTCCAAGCTTGTTTGGCACTATTCCTTGAAAAGGCCTAGGACTTTGCAGCTTACCCCTGGATGGAATCTTTCTTGGGTGCTGCTCTGCTTGGGGAGGGGGGGGACGCCATTCAAGCCTTTATCTGACCCGGCCTTTTTCTGGAGCTCTCCCACCAGTGTTATGTTTACCAGTGATTGCTCCTTTCTGGCCAAGAATCAGATACCAGGAACTACTCCGCCTCCCATCTGTATCGGGGCTCTTCCTTCTGTTGAGGGTAAACACCCTTGCTCTGTTCGTTCGTGCAATTCGCTTTTATCTCAATCAGATGCTGTTCATTAGGAAGGGTAGGAACGATTTTCTGTCTCGTATTCCTGGTTGACAGACAATCTCTCCTGAATCCATTTCTCGATGGATTTGTCTTGCTATTTGTGCAACTTCCGCTTGTATAGTGACTGGCGATTGTATTACCAATCGTATATCTGCCACGAGATGCGTGCATTGTCTACTTCTTGAGCTTATGCTATCTCTGTCATGTTGTCAGATGTTATGCTGGCAGCCTACTGGAGAAATGCTACTTTCTCCACTTATCTGCGACAGTTGCAGGAGCAGGCAGAGGACCTTTGTACTACGGGCCCTCTTTCTTCTGCTCAGGCTGTTGTCTACCCCAGCCATTCGGCATTTTACAAGGTCAGTTAAAGCTCTGTGCTGTTACTGCCCTTTCTGTCTGTGCGTCGCACATAACCATACGCCTCACCTCTCATTGTCTTTTACTAATGTTTGTGATACTATGGTTTGATAGGGCTAGGGACCTCTTCCGCTGTCCACGGTTCCAGTGCAATTGTGTTATGTGTGGGTTGGTTATGTGATTCCCTCCATCCTATTGTCTATTCAGCCTGTAGTAAACAATTGTAAGGTAGGTTGATAAGAAATTTAAATTTTATAGTAAATTTCCTTTCTTATTATACCTACCACAATTGTTTACATGGAGGCCCTCCCGTCTTCTTATTCTGGTAAGAGTCCTTCCTCCCCGCTGATCACATAACTCCTATGTTGGCAGACTCAAAAGAATGATTCATTGATGACTGCCTTGCGCACTGGTTTCCAGAAGTTGTGGAATTGTACTAAGAGAAGAGCGTCCCCTACTGGGTGTGCGCCCATGGCACTCGACCCAGTTTTGGCTTATTTTTTCATGGTGCTTTTGCACCACTTTTCTTTCCCAAATCTCCTGGGAAAGATCAAATAGAGAGTATATTTTCTGAGTTAGGGTCTACCACTGTAGTGCAAGCCCATTGTAAACAATTGTGGCAGGTATAATAAGAAAGGAAATTTACTATAAAGTTTAAATATCTAAGAAATCGGTCAAGGGACAAATATAAATTTTGTTAAAAAATCTATTGTACAGCAATGTGATACCATTCATAAGTTCATTGTAACACAAAGTGATTTTCAGTGCCATTGTATTACTGCGATACCATTTTTTAGCTCAACTTTGACGTAAGTCAAATATGAGGTTATGCCATGGCCTGTCGTCCGTCTTTCTGTCAACAATTCAATACGGCTCAGGCTAGAGGCCGTATTTATGAACCGATCTTTACGAAACTTCTTGAGTACCTTTGTTATCACCGTGGGACGAGAACGAGTGTTTTGGGGTGCGGTCCCAAATTCAAGATGGCCACCAGCAGCCATTTTGTACCTTAGTTAGTGCAATCAGTTTTTTGTACAGAACTTCTCTATGAAAGTTCTGATTCGAATAAATTTTTGTCTGAATGTTTAGTAACATGGAATACATCACATATAATACAGGTTTTTTTCTCGTGCAGAAATTATGCAAATTAGATGAACTTTGATTTATTCATTGCTACTTATACACAGTTCACATGTCAATACAGCTCGGGCTAGAGGCTCTATTTATGAACCGATCTTCATGAAACTTCTTGGGTACCTTTGTTATCACCTTGGAATGAGAACGAGTGTTTTTGGGCGCGGTCCAAAATTCAAGATGGCTGCTGGCGGCCATTTTGTACCAAAATTAGGTACAATCAGTTTTTGGTACAGAACTTCTATATGAAGGTTCTGATTTGAATAAATTTTTGAATGAATGTTTATTAACATGGAATACACCACATATAATACAGGTTTTTTTCTCGTACAGAAATTATGCAAATTAGATGAACTTTGATTTATTCAGTGCTACTTATACACAGTAAGTGCACATGTCAATACGGCTCGGGCTAGAGGCTGTATTTATGAACTGATCTTCACAAAACTTCTTTGTTATCACCTTGGGTCAGAAACGAGTGTTTTGGGGTGCCTTTGTTATCACTGTGTTGTAAGAACAAATATTTTTGGGTTCAGTCAGACCCACTCTGGGACTCAAAGATTTCTTTTCTAGTTTAGCATCCAACTGTCGCCCATCTTTACAATACTTGACGTATACATTTGTCACAGGCTACGGTCAGCATTTATGTTCAGACCATTGCAATACTTTATATATACCTTTGTTATCAGGTCATTACCTAGATGTTTGTCATTGCTGTGTCACATACTATACATGTCCTAGAGACTGGTGGGTAACTGAGACCACAACTCGGTTTCGGTTGTGAAAAAAAAACGCGAGTTGCACCGACATTGCAGTCATACAACCGATGTTGCGTTTTTTTAATTAATCATTAATGCGCATACTCTGTGTATCCTGGAACAACGGTCGAGCTAATTTGAAAACGCAGGTGTTATTTCTTAGAACTAATCCATATCGTCCACGATAGGGTGGGGGAGGGGTAGGGGTGAATGTATCTACTGATTACAGAAACGAAAGTAGAACTTGGTAACCAACCGTGTGTTCCACGTGAGAGTTACAAGTTTTTTTGAGTTAAAATGGCGACTAAAGATCCGAGTCCTGTGTACTACCGTACCGACCCGTCAGTAAGCCCAGGGGGCACATGCAAAATATGGATAAAAAATTGGAGGTGGGCTTATCCACGAATGAGACCAAATGTAAAATGAAGAGTTGACCAGCCAGGAATGATCTGTGTACAGAACAGTTGATCTTGTCGGTGTATGTTGTGTTCCCATTGATATTAAATAAATTAATAATGTACATAAACTTTTATGTGTTTATTTTATTCGTTTTTTTCCATCGGAATCATCAATCATTCAAATATACATTTCAATAAAAAAAATCAACAAAATCAGCACGAAATATCAACAAAATGTCAATGATAACAAATGAGGTCAAAAACGCACATGGTCAGTTTGTTTTCACCTGGAAACATGTTTGTTCAGTCATTACATTTCCATTTTGAATTGTGTTCATTAAAAAAATATTTGAACTGTGTTTTGTATTACTCACGTTAGAGAAGGTGCCCTCAGTATTCATAACTCCCATTGTGAAAAAAACCAAACAAAATAATCCATTCACGTGTGAGCATTTACGTGTGTATGCATCGGTGGATCGCTTCTCCGTAAATTCTGTTGCGTTCACTTTCTCCAAGTGCAAGGTGAACAGGGGGAAGTTCGCAGCCAACATTGTTGGCACCGGATAACTATCTGCACTATCCACTCCCCAGTTATTGACATATCGACACTGAACCTGGCTGTTATTGCCAAAGAAGAAAAAAATTGAGAATTTTTCTTGCGGTCACCACACAACTTATTTCATTGGTAATAAGTTGTGGGATAATCGCACCAAGAGCAAGATGAACGGGGGATGCCTGAGCCCCCCCCCCCCCCCTCCAAACCTGTGGTGTTCACTTTCTCCAAGAGCAAGATGAACAGGGGACGTCTCAGTCATCCCCCCCCCCCCCCCAACCCTTTGCAGAGCAAGATGGACAGGGGACATCTGAGCCCTGTTCAGACGGGCAGGCCTGCCTATCTGTACAGGCCAATAAGTTGCAAGATAGTCACAAAGAATTTCCTCACGTTTTTTCGTCATTGATTCTTTAACAAGCAAAACAAAAATTCATGAACCATTCATTGTCACTTGCTCTTCATTTGCTGCCTGTAGAAGTGTGGGGAGATGGGGGAGTGGGTAACTGAATTCTGCACGTGGGTGGAATGGGTAGAAAACACTATTGCTTCAAAATGAAGACAAAATACACAGCTGGACATGTTCTGAATCTGTTTGCATATAAGTAAGGGGAGGTAACTTAATTCTTGTGATATCTCACAACAGAATTTTTTTCAGTTTTCAACAAACTTTCAATTATATTTTTTTTTACACAAAACGGATACATTTGGTATGAACCATGACAATAGTATATATAATAGGTCAGCTGAAGTTAATTATAGTTGAGAGGTCATGTTTTTATTTAATTTATATTTCGAGTTTATATAATTTTGATTTCACATAACCGCGACAGTATGAGAATATATTTTTGCATACAATGCATTTGATAAAAACACGTGGGCATGTTTCATAAATAAACAAACTATATTTAAACCTACCACCCTGGTGCACATAATGTGTCTCCATTGTTGTAAACAATATGACTTTCCCTTGTTTTGTTTTCAAAACAGACTTTCATGTAGCATGGATGAAACTGGATATTACAACCCGGGGGTATTAATTCATATTTATTTTTGGGCAACTATTTTTGCAGGGATCACATCAGGTAATTTCTCAACTCATTTTCTAAAGTAATAAAAAGGAACAATTTGGGCCACTGATCACTCTGTCATTAATAATTTATGAACTTGGAATTTCCCATTCGTCTTCAACATAAATTTGATAAACATGAGGGCTGACAGTAATAAATAACACAAAAGCATGTAGTTTGGAAATTTTATTTTTTTTAGCTGAAAATGTGAAAAGATTAAATTAAGAAAAAAAAAACAAACTCCAAAACATTTTCACATAATTTTATTTTGATTGAACAATTGAAATTTTCGTGCACATTTTCGTGATGACCGGTACCGGTAGTCAAAACTTTAATTCAGAGAAATATGGGGTGGGCTTATTTTGGGGTGATACCCCCAAAAATATGTTTTCTAAAAAGTTGAGGGGTGGGCTTAACCACGAGAGTGGGCTTACTGACGGGTTGGTACAGGTATAATCGAAATGACCTGAAATCAAAATTTTGCATCTGCAATATTTGCAAAAGAGAAATAGCTTCCAAACACGTAAATACGAGCAACCTAATTCGAGTTATAGAGTCGAAGCATAAAAATTTACCCGAAGCTTAAAAAGTTACTGGGTGAGAGATTGTCTGCAAGAAATCGGTAAAAACGTTCATCTACAGTAAGTACTAAATTAAAGTTTGCCCGAATATATGCACACACAACGTGTAAACCCAGATGTGCTAGTGGTAAGATAGTAAAATGAAATATATAAGAGTTTTACTGCAACATTCTAAGCTAAAATTGTCTCCAAATCCCTTGTCATACATTGCATGTTTCTTATCAACCTACTCACAATTGTTTAATACAGGCTTGCACTACAGTGGAAGTCCCTAACTCGGATAAAATACTCTCTATTTTGTCTTTCCCAAGCAAGTTGGGAAAGAAAAGTCGTGCAAAAGCACCAATAAAAATAAGCCCAAACTGGGTCGAGTGCAACCGGCGCAGACCCAGTACGGGACACTCTCTCCCAAGTACAACTCCACGACTTCCATTGCCAGTGCGCATATACCGTCTCTAAAGACTCATTCTTTTTAAAATCCGCTTCGTGTCGAGATGTTTTTGCACGCTTATCAGTGTTCCACCAGCTCGATGTTTGATGATTCCTGATTCATTATACCACAGTGTATCCTTTGTATTCTCAGGAACAGTGTTTTATATTCTCTTTTCTATTATATGTCCATAATGTATATTTATTTGCTCTCTCTCGAGTCGCGCGCGAATTTCGCGGGCCACGCGGTTCGGACTTAGATTATTTCACAATTATTGTTAATGCTTTTTTTGCAAATTTTTCTAATTGTGTTAGAGTTAGGTGTCAGCGGGGTACCACTCCTACAGTGTTTCTTCTTTCTTTTGAGAGTAGTCTTCCTGTTGTGTGGTTCCCGGTCGACCGTCTGGGGTCTTTGTTTCTGTCACCTTTCTCTCTTCTTTGGGGGTGTTCTGTTTTCTGATCTCACCTTCTCTGCTCCTTTCACCTCTATCATGCCCAGGACAATTCCTTGTGGGCAATGTCTGCTGCCAAAGCATGTAGACGATGTACATTCGTCTTGTTCCTCCTGTAATGGGTGTTCGGCCGAGCGGCCGTGTGGTGTCTGTGGAACATGGTCTTCCACCTTCTGGGCATCAGTAAATCGTGTCGTTCGTTCTCGTGGCCGTGCCTCCCACTCCCGCGGGAAAGGAGAACGTGGTCGTTCGGGGCCTCCCGAGCCGACTTTGTCTGGTGAGAGTTATTCCTCCTCTGTGGGGGATGTGCAGTCTTTTCCTGTGGTGGATACTGCGGGAGCCGTTGAGTGTTCTGGTGTAGAGATGCCTAGTTCCGGGACTACGGTCCCTCTCCAGTCGACATCTGAGGCTGTCACTAGGGTTGTGACTCCTCCTTCGGAGCTGAGCCGGTGTGCTCTCTCCACTATTTCACCAGCCTCAACGACTCTCGACGTATCTACTACTGCTGCTGGTCCGTCTGCTTCGTTGTCTGTTTCAGCCGGCCTCGGCTTTTTGCTGCAGGGGACTGCAGGACTGTCCGATACTGTAGACGTGGGATATCGGCCTCAGCCTTCCCTGACTTCAACTCGGCGAAGTCGGAAGGGGCTGCCGGCCGAGCCCATCGCTGTGGTCTCTTCGCCGTCGAGCACCACAGTTGTGTCTTTGGATTCGGATGTTCGTAGTGGAAACACTATGGACTCTGTGGCATTTCCGTCTACTCACTCTGGTCATATGACCAGTTTTGGGGGACCAACGCCTTTTGTGCAGCCTGGACCTTCTGCCCTGCAGAGGTCCGCGGTGACTCTCATGAGTTCTCGCAATATTGATCCTCGGGGTGCATCGTACCCCTATACACGTCTGCCTTCAGATGTCGGCCCGCGTCGGGTGTTTTGGAGGATCGTGACCCTTCGCTGGTTAAGAGGGTCAGAGGTGAAGCCACTTTGCCGGTTCGCTCCCCTGTCGAACCGATCGGTACAGGCAGTGAGCTTAGGGAGGCCCTCTCCTTACTCACTCAGGTTCTTTCTAAGAGCCTTCCTGTTGCTTCCAGCGAGGCTATGGGTGGTTTCCAGGCGCCTCCTATGGCGCCGCCTCCCGGGATTGGAAACAGGCCGGTTTCCGATTCCTCTGGTGTCCCGACACCATGGGAGGCGTCGGCTGGTTTGCCCACGATGGGCTATGTGTCTTCCGACTCTGGGGAGGAGTCCGACATGCTTGAGGTCGAGGGCCAGCAGTCTTCGGACTTGGGGGCAGCTCTTGACTTTGTGTTTGGGTTTCTGCCTGAGCTCAAACCTGCTAACCAGCCGACAGTGTCAGCCTGGCCGCGATCATCGGTCGCGCGCCAACAGCCTATGGAGCAACCTGCCTCTGGGCGCCTTCGACCGTGCCAGTCGGTACAGGTGGTTGAAGCTTTTTCCATTGGATGCCAAGCTGAATTCCAAGGCTTTGAAGACTTCGTTCTTCACCAGAGTTGACACCTTTTTGCCTCCTGTGCGTTATCGTTCCTACGATTCCGCCAATCCGTCAGTCTGCCAGGCTTTGACGGTTCTGGATCAGGACTCCACTTCCCTCGGGCTTTCCAAGCCCAAGTCTGCCGTCATTCCAATGACGACTCTGGAGTCCACGTTGGGCTTATCTAGAGAGATGCTTGGCATGCTTTCTCTCTCAGATCACGTCGTCTCAGCTTTGGCTGCTTATCTGCCTCCAGAAAAGTTTGACGAGGTACAGGCTCCTTTGTGTGTGCTGTCCAAGGCACTTATGCACCTTACTCACACGCATGCCTGTAACACGGCTAATTTGGAATTAGTTCGAAGGGACGCTATGCTAGACACAGGACGATCCCTTCCCGAGGAGCAGCGTGCTACTCTTCGATCTGCTTCTTTGGCAGGTCCGCAACTTTTCCATGGTTCCGTGTCGACGGTCCGGGATGACGTCCTACGTCATTCCAAAGATCAGCTGCTGTTTTGTCAGCTTGATCAGCCTTCTCGGGGAGGCAAGGGCCGTTCCAAGCCTAACAAGTACCCTTCTGCTTCCTCAGTGAAGCAAAAGGCTGGTCCTTCTGCCGCCGCCTCTACTTCTTACTCACGGGGTAAAGGTAGGGGTCGGCAGAATCGAGGGAAGTCTCAGGATTCTTCATTTAGCAGAGGAGGTGGTTTCTCCTCTCGCGGGCCTCATCGGGGCTCGAACTGAAGGTCCTCACCTCGACTCGTCCCAGGTTGGAGGAAGGATAGCAGAGTTCGCAGACCATTGGACCACCATCACATCCGATCCATGGGTGTTAGATGTTGTTCGGTCCGGGCTGCGCATATCCTTCCGACGGCACCCCACTCTGTCAAGGGTGCCTCTTCCAACCACAGTTCCTTCAGACGTTTTACGTGGGAACTTTTGTCCACGGAGATTGCCAATCTCCTGGCAAAGGGGGCGATCGAGGTCATCAAGAACGTTCAGTCAGTGGGTTTCTATTCCCGCCTGTTCTTGGTGCCGAAGAAGGACGGCCGACTCCGACCGGTTATCGATCTGAGTATCCTGAACCAGTCTATCATTGCTCCCAAGTTCAGCATGGAGACTTTCAGGTCGGTTCGCCAATCAATTCACCAGGGAGATTTCGCAGCCAGCATCGACCTGCGAGACGCTTACTTCCACATTCCGATGCATCGGGCGTCACAGAAGTATCTCAGGTTCGCTTTTCTGGGGCGAGTTTACCAGTTCAAGGCCATGCCTTTCGGCCTCAACCTGGCTCCTTGTGCGTTCACCAGACTGATGTCGCATGTGATAGCGTTCCATCGCACACAGTCCAGGGTGACTACTTCGGCATATCTGGACGATATCCTCCAGAGGCATTCCAATGCTGCCTTACTGGAATCGGATGTTGCCACTCTGTTGAGCTTGCTCACGTCGCTAGGATTCAGAGTCAACGAGGAGAAGTCGGACCTGGTCCCTTCTCAGTCGTTTTGTCATCTGGGGATGTCTTTCCAAACCAAATTCAATTTGGTGGCTGTTCCCCAGGCCAAGGCTGTGATTCTCTCAGCTTTTGCTCTGACTCTGTCCCAGTCCAGGTCCATGACCGCTCGGAGTTTTCTCCGGCTGATCGGTCTCTGCGGTTCGGTGACGGATCTCATTCCTCTAGGTCGGCTGCATGTCAGACCTCTTCAACACTTTCTGCTCAGTCGTTGGAGGCCGAATGTAGATTCTCTGGATCAGGTGCTTCCGTTTCCGGACTCTCTGTATCCTCACCTTCTTCCCTGGACAGATGTTCCGTGGATTACGCAGGGTGTTCCACTGGACTTACCCACGTCCGATCGCGTTCTGACGGCAGATGCCAGCGATCTCGGATGGGGTGCGACGTTGGATCCTCTCGGTCTTTCCCTACACGGGATGTGGGACCAGGATCAAGCAGCTCTACACATCAACCAGAAAGAGCTTCTTGCTCTTCTTCTGAGTTTCAGGCAGTGGATCCCTCACCTGTCGAATCGCCAGGTCCTTCTACTATCCGACAATTCGACAGTGGTTGCTTACATTCGGAACCAGGGCGGCACGCACTCGCTTTCGATGTACGAGTTAGCTCGGGATCTTTTACTGCTCGCTCAGGATGTTCACGCCGGAGTGGTTGTTCGTCACATTCCCGGTCGTCTGAACGTCCTAGCCGACTCCCTGTCCCGACAGGGCAGGGTTATTTCCACCGAGTGGATGCTTCACAGGGTAGTGTTCCAGTCGCTTTGCGATCTCTGGGGATGTCCCCACATCGACCTCTTTGCGACTCATTGGAACCATCAGGTGGACACTTTCGTGTCCCCGTGTCCAGATCCTCTGGCTTCTGCCGTGGACGCTCTGTCACTCGATTGGAACGGTCTAGTCGGCTCCGATTCTTCCTCAGGTTCTCGCCAAAATTCGAACCTGCAGTTGTCGAATCATTCTGATCGCTCCCCTGTCGCCTCAGCGGGTGTGGATCAATCAGCTCCGCTCGCTGATGGCGGCGGTTCCGGCACGTCTCCCGCTACGTCGCGACCTTCTTTGTCAAGGTCGCCCGAGGAGGTTTCACGTCGACCCGACTTCGTTGTGCCTTCACGCATATCTTTTGTCAGGTCCTGTCTTTTTTTTAGAGGTTTTTCGAGACAAGCAGTGGAGTGCATTTCTTCTTCAAGGAGGCACTCCACTGGTTTAGCTTATGTAGCTAAATGGAAGGTCTTCTGTCGATGGTGTGCTGATCACTCTGTTGATTATGCCAATCCTTCGATTTTACAGATTGCGGAGTTTCTGGTATATCTGTTTGATTCTCGGGTTCTCCAGCCTGTTACCATCAAGGGTTACAGGTCTATGCTTTCAGAGACTTTTTCTTATATGGGGAAGCGTCGTATCGGCACTAATCCTTACCTCTCCAAGCTTGTTCGGCACTTTTCTTTGAAAAGGCCTCGGATTTTGCAGCTTACTCCACGATGGAATCTTTCGTGGGTGCTGCTTTGCTTGGGGGGGGGGGGGGGGGCGCCGTTCGAACCTTTATCCCAGGTGGATATGCATTTTCTCACATATAAGACGGCTTTTCTGATGGCATTTGCTTCGGCCAGACGGGTTAGTGAGCTTCACGCCCTCTCGGTTGACCCGGCCTTTTTTAGGAGCTCTCCCAACAGTGTTACTTTTACCACTGATTGCTCCTTTTTGGCTAAGAATCAGTTACCAGATACTACTCCTCCTCCTATCTGTATCAGGGCTCTTCCCTCTGTTGAGGGTACTCGCCCTTTGCTCTGTCCGGTCCGTGATATTCGCATTTATCTTGATCGGACACGCTTCATACGGAAAGGCAGAAAACGTTTTTTTCTGTCTCTCATTCCGGGTCGACAGAAGATCTCTCCTCAATCCATTTCTCGATGGATTTGTCTTGCTATTCGTACGGCTTATAGTCGTTTAGCAGCTGGCGATTGTATTACCAATCGTATTTCTGCCCACGAGGTGCGGGCACTGTCTACCTCTTGGGCTTATTCTAACTCCGTCAAGTTGTCGGATGTTATGCAGGCAGCCTACTGGAGAAATGCTTCTACTTTCTCCACCTTTTATTTGCGCCAGTTGCAGGAGCAGTCGGAGGACCTTTTTGCCCTGGGTCCTCTTTCTTCTGCTCAGGCTGTTGTCTGCCATAGCCATTAGGCTTCTTGAAGGTCAGTTTCAGCCTTGTGCTGTTACTGCCCTTTTTCTGTCTGTGTGTCACACAGGCTCATATGTCTCTTTTCATTGTCCTTCATCAATGATTGCGACATTATGGTTGATAAGCCTCGGGACCTCTTCCTTCTACTTCACGGTTCCAGTGCACTAGGGTTATGTGGGGGTTGGTTATGCGATTCCCTCCAGCCTTTTGTCTATTCAGCCTGTAGTAAACAATTGTGAGTAGGTTGATAAGAAATCTAAATTTTATAGTAAACTTCCTTTCTTATTACACCTACCACAATTGTTTACATGGAGGCCCTCCCGTCTTCTTTACGGGTAAAGAATCTTTCCTCCCCGCTGATCACATAACTCTAACGTTTACGGATTCAAAAAGAATGAGTCTTTAGAGACGGTATATGCGCACTGGCAACGGAAGTCGTGGAGTTGTACTTGGGAGAGAGCGTCCCGTACTGGGTCTGCACCGGTTGCACTCGACCCAGTTTTGGCTTATTTTTATTGGTGCTTTTGCACCACTTTTCTTTCCTAACTTGCTTGGGAAAGACAAAATAGAGAGTATTTTATCCGAGTTAGTGACTTCCACTGTAGTGCAAGCCTGTAGTAAACAATTGTGGTAGGTATAATAAGAAAAGAAATTTGTTATAAAATTTAGATTTTTATTTATTTATAGCACAAAAGCACATGGGAATACGTTTTGTATACGCACTGATCGAAGAGGAATAATTATCTTTCTACAGACACCTATGAAGTAATGGTTACAATACTCTAAATGATTTGCATTGGTGACAGCGTTAAAATTTTCCTGTCTCCGAATCTCATCAAGCTGGGGGCGCAGTGTCTCGGTTGAGGTGCAGGCTGCAAGCTGAGAGGCCCTCGGTTTGAATCCCACCTGCGGCAACCGCATTGTGTCCTTGGGCAAGACTCTTCACCCCCATTGCCCATGTGGGGGCACAGTGGCGTTGTGTACTAAGGCGTACTGCACGTCGATGGTGCACCTGTCTTCAACCAATGCTAACCCCGCTTGTGTGGAGTCAGTATGTTGGGGAGCTGACAGTTGCTCGCCGTTGCTCAGTGGTTCTCTCCAGGTACTCCGGCTTCCTCCACCCATAAAACTGTCATGGTCATGACTAGCCATCGTGCAGAAATATGTGACCTTAAACATCAATAAATATAAATAATCTCATCAAGCTTATAACAGTCCTTCAAAATCATGGTCAGAGGCCAAAAGGTGCTTAAATTTGATTGCCTGATACCCTGCAATAATAATTTTGAATTATGAACAACCAATGAATTCAAGTTCACCTGGAAAAAAACATTCTGAGACTATCACTTCACACTTGAACACGATTTCACTAGTTCTTCATTTCCAAATTCCCCAAATTAGTTGAGAATGCATAAAATAGAAAAAAAACATAACCGAAACCAAAACCCGGGTCTTCATGCCCCCCAAAAAACGAAACCGAAGTGAAAAAATCACAACTGCCAATCTCTAACATGTACATGTCTCACACAAGTTGATCTACAGTGTCATTGAAACTTTCATTTTAACTCCTGACGATGATCTGAAGTTCACTCTCCAAAGCTTTTTTTGGTAGGCCCTGACATCATTCAATATGTAAGGTGTGATTTTATATTCCTTTTTTGTTGTCACAAAGAATACTTTTTATGTGTACCCATACTATGTATGGTACACATAATGCCGGCATCCAGGGTGGCCATCCGTCGTTTGTCCATCCGACTGTTCGTCTGTCTGTCTAGGTGTCTGTCTGTCCATCCGGCATCCATATCTATTTCTTTGGCATTCGATAACTTGAAAAATATTGCTTGGATTGTCAAGTTACTTTACATTTGTGTTCAGGTTCCTGATGTGCCGAGCTGTATAGTTTTTGGTGTAAATCTGATAATTTGATCCTGAGATATTAACTCTTTATCCTTCAAATTGAGAATTCCTCCAATCCCTTTGGCATGAGATAACTCAAAAAATATCAATCCAATTGTCATGTTACTTTATATATATCTTCAGGTTACTGATGTTCCGAGCTGTATAGTTTTTGGTGTAAATCTGTTATTTTGATCCTGAGATATTAACCCTTTATCCTTCAAATTGAAAATTCCTCCAATCCCTTTGGCATTCGATAACTTGAAAAATATTGCTTGGATTGTCAAGTTACTTTATATTTGTGTTCAGGTTACTGATGTGCCGAGCTGTATAGTTTTTGGTGTAAATCTGATAATTTGATCCTGAGATATTAACCCTTTATCCTTCAAATTGAAAATTCCTCCAATCCCTTTGGCATTCGATAACTTGAAAAATATTGCTTGGATTATCTAGTTACTTTATATTTGTGTTCAGGTTACTAATTTGCCAAGCTGTATAGTTTTTGGTGTAAATCTGTTATTTTGATCTTGAGATATTAACCGTTTATCCTTCAAATTGAAAATTCCTCCAATCCCTTTGGCATTCGATAACTTGAAAAATATTGCTTGGATTGTCAAGTTACTTCATATATGTATTCAGGTTACTGATGTGCCGAGCTGTATAGTTTTTGGTGTAAATCTGATAATTTGATCCTGTGATATTAACCCTTTATCCTTCAAATTGAGAACTCCTCCAATCCATTTCTTCGGCATGCGATAACTCAATAAATATTAATCCAATTATCAGGTTACTTTATATATGTATTCAGGTTACTGATGTAATGTGCTGTATATTTTTTTATGTAAATCTAATAATTTGATCCGGAGATATTAACCCTTTATCCATCAAATTAGGCACTCCTCCAATCTATTTCTATATGTACCCATACCATGTATGGTGTACATAATGTCGGCATCCAGAGTGGCCCTCCGTCATACAGCTTTCTACTAGTTGCACGTATGGGTACACATCTGACGATTTCATCGGCCTATTTTTATAGTATCCTTACATCTGCGAAACAGTATGGGGGTGCAATAGGTAAATGTTTTGGAAGTGAATACCTGATTTGAAGTATTAATACAAGCGTTCATCATACCCCCACTTTTTGAAAAAAAAGTGGGGTATACTGGATTGTGCCTGTCTGTGTATCTATCTGTATGTCTGTCTGTCTGCACTCAGATGTCTGTTCACGTTATAACTTTGTTACTGCTCAGATTTCGATGAAATTTCATACATATGTTCACTATCATGGGGTTTTTAAGTAGCATTAACCGTTTTGCTGTTGGAATATTTTTTCTGTGGGTTATGGCCCTTTGAATACACAATTCTTGGGTTTGGCATATTGGATCTCAATGAAACTTGAAATGAAGATTGTTTGTGGGAAATCTTTCAAATGAGTCTCTAATAATATTTCTTACTTTTTAATTTTTAGACTTATCCCCCTTTTTAACTTTGAAAATTTGTTGTTAGCCTCATAAAATAGCCCATTTTTGTCTGTTCGCCTCATATTTCAGGTTTGGGTTATCAGATTTCAATGAAATTTGAAATGAAGATTGTTTATGGGAAAGGCTTTCAAATGAGTCATGTCCCTGCAGTAAAACAAGAAAATACATGCAAGTCACCTCCCCCACATGTGGCATTATGTCTTGGTTCTACATCTCTTATGTGGATGGTTCAGTTGTTACAGGACATCAGTAACAAATGTTTCTGGACTTCATAATTACCTTGCTGTAAAACAAAGACAATAATTTTACTGTTTGCCTTGTAAAATAACCAATTTTTTGCTCAACTTTGACGAAGTCAAATTTGAGCTATTGTCATGGCCCGTCGTCCGTCCGTCCGTCCGTCCGTATGTACGTACGTCAACAATTGGCTATGGCTTGGGCTAGAGGTCGTATTTATGAACCGATCTTTACGAAACTTCTTGTGTACCTTTGTTATGACCCTGGGACGGGAACGAGTGTTTTTAGGTGTGGTCCGAAATTCAAGATGGCTGCCAGCAGCCATTTTGTACCGATGATGCAAAAATTAGTTTTTTGTACAGAACTTCTGTATGAAAGTTCTGATTTGAATAAAGTTTTGTATAAATGTTTAGTACCATGGGATACATCACATATAATACGGGTTTTTTTCTCGTGCGTAAATTATGCAAATTAGACTAACTTTGATTTATTTAGTGTTACTTTCAGAGCTGTAAGTGCCAAGCTGCTATGGCTCGGGCTAGAGGCCGTATTTATGAACCAATCTTTACGAAACTTCTTGGGTACCTTTGTTATGACCGTGGGACGAGAACGAGTGTTTTTGGGTGCAGTCCCAAATTCCAGATGGCTGCTAGCAGCCATTTTGTACCGATGATGCCGAAATCTGTTTTTTGTACAGAACTTCCATATGAAAGCTCTGATTTGAATAATTTTTTGTATGAATGTTTAGTACCATGGGATACATTACATATATTACAGGTTTTTTTCTTGTGCGTATATTATGCAAATTAGGCTAACTTTGATTTATTTAGTGTTACTTTCAGCACTGTGAGTGCAAATCCCAATATGGCTCGGGCTAGAGGCCGTATTTATGAACCGATCTTCACGAAACTTCTTGGGTACCTTTGTTATCACTGTGGGACGAGAAGGAATGTTTTTGGGTCCAGTCTGAAATTCAAGATGTCCGCTAGCAGCCATTTTGTTCAAAATTAAGTGCAATCAGATTTTTGCGGAGAACTTCCAAATGAAAGATCTGATTTGAATAAATTTTTGTATGAATGTTTAGTACCATGGGATACATTACATATAATACAGAGTTTTTCTCGTGAATAAATTATGCAAATTAGGGGTCCGGGTGAGACTTAGAAAATTTGGGACCAAAATCCGGAAATTAGTTTTTTGGTTTTTTATGCGTTTTGGTCAATTTTAAGACAAAAAAAAAAATAATTTTTTTTACACTGAAAATTTGGGATCCGGGTGGGACTTAGAAAATTTTGGACCAAAATCCGGAAATTAGTTTTTGTGTTTTGATGCATTTTGGTCAATTTTAAGAAGAAGAAGAAAAAATTTTAGTCTGAAAATATTTTGTTTGGGACTGAAAATTTCCACACAAAAATAATAATCTACAATGATTGGTCTTAATCTGTAGTCCATTACAGTCACCTTGTAATTCTTTTATTATTGTTGACTGGGCCAAAACAAATACTAATTCCTGTCATATTCATTATTCAGTTGTCTTGGTCACAGCAAGTACTAATTCCTGTCATATCCAAGTTGAGCTACAGAGTCATTGACTCTTTCATTTTATCTGTTCGCCTCATATCTCCGGTTTGGGTTAGTGGCTCTCAGTGAAATGTGGATTGAAGATTGTTTATGGAAATAGCTTTCACGGTATCATGATTCATTTCTTCTCTTGTCATTGTTTGGCGGTATGCACCATGGGGCTGTGCCCCAGGCTGAGGCCTCCCCTCCCCCTCTTGTTTGAGCATGACATGTTCATCTTTGAAAACCTATGGGAGAAGTAAACCTAAAATTGTTCTGATTTGTGTTATGCTTCATGTTTTAATTATTTTTCTTTCTTTTTTTTCTCAATAGAATGCAGTTATTGATGAAGAGAACTTGAATCCTGAAATCCAGAAGAAGGTATTAAAAGCAACAGTATTGCATCCAGGCTGCAAGCAGTATCCAGCATCAATAAATTACCAAAGAACATTTATGAAGACTTTTTTACACAAGGTATAGATCTGGTTGAATTTAATTGAGCAACTTGTATCATAAGATTGCAGGAGAGTGGTGTAAAAAGCATGTTTTTAAATCTAGTGTTATTATTTATTTTGAAGAGCCAAGTTCCAACTGGAAAACAATGCTAGGTTAATTCTATTCTAGTCTGAAAGACTTCCACAAATGTGGATATTAGGACACCTGTTCTGAGGTCATAAAGTTTGTTGAAGTTTGAAATACACGTCAGGGATTCTTTTGTGTGTCTACCCTTTCCCAGTGGCATTTGAGCATGGTTTTTCCCACTTCCATTAACATCTCGTCTGGAGGGGATAATTTCTAGATTAAAATTTTGATAATTTCCATATCATTTGCATGGGTGTTAACATGTTGAATGTGATTTTTGTTAAATAAAATTTTTATTGTTTTTTAGTTAAAAGACAATAAAAGACGAGATTTTAACATTAACTGTTCACATTAACTCATCCAGCAGATGATTGGTTGATGTGAAACCTTTTCATCAGATATGCTTTTCACTCATCATGAAGACCAAACAAGAGGTTTTCCTAAGCCCTGTGCATACTAGGCTAAAAAAATACACGTAGCCCTACCAAACCAAAAAAATCCTGCCGATCCTGGAAATTTCATGGAGATAAAATCAGAACATTTGTATCAAGTGTGTACATTTTGTAAATGTACGCAAAGGAAATTCAAAACACAAAATTTTAGAAACTATAACATGAAATAAAGTACACAATCAATCATATTTAGCTATATACCTTTTCAGTGATCAGTGTACATGTAAAAATAGATCTATCCATTATACATCAGTTAAATTTTTGGTCGAGTTGTATTAACTGAAACCTATGGTTTGGCAGTTGTCGGTGTGAGTCCGGATGGACGTCAGGTCATCCTCGCACGGTTAGGGCAATAACTTGAACAAACATTCTCTGTTTTGACTAATATTTGCCATACAGGTCTTTTTCAATAACATCTCAAACAAGTTCAAGAACTGGCCTGGCCCAATTGTTCGTTACAGAGGTATGGCCCTTAATTAGTTCCATACAGGTCTTTTGCAATAATATCTTGAACTAGTTCAAAACTGATCTGGCTCGAGTTTTTGTTACAGAGTTATGGCCCTTCATTAGTCAATATTTTCAAATTTTGGGCTCATTAGTGCAATAACTTGAACAGACATATTTGCCATAAAGATCTTTTGCAATAATATCTTGGAACAGGTTCGAAAACTGGCTCGACCCGATTTTTCTTTGCAGTGTTATGGCTCTCAATTCGTTAATTTTTACAAATTTTGAGCTTATTAATGCAATAACTTGAACAAGCGTTCTCCAATTTGACTAATATTTGCTATACAGATCTTATGCAATATAATATCTCAAGCGAGTTTGAAAACTGGCCTAGTCAGATTCTTCGTTACAGAATTATGGGCTTTAATTAGTCAATTATTACTAATTTTGAGCTCATTAGCACTATAACTTAAACAAACATTCTCCAGTTTGACTAATTTTTGCTATACAGATCTTTTGCAATAATATCAGGCAAAGTTAAAAAACTGGCCTGGTCCAATTTCTCATTACAAAGTTATGGGCCTTAATTAATACATTTTTACGAATTTTGAACTCAGTGCTGTTGATTTGAAAATATGAGGAGACTTGAAAACAACACTTCTAGAAATCGCAAGAAGCGTGATTGCACTCACCCTTCTTAATTTTTCAAGAAGAGTGAAAATATTTTTCATACATATAAGCCTTCTAATTAGAATTTACCTTGCTGTAGTGTCTAGAAGAAATTCATCAACATTTTGATTCATGACTTTATGCTATTCCCAGGCAAAAAATAGGCTAACGAAAAATGCATCTCCCTCGGCAATAATAGGAATAGCGGCACCAGAGATGTTTAATTAAGATAGCCTTTACTCAGATTTAGGGGAAAGATAAAATGCAAGAATTGAGAGATTTGTCTCTTTAAGCTTTACGGGGGATGTTTAAATTGCTGGAACCTCAAACCAGCCCTATGCAGAGCATGTATTCTTTCACTTTAAAAAGCTAACCAACTTGTTACCATAATTAAAAGGTTTCGGCATGAATGTGCACTGGGTTTGATCTGTTGAGCGTTCTAATAAAAGATAGCATAACTGTACTTTATGGAATTGCACATGGCAGCAGTGTTCAAAGGTGTGAATTGTCATTAAGGAAAAGTATTTATCGTATAGAAATAAAGCATAATCAAACTTTCTCCCGAAAATTCCCTTCTATATTGTGAATATAAAGACTAAAAGTCAAGCCTGTTCAAACCATAAGGATGTATGATTTTCAAGATAAAGATCCAATATAGTTCCTTATCACGCCTGATTCATGTGTCCCTACTTTTGGCCTTGATGAAGGCTTTCTGAAGTATGGCTTGTGGATAGTGCCTGTCATTATAATATTGCATCATGTTGAGGGCATTTTTGTCAGTCGACTTTGACAAAAATGCTCTCAACATTATACAATATTATAATGACAGGCACTATCCACAAGCCATACTTCAGCAAGCCTTCATCAAGGCAAAGGGTAGGGACAGGGATACTTTGTTCATACCCAGTGCCAAGGAGGACAACACCAGAATACCATTTGTCATCAACTATCACCCTGACAGTTATTCCTTATTCAATGAAATAAAGAAACTCTGGCCCATTCTTCAACTGTCCGACATGTGCAGTGAACTTTTTCCAGACTTACCACTATTGGCGTTCCATAGAAATCCAAACCTACGCGACATTCTAGTTCAGTCAAAATAGAGTATCCTCCCCCTAGACCACAAATCAGTAGACGGGGCATTCTCAATGCTTTCTGACTTTGCGACATCACCAATTGCCTAATCTGCCACAGGTTACCCCCACAGCAGTTTGTTCCAAGCTTTGAACACCAAGCAGAAGTTCAAGTCAAAAGGCAGACACATCTGCCAAAGCAGAAATGTGATTTACCTTTTGACCTGCAGGAAATGCAAAATACTATATGTCAGTGAGACTAAATGCACATTTCGTGTCTGTATCTTGGAGCATTTAAGGGATATCAGAAACAAACTTGATAGACCCGTCGACAAACACTATAATGAACTGAACCACTCGCCCGACAGTTTGGATTTCCGTATTATTGACGTACTTCTGAGTGGCCCTGACCTCGACCAAAACACATGAATCAGGCATGATAAGGAACTACATTGGATCTTTATCTTGAAAACCATACATTCTTACGGTTTGAACAGGCAGATGGAGGGGTAATTTGACTTTTTGACCCGGAGGGGATGCAGCTTCCGCTGTCAGCTTTAATTAAAATGGCACAACCGTTTGCAGGTGCATGTGTACTGTTCACACCTCATTTGTGTGTTTAAATCAGTATTATTAATAATGGAGTCTTGAATATTTGCCTGGTAATTTAATCTATATTTTTATACTGTACCAATGACCCAGACATAGCTGGTGCTAACTCTTAAAAATGTAGGGCCAAACACAAATTTTGCCCCCCAATCCCTAAAATTTGCATCTAAAACCAAAGAAATCATGTCCTGAATGGCCCTCCATACTTCGCCTCCACTGCGCATGCGCAGTGTCAAGGACGTCCCGAAATTGGTGCCATTAATCATTTCTTTGTTTGGCCCTTCATCAGTTAACATCTGACTGATCTTTGTGCTTGTAAATCTCAGTTTAAATGATGCCAGACACATAAATATTAGAGAAATGGTGGTTCTAAGGAGGATATAGAAGGAGGAGAGGAAAAATGAGTGACAGAAAATAATCAGGGCTGTAACTTAAAATTTTTTAATGAAATTGTGTTAAGTTACCTATTTTCGAGGCAACGGCCTGTTGTGGTCATTATTGCTATAATTTTACACTGCTTGTTCAGTGTTTTCCTCTCTCCCTTTCCTTTAAGTCCCCCCTTGCTATTCTCCCATGCTTTTGGCATATTTTCTGTAATATTATTACTAAAATTTCTTGGGAGTTTTAGCTGGATAACAGAATGAATTCTGTTCTTTTCCCCATGTTTACGTCTTCACCCTTGGGTGTTTAGGAGTAGTGTTCTGCATCTACCATCTGATGTTCTGTAGTTTCTTCCCTGGAAGTCTCTGTTTTGCATCAGATAGTGTATTATTGGTAACTGATTTTGGGCCAGGGTTATCAGTGCCTGGAGTCATGTTTCTGGTGTTTTTACACTTCTTGTTTACATTGACAACAGCCTCTGTGTGAGAGGGATTTCTTGAAAATAATATCTTGATGTTAGTTTAATCATAACTAGATACATTATTATTATTCGTAAGTGTTGCATTAATTTTTTAAAATATTTTTAAAATTTTTGTCCACACTTAGGCTTGGGATCCATTGGGGCTCAGCGTTACTTTTCAGAAACTTGGGCTTTTCTGAAAAAATATTTTTTCAAAAAATTTTTTGATTTCAATTATTTTTTCTATGTTAAAGGATCATGTTATTATGTATTTTGATTTGCAGGGGTTGGTGTGGGTACTAGGACTTTGTTTTCTTTTCACATTGAAAGGATATTGTTCAATTGGATTAAGAGGAAATCTTCCTCTGACCTTCATAATCATTGTATAAATGTAGTCAGTGTACTCGCACTAACCCCTATTCAGTATGTGTTATTTTCGATGACAACATGGGAAGCGTGTGTCACGGTATGTTAGCGGGGAATTGGCCATGCCGGTCCTTTCCCCGCAGGGTCACTCTAGTTTATCAATCTCTATTTCAGACGATCAAGAACAGGGTGATGTATCCGTGATGTCTTCCAAAAAGTGTGCCTCCGTCGTCACAATTAATGAAGAGCTAGCGGAAAAGTGCTCATAGAAATATGTCAATTGCCTAAGAGGTCCCTAGTAGGATCAACTGCCTTTGACGTCCGCTAGCTCGCCCGGTGTAGCGTCCATTCATCGAATGGTTCGGCAGCCGGGTTCGTCCGTTGCGGTCTAGAAAGGAGTTTTGGGTGATGCGAGCACTATAAATCAACCAGGTGCACACCCAGTGATGGCGGATTAGAGGAGAGAACGGAGGAAGCCTATTAGTCCGGTTCCTAGCTCGTCCAGGCCCAGCCGGGCTGCGAGCGAGAGAGGCCCCTCTCTCGTACAACAACATCTGGCCCCAGATGTTGTGGTACAAATGTTTCGCATTCGGAGCATACGTCCGCCGCTCAGGACGCTCCGTTATATAGACAGTCCGGAGAGACTGTCAATAAGGCTTCCTCATTCTCATGGCAGCGCACACGACTGCACCTTGGCTACGTGACCTCGGATATCCAGTCAACTTCGCCAATCAGAGAATCCGTGGCGACCAGGTCACGCCATCCGGTAGCCAGGGACACGAGGCCTGTAGACTCTGGACGTTCGCATAAGAAAAGTATGCAGGAGTCAACGTACACGGAGCTTCCAGCGGCAAAGCATCGTAAGACCGCTACTGCACAGGCCTCAGTGACGGACGTGCTATCCCAAATAGCACAACTTATCGCAGCATCCCAGCAACGACAGAATCTCTGTTGCATCATGTAATATCCGACAACGCAGGGTGGGGACGCTCCGCTGAAGCATCAGGTACGGACGTCCGAAAACTTCATAGGGTCCGACAGGATGGCGAAAGGGATTCGGAGGATTTCGAGCTTTCCCTTTTGGAACAACATAAGCTGCTGTATATGTCATCCGGCTTTATCTTCTTGAGCTTGTTTCATCGGACCAGAATGCTGCGATGCCGGATAACAGACTGATAGCGTCGGTGGACACAAAAATTTTCGGATCGGTTCAGGAACATCGTCCTTCAGTTCCGACACAGTCCAATAATGTCACAGGAACTTTCGAATTATTGAACGACGCTATTTATATATATATGCTTGCTATTAACAAGCAAGTCTGGTTTCTTGTTCGCAAAGTTACACAAAAGTGTGCCTCTGTCGTCATAGTTTAATGATGAGCTAGCGGCAATAAGTGCTCATAGAATACGTCAATCGCCTAAGAGGTCCCTAGTAGGATTGACGGCGTTGACATTCGCTAGCTCACCCGGTGTAGCGTCTATTCACTGAATGGTTCGGCAGCCGGGTTCGTCCGTTGCGGTCCAGGAAGGAGATTTGGGTGATGCAAGCACTATAATAGACTATAGTACACACCCAGTGACGACGGATTAGAGGAGAGATCGGAGGAAGCTTGTTAGTCCGGTTCCTAGCTCGTGCAGGTCCATCCGGGCTGCGAGCGAGAGAGGTCCCTCTCTCGTACAACAACATTTGGGACCGGATGTTGTGGTACAAACGTTTCGTATTCGGAGCATACGTCCGCCGCTCGGGACGCTCCGTTATATAGACAGTCCGAGAGACTGTCGATAATGCTTCCTCATCCTCACGGCAACGCACACGACCGCAACTTGGCTACGTGACCTCGAGTATCAGGCCAGCTTCGTCATTCAGTGATTCCACGGCGAACAGGTCACGCCATCCGGTAGCCAAGGGACATGAGGCCTGTACACTCCGGTCGCTCGCATAATAGAAGTATACACGGGGTAACGAACACGGAGCTTCCAGCGGCAAAGCATCGTAAGACCGCTTCTCCACAGGCCTCAGTGACAGACGGGCTATCCAAATAGCACAGCTTATCGCAGCATCCCAGCAAACGACAGAATCTCTGTCGGATGAGGAATAATCCGACGACGCTGAGTCGGTTCGCTCCGCTGATGCATCAGGTACGGACGACCGAACACTTCATAGGGTCTGACAGGATGGCGAAAGGGATTTGGATGATTTCGAGCTTTCCCTTTCGGAACAACAGAAGCTGCCATACATTTCTTCCGGCATTATCTTCCAGAGGTTGTTCCGTTGGACTAGAATTCTGCGATGCTGGATAAGAGACTAATAGTGTCATTGGACACAGAGTTTTTGATCGGTTCAGGGACATCGTCCCTGAGTTGCCGACACAGTCCAATAATATCACTAGAACTTTCGAATTATTGAACGACGCTATATATATATAAGCTTGCTACCAAAACACGCTAGTCTAGTTTCTTGTCCGCAAATGCTCTAATCTGCCTTTCATCAATTCTATGGAATAATTTGAAATGGCAGGACAGGGCATACTGAGAGTTCCTCTGCGTCTAGACGACGAGGCTGAAGACTGCGTATTGTCTTTTTCGCCGTCTATGTCAATTCCAACCACGACGTTGGAAACGACAATGATATCTAATAGACTTAACTTAGACGCTTTATCATATGTAGACCACCTTACTCAGGCGTTATCATTACGTCTTCAAGAGAAAGAATTCCAGGATATAATTCTTAATGACATTTCTTTGAAGGGCAGTAGTTTTCCACGTATAACTCCGCCCTTCAGTGGCAACCTGGAGTTGGTTAAATGTGACGCAGCCCTAGCTACATCCACGCGCGTGGATAGTAAAGTGAAGAACTCTCTCAGAGTCGCTTCGGTCTCGGAGAAGCTTCTCTTCGACGGCAACCTTTCAGCAATCTTTGAATTGCTCGATATACACGTTCTCTTGTCAATCAAGTGTAACAAGAGATTCAGACTTGGGCAAACATTCGGTGGTTGACTCAGAGAGTTCCACTGCAGTTGCTGGATCCGAGTTTTTCGATTATGACGGATGCCAGTCAAACAGGTTGGGGCACAATATTGATCCCAACGGATTCGAAGTGCCAGGGTCTTTGGGTTCCGCAGTTTTTAGGCAAGCACTTAACTTCCAAGAAATGATATTATTTTGGCTTGCACTATGTCATTGGATGAACATTACTCAGTAACGCATGTCCAAATCCTGTCCAATAATACGACAGTAGTTGCGTATATCCGGAACCAGGGAGGCACTCATTCGGTTCCGTTATTGAATTTAACGGAAAGAATCCTTCTGTTTGTTATAGAACACCAAGTTCTGTTTCGGTCTGTCATATTCTGGGTCGTCTGATTGATTGTATTAGCAGACTCCCTTTCACGTAAGGGTCGATTGTTGCCGTCAGAATGGACTCTCAACAAACAGGTATTTAATCAGATTTGCTACCAATGGGAGCGCCCAGTGATAAATTTATTTCTGACACAACTCACCAATCAATTGCTGACGTATGTGTCATCATGTCCGGATCCCCGAGCATATGTAGTTTACACTCTATCGATCTAGTAGGACGGAATGATAGGATATGCGTATCCTCCAGCGCTGTTGATTCAGCAAGTATTGCTAAGATAATACATTCACAATACAATTCTTTTTCTTTTGGTAGCATCTCTGTCTCCACAGAGACCGTGGATAAATTTACTTAGGTGTCTGTTGTGGGACTTACCGCGAAAACTTCCTCCACGAGAGGATCTTTTTTCGCTGGGGAAATCGTGTCAACTTCATCACAACCCGCAAGGTCTCAACCTTCACGTATTCCGTTGTTCGGTCCTTCTTGCACGGCAAGCATTGTACAGGACGAGCAGTGGATGCGATTTCTAACTGTAGGTGGACCTCCTCTTCGCTATATTATGCGGCTAAAGTGGAGGGTCTTCCGTCGTTGATGTAGGGATCTTTATGTTGATATTTTTGATCCCTCCATACCAGACATTGCAAACTTTCTAGTATACTTGTTTGACGAGATCAACTGCAGCCAGTTACTATTAAGGTTATAGGTCTATGTTATCTGATACCTATGCACACCAGGATAGTTTACAATTGAGTCTAATGTCTCTTTATCTAAGTTAGTTAGAAACTTTTCGATAAATAGATATAGAATCCTTAGATTAATTCCTATACGGAATTTAGCTTGGGTTCTTATTAAACTAAGCAACCATTTGAACCTCTTGAGACAGTAGTTTCAAATTCTGGCCTTTTAAGACAGCAATTCTCTTAGTCTTCTCTTCTGCTGAAGAGTCAGTGAGCTTCATGCACTATCAGTGGACGATTTTCACTTTCGTAGTATCGGAAACTCTATTACCTTTACTACTAATGTTGGATTTTTGGTTAAGAATCAGGCTCCTAATAAATATCCGGAACCTATTGTTTTTAAGGTCCTTCCATCTTCGGCATAGGCCTTTACTCTGTCCGGCTAGACCTGTATGTTTTTATTAACAGATCTCAGTTTATCAGTAAGGACGTAAAGCTTCTTCTGTCTCTGATGCCTAATAGAAAGGTCATTATGGTCCATTCTATTGCTAAATGCATTCAATTAACTATCGGTACTGCTTAGGATAATCTATCCTTAACTTAGCAGTCTGTGTTTAAGATTTCGGCTCATGAAGTAAGAGCTCTTCTACATCTTGGGCTTACGTAAATAGTGTTGCTATTATAGATTTAATGAAGGCTGCATATTGGTCTCAGCCATCCACATTCACGAATTTTTATCTCAGAAATATCGAGTCCATTTCTGGAGGCCTGCATTGTTTAGGTCCATTATTGGCTGCTCAGAATGTCGATCGCTTAACAATTGCAACTATAGCTATGTAGGCTTTCTGGTCCGGCAGTGACTCCGTCCTGCTGCCCTCTTTGCTCTGGGCTATTTGACCCAGGGCAAGGGGAAGGGGGGGGAGGGTGTTCCCTTGGGTCACCTGTTTTATTATGAAAACAAGGGGATACCTCCTCCGGAGTCAGTAATTCTGAGCTGTTACTGGGATGGTTTTAAAGTGAAAAGTTCATGTTTTTAAAAATTCATTCATGTCATAGTTTTAAAGTATAGCATTTGAATATGTCACGTGTCAAACGGGCGTTATTATACTATCCTCGGACACTTTTAAAAGAGTATAAAGAGTCTCAATTCTCTGGACTAACTTTATTTATTGGCTTACTTTAAAAATAATTAGTATAAGAATTATACTGGATGTTAATAGAGAATATGGATGTTATGATGCTCAATTATTGAAGGTATTGTGTCTTTCTAATTTATCATAAATAAGAAAGATACATGTAAAGCCCAATACTCCCTTTCTCCTCAAGGGGATGACTCTATTTTATATAGTTGAGCTTATTGGATTTTCCTCTATGTCCTAGGCCCTCCAGCCTTTTTACTATTCAGCTATGTCTGGGTCATTGGTACAGTATAAAAATGTTAAAAAATTTATAGTAATTTATATATTTTTTATACTTACCAATGACCCAGACGGGGATGGCCCTCCCAGGAGTTGGGAACTCATACCTCCCCTCTGAGGACATAGCGCTTACCAGGCACTGATTGTAAGAATGATTAATGGCACCAATTTCGGGACGTCCTTGACACTGCACATGCGCAGTGGAGGCGAAGTATGGAGGGCCATTCAGGACATGATTTCTTTGGTTTTAGATGCAAATTTTGGGGATTGGGGGGCAAAATTTGTGTTTGGCCCTACATTTTTAAGAGTTAGCACCAGCTATGTCTGGGTCATTGGTAAGTATAAAAAATATATAAATTACTATAAATTTTTTAACTTTCATGAAAATTAGAGAAGTGCAAAAAACAGCTTCTTGTTTCCAATTTAGAAGCATGAAGAAGCATGAGTGCTATAGCACTACTCAAATCGACAGCACTGTGAACTCGTCAATTTTTACAAGCTTTGAGCCCTACGTGATGACATTTCTGATTTTCAAAAGATAGTGCATGAAGAAAGTAGCCACAACTCAACGCCTGCATCTCCGATGCACACCTCTTGTTTCTTTTCTCTAACTTGTAGAACACTTTTATCTAACAAAAAAAAATTAATAGTATACAAAAGTAAAACCCAACCTACCAATAGAGATGGGTGGTTTTCAAATTTTGTATTGGTTCCAGTTTCTGTTTCATTGAAAGAGTCAGGTTTTCGGTTTCGGTTTTTGTTGTACAAACATAACAATACATTGCGTTTGCATATAGGAAGATGTATTTGGCACCAGTCAGTGTCACAGGGACTCCCTTTCAGGGTAATGCACCTTTGTAATATGCTGTTACTCTGATTTCCTGAGCATAATGTATCTGCATAAATTATCTCAAGAATTTCAAGTTTGAGAAAAATGATTTTTGCCTTGAGTCTGTTGCAAAATTAACCCCCCACCCCCAAATACCTGTGTTTAGGGTAACCCAACACATCCTAAAAAGTTATGCCAACCATACAAATTTTATCAAGTAAAAGTCGCTCATATAGGTCGTTGTAACCATTAATTTCCATCCAACTTCAATTGTGATTTTGATGCTGGCTTTGGAGTTCAAGCTTTTAAAATTATGTGTAGAAATAAAATATATTTGTCCTTATAAATATGGAAGAAGTGACAAATTACAGTTCTGCAGAGGACATCGCATTTGCTAAACAGATAAACAGATGAACATTTAAAACATGATGCATAAAAAGTAATTTTGTCACCTATTCTCGCTGCTATGCTTGAACACAATACCAATCAGTGCATCTGTTCTGAAAAGGGGGTATCGTGACTGAAGTTTGAAAACAGAGTTAACTTTAGGTTGTTTCTCTCATTATTCTGAGAAGTGAAGACCTGATTAGAGTATTTTTATACTATAACCCAATGGCCCAGACTAGCTGGTGCAAACTCAAAGGGCCAAACAAAAATTTGGAGCCCCCCCCACCCCCCCCCCCCCAATCCCCAAAATTTGCTTGCAAAACCGAATATTAAAAGTCCTATCTGGTCCTCCATACATTTACTCTCTGCACATGCGCAGCCCGTCAGGAAGTGACCGGAGTTGGTGCCACCATTACTCTTTGTTTGGCCCTAAAGTCGGCAACAATGAACTGACATCTGTGCTTTAAAATCTCCTTTTTTGAGGATGCCAGACACAAATCAATGCAAGAATTGGTGGATCCAAGGCTGTTATTGAATGATGGAAGTGCTCAACAGTGGTTTTTGAGGTTCAGGGCTGTAACTTTATAATATTTATAAAATTATTTCATGTTTCCCAATTTTGTGACATACGCCTGACGTCATCATTTTTGATAATGATTTTTCCACTGTTTGTTAAGTATTCCTTCCCTATCCTTCCATGAACCCTTCCTATTAAACTCTTAAGCTTTTGGGCAATTTTTAGCTCAACTTGACAAAGTCAAGCTGAACTATTGCCATCACTTCTTGTCCGTCGGCGTACCTACGTATGTTCGTTAGTACATACGTCCACAGTTGCCTTTGGCACACCTCACAGGTCGCATTTATGATCAGATCACTTTGAAACTTGGTATGCTTGTTTGGGGTGACCTCTAGATGGGAGCTATCGATTTTCTTCAATTTTCGTCAAAAAATGTTGCCACGGCCAGTGTTCTTAGAACTTAGTTTAGTCAAACCACAATATTTCCCTTTGGCACACCCTACAGGGCACATTCATGATTGGATTGCTTTTAAACCTGGTATGCTTGTTTAGGGTGGCCTCTAGATGGGAGCTATCGATTTTCTTCAATTTCCATCAAAAAATGTTGCCACGGCCAACGTTCTTAGAACTTAGTTTAGTCAGACCTCAATATTTCCCTTTGGCACACCCTACAGGGCACATTTATGATCGGATTGCTTTGAAACCTGGTATGCTTGTTTGGGGAGACCTCTAGATGGGAGCTATCGATTTTCTTCAATTTGCATCAAAAAATGTTGCCGTGGTCAACGTTCTTAGAACTTAGTTTAGTCAGAAGACCTCAATATTTCTCTTTGGCACACCCTACAGGGCACATTTATGATCGGATTGCTTTGAAACCTGGCATGCTTGTTTGGGATGAGCTCTAGATGGGAGCTATCGATTTTCTTCAATTTCCGTCCAAAAATGTTCCTGCGGCCAACGTTCTTAGAACTTAGTTTAGTCAGAAGACCTTGATATTTCTCTTTGGCACTCCCTACAGGGCACATTTATGATCAGATTGCTTTGAAACCTGGCATGCTTGTTTGGGGTGACCTCTAGATGGGAGCTATCGATTTTCTTCAATTTCCGTAAGAAAATGTTGCCGCGGTCAACGTTCTTAGAACTTAGTTTAGTCAGAAGATCTCGATATTTCTCTTTGGCACACCTTACAGGGCACATTTAGGATCGGATTGCTTTGAAACCTGGCATGCTTGTTTGGGGTGAGCTCTAGATGGGAGCTATCGATTTTCTTCCATTTCCGTCAAAAAATGTTGCCAAGGCCAACGTTCTTAGAACTTAGTTTAGTCAGACCTCAATATTTCCCTTTGGCACACCCTACAGGGCACATTTATGATCGGATTGCTTTGAAACCTGGTATGCTTGTTTGGGGAGACCTTTAGATGGGAGCTATCGATATTTTTATACTGTACCAATGACCCAGACTTAGCTGGTGCTAACTCCAACAAAACCAGGGCCAAACACAAATTTTGCCCCCCAATCCCCAAAATTTGCATCCAAAACAAAAAGAAATCATGTCCTAAAGGACCTCCATAGTACGCCTCTACTGCGCATGCGCAGTGACACAGTCGTCCCGAAATTGGCGCCAATTATCATTCTCTGTTTGGCCCTTCATCAGTCAACATCTCACTGATCTTTGTGCTTGTAAATCTCAGTTTAAAGGATGCCAGACACGTAATTTTTGGAGAAAATGTGATTCTAAGGAGGATAGAAGGAGGAGAGGAAAAAGAAGTGGCAAAAAATAATCAGGGCTGTACTTAAAATTTTTTGATGAAATTATGTTAAGTTGCCTATTTTCGAGGCATGGGCCTCTTGTTGTCATTCTTGCTAATTGTTGCACTGCTTATTCAGTGTTTCCTCTCCCCTAGCCTTCTAAAGTCCCCCCTGGCAATTCTCCCATGCTTTTGGCATATTTTTGAGAAGTTTCATTTCTAAAATTTCCTGGGAGAGTTGCTTGGTTACAGAATGTTTTCTGTTATTTTCCCCATAGTTACGTTTTCACCCATGGGTGTATAACGTTTGTGTTCTGCATCTTCCATCTGATGTTCTACAGATTCTCCCCTGGGAGTCTCTGTTTTGCATCAGATAGAGTGTAATTGATGACTGATTCCGGGCCAGTTTTTTCAGTGCCTGGAGTCATGTTTTCTAGTATGTTTACACTGTTTGTTTTCATTGGCAACAGCCTTTTTTGAGGGGGGCTGTTTGCCTTTGTGGTAGTTTATCTCATTATAAGATACATTTATATTATCCGAAAGTGTCTCATTAATTATTTTATATAAATTTAAAATTTTTGACCACACTTTGCCATCGGATCCATCGGGGCTCAACGTTACTTTTCAGCAACTTGGGCTTCTCTGAAAAAATATTTTTTCAAAATTATTTTGTTTTGCAATTGTTTTTTCATTTATTAATGGATCATGTTATTATGTATCTTTGTGTCAGGGGTTTTTGCGAGTAACTAGGACTTATTGTTGTTCTTTCACAATGAAGGGACATTGTTCAAATTGTAATAGGAAGAAATCTTCCTCTGACTTTCATGATCATTGTATTAATTGTAGTCAGTGTTCTCGCATTAATCCCTGTCCTATATGTGAACATTGGGATGAGAAACATTGGAAACGTGTGTCACGATATGTTGTTTCTGGAGAAAGAGCGATGCCGGCTCTTTCTCCACAAGGTCACTCTACTCTCTCAGTTTCTATTTCAGAGGAACCAGAACAGGGTGATGTTTCCATGTTATCTTCTTCAAGTGTGCGTCCGTCGTCACAAATGAATTCAGAGCTAGCGGCAAAAGTGCTCATGGAGATTAGACAAATGTCGTCCGCTAGCTCGCCCGGTGTAGCGTCCATTCACCGAATGGTTCGGCAGCCGGGTTCGTCCGATGCGGTCCAAGAGGAAATTTTGGGTGATGCGAGCACTATAAACATAATAGATGCACACCCAGTGACGGCGGATAGTAAACGAGAATGGAGGAAGCCTTTTAGTCCGGTTCCTAGCTCGTCCAGGTCCAGCCGGGCCGCGAGCGAGAGAGGTCCCTCTCTCGTACAACAACATCTGGGACCAGATGTTGTGGTACAAAATGTGTCTTTAGCGGAGCATACGTCCGTCGCTCGGGACGCTCCGTTGTATAAGCAGTCCGCAGAGACTGTTAAGGCTTCCTCTTCTCGTCAGCGCACACGACCGCACCTTGGCTGCGTGACCTCCGATATTTTACCAGCTTCGCCGATGAAGGATTCTTCGGCGACCAGGTCACACCATCCGGTAGCCAGGGATTCGAGACCGATGGACTCCGGACGTTCGCATAGGAAAAGTATGCGGGAGCCATCTGATGCGGAGCTGCCCTCGGCGAAGCAGCGAAAGACTGCGCCTCCGCAGGTCTCGACGTCGGACATTCTTGTGCAGATAGCACAGCTTATCGCAGCATCCCAGCAGCCGACAGAAACGGTGTCGGATCGAGAATTATCCGACGGCGCTGGGTCGGTACGCTCCGCCGAAGCATCGGGGGCGGACGACCGGGAACATCGGGAGGTCCGACCGGATGGTGAAAGGGATACGGATGAATTGGAGCTATCCCTTTCGGAACAACATAAAGCTGCCATGGACTTCATCCAGCACTTTCTCCCTCAAGTTGTTCCGTCGGGCCAGACTGCTGCGCTTCCGGACAAGAGAATTATAGCGTCATTGGACTCTGAATTTTTTGAGCGGTTCAGGGACATCGCTCCCGAGTTTCAGTCGCAGTCCAATAATGTTGCAAGGACATTTGAATTATTGAACGACGCTATATTTAAACTTGCTTCCAGGACGGGGAAAGCAGGTTTCTTGTCCGCTAATACTCTTAACCTGCCTTTCATTAATGCAAGGAATAAATTCGATACGGCAGGACAGGGTATACCGAGAGTTCCTCTGCGTATGGACGACGAGGCGGAAGACTTAGAGCTATCATTACCGTCGTCAGCTTCTATTCCAACCGCGGTGTTGGAAACTGCTATTGCGTCTAACAGAGCCAATTTAGATGCCTTATCTTACGCAGATCACCTTACTAAGGCGTTATCACTGCGCCTTCAAGGGGAAGAGTTTCAGGATATACAATCCTCTTTGAGACTTCTTTCAAGGGCAGTAGCTTATTCCACGTGTAACTCCGCCCTTTCAGTGGCAAATCTGGAGTTGGTTAGACATGACGCAGCCCTAGCTACATCCACACTAGTGGATTCTAAGGTGAAGAACTCTCTTAGAGTCGCTTCGGTCTCAGGAGAACTTCTCTTTGACGGCAAGCTTTCCGCTATTTATGATAAAATTAAAAAGAAAGCTAATGATTCTCTGTTGTTCAGATCGGCTCCTAAAAAGTCGGATACAGCAGACACGAATAAGACAGGCACTTCTGGGTCTAATGCGCCCAAGAGAGGTTCCTATAGAGGTTCCGGTACGTCCTCTTGGTCTTATTCGAGAGACCGTCAGGATAGCGACTCTCGTTCGGGACGTCCTTCAGGCCGGGACAATCGGTCGGACACCCCGAGGTCGACGAGGCGAGGTGCGGGTCGTGGAAGACGTGGTTTCTCCTACCGCAGGCCTCGCAGGTCCAGGAGGTGATGGCTTAAACCTCTATCGCGTTCCGGTTGGCGGAAGGTTGTCGAGTTTTTCACAAGAGTGGGCGTCGATTACGGACGACCCTTGGGTGAGAGGAGTGACTTCGGAAGGTCTAAAGATATCCTTCAAACGAAAGCCTCCATTAACTCGAAGTCCAAAGTGGACTCATCTTCCGTCAAATCCACAGAAAAGAGACGCTCTGTTATCAGAGGTGCAGTCTCTTTTAATGAAGAACGCGGTAGAGGTCGTAGAAAACCAGGAATCTCTGGGATTCTACAGCCATCTGTTTCTGGTTCCGAAACCAGACGGCTCGTTCCGTCCAGTCATAGATTTGAGCTGGATAAACAAGCTGATCGTCGCTCCGAAGTTTTATATGGAGACGATTCGATCGGTCAGAGCGAGTATTCGGGTGAACGATTATGCAACGAGCATAGATCTCAAAGATGCGTACTTTCACGTCATGGTACATCCGACATTCCGAAAGTATCTACGCTTCGCAGTCCTAGGAGTGGTGTATCAGTTCCGGGCCATGTGCTTCGGATTGAATCTAGCACCCTGGGCTTTCACTCGGGTAATGAACTCGGTAATGATCTACTTCCGAGCTCATTCATCTGCGGTAACGTCGGCCTACCTGGACGACATTCTTCAGAGGTACGGCAACGAGTTAACGCTTCAGAACGATGTTCAGAATCTTCTTCTATTGCTCCGACGTCTCGGTTTTATAGTAAACGAGGAGAAGTCGGATCTGGTGCCGTCCAAGTCATTCACTCATCTGGGAATGAGCTTCGAGACGCACAACAATCTCGTTCATCTGCCGTTAACCAGAGCGAAATTAGTCAGTTGTTACGCTCGCTATTGTCTGCACGCAGACAAAGTCACGGCGAGAGAATTTATGAGACTGATAGGTCTGTGCGGAGCCGCCGCGGATCTCATTCCGATGGGGCGGCTACGCACACGTCCTCTTCAAATTTTCCTGACTCAGAATTGGAGTGTGAAAATTCATTCGCTCGATGTAGACGTTCTCTTGTCAGATCAAGTGAAACAAGAGATTCAGACTTGGGCAAACATTCAGTGGTTAACTCAAGGAGTTCCGCTGCAGTTGCCGGATCCGAGTTTACCGTTATGACGGATGCCAGTCAAACAGGTTGGGGTGCATCATTAATCCCAACGGATTCGAGATGCCAGGGTCTTTGGGATCCGCAATTCCTGTGCAAGCACATAAACATCAAGGAAATGATGTCAATTTGGCTTGCGTTACGTCACTGGATGGACATTATTCACGATGCTCATGTCCAAATCCTATCCGACAATACGACAGTAGTGGCGTATATACAGAATCAGGGAGGCACTCATTCAGTTCCGTTGTTCAATCTAACGGAAAGAATCCTTCTGTTTGCGTTAGAACATCACGTTCTTCTTTCGGTCCGTCACATACCGGGTCGTCTGAATGTGCTAGCAGACTCCCTTTCACGAAAGGGTCGCTTGTTGCCGTCGGAGTGGACTCTCAACAAACAAGTATTCAATCAGATTTGCTACCAATGGGAACGGCCAATGATAGACTTATTTGCGACACATCTCAACAATCAGTTGCAGACGTATGTGTCTCCGTGTCCGGATCCAAGAGCATTTGCAGTAGACGCTCTGTCGATCCCTTGGGACGGAATGATAGGATATGCGTATCCTCCAGCGCCGTTAATTCAACAAGTATTGCTAAAGATAAAACAATCTCAATGCAAGATTCTGTTGGTAGCATCTCTGTCGCCACAGAGACCGTGGATAAATCTACTCAGGTGTCTGTTGTGGGACCTACCGCGGAAGCTTCCTCCACGAGAGGATCTTCTTTCGCAGGGGAAATCGCGCCAACTCCATCACAACCCGCAAGGTCTCAACCTTCACGTTTTTCCGTTGTGCGGTCCTTCTTGCATGGCAAGCACTTTACAGGACAAGCAGTGGACGCGATTTCTAACTGTAGGAGGACCTCCTCTTCGCTAAACTATGCGGCTAAGTGGAAGGTTTTTCGTCGTTGGTGTAGGGATCATTCTGTAGATATATTTGATCCCTCTATACCAGACATTGCAAACTTTCTAGTATACTTGTTTGACGAAATCAAACTGCAGCCTGTTACTATAAAGGGTTATAGATCTATGTTATCTGATACCTATGCACATCATGATAGTTTACAAATTGGATCTAATGTCTCTTTATCGAAGTTGGTTAGAAACTTTTCGATAAATAGACCCAGAACTCTTAGATTAATTCCTAAGTGGAATTTAGCTTGGGTTCTCCTTAAATTGAAGGAAAAGCCATTTGAACCTCTTGGGACAGTAGATTTCAAATTCTTATCTTATAAGACAGCTTTTCTCTTAGCTTTCTCTTCTGCCAGAAGAGTCAGTGAGCTTCATGCACTATCGGTGGATGATTCTCATTATCGTAGTGTTGGGAACACTATCACCTTCACTACTAATGTGGGTTTTTTAGCTAAGAATCAGGCTCCTAATAAATATCCGGAACCTATTGTTATTAAGGCTCTTCCATCTTCAGACGGGCGTAGGCCTTTACTCTGTCCTGTTAGAGCACTACGTATCTATAAACAGAGATCTCAGTTTATCAGAAAGGGACGGAAACGTTTCTTTCTGTCTTTGATGCCTAATAGAAAGGACATTTCAGTCCATTCTATTGCTAGATGGATTCAGTTAACTATCCGTACTGCTTATGAAGATTTATCTTCTTCTCAGCAGTCTGTGCTTAAGATTTCTGCTCATGAAGTAAGAGCTCTTTCTACTTCCTGGGCTTATGCTAATAGTGTTGCTATTACAGATTTAATGAAGGCTGCTTATTGGTCTCAGCCATCCACATTTACGAATTTTTATCTCAGAAATATTGAGTCCATTTCTGGAGACCTGCATTGTTTAGGTCCGTTATCTGTTGCTCAGAATGTCGTCCACTAAACAGTTGCAACTATAGTTATGCAGGCTTTCTGTTCCGGCAGTGACTCCGTCCGGCTGCCCTCTTCGCTCTGGGCTATTTGACCCAGGGCAAGGGGAAGGGGGGGGGGGGGGGGGGGGGGGGCGGGTGTTCCCTTAGGTCACCTGCTTTATAGTGAAAAGCAAGGGAATGCCTCCTCCAAGTCAGTATTTCTGAGTCGCTTCCGGGATGGTTTTAAAGTGTAATATTAATGTTTAATTTCATTCATGTCTTATTTTTAAAGTGTAGCTCGGTGTGAAGCATTTGTATATGTCAAGTGTCAAACGGGCTTTAATATACAATACTCGGACACTTTTAAATGATTATAAAGAGTCTCAATTCTCTGGACTACTTTATTTATTGGCTTGCTTTAAAAATAATTAGTATAAGGGTTATACTGGATGTTAATAGAGAACATGAATGTTATTGTGCTCAATTATTAAGGGTAGTGTATCTTTCTAATTTAATATTAAATAAGAAAGATACATGTAAAGCCTAATACTTCTTTTCTCCTTAAGGGGTTACCTCTTTACTATATAGTTGAGCTTATTGGATTTTCCTCTATGTCCTAGGCCCTCCAGCCTGTTTACTATTCAGCTAAGTCTGGGTCATTGGTACAGTATAAAAATGTTAAAAAATTTATAGTAATTTATATATTTTTTATACTTACCAATGACCCAGATGGGGATGGCCCTCCCTGGAGTTGGGAACTCTTGCCTCCCCGCTGAGTACATAGCGCTGACCAGGCACTGCCAGTAAGAATGATAATTGGCGCCAATTTCGGGACGACTGCGTCACTGCGCATGCGCAGTAGAGGCGTACTATGGAGGTCCTTTAGGACATGATTTCTTTTTGTTTTGGATGCAAATTTTGGGGATTGGGGGGCAAAATTTGTGTTTGGCCCTGGTTTTGTTGGAGTTAGCACCAGCTAAGTCTGGGTCATTGGTAAGTATAAAAAATATATAAATTACTATAAATTTTTTAACTTTCTTCCATTTCCATCAAAAAATGTTGCCGCTGCCAACGTTCTTAGAACTTAGTTTAGTCAGACCTCAATATTTCCCTTTGGCACACCCAACAGGGCACACTTATGATTGGATTGCTTTGAAATCTGGCATGCTTGTTTAGGGTGACCTCTAGATGGAAGCTATCGATTTTCTTCAATTTCCGTAAGAAAATGTTGCCGCAGCATACGTTCTTAGAACTTAGTTTAGTCAGACCTCAATATTTCTCTTTGACACACCCTACAGGGCACATTTATGATTGGATTGCTTTGAAACCTGGTATGCTTGTTTAACTTGGTCTGCTCATTAGACAAGACCTTTCGATAAGAACTATTGATTAGCATTCATCTCTGTGAAAAATGTTGCCATTTACAATAACCTCTGAACAAACTGCATTTGTGTATCAACATTCTTCCTTTAGCCAGTCTTACAGTTTACATTTAAAAATTGATGGATTACTCTGTTCTTCAATTTTGCCATTTCATTTATAACTTACCAAGTTCAAGTTTGTCAAGTTGAGCTACAGTGTCATTGACACTTTCATTTATTGAAATGTTTTATTAAATTTCTTGGGAGTTTAACATTTATTACAGAATATTATTCTGTTTTTCCCGTTGGTTACATCCTCACCCTGGGGGTGTTAGGTCGTTTAGTCTTGCATCTTCTATCCGATGTAACGTTTTTTCTTTGTATGAAGATCCAGCTTTAGATTTGGTAGCATTTAAATTGGTTTCTAACTTTAGGCCTTTTTGTGTGCTGATGTCTTGCTTTAATTAACGTTGTTTACATTGACAACGTCCTCATATATAGGCAGTATTTTATATTATATTACTGTAGGATATATGGATTATTATTCCGGTAGTGTAGCTAAAAAAATTTGGATTTTGTCCACACTTAGGCTCTGTCTGGATGCCTTTGGGCTCTTAATGTTCCCTTTGGGAACTTATGCATTTTTTCCAAATAAATTTTCCAAAAAATATTTTGAATTTAATGTTGATTGCTATTATTATCAATAATAATATTATTATTATTATTGCAAGAGTTAGGGCCTTTTGTTAAGGGTTTTAATCTCTTGCAAGCAGCTAGCTCGACTGGTGAAGCGGTTACTCCGTCCATGGGAGCCGTGAAGCCGGATAAGTCTGTTGCGGTCGAATGAAGTGTAGATACGGGTAGAGCAATATTAAATATAAATAGCTCACCCAACAACGACGAAAATATAGAGGAAATAAGGAGGAAGTCAGCAAGTTCTTGTACTCGACGAGGTCTAATAGACTGCAAGCGTGAGCGGCCTCTCTCTGACCTAGCAACATTTGGGGCCAGATGTTGTTATGAGAAACTTGCACAAACCGAAGCTTATGTCCGCCCACCACTCGGGAAGCTCTGTCTAGTCTGCAGCCGGGGTCGGCTTCAGTCACGGCTTCCTCTGCTATGTTATTAAAGCACACACAACCGCATCCTAGCTACCTGACTTCGGATATGCAGCCTGCTGTGCAAAGAGGTAACCACTCTTCGCCCGTGAAGTTGGACCATCCGGTAGCTAGGGAGACGAGGCCTCGATTATGGGGACGTTCGGAGAAGAAATTCATCTCAGACACACCATCCCAGGGACAGCAAGCGGCTAAGAAATGGAAGACCGCTGCTCCTCAGGCCTTGATGATGGACTTGCTGTCGCAGACTATGGAGCTGATCGTAGCATCCCAGCAAGTGCAGGTGCAGCCTCCCTCAGACTCAGAACCTGAGCTGTCGGGCGGTGCTGGGTCAGTCCAGTCGTCTGTTCACGCAGATGCAGTGGACCGAGATTCGCAACTGATTCTCTCGGATGGTGAAAGGGATAAGGAAGAGAATTACCCTTCCCTTTCGGAACAGCACATGGTTGCGATGGATTTCATCCATCAATACTACCCTGCATTTGTTCCGACGAATCAGAATGCTGTGACAACAAGAGAGAAACCGCAGGCGTCGTTGGACTCAGATTTATGCGGACAAAGGAAGAAGTTCTTTCTTTTCCGATTCAGTCTAGACAGGTGTCGCAGGTCTTCGGCCATGTAGACAATACCATATTCACCTCTAAAGTGCGAGGAAAAAAAGGCGGTTTCTTAACTACATCTTCCATAAACGTACCATTTCTTGGACCACGTTCATTTAAAACGGTTGGAGAAGATGTTCAGAGAGCTCTTCTGCATTTGGATGAGCAGGCTGGGGATCTAGATGTATCCTTGCCTGCATCATTTACTATTCGCTCAGACACAATTAAAACGGCAGTTTCCTCAAGTAGAGTGAATTTGGAAGCAATGTCTTACGCAGATCACCTTACCAGAGCTATGGCACAACGTCTCAACAGCAAGGAATTTGAGGACGTACCTCTCTTAGAGTTCTTTCCAGGGCAATTTTGTATACCACGTATAGCTCCGCCCTAAAAGTGGCTAATCTGGAGTTAATCAGACGTGATGCTGCCCTTGCATCGTCATCACTTATAGATGACAAGGTGAAAAGCTCTCTCCGGGTCGCTCCGGTCTCTGGACATACTATTTTTGACGACAAGCTTTCGCTATGAACAAGCTACTAGAAATCGTCAAGTGCTCTGCTATTGAAGCCGGCGTCTCAACAACCCGCTTCAGCAGACAAGAGTAAGGAGGACGTTCCAGATCTAAACGTCAAAAGTGAACTCCACACAAGGGTGCAAGAAACCCTCTTACTATTACTCTGGATGTCGTCAGTATAGTGACTCGGGAAAGGGATGTAAATCTGATCGAGAATATCGGTCAGACACCCCTAGGCCGGCGGGATGAGGTTCTTTGTGGGGAGGATGTAGTTTCTCCTCCCGTAAGCCTCGCAGGTCATACAGGTGATGTTGAAGACCTCTATTGCTTACCAGTTGGCGGAAGGGAATCAACCTTTGCGAGAAACTGAATAGCAGTCACAGAAGATCAGTGGGTGAGAAGTGTAGTCTCAGACGGTGGCCTACGTCTATCATTCCAAGCGGAACCCCCACTAACAAGATGTCCGTGTTGGACAAATCTTCCGTCGGATCCTTTCAAAAGAGAGTCTCCCCTAGCGGAGGTACAGGCTCTCTTATTAAAGAAGCAATAGAGTTTGTCGCGAATTAAGATTCTCAGGGGGGGGGGGGGGGGGCACGGTGGCTCAGTTGGTAGAGGTGCAGGCTGCAAGCCGAGAGGTCCTCGGTTCGAATCCCACCTGCGGCAACCGCGTTGTGTCCTTGGGCAAGACACCCCGATTGCCTACATGGGGGCACGATGACGCTGTGTACTGAGGCGTACTGCACGTCGATGGTGCACATGTCTTCAACCAGTCTAACCCAGCCTGTGCTGCGGTGCGGAGTTCAGAGTTACGATGTTGGAGAGCTGACAGCTGCTCGTCGTTGCTCGGTGGTTCTCTCCGGGTACTCCGGCTTCCTCCACCTGTAAAACTGTCACGGTCACGATTAGCCATTGTGCGTAAGTATGTGACCTTAAACACCAATAAATAAATAAATAAATAATAAGATTCTCAGGGTTTTTACAGTCACTTGTTCTGACCGGTATAGACTTGAGCAGGATAAACAAGCTTATCAGGGCTCCAAAATTCTATATGGAGACCATTCGGTCGGTAAGAGCGTTACATTCGAATGAACGACTATGCAGCAAGCATAGATCTATAGGATGCGTACTTTCATGTCCTGGTACATCCGGTATTCAGAAAGTACCTTTGGTTCACCATACAAGAGAAGGTTTATCAGTTCAGAGCAATGTGCTTTGGTCTGAACCTGGCTCCCTGGGCATTCACTCGAATAATGAACTCAGTAATGTCATACTTCCGAGCTCATTCGTTTGTGGTAACATTGGCTTACTTGGATGACATTCTGCAAAGATATGGCAACAGAATTATTCTTCAGATCGATGTTCAGAGTTTGCTTCTATCACTCCAATGTCTCGGTTTCATCGTTAACGAGAAAAAGTCGGATCTAGCTCCGTCCAAATCGTTCGCTCACTTGGTTATGAGCTTCGAGACTCACAGCAATCTGGTTTGTCTGCTGTTACCCAGAGTGAAATTAGTCAGTTGTTATGCTCGCTTTTGTCTACACTCAGACACATTAACAGCGAAGGAATTCATGCGAATGATGGGGTTGTGCGGAGTGGCTGAAGATCTTATTCCGATGGGCCGTCAACGCACCCCCCCCCCCCCCCCCCCCAATCAATATTCTTTACTCAGAACTGGAGTATGAAGATGCATTCGTTCGAAACCAGTATTGTTTTAATGGACCTAGTAAAACAAAGAGTCCAGATTTGGGCAGATCTTCAGTGATTAACTCAGGGAGTTTCACCTTCAACTGCCGGATCCGATTTCACGATTATGACGGATCCGAGTCAAACGGGTTGGGGCGCAACCCTAGGTCCCGCAGACTTGAAGTGTCGGTGTCTTTGGGACCCTCGGTTCCAAGAGAAGCACATAAACATCAAAGAGATGATGTCAGTATGACTAGCTCTTCAACATTGGATTCACATAATAGCGAATGCCCATGTTCAGATTTTCTCGGACAATTCGACAATAGTAGCTTACATCAGGAACCAAGGAGGCACTCATTCAATTCCTTTATGCGAATTAACGGAGAAGGGATTCTCCTATATGTCATGAATCATCAAGTTGATCTTTCTGTCCGTCATATATCGGGTCGTCTGAATGTACTAGCAGACTCGCTCTCTCAGAAAGGTCGCCTGTTGCCATCGGAGTGGATTTTCAACAAGTGACAATATTCAGGCAGATTTGCTACCAGTGGGATCGGCCCATTATAGATTTGTTTGCGACACACTGGAACAATCAGTTACCGACATTTGTATCGCCAATCCCAGATCATCGAGCGTACACAGTAGACGCTCTGTTGATCTCATGGCATGGAATGATAGGATATGCGTATCCTCCAACTCCGTTGATTCAGCAGATTCTGTTAAGATCAAACAGTCTCGGTGCGAAATCCTGCTAGTAGCACCTCTGTCGTTACAGAAACCTTGGATCAATCTTCTCAGGTGTCTGTTATGGGACGTTCCCCGGAAGCTTCCACCACGAAAGGACCTTCTTTATCAGGGGAAGTATTTGTTCTTCACGTCCTTCTCCGCCCTTAGTGGCATTATGGAGTCGGTTAGACGAGAGGGAGCCTTGCTGTCCCTATTTTATTTGATGACTTAACACAAGAACGATTAAAGTAATGCGGGTGAGGGGAGTTTGATATGATTTTGATTCCTCGTTTCGAATCCCACCTGCGGCATCTGCGTTGTGTCCTTGGGCAAGACACTTCACCCCCATTGACCACGTTGGGGGCCACGGTGACGCTGTGTACTAAATCATACTGCACGTCGATGGTGCACATGACTTCAAACAATGCTAACCCTGCTTGTGTGGAGTTAGTATGTTGGGGAGCTGCCAGTTGCTGTGGTTCTCTCCGGGTACTCTGGCTTCCTCCGCCCGTAAAACTGTCGTGGTCATGATTAGCCATTGTGCTGAAATATGTGACCTTAAACACCAATAAATAATAAATATAACTCTCTGTACACTGATGTCCAAATATCAAACTTTCAAGCTGGAAATTACATAATGCAACTAGGAAATTGATAAATTCACTTATGTTTGACAGAGCACATAGTTGCATTGTGGGAAAATTTCAACTGGAAAGTTATTATTTTGATATCAGTGCTGAGTGCCATTAAACTCTTATTTAAAAAACAGTCAAGCACTGCCATCCAATAACATTCTGGATGTATCCCTAGGTATATGCAGTAATATTCTTGTGCAGAACATGAATCCTAATTTCTGGTCATCTATTTACATTCTGAATACTAAACATAAAATACGGCTTCTGTAGTATTTAACTGACAAATTTGGAAAAAAGAATTGATACTGTAATATTGTAAATGTGTTTGTTCCTTGGATATAGTTAGGCATTTTTTGTCAGGTTTGGGATCAAGTGATAAATAGAATCTTCAATTTTCCCAGTTTATAGTGAAATTTGCAATATTAACACTTCTAATAAATTAGGCCTGGAACTCACCAAAAGCCTGATCGACACCTAATTTACTGAATTCTGTCTCGAAACTAGGAACTTATTGGTGATCCTCCATTTATTCATAATTTAAAGTAATATTCACAACTAACTTAGTGCTATCAGCAGTGGTAATATGCTCCTATTAATTATTTGTGTACTATTTTTGCTCTATTATCATATTGATGATTAACTCTTGTTATTAACAGGTAGAGCACTTAATTATTTTTGTTCAACAAAATTTGTTAACATGTCTTTGCGTCATTACAATTTATGGGAGAATGCCTTTAGGCTAGTGTTAAAACAACTAATCAACTAATCGACGCCGGCGTGATTTTTGTCAAAAGTCGACGATAAAATCTGTAGTCGACTAATCGGTACGTTTTTTAGGCAGGGTGTGTGTTAAGACAGATAACCTAACATATTGAAACAATGTAACTATACTGCATTGGTTTTACGTTTGTCTTCTAAACAAGAGTGTCAGCTATTCTACGATACGATTCCACATGCACAGTTCACTGTAGGCCTCGTGCTGCGCTCATGATCATCTTCCTAACTCAAGTAAATTTCAATTTCACAAGCATGTACCGCCCACCCCTCTCCTTATCGAATACATAAACGACAATACTCACACAAAAATTTATTTTCAAAAATGGCTTCAAAAGGTTCACATCAGCGACAGCACACTTTGGAGTTCGTCACTTCAGAATGTCAAGTAGTCCAATAATATTTGCCTGCGAGTGAGCTCCTTATTTATTATTTTATATAAAAAAAAGTAATAAATGAGGAGCACAATGGGAGGCTAATATTATTGGACTAAATGCAAACATCCAATAGGGTTGCAGGGTACGAAACGCCAAAGTACAGAACGACTGGTAGTCCAGGGGCCAGTAATAACCATAAAGATGTGTATAAATGGCTAGGTACCAAATGACCAGGCTATGAAATGCCCTTTATCTGAAGTGCATACTCTACGGTTATTTCCATTGTCAAGTGAGCATAATAGCACAGCAAGAAATCATGGCTGAAGTCGGGACGCCACGCCATTTGAAACATTACTCATCAGTTTAATGGCCGATTTCAAAATTTGTTTTTGTTAAATTCGTTCAGTGAAACCACGTCAAGGCAAACCTATTTTAAAACAAAGTTTTATTGATGCCGTTAAGTGTTTCATGCAGAAGATCACAGAGTCTATCAGCAGGTATCTTTATAATAGGCCTATAGAAGAGTTATAGTTTTATAATGATACAGCATGTTGCCTATTAGTCGACTTCAACTCGATTTTCGGCGGGCGACTAGTCGACTCCAAAATTCAGAAGTCATTTCAACACTACTTTAGGCATTCTCCCATAAATTGTAACAAGGCTCATCCATCCATATTTCCTTTAAAAAATGATATGACTCACATCCACAGAATCTGAAGCCTCTAAGTTGTGGCACCTGCACTTCAGAATAAAGCCAAATATTGGCTTCCAGCACTCGACTAATTAATGTTTATTGTGATGACTTGATTTGGTTTTGACAGTTTTATTGTCCTTTTTAGCTGGAGCAATGCGAGGTTGAAATTTGTGATGAGATATATGAAGTTTACACAAGTCTGCTGAGTACTAAAGAAGATGAAGATGATTCACTTTGCTACAAAACATATACACTTGTAAGAACCAATAAATTTAACTTTTTACGTGGCATACTGGAATCCACCCAATTATTTACAAAGAAAACACCACAGGGCCACATCCAGGGATAATTTGGGGACACCTGTCCATATATGTCATAGGCATAACCGAAGGCTGTAGACAGTAGAGATGGAAACTGAAAGTAGGATACTGTACTGAACGCAACGTTTTTCAAAGAGACAAAAGTTGAAATTACCGTAATGCCTCCACATGCTTTACCCATACTTGTTCTATGCGTTTTTTTTTTTATCAGAATGCAATTGCCTCGGGCGTATATTTTTATACCACAACCAATGGCCCAGACTAGCTGGTGCAAACTCGATAAAATCCAGGGCCAAACACAAATTTTGAACCCCCCAACCCCCCATATTTGCATACAAAACCAGAAAATTGAAGTCCTATCTTGTCCTCCATACTTTTGTTTACTGCACATGTGCCATAACCAGGAAGGTACCGAAATTGGCGCAAAGCATCGTTCTTTGTTTGGCCCTAAGTCAGTAAACATTTTGCTGACATCTGTCCTTTTAATCTCCTTTTTGAGGATGTCAGACACAAATCAATGAGGATTCAAGGCTATAAATGGATGATGGAAGTGAACAACGATGGTTTGAGATGTTCAGGGCTGTAACTTTACAATAATTATAAACATTATTTTATGTTTCCCATTTTTAGCTCAACTTTGGCAAAGCCAAATTTGAGCTTATGCCATGGCCTGTCGTCTGTCCGTCTGTCCGTCAACAATTGAATATGGCTCGGGCTACTTGAGCACAGTCTACAGGTCATGTTTATGAAGGGATTTCATTGTAACTTCGTAGGATTACTCCAGATGATGCCCAGATGAGAATGTCCCCTTTTGGTTGCGATCATTCAACCATGATGGCTGCCTGAGCCCAAAGCCCAAAAACCTTTAGCACAGTCTACAGGTCATATTTATGAAGGGATTTCATTATAACTTGGTAGGTTGACTTCATATAATGTCTAGATGAGAACGTCCCCTTTGGATGCAATTGGGAAACTGACGGCTACAGGGACCCAAAGCCCGAAAACCTTTAGCACAGTCTACAGGCCATATTTATGAAGGAATTTCAATGTAACTTGATAGGATGACTCGTTTTGGAATAATTTCACTGTAACTTGGTAACTTTCGTTGATATACGTTAACTGTGAGGGCCACATACATTAACTGTGAGGTCATATTAACCCACCCATCAGCTCTTTAGTACAGTGTACACCTCATATTATTTTTATCAAAAACATAGCATACAGGAAACAGAAATGAACATATTCCCAATTATCACAATTCTTGTCTTATTTCATAATCCTTTCATAAACATTGAACATTATTCTTTTCATCAAACACAACACACAAGCTACAGTGTCATTGACACTTTAATTTTTTTATGTCAGCATGCTTTTCAGGGATAGTAATATTTTATTCAACCCTTTCCATGCTTAATTACTTGAATTTTGGACTTTTGTGTACAAGTTTTTGACTTTTCTGTGCAGGTTTTTGACTTTTGTGTACAGGTTTTGAAATTTTGTCTTCAAGTGGAGTTTTACCTTACTGGCATATTGCCATGGTGGTTACCTTAACATTCCAGGGTATTTTTCTCAATTTTAACCCTTAGAAACAAATGTGATACTTTTTCTTACTTTTATGTGCAGGTTTTCAGGTTTGTCTTTCTTTTCTTCCAAGTGGCGACTTACCTTGTAGCATATTGCCATGGTTCCTATTTTATGTTAGGATGCTTCTTGGAGCTAGTATTATATTATTTAACCCTTTAGCTGCTTATTTACTTTAATTTTGGACTTTTGTGTGCAGGTTTTTGACTTTTGTGTGCAGGTTTTTGACTTTTGTGTACAGGTTTTGATATTTTTTTTAAGTGGAGTTTTACCTCACTGGCATATTTCCATGTCGGTTACTGTAACATTTTCAGGGTATTTTTCTAAATTTCAACCCTTTGAGACAAATGTGTTACTTTTTTGACTTTTATATGCAGGTTTTGAGGTTTTTCTTTCTTTTCTTCCAAGTGGATACTTTTATGCCCCCCGACTTGGGTCGGGTGGCATATAATGATTGAAGTGTGTCCGTGTGTGTGTCTGAGCCAATAACTCGAAAACTGTTAGGGCCACAGTCATCAAACTTCACACAATTATAAAGGACCATGGGAGAATATGTCACACACCATAGCCGGGTTCGTACCTTCAAGGTCAAGGTCACATTTCAAGGTCACACTAATAATCGGTCAATATTCGTGTCTCAGCCATAACTTGGAAACGAATCATAGTACAATTGTTAAACTTTTTACAAATGTTAAGGACAGTCAGAAGGTGTGTTTCTTATAATAGTTTCTGCCGCATCTGCAAGGTGAAGGTCACAAGAGGGGGGGGGGGGGCATGTGTTACCTTATTGACATTCTTCTTGTTTTCAGGTAGAGTTTCACCTTACTGGCATATTGCCATGGTGGTTACTGTGACATCAGGGTATTTTTCTCAATTTTAACCTATTGAAACCAATGTGATACTTTTTTTTTTTACTTTTATGTGTAGGTTTTGAGGTTTTGTTTTCTTTTCTTCAAAGTGGAGACTCACCTTGTAGCATATTGCTATGGTTCCTGTTTTATGTTAGCATGCTTCTTGGGGCTATTATTATATTATTTAACCCTTTAGCTGCTTATTTACTTTAATTTTGGACTTTTGTGTGCAGGTTTTGGACTTCTTTTTTTTTTTACTCCAGCCACCCCTTTACATTGGCCACCTGCTGGTGAACCACGGGGTACTGATACCCCCTCTAGTTGAAGATGCCAGACACAAATCTATGATGGTTTCATGGATTCAACATTGTAGCAGGATGTTGGAAGTGATTTTGGATGTTCAGGGCTGTAACTTTATAATTTTTATGTAAAATTATTCATGTTTCCCATTTTCGAGATATGCTTCTTAACGTCATCATTATTACACTCCACTGTTGTTTTGCTAGTGTTACTTCCCTTTCATCTCCTGAACCCTCCTGATATACTCCGAAGCTCTGTCAGCATTTTCATTGAGAATTTTTTATTAAAATTCTTGGGAGTTTAACTTGTTTTACGGAATGGGTATTCCGTTTATCCCCTGTGTTTACATCCTGCTCATTTACTGTTCAGGACGTTTTGTATTCTTGCATATTCTACCAGATGTATTGTTTTTTCTTCCTACGAAGATCTAGCTTTGCATCAGGTGATTGTTGATCAGTTACTGACTTTGGGCCTCTGTTGTGCCTATTGTTGGTTAGTTTCCGGTTTTTCCTCTTGACATTGTTGTCTGTTCAATAACATTTTGGATACATATTGATTCAGTGTTTCGTTAAAAACAGTTATTGTTTTTTCTATTATGATACATATTATATCTTATTCCAGTAGTTTAGCTTTAATTAGGTAGTGCTTGTCCACACTTAGGCTCTATCAGGATGCACTTGGGCACATGAGGTTCCCTTGGGGTACTTGGGCTTCATTCAAAATTTTTAAAAAAAATTTATTTTATTTGTTTCGAAAATGTTTGAGATTGTCTATGTTATCTATACTTGCCATGTTTATTCTGTATTATTATTGGGAGTGGAGTGGACTTATGATTTTGACTTCATTATTATTGTATCTACCGTACTGACGTGGGAATAAGCCCATATTCAGGATTAAGCCCACCCCCCTATTTTCAAAAAAACCATTTCAAGGTGCCCTCTTCATGAATAAGCCCACTCCCCTACTTCTGAAAATCAAAGAAATGCCCTTACCAGAATGGAGAAAAAGAAAAATACATGGATTGTCATTTTTTTCGTGTGTCATTTTTCTATGTTATTGCCACTTTCTTTGTTCAATCTGTACATTTTTGGTGAGAAAATATTCATTCTTATTATCTTTTGACAGGTTTTATTGTACAATAAAAATTACTCAATGCTAACAATACATATCGTTTTGTTTTTATTCTGTCTCAATTAATGTGCCATTGAAAAACAAAAAACAGGAATCAGACAACTGTTGGCATGCGCAGTTGAATTTATGGTCTATTTCGAAAATAGCCATTGTTTTTGTATTTTTTCCTAATCAACTGACAAAAAACCTTTTGTGAGTAAATTATTTTAAAAGGCTGTTTTGTTCTGGAGATTATCCCATGTTACACAACATGCTGAAGTTTATAGAAATATCCGTTGTGAAAACAACAAATTGCGACGACAAGAGTCGGTTATCTAATGAAGTCCCCAGAGCCATGAGCATTTGTTTACATTAGGTTTTAATTAATTGTCACTTGAGTATCAACGCAAGCGCAATTGAAAAGGTTTCAGCTGCCTGGTGTGATGAAGCTACACGAATTCTATTCAACCTGTTCTATATAAAAGGTAGATGGAATATCATCGAGTCAGTTTCATTTCTGTCAAATCATTCTTCAAGTCGTATTACCTCAGTTAAAAATGGACAACAGTCAAACAACCACCTCTGGAATTCGTACCCAATATACGATGGAAACAAAAATAAAAGTTGTCGACTGGCTCAGAAAGAACGGAAGAAATCAGCAGAAAACTGCCAAACATTTTAACATTGACAGGAAGCAGGTTAGACTATGGGATCATGACTACGACAAACTAAAACTGAACACTGGCATGGCGGGGGTTCTTCTGAGGTGCAGTTCGTAGAATTAAGTACTTAGATGCAACTTTCTGATGTAAAACTGAACAGTTATGGAAAAGATTTGAAAAGAAAATCTTTAAACCCTGGAATGGAACCAATATCTGTGGAAGTCGACCAGAATGTGTTTGATTGGTTGTGTGAACAATGAGAAGAAGGGAGACCTGTGACTAATTTTATGTTACAGTCCAGAGCAAGGGAATATGCCGGAAAAGTACATCTTGCTGGCTTCAAAGCATCCAATGGCTGGCTTGTTCGCTGGAAAAAGAGATTCAGTCTGGGTATTCGAAAGGGCACAAATGATTCACAAAAGGTGTCGACAGATTTCAAAGAGAAAACTGAGACTTTCCACTGTAATATCAAAAACCTTAGGACAAAAAATGACACCTTCTACAATATATCCAACATGGACCAAACAATGGTACGGTTCGACAGTGTTCCAAATTACACTAACACAGTGAAGGGTGAAAAGACTGTACTTATTGCAAATACAGGGGCGTCCAAAAAAGGCTGTACTGTGGCTCTGGTTGCCAATGCAAATGGACAAAAGCTTCTAGCCTATGTTATTTTCAAAGAGCGGAATGGAATATTAGCTCTCAAAGTGTTGGAAAGTTTAACCATTCCAAAAAATGTGAAAATATCATCCACACAAAATGGCTGGATGACAGCAGAAGTAGTACAAAAATGGATCCGAAAAGTTTGGGGGCAAAATTCAGATGATGTTCGGAGATTGATTGTGTTGGACTCATACAATCCTCACTACTGTTAGGGAACAACAGAAATGTTTGCACGTCAAGACACAGATGTTGTTTTGGTACCCGGGGGCTGCACACCTTTAGTGCAGCCTATGGATACTCACGTGAATCGAGTATTCAAAATCAAACTCAGGGAACAGTGGACCTCTTGGTTGAGGTCAAGGCAAAGAGAAATGTACGGGGAAACTACAGGTTGACTGTGTTTCGGGAGTCTTATTTCCTGAGGATGGTGGGGAGGATGATGAAGATGTTGACTTTGACAGTTTCGACTCCCCAAATGTTGAGTTGTGAGCTATTCCATGCATGTACATTGATTCATTTTGTTCCATTTTCCATTTACAACTTCAAATTGTATTGTTCATAAGTACTGGTCCCAATACCATTCCATGGGGACTCCACCGGTAATTGAAATAATGCCTGTTCACAAATATTCTTTTTTTATTATGTATTGAAAATCACCGCTGGTAATTTTCAACACTTGATAAAAAAATATTCATAGGGGGATCTACTGGTAATTTTCAACCCTTGATAAAAAAAATAATATTTGTAAACAGTAACTCCCCCATCCTTCCGCAGTGGAATAATGCCTGTTCACAAATATTATTTTTTATCATGTATTGAAAATCACCGCTGGTAGTTTTCAACACTTGATAAAAAAAATAATATTTGTAAACAGCCTCTCCCCCCCCCCCCCTCCTACCGTAATAATGCCAAGCCTCTACACGAAATTAAATTATTTTGTTTGTACGGTCTGTTTTCAATGATTTCTCAACTTCAAATTGTAATTAGATTTTTTTTAATCACACGATTAGGGCTCCATACATTGATATAATTTTGCTGTTTCTGTATCTTACAGTTAATATATTTTGTCAGATACGATATTGATGTTGCTTTTGCTGATTTGGTCTTGTAAATAAATATATTTTGTCACTTTCTTAATTAGTCTTCTGTTTTCACTGATTGTCCACTCAATAATTCAACCAGCTTCGTCACACATGCACTCGTATTACCGGTAACAGATTTTTACATTTTCAATCATTGGCAAATTCTGATAGTACGACGAGTGCATGTGCTTCGTCAGGCTTGGGTCTTCTTCCTCGCTCCAAAAAACCTTGGGACAAAACGTCCCAGTCCAGCATGCCTTTATGAAAGAAACGTCTTTAAAAACAGACTATAATAGACTCGTTTTCGAAATGCTACTTTCGATTTCCATGACTTTTCCATCAACAACGTGGGAATTCACGCTCACAATTCTCGGAACTCATTTCAATAAAAACAAGACGGAAAAATTAAGTAGGATAGTTTTTGGTATGTTAACACATTCTTTATTCAATACAATTTACAAACCATTTCAATTTCACACACACAAAACAAAATATGAAGTGGCATGATAAAATGGACAGTGGGAAACTACTCTCCAATAACAGTGTTGCAAATGGCCGTCTCAAACTTTTCCCTGCTTCTGCAAACTGCCTTACCCGAAAATAAGCCCACCCATATCTTTTTTGCTTTTTTACTGCCCGCACCCCCTGGGCTTATTCCCGCGTCAGTACGGTATTATAATAATTTGGTACCTAGTGTAAGTCCAGGAAGTCTGTCTCGAATTTACATGCTTGTTGTCTGCCGGTAGTTGCAGCACTCCTTCAATATTTGTACTATGGGATGCGAACGTTGGAATCCGGTATCGAACATTGTGGTGGGTGGTGAAGTTCTGATGTTCCTTACCTTATTCCTTACCTTGAGCGACTAATGTTGTAAGTCTCCATTTAGTCAGCTTTCAAAGTCGCAAGTTTCACTGGGATATCTGTCTTCACAGGATGAAGACTTATTAGCTGCGCTAGCTAATCTGAGACTGCTGTCTCTTTGGAATTAGAGCCGTTAAAAGGAAAGAGTATGTTGTTTCCTTCTTGGTGTTGTATTCTTAGGCATCTGGGACTTTTAGTCCTTTTGTTGATGCCTTATAAGAATCAAGTGCGGCCCTTTTTCCCTTAACTTGAGCGACAAACGTTGTAAGTCTCCATCTAGTGAGCTTTCTAAAGTCGCAAAAATTACACCGAGATATCTGTCTTCACGGAGATGAAGTCTTCTAAGCTTCCTTAGAATAGAACCGCTAAAGGAAAGAGTCAGTTTTTAGCTCAACTTTCGTGAAGCCAAATTTGAGCTTATGCCATGGCCAGTCGTCCGTCTGTCTGTCAACAATTCAATACGGCTCGGGCTAGAGGCTGTATTTATGAACCGATCTTTACGAAAATTCTTGGGTACCTTTGTTATGACCGTGGGACGAGAACAAGTGTTTTTGGGTCCGATCCGAAATTCAAGTTGGCCGCTGGTGGCCATTTTGTACAGACTTAGATGAAATCAGATTTTTGTGCAGAACTTCCATATGAAAGTGCTGATTTGAATAATTTTTTGTATGAATGTTTAGTACCATGGGATACATCACATATAATACGGGTTTTTTTCTCGTACGTAAATTATGCAAATAGGCTAACTTTGATGTATTTAGTGTTACTTTCAGCACTGTAAGTGCAAATGCCAATACGGCTCGGGCTAGAGGCCGTATTTATAAACCGATCTTTACGAAACTTCTTGGGTACCTTTGGTATCACCGTGGGACGAGAACGAGTGTTTTTGGGTGCGGTCCGAAATTCAAGATGGCCGATGGCAGCCATTTTGTACAAAATTAGGTGTAGTCAGATTTTTGCACAGAACTTCCATATGAAAGCGCTGATTTGAAAACTTTTTTGTGTGAATGTTTAGTACCATGGGATACATCACATATAATACGGGTTTTTTTTCTCGTGCAGAAATTATGCAAATTAGATGAACTTTGATTTTTTCAGTGCTACTTACACACAGTAAGTACACATGTCAATACGGCTCGGGCTAGAGGCTGTATTTATGAACTGATCTTCACAAAACTTCTTGGGTACCTCTGTTATCACTTTGGGACGAGAACGGGTGTTTCTGAGTGCGGTCCAAAATTCAAGATGGCAGCCAGTGGCCATTTTGTACCGAAATTAGGTCTAATCAGTTTTTTGTACACAACTTCTATACAGCCCAGGCTAGAGGCCTTATTTATGAACCAATCTTTACGAAACTTCTTGGGTACCTTTGTTATCACCGTGGGATGAGAACGGGTGTTTTTGGGTGTGGTCCGAAATTCAAGATGGCCACCAGCAGCCATTTTGTACCAAAATTAGTGCAATCAGTCTTTTGTACAGAACTTCTGTATGAAAGTTCAGATTTGAATAAATTTTTGTATGAATGTTTAGTAAAATGGAATACATCACATATAATACGGGGTTTTTTCTTGTGCAGAAATTATGCAAATTAGATGAATTTTGATTTATTAAGTGCTACTTATACACTGTAAGTGCACATGTCAATACGGCTTGGGCTAGAGGCTGTATTTATGAACCGATCTTCACGAAACTTCTTGGGTACCTTTGTTATCACCTTGGGACGAGAACAAGTGTTTCTAAGTGCGGTCCAAAATTCAAGATGGCTGCCAGTGGCCATTTTGTACCGAAATTAGGTCCAATCAGTTTTTTGTCACAACTTCTATACAGCTCGTATTTATGAACTGATCTTCACGAAACTTCTTGGGTACCTTTGTTTTCACCTTGGGGTTTTGGGGTGCCTTTGTTATCACTGTGCTATGAGAACAAATATTTTGGGGTTCAGTCAGACCCACTCTGGGACTAAGATTTCTTTTCTAGTTTAGCATCTGACTGTCACCCACCTTTACAATACTTTACCTATACATTTGTTACAGGCTACGGTCAGTATTTATGTACAGACCATTACAATACTTTAGATGTACCTTTGTTATCAGGTCATTACCTAGATGTTTGTCATTGCTGTGTCACATACTGTACATGTACATGTCTTGACAAGTTGAGCTACAGTGTCACTGACACTTTCATTTCTCTCTTTGTGTTGTTTTTCTTAGTATCACAGACTTAGTCTTATTGTTGACACTATAGTAGGCTAGCTAGAATTATGAGCGGTGTTTTTTCCCTATCATTAGCGGCTAGCATTGTAAGTCTCCTTTAGTGAGCTTCTAGGGCCTCAGTTAACAGCCATTTAATTGTCTTCATGAATAGGAAGACCTTTAGCTGTTTCAGCCAGACTGAGACCACTGTCTTCTCAGACAAGGTACCCTTAGAAGAGAAGAGTTTGTTCTCTCCTTAGCGGTATTGTTTTTGTGTTAGTTGTCTGAAGCTCCTAGACCTATTGATGACGCCATATTAACCTAGTGTGATTAATGAGTGTTCTTTCGAATGCTCATTGTTAACTCCTTTTCAGGAATATATTTCCTGCTATTATCGGATTGAGGTGCAAGGAGTTCATCTAGGTTTTTCTGATCGGGTGCCGGAACATAGTTTTTTCGTCTCCTGCTTCATTTTTATCCAAATGATTGTTGTGGATTATATTTCCACTCGATAGATTGGATATTATGTCTATAGGGTGTATTAATTGGCGCCATGGTTTACTGTCTTGTTTTCAAGGGATATGTCAACGCTGTTGGGTATATTCCTTGCAATAGTGCCATGTTCATCACATCCCCCTCCAGCCTTAGTGGCATTATGGAGTCGGTCAGACATGAGGGAGCCCTACAGTTTCTATACTATTCTAGATAACTAACACTAAAGTCACGCTGGGTTGATGTGATTATGCTTGCTTTGGCTTACTATAAGCTTTTTAGCTGTATTACTCTTTATTGAGAATAGCAGCAGTAGTATAGCTTTCGGAATGTTAATGGGGGGGGGGGGGGGCCTGGGTTGATATGATTTATTTGTCGAATAACGCTCAGAGTTGTCTGCTTTTGTTACCACATATGAGTTTATTCCTCAGGTTAATCGCATTAACGTTGTTTTATTTCTTCAGTTTCCTGGTTAGATTTTGTATCGCTGGGTCACGCCATTGATACAAGCTGTATTCAGACGAGGGTGCAGACGGGATTCTGTTGATTGCGTGTATAATATGTATATATTAGGCAGACGTGTTATTGAATGGATTCTCTTAAATTCTTGCTCTGCATTAGTATAGAGCTTATGAGAATTTGGGGCTAGTTGGATCAGTTATGGAGTTTCCAACAGGCCGTCTATGCATACATTCTCTATATTTTTATACTGTACCAATGACCCAGACTTAGCTGGTGCAAACTCATTAAATTCAGGGCCAAACCAAATTTTGCACCCCCCAATCCCCAAAATTTGCATCAAAAACCAAAAAATTGATGTCCTGGTAGGTCCTCCACACTTTTACTGTACTGCACATGCGCAGTGTCAAGGAGGTCTCGAAATTCCCGCCAAAATGTCATTCTTTGTTTGTCCCTGTAAACAGTGTCACAACACTGATATTTGTGCTGTAAATCTCAGTTTTAATGATGCCAGACACATAATTATGAGAGAAATGGTGGATAGGAAGTGCATTTAGGATGAGGAGAGGAGAAAAACAGTGGTTTCCAATGTTCAGGGCTGTAACTTAAAATTTTTTTTATAAAAATTTATTCATGTTGCCTATTTTCGAGGCATAGCTCTGCTGTTGTCATTCTTGCCATGAATGTTCCATCGTTTGTTCAGTGTTTCCTCTCTCCCTTTCCTTCATTCCCCCCTTGCCATTCTCCCATGCTTTTGGCTTATTTTTGTAATTTTTATTACTAAAAATTTTTGGTAGTTTTGGCTGGTAACAGAATTTTTTTTTCTGTTCTGTCCCCATGTTTATGTCCTCACCCAAGGGGTTGTTTAGGCATTTAGGTCTGCATCTACCATCTGATGCTCTGCAGTCTCTTCTGGGGAAGGCCTCTGTTTAGCATCAGATAGTGTTTAAATTGGACACTGATTACTGGGCCATGTTTACCAGTGCCTGGAGTCATTTTTCTGGTTTGTTTACTCAGTTTGCTTATGTTGACAACGGTTACTTCTGATAAGTGATTCCTTGTCTTCTGCATTGATTATTCATATTAAGATACATTAATATTGTCCGTAAGTGTTGCATTAATTTTTTCAGAATGATTTAAAATTTTTGTCCACACTTAGGCTTTTTTGGGATCCATTTGGGCTCTGGGTTCCCTTTGGGAACTTGGGCTCTTCTGAAAAAAATTTTTTTCAAAAATTTTTTTCTTTTTGAATTGTTTTTTCATGTTATTGTAATGGATTTTATATTATGTATCTTTGTTTGCAAGGTTTATTGCTGGTACTGTGATTGATTATTTTTACAATGAAAGATTATTGTTCAAATTGTAATGGAAAGAAATCTTCCTCTGATTCTCATGATTTCTGCATTAATTGTAGTCAGTGTACCCGCACTAAGCCTTGTTCTATATGTTCCAAATGAGATGACAAATGTTGGACACGTGTGTCACGGTATATTGTTAGCGGGGAGCAGGACATGCCATCCTCTCTCCGCAAGGTCACTCAAGTTTTTCACTCTCTTTTTCAGAGGAACAAGAACTGGGTGATGTTTCTGTGATGTCGTCTTCCAGTGCACGTCCGTCGTCACAATCCAGAGAAGAGCTAACGGCAAAAGTGCTCATGGATATACGGCAATTGCCTAAGAGGATCGACGGTGTTGGCGTCTACGTCCGCTAGCACGCCCGGTGTCACGTCCATTTACCGAATGCTACAGCACACGGGTTCGTCCGTTGCGGTCCAGGAAAGAATTAAGCGTGTTGCGAGCACTATAAACATTCCTCAGGCACTCCCAGTGACGACGGATCTTGGTTTAGGATGGAAGAAGCCTTTGGGTTCGGTTCCTAGCTCGTCCAGCTCCGCACGGGCTGCGAGCGAGAGAGGTCTCTCTCTTGTACAACAACATCGCGGTCTGGATGTTGTCATACAAAATGTTCCTCAGTCGGAGCTTACGTCCACCCCTCGGGACGCTCCGGTGTATAAACAGTCCGGAGAGGCTGTTTCAAGGGCTTCTTCCTCCTCATGTCAGCGCACTCGACCGCACCTTGGCTACGTGACCGCCGATATCCAGCCGGCATCACCTTCCAGAGATTCCTCGACAGCCAGGTCACGCCATCCGGTAGCCAGGGATTCGAGGCCACCTTCTTCTGGACGTTTGCATAAGAGAGGTATGCAGGAGACAACATCCACGGAGCTTCCTGTGGCTAAATCACGTAAGACCGCAGCTCTGCAGGCCTCGTTAACAGACGTGCTATCGCAGATAGCACAAATCATAGCAGCATCCCATCATCTGGCAGAAGCCCTATCAGAGCAGGAAGAATCTGATGATGCTGGGTCGGTACGTTTCGCAGCTGGATCGGGAGCGGATGACCGAGATATCCAGGAGGTCAGTCAGGATGGCGAAAGGGATATGGATGAATTGGAGTTCTCCCTTTCGGAACAACACAAAATCGCCGTCGAGTTAATCCGGCATTTTCTTCTTCCTGATGTTGTTCTAGCGGACCAGGATGCTGCTCAGCCTGATAGGAGGCTTATAGCACCACTGGACACCAATTTTTTTAATCGGTTTAGGGACACCATCCCAGAGTTTCCGTCTCAGTCCAGGAATGTCTCACTGGCATTTGAACTTTTAAACGACGCTATCAATAAACTTGCCGGTAAATCGGGCAAGTCAGCTTTCCTATCGGCTAATGCTCTGAATCTGCCTTTCATTAATGCCAGGAATAGATTTGAAACGGCAGGACAGGGCGTTCAGAGAGTTCCTCTGCGTCTAGACGACCAGGCTGAAGATCTGGAATTATCCATGCCGTCGTCTATGTCTATTCATAGCTTTATCTTGGAAACTACAATATCTTCGAATAGAGAAAATTTAGACGCACTCTAGTACGCAGATCACCTTACCAGAGCATTATTGTTACACCTTGAAGGGCAAGAATTTCTGGACGTACAAACGTCTCTGAGAGTTCTGTCAAGGGCTATTGCCTATTCTACATATAACTCTGCCCTTTCAGTGGCTAATCTGGAGTTGGTTAGACGTGACGGAACCCTAGCTACATCCACAAGAGTGGATAGTAAGGTGAAAAACTCTCTTAGAGTCGCTCCGGTCTTCCGGAGAGCTTCTCTTTGACGGCAAGCTTTCTTCTATTTACGATAATTTAACTAAGAAAGCTTCAGACTCTCTGCTTTTTAAGTCCACTTCTAGTAAGTCGGAACCAGCAGAAAAAAGTAGGCCTAGATCTTCTGGGACGAGCACGTCCAGGGGAAGTTCCTTTAGAGGTGCGTATGTGCCCTCTAGGCCTTATTCTCGAGACCGTCAAGGCAGTGACTCTAGCAGGGGCCGTAATAGGTCAGATGCCCCTAGGTCGACAGCGCGAGGTGCGGGTCGGGGAGGACATGGTTTCTCCTTCAGCAAGCCTCGCAGGTCCAGGAAGTGATGGTGTAGACCTCTGTCGCGTTCCTGTGGGCGGAGGTTGTCGAGTTATTTACAAAATTGGGAATTGATTACGGAGGACCCTTGGGTTCGAAGGGTAATTGCGGAAGGACTGAAACTGTCTTTCAAAGGAAAGCCTCCGTTAACTCGAAGTCCAAGATGGACTCAACTTCCGTCAAATATTCTAAAAAGAGACGCTCTTCTTTCAGAAGTGCAGTCTCTTTTACTGAAGAACGCGATAGAGGTCGTAGAAAACCAGGAATCTCCAGGTTTCTACAGCCATCTGTTTCTGGTTCCCAAACCAGATGGCTCGTTCCGTCCAGTAATAGATTTAAGTTGGATAAACAAGCTGATTGTGGCTCTAAAATTTTATATGGAGACCATTCGATCGGTCAGAATGAGCATTTGAGTGAACGACTATGCTACGAGCATAGATCTCAAGGATGCATACTTTCACATCATGGTGCATCCGGCGTTCAGAAAGTATCTTCGGTTCGCTGTCCTAGGGCTGGTATATCAGTTCCGTGCGATGTGCTTCGGTCTGAATCTGGCGTCCTGGGCTTTCACTCGGATAATGAACTCGGTCATGACTTACTTCTGAGCTCATTCGTCTGTTTTAACGTCGGCCTACCTGGACGATATTCTTCAGAGGTACAGCAACGAGTTAACGCTTCAGAACGCTGTGCAGAATCTTCTACTATTGATTCGACGTCTCGGTTTTATAGTAAACGAACAGAAGTCGGATCTGTTGCCATCCAAGTCATTCACCCACCTGGGGATGAGCTTCGAGACGCACAACAATCTCGTTCGTCTGCCGTTAACCATAGTCAGTCGTTATGCTCACTATTGTCTAAACTCAGAGAAGGTTACAGCGAGAGAATTCATGAGACTGATAGGTCTGTGCGGAGCTGCCGCGGATCTCATTCCAATGGGGCTGGCTACGCACTCGTCCTCTCCAAATCTTTTTGACTCAGAATTGGAAAGTGAAGACTCAATTGCTTGATGCAGACATCCTCTTGTCAGACCTAGTCAAACAAGAGATTCAGACTTGGGCAGACATTCAGTGGTTAACTCAGGGAGTTCCACTGCAATTGCCGGATCCGAGTTTTACTATCATGGCGGATGCCAGTCAAACAGGTTGGGGTGCGACACTATGCCCGTCGGATTCGAGGTGCCAGGGTCTTTGGGATCCTCAATTCTTAGACAAGCACATAAATATTAAGGAAATGATGTCAATTTGGCATGCGTTGCATCATTGGATGGACGTTATTCAGAACACACATGTTCAAATTTTGTCCGACAATACGACGGTAGTGGCGTATTTACGGAATCAGGGAGGCACTCATTCCATTCCGTTGTTCAATCTAACGGAAAAAATCCTTCTGTTTGTGCTGGAACATCAGGTTCTACTATCGGTTCGTCATATTCCGGGTCGTCTGAATGTGTTAGCAGACTCCCTTTCACGGAAGAGTCGGAATGGACTCTCAACAAACAGGTTTTCAATCAGATTTGCTACCAATGGGAGCGACCAATGATAGATTTGTTTGCGACGTATCTCAACAATCAGTTGCAGACTTACGTGTCCCCATGTCCGGATCCTCGAGCGTTTGCAGTAGACACTCTGTCGATCCCATGGGATGGGATAATAGGATACGCGTATCCTCGGCTCTGCTAATTCAGCAGATATTGCTCAAGATAAAGCAATCCCACTGCAAGATTCTGTTGGTAGCATCTCTGTCACCACAGAGACCGTGGATAAATCTACTCAGGTGTCTGTTGTGGGACATGCCGCGGAAGCTTCCTCCGCGGGAGGATCTTCTGTCACATGGGAAATTGCGCACGCTTCACTACAATCCGCAAGGTCTCAACCTGCACGTATTTCCGTTGTATGGTCCTTCTTGCACAGTAAGTGTTTTACAGGACGAGCAGTGGACGCAATTTCTAACTGCAGGAGGACCTCCTCTTCACTAAATTATGCTGCTAAGTGGAAGGTCTTTCACCAGTGTTGTAGGGATCACTCGGTGGATGTTTATGATCCCTCCATTCCTGACATCGCTAATTTCCTGGTCTATTTGTTTGACGAGATCAAACTGCAGCCTGTTACGATCAAGGGTTATAGGTCTATGTTATCTGATACCTACGCTCACCATGATACATTAATGATTGGTTCTAATGTCTCTTTATCCAAATTAGTTAGAAATTTTTCGATAAATAGACCTAGAACTCTTAGATTAATTCCGAAATGGAATTTAGCATGGGTTCTTCTTAAGCTAAAAGAAGCACCTTTTGAGCCTCTTGATACAGCGGATTTCAAATTGTTAACATATAAGACAGCTTTTCTCTTAGCCTTCTCTTCTGTTAGAAGAGTTAGTGAGCTTCATGCTTTATCGGTAGATGATTCTCACTATCGTAGTGTGGGTAATACTATTACTTTTACTACTAATGTTGGATTTTTGGCTAAGAATCAGGCTCCTAATAAGTATCCGGAACCTATTGTTGTTAGGGCCCTTCCGTCTTCAGATGGACGTAGGCCTTTCCTCTGTCGTGTTAGAGCAATACGTATTTATAAACGTATGTCTGAGTTTATTGGAAGGGATGTAAGCATTTCTTTTTGTCTTTGATGCCTAATAGAAAGGACATTATGGTTCATTCTATTGCTAGATGGATTCAATAAACTGTACGTACTGCTCTCAAGATTTCGGCTCATGAAGTAAGAGCTCTATCAACATCTTGGGCTTATGCTAATAGTGTTGCTATTACAGATTTAATGAAGGCTGCATATTGGTCTCAGCCTTCCACTTTCACTAATTTTTATCTTAGAAATAGTGAGTCTATTTCTGGAGATCTACATTGTTTAGGTTCGTTATCTGTTGCTCAGAATATCGTCCATTAAACAGTTGCAACTATAGTTATGTAGGCTTTCTGTTCCGGCAGTGACTCTGTCCTGCTGCCCTCTTCGCTCTGGGGTATTTGACCCAAGGGGAAGGGGGGGGGGGGATTGTTCCCTTAGGTCACCTGCTTTATAGTGAAAAGCAAGGGAATACCTCCCCCAGAGTCAGTAATTCCGAGTCGGTACCGGGATGGTTTTAAAGTGTAAAGCTAAAGTTTACTCATGTCATGTAATATTTTTAAAGTGTAGCTCGGTGTGAAGCATTTGTATATGTCACGTGTCACAGGCGTTATTATACAATCCTCGGACACTTTTAATGAGTATAAAGAGTCTCATTTCTCTGGACTGTCTTTATTTATTGGCTTACCTTTAAAAATAATTAGTATAAAGGGTTATACTGGATATTAATAGAGATCATTGATGTATTTGTGCTCAATTACGGAATGGTTTTGTGTCTTTCTTTTTTGATAAAAATAAGAAAGATACATATAAATCATATCTCTCCTTTTCTCCTTGAGGGGATAATTCTGTTATATGTAATTGAGAAAATTGGATTTTCCTTTATGTCCTGGTCCCTCCAGCCTGTTTACTATTCAGCTAAGTCTGGGTCATTGGTACAGTATAAAAATGTTAAAAAATTCATAGTAATTTATATATTTTTTATACTTACCAATGACCCAGACGGGGATGGCCCTCCCAGGAGTTGGGAACTCTTGCCTCCCCGCTGCATACATAACACTTACCAGGCACTGGTCGTAAGAATGACATTTTGGCGGGAATTTCGAGACCTCCTTGACATTGCGCATACGCAGTACAGTAATAGTGTGGAGGACCTACCAGGACATCAATTTTTGGGTTTTTGATGCAAATTTTGGGGATTGGGGGGGTGGGGCAAAATTTGGTTTGGCCCTGAATTTAATGAGTTTGCACCAGCTAAGTCTGGGTCATTGGTAAATATAAAAAATATATAAATTACTATAAATTTTTTAACTTTTAGCTCAACTTTGGCAAAGCCAAATTTGAGGTATTGCTCGGGCTAGAGGCTGTATTTATGAACCGATCTTTACGAAACTTCTTGGGTACATTTGTTTTCACCGTGAGACAAGAACGAGTGTTTTTGGGTCCGGTCTGAAATTCAAGATGGCCACTGGCGGCAATTAGGTGCAATCAGATTTTTGCGCAGAACTTACATATGAAAGTGCTGATTTGAATAATTTTCTGTGTGAATGTTTAGTACCATGGGATACATCACATATAATATGGGTTTTTTTCTCGTGCATAAATTATGCCAATTTGACTAACTTTGATCTATTTAATGTTACTTTCAGCACTGTAACCGCAAATGCCAATACGGCTCGGGCTAGAAGCCGTATTTATGAACCGATCTTTACGAAACTTCTTGGGCACCTTTGTTATCACCTTGGGACGAGAACGAGTGTTATGGGGTGCAGTCCAAAATTCAAGATGGCTGCTGGTGGCCATTATGTACCAAAATTGGTGCAATCAGTTTTTTGTACAGAACTTTTGTATGAAAGTTCTGATTCGAATAAATTTCTGTATGAATGTTTAGTAACATGGAATACATCACATATAATACAGGTTTTTTCTCGTGCAAAAATTATGCAAATTAGATGAACTTTGATTTATTCAGTGCTACTTATACACAGTAAGTGCACATGTCAATACGGCTCGAGCTAGAGTCTGTATTTATGAACCGATCTTCACGAAACTTCTTGGGTACCTTTGTTATCACCTTGGGATGAGAACGAGTGCTTCTGGGTGCGGTCCAAAATTCAAGAGGGCTGCCAGTGGCCATTTTGTACCAAAATTAGGTCCAATCAGTTTTTTGTACACAACTTCTATACAGCTCAGGTTAAAGGCCGTATTTATGAACCGATCTTTACGAAACTTCTTGGGTACCTTTGTTATTACCATGGGACGAGAACAAGTGTTTTTGGGTATGGTCCAAAATTCCAGATGGCCACCAGCAACCTTTTTGTACCAAAATTAGTGCAATCAGTTTTTTGTACAGAACTTCTGTATGAAAGTTCTGATTTGAATAGATTTTTGTGTGAATGTTTAGTAACATGGAATACATCACATATAATACAAGGTTTTTTCTCGTGCAGAAATTATGCAAATTAGATGAACTTTGATTTGTTCAGTGCTACTTATACACAGTAAGTGCGCATGTCAATATAGCTTGGGCTAGAGTCTGTATTTATGAACTGATCTTCACGAAACTTCTTGGGGTACCTTTGTTATCACCTTGTGACAGGAACAAGTGTTTTTGCGTGCCTTTGTTATCACTGTACTATAAGAACAAATATTTTTGGGTTCAGTCAGACCCACTCTGGGACTCAAAGATTTCTTTTCTAGTTTAGCATCTAACTGTCGCCCACCTTTACAATACTTTATCTACACATTTGTTACAGGCTACGGTCAGCATTTATGTACGGACCGTTACAATACTTTATATGTACCTTTGTTATCAGGTCAGTACCTAGATGCTTGTCATTGCTGTGTCACATACTATACATGTACATGTCTTAAACAAGTTGAGCTACAGTGTCATTGACACTTTCATTGGGTTTATTATTTGGAGTGGTATATTCTTTCTCCGAACAGTCATTGGTTTTAACGGACCAAGGGAACAATGAAATATTTGGGGACTCTGTGACAGGTTTTTTAATCGTATCCCGAAAGCGGTTCACAAGGGGAATTCCTATTCTCATAGAATTGAACGGTTACAATTTGGAGGTTCATTATTGGAATTAATTGTACACCTGAACATGGTCGCCTGTTGGTTGGCTCTGAAATGTATAAGTTCTATCAGATAACTTTCCATTGGGATTCAGTTGAACATGTTTAAGGTTGTACATATTAATATCACTGTTTTTCGACCTGTCTACGTATTCCGGATGCAGCATACATTTAGAAGCTTGCAATTTTAATAACCAGGATCGCCACGATATAGCCTTAGTTGCTGATGTTGTGTTAAGCACCAATAATAATTAATAGTCGGGTGCCTTTTAGGCGAATATATATATTATTTGGTACTGCTTTTTCACTGATTCCAGGCCGCTACCCTCTTTGTTTTGGAGATTATTCCTTCAAAAAAAGGGGGTGTGGGGAGGGGGTGATTTCTCTTTACCTCTACTGGCCTTATAATAAGTGTGTAACTATGAGTGAAGCTGTTATCATCTGTAGATTATTCTGATCTTATGTACAGCTTGTTTCATTATATATGGCGTGTGTTTGTGGGCATTAGTCTCTCACTCTCGGACACACCTTTCCTAATTTGAAGTGTCTTATTCTGGACTAGCCTTAAAATTGGGGGCTTGTTACACCCAATTACCGTAATCATTTATGCTAAGTAATAGGGAATTACTTGGATATAGCTCCTGATTTTGGTGGTATGTCTTCTCTATTGTTATAGAGAGACATATATGTAATTCCTTAAAATTTTAATCTCCTTTTCTTCTCCCATCTTGGGAGTTCTAATGCAGGGTAAGGAGCTTATTTTGATCTTGTATTCCTTAAGTTCTAGGCCCTCTGCCTTTTTACGATTCAGCTAAGTCTGGGCCATTGGTTTTAGTATAAAAATATGATAAATTTTAAGTAATTTGTATATTTTTTATACTTATCAATGGCCCAGATGGGGATGGCCCTCCCATGAGTAGACACTCGTACCTCCCTGCTGAGTTATACTTTAGTAGGCACAGCGAGGAAGAATTTTGGGAATTGGGGGCTTCAACCTTTGTGTTTGGCCCTTAATAATATTGAGGTTGCACCAGCTAAGTCTGGGCCATTGGTAAGAATAAAAAATATACAAATTACTTAAAATTTTTCATTTTTATGGATTTCTCAGATGTGTTAACAACTGAGACCTACGGTTTGGCGATGGTCTGTGTGCATCCTGGCATCAGGATGTCCAGGTGTCTTGACATCCTCAAACTGTTATGGCAATAACTTGAACAAACATTCTCTGATTTGACTAATATTTGCCATACAGGTCTTTTGCAATAATATCTCAAACGAGTTCAAAAACTGGCCCTGCCTGCTTTTTCGTTACAGAGTTATGGGCCTTAATTAGTCAATTTTTGCGAATTTTGAGTTTGTTAGTGCAATAACTTGAACAAATTTTTTCCGGTTTGACTAATATTTGCCATGCAGGTCTTTTCCAATAATATCTTAAACAGGTTCTAAAACTGGCCTGGCCCAAATTTCTTTGCAGAGTTATGGGCCTTGATTAAGTTTTACGAATTCAGAACTAATTAGCGTTATGGAATGCAACACTCCCCAACTGCCACAACAACTCGATGCGTGCATATCCGATGTGCACCTCTTGTTTAGTCTAAATATAATATCAAAGATAGTTAAAATCCCATTTCTAAAAGGATAATTTAATAAAATTTAAAAAAATAATAAGATTTAGAAAAATGCTATTGAAGTGATGATATCTTTCCTGGGGTCCTGTTTTTTGTGACATTAATCCTCAGATAAAATCGGGTCAGTGAATATTTAGTATTGTGACTAGTATGGTAATGGGTACAAGTCATAGAAACTTTTAACAAATTTGAAATACAGAAAAAAAAAAATGCAACCGTATAATGCAGTATTATTAGTCGAGTTGTGACGAATTCAAACTCGACTTATAGTTTGGTGAATGGCGGGCGGGCGGGCGGGCGGGCGGGCGGGCGGGTGGTTGGGCGATTTTTCGTAAACAATTGGTTTCCGGATGATAACTTGATAGTGGTTCAACTCACATTCATTAAACTTCATACGTAGATTGGTCTTGGTGGGAGGAAGAACCCTATTGATTTTGGACATGCTACGTCGAAGGTCAAGGTCACAGTGACCTTGAACGTAGTAAATCTTAAACAATTGGTTTCCGGATGATAACTTGATAATGGTTCAACTCACATTCATGAAACTTCATAGGTAGATTGGCCTTGGTGAGGGGAAGAACCCTATTGATTTTGGACTCGCTACGTCAAAGGTCAAGGTCAACGTGACCTTGAACATAGTAAATCGCAACAATTCCTTTCCGGATGATAACTTGATAGTAGTTCAACCTACATTCATGAAACTTCATAGGTGGGTTGGCCTTGGTGCGAGGAAGAACTCTATTGATCTTGGACTCACCAGATCAAAGGTCAAGGTCACAGTGACCTTTAACATAGTATATCGCAACAATTGGTTTCCGGATGATAACTTGATAGTGGTTCAACCTAGAGTCATGAAACTTCATAGGTGTGTTGGCCTTGGTGCGAGGAAGAACCCTATTGATCTTGGACTCACCAGGTCAAAGGTCAAGGTCACAGTGACCTTGAACATAGTGTATCGCAACAATTGGTTTCCGGATGATAACTTGATAGTGGTTCAACCTAGAGTCATGAAACTTTACAGGCGTGTTGGCCTTGTTTTTTCAAATGAAGAGCCTGGGTTAAATTTCTTTTGGACTCTCTAGGTCAAAGGCCAAGGTCATTCTGACCTTGAACATAATAATCGTAAACAATTGGTTTCCAGATGATAATTTGACAATGGTTCCACCTACGTTCATGACTTTTCAAAGGTAGGTTGGCATTGGTGCAAGAAAGAGCCTTATTTATTTCGGAATCACTAGGTCAAAGGTCAAGGTCTCAGTGACACCTCACACAGTAAATTGTAAACAGTTGGTTTCCGGACGATAAGTTGATAACGATTAAACCCACTTTTGTGCTGTCACAGCTCGACATTGGATCGGTGATCCTATCGGCATTTTTTTCTGAATACCAAGGTATTTAGTTATCCCAATACAGTCCAGCACTTTTAAAAGAAAACAAACAGTTGGCCACCACTTGTACTCATCTGAACCATAACTCTATTGCTGCATTTCAGTATCCTTGTAGAGTTATCCCTCCTTTTACAATAGGGGCATTCACCCATGCCTCCCCCCCCCCCTCCCTCCAGTTATACATGCATTCCCATAACTTTCCAATATCAACAGTCTTCTAGGCTTGATTTATAATACACTGAAATTATTCAGTTTGTCAGTAATGGGAAAAGGCCCAGTCATGCTCTGTCTTGTTTTCAAAAAACAATTCTTCAGAACCACTAATCCAAATCTTTTGTTATTTGGTATGAAACAGCCTTAGGGAGATCAGATTCAAGTTTGTTTAAGTCAAGTCCCTGGGTTCCATATCAGGACCCAAACATCAACTTAGAGAAATAAGAGGAATATTTCTTTAAAATCTTCATCTTCAGATCCACCAGTCAGAATCTTTTTAATATTTGGTATACAGCATCCTTATGATTCAAGCATGTTCAAATCAAGTCTCTGGGTTCATATATGGGCTTTTCATTGGATCCTAAGCAATTTTAACTTAGTTCAGTATCAGGGTTGGGGTATTCGTATTCAGTCGTATTCAATACATTTTTTTCAAGTATTTGGATGTATTCAGTATTCATTCAATTTTAAAGTATTCGTATTCAGTCAAATTTGGGGTGTATTCATGAGCGCTTTTTGAATACTTTTTGAATAGTTTTCTTATTTTCAACATATAAAATATTTTGTAAAACAAATTGTGATTATCAATATCAGAGAATAGTCCAGAACTAAACTGGAACATTTGAAGTGCCTGGTTTTTCGTTATATTAAAATAAAATTTGAAAATATTGAATTAAAGTACTTAATAATACCATATTTCATCTAAATATTTTTATACTATAAACCAATGGCCCAGAGTAGCTGGTGCAAACTCAATCAAGTGCCAAACACAAATTTGAACCCCCCCCCAATCCCCCAAATTTGCTTGCAAAACCAAAAATTAAAAGTCCTATCTGGCCCTCCATACTTTTACTCTCTGCTCATGCGCAGCCATCAGGAAGTGACCGGAATTGGCGCAAACATCATTCTTTGTTTGGCCCTAAAGTCAGCAACCATGAGCTGACATCTGTGCTTCAGAATCTCCTTTTTTGAGGACGCCAGACACAAATCAATGCAAGAATTGTGGTGGATCCAAGGCTATTATTGGATGTTGGAAGTGTTCAATGGTGGTCTTTGACATTCAGGGCTGTAACTTTATAATAATTATAAAATTATTTTATGTTTCCCAATTTCGGGACATACGCCTGACATCATCATTTTTGATAATGATTATTCCACTGTTTGTTAAGTATTCCTTCCCAATCCTTCCATGAACCCTTCCTGTTAAACTCTTTAGCTTTTTGACTATTTTTTATTGAAAGTTTTTATTAAATTTCTTGGGAGTTTAACATGTATTATAGAATATTTATTCTGTCTTTCCCCAGGGTTACGTCCTCATCCTAGGAGTGTTAGGTCGTTTAGTCTTGCATCTTCTATCCGATGTAGCATTTTTTCTTTGCATGAAGATCTAGCTTTGCATCTGGTAGCATTTAAATTGGTTTCTGACTTTGGGCCTTTTTTTTGTGCCTGATGTCTTGTTTCCGATTTTTTCACTGACGTTGTTTACTTTGACAACGTCCTCATATATAGGTAGTATTTTATATTCTATTACTGTAGAATCACTGTAGGATACATGGATTATTATTCCAGTAGTGTAGCTCAATAAATATGGATTTTGTCCACACTTAGGCTCTATCGTGATGCCCTTGGGCTCTTAATGTTCCCTTTGGGAACTTAGGCATTTTTTCAACAAAAAAAATGTCCAAAAAATATTTTGAATTTAATTTTGATTGCTCTTATTCATGTATCTTAATTATATACTACTCAAAGTTTGCTAAGCACCAAATATTTGACACATCATTGTGAAATTTGCTTGAGACAGATTTGTGATATTTTTGGTGGATATAATTGAGGAATGTATTGAGATGGTCCCTAGTGTTTACATTAGCTCTCTTGACATGCAGTCTTTTTGTGACAGTCATGGAAAGCATGTACCCCTTGATTTTCATGATGTTTTCGTGTACTGCCTACATGTACATGACATGTGTAGGGTATTCAGTCTTCATTTCAACACAAACCCTTGTGATTTAATGATTGAATATGGCAAATGGAAATGTAAGAAGACATTTGTCTGAAGCAGAAATGTGGCGAGCTGTAGGGATGGTGGAGCAAGGGGCTACCCATCGTCAGGTTGGTGAAGCCCTTGGTGTGCACCATACGGTGATCACCAGATCCTGGGCAAGATTTCAGCAGTATGGCACACCAGTAAGACGGCATGGTGGTGGCAGAGACCAGGCAACATCTGCAGCTGAAGACTGGTTTTTGATTTTTCAGGCCTTTAGGAACCGCTTTGCCACAGCAACCCAGCTTCGCAGTGCCCTTCGGAAGGCATCCGGGGTAAATGTTTTGATGCAGACTATCTGGGCAAGGTTGCTCGAAGGTGGTCTCTGATCGAGAAGACCATGTATTCACATTCTGCAGTCCCAGAACCATCGCCAGGCACGATACGAACGGGCCATGGACCATGTTGGATGGACCAAGATGAGTCAAGGTTCTGCCTAGACCACACAAATAGGCGTTCTAGGGTATGGAGAAGACCAGGAGAGCGATTCCATGCAGCCAGCATTGCTGAGCAAGACCGCTATGGTGGAGGGTCAATCATGGTCTGGGGCGGCATCAGCAGGGATGGACATACAGAGCGCTGTGTCCTTGAACGTGGTACATTGACTGCACAGCGGTATATTGATGAGATCCAGGATGTCCATGAAAGATTGTATGCAGGTGCAGTGGGTGATAGATTCATTCTGATGGACGATAATGCCCGTCCTCAAGTAGCCCATGCTGTCAGGGAGAACCGACAGAGGGAGGGGATGAGCATATGGACTGGCCAGCAAGATCCCCTGACCTCAATCCAATCAAACATGTCTGGAATGAGTTGCAGCTTGCAATTTCAGCCCGTCCAGTCCAGCCAAGAAGTGTCCAGGAGCTTGGTGCCATGCTGGTCCAAGAATGGAACAACATCCCACAAAGGACCACCAGGAACCTGATTGGGAGCATGAGAAGGAGTTGTCAAGCTGTAATTAACAGCAATGGTCTCATACTCGATATTGAACACATACCAGTTCGCTCCGGCAACTTTTTGGCAAATTGAAAAATTTCCTCTTTTACCAATAACATCCATATTTTTATACTGTACCAAAGACCCAGACATAGCTGGTGCTAACTCTAAAAAATCTAGGGCCAAACACAAATTTTGCCCCCCAATCCCCAAAATTTGCATCTAAAACCAAAAGAAATCATGTCCTAAAGGACCTCCATACTTTGCCCTTACTGCGCATGCGCAGTGTCAAGGACGTTCCGAAATTGGCGCCAATTATCATTCTCTGTTTGGCCCTTCATCAGTCAACATCTCACTGATCTTTGTGCTTGTAAATCTCAGTTTAAAGGATGCCAGACACGTAATTATTGGAGAAATGGTGATTCTAAGGAGGATATAGAAGGAGGAGAGGAAAAAGGAGTGACAAAAAATAATCAGGGCTGTACTTAAAATTTTTTATGAAATTATGTTAAGTTGCCTATTTTCGAGGCATGGGCCTGTTGTTGTCATTCTTGCTTTAAAGTTGCACTGCTTATTCAGTGTTTCCTCTCCCCTGGTCTTCTAAGTCCCCCCTTGCTATTCTCCCATGCTTTTGGCATATTTTTGAGAAAGATCATTTCTAAATTCTCTTGGGAGAGTTAGCTTGGTTACAGAATGAATTCTGTTATTTTCCCCATAGTTACGTTTTCACCCATGGGTGTATAAACGTTGTGTTCTGCATCTTCCATCTGATGTTCTGCAGATTCTCCCCTGGGAGTCTCTGTCTTGCATCAGATAGAGTGTAATTTTGATGACTGATTTTGGGCCAGTATTGTCAGTGCCTGGAGTCATGTTTTCTGGTGTTTTTACACTGTTTGTTTACTTTGGCAACAGTCTCTTTTGAGGGGGGCTGTTTGCCTTTGGAGTGGTTTATCTCACTATAAGATACATTATTATTATCCGTAAGTGTTGCATTAATTATTTAATATAATTTTAAAATTTTTGACCACACTTAGCCTTGGGATCCATTGGGGCTCAACGTTACTTTTCAGAAACTTGGGCTTCGCTAAAAAAATATTTTTCAAAATTATTTTGATTTTCAATTGTTTTTTCTATATTAATGGATCATGTTATTATGTATCTTTGTGTTTAGGGGTTTGTGCGAGTACTAGGACTTGTTGTTGACTTTTCACAATGAAAGGATATTGTTCAAATTGTAATAGGAAGAAATCTTCCTCTGACTTTCATGATCATTGTACTAATTGTAGTCAGTGTTCTCGCACTAATCCCTGTTCTATATGTCAATATTGGGATGACAAACATTGGAAACGTGTGTCACGATATGTTGTTAGTGGAGAAAGGGCTATGCCGGCTCTTTCTCTGCAGGGTCACTCTACTCTATCAGTTTCTATTTCAGAGGAACAAGAACAGGGTGATGTTTCCATGTTATCTTCCGCAAGTGCGCTTCCGTCGTCACAAATGAATACAGAGCTAGCGGCAAAAGTGCTCATGGAGATAAGACAAATGTCGTCCGCTAGCTCGCCCGGTGTAGCGTCCATTCACCGAATGGTTCGGCAGCCGGGTTCGTCCGATGCGGTCCAGGAGGAAATGTTGGGTGATGCGAGCACTATAAACATTCAGTGTGCACACCCAGTGACGGCAGATAGTAGGAGAGATCGGAGGAAGCCTTCGAGTCCGGTTCCTAGCTCGTCCAGGTCCAGCCGGGCCGCGAGCAAGAGAGGCCCCTCTCTCGTACAACAACATTTGGGACCAGATGTTGTGGTACAAAATGCGTCGCAAGCGGAGCACACGTCCCTCGCTCGGGACGCTCCGTTGTATAGGCAGTCTGCGGAGACTGCTCAGGCTTCTTCCTCTCATCAGCGCACACGACCGCACCTTGGCTACGTGACCGCCAATATTTTACCAGCTTCGCCGATCAGGGATTCTTCGGCGACCAGGTCACGCCATCCGGTAGCCAGGGACACGAGGCCGGTGGACTCCGGACGTTCGCATAGGAAGAGTATGCGGGAGTCACCAGATGCGGAGCTGCCCTCGGCGAAGCAGCGAAAGACTGCGCCTCCGCAGGCCTCGATGTCGGACGTGTTTGTTCAAATAGCACAACCTATCGCAGCATCCCAGCAACCGACAGAAACGGGATCGGGAATTATCCGACGGCGCTGGGTCGGTATGCTCTGCCGAAGCATCGGGTGCGGACGACCGGGAGCATCATGAGGTCCGACCGGATGGTGAAAGGGATACGGATGATTTGGAGCTATCCCTTTCGGAACAACATAAAGCTGCCATGGACTTCATCCGGCACTTTCTTCCTCAAGTTGTTCCGTCGGGCCAGACTGCTGTGGTTCTGGACAAGAGAATTATAGCGTCATTGGACTCTGATTTCTTTGAGCGGTTCAGGGACATCGCTCCCGAGTTTCCGTCTCAGTCCAATAATGTTGCAAGAACATTTGAATTATTGAACGACGCTATATTCAAACTTGCTTCCAAAACAGGAAAAGCGGGTTTCTTGTCCGCCAATACTCTCAACCTGCCTTTCATTAATGCAAGGAATAAATTTGATACGGCAGGACAGGGTATCCCGAGAGTTCCTCTGCGTATGGATGACGAGGCGGAAGACTTAGAATTATCATTACCGTCGTCCGCGTCTATTCCAACCGCGGTGTTGGAGACGACTATTTCGTCTAACAGAGCCAGTTTAGATGCTTTATCTTACGCAGACCACCTTACTAAGGCGTTATCACTGCGTCTTCAAGGGAAAGAATTCCAGGATATACAATCCTCTTTAAGACTTCTTTCAAGGGCAGTAGCTTATTCCACGTGTAACTCCGCCCTTTCAGTGGCAAACCTGGAGTTGGTTAGACGTGACGCAGCCCTAGCTACATCCACACTCGTGGATAGTAAGGTGAAGAACTCTCTCAGAGTCGCTTCGTTCTCCGGAGAACTTCTCTTCGACGGCAAGCTTTCTGCAATTTACGATAAGATTACTAAGAAAGCTTCGGATTCTCTGCTGTTCAAATCTGTTTCTAAGAAGTCGGACACGGCAGATAAGAGTAAGACAGGCACTTCTGGGTCTAATGCGCCCAAGAGAGGTTCCTATAGAGGTTCCGGTGCGTCCTCTTGGTCTTATTCAAGAGACCGTCAAGGCAGCGACTCATGTGCGGGACGTCCTTCGGGCTGGGACAACCGGTCGGACGCCCCGAGGTCGACGGGACGAGGTGCGGATCGTGGAGGACGTGTTTTCTCCTACCGCAGGCCTCGCAGGTCCAGGAGGTGATGGCTTCAACCTCTATTGCGTGCCGGTTGGTGGAAGGTTGTCGAGTTTTTCAGAAGAGTGGGCGTCGATTACGGACGACCCTTGGGTGAGAGGGGTGATTTCGGAAGGTCTAAAGATATCCTTCAAACGAAAGCCCCCATTAACTCGAAGTCCAATATGGACTCAACTTCCGTCAAATCCGCAGAAAAGAGACGCTCTGTTATCAGAGGTGCAGTCTCTTTTAATGAAGAACGCGGTAGAGGTCATAGAAAACCAGGAGACACCGGGATTCTACAGCCATCTGTTTCTGGTTCCGAAACCAGACGGCTCGTTCCGTCCAGTCATAGATTTGAGCTGGATAAACAAGCTGATCATCGCTCCGAAGTTTTATATGGAGACGATTCGATCGGTCGGAGCGAGTATTCGGGTGAACGATTATGCAACAAGCATAGATCTCAAAGATGCGTACTTTCACGTCATGGTACATCCGACATTCAGAAAGTATCTACGCTTCGCAGTCCTAGGGGTGGTGTATCAATTCCGGGCGATGTGCTTCGGATTAAATCTAGCACCCTGGGCTTTCACTCGGGTAATGAGCTCGGTAATGATGTATTTCCGAGCTCATTCGTCTGTGGTAACGTCGGCCTACCTGGACGACATTCTTCAGAGGTACGGCAACGAGTTAACGCTTCAGAACGATGTGCAGAATCTGCTTCTATTGCTCCGACGTCTCGGTTTTATAATAAACGAGGAGAAGTCGGATCTGGTGCCGTCCAAGTCATTCACACATCTGGGAATGAGCTTCGAGATGCACAACAATCTCGTTCGTCTGCCGTTAACCAGAGCGAAATTAGTCAGTTGTTACGCTCGCTATTGTCTGCACGCAGACAAAGTCACAACGAGGGAGTTCATGAGACTGATAGGTCTGTGCGGAGCCGCTGCGGATCTCATTCCTATGGGGCGGTTACGCACGCGTCCTCTCCAAATTTTCTTGACTCAGAATTGGAGTGTGAAGATTCATTCGCTCGACATAGACGTTCTCTTGTCGGATCAAGTGAAACGAGAGATTCAGACTTGGGCAAACATTCAGTGGTTAACTCAGGGAGTTCCGCTGCAGTTGCCGGATCCGAGTTTTACCATTATGACGGATGCCAGTCAAACAGGTTGGGGTGCATCATTGATCCCAACGGATTCGAGATGCCAGGGTCTTTGGGATCCGCAATTCCTGGGCAAGCACATAAACATCAAGGAAATGATGTCAATTTGGCTTGCGTTACGTCATTGGATGGACATTATTCACAATGCTCATGTCCAAATCCTATCCGACAATACGACAGTAGTGGCGTATATACAGAATAAGGGAGGCACTCATTCAATTCCGTTGTTCAATCTAACGGAAAGAATCCTTCTGTTTGCTCTAGAACATCAAGTTCTTCTTTCGGTCCGTCATATACCGGGTCGTCTGAACGTACTAGCAGACTCCCTTTCACGAAAGGGTCGCTTGTTGCCGTCGGAGTGGACTCTCAACAAACAAGTATTCACTCAGATTTGCTACAAATGGGAACGGCCAATGATAGACTTATTTGCGACACATCTCAACAATCAGTTGCAGACGTATGTGTCTCCGTGTCCGGATCCAAGAGCATTTGCAGTAGACGCTCGGTCGATCCCTTGGGACGGAATGATAGGATATGCGTATCCTCCAGCGCCGTTAATTCAGCAAGTATTGCTAAAGATAAAACAATCTCAATGCAAGAAACTGTTGGTAGCATCTCTGTCTCCACAGAGACCGTAGATAAATCTACTCAGGTGTCTGTTGTGGGACCTACCGCGAAAGCTTCCTCCATGGGAGGATCTTCTTTCGCAGGGGAAATCGCGTCAACTCCATCACAACCCGCAGGGTCTCAACCTTCACGTTTATCCATTGTGCGGTCCTTCTTGCGTGGCAAGCACTTTACAGGACGAGCAGTGGACACGATTTCTAACTGTTGGAGGACCTCCTCTTCGCTAAACTATGCGGCTAAGTGGAAGGTTTTTCGTCGTTGGTGTAGGGATCATTCTGTTGATATTTTTGATCCCTCCATACCAGACATTGCAAACTTTCTAGTATACTTGTTTGACGAAATCAAACTGCAGCCTGTTACTATTAAGGGTTATAGGTCTATGTTATCTGATACCTATGCACACCATGATAGTTTACAAATTGGATCTAATGTCTCTTTATCTAAGTTAGTTAGAAACTTCTCGATAAATAGACCCAGAACTCTTAGGTTAATTCCTAAGTGGAATTTAGCTTGGGTTCTTCTTAAACTGAAGGAAAAGCCATTTGAACCTCTTGGGACAGTAGATTTCAAATTCTTGTCTTATAAGACAGCTTTTCTCTTAGCTTTCTCTTCTGCTAGAAGAGTCAGTGAGCTTCATGCACTGTCGGTGGATGATTCTCACTATCGTAGTGTCGGGAACACTATCACCTTCACTACTAATGTGGGATTTTTAGCTAAGAATCAGGCTCCTAATAAATATCCTGAACCTATTGTTATTAAGGCTCTTCCGTCTTCAGACGGGCGTAGGCCTTTACTCTGTCCTGTTAAAGCGTTACGTATCTATAAACAGAGATCTCAGTTTATCAGAAAGGGCCGAAAACGTTTCTTTCTGTCTCTGATGCCTAATAGAAAGGACATTTCGGTCCATTCTATTGCTAGATGGATTCAATTAACTATCCGTACTGCTTATGAAAATTTATCTTCTTCTCAGCAGTCTGTGCTTAAGATTTCGGCTCATGAAGAAAGGGCTCTTTCTACTTCTTGGACTTACACTAATAGTATTGCTATTACAGATTTAATGAAGGCTGCTTACTGGTCTCAGCCATCCACATTCACGAATTTTTATCTCAGAAATATTGAGTCCATTTCTGGAGACCTGCATTGTTTAGGTCCGTTATCTGTTGCTCAGAATGTCGTCCACTAAACAGTTGCAACTATAGTTATGCAGGCTTTCTGTTCCGGCAGTGACTCCGTCCGGCTGCCCTCTTCGCTCTGGGCTATTTGACCCAGGGCAAGGGGAAGGGGGGGGGGGGAGGGTGTTCCCTTAGGTCACCTGCTTTATAGTGAAAAGCAAGGGAATGCCTCCTCCGAAATCAGTATTTCTGAGTCGTTTCCAGGATGGTTTTAAAGTGTAATATTAATGTTAAAAATTCATTCATGTCATATTTTTAAAGTGTAGCTCGGTGTGAAGCATTTGTATATGTCAAGTGTCAAACGGGCGTTAATATACAATCCTCGGACACTTTTAAAGAATATAAAGAGTTTCAATTCTCTGGACTAACTTTATTTATTGGCTTACTTTAAAAATAATTAGTATAAAGGGTTATACTGGATGTTAATAGAGAACATGAATGTTATTGTGCTCAATTATGAGGGTATTGTATCTTTCTTATTTAACATAAAATAAGAAAGATACATGTAAAGCCTAATACTCCTTTTCTCCTTGAGGGGTTGACTCTATATTATATAGTTGAGCTTATTGGATTTTCCTCTATGTCCTAGGCCCTCCAGCTTTTTTACTATTCAGCTATGTCTGGGTCATTGGTACAGTATAAAAATGTTAAAAAATTTATAGTAATTTATATATTTTTTATACTTACCAATGACCCAGACGGGGATGGCCCTCCCAGGAGTTGGGAACTCTTACCTCCCCGCTGAGTACATAGCGCTGACCAGGCACTGCTTGTAAGAATGATAATTGGCGCCAATTTCGGAACGTCCTTGACACTGCGCATGCGCAGTAAGGGCAAAGTATGGAGGTCCTTTAGGACATGATTTCTTTTGGTTTTAGATGCAAATTTTGGGGATTGGGGGGCAAAATTTATGTTTGGCCCTAGATTTTTTAGAGTTAGCACCAGCTATGTCTGGGTCATTGGTAAGTATAAAAAATATATAAATTACTATAAATTTTTTAACTTTCCATGGTTATCGTATTCAAAGCTAAAAAATAATGAGAACACAAATAAAATCTTAATTTCTGTGCTTAAATCATTAAAGATATAATTAAATAAAAAATATATACACTTTTCATTACAATATTTCAACTAAAACGTAAAACAGGTAGTTGGATATACTTGGTGCTTAGCAAACTTTGAGTATTATATATTTTGTTGTGGAGTTTGGAGGACTGATATCGACTTTACTCGATGCACTGCTGTGTACTCTTGTCATTCTTGTGTTCACTAGGATGACTAATGTTGGAGACGGGTGTCGCAGTACATTGTTGTCAATGAGGTTCTGAGGCAAGGCCTCTCACCGCATTATAATTCATTTTTTCAGTTTCTATTTCAGATGAACATGGTGATGATATTCTGACACCCATCCAAGTGTGCTACCGTCATCACGCTCCGTTGAGCAAATAGAGCTAACTGCAGTGCTCATGATATGCAAGGGATAAGGCCTCTAGTTAGTGTTCTTAATCTCTTGCAAGCGGTTACTCCGTCCGTGGGAGCCGTGACACCGGGTAAGTCCATTGCGGTCGAAGGCAGTGTAGATGTGGGTAGAGTGAGCACTTAAATATAAATAAGCTTACCCAGCGATGACGGAAATAGGGAGGAAGTCCGCAAGTTTCTTGTACTTGGCAAGGTCTAATAGACCTCGAGCGGGAGAGGTCTCTCTCTCATCTAACAACAGTTGGGACCAAATGTTGTTATGAGAAACTTGCACGAGCCGGAGCATATGTTCACCCACCACTCGGGATGCTCTGTTTAGTCTGCAACCAGGGTCGGCTTCAGTCACGTGTTCCTCCGCTATGTTTCACAAGCCGAAATGAAGTTTTCTGGTTGGAAACTTGCACGAGACGAAGCATACGTCCGCCCACTGTTCGGGATGCTCCATGTAGTCTGCAGCTGGGGTCAACTTCAGTCACGGCTTCCTCCGCTACGTTATTAAAGCACACACGACTGCAGGCTAGCTACCCGACTTCAGATAACCAGTCAGCTGCGGGAAGACGGAGCCTTTCTTCACCCTTGAAGTCGGACCATCCGATAGCTAGCAATCCGAGGCATCGATCAACGGAATGCTCGGAGAAGAGATCTATCTCCGGATCTTCGTCCCAGGAGCAACAAGCGGTGGAAAAAACAGAAGACCGCTGCTCCTCAAGCCTCAGGAACGGACTTGCTGTCGCAGTTGCGCAGCTATTAGCAGCATCCCAGCTAATGCAAGAGCAGCCTCCCGCAGACTCCAGTGTTGAGCTTCGGATGGTGCTGGGTCGGTCCGGTCAATTGTGCATGTAGTAGAAGCCAGAAGTTTCTCTACGGGACGCTCGTCTAGATCTGGGGTCAGATCTCATTTGAAGAACCCTCTCCATCCCGTTAACAGTAGGGGCCGATTGTGTCTGTTGTAAGAAACCTTATTGAGTCGGAACACGCATCGAAACGTTCCTTCCGCACTGCAGCCATGGCCGGCGGCAGTTATGGCTTCTACTTACATGGAAGTGCACAAAAGAGGATTAAGCCTAGAATTTTCTAAGTGGGATACTCTCCGAGATCTGGGGACAGATCGAGAGTGCAGAGCGTTTTTTGTCCTGTTAACAGTCGTGGACGACTGTTTTGTGTTGTAAGAAACTTCAATGAGGAGGAGCATCCGTCCTATGTGATGAGTTGGGATGCTTCTCCGGCACTTCAACCGGGGTCGGCTGTGGTTACGGCTTCCTCTTCTTCCATGGATATGCATGATAAGAGATAGATGCCTGAAAGTTTCTAACAGAACTCTCTGTGAGGTCTGGAGCAGACTGCAAGCTGGAGAACCTTCTCCTTTCCGTCAGCAGTTGGGGTCGACTGTGTTTGGTGGGAGAAACTTTAGTGAGTTGGGATGGCCATTCACGCTTGCGGTTTGGGACGCTTCTTCCACACTGCAGCCGGTTTCGTTGGCAGCTATGGCATCTTTCCTTGCTTCATTAATGAAGCGTGTTGACCACAGACTAGCTATTTGACTTCGCAAGTTCAGGTTGATAGCTAGTCGTTTGAGACTAGTACTACCATTTAACAGACTCCGATGGTGAGCTGTCAGTCGGTGCTGCATTGGCCCAGTCATCAGTTTAGTCAGATGGAGTTGACCATATTTGTGGATGGAACATTTGGATGGTGAGAGGGATACGGAGTGTGAGTCTTCATCTCTCACAGAAGGGCACTTCAAGACCATGAAAAGTCTTAAGCTCTTAAGAATATTGTTCCATCTGAATAAGTCTTCATTTACATGAGCAGGCTGGGGATGAAAATATGTCCCTACCTGCATCATTTAATATATGCTCGGAAATAATGGAATGTGCTATTTCATTGAAAAGAGCAAATCTGGGCGAAATGTCCTAAGCAGATCACTGTACCAGAGCTATGGCACAATGTCTCAATGGAAAGAAATATGAGGACGTGGTTCCTCGCTAAGAGTTCTTTCCAGGGCAGTCATGTATGCCACGTACAACTCCACACGGACAGTGAATTTGGAGTCGGTAAAATGTGATGCTGCCCCTGCGTCGTCATCACTTATAGATGACAAGGTGAAAAGCTCTTTCTGAGTCGTTCCGGTTACCAGAAATATACTGTTTGACGACAAGCTTGCATTGATATGTGTGCAGGCTACAAGAAGCTTCAGTGCTCTGCTATTGAAGTTGCTGTCTCATCAACACACTTCTGCAGACCAGGGTAAGCGAGGCCATTCTGCTTCTAAGTAAGCATCATGAGAATGTCTCTCTCACGAGGGTACAATAACCCTCTTATATTTACTCTGGAAGTCGTCATTATAGCAACTCAGGAAATGGGTATAGGTCTGATCAAGACACCCCTAGGCTGACGATTAACAGAAGGTTATCTTCACGAGAAACTGGGCGTTAATCATGGAAGTTCCTTTCAAAGAGAGTTGCTTTTAGTGGAGGTAAAGGCTCTCTTTTTGAAGGGAACAATTGTGGTCGTAGAGACGAGCTTCTTCGCGGGGAGGACGTAGTTTCTCCTCCCGTAAGCATCATAAGTCGTACAGATGATGGACATGACCTCTATTGCTTGCCAGTTGACGGTGGATTATCAACTTCACGAGAAACTGGACGTTAATCACGGAAGTTCCTTTCAAAGAGAGTTGCTCCTGGTGGAGGTAAAAGCTTTCTTATTGAAGGGATCAATTGAGGTCGTTGAAAATAGATTTTGGTTGCTTGCCACTTGACGGTAGGTTACAAACCTCGCAAAAGTGGATAAATTGCAGAAGATAAGTGGACGAGAATGTAGTCTCAGCAGGCCTGCGGCTATCAGCCCGAGCAAGCTCCACTTACAAGAATACTTGTTACACAAATCTCCCAAGAAAGGCTTTCCTTCTGGAGGTATAAGCTTTCCTATTGAAGAAAAGCATTAGACGTCATCGAAATTATTCTCCAGTTTTTTATTATCACCTGTTTCTTGTCCTGAATCCAGATGGATAGTGCATAGATATATTGTTACACCATAGTAACCTAGCTAAAATCTTGAGTGAGATTTTTTCAGTATTATGCAGTGGCATAACTCAATTTATTATCTCTTGGGACTGTGGTCTCTTTGGAAATTCAGGGCTGTTTATATAGCGGCTCTTCATTCCCTACCTTGCGCGACGAAAACTGTAAGTCTCCAATAATTGAGCCTTCAGGGTCGCAACTTACACCAATATATCTGTCTTCACGTAGATGAAGACTTATAAGCTATGGCTAGCATTGTAAGTCTCCCTAGTGAGCTTCTAAGGCCTCAGTTATCAGCTTTTAATGGTCTTCACATACAGGAAGACCTTTAGCTGCTTCATCTAGGCTGAGTTAGTTGTCCTATCGGACATGATACCGTTTGTTAGAGGAGGTTATTCTCTTCAAACTGGTATGATTTGGTGTGAGTTATTATGTAAATACGGTGTATTTGTTCATCACGTCCTTCTCCACCCTTAGTGGCATTATGGAGTCGATCAGACGTAAGGGTGCCTTGCAGTTCTTATACTACTTGATGACTAACACAAGAACGATTCAAGTAATGTGGGTGAGGGGGGTTCGATATGAATTCAAATCCCCCTCCCCACCGCCTGTGTGTTAAGAGGCGATTACCAGACAAGACGTAGTTTTCTTCCCGTAAGCCTCATATGCATGTAAGTATATACATGCATTTCATAACTTCTCGATTGGCAGCTGGGTCGTATTCTATGGTGACCTCATGGGCATATACACTTTTTACTTGGTTGGTTTCCTGTGGTTGTTCGACGATATGTCATATACGAGCATATGATTCATCAATAAATTGCTATCCTTTGGGTACCTGTAAGGCTGTCTAGTCAGTTAACTGGTATTCAGATGATTACATGCAGAATTCAAAGCTCACATGCATAATAAATGAATTATTAGGCAGACGCATTATTGTATGTTATGGACCTTAGAAACAATGAATTATTTTGGGGGCGGTCCGTGACTAGTCTGTTAATCATAGCTCGATCCATTTCTAAATCCAGGTTTCTATTAATTTCGGTACCCAATCGAATACAACTTGTCTTTACATTCTCGTATATATTTGCATGTTTCTGGGAGTATAGATTTCGGATAGAACACTTATGGGAGTGTTATTTATTGGAATTTATTGTACACCAGAATGGGGTCGCCTGTGGATAACCTCGGAAGTGTGTTTACTCTCCAGAGATATCGGCCATTATGATTCTATTGGACATATGTATGTTATATATTATATCACTGGTTTTCTACCTATCTTCGTATGCTGACTCCGGTATATGTTACAAGCGGGCGATATTTATTACCGGGACCACCGCGATAGCCTTAGCTTCTGAAGTGGCGTTAAGCACCAATTTATTAATAAGATTTAATACCTGGGTGCCTGTTCGACGAATATATATTGTTATTTGGACCCGCTTTTATGGATTCCATAGCGCTCCCCTCTTTGTTTTTGAAGAAGATTCCTTCAAAAAGGGGGGGGGGGGGGGGGGGGGGATTTTTTTACCTCTCCTCCGGCTTGATAAGTGTGTAACTAGAGTGAAGCTTTTTTGTCTGTAGATTATATCCTGGATACATCTTGTGTATTATTGTATATGGCGTATGTTTGTGGGGGATAACCTCTCATTCTCAAATACGCCATCCTAATTTTTGGGGCTTAGTCCGGACTAGCCTTAAAAATTGGGAACTTGTTACATCCAGTTAGCATAGTCTTCATGCCAAGAATATGGAATTACTTGAATTTGGCTCCTTATTTATGATATGTCTTCTCTATTACTGTATAGAGAGACATACATGTAATTCCTTTTAAATTTAATTTCCTTTCACCTTGGATTACAGGCTTGGAACTATGTTGGTCTACTAATTCTGAAGTCCTGGCCCTCCGTCTTTTTATGATTCAGCTAGTCTGGTCCATTGGTTTATAGTATAAAAATATGATAAATTTTATATAAGTAATTTGTATATTTTTTAGACTAACCAATGGCCCAAACGGGTATGGCCCTCCCATGAGTGGGCACTCATACCTCCCTGCTGAGTTATTATGTAGTACTCTTTTCTACAAAGAATGATGTTGGCGCCAATTCCGGTCACTTCCTGATGGCTGCGCATGTGCATAGAGTAAAAGTATGGAGGGCCAGATAGGACTTTTAATTTTCAGTTTTGCAAGCAAATTTTGGGGATTGGGAGGTTCAAAATTTGTGTTTGGCCCTTGATAACTTTGAGTTTGCACCAGCTAGTCTGGGCCATTGGTAAGTATAAAAAATATACAAATTACTTTAAATTTATCATTTTCGGACGCCAAAAAATAATAAAATTTTCCAGGCATCCGAAAACTTCGAAAATAGCCAAAATACACATGGACAGCAAATGTGGGTGGAAATTTTGAACAATTTTGAAAAACACACTGCACCGGTTAATAAATTTATTGTACACGAACTACCGGGGGGGGGGGGGGGGGGGGGGGGGGGGGGGGGGGGGGGGGGGGGCTCAGTAGGCCAGAGGTGCAGGTTGCAAGCCGAGAGGTCCTCGGTTCGAATCCCACCTGCGGCAACCGCGTTGTGTCCTTGGGCAAGACACTTCACCCCGCTTGCCTACATGGGGGCACGATGACGCTGTGTACTAAGGCGTACTGCACGTCGATGGTGCGCATGTCTTCAACCAATCTAACCCTGCCTGTGCCGCGGTGCAGAGTGCATAGTTACGATGTTGTGGAGCTGACAGCTGCCTCGTCGTTGCTCGGTGGTTTCTCTCCGGGTCCCTCCGGCTTCCTCCACCCGTAAAAACTGTCACCGACATGATATGACCCTGGCTGTTAATGTGTCGTTAAACCCAAATAAAAAAAAATAAAAAAAAAAACTACCGGGGGGTACCTCGGAAATGGGAAAGATAAAATAGCTGTTTAATACGGCAACTTTAATCATCAGCATAAATGAATAAAATGAACATACCGAATGAATGAAATGAAAAGTTTTCGATTGTTTGTTGTGTTTTTATTTACTTTCCCAATAAATCTCTGAGAAGAAATCACTTTTGATCTACCGGTACTTGAAAAGTTTTTATGTTTCCACAAATTATGTTGAACAGTAATCAAGCCATGTGCTTGTGTTGTTACTGTTTGATAAAAAACCTGAGCTGGCTTCAGTGTTTTCAAAACGGACCAATTTTAGCTATTCAAAGGCGATGAAGTGCAAACAATTTTTTAGTTGTGTGTATATTGGCTCCAAGCCTGTACGGCCCACTCCCATCTTTTCGCAAAAGAAAGACAAATACAAATTATGAGATTTATTCAGCCCCCCTCCCCCTCCCCCCTCCCCCACCCATGGTGTGGAAACCAGTTGCTATTATTTAGATGGATGAATACAAATTATTGACATACAAGTTTAGATTATTGATTTAGAAATATTCTCCCCCTCCCCCCCCCCCCCCCCTCTCCCCGATGTGCAACGCAAAATGCTACATTTTATAAAAGCGAATACAAAATTATTTTTTTAAAAATAATGACTGGTGTTAGCTCCACAGTTCCTCCCATATTTCCTATTTTTGTTTTTGGAAGCGTGCCCTCCCCACATACACTGCTGATGCTTATCAAAAAAAATAATATCGAAAACCGGTACGCTTTGACAGTGTTTTGGGTCCATGTGTTAATTTTGGTGAAACCCTGCAGCAGCACATGTTGACTGCATTGTCGTTTGTTCTATTTTTAATTTTGGAAAATTTTGTTGGTGTTCAGTGCTCTGAATATGTTTATTCGAAGCAATAATTACACAGTTCTGTTGCTGGTGCATGGTTTATACTGCATTATATGGATTTATTTATGGGACCCTTTCATTATTGTCGTCATTTAAGGTCAGTTCAACATAACATTTGTGGGCTTTTCTCTTTCCAAATCTTGAAGGAGTCTCATGAAAGCACACTTTCTGAAAACAAAAATTTGGTCAGTTCGTCAGACATGTCAGTTTGATAAGGAAAACAATACTTACCTTTCAATAAATAAAGAACAAGTTTGCAAATAATGTTGTTTTAATAATTCCATTTCCATTGTACAATATTGTGCATACAATACATGTTTTTAACATAAAACAAAGAAAGAAAGATGAAATATTCAACTGAAAAGAAAATCATTGTCATTTTGGATTTATGTTTCACTGGGATTTTCCCACCACACCAGTCCGGGACGATCTTTGAGTGGGTGTCCGAAAATTTTGAGGCTTAAAAAAATTTTTTTTTGATGAAAAAATGGTGTCCGAAAACAAAAAGTGTCAGAAAATTTAGATAAAATACGGTAGTATATATTTATTTTTAGCTCAACTTTGACGAAGTCAAATTTGAGCTATTGTCATGGCCCGTCGTCCCTCTGTCCGTCTGTCCGTACGTCAACAATTGGCTATGGCTCGGGCTAGAGGTCGTATATATGAACCGATCTTTACGAAACTTCTTGTGTACCTTTGTTATGACCCTGGGACGGGAACGAGTGTTTTTAGGTGTGGTCCGAAATTCAAGATGGCTGCTAGCGGCCATTTTGTACCGATGATGCAAAAATCAGTTTTTTGTACAGAACTTCTGTATGAAAGTTCTGATTTGAATAAAGTTTTGTATAAATGTTTAGTACCATGGGATACATCACATATAATACGGGGTTTTTTCTCGTGCGTAAATTATGCAAATTAGACTGACTTTGATTTATGTAGTGTTACTTTCAGAGCTGTAAGTGCCAAGCTGCTATAGCTCGGGCTAGAGGCCGTATTTATGAACCGATCTTTACGAAACTTCTTGGGTACCTTTGTTATGACTGTGGGACGAGAACGAGTGTTTTTGGGTGCGGTCCGAAATTCAAGATGGCTGCCGGCTGCCATTTTGTACCGACGATGCAGAAATCTGTTTTTTGTACAGAACTTCCATATGAAAGCTCTGATTTGAATAATTTTTTGTATGAATGTTTAGTACCATGGGATACATCACATATAATACGGGTTTTTGTCTCGTGCGTAAATTATGCAAATTAGACTAACTTTGATGTTTTTTGGTGTTACTTTCAACACTGTAAGTGCAAATGCCAATACGGCTCGGGCTAGAGGCCGTATTTATGAACCAATCTTTACGAAACTTCTTGGGTACCTTTTTTATCACTGTGGGACGAGAACGAGTGTTTTGGGGTCCGGTCCGAAATTCAAGATGGCCGATGGCAGCCATTTTGTACGAAATTTGGTGCAATCAGATTTTTGCACAGAACTTCCATATGAAAGCGCTGATTTGAATAATTTTTTGTGTGAATGTTTAGTACCATGGGATACATCACATATAATACGGGTTTTTTTCTCGTGCAGAAATTATGCAAATTAGATGAACTTTGATTTTTTCAGTGCTGCTTACACACAGTAAGTACACATGTCAATACGGCTCGGGCTAGAGTCTGTATTTATGAACCGATCTTCACGAAACGTCTTGGGTACCTTTGTTATCACCTTGGGACGAGAACGAGTGTTTCAGGGTGCGGTCCAAAATTCAAGATGGCTGCCAGTGGCCATTTTGTATCGAAATTAGGTCTAATCAGTTTTTTGTACACAACTTCTATATGACTCAGGCTAGATGCCGTATTTATGAACTGATCTTTACGAAACTTCATGGGTACCTTTGTTATTACCGTGGGATGAGAACGAGTGTTTTTGGGTGTGGTCCGAATTTCAAGATGGCCACCAGCAGCCATTTTGTACCAAAATTAGTGCAATCAGTCTTTTGTACAGAACTTCTGTATGAAAGTTCTGATTTGAATAAATTTTTGTATGAATGTTTAGTAACATGGAATACATCACATATAGTACGGGTTTTTTTCTCGTGCAGAAATTATGCAAATTAGATGAACTTTGATTTATTCAGTGCTACTTATACTCTTTAAGTGCACATGTCAATACGGCTCGGGCTAGAGGCTGTATTTATGAAGCGATCTTCACAAAACTTCTTGGGTACCTTTGTTATCACCTTGGGACGAGAACGAGTGTTTCTGGGCGTGGTCCAAAATTCAAGATGGCTGCCAGTGGCCATTTTGTACCGAAATCATGTCCAATCAGTTTTTTGTCACAACTTCTACACAGCTCATATTTGTGAACTGATCTTCACGAAACTTCTTGGGTACCTTTGTTTTCACATTGGGACAGGAATGAGTGTGTTTTGGGGTGCCTTTGTTATCACTGTGCTATGAGAACAAATATTTTGGGGTTCAGTCAGACCCACTCTGGGACTCAAAGATTTTTTTCTAGTTTAGCATCTGACTGTCACCCACCTTTACAATACTTTACCTATACATTTGTTACAGGCAACGATCAGTATTTATGTACAGACCGTTACAATACTTTATATGTACCTTTGTTATCAGGTCATTACCTAGATGTTTGTCATTGCTGTGTCACATACTATACATGTACATGTCTTTGTCTTGACAAGTTGAGCTACAGTGTCATTGACACTTTCATTTTTTATACTTGTTACAATATTGGAATGTCTAAGATGTCATCTAGAAGCAATTCACTAGTTTTTAGCCATTACAAAATGTCAGATAATTCATCTAGTACTATAAAAGTGGAATGTAAACTCTGTACAACATACATATCAGTTCCATCTAATAGCACATCAAATTTCATACTGCACATGAAGGTAATTTCAATTATTTATCTTGCTTATTGACAGTAAAGTCTTCATTGTTCAAATATTGTTTCATTGTGAACTGAGAATTGTAATTGTAAAGAATATTCTTAGGACAAATGGTATGTATCAGTCTGCCTGTGTATATTTTTAATCCTTAACTCCACTATCCAATTAACACTAATCTCATATTTTTCTACAGTACAGTGGAACCCACTTAATTGGATATCTCTTAACTGAATAACCCTGTTAACTGAATATAATTTCACAACACAAAACCATTTACCATACCTCCAGTACAAAATTGACCTGTTAATTGAATAAAGGTTATAGAGTAAACTCCTGTTAATTTAATAAAATATTTTGTAACCTGTCAAAAAATTACCCTGATTCTCCACAGTTTTTCTTTGTTTATAGACCTATTTTGCCTCAGTACATTCAATACAGGCATTTAATCTGTTATATCTTGTTTGACAGAGCTCATGGAGCTCTGTTAAACAAGATATATTAGAATAAATGCAAAGTATATCTCTAGAATATAGGAAAATGACACAATCCCTGTTAATTGAATATTCCTGTTAATTGAATAATTTTCATCGGCAAAGTGGCTATTCAGTTATCATGGTTCCACTGTACTAGTAGAAATAAGTGTAGCCTGAGAAGGCAGAAATATTATTGTGGCTAAATTATAACTTAATTCCAACAGTACAGAAATTGCATAATTAATTAAATGTTAACTCTGCTATCCCTTAATATACCCAATACAGTTTTCAGAGTGTATGGTTTTATTGACATATTTTAAATAATATTTGAGAAATAATTATACCCCACTTTCGAAGAAAATGGGGGTACACTGGATTACATGCGTCCGTCCGTCTGTGCGTCCGTGTGTGAGTCCGTCCGAAAATATTCCTAACTTAAGTAAATTATTATTTTTTATAATATTTGTTGGTCATAGGTATGCCCACACTAGTTATTTTTTTTTTTATTATTTTTTTTTTTATTACTTGTTCACTTAGAAATTGTGTCCGTCCGAGCCAAATTTTATCTGTTCAGCCTGTATCTCGGGTATCAAATGTTCTATTGCAATGAAATTTGCCATGAACACTGCTTATGGTATAGGCTTTAAAAAAAGGATTCAACGATATTTCTCACATTCTCCTTTTTAGAGTTATCCCCTTTTTTTGACTTAGAAATTGTAAGAAATAGACATTATTTGTCTGTTCAGCCTGTATCAAAGGTATGGGTTATCAGATTTTGGTGAAATATGGCATGCAGTTTGCCCATGACAAAGGCTTCTGCCTCATTGCATAAAACTTCCAAACACCAAACAATTTACCATACCTTTTGACTTGGAAATTGTTGAAAACTTTCGAAGAAAATGGGAGGGGCGGGGCATACTGGATTGGGGTCATCGGATTTCAGTGAAATATGGCATGCAGTTTGCCTATGACAAAGGCTTCTGCCTCATTGCATAAAACTTCCAAACACCAAACAATTTACCATACCTTTTGACTTAGAAATTTTTGGAAATTGTTGAAAACGTTCGAAGAAAATGGAAGGGGGAGGGGGTATACTGGTTTGCGTCTGTCCATCTGTGCATCCATCCATCAGTCCGTCTGAGAATATTCATAAATGATATTTGTTTGTCATAGGTATGCCCACACTAGGCGATACACCATGTGGGGGTATGCACCGGACGAAAGTCCAGCTCTTGTTAAATTTATTTTGTTATGAGAAAAAGGTAACATAACAATAACATGATATTTTTATACTGTACCAATGACCCAGACTTAGCTGGTGCTAACTCCAACAAAACCAGGGCCAAACACAAATTTTGCCCCCCAATCCCTAAAATTTGCATCCAAAACAAAAAGAAATCATGTCCTAAAGGACCTCCATAGTACGCCTCTACTGCGCATGCGCAGTGACGCAGTCGTCCCGAAATTGGCGCCAATTATCATTCTCTGTTTGGCCCTTCATCAGTCAACATCTCACTGATCTTTGTGCTTGTAAATCTCAGTTTAAAGGATGCCAGACACGTAATTTTTGGAGAAAATGTGATTCTAAGGAGGATAGAAGGAGGAGAGGAAAAAGAAGTGGCAAAAATAATCAGGGCTGTACTTAAAATTTTTTTTGATGAAATTATGTTAAGTTGCCTATTTTCGAGGCATGGGCCTCTTGTTGTCATTCTTGCTAATTGTTGCACTGCTTATTCAGTGTTTCCTCTCCCCTAGCCTTTTAAAGTCCCCCCTGGCAATTCTCCCATGCTTTTGGCATATTTTTGAGAAATTTCATTTCTAAAATTTCCTGGGAGAGTTGCTTGGTTACAGAATGTTTTCTGTTATTTTCCCCATAGTTACGTTTTCACCCATGGGTGTATAACGTTTGTGTTCTGCATCTTCCATCTGATGTTCTACAGATTCTCCCCTGGGAGTCTCTGTTTTGCATCAGATAGAGTGTAATTGATGACTGATTCCGGGCCAGTTTTTTCAGTGCCTGGAGTCATGTTTTCTAGTGTGTTTACACTGTTTGTTTTCATTGGCAACAGCCTTTTTTGAGGGGGGCTGTTTGCCTTTGTGGTAGTTTATCTCATTATAAGATACATTTATATTATCCGAAAGTGTCTCATTAATTATTTTATATAAATTTAAAATTTTTGACCACACTTTGCCATCGGATCCATCGGGGCTCAACGTTACTTTTCAGCAACTTGGGCTTCTCTGAAAAAATATTTTTTCAAAATTATTTTGTTTTGCAATTGTTTTTTCATTTATTAATGGATCATGTTATTATGTATCTTTGTGTCAGGGGTTTTTGCGAGTAACTAGGACTTATTGTTGTTCTTTCACAATGAAGGGACATTGTTCAAATTGTAATAGGAAGAAATCTTCCTCTGACTTTCATGATCATTGTATTAATTGTAGTCAGTGTTCTCGCATTAATCCCTGTCCTATATGTGAACATTGGGATGAGAAACATTGGAAACGTGTGTCACGATATGTTGTTTCGGGAGAAAGAGCGATGCCGGCTCTTTCTCCACAAGGTCACTCTACTCTCTCAGTTTCTATTTCAGAGGAACCAGAACAGGGTGATGTTTCCATGTTATCTTCTTCAAGTGTGCGTCCGTCGTCACAAATGAATTCAGAGCTAGCGGCAAAAGTGCTCATGGAGATTAGACAAATGTCGTCCGCTAGCTCGCCCGGTGTAGCGTCCATTCACCGAATGGTTCGGCAGCCGGGTTCGTCCGATGCGGTCCAAGAGGAAATTTTGGGTGATGCGAGCACTATAAACATAATAGATGCACACCCAGTGACGGCGGATAGTAAACGAGAACGGAGGAAGCCTTTTAGTCCGGTTCCTAGCTCGTCCAGGTCCAGCCGGGCCGCGAGCGAGAGAGGTCCCTCTCTCGTACAACAACATCTGGGACCAGATGTTGTGGTACAAAATGTGTCTTTAGCGGAGCATACGTCCGTCGCTCGGGACGCTCCGTTGTATAAGCAGTCCGCAGAGACTGTTAAGGCTTCCTCTTCTCGTCAGCGCACACGACCGCACCTTGGCTGCGTGACCTCCGATATTTTACCAGCTTCGCCGATGAAGGATTCTTCGGCGACCAGGTCACACTATCCGGCAGCCAGGGATTCGAGACCGATGGACTCCGGACGTTCGCATAGGAAAAGTATGCGGGAGCCATCTGATGCGGAGCTGCCCTCGGCGAAGCAGCGAAAGACTGCGCCTCCGCAGGTCTCGACGTCGGACATTCTTGTGCAGATAGCACAGCTTATCGCAGCATCCCAGCAGCCGACAGAAACGGTGTCGGATCGAGAATTATCCGACGGCGCTGGGTCGGTACGCTCCGCCGAAGCATCGGGGGCGGACGACCGGGAACATCGGGAGGTCCGACCGGATGGTGAAAGGGATACGGATGAATTGGAGCTATCCCTTTCGGAACAACATAAAGCCGCCGTGGACTTCATCCGGCACTTTCTCCCTCAAGTTGTTCCGTCGGGCCAGACTGCTGCGCTTCCGGACAAGAGAATTATAGCGTCATTGGACTCTGAATTTTTTGAGCGGTTCAGGGACATCGCTCCCGAGTTTCCGTCGCAGTCCAATAATGTTGCAAGAACATTTGAATTATTGAACGACGCTATATTTAAACTTGCTTCCAGGACGGGGAAAGCAGGTTTCTTGTCCGCTAATACTCTTAACCTGCCTTTCATTAATGCAAGGAATAAATTCGATACGGCAGGACAGGGTATACCGAGAGTTCCTCTGCGTATGGACGACGAGGCGGAAGACTTAGAGCTATCATTACCGTCGTCAGCTTCTATTCCAACCGCGGTGTTGGAAACAGCTATTGCGTCTAACAGAGCCAATTTAGATGCCTTATCTTACGCAGATCACCTTACTAAGGCGTTATCACTGCGCCTTCAAGGGGAAGAGTTTCAGGATATACAATCCTCTTTAAGACTTCTTTCAAGGGCAGTAGCTTATTCCACGTGTAACTCCGCCCTTTCAGTGGCAAATCTGGAGTTGGTTAGACGTGACGCAGCCCTAGCTACATCCACACTAGTGGATTCTAAGGTGAAGAACTCTCTTAGAGTCGCTTCGGTCTCAGGAGAACTTCTCTTTGACGGCAAGCTTTCCGCTATTTATGATAAAATTAAAAAGAAAGCTAATGATTCTCTGTTGTTCAGATCGGCTCCTAAAAAGTCGGATACAGCAGACACGAATAAGACAGGCACTTCTGGGTCTAATGCGCCCAAGAGAGGTTCCTATAGAGGTTCCGGTGCGTCCTCTTGGTCTTATTCGAGAGAACGTCAGGATAGCGACTCTCGTTCGGGACGTCCTTCAGGCCGGGACAATCGGTCAGACGCCCCGAGGTCGACGAGGCGAGGTGCGGGTCGTGGAAGACGTGGTTTCTCCTACCGCAGGCCTCGCAGGTCCAGGAGGTGATGGCTTAAACCTCTATCGCGTTCCGGTTGGCGGAAGGTTGTCGAGTTTTTCACAAGAGTGGGCGTCGATTACGGACGACCCTTGGGTGAGAGGAGTGACTTCGGAAGGTCTAAAGATATCCTTCAAACGAAAGCCTCCATTAACTCGAAGTCCAAAGTGGACTCATCTTCCGTCAAATCCACAGAAAAGAGACGCTCTGTTATCAGAGGTGCAGTCTCTTTTAATGAAGAACGCGGTAGAGGTCGTAGAAAACCAGGAATCTCTGGGATTCTACAGCCATCTGTTTCTGGTTCCGAAACCAGACGGCTCGTTCCGTCCAGTCATAGATTTGAGCTGGATAAACAAGCTGATCGTCGCTCCGAAGTTTTATATGGAGACGATTCGATCGGTCAGAGCGAGTATTCGGGTGAACGATTATGCAACGAGCATAGATCTCAAAGATGCGTACTTTCACGTCATGGTACATCCGACATTCCGAAAGTATCTACGCTTCGCAGTCCTAGGAGTGGTGTATCAGTTCCGGGCCATGTGCTTCGGATTGAATCTAGCACCCTGGGCTTTCACTCGGGTAATGAACTCGGTAATGATCTACTTCCGAGCTCATTCGTCTGCGGTAACGTCGGCCTACCTGGACGACATTCTTCAGAGGTACGGCAACGAGTTAACGCTTCAGAACGATGTTCAGAATCTTCTTCTATTGCTCCGACGTCTCGGTTTTATAGTAAACGAGGAGAAGTCGGATCTGGTGCCGTCCAAGTCATTCACTCATCTGGGAATGAGCTTCGAGACGCACAACAATCTCGTTCGTCTGCCGTTAACCAGAGCGAAATTAGTCAGTTGTTACGCTCGCTATTGTCTGCACGCAGACAAAGTCATGGCGAGAGAATTTATGAGACTGATAGGTCTGTGCGGAGCCGCCGCGGATCTCATTCCGATGGGGGGGCTACGCACACGTCCTCTTCAAATTTTCCTGACTCAGAATTGGAGTGTGAAAATTCATTCGCTCGATGTAGACGTTCTCTTGTCAGATCAAGTGAAACAAGAGATTCAGACTTGGGCAAACATTCAGTGGTTAACTCAAGGAGTTCCGCTGCAGTTGCCGGATCCGAGTTTTACCGTTATGACGGATGCCAGTCAAACAGGTTGGGGTGCATCATTGATCCCAACGGATTCGAGATGCCAGGGTCTTTGGGATCCGCAATTCCTGGGCAAGCACATAAACATCAAGGAAATGATGTCAATTTGGCTTGCGTTACGTCATTGGATGGACATTATTCACAATGCTCATGTCCAAATCCTATCCGACAATACGACAGTAGTGGCGTATATACGGAATCAGGGAGGCACTCATTTAGTTCCGTTGTTCAATCTAACGGAAAGACTCCTTCTGTTTGCGTTAGAACATCACGTTCTTCTTTCGGTCCGTCACATACCGGATCGTCTGAATGTGCTAGCAGACTCCCTTTCACGAAAGGGTCGCTTGTTGCCGTCGGAGTGGACTCTCAACAAACAAGTATTCAATCAGATTTGCTACCAATGGGAACGGCCAATGATAGACTTATTTGCGACACATCTCAACAATCAGTTGCAGACGTATGTGTCTCCGTGTCCGGATCCAAGAGCATTTGCAGTAGACGCTCTGTCGATCCCTTGGGACGGAATGATAGGATATGCGTATCCTCCAGCGCCATTAATTCAACAAGTATTGCTAAAGATAAAACAATCTCAATGCAAGATTCTGTTGGTAGCATCTCTGTCGCCACAGAGACCGTGGATAAATCTACTCAGGTGTCTGTTGTGGGACCTACCGCGGAAGCTTCCTCCACGAGAGGATCTTCTTTCGCAGGGGAAATCGCGCCAACTCCATCACAACCCGCAAGGTCTCAACCTTTACGTTTTTCCGTTGTGCGGTCCTTCTTGCATGGCAAGCACTTTACAGGACGAGCAGTGGACGCGATTTCTAACTGTAGGAGGACCTCCTCTTCGCTAAACTATGCGGCTAAGTGGAAGGTTTTTCGTCGTTGGTGTAGGGATCATTCTGTAGATATATTTGATCCCTCTATACCAGACATTGCAAACTTTCTAGTATACTTGTTTGACGAAATCAAACTGCAGCCTGTTACTATAAAGGGTTATAGATCTATGTTATCTGATACCTATGCACATCATGATAGTTTACAAATTGGATCTAATGTCTCTTTATCGAAGTTGGTTAGAAACTTTTCGATAAATAGACCCAGAACTCTTAGATTAATTCCTAAGTGGAATTTAGCTTGGGTTCTCCTAAAATCTCTGTTTGGCCCTTCATCAGTCAACATCTCACTGATCTTTGTGCTTGTAAATCTCAGTTTAAAGGATGCCAGACACGTAATTTTTGGAGAAAATGTGATTCTAAGGAGGATAGAAGGAGGAGAGGAAAAAGAAGTGGCAAAAATAATCAGGGCTGTACTTAAAATTTTTTTTGATGAAATTATGTTAAGTTGCCTATTTTCGAGGCATGGGCCTCTTGTTGTCATTCTTGCTAATTGTTGCACTGCTTATTCAGTGTTTCCTCTCCCCTAGCCTTTTAAAGTCCCCCCTGGCAATTCTCCCATGCTTTTGGCATATTTTTGAGAAATTTCATTTCTAAAATTTCCTGGGAGAGTTGCTTGGTTACAGAATGTTTTCTGTTATTTTCCCCATAGTTACGTTTTCACCCATGGGTGTATAACGTTTGTGTTCTGCATCTTCCATCTGATGTTCTACAGATTCTCCCCTGGGAGTCTCTGTTTTGCATCAGATAGAGTGTAATTGATGACTGATTCCGGGCCAGTTTTTTCAGTGCCTGGAGTCATGTTTTCTAGTGTGTTTACACTGTTTGTTTTCATTGGCAACAGCCTTTTTTGAGGGGGGCTGTTTGCCTTTGTGGTAGTTTATCTCATTATAAGATACATTTATATTATCCGAAAGTGTCTCATTAATTATTTTATATAAATTTAAAATTTTTGACCACACTTTGCCATCGGATCCATCGGGGCTCAACGTTACTTTTCAGCAACTTGGGCTTCTCTGAAAAAATATTTTTTCAAAATTATTTTGTTTTGCAATTGTTTTTTCATTTATTAATGGATCATGTTATTATGTATCTTTGTGTCAGGGGTTTTTGCGAGTAACTAGGACTTATTGTTGTTCTTTCACAATGAAGGGACATTGTTCAAATTGTAATAGGAAGAAATCTTCCTCTGACTTTCATGATCATTGTATTAATTGTAGTCAGTGTTCTCGCATTAATCCCTGTCCTATATGTGAACATTGGGATGAGAAACATTGGAAACGTGTGTCACGATATGTTGTTTCGGGAGAAAGAGCGATGCCGGCTCTTTCTCCACAAGGTCACTCTACTCTCTCAGTTTCTATTTCAGAGGAACCAGAACAGGGTGATGTTTCCATGTTATCTTCTTCAAGTGTGCGTCCGTCGTCACAAATGAATTCAGAGCTAGCGGCAAAAGTGCTCATGGAGATTAGACAAATGTCGTCCGCTAGCTCGCCCGGTGTAGCGTCCATTCACCGAATGGTTCGGCAGCCGGGTTCGTCCGATGCGGTCCAAGAGGAAATTTTTGGTGATGCGAGCACTATAAACATAATAGATGCACACCCAGTGACGGCGGATAGTAAACGAGAACGGAGGAAGCCTTTTAGTCCGGTTCCTAGCTCGTCCAGGTCCAGCCGGGCCGCGAGCGAGAGAGGTCCCTCTCTCGTACAACAACATCTGGGACCAGATGTTGTGGTACAAAATGTGTCTTTAGCGGAGCATACGTCCGTCGCTCGGGACGCTCCGTTGTATAAGCAGTCCGCAGAGACTGTTAAGGCTTCCTCTTCTCGTCAGCGCACACGACCGCACCTTGGCTGCGTGACCTCCGATATTTTACCAGCTTCGCCGATGAAGGATTCTTCGGCGACCAGGTCACACTATCCGGCAGCCAGGGATTCGAGACCGATGGACTCCGGACGTTCGCATAGGAAAAGTATGCGGGAGCCATCTGATGCGGAGCTGCCCTCGGCGAAGCAGCGAAAGACTGCGCCTCCGCAGGTCTCGACGTCGGACATTCTTGTGCAGATAGCACAGCTTATCGCAGCATCCCAGCAGCCGACAGAAACGGTGTCGGATCGAGAATTATCCGACGGCGCTGGGTCGGTACGCTCCGCCGAAGCATCGGGGGCGGACGACCGGGAACATCGGGAGGTCCGACCGGATGGTGAAAGGGATACGGATGAATTGGAGCTATCCCTTTCGGAACAACATAAAGCCGCCGTGGACTTCATCCGGCACTTTCTCCCTCAAGTTGTTCCGTCGGGCCAGACTGCTGCGCTTCCGGACAAGAGAATTATAGCGTCATTGGACTCTGAATTTTTTGAGCGGTTCAGGGACATCGCTCCCGAGTTTCCGTCGCAGTCCAATAATGTTGCAAGAACATTTGAATTATTGAACGACGCTATATTTAAACTTGCTTCCAGGACGGGGAAAGCAGGTTTCTTGTCCGCTAATACTCTTAACCTGCCTTTCATTAATGCAAGGAATAAATTCGATACGGCAGGACAGGGTATACCGAGAGTTCCTCTGCGTATGGACGACGAGGCGGAAGACTTAGAGCTATCATTACCGTCGTCAGCTTCTATTCCAACCGCGGTGTTGGAAACAGCTATTGCGTCTAACAGAGCCAATTTAGATGCCTTATCTTACGCAGATCACCTTACTAAGGCGTTATCACTGCGCCTTCAAGGGGAAGAGTTTCAGGATATACAATCCTCTTTAAGACTTCTTTCAAGGGCAGTAGCTTATTCCACGTGTAACTCAGCCCTTTCAGTGGCAAATCTGGAGTTGGTTAGACGTGACGCAGCCCTAGCTACATCCACACTAGTGGATTCTAAGGTGAAGAACTCTCTTAGAGTCGCTTCGGTCTCAGGAGAACTTCTCTTTGACGGCAAGCTTTCCGCTATTTATGATAAAATTAAAAAGAAAGCTAATGATTCTCTGTTGTTCAGATCGGCTCCTAAAAAGTCGGATACAGCAGACACGAATAAGACAGGCACTTCTGGGTCTAATGCGCCCAAGAGAGGTTCCTATAGAGGTTCCGGTGCGTCCTCTTGGTCTTATTCGAGAGAACGTCAGGATAGCGACTCTCGTTCGGGACGTCCTTCAGGCCGGGACAATCGGTCAGACGCCCCGAGGTCGACGAGGCGAGGTGCGGGTCGTGGAAGACGTGGTTTCTCCTACCGCAGGCCTCGCAGGTCCAGGAGGTGATGGCTTAAACCTCTATCGCGTTCCGGTTGGCGGAAGGTTGTCGAGTTTTTCACAAGAGTGGGCGTCGATTACGGACGACCCTTGGGTGAGAGGAGTGACTTCGGAAGGTCTAAAGATATCCTTCAAACGAAAGCCTCCATTAACTCGAAGTCCAAAGTGGACTCATCTTCCGTCAAATCCACAGAAAAGAGACGCTCTGTTATCAGAGGTGCAGTCTCTTTTAATGAAGAACGCGGTAGAGGTCGTAGAAAACCAGGAATCTCTGGGATTCTACAGCCATCTGTTTCTGGTTCCGAAACCAGACGGCTCGTTCCGTCCAGTCATAGATTTGAGCTGGATAAACAAGCTGATCGTCGCTCCGAAGTTTTATATGGAGACGATTCGATCGGTCAGAGCGAGTATTCGGGTGAACGATTATGCAGCGAGCATAGATCTCAAAGATGCGTACTTTCACGTCATGGTACATCCGACATTCCGAAAGTATCTACGCTTCGCAGTCCTAGGAGTGGTGTATCAGTTCCGGGCCATGTGCTTCGGATTGAATCTAGCACCCTGGGCTTTCACTCGGGTAATGAACTCGGTAATGATCTACTTCCGAGCTCATTCGTCTGCGGTAACGTCGGCCTACCTGGACGACATTCTTCAGAGGTACGGCAACGAGTTAACGCTTCAGAACGATGTTCAGAATCTTCTTCTATTGCTCCGACGTCTCGGTTTTATAGTAAACGAGGAGAAGTCGGATCTGGTGCCGTCCAAGTCATTCACTCATCTGGGAATGAGCTTCGAGACGCACAACAATCTCGTTCGTCTGCCGTTAACCAGAGCGAAATTAGTCAGTTGTTACGCTCGCTATTGTCTGCACGCAGACAAAGTCATGGCGAGAGAATTTATGAGACTGATAGGTCTGTGCGGAGCCGCCGCGGATCTCATTCCGATGGGGCGGCTACGCACACGTCCTCTTCAAATTTTCCTGACTCAGAATTGGAGTGTGAAAATTCATTCGCTCGATGTAGACGTTCTCTTGTCAGATCAAGTGAAACAAGAGATTCAGACTTGGGCAAACATTCAGTGGTTAACTCAAGGAGTTCCGCTGCAGTTGCCGGATCCGAGTTTTACCGTTATGACGGATGCCAGTCAAACAGGTTGGGGTGCATCATTGATCCCAACGGATTCGAGATGCCAGGGTCTTTGGGATCCGCAATTCCTGGGCAAGCACATAAACATCAAGGAAATGATGTCAATTTGGCTTGCGTTACGTCATTGGATGGACATTATTCACAATGCTCATGTCCAAATCCTATCCGACAATACGACAGTAGTGGCATATATACGGAATCAGGGAGGCACTCATTTAGTTCCGTTGTTCAATCTAACGGAAAGAATCCTTCTGTTTGCGTTAGAACATCACGTTCTTCTTTCGGTCCGTCACATACCGGATCGTCTGAATGTGCTAGCAGACTCCCTTTCACGAAAGGGTCGCTTGTTGCCGTCGGAGTGGACTCTCAACAAACAAGTATTCAATCAGATTTGCTACCAATGGGAACGGCCAATGATAGACTTATTTGCGACACATCTCAACAATCAGTTGCAGACGTATGTGTCTCCGTGTCCGGATCCAAGAGCATTTGCAGTAGACGCTCTGTCGATCCCTTGGGACGGAATGATAGAATATGCGTATCCTCCAGCGCCATTAATTCAACAAGTATTGCTAAAGATAAAACAATCTCAATGCAAGATTCTGTTGGTAGCATCTCTGTCGCCACAGAGACCGTGGATAAATCTACTCAGGTGTCTGTTGTGGGACCTACCGCGGAAGCTTCCTCCACGAGAGGATCTTCTTTCGCAGGGGAAATCGCGCCAACTCCATCACAACCCGCAAGGTCTCAACCTTTACGTTTTTCCGTTGTGCGGTCCTTCTTGCATGGCAAGCACTTTACAGGACGAGCAGTGGACGCGATTTCTAACTGTAGGAGGACCTCCTCTTCGCTAAACTATGCGGCTAAGTGGAAGGTTTTTCGTCGTTGGTGTAGGGATCATTCTGTAGATATATTTGATCCCTCTATACCAGACATTGCAAACTTTCTAGTATACTTGTTTGACGAAATCAAACTGCAGCCTGTTACTATAAAGGGTTATAGATCTATGTTATCTGATACCTATGCACATCATGATAGTTTACAAATTGGATCTAATGTCTCTTTATCGAAGTTGGTTAGAAACTTTTCGATAAATAGACCCAGAACTCTTAGATTAATTCCTAAGTGGAATTTAGCTTGGGTTCTCCTTAAATTGAAGGAAAAGCCATTTGAACCTCTTGGGACAGTAGATTTCAAATTCTTATCTTATAAGACAGCTTTTCTCTTAGCTTTCTCTTCTGCCAGAAGAGTCAGTGAGCTTCATGCACTATCGGTGGATGATTCTCATTATCGTAGTGTTGGGAACACTATCACCTTCACTACTAATGTGGGTTTTTTTAGCTAAGAATCAGGCTCCTAATAAATATCCGGAACCTATTGTTATTAAGGCTCTTCCATCTTCAGATGGGCGTAGGCCTTTACTCTGTCCTGTTAGAGCACTACGTATCTATAAACATAGATCTCAGTTTATCAGAAAGGGACGGAAACGTTTCTTTCTGTCTTTGATGCCTAATAGAAAGGACATTTCAGTCCATTCTATTGCTAGATGGATTCAATTAACTATCCGTACTGCTTATGAAGATTTATCTTCTTCTCAGCAGTCTGTGCTTAAGATTTCTGCTCATGAAGTAAGAGCTCTTTCTACTTCCTGGGCTTATGCTAATAGTGTTGCTATTACAGATTTAATGAAGGCTGTTTATTGGTCTCAGCCATCCACATTTACGAATTTTTATCTCAGAAATATTGAGTCCATTTCTGGAGACCTGCATTGTTTAGGTCCGTTATCTGTTGCTCAGAATGTCGTCCACTAAACAGTTGCAACTATAGTTATGCAGGCTTTCTGTTCCGGCAGTGACTCCGTCCGGCTGCCCTCTTCGCTCTGGGCTATTTGACCCAGGGCAAGGGGAAGGGGGGGGGGGGGGGGGGGGGGGGGGGGGCGGGTGTTCCCTTAGGTCACCTGCTTTATAGTGAAAAGCAAGGGAATGCCTCCTCCAAGTCAGTATTTCTGAGTCGCTTCCGGGATGGTTTTAAAGTGTAATATTAATGTTTAATTTCATTCATGTCTTATTTTTAAAGTGTAGCTCGGTGTGAAGCATTTGTATATGTCAAGTGTCAAACGGGCTTTAATATACAATACTCGGACACTTTTAAATGATTATAAAGAGTCTCAATTCTCTGGACTACTTTATTTATTGGCTTGCTTTAAAAATAATTAGTATAAGGGTTATACTGGATGTTAATAGAGAACATGAATGTTATTGTGCTCAATTATTAAAGGTAGTGTATCTTTCTAATTTAATATTAAATAAGAAAGATACATGTAAAGCCTAATACTCCTTGTCTCCTTAAGGGGTTACCTCTTTACTATATAGTTGAGCTTATTGGATTTTCCTCTATGTCCTAGGCCCTCCAGCCTGTTTACTATTCAGCTAAGTCTGGGTCATTGGTACAGTATAAAAATGTTAAAAAATTTATAGTAATTTATATATTTTTTATACTTACCAATGACCCAGACGGGGATGGCCCTCCCTGGAGTTGGGAACTCTTGCCTCCCCGCTGAGTACATAGCGCTGACCAGGCACTGCCAGTAAGAATGATAATTGGCGCCAATTTCGGGACGACTGCGTCACTGCGCATGCGCATGCGCAGTAGAGGCGTACTATGGAGGTCCTTTAGGACATGATTTCTTTTTGTTTTGGATGCAAATTTTGGGGATTGGGGGGCAAAATTTGTGTTTGGCCCTGGTTTTGTTGGAGTTTTGTTGGAGTTAGCACCAGCTAAGTCTGGGTCATTGGTAAGTATAAAAAATATACAAATTACTATAAATTTTTTAACTTTCAAGGGCTTTACCATTCATCAGTGGCCCAACAGAAATGATTAACAGTCCGAGGTCTTATAAATGGCCCAAGACAGAGTTGAGGGCCACTAATAAGACAGAGGGCTGTTAATCATTTCTAGCGGGCTGCTAATAAAACTGTAATGCCCAAGAAAATGATGTTATTACAATTATTACCACTGATGGGGATTTCATTCAAGTAACCTCAAAGTAACTGTAAGTCAATAGTTTAATCAAATCCGAGAATTACTCAACATACTTGTCCTTTAATCAAGAATATACTGGCATTTTAATGAGAACAGAAAATGAACAATTAAGTTAAGAATTTGAACTTTGAATATTCATGAAATGTCGGCATTTACTTTTTAGCTCACCTGACTGAAAGTTAGGGTGAGCTTTTCTTATCACTCTTCGTCCGTCGTCTGTCATCCGTCGTCCTGCGTGAAGGTGTTGTTTGACCCTCTTTTTCCTAAACCACTGGCCACATTTTAATTAAATTTCATGTAAGTAGTGGTTATATAGGGGCATTTTGATTTTTATGCAAATTAGGTTTCGGCTCATATTGAGCAGAGGTGTGGGGAAAAATGGCCAAATTTTTTGAAAATCTTCTAATGAACCACCAGTAGCAGAGACTTGATATGTGGTATACAGAGTCCTTTTGAGGTTTTGAATAAAGTTTGTTCAAGAGAAGTTTGTCGGGCATTATTTGCCTTCGTTATGGGAGGGGCAAGAATTTTTGCCACTCCCAAAATTTCTATTTTCCAAATTTGATATGAGGGCTTATTGTGTCATAAGTACTTAATTTATGCCGAAATTTATTTTCCCCGTCACCCCATGGGAACTACAAGAGCTAAAAATAGACAAAAAATTAAAACACCCATATCTCCAAAACTACACGGTACTGAGAATTCTTATTTGGTGTGATGCTTCCTTAGGACCAACAGAAAGGAATGGTAAAAAAAAAATGCTATCGGTTTTATCATGGGGTACTTTTTGGGGACTTTGAAAAAGTGATGAGTCAGCATTTTTTAACACTGTGGGTAATGGGAAAAACATGTAAGACTACTTTTCTCCCAAACCACTGCTCCAAAAGCTTTCAAATTTCACATCTAACATCTTTGGAAGATTGTTTCACATGTTTATTGAAATCAATTCCCTGGGTCCATATTTGGGCTCTCTATGGGAGCCCAAATGTTTAAATTAGTGCAGTATGAGAAATATTTTTTAAAAATCTTCTTCTTCAGATCTAGCGATAAAAATCTTTTGATATTTGGTATGCAGCATCCTTAGGGGGGTGAGATTCAAGTTTGTTCAAGCCAAGTCCCTGGGTTCATATTTAGGCTGAAAATTTGGGGCCCCGTTCCGGACTTAGAAACTTTGGACCAAAATCCGAAAAAATGTTTTTTGTTTTTTATGCGTTTCGGTCAATTTTAAGACAAAAAATTTTTTTTTTTTATTACCTTGAAAATTTGGGGGCCGGGTGGGACTTAGAAAATTTTGGACCAAAATCCAGAAATTAGTTTTTTGATTTTTATGCATTTTAAGAAGAAAAAATTTTAGGCTGAAAATATTTTGTTTGGGAAAAAAATCTGTTTTTTATGCGTTTATCTCAATTTTGGGACATAAAAGTGCAGGAACTTAAAATAGAAGGAAAATCCTGTGTATTGTGTGGGCACAATCGCTTCATCTAGTTGGTATATGCTTTTCTTAGGAGGGGCGTATGCAGCTTATTCAAGTCAAGTCCCTGGTTTGATATTTAGACTACCATGTCAGGTGAGCGCCATCAGGCCCCCTGGGGCCTCTTGTTAAATTAAAGTTTTTCAAAAACCAAGTACGAAATAACTGAAGCAAAAAATCCAGCTTCAGACTTTGGCAGCTTCAAGAAACAGAATGATACTTGTCTAAGGTTTACTGATCTTTCATAATTATTTGGCTCCCCATGTTCCAGTGGAGCAATTAAACTGTTTTATTTGGCATAATCACCAAGATAACAGCTGTGAAGTTTGTTTTTTAGCACTTGTCGCATATTAATGCCCAAGAAATTAGAGATAATGGCCTTGAATCAATATAGGGTACATTCTTTGAAAATCTTCTCCAGAACCACCTGAATCTTTTTCTAATTGAATGCAGCATTCTTTTGTCTGTCAGATTCAATTTTGTTCAAATGAAGTCCCTGGGTTCATATTTGGGGCTCCTCATGGGAGCCCAAAATTGAACTTTGTACAATACGAGGAAAAGACTTCTGTGCTGCCTGAAAAGTGAAAAAGAAACCCTCTTCTTATTTAGATCCATCAGTCAGACTTTTTTGTTTGGTATTCAGCATCCTCAAGTGGTCAGATTCAAATTTGTTCAAACCATGTTCCTGTGTTTAAACTTGGGATCCTTATGGGGCCCAAACTTTAACTTAGTGTTGTATGAGGAATATTGTTAAAAAATCTTCTTTTCAGATCCACCATTAAGAATCTTTTGATGTTTGGTATACAGTAGAATCTACCTTGGGTGACCAGTGTCTTTGGCGACTACCTGGCATTAAGAACTCCATTTTCAGTACACAGATCACTTTCGCTGTCAGCGACCACCTCCCAAATGCAACCAGCTACTGCCAATTTCAGACTAAAATAACAATTTTTATCCATTATGAGCGACCACTTCTGTAAATATGGTGCATGGCATGCATTGTGTAGTGAAGAGTGACTTGTTTCAGGGACATTTTATTGCTTGAACATTTCGACATTTGACATTAACTGACAATGCAGTTTTATTCGGGATTTTTAGCTCATCTGTCTGAAAGTCAGTGTAAGCTACAGTGATCACTCGCTGTCATCTGTCATTTGTCCATGAACATGGTGTTTGCTACTTCTCATCCAAAACTACTGAACGGATTTCAGTGAAATTTGGTGTGATTGTGTGTTCTGACATCGCATTATGATTTTTTTGCTCATTGCCACTGAACGGTTGGATTTCCTGTAAAACAGTAAAACAAACAAAATGCACGGAAATTTCCTCCAAATTATGACACTGTATGTTTGTTCTTTTTATTCTCCCATGTGGATGATTCATTTGTCACCAGAGTTTCGTTTCCGGTGTTTATGTAACTTACACTTGGAAAGTTGAATTTCCCTGCTGTAAAACAAAAAACAATAGTTTCACATCTCCCATGCGGACGGTCCATTCATCACCAACCTTTGGTAGCAGGTATACATGAATCTCACAATTGAAACTGGACTTCCTCCCCTGCAGTAAAACAAAGACAATAGTCCCACATACCCCATGTGGATGGACTAATTGTCACCAATATTTGGTATTGGATTTTATCTCCCTGCTGTAAAACATAGACTATCCCCCTCAGGCTGTATGAATGCAAAGTATTAAAAATATCCATCTTGGCATTGTGGGAGGGGGGTATATGACACACATGGCATTGCTCCTGTTAAATTTCTTGATCTCATTTTCCATGCTGTAAAACAAAGACCATGGCTGTCTGGTGCTATAACTATATTTTAGGCCCCAATTGAGTTATTTTGTTTTCATTTTTTACAGCCCGCAGGAAATACAGTGAGCTTGCAGGAATCTGTTCATTTAATTTCACAAGGGACAACAGGACTTAGCACTTGGCAGGTAAAATATTAATATTCAGGCTGTAATGCAAAACATTTCCATGTGTTATTTGCAAAGATTTTTTAACATAGTGAGCATAGACCTTCTTAACCCTTAAGTGCCCATTCAGGCACAAACTGCCACCTTTGGATTGCTTTGAAAAAGTACACTCTAAGCGTATTATTCATTGAGTACTCAGCCATTAGGCTATATTTATCTTGGCAGTGTTTTTACATTAGTGTTGGCTGCCTATATAAGCAGTCAACAATGATGTAAAAACACTATCAAGCCACCTGCAGCTGTGTACATGTATATACACTAGTTATAATCAGAAAATTAATTTGAGGCTTTAAGGATTAAAATACACTAGTATAAATTTTTGTATTGTTTTAATTAGGATTGTATAAAAACAATCAGTATTGTGTTGTACTCTGATTCATTGAGATTACGGCCCAATAAAAAATCTTGCTCAGGTAAGTTTTCCTCAATTTTATGAGGCCAGGAGGGTTTTTTTCATGAGCTCAGTCAAACAAGATATAATTGGTTAATTTTTTTTCTGTAAGTTTAAATAGTTTCATTGACCAGATCTCCACGTAAAAAAGAGCAAAGAGGCAATTTTTCATTGTCTAAGGAGGTACCTGAGAAACAAGAATGTTTTTTATGTAGCCATACATGAAATGAAGGAGACAAACCTTGAAGAGAAAGATAATTGCTGTAAGCTACCAAGTGATATGACTTGGGTTTGTTTTTCACTTTTCAGGCAGCACAGAATCTGGCAGAATATTGTCTTGAAAACAAACAGCTATTTCATAAAAGGTATTCACAAGTGTTTTTCAAATGTTTAAAACAGTAACTCATGATGGTTTGATTTCTTTTGATTCTTTTATGTCTATAAATTCATTGTTTGGTTTTTAGCTCAACTTTGGCAAAGCCAAATTTGAGCTTTTGTCATGGCCCGTCGTCCGTTGTCCGTCTGTCCATATGTCAACAATTGGATTTGGCTCGGGCTAGAGGCCGTATTTATGAACCGATCTTTACGAAACTTCTTGGGTACCTTTGTTATGGCCGTTTGGGACGAGAACGGGTGTTTTTGGTTGCGGTCCGAAATTCAAGATGGCTGCCAGCCGCCATTTTGTACCGACGATGCAGAAATCTGTATTTTTATACTGTACCAATGACCCAGACATAGCTGGTGCTAACTCTTAAAATATAGGGCCAAACACAAATTTTGCCCCCCAATCCCCAAAATTTGCATCTAAAACTAAAGAAAACATGTCCTGAAAGGCCCTCCACACTTCGCCCCTACTGCGCATGCGCAGTGTCAAGGACGTTCCGAAATTGGCGCCATTTATCATTCTAAGTTTGGCCCTTCATCAGTTAACATCTGACTGATCTTTGTGCTTTTAAATCTCAGTTTAAATGATGCCAGACACATAAATATTAGTGAAATGGTGATTCTAAGGAGGATAGAAAAGGAGGAGAGGAAAAGAATGTGTGACAGAATATTATCAGGGCTGTAACTTAAAAATTTTTAATGAAATTATGTTAAGTTACCTATTTTCAAGGCAGCAGCCATTTTGTTGTCATTCTGATTATTTAGTTACACTGTTTTTTCAAGTGTTTTTTCTCTCTCCCTGTCCTTTAAGTTCCCCCTTGCTATTCTCCCATGCTTTTGGCATAATTTCTGCAATTATTATTACTAAAATTTCTTGGGAGTTTTAGCTGAATAACAGAATGAATTCTGTTCTTTCCCCATGTTTACGTCTTCACCTACGGGTGGTTAGGCGTTGTGTTCTGCATCTACCATCTGATGTTCTGCAGTTTCTTCCCTGGAAGTCTCTGTTTTGCATCAGATGGTGTATTTTTGGTAACTGATTTCGGGCCTGGGTGCCTGGAGTCTTATTTTAGTGTTTTTACACTCATTGTTTACATTTACAACAGCCCTCTGTGTGAGGGGGGATTTCTAAATAATAATATCTTTATGTTATTTTAATCATAACTAGATACATTATTATTGTTCGTAAGTGTTGAATAAATTGTTTAAAATATTTTTAAAATTTTTGTCCACACTTAGGCTTGGGATCCATTGGGGCTCAACGTTACTTTTCAGAAACTTGGGCTGTTCTGAAAAAATATTTTTTCAAAATATTTTGATTTCAATTATTTTTTCTATATTAATGGATCATATTATTATTATGTATTTTGATTGCCAGGGGTTAGTGCGAGTACCAGGACTTGTTTTCTTTTCACATTGAAAGGATATTGATCAATTGTTTTAAGAGGAAGTCTTCCTCTGACCTTATTATCATTCTATATGTGGTCAGTGTACTCGCATTAACTCCTGTTCTGTATCGTATGATTTCGATGACAATATGGGAAGCGTATGTCACGGTATGTTGTTGGGGATTTGGACACTCCGGTCCTTTCCCCGCAGGGTCACTCTACTTTATCAATTTCTATTTCAGACGATCAAGATTAGGGTGATGTATCTGTGATGTCTTCCAACAGTGTGCCTCCGTCGTCACAATTAATGAAGGGCTAGCGGAAAAGTGCTCATGTAATACGCCAATTGCCTAAGAGGACCCTAGTAGGTTCGACGGCCTTTGACGTCCGCTAGCTCGCCCGGTGTAGCGTCCATTCACCGAATGGTTCGGCAGCCGGGTTCGTCCGTTGCGGTCTAGAAGGAATTTTGGGGTGATGCGAGCACTATAAAATTAACTTAATGCACACCCAGTGACGGCGGATCGGAGGGAGAACGGAGGAAGCCTTTTAGTCCGGTTCATAGCTCGTTCCGGTCCATCCGGACGGCAAGCGAGAGAGGCCCCTCTCTCGTTCAACAACATCTGGCCCCAGATGTTGTGGTACAAATGTGTCGTTAGCGGAGCATACGTCCGTCGCTCGGGACGCTCCGTTGTATAGGCAGTCCGCTGAGACTGCTAAGGCTTCCTCTTCTCGTCAGCGCACACGACCGCACCTTGGCTGCGTGACCGCCGATATATTACCAGCTTCGCCGATCAAGGATTCTTCGGCGACCAGGTCACACCATCCGGCAGCCAGGGATTCGAGACCGATGGACTCCGGACGTTCGCATAGGAAAAGTATGCGGGAGCCATCTGATGCGGAGCTGCCCTCGGCGAAGCAGCGATAGACTGCGCCTCCGCAGGTCTCGACGCCGGACATTCTTGTGCACATAGCACAGCTTATCGCAGCATCCCAGCAGCCGATAGAAACGGTGTCGGATCGAGAATTATCCGACAGCGCTGGGTCGGTAGCCGGGGACTCGAGGCCTGCAGACTCCGGACGTTCGCATAGGAAGTGTGCGGGAGTCAACGTACACGGAGCTTCCAGCGGCAATGCATCGTAAGTCCGCTACTGCACAGGCCTCGGGAACGGACGTGCTTTCCTTAATAGCACAGTTTATCGCAGCATCCCAGCATCAACTGAATCTGTCGCATATATTTTATCCGACGATGCTGGGTCGGGACGCTCCGCGCAAGCGGGTACGGACGTCCGAAAGTTTCATCCGGTCCGACAGGATACCGAAAGGGATTCGGTGGATTTCAAGCTTTCCCTTTCGGAACAACATATGCTGCGATGCCGGATAAGAAACTGATAGCGTCGGTGGACTTAGAAATTTTTGGTTCGGTTCAGGGACATCGTCCCTCAGTTCCGACATAGTCCAATAATGTCACACAAACTTTCGAATTATTGAACGACGCTATATATATTATTATTTTATGCTTGCTATCCAAGCATTTCTGGTTTCTTGTTCGAAGAGTTATGGAGATGTCTTTCAAAAGTGTGCCTCTGTCGTCATAGTTAATGAAGAGTTAGCGGCAATAAGTGCTCATGGAATATGTCTATCGCTTACGGAGTGACATTCGCTAGCTCACCCGGTGTAGCGTACATTCATCGAATGGTTCGACTGCCGGGTTCGTCCGTTGCGGTCTAGGAAGGAGATTTGGGTGATGCGAGCACTTTAATTACTTTAGTACTCACCCAGTGACGGCAGATTGAGGACAGATCGGAGGAAGCCAACAACATAGGGGACCGCATGTTGTGGTTCAGATATTTTACATTCGGAGCATATGTCCGTTGCTCGGGACGCTCCGTTATATTGACAGTCCGAGAGACTGTCTTTAATGCTTCCTCATCCTCACAGCAGGGCACACGACCGCACATTGGCTACGTGACCTCGAGTATCCGATCAGTTTCGGCATTCAGTGATTCCACAGCGAATAGGTTGCGCCATCCGGTAGCCAAGGGACACGAGGCCTATACACTCCGTTCGCTCGCATATTGGAAGTATGCACGGGGTAACGATCTCGGAGCTTCCTGCGGCAATGCATCGTAAGACCGCTGCTCCTCAGGCCTCAGTGACGGACGTGCTATCCGAGTTAGCACAGTTGTTTCGCAGCATCCCAGCAATTGACGGTTTCTCGGTCGAATCAGGAATTATCCGACGGCGCTGGGTCGGTGCGGTCCGCGGTTGCATCAAGCTACGGACGACCGAACGCTTTATAGGGTCCGACAGGATGGCGAAAGGGATTCGAAAGATTTCGAGTTTTCCCTTTAGTAGTATCGGAAGATGCCTTTCATATCTTATGGCATTTCTTCCAGTGATTATTTTTCGGACTTCATTGCTGCGATCTTGGATAAGAGACTTATAGCGTCATTGGACTCGGATTTTTCGATCGGTACAGGGACTTTGTCCCTGACTTACCGACGCAGTCCAATATTGTCATTACAACATGTGTTTTATTTTTCGACGCTATATATTTATATATATATACAAGCCTGCTACTAAGCATGATAGTTTAGTTTCTTGTCCGCGTGGCTCATTTCTGCCATTTTATCTTTTTTACATATAGTTTATTTTGGCAGAGCAGGGCATACCGAGAGTTCATATGCGTCTAGACGGTGTGATTAAAGACTGCATATATTCTTTTTCGCCGTTTATGTCTTTTCCAATTTCAATGTTGGGAACGACATTATGTATAGTAGACTTAACTTAGACGCTTTATTATACGTAATCCGCCTTACTGAGGCGTTATCATTACGTCTTCAAGAAAAGATTTACGGGATATTATTCTCAATGTAATTTCTTTTGAGGGCAGTAGTTTGTTCACGTATAACTCCGCCCTTCAGTGGCTGATTGGAGTTGGTTAGACGTGATGCAGCCCTAGCTACATCCACGCGTGGATAGTAGGTTAAGAACTCTCTCAGAGTCGCTTTGTTCTCGGAGGAGCTTCTCTTCGACGGCAACTTTCCGGCAATCCATGAATTGCTTGATTTATACATTCTCTTGTCTATCTAGTGTTACAAGAGATTCAGACTGGGGCAAACATTCGGTGGTTGACTCAGAGAGTGCCGCCGCAGTTGCCGGACCCGAGTGTGGCTGTTATGACGGTTGCCAGTCAAACAAATTGGGATATATACTGATCCCTACGGATTCGAAGTGCCAGGGTCTTTGGGTTCCGCAGTCTTTTAGCTATCAGTTTAACTTCCGCGGAATAATGTTTTTTAGGCTTGCTTTATGTCATTGCATGAACATTATTCAGAAACGCATGCCCAAATTCCTGTCCTTTAATTCGACAGTAGTGGCGTATCTCCGGAACCAGGGAGGCACTCTTTCGTTTCCGTTATTCAATTTAATGGAAAGAATCCGTCTGTTGGTTATAGTACACCAAGTTCAGTTTTGGTCCGTCATATTCTGGGTCGTCTGATTGTTTTATCGCACTCCCGTTCTCTTACGGGTCGCTTGTTGCTGTCAGAATGGACTCTCAACAATCAAGTATTCAATCAGATTTGCTATCTATGGGAGCGCCCAATGATGTTTTATTTATGACACAGCTTGCTAATCAATTGCAGACGTATGTGTTGGCTTGTCCAGATCTCTGAGCTAATACTGTTAACGCTCTATTGATCTATAGGACGGAATGATAGGATACGCGTATCCTCCGGCGCTGTTGTTTTAGCAGGTATTGCTAAGATAAACAACCACAATACATTTCTGTTGATAGCATCTCTATCTTCACAGAGATCATGAGTAATTTACTCTCTTGTCTACTGTGGATCTTAACGTGAAATCTTCCTCTATGTGAGGATCTTTTTTCACTGGGTAAATCGTGTCATCTTTATCACAACCAGCAAGGTCGCAACCTTCATGTATTCTGTTGTGTGGTCCGTGTTGCATTGTAAGCACTGTACTGGACGAGCTTTGGACGCGATTTCTTACTATAGGAGATCCTCTTCTTCGCTATTCTATGCGACTAAAGTGGAGGCTCTTCCGTCGTGATGTAGGGATCATTATGTTCATATGGTTGATCCCTCCATACTACTCATTGCTATTTTTTAGTATACTTGTTTCACAAGATCTACTGCAGCCTGTTGTTATTTAGGTTATAGGTTTATGTTACCTCATACCTATGCACTCTACGATAGTTTACAATTGAGTCTTTTGTCTCTTTATCTAAGTCAGTTAGTAACTTTTTGATAAATAGACTTAGAATCTTTAGATTAAATTCCTATACGGATTTTAACTTCAGGTTCTTATTTAGCTAAGTAATCATTTGAGCCTCTGGAAACAGTAGTTTTCAAATTCTGACCTTTTAGACAGTAATTCTGTTGGTTTCTCTTTTACTGTAGAGTCAGTGAGTTTCATGCACTATCGATGGATGATTTTCACTTTCATAGTTTCGGAATCAATACTTCCGTTACTATTTAGGTTGGATTGTTGCATAAGAGTTAGGCTCCTATTATCCGGAACCTATTATTTTAAGGTCCTTCCGTCTTCGTATGGGCATAGGCCTTTACTCTTTCCGGGTACAGTTTATGTATTTATAAACAGATATCTGTTTATTACAAGGGCGTAAGCTTCTTCTGTCTTTGATGTCTAGTAGAAGGACGTTACGCTCCATTTTATTGTTAATGGATTCTATTAACTAGCGTACTGCTTATGGTATATCATTGGCTTAGCAGTTGTGCTTAAGATTTCGGCTCATGAAGTAAGAGTTCTTCTACTTCTTGGGCTTACATTAATAGTGTTGCTATTATAGATTTTTGAAGGCTGCTCATTGCGCTCAGCCATCCATTCATGAATTTTATCTCAGAAATATCGAGTCCATTTCTGGAGGCCTCTATTGTTAGGTCTATTATCTACTGCTCAGAATGTCATTCACTTAACAGTTGCTACTATAGCTAGGTAGGCTGTCTGTTTCGGCAGTGTCTCCGTTCGGCTGCCCTCTTCGCTCTGGGCTATTTGACCCAGGGCAAGAAAAAGGGGGGGGGGGGGAGGGTGTTCCCTTGGGTCACCTGTTTTTACTATGAAAACAAGGGGATACCTCCTCCGGAGTTAGTAATTCTGAGCTGTTATTGGGATGGTTGTTTAGTGAGAAGTTTAAGGTTATAAAATTCATTCAAGTCTTAGTTTTTAAAGTATAGCTTTTGATTTTTGCATATGTCAACGGACATGATTATGCAATTCTCACACACTTTTAGGAGTATAAGAGTCTCTATTCTCTAGACTTACTTTATTATTGGCTTACTTTAAAAATTATTAGTATAAGGATTATTGGATATTAATAGAGTACATGGATGTATGAAGCTCAATTTTTGGAAGGTGTTGTATCTTTCTAATTTATCATAAATAAGAAAGATACATGTAAGGCCTATTACTTCTTTTCCCTACAGGGGATGACTCTATTTTATTTTATTGAGCGTATTCCATTTTGCTCTATGTCCTTGGCCCTCCAGCCTTTTTACTATTCAGCTATGTCTGGGTCATTGGTACAGTATAAAAATGTTAAAAAATTTATAGTAATTTATATATTTTTTATACTTACCAATGACCCAGACGGGGATGGCCCTCCCAGGAGTTGGGAACTCTTGCCTCCCCGCTGAGTACATAGCGCTTACCAGGCACTGGTTATTAGAATGATAAATGGCGCCAATTTCGGAACGTCCTTGACACTGCGCATGCGCAGTAGGGGCGAAGTGTGGAGGGCCTTTCAGGACATGTTTTCTTTAGTTTTAGATGCAAATTTTGGGGATTGGGGGGCAAAATTTGTGTTTGGCCCTATATTTTAAGAGTTAGCACCAGCTATGTCTGGGTCATTGGTAAGTATAAAAAATATATAAATTACTATAAATTTTTTAACTTTTTGTACAGAACTTCCATATGAATGCTCTGATTTGAATAATTTTTTGTATGAATGTTTAGTACCATGGGATACATCACATATAATACAGGTTTTTTTCTCGTGCGTAAATTGTGCAAATTAGACTAATTTTGATATTTTTTGGTGTTACTTTCAGCACTGTAAGTGCAAATGCCAATACGGCTCAGGCTAGAGGCCGTATTTATGAACCGATCTTTACGAAACTTTTACCTTTGGTATCACCGTGGGACGAGAACAAGTGTTTTGGGGTCCGGTCCGAAATTCAAGATGGCCAATGGCAGCCATTTTGTACAAAATTAGGTGCAATCAGATTTTTGCACAGAACTTCCATATGAAAGCGCTGATTTGAAAAATTTTTTGTGTGAATGTTTAGTACCATGGGATACATCACATATAATACAGGTTTTTTTCTTGTGCAGAAATCGTGCAAATTAGATTAACTTTGATTTTTTCAGTGCGACTTACACACAGTAGGTACACATGTCAATACGGCTCAGACTAGAGTCTGTATTTATGAACTGATCTTCACAAAATGTCTTGGGTACCTTTGTTATCACCTTGGGATGAGAACGAGTGTTTCTGGGTGCGGTCTAAAATTCAAGATGGCTGCCAGTGGCCATTTTGTACCGAAATTAGGTCTAATCAGTTTTTTGTACACAGACTAGAGACCATATTTATGAACCAGTCTTTATGAAACTTTTTGGGTACCTTTGCTATCACCGTGGGATGAGAGTGAGTGTTTTTGGGTGTGGTCTGAAATTCAAGATGGCCACAATCAGCCATTTTGTACCAAAATTAGTGCAATCAGTCTTTTGTACAGAACTTCTGTATGAAAGTTCTGATTTGAATAAATTTTTGTATGAATGTTTAGTAACATGGAATACATCACATATTGTAAGGGTTTTTTTTTCGTGCAGAAATTATGCAAATTAGATGAACTTTGTTTTATTCAGTGCTACTTACACAATATAAGCACACATGTCAATACAGCTCAGGGCAGAGGCTGTATTTATGAACCGATCTTCACAAAACTTCTTGGGTACCTTTGTTATCACCTTGGGACGAGAATGAGTGTTTCTGGGTACGGTCCAAAATTCAAGATGGCTGCCAGTTGCCATTTTGTACCAAAATTAGGTCCAATCAGTTTTTTGTCACAAGTTCTATACAGCTTGTATTTATGAACTGATCTTCACAAAACTTCTTGGGTACCTTTGTTTTCACCTTGGGACAGGAACGAGTGTGTTTTGGGGTGCCTTTGTTATCACTGTGCTATGAGAACAAATATTTTGGGGTTCAGTCAGACCCACTCTGGGACTAAGATTTCTTTTCTAGTTTAGCATCTGACTGTCACCCACCTTTACAATACTTTACCTATACATTTGTTACAGGCAACGGTCAGTATTTATGTACAGACCGTTACAATACTTTATATGTACCTTTGTTATCAGGTCATTACTTAGATGTTTGTCATTGCTGTGTCACATACTATACATGTACATGTCTTTGTCTGGGAGTGCGGTGGCTCAGTAGGTAGAGGTGCAGGCTGCAAACCGAGAGGTCTTCGGTTTGAATCCCACCTGCGGCAACCGCGTTGTGTCCTTGGGCAAGACACTTCATCTCCATTGCCCACGTGGGGGCACGATGACGCCGTGTACTATGATGTACTGCACGTCGATGGTGCACATGTCTCCAACCAATCTAACGCGAGTTACGATGTTGGGGAGCTGGCAGCTGCTCGTCGTTGCTCAGTGGATCTCTCCGGGTACTCTGGCTTCCTCCACCCGTAAAACTGTCACGGTCATGATTAGCCATTGTGCATAAATATGTGACCTTAAACATCAATAAATAAATTAATATAAATAATGTCTTTGTCTTGACAAGTTGAGCTACAGTGTCATTGACACTTTCATTTAAAAAAAAGAGTTAAGCTTTCCCACATCAGCCCACATAGGCTTTTTTAGCACACCTGAGCACAGCTCAAGGGGAACTTTACTAATCACTTTCCGTCCGTCGTCCGTCCGGCGTTAACTTTACATTATCGACTTCTTCTAACAAACTACTGGACCAAATTCAACAAAATTTGCTGTGCATGTACCCTATCATATGTCAATTCAAGTTTGTTCAAATCAAGTTGACCCGCCCCTCGGTAGGGCCACGCCTAAAAAGTGTGCTTAAATCTTAAAAAATCTTCTTCTCATGAACCAGCAGTAGCAGAGACTTGATATTTGGTGTGCAGCTTCCTTTTGAGGTGTAGACTCAGATTTGTTCAAGAGAAGTTTGTGGAGCTATATTTGCCTTCGTTATGGGAAGGACAAGAATTTTCGCCCAGCCCAAAATTTCTATTTTCCAAACCGAGAAGCAGATTTGAACTAAATTTGATAGGAGGCTTATTGGGTCATAAGTACTTAATTTGTGCCATTTTTTTTTTTCCTGTCACCCCATGGGAACCGCAGGAGCTAAAAATAGAAAAAAATTAAAATGCCCATATCTCCAAAACTACACAGCACTGAGAATTTTTATTTGGTTTGAAGCTTCCTTAGGACCAACAGAATGGAATGGTACAAACAAACTGCTATATCAGTTTTATCATGGGATACTTTTTGGGAACTTTAAAAAAGTGCTGAGTCAGCATTTTTTAACACTGTGGTACAAAACTTCTTGGGTACCTTTGTTATCACCTTGGGACGAGAATGAGTGTTTCTAGGTACGGTCCAAAATTCAAGATGGTTGCCAATGGCCATTTTGTACCAAAATTAGGTCCAATCAGTTTTTTGTCACAAGTTCTATACAGCTTGTATTTATGAACTGATCTTCACAAAACTTCTTGGGTACCTTTGTTTTCACCTTGGGACAGGAACGAGTGTGTTTTGGGGTGCCTTTGTTATCACTGTGCTATGAGAACAAATATTTTGGGGTTCAGTCAGACCCACTCTGGGACTAAGATTTCTTTTCTAGTTTAGCATCTGACTGTCACCCACCTTTACAATACTTTACCTATACATTTGTTACAGGCAACGATCAGTATTTATGTACAGACCGTTACAATACTTTATATGTACCTTTGTTATCAGGTCATTACTTAGATGTTTGTCATTGCTGTGTCACATACTATACATGTACATGTCTTTGTCTGGGAGTGCGGTGGCTCAGTAGGTAGAGGTGCAGGCTGCAAACCGAGAGGTCTTCGGTTCGAATCCCACCTGCGGCAACCACGTTGTGTCCTTGGGCAAGACACTTCATCTCCATTGCCCGCGTGGGGGCACCATGACACCGTGTACTATGGCGTACTGCACGTCGATTGTGCGCATATGTCTCCAACCAATCTAGTGCGAGTTACGGATGTTGGGGAGCTGGCAGCTGCTCGTCGTTGCTCGGTGGTTCTCTCCAGGTACTCCGGCTTCCTCCACCCGTCAAACTGTCACGGTCATGATTAGCCATTGTGCATAAATATGTGACCTTAAACATCAATAAATAAATAAATATAAATAATGTCTTTGTCTTGACAAGTTGAGCTACAGTGTCATTGACACTTTCATTTAAAAAAAAGAGTTAAGCTTTCCCACATCAGCCCACATAGGCTTTTTTAGCTCACCTGAGCACAGCTCAAGGGGAGCTTTACTAATCACTTTCCATCCGTCGTCCGTCTGGCATTAACTTTACATTATCGACTTCTTCTAACAAACTACTGGACCAAATTCAACAAAATTTGTTGTGCATGTACCCTATCATATGTCAATTCAAGTTTGTTCAAATCAAGTTGACCCACCCCTCGGTAGGGCCACGCCTAAAAAGTGTGCTTAAATCTTAAAAAAATCTTCTTCTCATGAACCAGCAGTAGCAGAGACTTGATATTTGGTGTGCAGCTTCCTTTTGAGGTGTAGACTCAGATTTGTTCAAGAGAAGTTTGTGGAGCTATATTTGCCTTCGTTATGGGAAGGGCAAGAATTTTCGCCCAGCCCAAAATTTCTATATTTTTATACTGTACCAATGACCCAGACATAGCTGGTGCTAACTCTTAAAATATAGGGCCAAACACAAATTTTGCCCCCCAATCCCCAAAATTTGCATCTAAAACTAAAGAAAACATGTCCTGAAAGGCCCTCCACACTTCGCCCCTACTGCGCATGCGCAGTGTCAAGGACGTTCCGAAATTGGCGCCATTTATCATTCTAAGTTTGGCCCTTCATCAGTTAACATCTGACTGATCTTTGTGCTTTTAAATCTCAGTTTAAATGATGCCAGACACATAAATATTAGTGAAATGGTGATTCTAAGGAGGATAGAAAAGGAGGAGAGGAAAAGAATGTGTGACAGAATATTATCAGGGCTGTAACTTAAAATTTTTTAATGAAATTATGTTAAGTTACCTATTTTCAAGGCAGCAGCCATTTTGTTGTCATTCTGATTATTTAGTTACACTGTTTTTTCAAGTGTTTTTCCTCTCTCCCTGTCCTTTAAGTTCCCCCTTGCTATTCTCCCATGCTTTTGGCATAGTTTCGGTAATTATTATTACTAAAATTTCTTGGGAGTTTTAGCTGTATAACAGAATGAATTCTGTTCTTTCCCCATGTTTACGTCTTCACCTACGGGTGGTTAGGCGTTGTGTTCTGCATCTACCATCTGATGTTCTGCAGTTTCTTCCCTGGAAGTCTCTGTTTTGCATCAGATGGTGTATTTTTGGTAACTGATTTCGGGCCTGGGTGCCTGGAGTCTTATTTTAGTGTTTTTACACTCATTGTTTACATTTACAACAGCCCTCTGTGTGAGGGGGGGATTTCTAAATAATAATATCTTTATGTTATTTTAATCATAACTAGATACATTATTATTGTTCGTAAGTGTTGAATAAATTGTTTAAAATATTTTTAAAATTTTTGTCCACACTTAGGCTTGGGATCCATTGGGGCTCAACGTTACTTTTCAGAAACTTGGGCTGTTCTGAAAAAATATTTTTTCAAAATATTTTGATTTCAATTATTTTTTCTATATTAATGGATCATATTATTATTATGTATTTTGATTGCCAGGGGTTAGTGCGAGTACCAGGACTTGTTTTCTTTTCACATTGAAAGGATATTGATCAATTGTTTTAAGAGGAAGTCTTCCTCTGACCTTATTATCATTCTATATGTGGTCAGTGTACTCGCATTAACTCCTGTTCTGTATCGTATGATTTCGATGACAATATGGGAAGCGTATGTCACGGTATGTTGTTGGGGATTTGGACACTCCGGTCCTTTCCCCGCAGGGTCACTCTACTTTATCAATTTCTATTTCAGACGATCAAGATTAGGGTGATGTATCTGTGATGTCTTCCAACAGTGTGCCTCCGTCGTCACAATTAATGAAGGGCTAGCGGAAAAGTGCTCATGTAATACGCCAATTGCCTAAGAGGACCCTAGTAGGTTCGACGGCCTTTGACGTCCGCTAGCTCGCCCGGTGTAGCGTCCATTCACCGAATGGTTCGGCAGCCGGGTTCGTCCGTTGCGGTCTAGAAGGAATTTTGGGGTGATGCGAGCACTATAAAATTAACTTAATGCACACCCAGTGACGGCGGATCGGAGGGAGAACGGAGGAAGCCTTTTAGTCCGGTTCATAGCTCGTTCCGGTCCATCCGGACGGCAAGCGAGAGAGGCCCCTCTCTCGTTCAACAACATCTGGCCCCAGATGTTGTGGTACAAATGTGTCGTTAGCGGAGCATACGTCCGTCGCTCGGGACGCTCCGTTGTATAGGCAGTCTGCTGAGACTGCTAAGGCTTCCTCTTCTCGTCAGCACACACGACCGCACCTTGGCTGCATGACCGCCGATATATTACCAGCTTCGCCGATCAAGGATTCTTCGGCGACCAGGTCACACCATCCGGCAGCCAGGGATTCGAGACTGATGGACTCCGGATGTTCGCATAGGAAAAGTATGCGGGAGCCATCTGATGCGGAGCTGCCCTCGGCGAAGCAGCGATAGACTGCGCCTCCGCAGGTCTCGACGCCGGACATTCTTGTGCACATAGCACAGCTTATCGCAGCATCCCAGCAGCCGACAGAAACGGTGTCGGATCGAGAATTATTCGACAGCGCTGGGTCGGTAGCCGGGAACTCGAGGCCTGCAGACTCCGGACGTTCGCATAGGAAGTGTGCGGGAGTCAACGTTCACGGAGCTTCCAGCGGCAATGCATCGTAAGTCCGCTACTGCACAGGCCTCGGGAACGGACGTGCTTTCCTTAATAGCATGGTTTATCGCAGCATCCCAGCATCAACTGAATCTGTCGCATATATTTTATCCGACGATGCTGGGTCGGGACGCTCCGCGGAAGCGGGTACGGACGTCCGAAAGTTTCATCCGGTCTGACGGGATACCGAAAGGGATTCGGTGGATTTCAAGCTTTCCCTTTCGGAACAACATATGCTGCGATGCCGGATAAGAAACTGATAGCGTCGGTGGACTTAGAAATTTTTGGTTCGGTTCAGGGACATCGTCCCTCAGTTCCGACATAGTCCAATAATGTCACACAAACTTTCGAATTATTGAACGACGCTATATATATTATTATTTTATGCTTGCTATCCAAGCATTTCTGGTTTCTTGTTCGAAGAGTTATGGAGATGTCTTTCAAAAGTGTGCCTCTGTCGTCATAGTTAATGAAGAGTTAGCGGCAATAAGTGCTCATGGAATATGTCTATCGCTTACGGAGTGACATTCGCTAGCTCACCCGGTGTAGCGTACATTCATCGAATGGTTCGGCTGCCGGGTTCATCCGTTGCGGTCTAGGAAGGAGATTTGGGTGATGCGAGCACTTTAATTACTTTAGTACTCACCCAGTGACGGCAGATTGAGGACAGATCGGAGGAAGCCAACAACATAGGGGACCGCATGTTGTGGTTCAGATATTTTACATTCGGAGCATATGTCCGTTGCTCGGGACGCTCCGTTATATTGACAGTCCGAGAGACTGTCTTTAATGCTTCCTCATCCTCACAGCAGGGCACACGACCGCACATTGGCTACGTGACCTCGAGTATCCGATCAGTTTCGGCATTCAGTGATTCCACAGCGAATAGGTCGCGCCATCCGGTAGCCAAGGGACACGAGGCCTATACACTCCGTTCGCTCGCATATTGGAAGTATGCACGGGGTAACGATCTCGGAGCTTCCTGCGGCAATGCATCGTAAGACCGCTGCTCCTCAGGCCTCAGTGACGGACGTGCTATCCGAGTTAGCACAGTTGTTTCGCAGCATCCCAGCAATTGACGGTTTCTCGGTCGAATCTGGAATTATCCGACGGCGCTGGGTCGGTGCGGTCCGCGGTTGCATCAAGCTACGGACGACCGAACGCTTTATAGGGTCCGACAGGATGGCGAAAGGGACTCGAAAGATTTCGAGTTTTCCCTTTAGTAGTATCGGAAGATGCCTTTCATATCTTATGGCATTTCTTCCAGTGATTATTTTTCGGACTTCATTGCTGCGATCTTGGATAAGAGACTTATAGCGTCATTGGACTCGGATTTTTCGATCGGTACAGGGACTTTGTCCCTGACTTACCGACGCAGTCCAATATTGTCATTACAACATGTGTTTTATTTTTCGACGCTATATATTTATATATATATACAAGCCTGCTACTAAGCATGATAGTTTAGTTTCTTGTCCGCGTGGCTCATTTCTGCCATTTTATCTTTTTTACATATAGTTTATTTTGGCAGAGCAGGGCATACCGAGAGTTCATATGCGTCTAGACGGTGTGATTAAAGACTGCATATATTCTTTTTCGCCGTTTATGTCTTTTCCAATTTCAATGTTGGGAACGACATTATGTATAGTAGACTTAACTTAGACGCTTTATTATACGTAATCCGCCTTACTGAGGCGTTATCATTACGTCTTCAAGAAAAGATTTACGAGATATTATTCTCAATGTAATTTCTTTTGAGGGCAGTAGTTTGTTCACGTATAACTCCTCCCTTCAGTGGCTGATTGGAGTTGGTTAGACGTGATGCAGCCCTAGCTACATCCACGCGTGGATAGTAGGTTAAGAACTCTCTCAGAGTCGCTTCGTTCTCGGAGGAGCTTCTCTTCGACGGCAACTTTCCGGCAATCCATGAATTGCTTGATTTATACATTCTCTTGTCTATCTAGTGTTACAAGAGATTCAGACTGGGGCAAACATTCGGTGGTTGACTCAGAGAGTGCCGCCGCAGTTGCCGGACCCGAGTGTGGCTGTTATGACGGTTGCCAGTCAAACAGATTGGGATATATTCTGATCCCTACGGATTCGAAGTGCCAGGGTCTTTGGGTTCCGCAGTCTTTTAGCTATCAGTTTAACTTCCGCGGAATAATGTTTTTTAGGCTTGCTTTATGTCATTGCATGAACATTATTCAGAAACGCATGCCCAAATTCCTGTCCTTTAATTCGACAGTAGTGGCGTATCTCCGGAACCAGGGAGGCACTCTTTCGTTTCCGTTATTCAATTTAATGGAAAGAATCCGTCTGTTGGTTATAGTACACCAAGTTCAGTTTTGGTCCGTCATATTCTGGGTCGTCTGATTGTTTTATCGCACTCCCGTTCTCTTACGGGTCGCTTGTTGCTGTCAGAATGGACTCTCAACAAACAAGTATTTAATCAGATTTGCTATCTATGGGAGCGCCCAATGATGTTTTATTTATGACACAGCTTGCTAATCAATTGCAGACGTATGTGTTGGCTTGTCCAGATCTCTGAGCTAATACTGTTAACGCTCTATTGATCTATAGGACGGAATGATAGGATACGCGTATCCTCCGGCGCTGTTGTTTTAGCAGGTATTGCTAAGATAAACAACCACAATACATTTCTGTTGATAGCATCTCTATCTTCACAGAGATCATGAGTAATTTACTCTCTTGTCTACTGTGGATCTTAACGTGAAATCTTCCTCTATGTGAGGATCTTTTTTCACTGGGTAAATCGTGTCATCTTTATCACAACCAGCAAGGTCGCAACCTTCATGTATTCCGTTGTGTGGTCCGTATTGCATTGTAAGCACTGTACTGGACGAGCTTTGGACGCGATTTCTTACTATAGGAGATCCTCTTCTTCGCTATTCTATGCGACTAAAGTGGAGGCTCTTCCGTCGTGGTGTAGGGATCATTATGTTCATATGGTTGATCCCTCCATACTACTCATTGCTATTTTTTAGTATACTTGTTTCACAAGATCTACTGCAGCCTGTTGGTATTTAGGTTATAGGTTTATGTTACCTCATACCTATGCACTCTACGATAGTTTACAATTGAGTCTTTTGTCTCTTTATCTAAGTCAATTAGTAACTTTTTGATAAATAGACTTAGAATCTTTAGATTAAATTCCTATACGGATTTTAACTTCGGTTCTTATTTAGCTAAGTAATCATTTGAGCCTCTGGAAACAGTAGTTTTCAAATTCTGACCTTTTAGACAGTAATTCTGTTGGTTTCTCTTTTACTGTAGAGTCAGTGAGTTTCATGCACTATCGATGGATGATTTTCACTTTCATAGTTTCGGAATCAATACTTCCGTTACTATTTAGGTTGGATTGTTGCATAAGAGTTAGGCTCCTATTATCCGGAACCTATTATTTTAAGGTCCTTCCGTCTTCGTATGGGCATAGGCCTTTACTCTTTCCGGGTACAGTTTATGTATTTATAAACAGATATCTGTTTATTACAAGGGCGTAAGCTTCTTCTGTCTTTGATGTCTAGTAGAAGGACGTTACGCTCCATTTTATTGTTAATGGATTCTATTAACTAGCGTACTGCTTATGGTATATCATTGGCTTAGCAGTTGTGCTTAAGATTTCGGCTCATGAAGTAAGAGTTCTTCTACTTCTTGGGCTTACATTAATAGTGTTCCTATTATAGATTTTTGAAGGCTGCTCATTGCGCTCAGCCATCCATTCATGAATTTTATCTCAGAAATATCGAGTCCATTTCTGGAGGCCTCTATTGTTAGGTCTATTATCTACTGCTCAGAATGTCATTCACTTAACGGTTGCTACTATAGCTAGGTAGGCTGTCTGTTTCGGCAGTGTCTCCGTTCGGCTGCCCTCTTCGCTCTGGGCTATTTGACCCAGGGCAAGAAAAAGGGGGGGGGAGGGTGTTCCCTTGGGTCACCTGTTTTTACTATGAAAACAAGGGGATACCTCCTCCGGAGTTAGTAATTCTGAGCTGTTATTGGGATGGTTGTTTAGTGAGAAGTTTAAGTTTATAAAATTCATTCAAGTCTTAGTTTTTAAAGTATAGCTTTTGAATATTGCATATGTCAACGGACATGATTATGCAATTCTCACACACTTTTAGGAGTATAAGAGTCTCTATTCTCTAGACTTACTTTATTATTGGCTTACTTTAAAAATTATTAGTATAAGGATTATTGGATATTAATAGAGTACATGGATGTATGAAGCTCAATTTTTGGAAGGTGTTGTATCTTTCTAATTTATCATAAATAAGAAAGATACATGTAAGGCCTATTACTTCTTTTCCCTACAGGGGATGACTCTATTTTATTTTATTGAGCGTATTCCATTTTGCTCTATGTCCTTGGCCCTCCAGCCTTTTTACTATTCAGCTATGTCTGGGTCATTGGTACAGTATAAAAATGTTAAAAAATTTATAGTAATTTATATATTTTTTATACTTACCAATGACCCAGACGGGGATGGCCCTCCCAGGAGTTGGGAACTCTTGCCTCCCCGCTGAGTACATAGCGCTTACCAGGCACTGGTTATTAGAATGATAAATGGCGCCAATTTCGGAACGTCCTTGACACTGCGCATGCGCAGTAGGGGCGAAGTGTGGAGGGCCTTTCAGGACATGTTTTCTTTAGTTTTAGATGCAAATTTTGGGGATTGGGGGGCAAAATTTGTGTTTGGCCCTATATTTTAAGAGTTAGCACCAGCTATGTCTGGGTCATTGGTAAGTATAAAAAATATATAAATTACTATAAATTTTTTAACTTTCCAAACCGAGAAGCAGATTTGAACTAAATTTGATAGGAGGCTTATTGGGTCATAAGTACTTAATTTGTGCCATTTTTTTTCTCCTCCTGTCGCCCCATGGGAACCGCAGGAGCTAAAAATAGAAAAAAATTAAAATGCCCATATCTCCAAAACTACCCAGCACTGAGAATTTTTATTTGGTGTGAAGCTTCCTTAGGACCAACAGAATGGAATGGTAAAAACAAACTGCTATATCAGTTTTATCATGGGATACTTTTTGGGAACTTTAAAAAAGTGCTGAGTCAGCATTTTTTAACACTGTGGGTAATGGGAAAAACATGTAAGACTACTTTTCTCCCAAACCACTGCTCCAGAAGCTTTCAAATTTCACATATAACATTTTTGGAAGATTGTTTCACATGTTTATTGAAATCAGTTCCCTGGGTCCATATTTGGGCTCTCTATGGGAGCCCAAATGTTTAAATTAGTGCAGTATGAGGAATATTTTTTAAAAATCTTCTTCTTCAGATCTACCAATAGGAATCTTTTGATATTTGGTATGCAGCATGCTTAGGGAGGTGAGATTCAATTTTGTTTAAGCCAAATCCCTGGGTTCATACTTGGGCTGAAAATTTGGGGTCCTGATCCGGACTTAGAAATTTTGGATCAAAATCCGGAAATGAGTTTTTTTGTTTTTTATGCATTTTGGTAAATTTTAAGACAAAATTTTTTTTTTTTTTACACTGAAAATTTGGAGGGGGGGGGCAAATTTTGGACCAAAATCAGGAAATTAGTTCTTTGGTTTTTTATGCGTTTTGGTCCATTTTAAGAAGAAGTAAAAACACTTTTAGTCTGAAAAAATTTGGTTTGGGACTTCGAAAATTTCCGAACAAAAATAAAAAAAAATATGTTTTTTATGCGTTTATCTCAATTTTGGGACGTGCAAGTGCAGGAACTGAAAATAGAAGGAAAATCCTGTGTATTGTGTGGACACAATAGCTTCATCTAGTTGGTATATGCTTTTCTTAGGAGGGACGTATGCAGCATATTCAAGTCAAGTCCCTGGTTTGATATTTAGACTACCATGTCAGGTGAGCACCTTAAGGCCCCCTGGGGCCTCTTGTTTTACTGGCCCCCACAATGAAGCGTTTTTTTTCAAAATGAGATGTTACACTTTCATTGACCGACGTTAGGAATTATTGTATAGATGATGAATATAGGTTATTACCATCATGTATGTTTCCAAGATGACCAGTGTATTGAAGTCGAGACCTCATCTCTGGACATATATTGACTAGTCCGCTAGGAAGAGTCAGTATATGACCCAGAGGTCAGGTTGAGACTTCAAAACACCATCTCGGAAACCCACTTGGTTGTAATAACCAATTTATCTTACAATGTTCCTCCCTTTAATGACTTGTTCACATACATTTTAACAATCATTTTGCATCTGTGAATAGATTTTTTATGAATGAAGATCATGATGTCATGGAATTGCATTTTTGCGCTATGCATGAGATAATCCCCATTCATTATTCTACTTGAACTATAACCACTGAAGTTTATAGTATTGTTTCAGCGATGTGTTTCTTTGTTTTATTTTTCAGGTTTAATGCATGATACGCCTATTTAAAAATATCATCATTCCAAAAATTGTTTTATAGTCTAATTTATTTTGTTGAGTTGGAGATTTATTTATCATTTAATTACTGCTATCAAAATGGTGGCCTTGACATGTGTAGTCAGATTTCAATGCGTGCAGGTAAAAAACTTTCTTTCTGAATTGAATGATTGCATGTGTGGTTGCTACCATCAATACAGATTTGTATTTTGTCTAGATGTTTTTACTTGTATTGGGGATAATATGTTCTTGTAAGATAAAATTTAGTATTGGTTAAAGGCATATATAGCATTGGCATGTTGTTCATCCATGCTCAATGTGCCTATGGTACAGTTACCTTCAACCAATGCTTACCCTCCTTATGCCAGGATGGTAAATTGGAGGGTCTGACAGTCACTCACCATTGCTCAGTGGTTCTTTCCAGATATTCTGACTTCCCCACCCGTTAAAATTGTCTTACATTATAGGACTCTGGTTGTTGAAAGTATCATTAAACCCCAGTAAATGAACAAACATAAATATGTACACATTTACCTTTTATGTACAAATATGTCAATGAGTAGGCATAATCCTTAGCAAATTATAAGTAGTATAGATGCCCATGTTCAGTAAAAACATTTTACAGTGGAACCCTGTTAATGGAATAGCCACTTTGCAAATGAAAATTATTCAACAGGAGTATTCAATTAACAGGGATTGTGTCACTTTCCTGTATTCTAGAGATAAACTTTGCATTTATTTTATTATATCTTTTTGACGGAGCTCCATGAGCTCTGTCAAACAAGATATAATAGATTAAATGCTTGTATTGTATGTACTGAGGCCAAATAGGCATATAAACAAAGGAAACTTGGTGAGAGTCATGGTAATTTCTTGACAGGTTACAAGATTTTTTATTCAATTAACAGGAGTTTACTCTATAACCTATATTCAATTAATAGGTCAAATTTGTACTGGAGGTATGGTAAATGGTTTTGTGTTGGGAAATTATATTCAATTAACAGGGTTATTCAGTTAAGAGATATCCAATTAAGTGGGCTCCACTGTATTGTTTCTTTACCATGCATCTTTAGTCAATTTGGGCCATAACTACTGGATAAATAATTCTTTTGCATTTGTTCCACTTATTCAGAAATCCACCTTCCTTTAACGGACCAATTTTGGAAACTAGTAATTTCAAGGTGACTCCTTCAACCCATTATGCATATATTTTCATAATAGAAAACATGTCAGGCAGTGTTGTATTTCATTGCACTTCATATTGGTAATGAATAGTGATGAACCAATAATGAGAATTGGCAATCAGAATCTGCCAATTGTAGGCCATCAGATGACTTGGGCTGTCCGGTTAACCCAAAAATCTACTCAGTGTTGGTTATCAGAAAAAAATGAAAGTGACAAACGTGCATGTCTCAAAAGCATGTACTTTTGGTTTATGTATTTACATCTAATTCTCAGTCATAGCCAAGGAAGTTGTGTCTATCGATGATGTAACAACAATAAATGTCCTGTGTGCATATTCTTAAAAGAACAAAGTTAAAATGATGAATACTCCACATGTAAACTCTGTAAGAAGACTACGGCAGAATACGGTAACACTACACAGCTGAAACATTGAATTGAGGCACGAAAGTTGATTATCCAGACGTGAAGTTTTTAGAAACGAAGGCGGCTTTAAAAAGCAAACTGACAACATTTGACAATAACAGTTCCAAGCAAGCCCTCGCCCATTAAAAATAGGTTATTCATACACCATAGCCCTATATTTATATGTACAAACAAAAATTAATGACGGTAACTGTAAGTCTTTTGGCATTTTCAAATGCACTCATGAAGATTCAATTGAGCCTTCCTCTTTCGAAAATAAACTGTTACTGTATGTACAGGCCTATTTTTTTACACCAGGAACACACCCCTTCCCAGGAGAGAGGAAGCTTGCACATGAAATAAGAAACCGAATATTGAATAAAGGGTAACAAGCCCTGTTATGGGGCACTTTCAAAACTTCTGAAATTTTCTGGACAGCCTCCACCCTCCTCCACATGTACCAACACACTGCCAACATCCTGCCAGTATTCTTATCCTCCCCGGCCCGATAATCTGTCTCGGGTTCAATGAAAAAAATAAAACGTTCTTCCAACACTAGTTAAAAATTATCGAGAATTAAAACTCCACTTCTGCTTTCAATAGCGTACCTGAGTGACTGATGACAGTCATCCAACAATATTAAGATATTGACTCCAAGGCAGAAAGCAGAAGTAATATAATATATAATAATTTTTTACTCCCCACCCAGTGCCACCATACCAACCCACACACATCTCATATCTTAAGACTACTTGAACTCCCAAATTAAACCAGCCTATACAGTTACTCAACTTACTATGCATTTTGCAAGGTGTGGGTTAAATTCACTGAAAAACGGGCGATTTTTTTACTGATACCTTCAATCATCATATGAAGTAACAAAGAAATACAAATGAACAACATTTACAGCCTACCATGTTTTTCCGCTGGGCAATAGCTAAAAACTCGGAACAAAATGCTCATGTTAGGCAGTTGTTTTGTTGTAAATAAACATTTGCAGATATATGCGAAAGGGCATAATGAAATATGTGTGGTCATGATTATCCATTGTGCAGAAATATGTGACCTTAAACACCAATAAATAAATAAATAAATAAATAAATAAATAAATAAATAAATATAATGAAATATGTTTAGTGAGGATAATGCACATTGAAAATATTCATTGAACTGAAAACAACAAAGACTGGTTCTAGCCTTATTGTTCATTTGTATGCTGAAAATGAAAATGTTAATTTTCATCCAAACACATGCTCTGTACAAAACACGAGGCATCTCCTGCCCACCCAAGTTCTGTCATGTAGTTGAAATCGCATTCCGTTTAAAATTCACTATTCCAAAAGAAACCTTAGGGAAATACATGCACACACCTTGATTTAAATAAATGCTCCTCCTTGTCGGGGTACCTTGGAAGCAAAGAGTGCTGATCTACTGATGTAGACGTATATCTACTGGCGCCAAATAGATTGGGGGTGGGGGGCAATGCTGTAACTTACCCTGCAGGATCATTGGTGAGAGAAATGTGACACCTTTTTGCTGCATAAACATAGTCTCCCATTTTGATTCACATTAGCTGTCAGAGAGTTCATTTTACCCTCTGCCTGATGACATCATCTTCCAAACCTGCAAGGGGCTTAACAGGAATGTTGGAATAGGCCTTACAGGTCCACCATATTTTTTGTTTTATTTGGTTCTTGCTTTCTTTTTTGGGGGTGGGTGGGTGGGAGGGGGTTGTACACAAATATTCTGCAGGAATTTTTTCTGCCCAATTCTTTTTTTTTAGAATATACATTAGCACTGGCTAATAATTTATCTCTTTGTTTGAAATGAATGATGACCATAACCATTGCCCTGGTGCTATATGGGGGCTTAAATGCAAATGCATGTATCATTACAGGTGGAACCTGTCTGTTCATTTGTTATCATAAATGTGTTCTAACAATTCCTGATTGCCAACAAAGGGTTGAATAATTTAGTGTGAATGTCTAGCAATAGTTAAAGGGTAGATCAACTTATATATACTGAGTCAAAAAAGAAAGTATTATAAACTTTGAGGAGCAACTTTTTAGTATTATCAACTTTAATACCAAACAAATTATTGTAAATTCATATTTCGAGTCTAGCTGTATGAATTTGCATAATTTCATGTTCTTACTGTTGCCAGCATCACGTCAGGACGTCGCTATTCAGACATGTGGTGAAATGAAAAGTTCACACATGCAGTCAATAGCATGTATGTCCACTTTTTGCCTCTTGGATGGCAAGACATCGACGGCGCATGAACCTGATAAGTCTCTGGATGTCGCCCTGTGGTATTGTGTTCCACTCCTACCTTAGAACATTACGTAAATCGTCTAATGTCTGAAGATCATGAAGTTGTACTCGACGGTCTAATTGATCCCAAATATGCTCGATTGGCGACAAATCTGGCAAAAGTGGGGGCCAGGGAAGAAGTTGGATACTCTGCTCCTCAAGAAAGTCATGACAGATACGCGTCATGTGACATTGGGCATTGTCTTGCTGGAATAACTGCAATCCGATGTTAGTGTTGAACAACGGGAGAACAACAGCGTTAAGAATTTTGTCCCAATATCGCTGTTCATTCAAATTACCATTGATGAAGATCGACTGCATTCGATGGTGGAAGGAAATTCATGCCCAAACCATTACACTACCCCTGCCGAAACGGTTGCATTCCCTCACTCAAGCATCAGAAAACCATTCTCCTCGTCGGCGATACACTCTTGCCCTACCATCAGCGCGCCATAGACAAAATGTGATTCATCACTAAAAAGAACTGTGCTCCAATGCTGCCTAGTCCAGCCATTCTGATGGTACGATGATGTTGGGTACGGTTTGGTCCATGGTATGGACACCTATTTTGGATGCCGTGTTCAGCGAGTCTGTTGCGGACAGTTTTTGCACTAATTCTTTTGTTAGTTCTTCCAGGAGTAATTGCTGCTGTCTTCATCACCGGAAGGAAGCGATCCCGCACGTGAGGCATCCTGATATGTCAGTCTTGTGCAGGGGCCATAACTCATGGTCGACCTGAACGCAGTCGGTCGGCAGTAGATCCATTGGTTCTATACTTTCCAATGAGATGGTAAATAGTGGCCACAGTGACTCCGAACTCAACAGCGAGAACATCTGGAGGTATCCCAGCCTCATGCAGACCAATGGCAATCAACCTCTGATTTTCGGTTAACCTTGGCATTTTTTAAAATGTCGGAAGACAAAAACTAGCATGTTTTCTCAATAACCCAGGCTCTCTAGCACAACATAACACAAAGAAAATCATCGGTCACCCATTCAATTTGACATTCTCGGGTAGCACATGCTATTTTGATATCCGAAGCAAAATTGTATATGGTTGGGTGGACAACAACATGTCATTAAACTCTTTGCACGACTTCTTGTCCACGAACATGTAACATTAGAACTATTATATTTAATCCTTTATGCTATTTTTCACATTTGTTTCTATTATACTTTCTTTTTTGACTCAGTATATGATATAATTTTCCACTAATGAATGTCGAGTAATATTAAATAATGTAACATGGGATTAAAACAAAGAAACACACTTAGTTTAAAGTATTAATATATATAAGATGCTATAAAATACGTAACACAAAAAAAAGGTTATGCAAACATGAAAAGCTTATGCCAACAAAATTAGCATAACCATTTTTCGGGTATGCAAATTTTCAATTTTTTCACCTCGGGTGTTAACAGACAAATCCTGCAGAACGATGCAGGCCGATTGATAACAGGCTCGAGTAATGCCGCAGCGCTAGAAGCGATCAGGAGTGAGCTTGGGTGGACGAGGATCAAGGACAGGATAGACCTATTGAAACTCGGTTATCTTAATTATTTGGTAAATCTCCCCGATATCCGATGGTGTAAAGTAATGTTCCTGAGAACTTTCAACTCAAATATCAAGACGGGGTGGATGATCCAAGTGAGGGAGCTAGTAGAAAACTACTCATTGGAGATCTCGGACCTTGACGTTGGGGCAAACCAGGGCAAAAAGATCGTCAGAGAAAGGGTCATGGATGATTGTAACCGTAATTGGCGAGAGGGGGTCAAATCAAAGAGATCTTTGGGTGGCCTGCGTGGTAAAGAGAAGCCTGGTTTTGAAGAGTACCTTGATGGCACCTTTGGGGTCACTGTTGTTCAAGCTGAGGTCGCGGTCCCTGGAGCTGAGGGGAAAAATTGGGAAAAACAGTGAAAAGGAGTGCCAGATTTGTAACTTGGGCGTGGTGGAGACCCTGGAACACTTTCTTCTAGAATGCCCAAAGTATCAGTCTAAAAGAATGAGATTCACTGGGAGTATAATGGGGAAATGGGATGGGAGAATGAAGGACATGTGGTTAGGGGGAGACTCAAAGGAGAGGGTTAATATGCTAATCGGTGAGATTGGGAAGAATGGGGCAAGGGATGTCATCAAGCAGTTCGTCTCCGAGTGTTGGGAGGAGAGGAGAAGCGTGGGAATAGGGAGGCAGTTGGGAGTTCAGGGGTAACCATGGCCTTCTCGTCCGAGAACCGCGACAAATCAGCGGCTGGCCAAAGTGTTATTATTATGTTATTATAGACACTTTGCTCTGTCGGCTTACCTCATTAAAAGTCAACAAGTGGACAAAATTTGTTGTTGAATCTGACTCGGTTGTAATTCCCATTCAAACATTCAGAACATGTGTGATTATCAGTATTTGACTGAAAATTATGATCAAGGATTTTTGGAATCAAATACGAGTGCGACATCTGATGCACGGGGAGGAAACCCTGCAAGATTGACAGTCAATGTCACCATTTGCAGTATATATGTGCACATCAGATCAAGTCGAAACACAAAAAGAAGTGCATGGGATGTGGGGAGGGGGTGGGCTCCACACAATTAGGGAATGTTGCGTGTCCTGTTTTCTGCTATGTCAGAGTTTCCGCTAGGGTGACCTGGGATCCCCTGAATGGCCCCATTCCCCTCGCCCTAAATTCCCCTAACTGCACATTCCATAGCTGTTATAAATTGCTACAAGAAGTTTGACATCAGGGAAAACGTGAAATAAAACTCTCATACTACCAATGCAACTGTAATAATCACGGGTTACACCAAACAGGTGTAGGAAGCACTTTTTAAATTTATAAACGAATGTCATTCAGAGATCAATCAGTGACACTCCCAGAGTTCGCAAAGACCATGTGCATGTTGTGAGACAGTGTATGAGAGCATCGGAAAACATCTAGTCAATCAGTGACTGACGTCACAACTACATGCTTATTGATATCCGCGTGATCGCTTCTGAGTAAACTGTTGCGACATATAACGGTTGTTGACACCCCAGTACATGCAATCATTGTTGAACTGACTCATTCATGCCGCTATGGAAAGGTATTGTCGGTAAATATTGTAATCTGAATGATTTTTCACCTGAAGTTCTCCTCATTGGTCCTTATTCTTCTGCAATTACTAGCTCTTAGAATGTAAAAACCTACATAAATATCACTGTGAAAAACCTCAAAAAATCCCTCAGGTGCAACAAAATGGGGATTTTGGGACCCCAGAATTAAAAATTTTCCTGGTCAGCCCGTGGTAGCGACAACTCTTGGTTGCCCCATTTTCCCAAAATTACTGGCCCCCAACATTTTTTCCCTTGCGGAAACCCTGCTGTGATCATATAACAACATATCATAGGTCCATGTCAGGAACTCCCCGGAAAAGCCTTTTTTCAAAAAGTGGCTTTTCCTTCAATTTTTCTTTCACATATAATTCTTTGTAAAATATCCATTGGATGTGATGTGTATTGTTTAAAAACAGGAACATCTTTCTGCTATTCACACTTTGATGTCCCTCAACCATAAATAGATCCAATCAAATGCTTGAATTGATAAGTGAAAAGGGAGCAAGATGGCTCATTGGTTATGGTATTGGAGTTTAAACTGAAAGGTCCACAGTTCGATCCCCACCAGAAGTGACTGCATTATGTCCTTGGACAAGGCACTTAATCCCAATGATCCATATGGAGACATGGTGGCGCTGTGTACTAAGACGTACTGCACATTGATGGTGCACTTGTCTTCAACCAGTGCTAACCCTGCTTATGTGGAGTTAGTATGTTGGGGAGTCTGACAGTTGCTTGCCATTGCTTAGTGGTTCTCTTGGGTATTCCAGCTTCCTCCACCCATAAAACTGTCTGACACAAGGTGACACTGGCTATCAAAAGTGTTGTTAAACCCCAATAAATAAATTAATAGATAAATGAAGACGGAATTCTATGCAAATTTTTGTACTGGAGAATGGTCAAAAACCAAGTTTGCAAATATGCACAGGTTCCCTTTAAAGTTTTGCGCTGGCAATTCATGCCATGTGTTAACAAGCCTGTAATCATGTATTGGGTAAACAATAAATCTGTCTAATGAATATACATACATGCACTAAGCCTCTCACCCATACACAGCAACCCATTCACACCCTCGGTTAAAGTAACGAATCAGCCACATCCAACTGCGTAATTTAATTATTAATCAGTTGAAAGAAAATATTTGTCAAAACCTATCAACAGAACCATATCATATGACCCCTCATTGGAACGAGCTCATTCCAATGAGGGGATTACATGATATGGTTTTGTTGACATTTTTAAATAAATTGAAAAAAAAACAATTAATGTAATAAATTTTGATATTGTGTGTTGGGTATTTATTTATTTATTTATTAAGGTTTAATGACACTTTAACAGCCAAGGTCATTTCGTGTCAGTAACAGTTTTATGGGTGGAGGAAGCTGAAGTACCCGGAGAGAACCACCGAGCAACGATGAGCAGCTGCCAGATCCCCAACATCGTAACTCCCCACTGCAGCACAGGCATGGTTAGATTGATTGAAGACATGCACACTATCGATGTGCAGTGCACCTTAGTGCACGACATCATCGTGACCCCATGTGGACAATCAGGGTTAAGTGCCTTGCCCAAGGACTCAACACATGAGTTTGAATCGATCGCTCAGATGGTCACCTATCCAAAGACTAACTGGGCTCGACATTGCTTAACTAAGGTGATCTGACGAGAACCGGTTACCACAATGCCACTGACTCACCTGTGTGTTGGGTAAGGGGTTTCAAGGATAAAACAATATATTTTTATGAAATTCAAGTAATGGTCGTTGGTTATAAGTCAAACATCCCAGGGTAAAGGCATGTGGATTGTGGAACTTTTCTAAATGTTCCTGTTGAAACAAGTAATGTAAAGATATAAATTATATCCTGTTAATTGAACAAGTGACCTGTCATTCAAGATTAACTGCTTGTTTTGTTATTCACCAGGCAGCTTGGTCATGTCCATTTAAACTTTAAAAACATTTTGGACAGGTGTCAACTCATGGGTCTGTCATGAATTTTGAATGAGGCAGGTGATCAGGCATGATGGCCATGCAAAAATCCTTTGCCCACCTCAAAATGACAAGTCTAAATGAAACTATCCTGTGATTATGTGACTATCACCTTTGAAGGCAACTTTGATATCAGCTTCTTTGAAATGGATCAAATGAATTGGTAGGCTTTTTTTTAATGCATTTCACAGTTTCCACATAGGTATTTGCAGTCAATTGAAATCAGCTGGCCATTTTTGATGTCAAGCTCTGGTTCATGACTCTTTCTCACAATCAGTACATCACACAAGTCACAAGGGTCAGCAATAACCTTCATAACCAATGTGCAGTGCACCAAGTCATATTATTACAAATTTGGGCAACAATCCAAATTAGATCTGCACTATTTATTAGTTCTGTGAAACTCATTTAAATGGATATTATATGACAGAATAACTGTTAATTGAATACAATGCCAAACCGTTACTATACCTTTAGTATAGATTTGACCTGTTAATTACATGTACTGTAGGTTACAGAATAAATCCAATTTAAAAAAGAATCATATATAGTGGAACTCTGTTAATTGAATAGCCACTTTGCTAATGAAAATTATTCAATTAACAGGAGTATCCAATTAACAGGGATTGTGTCACTTTCTTGTATTCTGGAGATAAACTTAGCATTTATGCTATTATATCTGGTTTGGCAGAGCTTGATGAGCTCTGTCAAACAAGATATAATAGATTAAATGCATGTATTGGATGTACTGAGGCCAAATAGGTCTATAAACAAAGGAAAACTGGGGAAAGTTAGGGTAATTTCTCGACAGGTTACAAGATTCTTTATTCAATTAACAGGTCAAATTTGTACTGGAGGTATGGTAAATGGTTTTGTGTTGGGAAATTATATTCAGTTAAGAGGGTTATTCAGTTAACAGATATCAAATTAAGTGGGCTCCACTGTATATTGTGATGAATTAAAAAATTACTCTGATAGTAACTGAATTCTACATATGTATTTGGCTTAAGTACTATCACTTTAACCCTTTACCCAACCTGAATTGCAGGAACCAAAATAGCAGTCAACACTTGTAAAAACATTTCCTTAACCCATAGGTCTCCATACAGCCACATATTGCCCGATTTATATGGCTCTGAAAAAGTTGTTCAAAATTTATTCTTCAGAGGAGAACTAGACTGGTAGAATGTATTTATCTTGACAAGTGTTTTACATAATTTTTGGCTGATTGTACAGGCAGCAGCAATAATGTAGAAACATTGTTAAGTCATCTTCAGCTATGTAAGTGTATACATGGTAGTTATGAACATAAAACTGATCGAAGGCCTTAGGGTTAACAATTAAAAATTTTCATATTTTTGTACGACAACCAATGGCCCAGACTAGCTGGTGCTAACTCAAATGAATCCAGGGCCAAACACAAATTTTGCCCCCCAATCCCCAAAATTTGCATGCTAAACCAAAAAAATAAAGTCTTAGATGGCCCTCCATACTTTTGAGATCTGCGCATGCGCAGTATCCCAGATGGTACCATCTTTCTTTGTTTGGCCTCAAAGTCAGCAACAATGAACTGACATCTGTGCTTTTAAATCTCCTTTTTTGAGGATCCCAGACACAAATCAATGGCAAAATTGGTGGATCCAAGGCTGTAAACAGATGATGGAATGATGGAAGTGAACAACAGTGGTTAGAAACGTTCAGGGCTGTAACTTTATAATAATTATAAAAATTATTTCATGTTTCCCAATTTCGGGACAAATGCCTGACGTCATCATTCTTGCTAATGATTTATCCGCTGTTTGTTAAGTGTTCCTTCCCTATCCCTCCTTGAAGCACTCCTGTTAAACTCCCAAGCTTTTTGGATATTTTTTTTCGAAATTTTTTATTAAATTTCTTGGGAGTTTAACGTGTGTAACAGAACGTTTTTTCTGTTTATCCCCATGGTTCTGTCCTCACCATAGGGGTGTTAGGTCATTTTGGTCATGCATGTTCTATCTGATATATCGTTTTTTCTTCTTTTGAAGATCTTGCTTTACATCTGGTAGCTGTAAAATCGGTTACTGACTTTGGGCCTTTTTTCTGTGCCTGATGTCTTGTTTCCTGTTTTCCTTTGACGTTGTTTACATTGGCAACGTCTTTAAATATATGTAGTATTTAGTTATTATTACTGTAGGATTGTAGTAAGAAACATTAATATTCCTGCAGTGTAGCTCAAAAAATTTGGATTTTGTCCACACTTAGGCTCTATCGGGATGCCCTTGGGCTCTTCATGTTCCCTTTGGGAACTTAGGCTTTTTAAAAAAATATTCGAAAATTTTTTTGAATTTGATTTTCATTGCAATTATTTATGTATCTTTATCATATTTTTATTGTGGAGTTTGTGGGAGTACGATCGACTTAATTTTTAGCTCAACTTTGGCGAAGCCAAATTTGAGCTTATGCCATGGCCAGTTGTCCATCAACAATTCAATACAGCTCGGGCTAGAGGCCGTATTTATGAACCGATCTTTACGAAACTTCTTGGGTACCTTTGTTATGACCATGGGACGAGAACGAGTGTTTTGGGGTCCGATCCGAAATTCAAGTTGGCCGCTGGCGGCCATTTTGTACAGACTTAGGTGCAATCAGATTTTTGCGCAGAACTTCCATATGAAAGCGCTGATTTGAATAATTTTTTTATGAATGTTTAGTACCATGGGATACATCACATATAATACGTGTTTTTTCTCGTACATAAATTATGCAAATTAGACTAATTTTGATGCATTTAATGTTACTTTCAGCACTGTAAGTGCAAATGCCAATACGGATCGGGCTAGAGGCCGTATTTATAAACCGATCTTTACGAAACTTCTTGGGTACCTTTGGTATCACCGTGGGACGAGAACGAGTATTTTTGGGTGCGGTCCAAAATTCAAGATGGCCGATGGCAGCCATATTGTACAAAATTAGGTGCAATCAGATTTTTGCACAGAACTTCCATATGAAAGCGCTGATTTTAAAAATTTTTTGTGTGAATGTTTAGTACCATGGGATACATCACATATAATACAGGTTTTTTTCTCGTGCAAAAATTATGCAAATTAGATGAACTTTGATTTTTTCAGTGCTACTTACACACAGTAAGTACACATGTCAATACGGCTCGGGCTAGAGGGTGTATTTAACAACCGATCTTCACGAAACTTCTTGGGTACCTCTGTTATCACCTTGGGACGAGAACGAGTGTTTCTGAGTGCGGTCCAAAATTCAAGATGGCTGCCAGTGGACATTTTGTACCGAAATTAGGTCTAATCAGTTTTTTGTACACAACTTCTATACGGCTCAGGCTAGAGGCCGTATTTATGAACCGATCTTTACGAAACTTTTTGGGTACCTTTGTTATCACCGTGGGATGAGAACGAGTGTTTTTGGGTGTGGTCCAAAATTCAAGATGGCCACCAGCAGCCATGTTGTACCAAAATTAGTGCAATCAGTCTTTTGTACAGAACTTCTGTATGAAAGTTCTGATTTGAATAAATTTTTGTATGAATGTTTAGTAAAATGGAATACATCACATATAGTACAGGTTTTTTTCTTGTCCAGAAATTATGCAAATTAGATGAATTTTGATTTATTTAGTGCTACTTATACACTGTAAGTGCACATGTCAATACGGCTCGGGCTAGAGGTTGTATTTATTAACCGATCTTCACGAAACTTCTTGGGTACCGTTGTTATCACCTTGGGACGAGAACAAGTGTTTCTGAGTGCCGTCCAAAATTCAAGATGGCTGCCAGTGGCCATTTTGTACCGAAATTAGGTCCAATCAGTTTTTTGTCACAACTTCTATACAGCTCGTATTTATGAACTGATCTTCACGAAACTTCTTGGGTACCTTTGTTTTCACCTTGGGACAGGAATGAGTGTGTTTTGGGGTGCCTTTGTTATCACTGTGCTATGAGAACAAATATTTTGGGGTTCAGTCAGACCCACTCTGGGACTCAAAGATTTCTTTTCTTGTTTAGCATCTGACTGTCACCCACCTTTACAATACTTTACCCATACATTTGTTACAGGCTACGGTCAGTATTTATGTACAGACCGTTACAATACTTTATATGTACCTTTGTTATCAGGTCATTACCTAGATGTTTGTCATTTCTTTGTCACATACTATACATGTACATGTCTTGACAAGTTGAGCTACAGTATCATTGACACTTTCATCTGGCTTTATAGTGAAAAGCAAGGGAATACCTCCTCCGGTGACAGTAGTCCTGCTTCGGTGCTGGGGTGGTTTTAATGTGTAGCTTGATGTGAAGCAATATCTATGTCTCATTTTTGTTCTGCTTATAAAGTGTAGCTCACTGTGAAGCATTTGTATATGTTATGTGTCAAACGAGCATTAATATACAATCCTCGGACACTTTTAAATGAATATAAAGAGTCTCATTCTCTGGACTATCTTTATATATTGGTTTTCCTTCACCGAATTAGCATAACGGGTTATGCTGGCATTAAATGGAGAATTATATATTATGTAATACTCAATTACATTGTTGGTGTTATGCCTTTCTCTTTTCTCGTAAAAGAGAAAGACATATATAATTCCTATCTTCTCCTATTCACCTGTGGGAGATATCCTTTAATGAAGTAATTGAGAGATTGGATTTTCCTTTAAGTCCTAGGCCCTCAGCCTTTTTTCGATTCAGCTAGTCTTGGCCATTGGTTGTCATATAAAAATATTATAAATTTTAAGTAATTTGTATATTTTTATTATTACCTACATCGCCAGCGGCAGAGCAGGTCTAGTAACCGCTCGACTCTGTCCGTCCGTCAGTCCATCCATCCATCTGTCTGTCCGTCAGTCCGTTCGAAACACTTCTTCCATCAAAGTTTTCTTGGCTTCTAAGAAAAGGGAATGATTTTATATTTGGTCTGCTGCTTCATAATGATGAGTTGTATCGTGTATCTAATTTTCAGATCTGCCATGCAGCCACTTCCTCTTTGCCGATACTTTGAAATTTGACTGTACTCACTGAACATTGAAATTTTTCGTCACACTTTTCTCGGCTTCTATACGACGGATTCAGTCAATATTTCACCTGGAGCTTGATAATGTTAAGTTGTATCGTGTATGCAATTTTCAGATCTGTCGTGCAGCCACTTCCTCTTTGCCGATACTTTGAAATTTTACTGTACCCACTGAGCATTGAAATTTTTCGTCACACTTTTCTCGGCTTCTATGCGATGGATTCATTCAATATTTCACCTGGAGCTTGATAATGTTGAGTTGTATTGTCTATGCAATTTTCAGATCTGCTGTGCAGCCACTTCCTCTTTGCCGATACTTTGAAATTTGACTGTACTCACTGAACATTGAAATTTTTCATCACACTTTTCTCGGCTTCTATGCGACGGATTCATTCAATATTTCACCTGGAGCTTGATAATGTTGAGTTGTATCATGTATGCAATTTTCAGATCTGCCGTGCAGCCACTTCCTCTTTGCTGATACTTTGAAATTTGACTGTACTCACTGAACATTGAAATTTTCGTCACACTTTTCTCGGCTTCTATGCGACGGATTCATTCAATATTTCACCTGGAGCTTGATAATGTTGAGTTGTATCGTGTATGCAATTTTCAGATCTGCCGTGCAGCCACTTCCTCTTTGCCGATACTTTGAAATTTTACTGTACCCACTGAACATTGAAACTTTTCGTCAAACTTTTCTCGGCTTCTATGCAAGGGATTGATTTTTACCTGCATTGCCAGCGGCAGAGCAGGTCTAGTAACCGTTCGACTCCGTCTGTCAATCCGTCCATCCGAAACACTTTTTCCGTCAAAGTTTTCTTGGCTTCTATGAAAGGGAATGATTTTATATTTGGTCTGCTGCTTCATAATGATGAGTTGTATCGTGTATCTAATTTTCAGATCTGTTGCATGCAGCGACGCAGGTCCAGACCCGGTATTGGTCTTGGCTTGTTTATACTTACCAATGGCCCAGACGGATATGGCCCTCTCATAAGTGGGCACTCATACCTCCCCGCTGATTATAACATTTAGCAGGCACTGTAGAAAGAATGATGCTTGGCACCAATTTCGGTACCTTCCTGGATACTGTGCATGCGCAGATCACAAAAGTATGGAGGACCAGATAGGACTTATTTTTTTTCGGTTTTGTATGCAAATTTTGGGGATTGTGGGGGGCAAAATTTGTGTTTGGCCCTGAATTAAATTGGTAAGTATAAAAAATATACAAATTACTTAAAATGTTTCATATTCTGGTGTAATGAATTTTATCTCACCTAACTGAACATCAGAGGGACCTAAAGTGATCACTTTACATTCATCATCCATCCATCCATTGTCTGTCCATCTGTTGCCGTCCATCTGGCTGAACTTTACATTATAGACTCATAAACCACTGAGCTAAATTGAACCAAATTTGATATGCATATTCCTCATATGTCAATTAAAGTTTGTTCAAATAAAGTTGCCATGCCCACAGGGAGAATCAAAATGGGCATAATTCTGTTCGCACCCTACAATTTTTAGCTCACCTGAGCAAAGCTCAGGGGGAGCTTTACTAACCACTTTCCATCATCCGTCTGTCCATCTTCTGTCGTTAACTTAGCATTATCAAATTCTCAGAAACCACTGGGGCAAATTGAACCAAATTTGATGTGTGTGGTCCTTATATGTCAATTCAAGTTTGTTCAAATAAAGTTGCCAAGCTCCTTTGGGAAGGGGTGGGGGAAAATGCTCCAAAATTTAAAAAAATGTTTTCATGAAGCAGTGAGTACAGTACTTGATATTTGGTATGGAGCTTCTTTTTGAGGTGTAGAATCAAGTTTATTCAAACAAAGTCAATGGAGCAATATTTGCCTTCGTAATGGGAGGGGCAGTATTTTTGGCCCTGCCTAAAATTTCTATATTTTTATACTGTACCAATGACCCAGACATAGCTGGTGCTAACTCTTAAAATATAGGGCCAAACACAAATTTTGCCCCCCAATCCCCAAAATTTGCATCTAAAACTAAAGAAAACATGTCCTGAGAGGCCCTCCACACTTCGCCCCTACTGCGCATGCGCAGTGTCAAGGACGTTCCGAAATTGGCGCCATTTATCATTCTAAGTTTGGCCCTTCATCAGTTAACATCTGACTGATCTTTGTGCTTTTAAATCTCAGTTTAAATGATGCCAGACACATAAATATTAGTGAAATGGTGATTCTAAGGAGGATAGAAAAGGAGGAGAGGAAAAGAATGTGTGACAGAATATTATCAGGGCTGTAACTTAAAATTTTTTAATGAAATTATGTTAAGTTACCTATTTTCAAGGCAGCAGCCATTTTGTTGTCATTCTGATTATTTAGTTACACTGTTTTTACAAGTGTTTTTCCTCTCTCCCTGTCCTTTAAGTTCCCCCTTGCTATTCTCCCATGCTTTTGGCATAATTTCTGTAATTATTATTACTAAAATTTCTTGGGAGTTTAGCTGAATAACAGAATGAATTCTGTTCTTTCCCCATGTTTACGTCTTCACCTACGGGTGGTTAGGCGTTGTGTTCTGCATCTACCATCTGATGTTCTGCAGTTTCTTCCCTGGAAGTCTCTGTTTTGCATCAGATGGTGTATTTTTGGTAACTGATTTCGGGCCTGGGTGCCTGGAGTCTTATTTTAGTGTTTTTACACTCATTGTTTACATTTACAACAGCCCTCTGTGTGAGGGGGGGATTTCTAAATAATAATATCTTTATGTTATTTCAATCATAACTAGATACATTATTATTGTTCGTAAGTGTTGAATAAATTGTTTAAAATATTTTTAAAAATTTTTGTCCACACTTAGGCTTGGGATCCATTGGGGCTCAACGTTACTTTTCAGAAACTTGGGCTGTTCTGAAAAAATATTTTTTCAAAATATTTTGATTTCAATTATTTTTTCTATATTAATGGATCATATTATTATTATGTATTTTGATTGCCAGGGGTTAGTGCGAGTACCAGGACTTGTTTTCTTTTCACATTGAAAGGATATTGATCAATTGTTTTAAGAGGAAGTCTTCCTCTGACCTTATTATCATTCTTTATGTGGTCAGTGTACTCGCATTAACTCCGGTTCTGTATCGTATGATTTCGATGACAATATGGGAAGCGTATGTCACGGTATGTTGTTGGGGATTTGGACACTCCGGTCCTTTCCCCGCAGGGTCACTCTACTTTATCAATTTCTATTTCAGACGATCAAGATTAGGGTGATGTATCTGTGATGTCTTCCAACAGTGTGCCTCCGTCGTCACAATTAATGAAGGGCTAGCGGAAAAGTGCTCATGTAATACGCCAATTGCCTAAGAGGACCCTAGTAGGTTCGACGGCCTTTGACGTCCGCTAGCTCGCCCGGTGTAGCGTCCATTCACCGAATGGTTCGGCAGCCGGGTTCGTCCGTTGCGGTCTAGAAGGAATTTTGGGGTGATGCGAGCACTATAAAATTAACTTAATGCACACCCAGTGACGGCGGATCGGAGGGAGAACGGAGGAAGCCTTTTAGTCCGGTTCATAGCTCGTTCCGGTTCATCCGGACGGCAAGCGAGAGAGGCCCCTCTCTCGTTCAACAACATCTGGCCCCAGATGTTGTGGTACAAATGTGTCGTTAGCGGAGCATACGTCCGTCGCTCGGGACGCTCCGTTGTATAGGCAGTCCGCTGAGACTGCTAAGGCTTCCTCTTCTCGTCAGCGCACACGACCGCACCTTGGCTGCGTGACCGCCGATATATTACCAGCTTCGCCGATCAAGGATTCTTCGGCGACCAGGTCACACCATCCGGCAGCCAGGGATTCGAGACCGATGGACTCCGGACGTTCGCATAGGAAAAGTATGCGGGAGCCATCTGATGCGGAGCTGCCCTCGGCGAAGCAGCGATAGACTGCGCCTCCGCAGGTCTCGACGCCGGACATTCTTGTGCACATAGCACAGCTTATCGCAGCATCCCAGCAGCCGACAGAAACGGTGTCGGATCGAGAATTATCCGACAGCGCTGGGTCGGTAGCCGGGGACTCGAGGCCTGCAGACTCCGGACGTTCGCATAGGAAGTATGCGGGAGTCAACGTACACGGAGCTTCCAGCGGCAATGCATCGTAAGTCCGCTACTGCACAGGCCTCGGGAACGGACGTGCTTTCCTTAATAGCACAGTTTATCGCAGCATCCCAGCATCAACTGAATCTGTCGCATATATTTTATCCGACGATGCTGGGTCGGGACGCTCCGCGGAAGCGGGTACGGACGTCCGAAAGTTTCATCCGGTCCGACGGGATACCGAAAGGGATTCGGTGGATTTCAAGCTTTCCCTTTCGGAACAACATATGCTGCGATGCCGGATAAGAAACTGATAGCGTCGGTGGACTTAGAAATTTTTGGTTCGGTTCAGGGACATCGTCCCTCAGTTCCGACATAGTCCAATAATGTCACACAAACTTTCGAATTATTGAACGACGCTATATATATTATTATTTTATGCTTGCTATCCAAGCATTTCTGGTTTCTTGTTCGAAGAGTTATGGAGATGTCTTTCAAAAGTGTGCCTCTGTCGTCATAGTTAATGAAGAGTTAGCGGCAATAAGTGCTCATGGAATATGTCTATCGCTTACGGAGTGACATTCGCTAGCTCACCCGGTGTAGCGTACATTCATCGAATGGTTCGGCTGCCGGGTTCGTCCGTTGCGGTCTAGGAAGGAGATTTGGGTGATGCGAGCACTTTAATTACTTTAGTACTCACCCAGTGACGGCAGATTGAGGACAGATCGGAGGAAGCCAACAACATAGGGGACCGCATGTTGTGGTTCAGATATTTTACATTCGGAGCATATGTCCGTTGCTCGGGACGCTCCGTTATATTGACAGTCCGAGAGACTGTCTTTAATGCTTCCTCATCCTCACAGCAGGGCACACGACCGCACATTGGCTACGTGACCTCGAGTATCCGATCAGTTTCGGCATTCAGTGATTCCACAGCGAATAGGTCGCGCCATCCGGTAGCCAAGGGACACGAGGCCTATACACTCCGTTCGCTCGCATATTGGAAGTATGCACGGGGTAACGATCTCGGAGCTTCCTGCGGCAATGCATCGTAAGACCGCTGCTCCTCAGGCCTCAGTGACGGACGTGCTATCCGAGTTAGCACAGTTGTTTCGCAGCATCCCAGCAATTGACGGTTTCTCGGTCGAATCAGGAATTATCCGACGGCGCTGGGTCGGTGCGGTCCGCGGTTGCATCAAGCTACGGACGACCGAACGCTTTATAGGGTCCGACAGGATGGCGAAAGGGATTCGAAAGATTTCGAGTTTTCCCTTTAGTAGTATCGGAAGATGCCTTTCATATCTTCTGGCATTATCTTCCAGTGATTATTATTTCGGACTTCATTGCTGCGATCTTGGATAAGAGACTTATAGCGTCATTGGACTCGGATTTTTCGATCGGTACAGGGACTTTGTCCCTGACTTACCGACGCAGTCCAATATTGTCATTACAACATGTGTTTTATTTTTCGACGCTATATATTTATATATTTATACAAGACGGCTACTAAGCATGATAGTTTAGTTTCTTGTCCGCGTGGCTCATTTCTGCCATTTTATCTTTTTTTACACATAGTTTATTTTGGCAGAGCAGGGCATACCGAGAGTTCATATGCGTCTAGACGGTGTGATTAAAGACTGCATATATTCTTTTTCACCGTTTATGTCTTTTCCAATTTCAATGTTGGGAACGACATTATGTATATTAGACTTAACTTAGACGCTTTATTATACGTAATCCGCCTTACTGAGGCGTTATCATTACGTCTTCAAGAAAAGATTTACGGGATATTATTCTCAATGTAATTTCTTTTGAGGGCAGTAGTTTGTTCACGTATAACTCCGCCCTTCAGTGGCTGATTGGAGTTGGTTAGACGTGAGGCAGCCCTAGCTACATCCACGCGTGGATAGTAGGTTAAGAACTCTCTCAGAGTCGCTTCGTTCTCGGAGGAGCTTCTCTTCGACGGCAACTTTCCGGCAATCCATGAATTGCTTGATTTATACATTCTCTTGTCTATCTAGTGTTACAAGAGATTCAGACTGGGGCAAACATTCGGTGGTTGACTCAGAGAGTGCCGCCGCAGTTGCCGGACCCGAGTGTGGCTGTTATGACGGTTGCCAGTCAAACAGATTGGGATATATACTGATCCCTACGGATTCGAAGTGCCAGGGTCTTTGGGTTCCGCAGTCTTTTAGCTATCAGTTAACTTCCGCGGAATAATGTTTTTTAGGCTTGCTTTATGTCATTGCATGAACATTATTCAGAAACGCATGCCCAAATTCCTGTCCTTTAATTCGACAGTAGTGGCGTATCTCCGGAACCAGGGAGGCACTCTTTCGTTTCCGTTATTCAATTTAATGGAAAGAATCCGTCTGTTGGTTATAGTACACCAAGTTCAGTTTTGGTCCGTCATATTCTGGGTCGTCTGATTGTTTTATCGCACTCCCGTTCTCTTACGGGTCGCTTGTTGCTGTCAGAATGGACTCTCAACAAACAAGTATTCAATCAGTTTTGCTATCTATGGGAGCGCCCAATGATGTTTATTTATGACACAGCTGGCTAATCAATTGCAGACGTATGTGTTGGCTTGTCCAGATCTCTGAGCTAATACTGTTAACGCTCTATTGATCTATAGGACAGAATGATAGGATACGCGTATCCTCCGGCGCTGTTGTTTTTAGCAGGTATTGCTAAGATAAACAACCACAATACATTTCTGTTGATAGCATCTCTATCTTCACAGAGATCATGAGTAATTTACTCTCTTGTCTACTGTGGATCTTTACGTGAAATCTTCCTCTATGTGAGGATCTTTTTTCACTGGGTAAATCGTGTCATCTTTATCACAACCAGCAAGGTCGCAACCTTCATGTATTCCGTTGTGTGGTCCGTATTGCATTGTAAGCACTGTACTGGACGAGCTTTGGACGCGATTTCTTACTATAGGAGATCCTCTTCTTCGCTATTCTATGCGACTAAAGTGGAGGCTCTTCCGTCGTGGTGTAGGGATCATTATGTTCATATGGTTGATCCCTCCATACTACTCATTGCTATTTTTTAGTATACTTGTTTCACAAGATCTACTGCAGCCTGTTGTTATTTAGGTTATAGGTTTATGTTACCTCATACCTATGCACTCTACGATAGTTTACAATTGAGTCTTTTGTCTCTTTATCTAAGTCAGTTAGTAACTTTTTGATAAATAGACTTAGAATCTTTAGATTAAATTCCTATACGGATTTTAACTTCAGGTTCTTATTTAGCTAAGTAATCATTTGAGCCTCTGGAAACAGTAGTTTTCAAATTCTGACCTTTTAGACAGTAATTCTGTTGGTTTCTCTTTTACTGTAGAGTCAGTGAGTTTCATGCACTATCGATGGATGATTTTCACTTTCATAGTTTCGGAATCAATACTTCCGTTACTATTTAGGTTGGATTGTTGCATAAGAGTTAGGCTCCTATTATCCGGAACCTATTATTTTAAGGTCCTTCCGTCTTCGTATGGGCATAGGCCTTTACTCTTTCCGGGTACAGTTTATGTATTTATAAACAGATATCTGTTTATTACAAGGGCGTAAGCTTCTTCTGTCTTTGATGTCTAGTAGAAGGACGTTACGCTCCATTTTATTGTTAATGGATTCTATTAACTAGCGTACTGCTTATGGTATATCATTGGCTTAGCAGTTGTGCTTAAGATTTCGGCTCATGAAGTAAGAGTTCTTCTACTTCTTGGGCTTACATTAATAGTGTTCTATTATAGATTTTTGAAGGCTGCTCATTGCGCTCAGCCATCCATTCATGAATTTTATCTCAGAAATATCGAGTCCATTTCTGGAGGCCTCTATTGTTAGGTCTATTATCTACTGCTCAGAATGTCATTCACTTAACAGTTGCTACTATAGCTAGGTAGGCTGTCTGTTTCGGCAGTGTCTCCGTTCGGCTGCCCTCTTCGCTCTGGGCTATTTGACCCAGGGCAAGAAAAAGGGGGGGGGGAGGGTGTTCCCTTGGGTCACCTGTTTTTACTATGAAAACAAGGGGATACCTCCTCCGGAGTTAGTAATTCTGAGCTGTTATTGGGATGGTTGTTTAGTGAGAAGTTTAAGTTTATAAAATTCATTCAAGTCTTAGTTTTTAAAGTATAGCTTTTGAATATTGCATATGTCAACGGACATGATTATGCAATTCTCACACACTTTTAGGAGTATAAGAGTCTCTATTCTCTAGACTTACTTTATTATTGGCTTACTTTAAAAATTATTAGTATAAGGATTATTGGATATTAATAGAGTACATGGATGTATGAAGCTCAATTTTTGGAAGGTGTTGTATCTTTCTAATTTATCATAAATAAGAAAGATACATGTAAGGCCTATTACTTCTTTTCCCTACAGGGGATGACTCTATTTTATTTTATTGAGCGTATTCCATTTTGCTCTATGTCCTTGGCCCTCCAGCCTTTTTACTATTCAGCTATGTCTGGGTCATTGGTACAGTATAAAAATGTTAAAAAATTTATAGTAATTTATATATTTTTTATACTTACCAATGACCCAGACGGGGATGGCCCTCCCAGGAGTTGGGAACTCTTGCCTCCCCGCTGAGTACATAGCGCTTACCAGGCACTGGTTATTAGAATGATAAATGGCGCCAATTTCGGAACGTCCTTGACACTGCGCATGCGCAGTAGGGGCGAAGTGTGGAGGGCCTCTCAGGACATGTTTTCTTTAGTTTTAGATGCAAATTTTGGGGATTGGGGGGCAAAATTTGTGTTTGGCCCTATATTTTAAGAGTTAGCACCAGCTATGTCTGGGTCATTGGTAAGTATAAAAAATATATAAATTACTATAAATTTTTTAACTTTCTGAACCAACGGTCTGATTTGAACCACATTTGGTATGTGATATTATTGAGTCATAAGTACTTGATTCATGCCAAAAAAAAAGTTTCTGTGTCCCCCCCCATGGGAACCCCCAGGAACTAAACATAGAAATATTTTCAAATGCCCATATTTCCAAAACCACACGGAACAGAGAACTTTTATTTGGTATGAAGCATCTTTAGGACCAGTAGAATGGAGTGGTAAAAAAAAATTACCATTGGTTGTGTCAGGGTGTTCTGAGGGGGGGTGGAGGGGGGTGGGGGTGATGGGGAATTGAAAAAATGCTGAGTCAACATATTTGCAAAAATTTAAAAAAATTTCTTCTCCAGAATCACTGATCAGAATCATTTGATATTTGGTATACAACATCCATGGGGTGGGGGTGGGGAGGGGGAGGGGGTGTAGAAAGGGGGGTCAGATACAAGTGTGTTCAAATTAAGCCCTTTGGTTCATATTTGGGCTCAATACAGGAGCCTGAATCTTAACTTAGGGCAATGAAGGGAATAAGGGAGCTTTAAAAATCTTCTTCTTCAGAACCACTAGTCAGAATCTTTTAATATTTTAATATTTGGTATACATAATTGTTACGAGGGTCAGATTCAAGTTTGTTTAAATCAAGTCCCTCAGTTAATATGAGGGCTTCCTATGGGAACCCGAATTTTAACTTAGTGCAATACGGGGAATAATCTTTAAAAATCTTCTTCAGATCTACCAGTCAGAATCTTTTGATATTTGTGTGGTCTACTGTTTTTTCGGTATGGTTTCGATATTTCGAAAGCCGTACCGAAACCAAATCAAAATATCGTTTATTTCAGTATTTATATTTTTCTGCAAAATGACAGAAAGTCAACTCATCAAGGTGGATCATAAATCTAAAAGACTGTAGACCACATATTTTGATCAAATTGATAACAAAAAGTGCAAATGTGAACTTTGTAAGCGACAGGAAGCAGCAGACACTGGGAATACGTCAGAGAAAGAAATAAAAAAAACGACGGCAGAAAAACAAAAAAATGGCAAGTTGTTAACTTTGTACTTCCTTTTCTAAAGAAATATGGCCCGGTTCCAGTGTTCCTAACATTCAGACGAATTGAATATATTTTCTCAAAACTACTGTGCGATTTATTCACAGGGGACTTCAGGGGTCGGGTGGGTGGTTGACTGGTTGACAGTTGTTTGGAAATAATCCACTGGCATTGACAATTCAAATGCTGACAACTTGACATGCAAACGGTAATACTGCCTGTGGTTATCGCTTCTCCGCGATTTTTTTTTTTATAGCATTTCTTTCAATTCAGCATTACTATTTTAAGTTGCAGATACTTTTAACAACTGATCATTTTATTAAAATACAAGCCCCCAAACTTTAATACCCAATCATCTGCTTTATATTTTTTAGAATAAATAATTTATACTGCACACCAGCGCACACTGGGAAGACATGATTGACCTAAATTTTAGGACACATTAAAAAACAATGTTTGGAAGTCAACAGGCGACATCAGATTTAGCATTATCAATGTTCATTTGATCGATTGAGGCACAGCAAATGCTTTGAAAATGATTTGCTGCTATTAGTAAATCATCTTGTGGGTGTTTTTTATATGGAAAATGAAAATTTACTGTAATTTATCATGAAAAATCGTGGATTCTCTGGAATTTTCAGAAACGTGTATGAAGCCAGGGACCATAAGTGAACACTGATAGAGTGATTCCACTCAAAATACTCTATAATTGCAACTAGATGAATGTCATAAAACATGTTATTTTACTTGTTTATCAAGGATCAACCCAAACAATGAAAGGTGGGTGACACCATGTTATTGACACATTGCTTGATTGGCAATGATTGCACAATGTTTTCACAACTGGGATTGTCATAGAAAGATTAATTACAGTTGCATTACTTCAATTTACTGGCATATTTGTGTAGATACTGATTCACTGGACAGTGGATATTAATCTTGTAGCCACTTTGAAAGATAGGGAGGGGGGACTGACCAAGTGTTACTACTAGTGAAAACTTACTTTAAAGCCTTGAAGTTGAAGAACATATATAAGTGTTTCTTCTACCTGATTCATTGGGGGAGAGGCATTGACCTGACTTGGGGGGAAGGGCATGGTACAAAGTACATAGAGGCCAACTGTTTATCTTAGAAAGTTATTTAATAAATCACACTGAATCAAGTGATTCATTCAATAACTTGCTAGACAAATCAGTTATCACTGTTGAATTAACTTGTCAAGTTCATGAGTTGTCTGAGCTGAACCTGTTAAGTTACTATATGGTTGAATGTTGGGAAATTGGGTCAGTTTAGACCACTTTCAGTGTTCCGCGCACATATTGAATGCCGTACCGAAACCAAGGTATTTACCTGAAAAATACTGATTCCGATACCGAACCTGATATTTCAATACTGCACCGCACTAGTGTACAACATCCCTAGGGTGGTCAGATTCAGGTTTGCTCAGATTGAGTCCCTCGGTTAATATTTGGGCTCCCTATGGGAGCCCGAATTTTAACTTAGTGCAATATGAGGAAATTTCTTTTTTAAAAATTAAAAAATCCTCTTTAGAACTACCAATCAGAATCTTTTGATACTTGGTATCCAACATCCTTAGCAGGGTCAGATTCAGGTTTGTTCGATATAAGTCCCTGGTTCATATTTGGGCTCACTATGGGAACCAGAATTTTAACTCGGTCCAAGATGACAACAACATTTTAAAAATCTTTTTCAGGTCTATGTGTCAGAATCTTTTGATGATTGGTATAGAGCACCCTTAGGAGGGTCAGATTGAGGAATTTATTTAAAAATCATTTTTGTCTGATCTACTAATCAAAATCTCTTGATACTTGGTATGCCACATTTTTTTTACGGGTAGGGTTGGGGGGGGGGGGGAGGGGAGGGGGGGTCAACTTGAAGTTTGTTCATATTTAGTCCCTGGAGTGATGTTTGGGCTTCTTGTGGGTGCCTGAATTTCAGCTTTGTGCAATATTGGAAAAAGTTTTTAAAATCTTCTCCTGATCCACCAGTCAGAATCTTTTTATGATTGGTATAGAGCATCCTTAAGGGGAGGGGAGAGATTCAAGTTTGTTCAAATCAAGTCTCTGGGGTCATATTTGGGCTCCCTGTGGTAACTCAGAACTTTAGCTTAGTGCAATAGGAGATATAGATCTGTTAAAAATCTTCTTCATCAGATCTACCAGTCAGAATGTTTTGATATGCAGAATCCTTAGGAGGTTCAGATTCAATTTTAATTAAATCTAGTCCCTGGGGTCATATTTGAGCTCCTTGTGGCAGCCCAAATTTCAATTTAGTGCAATATGAGAAATATTCTTTAGAAACTTTTTCCAGATGTCCCAATCAGAATCTTTACATATTTGGTCTGTAGTATCCTTAGTGAGGTCTGATTCCAGTTTGTTCCAAACAAGTCACTGGATTCATATTTGGGCTCCCTATGGCAACCTAAATATTAACTTAATGCAGTATGGGGAAATTCCTTTAAAAATCTCCGTCTTCAGATCTGCCTGGTCAACTGGGTGATTTTTTTTTCTTTTTGCCTCATAATGAGTTTTGAAGGGGTTTGAGTGATGTTATGCAATCCCCCCTTTCAAAAAAGAAAACCCAAAAGACCTTCAACCCCACCCCATCTCCACTAGCTAAATTAGATTAATTATATTAACATGTAGGTGCTGAATGTGACCTTACATCCTTCTTTAAACAATTTTATCAGGTGAGTGATTAAGGCCCCTTGGAGCCTATTGTTTGTTAACTGAATACTTTTCATTGGCAAAGTCATTGTTAAATATCGACAGGATTCCACTGTATTGTTTAAAATCATATAGGTCAGGAATACAATGTTGAAAGGGTTAAGTCAAGATAAGCTATGGCCACCAGGCGTGTTGAAGTCTGTTAGTCTGTGAATCAGTTCATATTTTCTTTAGCACAGGCAACCCCCCGTAGTTCTTGTCTGATCTTCCTGAAATTTCATATGCAGGTTCAAGGTCATGTCTAGATGAGAATGTCACATTTTGGTCATTGTGATGGCTGCGCAGGCCCGAAACCCCAAAACCTTTTGGCACAGTCTACAGGTCATATTTATGAAGGGATTTCATTGTAACTTGGTAGGATGACTCCCTGTAATGTCTAGATTAAACATCATATTTTAGTCGGGTTCAGTCAACCGTGATGGCCGCTGGGGCACATTACCTAGATTCCTTTAATACAGTCTACAGGTTGCATTGCACAAATTGGTAGGATGACTCGATATAATGTCCAGATGAGAACATCCTATCTTGTCTGTGATCAGTCACCCATGACAGTCGCACACACACACATGACCTAGGTTTGTTCAGCACAGTCTACAGTTCATATTTATGAAGCGATTTCATTGTAACTTGGTAGAATAACTCAGTATGATGTCTAGATGAGACTATCATATTTTGGTCACGATCGCTCAGCTGTTGCTACCACTTGGGCAAGTGAACGAGATTCCTTTAACACTGTCTATAGGTTGTTAGCTCAACTGATTGAAAGGATAAGCTATAGTGATCCCTTACCATCTGTCGTCCGTGAACATGGTGTTTGCACCTGTCCCTCCTAAACCACTGAACCAATTTTTGTTAAATTTGAGGTGATTGCTTGTTCTGACCTCACATTTTGAACTTTTTTCAAATCAACATGCCCAGCTCAATAGGGAGGGAGTAGGGGAAAATCCTCCAAAATTTGTTGAAAATCTTCTCATGAACCAGTGGGTACAATGACTTGATATTTGGTATGTAGCTTCCTTTTTAGATGTAGAATCAATTTTGTTCAAACAATGTTCATGGAGCAATATTTGCCTTTGTAATGGGAGGGGCAAGATTTTTGACCCTGTCCAAAATTTCTGTTTTTCTGAACCGATGGTCTGATTTGAACCAAATTTGGTATGTGATATTATTGAGTCATAAATACTTGATACATGCAAAAAAAAATTCCTGTATCCCCGTGGGAATCCCAGGAGCTAAAAATAGAAATATTTTCAAACGCCCATATTTCCCAAACCACACAGAACAGAGAGCTGTTATTTTTATGAAGCATCCTTAGGACCAGTAGAATTGAATGGTTAAAAAATTTGCCATTGGTTGTGTCAGTGTGTTTTGTACGGGGCATCGAAAAAATGCTGTCAGCATATTTGCAACTATTTGTTTAAAAAAAAATTCTCCACAACCACTGATCAGAATCTTATGATATTTGTTATACATCATCCATAGGGTGGTCAGACACAAGTTTGTTAAAATGAAGCCCCTTGGTTCATATTTGGGCTCAATACAGGAGCCCAAATTTTTAACTTAGTGCAATATGAGGAAATAACCTTTAAAAATCTTCTTCTTTCAGATCCACCAGTCAGAATCTTTTGAAATTTAGTATACAGCATCCTCAGGGAAGTCAGATCTAAATTTGTTCAAATCAAGTTCCTGGGTTAATATTTGGGCTGCCTATTGGAGCCAGAATTTTAACTTAGTCCAATATGAGGAATAATCTTTAAAAATCTGCTTCTTGAGATACAATCAGAATCTTTTGATATTTGGTATACAGCATCTCTTGAGGGTTCAGATTCAATTTGTTCAAACAAAGTCCCTGGGTTGATATTGATAAGTTAAGTCCCTAGGTTGATATTTGGACTCCCTACTTTTGCATTACTGAAAATCTTGGCATTATTTACGTGGTAGCATGCAAATACTAGAAAAAAAATCATCTGGCCTGGACAGCAAAGTTATAAATAAATAATTCAATAACCTCTTTCCTCTGTTGTGTTAACTAGCCATAGATGGTAATTAAATCCTTCTTTAAACAACTTTGGTCAGGAGAGCACCTCAGGCCCCATGGGGCCTCTTGTTTTTATGAAGGAATTTCATTGTAACTTTTTAGGATAATTCAGTATGATATTTAGATGAGATTGTCCTATTTTGGTCGCGATTGGTCAACAGTGACCACCGGACTGACACTGGACCTAGATTCCCTTAGCAAAGTTTACAAGTCATATTTATGAAAGAATTTCATTGTAACTTGGTAGGATGACTCGTTTTGGAATGATTTTACTGTAACTTTTTTAACTTTGGTTTACATATGTTTACTGTGAGAGCCACATCAACCCAGGCCTCAATTCTTTAATACAGTCTATACCTCAAATTATTCTTGTTGAAAACATAGCATGTAGGGTACAGAACTTAACATATTCTCAGCTATCGGGATTCTTGTCTTATTTCATAATCCTTTCATAAACATTGAGCATTATCCTTTTCATTAAACACTACACACAGTCAAGTTAAGCTGCAGTGTCATTAACACTTTCATATTTTTGGGGTGAAGGGGGAGGGGGGATGTTCTGGTTCAGTTCCAGTTTGGTTCCAGTTTTTGTGGCAAACCAGAAAACTGAACTGCAAAAAATGGCTGAATGTTTTTACTGTCTGTGTAAACTGATCAAACTATCTCACTGGGAGGGAGCTGGACTAGTGACCACTATGGACTCTCTGTCTGGCTAAGGGGTGAATACGTCATGTTCTCATGTCGCATTTTCTCTCTAACTGACTCATCAACTGGATGAGTCAGTAAGGGAGAAAATGTGACAATGAGAACGCAACATAAATTAGATGAACCTTATTCATTTGTTACCCTGATTTACTGTTTTTTTCTGACTGAATAGGCTTAGCAACTGATCCCCTACAACCCAAAGGGAAGTTAGGCTGAACCCAATACAGACACGGTTTTTGTGGTAAGTGGTGTCGTATTGCAGATTTTTTTCAAGTTAAGGAGTCTGAAGTGTTATTTGCTATCTGTTCTTAACACATAGGAAAACCGAGCCGAAACCAGTTTTTTTTTCCAGAAACCAAACTGAAACCGAATCTGAAACGTCAAAACCTCCCAGCTCTTGAGAGTTGCACTTGGTTGATTCTCAGTGAATAGTTTACAAGAGGATGCAAATATTTCCCTGGTCCATTAAGTTGTCTTCCGGGATTGATTTCCATACCTTTTTATTATCAGATGGCAAAAATATTGCTGTGCAGTTTGTAAAATACAGTTTAGTGGTCAATTAGTAGACTCAGATTTTTTTTTATATATTTCTTCTTTTATTTTCAGAAAAATACTTGAGTTAGGTAGTGGACTAGGTTTGACTGGAATAGTTGTTTGTGCAAGCTGTGCTCCTCAAAACTATATTTTCAGTGACTGTCACCCACAAGTATTGTACCTTCTTTCAAAGAACATTGAAGTTAACTTATCATGTGTATCTTCACCTTTTCACAAACATAGTCAAAATCAAAAAGAAGAACATGAAAGAGATTCAAAAATAATGAAGAATTTAAAACGGAAGCTAAGCTTAAATGCTGATTCTGTGTCCCTCAATTTTGAGGTTGTGGAAATCTGCATGTCACCGTCATCTCCATCAGAGGAGGAATTTTCAAATGTTGAGGAGGAGCTAAGCAGAGACTTGTCATCATTCTCATTAAACTCAAAGCACTGGATCACAAATAAGAATGGTGATTTAAAAATTTTGAGGAGTGCTAATGAAGTGTGTCTAGCAAGTCTCGATTGGGACAACATTGAAGGGAGTGTTTTAGAACATCTCAGTGCTGAAATAATATTAGCTGCTGGTAAGTGTAAGATTATATCTAGTTTACTTATATTATATCACCTTTGTCTTGTAGGAACCCCACCAGGCATTGATCTGGACCCGGGACAGAGCTGAAAGCTCTAAAGTTTTCTGAGGTCGATCTGATGAAAATCAATTTTGGGACTATGACATTTAATTGCCAAGCCCTGAATGTTCTTCCACAATTCCAACTGAGCTAACAACAAACCCAAAATGTTGGAATTAACTCCGCTTGAATGTGTGCTAATTCACATTCACAACCTGCCCCAAGACCAATTTATGGGATTTACAATTCCTGAATGTGGAATTCTTTTTGTGGTGATTCATAATTGTTTATGATAGCACCTGCATGAAAAATTCTCCTTAATATTTGATGCAACTTGAACGGATTACTGTTATATTGGTCTTTGGTCCCAGCATTTTAACACAAGAATCTAAATAGGGGATCTGTAAGGATGCAACTGTGTGAGTTTAATTTTATATCCCCTATGTCAAGCAGGAAAACCCACCAGGCATTATGCTTACTTGTATTATATACCCAGCAAATGAATATATTGGTCTGAGCTCGTACATCTATATATCCATGTCTGATTTCATTTGTGTCCTTCTGAGCACTTAAAAGTGTAATTCCAGGGCCTTGAAAGTCTTTCTTTTGGGAATAAAGTCATGGACAGTCATTTGGATAATTGGTTGCATCATTTTTTATGCCCCCCAACTTAAGTCGGGTGGCATATATAGTGATTGAAGTGTGCGTGTGTGTGTCTGTGTCCGTGTGTGTGTGTCCGAGCCAATAACTCGAAAACGGTTAGGGCTACAGTCATCAAACTTCACACAATTATAAAGGACCAAGGGAGGATGTGTCACACACCATAGCCAGGTTCGTACCTTCAAGGTCAAGGTCACATTTCAAGGTCACACTAAAAATCAATCAATATACGTGTCTCAGCCATAACTCAGAAACAAATCATATTACAATTGTTAAACTTTTTACAAATGTTAAGGACAGTCAGAAGATGTGTCGTGTATAATAGTTTCCGCTGTATCTGCAAGGTGAAGGTTACGGGGGGGGGGGGGGGGGGGGGCATGTGTTATCTTAGTAACATTTTTCTTGTTGTTAAATATGTTATAAACTTAGGTTTTTGAGTGGGTTGTTTGCATAAATTGCATTTTTCATTCAATGAAAGATCCCTGGACTTAAGGTTGCCTGATACTGATCCTTGGGAAGTTCTCTCACGGAGCTTCCCAAGGATTGTTGTCTGTTGAAAGTATTGTTGTTGTCTTGGAATGCATTATAAGAATTGTTAGCTTGTATGTGTACAAAAACATCATAGGTAAGTAAGCAAATGTGTATAAAAATACCCTAGAAAGTGCTGAAGTCCTGGACTTTTCTCTGCAGTGTTTTCAAACCCTCTATGTGTTCATGCATCTGTACATGCATGCATTGAATCTGTGTGTCCATTGCACTTAAATAACTTTGTTACCATTCAAATTATTTGATGAAAATTCACCTGTATTTTCAGAAGAATATGAGATGTGTTGCAAATAGAAATTAGGTTTCTTGGTGAAAAAAGATGCTGGTCATAGCTTAAGATAATACATGTTGATTTTTTTATGAAACGTTTTAGCTGTGCTGATTGAACGCCGGGATGGGCTACAGTACAGACATCAAGCTTTTTGCCTTTTCCACGAAGTGTAAAATCTTGATCTTGTTGGAGCATGATCAGCTTGAGCGAGAGACTACATGGCAATCAAGAAATTCCAGCGTGGACGCGATTCTGGCTGAGTTTCTTGATTTGTTCAATAAGTGGTGATGGTGTTTGCTTGTCAAATTATTTTAAAAAAACCTACCTAACGATCAGTAATTAAAGGAAACTGTAGGTAAACACGACATGTCGTCGGGTCATCTGTTTCGATGTATCACCAGTCGCTCTCTCTCTCTCTCTTCTGGCCGTGGTAAATGATTTGTCTTAAAACTTTTTTTTTTCAAGATGTTGAATTGGGAACATGTGCAATTAAACATTGTGTCCAGAAATGAAAACACTGTCGCAAATGTTTTTATTCATTCACTTCAGCATGCAAGAGGTGGTGTCGTTTCGAACGGCTGATTACGGAGATTTCAACAGATAATTCCAAAGAGTTACCTATTCACCAAATGCATTATAGCTTTTAAAAACATTAATTTAAAACAAACAATCACTATTGAACATTACAAAAGACACATCAGCAAACATAGTGTTCCCACTCGTGCCCTCCCACCCCCCACCTCCTCCATTATTAAAAAGAGCCTAAACATACACCGTAGGCCTGCATTTACATGTACCAACTAAAATAAATGACTGCACCTGGAAGTCTTTTCATATTTTCAAAAGCCCTCAAGAAGATTCAATTGAGCCTTCCTCTTTAAAAAATAAACTGTTGCTGTACAGGCATATTTGTTTACACCAGGTACGGACCACCTCCCCAGGAGATGGGGAAGCTTGCACATGAAATAAGAAGCAGAAAAACAATATTAAGATATTATAGGCCCCAACCCCTGAGAAGTAATATAATGCTTCATAATTTTTTACCCCCCACCTAGTGCCACCACACCAACCCGCACAAATCTGATATCTCAAGCCCATTCAAGAAAAATACAAAACTTCCAAATTAAACCGGCCTGGCGGCATAGAGTACAAATTTCCAAGGCATATGTTAAATTCATTGATGCATTGTAGTGAATTTCCACTCCACAGGCAAATTTTTTACTAATACCTCCAATCAGCATGCCAGTTAACAAAGAAATTAAAATGAACACATATTTAGGTTTTGAGCAAGACAATAGCTAAAAACTTGAATGGAATGTCTATGTTAGGCAGTTGTTTTGTGTTGAATAAACATTTGAAGACATATGCGGAAGAGCATTTAATCTGTTGAAATATGTTTTGTGGGGATAACGCATGTTGAAAATATTTAACAAACAGAAAACAATGAAGAATGGTTCAAGCCTTATTTGTTTATTTGTATGCTAAAATGAAAATGTTAATTTTCGTCCGAACACATTTTCTGTACAAAACAGGAGGCACCTTCTGCCCACCCAAGTTTGGACCTGTAGTTGAAATCGAGTTCCATTTAAAACAATTAATTCACCATTTCAAGAGAAACCTTAGGGGAGTACATGCACACACCATGATTTAAATAATTGCACCTCCTTATCGGGGACCTTTGGAAGCAAAGAGTGCTGATCCACTGATGTAGACTTTTATCTACTGCACCGGATTGTGGAGGGGGGGGGGGGTTCGAGGTCATGTCTAGATGAGAACAACCCAACCGTTTTGGTTGCGATCGGTAATCTGTGGTGGCTGCACAGGTTCAAAACCCGAAAATTTATAGCACAGTCTACAGGTCGTATTTATGAAGGGTTTTCATTGTAACTTGGTAAGATGACTCTGTATAATGTCAAGATGAGAACGTCCCATTTTCGTCACAATCGGTCATCCATGACATCTGCGTGGGTTTGAAACCCTAAAATCTCTGGCACAATCTACAGGTCGTATTTATGAAGGGATTTCTTTGTAACTTGGTAGAATGACTTTGTATAATGTCTAGATGAGAACGTCAGGGCAGGTTTGATCAACCGTGATGGGCGCAGGTGGACATGACCTAGATTCCTTTAGCACAGTCAACAGGTTGCATTTATGAATGGTAATGTTGTACGGTTAACCAGTTTTATGAGTCGGTTTCGGTTTGGCTCTAAAACCGAAACCGTGTAATTGTTAAATCAGTGCGGTTTCGGTTTTCTCTACAAAATGTTGGAAACTTATGTTTACACCGTTCAGTTTGCATGAAATTACATTGTCAACAACTGAAAACTAAACCTGTAACATCAACTGATAACTCTGTCGACAGTTTTCATGCATTCAGACCATCCCAAGAAGTTTTCGTATGATGTATGATAACTTTAGTCCAATTACACGTCACTGTTACAGAAGTGGGTTGGTTCATTTGTCAGAAATTCTCAGAATGACAATTTTGACACGCCTACAAACACAAACGTCAAAACGAACAACTTGGGGATTTCGCAAGCAGCTGTGAATCAGCATATGTTTGGATGTATTATATATATTATACCTTGCAACAAAATCGTGAATAAAATCCAGGATAAAATAGTCTTTTTTTTCACTGGCGGATTACTGTGAAAAACAAAACACACTTGTCCTATGGTTTTCACTGGCACATGCTTAGAATGAAAATGTTAGTTTTACCTTCCTTGATGCATTTATCCAATGTATGCAGTGCATGCGAGCGCACAACACGATGTAATGTCCCCGCACATATTTACCTGCAGAGTGCAGACCAAGCGAGCCTGCGAGATCTAAAATCCTCTGCACACAATTAAATTCTACATTTTACCTTGTATAATACAGAACTGGTTTAGTTTCAAGCTCAGTCCTAATTGTCATTTTTGCGCAGCTCAGTTTTTAAAATACCGCCAACCTCGACCCAGACACTCTCAGTTCACAACTTCATATCTACAGTTAAGTTTGGGAACATCGCCATTCCTGAGGCTGAAATAAATCACGTCATTTTCCCAGAAAGCACTGCCAACAAAAAATCGGTCAGCTTTTTAGAAGACACTATGTCGGCACCGCGAAGTGCAGTTTATGCTTATTTTAATCGCGAAAACAAGCAAGCATCAACATGTACCTGCAATATTTGTAAAAAAGAAGTAGCGGCCGGCTATGGTAATATCAGCAATTTGAAACGGCATCTTAAAACACACCACCCCAAAGAATACTCAACGTTAGTGGAAATTGAAAGTGAAATGCCGCTTTCGAAAAGAAAACGAAAACAGGTATAGTACAAAACATAACAGATAAAAACTAGTCAGTGTAAATTATGGTTCTAAAAATCAAACGAGCATGGCACCTTCCGACGGTGGTGGGGCACGGAATTTAAGAGGAGTGTGTTGGAGGCTGCGTTACCTATGGAGATGGTGTGGTGTGGACTCACTGGGCTGTCAAGCCCAATCAGCCATTCCAAACTACCAGTTAGGCAGTTACGGTTTCAAATCTGATTGCGGTTGCATAACTGATGAGGGAGGGGGCACCTGTACTGAGAGCAACCTATACTCTATATCAATGTTCCAATGTGCAACTGGTCTTGGAAGTGACCCGTCTCAGATGGCATAGTTTAGTACTTTAGAGTACATTTTTAAAAAAAATATCTCTGGGTGTGTGCCTGTGTGTGGGGGGGGGGGAGGTGTTTGGTATGCCAGTACTACTAAGCTAGTAGGCCCACCTTGATTTTGAGTTTTTGACAACAGGAGAGCCAGTGGTAGCAAGAAGTCTTAAAATAATACCAGAGTCATAGGGTCGGACTCGGTAGTAGATTATGCGAGGGGTGGGGGGGTGGTTTGCAAGGGGAATTCTTTGGAGAGATGCAATACAACTTACTTACCCAACCCCACAATTTACCTGTTTCCTCAACTTTTGTTACCTGCCAATTTCCTGGCATTGCTCCTGCCTTGAGTCTTTTAATGTATTTTTTGTGGGGAGGGGAGGATGGGGTGTTGGATTTTGATATCGGACAATGTCCACCTATGTAGATTTGTGTGGGTATTGGGTGGGTGGGTGGGGTGACACTGTTCAATCATGTTGTCTCTAATATAATCAGTTGAATATTTTTATGCCCGAATCTGGCCTGAAGTCAGTTAAACATTTTGAATGTCTTTGATACAAAGTTACAAAGTGTGCATGTGTGTGTGTGGGGGGATTTAATATGGTGGGACACAGATAAAGATGCAGGCTCACCCCCCCCCCCCCCCCCCCCTCCACACACACACACACACACACACACACACACTTTGTATCAAAGACATTCAAAATGTTTAACTGTCTTCAGGCCAGGTTCAGGCATAAAAATATTCAACTGATTATACTTAGTCTCAATTGTCTAATAAGACTCAAAAGAGCTATGTTAATTTGTTAAACAAGATATTATAGATTTGTTGAATTTTTCTTTAATGTTTGAAGCATAAGAATTTCTGTAGTTTGTGGTCAGTCTCCTAAAACAGCAGGTTGATGGAGACAAAGCACTATGCTTCTATGATTTGTAAAGACCTTCAACCAATGAGCATTGTGGATGACAAAGGGTTAAAAAATTTTGTCCATACCATTCAGCCATGTTATAACTTACCATCACGACGTGATTTAAGATATGAGTGTATCCCCAATCTGTACAAAAGTTCTCAGAGTGAGATCAATACAGCTTTGCAAAGCTGCCATTCTCTCGCAATAACAGTGGATCACTGGATTTCAGTGTCCAATGACGCATACATGGCTGTAACAGGTCATTTTGTAACTGATGAGTTCAATTTCAAAGACGTTTGCCTAAATGTCAAGTACATGCCCCAAAGCCACACAGCTATAAACATTGCAAATGAACTAACCCAATGTATAGAATTTTGGCTACCAAATCTTCAACAACCAAAAATTCCTATATTTTTATACTGTACCAATGACCCAGACTTAGCTGGTGCTAACTCTAACAAAACCAGGGCCAAACACAAATTTTGCCCCCCAATCCCCAAAATTTGCATCCAAAACAAAAAGAAATCATGTCCTAAAGGACCTAAAGGACCTCAATACTACGCCTCTACTGCGCATGCGCAGTGACGCAGACGTCCCGAAATTGGCGCCAATTATCATTCTCTGTTTGGCCCTTCATCAGTCAACATCTCACTGATCTTTGTGCTTGTAAATCTCAGTTTAAAGGATGCCAGACACGTAATTTTTGGAGAAAATGTGATTCTAAGGAGGATAGAAGGAGGAGAGGAAAAAGAAGTGACAAAAAATAATCAGGGCTGTACTTAAAATTTTTTGATGAAATTATGTTAAGTTGCCTATTTTCGAGGCATGGGCCTCTTGTTGTCATTCTTGCTAATTGTTGCACTGCTTATTCAGTGTTTCCTCTCCCCTAGCCTTCTAAAGTCCCCCCTGGCAATTCTCCCATGCTTTTGGCATATTTTTGAGAAATTTCATTTCTAAAATTTCCTGGGAGAGTTGCTTGGTTACAGAATGTTTTCTGTTATTTTCCCCATAGTTACGTTTTCACCCATGGGTGTATAACGTTTGTGTTCTGCATCTTCCATCTGATGTTCTACAGATTCTCCCCTGGGAGTCTCTGTTTTGCATCAGATAGAGTGTAATTGATGACTGATTCCGGGCCAGTTTTTTCAGTGCCTGGAGTCATGTTTTCTGGTGTTTTTACACTGTTTGTTTTCATTGGCAACAGCCTTTTTTGAGGGGGGCTGTTTGCCTTTGCTGTAGTTTATCTCACTATAAGATACATTTGTATTATCCGAAAGTGTCTCATTAATTATTTAATATAAATTTAAAATTTTTGACCACACTTTGCCATTGCATCCATCGGGGCTCAACGTTACTTTTCAGCAACTTGGGCTTCGCTGAAAAAATATTTTTTCAAAATTATTTTGTTTTGCAATTGTTTTTTCATTTATTAATGGATCATGTTATTATGTATCTTTGTGTCAGGGGTTTTTGCGAGTAACTAGGACTTATTGTTGTTCTTTCACAATGAAGGGACGTTGTTCAAATTGTAATAGGAAGAAATCTTCCTCTGACTTTCATGATCATTGTATTAATTGTAGTCAGTGTTCTCGCATTAATCCCTGTCCTATATGTGAACATTGGGATGAGAAACATTGGAAACGTGTGTCACGATATGTTGTTTCTGGAGAAAGAGCGATGCCGGCTCTTTCTCCGCAAGGTCACTCTACTCTCTCAGTTTCTATTTCAGAGGAACCAGAACAGGGCGATGTTTCCATGTTATCTTCTTCAAGTGTGCGTCTGTCGTCACAAATGAATTCAGAGCTAGCGGCAAAAGTGCTCATGGAGATTAGACAAATGTCGTCCGCTAGCTCGCCCGGTGTAGCGTCCATTCACCGAATGGTTCGGCAGCCGGGTTCGTCCGATGCGGTCCAAGAGGAAATTTTGGGTGATGCGAGCACTATAAACATAATAGATGCACACCCAGTGACGGCGGATAGTAATCGAGAACGGAGGAAGCCTTTGAGTCCGGTTACTAGCTCGTCCAGGTCCAGCTGGGCCGCGAGCGAGAGAGGCCCCTCTCTCGTACAACAACATCTGGGACCAGATGTTGTGGTACAAAATGTGTCTTTAGCGGAGCATACGTCCGTCGCTCGGGACGCTCCGTTGTATAAGCAGTCCGCAGAGACTGTTAAGGCTTCCTCTTCTCGTCAGCGCACACGACCGCACCTTGGCTGCGTGACCGCCGATATATTACCAGCTTCGCCGACGAAGTCGTCGACCAGGTCACACCATCCGGCAGCCAGGGATTCGAGACCGATGGACTCCGGACGTTCGCATAGGAAAAGTATGCGGGAGCCATCTGATGCGGAGCTGCCCTCGGCGAAGCAGCGAAAGACTGCGCCTCCGCAGGTCTCGACGCCGTACATTCTTGTGCAGATAGCACAGCTTATCGCAGCATCCCAGCAGCCGACAGAAACGGTGTCGGATCGAGAATTATCCGACGGCGCTCGGTCGGTACGCTCCGCCGAAGCATCGGGGGCGGACGACCGGGAACATCATGAGGTCCGACCGGATGGTGAAAGGGATACGGATGACTTGGAGCTATCCCTTTCGGAACAACATAAAGCTGCCGTGGACTTCATCCGGCACTTTCTCCCTCAAGTTGTTCCGTCGGGCCAGACTGCTGCGCTTCTGGACAAGAGAATTATAGCGTCACTGGATTCTGAATTTTTTGAGCGGTTCAGGGACATCGCTCCCGAGTTTCCGTCGCAGTCCAATAATGTTGCAAGAACATTTGAATTATTGAACGACGCTATATTTAAACTTGCTTCCAGGACGGGGAAAGCAGGTTTCTTGTCCGCTAATACTCTCAACCTGCCTTTCATTAATGCAAGGAATAAATTCGATACGGCAGGACAGGGTATACCGAGAGTTCCTCTGCGTATGGACGATGAGGCGGAAGACTTAGAGCTATCATTACCGTCGTCAGCTTCTATTCCAACCGCGGTGTTGGAAACAGCTATTGCGTCTAACAGAGCCAATTTAGATGCCTTATCTTACGCAGATCACCTTACTAAGGCGTTATCACTGCGCCTTCAGGGGAAAGAGTTTCAGGATATACAATCCTCTTTAAGACTTCTTTCAAGGGCAGTAGCTTATTCCACGTGTAACTCCGCCCTTTCAGTGGCAAATCTGGAGTTGGTTAGACGTGACGCAGCTCTAGCTACATCCACACTAGTGGATTCTAAGGTGAAGAACTCTCTTAGAGTCGCTTCGGTTTCAGGAGAACTTCTCTTTGATGGCAAGCTTTCCGCTATTTATGATAAAATTACAAAGAAAGCTAAGGATTCTCTGTTGTTCAAATCTGCTCCTAAGAAGTCGGATACAGCAGACACGAATAAGACAGGCACTTCTGGGTCTAATGCGCCCAAGAGAGGTTCCTATAGAGGTTCTGGTGCGTCCTCTTGGTCTTATTCGAGAGACCGTCAGGATAGCGACTCTCGTTCGGGACGTCCTTCAGGCCGGGACAATCGGTCGGACGCCCCGAGGTCGACGGGGCGGGTCGTGGAAGACGTGGTTTCTCCTACCGCAGGCCTCGCAGGTCCAGGAGGTGATGGCTTAAACCTCTATCGCGTTCCGGTTGGCGGAAGGTTGTCGAGCTTTTCACAAGAATGGGCGTCGATTATGGACGACCCTTGGGTGAGAGGAGTGACTTCGGAAGGTCTAAAGATATCCTTCAAACGAAAGCCTCCATTAACTCGAAGTCCAAAGTGGACTCATCTTCCGTCAAATCCGCAGAAAAGAGACGCTCTGTTATCAGAGGTGCAGTCTCTTTTAATGAAGAACGCGGTAGAGGTCGTAGAAAACCAGGAATCTCCGGGATTCTACAGCCATCTGTTTCTGGTTCCGAAACCAGACGGCTCGTTCCGTCCAGTCATAGATTTGAGCTGGATAAACAAGCTGATCGTCGCTCCGAAGTTTTATATGGAGACGATTCGATCGGTCAGAGCGAGTATTCGGGTGAACGATTATGCAACGAGCATAGATCTCAAAGATGCATACTTTCACGTCATGGTACATCCGACATTCCGAAAGTATCTACGCTTCGCAGTCCTAGGAGTGGTGTATCAATTCCGGGCGATGTGCTTCGGATTGAATCTAGCACCCTGGGCTTTCACTCGGGTAATGAACTCGGTAATGATCTACTTCCGAGCTCATTCGTCTGCGGTAACGTCGGCCTACCTGGACGACATTCTTCAGAGGTACGGCAACGAGTTAACGCTTCAGAACGATGTTCAGAATCTTCTTCTATTGCTCCGACGTCTCGGTTTTATAGTAAACGAGGAGAAGTCGGATCTGGTGCCGTCCAAGTCATTCACTCACCTGGGAATGAGCTTCGAGACGCACAACAATCTCGTTCGTCTGCCGTTAACCAGAGCGAAATTAGTCAGTTGTTACGCTCGCTATTGTCTGCACGCAGACAAAGTCACGGCGAGAGAATTTATGAGACTGATAGGTCTGTGCGGAGCCGCCGCGGATCTCATTCCGATGGGGCGGTTACGCACACGTCCTCTTCAAATTTTCCTGACTGTGAAACAAGAGATTCAGACTTGGGCAAACATTCAGTGGTTAACTCAAGGAGTTCCGCTGCAGTTGCCGGATCCGAGTTTTACCGTTATGACGGATGCCAGTCAAACAGGTTGGGGTGCATCATTAATCCCAACGGATTCGAGATGCCAGGGTCTTTGGGATCCGCAATTCCTGTGCAAGCACATAAACATCAAGGAAATGATGTCAATTTGGCTTGCGTTACGTCACTGGATGGACATTATTCACGATGCTCATGTCCAAATCCTATCCGACAATACGACAGTAGTGGCGTATATACGGAATCAGGGAGGCACTCATTCAGTTCCGTTGTTCAATCTAACGGAAAGAATCCTTCTGTTTGCGTTAGAACATCACGTTGTTCTTTCGGTCCGTCACATACCGGGTCGTCTGAATGTGCTAGCAGACTCCCTTTCACGAAAGGGTCGCTTGTTGCCGTCGGAGTGGACTCTCAACAAACAAGTATTCAATCAGATTTGCTACCAATGGGAACGGCCAATGATAGACTTATTTGCAACACATCTCAACAATCAGTTGCAGACGTATGTGTCTCCGTGTCCGGATCCAAGAGCATTTGCAGTAGACGCTCTGTTGATCCCTTGGGACGGAATGATAGGATATGCGTATCCTCCAGCGCCGTTAATTCAACAAGTATTGCTAAAGATAAAACAATCTCAATGCAAGATTCTGTTGGTAGCATCTCTGTCGCCACAGAGACCGTGGATAAATCTACTCAGGTGTCTGTTGTGGGACCTACCGCGGAAGCTTCCTCCACGGGAGGATCTTCTTTCGCAGGGGAAATCGCGCCAACTCCATCACAACCCGCAAGGTCTCAACCTTCACGTTTTTCCGTTGTGCGGTCCTTCTTGCATGGCAAGCACTTTACAGGACGAGCAGTGGACGCGATTTCTAACTGTAGGAGGACCTCCTCTTCGCTAAACTATGCGGCTAAGTGGAAGGTTTTTCGTCGTTGGTGTAGGGATCATTCTGTAGATATATTCGATCCCTCTATACCAGACATTGCAAACTTTCTAGTATACTTGTTTGACGAAATCAAACTGCAGCCTGTTACTATAAAGGGTTATAGATCTATGTTATCTGATACCTATGCACATCATGATAGTTTACAAATTGGATCTAATGTCTCTTTATCGAAGTTGGTTAGAAACTTTTCGATAAATAGACCCAGAACTCTTAGATTAATTCCTAAGTGGAATTTAGCTTGGGTTCTTCTTAAATTGAAGGAAAAGCCATTTGAACCTCTTGGGACAGTAGATTTCAAATTCTTATCTTATAAGACAGCTTTTCTCTTAGCTTTCTCTTCTGCTAGAAGAGTCAGTGAGCTTCATGCACTATCGGTGGATGATTCTCATTATCGTAGTGTTGGGAACACTATCACCTTCACTACTAATGTGGGTTTTTTAGCTAAGAATCAGGCTCCTAATAAATATCCGGAACCTATTGTTATTAAGGCTCTTCCGTCTTCAAACGGGCGTAGGCCTTTACTCTGTCCTGTTAGAGCATTACGTATCTATAAACAGAGAGTTTATCAGAAAGGGATGGAAACGTTTCTTTCTGTCTTTGATGCCTAATAGAAAGGATATTTCAGTCCATTCTATTGCTAGATGGATTCAGTTAACTATCCGTACTGCTTATGAAGATTTATCTTCTTCTCAGCAGTCTGTGCTTAAGATTTCTGCTCATGAAGTAAGAGCTCTTTCTACTTCCTGGGCTTATGCTAATAGTGTTGCTATTACAGATTTAATGAAGGCTGCTTATTGGTCTCAGCCATCCACATTTACGAATTTTTATCTCAGAAATATTGAGTCCATTTCTGGAGACCTGCATTGTTTAGGTCCGTTATCTGTTGCTCAGAATGTCGTCCACTAAACAGTTGCAACTATAGTTATGCAGGCTTTCTGTTCCGGCAGTGACTCCGTCCAGCTGCCCTCTTCGCTCTGGGCTATTTGACCCAGGGCAAGGGGAAGGGGGGGGGGGGGGGCGGGTGTTCCCTTAGGTCACCTGCTTTATAGTGAAAAGCAAGGGAATGCCTCCTCCAAGTCAGTATTTCTGAGTCGCTTCCGGGATGGTTTTAAAGTGTAATATTAATGTTTAAATTCATTCATGTCTTATTTTTAAAGTGTAGCTCGGTGTGAAGCATTTGTATATGTCAAGTGTCAAACGGGCTTTAATATACAATACTCGGACACTTTTAAATGACTATAAAGAGTCTCAATTCTCTGGACTACTTTATTTATTGGCTTGCTTTAAAAATAATTAGTATAAGGGTTATACTGGATGTTAATAGAGAACATGAATGTTATTGTGCTCAATTATTAAGGGTAGTGTATCTTTCTAATTTAATATTAAATAAGAAAGATACATGTAAAGCCTAATACTCCTTTTCTCCTTAAGGGGTTACCTCTTTACTATATAGTTGAGCTTATTGGATTTTCCTCTATGTCCTAGGCCCTCCAGCCTGTTTACTATTCAGCTAAGTCTGGGTCATTGGTACAGTATAAAAATGTTAAAAAATTTATAGTAATTTATATATTTTTTATACTTACCAGTGACCCAGACGGGGATGGCCCTCCCTGGAGTTGGGAACTCTTGCCTCCCCGCTGAGTACATAGCGCTGACCAGGCACTGCCAATAAGAATGATAATTGGCGCCAATTTCGGGACGTCTGCGTCACTGCGCATGCGCAGTAGAGGCGTAGTATGGAGGTCCTTTAGGACATGATTTCTTTTTGTTTTGGATGCAAATTTTGGGGATTGGGGGGCAAAATTTGTGTTTGGCCCTGGTTTTGTGAGAGTTAGCACCAGCTAAGTCTGGGTCATTGGTAAGTATAAAAAATATATAAATTACTATAAATTTTTTAACTTTTGTGGTAACTGATAATGCCTCAAACATAAAAGCTGCCATAATACTTCTCCCCGAAGAAACATTCAAAGGAATAAGAAAAAGTACCAAACCTCCAACCACACGAGTGGAGGACAGCAAATGATTATATTACTGAACTGCAAGCACTCGAAGAAATAACCACGATGATGTCTGCTACGAAGTATGCGACATTATCTATGGTGATACCGCTTTTAAACATTTTAAGTTCTAAGATGAAAAATTCTGAAATGGATTGCTTTGGAAAAGCTGTTTTGTCAGGCATTTCAAAGAGGTGGCCGGATTATGAAAGAAATGAACAGTTTGTATTAGCATCTCTGCTAGACCCCAGGTTTAAGCAGTTCGCATTTTCAAATGTTGAAAATAGAAATTTTGCAAACGATTTCCCTCTTTCAAAAATGATTAACCTTTGTGATAAGCCATGTAAGCATGGCAAGCAAGCCGCTGCTGCTGAAGCTGGGTGTTCCCAACCTTGTTCCGAGAAGCTAAATGAGGTGACAGTTGGGGGTAGTAAGCCTGGTGGTAAAGGTGGGATTTGGGGTGCATTCAAGAAAATGGTTGAAGAGAAGAAGAAAAAGGAAGGCAAAGAGGAGACTCATTCAGATGATTTGGCTTTGAATTTGAAAACTCGAATGGAATATGAACTTCAGATGTTTTTACAAGAACAACTTCTTGAACCCTCTTTCTGTCCCTTCCACTGGTGGTTTGAAAACAAAGTGAAGTTCCCCACACTTTCACGATTGGCACAAATATATCTTGCCATTCCAGCCACTTCTGTTCCTAGTGAACGGATGTTTAGCAAGGCTGGGTTAAAAAGTAGTCAGAGGCGAAACTGTTTAAAGCCAGAATATGCTGAACAGCTTATTTGTCTGGGTCAAAACCTTCATTGAACAATGAACATTTAAATGAACAATGAACTTTATTTTATGCCAGATGTCATTTAGGAGAAACCTAATATTTATTTAAAGAAGTTTGTTTTAGGGATGTTGACACGTAACAGATATTAGAAACCTAACATGTCACAGAGAGTTTGGTCAGGCAGTGGACAGTACTGGACACTAGACATGATTTTTTTCATTTCTCTCTTATAATATAGTTTATATGTGTTTGGGATAATACAGTGTAGTCTACTGAATTCTGTTCAGTACACTGCACTATATTAATCCCAAAATATTCATTTACAGGTCAATAAAGGACTGAGGGTTCTGAACTTTTTATTTCAATTTATTTTTTTCACTCCTGGACATCACTGGTAGCTGATATAAAATATTTGCTATCTTGTTGCAGCTTGATTCCATTCTGGAGGCAAAACAACTGTACTACATGTTGTTAGTTAACTTGGTATGCATTGCTTGTTTAGTTAACTTGGTGAATGCCTGGTAATAATTGGTATGTTTTCTTTGTTTTGCTGATATGAATACTTGTACTTGTTTATATGATTGAAAGAACAATCTGTAAAAAATAATTTCTTCAACTCCTTCGTTGTATTTTATATTGCCAGCCATATAGTAGGCATATACTGAAAATAAATTGATGCTAGCCAAGTCTAGAACCTTCTTATTGTAAAAAAACGAAAACCGACCTATAAACCGAGTTTTTTGGACAAAACTGAACCGAAGTCAGAAAAAAAACCCGCACAGCACTAATGAATGGATTTCATTGTAAATTGATAGGATGACTCTGTATAATGTCTAGATGAGAACATCCTATTTTGGTTGTGATCAGTCAACCGTGACGGCCACATGGGCATGTGACCTAGATTCCTTCAGTACTTTCTACAGGTCATATTTATGAAGGAATTTCATTGTAACTTGGTAGGATCCAGATGAGACTGTCCTATTTTGGTCACGATTGGGCACATGACCTTGATTCCTTTAACAAAGTCTACAAGTCTTATTTATGAAAAGATTTCATTGTAACTTGATAGGAAGACTTGTTTTGGAATGATTTTACTGTAACTTGGTAACTTTGACATAAACCCAGGCCTCAGTTCTTTTGTACAATTTACACCTCAAATTATTCTTGTTGAAAATATAGCTTGTAGGGTACAGAACTTAACATGTTTTCAATTATCACAATTCTTGTCTTATTAGTTCACCTGACTGAAAGTCAGGATGAGCTGGTGATCACTGTCCATCATCTGTGAACGTGGTGTTTGCATCTTCTCCCAAATCGCTGAACTGATTTCAGTTAAATTTAAGGTGGTTGACATCACATTTTGTTTCTGTTCAAATCAACTTGCCCAGCCCCATAGGGAGGGTGTGGGAGAAAATGCTTCAATTTTTTTAGAAAATCTTCTCATGAACCGGTAGGTACAATGACTTGATATTTGGTATGGAGCCTCCTTTTGAGGTGTTGAATCAAGTTTGTTCAAACAAAGTTCATGGAGCAATATTTTCTTTTGTAATGAGAGGGGCAAGATTTTTGGCTCCGCCCGAAGTTTCTATATTTTTATACAACAACCAATGGCCCAGACTAGCTGGTGCTAACTCAAAAATTAATCCAGGGCCAAACACAAATTTTGCCCCTCAATCCCCAAAATTTGCATGCAAAACCGAAAAATTCAAGTCTTATCTGGTCCTCCATACTTTTGAGATCTGCGCATGCGCAGTATCCAGGAAGGTACCAAAATTGGCACAAACCATCATTCTTTGTTTGGCCCTAAAGTCAGCAACATTCAACTGACATCTGTGCTTTTAAATCTCATTTTTGAGGATGCCAGACACAAATCAATGGTAAAATTGGTGGATCCAAGGACATAAATGGATGATGGAAGTGAACTACAGTGGTTTGGAACGTTCAGGGCTGTAACTTTATAATTTTTATCAAAATTATTTCATGTTTCCCAATTTCGGGACATGGTCCTGACGTCATCATTCTTGCTAATGATTTGTCCACTGTTTGTTAAGTGTTCCTTCCCTATCCTTCCTTGAATGAAGCCCTCCTGTTAAACTGCCAAGCTTTTTGGCTTATTTTTATCGAAATTTTTTATTAAATTTCTTGGAAGTTTGACGTGTATTACAGAATGTTTATTCTGTTTATCCCCATGGTTACGTCCTCACCCTAGGGGTGTTGGGTCATTTGGGTCGTGCATCTTCTATCCGATGTATGATTTTTTCTTCATTTGAAGATCTTGCTTTACATCGAGTAGCTTTAAAATCTGTTACTGACTTTGGGCCTTTTTGTTTTGTGTCTGATGTCTTGTTTTCGGTTTTTCCTTGACGTTGTTTACATTGGCAACGTCCTTAAATATATGTAGTATTTAGTTATTATTACTGTAGGATTGTTGTAAGACACATGTTTTAATATTCCGATAGTGTAGCAATAATTTTTGGAATTTTGTCCACACTTAGGCTCTATTGGGATACCCTTGGGCACTTCATATTCCCTTTGGGAACTTGGACTTTTGTCAAAATTTTTTCGAAAAATTTTTTAAATTTAATTCTTCGATTTCAATTTTGCTTGTTAATTATTATGTATCTTTATCATATATTTATTTTGGAGTTCGATCAACTTGGTTTTGATTAATTATGAAAGCTTATTTCTCACTGCAAGGTGAGAAAGTCTTCCTCAGATTTACATGCGTGTTGCCTTGCTTGTAGTCAATGTACTCCTACGAATTCTTGTCCTACATGTGTTGATTGGGATGATAAACATTGGACATGGGTGTCACGGTATGTTGTTAGCGGTGAGAGGCTGATGCCGGTACTCTCGCCGCAGGGTCACTCAAGTTTTTCAGTTTCTTATTCAGAGGAACAAGAATATGATTATGGTTATGTGACACCTACCAAAAGTGTGCTACCGTCGTCATGCTCTGATGAGCAAACAGAGCTAGCTGCTAAGGTGCTCTTGAATATTAGGCAAGGGATAAAGCCACTGGGCGGTGGTTTTAATCCTTTGCCAGCAGCTAGCTCGACCGGTGAAGCTGTTACTCCGTCCATGGGAGCCATGACACCGGGTATGTCCGTGGCGGTCGAAGGAAGTGTCGTGGGTAGAGCGAGCACCTTAAAATCAAAACAAGCTCACCCAGCGACGACTAGGGAAGAAGCCAGCAAGTTTTTTGTCGGGAGGCTCGGCGAGGTCTGACAAGGCCATGAGCGGGAGAGGTCCCTCTCTAACCCAGCAACATCTGCGGCCAGATGTTATTATGAAAGACTTATGCGGGCCGGAGCATACGTCCACACATGCCGCTCGGGATGCTCCGTCTGGACTGCAGCGGCCTCGGCTACATTCACGGCTTCTTCCACTACGATCATAACACACACACGACTGCATCCTAGCTACCCGACTTTGGATATCCAGCCAGCTGCGCGAAGAAGGGACCACTCTTCGCCTGTGAAGTTGGACCATCCGGTAGCTAAGGAGACGAGGCCTCGATCATCGGGACATTCGGAGAAGAGATCCATCTTCAGAATGCCGTCCCAGGAGCAGCAAGCAGCTAAGAAACGGAAAATTGCTGCTCCTCAGGCCTCGATGATGGACTTGCTGTCGCAGATTGCGCAGCTGATCACAGCATCCCAGCAAGTGCAGGATCAACCTCCCTCAGACTCAGAATCTGAGCTGTCCACTCATTTGTTCACTCAGTTGTAATGGACCGAGATTTGCAACTGATTCACTTGGATGGTGAAAGGGATAAGGAAGAGGATTACCCTTCCCTTTCGGAACAACACATGGTTGCGATGGATTTCATCCATCAATACAACCCTGAATTTGTTCCACCGAATCAGCATGCTACGACAAAAAGAGAGAAACCGCTGGCATCTCTAAACACAGACTTTATACAGAGGAAGTAAGAAGTTCTTTCTTTCCTAGTTCAGTCTAGGCAGGTGTTGCAGGCCTTCGGCCATGTAGACGACGCCATATTTAACCTCTCGAGTGCGAGGAAAAAAGGCGGTTTAAAGTCAACATCTTCCATAAATGTACCGTTCCTTGGACCACGTTCATTTAAAGCGGAGAAGATGTTCAGAGAGCTCCACTGCGTTTGGATGAGCAGGCCGGGGATTTAGATATATCCTTACCTGTATCATTCAGTATTTGCTCAGATGTAATGGAAACTGCAATTTCATCAAATAGAGATAATTTGGACGCAATGTCTTACGCAGATCACCTTACTAGAGATATGGCGCAACGTCTCAACGGGAAGGAATTTGAGGACGTGCGTACCTCTCTTAGAGTTCTTACCAGGGCAGTCATGTATACCACATATAACTCTGCCCTGACAGTGGCTAATCTGGAGTTAATTAGGCGTGATGCTGTCCTTGCGTCATCGTCACTTATAGATGACAAGGTGAAAAGCTCTCTCTGGGTCACTCCGGTCTCCGGACATACTATTTTTGACGACAAATTTTCATTAGTATACGAACAAGCTACTAAGAAAGCGTCCAGTGCTCTGCTGTTGAAGTTGGCGTCTCAACAACCCGCTTCAGCAGACCTGAGTAAAGGAGGATGTTCCAAATCAAAATCATCAAAAGGGAACTCGGAAAAGTCTGATTGGGACTATCGGTCAGACGCCCCTAAGCCGATGGGACGGGGATCTTCGTGGGGAGGATGTAGTTTCTCCTCCCGTAAGCTTTGCAAGTCCTACAAGTGATGTTGAAGACCTCTATTGCTTGCCAGTTGGCGGAAGGTTATCAACCTTCGCGAGAAACTGGATAGCAGTCACGGAAGATCAGTGGGTGAGAAGTGTAGTCTTCGACGGCTTACGGCTATCATTCTGAGCGAAACCCCCCACTAACGAGAAGTCCATATTGGACAAATCTTCCGGCGGATCTTTCAAAAGAGAGTCTCTCCTAGCGGAGGTACAGGCTCTCATTAAAGGAAGCAATCAAGGTCGTCGAGAATAAAAATTCTCAGGGTTTTTACAGTCATCTGTTCCTCATACCGAAGCCAGACGGCTCGTTCCGACCGGTAATAGACTTGAGCTGGATAAACAAGCTTATTGTGGCTCCAAACTTCTATATGGAGATCATTCAGTCGGTAAGAGCGAGCATTCGAGTGAACGACTATGCGACAAGCATAGATCTAAAGGACGCTTACTTTCATGTCTTGGTACATCCTGCATTCAGAAAGTACCTGTGGTTTGCCATACAAGCGAAGGTTTATCAGTTCAGAGCAATGTGCTTTGGTCTGAACCTGGCTCCCTGGGCATTCACTTGAGTAATGAACTCGGTAATGTTATACTTCTGAGCTCATTCGTCTGTGGTAACGTCGGCTTATTTTGAAGGCATTCTGTAGAGATACGGCAACATAATTATACTTCAGAACGATGTTCAAAGTCTGCTTCTATTACTCCAATGTCTCGGTTTCATCGTAAACGAGAAAAGGTCGGATCGAGCACCGACCAAGTTGTTCACTCACTTGGGAATGAGCTTCGAGACTCCCAACGATCTGGTTCATCTGCCGTTACCCAGAGCGAAATTAGTCAGTTATGCTCGCTTTTGTCTACACTGAGACTCATTAACAGCGAGGGAATTCATGCGTCTGATGGGGCTATGCGGAGCGGCTGTGGATCTTATTCAGATGGGCTGCCTGCACACGCGTCCCCTCCAGATATTCTACTCAGAACTGGAGTGTGAACATGTATTTGCTCGAAACCCGTATTGTTTTAACGGACCTATTAAAACAATAGGTTCAGATTTAGGCAGATCTTCAGTGGTAAACTCAGGGAGTTCTGCTGCAACTGCCGGATCCGGCTTTCATGATTATGATGGATGCGAGTCAGATGGCCTGGGGCACTACCCTAAGTCCCGCAGACTTGAAGTGGCAGGGTCTTTGGGACTCTTGGTTCCTAGAGAAGCAATAAACATCAAAGAGATGATGTCAGTATGGCTAGCACTTCAACATTGGGTTTGCCTAATAGCGAACATCCGCATTCAAATCCTGTCAGACAATTCAACAGTAGTTGCTTACATCAGGATCCAAGGAGGTACTCATTCGATTCCGTTATGCGAATTAACGGAGAGAATTCTCCTATACATCATGAATCATGCGCTCATCTCTCTGTCCGTCATATACCGGGTCATCTGAACGTACTAGCAGACTCGCTCTCTCTCGGAAAGGTCGCCTGTTACCATCGGAATGGACCCTCAACAAGCGAATATTCAGACAGATTTGCTACCAGTGGGATCGTCCCTTGATCGATCTTTTTGTGACACACCTGAACAATCAGTTGCCGACGTTCGTGTCGCCATGCCCAGATCATCGAGCGTACGCAGTATAGGAGCCCAAATTTGAACTTAGTGCATTTCAGGCAAATTTCTTTGAAAATCTTCTTCTCAAGATCCAGCAGGCAGAATCTTTTGATATTGGGTATGCAACATTGTGGGGTGGATCTGATTCAAGTTTGTTCAACTCGTCTCCCTGGGTTTATATTTGGGCTCAGTATTGGAGCCCAAATTTGAACTTAGTGCTTTTCAGGCAAATTTCTTAAAAAATCTTCTTCTCCAGATCCAGCAGGCAGAATCTTTTGATATTTGGTATGCAACATCGTGGGGTGGATCTGATTCTATTTTGTTCAAATCGGCTCCCTAGATTCGTATTTGGGCTCACTATAGAAGCTCAAATTTGAACTTAGTGCATTTCAGGCAAATTTCTTCAAAAATCTTCTTCTCCAGATCCTGCAGGCAGAATCTTTTGATATTTGGTATGCAACATTGTGGGGTGGATCTGATTCCAGTTTGTTCAAATCGGCCACCTGGATTCATATTTGGGCTCACTATAGAAGCCCAAATTCGAACTTAGTGCATTTCAGGCAAATTTCTTTGAAAATCTTCTTCTCAAGATCCAGCAGGCAGAATCTTGTGATATTTGGTATGCAACATCCTTAGGGGGGTGAGATTCAAGTTTGTTCAAGCCATGTCCCTAGGTCCATATTTGGGCTCACTGTGGGAGCTTGAATTGTAACTTTGTTTGAAATGAGGAATTTTCTTAAAAAAATCTTCTTCTTCAGATCCAGCAGTCGGAATGGTTTGATATGTGGTGAGTAGCATCCTTGGGGGGAGGGGGGATTCACGTGTGTTAAAGCCAAGTCCATGGGTCCATATTTGGGCTCCCTGTGGGAGCCCAAATTATAACTTAGTCAATATGAGGAATTTTTCTTTAAAAATCTTCTTCTTCAGATTCAGCAGTTGGAATGTTTTGATATTTGGCATGGAGCAACCTTAGGGGTCTGAGATTCAAGTTTGTTCAAGCCAAGTCCCTTGGTTCATATTTGGGCTCACAATGGGAGCCTGAATGACAACTTAGTTCAAAATGAGGAATTTTCTTTAAAAATCTTCAGATCCAGCAGATGAATGCTTTTGATATTTTTTATGCAGCATCCTTAAGGGGGTAAGATTCAAGTTTGTTCAAGCCATGTCCCTAGGTCCATATTGGGCTGATTGTGGGAGCTCGAATTGTAACTTGGTTCAAAATGAGGAATTTTCTTTAAAATTCTTCTTCTTCAGATCCAGTCGGAATGTTTTGATATTTGGTGTGCAGAATCCTTAGGGGTGTGAGATTCAGGTTTGTTAAAGCCAAGTCCCTGGGTTCATATATGGGCTCCCTGTGGGAGCCCGAATTATGACTTAGTTCAATATGAGGAATATTCTTTAAAAATCTTTTTTTAGATCCACTGGTCAGAATATTTGGATATTTGGTTTCAGCTTTTATTAGGAGGAGCAGATGCAACTTGTGGAAATCAATTCTCTGGGTTGATATTTAGACTACCATGTCAGGTGAGCACCCTCAGGCCCCCTGGGGCCTCTTGTTTGCTATTGTTTGCAGGGAAAATGCATAATAGAACTGAAGAGGTGAAAAATGTTCAAGCCAAACTCCTTATTATTATGAAATTAAGAACTGCTTGATTCTTAATTTCAGAACATGATTACCGGGATAAATGTTGTGGGAATTATGAGGGGTTACACTCCAACATAATCAACTGAAAACAGTTAAGGAAAAAATAACACACACATTTTATTCATTTAAGAAAGGAATAGAAACCAAAAATACATATTGCCTATTTCTTGCCATGACAAGTAGTAAATTATTAAAAATACAACCAAATGTACATTGCTTTCAATTACGACACTGGGGTATATGGTTATTAGTCCCCTACCGGCATCGCCGGAGGGGACTATAGGTTTGCACTCTGTCCATCCGTCAGTCTGTCAGTCTGTCAGTCACACTTTAGTTTTCCAGAGTTTTTTTGGAAAAGCTTCAACGGAATGATTTCAATTTTGGTAAACTACTATAGAATGATGACTTACAGATAAAGTTTGAGTTTCAGGCTGATTGCATTATTCTTGTGTGATTTACGGCCCTTGGAAATATGGAAAAAAAGCACCAAAATATCAGTTTTCTGGAGTTTTTTTGGAAACACTTCAACGGAATGATTTCATTTTTAGTAAACTACTATAGAACGATAACTTACAGATCAAGTTTGAGTTTCATGCTGATTGCATTATTCTTGTGTGAGTTATGGCCCTTGGAAATATGGGAAATATGGGAAAGCGCCAAAATATCAGTTTTCCAGACTTTTTTTGGAAGCGCTTCAACTGAATGATTTCATTTTTGGTAACCTACTATAGAATAATGACTTACAGATCAAGTTTCATTTACACTCTGTCCATCCATCCATCAGTCTGTCAGTCAGTCTGTCGGTCATACTTTAGTATTCGGACTCTTTTTTGGAAATGCTTCAACTGAATGATTTCATTCTTGGTAACCTACTATAGAACGATGACATATAGATCAAGTTTGAGCTTCATGCTGATTGCATTATTCTTGTGTGAGTTATGGCCCATGGAAATATGGAGAAGTGTCAGTTTTCCAGACTTTTTTGGAGACACTTCAACGGAATGATTTCATTTTTAGCTTAACTTGACATAGTCAAGATAAGCTATTGCCATCACGTGTGCGGAAGTCTGTTAGTCTGTGAGTCTTTGAGTCTGTGAGTCTGTTAGTCTGTGAGTCTGTTAGTCTGTGACGTCTGTTCACATTTTCCTTTAGCACGGGCTACACCCTGCAGTTCTTGTCTGATCGTCACAAAATTTCATATGCAGGTTGGGGGTCATGTCTAGATGAGAACGTCCCCTTTTGGTCACGATCGGGCAACTGGTATGGCTGCCCGAGCCCAAAACCCGAAAACCATTAGCACAGTCTACAGGTCGTATTTATGAAGGGATTTCATTGTAACTTGGTAGGATGCCTCTGTATAATGCTTAGATGAGAACGTCCCCTTTTGGGCATGATCTATCAACCGTGATGGCTGCCCAAGCCCAAAACCCAAAAACTTATAGCACAGTCTGCAGGTCATGTTTAATGTGGTGGGATTTCATTGTAACTTGGTAGGATGACTCCTTATGATGTCTAGATGAGAATTTCCCCATTTGGGCTTGATCTGCCAACCGTGATGACTGCCCAAGCCCAAAACCCGAAAACCTTTACCACAGTCTACAGGTCATATTTATTGAGGAATTTCATTGTAACTTGGTGGGTTGACTTCATACAATGTCTAGATGAGAAAGTCACCTTTTGGGCCTGATTGGGCAACTGTGACGGCTACAGGGGCCCAAAGCCCGAAAACCTTTAGCACAGTCTAGAGGTCATATTTATGAAGGGATTTCATTGTAACTTGGTAGGATGACTCCAAATAATGTCTAGATGAGAATGTCCCATTTTAATCGCGATCATGCAGCCTTGATGGGTGCCCGAGCCCAAAAACCTTTAGCATAGGCAAAAGGTCATATTTATGGAAGGATTTCATTGTAACCTGTTAGGTTGACTCCATGTAATGCCTAGATGATGACATCCCCTTTTGGTCGTGATTGGTCAGTTGTGATGGCTACTAGTGCTCGAAGCCCGAAAACCTTGAGCACAGTCTACAGGTCATATTTATGAAGGGATTTCATTGTAACATCTTAGGATCACTCCAGATGATGCCCAGATGAGATTGTCCCGTATAGTTGCGATCATTCAGCCATGATGGCTGCCCGAGCCCGAAGCCCGAAAACCTTTAGCACAGTCTACAGGTCATATTTATGAAGGGATTTCATTGTAACGTGGTAGGTTAACTTCATATAATGTCTAGATGAGAATGTCCCCTTTTGGACATGATTGGGCTACTGTGACGGCTAAAGGTGCCCGAAGCCCGAAAATTTTTATCACAGTCTACAGGTCATATTTATGAGGAGATTTCATTGTAACTTGGTAGGATGACTCCAAATAATGTCTAGATGAGAACATCCCATTTTGGCTGTGATCATTCAGCCTTGATGGGTGCCCGAGCCCAAAAACCTTTAGCATAGGCAAAAGGTTATATTTATAGAAGGATTTCATTGTAACCTGTAAGGTTGACTCCATATAATGCCTAGATGATGACATCCCCTTTTGGTCGTGATTGGTCAACTGTGATGGCTACAGGTGCCTGAAGCCCGAAAACCTTGAGCACAGTCTACAGGTCATATTTATGAAGGGATTTCATTGTAACTTCGCAGGATCACTCCAGATGATGCCCAGATGAGATTGTCCCCTTTGGTTGCGATCATTCAACCATGATGGCTGTCCAAGCCCGAAGCCCGAAAACCTTAAGCACAGTCTACAGGTCATATTTATGAAGGGATTTCATTGTAACTTGGTAGGTTGACTTCATATAATGTCTAGATGAGAACGTCCCCTTTTGCACTGTCTACAGGTCATATTTATGAAGGGATTTCATTGTAACTTGGTAGGATGACTCCAAATAATGTCTAGATGAGAACATCCCATTTTGGCCGTGATCATTCAGCCTTGATGGGTGCCCAAGCCCAAAAAGTTTAGCATAGGCAAAAGGTTATATTTATAGAAGGATTTCATTGTAACCTGTTAGGTTGACTCCATATAATGCCTAGATGATGACATCCCCTTTTGGTCGTGATTGGTCAACTGTGATGGCTACAGGTGCCCGAAGCCCGAAAACCTTGAGCACAGTCTACAGGTCATATTTATGAAGGGATTTCATTGTAACTTCGCAGGATCACTCCAGATGATGCCCAGATGAGATTGTCCCCTTTGGTTGCGATCATTCAACCATGATGGCTGCCCGAGCCCAAAGCCCGAAAACCTTTAGCACAGTCTACAGGTCATATTTATGAAGGGATTTCATTGTAACTTGGTAGGTTAACTTCATATAATGTCTAGATGAGAACGTCCCCTTTTGGACATGATTGGGCTACTGTGACGGTTAAAGGTGCCCGAAGCCCGAAAACCTTTAGCACAGTCTACAGGTCATATTTATGAGGGGATTTCATTGTAACTTGGTAGGATGACTCCAAATAATGTCTAGATGAGAACGTCCCATTTTGATTGCGATCATTCAGCCTTGATGGGTGCCCGAGCCCAAAAATTCTTTAGTATAGGTAAAATGTCATATTTATGGAAGGATTTCATTGTAACCTATTAGGTTGACTCCATATAATGCCTAGATGATGACATCCCCTTTTGGTCGTGATTGGTCAGCTGTGATGGCTGCAAGTGCCCGAAGCCCAAAAACCTTGAGCACAGTCTACAGGTCATATTTATGAAGGGATTTCATTGTAACTTCGTAGGATCACTCGAAATGATGCCCAGATGAGATCCTCCCCTTTGGTTGCGATCATTCAACCATGATGGCTGCCCAAGCCCGAAGCCCGAAAACCTTTAGCACAGTCTACAGGTCATATTTATGAAGGGATTTCATTGTAACTTGGTAGGTTGACTTCATATAATGTCTAGATGAGAACGTCCCCTTTTGGACATGATTGGGCAACTTTGACGGCTAAAGGTGCCCGAAGCCCGAAAAACTTTTGCACTGTCTACAGGTCAAATTTATGAAGGGATTTCATTGTAACTTGGTAGGATGACTCCAAATGATGTCTAGATGAGAACGTCCCATTTTGGCCGTGATCATTCAGCCTTGATGGGTGCCCGAGCCCAAAAACCTTTAGCATAGGCAAAAGGTTATATTTGTAGAAGGATTTCATTGTAACCTGTTAGGTTGACTCCATATAATGCCATGATGATGACATCCCCTTTTGGTCGTGATTAGTCAAATGTGATTGCTACAGGTGTCCGAAGCCCGAAAACCTTGAGTACAGTCTACAGGTCATATTTACAAAGGGATTTCATTGTAACTTTGTAGGATCACTCCAGATGATGCCCAGATGAGATTGTCCCCTTTGGTTGCGATCATTCAACCATGATGGCTGCCCGAGCCCGAAGCCCGAAAACCTTTAGCACAGTCTACAGGTCATATTTATGAAGGGATTTCATTGTAACTTGGTAGGTTGACTTCATATAATGTCTAGATGAGAACGTCCCCTTTTGGACGCGATTGGGCAACTGTGACGGCTTCAGGGGCCCAAAGCCCGAAAACCTTTAGAACAGTCTTCAGGTCATAATTATGAAGGGATTTCATTGTAGCTTGGTAGGATGACTCCAAATAGTGTCCAGATGAGAATGTCCCCTTTTGGTTGCGATCATTCAACCATGATGGCTGCCAGAGCCCAAAGCCCCAAAACCTTTAGCACAGTCTACAGGTCATATTTATTAAGGGATTTCATTGTAACTTGGTAGATTGACTTCATATAATGTCTAGATGAGAACGTCCCCTTTGGATGCAATTGGGAAACTGACGGCTATAAGGGCCCGAAGCCCCAAAACCTTTAGCACAGTCTACAGGCCATATTTATGAGAGGATTTTAATGTAACTTGATAGGATGACTCGTTTTGGAATAATTTCACTGTAACTTGGTAACTTTTGTTGATATACGTTAACTGTGAGGGCCACATACATTAACTGTGAGGTCATATTAACCCACCCCTCAGCTCTTTAGTACAGTGTACACCTCATATTATTTTTATCATAAACATAGCACACAGGGAACAGAAATGAACATATTCCCAATCATCACAATTCTTGTCTTATTTCATAATCCTTTCATAAACATTGAACATTATCCTTTTCATCAAACACAACACACAAGTTAAGCTACAGTGTCATTGACACTTTCATTTCTGGAGGGAGACATGGAGTCTTCCTAAAATTCCCCCCTAGTCTGGTCCCTGCCCACAACCATTCATGCAATCTGTTAGGAACAGAATTATTAGTGATCAACCGATGTTCAGAAATTGCATCTGACATCGGTCGATTTTAAGCCATCGGTTGACCATCAGTAGAGGTGTTTGAACATCGGTCCATGCCGATGGTTACATGGAACACCACTGGATCAAAATTGTTTGTATTTACGTTTGATTAACAATCTTATACAAGCAGTATAAGAAACTTAATAAGTTGCCACAATGATTGGCAGGAATCAAGATTGGCCTAATCTCATTGGCTGATCTGATCTTCCCCTTGAAAGCTGCTCATGACACACATGCCACGTGTTGTGAGATGAGTGATGACTCAATGAAATGCGACAGTAGAAGCAGGTTAACAGCACACGGTCACCATTTTTGATCAGTGTAAATAAACAACTCTGCATGTCGGGATCGGGTACTTTCGTCTCAGGAACTTTTGTCCTCAGTTGGTGGAAAGTTTCGACCCTGGGAATTTTTTAATGATTAGCTTGGGTATGGTGTGTGTTGTATTATGAGATACAAACTAGTTAATATTAGTGTCGGGAGGTTAACCGAAAATACAACTCATTGTCAGTATTAAAACACTGACCGGCCTGAACACAAAACACCAGCATCTCGGTACACATGTGGTTATTTTTCATTTATTTTTTTACTTGCATGCCCCATTGAACTGTTACCCATGCAAGTCGCGGCCATGCGATATCCGAGTCCAGTTACGTCAGGTTGCACAAAAATGGCTTCACCTTGAAGCAACCTGTTATACATCTATGGGTTACTTGATTCTTTTTAGGTTTGGCTGTAAAATCCCCTTCTGGTTGTCGGAATCCGCGTAGCCCCACCTCTGTCAGCACCATCATTTTCTGGCATTGCCCATTATGTAAATGTTAATTAAGCCAGCTAGGCCAAAAAGAGCCAAGTGACATTTCACACTCGTAAGATGAGTGAAGTCATCCGATGAAAATGGCGGAGTTCTATGACGGGAGAAGGGGGGGGAGGTGTGAACCGTTCTGCATTTATTGAAAAAAATACTCTTAAGATCTAGCCGAGAGTATTTGTCATTGTAATAATACTTTAAGTGATCAAAACAGACATACATGTACAAATGCAAATTATCCCTATGTGTTTGAAATGCATTCCAGATAATATCGCGATAATATCAAATATAAAAAATACCACAATATATTTTTTTCACAATATCACCCAGCCCTAGGTAGCATCACAAAATTTACCCTCTGTGAACCTCATCCTGAATCAGGGTCTCAAACCTAAACAAAAAGAGAAACCCAGTGGATAAATTGGCCCACTGTATGGGATAACATCAGCAAATTCACCCTCTGGGGACCTCATTCTGCAAATGACACTGCTTATTTTCAGGCATGGATGTAGAACACTTCCTTGTTAGAGGACCGTGGCAAATCAGTGCCACAGTTACTTTATTCGTGTGGTTTCGGTAGATGACTCTTCCTCAGATGTTTATGTTTACCCCCAAATACTCAGTCTCATGTCTCCCCACACTAAAACGTTTGCTTGTATCTTCCAGTATACAGAACTCCATCTTCATGTAGGTTCCACTTTATGACCCATGGGTATAAGCTTGTTTTTTTTTTTCATTTAGTTCGTGTTTCCACTTGTTCCCATATGTCCCAACAATTGCCAGCATTTTCTCCAGCCCTTCTTCACTTTCTGACACTAGTACCATATCATCTGCAAAAAATAGCCCTGGTATCTTCAGGTCCCCAACTCCTACCACTTCTTAGCTATGCAGAAGATCATCTCCTAAATCTTTCATGTATTATGCAAAAAGAATAGGTGAAAGGATACACCCAAGCTTTAGGCCTATTTCCAGAGGCACCCATTTTGTTGTTAGCTTAACTTGACAAAGTCAAGCTAAGCTATTGTCATCACGTGTGCGGAAGTCTGTTAGTCTGTGAGTCTGTTCACATTTTCCTTTAGCACAGGCTACACCCCCTAGTTCATGTCTGATCGTCACAAAATTTCATATGCAGGTTTGGGGTCATGTCTAGATGAGAACGTCTCCTTTTGGTCGTGATCAGTCAACCAGTATGGCTGCCCGTGCCCGAAATCTGTTAGCACAGTCTACAGCTCGTATTTATGAAGGGATTTCATTGTAACTTGGTAGGTTAACTCTGTATAATGCCTAGATGAGAACGTCCCCGTTTGGTCATGATCTGTCAACTGTGATGGCAGCCCAAGCCCGAAACCCAAAAACTTTTAGCACAGTCTGCAGGTCATATTTAATATGGAGGGATTTCATTGTAACTAGATAGGATGACTCCGTATATGATGTCTAGATGAGATCTTCCCCATTTGGTCGCGATCTGTCAACCGTGACGACTGCCCGAGTCCAAAACCCGCAAAACCTTGAGCACAGTCTACAGGTCATATTTATGAAGGGATTTCATTGTAACTTGGTAGGTTGACTTCATATAACGTCTAGATGAGAATTCCCCTTTTGGACGTGAGTGGGCAACTGTGACAGCTACAGGGAGGGACCCGAAGCCCGAAAACCTTAAGCACAGTCTACAGGTCATATTTAGGAAGGGATTTCCATGTAACTTGGTAGGATGACTCCAAATAATGTCTAGATGAGAACGTCCCCTTCTGGTCACGGTCATTCAGCCTTGATGGTTGCCCGAGCCCCAAAACCTTTAGCATAGTCTATAGGTCATATTTATGGAAGGATTTCATTGTAACTTGTTAGGTTGACTCCATATAATGCCTAGATGATGACATCCCCTTTTGGTCGTGATTGGTCAACTGTGACGGCTACAGGTGCCCAAAGCCCGAAAACCTTGAGCACAGTCTACAGGTCATATTTATGAAGGGATTTCATTGTAACTTCGTAGGATCACTCCAGATGATGTCCAGATGAGAATTTCCCTTTTGGTTGCGATCATTCAACCATGAAGGCTGCCCAAGCCCGAAAACCTTTAGCACAGTCTACTGGTCATATTTATTAAGGGATTTCATTGTAACTTGGTAGGTTGACTTCATATAATGTCTAGATGAGAACGTCCCCTTTTGGACTCGATTGGGCAACTGTGACGGCTACAGGGGCCCGAAGCCCGAAAACCTTTAGCACAGTCTACAGGTCATATTTATGAAGGGATTTTGTTGTAGCTTGGTAGGATGACTCCAAATAATGTCTAGATAAGAACGTCCCCTTTTGGTCGCGATCATTCAGCCTTGATGGCTGCCCAAGCCCAAAATCCCAAAACCTTTAGCATGGTCTATACGTCGTATTTATGGAAGGATTTCATTGTAACTTGTTTGGTTGACTCCATATAATGCCTAGATGATGACATCCCCTTTTGGTCATGATTGGTCAACTGTGACAGCTTCAGGGGCCCGAAAGCCTTAAGCACAGTCTACAGGTCATATTTATGAAGGGATTTCATTGTATCTTCGTAGGATCACTCCAGATGATGCCCAGATGACAATGTCCCCTTTTGGTCGCGATCATTCAACCATGATGGCTTTCCGAGCCCAAAACCGAAAAACTTTAGTGCAGACTACAGGTCATATTTGTGAAGGGATTTCATTGTAACTTAGTAGAATGACTCAGTATAATGTCGAGATGAGGATGTTCCCTTTTAGTTGAAACCGGTCAACCGTCATGGCTACACAGGCCTGAAGCCCGAAAACCTTGAGCACAGTCTACAGGCCATATTTATGATGGGATTTCAATGTTACTTGATAGGATGACTCGTTTCACTGTAACTTGGTAACTTTCGTTCACACACATTAACTGTGAGGGCCACATACATTAACTGTGAGGTCATATTTACCCACCCCCTCAGCTCTTTAGTACAGTATACACCTCATATTATTTTTATTAAAAACATAGCATACAGGGAACAGAAATTAACATATTCCCAATTATCACAATTCTTGTCTTATTTCATAATCCTTTCATAAACATTGAACACTATCCTTTTCATCAAATACAACACACAGACAAGTTAAGCTACAGTGTCATTGACACTTTCATTGGTAACCTACTATAGAACGATGACTTATAGATCAAGTTTCATTTGCACTCTGTCCATCCGTCAGTCAGTCATACTTTAGTTTTCCGAACTTTTTTTGGAAATGCTTCAACCGAATGATTTCATTCTTGGTAACCTACTATAGAACGATGACTTACAGATCAAGTTTGAGTTTCATGCTGATTGCATTATTCTTGTGTGAGTTATGGCCCTTGGAAATATGGAAAAGCGCCAAAATATCAGTTTTCCAGACTTTTTTTGGGAAACGCTTCAACGGAATTCATGCTGATCACATCTAGGTTATAACATTTGTATAATTATTAATGCTCATTAGTCCAGTAGGGGACATTGTATTGCTTCAGCGATACGTGCGCTCTTGTTACATTTTATCATCATTAAATTCTGAAAAGTGCCATCCTTCAAGGAACATCTATCTGGTTTCTACGCCTTTCCTGCAATACTGAAAAGCCTTTCCACTGGGGCTAAAGAGACGAGCATAGTCAAATATCGTAAGGCTAGTAATGATAAATCTGGGATAATTAGAAGATCCTATTTTCCGATAATCCAGTGGATCCAGTGGATTTCATGACATGTAAATACTAGGTTCATTTATATAATTATTAAGCTCGGTCAAAGATGATGTTTCAGTTAATTGTTTGTTTTGTGACTTCTTCATAAAACTAAAGATGTCCTCTGTGGATTCTAATTGTCCATGTACATCACATTGAACCTTTTAAGCAGGTCTGTCACTTTCAATGTTATCAGATTTGTATGTTTTTTTTAGGAACTATAATAAATCTGTTTAATCCTTCACACAAGAAGCTCATAATCTTTCTTAATAAATACAGAGAAATATCATGCTTTTTCATGTTGTTTTAAGACCAAGATAAGTTTTATGTTCCACTGTATCTCCTTGAAGCTGGTCAGGCAAAAGGCAGTTAACGGTATTGTTTAAAGGTGTCAAATTGGTTTAGCTCAAACAAAGGCCACCAATAAATATAAAGTTTTCAACAGTTTCTATGTAACAGGTTGTGAAGACAATTGAACTTCAATCTATTTTACTTCTTAACTGGTAGAGTGCTGGAAGCCCATATTTGGGATTTACTCTGAAGTGTCAGTATCAGCACTTAAAGGCTTCATATTTAGTGGATGTTGTTCATACCACCTTTGAAGTGAAATTATTTAGTCTGTTAGGATTTGCCTTATTACAATTTATGGGAGAGTGCCTATTGGCACTCTCCCATAAATTGTAACAAGACAAACATATGTGAACAAATTTTGATGACCAAAAATAATTCAGCACTCTACCAGTTAATAATGTTTGACAATTTTCACTATTTAAAATGAAGAAAAAAGTAAATGGAATGGGACTTTTTATTTCAAATCCAATACCTAAAAGCAGTCAGTATGAAACTTAAAAAAGTGGTCTCAAACATAAATAAAAAATTAATAATAATAATAATATGGGAGGCCACACATAATCTTTCTTTTAAGCACCCCCCTCACTCCATTAAGTAGATCTACATTAACTCTCTTGCTCATAAAGTTGTGCAGTAATGGAAGTTTTGAAACAATAATTGTAAAGTTTCATGAAATGGAAAGATGTTTTAGAAAAGTGTCATTCAGTTTTGATTTTTGATGTAAATATTCTTTACACTCATGTTTGTGACTAAATGTAATTGAAAGTAATTGGAAAGTAATTGAAATTACATGGTATTTTCCAATGTAATTAATTACTTTTCAATTACATGTAATTGACAAAGGTCTCAATTACACATTACACCCAATTACTTTGAAAACATGTAATTAATTACCTTCATTACAATTACAAATCACAATTACCCCAGCCCTGGTCAGGGCTATTTGCATTTATAAACGTCGATCAGATTTTATTAGAAAAGGAAGAAAACGTTTCCTTCTTTCATTGATTCCAAACAGAAAGGATATTTCTGTTCGTTCCGTCGCTAGATGGATTCAGTTGGCAATACGCATTGCCAATGAAAATCTATCTTCAGATCAATGTTCTGCTAATAAGATATCAGCGCACGAGGTTAGAGCACTGTCCACTTCTTGGGCTTATTCTAACAGTATAGCGATTACTGATCTCATGAAGGCTGCGTACTGGACACAGCCCTCTTCATTTACCAAGTTTTACCTGAGAAATTGAGAGTCCATCTCCGGGGACCTTAGATCTTTAGGTCCTCTTTCTGTTGCTCAGAATGTCGTCCTTTAATGGTTACATCTATAGTTATTTAGGCAGCCTGTTCCAGCAATGATGCAGTTTCACGGCCCTCTTTGTTCTGAGGACATGTACCTCAGAACAAGGGGAAGGTGGGAGGGGAGGGTGATGGTTTGTTCCCTTATAATCATCTTTTTACAGTGAAAAGCAAGGGAAGACCTCCTCCAGTGTCAGTAGTCCCGAGTCGGTGCTGGGATGGTTTTAATGTGTAGCTCGGTGTGAAGCAATAACTATGTCTCATTTATGTATGGTTTTTAAAGTGTAGCTCACTGTGAAGCATTTGTATATGTCACGTGTCAAACGGGCGTTAATATACAATCCTCGGACACTTTTAAATGAGTATAAAGAGTCTCATTCTCTGGACTGTCTTTATATATTGGTTTTCCTTCACTGAATTAGCATAATGGGTTATGCTGGCATTAAATGGAGAATTAGATATTATGTAATACTCAATTACATTGTTGGTGTTGTGCCTTTCTCTTTTCTCGTGAAGGAGAAAGACATATATAATTCCTATCTTCTATTCTCCTGTAGGAGCTATCCTTTACTGAAGTAATTGAGAGACTGGATTTTCCTTTAAGTCCTATGCCCTCCAGCCTATTTACGATTCAGCTAGTCTGGGCCATTGGTTGTTGTATAAAAATATTATAAATTTTAAGTAAATTGTATATTTTTTATACTTACCAATGGCCCAGAATGGTATGGCCCTCCCATGAGTGGGCACTCATACCTCCCCACTGTTTATAACATTCAACAGGCAATCTGTAGAAAGAATGATGGTTGTCGCCAATTTCGGTATCTACCTGGATCCTGCGCATGCGCAGATCTCAAAAGTATGGAGGACCAGATAGGACTTGAATTTTTCGGTTCTGCATGCAAATTTTGGGGATTGTGGGGCAAAATTTGTGTTTGGCCCTGGATTAATTTTTGAGTTAGCACCAGCTAGTCTGGGCCATTGGTAAGTATAAAAAATATACAAATTACTTAAAATTATATAGGAGCCCAAATTTTAATTTTTAACTAATTTTAACAATTTGGGGAATAATCTTTAAAAATCTTCTTCAGAACCACCAGTCAGAATCTCTTAATGTTTTGGTATACATCATTATTATGATGTTCAGATTCAAGATTGTTCAAGTCAAGTCCCTCGGTTGATATTTGGGATTCCTATGGAAGCCCAAATTTTAACTTAGTGCAATATGGGAGATAATCTTTAAAAATCTTCTTCAGATCCACCAGCCAGAATGCTTTCATATTTGGTATACAACATCTCTAGGGGGGTCAGATTCAAGTTTGTTCAAATTGGGTTCCTTGGTTAATATTTGGGATCTTTGTTGGAGCCCAGAGTTTAACTTAGTGCAATATGAGGTAATTTCTATATATGAGGTAAATCATCTTCTGTAGATTCACCAGTTAGAATCCTTTCATATTTGGTATACAACATCTCTAGGTGGGTCAGTTTTAAGTTTGTTCAAATCAGGTGTCTGGGTTAATATTTGGGCTCCCTATGGGAGTCCGAATTATAATTTAGCTCAATATGAGGAAATTTCTTTAAAAATCATTTTGTTCGGATCCACCATTTAGAATGCTTTCATATTTGGTATACAACATCACTAGTGGAGTCAGAGTCAAGTTTGTTCAAATTGGGTGCCTGGGTTAATATTTGGGCTCCGTATTGGAGTCTGAATTTTAACTTGGTGCAATATGAGGGAACTTCTTTAAAAATCTTCTTCAGATTCACCAGTCAGAATCCTTTCCTATTTGGTATTCAGCATATCTGGAGGGGGGGGGGGGGGGTCAAGATTGTTCAAATTGGGGGCCTGAATTAATATTTGGGTCTCTATTGGAGCCCAAAGTTTAACTTCGTGCAATATGAAGGACTTTCTTTAAAAATCATCTTCTTCAGATTCACTAGGCTGAATCCTTTCATATTTGGTATACGATGACTCTTGGGGAGGGCAGATTCAAGTTTGTTTAAATCACTCCCTGGGTTAATATTTGGGCTCCCTATTGAATTTTAACTTGGTTCAGTATGAGGAATATCTCCTTATTGAGGTACAATTAGAATCTTTTGATATGTGGTATACATCATCCTTAGAGGGTTCAGATTCAATTTATTCAAACAAAATCCCTGGGTTGATATTAATAAGTTAAGTTCCTAAGTTGATATTTGGACTTCCTACTTTTGCATTACTGAAAATCTTGGCATTATTTCTGTGGTAGCATTCAAATACTAGAAAAAAATTCATCTGGCATGGACAACAGAGTTATAAATAATTAAATAACTTCATTCTTCTGTAGTGTTAACTAGCCATGGATGGTAATTAAATCCTTCTTTAAACAACTATGGTCAGGTGATTGGCACAGGCCCCATTGTGCCCCCTTGTTTCATAAACATTGAACTTTTCATCAAACACTACACACAGTCAAGTTAAGCTACAGTAATTGTTTGGGAATTTCTCAACATATTCTAAGCTTTTTTTTATTCCATTTACAGGAGTTTATTCTATAATCTATATACAATTAACAGGTCAAATTAGTACTGAAGGTACCGCAAATGTTTTGTCTGGAAATTATATTCTGTTAAAAGGTTTGTTCAGTTGAGAGAAATACAGAATAGATGGATCCACTGTAATGTGAAATGAGGACTGAATAAAAAATAAGCAACCAAAGTCTGTGATTCAATAATCTTTCATTTCTTTTTTAATGGTTGTGATTCTTCAGAGTTGTGTGGAAGAAGGTGGTCTGTGACAAATATTTAGCTTAACTTGACATAGTCAAGATAAGCTATTGCCATCACGCATGTGGAAGTCTGTGAGTCTGTTCACATTTTCCTTTAGCACGGGCTACACCCCGCAGTTCTGTCTGATCGTCACGAAATTTCATATGCAGGTTTGGGGTCATGTCTAGATGAGAATGTCCCCTTTTGGTCACGATCGGGCAACCGGTATGGCTGCCCGAGCCCAAAACCTGAAAACCATTAGCACAGTCTACAGGTCGTATTTATGAAGGGATTTCATTGTAAATTGGTAGGATGCCTCTGTATAATGCCTAGATGAGTACGTCCCCTTTTGGGCATGATCTATCAACTGTGAAGCCCAAAAACCAAAAACTTTTAGCACAGTCTGCAGGTCATGTTTAATATGGAGGGATTTCATTGTAACTTTGTAGGATGACTCCTTATGATGTCTAGATGAGAATTTCCCCATTTGGGCGTGATCTGGCAACCGTGACGACTGCCCGAGCCCAAAACCCAAAAACCTTTAGCACAGTCAACAGGTCATATTTATTGAGGAATTTCATTGTAACTTGGTGGGTTGACTTCATACAATGTCTAGATGAGAAAGTCCCCTTTTGGTCCTATTTATGAAGGGATTTCATTGTAACTTGGTAGGATGACTCCAAATAATGTCTAGATGAGAATGTCCCATTTTGATTGCGATCATTCAGCCTTGATGGGTGCCCGAGCCCAAAAACCTTTAGCATAGGTAAAAGGTCATATTTATGGAAGGATTTCATTGTAACCTGTAAGGTTGACTCCATATAATGCCTAGATGATGACATCCCCTTTTGGTCATGATTGGTCAACTGTGATGGCTACAGGTGCCCGAAACCCGAAAACCTTGAGCACAGTCTACAGGTCATATTTATAAAGGGATTTCAGTGTAACTTCGTAGGATCACTCCAGATGATGCCTAGATGAGATTGTCCCCATTGGTTGCGATCAGTCATGATGGCTGCCCAAGCCCGAAGCCCGAATACCTTTAGCACAGTCTGCAGGTCATATTTATGAAGGGATTTCATTGTAACTTGGTAGGTTGACTTCATATAATGTCTAGATGAGAACGTCCCCTTTTGGACACAATTTGGCAACTGTGACATCTACAGGGGCCCGAAGCCCGAAAACATTTAGAACAGTCTACAGGTCATAATTATGAAGGGATTTCATTGTAGCTTGGTAGGGTGACTCCAAATAATGTCTAGATGAGAACATCCCCTTTTGGTCGCGATCATTCAGCATTTATGGCTGCCCAGGCCCAAAGATCTTTAGCATAGTCTATAGGTCGTATTTATGAAAGGATTTCATTGTAACTTGTTGGGTTGACTCCATATGATGCCTAGATGACGACATCCCCTTTTGGTCGTGATTGGTCAACTGTAATGGCTACAGGTGCCCAAAGCCCGAAAATCTTGAGCACAGTCCACAGGTCATATTTATGAAGGGATTTCATTGTAACTTTGTAGAATCACTCCAGTTGATGCCCAGATGAGAATGTCCCCTTTTGGTTGCGATCATTAAACCGTTATGGCTGCCTGAGCCCAAAGCCCGAATACCTTTAGCACAGTGTGCAGGTCATATTTATGAAGGAATTTCATTGTAACTTGGTAGGTTTGACTTTATATAATGTCTAGATGAGAACATCCCCTTTTGGACACGATTGGGCAACTGTGACAGCTACAGGGGCCCGCAGCCCGAAAACCTTTAGAACAGTCTACAGGTCATAATTATGAAGGGATTTCATTGTAGCTTGGTAGGATGACTTCAAATAATGTCTAGATGAGAACGTCCCCTTTTGGTCGCAATCATTCAGCCTTGATGGCTGCCCGAGCCCAAACACCTTTAGCATAATCTATAGGTCGTATTTATGGAAGGATTTCATTGTAACTTGTTAGGTTGACTCCATATAATGCCTAGATGATGGCATCCCCTTTTGGTCGTGATTGGTCAACTGTGATGGCTACAGGTGCTCGAAGCCCGAAAATCTTGAGCACGGTCTACAGGTCATATTTATGAAGGGATTTCATTGTAACTTCGTAGGATCACTCCAGATGATACCCAGATGAGATTTCCCCTTTGGTTGCAATCATTCAACCATGATGCCTGCCTGAGCCCGAAGCCTGACCTGAAAACCTTTAGCACAGTCTTCAGGTCATATTTATGAAGGGATTTCATTGTAACTTGGTAGGTTGACTTCATATAATGTCTAGATGAGAACGCCCCCTTTTGGACACGATTGGGCAACTGTGACAGCTACAGGGGCCCGAAGCCCGAAAACCTTTAGAACAGTCTACAGGTCATAATTATGAAGGGATTTCATTGTAGCTTGGTAGGATGGCTCCAGATAATGTCTAGATGAGAACATCCCCTTTTGGTCGCGATCATTCAGCCTTTATGGCTGCCCAAGCCCAAAGACCTCTAGCGTAGTCTATAGGTCGTATTTATGGAAGGATTTCATTGTAACTTGTTGGGTTGACTCCATATGATGCCTAGATGACGACATCCCCTTTTGGTCGTGATTGGTCAACTGTAATGGCTACAGGTGCCCAAAGCCCGAAAATCTTGAGCACAGTCCACAGGTCATATTTATGAAGGGATTTCATTGTAACTTTGTAGAATCACTCCAGTTGATGCCCAGATGAGAATGTCCCCTTTTGGTTGCGATCATTAAACCGTTATGGCTGCCTGAGCCCAAAGCCCGAATACCTTTAGCACAGTGTGCAGGTCATATTTATGAAGGAATTTCATTGTAACTTGGTAGGTTTGACTTTATATAATGTCTAGATGAGAACATCCCCTTTTGGACACGATTGGGCAACTGTGACAGCTACAGGGGCCCGCAGCCCGAAAACCTTTAGAACAGTCTACAGGTCATAATTATGAAGGGATTTCATTGTAGCTTGGTAGGATGACTTCAAATAATGTCTAGATGAGAACGTCCCCTTTTGGTCGCAATCATTCAGCCTTGATGGCTGCCCGAGCCCAAACACCTTTAGCATAATCTATAGGTCGTATTTATGGAAGGATTTCATTGTAACTTGTTAGGTTGACTCCATATAATGCCTAGATGATGGCATCCCCTTTTGGTCGTGATTGGTCAACTGTGATGGCTACAGGTGCTCGAAGCCCGAAAATCTTGAGCACGGTCTACAGGTCATATTTATGAAGGGATTTCATTGTAACTTCGTAGGATCACTCCAGATGATACCCAGATGAGATTTCCCCTTTGGTTGCAATCATTCAACCATGATGCCTGCCTGAGCCCGAAGCCTGACCTGAAAACCTTTAGCACAGTCTTCAGGTCATATTTATGAAGGGATTTCATTGTAACTTGGTAGGTTGACTTCATATAATGTCTAGATGAGAACGCCCCCTTTTGGACACGATTGGGCAACTGTGACAGCTACAGGGGCCCGAAGCCCGAAAACCTTTAGAACAGTCTACAGGTCATAATTATGAAGGGATTTCATTGTAGCTTGGTAGGATGGCTCCAGATAATGTCTAGATGAGAACATCCCCTTTTGGTCGCGATCATTCAGCCTTTATGGCTGCCCAAGCCCAAAGACCTCTAGCGTAGTCTATAGGTCGTATTTATGGAAGGATTTCATTGTAACTTGTTGGGTTGACTCCATATAATGCCTAGATGATGACATCCCCTTTTGGTCATGATTGGTCAACTGTGATGGCTGCAGGTGCCCAAAGCCCGAAAATCTTGAGCACAGTCTATAGGTCATATTTATGAAGGGATTTCATTGTAACTTCGTAGCATCACTCCAGATGATGGTTGCTATCATTCAACCATTATGGCTGCCTGAGCCCGAAGCCCGAATACCTTTAGCACAGTCTACAGGTCATATTTATGAAGGGATTTCATTGTAACTTGCTAGGTTTGACTTTATATAATGTCTAGATGAGAAATCCCCTTTTGGACACGATTGGGCAACTGTGACAGCTACAGGGGCCCGGAGCCTGAAAACCTTTAGAACAGTCTACAGGTCATAAATATGAAGGGATTTCATTGTAGCTTGGAAGGATGACTCCAAATAATGTCTAGATGAGAACGTTCCCTTTTGGTCGCGATCATTCAGCCTTGATGGCTGCCCGAGCCCAAAAACCTTTAGCATAGTCTATAGGTCATATTTATGGAAGGATTTCATTGTAACTTGTCTTCAGGGGCCCGAAAACCTTGAGCACAGTCTACAGGTCCATACAATGCCTAGATGATGACATCCCCTTTTGGTCGTGATTGGTCAACGGTGATGGCTGCAGGTGCCCAAAGCCCCGAAAATCTTGAGCACAGTCTATAGGTCATATTTATGAAGGGATTTCATTGTAACTTCATAGGATCACTCCAGATGATGCCCAGATGAGAATGTCCCCTTTTGGTTGCTATCATTCAACCATTATGGCTGCCTGAGCCCGAAGCCCGAAAACCTTTAGCACAGTCTTCAGTTCATATTTATGAAGGGATTTTATTGTAACTTTGTAGGTTGACTTCATATAATGTCTAGATGAGAACATCCCCTTTTGGTCACCATTAGGCAACTGTAATGGCTACAGGGGCCTGAAGCCCAAAAACCTTTAGCACAGTCTACAGGTGATATTTATGAAGGGATTTCATTGTATCTTGGTAGGATGACTCCAAATAATGTCTAGATGAGAACGTCCCCTTTTGGTCACGATCATTAAGCCTTGATGGCTGCCCAAGCCCAAAACCCCAAAACCTTTAGCATAGTCTATAAGTCATATTTATGGAAGAATTTCATTGTAACCTGTTAGTTTGACTCCATATAATGCCTAGATGATGACATCCCCTTTTGGGCGTGATTGGTCAACTGTGACGGCTTCAGGGGCCCAAAGCCCGAAAACCTTGAGCACAGTCTTCAGGTTATATTTATGAAGGGACTTCATTGTAACTTCATAGGATCACTCCAGATGATGCCCAGATGAAAATGTCCCCTTTTGGTTGCGATCATTCAACCATGATGGCTGCCCGAGCCCAAAGCCCAAAAACCTTAAGCACAGTCTACAGGTCATATTTATGAAAGGATTTCATTGTAACTTGGTAGGTTGACTTCATATAATGTCTAGATGAGAACGTCCCCTTTGGACGCAATTGGGAAACTGATGGCTACAGGGGCCCGAAGCCCGAAAAACTTTAGCACAGTCTACAGGCCATATTTATGAAGGGATTTCAATGTAACTTGATAGGATGACTCGTTTTGGAATAATTTCACTGTAACTTGGTAACTTTCGTTGATATATGTAGATAACTGTGAGGTCCACATACATTAACTGTGAGGCCATATTAACCCACCTCTCAGCTCTTTAGTACAGTGTACACCTCATATTATTTTTTATCAAAAACATAGTATACAGGAAACAGAAATGAACATATTCCCAATTATCACAATTCTTGTCTTATTTCATAATCCTTTCATAAACATTGAACATTATCCTTTTCATCAAACACAACACACAAGTTAAGCTACAGTGTCATTGACACTTTCATTTTACTATATCGCTACCTGGTCAAAATTTTCTGTCTGCAGAACTGTATGTGAAATGGGCCTTGTAGTGTGTAATAAATCCTATTCAGTTTTAGTGTATAAGTAACACTGCATACATAAGATCTTTTCAGATGGCAATTGGAATAAATAATCATAATAAATTATGATAATTCATACATAATTTTGATTTTCTGAAATAAAGTTTGCTATGTGTATGTCAGTCGGTGGACGGACGTTTCGGACACGGACGTTTCGGACTAGGACATTTCGGACCGGACGTTTCGGACATGGACGATTCGGACTAGGACGTTTCGGACCCCGGACGTTTCGGACTTTTTTTATATTTTATATAATTTTTAGTGGATATTTTTATATGGATATTGTTAGTGGGTTTTCAATTTATTTAATTTTGCACAAATTTTTGTTACAAAAGAGTTTTGCTTATTAGGGAATTTTTTTTGGGGGGGGGGAGCCTTTTTGTAAAACATAGTGGTAATGCAAACTGATGAAAAATTTTGAAATAAAGCTACAATGTATCATACTCCATTCATTCAGTTTACTATCAAAAACACAATTGTAGGCATCTGTTTTACTTTCTTTCTCTCAGGCTTTTTAGACTTCAAAGCTTCTTATCTTCTGGCTTTGTGTTTTTATAGCAATTTCACCACAGCTACAATTAATAGCAAGAGTGTTTCTCAGCTTCCCTCATTGTTGAGTGTGTTTTTACAGTGATTCATACTAAATTTTTATGGCAGATAATTTTTAGATCAATTCTTGTTGTTGTTGCAACACTTAATTTCAAAGTGTCCTTTTATTTTTTCTGACTTATGTGGCTTCAAAACTATTCTGCTTTTTTTAATATAAATTCTCTGTTATCACTGTCTCCTCATAATTTGTTGCTTCTTAGTTGCCTCAAGATGGAAATATTATCAACAAAAAGAGGTGGAAAAAAATTGTGTTTTGAGGGACACATGTACACTATTAAGTCAATCTCAGAGAAACAGAAATCTATAACATGGCGCTGTGTGAAACGAGACTCCCCTGTAACTTGTGCAGCTACCTTAAAGACTAATGACTGTTATGAATGTCCAATTCTAACAAAGATTCATTCTCACTTAGCTGACCAAACAGAAGTAGATGTTTCTAAATGTAGACAAAACATGAAGAATATGGCCAGTACAACTAATGATAAGCCAAACCAGATATTCACAAATATGCTTTTAACAGTATCTGATGAAGTGAAAGCTCGTCTTCCAGATTCAGACGTTGCCAAACGAGTACTCAGGAGGGCTAGAGCCCAACATCGACCCAAAGATCCACAAACACTCCGCGAGTTAGAAATAGTTGGTGAATGGACTATGACTTCAGGTGATCAACCCATTCCATTTTTATTTAGTGACAATGGTCCTAATGCTGATGAGCGTGTGATTATTTTTGCAACAGAACAACATTTGCAGCTGCTTGCAAACTGTGACACTTGGTGCATGGATGGAACATTTTCAGTAGCTCCAAATATTTTATATCAGTTATATGTCATTCATGGTCGGGTAGATAATGTGTTTTTGCCATTAGTTTATGCATTACTCCAACGGAAGACTCAAACTAGTTATGAAACTCTGTTTAGTAAACTGGCAGAAGCTGACTGTGATCCAACAACAGTTATTATTGATTTCGAAAGAAGTGTTCAGCTTTCTGTTCATTCTGTCTTTGGAAACCATGTAAACATTCAATATTGTTTTTATCATCTTTCTCAGTCTGTGTGGCGTAAAATTCAGTCGTTAGGTCTTTCAAGTTTATATGAGTCAGACAATAATTTTCGGCTTTTTTGTGGTCAAATAGACGCTTTGGCATTTCTGCCTGTAACTGAAGTTAATGAGGGCATGAATTATTTGAAAGAGACAATGCCAGAGGAAGCAGAACCTCTCGTTGAATATTTTGACAATACTTATGTTAATGGTCAACTTCGTCAGAGACCAGCAAGAGAGGTGAATGGTATTCAGACTGTTAGGTTGAGGCGAGTGCCTCCTTTATTTCCAACTTCAAGTTGGAATGTCCATGATGTCACTATTGCCAACCTGCCCAGAACAAATAATATCTCAGAAGGTTGGAATAATAAATTTCAAGGACTTATTGGGCATAGTCACCCAAGTATCTGGAAATTGATTGAATGTTTACAATCTGAATGTGCACGTGTCAAAGGTGTGTTGCTCCAGCTTGAACGTGGTATAAGACCAAAAAAAAGAACAAAAAAAGTATTCACTGAATTACAATCCCGTCTTCAAAATTTGTGTGAGGATAGGTTGTCTGGTCGTAAAAGCATACCAGAATTTCTCCGAGGTGTAAGCTGTAATCTGCGTGGTGGTCAACCAAATTTATAAACTCAGAAATATTTGATCAATAAGATGAAAAATGTATTTTTTCTATTTCGTTGGAATTCATAAATTATATAAATTAAAAAGAACTTGGAAAAGTATACCCAACCAGTAGCATGACAAATTATTTCCGGTAGTCTATACTTAAATTTTATAGCTAAATATTCATATTCTAAATATTCATTTAAAAGCATAGAAATTTTATTTTTTCCAGTTCCTTGTAATTTATATTATATATAAATTAAAAGAGACTTGGAAAAGTATACCCAACCAGTAGCATGACAAATTATTTCCGGTAGTCTATACTTAAATTTTATAGCTAAATATTCATATTCTAAATATTCATTTAAAAGCATAGAAATTTTATTTTTTCCAGTTCCTTGTAATTTATATTATATATAAATTAAAAGAGACTTGAAAAAGTGAAAAAAACCCAAACTTTTCATTCTAAATTATAACCCGTAATCTGTTACTAAATTTTTATAGCGAAATGTTCAGCCACCAGCATGAAAATTTTATTTTTCTAGTTCTTTGTAATTTCTATAAACTATATAAATCAGAAACAACAAGTAACATTAGAATTGTATTGTGCTATTGTTTTGCTATTGTAATATTAGTTATAACCTGTTTTTAAATGTTCATGTTTGTTGTGCTATGTATAATATCAGGTAAATTTTATGACAGTTTTAAAAAATTATAAAACTTTCAAATGTTGTTCATTTTCATTTTACAATTTACATCCCACCCCACCCCCTCCCCCTCCCTTCCACCCACAAGAGAACAATCTCAAAAGTACACCCAAATACATTCTGGCCGAAACGTCCGCCCTGTCCAATATTTCTGTCCGAAACGTCCTAGTCCGAAACGTCCTAGTCCGAAACGTCCGGTCCGAAACGTCCGTGTCCGAAACGTCCTACATTCATGTCAGTCAACCGGTTATATAAGTTAGCATTTCCAAATATTTCTTTGTAATGTTGTGTTGTGAAATAAGTTATCTGTTATACAAATAGGCAGTCAGTGATTCTGTTATTCTGCCCAGCTAGAAATTCATGTGTGGTTAACTCCCATGATATGCAGTATAATACAATTTTCCATAACATGGGACGTGTTGGCTCATTAGTATTCCTATATATTTATATTTTTCATTCTAACCTGTATGTCTTTCGATGATTTACAACCTATTAAAAGTTATTTTAATAAATCTTCGCACATTGGTTAATTTTACCCTGTACCATGTGTAGTGGCCATATCCAGTGAGTTCTATTCGCAAAATTTGCAATTCAGAGTGGGTTTATTTTCAACTTTTGCTTCCAAAACATAGCGTATGACTGCTCATTAGGAACAAACCCGATGAGATTGTTTCAGTGAGGGGTCATAAGCTAAGCTGTAATGAAAATAGTTATTAATGTTTTTCAAGAAAATTTTTTGCAAGTGTCATTCCCTAGTTGTGGTCAGTTAACCCTTTACCTAACATGAAAAGCAGACAACACTTGCAAACAAAATACTTGAATAACTAATTTTTTTCATTTTTTGTCTCAAAAACATAGGTTATGACCCCGCATTGGAACGAGCTCAATGTGCTTGTTCCAAAGAGGGGTCATAACCTATGTTTTTGAGACAAAAAAATGAAAAAAATAATGAAAATTAATTGGCGTTTTTTGTTAATAGCGCTGGCCGGTTTTGACCGTTACATTGGGTAAAGGGTTAATGTTCTTCTGTTTGTGTTTATTTGCAGATGTGGTATATGATTTGACAGTTATACCTTCCTTAGTGAACTTGCTTGATATTCTGTTGAGTAGATCCTGTAATGGTAACAGTAAGCCACTTGGTCTAATCTCCTCGACAATAAGAAATGAGGACACAAGAGATAACTTTCTAATTGCTCTTGGTATGTATTACGCATTTCACTGGTGTATGCTTATATCTAGTTGAAAACTATCATGCCATTGTTAATTGGGGGGGAGGGAGGGGTTATATCAATCCTTGGTTCTGATGAATGCCAAATGAGCTAATTATTAACTGTTAATTATCCGCCAGCCCATATCCATGCTCATAATCCAATTTCTAATGTGAAATTTCTATAAAATTCCTCTACCTCATTTAGAGCTGTGCGGTATTGAAATTTCAGGTTCGGTATCGGTATTTTTCTGGTAAATACCTCGGTTTCGGTATGTTATTCAGTGTATACATAGAACACTGAAAATAGTCGAAAACTTACCCAATATCCCAACATTCAACCACATAGTAACTTAACAGGTTCAGCGCTGACATCTCATGAACTTGACAAGTTACTGTGATAACTGATTAGTCTAGCAAGTTATTTAATGAATCACTCGATTCATTGTGAATCATCACACTGCATCAAGTGATTCATTAAATAACTTACCATGCTAATCAGTTGGCCTCTCCATCCTTCGTACATGTATCATGCCCCTCCCCCCCATTGAATCAGGTAGAAGAAACATATATGTTCTTCAACTTCAGGACTTTTCAGTAAGTTTTCACTGGTAGTAACACTCTTGGTCAGGCCCTGCCACCCCTCCCCCCTCCCTTATCTTTCAAAGTTGCAACAAGATTAATGTCCACTGTCCAGTGAATTCAGTGTCCAATATCCATACAAATATGCAAGTAATTCAACTGCAATTAATCTCTCTATGATAATGCCAGTTGTGAAAACATTGTGCAATCATTGCCAATCATGCAATGCATCAATGACATGATGTCATTCACCTTTCATTGTTTGGGTTCATCCTTGATAAACATATAAAAGAACATGTTTTATGACATTCACCTAGTTGCAATTATAGGGGATTTTGAGTGGAATCACTCTATCAGTGTTCACTAACTTAATTTCTGGATCTTGGCCTCATACACGTTTCTGAAAATTCTAGAGAATCCACGATTTTCCATGACAAATTAGGGTAGATTTTCATTTTCCATGAGGAAAAAATGTACAAATCGATTATTTACGAATAACCGCAAATCATTTTCAAAGCATTAGCTGCACTTCGATCGACAAATGAACTTCGATGATGCTAAATCTGATGTTGTCTATTCCATACGTTTCTTTTTAGTCCCCTACCGGCAACACCGAAGGGGACTATAGGTTTGCACTCTGTCCATCCGTCAGTCTGCCAGTCAGTCTGTCAGTCACACTTTAGTTTTCCAGACTCTTTTTTGAAAATGCTTCAACCGAATGATTTCATTTTTGGTAACCTACTATAGAACGATGACTTACAGATCAGGTTTTGAGTTTCATGCTAATTGCATTATTCTTGTGTGAGTTATGGCCCTTGGAAATATGGAAAAGTGCCAAAATATCAGTTTTCTGGACTTTTTTTGGAAATGCTTTAACGGAATGATTTCATTTTTGGAAACCTACTATAGAACGATGACTTACAGATCAAGTTTGAGTTTCATGCTGATTGCATTATTCTTGTATGAGTTATGGTCCTTGGAAATATGGAAACACGCCAAAATATCAGTTTTCCAGACTTTTTGGGGAAACGCTTCAACAGAATGATTTCATTTTTGGTAACCTACTATAGAATGATGACTTACAGATCAAGTTTCATTTGTACTCTGTCCATCCATCAGTCAGTCTGTCAGTCACACTTTATTTTTCCGGACGTTTTTTTGGAAATGCTTCAACCGAATGATTTCATTTTTGGTAACCTACTATAGAACGATGACTTACAGATCAAGTTTTAGTTTCACGCTGGTTGCATTATTCTTGTGTGAGTTATGACCCTTGGAAATATGGAAAAGCACCAAAATATCAGTTCTCCTGACTTCTTTTGGAAATGGTTCCACTTAATAATTTGATTTTTAACTCAACTTTGGCGAAGCCAAATTTGAGCTTTTGTCATGGCCCATCGTCCGTCTGTCCGTACGTCAGCAATTGGATACAGCTCGGGCTAGAGGCCGTATTTATGAACCGATCTTTACGAAACTTCTTGTGTACCTTTGTTATGACCGTGGGACGAGAACGAGTGTTTTTGGGTGTGGTCCAAAATTCAAGATGGCTGCCAGCCGCCATTTTGTACCGACGATGCAGAAATCTGTTTTTTGTACAGAACTTCCATATGAAAGCTCTGATTTGAATAATTTTTTATATGAATGTTTAGTACCATGGGATACATCACATATAATACAGGTTTTTTTCTCGTGCGTAAATTGTGCAAATTAGACTAATTTTGATGTTTTTTGGTGTTACTTTCAGCACTGTAAGTGCAAATGCCAATACGGCCCGGGCTAGAGGCCGTATTTATGAACCGATCTTTACGTAACTTCTTGGGTACCTTTGGTATCACCGTGGGACGAGAACGAGTGTTTTTGAGTCCGGTCTGAAATTCAAGATGGCCAATGGCAGCCATTTTGTACAAAATTAGGTGCAATCAGATTTTTGCACAAAACTTCCATATGAAAGCTCGGATTTGAATAATTTTTTGTGTGAATGTTTAGTACCATGGGATACATCACATATAATACGGGTTTTTTTCTCCTGCAGAAATTATGCAAATTAGATGAACTTTGATTTTTTCAGTGCGACTTACACACATTAAGTACACATGTCAATACGGCTCAGACTAGAGCCTGTATTTATGAACTGATCTTCACGAAATGTCTTGGGTACCTTTGTTATCACCTTGGGACTAGAACAGGTGTTTCTGGGTGCGGTCTAAAATTCAAGATGGCTGCCAGTGACGATTTTGTACCGAAATTAGGTCTAATCAGTTTTTTGTACACAACTTCTATACAGCTCAGACTAGAGGCCATATTTATGAACCAATCATTACGAAACTTCTTGGGTACCTTTGTTATCACCGTGGGATGAGAGCGAGTGTTTTGGGGTGTGGTCCGAAATTCAAGATGGCCACCAGCAGCCATTTTGTACCAAAATTAGTGCAATCAGTCTTTTGTACAGAACTTCTGTATGAAAGTTCTGATTTGAATAAATTTTTGTATGAATGTTTAGTAACATAGAATACATCACATATTATAAGGGGTTTTTTTTCGTGCAGAAATTATGCAAATTAGATGAACTTTGATTTATTCAGTGCTACTTACACAATGTAAGCACACATGTCAATACGGCTCAGGGTAGAGACTGCATTTATGAACCGATCTTCACAAAACTTCTTGGGGTACCTTTGTTATCACCTTGGGACGAAAATGAGTGTTTCTGGGTACGGTCCAAAATTCAAGATGGCTGCCAGTGGCCATTTTTAGGGCTGGGCGATATGGGAATCTGAATACCGGTAACGATATCAGAAAAAATATCGCGATATACCGGTATATCGTGCAGCAGTGTGTGAAACGCATATTAAGTGCAAGGGATATCATGAATAAAAAATATATTTTTGGAGCAAAAGATAGAAGTATCACTTACTGCTCTGGAAAAATGAGTGATTTTAATGGAAGACCATAATAATCCATGTCTACAAAGTTATTGAACCTATTGTTTAATACGAAAATAAGCCATAAAATTATCATGGGTTTACTGGCTTTCATCTGAATCTGGGATACAAGTAAATTAGTCTTTGTCAATTTAATTCCTGTAAAAACATGGCCAGCCTCTCTTGACTGATAAGCATTTGATTACTGAGCCAGGCAATTGTCACATTGTGTTAATTGCGTATGTGTGGCTTCATGAAAACAGTGGCAAACAAAACTTTTTATCAAAACAACGGGTATCCAGTTGATGGGATTCTGAGGGCCTGGTTTCACAAAGAACCAGAAGTAGCTCCTCCCCTTCTCCTATCTTCCAGCAGTGAACTTCCTCAGATGATAATGTCAAATGTAATCTGTCACATGTCAGGCCAGTCGGTCTGTTGATATTAAGCACGCCTCCAAGACGTGATCACCCTTCACTTTCATGAGAGTCTGCAGGTGTCAATCACCAGCCGACAATGTTTTCTCCCAGTGATGGCATCACACCTCTGTCATATTTGACAAAAATTGTTGCACATTTCGCAATTGTGAATAGTGTGATTTGAAACATTTTTGTGTCAGATTGCTGACAATGAATTAAGCGATAAGTATGGCTTGCTGATTACAGTTCAAACAAATGCGACCAACAGCAGGTGACCGTGTTTTTACAGCGTGACAGTCGGGTGTGTTTTCCGCGTAATAACAAACTATTTGTGTGATGTGTGCTACTTTAATTATTCAGTAATCAAAAATAATCAAACAAATTTAGCAAACAAGTATTACATTTTTATTTCATAATTTCTCCATGAATGCTTGCATGTCGGTGACGATAAACGAGATAGAATGTTACTCTCATCATCTCTCGCTGTTTATCATTTGTTCACGAAATAAGGAAAGATAAACTTCCTGTATTTTCAAAGCAACTTTCTGTGCGATTTAACGAAAAAACACATGTTGAAATTTTATTATCATGTGACCCAAACCAATATCGTTACAGACGATATACCGGTATTGCCAAAAAATAGACGATATTTAACCGGTACCGATTTCAATACCGGTATTTACCGGTATATCGAAATATCGCCCAGCCCTAGCCATTTTGTACCGAAATTAGGTCCAATCAGTTTTTTGTCACAAGTTCTATACAGCTCGTATTTATGAACTGATCTTCACAAAACTTCTTGGGTACCTTTGTTTTCACCTTGGGACAGGAACGAGTGTGTTTTGGGGTGCCTTTGTTATCACTGTGCTATGAGAACAAATATTTGGGGGTTCAGTCAGACCCACTCTGGGACTCAAAGATTTCTTTTCTAGTTTAGCATCTGACTGTCACCCACCTTTACATTACTTTACCTATACATTTGTTACAGGCAACGGTCAGTATTTATGTACAGACCGTTACAATACTTTATATGTACCTTTGTTATCAGGTCATTACCTAGATGTTTGTCATTGCTGTGTCACATACTATACATGTACAAGTCTTTGTCTTAACAAGTTGAGCTACAGTGTCATTGACACTTTCATTGGTATTTGATTTTAGAATGATGAGATATAGATAATGTTTAAGATTCATGCTGATCACATCTAGGTTATAACATTTGTATAATTATTAATGCTCATTAGTCTGGTAGGGGCATTGCATTGCTTCAGAGATACATGAGCTCTTGTTTAATGTGTCTTAAAATTAAGGTCAATCACGTCTTTCCCATGCACGCTTGTGTGCAGCATAAATTATTTATTCAAAAGAATATAAAGCAGATGGTTGGGTGTTAAAGTTTTGGAGCTTGTATTTTATTTTAATAAAATGATCAGTTGTTAAAAGTATCTACAACTTAAAATATTAATGCTGAATTGAAAGAGATGCTATAAAAAAAAATCGCCGGGATGAGATAACCACTGGCAGTATTAACATTTTTATGTCAAGTTGTCAGTGTATTGAATTTTCAAAACCAGTGGATTATTTCCAACCAAATGTCAACCACCCACCCGACCCCCAAAGTCCCCTGTGAATAAATCGCACAGTAATTTTCAGAAAATATATTGAATCAGCCAGAATGTTGGAAACACTGGAACCAGGCCATATTTCTTCAGAAACGGAAGAAACAAGTTAACAACTTGCCATTTTTCGTTTTTCTGCCGTCACTTTTTTATTTCTTTCTCCGACGTATTCCCAGTGCCTGCTGCCTACCTGTTGCTTACAAAGTTCACATTTGCGCATTTTTTTATCAATTCGATCAAAATATGCGGCCCACAGGCTTTTAGATTTATGATCCACCTTGATAATTTGACTTCCTGTCAATTTTGCAGAAAAATATAAATACCGAAATGAGCGGTATTTTGATTTGGTTTCGGTATGGTTTTCGGTATCCCTATAATACCGAAACCGTACCAAAAATTTGGTATACCACACAGCACTAACCTCATTACTCCAAATTTCAATCTAAGGGCCATAAAATATTTTTTGGAGTGTTTTGTCCCATGAACATACCACACCAAAAAGTATTTTGGAGCCTTTAAGGTCCATATTTTATTAACTATGTTGTTTGTGGTCAGATCGTGCCTATGAACACAACAGGCCTGTAGAAACATGCAATGTTTTTGTGTACTCAGTGGCACTCATTGGAGCATGGTGGCTCGTTGGTTAGAGCATTGGAATTTAAATCAAAAGGTGGATGGTTCAGTCCTGACCCACACCATATGTGTTGTGCCGTTGGGAAAGAAACTCAAACCTGATTGTCCACATGGGAGCATGATGGCACTGTGTACAAAGGTATTCTGCATATCGATGGTGCACTTGCCTTCAGCTGCTGCTAACTGCTTATGCTGGGTTAGTAAGTTGGGGAGTCTGACAGTTTTTAGCTCAACTTTTTAAAGTCAAGCTGAGCTATTGTCGTGACTTCTTTAAAAATCTTTTTCTTCAGATCCACCAGACAGAATCCTTTAACATTTGGTATGCATCTTCTCTAGGAGGGGTCAGATTCAAGTTTGTTCAAATTGAGTCCTGGGTTGAAAATTTTGAGTCTGGTTCGGACTTAGAAATTTTTGACAAAAATTTGAGAAAAAAAATGTTATGCGTTTTGTTCAATTTTGAGACGAAAAAACCCCCAAATTTTTAGCCCGAAAATTTTGGGTCCGACTCTGAAATTTTTGACCAAAATTCGGAATTTAAAAAAAAAAATTTATGCGTTTTTTGTTCAATTTTGAGACGAAAAAAAAATTTTTTTTTAGCCTGAAAATTTTGGGCACGGTTCAGACTTGGAAATTTTGGCCGAAAATTTGGGAAAAAGAAAAATTGTTTTTTATGTGTTTTGTTCAATTTTGAGATGAAAAAAAAAATTGGGGTCAGGTTTGGACTCTGAAATTTTGGACTAAAATTCAGACATTTTTGGGGGATTTTTATGCATTTTGTTCAATTTTGAGATAGAAAAAAAAATTTATAGCCTGAAAATTTTGGGTCCGGATCCGACTTGTTTTTAAAATCTTCTTCTTCAGACCATGTAGTCAGAATGCTTTGATATGTGGTATACAACATCTCTAGGAGGGTTAGATTCAACTTTGTTCAATTCTAGTCCATGGGTTGATATTTGGGCTCCCTGTGGGAGCCGAAATTTTAACATAAGACAATATAAGAAAATTTCTTTAAAAATCTTCTTCAGATCCACCAGTCAGAATCCTTTCATATGTGGTATACAACATCTCTTGGAGGGTAAGACTCAAGTTTGTTCAAACCTAGTCCCGGGGTTATTAATTTGGGCTACCTATGGGAGCCTGAATTTTAACTTAGTTCAATATGAGAGAATTTCTTTTAAAATCTTCTTCTTCAGATCCATCAATCAGAATCCTTTCATATTTGGTATACAACATCTCTAGGTGGATCAGATTCACGTTTGTTCAAATCGGGACCCTGGGTTAATATTTTGGCTCCCTATTTGAGCCCAAAGTTTAACTTAGTGCAATGTGAGGTGATTTCTTTAAAAACCTTCTTCATATCCACCAGTCAGAATTCTTTCCTATTTGGTATATGACATCTTAAGGGGGATCAGATTCAAGTTTGTTTAATTTGAGTCCTTGGCTTAATATTTAAGCTCTATGGGCAGGAGTGGGGTGGGGGAGGAATGTTACGTTCAGGTTTGTTCAAATCCATTCCTTAGTGTTTTTCCATAAAATTTGCCTCTCATGACTTCATTCCTTTGTAGTGTTGATGAACCATGTCTACCTGAATGTGACCCCAAATACTTCTTTGAACCAGTTTGGCCGGTGAGCGATTAAGGCCCCTTGGGGCCTCTTGTTTCCTTTGGCATGCCCTACAGGCACTTTTATGATCAGATCGGTTTGAAATTTGGTATGCTTGTTTGGGGTTACCTTTAGATGGGAGCTATCGATTTTCTTCGATTTCTGTCAAAAAATGTTGCCGCTGGCAACAACCTTCGATGAACTTAGTGCAGTTATGCATCAATATTTCCCTTTGGCACACCCTGCAGTGCACATTTTTGACCGTATCGCTTTGAAACTTGATTTGCTTGTTTGGGGTGACCTCTGGATGGGAGCTATCGATTTTCTTCAATTCCCGTCAAAATATATTGCAGTTGGCAACAACCTTCGAATTTAGTTTAGTCATACCTCAATATTTCCCTTTGGCACACCCTACAGGGAACATTTATGATCGGATTACATTGAAACCTGGTATACTTGTTTGGGGTGACCTCCAGATGGGAGTTATCGATTTTCTTTCATTTCTGTCAAAACATTTTGCCGCTGGCAGAAACCTTTAAACTTAGTTTAGTCAGACCTCAATATTTTCCTTTGGCAAACCTTTCAGGGAACATTTATGATTGGATCACTTTGAAACTTGGTATGTGTGTTTGGGGTGGCCTCTAGATGTGAGCTATTGATTTGTTTTCATTTCGTAAAGAATTATTGTCGTTATCACCAGCCTTTGAACTTAGTGTATTTGTGCAGCAACTTATCCCTATGGCACTCTCTGCAGGGTATATTTATGAACTAGCAGGGTTACCCGGCATTGCTCGGGCTGAGGAAAGTATCATAACTGTTGGTGCCCCGCTACACCCCCACCCCAGCACTTTTTTAAACCTCCCCGGCACTTTTTTAAACCTCACCATTAGATTCCTGGTAAAAAATTACCCCTAGTAGACCCCTTTGAAGACCTATAAATTTTGGTCATAACTTTTGGTACCCCTGTACACCCCCACCCCCACACCGGTACTTTTTTAAACCTCAGCATTAGATTCCTGATAAAAACGTACCCCTAGTAGACCCTTTTGAAGACATATATCGGTAAAAAAAATTTTTGTCATAACTTTTGGTGCCCCCCCTTACACCCCACCCTCACCCCACACACTTTTTTAAACCTGACAATGACCTCCGCCATAAAAAAGTACTCCTAGTAGACCCATTTTGGACACTCAGGGTGGGCCCCATATTCATTTCTATAGCAGACGGACAGACAGACAGACAGACCTTCTAAAATATAGTATAAGATATAGATTTCTATAAAAATGGGGAGTGCGGTGGCTCAGTAGGTAGAGGTGCAGACTGCAAGCCTAGAGGTCCTCGGTTCGAATCCCACCTGCGGCAAGCGCGTTGTGTCCTTAGGCAAGACACTTCATCTCCATTGCCCGCGTGGGGCACGATGACGCCGTGTACTAAGGTGTACTGCACGTCGATGGTATGCATGTCTTCAACCAATGTAACCCTGCCTGTGCTGCAGTGCGGAGTTACGATGTTGGGGAGCTGGCAGCTGCTCGTCGTTGCTCGGTGGTTCTCTCCGGATACTCCGGCTTCCTCCACCTGTAAAACTGTCACGGTCATGGTTAGCCATTGTGCATAAATATGTGACCTTGAGCATCAATAAATAAATAAATAAATCTATGAAAAAAAAACATTGCCTCAAGCATTGACCTTCAAACTAAGTGCATTTGTGCATTAACATCTTCTTTTGGCATGCCTCCGAGGGTGCATTCATTATCAGGTTGTTTTGAACTTTGTATGTTTATTCAGGGTGACAAAGACAGGAGCTATTGATTTTCTGTTCATTTCCATCAAAAACTGATGCTGTTAGCAATAATTTTTGAATTTATTGCATTTGTGCATCAGCATTCTTCTTTGACATGGCCTACAAGGCACATTTATTATAGGATTGTTAACTTTGTGTGCTCATTAGTCGAGACCTCTTGATAAGAGCTATTGATTAGCATTCATTTCTCTGAAAAAAGTTGCCATTTACAATAACCTCTGGACTTACTGCATTTGTGTTTCATTTGTTGCTGTTTGGTGGTTCTCTGAACTTCTCACTGTGTACTTAAGCTTCTTCCACCTGTAAAACTTCCTGACACAACGTGACCAGTCACTCTGGCTGTTGAAAGTGTCCTAAAATATAGGTATAAACAAACAAATGATGTCACTCTTAATACCACCTTCAATTCTGCCATGTAGCTATAAATGAAACAGCATAGTCAGTTTACAAGTTACTGATAAATCGAGTTTAGTTTGATGAATACTTTTATGATCAAAAGCATGTCAAGGCCTTTCATTAACAAACATATCCTCAGTTATTTGTGCCTACAATAAATGCTTGTGATTAACGTAAAACAAGGTTTTAATTAACTGGTAGATTGCTAAAAGCTCATATTTGGGCTTTATTCTGAAGTGCAGGTGCCACAATTTTAGGGCTTCATTTTGTGTGGATGTGCTTCGTATTAGGTTTGAAGTAAAATTATTTAGTCTGTATGGATTTTTCTCATTACAATTTATGGAAGAGTGTCTGCAGGCACTCTCCCATACATTGTAACAAGGTAAAGACAAGTGAAGACATTTTGACCACCAAAAATACTTCAGTACTCCACCAGTTAACAGAGGCCTTGATAACCGATGTCTAGGCTCTTTTAAACCTAACACGAAAAGCAGATGACACTTGCAAATAAAATACTTGAATAACTAATTTTAAAAAAACTTTTATCACGAAAACATTGCTTATGATCCCTCATTGGAACGAGCTCAATGTGCTTGTTCCAATGAGGGTTCATAAGCTATATTTTTGTGATAAAAAATGAAAACATAATGAAATTTGGATAGTATTTTTTTATGAATAGCGCTGGCCGGTTTTGGCTGTTAAGTTGGGTAAAGGGTTAAGTGTGCATGGTTCTCTTCGTAAAATATTTAACTACAATGTTCTAGAGATTGGTTAAATAAACTGTCACAAAATCATTGTCACTGTCAATACAGACTCAAAACTGAAAGAACTGGTGCAAATAAATGCAGTTTGTTGAACACTTTAAAAGTACTTTTATCCAAAAAAAAAATGACCCAATTTTCTCATGAATTATCTCCTGAATCAATGGCCGCAATGTTTTAATATTTCGTATCAACCTTCTTTGAAAGGTGAAAACTCCACTTTGTTCCAACAATGTTCCTGGGGAAGTATTTCTGCCTTATCTGTGAGGGGAAAATCCAGTAACCCAAACCTAATTATTAGTTTTCATGACATGTGCCTATTTTGAATCAAATCTGGATGTCACACTATTGAGTGACATGAAACTTGTCCCTGTAAAGAAATTGTTGCTATGATCCCATGGGCAAGCACAAAGGGTATAAGCAGAAAAAATTCAGTGTTCCGTGAACTGTGTGATGCAAATAAACACTTTTTTAGTATGCATAATCTCTGTGGGTAGGAAAATCAAGCTGGTTGAACAAAATTTGATTGTAGTTGCCACCTGGGCATCATATGTGCTCAGAATGCTTGCAGTCTGTGAAGGTTATTTTTTCAAAATAATTAATATTGTGTTCTTAATTTTGAAGTGTATATACACCAGACAGGTTGGAATAAATTTTTGTTCACATCAAGACCTGGGGGCCAATTTATTCTTCTTTGATATCCAAAGTGTTTTCTTTCACCACAAACTGCTGACTCCAAAAGAGTAATATTTTGTAAAAATAAATCTGACCAAATTTTGATGGTTAAATGCATATATAATCAAACTTTTTGACTCTTGTAAATTACAAGGTGAGAGGCAACTTCAAGGTATTGAGCACAACAGACTTGAACAATTTTTGGATGATATTGCAAACTTCTCCCCCTTTTGGGGTAATTAATAAAATTAAACAAAGGAAAATAAAAAAAGAATTCACCAAAACTTCGGGGAGAGTGCCCTGGAAGCACTGATCAGATCAATCTTGTCTGAATTATTAATAAAGAATTAAATCATCTGAAATACAGTGGAGCCCACTAAATTGGATATCTCTTAACTGAATAACCCTGTTAAATATAATTTCCCAACACAAAACAATTTACCATACCTCCAGTACGAATTTGACCTGTTAATTGGATATAGGTTATAGAGTAAACTCCTGTTAATTGAATAAAAAATCTTGTAATTTGTAACCTGTCGAGAAATTACCCTGACTCTCCCCAGTTTTCCTTTGTTTATAGACCTATTTGGCCTCAATACATCCAGTGCAGGCATTTAATCTATTATATCTTGTTTGACAGAGCTCATGGAGCTCTGTCAAACAAGATATGATAGAATGAATGCAAAGTTTATCTCCAGAATACAGGAAAGTGACCCAATCTCTATTCATTGAATACTCCTGTTAATTAATTGAATAATTCTCATTGGCAAAGTGGCTATTCAATTAACAGGGTTCCACTGTAGTACTTTGCAGAGTCAAGGTGCTAAAATCAAAGTGGTGAGGTCTTACTTTTTCAAACATAATTAAAATTCTTCACCCTAGACCTTCACGGTATTCAATTTTACGATACCGAGTTTTGGTATTTTAAAAATACTGCAGTATGACTGAATAACGAATATCGCCAGAACACACCAATGTTTGACCATTTTTCTTAAAAAATCATTGGCATGTCTAAAACAAGGTGCCCTCTCCGTGTTCAAGCCCATTCCCCCAATTTCGAAAACTTTAAAAGTCTGCCAATTCGCAGGTGAATTTGAAACGAAATTAGGTGAGTAGCAATTACTCCCAAACACGCCCATATTAAAAATCACTCATGAATAATTTATACATGAACCAGTATGTGTTAAGTGTTAATTTCATGCTTAATTTACATGTATACCATTAGTCGCTGTATAAAAATAAAACGAAACAAAGAAATAGTATGCTTTGTTTTTTTTTGTTTTTTTTTTCAACTTATTAATGAATAGTTGTCTTGATAACAGCTGTCAAATTAATCCCAACTTGCATGGCTTTTTCTGTTAATAAGTGTTAAACACACACCACCCTGGTGACCATTCATTGCCGAGGCCCTCCTTTGATCCATTCAATTTTTCTGTAAGTGTGCAGCAGTTAAACAAACTGTACAGGCTGTACCCTACTGACAATTAATTGGAGAAATTTTTTACTGTGATCCACTCAGTTATCTGTATTGTTAATCCATTTTTTGTCATCGAGTGTGCAGTGCACCTGTTGTATTCGAAACGAAATGACTGCCTACATAATTTGATAGCTTGACATCTAGTGAAATTTCAGATTTCCATTGTATACATACACAACCAATAAGGATTATTAGCATTACTCTTTATAAACGTACAAACTCTTTAGTTATTTTTACTCAGATTACTGCCTGATTTGTTCGAAATACCATAGGACACACCGACTAAACTAAAATGAGCTTGGTATTTACTCGGTATTAAAAAAATTACCGACTTTCGGTTAAAAACTGAAATACCGTGAAGCCTACTTCACCCTTGAATCTTTTGAGTTATGTGACATTTGTTTTGTGACCAACTATAAGTTGACAATTATGTTTGATTTGCAGCTTCACTTTAAAGTGCATGCCGTTTCTGCTTCACCCTCGCCTCCCTTCATTTGATAGTGTAGAAAAAATGGTATGATATGGTTTAAATCTAGTATGTTTTCTCATGGAAATCTGTTCCCTGTAGTAAGGCCCTGCGAATCTCAAAGTTTAGGTTGAATCGAACCCTGAATTGAATCTGGCAAAGATTTTGAATTGAATCGAATCTTTAATGAAAACCCATGGTTCTTCCAACTTGTAAATATTGCTTCTTCTTGTAACTGTAAATGATTTCAATCTTCTCAAGTATTGTATTCAATAGCGACTCGTCTGTTTGGACAACTCAGCTGAAAAGATGGAATATTCCGGAATTGAATCATGAGTAGTTTTGGAAGTGGAACCTACTTATCGGGTGTCCTGAGGCCTGAAGATAGAAGAAGAGTTTAAGAAGAGGACCCTGGTTTAATTTGGAGAATATCTCATTGATTTGGAAATTGCTGAATCTGCACAATGCAAATGAAATCAAATTGAATCATGAGGACAATTTTGAATAAAATCAGATCTTTGCTGGATGCTAATCTGTAAGCTCCCTGAAAGTGAAGTTGTGTTTGATTACTGCGATGTGCATGTCCTGTTTTATTGGTATAATAGGACTTGATAACCAGTAGTAGGGGTGCAGTTCCTCAAAAGTGGGCAGCATAAGAATAAATGTATTCCTATATGTTTATAGTAATCTCAGATGAGTAACTCATTCTCTCTTGAGCCTGTTTTAGCCTTTTTTAGCTCAACTTGACAACTTCAGTGTGAGCTATTGGGATGGATTGCGATCTGTCTGTACATACTTATGTACGTACATACATTCCTCTGTCCTTCCACAATTCCTTTAGCACACCCTACAGGCTGCAGCTTTCGCTCAATCAGTTCCAAATTTCATACGTGGCTTTCAGGCAATGTCTAGGTGAGTGGTATTGAATTTTTCCGAATTTTGTTGAAAAACATGGCTGCCAGGGACCACCTTCGATTTGTTATATAAATTGTCAACAATTCCATTGGCATACCCTACAGGCTGCATTTCTCACCCAATCATTTTCAGATTTCATCTGTAGCTTTGGTGTGATGTTTAGACGGGAGCTATCAAATCTTTCTGAATTTTGTTGAAAAACATGGCCCCCAGCAGCCATCTTGGATTTGCCACATAAATTGTCAACAATTCCATTTGCACCTCCTACAGGCCGCATCTCAAATCTGATCAGTTCCAAATTTCATATGGGGCTTTGGGACAATATTTAAATGGGAGCTATTGAATTTTTCGGAATTCCGTTGAAAAACAGGGCTGCCATTGTCTACCTTAGATTTGGCATATTAATTGTCAACAATTCCATTGGCACACCATAAAGGCCACACCTCTCACTGATCTTTTTCACATTTCATTTGTAGCTTTGGTGTGATGTCTATATGGGAGCTATCGAATGTTTCTGAATTTCATTGCAAAACATGTTCGCCAACAACCATCTTGAATTTGGCACATAATTTGTCAACAATTCCATTGGCACAACCTGCAGCCTGCATCTCTCACCCAATCAATTCCAAATTTCATCTGTGGTTTTGGGGCAATGTCTAGATGGGAGCAATCAAATTTTTAGCTCACCTGACTGAAAGTCTGGGTGAGCTTTTCTTATCACTCTTCGTGCGTCGTCCATCGTCCTGCGTGAAGGTGGTGTTTGAGCCTCTTTCTCCTAAACCACTGGCCACATTTTAATTAAATTTCATGTAAGTAGTGGTTATATAGGGACATTTTGATTTTTATCCAAATTAGGTTTCGGCTCATATTGAGCAGAGGTGTGGGGAAAAAATGGCCAAATTTTTTGAAAATCTTCTTCTAATGAACCACCATAGCTGAGACTTGATATGTGGTATACAGAGTCTTTTGAGGTTTAGAATCAAGTTTGTTCAAGAGAAGTTTGTCGGGCATTATTTGCCTTCGTTATGGGAGGGGCAAAAATTTTGGCCACGCCTAAAATTTCTGTTTTCAGAACTGTGAGGTAGATTTGAACCAAATTTGATTTGAGATGATAATGGGTCATAAGTAGTTGATTGATGCAAAAAAAAAATTTTCTCATTGCCCCGTGAGAACCTTGGGAGCTAAAAATAGGAAAAACCTTAAAACTGCCATATCTCCAAAACTACACGGCTCAGAGAATTCTTATTTTGTATAAAGCTTACTTTTATCCAGTAGAATAGAATGGGTAAAAAAAATCCCTATCGGTTTGATCACAAGGTGCTTTTTTCAGGACTTTGAAAAAGTGCTGAGTCAGCACTTTTTAACACTGTAGGCAATGGGAAAAAGATTAAAAAATCTTCTTCTCCAGATCCAGAAGGCAGAATCTTTTGATATTTGGTATGCAACATTGTAGGGTGGATCTGATTCAAGTTTGTTCAAATCGGCCCCCTGGGTTCATATTTGGGCTCAGTATAGGAGCCCGATTTCGAACTTAGTGCATTTCAGGCAAATTTCTTAAAAAATCTTCTTTTCCAGATCCAGCAGGCAATATTTTTTAATATTTGGTATGCAACATTGTGGGGTGGATCTGATTCAAGTTTGTTCAAATTGGCTCCCTAGATTCGTATTTGGGCTCACTATAGAAGCTCGAATTCAAAACTTAGTGCATTTCAGGCAAATTTCTTCAAAAATCTTCTTTTCCAGATCCAGCAGGCAGAATCTTTTGATATTTGGTATGTAACCTTGTGGGGTGGATCTGATTCAATTTTGTTCAAATCGGCCCCCTGGATTCATATTTGGGCTCACTATAGAAGTCCGAATTTGAACTTAGTGCATTTCAGGCAAATTTCTTAAAAAATCTTCATCTCCAGATCCAGCAGACAGAATCTTTTGATATTTGGTATGCAACATTGTGGGGTGGATCTGATTCAAGTTTGTTCAAATCAGCCCCCCTGGGTTTATATTTGGGCTCCGTATAGAAGCTCGAATTCGAACTTAGTGCATTTCAGGCAAATTTCTTCAAAAATCTTCTTCTCCAGATCCAGCAGGCAGAATCTTTTGATATTTGGTATGCAACATTGTGGGGTGGTTCTGATTCAAGTTTGTTCAAATTGGCCCCCTGGATTCATATTTGGGCTCACTATAGAAGCTCGATTTCGAACTTAGTGCATTTCAGGCAAATTTCTTCAAAAATCTTCTCCAGATCCAGCAGGCAGAATCTTTTGATATTTGGTATGCAACATTGTGGGGTGGATCTGATTCAAGTTTGTTCAAATCGGCACCCTAGATTCATATGTGGGCTCACTATAGAAGCTTGAATTCGAACTTAGTGCATTTCAGGCAAATTTCTTTGAAAATCTTCTTCTCAAGATCCAGCAGGCAGAATCTTTTGATATTGGGTATACACCATGCTTAGGGGGGGGGGGGGGGGGGGGGGGGGGATTCAAGTTTGTTCAAGCCAAGTCCCTGGGTTCATATTTGGGCTCACTGTGGTAGCCTGAACTTAGTTCAAAATGAGGAATTTTCTTTAAAAATCTTCTTCAGATTCAGCAGTCGGAATGTTTTGATATTTGGTATGCAGCATCCTTAGGGGGGTGAGATTCAAGTTTGTTCAAGCCATGTCCCTAGGTCAATATTTGGACTCACTGTGGGAGCCCGAATGATAACTTAGTTCAAAATGAGGAATTTTCTTTAAAAATCTTCTTCTTCAGATCCAGCAGTCGGAATGTTTTGATATTTGGTGTGCAGCATCCTTAGGGGGTGAGATTCAAGTTTGTTAAAGCCAAGTCCCTGGGTTCATATATGGGTTCCCTGTGGGAGCCCGAATTATAACTTAGTTCAGTATTAGGAATATTCTTTAAAAATCTTCTTTTTTTTTTTAGATCCACTGGTCAGAATCTTTAAATATTTGGTATACGCTTTTCTTAGGAGGAGTAGATGCAACTTGTTGAAATCATTTCTCTGGGTTGATATTTAGGCTACCATGTCAGGTGAGCGCCCTCAGGTCCCTTAGGGCCTCTTGTTCTAAATTTTGTTGAAACACATGGTCACCAGCTGCCATCTTGGATTTGGCACATAACTTGTGAACAATTCCATTGGCAAACCCTGCAGGCTGCCTCCCTCACCCGATCAATTCCAAATTTCATATGTTGTTTGGAGCAATGTTTAAATGGGAGCTATCAAATTTTTCCGAATTTCATTGAAAAGCATGGCCACCAGTGGCCTTCTTAGATTTGGCATATAAATTGTCTACAATTCCATTTGCACACCCTACTGACCACATTTCTCACCAAATCTTTTTTTCAAATTTCATATGTAGCTTTGGTGTGATGTCTACATGGAAGCCATTGAATTTTTCTGAATTTTGTTGAAAAACATGGCTGCCATCAGTAGTGTCAAAATGATTAGTCGACTAGTCAAAGTCGATTCGATTTTCGGAAATCCACCAGTCGACTAGTTGGGAAACTCAAAGATGAAGTCGTAAAATACCAATAGTGGGGGTTAATGATTACAAACATCAGACGTATCTGCTTCGTGGTGGGCCTATTTTAAATTGTATTGAGAAGTGGATATCATGACTTTGACAAGGAAACTTCATCAAACACCTGTCAAACGAGTCATTAAACGAAAGGGTTATCATTATCAGCTTTCATGTAACAGTCTCTTATCACCTAATTTACTGAGACAATTATGTTTTCAACAGAAAAGCTGACTTGTCGATTTTGAATCGATTACTCCCGTCGACTAGTCGACTTTGAAAAATAGGTAATCGTTTCAACACTAGCCATCAGCCATCTTGGATTTGTCATATAAATTGTCAACAATTCCATTAGTACACCCTACAGATCGCATCCCTTACCCAATCTTTTTCAGATTTCACATATAGCTTTGGTGTGATACATTAGATCAGATTACACTAACCATAAAATGAAAGAGTTGATTTTCATTTGTAAAATCAGCCCTCTTAATATGCTGTCATCTTTACAAAAGCAGGCAGATAATTTTGACCGGCTCATGACTGGGTTGCAATTGCAAAGGTCTCTGTTCACTTTCTGTCCACAATACTAAAGGTTTCTCACCTTCAACTGAATAAATGCAACCACATTGCATCTGAGATGATATTTTTGTTTGTTCTTCTTGATTCGGTCTTGATTTCACAGGACATTGGAATCCTGTAAATTAGTCATTTTGTTAGTGTAAATTATTCAGTTAACTTGAGTATTCAATTAACAGTGCTTTGGACACTTTCCTGAATCCTATAGATAAACTGAGCATTTATTCTACTATATCTTGTTTGACAGAGCTCATGGAGCTCTGTCAAACAAGATATAATAGATTAAGTGCCTGTATTCGATGTATTGATGGCAAATAGGTTGATAAACAAGGAGAATTTGGTGATTGTCAGGGTAATACCTTAACATATTACAAGGATTTTATTCCTTTTACATGAGTTTCCTCTAGAACATATACACACTTAATGGATCAAATGTGTACTGAAGGTATGATAATGGTTTTGTGTTCAGAAAAATGGTTTTGTGTTTGAAAAAATGGTTTTGTGTTTGAAAGTTATATTCAATTAACTTGGTTATTCATTTAAGAAATCCCACCTGCAGCAAATGTGTTGTGTCCTTGGGCAAGACACTTAATCCCATTTAATCAAGTGTGGGCACGGTGGCATTGTGTACTAAGGCATACTGCACATTGATGTTGCACTTGTCTTCAACCAATGCTAACCCTGCTTGTGTGGAGTTAGTACATTGGGGAGTTTTGACAGTTGCTCACTGTTGGTCAGTTGTTCTTTCTGGATAATCCAGTTTCCTCCACCCATAAAACTGTCCGATACACGGTGACCCTGGCTGTTGAAAGTGTTGTTAAACTCCAATAAATAAATAATAAATATATTATATTAAGAGGTATCCAATTAAGTGGGCTCCACTGTATTTTATGCATGAAATCTTTGGTATAAATGTGTTGCAACCAGATTGTGATCTGCTCGAGAAAAAGAGTGCCTGTCACAGTACTGTACTTACTCACTGTTGTTTTTGTTCTGATGTTATATTGTAGGTTCTGCTGGAATCACTTACAAAATCTTGGAGCCACCAAGCAGTCAGATTTTCCATTATGACAGATCTATTCCAATTGAAATTTTGAAGGTGTATAAAGAATGAAAACTCTGCATTTGGAACTACAAGGTTGATGCGAACATGTTCGATTCTGCTCTGGGTGATGTGAGGAACATGATAAGCAATATTTTTAGCTAAGCTAACCTATTTCAGATAAAAAATTCAGCAGTTTTTAGTTGAGGTGTGACAGAGTTAAACTGAACAGACAGTTTAATGAAGTTGAATAGGTGTCAGGGTAGACATTAAGTCTGGCAATGACTAGTTCTATTTAACATACGGCCACCAAGCAAACAGAGTTGGCACCCTTATCGAAGTAGAAGAACCCAATCAATTTTCGGGATTGAGGGCCAAATGGCAAGGTCACTGTCTTGATTATTAAAAACACCACTTTTCAATTTCTTGGCTGTGACCTTAGTTCTATTTATCACAACTCAGCCAAACTTACAAAAAATATTTGCATATGTAAATGAACCTATAGAAAACTGGTTTCTAGGCTGTGACATTTGCTTTATGTCACATGGTCACCAGATTTACAGGTTAGACAGCAGTATGGAAGGGATGAATCCTACCATTTTTGCAGTCTACAAACGTAAGGTCAAAGGTCACCGAAAGATCTTGATGATAACATTGGTTCTTTTTCACAGCTGAACAAAACTTTCAGAAAATATTTGCGTATCGAAAGAGAGGAACCCATCCATTTCTTGGCACCTTTCCAAACTTACACAAGTGCCTGTCCTAATATCCAATTCCTCCTTGGAAATAAGCAATTTCTAATGTTATCGGTGAGAAAAATCCTTTAGAGTAATCAAAAGTTAAAAAATGACAATTTTGGGCTAAACCGGACCAACCAGGGTCAGATGTGCATGGTGTGATTAACGTGGTGTCCAAGATACTGTGTAGGACAATCACTCAATGTTCATTACCTGCCAGACATGTACAGTCAATATCTTCATTTCCAGTCATCTTGGATGATCTGTTCATAAAATTCTCCGCCACTAATTCATCAAAGATATGATGCAGTTTCAAGAAAATTAAAAGGAAAAGTGTCTGGAGGAGTAGGAATGATATTCAGAGCCAAAATGCGGTTTCCAGCAGTCAGTTTCTCAGGAAAGTGATTTTAAAAATTATTGCACTTTGTCAGTACAATGAAACCAAGTGATGTTGCCCATTTTTGTGCATCATGTTTTTGGTTAATATTGTTTGGCTCGTATTGAGTTTGGTATAGAACTCAATCATGTGCTTTTGTATCAGAGATTGGTCCACTTTCCTGCAAGTAGTGAGTCCTTGGATTTTCTTTCATCAGATATGAATTTTTAGCTTACCTTGACAAAGTCGAGTTGAGCTTATCCCATCGCTGTCCGTCGGTCGTCCGTCAACACCATGTTTTTTTGTTTTCTCCCCCCAAACCACTGGGCCAATTCAAGTGAAAGTTTGTGTGAGTGATGGTCTCGAAGCGGCATCGCATTTTTGTTCAACTCAGCATGCCCAGCCCCATAGGGAGGGGGTGGGGGAAAATGTTCCAAAATATTTTTCAAATCTTCTTCAAGAACCAGTGGGTACAATGACTTGAATTTGTTATGGAACTTCCTTTTGAGGTGTAGATTCAAGGTTGTTCAAACAAAGTTTGTGAATCAATATTTGGCTTTGTAATGGGCGGGGTAAGATTTTTGGCCCCGCCCAAAATTTCTATTTTCTGAACTGATGGTCCGATTTGAACCAAATTTAGTATGTGGGATTATTGGGTCATAAGCACTTGACTTGTGCAAAAAAAAAAAAATTCCCGCATCCCCATGGGAACCCCAGGAGCTAAAAATAGAAATATTTTCAAACCCCAATTTCCCAAACCACACTGCACAGAGAACTGTTATTTGATATGAAGCATCCTTAGGACCAGTAGAATTGAATGGTAAAAAAAAAATTGCCATCAGGTATGTTAGGGGTGTTCTGTAGAGGGCATCAAAAAAATGCTGAGTCAGCATATTTGCAAAAATTTTAAAAAATCTTTTCTCCAGGACCAATGGTCGGAATCCTTTGATATTCAGTATACAGTATGCATAGGGGGGTCAGATACAAGTTTGTTAAAATAAAACCCATTGGTTCATATTGGGCTCAATACAGGAGCCCAAATTTTTAACTTAGGGCAATATGGGGAATATTCTTTAAAAATTTTCTTCTTCAGAACCACCAGTCAGAATCTTTTAATGTTTGGTATACTTCATTGTTATGAGGGTCAGATTCAAGAGTGTTCAAACCAAGTCCCTAGGTTAATATTTGGGCTTCCTACGGAAGCCATAATTTTAACTTAGTTCAATATGGGGGATAATTTTTAAAAATCTTCTTCAGATCCACCAGTCAGAATGCTTTAATATTTGGTATACAACATCTCTGGGGGGGGGGGGGGGGGGGCATATTCAGGTTTGTTCAAATGGGGTCCCTAGGTATATGTCGGCTTGCTATGGAAGCCCAAATTTTAACATAGTGCAAGATGAGGAAATTCATTAAAAAATCGTCCTCTTCAAATCCACCAGTCAGAATGCTTTCATATTTGGTATACAACATCTCTTGGGAGGTCAGATTCAGGTTTGTTCAATTCGAGTGCCTGGGTTAATATTTGGGCTCCATATGGGAACCTGAAATTTAACTTGGTACAATATGAGGGAATTTCTTCAAAAAGTCTTCTTCAGATTCACTTGTCAGAATCCTTTCATATTTGGTTTGCAACATCTCTAGGGGAGTCAGATTCAAGTTTGTTCAAATTGGTTCCCTGGGTTAATATTTGGGCTCCCTATGGTAGCTCGAATTTTAACTTAGTGCAATATGAGGAAATTTCTTCAAAAATCTTCTTTTTCAGATCCACTAGTCAGAATGCTTTCATATTTGGTATACAACACCTCTAGAAGGGTCAGATTCAAGTTTGTTCAAATTGGGTCCGTAGGTTAATATTTGGGCTTGCTATGGTAGCCCAAATTTTACCTTAATGCAATATGAAGAATTTTCTTTAAAAATTTTCTTCTTCAGATCCAACAGTCAAAATGCTTTCATATTTGGTATACATCATCTCTAGGGAGGTCAGATTCAACTTTGTTCAAATTGAGAGCCTGGGTTTATATTTGGGCTCCCAGCTGGAGCCAGAATTGTCCATGTAGCTGAAGAATTAGAAATTTTGTTTTCAGTTCCCTCCAGAAGTGTGTAAATAAGATTAATCCACATAGGTTGTATCAAGGGGCTTCATAGGGGAGCTCCACATTTTACATTATGATCAACTGAAGAAAAGACATGATGCTCAGACTTTTTTGGCACTCCCGAGGGGCTCAAGGATTGACAATGTATCCTATGAAGATGGATTGCTTAATGTAAACCCATTCTTGGTCTCTGTTTATATCGTGTTCTGTTCAAGGTGAGCACCTCAGGCCCTGTGGGGCCTCTTGTTTCATATCCAGTTTCACCTAAGACTACAAATGAGTTTGTCTCTGTCATGCATAGATCACTACCCTTGCAGTCGGAAGATAATTTACAAGTAGTCCGTCTTGAGTGTGTAGAGGTAAGCACTTCTACAAGGGTTTGCCAGTCTTTAAGTCCTTTATGACTACTACATGGAAGATGATGCAGATAGGCTTATTAATGTCACTTATAATATGGGATCTTGTATGCATAGTTTGTCTGATCTGCATTCTTTTTGTGATGACCTTAAAGTTAAAGATGTTAGCTCCACCATATCTTCATTGCAACTAAGGAAGACCTGATTATGCTTCACGGGCCACTCAGCAAGTCCTGATGATTTTTATCTTAAACTAGCACTGTTTTTTTTCCTGTTTGAATGAAAGTTTCCTTCAATAGAGACGTTCTGGGTCTGTGCATCGCTCTCAATCCCATGTGTGCAAACAGAGCATTGAAAATAGCCTGCTAATATGCATACCAGTTATATCGCCATCAAATACTAACATATTGATAGTGATGAGGCCGATGAAGAGGAACATTATTCTCATCAGTCTCATGATTAGCTTAACTTGACAAAGTCAAAATAAGCTGTTGCCATCATGCGTGTGGAAGTCTGTGAGTCTATTCACATTTTCTTTGGCAGAGACTACACCCCGTAGTTCTTGTCCGATCATCATGAAATTTCATATGCAGGTTTCGGGTCATGTCTAGATGAGAATGTCCCCTTTTGGCCCCAATTGGTCAATCGTGATGGCTGCGAGAGCCCGAAACCTGAAAACCTGTAGCATAGTCTACAGGTGGTATTTATGAAGAGACTTCAAAGTAAATTGACTTCATATAATGTCTAGATGAGAACTTCCCCTTTTTGTCACAATCAGTCAATGGCTGCGAGAACCTGAAAACCTTTAGCACAGTCTACAGGTCATATTTATGAAGGGATTTCATTGTAACTTGGTAGGATGACTCTGTGTAATGTCTAGATAATCCCCGTGGGAACCCCGGGAAGTAAGCAGCACTTGTTTACTGTGGTAAACCAGTTCCGCTTTACTAGTAAAATAGGACCCAGTCACCAATGCTTGGGGTGAAAGTCCTCTAAAATGGGCAACATGTTGATCAACGATTGACTAAACTTGACTTCATCTCCATGTTGTGTCACGATTAGCCATGGTGCATAAATATGTGACGTTAACCACCAACAAACAAACAAACAATGTCTAGATAATAACATCCCCTTTTGGTTGTGATTGATGAACCGTGATGGCTGTGAGAGCCCAAAACCTGAAAGCCTTTAGAACAGTCTACAGGTCGTATTTATGAAGGGATTTCATTGTAACTTGGTAGGAGGACTCAGCATAATGTCTAGATGGGAACTTCCCTTTTGGATGCGATCGGTCAACTGTGATGGCTATGCGGACCTGAAGACCGAAAACTTTTAACACAGTCTACAGGTTGTATTTATGAAGGGATTTTATTGTAACTTAGTAGGATGTCTCTGTATAATGTCTAGATGAGAATTATGCACTCAAAAGGGACTCTTTGCGCTGAATCAAACTTCTCAATATTTTTGACAAGTTTGATAATGGTGTTACATGTCATGGGAATTTCCCGGACTTTTCCAGACTACAAGCAAAATCCCCCCATTTTTCCATTACTTCCTCACCTGGAAAACCATATATCAATTTCCATGACTTTTCCAGGACCCAATCGAGCCCAATCCATTATTTTAAGGAGAATAACTCTTTACATGTCTTGATCAGTAATGATACAGCTTATATGCTAAAACTCCACACTAACACAATAATGAATTCATCTTCTTGTCCACACAAGCTGCAATGCACACATGACAGCACGGTGATTGCATAAGCAAACAGTAAATTTTAACTGGATTGAAATTATGATCCAGGTGAAATTTTCTGCCTGCTCTAATGATCACAGCAAAATAATATTTTATTAGTTGTGAACAAAATACACTGTTATTACTTTTCCTTTCACTCTAGTTCACCTATTAGGCCAAAAAATTGTTTTGAATTTTCTTTTTTTCAAATCAGTGAGGGAGGGAGGATTTTATTTTTATTTTTTCTTATCATTGCTACTATGAATTATAAGGAACACAGCCATGGCGATCCAACCCCGAGTGTCATATGTTATATATAGTTCAGTGATCTGAATGTAGCATCTGCTTGGGGTAGTCACTATGTCCAGATCGCTGAACTAATGTTATATATATATGTATATATATTATTTTTTCAATATTAAAATATGAAGCAGGAGACATATAATATTACACAAAAGTTGATCTAAACAACAAAATCTCTTGAATGAGGATGTCATTCAATGCATTATACTCATAGTTAGAAATATTTCCAAACAGTGACATTTTCCCTCGAAGCCTTGTATACACAAATGTGCATGTTCGTTTTGTTGAATTCGGCAACTTTGTATTTTCAGAAACTGGAATTTTTTACTCCTAACTTTTCAGCAAAAGTCAATTCCACCGTATCTGCTGTTTGGTTGTGCTTATTTTACAAGATAAACCATTTTTTAAACTTACTCCCCAGTATATAGATTCACGCTTCTCGGCTCCAGATTCTGCAGAAATCAATCCAGAAATTTGTGACTTTACATTTATGTTTCCTGTTTTCATGGCACAACCAATGGTGATATTTTAAAAATGCCAATAAAATGTACCAATGTGCAGAAATCAAGGTGGTGGTCTCTGAGAATCAAAAGTAATTTTTTTTTGCCTTATGAACCATATTTTAAAATTAATGTCAGTGCCATTAATTGCACATGCCAAATTAATTCTAGTGGTGTAGTTTACCTCTTGCAAAGGTGTTCCAAATCCAAAGGCCTCATCAATATTTTGTCTTTCTTAGTTTGCCATTTCCAATTTCAAAATGATGATACATCTATGATTGGAGCCATGCTGTATAGCAAACACAATTATTGATTAAGTTGTGACCATTGTGCAAAATAAAACATAATCATTGATTGTGTTCCAAGAGGACTAAAATCCTCATCCTCTGATTGGACGAGAGCTCGCTTAGTATATTCTGTGTTTACTGCTCAAGTGGTAAATGTTACCGTCTGATGTCACAACGCAAAATATTTGAAATGACGTCTCCCGTTTCATAACTGCTTCATCAACGGATTGACTAGCAAGCCGCTTCATTTTTCTGGATGTTTGACGTGTGCAGCAGACAGTGTTCCAGATGAAGTGCTGTTTAAATTACAAAGCGATTTACGATTTTTACTAAGATGAAATGGGTTTATCTGGTTTATTGATTATTTATCCAGTGGATACACAAGAGGTTTATTTACTAAACCTGTGATCGTTAAAAGTTGCCTTGAACAAGGCAACTTTTAACGATCACAAGTTTAGTAAATAAGCCTCTTGTGTTTCACGATGTGGGTTTTAGGCTATGGGTAGTGTCTTATTGGAACATATACATTATTGTGATGAGTTGACGGTAACATGGTCTGAGGTTTCGCGTCTCAGTTGAACATAAGCTCCGAGCAACAAAGCTCGGACCATGTTACCGTCAACTCATCACAATAATTTATAATAGTTTTGAAGCAATGCTTTGTTGCATCAAAACTATAAATAATTATTGTAGGTTTCACATTGCAATCCTGCACATTAGACCTTGTTTAATTTATTATTGTCTTTGTTGGATGGAAAGGCTAAGATTATGGACATCATCAAACTGTTAGAATTGCAAATGGAGAAGATAAATTGGAAAAAGTAATTTCTCTTTTCCCTGGCATCTTTCATATACCTTTCTTTGAAATTGAAGTGGTTCAGTTGTTTGTATGGAAAATAATATTGGCTTGTGATTGTGAAAACTGTGTTGTATAAATCACAGGTGCTTTCCAGGCCTGGCATTCTTAAAAATACAGGAGGACTAAAAATCGCGCCCCTCGCATGTCCTAGGGGAGCGATTAGCTCTCCTCAAGCTTACAAAGCTAAAAGTGGTAAAATGAAATTTTACTATTAATGAATTCTGTCTAGTGGGCTTTGTACATTTTATTTGGTGCTGCTAACCAGGTAGACTCTGTGAGACGGCTACGTTGCCCCTCTCACACCTCCGTGTGTGACTGTCTTACAGAGAGCACTAACATAGCAGAGATCTGAACAGATTTAGGTTTTAGGAATAGGTTGTTATGCTTACCATTATTTTCTAAGGCCAGGAGGGCTAGTTTTTGCCCTCCTTAATTTTTTTAAGGTGAGCAGTAGGTGGGCGAATAAATCGCTCTCCTGGGAATGCCAGGCCTGGCTTTCTCCCAGCCATTTGATGAAATGAAAATGCTGAGAAAAAAACCCTAGCTGTGTTAAATATAAACAAGGTGTGTGTGACACTCACAAATCTGGGAGTGAGAGAAAACCTCGTCTCAACTTTCAAAAAGTTAATGTTTCAGTCGATTCCTGGCAGATGTTTTATAATTTCACACCATCCTTGTAATAATTATGTCTTTCTCCTTTCCCGAGGATTAATCATGTATTTATTACCTGGGTAGTAATTAAGGCACAAATTAGTTAAAAGAAAACTTTTTAAACGATCAACACCGCTTTAGTGTGTTTAGTTCCAGAACTAGTCATCTGATATCTTCAAAGAATTGCAATATGAGTGAAGAAGTGGCTGCAGTTGCAGTAAAAAATAACAATAAATTGCACTTTTCTTCCTGTATCTTTGAATGTTTTTGTACGCACGTTTATGAGAAAAAAAACTCTTACATGCTCCCCCCACTCACCCCAGCTTGGAGCAGAACAACTACTTTATATCTTGAATCGATAACATTACATGCTTCAATTTGATCTATTATCAAAACCATTTTTGCCATGAACTTTATGTCACCCAAATATAGAAACTCATCTGCATGCATTAACCAATCAGATCTCCTCCTTTGAATGAAGGCTGTATAATATGACTATTTCCAGAATAAGCTTGTCGAGGGGTAAGCATTTTTTTTAAAATGCCTTTTTAATTAATTTATACTCCAATACATAATGTTAACACTTGGGAAGTTGACAGATAGGACATATTACGAAAAGGCAGGTGTGAAATTATAATATACCTGCCCAGAAACCACTGAAAAATTAGTTTTTTCAAAGTTGGGAGAAGACTTTTTCTTGTTTCCAAATTTTCGAGTGTTATCCTTTGTTGATATTTATTATAGTTGTCTCCCGCTTTTTGAAAAAAAAACGGGAGATATTAAATTCGGGGTGTCCTTTCGTCCTTTCATCCTTCCGTGTTTTTCATTTCCGGACTCTAACTTTCCTTACAGTGACCGAATTTCGATGAAATTTGTGTAGTAGATCACTTTCATCAATTGTGGGTCCAAGTTCGAATATGGGCATTTTTCACGCATAAATCTGTCTGCATATGTAATTAGGTTGCTGAAATTTGATTGGCTGACAGTTTCCAGACTCTAACTTTCCTTAAAATCAACCGATTACGATGAAATTTCATATATGGATGACTTTTATCAATACCTAGGTCAAGTTCGAATGTGGGAAATTTTATACCGGAAATCTGTCTGCCTGTCCGTCTGCCCCGTGCATCAACGCACCTCGGACTAAAAGCCGTATTTATGTACCGATCTTCACGAAACTTCTTGGGTACCTTTGTTATCATTGTGAGACTAGAATACGTGTTTTGGGGTTTGCTCCAAAATTCAAGATGGCTGCCAGTGGCCATTTTTTTCCGAAATTGGGTGTAATCAGTTTTTTGTACAGAACTTCTAAATGAAAGTTCAGATTTGAATAAATTTTTGTATGAATGTTTAGTAACATGCAATACAGCACATATAATACGGGTTTTGTTCTCGTGCAAAAATTATGCAAATTAGGAAAACTATGATTTATTCAGTGCTACTACTAATATACAGTTAGTGCACACCTTCCGTGTTTTTCGTTTCCAGACTCTAACTTTCCTTACAGTCAGTCCATTTCGATGAAATTTGGGTAGTAGATCACTTTCATCAATTGTGGGTCCAAGTTCGAACATGGGCATTTTCTGTGCATATTTAATTAGGTTGCTTAAATTTGATTGGCTGATGGTTTCCAGACTCTAACTTTCCTTAGAGTCAACTGATTTCAATGAAATTTCATATATGGATTACTTTTCACATCAGTTTAATGTAATATGTCTTATCATACAGTCTTAATTTTTAGTGATTCTCACAGTTATACTTCACATCACTTTACTTGCTTTGACATTGACCTCCGTGAAAATAAATCTGATAACCACTGTCTGAAGCACTGTCTGTTCTGTCTCTTCTAAATAACTTCCACTTGCAACTCAGCTATATTCCACTGGATGCATTAATTCCCCCTTGAAACTGCTGCCCAGCGGGAGACATGAATTCACTGAATTTGCTTGTTAGGGGTATTTTTTCTCAGCTGTTTCATTTCATCAAATGGCTTGGAGCAAGTGCCTATGGGTAAATCATTCAGATAAACATATTCTGTGGAATATTATATTATATTGAAAGTTGTATGTGGCATTGATAAGATTATGCTTTTAAAAAGTGGTACAGTGATCTCAAAATGGCTGTTCAATATTGTAATAATTTTGTAAGATGTAATGTAATATATAACCATGTGGTCAGATGAACTAAGTGACATATGTGCAATAAAATACCAAAAAGAGAGAACTGATAATGTCTTCTTGTGATTTACTTTGTCCCAAATCTATAGTCAGGTTTCTGGTGGCTCGTTGAATTCCTTGAAAGTACAGGAATTGGAAAGTCCTCGAATATTGGAACCTTTCTTAAAATCCCTTGAAGAATGAAATGCCAGAGAATCCATTAAATTGAATAGCCTTTTTACCAGGGAAAAATATTTGTTTAACTGGTTGAGTGCTGGAAGCCACTATCATGGCTCTATTAAAAAGTGCTGAAAGCCACTTTAGTGGCTGTAGACTATAAGTGCATTAGCTTGTTCTTTGCTGAGAAGTTGGAAAAAATGTAGGTGGCATAAAATCGAAGACATGTAGTGACATAAGTATGGAAATTTGGGGAATCATGTTGAATACAGTGGAGCCCACTTAATTGGATATCTCTTAATTGTATTTCTTATCAACCTGCTTTACAATTGTTTACTACAGGCTTGCACTACAGTGGAAGACCATAACTCGGAAAATATACTCTCTATTTTGATCTTTCCCAAGAGATTTGGGAAAGAAAAGTGGTGCAAAAGCACCAAGAAAAAATAAGCCAAAACTGGATCGAGCGCCATCAGCGCACACCCAGTAGGGCACACTATTCTCTTAGTACAAAACCATGACTTCCGGAACCAGTGCACCAGGCACTCACCAATGAATCATTCTTTTTTCGTCCGGCCAGGTGGCAGGATGCCATTTTTCGCATTCAGAAACATTTATAATTCAACTCATTGATAATGGTTTCCTGTGATTGGAATTATGGATCTGAGGATAGTATAATAACAGGACTGTGTTTTATATAATCTCGTTATTATTTTCAACCACATTTTCATTGTATTTTATATATTTTCTGTGTCGCGCGCGACTTTCGCGTACCGTGCGGTTCAGACATAAAATTTTTCGGTTGATAAATTTTATTATTAATTTTGGAGTTAGGTGTCAATGGGGGACTGTATGGACAGGATTTCTCCCCTCTGTTGATGGCAGAATTTCTGTTTTTTGGGTCCCTGTTGGCCGTCTGGGTTCAGTTGTGTCCGCCGGTACTTTTTCTGCCACCTTTCTCTCGTAGTTGGGGGTGTTCTTCTACTTTCTGTATCTGTTGAGTTCACCTTTTTATGTGTTCCCATACTATATATGGTACACATAAAGCCGGCATCCGGGGTGGCCATCCGTCGTTCGTCCATCCGTCCATCTGTATGTCTGTCTGTCTATCTGTCTGTCTGTCCATCCGTCCGTCCATCCGTCTGTCCTGCATCCGTATCCATTTCTTTGGCATTCAATAACTTGAAAAATATTGCTTGGATTGTCAGGTTATTTTATATTTGTGTTCAGGTTACTGATGTGCTGAGCTGTATAGTTTTTGGTGTAAATCTGATAATTTGATCCTGAGATATTAACCCTTTATCCTTCAAATTGAAATTCCTCCAATCCCTTTGGCATTCGATAACTTGAAAAATATTGCTTGGATTGTCTAGTTACTTTATATTTGTGTTCAGGTTACTGATTTGCTGAGCTGTATAGTTTTTGGTGTAAATCTGATGATTTGATCCCGAGATATTAATCCTTTATCCTTCAAATTGAAAATTCCTCCAATCCCTTTGGCATTCGATAACTTGAAAAATATTGCTTGGATTGTCAAGTTACTTTATATTTGTGTTCAGGTTACTGATTTGCCGAGCTGTATAGTTTTTGGTGTAAATCTGTTATTTTGATCCTGAGATATTAACCCTTTATCCTTCAAATTGAAAATTCTTCCAATCCCTATGGCATTCGATAACTTGAAAACTTGAAAAATATTGCTTGGATTGTCAGGTCACTTTATATTTGTGTTCAGGTTACTGATGTGCCGAGCTGTATAGTTTTTGGTGTAAATCTGATAATTTAATCCCGAGATATTAACCCTTTATCCTTCAAATTGAAAATTCCTTCAATCCCTTTGGCATTCAATAACTTGCAAAAATATTGCTTGGATTGTCAAGTTACTTTATATTTGTGTTCAGGTTACTGATGTACCGAGCTGTATACTTTTTGGTGTAAATCTGTTATTTTGATCCTGAGATATTAACCCTTTATCCTTCAAATTGAAAATTCCTCCGATCCCTTTGGCATTCGATAAATTGAAAAATTTTGCTTGGATTGTCAAGTTACTTTATATTTATGTTCAGGTTACTGATGTGCCGAGCTGTATAGTTTTTGGTGTAAATCTGATAATTTGATCCTGAGATATTAACCCTTTATCCTTCAAATTGAAAATTCCTCCAATCCCTTTGGCATGAGATAACTCATAAATTTCAGTCCGATTGTCATGTTACTTTATATATTTATTCAGGTTACTGATGTGCTGTGCTGTATAGTTTTTTATGTAAATCTGATAATTTGATCCGGAGATATTAACCCTTTATCCATCAAATTAGACACTCCTCCAATCCATTTCTATATGTACCCATACCATGTATGGTGTACATAATGTCAGCATCCATGGTGGCCCTCTGTCATACAGCTTTCTACTAGTTGCGCGTATGGGTACACATCTGACGATTTCATCGGCCTATTTTTAGCTCACCTGAGCGAACCTCAAGGGGAGCTTTACTAATCACTTTCTGTCCGTCGTCCGTCGTCTGTCGTCGTCCGTCCGGCGTTAACTTTACATTATCGACTTCTCCTCCTAAACCACTAGCCCAATTTTATTCAAATGTTGGCTAAATGTTTATTATCTAATGCCAATTCAGATTTGTTCAAATGAAGTTGCCCCTCCTTCTGGGTGGTGCCACGCCCCCAAGGGGAACCAAAATCTTTGTAAATCTTCTTCTCATGAACCAGCAGTAGCAGAGACTTGATATTTGGTGTGCAGCTTCCTTTTGAGGTGTAGACTCAGATTTGTTCAAGAGAAGTTTGTGGGGCTATACTTGGCGTCGTTATGGGAGGGGCAAAATGTTTTGCCCCGCCCAAAATTTCTATTTTCCAAACCGAGAGGCTGATTTGAACCAAATTTTATGTGAGGGCTTATTGGGTCATGAGTACTTGATTTATGCAAAAAAAAAATTTCCCGCAGCCCCGTGGGAACCGCAGGAGCTAAAAATAGAAAAAATTTAAAACGCCCATATCTCCAAAACTGCACGGCACTGAGAATTTTTATTTGGTGTGCAGCTTCCTTAGGACCAACAGAAAGGATTGGTAAAAAAAAAATGCCATCGGTTTTATCATAGGGTACAGTTTCGAGACTTTGAAAAAGTGCTGAGTCAGCACTTTTTAACACTGTAGGCAATGGGAAAAACATTAAAAAAATCTTCTTCTCCAGTGCATTTCAGGCAAATTTCTTAAAAAATCTTCTTCTCCAGATCCAGCTGGCAGAATCTTTTGATATTTGGTATGCAACATTGCGGGGTGAATCTGATTCAAGTTTGTTCAAATCGGCCCCCTGGGTTCATATTTGGGCTTAGTATAGGAGCCCGATTTCGAACTTAGTGCATTTCAGGCAAATTTCTTAAAAAATCTTCTTCTCCAGATCCAGCAGGCAGAATCTTTTGATATTTGGTATGCAACATTGTGGGGTGGATCTGATTCAAGTTTGTTCAAATCGGCTTCCTAGATTCATATTTGGGCTCACTATAGAAGCTCGAATTTGAACTTAGTGCATTTCATGCAAATTTCTTAAAAAATCTTCTTCTCCAGATCCAGCAGGCAGAATCTTTTCATATTTGGTAAGCAACATTGTGTGGTGGATCTGATTCATGTTTGTTCAAATCGGCCCCCTGGGTTTATATTTGGGCTCAGTATAGGAGCCCAAATTTGAACTTAGTGCATTTCAAGCAAATTTATTAAAAAATCTTCTCCAGATCCAGCAGGCAGAATCTTTTGATATTTGGTATGCAACATTGTGGGGTGGATCTGATTCAAGTTTGTTCAAATCGGCTTCCTAGATTCATATTTGGGCTCACTATAGAAGCTCGAATTCGAACTTAGTGCATTTCAGGCAAATTTCTTAAAAAATTTTCTTCTCCAGATCCAGCAGGCAGAATCTTTTGATATTTGGTATGCAACATTGTGGGATGGATCTGATGCAAATTTGTTCAAATCGGCTCCCTAGATTCATATTTGGGCTTACTATAGAAGCTCGAATTCGAACTTAGTGCATTTCAGGCAAATTTCTTAAAAAATCATCTTCTCCAGATCCAGCAGGCAGAATCTTTTGATATTTGGTATGCAACATTGCGGCGTGGATCTGATTCAAGTTTGTTCAAATCGGCCCCCTGGATTCATATATGGGCTCACTATGGAAGCTCGAATTCAAACTTAGTGCATTTCGGGCAAATTTCTTCAAAAATCTTCTTCTCAAGATCCAGCAGGCAGAATCTTTTGATATTTGGTATGCAACATTGCGGGGTGGATCTGATTCAAGTTTGTTCAAATCGGCCCCCCTGGATTCATATTTGGGCTTAATATAGAAGCCCGAATTCGGACTTAGTGCATTTCGGGCAAATTTATTAAAAAATCTTCTTCTCCAGATCCAGCAGGCAGAATCTTTTGATATTTGGTATGCAACATTGTGGGGTGGATCTGATTCAAGTTTCTTCAAATCGGCTTCCTAGATTCATATTTGGGCTCACTATAGAAGCTCGAATTCGAACTTAGTGCATTTCAGGCAAATTTCTTAAAAAATCTTCTTCTCCAGATCCAGCTTCAGAATCTTTTCATATTTGGTAAGCAACATTGTGTGGTGGATCTGATTCAAGTTTGTTCAAATCGGCCCCCTTGGTTTATATTTGGGCTCCGTATAGGAGCCCAAATTTTAACTTAGTGCATTTCAGGCATATTTCTTCAAAAATCTTCTTCTCCAGATCCAGCAGGCAGAATCTTTTGATATTTGGTATGCAACATTGTGGGGTGGATCTGATTCAAGTTTGTTCAAATCGGCCCCCTGGGTTTATATTTGGGTTCAGTATAGGAGCCCAAATTTGAACTTAGTGCATTTCAGGCAAATTTCTTTGAAAATCTTCTTCTCAAGATCCAGCAAGCAGAATCTTCTGATATTGTGTATGCACCATGCTTAGGGGGGTGAGATTCAAGTTTGTTCAAGCCAAGTCCCTGGGTTCATATTTGGGCTCACTGTGGTAGCCCGAATTATAACTTAGTTCAAAATGAGGAATTTTCTTTAAAAATCTTCTTCAGATCCAGCAGTCGGAATGTTTTGATATTTGGTATGCAGCATCCTTAGGGGGTGAGATTCAAGTTTGTTCAAGCCATGTCCCTAGGTCCATATTTGGACTCACTGTGGGAGCTCGAATTGTAACTTAGTTCAAAATGAGGACTTTTCTTTAAAAATCTTCTTCTTCAGCCATGTCCCTAGGTCCATATTTGGACTCACTGTGGGAGCTCGAATTGTAACTTAGTTCAAAATGAGGACTTTTCTTTAAAAATCTTCTTCTTCAGATCCAGCAGTCGGAATGTTTTGATATTTGGTGTGCAGCATCCTTAGGGGGGTGAGATTCAAGTTTGTTAAAGCCAAGTCCCTGGGTTCATATATGGGCTCCCTGTGGGAGCCTGAATTATAACTTAGTTCAATATGAGGAATATTCTTTAAAAATCTTTTTTTTTTTAGATCCACTGGTCAGAATCTTTGGATATTTGGTATAAGCTTTTCTTAGGAGGAGCAGATGCAACTTGTTGAAATCAATTCTCTGGGTTGATATAAATTTAGGCTACCATGTCAGGTGAGCGCCCTCAGGCCCTTGGGGCCTCTTGTTCTTCTACTGCTCTCGCCTCCGTTATGTCCAGTACGGTTCCTTTAGGGCAATGCCTTTTGCCCTCGCTTATGGTGCGTTCTTGTGGCCGTTCCTCCCACACCCGGGGAGGGGGGGGGGGAATACTGTTGTTTTGTGGCCTCCCAACACGACCACGTCTGGTGAGAGTTATACCCCCTCCGTGGGTGATGTGCAGTTTTTAACCGTGGTGGATACGGCAGGAGCTGTTGAGTTGTCTGGTGAAGAGATGCCTAGTTCCAGGACTATGGTCCCTCTCCAGTTGACATCTGAGGCTGTCACTAGGGTTGTGACTCCTCCTTTGGAGGCCGAGCTCGGTTGCTCTCTCCCCTTTTCCACCAGTTTCAACAGCTCCCGTCGTATCTGCTGCTACTGCTCTTCCGTCGGCATCATCATCAGTCACCGTTTCAGCCGGGCTCGGCTTATCCCTGCAGGAGTCTGCAGCGATGTCTGGTAGTGTGGATGTGGGGCATCGGCCTCAGCCTTCCCTAACTTCAACTTGGCAAAGTCGGAAGTGGCTGCCGACCGAACCCCCTGCTGTGGCCTCTCCGCCATTGAGCACAGGGGTCTGCAGAGATGTATGGTAGTGTAGACATGGGGTATCGGCCTCAGCCTTCCCTGACTTTAACTTGGCGAAGTCGTAAGGGGTTGCCAGTCGAACCCTCTACTGTGGTCTCTCAGCCGTCGAGCACCGCAGTTTTCTCATTGGATTCGGATGTTCATGGTTCATGGGGCCACCATGAGCTCCGTAGCGTTTCCATCCACACACTCTGGTCCCATGGCCAGTTTTGCTGGACCAACGCCTTTTGTGCAGCCTGGACCTTCTGTCCCTCAGATGTCCGTGGCGACTCTCCTGAGTTTCTGCTCTGTAGATCCTCGGGGTATGTCATACCCCTAGTCACATTTGCCTTCAAATGTTTCGGCTGCAGCCCGTCACCCCACGTCGGGTGTATTTGAAGATCGTGGCCCTTCACTGGTTAAAAGGGTCAGGAGTGAAGTCACTTTACCGGTTTGTTCCCATGTCAAACCGGCCAACACGGTCAGTGAGCTTAGGGAGGCCCTCTCCTTCCTCACTCAGGTTCTGTCCAAGAGCCTTTTTGCATTGCTATGAGTGGTTTCCAGGCGCCCCCCTGTGGAGCTGCCTCCCGAGATTGGAAACAGGCCGCTTTCTGATCCCCTTGGTGTGCCTACATCATGGGAGGTGTCGGCTGATTTGCCACTGATGAGCTTTGTGTCTTCCGACTCGGGGGATGAGTCCGACATACCTGATGTCAAGAGCCAACAGTCTTCTGACTTGGGGGGCAGCTCTTGACTTTGTGTTTGGGTTCCTTCCAGATCTCTAACCGTCAAACCAGCCGACAGTGTCAGCCTGGCCACGATCATCGGTTGTGCACCTACAGCCTGAGGAGCAACCTGCTTCTGGACTCCTTCGACCGTGCCTGTCGGTACAGGTGGTTGAAGCTTTTACAGCTTTGGACTCTAAGCTGAGTTCCAAGGCTATGAAGACGTTGTTCTTCACCAGGGTTGACCCTTTTTTTGCCTCCGGCACATTATCGTTCCTACGATTCCGCCAATCCGTCAGTCTGCCAGACTTTGATGGTCTTGGATCAGGACTCCAACTCCCAAACCAGCCATTTTTCGTATGGAGACTCTGGAGTCCGTATTGAGCTTATCAAGAGAGATGCTGGAATGCTTTCTCTCTTTGATCACGTTGTCTCTGCTTTGCTACTTATCTGCCCCCAGATAAGTTTTACAACGTACAGGCTTTTTTGTGTGTGCTGTCCAAGATGCTCATTCATCTTACTCACACTCATGCCTGTAACACGGCTAACTTGGAATTAGTTCGCAGGGATGCTGTGCTGGACACAAGCAGTTCCCTTCCTGAGGGGCAGCGCACTACTCTTCGATCTGCTTCTTTGGCGGGTAGATCAGCTGCTGCTTTGTCAGCTTGATCAGCCTTCTGTTGGAGGCAGGGGCCGTCCAAAGCCTAACAAGTGCCCTTCTGCTTCCTCTGCAAAGCCAAGGGCTGATCCTCCTGCCACTGCTTCTACTTACTCACAGGGTAAGCGTAGGTGTCGGCAGTAGTCACCTCAATTCGTCCCAGGTTGAGGCATCCAACTCAGTCGAGAGTGCCTCTTCCAACGTTACACATTGGGAACTTTTGATCACGGAGATAGGCAATCTCCTGTCAAAGGGGGCGATCAAGGTCATCAAGAACATTCATTCAGTGGGATTTTATTCCCTCCTGACCTTGGTGCCGAAGACGGATGGTCGACTCCGACCGGTTATCGATCTGAGTATCCTGAACCAGTCTATCATTGCTTCTAAGTTCAGCATGGAGTCTTTCAGGTCGGTTCACTGCTCCATTCACCAGGGAGTTTTCACTTCCAGCATCGACCTGCGAGACGCTTATTTTCACATTCCAATTCATCGGACATCATGAAAGTATCTCAGGTTCGCTTTTCTGGGGCGAGTTTTCCAGTTCAAGGCCATGCCCTTCGGCCTCAACCTGAATCCTTGGGCCTCCACCCGCTTGATGTCGCATGTGTTAGCCTTACATCGCACACAGTCCAGGTCTCTACTTCGGCATATCTTGACGATATCCTCCAGAGGCATTCCAATGCTGCCTTTCTGGAGTCGGATGTCGACACACTGTTGAGCCTGCTCACGTCACTAGGGTTCAGAATCAACGAGAAGTCGGACCTGGTCCCTTCTCCATCGTTTTGTCATCTAGGGATGGGCTTCAGTACTCAACTGAATACGGTAGCGGTTTCCCAGGCAAGGGCTGTGATTCTCTCAGCCTTTGCCCTGACTCTGTCCCAGTCCACGTCCGCAAAGCTCGGAGTGTCCCCCGGCTGTTCGGTCTCTGCGGTTCGGTGACGGATCTCATTCCTCTAGGTCGGCTGCATGTCAGACCTCTCCAACACTTTCTGCAACAGTCGTTGGAGGCCGAATGTCGATCCCCTGGATCTGGTGCTTCAGTTACTGGAGTCTCTTCCTCATCACCTTCTCCTCTGACGGATGTTCAGTGGATTATGCAGGGAGTTCCGTTGGACTTCCCCACGTCGGATTGTGTTCTGACAGCAGTCCCAGCAATCTCAGATGTGGTGTGACGTTGGATCCCCTAGGTCTTTCCCTTCACGGGTCATGGGACCAGGATCAAGCAGCTCTTCTCGTCACCAGATGGAGCTTCTTGCTCTTCTTCTGAGTTTCTGGCAGTGGATCCCCCACCTTTTGAATCGCCTTATTACATGGAGGCCCTCCCGTCTTCTTATTCGGGTAAGAATCCTTCCTCCCCGCTGATCACATAACTCCTACGTTGGCGGACTCAAAAGAATGATTCATTGGTGACTGCCTTGCGCACTGGTTAACGGAAGTTAAGGAATTGTACTAAGAGAAGAGCATCCCCTACTGGGTGTGCGCTGATGGCGCTCGACCCAGTTTTGGCTTATTTTTTCGTGGTGTTTTTGCACCACTTTTCTTTCCCAAATCTCTTGGGAAAGATCAAATAGAGAGTATATTTTCCGAGTTAGGGTCTTCCACTATAGTAAACAATTGTGGTAGGTATAATAAGAAAGGAAATTTACTATAAAATTTAAATTTCCAAAACATCATGGGACAGAGAATTGTTGTTTGGTTTGAAGCATCCTTAGGGCCAATAGAATTGATTGGTCAGAAAGAAATTGCAATTGGTTGTGACAAAGGGTATTTTGACGCTGTCGGTAATGGGAAAATGTTGAGTCAGCAGTTTTCAAAATTAAAAAAAAATTTCTTCAGCACCATCAGTCAGAACCTTTTGAAATTTGGTACACAACATCATTGGGATGATCAGATCATTCAAGTTTGTTCAAATAAAGTGGCTGGGTTCAGATTTGGCTGACATCCACAAGCCCAAATTTTAACTTCCATGAAATATGAGGAAAATTCTTTGAAAATTTTCTTCAGATTCTCCAGTTAAAAATTTTTTGGTATTTATTGTACAGCTTCCTTAGAGGGTCAGATTCAAATCTGATCAGATCAAGCCTCTGGTTTCATATTTGGGCTCCCTGTGGAAATCCAAATTTTTACTTTGTGCAATTGGAGGATATTCTTTGAAAATCTTCTTCAGATCCACCTGTCAGAATTTTTTTTATATTTGTTTCACAGCATTTTTAGCTCAACATGACAAAATCAAGCTGAGCTATTTCCATCACTTCTCGTCCGTCAACATACATTAGTTATGTGGTTATCACATAACCTCCCCGTGGGAACCCCGGGAAGTAAGCAGCCCTTGTTTACTGTGGTAAACCAGTTCCGCTTTACTAGTAAAATAGGACCCAGTCACCAATGCTTGGGGTGAAAGTCCTCTAAAATGGGCAACATGTTGATCAACGATTGACTAAACTTGACTTCATCTCCATGTTGTGTCACGATTAGCCATGGTGCATAAATATGTGACGTTAACCACCAACAAACAAACAAACAAACATATCACATAACCAACGTTATGTGGTTACGTTAGTACGTACGTACGTTAGTTCATACGTCCACAATTTCCTTTGGCACACCTCACAGGTCGCATTTATGATCAGATCGCTTTGAAACTTGGTATGCTTGTTTGGGGTGACCTCTAGATGGGAGCTATCGCTTTTCTTCAATTTCCGTCAAAAAATGTTGCCGTGGCCAACGTTCTTAGAACTTAGTTTAGTCAGACCTCAATATTTCCCTTTGGCACACCCTACAGGGCACATTAATGATTTGATTGCTTTGAAACCTGGCATGCTTGTTTGGGGTGACCTCTAGATGGGAGCTATCGATTTTCTTCCATTTCCGTCAAAAAATGTTGCCGCTGGCAATGACCTTTGAACTTAGTTTAGTCAGGCATCAATATATTCCTTTGGCACGCCGTATAGGGCACATTTTTGATCAGATCGGTTTGAAACTTGGTATGCTTGTTTGGGGTTACCTCTAGATGGGAGCTATCGATTTTCTTCAATATTTGCCAAGAAATGTTGCTGCTTGCAACGACTTTGATGAACTTAGTGCAGTTTTGCATCAAAATTTCCCCTTGGCACACCCTGCAGGGCACATTTATTATTGGATCACTTTGAAACTTGGTATGTTTGTTTGGGGTGACCTCTAAATGGGAGCTATCGATTTTCTTCTATTTCCGTAAAAAATGTTGCCGCTGGCAACGTTTTTAGAACTTAGTTTAGTCAAACCTCAATATTTCCCTTTGGCACACCCTACAGGGCACATTTATGATCGGATTGCTTTGACATCTGGCATGCTTGTTTGGAGTGACGTCTAGATGGGAGCTATCGATTTTATTCCATTTCCATCAAAAAATTTTGCCGCTGGCAACGACCTTTGAACTTGGTTTAGTCAGGCATCAATCTATATTTCTTTGGCATGCCCTACAGAGCACATTTATGATCAGATCGGTTTGAAACTTTGTATGCTTGTTTGGCATTACCTCTAGATGGGAGCTATCGATTTTCGATTTCTGTCGAAAAATGTTGCCACTGGCAGTGACCTTCGATGAACCCAGTCTTACAGTTTACTTTTAAAAATGCATTAAGTACTCTGACGTTGTGCATACACAATGCTGTTATGTTGAAATATCACCAAATAACATTGGTACCAATGATCTTCAATTTTGCCATTTCACTTATAACTTACCAAGTTCAAGTTTGTCAAGTTGAGCTACAGTTTCATTGACACTTTCATTATGAGGGTCAGATTCACGTTTGTTCAAATAAGTCCCCTTTGTGGATACTTGAACTCCCTATGGGAGGCCAAATTGTAACTGCAAAATGAGGAATATTCTTTAAAAATCTTCTTCTTCCAATCCACCAGTGAGATATTATGGTACATACAGCTTCTTTATGGGCGTCAGATTCAAGTTTGTCGAAAGTGAGTCTGAATTTTTACTTAGTGCAATGTGAGGAAACAGATCCATATTTTTTTGTATTTGGCAGATAGCATCCTTATGGGGTTCAGATTTAAGTTTGTTTAATTGTGTCCCTGGGTTCATCTCTGGGCTCCTTTATGGATCCCAAATTTCAACTTAGAGCAATATGGGGATAATTCTCTGTAAATTTTTTCTTCAGATTCTGATCCACCAGTCATAATCTTTTAATATTTGATATAAAACATTCTTAAGGATAGCAGATTCAATTTGGTTCAAATCAGGTCCCTGGGTTCATGTTTGGGCTCCTTAAGCCTAAGTTATTTTAATCTGTTCAACTTTATTTCTCTGTATTTTGTGGAAAATTGTAATGTTCAGTTCCTATGAAATATTTGTAATCATGCAATTTTCTTTTGAGAGGTCTGAGATGTTTGACAGTGCTTGTCCTGTTAAACCACACCCTCAACCCTAAAAAAAATGAAAGTAATTAATAAGCAATTAATTATTTAAAAAAAAAATAATCTTAGAATCCCTTTGTGAAGAATCAATGGGTCTTTGTCAGATGAGGTCTTCAGGTCACTTGAGATCACTTGTTTATTTTGAGATCACCTGTCTGAAAGTCAGGGTGGGCTATTGCCACAATATGCCATCTGTTAACTTTTGCGTTTCCATCTTTTTAGTTTTCAAATCCAACCAAGCATGACTCATCGTTTTATATGTACTTGATATCATAGACAAATAATTTCCCCTGCATCCCAGTGGGAATCCCAGGAGCTATAAAAATTCAGCACTTTTCTCTCACCCATATTGACGAAACTTCATAGGATAAATAATTATTTTGTAAGCTTCCTTAGACCCAGTAGAATTGAATGGTAAAAAAAATGCCATCAGTTGTCAAAACCATAACATGTGACCTCTCAAGTGTCAATGACACTGTAGCATAACTTGACTTTGTGTAGTGTTTGATGAAAAAGATAATAATCAATGTCTATGAGAGGATTATGAAATAAGACAAGATTTGTGATAATTGAGAATATGTTAAGTTCTGTACCCTACATGCCAATAGTTTTCAACAAGAATAATTTGAGGTATAGACTGTACTAAAGAAATGAGGCCTGGGTTGATGTGGCCCTCACAGTTCAGGTATGTCAACTAAAGTTACCAAGTTATAGTAAAATCATTCCAAAACAAGAGCGCACGTATCGCTGAAGCAATACAATGTCCCCTACTGGACTAATGAGCATTAATAATTATACAAATGTTATAACCTAGATGTGATCAGCATGAATTCCGTTGAAGCATTTCAAAAAAAAGTCCAGAAAACTGATATTTTGGCCCTTTTCCATATTTCCAAGGGCCATAAATCACTCAAGAATAATGCAATCAGCATGAACCTCAAACTTGATCTGTAAGTCATCGTTCTATAATAGGTTACCAAGAATGAAATCATTCGGATGAAGCATTTCCAAAAAAAGTCTGGAAAACTAAAGTATGACTGACAGACTGACTGACAGACTGACTGATGGACAGAGTGCAAATGAAAATTGATCTGTAAGTCATCGTTCTATAGTAGGTTACCAAAAATGAAATCATTCCGTTGAAGCGTTTCCAAAAAAAAGTTTCGGAAAACTAAAGTATGACCGACAGACTGACGGATGGATGGACAGAGTGTAAATGAAACTTGATCTGTAAGTCATCGTTCTATGGTAGGCTACCAAAAATGAAATCATTCCGTTGAAGCGTTTCCAGAAAAAGTCAGGAAAACTGATATTTTGGCACTTTTCCATATTTCCAAGGGCCATAACTCACACAAGAATAAGGCAATCAGCATGAAACTCAAACTTGATCTGTAAGTCATCATTCTATAGTAGGTTACCAAAAATGAAATCATTCCGTTGAAGCGTTTCCAAAAAAAAGTCCGGAAAACTGATATTTTGGCGCTTTTCCATATTTCCAAGGGCCATAACTCACACAAGAATAATGCAATCAGCATGAAACTCAAACTTGATCTGTTAGTCATCGTTCTATAGTAGTTTACCAAAAATGAAATCATTCTGTTGAAGCGTTTCCAAAAAAACTCCGGAAAACTGATATTTTGGTGCTTTTCCATATTTCCAAGGGCTGTAACTCACACAAGAATAATGCAATCAGCATGAAACTCAAACTTGATCTGTAAGTCATCGTTCTGTAGTAGTTTACCAAAAATGAAGTCATTCCGTTGAAGCGTTTCCAAAAAAACTCTGAAAAACTGATATTTTGTTGTGCTTTTTCCAATATTTCCAAGGGCCGTAACTCACAAGAATAATGCAATCAGCATGAAACTCAAACTTGATCTGTAAGTCATCGTTCTATAGTAGTTTACCAAAAATGAAATCATTCCATTGAAGCGTTTCCCAAAAAACTCCGGAAAACTAAACTGTGACTGACAGATTGACGGATGGACGGAGTGCAAACCTATAGTCCCCTCCGGCGATGCCGGTAGGGGACTAAAAAACTATCTGTAGAGTGTGGTAGAAGAATTGAGGCCTGGTGCCCGGGACAGTGCTGTGTGATAGATCTGAACCAAAATGGGAAATTCATCCGGACATTCATTCAGAAATCCATCTGGACATTACAACACCAAGTCACTTAACAAAGTTGCAACAAAATCACCTCATAAATGTGGCCTGTAGGCTGTGCCCAAGGTTTCAAGAGCAAAGGCTTGTGAGGCCCTCACTGTTGACCAATATAACCCATTTAGACCAAAATTCATGTAGGATGTTATCATCTAGTCATCAGACCAAATCATACCACCAAGTTCCAATGAAATTGCTTCAAGAAAACGATCTGTAGACGGTGGTAAATAAAGACTTTAGGATTCGAACCTGCACAGCTGTCACAGTTGACAGATCATGACCAAACTAGGATGTTCTCATCTGGACATCATATGAAAAGAAAGGATGTTCCATGTTTTTGAAAGGATTATTAAGTAAGACAAGAATTGTGACATTTTACAATACGTCAAGTTCTGTACCTTATAGTTAATGCATTCAACAAGAATAATAATATGTGTAGACTGTGATAAAGGAATTTAGACTCAAACTCGTGCCGCTCACATGGTTGACTAATCTGAACCAAAACAGGGCTACAGGATGAAATAACTAGATAACATGCCGAGTCATCCTACCAAGTTACAATGAAATCCCTTCATAAATACCTGTAGACAGTGCTGAAGGAATTTAGGTCACATTTCCAAGAGATGTTAACAGCTGATCGATCGTGACCAAAATAGGACAATCTTGTTTAGACATACCGAGTCATCCTACCAATTAACAATGAAATCACTTCATAAATATGAACTGCAGACTGTGCTAAACAAATCTAGGTCACGTGCCCATGCAGCCATCAGGCTTGACCAATGATGACTACCAAAATAGGACGTTCTCGTCTAAACATTATACCGAGTCATCTTACCAATTTTCAATGAAATCCCTTCATAAATGCAACCTGTAGACTGTGCTAATGGAATCTAGGTCACATAACCTTGTGGCCATCACGGTTCACCGAACTCGACCAAAATAGGACGTTCTCATCTAAACATTATACCGTGTCATCCTAACAAATTACAATGAAATCTCTTCATACATATGACCTGTACTCTGTGCTAAAGGTTTTCGGGTTTTGAACCTGCGCAGCTGTCACAGTTGACTGATCGCAACCAAAATGAAATGTTCTTATGTAGACATGACTTCGGACTTGCACATGAAATTTAGTGATGATCTGACAAGAACTACAGGGTGTGGCCTGGGCTAAAGAAAAGTTGAACAGACTCGCAGACTTCCACATGCATCATAATGGCAATAGCTTATCTTGACTGTCAAATTAAGCTAAATATAAAAATTAAATTGTTTATGTCTGATATTTTATCGAAGTTAATAAAATTGATAAATTTGTCCCTAAAATGCAACAAGAGGCCCCAGGGGGCCTGAGGGCGCTCACCTGACATGGTAGCCTAAATATCAACCCAGAGAATTGATTTCCACAAGTTGCATCTGCTCCTCCTAATAAAAGCTGAAACCAAATATCCAAATATTCTGACCAGTGGATCTAAAAAAAGATTTTTAAAGAATATTCCTCATATTGAACTAAGTTATAATTCGGGCTCCCACAGGGAGCCCATATATGAACCCAGGGACTTGGCTTTAACAAACCTGAAACTCACACCCCTAAGGATTCTGCACACCAATTATCAAAACATTCTGACTGCTGGATCTGAAGAAGAAGATTTTTTAAAGAAAATTCCTCATTTTGAACCAAGTTACAATTCGAGCTCCCACAATCAGCCCAAATATGGACCTAGGGACATGGCTTGAACAAACTTGAATCTTACCCCCCCTAAGGATGCTGCATAAAAAATATCAAAAGCATTCATCTGCTGGATCTGAAGATTTTTAAAGAAAATTCCTCATTTTGAACTAAGTTGTCATTCAGGCGCCCGTAGTGAGCCCAAATATGAACCCAGTGACTTGGCTTGAACAAACTTGAATCTCAGCCCCCTAAGGTTGCTCCATGCCAAATATCAAAACATTCCAACTGCTGAATCTGAAGAAGAAGATTTTTAAAGAAAAATATTCCTCATATTGACTAAGCCCAAATATGGACCCATGGACTTGGCTTTAACACACTTGAATCCCCCCTCCCCCCCCCCCCCCCCCCCCTCCAAGGATGCTACTCACCACATATCAAACCATTCCGACTGCTGGATCTGAAGAAGAAGATTTTTTAAGAAAATTCCTCATTTCGAACAAAGTTACAATTCAAGCTCCCACAGTGAGCCCAAATATGGACCTAGGGACATGGCTTGAACAAACTTGCATCTCACCCCCAAGGATGCTGCATACCAAATATCACAAGATTCTGCCTGCTGGATCTTGAGAAGAAGATTTTCAAAGAAATTTGCCTGAAATGCACTAAGTTCAAATTTGGGATCCTATACTGAGCCAAATATAAACCCAGGGGGCCGATTTGAACAAACTTGAATCAGATCCACCCCACAATGTTGCATACCAAATATCACAAGATTCTGCCTGCTGGATCTGGAGAAGATTTTTGAAGAAATTTGTCTGAAATGCACTAAGTTTGAATTTGGGCTTCTATAGTGAGCCCAAATATGAATCCAGGTGGCCGATTTGAACAAATTGGAATCAGATCCACCCCACAATGTTGCATACCAAATATCAAAAGATTCTGCCTGCAGGATCTGGAGAAGAAGATTTTTTAAGAAATTTGCCTGAAATGCGCTAAGTTCGAATTCGAGCTTCTATAGTGAGCCCAAATATGAATCTAGGGAGCCGATTTGAACAAAATAGAATCAGATCCACCCCACAATGTTGCATACCAAATATCAAAAGATTCTGCCCGCTGGATCTGAAGAAGAAGATTTTTTAAGAAATTTGCCTGAAAAGCACTAAGTTCAAATTTGGGCTCCTATACTGAGCCCAAATATAAACCCAGGGAGACGATTTGAACAAACTTGAATCAGATCCACCCCACAATGTTGCATACCAAATATCAAAAGATTCTGCCTGCTGGATCTGGTGAAGAAGATTTTCAAAGAAATTTGCCTGAAATGCAGTAAGTTCAAATTTGGGCTCCTATACTGAGCCCAAATATAAACCCAGGGGGCCGATTTGAACAAACTTGAATCAGATCCACCCCACAATGTTGCATACCAAATATCAAAAGATTCTGCCTGCTGGATCTGGTGAAGAAGATTTTCAAAGAAATTTGCCTGAAATGCAGTAAGTTCAAATTTGGGCTCCTATACTGAGCCCAAATATAAACCCAGGGGGCCGATTTGAACAACCTTGAATCAGATCCACCCCACAATGTTGCATACCAAATATCAAAAGATTCTGCCTGCTGGATCTGGAGAAGAAGATTTTTTAAGAAATTTGCCTGAAATGCACTAAGTTCAAAATCGGGCTCCTATACTGAGCCCAAATATGAACCCAGGGGGCCGTTTTGAACAAACTTGAATCAGATCCACCCTACAATGTTGCATACCAAATATCAAAAGATTCTGCCTGCTGGATCTGGAGAAGAAGATTTTTTAATGTTTTTCCCATTGCCTACAGTGTTAAAAAGTGCTGACTCAGCACTTTTTCAAAGTCCCAAAACTGTACCCTATGATAAAACCGATGGCAACTTTTTTTTACCAGTTCTTTCTGTTGGTCCTAAGGAAGCTTCACACCAAATAAAATTCTCGGTGCCGTGCAGTTTTGGAGATATGGGCGTTTTAATTTTTTTTCTATTTTTAGCTCCTGCGGTTCCCATGGGGCTACGGGAAAAAAAAAATCAGCATAAATTAGGTACTTATGACCCAATAAGCCCTCACATAAAATTTGGTTCAAATCAGCCTCTCGGTTTGGAAAATAGAAATTTTGGGCGGGGCAAAAAATTTTGCCCCTTCCATAACAACGCCAAGTATAGCCCCACAAACTTCTCTTGAACAAATCTGAGTCTACACCTCAAAAGTAAGCTGCACACCAAATATCAAGACTCTGCTACTGCTGGTTCATGAGAAGAAGATTTTTTAAGATTTCAGCACACTTTTTGGGTGTGGCCCTACCCATGGGTGAGGCAACTTGATTTGAACAAAATCAAATTGCGATGTCATAACAAACTATTATCTCAAATATCAATTAAATTGGTTCAGCGGTTTGGGAGGAGAAGACGCAAACACCATGTTCACGGACGACGGACGGTGAGTGATCACTATAGCTCTCCTGACTGAAAGTCAGGTGAGCTAACAAGGCTTTGCAATGCTAAAGCGTTGCCAAGCCTTTTTGCACTCAAGGGACGAAAAACACTACCTCCCATGTTATTCTGTCGATTATGAGGCCTAAAACAAAACAAGAATATGAACTTTTGATGGCAAAGATATAATTACAAAAATAAACCAGAGGCTCAAGTGAGCCTGAAATGCTCACTTGGCTCAAATTGTCAAAAGAGATGAGTATATCAGTAAGTGATCAACAGCAAGAGCAATTTTTATATGCCCGTTTTGAAAAGTATTATGGTATACCGCTGTCCGTCCGTCCACACGTCGTACAATAACTTGAAAATGCTTCGAGCAATTTCTGTGATTTTTTGGTGGAAAGTATATGTTGATGGAAGGAAGCTCCCTTTCGATTTGTCATTCCTGAGTTATGGGACTTTATTCAATCAAAATTTAGGCAATTTTCCACATGTCAGACAATAACTTGAAAATGCTTTGAGCAATTTTCATGATTTTTTGGTGGCAAGTATTTGTTGATGGAAGGAATCTCCCTTTCTATTTGTGTCGCTGTCCGATATGGCATTCCAGAGTTATGGGACTTTATTCGTCAAAATGTAAGCAATGTTCCACATGTCGAACAATAACTTGAAAATGCTTGGAGCAATTTTCATGATTTTTTGGTTGCAAGTATATGTTGATGGAAGGAATCTCCCTTTCGATTTGTGTTGCTGCCCGATTTATCTTCCAGAGTTATGGGACTTTATTCTTCAAATGTACAAGAATATAAAAATCGGCCGATGAAATCGTCAGATGTGTACCCATACACGTAACTAGTAGAAAGCTGTATGACAGAGGGCCACCACGGATGCCGACATTATGTACACCATATAAGGTATGGGTACATATAGAAATGGATTGGAGGAGTATCTAATTTGATGGATAAAGGGTTAATATCTCCGGATCAAATTATCAGATTTACATAAAAAACTATACAGCACAGCACATCAGTAACCTGAACACAATTATAAAGTAACTTGACAATCTAAGCAATATTTTTCAAGTTATCAAATGCCAAAGGGATTGGAGGATTTTCAATTTGAAGGATAAAGGGTTAATATTTCAGGATTAAAATAACAGATTTACACCAAAAACTATACAGCTCGATACATCAGTAACCTGAACATAAATATAAAGTAACTTGACAATCCAAGCAATATTTTTCAAGTTATCGAATGCCAAAGGGATTGGAGGAATTTTCAATTTGAAGGATAAAGGGTTAATATCTCAGGATTAAATTATCAGATTTACACCAAAAACTATACAGCTCGGCACATCAGTAACCTGAACACAAATATAAAGTAACTTGACAATCCAAGCAATATTTTTCAAGTTATCGAATACCAAAGGAATTGGAGGAATTTTCAATTTGAAGGATAAAGGGTTAATATCTCAGGATTAAATTATCAGATTTACACCAAAAACTATACAGCTTGGCACATCAGTAACCTGAACACAAATATAAAGTAACTTGACAATCCAAGCAATATTTTTCAAGTTATCGAATGCCAAAGGGATTGGAGGAATTTTCAATTTGATGGATAAAGTGTTAATATCTTGGGATCAAATCATCAGATTTACACCAAAAAATATACAGCTCAGCAAATCAGTAACCTGAACACAAATTTAAAGTAACTAGACAATCCAAGCAATATTTTTCAAGTTATCGAATGCCAAAGGGATTGGTGGATTTTCAATTTGAAGGATAAAGGGTTAATATCTCCGGATCAAATTATCCGATTTACACCAAAAACTATACAGCTTGGCACATCAGTAACCTGAACACAAATATAAAGTAACTTGACAATCCAAGCAATATTTTTCAAGTTATCGAATGCCAAAGGGATTGGAGAAATTTTCAATTTGAAGGATAAAGGGTTAATATCTCAGGATCAAAATAACAGATTTACACCGAAAACTATACCGCTCGGCACATCAGTAACCTGAACACAAATATAAAGTAACTTGACAATCCAAGTAATATTTTTCAAGTTATCGAATGCCAAATGGATTGGAGGAATTTTCAATTGAAGGATAAAGTGTTAATATCTCAGGATCAAATCATCAGATTTACACCAAAAAATATACAGCTCAGCAAATCAGTAACCTGAACACAATTATAAAGTAACTAGACAATCTAAGCAACATTTTTCAAGTTATCGAATGCCAAAGGGATTGGAGGAATTTTCAATTTGAAGGATAAAGGGTTAATATCTCAGGATCAAATTATCCGATTTACACCAAAAACTATACAGCTTGGCACATCAGTAACCTGAACACAAATATAAAGTAACTTGACAATCCAAGCAATATTTTTCAAGTTATCAAATGCCAAAGAAATGGATACGGACGGACGGACAAAGGGTGGACGAACGACGGATGGTCACCCCAGATGCCGGCATTATGTGTACCATACATAGTATGGGTACACATAAAAATAACCTCACAAGTCCACATGTATGGTCATATTGTGTGCTTCCCTCTTGTAATTAATAACGGGCATATCATGCGCTCATGGCGCAGCTGTTTATTTGATTTGCTTTGACACAACCAAAGGCAACTTTTTTGGCCATTCATTTCTGCTGGTACAAGGAAAGCTTCCTAGCAAGCTCTGTTCTGTGAAGTATTAACAAACAACCGAACAAAATTTTTGTTTTGTTTTAAACTCCTGTGGTTCATTCTAGCTCCACCCCCCCCCCCCCACCCCCCCAAAAAAAAAAACAAAAAAAAAACAAAAAAAAAAACAACAAGCGACTCGATTTGAACAAACTTGAATTTGAAACCCCTAAGAGATGTTACATACCAAATATGAAAGGATTCTCACTGGTGGACCTGAAGAAGAAGAATTTTCAAGAAATTTTCTCATATTGCACTAAGTTAAACTTTGGACATCAATAAAAGGCCCAAATATTAACCCAGGGACCTGATTTGAACAATCTTCATGTCTAACCCTCACAGATGTGTTGTACACCAAATATCAAAAGAATCTGACTGCTGGATCTGAAAGAGATGATTTTAAATGACAATTCCCCATATTGCACAAAGTAAATATTTGGGCTCCCTTGGGGAACCCAAATATTAACCCAGGAACTTGATTTGAACCTCACACCTCTAGATGTGGCACATACTAAATATGAAAGGATTCTCACTAGTGGATCTGAAAAAGGAGATTTTTTAAGAAATTTTCTTATATTGCACTAAGTTAAAATTTGGGCTCCAACGTTAACAAACAGCTCAAATATTCATCCAGGGATCCCATTTGAACAAACTTGAATATAACCCCCTAGAGATGCTGCACACCAAATCTTAAAAGAATCTGACTGGTGGATCTAAGAAGATTTTTAAAGATTATTCCCCATATTGCACCGAGTTAATATTCAGGCTCCCACAGAAAGCCCAAATATTAACCCAGGGACTCGATTTAAACAAATTCAAATCTTACACCTCTTGAGATGTCACATACCAAATATGAAAGGATTCTCACAAGTGGGTCAGAAAAAAGAAGATTTTTTAAGAAATTTTCTCATATTGCACTAAGTTAAAATTTGGGCTCCAATAAAGAGCCCAAATATTCATCCAGGAATCCCATTTGAACAAACTTCAAACTAACCTCCCAAAAGATGCTGCATACCAAATATCAAAAGAATCTGACTGGTGGATCTGAAGAAGAAGATTTTTAAAGAATATCCCCCATATTGCACCAAGTTAATAATCAAGATCCCATAGGAAGCCCAAATATTAACCCAGGGGCTCGATTTGAACAAATTCAAATCTTACACCTCTGGAGATGTCACACACCAAATATGAAAGGATTCTCGCTAGTGGGTCTGAAAAAGAAGATTTTTAAAGAAATATTCTCATATTGCACTAAGTTAAAAATACCCCCCCCCCCCCCCCCCCCCCCACCCACCAACCCAGAGATTCTGCATACCAAATATCAAAAGAATCTGACTGGTGGATCTGAAGAAGAAGATTTTTAAAGATTATTCCCCATATTGCACCAAGTTAACATTCGGGCTCCAACATTTCGGGAAACCAAAATATTAACCCAGGAACTCAATTTGAACAAACTTCAATCTGACCCCTGTAGAGATATTGTATACCAAGTATCAAAAGAATCTGACCGTATGATCTGAATAAGATTTTTAAAGCTTATTCCCCATAGTACCCTAAGTTAATTATTTGGGCTTCTGTGTTGAGCCCAAATATGAACCAAGGGGGCTCGATTTGAACACACTTGTATTTAACCATCCTTTGGATGCTGTATACCAAATATCAAAAGATTCTGATCAGCGGTTCTGAAGAAATTTTTTTTTTCTGATTTTTGCAAATATGCCGACTCAGCATTTTTTCAAATGCCCCCAGCCCCCACCCCCCCACTCCCACCCCCTCCCTACAGAACACACTGACACAACCGATGGCCTTTTTTTTTTTTAATCCATTCAACTGGTCAAAAGGATGCTTCATACCAAATAACAGTTCTCTGTTCTGTGTAGTTTGGGAAATATGGACATTCGATTTTTTTTCTATTTTTAGCCCCTAGGGTACCCACGGGGCAACGAAAAAAAAAAAAAAAATTTTGGGCATCAATCAAGTACAGTGGACCCACTTATGCTACATGCCAAATTTGGTTCAAATCGGCCCATCGGTTCTTCAAATATAAATTTTGGACAGAGCCCAAAATGGGCATGTGCCCACAGAGAGCCCAAATATTGATCTACCAACTTCCCTTGAACAAACTTTAATCTTCAACACCAAAGAGTGTTCCATACCATATATCAAGGCAATCTCTCTGGTGGTTCGTGAGAAGAAGATTTTTAGGCTTTGGCATCATTGACCAGAGCCCGAAGAAGGCAGCCGCTTCATTTGAACAAAATAGAAAGGGTATACTCCAGGGATGGTTTATGCAATATATGTTTGAATTTGGCTGAATGACTGTGAAGAAGAAGCCAAGTTTGCAAAAGTTAACGGATGCCAAGTGATGGCAATAGCTCACACCGACTTGCAGTCAGGTGAGCTAAAAACACCTGCCCACATGCAGTTTAAAAAAAAATGGCCTGAGTAACAGAAGATCCTCTTTGTGGGGCCTTATCGAGTACTGTAAAGCCTTTCTAGGGACAACTTTACAACTTTAGTAGCACCAACAACGATTGAATGTGAGAGAAATTTTCTAGTGGTTATTCTGAAACTTATTTCAGCTTGTGTTGTGCATGTACTCTAATGTTGTAATTCATCAAGTCTTTGAGCTTGGTGCAATATGGTCCTTGAAAATACTTCAACTCAACCTTGAAAGTCATTGAACTTGGTTTCTGAAATTGTGAGGTAACCACCAGTCCTGTCTTGATTTCTGGGTATTCACGATAACAAAATCAGAACTTGCTACAATATAGCCTTAGTTGTTGATGACATTAAGCACCAATAAATAACTAAGAGCTATTGCTGAAGGCAATTATACCCCCACTGCAGTGCTGAACCGATGAAGCATAAATGAATTAAAAACAAAGTAATGACCAAAAAATCTTGAACAGTTGACAAAATAAGGGCCATAACTCTGGTGAAAAATATCCAGACAACCATTTTTACACATGCAGGAATGGCTTGTTTCGGGGATCCCTTATTCCAAATTTGATTGAAATCCACCTATGATATTACTGCAGACATACAAATGGACGGAAGGAAGGTTGGATGGACTCATGTAATCAAGTATACCCCCATTCTCTTGAGTGTGGGGGGGTTATAATAAATAAACAAATCAAAGCAGAAAAGTAATAACAATTTATTGACTAGTAGTATATTATGCAGTGAATCATATCAGTTGATATAAAGAATTATGAAAGGAAATGGCTCAAAATAACAAGACAAGTTGTGAAACTGAATATAAAAGTACACAAGGCTCATCATCCATAGCCAGTTTTAAATTTTTTTTTTTTATCGAACCCATTAACCCCTTTCCAGGAGCCAGTTTTTCCAAGATTTAGTTGATGGAACTTTTAAGTTTGACCAAGAAGCTCATACAATGATGAAGCCAAGGTTTGGACAATTGTTTCATATACAGCGGAAAAATAACTTCATATCTACCAACTCTTAGAATATCAAAAAATACCTTTTAGTAGTTTGGGGTTATCCTATAAGGGAGTTCATAATAAGAATGGTCATTTAAGGGCTCTTTTGAAAAACAATGATAGGCAATTATGGGGTTTTCATGCATCATTAATTTTCAGAGTAATGAAATTTCTGTTAATAAAGAGTGTCTGTCGGTAAAGTGGACCCCTGTTAATTGAATAGCCACTTTGCCAGTGAAACTTATTCAATTAACAGGAGTATTCAATTAACAGGGATTTGGTCACTTTCCTGTATTCTAGAGATAAAGTGAGCATTTATTCTATTTTATCTTGTACCTGGCGCTCATGGAGCTCTGTCAAACAAGATATAATAGATTAAATGCCTGTATTGGATGTACTTAGGTCAAATAGATCTATAAACACAGGAAATTTGTCTATTTTCACTGATTGTCATGGTAATTTCTCAGTATTTGTTCTTCAATTAACAGAAGTTTTACTCTATAACCCATATGCATTTAACCCTTTACCCAATGTAATGGCGAAAACCAACTAGCACTATTCACAAAAAAACAACTAGCACTATTCACAAAAATTACCATTCAATTTTCATTATTTTTTCATTTTTTGTCTCAAAAACATGGCCTATGACCTCTCATTGGAACGGGCTTGTTGAGATCATTCCAATGATGGGTCAAAAGCTATGTTTTTGACACAAAAAATGTTTGCAAGTGTTGTCTGCTTTTCATGTCAGGTAAAGGGTTAACAGGTCAAATTTGTACTGAGGGTATGGTAAATGGTTTGGTATTTGGAAATTATATGCATTTAACAGAGGTATTCAATTTTGAGATAACCAGTTATTTGGGATCCACTGTTCTACAACAAAATGAAATCCAGTCTGCAAACTGGGTATTGCTACTCAACTGTAGCTTTACTTTGGTTTTAGAACACTCACACAGCATATAGTACTGTGTTCACAGAAGGTTTTCTTACTTGGTTGAATTGTGACACATTTACACTGGTAAACAGAGATTTCATGAATAAACTATTGCAAAATCAAGATTGAATTACGAAAAACAAACAAAAATAGTATAAGAGATGCAATGAATTCGAATTTCTTTTTTCAACTACCGGTAGTAAAATTCTACAGTGCTGTGGGCAGAAAGACAGACCAAGAACCTTGACAAGGCCATGATCCAGGCAAAATTCTGAAATCACTTTTATGTTTGTTTTAAGCTGAGTAAATTAGATTTCTCATATGTTGGCAATTTTCAAACAGACAGTTTCACATTATGGTATCAAATTCACATCCACATCCCCAGAAGAACCAAGGGAAGATGGGCAGAACTTAATTAGCATGGAAAACAGCTTTCTGTTTTACTGATATATTAGTACCAAATGATCCCTACCCTCGGTAGGTGTGGGGCCCCTCTAAAGTTGAGTTTGTTTCAATGAGGGAGTGTTGAACAATGTTTTTCAATCAAAATATGATAACTTCTAGTTATTCAAGAGACCAATTTACAAGTGTTGTCTGCTACTCTTGTTTGATAAAGGTAAAAACACCCATAACTGAATAATAAATCAAGTTCATGGCAATCAGATGCCACCAAACTCCACAAGATAATATCAGCAATATGGATTCAATACACAATTTGAATATAATTGGTCAAGTGCAAGACTTTATTCTAGAATGCTCCTTCTGAAAATGCTGATCTGTGTGATGAACTGCTGGAAAGAACTTTCAAAGCCCTTTCAATCATATGGGCAACTAGGTTTAACTGTGTACTACTGATGCTCTTTCTCACAAGATTTAATATTTACCGAGTCCAAGGTGTTTTAGTGGTCCATGTCAAATATTTAGGTGGAGGAATTGCGCAAGTGTCAATATTAGTTTCCCTACCACATGGTATTAACCCGTTACTTAACATATTGGCCTTATCTGCTCACAAAATGTACGAACTGAGCAGTAAAGAAAAAAAGTTTTAAAAAATTATCAATAAAATCATATCTGATACCAATGAGGGGTCCCTTGATGTGCTTTTCTTGAATTTTGAAAAATTAAAAAAAAAAAAAAAATTAAAATTACAAATTTTGATAACATGTATTTTGGTTTGAGGGTTAATTTTAACTCATTCACTTTCAGCATCTATGGTCATATTATCACTATAACATAGGTATGAAGTAGGGTTTAGCCAATGTTTATACCCATGCAGCCTATTTTAGAGGACTTCTACCCCAGGCACTGGTTACCCAGTTCTATTTTACCAGTGAAAGCAGAATTTGATTAGTGCAGTAAACAAGCACTGCTCCACTTTCCGATGTTGAGGCAGGTGATTAGCATGATAAAAAAAAAAGTTATCATCTGGAAACCAATTGTTTACAAAACTGCCTGCCATTCATCAAACTATAAGTCGAGTTTGACTTCGTCACAACTTGACTAAAAAAAAAAAAGTTAAAAACAACTCTTTTTCAGAGAGAATACTTTTTAATTGAGTCAGACCTCTTTGTATCATAAAGGATTTACAGAAAACATTTACAGGGTCCATTGAAATGAGTTAAATTTGGGCACATTTAACCAAATTTCTCACTGTAAATTGAATGAAATTTTTTACCAATGATTTCTTTAGATATATTTAGGTGAGTTTTTCATCAAATATAGTCCTGGCTGCTTCAAAGCAAAAATGCCTATATTTCATAAAAATATTTTTAAAATACTCAGCAGGTTAAGAGTTAACCGGATTGTTTAAATATTCAATAGTCTTAGGGCATCAAGAACAAAAGTAATCTTATGTTCTGGGAAAAACAGGGGCATTGTGAAGGTGACCGATTGAGGTAAGTGTAAACTTCATTTATCCTCAGTGTGGTGGGTTAAATCTAGACTGATAGATATTCCAACTACATCATCAAGGCATTCTTTCATTGAGGTTATGTCCTGATACTATAGTTGGAGTATTGGTCAGTTGAGAATAAAATTCCAAAACATTGAAATTTATTTGTAAAGATGCATGTTGTAGTTGTAAAGCAACCTATTTAATTAACACATACTGTTCACCACTCTGGACTCCATCTGTCCAAATCACGTGCCACAGATACCCATTTGAATGACTGACTGTGTGAGTATATCAAATCTGGTCTCAAAAGAAAGTGCATGAACACTAGCAAACCCCCAAAACAAATCTAAGATTAAAGAATTCCACAGCCACCCCACCCCACGCCAGTCAAAGTACCATTTACTTAACTCTTGCATGTTGCTGGCTCATGAGATGCAATAAAGTTATCATTAACCGATTTTCTTCCCTGATTGCAATTCGACAGTGTGGTGGATATAATTTGAGCCTTGTAAAAGAAGCACAAATATTCAATATCTTGAGGGCAACATGTAAGCTTTTTTTTTCTTCGTTTTTTGCCTTATGACTCCTCGTAATACACCTCATTTGTCCCTTGTAGCGTATGACCTTGTTGACTCATTTCAATGTGGGGTAATAAGCTATGTTTTTTAATCAAAAAATAAAAATCTATATATAATACGGGGTGTGTTGAATGTGTGTATGTATGTAATTGCAAATCCTCCAAGATGGTTTGCAAAGTGAGGCTGGAATTGTCCAAAATTAGAAAAATCTCGAATGTTATGTGAATTCAGAAAAATGAATGGCAGTATGCTTATGCACTCCAATTTTGAGGTGCTTGAGAAGAGAAGATTCATTCTGATGAAGGTGCATTTGACAGGACAAACTCGAATCTTAGGGCAAAAACAGAAATACATCTCTTCATACACAAAAAATAGTCACATATGTCTCTAGGCCCACACAATTCGGCTGGTATTTACAATAACTAAAATGTGTCACTTACTTTAAACATAGCAAACAACATAATGAACCCTCCTCTGATATGGATAAGGCCACTACGGTAGCTATTTATGTCAGGTACAGAATTAACAAAATGAATCAACTGCACTGGAATGTTGTAAACTGAATAGCCACTTTGCCATTGAAAATTATTCAGAAAACAAGAATATTTAATTTACAGGGTTTTGGTTACTGCTATATTACAGAGATAAACTGAGCGTTCATTCTATTATATTATATCTGGTATGACTGAGATATAAAAAATTAAATGCTTGTATTGGATGCACTATGGCCAAAAAGTTTCATAAACAAGTGAAATTTAGTGACTGTTACGGTAATTTCTTGACATATTACAGGATTTTGTATTCAATCAACTGGAGTTTGCTATATATCCTTTATGTAATTAGCAGATCAAATTTGTACTGACAATATGACAAATGGTTTATGATAAATATGGCCTGTAGGCCATGTCAAAGAATGTTGATGCACAAATGCAATAAATTCAAATATTGTTGCTAACAGCAACAGTTTTTAATGGAAATGAAAAGAAAATCAATAGCTCCTATCTTTGTCACCCTGCATAAGCATACAATGTTTCAAAACAACATAATGAATGTGCCCTCTGAGGCATGCCAAAGGAAGATATTTGATTAGTTTTGTATCAGACAAGATATCATCCCTTTGGTAATTTCACATGTCTTCAAACTTTGGTCTCAGGCTGATAAGTTACCTCGGGCTGATATCTACACTGTTTCGACTGTACTCTATAACTGACCTGTCACAAATGACAACCTGTTTTATGACGGTGACTCATAATTCTGGCAAAAAAATCTTCCAGGTCCTTTCAGTGACAAAACTCTCATGAAAAAACACATGTCTTGAGAGTTAGCTTGTACTTTGCGCCTAGAGCAGTCAACCCAAGAGAGGACATGATGGAGGTTAAACATTAATTAGAAATTGATGGTCAATTACAATATTCTTGAAGTGATTTTGAGTTGTGATAATTACTTGAATGAAACTCGTGACTAATCGACAAACTATCAACTTTGAACTCCAAATAATCGACTTGCAAAATCAACAGTTGCAACAGCTCTCATCTATAATGAAAAGAAGATTTTGTGTATAAAGTATGTACAAAACAATAAATTTCTAAATATTTTAACATTGTAATTAAGAGGCAAAACAAGTAACAATTATAAAATTATTTACAAAAATCATTAACGAAAGTACTAAAATGTGTGAATAAACTGACAAAATTCCATGGATAGATGCAATTATTGTACAATATTTGGCAACTTACAACTGTTCAAATCGCAACTGATTAATATTTCAACTACTTTGATGATGATGAAGTTTAAATATTTTATCAGATGAGACCTGAGCCATCACAGGTGGGACAAAACTGATTTACACCCATACCTTTCCCCATTCTATCATCTTTGCGTCGCCCTTTGTACATTGGTTTTTGAAGGTCATTAACCCTTTGAACACTAGTGATATCTTCCATGCCAGTTCAATGGCAGCAATTAGAAGAGTCCATATTCATTATTTGGGGTAGTCCAATCAATATTTTCAACGTGCAGCCTTGGGGCTGCACGTTGAAAATATTGCTTGGTCTACCCCACGTTTACTTAACAGCCATCCTATTTTATGATGTTATGACTTATGGTGCTCCTGGCTGGAAAAAGGGTTAATAACTATGTTTTAATGTTTATTGGAGTCTGCCTTACTCTACTGAAACACAATAAATCCAACATACCTTTTGCCTCTTTCTGAATGTGAAGCAAATCTTAACCTTTCAAACAAGAAGACCCTACAAATATGCATGAAAGAAAATTTGATGGTTGGTCAGCAAACATAAAGGATAACTGATCGTTAAAATGGGTCCATACTAATTTAATCTAACAGCCTTACAAGGAAGTTTAATTAAATTTTATCACAGAACCTTTGAACAAATACAAAATGGACTCATCAAATCACTATAAACAGTACTGAAAACAGCAATCCCATTCAGGAAGTCCATGTTGAAAGGGTTAAGCATGTTGAAAGAGTTCATAAAAACCTCTATACCATGACTGCTGCATGAGTTTGACATCATACGATACAATACAGTGACAGTCTTGTTTTGCAGTTATGCCAGTGTTTACATCTGATTATATATAAACATTCAACTTAAGTTTACATTTTTGGTGAATAATCTTTCCTATCGATGGATAAAATTTTCTCAGGATATTTCATCTGGGAGGATAATATTTCCAGGGGATAAGATCTACTCTTGCAATAACTCATGTAGAGTATGGAAGGACAGGAATCAATGTCCCTTGTTGGAGTTTTCCAGAGTTTCACTGGCACTTAAGCACCCATGAAATGCAGGAAAAATGCCAACTCAGGTCATTGATTCCTGTCCTCTGTACTCCCCCCTCATGTCCTGTCTTATTACACATTGAATGTGATACAAGTTTTAATTGTTTGACATGAGATGAAATATTAACAATTTTTTTCTACTTCTGAACTCTCGATGTCGTGAGAAGCAACTATTTTGAGTCCTGTTGTTGAACAGACACGAAACTGTCCATCCAATACTCAGGTGACTGCACAAGGATGCAAGTAACATAGATGATGCAGGTTGGGATCAGACCTGATAACCTCTGGATATGACTGTCAGTGAGATTTTAGTTTTAGATTTGTGTGTGCAGCCAGCACATCAACAATTTACATTTCATGCTTCCCATCCCAACCCTTACTCATCTCTCTGTGAACTAAAAAATGTGATAGTGGTACTGAAAAACTATTTTGAAAAATGTCAAAGTGGGAGATAATAGGATGTTACTGTGAGCGTGGGAGACTGGGCATCAAATCGGGAGTCTCATGGCCAAATTGGGAGACTTAACAGGTCTGGTTGGGATCAAGCATATGACCACTTGATTTGAAGACCAGAGTGCAACTTATGAGCCATTGCATTTCCATATATGGATTTACTTTGCTAAAATTTAGTTGCAGGCACTCACCAATGAATGGCAACAATCAATTACTGATGAAAACAGTTTGGTTACCAAGAATAATCCTGAATTTTACCACATCATTAATCAAATGGGTGTTACAATGGATTCTAGAAGCTGAATTACATGATAGGTGGAAAACCTTCGTTACTGTCAAGCTCATGCAAAACATGCACCCAAGTCACATTTCTGCATTGAACCTTCTGCACACTGATATGTCAAAATACCAAAATTTCAAGCAGCAGTTTTTCCAATAATGCAACAAAGAATGTAACCAATTCAATCTTGTTCCATAGTGCGGGATGAAAACTGACGAAAGCCACTTTATTGGCCCAATGCTCTGTACATTTGATTCATGTTTTCTCAGCAGTAGAAAAGAATATGTTCATATAAAACTGATCTGTTACACTTTATTGGAGAGTGAGAACAGGCACTCTCGAATAAAGTGTAACAAAACAATTCTTTATGAAAACTGGTAGAGTTCAAGAAGCCATTATCATGGCTCTATTGAAAAGTGCTAAAAGCCACTATAGTGACTTTACACTGTATGCATTAGTTTGATGTTTTCTCACCACTCGAACAAAAATGTTTATATAAAATTGTTTTGTTACAGTTTATTGGGCAGCACCAACAGGCACTCTCCAATAAATTGTCACAAATCAATTACTTATGAATAAAATCTTGCTAAACTAAGCCTCCCCCCCCCCCCCCCCCCCACGCCATGGTAGCATTAAAATCTTTAAATCAGTCCCTGAATAACCACTTTCTCTGTTTTTACTAAGTAAGTCATGTCATTTACGTCTTGACAGAATTTCCACCCAAATAAATACCAACAATAATCATGTGACCTCACTTTGGTGAGATTACGCATTAGTTGTTGCAATTTATTTTGATGGAAATTCTGTTAAGATGTGAACAGCATGCCACTCTGGCCATACATGGATGCAATGCACAACCTTTAAGTCTAGTTTGTTTTGAAAGATAGTCATATCTGCCAGGCAAAACATACAGGATTAGGAAGTTAATTTACGATGTGTTGTTTTTATCGTAACCTGTACTGCATTTGTGTATTTTTTAATTGACATAACTCCAACATAATCAACATGATAGTTTGTATGTTATTTCCAGGCCTGGTACTGGTACACATTTTGACAAAAAGAGCCAATCAATCACTTAAAACACATTTACAAACCCTTTTGTGACCTTTTTCAGAGAGAGTCTGATTTTTTAGCACTTTTAAGGGCCTGGAATTTCAAAACACCCGCACTGCGAAGCATTTTCAAGAACCCATACAGATGTTATTAAGACGACTTGTAACAATGAATTGCAAGTTCATTTTAAATTAACCTTGACACAATCATGTGGAAATATCAAAGTTCCAAGCTGCAAAGTTTCCCATAATGCAACCACAAATTCAACTAATTCAGCCTTGTTTGAAAGAGCTCACCGAGTTGCACCATGGGAAAAATTCTGAAGCTTAAAATGTTATTTATTTTAACTCTTTACCAAATGTAACAGCCAAAACTGGCCAACGCTATTTACCAAAAATCACCATTCAATTTTCATTATTTTTTGTCTCAAAAACATAACTTATGACCCCTCATTGGAACAAGCTTGATGAGCTCGTTCCAATGAGGGGTCATAAGCTATGTTTTTGAGACAAAAACTAAAACTATTTTGTTATTCAAGAATTTTGTTTGTAGGTGCCGTCTGCTTTTCATGTTAGGTAAAGGGTTAATATCAATGTGCAGAGGGTTAAATCATCCCAATAACAAAATAAAGACTGGTTCATCTAGTCTGTTTAAGTGGATATAGTCCATTCTCAAAAATCAGCAAATGAAACGAGTTAACAACTCTGATATGCTTTTGTTAGATGAAGGGTTGAGTATCTTAAAAAATGAAAATAATAAAAAGTACTGTGATATGTAACAAAGGGCAAAATGGTGTACTGACTTACTTCAGCATGGAACCAATTAGGCCACACAAAGTAGAACTTCTGTTTCTCAGGGCATTCTTCTTTTTTTTATAAAAACATGCAGGCAGTTGTTATCTGTTTTTATTATATATTTTTTCTCAGAGGCTGATATACCACGTTCACAAAATAGCCTCATAATGTACAGAATGGGATGTGAAAATAGCCAAATATTAAGTGTCATAACGATGTTTTAAAACTTAACCCTCTGCACAGTGATGTCAAAATATAAAACATTTCAAGCAGTACATTTCCCGCAAAATGCAAATAGAAATTTAACCAATTCTGTTTTGTTTTACAAAGAGCTCAATGAGCTCTGTCAAAGAGGACTGATTTGGTTAAATTCCTAGTTGCATTATGGGAAAATTTTTGAGGTAGAAATTTGGATAATTCAACATCAGTCTGCAGAGAGTTAAAATGGAGTAAATATTACTTTTGTTATCTGTGATTTATAATAGGTCGTTGCACAGCGCTATCCATTTACCTGAATAGGTGTTTTGGTAGCAGTATTCCCATAACTGGCAGATATAATTTTCCAGAATAATCTTCATCGTTTGAATTCTGACATAAGTCAAGATTTGCACTTAGAATACAATGAATAATAATTATAAATGAACATATGATTTTTTTCACTGTGCAGTGAAACCCTGTTAATTGAATTGCCACTTTTGCTTCATGTTCTCTGTTATTTATTTATTTATTTATTTATTTATTTATTTATTTATTTATTGGGATTTAACAACACTTTTGAGAGCCAGGGCACCTTGTGTTGGACAGGTGTACGAATGGAGTTAGCCAGAGTACCCGGAGAGAACCACCGAGAAATGGTGAGCAACTGTCAGGCTCCCACACAAGCAGGGTTAGCATAGGTTGAAGACAAGCATACCATCGACATACAGTACATCTTTGTACACAACATCACTGTGCCCCCAAGTGGGCAATGGGGTGAAGTGTCTTTTGCCGAAGGACACAACACAGTCGCTGCAGGTGGGATTCGAACCGAGGACTTTTTGGCTTGCAGCCTGCACCTCTACCTACTGAGCCACCATGCCTCCCCCCCCCCCCCCCCCCCCCCCATATTCTCTGTTGAACAAGATATTCTTTATATTAGTGCTGGCAGCTCAGTATATGGGAAAACTATAACAGGAAAGCCAAACAGCAGCGAGTCCACCTTTGCCAAAGTTCAATTAAGAACATTAGGCTAACCATGAGCTTTCTACAGGATTTCTGAACCCTCATGCTGTCTCATACTTTCCTTGCATCAAAAACATAGCTTACGCCCCATAAGCCACAGACAAAAAATGAAAAAATAATGAAAATTGAATGGTCATTTTTGTGAATAGTTTTGGCCATTACGTTAGTTAAAGGGTTAAGAGGGATTTTTCACTGTTCATCAAGATGTAACAAAATATTAAGTTTATTACCAAAACATATATGTAGCAAAATTAACAAATTCTTAAATCTGAGAATTTTTCCACAGGCAAATGTAACCTTCAATTAATATGGCTTCTACTGTAACAGGAAAGCAAAAAACATGTGTTGCCCCAAAAAGTAGGAAAATGATACATCTGGAAACTTGCTATACAAAGAGATTTTGAAAAATTACCCTGTATAAAAAAAAATAATTATTAAAAAGAATCTATCAATACATCATAGTATAAAAAGATAATTCTAATAATAAAGTAATAATGAGTAAAAGTAAAATAAAATATTGAAAAAAATGAGTATAATTATGTATCTTAACCTTCTTCAAAGTGACTTCTTCAAATTGGTCAAAATCAATGCATTGCCTGGAAATAACCTTGGAAAAAAATCTCTATATACAAATCGTCAAACAATTTTTACCCCTTCCATCCACTGTTTTCCCCTTCCATCCACAGCTTATAAACCCCAAGCCCTGAGCTTAACCCCTGAAGTCTCAGATGAGTTTATGTTAATAATTACGATATACAGCAGCAGATGACTTAACAGTGTTTCAACATTATTGCTAGCTACCTGTACAGGCAGCCAGCAATAATGTAAAAACACTGTCAAGATAAATGCATCCTACTGGTAAATTCTGAAGGAAGAATACACTTAGAACAACTTTTTTAAGAGACATACAAAAGGGGCTGTTTGTGACTGTATGGAGACTGAATGGTTAATTGCCACTTCTTTATTTTCCTTTCTGCAAAATCTATGAGACTGAACTTTTTAAATTAAATCAGCATCCATCCCACTATATACATGTGCACAGCTGCAGATGACTTAATAGTGTCAAGATAAATGCATCTTACCAGAAGAGTTCTCAAGGAAGAATGATCATTGGACAACTTTTTCAGAGCAATATAAAAGGGGCAGTTTGTGGCTGTATGGGGGCGTAAGGGTTAATGAGCCATAAGCTGTGTCATGGAGAAAAACTTATTATTTTTAAAAGTGCTGCATTTTCCATTAAAAATTGGTGGATAAAGGGATTAAGTAGCAATGCAAAACATATATATAAAAAAACAACAAACAACAAATGACTAGAATTGGTTTGATATCACTTTTAGCATTCGGGACTATTGAATAAGAAAGGAGATCTAATGATTAAACCATTACCTGACATGACTATCAGACAATTAGAGCTGAAATGGTTAACCGATTAATCGATTAACCATAGATCAATGTCTTCAGCGATCAAAAATGTAACTGATCGATTAACCATTACTTCTGAACTACTGTATTATGTGTCTTAACAAAGTAACAAACTTGCTTCAAAACAGGCAGATATTGTCACACTGACTCACATCAATTATATGAGACAGATTAACCCTTTACCTAACATGAAAAGCAGACGACACATGCAAAAAAATACTCGAATAACTCATTTTTTTCATTTTTTGTCTCAAAAACATAGGTTATGACCCCTCATTGGAACGAGCACAACGAGCTCGTTCCAATGAGGGCTCATAACCTATGTTTTTGAGACAAAAAATGAAAAAAATAATGAAAATTAATTGGCAATTTTTGAGAATAGCGCTGGCCGATTTTGGCAGTTACATTGGGTAAAGGGTTAAAGCATGCAAGTTACAAGCTGACATTCTTGTTCACTTGCATGATCATTATACTGTATCAGTAGCTGGAAATGGTCATTCTTACTCCTTTACCCCATTTGGGTAGCAGACGATACTTGCAAAATAAATACTTGAATTACTAAAAAAATTATAATTTTTGTCTCAAAAACATAGCTTATCAAAACATCACATTCTAACCTATATCAATTTGGAAACTGCGGTGACAGCTGATAAATCAAATGTCAATTGGAAAATGTTTTTGTTCAAATCTACCAAAATTAACATAATTAAATTTATTCTATAAATGGGGAGTGATTTTATAACACTCATGTTCGGACTTTAAAGTGAACATCTCTCAGATAATGGCAGCTAATTTCTTAAAAATACGAATAAATAACCGATTTGGACACAATTTTCATTTATATTTTTCTGTTTATGTATTTATCTGTCACAGGTGTTTGTCAATCACATCTGAGTTCTGTTTTTATTTCAAGACGATGTCAGAACAGTCAAATTCTACAAGTAAGACCAAATTTTTAAATTAATGGATTTTATGTCATAGAGGCATGTAAAAAACATAAAACACCATGATGTGCAAATACTGTCATCAATACAGCACTAATGCCATCAAATATGGCACTAATGCCATCATGGAAGAACAGAACTCGAGGCTGCGCCTCTAGTTCTATCCTTCCACACATGCACTCATGATGTATTGACAAACAAACAAACAAACACATTCACATATCATGACATTCTATGTATTTACAACTGCACATTGGAATGAGCATAATTCCAATAATGTCTCATGAGCTACATTTTGGAGGCTAAAATTGAAAAAAGAATAAAATTAAAATGAATAATTTTGTGAATAATACTGGCCAGAAGTGACCATTACATTCTGTGAAAGCATTTTAAGATTTGCTGATTTTAGACCTTTAAAAGGGCTTCTGTCCAACTTGAATATGGAATTGAACAGTTGTCCCTTGAGTGGGACAAGGCATGCTCTGCAATGCTAAAAGCCTTTTGGCACTCTCCATTAAACTGCTAAAAACAATTTTATATTAAAGTTGTTATCTTCTGAGCAAACAAGGTAATGCATTCAGAGTTAAGATACGAAAGTGGCTTTCAACACTTTTCAATAAAGCCATGATAGTGTTTTTTGGCACTGGGCTAGTTAAAAGTATGAGTCAGCGAATTTATTATCTTGAAGTTAGATTCTTGAATAAAAGATGTACTAAATCCATTATATACCTCTCCCTCAGGAACTGTTCTCCATTAGTGATGTCTGTGTAGGTACAATGCCTGAGCCAGTGGCTAGGACACTTTATATAACAATCAGCCAAAATGTTTTCAAACAAGTAAAAATATCAAGACTAAAAATAAATCTGTTTTTATGTTAGCAACACTTCACACACATGCAAGCCAAGGAAGGGAGATTTTTTTTAAGCTGTACTTGGATGCAAAAGCAATCAAATGCTTCAATTTGGACACAATTTGAAATCACTGTTTTTGGTACATGTAATATGAATTAAGTCAATAAAGCTAATGGTACATGTAATATGAATTAAGTCAATAAAGCTAACTGATTAACTATGCAAAACATCATCAGCACTCAGAAATCAATCATTTTATGCTCAACTGAAACAGAAATCCTGTTGACAATGACACTGTTTTTGATCCACATTATTGTATTTCCTCTAATGGTCAAATCACTCATAACATCAGTGTTGTAATTTTGGTTTGTGCACAAAAAATAGTGTTTTGTTTAAATGACAGTTTGGTCACTTTTTAGAGGTGAAATTGCAACAAAAACTGGTTATTACCATCCTGGGGGGTTATGAGATGATGTACTGAGGTCCCGACCTTGCCACTGTGCTACTTTTTTGACCTGTCCTTCAGACTCATTCATATACACATCGAGATGAAGTCAATACACCACCTCCACCCCACATAATGATAATAACCTATATATATCTTAAAGACAACATTACAAGACGACACTTCCTGGGGGAGAAATAGAATTATAGTGATGGGTTGTGCATAATATACCCCTGTTTACAGGAGAGAAGAAGTTGAATGTTAAACTATGTAAAAGGAAATCTTGAACAGGCAGACATGCATAATCATTTTGTTTCTATTATCTGGTTCAATGGTGAAAGTAGAAGCCCATATTTAAGATGTGCTGATGCCATATACTGAAAAGTGCTGATGCCACAATTAACCCTTTACCCTCTACCCAAGGCATATGATATCAAAATTTGTTATTTCATTTTTTTTTCTAAATTTTTCATGAAATTTCAGCAAGCCCATATCATGTAATCCCTTTATTTATTTATTTATTTATTTATTTATTTATTTATTTATTTATTTATATTATTTATTGATTTATTGATTTATTTATATTATTTATTGATTTATTTATGTTTAAGTCACATATTTCTGCACAATGGCTATTTGTGACCGCAACATGGATAAAAAGTCAAGCCCCGCCCATCATTAATACACATGTTGCCCGTTTTAAAGGACTGACACACCAGGTATTGGTTACCAGGTTCTATTTTACAAGTAAAATAAATCTTGTTTACCAGGGCAAACAAGCACAGTTTCACTTAACAGGTTTAACATAAAGAGCCTGTTTGTTAGGTAAAGGGTTAAAAGGCTTCTTATCCATGGATGCACTTCATACATTTTCTTTAAAGTAAAAATTGTTTGTTCATATGGATTGTACCTATAGGCTCTCGAAACTGAATTGTAACAAGGCAAACCCATATGAACTTACTCTAACAACCAAAATTAACCTTTTTCACAATGATGTAAGTATTTAAAAATTTCAAGGTACAAATTGTTCCTATAATGCAATTAGAAATTCAATCTTGTTTGACAGAGCTCATTTGATAAAGCACATTGTGCTCTATCAAAAGAAGACTGAATTGGTTAAATTTCCAGTTGCATCATGAGGAAAAAATTGCTACTTGAGATTTTGGTATTTTGACATCAGAGTGCTGAGGGTTAACCTAGCACTCTACCAGTTCAGGATAATAATCTTGTATTTTTTTCAACCCAATTTGTGTTTCTTCTATCATGTTTGGTGGAAAGTATTTAATAAAAAGTGACATACATCTATTTTTACCATAGGATAACAATACAATATATTCACTACATTTGAGAAATTGTAATGGAATGTACCTCAAAACTAAGCCTGGAAAAAAGCAACCTGTCATTTGCAGAATGAGGTCCCCAGAGTGCGAATTTGCTGATGCTATCCGATACAGTGGACTAGAATCTTCAAATTCATCCTCTGGGTACCTCTTTCTGTTTCGGCCTCAGATCTTTATTCAGATTGAGGTTCACAGTGCATAAATTTAGTAATGCTACCCTACTGTGCAGGGTAGCATCACCAAATTCACCCTATGGGGACCTCCTTCTGTAGATGAAAGTTTGCTTATTTCCAGGCTTGCTCAAAACATAATCAGCAGCTATTTTAATTACATTGTATTCACTCTGAGTGGTACATTAAATACATAAAAGAGACTATTTTATAGATAAACATTAACAAACTTCTCCGATATTCGAAAGTACTGTTCCAGCCATATGTGAAAACAATTGTCTGCAAATTGATTGTAAAATTATGTTGAAACTGTTAAAATAAAAGATTACATGCTTTCCCATATAACCCTTTAGCCAAAACAGGCTCGGAATTATAAACAAAAATTGTCATTTAAAATTTTAGTTTTAATTCTTAAAGGGTTATTCCGATTAAGTCATTTTTTACTGTAACAGGTGCCCCAATGTGCAGTCTATATGAACTTGCAAGTTACATTCAAGGTACCATGGCCATTATATTTAGGAAAGTCTTGGCTGCCTTTTTAGGCAGACCAGACATGCCTAAAATCAACTTCAAAGTAAGAGGATGTGACCCATCAACTTGCATCAACAATGTGTAAAAAAATCTTAGACCAACAAAGGTTAAAAATGTTTGCTTCCAAAACATAGGTTATGAACCCTTACAGGAGCATGCTTCTTGATCTTGTTCCAATTAAGGATCATAAGCCATGTTCTAGAAACCAAGAATGAGGAAAATATTCAATTGCTTAGAAAAAATCATTGTTATTACAGCTGTGTTAGGTGAAGGTTTAATATAAAAAAAAACAGTTAACATATCAGTGAGAGTAGTATCAGTGGGAGTAGATTTGTATATTCACTGGCAAGCCAGAAAATAGGCAGACTGTTATCTGCAAAATGAGGTCCCTCAAGGGTGAATTTAGTGATGCTACCTGCACAGCAGGGTAGCATCACTAAATTTACCCTCTGTGAACCTCAACCTGAATCAGGGTCTCAAAACTAAACAGAAATAGGTACCCAGAAGACAAATTGGCCCACTGTATGGGATAGTATCATCAAATTCACCCTTGGGGACCTCATTCTGCAAATGTTGGACAGCTTATTTTCAGGCATGTTCACAGGTGTAAGAATGAAGGATATAAATCTTCAATGATACTATTTTAGCTTACAATAATTGCGAATAGTCAAGGCAGTCAGCAAGATGTTTTCAAGCTACAAGTTCAAGCTCACACTTTTCTCCTATAAACTCTTGCATCAGGCAAACGTTAAATGCATACAACAAAAACCCCTCCAAATCTTCATTTTTTGTGTATCAATTCACCATCCTCGCTCATAAATAAATTTTGATATCTATTTATTATATAATCTGTAGTAGAACATAAATGTTCCTGTAACATATATTTGGTATTATTTATATGACTATCATGAATATCCAGTCAAATCAATTCTTGCTCACCAAAACATGAGAGTCTCAACTTTTCCAAATCTGCATAATGCCTGTTTCAGATGAGCCTCTTGTAACATCAATGACAGCACTGATGTCCAGAGCTTTTCAAAGTGACAATTTTACAATTGCAAAATTAGAGCTTGAGTGCCTTGGTGCTGAATACTCTGGACAAACAGTAACTGGTACTGGCCAATAACAGTGTTGTCAGAAAAATTTAGTTCTCTTGATGATATTTTATGTCAATAAATTCTGCTAATTGGGTAGCCATGATTTTGCTTTCATTAAGTTGTCTGCATCAGTTTGTGTTTTCCTACTCACACCATCAGCCGTTCTTCATTTGTTATGAGAAACTGCCAACATAGGATACTGAAGTCCATATGGAACACTAAAACAGCCTGACTTTCAATTACAGAACATTTTCTCAGTGGCAGGCAGGCAGATAGGTTGATGATGCAGTCACATTTCTATCAATAAATAATGTTTGAATTACACATGATCAATAAAGGTTTGAATTTTCTGACAAGATTTTAATATTATGACTCAATGACATTATGAGTTCTCAATGACAAAATGGTCTGACATCTGTGAATTTTTCAGCTATTGGTAATTTGAAATAAAAATTAATGAAGCCATTTTGGAAGGCATTAAATGGAATGAAAGTGTCAATGACACTGTAGCTTAACTTGTGTATTGTGTTTGATGAAAAGGATAATGTTCAATGTTTATGAAAGGATTATGAAATAAGACAAGAATTGTGATAATTGGGAATATGTTCATTTCTGTTCCCTGTATGCTATGTTTTTGATAAAAATAATATGAGGTGTACACTGTACTAAAGAGCTGAGGGGTGGGTTAATATGACCTCACAGTTAATGTATGTGGCCCTCACAGTTAAGGTATATCAACGAAAGTTACCAAGTTACAGTGAAATTATTCCAAAACGAGTCATCCTATCAAGTTACATTGAAATCCCATCATAAATATGGCCTGTAGACTGTGCTAAAGGTTTTCGGGCTTCGGGCCCCTGTAGCCATCCGTTTCCCAATTGCGTCCAAAGGGGACGTTGACGTTCTCATCTAGGCATTATATGAAGTCAACCTTCCAAGTTACAATGAAATCCCTTCATAAATATGACCTGTAGACTGTGCTAAAGGTTTTTGGGCTCGGGCAGCCATCATGGTTGAATGATCGCAACCAAAAGGGGACATTCTCATCTGGGCATCATCTGGAGTGATCCTACGAAGTTACAATGAAATCCCTTCATAAATATCACCTGTAGACTGTGCTAAAGGTTTTCAGGCTTCAGGCCCCTGTAACCGTCACAGTTGCCTAATGGTGTCCAAAAGGGGTTGTTCTCATCTAGACATTATATGAAGTCAACCTACCAAGTTACAATGAAATCCCTTCATAAATATGAACTGAAGACTGTGCTAAAGGTTTTTGGGCTTTGGGCCCGGGCAGCCATCATGGTTGAATGATCGCAACCAAAAGGGGACATTCTCATCTGGGCATCATCTGGAGTAATCCTATGAAGTTACAATGAAATCCCTTCATAAATATGACCTGTAGACTCTGCTCAAGATTTTCGGGCTTCGGGCACCTGTAGCCATCAGAGTTGACCAATCATGACCAAATGGGGATGTCATCATCTAAGCATTATATGGAGTCAACCTAACCAGTTACAATGAAATCCTTCCATAAATACGACCTATAGACTATGCTAAAGGTTTTTGCGCTTGGGCAGCCAGCAAGGCTGAATGATCGCGACCAAAAGGGGACGTTCTCATCTAGACATTATTTGAAGTCAAACCTACCAAGTTACAATGAAATCCCTTCATAAATATGGCCTGTGTACTGTGCTAAATGTATTCGGGCTCAGGCAGCCATAATGGTTGAATGATTGCAACCAAAAGGGGACATTCTCATCTAGGCATCATCTGGAGTGATTCTACGAAGTTACAATGAAATCCCTTCATAAATATGACCTGTAGACTGTGCTCAAGATTTTCGGGCTTTGGGCACCTGTAGCCATCACAGGTGACCAATCATGACCAAAAGGGGATGTCATCATCTAGGCATTATATGGAGTCAACCTAACAAGTTACAATGAAATCCTTCCATAAATACGACCTATAGACTATGCTAAAGGTCTTTGGGCTCGGGCAGCCATAAAGGCTGAATGATCTCGACCAAAAGGGGAAGTTCTCATCTAGACATTATTTGGAGTCATCCTACCAAGCTACAATGAAATCCCTTCATAATTATGACCTGTAGACTGTGCTCAAGGTTTTCGGGCTTCGGGCACCTGTAACCATCACAGTTGACCAATCACGACCAAAAGGGGATGTCATCATCTAGGCATTATATGGAGTCAACCTAACAGGTTACAATGAAATCCTTCCATAAATATGACCTTTTGCCTATGCTTAAGGTTTTCGGGCTTCGGGCCCCTGCAGCTGTCACAGTTGCCCAATCGTGTCCAAAAGGGGACATTCTCATCTAGACATTATATGAAGTCAACCTACCAAGTTACATCCCTTCATAAATATGACCTGTAGACTATGCTAAAGGTTTTCAGGCTCGGGCAGCCATCATGGTTGAATGATCGCAACCAAAGGGGACAATCTCATCTGGGCATCATCTGGAGTGATCCTACAAGTTACAATGAAATCCCTTTATAAATATGACCTGTAGACTGTGCTCAAGGTTTTCGGGCTTCGGGCACCTGTAACCATCACAGTTGACCAATCACGACCAAAAGGGGATGTCATCATCTAGGCATTATATGGAGTCAACCTAACAGGTTACAATGAAATCCTTCCATAAATATGACCTTTTGCCTATGCTAAAGGTTTTTGGGCTCGGGCACCCATCAAGGCTGAATGATCGCGATCAAAATGGGACGTTCTCATCTAGACATTATTTGGAGTCATCCTACCAAGTTACAATGAAATCCCTTCATAAATATGACCTGTAGACTGTGCTAAAGGTTTTCAGGCTTCTGGCCCCTGTAGCCGTCACAGTTGCCCTATCATGTCCAAAAGGGGACTTTCTCATCTAGACATTATATGAAGTCAACCCACCAAGTTAACAATGAAATTCCTCAATAAATATGACCTGTAGACTGTGCTAAAGGTTTTGGGCTTGGCCAGTCGTCACGGTTGGCAGATCATGCCCAAATGGGGAAATTCTCATCTAGACATCATAAGGAGTCATCCTACCAAGTTCCAATGAAATCCCTCCATATTAAACATGACCTGCAGACTGTGCTAAAAGTTTTTGGTTTTCGGGCTTGGGCAGCCATCACAGTTGATAGATCATGCCCAAAAGGGGACAATCTCATCTAGGCATTATACAGAGGCATCCTACCAAGTTACAATTAAATCCCTCCATACTAAACATGACCTACAGACTGTGCTAAAAGTTTTTGGGTTTCGGGCTTGGGCAGCCATCACGGTTGACAGATCATGCCCAAAAGGGGACGTTCTCATCTAGGCATTATACAGAGGCATCCTACCAAGTTACAACGAAATCCCTTTGTAAATACGACCTGTAGACTGTGCTAATGGTTTTCGGGTTTTGGGCTCGGGCAGCCATACCGGTTGACCGACCGCAACCAAAAGGGGACGTTCTCATCTAGACATGACCCCAAACCTGCATATGAAATTTTGTGTCGATCAGACAAGAACTGCAGGGTGTAGCCCGTGCTAAAGGAAAATGTGAACAGACTCACAGACTAACAGACTTCCGCACACGTGATGGCAATAGCTTATCTTGACTTTGTCAAGTTAAGCTAAAAATTAAATTGCAGGAACTTCCAAATGCTTTCCAGGCTGAAAAAAAAGTGTTTTTTACATGATATTGGAACCTTTTTTGTTGTTGAGTTTTTAGATGTGATTTTCTCAACTGCTTCACTTTCGGATTATGGTTACAGATATCAATAATGTATCTGCCAATATTCCAGCCACGGAAACTGGTTATCGGCTTTTGACAAAATCCTTTGTATCAGCACATGAACAGACCTGCAGAGATACAAGATATGTTCCTTGGGCAAACTTCCCCTGAAATATAAGCTAGAGAACCAATCATTATTAAAGATTTTTCACTGTAAGCAGCTAACCATTAATTTAGGGTCAAAGTGACCTAATTTTGTTAACAAGTTACACAACAAATCTGGATGAATAAAATAATCAAACACATCCAAAGAGCATGGAGCTTTTATCAAGGTACACTGGAACCCTCTTAGTTGGTTTGTTAGATGAATTTTTTTTTTCAAAAATACCATGCTACGAGCAAGAGGATACTTAGTTTAGTAAGATTTTTGTTTCTAACCCTTAACCACCTACACACTGATGTCGAAATATCTAAAGTTCAGGGTACAAATATTTCCCATAATGCAACTAGAAATTTAACCAATTCAATCTTGTCTGACAGAGCTCAATGAGCTCTGTCAAACAAGATTGAATTGGTTAAATTCCCAGTTGCATTATGGGAATAATGGCTACTTCAAATCTGGATATTTTGACATCAGTGTGCAGGGGGTTAAGGGCCTAATTCTGACTTTGATCACATTTTTTGCAACAAAACAGGTACCTCTACATGAAGTCTTTGGGTTAACTCACAATTTACAATAGAAACACCCAAGCCAGAAAATAAGCAGACTGTCATCTGCAGAATGAGGTCCCAGAGGGTCTATTTAGTGATGCTACCCTGCATAGCAGGGTAGCATCACTAAATTTACCCTCTGTGAACCTCAATCTGAATCAGGGTCTCAAAACTAAACAGTAAGAGGTACCCAGAGGATAAATTGGCCCACTGTATGGGATAGCATCATCAATTTCACCCTCTGGGGACCTCATTCTGCAAATGTCAGTTATTTTCAGGCTTGTAAACACCTTGGTAGCTGTTTTTAGGAAATTCTTGGCTGCCAATATAGGTAGCCAAGGCTTGCCAAAACAGCAGCCAAATTATAGGATGAAGACTATCAAAATGTAGCAAAAATATGTAAAAATCTTTAGGCCCTTAACCCTTAACGCTCTGATAGTGCAACAGAATTTTCTACAATCACTGTTTTTCTCTTGTTTAACTATGAATTTAACCAATTATATCTTGTTTGACAGAGCTCAGAGCTCTGTCAAACAAGGAAAATTTGGTCATTTATCTAACTGCATTATGGGAAATATTTGCCTCCTAAAACTTGGCCATTTTGACATCAGGGTGCAGAGGGTTATGGGTTAATAATTGTTTTGTGGGTATTTTTTATAATAAATGCCTGTGTGCACTCTCCAATAAATTATAACAAGACAAACAAAATGCTAATGCATAGTGTAAATATCTTAAAGTGGCTTTTATCACTTTTCAATAGAGCCATGACAGTGACTTCTACAACTCAGCCAGTTATATGAATAGCCACTTTGCAAGATAAAAAAATTCAGTTAACAGGAATATTCAATTAACAGGAATTTGATCCTTTTCCTGTATTTAAATGATAAATTGAGCATGTATTCCATTATATCTTGTTTGACAGAGCTCATGGAGGTCTGTCAGACAAGATAAAATAGGTAAAATGCTTATATTTGAAATACCTAGGCACAATTGGTCCAGAAACACAAGGAACTCAGTGGATTTTAGAATAATTCTTTAATGGATAACAAATGTTTTTTTAGAATAATTCTTTAATGGATAACAAATGTTTTTATTAATTAACAAGAGTTTATTATATAAACTCTATGCACTAAAAGGATCAATGTGTACTGAAGGTATGGTTAATTGTTTAGTGTTTGGAAGTTAAATGCAATTAACAGAGTTATTCTACTAAGGAGTATTTATTTATTTATTTATTTATTTATTTATTTCTGACTGCAACATTGGTATGACGTCAAGGTTAGTCAATATTTTTATGCCCATGTTGCACACTGTAGAGGATTTCCATCTCAGATGTTGGTTCTGGGTCCTATTTGACCAGTAAAGCAGAACTTGTTTACTGCAGTAAACAAGTACTCTCTAATTCCAGGGTTTCCCATGGAGAAGAAATATCCAATTAAATGGGCTCCATTGTACCAGTACTTTTCAATAGAACCCCAAAAGTGATTTTCACTACTGAGACAAATGAATAGGCTCGTCAACTGGTAGCACAGAACTTTCAAGTATCGGCTCAGAATTCTGCAATGTTCTGCACTGCTTTCTTATGTCTACACAAATAAAAGAATTATTTTGCAGTGACTAGTTTTGGTAATGTAAAGGGCAAGAGATTCAAAAGTTACATTAAAAGAATATTTCTAAATATTGAAAGTTAAAACTGAAATATCTATTCAAATTGCATCCAGTCTGTGAAGAACTCTACATTATTAATTACATCAATCTTCCCAAGGAGCAACAACATTGCTTTTCGATGGGACACTCAGAGCTAGAGCAGTAGCTGATGGTGAAGATGGTTCACTGTTGGAACCTTCCTTGCTGTTGAAGCTTGCTTGATTTGGCACTTCTAGTTTGTTTTTCCTTGGGCTTTCATTTTTCTTTGTGAATTTCCTTGTCAAATTGGGTGATGTATCACTAGAAAGAGAAAAAACAGGAGAATGAAACACACCCATAGAAAGCAGGGAAACATACTTTTTTTAGAATACAATGAAATATTGTTAACAGCATATTCATTTTCTTTCCGTAACTGCTACCACGCCTACCAAATTATATTTTCAAAATAAGTTAAATAAAAGGCTGCCCGGCCACAAATCCCCCGAAAAAAGTGTGCAATGCGAGGTATTCGAAAAAAAAATGGTTTTTTTGAGGTTGAAATAAGAGACATAACTCTGGCAAAAAATGTTGGACCAAACACCCATTTGAACTTGACCTGTATTTCATGCTGATACACCTACATACCAAATTTTATTTGATTTGGTTGACAACAACTAAAGTTACCACCAGCACACCAAAAAAAAATTGTTGAAACTGAAAAAAGGGCATTACTCTGACAATAATTGTTCGACCGCATCCCAATTCGAACTTGATATGTATTCTATACTGATACACCTACATACAAAATTTCATTTAACCTACGAACCCGATTTGAACAAACTTGAATCTGCCCCACCCCCCTCCCTAGAGATGTTTTATACCAAATATGAAAGCATTCTGTCCAGTGGATCTGAAGAAGATTTTTAAAGAAATTTCCTCATATTGCACTAAGTTAAAATTCAGGCTACCATAGGGAGCCGAAATATTAACCCAGGGCAATTTGAACAAACTTGAATCTGATTCCCCTAGAGATGTTGCAAACCAAATATGAAAGGATTCTGACAAGTGAATCTGAAGAAGATTTTTGAAGAAATTCCCTCATATTGTACTAAGTTAAATTTCAGGTTCCCAATGGAGCCCAAATATTAACCCAGGAACTCGAATTGAACAAACTTGAATCTGCCTCCCGAGAGCTGTTGCAAGCCAAATATGAAAGCATTCTGACTGGTGGATCTGAAGAAGGATCTGGATTTTAAGAAATTTCCTCATATTTCACTATGTTAAAATTTGGGCTTCCATAGCAAGCCCAAGTATATACCTAGGTACCTGATTTGAACAAACTTGAATCTAACCCCCTAGAGATGTTGTATACCAAATATGAAAGCATTCTGACTGGTGGATCTGAAGAAGATTTTTAAAAATCATCCCCCATATTGAACTAAGTTAAAATTTGGGTTTCCGTAGGAAGCCCAAATATTAACCTAGGGACTTGGTTTGAACAATCTTGAATCTGATCCTCATAACAAGGATGTATACCAAACATTAAAAGATTCTGACTGATGGTTCTGAAGAAGAGGAAGGAGGTTTTTAAAGAATATTCCCCATATTGCTCGAAGTTACAAATGAGGGCTCCTGTATTGAACCCAAATATCAACCAATGGGCTTTATTTTAACAAACTTGTATCTGACTCCCCTATGGACTCCCCTATGGATGCTGTATACCAAATATCAAAAGATTCCGACCATTGGTTCTAAAGAAAAGATTTTTTTTTTATTTTTACAAATATGCTGACTCAGCATTTTTTCTGATGCCCTCAACAGAACACCTTAACATCACCGATGGCAATTTGTTTTTACCATTCAATTCTACTTGTCCTAAGGATGCTTCATACCAAATAACAGTTCTCTGTTCCGTGTGGTTTGGGAAATATGGTCATTTGAAAATAGTTCTATTTTTAGGTCCTGGGGTTCCCATGAGGATGCAGAAATTTTTTTTTGCACAAGTCAAGTGCTTATGACCCAATAATACCACATACCAAATTTGGTTCAAATCGGACCATCGGTTCAGAAAATAGAAGTTTTGCGCGGGGCCAAAAATCTTACCACTTACAAAGCCAAATATTGCTTCACGAACTTCCGTTTGAACAAACTTGAATCTACACCTCAAAAGGAAGCTCCAAAACAAATATCAAGTCATTGTACCTACTGGTTCATGAGAAGATTTTTTAAATATTATGGAGCATTTTCCCCCACCCCCTCCCTATGAGGCTGGACATGCTGAGTTTAACTAAAAGGCAATGCCCTCTCGGGACCATCATTCACACAAACTTTCACTTGAATTGGCCCAGAGGTTTTGGAGGAGAAGACCAAATGAAAGTGTCAATGACACTGTAGCTCAACTAATTTAAGACATGTACATGTATAGTATGTGACACAGCAATGACAAACATCTAGGTAATGACCTGATAACAAAAGTACATGTAAAGTATTGTAACGGTCTGTACATAAATGCTGACCGTAGCCTGTAACAAATATATAGGTAATGTATTGTAAAAGTGAGGTGACAGTTAGATGCTAAACTAGAAAAGAAATCTTTGAGTCCCAGAGTGGGTCTGACTGAACCCCAAAATATTTGTTCTCATAGCACAGTGATAACAAAGGCACCCCAAAACACACTCGTTCCTGTCCCAAGGTGAAAACAAAGGTACACAAGAAGTTTCGTGAAGATCAGTTCATAAATACGAGCTGTATAGAAGTTGTGTCAAAAAACTGATTGGACCTAATTTCGGTACAAAATGGCCACGGCAGCCATCTTAAATTTTGGACCGCACCCAGAAACACTCGTTCTCGTCCCAAGGTGATAACAAAGGTACCCAAGAAGTTTCGTGAAGATCGGTTCGTAAATACAGCCTCTAGCCCGAGCCGTATTGACATGTGCACTTACAGTGTAAAAATAGCACTGAATAAATCAAAGTTCATCTAATTTGCATACCTTCTGCACGGGAAAAAAACCCGTACTATATGTGATGTATTCCATGTTACTAAACATTCATACAAAAATTTATTCAAATCAGAACTTTCATACAGAAGTTCTGTACAAAAGACTGATTGCACTAATTTTGGTACAAAATGGCTGCTGGTGGCCATCTTGAATTTCGGACCACACCCCAAAACACTCGTTCTCATCCCACTGTGATAACAAAGGTACCCAAGAAGTTTCGTAAAGATCGATTCATAAATACGGCCTCTAGCCTGAGTCGTATAGAAGATGTGTACAAAAAAACTGATTAGACCTAATCTCGGTACAAAATGGCCACTGGCAGCCATCTTGAATTTTGGACCGCACCCAGAAACACTCGTTTTCATCCCAAGGTCATAACAAAAGTACCCAAGACATTTTGTGAAGATAGGTTCATAAATACAGACTCTAGCCTGAGCCGTATTGACATGTGTACTTACTGTGTGTAAGTAGCACTGAAAAAATCAAAGTTCATCTAATTTGCATAATTTCTGCACGAGAAAAAAACCCGTATTATATGTGATGTATCCCATGGTACTAAACATTTACACAAAAAGTTATTCAAACCAGCGCTTTCATATGGAAGTTCTGTGCAAAAATCTGATTGCACCTAATTTTGCACAAAATGGCTGCCATCAGCCATCTTGAACTTCGGACCAGACCCCAAAACACTCGTTCTCGTCCCACGGTGATACCAAAGGTACCCAAGAAGTTTTGTAAAGATCGGTTCATAAATACGCCCTCTAGCCCGAGCTGTATAGGCATTTGCACTTACAGTGCTGAAAGTAACACTAAATACATAAAAGTTAGTCTAATTTGCATAATTTACACTCGAGAAAAAAACCAGTATTATATGTGATGTATCCCACGGTACTAAACATTCATACAAAAAATTATTCAAATCGGCACTTTCATATGGAAGTTCTGCGCAAAAATCTGATTGCACCTAATTTTTTACAAAATGACTGCCAGCGGCCAACTTGAATTTCGGATCGGACCCAAAAACACTCGTTCTCGTCCCACAATCATCACAAAGGTAACCAAGAAGTTTCGTAAAGATCGGTTCATAAATAAGGCCTCTAGCCCGAGCTGTATTGAATTGTTGACGGACAGATGGACGACTGGCCATGGCATAAGCTCACATTTGGCTTCGCCAAAGTTGAGCTAAAAATGAATTTTTAAAGTCAAAAAAGGGGCTTAACTCTGGCAGAAATTGTCAGACCACACCCTGATTCAAACTTGACCTGTATTTTATGTTGATACACATGCATACCAAATTTCATTTGATTTAGCCAACTATATCTAAAGTTATCATCAGGAAACCAAAGTGGGATGGAGGGACAGACTGATGTATGGATAGTCAGACAGACAGATGGACAGACATCCACACGGATGCAGACACCGGCTATTTTAATAGTCCCCCCGAAAATTGGGGAGGGGGGAAATATTCATCCACACAGAATTTGTTGAAAAGTTATTTTTCGTCGTCCAAATTTGCTCACTTGTCTTTGACCCGTTACAATTTATGGGAGAGTGCCTAGGGGCACTCTCCCATTAATTGTGACAATGCAAATCAAAATATTTAATGATTTAATTTCCAAGATAATATATAGAATATGAAGCCTTTACGTTGCGGAACCTACACTTCAAAATAAAGACCAAATATGGGCTTCCAGCACTCACTCTGTACAACCATTACCAAACACAACAGTTGGATAGCACTTGCAAAAAATCGAAATTTGTTGGGTGATTTCACTCTTTGTCTCTGAAACATACCTAATGCTGGAAAATGGCCATTATTTATTTATTCAGTGTTGTATAACCACTTACTTAACGTAAATGCCATATTCAGCCAACACTGTTCACAAAATTCATGAATTCAATTTTATCATTTTTTCAACTGTTCAGCTTCCAAAACATAGCTTATGATCAAACCTCAAGCGAATGCATACAGTGTAAAGCCACTAAAGTGGCTCCCAACACTTTTCAACAGAGCCATGATAGTGGCTTCTAGCACTCAACCAGTTAACAATCATTGACCTGTGACAAAGCAACCTGCTCAATCTAATGTCGAAAATATCTAAATTTAAAGCTGCATATTTTCTCAAAATGCAACTAGCATTTAAACCAATTCAATCCTTTTGGACAGAGGTAATTGAGCATTGTCAAACAAGATTGAATTGGTTAAATTCTAAATTACAGGAAAGACGGTTGCTTAAAAGTTCATTATTTTGACATCAGTGAGAAGTGTTTACTTTGTGTCACAGGTTATTCCAGTTTGATGATTGTTAAACCTTTTCATTACACATTGGCCAAGTCTCGTTGTGAAAACCCCAGGAAGTTGAGCAGTCCTTGTTTACTATGGAAAACAAATTCTGTTTTACTCAGCTAAAGTATATGTAAAGTGTCATTTCAATGACCAGTTAGGAGCTTGTTTTCTAACTTCACATTGCACAAGTTTTAATGCACCCATTTTAGAAAGTCAATATAACATAACACAACACAAAAGGCACAACTCTGATAAGATATATTTTCATGTTATGTTCAGCATGCAACAATCCATTTTGATACAGCTGCACAAGAACAATCTGTATCATGTGTCAAAACACTAATACATATCTTAATTCTTAACCCTTTACCTAACCTGAAAAGCAGACGACACTTGCAAAAACAATTCTTGAATAACTAATTTTTTAGCTCAACTTTGACGAAGTCCGTCGGCCGATTGTCCGTCAACAATTCAATACGGCTCAGGCTAGAGGCCGTATTTATGAACTGATCTTTACGAAACTTCTTGGGTACCTTTGTTATCACCGAGAACGAGTGTTTTTGGGTGCAGTCCGAAATTCAAGATGGCCACCAGCAGCCATTTTGTACAAACTTTAAGCAAAAGTGTAAAAATGCATTTTTGACGAACGAAAAAAAAGTGCGTAATTGGCCCCGGGAGGGGGGGGGAGGGGTGTTTGTCTGGGTTTTTAACCACAATCTTTAAGCAAAACTGTAAAAATGCATTTCTAATTGGCCTGGGGGGGGGGGGGGGGGGGCAGGGTGGGGGTGGTGGTGGTGTTTGTCTAGATTTTAACCACAAACTTTAAGCAAAACTGTAAAAATGCCTTTTTGACAAAAAAAAAAAAAAATGCCTAATTGGCCTGGGTTTTTAACTACAAACTTTAAGCAAAACGGTAAAAAAATGCATTTTTGAAAAAAAAAAAGTGCCTAATTGGCCCCAGGGGGGGGTATTTTTCTGGGTTTTTAACCACAGTCTTTAAGCAAAACTGTAAATATGCATTTTTGACGAAAGAAAAAAAAAGTGCCTAATTGGCCTGGGGGTGGGGGTGGTGTTTGTCTAGGTTTTTAACCACAAACTTTAAGCAAAACTGTAAAAATGCATTTTTGACCAAAAAAAAGTGCCTAATTGGCCCGGGGTGTCTGGGTTTTTAACAACAATTATTAAAGCAAACTGGTAAAAAATGCATTTTTGACGAGAAAAAAAAATGCCTAATTGGCCTGGGGGGGGGGAGGGGGGGAAGGAAGTTAACCACAAATTTAACCACAAATTTTAAGCAAAACTGTAAAAATGCATTTTTGACGAAAGAAAAAAAGTGCCTAATTGGCCTGGGGGCGGGGTGGGGTGGGGGGGTGGGTGGTGGTGTTGTCTAGGTTTTTAAACAAACTTTAAGCAAAACTGTAAAAATGCATTTTTTGACGGAAAAAAAAAAAGTGCCTAATTCGGGGGGGGGGGGGGGGGGGGGGGGGGGAGGGGGGGGGTTACTTGAGTTTAAAAAAAAGTTACGCATGTATGCATATTGGAGGAAAGAAATAAAAAAAAAAAAAAGCCTAATTGGCGGGGTCAGGGCAGGGCAGGGCAATAACTTCCAACAATTTTCGTTGGATAATTGTGGTCATCAAACTTGACCTAGAGACATGTACTGAAAAGAATTGAAATCAGTTAACTTTTGTTTAAGTTATGGCATAAAGAATGTTCGGACAGACAGATGGACTGGACAGATAGATGGACGGAGTGAGCTCTGTGCTATATCCCTCCCTTGTGGGAGAGGATAAAAAGTAATAAGTATGTGGTAGAAGCCTAATTTGAAATTTGGAGAAACTAAGTTCGAAAAGCGTTGTGAAATAGGGTTAAATGAATGCCAATATTATTTGAAACCACTGTGTACAGCTTCAGTAGACACCTTGTCCGAAATGAAAAAAAGAAATGACGTTGAAACAGAGTGTTTGGAGAATGAAAGGTAGAACCTTGAAAAGCAGAACTTTAATCCGAAACTTTAAGCTGGGGAATACTAAGTAAAATTGATTGGCAAAAAAGGGTTAAATATTTCCTAAAACCGATAAAAGAAATCACTGATGTAAATGGAATCATGAAGTTGTATTGACCATGCAAGAATTAGAGTAAGAAAGTATGTGGCAAAGTCTAATTTCAAATACAAAGAAAGTAAGTCTGAAAACATGTTTAAAAGGGGTTAAAATCATGCCGATATTAATGAAAATCACTGTAGAAATGTTCAGTAGATAGTAGACAGTGTCCCAAATAAGAAAGTGACATTCCACTAAACTGTTTGAAGAATTATAGGTATAATTTTAAACCCCCCCCCCCCCCCCCCCAAAAAAAAAAACTTTAACCTGGAAGTGGTAAGTTAAATTGCCATACAAAAAAGGGTTAAATATTTCCCAGAATAACATGAAACATAAACATAAAAAAAAATAATAATGAGAATGATACAATCAAGAGTAATATTAATTTAAAAGAAAAAAAACCCAAAAAATTGAAGGTTGAATAAAAAACTTTAACCACAAACTTTAACCAAAACTCCAAATGTTAACTAAACAGGTAAAAAAAAAAAAAAAAACCCACTTGACCCTTCAGGAAAAAACTTTAACCACAAACTTTAACCAAAACTTTAAATGTTAACAGACGGATAGACGGACGGACAGACGGACAAAATCATGACTATAGCCCTCACTGTAAACAGTCGGGCTAAAAAAACAAGAGACGCCAGGGGGCCTGAGGGCGCTCACCTGACAAGGTAGACTAAATATCAACCCAGGGAATTGATTTCAACAAGTTGCATCTGCCCCTCCTAAGAAAAGCTTACACCAAATATCCAAAGATTCTGACTGGTGGATCTAAAAGATTTTTAAAGAATATTCCTCATATTGAACTAAGTTATAATTCTGGCTCCCACAGGGAGCCCAAATATGAACCCAGGGACTTGGCTTTAACAAACTTGAAACTCCCCCCCCCCCCCCCCCCCCCCCCCCCCCCCCCACCCCCCTCCAAAGATGCTGCACACCAAATATCAAAACATTCCGACTGCTGCATCTGAAGAAGATTTTTTAAGAAAATTCCTCATTTTGAACTAAGTTACAATTCGAGCTTCTGCAGTGAGCCCAAATATTGACCTAGGGACATGGCTTGAACAAACTTGAATCTTACCCCCCTAAGGATGCTGCATACCAAATATCAAAAGCATTCTGATTGCTGGATCTGAAGAAGATTTTTAAAGAAAATTACTCATTTTGAACTAAGTTATCATTCGGGGCTTCCACAGTGAGCCCAAATATGAATCCAGGGACTTGGCTTTAACAAACTTGAATCTCCCCCCCCCCCCCTCCCCCAACACAAAATATCAAAACATTCAGACTGCTGGATCTGAAGAAGATTCTTTACGAAAATTTCTCATTTTGAACTAAGTTACAATTCGAGCTCCCACAGTGAGCCCAAATATGGACCTAGGGACATGGCTTAAACAAACTTGAATCTTACCCCTCTAAGGATGCTGCATACCAAATATCAAAACATTCTGGCTGCTGGATCTGAAGAAGAAGATTTTTAAAGAAAATTCCTCAGTTTGAACTAAGTTATAATTCAGGCTTCCACAGTGAGCCCAAATATGAACCCAGGGACTTGGCTTGAACAAACTTGAATCTCACCCCCCTAAGCATGCTGCATACCCAATATCAAAAGATTCTGCCTGCTGGATCTTGAGAAGAAGATTTTTAAAGAAATTTGCCTGAAATGCACTAAGTTGAAATTCGGGCTCCTATACTGAGCCCAAATATGAACCCAGGGGGCCGATTTGTACAAACTTGAATCAGATCCACCCCACAATGTTGCATACCAAATATCAAAAGATTCAGCCTGCTGGATCTGGAGAAGAAGAATTTTTAAGAAATTTGCCTGAAATGCACCAAGTTCAAATTCGGGCTTCTATAGTGAGCCCAAATATGAAAGCAGGGGGCCGATTTGAACAAACTTGAATCTGACCCCCTAGAGATGATGTATACTAAATAGGAAAGAATTCTGCCTGGTGGATCTGAAGAAGAAGATTTTTTTTAACTTTGGAAAGAAATTCATGGGTGCTATCAGAGTTATGCCCCTTGTGGTGCCCCCTGTGGGTGCGGCAAGTTTATTTGTACAAGTTTGAATTGACATATGATAGGGAACATGCACACCAAATTTGGTTCAATTTGATCCAGTAGTTTGTGAGGAGTAGTCGATAATGTAAAGTTCACGACGGACGACGACGACGGACGGCAAGTGATAAGTTAAGCTCCCTTCAGTGAGCTAAAAACCCACTTGAACCTTCAGTAAAAAAACTTTAACCACAAACTTTAACCAAAACTCTAAATGTTAACAGACGGACAGATGGACAGACAGACGGACAAAAGTTATGACAATAGCCCTCAGTGTAAACAGTCGGGCTAAAAATGGTATTTTACCAGTGCAGTATATATTATCATTGAATATCAAAAAATTATACGTAGATTACAACAAAGTCTTGATAAGATAATGTCCCACAAAGGCCCATCTTAGCTCATTTGAACCAAAATAAGCCTTGGGAGGGGGTGAAGTCTTACAGACACTAACATTTTGAATATTATCTGTTTACCCTTCATCTAACTTGTACGAATAGAAGACAACACTTGCAAAAGAAAATCTTGAATAACTAAAAAATGGGTAATGGGTCAAATTTCTGGATTAAAGTTACAGTATGACAGACATTTTGTAAAATTGTAATTACTACGTTCTTTCAAATGACAGTCCAAGAACAGTAAATCAGCACCGAAAGCATCAATGGTGTAGGGGGGGGGGGGGGGGGGGGGGTCTCTCAAGAGATTATCAGTTACAGTTCTCAGATAGTCAACTCTTTTCCACTAGTGCAATTCTGGTGAGAAAGGGCATATGCTGCCCCCTTGCTCTCCAAGCCTCAGGACGAGGGGAGCAGCTTCCCTCTGCTTCTGGCACTCTTGCAGTAAGTGATGTCAATGTCATTCAGATTTTGTGTATAATACATTTCTGATCCAAATGAATATTTTAAAAAATTATTAATGAATCTAAAGTATGAATTTCTACATGAACAACAAGAATGTTTTATCAATATGTGTGTCCACAATAATTGGCTTCCAGCTAGATTCCAAGAAAAGTGAAAAGTTGGATAGAATTAGACATTTGAGGAGTTTTTAACCCCTCCTTCCCCACCTCCACACACTCTTACATGAAAAGTTGGATAGAATTAGATATTTGAGGAGTTTTTAACCCCTCCTTCCCCACCTCCACACACTCTTATGTCAAAATATCAGGGCAAATTTTCCCCATAATACAGCTCGGAATTTAACCAATTCACTCTTGACAGAACTTATTGAACTCTGTAAAACAAAACTGCATCACTTAAATTCCTAGTTGCATATGAAAAAAATTGCAATTTGAAATTGTGATATTTTGACTTCAGTGTTGAAAAAAAATGTAGACTATTATTTTGAACCAGGATAAAACCATGAGTCACAATTATCTACCTGCAAAATCAGTAATAGAAGCACAGTTTAATTACAATAGCTGCTCGTATCAATGAGGGGTCACATGATATGGTTTTGTTCAAATATTTTGAAAAATTTAATTTTTTCAACTGCTCAATTTGCAAATTACGTGGGCGTTAGGAAAAGGGTTAAAAGAGGGGAATGTTTCAATTTAAATTTATTATTACCAATATACATGCATTTCAATAGGCTAAAATCCCTGCTCTCTGATTGGATGAGAGCTTGCTATTTTTTTTCTATGCTGATGTGTCCAGTACCATATATTACCATCTGATGTCACCATGCAAAATATTTGAAACAACATTGCTCTGCAAGTATTTCATCAACAGAGTGACTTGCAAACTGCTTCATTTTTCTAGATTTTTCACACATGCAACAGGCGATGTTCCGAATGAAGTGTTGTTTAAATTAAAAATCAATTTATGATTTGAACCAAGATGGAGTGACCTCAACCATCATATGATTTATTGATTATTTTTCCAGTGCAGTTTCAGGATACACAAGAGGTTTATTTACTAAACCTGTTACCGTTAAAAGCTGCTCTGTTCATTTCACAATGTGGGTTCTGGGGGTGGGTAGGTAGGGTCTTATTGGAACATATACATTATTGTGATTAAGTGACAGTAACATGGTCTGAGGTTTGTGGCTAGAGCTTATATTCAACCTCGATGCTCCACATCTCGGTTGGACATAAGCTCCGGGCAGCAAACATCAGACCATGTTACTGTCAATTCATCACAATAACTATTAATGTTCACAAATTTGTGCCAAAATCTTATTCTTGTCACTAAAAATACAGCATGCTGACCATTGATTTAAGTGCTTTATCTTTTATAATGTCTACTCTATATATCTCACTGGATGTGTTACACTAACCACAAAAAACAAAATCAAGAATAAATATATTTAATTCTTCTCTACTTCGACAACTATCTCAATACTGATAGCTACAATCAAAGCTCATGCAAAAAATGGTGACTCCAAAATTGAGCACCATTTCAACAAAACTTGACCCAATATTTTAAACAAAAATGTCACAAGAAGAAGAAGTTCTTTTTTATTATTCCAAACCATGGCCATAACATATGGGATGGTACCCTGGAATCCCTACATGAGAACAAGCTTCCAGTGGGAGATTATATGGTGAATTTTATATAGAAATAATAAAAAAAATAGCAAAATCCGATGGGTAAACTTTGTATATGATGCTAAGCAAATTTCAGTAATGTTTTAGGTAGGGATTAATCATCTCTCTTCTTGAAGCTAACATCATGGCTCTTCTCGAATAGAAAGAGGACTCCACAAGTGATCTCAGAGGATAACAAAATTGGTAAAAGAATGTCATGAAAGAATACCCTAGTTGTGACATGTAACTATTGGAACTTTTGAATACACAATCAATACATCACAAGCTCTACCATGAAGTGGGTAATAAAACCTGACTATGTCACTTCACAGCATAAGACCTCCCAAATATATTGTTTCTTACACCCTCCCATGTTGTTATTTTGGATGTCACATGCTCTCTTTTTATTGCCTCTGCAAACTTAAGAAAAATGAATATATATGATTTTCTTCACCAGAATTTTCCCTTTTCACACTCGGAAGATATGACTTCAAACTTGGCTGATATGACGCAGATCTTGGTTGATATGAACCAAGCTAGAGTTGTCCCCCTTGATGTATTACTAGACACAACCAATTTGTTGACATCAAAGTTGTTCATAGTTATTCATATACTGGAGTGTGTTAATTTATTTACTGGTGTTTAACTCTTTGCATGCTGCTGGTGGATATTCCTGCCCAGGGCAGGGTTTCTCTTGTCACCAAAATTAATATAATTTGGCACATATGATAAAATTTTCACCCTGTAAACTGAATGAATTTTTTCTCTAAGGATTTCTTATTTTACATTAGGATTAAATTTTTATCAAATCTATTCATGGCTGCTGTACAGCAGCCATGACTAGATTTGATGAAAAATATCTTGAAAATACTCAGTGGGTTAAGAGTTAACATCGCTTTCAATAGCATGACTGCATCACAAGCCCGAAGTCAAGTTTTAGAGGACTTCCACCTCAGTTATTGGTTAGCATGTCCTATTTTACTAGTAAAACATAACTTTTTCCACAGCAAACAAACACTGCTCCACTTTCCAAGGGAAATATCCTTGAAAACTCACAAATATTAATGTCTCACTGACAAGTAAAATGAAACATCACACTAACCTAAATTTAAATGAGGTGTACATGTCATCATCATGCAATGAACAATAGCTAACAGATGCCAAGTGATGGCAATAGCCCACATTGACTTTCAGTCATGTGAGCTAAACATCTTCCACTTTGAGGTGTGTTTTGGAGTCAGTCGGAATCCTTTTCCTCCATGGAAAAATGAGTCATATTTACATCATCACAGTCAGTCACAGTCGGATAAGCTTACAAGTGGAAATCGTTATGGGGACTCTTTTTTGCTGGCAACTAAACTCTGTAAACAGAACAATGACAACTGAAATATGCCTCATATAAGAAACAGAATATCAAATTGGAAACTTGGCCCAAATTTTTTAACTTTAAACTCGCCCTTTGTTAAAGACATATTCAAGTGCCATTGGCAATCTGATCAGATGAAAATACTGCAGCTTATTTCTGACATTAGCAGATGATATGTTTTTATGTGACTCGTCTATTGAATGGATTGTTCATTCTGCTACCATCTGCATTCATTCAAACATCTGTACATCAATAAACCAATCCTTCCATTATGTCCCTGGATTTATAATGCCTCTCCCCCAAGAGAAAACAACCCAGGACATTTCAAGACCATTCTAAAAAATTTTAAAGCACCTTCCAAAACCTTTCCATCAAACTAATTTATCATCTCAAATGTTTATGGAGATACAGTGGATTTCTGTTAATAGAAAAGTCACTTTTCTAGAGAAAAATATTCAGATGACATGGGTATACAATTAACAAGAATTGGGTTCTATTCCTATCTTCTTGTTATAAACTAAGCATTTATGGAGCTCTGTCAAACAAAATATAACACATTAAAAGACTATAATGGATGTATCGATGCAAAAAATGTCTAGAAATGTGAGGAATGCAGTGGATGTTGGCATCTTTGAAAGATAAGAAGATTTTTTATTCAATTAACAGGAGTACACTTAGCTGCCTGATCCAAATAAATGGATGGAGTTTTGAATTATTTATTTATTGGTGTTTAAGGTCACATATTTATGCACAATGGCCAATCATGACCGTGACAGTTTTACGAGTGGAGGAAGCCGGAGTACCCAGAGAGAACAACCGAGCAACGGCGAGCAACTGTCAGCTCCCCAACATACTAACTCCACACAAGCAGGGTTAGCATTGGTTGAAGACAAGTGTGCCATCGACGTGCAGTACGCCTTAGTACACAACACCACCATGCCCCCACGCGGGCAATGGAGATGAAGTGTCTTGCCCAAGGACACAACGCAGTTGCCGAAGGTGGGATTTGAACCGAGGATCTCTCGGCTTGCAGCCTGCACCTCTACCTACTGAGCCACCGTGCTCTCGGAGTTTTGAATAATTAATTGGCAATTATTTCAAGAGTGAACAGACAATAGTCAAAAAGGGTGGTGACCTATGTTATATCGATGTTACCTATTCAATTAACCCTCTGCACACTGTTGTCAAAGCACCAAAGTTTTCAGCAGCAAATGTGTCCCACAATGCAACTGAGAATTTAATAAATTATATCTTGTTTGACAGAGCTCAGAGAGCTCTGTCAAACAAGATATAATTTTTTTAATTTTTCATGCTGCATGGGCAATATGGGGTCATTGACGGAAATTTCGAAATACTTCCAGAGTGCTAGGAGTTAATGATCTGAATCATGTTGGTACATATACTTACTGTTGCACTTTGATGATAACAGATTAATTGACTAATTACAGTTAATCCACTGGGCTTAGTGAGTCAGAGTCTTTACAAAAGGCAGCACTTAATTAGATAAATATATCATACTGTTGCAAGTCACTCGCGATGGTATGAAGTATTTATCTAATTTAATGGAGTCTTTTGTAAAGTTAATAACCTACATTGTTTATTGAAGAAATGAAAGTGTCAATGACACTGTAGCTTAACATGACTGTGTGTAGTGTTTGATGAAAAGGATAATGTTCAATGTTTATGAAAGGATTATGAAACTAGATGCAAAGTGTGCCCCACATTTGAAATGATTTGCAATTCGAACAGTATACAGTACAGTAAAACCTTCTTTGAGAGACCACCAGTCTCGAGAGGCCAGTGAAACTATGTACTGACCAGCTGTTTTGGCTTCCAGGGACCAAGGTATTTATATCATTATTACATTATTATATAACAGAGATATTTACAATGAAATGTCTTATTTCCAGTCAAATTTCACACAACAGCAGTCTGTATGATGGATGAGGATCTTTTCCACAGCTAAAATTTCAAAGTTCAAGGGCAATTACTCTTTGATAAATGAAAGGATCGGAAGGAAAATAAAACTTGATGTGGAGGTACCCATCAGGAAGCTACATGTGGAGGTACCCATCAGGAAGGATACTGCTGGTATGGGATACTAACAGTATCCCATACAATATCTTCAGGCTTATTGTAAATGGAAAACATCAGGTTCACCCTCTCCAAAACTTTGTTAACCTGTGTTTGCCTGCATTCATGTATAGCATATCAGGTCAGAATGTTTCTGAAGTCTAAACTAAGAAAAAAAGTTGAATTGTGTATTAAAAATCACCACAATCTGTAAAAACAGTCTGGTCAATGGTTAATGTTAACTTATATTGAAGCAATTAACACACATATGAAATCTGAAAGCCCTAGGATACCAGTGGTTGCCTGCAATCATGTATAGCAAAACAGGTCAAAAATTTTGCAAGTCCACACTACTTCAAGTCCCATAATTATGAAAATTGTCAAAATATGAAATGGAGCTTTGTTTGATCAGTCTCAATAGTGTGTATATAAATTATGAGAATAGGTCAAAACAAACTTGAGTAATAATATGACATGTGAAAAATTGTCAGTTTTTTACGATTGAAATCCCATAACTCCAGAATGACAAATCTGAAAGTCGTAAAAATTGAAAGAGGCATTGCCTTTACTGATTCTAACATTGCTACAAAATTTCAAGAGATTCAGTACAAGCATTATTGAATTATCATAAGAAATGTAAAAAATTGCCAATTTTTTTATGATTCAAGTCTCATAACTCTGGAAAGAAAAACAAAAAAACGGCAAAAATGAAAGGGAGCTTTGTTTGATCAATTTGAATATTGTGTACAAAAATTACGAGAACTGGTCAAAGGAAACTTGAGGAATATGTTGACGGACAGACTGACAGATGGATGGATGGAGATGGACAGATTGATTACTATAGGGTTTCCGAAACTCAGCAGAGCCCTAATAAGAGAAAAAATATGATAATTGAGAATATATATTAAGTTCTGTAACCTACATGCTATGTTTTCAACAAGAATAATTTTAGACTGTACTAAAGAATTGAGACCTGGATTGATGTGGCCCTGACAGTTAACATATGTCAACTGAAGGTACAAAGTTAAGAGTAAAATCATTTCAAAATGAGTCATCCTACTGAGTTACAATGAAAAATAAATATGACTCATAAACTTTGCTAAAGGAATCTAGGTCATATGCCTGTCCAGCAGTCACGGTTGACCGATAACAACCAAAATAGGACTGTCTCATCTGGATATTATGCTGGATATCATCTAGGCATTATATGAAGTCAACCTGCCAAGTTACAATGAAATCCCTTCATTAATATGACCTGAAGTCTGTGCTAAAGGTTTTCGGGTTTCAAACATGCGCAGCCATCATGGTTGACCGATTGCGACCAAAATAGGTCATTCTCATCTAGATATGACCTTGAACCTGCACATGAAATTTAGTGATGACCTGACAAGAACTACCAGTTGTAGCCTGTGCTAAAAAAATGTGAACAGACTTACAGACCCACAGACTTACAGGCTGTCAAGTTAAGCTAAAAACAATGCCTGTTCGCCAATCACTGACAATTAACATTGAAAGTTTGTCCAATCACAATTTGCAATGCCTTATTGACAAAAGAAGTAATAACATAAAAAAAAATTTTGTCATCAATCATGCTCTTCACTGCCACAATGGCTTTCCTTCACAAGTGAAAGAAACTTTTTTGGTGCCAAAATTTTAGCTGATGAAGATTTGTTGGTACCAAATAAATTTTTTTAGTGCAATTGGCTAAATTGGCACCCAACAGCTTGAATACTGGTTCCAAACCAATAATACCTGCTACTGGCACTCATCCTTGATAAGCTCTTCCAGAGAACTTCCGAAGGATCATTATCAGGTGCAGGTGTTGTTTCCGAGAATAATGATGTAATTTTCTCATACAAAAATACACCAATACTGCAACTTTGAAGTACACATTTCAGCCAAACTGAGCAATTATAATTAAATATAATTTTCAAGGACTTTCATTAACTTAAGCAAAAAGCCCTGAAATTTAATTGTTAGGAATTCAAGCACATTCAAGGACCCAAATGAACCCTATATCATTCACATGGTTATATGTTGAAACATCCAATGATCAAAGTCATCTCATATTTTGGGTCATTTCCAGGTCAAGAGCTTGTTATTATATTCTGATCTCATGAATTTGATTTTGAGGAGTTTTTTTGACACAAATAATCCTTACCTTTTGTGCTGTTCCTGTATTGAATACATATGAAAACAGATGACCCTTGAAACAGCATGGTTATAAGGCAGCAGCTTTCTAGCCCATCCACAACTATATATCTTCTAAATATAGCATACTGAGATTTGAAATAAATATTGTTTAAACCAAGACTTGTTACTTAACTCTATTTCAACAAAATCTAGAGACAGATTATCATAGGGACCAGAAATGGCTCTTTCCAAGCTTTTGTAAAGGATGCAGCAGGGTAAAATGATATACAGCTTTTAACTGATCTCCATGATAAATGGTATGAATAACTAAGGCCTATATATGGAGTAGATTGAGAGTGGGGATGAATGTAGTAAAAAAGAGAAACATTATTCAACTCTTCATAATACATTTTCGAAAACAACAATATTCTCTACCTACCAAATTTACAAATGAAAAAAAGGTGCAGCTATATCTATACCAATGGGTACTCAGTACAGTGGAGCTCACTTAAATGGATATCTCTTAATTGAATAACCCTGTTTATTGAATATAATGTCCAAACACAGAACCATTTACAATACCTTCACTACAAATTTGACCTGTTAATTGCATATAAGTTATAGAGTAAACACCTGTTAATTGAAAAAAAAATCTTGTAATATGTCGAGAAATTATCCTGACAATCACCAAACTCCCCTTATTTATACACCTATTTAGCCTCTAGTGCATCCAATACAAACATTTAATCTACTGTACTTAGTTTGATAAAGCCCCTTGAGCTCTTCAAATGAGATATATAGACAATAAACATATAGTGTGTTTTTATATCTGTGTTATACAACGAGTTGAAATATGGTTTATTTTTTCGAGGCTTCGCCGAGAAAAAATAAACCATATTTCAACGAGTTGTATAACACAGATATAAAAACACACTATATGTTTATTGTTTTTATCTGATAACAAACAGACACCCGTCTCATGCGTCTACCCGACTTATATATGCTTCCCACGGGCCTCCAAAGAAAACCAGTCTACGAGACAAAAGAAATAGGACAAGATGCATAGAGTTGTGTCCCTTACATTACAAAATCGATGACGGCGATTGTAAAGTGCGTTTGCACTTCTTGCATCATGTAACTGCGCTGGAACAAAATAAATTTCATCTATTTTATTAACAGTAACAAAACGGTGTTTATTATTCTTTTTTTGACATAGTTCCAGTTTTCTTCCGTGTTTTATGCTGTAGTCCCAATATAACAAATAATTTTGCGTTTGTTTACAATTTTTACGAAGTGTTTTTTTTTCAGGTAGAGCAGACAAACTTTTAATTAGCGCAGTTCCGCGAGTACTTTTGATCGAGGCCGTGACTATAAATAGTTTGCAGTCGCCGCATACTAATTACTATTAACATTCAAGTAATTTCTACAATGTTTTGAAGCAAAATTTTAGGTTGCCTTTATTGAAGCAAAATAAATAAGAAATGACACCATCAGAGGATTTTGACAAAGTGCAATAAGCGTACAATTAAAACCTGCCCTGTGATATAACGATGTTTCATGAATGAATGAATGAAAATGGAATTGAATAAATTATAATTATATACAACACCCATTGTATATACTTCAAGTATATACAACGGTTGTTATACTCTATGGTTATCAGATAAAATACTTTATTACATGCCTGTTCTATGTAATCGTAATCTACAGCAACACTAAACCATGCGGAAAATGAAAATCTGTTTCGCACATATGTGAACGGAAATCATTGACGGATTATTTTTAAATAGAAGCAAAATTTCGCTGGAATTTTCAACAAATTGTGCAATGCAATTACAATTTGTAACAGGTTCCCTCACAAATTTGGTTGGCGATAAAATATGTTCTCTTTGTTGAAAGTTGTCAAATGAATTGCTGAGTGTCCTTCTAATAATTGTTTTTATAAATGGGAAGGCATGTAATAAACACAGAATTACATGTGCATGTGAATGGGTTAATCGAAAACTCAAGGCCTGCCGCCTCTTGTTTTATCTTTCTGCTTTAGCACTCGGGCCATATCGATTAACCCATTCACATGCTCATGTCATTCTGTGTATAAATATGCTCTTTTTATCTTTAGTATACAAGAAAGTGCCCAATTCCCTTTTAATTGTATAGTCCTGTTAATTAAATAATTTTCATTGGCAAAGTTGCTATTCAATTAACAGGTTCCAGTGTTATAGACATACAGTACTGAGATCACAAAAGCGATTTCTTCTGTAATCAGATCACAATTCAATTTCTGCACACTTACATCAGCAGGTTGATAGTTCCAGAATTTATTCATTTATTTATTGGTGTTTATGGTCACTTTACCATCTACAGCTATATCATGATTGCAATGTAGGTATAACGTCACGTTTGGCCAATTGTTTCTACATGTGCTGCCCACTTCAAGGCCTTCCACCCGATGTATTGGTTACTTGGTGCTATTTTACAAGTAAATCAGAACTTGTTCACCTACTTACTGGGGTTTCCATGGGGTGAATAAAATACTGCAAATTCACGATCGAATCAAGGAAAACAGTATAAAATGGCATTAAAAATTCAATGTTCTTGCATTTCTTTTTGGCAGGTGAGATTCAGAAGGGTTACAGGGAGGAAAGCAGACATATAGTTTTGACTGGATTGTGACATAGTTGTAATCTAGACAAAATTCTCGGTTCGTTTTTGTGATCACAGAAGAGTATCATGATAATACTGAAGTGGAAAAGACAGAGGACAAGTCCTGAAGGAAATCCAGGCAACAAATACAAGGCTGAAATTACTTCCAGAAGAAATTATCCTATCAATCACATTAATTTCAACTTTATTATTTATTTCATTTTGATACCACCCTCACAGAAAAGAAAGACAATGCCAGAGAAGTGTCAACAATATTCAGACTAGCCTTGGAGCTTCCTCATTGTAGTCATCATCTTTAACTGGAAAAAGTTTCCCACACAAAATGAAAATCTACCATAAACATGCTTGGAATTACTGCATGGCTTTCTCATCTTTGAAGAAAATGACTGCTGTTTATCTAGCAATTAACCCTTCACCAAATGAATTGACCGCATCCACCTACAGAATTTACAAATTCAGCAGTTCAATAATTAAAAAAAATTTAAATTAAAAAAAAAAACCATATCTTATGACCCCTTATTGGAATGAATTTGTCAAGCGTGTTGTAATGAGGGATTACATGGTATGGTTTTGTTGAAATTTTTTGAAAAAAAACAGAAATAATAAAAATAATACAATTTTATATCATGTGTATTAGGTAAAAGGTTAACCAATCAGATTTTGGGATTCATGATTACCAACAGATAACCAATTGTCCAATATTTTTGTTATCTTATTCTAACAACAAATTTTAGATTTTTTAACCTTTGGCCTCTCACACACAACATGACTAGCAGAAAACATTTACTTTACTATACTTTTTGCTTAAAAAAAATAGCTTAGGTCCCGCAAAGTAGATCTGTTTCTCAGGCCATTTTTCAGAAAATCGCAAGCAGGCACACGTTTTTTTTAATTTCATTCTTTATTGTTGTAATTATTTCATTTGCCATCAAAAGTTCATGTTCTTGGTTTGTTTTATGTTTTATGTCTCATAATATACAGAGTAGCATGGGGTGGTGGTGTATTTTGTCCCTTGAGTGCAAGAAGGCTTTGCAATGCTAAAGCATTGCAAAGCCTTGTTGCACTCATGGGACAAATTTATCAATTTTATTAACTTGACTAAAATATCAGACATAAACCATTTAATTTTTATTTATTCAAGTTTGCACTAGTTATAAAAAGAGAGCACACAGAAGCCAAAAGGACCATGAAGGAGGTCTTTTAACTTTTTAAACAGATTTTTAACTTTTTTTTTAGGTCGTATGGCCTTTCATTGGAACATAGGGTCATAAACTATGTTTCAAGGGAAAAAAATTCAAAAACAAAAATAAATTGATTGATACTGAAGTTGGTGACTGTTGCCTGTTTGACAGTAAGACCCATTTTCAAACATGTAGGTTACATATAGCATGACCTACTTAAGAGTCTGTTCTACTCCGCTTTCCTAAGATTCATGTACATGTCAAATTAGTAACCCAAAGACCCATGTAGGATAGGAATTATGAAGCTGAAATGTTTTTTGGGGTGGATGAACATGGTACACTGATGCACAAAGCCAGATACTGAACTGCCCACCCATAGTTACAGTGGCAGTCAACGATAACTAAATTTGAATTATGATGTTTTTTATAGAGTGCTGGGAAGTTCTGGCTGAAAGCAACAGGTTACGGTCCTTGACAATTTTCCTTAATTCCTACTAGATAATAGCCTTCAAGACAAGGGACTTAGGGGTGATGCCAAGTAATATCTTGATTACCTTTTGAAACCAGTGGCCCAGTAATTTGACAGCTGGTAACAGGATGTTTCTTGACTGCTTGTTGAGGCACCTGAACTAATGCCATACCTTTTGTAGAAGTCAAAAGAATTAAGACATGAAAAAACCTTTAATCAAAGAACAGGATATCAAAATTTATTATATCAAGTACTGTTTTTTTTTCAAATTTAAAAAAAATTGATAACAAAACCATATCATGAGACCCCCTCATTGGAAAGAGCTCATTCCAATGGGGGAGGGTGTCACATGATATGGATTTGTTGAAAGTTTTGGAAAAAATTGTTTTTTTTCAACTGTTGAATTTGTATATTACGTGGGTGAAACTTTCCAATTTGTTGGGTAAAGGGTTAACCCTTTACTCAATGAATAAAGATGAGACTCACAAAAAACTTTTTTGAAATAACTGAATAATTAAAAATATTTTGTTTTTGTTTAAAAAAAATAGTTCATTCCCATAAGGAGTCAAAATCTGTGCTTTTACGACAAAAATTTTAAAAAAACTGATTTAGTGGCAACTTTTGTGAATGGGGCCAGCCAGTTTGGGCCATTTTGTTACGTAAATGCTTAAGGGTTGAATTATTTTCATTTTTTAACAAAGATCCATAAAAACTCTGTCAAATGAAATCAAATAATGTGAATAATTAAATTTTGTTAACCCTTTACCTTACAAATTAACCGTATTGACCCAAGTAATTTTCAAATTAAGGAGTTTAAAAAATATGATTAAAAAAATTCCGACAAAACCATATCAGGTGACATCTCATTGGAACGAGCTCATACAGCTTGTTCCAATGAGGGGTAACATATTATGGTTTAGCTGAAATGTCTTGAAAAATTAAAAAAAAAGAATAATTAAATAAATTTTAATGTTCACCGCACTGGTAAAGGGTTAATAATTTCTATTAAATTTCTGGATGATGAAAATTTTGGAATTAAATAAATACATATTATCATTACAGTGAAGTGATCTGGATCATAGTATCACACTGAGTTGAGGAGGAAGTCAGATCACCTGATCAAACGTGCTGCCACAGGCAGCAAGTTTGATCTGGTGATCTGACCTCAACAAGACGTGATGCGACGACCCAAATCACTTCACTGTAGCGATAAAAGGTTTATTATATGACTTATAGTTCAACATTACATGCCAATGCAAGAATTAACAATTCCCCCAACCTTTTTGTGGTAAATTGGATTGAAGTAAAAAAGAACTATTTTTGTTTACACTCATGTTTGGAATTTGGTGTTGTCACATTCAACTCGAACACTGACAAGTCGAAATTGTACAGAAATGCTTCTTCATCGTCCCAATCATCTCCACGATCCCATTTTAATTGTGTTTATAAATCGAAAACTGAAATAAAGTACACTTTGTACCCAGAACTCCTAATTATTCAAATTTGAATGCACCCGTAAATAGTCTGTCATACTATAGTGATACGGAATCGGATTCCACACTGGGGATTTTCTGGAGACCAGGAAAAGATTTAGCGGTTAACTTACACAGTCATATAATTAAAATGCTTCTTGTGTAACTAATATGACATCATATGGTACTGAAAGTTTGATAAATGGTTCAGAATTTGAGAAATATGATATCATATGGTACTGAAAGTTTGATAAATGGTTCAGAATTTGAGAAATATGTAAGATCAACAGAAATACCCTATCTTCATATATTCATTTAGGTGACATCATAATCATCCACTGACAGCTAGTACAGAAAAGCAACAGTATGTTCAGGTGTCAAAAGTGGTTACCAAAGTAGTTTGTCTGAAAACTTCAGGTTAATTAGATCAACAGTACAACTATTTATTAACTAATGCAGTGTAACTAAAATGTTAATACTATAAAGTGAAATTACAATCAAAAGGTCTGAATTACATTGCTATATGTAAATAGGTTAGAGAGCTATGAACAAAATTGTGATAAATCATTTAAAAGTCTTATGAATGCAGCAAAAGAGCATCGAAATGCATCACAGAAATGACTGACATTACTTTTGGTGAGCATTGTCTATGATTACAGCAAATTTCTATGGCAGAGGGTAAAGGTCAACCTTTTATACCACAACTGTTGTGTTCATTCAATGCTACCCAATATAATGCAGACATTGAGAAATGTGCTAGATACCCCAAACATGGAATCCAGTTGACATGTAAGATTGTATCTACGTTATGATGTGAATGAAATGTTTCAACACAAAACAGTGTCACACAAGAAAGTAAACAGACAGCTGAAGGTGATATTTTCAATCCAAGCTTCTATCACTTAATTCAAGTTTATTATCTATTGTTTGGTGTTTAAGGTCACATATTTCTGCACAATGGCTAATTGTGACCGCAACAGGGAGATAAAGTCAAGTTTAGTCAGTCATTTATACCCATGTTAACAACTTCAGAAGACTTAAACCCCACGCACTGGTGACTTTGTTCTATTTTACCAGTAAAACAGAGCTTGTTTTCCACAATAAACATACACTACTTTACTTCCAAGTGATCTCAAAGATGTAATTCAAGTTTAATCGTGGTTTAACTCTTAGAAGCCGGGAGTCGAGTTTTCTTGCCTGTGATGTAATACGGCAGGTAATCTGGCTGAGATGGTTCGGCTATCTTTGGGCTGGGGGGAGAATTAAACACTGAGCAGGTGCTTCTAGTCAAGTGTCGTCTGCCTGAATAGACAGACAACACTTGACTACAAGCACCTGCTTCACAGTAAGTTTTTCACGGTATGTCGTGTTCAATAAATTCATTCTGATTCCCCAGCTTATAAGAGTTAAACACAGAACACAACTTAAAAACATAGCTTATGACCCCTCATTGGAATGAGCTCACTGAGCTTGTTCCAATGAAAGGTCATAAGCTAAGTTTTTGACGCAAAAAATTAAGAATCAGTTATTCAAGACATTTGTTTCCGAGTGTCGACTGCCTTTCATGTTAGGTAAAGGGTGAAGACAAACAAAAGAAAGTGGCATCTCAGATTCAATGTTCTTTATTCCAGTGGAGGAGATTCTATAGTTCTGTAGGGAGGAAAGCAAAAACACAATTTCGACCACATTGTAACCAGTCACGATCCAGTCAAAATTCTGTGTGTGCTTTTGTGATCACTGTATTGAATTGTGATGCTGAAACCGACAATTTTTCTTCAAACACCATCGATCCAACATTCTAACAACCTATTCTTGGAATGTATATTCTATTTTGTTGCTTCCTCGATAACTATCAGAGTTTATTTGATTATTATCGATGCTTTTTCCTCAAATTGATGGTGTCCTGCATTCAGGGTACAAATGAATTGGCTTGAATAGAAAAAGACTATGATTTTGACATGACTAAGTTGATAAGTTTTTTTATGGAGGGCCTTTCCCCACCTCCTTTACTGGACATACTGCCAACCACATGCATAAACATGGAAACCATCAATGGTTTTGTCCCCATTATTTTTCATGCTGTACAAGATTATTTTGAAGGAGACTGATCATCTGTCTTCACTAGTCTGGACATTCACTGTGGCTAACGGTAAGCAGATATAGGAACTAAAAGAATAATTTTTTTGGATAAAATATAAATATCTCATCATGAAAATTCTGCAGTTCTGGGTAACATTTGCTGCCAAGGATGATAAACATTCAGACCATAGTGGACACCAGGAGCCAAAGGGACATAAATTCTTTAAGGGCCTAATTCAAACTCTGATCGTTTTTTATTCTACTCTCTTTGCGTAAATTCACCGGTTGTATGCCAAGCACCCTGACTGTTGGCTGCCTATGTAGGAAATCCTAGAAACAACTGCAGAGGCACAGGATATCGATTGTACAAATGTATAAAAATGCATAAAATCTCCAGGCCTTTAAGGTTAAAGTAATTTCTATATTTATCACACCTACCATTGATCCAAACATGGAAGCTAGGGCACAATACAGATGATGCTTTTGATTTGAAGGCCCATGCTCTAAAACATGAGTCACTTTGCTAACGAACCTCCATACTAAAAAACCACTACTGTTCAATTTGGTGTGGGCAACAGTCAGTCTCAGATCTGAACTGGTTAGGAAAATGGGCTTCATTTGCTGTTTGACATGTATTCTAGGGTAACTTTCGATGGGAAATCTCATGGTGATGACTGATTTTTTTTTTTTGTGATGACTGATTTTTTTTTTTTATAATATTCACTTTTTAGGAACCTGAACCCTAATTTTGTGGTTCTGAACCTTGGATGCTTATGGAACCTACACAGAAGGCATTTGTCTATCTCATTATTGGTCATTATCAAAATAGTACCATTTAAAAACATTTGGTATCCCTTGAAACAAGGTTTTAAGGATTTAGCGGTGTCCTAGAATCCTCAAAATGGGGTCAGGCCTATAAAATTGGGAACTTTTTAAACTTCTTATTTTCTATTTTCCTTCAGCTTTTCCTCCAGTTTAAATTCTAACATCATTGAGGTTTAAAAAATTGTCAGAAACAAAAGTTTGTTGAAAATGGGCTTAAAGGGGCATTCAACAATTAGATGTGTGTTTGGAGGGGGTGGGGGTTGAAGGCTTGTAGTAAAGTATGTTCATTTCAACCCTTTTCCTTTGGACTAGGCTTCTGAACATGGGATTTGATGTCATATTACAATGCATGGTAGGTGTCAACTTATTGTCAAGAGGTTCTTATGGTAGCCCATGTGAGTGGCCATGTTGTGGCATCAATGTCATGGTGATGGCGGGTATGTGTGGGTAATATGTGTTTTCGTTATCCATTGTGTTTGATGGAGGCCGCAATGTTAGATTTCTATGGCTGCACATGGTTTCCATGCAGTCAAGTGATTTCTAGAGTAGTGGGGGCATGTTCTAGAGACATGTTCAATTCTAATTTCCAAGAATGACTCAACAATGATGATAATAACCAAAAATGACCCCAACCCTTTCTAGAAACCTACTATTTTGGAAGGTATTTGATTAGTATAAGTAGTATATAGTGCCATAGAGCTGATCATGTGGTATGGGTGGGTATGCTCAACTTCAAGGGAGTATTTTATCGACTTAAATTTTACTATCCAGGGTTAAAATGTTAATTTTTCTACCTATTCCAAACCATATTCTTGCTATTTATCTCGCTCGTATTCTGTTGTTCTGGGTCAGAGTCATTACTTCTACCTACACCAATCTCCACTGCATATTCTCTCTTATTCCTTGCAACCATTCTAAGGAGTTCAAGAGGATCTTCATTTGTAGTGATCTAGTATCTTGTTGCTTGAGGTGTTTAGCCTAACCGGATCTGTTCTGTATGTGAACTTCCTAAAAAGCTCAACACCTCTGGCAATTCACCTTAACCAAGGCAATCACAAACTATCAGGCCTCCACTAACTGTATAATACAGGTCCTCTACTCAGAAACTTAAACAACTGATATGACACAACAGTGCCACACCCGTGAAAAACACAAAACGCAATAACAAACTGGTCCAAATAGAAAGGATTTTTAGAGTTTAAACTTATTTTTAAATCATACTATTTTGATAATGACCAATAACAAGAGGCTCTGAAGAGCCTGTAATTGCTCACCTGGCAGAACAGAAGATAAAAATGTGATTTCCCATAAGGTTTCTTTGGTAACTATAAGCTGCAATTGTGGCCATTTTTGCATCCCAATCAACATTACATGAGGACTGTTGGTAGAGGGTGTCCCAGTTATCAATCATGCAAAGTTTCAGAACATTTGGCCTTGTAGTTTCAGAGGAGAAGATTTTTGAAAATCCACCAATCAGAATCAAATGAGGATCTTTTGTAGAGGACCTCCCATAGACTATTCCTGTCAAGTTTGGTTCACATCGGCTTTGAAGTTCCAGAGAAGAAGATGAAAATGTGATTTCCAAAAGGGTTTCTATGGTAACTAAGACACAATTGCGGCCATGTTTGCAACCTGATCAAAGTTAAATGAGGATCGTTGGTAGTGGGTGTCCCAGTCATCAATCGTGAAGTTTCAAAATATTTGGCCTTGTAGTTTCAGAGAAGATTTTTGAAAATCCACCTATCAGAACCACAGAATGCCTCTGGCGGCCATGTTTTTCATCTGACGCAAACAAAATGAGGCTCGTTTGTAGAGGACCTCCCACAGACCATTCCTGCCAAGTTTAGTTCACATTGGCTCAGCAGTTCCAGAGAAGAAGATAATGAAAGTGTCAATGACACTGCAGCTGAACTTGTCCAAGAAGGGACTGAACAATGAACAAAATAAAAAGATCCAGTAATGCCAAGTCATTCATTCACTCAAGTTTCTACAGAACACATCATACCAAAGCTACATATGAAATTTGAAAAAGATCGGATGAGAGGTGTGGCCTTTAGAGTCTGCTAATGGAACTGCTGACAATTTATATATGAAATCCAAGCTAGCCACTGGCGGCCATGTTTTTCAACGAAATTCAGAAAAATTTGATAGTGCCCATTTAGACATCACACCAAAGGTACATGTGAAAGATGGGGTGAGAGATGTGGCCTGAGGAGTGGGCCGATGGGATTGTTGATAATTTATATGCCAAATCCAAGATGACTGCTGGCTTTGGCCTGTAGGGTGTGCTAAAGGAATTGTTGACAATTTATATCCAAATCCAAGATGGCCATTGATGGCCATGTTTTTCAACAAAATTCCAAAAAATTTCTATAGATCCCATCTAGACATTACCCTAAAACCATGTATGATATTTGGAATGGATCGGGTGAGAGCTGTGGCCTGTAGGGTGTGCTAAAGGAATTGTAGATGGATAGACGTATTGACGTACAGAGGATCACAACCCATCCCAATAGCTCATACTTTACAAGTTGAGCTAAAAATGTGGAAAGTTTACGGATGAAAGAAACCGGATGACAGCAGATGCCAAGTGATAGCAATAGCTCACATGGCCCTTCGGACCAGGTGAGCTAATTAGACAGAGGAAGGCCTTCCATGTTGGTCCTTTAAGCATCATCGGGGCAGAACCCCAAAATAACGGTTCAGGTCTGTAAAAAGTGAAAAATGATCCTCTTTTTTTTTTAAAAAATCAGTCGGCACCATGAGATTCCCCCATCAAAAATTACCCTAGAATACAGATCAAACAGAAAAGCCAATTTCCATAAAGAGCCCAGATCTGAGACAAACTACAGCATCATATAAGATAACACAACTCAGGACGGCAGAGTTCAAGGCTTTAACAGAGGTGACTTTGTGGGCTAACATCCGTGAAAGAACTCTTAATACAGGGAGAGGCTTTTAAATGATTATCACAAAATATTTTTGAAAGAGTTGGTGCAAGAGGAGTGTTCAGAGGTAATATACTTCATGTGCAAACCTTACCTTTTCTTCATATCAGTTCTACTTCCAGAATAACTACGCCTAATACAACAAAAATTATAAACACTTTAACACTGCTACGTATTTGTAAATGATATGCTTTGAAAGAACTTATTTCAAAAAATGGAAATTGACTATTCATAAACTATAATAGTAAAATTAATACATAATGGATTATCAGATAAGAATATTATTTTTTGTCTTCCAGTATGTTTTTATTCTTTTCAAAAAGAAATTTGGCAACAGAAAATCTCTTGTCAGGCTTGTACTGAAAACTATACCTTTGTTACAAGATTAACAAGATGAGAAGTGACATCTGAAAAGTTGACTTCAGGAAAGTTCACAGAACCTCACAAATGCCAAGGAAGTGTAATGAACTAAACATTATTGAAATCTGATAATTACTGTCCAATTTATCATATAATCATTCAAATTTCCAATAAAATAAAAAAGGGCCAAAAATGCTATCAATTTTCAACAAATCACCATTGTTTTCAAACATTTCCAACACAATGTTAATATAAAGCAGCATGCCAAAAGTTATTGAAATCTAATGACTGTTTTTCCAAGTACCCAAACATGAACAATTAAAGTGAAACAAAAGACACAAAGGGCAATAACACTCAAAATTTATTACTAATCACCATGATTTTCGAACTGATCCAAGACAATGTTAATATAAAGCAGCATATCAAAATATATTGAAATCTTAAATTTACTTTTCAAGTAATCACAAAAAATTAAAAATTCAAGTAAAACTGAACCAACAAAGGATAATAACTCTCTCAATTTCAAAAAGTCATTGTAATTTTTTAACTTGTCCAATACAAAACCTGATATCCAGAATTATTTGAAACAAGTTACTGAATAAACAATGAAAGTTGGGGCAAAATTTAACAAACAAAGTGCAATAACTCCCTTAAGTTTCATTGAATATTGGTGGTTATTGAACTTGTTAAAGCTAATTAATTGAAATCTGAAAACTATTGTTTAAGTCATAAACAAACTACAGATGAATGGATGGATAGAAAGACAAATGGATTGATGGAGATGATTGCTACATTCCTTCTTGTGGCGGATGGGGGATCATATGATGTGGCAAACCTTTCATTAATAATCATGTAACAAAGAAGACTCTACCTTTTTTTCTTCACTTTTTGGAGTGAAACAATTTGCACTCAATCTCATTCACCTCATGTTAGACATTTTTACACGTAGAGGAAGCTAGAGTACGCGGAGAGAAGAACCGAGCAGCAGCGAGCAACTGTCAGACTCTCCAAAGTACTAAGTCTGCACAAGCAGGGTCAGCACTGGCTGAAGACAAGTGCACCATTGACGTGCAGTACACTTTAGTACACAATGCCACCATGCCCCCTAAGTGGGTAATCAGGATTAATTGCCTTGCCCAAGGACACAATGTAGTTACCCCTGGACCTTTTGTTTTGAAGTCCAATGCTGTTACCACCGAGCCAAAGAGCTCCCTTATGTGCACATACTTCAAATGGGAATTTTAACTCTTTACCTAACACAACTACAAAAACTGGCTTACACTATTCACAAAAATAATTGTTCAAATTTTATTACTTTTTAAAGTTTTTACATCAAAGACATAGCTTATAATCCTGGAATGAGCTCAATGAGGTTGTTCCAATGAGGGGTCATAAGCTATATTTTTTAGGCAAATATGAAATTTTTTACTCATTCAAGTATTTTTTTTCCCCTAGTGTCATCTCTGTTTGTGTTAAGTAAAGAGTTAATTTGATGCACAACAGAAAAACATTAGGAAAATTGGGAATGTGTTTTACATAAGGCCCCACAAAGTAGATCTTCTGTTTCTCAGGCCATTTTTTGTAAAATTGCATGTGGGCGGGCAGTTTTTTATTTTATTTTTTATTTTTGTAATTATTTCATTGCCATCAAAAGTTCAGTTTCGTTTTTTTTTTATGTTTTTGGCCTCATAATCTACAGAATACCATGAGTGGTGGTGTATTCCATCCCTTGAGTGCAAGAAGGCTTTGCAATGCTAAACCATTGCAATGCCTTCTTGCACTCAAGGGACAAATTTATCAATTTCATTAACTTGGTTATAATATCAGACATAAACCATTTAATCTTTATTTTTGCACTGGTTATAAAAAGAGAGCATACAGCAGCCAAAAGGGCCATGCGAGGACCTGAGAAACAGATTTTTTTACTTTTTTAGGCCTAAATTACATTTCATTTGTATTAACACAATATCTTGAACAATTCTGTTTATCTTGAGTTCCATATAACAAACAATCACATAGAATTCCTCATTATTTAAAAAGCACAATATAATGTGTGTTTGGTGAAGTTACAGGTAATATTTGTGCACAGGATCATGGACAAGTGCATTTCTCCTAACTATTTTGATATCTCTCTAATATTACATTCTACAAAAACAATCATTTTTAAAGTGCTGTCATTACACAGTTTTAATATTCCCAACCCACAAATTCATCTTACACCACACAAAGACATGTGAACTCATCTTGGGGTTACAAAGCAAGGTACACCAACTAAAATCAACTCCTTATGGAGTCCGCACCATGAATAGGTATGGCTGGTTGAAGAAAATTAGGAGTAACTCAAAACAAAACCACCATACAGTTTTAGTGGCAAGTTCAAACCACTTCTCAATTCATTTCCTTCTGAAGACAAATTTACTCAAACCAATGGTGTCTCTGTTTTCATCAACAGAAGTATTATAGTCCATTCCTGTTAACTTTCTATCTAAAGGTAATAAAAAAAAAATTCTTGTTTCTCAGGCACCTCCATCATCAGAGAAAATCTGCCTCATCACCCCCTTTTTTACCTGGAGATCTCTTCAGTGATACTATTTTGCCCCTGAAGGAATTAAATTGAACCAATTATATCTTGTTTGACAGAGCTTCCTGAGCTCTGTTAAGCAAGATATAGTTAGTTAAATTTGCGAGTGCAGTATGGGAAATTTGCACTGGTGAAAATATTTGTTTTCCACAGAAAGTGTAAGGAGGTAAATTACAAATAACAGCTATTTTCAGGACTATTTTTGCGGATTGACAAAAAAATACCTCCCTCATCATAAAACTGAAAGACAATTGCCTGAGAAACAAGAATTTTTTTTAATAGGACTAATTAGTGACAAACTTAAAAAATTTCTTGAATATCTCCAAATGTTCATTTTTCTCTCAAAATCATAGCTTATGACTCCTCATTGGAACAAGCTGAAATCATTACTATAACAACAAGGGCAACGCAAACTGCCCCCAACCTGCAGGCATGTTTGAAGTAGCCTTAAAGATATTGTGGGACATGAAAATTTTCAAAAATGTTCTAAGTCGAAAAAGTGAAAAAGGGCCATAACTGTGGGAAAAATTATTGGACGGAACCTGTTCCTTGTGCATATCTGTTCCCCATGCAGGTCTACCAGCATACCAACAGAGATCCAAATCCAACTGATGGCTTTGAAATTACAATGCAAAACGTTTGTACAGACAGACTGACAGACAGACATACCGATGGACAGACGGATGGATGGATGGATGGATGGAAGGCTTCACTAGACACCCTGAATCCTCATAGCCCATAAAGTATACTACTAACCCATGTGTAATTAGCAGGTTAAATTTGTTCACATGACTGATATTTTACAATGATATTCTATTAACCACTATTTGATTGAGTGGCACCTACAGTACTGTGTTTACAAAAGCGTCTTTTTTTTCACGATCATGTCACTGTTGGACTGCAGCACATGTGCACTAGTGGATTACAATTTCCTAAATAAAATAAGAAATGAAGAATGCATCAAGGATAACACATGAACATAGTGTCTTAGATTCAATGTCCTCACATTTCTATTTTGATATCAGATATTTTACAGTGTAACAGGGAGGAAAGCAGTGGGCAGAGAATTTCAACTAATCGCGGCACAGTTGCACATCATCAACACAACTATTTTCCAATACTGAAATGCAAATAAAAAGTTCCAGCTGATTGTATAAGGGTTAGTCAGCAAATAAAAATTTATTGAAATCAGATGTTTACTTTTCAAGTAATCACATAAACATTAAATATTCAAGTACAACAGAACCAACAAAGATCAATAACTCCCTAAATTTTCAAGAAGTCAAAATAATTTTTTAAATTGTGAAAGATATTATTAATACAAAGCAGAATATCAAAATTTTTTGATATCGAATGTTTACTGTTACTGCATAAACAATGAAATTTTGAGCAAAATTCAACAAAGGACAATAATTCTCTCTCAATTTTTTAGAAATCTCTGTGGTTTTCAAACATGTCCAAGAAAATGTTAATACAAAGCAGACTATCAAATTTTATTGAAATCTGAGGTCCACTGTTCAAGTTACTGCATACACAATGAAATTTCAGGAAAAAATTGAATAAACAAAGGCAATAACTCCTTTAATTTTCAACAAATAATAGTGGTCAGCAAATTTATCCAGGACATTATAAAGCAGCACATAAAAATTAATAAAAATCTGATAACTATTGTTCAAGTTAATGCATAAACAAACTTTTAGAAGGATAGAAAGATGGACAGATGTAGCTCTTCACTATGTCCCTTCCTTGCAGGGGAATGGAAATTTTCATTTCATAAATTCCAATCAAGGTAAACACTCATTTCATATCCTCTATATCAGATCAGTCAGTGCACTAAGCCTTAAAGGCCTAACTCTGATTTTTGACAGTTTTTCTTGTTTTGGAACCATTGCCTCAATGAGCAACTTCAAGTTAGTCTTTCAGACAATAGTTAACCCTTTACCCAATGTAACATCCAAAACCGGCCAGCGTTATTCTAAATAAAAGGCCGCTCGGCCACATGTCCCCCGAAAAAACAAGTGGAAAAAGGGACATAACTCTAGTAAAAATGATCGGTATGAACCCATATTCGAACTTGACCTGTATTATTACCCCAGAAAGTCACATACCAAAATTCTTTCCGATCAAATAATCCTAACTGGAGTTATCATCCGGACACCACAAATCTTGAAATTTCTAAGTTGAAAAAGGGGTATAACTCTAATAATGAAAGTGTCAATGACACTGTAGCTTAACTTGTGTGTTGTGTTTGATGAAAAGGATAATGTTCAATGTTTATGAAAGGATTATGAAATAAGACAAGAATTGTGATAATTGGGAATATGTTCATTTCTGTTCCCTGTGTGCTATGTTTATGATAAAAATAATATGAGGTGTACACTGTACTAAAGAGCTGAGGGGTGGGTTAATATGACCTCACAGTTAATGTATGTGGCCCTCACAGTTAACGTATATCAACAAAAGTTACCAAGTTACAGTGAAATTATTCCAAAACGAGTCATCCTATCATGTTACATTAAAATCCCCTCATAAATATGGCCTGTAGACTGTGCTAAAGGTTTTCGGGCTTCGGGCCCTTGTAGCCGTCAGTTTCCCAATTGCATCCAAAGGGGACGTTCTCATCTAGACATTATATGAAGTCAATCTACCAAGTTACAATGAAATCCCTTAATAAATATGACCAGTAGACTGTGCTAAAGGTTTTTGGGCTTTGGGCTCTGGCAGCCATCATGGTTGAATGATCACAACCAAAAGGGGACATTCTCATCTGGACACTATTTGGAGTCATCCTACCAAGCTACAATGAAATCCCTTCATAATTATGACCTGTAGACTGTTCTAAAGGTTTTCGGGCTTTGGGCCCCTGAAGCCGTCACAGTTGCCCAATCGTGTCCAAAAGTGGACGTTCTCATCTAGACATTATATGAAGTCAACCTACCAAGTTACAATGAAATCCCTTCATAAATATGACCTGTAGACTGTGCTAAAGGGCTTCGGGCTCTGGCAGCCATCATGGTTGAATGATCGCAACCAAAGGGGACAATCTCATCTGGGCATCATCTGGAGTGATCCTGCGAAGTTAAAATGAAATTCCTTCATAAATATGACCTGTAGACTGTGCTCAAGGTTTTCGGGCTTTGGGCACCTGTAGCCATCACAGCTGACCAATCACGACCAAAAGGGGATGTCATCATCTAGGCATTATATGGAGTCAACCTAACAGGTTACAATGAAATCCTTTTATACATATAACCTTTTGCCTATGCTAAAGGTTTTTGGGCTCGGGCAGCCATCAAGGCTGAATGATCACGGCCAAAATGGGACGTTCTCATTTAGACATTATTTGGAGTCATCCTACCAAGTTACAATGAAATCCCTTCATAAATATGACCTGTAGACAATGCAAAAGGTTTTCAGGCTTCGGGCACATTTAGCCGTCAAAGTTGCCCAATCATGTCCAAAAGGGGACGTTCTCATCTAGACATCATATGAAGTTAACCTACCAAGTTACAATGAAATTCCTTCATAAATATGACCTGTAGACTGTGCTTAAGGTTTTTGGGCTTCGGGCTCGGGCAGCCATCATGGTTGAATGATCACAACCAAAGGGGACAATCTCATCTGGGCATCATCTAGAGTGATCCTGCGAAGTTACAATGAAATCCCTTCATAAATATGACCTGTAGACTGTGCTCAAGGTTTTCGGGCTTCGGGCACCTGTAGCCATCACGTTGACCAATCACGACCAAAAGGGGATGTCATCATCTAGGAATTATATGGAGTCAACCTTACAGGTTACAATGAAATCCTTCTATAAATATAACCTTTTGCCTATGCTAAAGATTTTTGGGCTCGGGCACCCATCAAGGCTGAATGATCATGGCCAAAATGGGATGTTCTCGTCTAGACATTATTTGGAGTCAACCTACCAAGTTACAATGAAATCCCCTCATAAATATGACCTGTAGACTGTGCTAAAGGTTTTCGGGCTTCGGGCACCTTTAGCCGTCACAGTAGCCCAATCATGTCCAAAAGGGGACGTTCTCATCTAGACATTATATGAAGTTAACCTACCAAGTTACAATGAAATCCCTTCATAAATATGACCTGTAGACTGTGCTAAAGGTTTTCGGGCTTGGGCAGCCAGCATGGCTGAATGATCGCAACCATAGGGGACAATCTCATCTGGGCATCATCTGGAGTGATCCTAAGAAGTTACAATGAAATCCCTTCATAAATATGACCTGTAGACTGTGCTCAAGGTTTTCGGGCTTCGGGCACTAGTAGCCATCACAACTGACCAATCACGACCAAAAGGGGATGTCATCATCTAGGCATTACATGGAGTCAACCTAACAGGTTACAATGAAATCCTTCCATAAATATGACCTTTTGCCTATGCTAAAGGTTTTTGGGCTCGGGCACCCATCAAGGCTGCATGATCATGACCCCAAACCTGCATATGAAATTTTGTGGCGATCAGACAAGAACTGCGGGGTGTAGCCCGTGCTAAAGGAAAATGTGAACAGATGTCACAGACTCACAGACTCAGACTAACAGACTCACAGACTAACAGATCACAGACTAACAGACTCACAGACTAACAGACTTCTGCACACGTGATGGCAATAGCTTATCTTGACTATGTCAATATAATTTTCATTTTTTGTCTCAAAAACAAAGGTTATGACCCCTCATTGGAACAAGCTCGTCAAGTTTGTTCCAACGAGGGGTCATAACCTTTGTTTTTGAGACAAAGAAGGAAAAAAATTAGTTATTCAAGAATGTTTTTTGCAAGTGTCATCTGCTTTTCATGTTAGGTAAAGGATTAAAGCACCTTGACAGAGGTTTCAGGTCAGGTCTTGGTTGCCAATGTAGGTAGCTAAGGTTTGACCTCAAACCACTACCAAATAACAAGATCTACAGAATGTTATTATGGTAGAATGCGTGAAAAATTATCCAGTCTTTTCAGATTAAAACATTTAAACATGCAGGAAGAAGAAAACTAATTCTCAAGCACATACATTTATGATCTCCAAGAAAAATATTCACTCTCTATCAGAAATATTTTACAATGTTCCTGTCATTATTCAGAATAGGTAATAATGACAGAGCTATTCTTCACACCAAATTCTAATGACATGACTTTATAAGGGTTCCTGCACTTGAATGTCTCGTCAATTCAAGAAGTTCCCAGGACCTTCCAGGTATATATTCAAGGGCTTTCAAGGATCTGGAGACGGGAATTTTCAATGCTGTTCCAGGTCAAGAATGATGGATAACTACTCCAAAGCTACACATAGCTACATGTAAATTTAAGAGAGGTCATTTGTACTCATTTGTGCTGACAATTTCAATTTCAAATCATTATTATATCTGCAATCTAATGCATGGTTCTCAGTAGGTAGACATTCCATTAGACAGAGAAGATTGATTTCAGCAATATTCAGTTTGTCATGGAGCATCTGAATATCCCAACTTAATCTCCTGAGATCACCCAATATCTCACTTTTCAAGCGTTTTCAAATAAGGTTCCAAAATTTAACCCTTAAAGGACTGGAGATTTTAATATATTTTGCTACACCTCTACAGTCTGTGGTTTGGCAGTTGTTTCTTGGCAATTTGCGGCTGCCTAAATAAGCAGACAAGACTTGCCTAGAAATAACTGCCAAGGTACATGAGATGAAATTTGCAAAAATTAATCTACACATGTCAGGCAACCTGTTTTGTTGCATTAACTGGTAGAGTGCTAGAAGCCCATATTTGGGCTTTTTTTTGAAGTGCAGGTACTGCAACACAAAGGCTTTATATCCTGTGGATGTGCTTCATATTATCTTGGGAGTGAAATTATTTAGTCTGTATGGATTTGCCTTATTACAATTCATGGGAGAGTACTGGCACTCTCTGATGAATTGTAACAGGGCAAAGACACTAGAAAACATTTTGATGACCAAAAACAATTCAGCACTCTACCAGTTAATAAGTGATAAGAATCAGAATTAGACCTTTAAAGGGTTCAAGACTTTCCATGTCCTGTGCAAAGGATTTTCTAAATTTCATTAAATTCTAGAAACCATGACAAGTTAAATAAAATATAATATATAACGAACCACACATCCGTTTGGTTTGAACAGGCTTGACTTTTAGTCTTTATTTTGTTAAGTAGTAGGAACCATGAGAACCATGTTCACTTTATATTTAACACACTTTATTATATGATCTGACATTTCATCCGGTTATTAAGCCCATTCATTAAAAATAATAATGCATGGCCTATCAAGCGCTGAAGAATAATCATAGATTCACAATCGGGGGATAAGGAATGGTAAACATTTGTTGTCTGTGACAGTAGTTGATGTTTGTTTGCAAATTATTTCATTAAATTTGTGTCATTAAATACTTCAGTCTATTCTTTATCAGGGGCTATTTCCTTAAGTGGACACTGTGAACAAACAATGCATCTTAACCCTTTGAACCCTAGTGGCATCTTCCATGTCAGTTCAATGGCAGCAACCGAAAGAGTCCATATTCATTATCTGGGGGTAGACCAATTAATATTTTCAACGTGCAGCCTTGGGGCTGCACATTGAAAATATTGATTGGTCTACACCACACCTTCACTCAAAAGTCAACCTACTTAATGAAATTATGAAGTATCATGTCACTGGGCCGGAAAAGTGGCCTCTGGGGTTTAAAGGGTTAAGTTGTAACATAATTACAGACTTTACAGAAGCCACTGCTTGTTTCTCATTCATTCAAGGGTCTTTTTGGAACATATAAAAATAGAATCTTCAATTCGTCCCCAGTTTATATTGAAATTTACAAAAGTTGTCCAGTAAATTAGAGCTGGACCTCACTAAAGCTCAGTCCAGACATAATTTACAGAACTTGTTTTGTAAACTTCGATATAAACTGGGGCCTTACTGGAGATCCTTTATATCTAACACAATTTATAGATGAATCAAACCAATATTTTATCTCACTGACAACTTAAGTTTTTTATTTTGCTTCCAAAACATAGATCATGACCCTTCATTCAAACAAGCTCATTGAGCTCAATCTGATGAGTGGTCATAAGCTATGTTTTGGAAGAAAATTAGAAAATGAACAAGATATAAATCTCAATTTCTGTGTATAGTGCTTTAATTTCCCTGCAAAATATCAAGATAAAAAAAAATCAATTTCTTAAACCAAATCTCCTTTATGATCATAATAGCAAAAGCTGAATTCACATGAAGATAAGTTACCTGCATTTTGGATTTTTGTCATCCAATTCTCTCAAATTACCAGTGCTATATGAGTGTGTACCTGGAAATTGAGAATCTGGTTCTGAGCTAGCAGTACTTGATGCACTGCTTCGTCGTCTAACCTGAGGACTTGGTGATGGCATTTTCTTTTTGAATGTGAAAAACCTGAATAGAAAACAAAAAGTGAAAACATGGGAAGCAAGAACGATAAAGTTTCATACTTCATTTATATGCAAAGCTACATTCTCTGCATCTGTATTTAGCTCGAGTCTTGGTATGAACTGCTGAAGGGTAATAACTGAGCAGTTTTCAAGAGTCAGATGTCACAAAGAGGAAACTAGGGTTGCCTATTGATATCCCCTTAGTTTCTGGCATGCAGATCCCAGAAGTAATATAAAACCAAACAGATAAAGGTGTAGGAATACATCAACCAACAATGATGGAGTCCAACATTGGGAAAGATCCTGGGTCAGTAGAGAGAATAAATACCCGTCTCCATTCCTATTAGGGTATGTGGTGGCTCATTGGTTAGAGCATTGAATTTCAAATCGAAAGGTCCATGGTTTGATCCTGACAAGTGGTAACTGCATTGTAACCATGGGCAAGGCACTTAATCCTGATTGCCTCCGTGGAGGCATGGTAGCACTGTGTACTATGGCATACTGCATATTGATAGTGCACTTGCCTTCAACCAGTGCTAACCAAGCCTGAAAATAAGCAGACTGTCAAATGCAAAATAAGGTCCCCAGAGGGTGAATTTGGTGATGCTACCGGCAGGGTAGCATCACAAAATTTACCCTCTGTGAATGTCAGTCTGAATCAAGGTCTCAAGCCAAAACAGAAAGATGTACCTAGAGGATAAATTGGCCCACTGTATGGGATAGCATCAGCAAATTTACCCTCTGGGGACCTCATTTTGCAAATAACAGGTTGCTTGTAGTCAGGCTTGGTGCTAACATTACTTTGCAGAGTTAACACATAGGGGAGTCTGACAGTTGCTTTATGCTGCTTGGTGGTTCTCCTGATACTTAGGATGCCCTGGTGGTCAAAAGTGCCATTAAACCCCAATAAAAACAAAAAGCCATAAGTGGTATTAATCATTCACCAGATAAAATTATTTAAAGAAGGATTTAAGGTCAAATTCAGCATCTACATATTAATATGGTTAATCTAATTTAGCTAGGAGAATGGGGTGGGAGAGAAAGGTCTACTGGGTGAAGTGGGGTTTTTTTGTTATTTTTTTTTAGCTCAACTTTGGCAAAGCCAAATTTGAGCTTTTGTCATGGCCCGTCGCCCATCTGTCCATACGTCAACAATTGGATACGGCTCGAGCTAGAGGCCGTATTTATGAACCGATCTTTACGAAACTTCTTGGGTACCTTTGTTATCACTGTGGGACAAGAATGATTGTTTTTGGGTGCGGTCCAAAATTCAAGATGGCTGCCAGCCACCATTTTGTGCCCACGATGAAGAAATTTGTTTTTTTTAACAGAACTTCCATGTGAAAGCTCTGATTTTAATAATTTTTTGTATGAATGTTTAGTACCATGAGATACATTACATATCATATGGGTTTTTTTCTCGTGCTTAAATTATGCAAATTAGACTAACTTTGATTTATTTAGTGTTACTTTCAGCACTGTCAGTGCAAATGCCAATACGGCTCGGGCTAGAGGCCGCATTTATGAACCGATCTTTACGAAACTTCTTGGGTACCTTTGCTATCACTGCGGGATGAGAATGAGTGTTTTGGGGTCCGGTACGAAATTCAAGATGGCCACTGGCAGCCATTTTGTTCAAAATTAGGGGCAATCAGATTTTTGCGCAGAACTTCCACATGAAAGCTCTGATTTGAATAATTTTTATCATGAATGTTTATTACCATGGGATACATCACATATAATACAGGTTTTTTTCTCTTGCAGAAATTATGCAAATTAGATGAACTTTGATTTTTTCAGTGCTGCTTACACACAGTAAGTACATATGTCAATACGGCTCGGGCTAGAGGCTGGATTTATCAACCGATCTTCACAAAACTTCTTGGGTACCTTTGTTATCACCTTGGGACGAGAACGAGTGTTTCTGAGTGCGGTCCAAAATTCAAGATGGCTGCCAGTGGCCATTTTGTACCGAAATTAGGTCCAATCGGTTTTTTGTCACAACTTCTATACATCTCGTATTTATGAACTGATCTTCACGAAACTTCTTGGGTACCTTTGTTTTCACCTTGGGAAAGGAACGAGTGTGTTTTGGGGTGCCTTTGTTATCACTGTGCTATGAGAACAAATATTTTGGGGTTGAGTCAGACCCACTCTGGGACTCCAAGATTTCTTTTCTAGTTTAGCATCTGACTGTCACCCACCTTTACAATACTTTACCTATACATTTGTTACAGGCTACGGTCAGTATTTATGTACAGACCGTTACAATACTTTATATGTACCTTTGTTATCAGGTCATTATCTAGATGTTTGTCATTGCTGTGTCACATACTATACATGTACATGTCTTGACAAGTTGAGCTACAGTGTCATTGACACTTTCATTTGTTGTGTAAAATCACTTAAACCCCTTCAAAACTCATTTTGAGGCAGAGAAAAAAAATCACCCAGTGGTTGCCCTCTCTCTCCCAACCGCAACCCCCAACAAACTGAAAGTTGAGTTTTTGCATAAGATACTCAAAATCCTCCAACAAAAAAGAAATATTTGTCCAATGGAACCCCCCCCCACGCCCACCTCCCGATTTGAACAAACATTAACCTTATGGACTCACATTTACATCTAACTAAAGTTTACCACAATGGGCTCTATCACACATGGGCATGATTCAATAAAACAAATAGCAAATTCTCTTGTTAAATTTCAAACCTTCTCTGGTACTCATCAAAATCAGTCAAGCATAACACTTTTAATAAACTTCAATCTGAGAGTCATAGTAATGCTATATACCAAATATCAAAAGATTCAGCATGGTGGATCTGAACAAGAAGATTTTTGAAGAATATCACTCATACTGTGCCAGGTTAAAATTTAGGCCCAAATATAACCGAAGGGACTTGATTTGAACAAACTTGAACCGGAACCTCATAAAGTTGCTGTGCATCAAATATCAAAAGATTTTGACTGGTGGATCTGAAGGAGATTTTTAAAAGAATTTTCCCATAGTGCACTAACTTAAAAATTTAGGATGCTATTGGGAGCTCAAATGTGAACATGGAGACTTGATTTGAATGAATTGGAATGTGACCCCACTAAGGATATGGAAAACATCAAAAGATTCTGACTGGTAGATCTCAAGAATGTTTTAAAAGAATATTCCTCAAATTGTACTAAGTTACAATTTAGGACTCTCACAGGTAGCACAAATAGGACCCAAGAGATTTGATTTAAACAAATTTGCAACTGAGCCTTCTAAGGAGCTGCACATCAAATATCCTAAGATTCTGACTAGTAGATCTGAAGACGAAAATTTTAAAGAATATTCCTCATACTGAACTAAGTTAAAGCTTGGGCTCCCACTGGGACCCCAAATATGACCCCTAGGACTTGATTTAAACAAATGTAAAGCTGACCTCCACCCAATCACCATGACTCGTAGATCGGAAGAAGATTATTAAATAAATTTCCTTATACTTCACCAAGTTAAAATACAGGTTCAAATAGTAGAGCTGGTCGGTTTAACTGAACCGAAACAGAAACTTGGTTTTTAAGTGGAAACCAAAAAGAGATTAAAAACCGTATATTTTTGGTTTTGCTTAACTTTTGAATATTCACATTTTGCACACCATAGATTTTGTGGAATCAAAAAAAAAATGTCAGCTAAAACGCGTAGTAGCATATATCAATATTTTATAAGAAGCGATGATAGAAATGCCAAATGCCAATTAAGCAATAAATCAGTCATCGCACAGTGCAGAAATATCTCCATCCATCATTGCCACATCAGAATCATCATGCCAAAGAGTAAAAAACTCTTCTTGAAAAAGAATGGGCTGTGACACCTGCAAAGCGACTTGGTGTTAAGGTAAGAGAAAAGTATTAATTCGCTCAATGCTCCGTTAATGTTGGGAAACCTGGGATTCCAGGGAAAGTGTTAAAATTAATATTAATAAAAAGTTAGCCGCACATACTTGTCATACAATTCGAAACTTTGAAAAAAATGAAACCTAAAAATCCAAAATATGTTTACATGTGGCTGTGTTTTATTGTTTTTCGAAGTGATGGGTATTATCAGAATTCTCTCTGATAATGATAACTCAATGCAAACTGAAAGGAAGAATGGACATGGAAATCAGGTCACGGGACTATCCTGTCAATAATTTGCATAACCTCTACAGTGCTTTGTAAATCAATGATTCTAAAATTTGGAGTTAGCTCCTTTCTGGTACAAATGTCAACTTGTCAAGTTAGCTTGCGAAATGGGATCTGTCTTTCTGAAAGTAAAAAGCATGTTCTCAACTTCTCCTTGATTTTGGCCAGTTGTTTTCTGAAATTCTGTCCATCTTCATTTATTTTCATGTCAGGCACTATGTCAATGCTGTGAATGGAAATGAAAAACGAATTTGACAAGACGATCGAATCATACATTATCCGTCTCAAATGGTATCTTTTTATGAAAGCATATGCAGATTGGAGATGTAATTTTTTGTTCATCGAATTTACAGGAAACAATTGTAATACAGTTTTATTCCATTTCTAGTTCACTTGTTTGTTATTTAACAATGTTTTTAGTACTATCCAGTCTTAGTTTAATGCATGAGGTATGGAAAATATGTATTGTGTTAGAAAAACCGAAACCCAAAACTGATATTTTTTTTCCCAAAACCAAACCGAAACCAAATCAAGGGAAACTGAAAAAATTTATAGTAATTTATATATTTTTTATACTTACCAATGACCCAGACATAGCTGGTGCTAACTCTTAAAATATAGGGCCAAACACAAATTTTCCCCCCCAATCCCCAAAATTTGCATCTAAAACCAAAGAAAACATGTCCTGAATGGCCCTCCACACTTCACCTCTACTGCGCATGCGCAGTGTCAAGGACGTTCCGAAATTGGCGCCATTAATCATTCTCACAACCAGTGCCAGGTAAGCACTATGTACTCAGCGGGGAGGTAAGAGTTCCCAACTCCTGGGAGGGCCATCCCCGTCTGGGTCATTGGTAAGTATAAAAAATATATAAATTACTATAAATTTTTTCAGATTTTTATACTGTACCAATGACCCAGACATAGCTGAATAGTAAAACGGCTGGAGGGCCAAGGACATAGAGCAAGATGGAATACGCTCAAAATATAAAATAGAGTCATCCCCTCTAGGGAAAAAGAAGTATTAGGCCTTACATGTATCTTTCTTATTTATGATAAATTAGAAAGATACAACACCTTCCAAAATTGAGCATCATACATCCATGTACTCTATTAATATCTAGTATAATCCTTATACTAATAATTTTTAAAGTAAGCCAATAAATAAAGTGAGTCTAGAGAATAGAGACTCTTTATACTCCTTAAAAGTGTCTGAGGAATGTATAATAATGTCCGTTGACACGTGCTATATTCAAAAGCTATACTATAAAAACTAAGACCTGAATGAATTTTTTGAAACATAAACTTCTCACTAAACAACCATCCCAATAACAGCTCAGAATTACTAACTCCGGAGGAGTTATCCCCTTGTTTTCATAGTAAAACAGGTGACCCAAGGGAACACCCTCCCCCCCCCCCCCCCATCCCCTCCTTTTTCTTGCCCTGGGTCAAATAGCCCAGAGCGAAGAGGGCAGCAGAACGGAGTCACTGCCGAAACAGACAGCCTACCTAGCTATAGTAGCAACTGATAAATGAATGACATTCTGAGCAGTAGATAACAGACCTAACAATAGAGGCCTCCAGAAATGGACTCGATATTTCTGAGATAAAAATTCATGAATGTGGATGGCTGAGCGCAATGAGCAGCATACAAAAATCTATAATAGCGACACTATTAATGTAAGCCCAAGATGTAGAAGAACTCTTACTTCATGAGCCGAAATCTCAAACACAACTGCTGAGTCAATGATATACCATAAGCAGTATCGATAGTTAATTGAATCCATTAGCAATAGAATGGAGCGTAACGTCCTTCTATTAGGCATCAAAGACAGAAGAAGCTTACGCCCGTAGTAATAAACAGATATCTGTTTATAAATACATAAACTCTAACCGGACAGAGTAAAGGCCTATGCCCGTACGAAGACAGAAGGACCTTAATAACAATAGGTTCCGGATATTAATTAGGAGCCTGACTCTTATGCCAAAATCCAACATTAATAGTAAAGGAAATAGTGTTTCCGATACTACGAAAGTGAGAATCGTCCACCGATAGTGCAAGAAACTCACTGACTCTTCAGTAAAAGAGAAGCCAACAGAATTACTGTCTAAAAGGTCAGAATTTGAAAACTACTGTTTCCAGAGGCTCAAATGATTACTTAGCTAAATAAGAACCGAAGTTAAATTCCATATAGGAATTTAATCTAATGATTCTAAGTCTATTTATCGAAAAGTTACTAACTGACTTAGATAAAGAGACATAGGACTCAATTGTAAACTATCATAGAGAGCATAGGTATGAGGTAACATAAACCTATAACCTTAATAATAACAGGCTGCAGTAGATCTTGTCAAACAAGTATACAAAAAAGTTGCAATGACTAGTATGGAGGGATCCACAATATCAACATAGTGATCCCTACACCAACGACGGAAGAGCCTCCACTTTAGCCGCATAGTATAGCGAAGAAGAGGTTCTCCTATAGTAAGAAATCGCGTCCAAAGCTCGTCTAGTACAATGCTTACAATGCAATAAGGACCACACAATGGAATACGTGAAGGTTGAGACCTTGCAGGTTGTGATAAAGATGACACGATTTTACCCAGCGAAAAAAGATCCCCTCATGGAGGAAGATTTCGCGTTAAGTCCCACAGTAGACATCAGAGTAAATTACCCACAGTCTCTGTGAAGACAGAGATGCTATCAACAGAAATGTATTGTGGTTGTTTATCTTAGCAATATTTGCTGAAACAACAGCGCAGGAGGATACGCATATCCTATCATTCCGTCCGATTAGATCAATAGAGCGTTAACAACATAAGCTCAGAGATCCGGACAAGGAAACACATACATCTGCAATTGATTAGCAAGTTGTGTCGTAAATAAATTATCATTGGGCGCTCCCATTGATAGCAAATCTGATTGAATACTTGTTTGTTGAGAGTCCATTCTGACGGCAACAAGCGACCCATAAGTGAACGGGAGTCCGGTAATACAATCAGACGACCCGGAATATGACGGACCGAAGCAGAACTTGGTGTACTATAACAAACAGAAGGATTCTTTCCATTAAATTGAATAACGGAAATGAATGAGTGCCTCCCTGGTTCCGGAGATACGCCACTACTGTCGAATTAACGGACAGGATTTGGACATGTGTTTCTGAAAAATGTTCATCCAATGACATAAAGCAAGCCTAAAAATTTGTAGGTCTTTTTTTTCTATGTTCAAGGTCATATTCAGCATCTAGAGCTATATCATAACCACACTAAAAGTTTACAGATGAGTTTCAACAAAATCTTGCCCTCCTATTCCAAAGGCAAATAATGCTCCACAAACTTTGTTTGAATAAACTTGATTCTAAACCTAGAAAAGAAGCTCCACACCAAATATCAGGTCATTGTACCCACTGGTTCATGAGAAGATTTAAAAAAAAACATTTGAAACATTTTCCTCCACACCCTCCATATGGGGCTGGGCAAGTTGATTTCAACAAAAACAAAATGCAATGTCAGAACAAGCAACCACCTTTAATTTAACTGAAATCAGTTAAGCAGCTTTGGAGGAGCAGGTGCAAACTCCATGTTCATGGATGTCAAAGCACAAGAAAAACATTAGATGTCAGGATTTTTATATCAGTCAAAATTCAAGAGAGTTGGAAATTGGGACTGCATGGGAAAAAATCACCTTCATTATATCTCTCTTGTACATACCACTTCTTTGATTTTGAAACTGTTGGATAAATACTCTTTCTTTGAGAGTTCATCCAAAATTTGATTTCATATCAGTGCAGCAATTAAACAGATTGGCTAATAGATGTTTACATTTAGTTTATACATACTTTTTCCTTGTTAACTGCTGTTGTCCATTACTGAGTAAAGTTTTGTAATGCTCTGACCTAAGAAATCTGGTGTAACTGTCCTTCTTCATCAGTGTGTAGATATGTTCATATGCAGGACAAAACACATATCTGAAACAGTTAAGTTACCCCTTTATTATCATTGTTAGTTAGCACTTTTTCACTGGCAATTAAATGCTAAGCCAATTGTTATGCATAACACAACATATTTGGACAAAAACACTTGCTACAGTATGCACAGACTGATGGATTGACATATACCAAAACATTTACTTGCCAAACCAGTACAGACTTGATGACCCAACGTGTAAACCTGCAGTTCAGGGCCCGCCAAGTGGACTACCTGGTGGTTTACAGACCTCAGGATTTGAAAAAAAAAGGCACATGGAACACTACACCTCTAAATTAATTTGGCGTGAGCAATCATTCAAGGTTCCTGCACTTTTGCAAATTCAATGACTTTCCAAGACCCTTTTCAATGCAAACGCCAGACTTTCAAGGACAGAAAAAAGAAGGAGTCGAAATTTTTCTTTCAAGGCCACATGCATTAACAGACAGTACACAGAGGGTGATTTGGTACCCATACAATCATCAGATGTATTTCCTGGCATTTACCATTTGCCAGATTTCCAAACATTTATTGTTTTCAAGACTTTTAAAGCTCGTACTTTAAACTTAAGAATTTTCAAGGGTCTTCAAATTTATGTATCAAACTCAAGCCTTTTCAAGATTTTCAAGATCCTGTGCAAACTCTCCGATTGCCAAAGGTGCTAATTTTTCAATATGGTTCAGTTCAGCTAAAGATGTTCAACAAGAGGTACCACAGGGTCTGAAGCGCTCACCTTGAACAGAACCTGATATAAACAGAGTCCAAAAGAATAATCTATATTTAGCAATCAATCTCCATAGGATCTATTGTCAATCCTTGAGCCCTTCAGGAGTGACTAAAATAGTCCAAACATCATGCCTTTTCTTCAGATGATAATAATGTAAAAAGTGGAACTCCCCTATGGAGCCCCTCGATACAACCTATGTGGATGAATCTTTGTTACACATCTCTAGAGGATACTAAATAAAAAATTTCTAATTCTTCAGCTACATGGCCAATTCCGGCTCCCATAGGGGATCCAAATATTAGCCCAAACACTAGAGATGTTAGTATATGGGCTCCCTGTGGCACTAGAGATGTTAGTATATGGGCTCCCAATTCAGGTTCCCACAGGGAGCCCATATTGCAAAATTTAAAATTCAGGCTACCACAGGGAGCCCAAATATTAACCCAGGGACCTTATTTGAACAAACCTGAATCTGACTCACCAAGATATGTTGTAAACCAAATATGAAAGCATTCTGAATTGTGAATTTGAAGATTTTTGAAGAAATTCTCTCCTATTGCAGTAAGTTAAAATTCAGGTTTCCACAGGGAGACCATATATTAACTCAGGCACTCAATTTGAACAAACTTGAATCTAAAGTTAAAATTCAGGCTACCATAGGGAGCCCAAATATTAACCCAGGGACCCAATTTGAACAAACTTGAATCTGACTCTCCAAGAGATGTTGTAAAGCAAATATGAAAGCATTCTGACTAGTGAATTTGAAGAAGAATTTTGAAGAAATTCTATCCTCTTGCACCAGGTTAAAATTCAGGTTCCCACAGGGAGCCCATATATTAGCAGAGGCACTCGATTTGACCAAACTTGAATCTGACTCCCCTAGAGATGCTGTATACCAAATATGAAAGCATTCTGACATGTGGATCAGAAAAAGAAAATTTTTAAACAAATTTCCTCATATTGCACTAAGTTAAAATTTGGGCTACCACAGCAAGCCCAAATATTAACCTATGTATACCAGATGTTGTGTACCATTGAATCAACCCAACCCCACCCCCTAGAGATGTTGTATACCAAATATGAAAGCATTCTGACTTATGGATCTGAAGAAGAAGATTTTTAAAGACACTCCCTCATATTGCACCAAGTTAAAATTCTGGCTTCCACGGGGAGGCCAAATATTAACCCAGGGACCCAATTTGAACAAACTTGAATCTGCCCCTCCCCCCTCCTCCCCCCCAGAGATGTTGTAAACCAAATATGAAAAGATTCTGACTGGTGAATAAGAAGAAAATTTTTGAAGAAATTCCCTTACATTGCACTGAGTTAAATCTTGGGTTCCCACAGGGAGCCCGAATATTAACCCAGGCGCACGATTGGAACAAACTTGAATCTAAAGAAGATTTTTAAGATTATTTCTTATTCCCCATATAGCCCAAAGTTAAAAATTCGAAATCCTGCATTGAGCCCAAATATGAACCAAGAGAGCTTCATTTTAACAAACTTGTATCTGCCCCCCACCCCCTCCAACCTATGGATGCTGTATACCAAATATCAAAAGATTCTGACCATTGATTCTGCAGAAATTTTTTTTTTTAATTTTTGCAAATATGCTGGCTCAGCATTTTCTCATGCCCCCCCCCCCCCCCCCCCACTACAGTACACCCGGACATAACCAATAGCTTCTTTTTTTTACCATTCAAGTCTACTGGTCCTAAGGATGCTCCATTCCAAATAACAGTTCTCTGTTCCGTGTAGTTTGGGAAATACAGGCATTTGAAAATATTTCTATTTTTAGCTCCTAGGGTTCCCAGAGGGACACTGTAAAAAAAAATGTTCATGAGTCAAGTACTTATGACCCAATAATACCACATACCAAATTTGGTTCAAATCGAATCATCAGTTCAGAAAGTTAAAAAATTTATAGTAATTTATATATTTTTTATACTTACCAATGACCCAGACTTAGCTGGTGCTAACTCTAACAAAACCAGGGCCAAACACAAATTTTGCCCCCCAATCCCCAAAATTTGCATCCAAAACAAAAAGAAATCATGTCCTAAAGGACCTCCATACTATGCCTCTACTGCGCATGCGCAGTGACGCAGTCGTCCCGAAATTGGCGCCAATTATCATTCTTACTGGCAGTGCCTGGTCAGCGCTATGTACTCAGCGGGGAGGCAAGAGTTCCCAACTCCAGGGAGGGCCATCCCCGTCTGGGTCATTGGTAAGTATAAAAAATATATAAATTACTATAAATTTTTTAACATTTTTATACTGTACCAATGACCCAGACTTAGCTGAATAGTAAACAGGCTGGAGGGCCTAGGACATAGAGGAAAATCCAATAAGCTCAACTATATGGTAAAGAGGTAACCCCTTAAGGAGAAAAGGAGTATTAGGCTTTACATGTATCTTTCTTATTTAATATTAAATTAGAAAGATACACTACCCTTAATAATTGAGCACAATAACATTCATGTTCTCTATTAACATCCAGTATAACCCTTATACTAATTATTTTTAAAGCAAGCCAATAAATAAAGTAGTCCAGAGAATTGAGACTCTTTATAATCATTTAAAAGTGTCCGAGTATTGTATATTAAAGCCCGTTTGACACTTGACATATACAAATGCTTCACACCGAGCTACACTTTAAAAATAAGACATGAATGAATTTAAACATTAATATTACACTTTAAAACCATCCCGGAAGCGACTCTGAAATACTGACTTGGAGGAGGCATTCCCTTGCTTTTCACTATAAAGCAGGTGACCTAAGGGAACACCCGCCCCCCCCCCCCCCTTCCCCTTGCCCTGGGTCAAATAGCCCAGAGCGAAGAGGGCAGCCGGACGGAGTCACTGCCGGAACAGAAAGCCTGCATAACTATAGTTGCAACTGTTTAGTGGACGACATTCTGAGCAACAGATAACGGACCTAAACAATGCAGGTCTCCAGAAATGGACTCAATATTTCTGAGATAAAAATTTGTAAATGTGGATGGCTGAGACCAATAAGCAGCCTTCATTAAATCTGTAATAGCAACACTATTAGCATAAGCCCAGGAAGTAGAAAGAGCTCTTACTTCATGAGCAGAAATCTTAAGCACAGACTGCTGAGAAGAAGATAAATCTTCATAAGCAGTATGGATAGTTAACTGAATCCATCTAGCAATAGAATGGACTGAAATGTCCTTTCTATTAGGCATCAAAGACAGAAAGAAACGTTTCCGTCCCTTTCTGATAAACTGAGATCTCTGTTTATAGATACGTAGTGCTCTAACAGGACAGAGTAAAGGCCTACGCCCGTCTGAAGACGGAAGAGCCTTAATAACAATAGGTTCCGGATATTTATTAGGAGCCTGATTCTTAGCTAAAAAACCCACATTAGTAGTGAAGGTGATAGTGTTCCCAACACTACGATAATGAGAATCATCCACCGATAGTGCATGAAGCTCACTGACTCTTCTGGCAGAAGAGAAAGCTAAGAGAAAAGCTGTCTTATAAGATAAGAATTTGAAATCTACTGTCCCAAGAGGTTCAAATGGCTTTTCCTTCAATTTAAGGAGAACCCAAGCTAAATTCCACTTAGGAATTAATCTAAGAGTTCTGGGTCTATTTATCGAAAAGTTTCTAACCAACTTCGATAAAGAGACATTAGATCCAATTTGTAAACTATCATGATGTGCATAGGTATCAGATGACATAGATCTATAACCCTTTATAGTAACAGGCTGCAGTTTGATTTCGTCAAACAAGTATACTAGAAAGTTTGCAATGTCTGGTATAGAGGGATCAAATATATCTACAGAATGATCCCTACACCAACGACGAAAAACCTTCCACTTAGCCGCATAGTTTAGCGAAGAGGAGGTCCTCCTACAGTTAGAAATCGCGTCCACTGCTCGTCCTGTAAAGTGCTTGCCATGCAAGAAGGACCGCACAACGGAAAAACGTGAAGGTTGAGACCTTGCGGGTTGTGATGGAGTTGGCGCGATTTCCCCTGCGAAAGAAGATCCTCTCGTGGAGGAATCTTCCGCGGTAGGTCCCACAACAGACACCTGAGTAGATTTATCCACGGTCTCTGAGGCGACAGAGATGCTACCAACAGAATCTTGCATTGAGATTGTTTTATCTTTAGCAATACTTGTTGAATTAACGGCGCTGGAGGATACGCATATCCTATCATTCCGTCCCAAGGGATCGACAGAGCGTCTACTGCAAATGCTCTTGGATCCGGACACGGAGACACATACGTCTGCAACTGATTGTTGAGATGTGTCGCAAATAAGTCTATCATTGGCCGTTCCCATTGGTAGCAAATCTGATTGAATACTTGTTTGTTGAGAGTCCACTCCGACGGCAACAAGCGACCCTTTCGTGAAAGGGAGTCTGCTAGCACATTCAGACGACCCGGTATGTGACGGACCGAAAGAAGAACGTGATGTTCTAACGCAAACAGAAGGATTCTTTCCGTTAGATTGAACAACGGAACTGAATGAGTGCCTCCCTGATTCCGTATATACGCCACTACTGTCATATTGTCGGATAGGATTTGGACATGAGCATCGTGAATAATGTCCATCCAGTGACGTAACGCAAGCCAAATTGACATCATTTCCTTGATGTTTATGTGCTTGCACAGGAATTGCGGATCCCAAAGACCCTGGCATCTCGAATCCGTTGGGATTAATGATGCACCCCAACCTGTTTGACTGGCATCCGTCATAACGGTAAAACTCGGATCCGGTAACTGCAGCGGAACTCCTTGAGTTAACCACTGAATGTTTGCCCAAGTCTGAATCTCTTGTTTCACTTGATCTGACAAGAGAACGTCTACATCGAGCGAATGAATTTTCACACTCCAATTCTGAGTCAGGAAAATTTGAAGAGGACGTGTGCGTAGCCGCCCCATCGGAATGAGATCCGCGGCAGCTCCGCACAGACCTATCAGTCTCATAAATTCTCTCGCCGTGACTTTGTCTGCGTGCAGACAATAGCGAGTGTAACAACTGACTAATTTCGCTCTGGTTAACGGCAGACGAACGAGATTGTTGTGCGTCTCGAAGCTCATTCCCAGATGAGTGAATGACTTGGACGGCACCAGATCCGACTTCTCCTCGTTTACTATAAAACCGAGACGTCGGAGCAATAGAAGAAGATTCTAAACATCGTTCTGAAGCGTTAACTCGTTGCCGTACCTCTGAAGAATGTCGTCCAGGTAGGCCGACGTTACCGCAGACGAATGAGCTCGGAAGTAGATCATTACCGAGTTCATTACCCGAGTGAAAGCCCAGGGTGCTAGATTCAATCCGAAGCACATCGCCCGGAATTGATACACCACTCCCAGGACTGCAAAGCGTAGATACTTTCGGAATGTCGGATGTACCATGACGTGAAAGTACGCATCTTTGAGATCTATGCTCGTTGCATAATCGTTCACCCGAATACTCGCTCTGACCGATCGAATCGTCTCCATATAAAACTTCGGAGCGACGATCAGCTTGTTTATCCAGCTCAAATCTATGACTGGACGGAACGAGCCGTCTGGTTTCGGAACCAGAAACAGATGGCTGTAGAATCCCAGAGATTCCTGGTTTTCTACGACCTCTACCGCGTTCTTCATTAAAAGAGACTGCACCCCTGATAACAGAGCGTCTCTTTTCTGTGGATTTGACGGAAGATGAGTCCACTTTGGACTTCGAGTTAATGGAGGCTTTCGTTTGAAGGATATCTTTAGACCTTCCGAAGTTACTCCTCTCACCCAAGGGTCGTCCGTAATCGACGCCCACTCTTGTGAAAAACTCGACAACCTTCCGCCAACCGGAACACGATAGAGGTTTAAGCCATCACCTCCTGGACCTGCGAGGCCTGCGGTAGGAGAAACCACGTCTTCCACGACCTGCACCTCGCCTCGTCGACCTCGGGGCGTCCGACCGATTGTCCCGGCCTGAAGGACGTCCCGAACGAGAGTCGCTATCCTGACGGTCTCTCGAATAAGACCAAGAGGACGCACCGGAACCTCTATAGGAACCTCTCTTGGGCGCATTAGACCCAGAAGTGCCTGTCTTATTCGTGTCTGCTGTATCCGACTTCTTAGGAGCCGATCTGAACAACAGAGAATCATTAGCTTTCTTTTAATTTTATCATAAATAGCGGAAAGCTTGCCGTCAAAGAGAAGTTCTCCTGAGACCGAAGCGACTCTAAGAGAGTTCTTCACCTTAGAATCCACTAGTGTGGATGTAGCTAGGGCTGCGTCACGTCTAACCAACTCCAGATTTGCCACTGAAAGGGCGGAGTTACACGTGGAATAAGCTACTGCCCTTGAAAGAAGTCTTAAAGAGGATTGTATATCCTGAAACTCTTCCCCTTGAAGGCGCAGTGATAACGCCTTAGTAAGGTGATCTGCGTAAGATAAGGCATCTAAATTGGCTCTGTTAGATGCAATAGCTGTTTCCAACACCGCGGTTGGAAAAGAAGCTGACGACGGTAATGATAGCTCTAAGTCTTCCGCCTCGTCGTCCATACGCAGAGGAACTCTCGGTATACCCTGTCCTGCCGTATCGAATTTATTCCTTGCATTAATGAAAGGCAGGTTGAGAGTATTAGCGGACAAGAAACCTGCTTTCCCCGTCCTGGAAGCAAGTTTAAATATAGCGTCGTTCAATAATTCAAATGTTCTAGCAACATTATTGGACTGCGACGGAAACTCGGGAGCGATGTCCCTGAACCGCTCAAAAAATTCAGAGTCCAATGACGCTATAATTCTCTTGTCCGGAAGCGCAGCAGTCTGGCCTGACGGAACAACTTGAGGGAGAAAGTGCCAGATGAAGTCCACGGCAGCTTTATGTTGTTCCGAAAGGGACAGCTCCAAGTCATCCGTATCCCTTTCACCATCCGGTCGGACCTCACGATGTTCCCGGTCGTCCGCCCCCGATGCTTCGGCGGAGCGTACCGACCCAGCGCCGTCGGATAATTCTCGATCGGACACCGTTTCTGTCGGCTGCTGGGATGCTGCGATAAGCTGTGCTATCTGCACAAGAATGTCCGGCGTCGAGACCTGCGGAGGCGTAGTCTTTCGCTGCTTCGCCGAGGGCAGCTCCACATCAGATGGCTCCCGCATACTTTTCCTATGCGAACGTCCGGAGTCCATCGGTCTCGAATCCCTGGCTGCCGGATGGTGTGACCTGGTCGCCGAAGAATCCTTCATCGGCGAAGCTGGTAATATATCGCCGGTCACGCAGCCAAGGTGCGGTCGTGTGCGCTAACGAGAAGAGGAAGCCTTAACAGTCTCTGCGGACTGCTTATACAACGGAGCGTCCCGAGCGACGGACGTATGCTCCGCTAAAGACACATTTTGTACCACAACATCTGGTCCCAGATGTTGTTGTACGAGAGAGGGACCTCTCTCGCTCGCGGCCCGGCTGGACCTGGACGAGCTATGAACCGGACTAAAAGGCTTCCTCCGTTCTCGCTTACTATCCGCCGTCACTGGGTGTGCATCTATTATGTTTATAGTGCTCGCATCACCCAAAATTTCCTCTTGGACCGCATCGGACGAACCCGGCTGCCGAACCATTCGGTGAATGGACGCTACACCGGGCGAGCTAGCGGACGACATTTGTCTAATCTCCATGAGCACTTTTGCCGCTAGCTCTGAATTCATTTGTGACGACGTACGCACACTTGAAGAAGATAACATGGAAACATCACCCTGTTCTGGTTCCTCTGAAATAGAAACTGAGAGAGTAGAGTGACCTTGCGGAGAAAGAGCCGGCATCGCACTTTCTCCAGAAACAACATATCGTGACACACGTTTCCAATGTTTCTCATCCCAATGTTCACATATAGGAGAGGGATTAATGCGAGAACACTGACTACAATTAATACAATGATCATGAAAGTCAGAGGAAGATTTCTTCCTATTACAATTTGAACAACGTCCCTTCATTGTGAAAGAACAACAATAAGTCCTAGTTACTCGCAAAAACCCCTGACACAAAGATACATAATAACATGATCCATTAATAAATGAAAAAACAATTGCAAAACAAAATAATTTTGAAAAAATATTTTTTCAGAGAAGCCCAAGTTGCTGAAAAGTAACGTTGAGCCCCGATGGATCCGATGGCAAAGTGTGGTCAAAAATTTTAAATTTATATAAAATAATTAATGAGACACTTTTGGATAATATAAATGTATCTTATAATGAGATAAACTACCACAAAGGCAAACAGCCCCCCTCAAAAAAGGCTGTTGCCAATGAAAACAAACAGTGTAAACACACTAGAAAACATGACTCCAGGCACTGAAAAAACTGGCCCGGAATCAGTCATCAATTACACTCTATCTGATGCAAAACAGAGACTCCCAGGGGAGAATCTGTAGAACATCAGATGGAAGATGCAGAACACAAACGTTATACACCCATGGGTGAAAACGTAACTATGGGGAAAATAACAGAAAACATTCTGTAACCAAGCAACTCTCCCAGGAAATTTTAGAAATGAAATTTCTCAAAAATATGCCAAAAGCATGGGAGAATTGCCAGGGGTACTTTAGAAGGCTAGGGGAGAGGAAACACTGAAAAGCAGTGCAACAATTAGCAAGAATGACAACAAGAGGCCCATGCCTTGAAAATAGGCAACTTAACATAATTTCATCAAAAAATTTTAAGTACAGCCCTGATTATTTTTTGCCACTTCTTTTTCCTCTCCTCCTTCTATCCTCCTTAGAATCACATTTTCTCCAAAAATTACGTGTCTGGCATCCTTTAAACTGAGATTTACAAGCACAAAGATCAGTGAGATGTTGACTGATGAAGGGCCAAACAGAGAATGATAATTGGCGCCAATTTCGGGACGACTGCGTCACTGCGCATGCGCAGTAGAGGCGTAGTATGGAGGTCCTTTAGGACATGATTTCTTTTTGTTTTGGATGCAAATTTTGGGGATTGGGGGGCAAAATTTGTGTTTGGCCCTGGTTTTGTTAGAGTTAGCACCAGCTAAGTCTGGGTCATTGGTACAGTATAAAAATATAGAAATTTTGGGCAGGGCCAAAAATCTTGCCCCTCCCATTACAAAGGCAAATACTGCTCCACGAACTTTGTTAGAAAAAATTTGATTCTACACCTCAAAAGGATGCTACATACCAAATATCAAATCATTGTACTGACTAGTTCATGAGAAGAAGATTTTTAAAATATTTTGGAACATTTTTTCCCTGACCCCTCCCTCTGGGGCTGGGCATCTTGAGTTGAACAAAAATGCAATGCCCCAGGACCATTACTCACACAAACTTTCACTTGAATTGGCCCAGTGGTTTTGGAGGAGAAGTCCAAAACATAGTGTTGATGGACACCAGACAGAAAGCGATTAGATAAGCTAAGCTTGATTTCGCCAAGGTGAGCTAAAAATGAGAGAAAGAAGTAATAACAGTGTGTTTTGTTCACGATTAATGAAACAATACTCTCCTGTGATCATAAAAGGGGACCAAAAATTTCAACCAGGTCACAATTGCTGAGTTGAATGATATTAGGAACATTATTGACAAAGACATTATAAGTTCTTTTGATGAACTGATAGGAACATGGTATGAGGTTTGCGACTCAAGAGTTTATGTTCAACCGAGATGTTGAGCATGGAGGTTGAACATAAATTTTGAGCCACAACCTCAGACCATGTTACAAAGTGTCTCCTCTTGAAATTTTCTTCTTGCATCAGGTCTCCTGAACAGGAGGCCTGATGACTGAAGAAGAATTCAATGTGGTTCTGCTTCTGAAATTAATACTTTGATCCCATTCTGGAATATTCTGCAATGGATATGGATTTGACAGACAAGTTGCCACTGAACACAATACTTGAAAGGAGACTGGTAATATATACTGTTGTAGGAGGGTGCAATATTTACAACTTCAAGAACCGTGAGATTCATTTTGAGATTTGATTTGATTTTATTCAAATCCTCTGTTTGATGCAATTTGACTTGATTTCTAGGTTTCTATAAAATACCTGATAACAATGTAATGGTCAAGTTTGTAGTGCCCTCATGTACAGATATAAAAACTAGAGTGATGTCACGCATGCAGCCCGACTGTCCCAGCAATTTCAATGCTTAGACACAAAGCAGTCGGAGCCATTTTTTGTTAACCATTTACCTAACGAATCTGCCATATCTGCACTCGTGATATACAAAATTTGCTATTCAAATTTTATTTTTTCATTTCTCTACTCCAAAACATACCTCATGACCTATTAATGGAACAAGCTTAATGAGCTTAATAAGGACTAATAAGGCATGGTTAGAAGAAAACAATGAAAAAATCTGATTTTCCAGAAAAATAATTTGTACTGTTGGCTTCAACTTGTGTTAGGTAAAGGATTAAAGATGCAGTACATAAAGCAATGTTGGGCAAAAGGAGTCAATTTTCTTTTTTGCATGTATTAACTTCCAATCCTTCAAAATGCATATTGGGAATAATTGCCTAAGTGACATGTGTGTGTATGTGTGTGTGTGTGTGTGTGTGGGGGGGGGGGGGGAGGGAGTTCTGGAGCCAAAATTCAAACCTGGCCTGTATTACTAGCTGGAAAATACACATATGAACTTTGGTTGAAATCAAATAATCCAAACTGGAGTTATCGGTCGGAAACAAATTGTTTACAGACAGATGGGTGGACCGAGGGATGGACGGACAAAAGTCATGACTATAGCCCTGACTATAAACAGTCAGGCTAAAAATGCATTTTTTACCAAAGAAAAAATATTGCTTAAATGGCCCTGGGTGAGGAGGAGGTTTTAAAAAAAAAGGTTCCACCTGTAGTACTGAAAATAGTTCAAAATGCATATTGCATATTGGAGAAAAGAGAAAAAAAAGAAGCCTAATGGGGGGGAGGGGGGGGGGGGAGGGGCTGGTTAGGGATATAACTTCAACAATTTTCATTGGAAAATTGTTGTCATCAAACTTGACCTTGAGACATGTGCTGAAAAGAATTGAAATCCGTTAACTTTTGTTTAAGTTATGGCATAAAGAAAGTTCGGACAGACGGATGGACGGACTGATGGACAGACTGATGGATGGACTGACAGACAGATGGACAGAGCTAGCTCTGTGCTATATCCCTCCCCTGTGGGAGGGGATAAAAAGTAATATAGTATGTGGTAGAAGCCTAATTTGAAATTTAGAGAAACTAAGTTCGAAAAGCGTTGTGAAAAGGGTTAAATGAATGCCAATATTATTTGAAACCACTGTGTACAGCTTCAGTAGACCGTGCCCAAAATGAAAAAAAGAAATGACGTTGTAACAGAGTGTTTGGAGAATGAAAGGCAGAACTTTAATCCGAAACTTTAGGCTGGGAATACTAAGTAAAATTGATTGGCAAAAAAAGGTTAAATATTTCCTAAAACCGATAAAAGAAATCATTGATGTAAATGGAATCATTAAGTTGTATTGACCATGCAAGAATTAAGAGGAAAAAAGTATGTGGCAAAGTCTAATTTCAAATACAACGAAAGTAAGTCTGAAGACATGTTTAAAGGGGGTTAAAATCATGCCAATATTAATGAAAATCACTGTAGAAATGTTCAGTAGATAGTAGACATTGTCCCAAATAAGAAACAGTGACATTCCACTAAACTGTTTGAAGAATTAAAGGTGTAATTTTAAAACACCCCCCACCCCCCAAAAAAACTTTAACCTGGAAGTTGTAAGTTAAATTGCCATACAAAAAAGGGTTAAATATTTCCCAAAATAATATGAAACATAAAAAAAAATAAAAACAAAATGAGAATGATACAATCAATGGTAATATCAATTTAAAAGAAAAGAAAACAAAAAGCTTTAAGGTTGACCAAAAAACTTTAACCACAAACTTTAACCAAAACTCTAAATGTTAACAGACAGACAGACAGACGGACAGACAGACAGACAAAAGTCATGACTATAGCCCTCACTGTAAACAGTCGGGCTAAAAATGAATGTTTTAGGCTAAACAAAATTAATCTTTTCATACTCAGGTGGTGGCGCATTCGTTTTTTTGGCCTGCGTTCATCATATTTACTTCAGAGGCAAAATTCAAAATGTATAAAAACCATCACAAGGTGTGATTTTAGTGGTATCACATCGTGATTTGCAATGCAACATGTCATATACATTTATACAGTATTGTTATTCTCTACACAAAATGCAACACAATTCTCATAGGTATGTATACATTTGTTTTGGTCGCTCTGGGGAACGTTTTTGTACCTGAACTCCAAACAGGCAGTTAAGCTTAACTTTAGAGCGACTAAATAAATTTTAAAAAATGCCAGCGATACTATATCGTTCAATAAAAAGAGAAAATGTTTGAAACTTCCAAATGTGTTTTGAAGAATGTTTTAGTTAGGTTTATTACTCCAGGAATGTTACTCGGATGTCAGACATCACAGGAATATTTGCCGGTTCTCTAAAAAACTTGCGTTGATTTCCCTGCCAGATCAGCTGTTTTGAATCAAGTTTACACATATAAACAAGATATTTAAAGGAAAATTAGAATAATTAGTTCGTTAAAAGATGATAATGTTGATCAAAAAATGAAAAAATTTATAGTAATTTATATATTTTTTATACTTACCAATGACCCAGACTTAGCTGGTGCTAACCCAAAAATATCTAGGGCCAAACACAAATTTTGCCCCCCAATCCCCAAAATTTGCATGCAAAACCGAAAATTAGAAGTCCTAACTGGCCCTCCGTACATTTTACCCTCCGCACATGCGCAGACGCCAGGAAGTCACCGAATCTGGCGCCAATAAAATCATGCTTTGTAGAAAAAAGATTATAATAATTCAGCAGGGAGGGCCATCCCGTCTGGGTCATTGGTAAGTATAAAAAATATATAAATTACTATAAATTTTTTCATATTTTTATACTGTAACCAATGACCCAGACTTAGCTGAATCGTAAAAAGGCAGAGGGATTAGAACTTCTGAAATATTAGATCAACATAGATCAAATCCTTCAATCCATGATGAAGAAATTAGAATTTATATGAATGTCTCTTAATACCATAATAGAAGAGACATAACCTAATATGGATCCCAATAATGTAAATCCTAAATCTAAGCATAAATTCATGTTAAATAGGATGTAACAAATAAACAATTTTAGAGACTAGTCTGGACTTGACCCTAAAAATTATTATGGCATACTGAGGAGAGAAAATTTCTCATAAACCTACGCCACACAATAATACTGCAGCTGATCACCAAACATAGTACAGACAAGACAGCTTCCTCAATAGTTACATACCCCATAAGGCAGAGAAGTGGACAAAATGACCCCCCCCCCCCCCCCGCCCTTTTTTTTAACATAACTTCAAAAGAAAGAGGGAAGAGTGCTGGAATCAATAAGCAGAACCCAGAAACGATACAAATAAATATCAATCAGGCACTCAACAAATTAATTCATGAATAATAAATGGTGCTTAAAATCACTTCACAAGCCAAGGCTATAGCGATGATTTTGGTAAATAACATTATCCGCTATAAATATGCACTGCAGACGCCGTATACAGGTACGCTGAAATCAGTGAGAAATTAATTATAACATATACCTACAAAAGCGGGATAAGATGAACAATCTCTGCAGAGAAAACACACTTCAAGATCATCCACAGGAGGCCTCTGTAATATTAAATCTGGTAAAAAACACTCTCCAATGTGTACTATTTGGTATCTACAACTATAAACATGTGAGAATATGCGACTTGAGAACCGACAAAATAGAGACCAGGATCTAGAAATGGAGGTAGGTATAATAAACCGGCTCCAAAATCAGAAAATAAATACCGGAAACAAATGCAACATAACAGCATATATGCATATGATTGTGCCATCCAACATGACCCAGACGCAAAGTATGTATGTATTGAAAAATATATACGTGACAGCGTGAGTGTGTGTGTGTGTGTGTGTGTGTGTGTGTGTGTGGGGGGGGGGGGGGGGGAATTCAAATATATGTTGAAACCTCCTCACCCACATTACTTAATCATTGCTGGTGAAGACAGCAATAATATAGTGATCATAAAGCTCTTTCACGTCTGAATACTCCGTAATGCCACTGAGAGCGGAGATTGACATGAAGAATAAAACTTCCCTTAAAGAAGAAAACCCTCTAATGGGGAAGCTTCTGGCGAATGCCCAATAGCAGACCCCATAACCTCAATGAAATCAATAGAAACAAATGAACTGAAGGATACACGTATCCTATCATTCATTCCCATGAAAATGGCTGAGCGTCAATGTATGCGCTCAAAAGCCTATACTAGCAACACAAATAATGGAAACTATTATTCCCATGCGCCGAAAACATAACTATCCTGAAGAGATCCCACATAAGATCATATAATACCCAAACAGTTAGAATAAGCGCAAGATATAGCCAGCGCTTACTTATGCACTGAAATCTTAAGCATTGACTGCTAATAGGAAGATAAATAACCCAAGTAGTACGAATAGCTAACTGACTTATTTAACAATAGAATGAACATAACGTCCCTTCTGTTCAAAAATAATGACAACAAAAGCGTAACTTCTCTTCTGATAAACTCTGATGTGCATAGAGAGACCGTCGGACTCAGGATTGTAACACAATATATGAACTCACGTCCGAAATATTTGAGAAAACCGTAATATATGCCCAAACTTGACCTTATGTTAAAAGATTCTCTAAAACAAAACAGGTCAAGAGGGAAAAACGTTTACCACTCCAGTTAATAACTGGAGTAGACATGTGTGTAAGCGACCCATCAAAATAACATTCCAAGCCGCTCCACACAACTCCATCCGGCGTACAAAACTATCGCTGTTAATGCGTCAGATAACCGGTAAAAGCAAGCGAAACAGCTGGTTAATTCACTCTGTGAAACAGATGAACCAGCCAAATGAATAGTGGGATACATGAATCCTATCATAAATCCCATGAGACATTATCTAGTTCACAAAACAAGTTATCTAAAGAACTATACTCGCTACAATTGCCGAACGTTTGCTTATCGACTGAAAGATAATAATAAATAACCTAATTATCCACTTCCAGTCCAAATCAACCTGACCGAGTTCTATAAGAGCCTAGAACCACCGGCTCAGGGGAGTCTGATCAGTAACTCGGTCTGACGAGAAACCCCTATCCAAGTGGCTGTATAGACAAACCTAAAGAATTATATATAGGAGAGATACCTATACCTTCGCTATGAGCCTTATAAGCGAAATGAGTCTAGGACAAACTCTCCTACTCTTCTGTTGGCTGTGGTCGATTAGACCCCAACTTAAAGAGTCGAGAATAGATGCTTTCTTGTAGTTTAATCCTACAGTAATGAAAGCTTACCATCAAAGACTTAGGTATACCTATACCTTGCTATGAGTCCTTATAGACAATTTGAGTCTAGGACAACCTCTCGTACTCTTTCTGCTGGTGATGGTACATTAGACCCCAGCTTAAAGAGACGAGAATTGATTCTTATCATAAAAACTAGAGTTGGAAGACTAAAGCAACCTATGGAAAGTTTTCCACCTAGTCAAATGCAAAGATGAAGACACAAGGCTTTGTTGCATCAGAATAACTCTCACTTAACATTAGTTAAGAGCGAGAAATAAATACTAGGTCTGGAAAGAATTTTAAAAGATACAAACGACCACAAAATTCCTTCCATATAGATGATGCGTCACAGTACTTAAAATTAAAGTACAAAAGACCATGAGACTAAATTCGCTCTAAGAAATTATCTTCTCAACTGCATCCGAGCGAACAGCTAAATGAGTTAGGCTAAAACTAGGATCTTAGTCTGCTCAATCAATGCTGAGGAACTCTCCACATCTTCCCCTGTTGTTTTTAAAAGTATGTGAACCATCACAAACGATTAAAAATACAGAGGAAGAAGATAAGAAACCGAATTACTTTTTCCGCCGGAAGATAAATATGGTGTCATCTACAGAATCGAAGATCTGTGACACCCGTGTAGACTTAACCAGAAAGAGATGTTATTACCCTGCTCTTTACCCAGATGAAGTCAGCATCGAACTACGCTAGCGGTTTCTCATAATTGCTCGCAGCATTTTGAATCCCTGGAATAAGATCAAGGAAATGATATTGTATGGTATCTATATCATCCAAGAGTTGTTCCAGAAGGAAAAGTTATCCTATCCATCATATGTTCAAATCAGTTAGAATCACAGTCACCAGTATCTAAACAGGCAGGTGACTGGACCAAATAAGAACTATGCAACAGCTCAAGATTTGAGACTGATGTTGAGTGCTTCTGCCTCAGCAGGAATACTGCGATTAGCTGTGCAACTGTGACAGCAAGTCCGTTACAGAGGCCTGAGGAGCAGCGGTCATGAATAGCCTCTTTGCCGGCTGCTTCTAGGACAGGGAGTCCAATATAGTTATTACTGCGGATGACCCGATGAAAGAAGCCTCATCTCCTTGGCTACTAGATGGTGCGACTTTCTTCACTAAAGATGAACCTTTGACGATGCAGACAGGAAACCCTGAGTCACTTAGCCAAAGTGCGGTCGGGAGTGCTTGGTAGACGCTAAAGAAGCAAAACTGTAGACATCCCGGCTAAGAATTGAACTAAGTGTACCGGACAATAGCTATGTACGTAAGCTCTGACTGACGCAAGTTCCTACCAACAACACCTGGCTCCAGATGTTGTTGAAATAGAAAGAGGGCCTCCCTCTTGCTTGCCATACCTCAGAACTTGCCATCTTCTTCCTTCCGTCAACACTAGGTGAGCATGGATTCGATCAACAGTGCTTGCTACACCCTTATTCTCTCTTGACCGCCACGGACATACCCGGCATCACATCACCCACATACGAGTGAGATCTGCCAGTTGAGCTAGCTGTTTTCAGACAAGGGACGTAAGCCTCCGTGAAACCTAGCCCTTTTCTTTTAAAAATCATTGAGCACTCTCCCACTAGCTCTAAATACAATACATATGTGACACATCCGGAGTCACGGTCCAAGTATCCAATCTTAACCGTTTCACCAGCGACACGGAACTGACACCACTCATCGGGTTTTATAGCCCTGTGCGATATAAAGATCACTTTACCTGTTATGTAGAGGAAACCATTAGACTAGCCGGGCCAGGACCTTATCGGTTTCCTCCTTCCATCGTCACTGGGTGAGCATAACTACATATCATATCGTTCGCTCCACCCTATATGATCTTTCTTTTTCTAGCCCGGATCGTCTACACCCGGCGTCATATTTCTCAGGAACCTGAGTAACTACTTCACCGTTAGAGCTAACTAGCGCCAATGGACCTGCGCAGTCGTGTGTGCTTTTCGAACATAGAGGAAGCTATAAGACTGGCCTGCCCCGAAGGAGCGTCCCGTGGACGTAAGTTTCAACTGACACAAGTTCGTACCAACAACCTCTGGCCCCAGAAGTTGTTATAAGAGAGAGGAACCTCTCTCTTGCTCGCAATCACGGACGACCTGGATGAGCATACCTCAGAACTTGTCAGACCGACACAAGTTCCTACCAACAACCTCTGGCCTCAGATGTTGTTATAAGAGAGAGGGACCTCTCTCTTGCTCGCAATCACGAAAGACCTGGACGAGCATACCTCAGAACTTATCAGACCGACACAAGTTCCTACCAACAACCTCTGGCCCCAGACGTTGTTATAAGAGAGAGGGTTGTTGGTAGAAACTTGTGTCGGTCTGACAAGTTCTGAGGTATGCTCACAATCACGGAAGAACTGAACAAGCATACCTCAGAACTTGTCAGACCAACACAAGTTCCTACCAACAACCTTTGGCCCCAAATGTTGCTATAAGAGAGAGGGACCTCTCTCTTGCTCGCGATCACGAAAGAACTTGTCTACTTCCTCCTTCCCATGCTTCCTCCTTTCCGTCGTCGCAGGGTGAGCATGTTCGTATATTTATAGTGCTTGCTACACCCTTATTCCTCTTCTCGACCGCAACGGACATACCCGGCATCATGTCCTTCACATACGAGTTAGATCTGCCGGTTGAGCTAGCTGGCGACAAGGTCGTCAATCCTACTAAGGATCTAGGCACTTGTCTAATACCTGAGCACTTTTGCCACTAGCTCTTCATTGATTTGCGACGACGACAGCATACTCCTTGATGGCGTCACAAAGCCACCTCATGTTCTTGTTCCTCTGTGAACAGAAACTAAAAATAGGCTGATGAAATCGTCAGATGTGTACCCATACGTGCAACTAGTAAAAAGCTGTATGACAGAGGGCCACCCTGGATGCCGACATTATGTACACCATACATGGTATGGTTACATATAGAAATGGATTGGAGGAGTTCCTAATTTGATGGATAAAGGGTTAATATCTCCGGATCAAATTATTAGATTTACATAAAAAACTATACAGCACAGCACATCAGTAACCTGAATACATATGTAAAGTAACCTGATAATCGGATTAATATTTATTGAGTTATCGCATGCCGAAGAAATGGATTGGAGGAGTTCTCAATTTGAAGGATAAAGGGTTATTATCACAGGATCAAATTATCAGATTTACACCAAAAACTATACAGCTCGGCACATCAGTAACCTGAATACATATATGAAGTAACATGACAAACGGATTGATATTTTTTGAGTTATCTCATGCCAAAGGGATTGGAGAAATTTTCAATTTGAAGGATTAAAGGTTAATATCTCAAGATCAAATTATCAGATTTACACCAAAAACTATACAGTTCGGCACATCAGTAACCTGAACACAAATATAAAGTAACTTGACAATATTTTAGCAATATTTGTCAAGTTATCGAATGCCAAAGGGATTGGAGGAATTTTCAATTTGAAGGATAAAGGGTTAATATCTCAGGATCAAATCATCAGATTTATACCAAAAACTATACAGCTCGGCAAATCAGTAACCTGAACACAAATATAAAGTAACTAGACAATCCAAGCAATATTTTTCAAGTTATCGAATGCCAAAGGGATTGGAGGAATTTTCAATTTGAAGGATAAAGGGTTAATACCTCAGGATCAAATCATCAGATTTACACCAAAAACTATACAGCTCGGCAAATCAGTAACCTGAACACAAATATAAAGTAACTAGACAATCCAAGCAATATTTTTCAAGTTATCGAATGACAAAGGGATTGGAGGTATTTTCAATTTGAAGGATAAAGGGTTAATATCTCAGGATCAAATCATCAGATTTACACCAAAAACTATACAGCTCAGAACATCAGTAACCCGAAGATATATATAAAGTAACATGTCAATTGGATTGATATTTTTTGAGTCATCTCATACCAAAGGGATTGGAAGAATTCTCAATTTGAAGGATAAAGGGTTAATATCTCAGGATCAAATCATCAGATTTACACCAAAAACTATACAGCTCAGCACATCAATAACCTGAACACAAATATAAAGTAACTTAACAATCCATGCAATATTTTTCAAGTTATCGAATGCCAAAGAAATAGATATGGATGCCAGACGGACAGACAGATGGACAGACAAAGGATGGACGAATGACGGATGGCCACCCCGGATGCCGGCATTATGTGTACCATATATAGTATAGGTACACATAAAAAACTATAGTGACCCTTTTGACGAGAGGACCAGCCGAGTCCCCTCGCCGCGATAGGACCAATAGTCCACTCATCTAACACAAACCATGACGCCCTTCATTCAGATTATCAAATCTGATACATGGAGTAGAATTAGTGGTAGTGCATCAAGTAAACTCATTACAATGACCAAGTAAAAAAAGGAAAGGTTTCCTTTATTTGCCATACTATTAGATAAAAATAATTACCTAAAAACTAATATATGTCATTGTACCACCACCAAATCTACATATAATATAAGATAACATTAAATATAATCAATGAAATAAATATATCCAGAAGAAAAACTCTTTAGAAAATAAAATAAAAACATTTTTGAAAAAATTTTCCTAATATAAGAGCCCAAGTTCCCAAAGGGAACAATGAGCCCAAAAAAGCCTAAGTGTGGACAAAATTATAACAGGTGTTTGACCACCGAGGTGGTATTAGTCCCCTACGGCGCTTTTGTGACATAAGGTGTTTTTGTCACAGAAGACACTAGAGTATATAAGCAACTTGGATTTTGAAAAAAAAATATTGAGCGTGCATAATCCCCTCACAACCCTTTATCCATGTACCATATTTGAAAGGCGTAATTTGAACTACGTTGGAGGGAGGGGTGGTAACATAAAATAGAGAAAAAAGCTTAAAAAACACAACAAAAATGGCTGCCATTCTGCCATCTTGGATTTTGAAAAATAAATTTTGAGCGTGCATCATCCCCTCAGAACCATTTATCCATGTACCAAATATGAAAGGTGTAGCTTGAAGCATGTTAGAGGGAGAGGTGGTAACATAAAAACAGACAGACAGACGGACAGACAGGCAGATGTTGGATTTTGAAAAAAAAATATTGAGCGTGCATAATCCCCTCACAACCCCTTTATCCATGTACCATATATGAAAAGTGTAGCTTGAACCATGTTGGAGGGAGCAGTGGTAACATAAAATAGAGAAAAAAGCTTAAAAAAAGACAACAAAAATGGCCGCCATGCCGCCATCTTGGATTTTGAAGAAAAAATATTGAACGTGCATCATCCCCTCCCAACCCTCTATCCATGTGCCAAATATGCAAAGTGTAGCTTGAACCATGTTGGTGGGAGGGGTGGTAACATGAAAATAGAGAAAAAAAGCTTAAAAAACACATCAAAAATGGCCACCATTCTGCCATCTTGGATTTTGAAAAAATACTTTTGAGCGTGCATCATCCCCTCAGAACCATTTATCCATGTACCAAATATGAAAGGTGTAGCTTAAAGCATGTTGGAGGGAGAGGTGGTAACATAAAAAACAGACAGACGGACGGACGGACGGACGGATGCTCCAACATTTTGGGTTTATGGGCTACCAAAAAAACATTTTGTATGTCCAAAACCTTATTTTACCCAGAACCCCACCCCCTCCACCCTAGAACTTATATTTAACCCTAACCCCACCCCTCCACCTAAAAACCACACCCTAACCCTACCCACCCTGACCCTAAACCCTAAAAGCCCACCCCAGGCCCTAACCCCCCCACCCCCGGGACCTAACCCCCAACCTTAAGCCCTACTCTGGGGCTACCCCTAACCCTAACACCCACCCCACCCCTGACCCAACCCCACCCTAGCCAAACCAATAGGATTAGGAGCTATTTTTCGGTTTAGGGGCTACTAAAACTAAAACCTCACCCCTGACCCCAACCCTAACCCCCCCTCCCCCCCCCCAGGGCCTAACCCTCCCCAACCTTAAGCCCTACTCTGGGGCTACCCCTAACCCTAACCCCACTCCACTCCTAACCCTAACACTACCTTAATTTGGAGGTAGCCCCTAATAATAATATCCCCTAAACCCGAAATGTTGGCCCGGATGGAGGGACGGACGGACGGACGGACGGACGGACGGACGGACGGACGGACGGACGGACGGACGGACGGGTGGGCAGATGGACTTTTCGAATGGACGGACGGATGGGCGGGCAGACAGACAGACAGACAGACAGACAGACAGACAGACAGACAGACAGACAGACAGACAGACAGATGGACGGAGTGCAATCCTATAGTCCCCTTACGGTTCCCGTAGGCGACTAAAAACTGTGTAAAATTAACTACCACACTATCAGAATATTTAATGTTAATTACAACTGTTGTTCCTAAACAACAATAGGAAACTACCTAGAGTAATGTAATGTAAACAAAACACCGGTTTGAAGACCACAGTCAACATGGCCCGAAGTCAGTAACAGAAACAAGACTATCCGATGTAAAGCAAGATCTTCCTCAGACGAAAAAACGATACATTGGATGTAAGATGCATGACCAAAATGCCCGAACACCCTAAGGATGAGGACGTAACCCTGGGGATGTACAGGATAATCTTCTGCATAAAACGTTGAACTTCCAATAAATTTATAAAAAAATTTTATTGAAACAAGCCAAAAAGCTTGGGAGCTTAACTGGGGGGGATCAAGGGAAGGCGGGGAAGGAACATTAAATAAACAGTGGATAGATCATAATCAATCAGTGATAACGTCAGGCTCATGTCCCGAAATTAGGGAACATGAACTAATTTTAATAAATAATATAAAATTACAGCCTTGAACGTTTCAAACCACCATTTCTTCCTTCCTTCATCCAGTTCTGTCCTTGGATCCACCAATTTAACCATTGATTTGTGTCTGGCATCATCATTAAATGAGATTTAAAAGCACAAATATCAGTTTGTTGTTATCTGACAAGGGCCAAACAAAGAATGATTTTATTGGCACCAGATTCGGTGACTTCCTGGCGTCTGCACATGCGCGGAGGGTAAAATGTATGGAGGGCCAGTTAGGACTTCTAATTTCCGGTCTTGCATGCAAATTTGGGGGATTGGGGGCAAAATTTGTGTTTGGCCCTAGATATTTTTGGGTTAGCACCAGCTAAGTCTGGGTCATTGGTTACAGTATAAAAATATAGGCTCATCAGCAATTGCCAACAGACTTAAAAAAGTTCTTCCTAAAGTAATTTCCGAAAGTCAGTTGGGATTCATGAAAGGAAGATTCATAGATGAATCCACGCGATTGGTCTCTGACTTAATTTAAAAATGTGAATCTATGAATATTCCAGGAATGTTAGTTCTAGTTAACTTCAAAAAAGCATTTGACTCACTTGAATGGTCTTTTATCAGAAAAACTCTTATGTTTTTAAATATTGGCGAATCCTTAATTCAGTGGTTCAACACTTTCTACGGCAAGGTTTCTAGCTGCATAATAAACAATGGGCACTGTTCAGATTATTTTAATATTCAGATGGGAGTACGTCAAGGGGACCCATTGTCTCCTTACCTGTTTATTTTGTGTGTCGAAATACTTAGCGCATTCCTTAAATTCAACCCCAAAATAAACGGAATCAAAATTAATGACTTAGAGTATGTAATCAACCAATACGCTGATGACAGTACTCTATTCTTAGATGACGACCAAGATTCCCTAAATGAGGCCTTAAATTCTCTCGACAACTTCGCTGCAATATCCAGATTAAACGTTAACTTTGATAAAATTCATATCGTTTGGATAGGATCTCGGCGTGGCTGTGGGATTGAACTGGAAACAGAAAAACATATATAGTGGAATCATAACGGAACTTTTACCATCCTTGGCATAAAATTTGAACTAAATTCGGCCAATTACTTCTATAAACACTTCTCAGAAAAAATAAACAAAATGCGAAAACTTTTAGCAGATTGGTCCCTCAGAAATGTTACACTAGTCGGCAAAGTTACAGTTATTAAAACGTTAGCGATCCCCATCTTAATACACTCTCTTACTGTTCTCCCTGATCTGGCTGATAGGATGTTACATGAAATTCAAAGTATAATTTTTAAATTTCTGTGGTCGGACAAAACGGACAAAATTAAACGTGACGTAATAATCAATTTAATCGAAAATGGCGGGCTCAAACTACCCCACGTAAAAACACTGTGTTGCTCTTTAAAAATGATATGGATCAAAAAGTTACTAGATTCAGAAACAATGGCCAATGGAAAACACTCGTAGTGGATAATTTTGAAAAATTTGGGGGGAGCAAAATGTGGTCTTTGAATAACCATGGTATACTCAATGTTTCAAATTATATGGACCCTTTCTGGAAAAACGTGCTAAATGTATGGGCTCTCTTAAAAAATAGCAATCCCACAACCCCGACAGAAATCCTCTCACAACCACTATTTTATAATAACTATATCAAAATTAATAATGAACCGTTTCTTTACAGACGTTGGTGTACAAAGGGTGTTTTCTTTATAAATGATATACATAGCGCTTCAGGATCCACTGTTGACTTTCAAGAATTTAAGCTGAAATTTGACCTTGATATACCATTCACCAACTACCTTGGTGTGGTCAATGCAAAACCAAGGTCATGGAAAAATATAATATCTAATAGCACAAAACTTGAATTTGTTTCAGATCCCTTGGTGAATGACATCATATCTTGCACTAAAGCAAATCGCCATTTCTATCTCATATTTCTTAATAAAGTATCACAATAACCTACACATACCCAAGAGAAATGGAACACCACATTGGACGAAAATCTTGACCATAATGATTGGCAATACATTTACAAACAAACTTTTAGGGAAACAGATGATACATATCTACAAAGTTTACAATATAATATTAACCACAAAATCCTATTCACAAAATCTAGACTCTTTAAATGTGGGCTTTTGGAAACAGAGCTGTGCTCATTCTGTGGAAATACGAAAGAAACAATCACACATCTATTTTACGATTGTTCTTTCTCAAAAACAGTTTTACTTTCACTAGTAGAAAGGTTAACCTTAATCCAGATCCACAAATTCAACTAAACATTAATAAAAGAGAAATACTTTTAGGCTCTACTTCCAGGTATGCCAATCCAAATGTTTGGAGTACCTGTCTCCTCATCTATAAAAAGTATATTTACACCAGCAGTCGAAGTAATACCATCCCCTCTTTCTCAGATCTAGCAAGAGCTATAAAATCCTACAAAAATAATGAAATGGATTCTCTATACATGTACACAATCAGCAAGGCTGAGAGTATTAGGGAAAAATGGAGCTACCTAACTGACGCATTCTTTGAATAATTGGAGAATGGCTCTGTGTATACATTATACTGTAAAAATCTCATTTTGTTGTAATCTTATATAATGTACTATTTTTCTAGTGATGCCAATAAAAAATAAAAAAAAAAAAATAAAAACATAAAAAAATAAAAACATGAAACAACAAAAAAAAAATAAATGATAATAGTGTGATATTTTATGGAAAATTCAGAAAATGCAAGTTATATTCTGAGAAATTCCAAGCAAATTAAAATTCTGGAACTGCGAAGTTGCAAAACAAATGAGGATTGATTTTGTGATAGTGCTCTATAAAATGGAGATAAAAAATAATAAGAGTATTATTTACTTAAAAAATTTATTTTTTATTTGCATTTTAGTTTTTCTGTATTGTATTGTATGATTACATTTACAATAAAAACTATCAGTGAAATCAACATGTATGCTCTATTATTTAATTTTAGGCTCTCACAACTGGATTTTAGGCGTCAGCGACCATTCCATCAGGAATAAAAAATAAAAAAACTGCCCTCCCTCATTTGTTTTAAAACAAAATGCATGAGAATCAATTATTTAATTTTGTTTGGCCTAAACATCCTTTTTAATATCTGGTTATATGAGTACTACAGAAACTACAAATAATATCAACAAGAGCTGGACTGTCGTCAGGTGCATATCCCCACGTGGTGTACCGCCTAGTGTGGGCATACCTATGTCCAACAAATATTATAGAAAATAATAATTGACTTAAGTTATGAAAGTTATGAATATTCTCGGACGGACTCACACACGGACGCACAGACAGACGGATGCATGTAATCCAGTATACCCCCATTTTCTTTGAAAGTGGGGGTATAATTATCTAATAAAATAAAAACAATTATCTGACAACACCAAAAGTCATTCTAGTCTTGGGCAATGTTACAATTTAATTGCATACTAAGTTTTGTTTAATTCCATAATGATTTACTTAAGTTATGAATATTCTCGTACGGACAGACGGACGGATGGATGCAATCCAGTATACCCCCCCCCCCCCCCCACCCCCCATTTTCTTCAAAAGTTTTCAACAAATTCCAACAATTTCTAAGTCAAAGGGTATGGTCAATTGCTTGGTGTTTAGAAGTTTTATGCAATGAGGCTTCTTCCAGCAATTTCTAAGTCAAAGGGTATGGTAAATTGTTTGGTGTTTGGAAGTTTTATGCAATGAGGCAAAAGCCTTTGTCATAGGCAAACTGCATGCCATATTTCACTGAAATCCGATAACCCCAATCCAGTATACCCCCCCCCCCCCCCCATTTTCTTCGAAAGTTTTCAACAATTTCTAAGTCGAAAGGTACAGTAAATTGTTTGGTATTTGGAAGTTTTATGCAATGAGGCAGAACCCTTTGTTATAGGCAAACTCCATGCCATATTTCACTGAAATCCGATAACCCCAATCCAGTATACCCCTCCCCATTTTCTTTGAAAGTTTTAAACAATTTCTAAGTCAAAAGGTATGGTAAATTGTTTGGTGTTTGGAAGTTTTATGCAATGAGGCAGAAGCCTTTGTCATAGGCAAACTGTATTCCATATTTCACTGAAATCCGATAACCCATACCTGAGATACAGGCTGAACAGACAAATAATGTCTATTTCCTGCAATTTCTAAGTCAAAAAACGGGGATAACTCAACAAGGGAGAATGTGAGAAATATCGTTGAATCCTTTTTTTAAAGCCTATACCATAAGCAGTGTTCACAGCAAATTGCATTGCAATAGAACATTCGATACCCGAGATGCAGGCTGAACAGACAAATTTTGGCTCGGACGGACACAATTTCTAAGTGAACAAGTAATAAACAAGAGGCCACGGGGCCCGAAGAGCTCATCTTGAACAGAGCACAATATAAACAGAGTCCAAGAATGAATCTACATTAAGCAATCCATCTCCATAGGCTACACTGTCAATCCTTGAGTCCCTCAGGAGTGACAAAAATAATCCGGGCATCATGCCTTTTTCTTCAGTTGATCATAATGTAAAATGTAGAGCACCCCTATGAAGCCCCTTGATACAACCTAGAGGGTACTGAATACAAAATTTTCAATTCTTCAGCAAAATGGCCAATTCCGGCAACCCATATGGAGCCCAAATATTAACCCAGGCTCTCGATTTGAACACAGTTGAATCTGATCTCCCTAGAGATGTTGTGTACCAAATATGAAAGCATTCTGACTGTTGGTTCTGAAGAAGAGAAATTTTAACTTCACATTGCACAAAGTTAAAATTTGGGCTACCATAGCAAGCCCAATTATTACCCTATGGATCCGATTTGAACAAACTTGAATCTGACCCCCCTAGAGATGTTGTATACCAAATATGAGAGCATTCTGAGTAGTGGATCTGAAGAAGAGGATTTTTGAAGAAATTCCTTCATATTGTACTAAGTTAAATTTCAGGTTCCCATATGGAGCCCAAATATTAACCCAGGCTCTTGAATTGAACAAACTGGAATCTGATTCCCCTAGAGATGTTGTATACCAAATACGAGAAGCATTCCGACTTGTGGATCTGAAGAAGAAGATTTTTTAAAGAAATTTCCTCATATCGCACTAAGTAAAAATTTGTCTACCATAGCGAGCCCAAATATATACCTAGGGATCTGATTTGAACAAACTTAAATCTGACCCCCCCTAGAGATGTTGCATACCAAATATGAAAAGCATACTGCCTGGTGGATCTGAAGAAGAAGATTTTTAAAAAATAATCCCCCATATTGAACAAAGTTAAAATTTGGGCTTCGTAGGAAGCCCAAAATATTAACCTAGGGACTAGGTTTGAACAATCTTGAATCTGACCCTCATACCAATGATGTATATTAAACATTAAAAGATTCTGGTGGTTCTTTTTTAAAGAATATTCCCCATATTACCCTATGTAAAAGATTCGGGCTCCTATATTGGGCCCAAGTATGAACCAATGGGCTTTATTTTAACAAACTTGTATTTGACACCCCCTATGAATGCTGTATACCGAATATCAAAAGATTCTGATGATTGGTTCTGGAGAAAAGATTTTTTAAAATTTTTTTGCAAATATGCCGACTCACAGCATTTTTTGATGCCCATTACATAACACCTTAACATAACTGATGACATTTTTTTTTACTATTCAATTCTACTGGTCCTAAGGATACTGCATACCAAATAACAGCTCTCTGTTCCGTGTGGTTTTGGAAAATATGGGCGTTTGAAAATATTTCTTTTTTTTAGGTCCAGGGTTCCCATGGGGATGTGGGAATTTTTTTTTTTTTTTTGCATGTGTCAAGTACTTATGACCCAATAATACCACATACCAAATTTGGTTCAAACCAGACCATCGGTTCAGAAAATATAAATTTTTGGGTGGGGCCAAAAATCTTACCCGTCCCATTACAAAGCCAAATATTGCTTCATGAACTTCGTTTGAACAAACTTGATTCTACACCCCAAAAGGAAGCTCCATAGCAAATATCAAGTATTTGTACACACTGGTTCATGAGAAGATTTTTTGAGTTGAACAAAAATGCAGTGCCCCTTCAGGACCATCACAAACTTTCAACTGAATTGGCCCAGTGGCTTTTGGAGGAGAAGACCAAAACATGGTGTTGACGGACGACGGATGGAGAGCGATGAGATTAGCTCAGCTTGACTTTGTCAAGATGAGCTAAAAAATCTTTTGAACTCCCTGCTACAGACCTTCAGTCTTGAGAGGGTTAAATTAAAGACCTGCACAAAGGAATCAGGTAAATGTTTTTCCAGCATAGAAAGGGTTCATTCAACATGAAATCAGTAGAGGAAGAGTCCATCATGAGAGAAAAAAAATCTTTGGAAAAAAACACACTGAAGTCATGAGAGGGTTAAATTAAAGATATTCAGACAGGAATGAGATCAATTTTTTTCCAAGGAACCAGAAATAAACAGTATTGAAAGGGTTTTTTGGGGTTTGTTCATGGCATCAATAAAAATCTTTGGAACCCACACTGCAGCCTTGAGAGGGTTAAATTAAAGACATGCATGTAGGTATCAGATGTTTTCCAGCATTGAAATGGTTTATTAACCATAAATAAAAATCTTTCTAAAACAAACAAAAGTTTTGTTTATTTAAGAACACAATATGTCAATCAAAATTTTCTGTGAATGAAATCCTCCAGGGATAAAACTATGCAAAAATGCTGACTCATCATTTTCTCAATACCCTCTACCAGGCACTCTGATTGAACTGGTGGCAATTTGTTTTAACAAATCCCTCCTTCTGGTCCTAAGGATGTTTCATACCAAATACCAGTTGCCTGTTCCTTCTGGTTTGGGATATATGGTCTTTTGAATTTTTTTCTGTTTTTAGCCCCTGGGGTTGTCACAGGGCTGTGAAATTTTTTTTTTTATGCATCAATCAATTACTTAGGACCCACTTAAACTACATGCCAAATTTGGTTGAAGTTGGCCCACCGGTTCTTGAAAAAGAAATTTTGGGTGGGGCCAAAAATCTTACCCCTCCCATTACAAAGACAAATATTCCTTCACGAACTTTGTTTGAACAAACTTGATTCTACACCTCAAAAGGGAGCTCCATAGCAAATATCAAGTCATTGTACATACTGGTTCATGAGAAGAAGATTTAAAAAATATTTTGGAGCATTTTTCCCCACTCCCTCCCTATGTGGCTGAGCATGCCGAGTTGAACAAAAAAGCAATGCCCCTCTGGGGCCATCACTCACACAAACTTTCACTTGAATTGGCCCAGTGGCTTTGGAGGAGAAGACCAAAACATGGTGTTGACGGACGGATGACGGACGGAGAGCGATGAGATTATCTCAGCTTGACTTTGTCAAGATGAGCTAAAAGAAAAAATAATGAGTGTGGGCATACCTATGACCAATAAATATTATAGAAAATAATAATTTACTTAAGTTATGAATATTCTTGGACGGACTCACACACGGACGGATGCAAGGACGCATGTATTCCAGTATACCCCCATTTTCTTCGAAAGTGGGGGTATAATAACTTTTTTGTCTGTTAAACTTGGAAAACTTTCATGGTGATACATTTAAACTGACAAAATGTTGCAATTCAAAGGGCAAATTAACTTTAGAAAATTATAAAATTTCTTTTTCAAAAGTTTCCAAGGAGTAAAATACCCAGACAACATGATAATAAGTATAATTTTTCATACCTGTTTGGTTTTGTACTTTTTGATAAATTCTCTTGAACATTCTCCATAGTTTTACAATCAATATTTATCTCACACTGCGCTCCAGGGGCAAGAAATTCCCTTTGAAAAAACAGGTAAACAAAATATATACACAACAATATTGTATTTTTCATAAACATTCTGGCCTAAGTAAAAAAGCGATATTCAACTGCAAGATTATAAAGGAAAATGTATTCAATTTCTCTTAAAGTATTAGCGATAGAATGTTTACAGTCTTAACCCTTTACCTAACTAATCGCACGCATCCGCACGCGTAATTTGTAAATTAAGCAGTTGAAAAAAAAAAATTTCAAAATATTTCAACAAAACAATATCATGTGACCCTTCATTGGAACGTGTGCCTCAAGCTCATTCCAATGAGGGGTCAAATGATATGGTTTTGTTGAAATATTTTGGAATTTTTTTAAAAATAGTAATTAAAATAATAAATTTTGATATTCTCTACGTTGGGTAAAGGGTTAAAGTTCAGTGTGTGCATGTTCAAACCTTCTGCATAAGGATGTCAAATTACCAACAGAACAGAACAGAACAGAATTTTATTCGAAGACTGCAGTTTTACACAAGTATAATGAATACAATAGGATACAGATAGTTATTAGCATCTTCAGGGGGCGACATGGCCTTTTTGGCAGTTTTCAGTCGCTTCCCACAAAAAATTTATAATAACAAAACAAAACAAAAAGAGGAGTAAAACTGGTTAGATCTTGATAAATTCATATAGTTGTAATATTTTTTCGATAGGATATATATAAGACACTAATGATATGCTATTACTTCAAGCAGTCACGGTACAGTGCATACATAATTATAGAGTGAACTTGTGTTTAAAAACATACAGACATTGAGCGGATAAGACAGACATTGAGTAAATATAACAAGCAATTTGTTTTTGAGCCATCAATTCCTCCACATGCACACACACATATACACATAGACCCATATATATGGATCCATTTAAAAATATCGGTCTGATGAGACTTTAAGTGTCGAAAGTACTTACCGAAGTTTTTGTACATAGTGTAAAATGACCAAAGATTTTTGTATCCTATGTAAATGTGGATTACAATGAATAATACAGATATATAAAGAATTGTTTGAAACTGGTATCTTTTAGAATCTTTTTCCTGTATATATGTATATATACGAACATATGCCCATGTATGCATGCATACATACACACATCACACACACGTGTATTATATAGGTACACATATATATACTCAATGATCAATATTGTTGGGCGTTATGTTTCGTGTGGAGGTCACTGGCTGCTGTAAAGGAGAATTTATCAGACAGATAGCATCATTAGCAAAACACAGGGCAATCTGCATTAGGTTAACTTCTTATATATATATCTTGTCTTGTCAGTTTCTACAATCTAAGCAGCACGGATTGCTGCATATGACAGATGTTTGATACGCACCCACAAGTTTGTCGTAAAGTCTTTTCTTGAATAACTGTCTGGTGTGTACAGGTTTTAGTTGATTGTCGAGTTTGTTCCATATGGCTGGTAATTTATGTTTTAGCAGGTTTGCACTGAAATTTGTTCGTGGTTTGTCACGATGAATTTGAGTATATCTGGACTGTTGAGTATTAGTAACGCACGATTTAATCTTGAAGATGTTGTTAAATAACATGGGTAGATTTCTATTTATCAAGTTAAACATAAAGAGTGTCGATCGCACTGTGTAGAGGTCATCTATTTTTAAAATATTAGACTTCCGGAATAAAGGGTCGGTGTGACAGTTGTACTTGCCTCGATTTATAATACGAATTGCCTGTTTCTGGAGTGTGAGTAATTTTTTGCATGCTGAGAATTGTCCCCATACTTCGATTCCTTAAAGGATGTGGCTATGGATTAGAGAGAAGTAAAGGTGTTTCATGGCGGCTAGAGGCAGTATGTATTTCACCTTCCTAATCACAAAGATGGCTCTGGATAACTTAGTACATGTGTGGGCTACATGATCTCTAAAGGTAAGATTTTCATCCAGGAGAATACCAAGAAATTTAACATGTTTTTCTGTCTCTGAATTGCTTACTAATCTTAAACTGTTTCCATTTATTTTAATATATCTATTTCCTAGTTGTACTTTTGTGTTTGTGGGGTGAATTAAAATGTACTTAGTTTTATCTGCATTAAGGGAGAGGTTATTTGCTGAGCACCAATTGCTTATTTTGTCGATTTCCTTGTTGACTTCCAGGAAAAAGAGTCAAGCTCATGTCCTGATTTGTATACTGTAGTGTCATCGGCAAATGAGAGAAGTTTAAATGTTGTTGAATTTGTAATATCATTAATATATATTAGGAAAAGTATGGGACCTAAGATGGGGCCTTGGAGGACACCACACGTAATGTAGTTACCTTGGGACCTATGACCTTGAAAACTAACATACTGCCCCTGCCCAGTCAAATAACTTCTGAACCAATCATTAGCTATACCTCTGATTCCATAATAATCCAACTTTTTGAGAAGAGTATTATGGTTGATGGGGTCGAATGCCTTAGATAAATCAAGAAAAATGGGTAAAGTGTATTCTTTTGTTGTTTTGTCATTGTTTGAAGCCACATCATGAAGGAGATGTAGTATCGGGTGCACGGTAGAATGTTTTGCTCTGAAGCTGTATTGGTGTTTGTAGAGAATGTTATATTGGTTCAGGAATGATGTTAACCTAATGCAGACTATCTTTTCAAAGACTTGAGAAAACCACTAATCGGCCTGTAATTATTAAATTCTTTGGGGTTACCGCTTTTATGTACAGGTATAACTTTTGCTATTTTCAGTTTTGTTGGAATGATTCCAGTTTCTTGTGAGTTATTTATTATGTGACATAATGGTATTGACACTTCCTGAATGGTTTCTTTTAGAATCTTTGTTGATATATCATCACAGTCTGTACTGGTTTTAGATTTAAATTTTTGACAATTTATATAATTTCCTGCGGGTTAGTTGGTGCCATGAAGAAAGTATTAATGTTTTTGTAATTGAGGTAGTCAGTGAAATTCTTTTCTGTATGGGGTACTCTGTCGCTGACTGTTTGTCCTATTTTAGAGAAGAATGTGTTGAAATGTCCTGCTATAAGTGACAGATCTGTAATGGTTTCTCCATTACTCACAAATGATGAGCATACAGAGATATTTTGTTTCTTTTTCTGGATTGCCTTGTTCAAGATATCCCACGTTTTTTTAATGTTATGCCTACTTTCATAACATAAACGGTCATAGTATTAAGCCTTGCTTAATCGTTTTAATTTGTTGAATATTTGGATATAGAGTTTTAATTTCATTTTATTTTCTTCTGACGGGTTGTTTAGTTTCTTTCTATATAGCTTATTTTCACTTTTGGAAGACTGTATTAGACCAGGCGTCATCCAGGGTTGATGTTTGATATGTTGTTTGTTAGCATTTACTAACTTAAGAGGGAAGGTTGCTCGGCATATGGTTGTGTAAATATCTAACTATTTATTATACCCTACATTTGGAGAGGTTGTTTCCAGAACAGATGCAAAACTGCAGGATGATAATGCGTTTTTAGATGAGTTTAATGTTTCTTGGTTAACGACGTGCACGGTGGTGTATTTGTTTGGTGGGTCGGTGGTGCCTTTTGTTCCACAGCAAAATGTTCCAAAGTGGTCTCCCAGGTTTGTTATAATTATTCCAGCTACATGATTTGCTTTTATATTGTTAGTTAGAATGTGATCTATTGAAGTTGCTGTAAAGTCTGTGACCCTAGTTGGTTTAGTTATAAGGGGTAAAAATCTCTGGCTAAATATGGTATTGGTGTAGTTATTCGTTTGGCTATGCTCATTATATTTAAGAAGGTCAATATTCATATCTCCCATTATATAGGCACATTTTCTTTCCAGGTTTATTTGATTAGTGCTGTTTGTAAATATTTTGATAAATCGGTTAATGTCTACTTTAGGGGGAGTATTAGGCTGGTAGATGACACCGACAATGGTATTATGTTTCTTATAGGAGATTTCGACAAAAAGTGATTCGAAAATGTTTGAGATGAATATCGATAAATCTTCTCTAATTTTATAATTTGAAGAGTTGCTAATGAAGAGACAAACCCCACCCCTGATGTCTTTATGATTTGGGAGAGTTTTGTATATTAAGGGGTGGTATCCATTTATTTCATATGATAAGGTTTCTGGCGAACTGAATATTTCCGCGAGTCCTATAGCTTCAAATGTATTTTTCTTGTTGTTCAGTTCACAGAGGAGGTTTTTTTCAAGCAGCTGATTTTTACCATAATGGAACAAGGAACTTCACTAATTCAGACTCGTTTTACAAAGCTCAATTGGCTCTGCCAAACATGATTGGTTTGATTAATTTCCTTGTCGCATTGTGGTTAATGTTTCAACATCTGTGTGCAGAGTGTTAAACAAAGTGAATCTTCTGTTCCTCAGGCCATTTTTTTTCCAAAATTCATAAGGGCAGGGAGATGGTTTTCATGCTTTTTTTATTCCTATTTTTCCATTTACCTTCCTTCACAGATCCACTTACTATGCCTTGTTTAAATATGTTTCGAGGTCTCATAATATACAAAATAAGATGTGAAAATAGACAGGATAGAGATATATTTTATTAACAAGACCCCACAAAGTAGATCTTCTGTTTCTCAGGCCCTTTTTTGTAAAATTGCATTTGGGCGGACGTTTTTTTATTTATTTTATTTTTTATTTTTGTTAGTATTTTTTGGCCATAAAAAGTTCATTTTCTTAGTTTGTTTTATACTTTAGACCTCATAAACTACAGTATAGCATGGGTGATGGTGTATTTCATCCCTCAAATGCAAAAAGGCTTTGCAATGCTAAAGCACTGCAAAGACTTGTTGAACTCAAAGGACAAATTTATCAATTTTATTAACTTGGGTAAAATATCAGACATAAAACATTTTATTTTTTCAAGTTTGCATCGGTTATAAAAAGAGAGCAAGTGGTTGTGAAAAGTCACATGTGGGAGGGCCTGAGAAACAGATTTTTTAACTTTTTAGGCCTTATTATTTTGGTATATTTATTTGACGTGACCCAGTTAACTGGTTGAATGTTAAAAGCCCCTATCCGGACCCAACAGAAAAGAAATGAACAATTGCTTAAAAGGCTTCATAATCAATTATTGTTCATACAAATTTAATAACTTAACAAAAATTTGTAGAGCTCAAAAACAGACAACATTTGAAGCCAGAGGTGGACTGGCACACAGTGTGATCTGGAGTTTTTCTGACAGGCCGATAGATGCAGTGGTTAGATTCATCTCACTTGGTTTGCATCCAGGGCCATTAAGAAAAATAAAGCGGGCCAATAAATGGTTTCCATGGCCATTTTTAGAAGGCAGTCTACTTCCACATGCAGCTAAAGTGACCATGCTGGGCATTAGAAAAAGAAGTTATTATTTTGTGAGTCATATTTTGAGAAAATAAAAAAAAAAATATCCTGGTCTTTTTTCTGGTAGGCTTTTGTGGGTAGGGCAATTGTTTGGTGGGGGTATTGTCTGCATGACATGCCAGGACACATTTTACAAATTTCAAGAACTTCTTTCCTTAAAAATTATAAAAAGCTATGATTTTTTAGGATTATAAATCACCTCATTTAATGAAACAAGACTAATGGTAACAGCCTAGCTACAGATACCTCCGAACTATGGCCAAATGGCCTAGAATACTGGAATGAAATGTTTTGTGTCGAATTTGGTGCTCACTATAGTCCATGAGGTTTTAAATTTAATAAAATACATCTGAACATTGCAGCCCAAAGCTGTGTTGACCTTATTTCCATAAGGTCAATACAGTCACTAATATGTTGGAACTTTCTCTACAGAACAATACTGGGATGACCCACGTTGTGTCCTTGGGCAAAGCGCTTTATCCTGGTTGTATTCATGGGGGTACGATGATGCCATGTACTAAGGCATACTGCACATCGATGGTCCATGTTTTCAACTGCTGTAACCATGCTTGCGGAGCTTGAACAGAGTTAGAATGTTGAGGAGCTGACAGTTGCTCACTGATGCTCAGTGGTTCTCTTTGGGCACTCCACCCTTAAAACTGTCACAGTCACGATTAGCCATTGTGCATAAGTATGTGACCGTAAACCCCAATAAATAAATAACAGTGCCATACTCATATGGATGTCGCTTGGATTGGTATACAGTACAGGTCAAAATAAAGTTGTAGGATAATCGCTACACACAAATACAGTCTGTGAGAGAATTAAGTTTTCACATTTCTGTCACCTTGACCTTTGTCACTCGCACATGGTGTTGTGCAACAGACCTCCAGTGGTCTTTAGCCTTGTGGGAAGTTTCAAGGAAATCCACCGATTTGGTGCTCACCATAGTCCATAAGGTTTCAAATTCAATACAATACATCTGAACAAAGCAGTCAAAAGCTGTATTGACCTTATTTCCATTTCAGAAACCTAGTATGGGAAACCTCATACTACACTAGGTTAAAAAAAATTCAGATTTCCCAAAAGCCCAAATATGAACCGAGAATTGACCTAACTCAAATCTCCCCCTCCCCCACCTCCACACACACACACTCTTCCCCAAGGATGCTGGATACTAAATATCATAATATTCTGACTGTTGGACCTGCAAAAAGTATTTTTAAAAGAATTTGCCTCATATTGCACAAGGTTAAAATTTGGGTTCCAAAAAGGAGCACAAATATGATTCCCAGGACCTGATTTCAACAAACTTGAATCTGTTCTCAACAAGGATGTTGTAAACCAAATAACAAAAGATTTTGACTGGTTGAACTAAATAAGAAGGTGGTCTGAATATGAAGATTCATAAATAATTGTCATAATATTCCACTAAATACAAATTTGAGTTCCCATAAGGTGCCCAAATATGAACACAGGGACTTGATTTAAACAAACTTGAATCTGCCCCCAATGAGGATGTTGTAAACCAAATATCAAACAAGGCTGACAGTGATGCCAAGTCACAGCTGCCACCAAACTAAGGCCAAATGGCCTATAATTCAAGAATGAGAACTTTTGTACTGAATTTCCTGCTCACAATTTCGTCCATAAGGTTTCAAAATTTATTAGAATACATCTTAACATAGCAGTTGAAAAGCTGTATTGACCTTATTTCCATTTCAAAAACCTAGTTTGGAAATCCTAATATGAGAGAATTAAGTTGTCAGGCATGGTGGTGCCCATATATGTTATGTTGATACACCTTTGTATCAAACAATTATGTAAAGTTTCAGTGTCTTCCAGTAGATCGGGAAGAAAAACCCAATTACCTGAGAGAATTAAATTTTTACTCCTGTGACCTTGACCTTCTCACGTAAGCATGGTGTAGCTCATATGTGTTACTTTGCCTTTAAATGTTGGGTTGAGACACCTTCTACCAACCATTTATTTAATATTGCAGTGTCATTAGTTCAGGATGAAAAACCTGATTCTGTGAGAGAATTAGGTTTTTACATTCCTGTGACCTTGTCCTTTGTCACTCGAGCATGATATTGTTGGGAAACAGATCTTCCATTGGTCTTTACTCTTGTGTCAAGTTTCATGGAGAATCCACCCAAGAATTATAAAATTATGGTTCCTGATGGACAAATACAGTCGTGAGATTTAAGTTTCTGCATTTCTGTGACCTTGACCTTTGTCACTCAAGCATGATGTTGATATGCAACAAATCTTCCATTGGTCTTCACCTTTGTGTTAAGTTTTGTGGAAATCCACCCAAGCATTGTACAATTATGGCTCCAGACAGACAAATACAGCCTGTGAGAGAATCAAGTTTTCCCATTCCTGTGACCTTGACCTTTGTCACTCGAGCATGGTGTTGCTGTGCAAAAGACCTTCTATTGGTCTTCACCCTTGTGTAAAGTTTCATGGAAGTCCACCAAAGCATTGCAATGTTATGGCTCCGGACGGACAAATAAAGTTGGCCAGATGGATTGATGGAAAGAATGACAGATGGTTTGATGGACTGACAGATGAAGAGATAGACAGATGGATGGACAACCCAGATGGATGGACAACCCAGATATAATATGTGTCCCTATCTGGGGTATAAAAATTCCAACTAGTTGGTATGATTAAGAAGGTGTTTAAAGAATTTTCCTCATATTGCACTAAGTTCAAGTGTGAGCCCTGGTAAAGAACCTATATGAACCCAGGTACTTCATTTGAACAAACTTGAATCTGACCCTCATGAGAATGCTGTATACAAATTATCAAAAGATTCTAACAAGTGAATCTGAAGAAGATTTTAAAACATATTCCTCTTATGGTACCACGCTAGAATTTGACCTTCCCCACTGAGCCCAAATACAAACCCATGTATTTGATTTAAACTTGAATCTAAACCACCATAATGATGCTGTGTACCAAATATAAAAGATTCTGTCTGGTAAATCTTAAGAAGATTTTATAAGAATTTTCAAAATATTGTAACAAGTTAATTTTTGGGATCCCACTGAAGCCAAAATATGAACCAAAGAACTTGATTTGAACAGACCTCTACCTCTCTAAGGAAGCTTATACCACATATTAGAAGATTCTGATTGATGTATGTGAAGACGATGATTTTTTTAAGAATTTTCTTATATTGTATTAAGTAAAAATTTGAGCTCCCACATTGAGCACAAATATGAACCCAGAAACTTGGTTTTAACATATTATCATTTTGAATCTGATCCACCCTAAGTATGCTTGTCACCAAATATCACAAGATTCTGCCTGGTGGTTCTGGAAAAGATGATTGTTTTAATTTTTGAAAATGAGAAAGAGCATGAATCAGCATTTTCCCATTACTGAGAGTGATAAAATGGACACAACAGATGCAGGTTTTTTGACACATTGGATTCTACTGATCCTAAGGAAGCTACAAACTACAAGAAATTCTCAGTATTGAGCAGTTTTGGAAATATGGGTGACTGGATTTTTTCTGCTCTTATCTGTCATTTCCACATGGACATGAAAAACACTTTTTCAGTAGAACAGAAGAAATTAAGTACATGACACCTAATACTATTGCACTGGAATTTGTGTTAATTTGGTCAGCAGGTTATGAAAATGAAAATTTTGGTTTGGGTGGTGCCCAAGAATTTGTTCCTCCCAGCATCAGCCCAAATATTACCCCAGACACTTTCTTTGAACAAACTGGAATCTTCAGCACATAAGGAAGTTTCATATCAATTTTCAAAACATTGTGACTGGTGGTTTATAAGACGATTTTTAAAGAATTTCAGGCTTCTGGAGCACTACTCCTGAGCTTAGTATCATTTATCCAACAAATCTGGAAGGGTATCCATAAAAGATAATTTGTTTTAGGGTTAGGCCCAGTGGTTCTGAAGAAAGAGCCAGATTTGCAAGGCTAACATATGATCAACAGATTAAATGGTAATATTGGATGAAATGAGACAAAAATGTCTAGAAACAGAATATACTTTTTATTCTATTACTGAGGATTTAATCTATAACCCACAGGCAATTAAAAGGTGAAATTTATGCTAAAAGTATGGTAAATGATTTGGTTTTTGGAAGTTCCATCCAATTAACAGGCTTACTCAGTTATGAAATATCCATTCAAGTGGGCTCCACCGTATTTCTGTACAATATTCAGAATGGAAGCAAAATAGAAAACAGATGAAAGCAAATATTGTACTGATCATTCAATTAACTTAAGTACTTACTGATATATTCTATCCTTCAGAATATTTATCTGTGAGTTGGGACAATGTGTTAATTCTTGGCAAAGTCGCAGAAAGCGAATATTTTCATGGCTATATTCTTTCTTTAAGTACTCCTCAAATTCGTTTCTTCCAGTAGGATCTTCTAAAAGTTTTTGAAATTCAAATCCCCACATCTTGACACGATTTTCTAGAGGAATATCTACCCTATAATAATAAGAAACAAAGAAATTAACACTTCAAAAGAATGTCAAAACAGCTTATTTGTTAGAATCGTTTATAGACAAGTTATGTCCCTACAACACATATGCCCCAACAAGCAAAAAAAAGTGCAGAAAACTGATTCTTTGAGTTTTTATAAATAGGGATGTCATGATTAATCAATTAATCGATTGTCGATCGGTCATTCCGACATCGATTAGTATTTTTCGTTGTCAAAGAATCGGTCAATTTTACCCCGTTTTAGACATTTAGTAATTAAAAAAAAACTATTGTTTCTAAAGGTAAAAGGTCAAGAACGTTGACGTTAAACCTCAAGAAGCTGCTAGAAGCATTTGTCTTTTAGGTACATCCAAAGCTTTGATGTTCTTAACTTTTGAACAGTCAGTGTAATAACCAAGACCGGTCGACAGTTGTGAACTTGCGAAGTGTACAACTGACGACCGGTCTTGATTATTACTCTGACGGTTCAAAAGTTCAGAACATCAAAGCTTTGGATGTACTTAAAAGAGGACCGTCCTCTTTGTTTACTTGAGGTAGATCAACTGACTTGGAATTAATTTTTACTGACTTCAAAGAGAGGGGGGGGGGGGATCATCTAAGTATGATTAATCGATTATGATCGATTATTTGCGATGATTAATCAATTCCTAAATTCAAAAATCCTAACAGCCCTAATCATAAACGAAGTTCAAGGTCAATAACTCGTGAAAAATCATCAAACCAGAACCAAACTCAAACTTGATTTGTAGGTATCTACAACAAAACACGTACCAGATATTAACCAATTATTTCAATGTATGCTGAAATAAAAGTCTGGAAAACTGTTATTTCAGGAAGTTCAAGGTCAATAATTCAACAAAAAATTCATCCAACTGGGACAAAACTCGAACTTGATTTGTAGGTAACCATGACAAAGCTACATTCTAGAAATCAACCAATTATCTCAATGTATGGTGAAAACCCGGTCCTATAACCACCAAAGTTTATAGTAGTGTTTTAACTGTCTGTTTCTTTTATTTTTCAGGTTTAATGCATGGTAGCCCTATATAAAAATATCATCATGGCAAAAAATGATCTAGTCTTATTTATTTAGTTGACATGGTGATTTATTTATCATTTAATTACTTTTATCAAAACAGTGACCTTGACATGTGTAATCAGTTTTCAATAAGTGCAGGTCAAAATCGTTCTTTTTCTGAATTGAATGAACGCACATGTGGTTGATACCCCACAAGACAGATTTGTATTTTATCTGGACATTTTTACTTGTATTGGGAGAAATACATTCTTGTTGTAAGATAAATAGAGGATATCTAGTGTTTATGAGTGGATACTGAAAATAATCTCATGAGTGACCGAGACAAATGTTTATTTTTCGAGGGTGCTTGCGGAAGTGAAACTAGCCATTTGTCTCGGTCACAGGTGAGATAATTTTCGGTATCCACTGAAAAACACTAGATTTTCTTTTTATTATCTGCTTTTTATAAGAATCTGATCATTCCTATTGATAATTCCACTCGTTTCAACCTTGACTTGATGCATGAAAGTAAACAGCTGATGCATTGATATGCGGAAGTGATTTGACACTCGGAACAGGCGATCTGATTCAGCTAGTGGGTTTCATGCATCAATTCAAAGAGAATACATGTTGAATTATTGCTGGAAATTATCGGTATCCACTCAAAAACACTAGATTTTCTTTTCATTATACGTTTTTAGAACAAATTGATCATTTACAGTCATAATTTGACTCATATTCACCTTGAAGTGATGCTTTGAAAGCCATCATTTTGATTGATACCATGAAAGTGAAAATTTCTGTCTTCACAATGGGGGATACGATTTCTGTCTTTTCGCAATTTTTTCGATAATCCATCATTTAGCATATAATAAAAAGATGTTTTGGAGGCAAAGAAGGAAAATCTTTAGTCATTCAAGAAATATATATGAAGGTGTTGTCTCCTAGTCATGTTGGTTAAAGGGTTCAAAATTTAAGAACACTTACAAGGGAGAGTTGATGTCCCAGAAAATTGTCTCCTCTGTGTGCCAAGGATTCGACGGCTGACATCCAGAAAGAATGGGGTCATATTCGTTGTATTGCTCAGAGTATGATAATAATCTGAAATATAAAGACAATGTTGTCCATATAGAAAAAATACTTTATAGGATGGTAAAATTCAACCCAGGTAAAATGCATCAATCCAAAATGAAATAAACAGTCAACATTGTAGCTTCATAACTAGCACTAGCGATTGTTGGATTTCTTGTGTTCAGTTCAGTTTTGGTTTTGTAAAAAAACAAAAAACTGTATTGAAGGCCCTCATGTACATTTGTTTTTTTAAAATCCATGCCAGATAAGTGCATCATCTGTTTTTACTGCAACCAGTGGCCACTAATAATGATGATGCAGGAAATAAAGGATTTTCAAATTAATAACACAAAAATACATGGGAAACAACATTTCTTCAGAATTCCTGAAATTTACATATAAAATAAAACTTGAATTTGGGGTTATGTAATTGTAATAGACAAGTGAATGTGACATGTTGGATACGTCAGATCTGAAGAAATGAAAGTGTCAATGACACTGTAGCTTAACTTGTTAGTGTGTTGTGTTTGATGACATGGATAATGTTCAATGTTTATGAAAAGACAAGAATTGTGAAAATTGGGAATATGTTCATTTCTGTTCCCTGTATGCTATGTTTTTAATAAAAATAATATGAGGTGTACACTGTACTAAAGAGCTGAGGGGTGGGTTAATGTGACAACACAGTTAATGTATGTGGCTCTCCAGTTAACGTATGTCAATGAAAGTTACCAAGTTACAGTGAAATTATTCCAAAATGAGTCATCCTATCAAGTTACATTGAAATCCCTTCATAAATATGGCCTGTAGACTGTGCTAAAGGTTTTTGGGCTTCAGGCCTGAGAAGCCATGACGGTACACCGATTGTAACTAAAAGGGGACGTCCTCATCTCGACATTATACTGAGTCATTCTACTAAGTTACAATGAAATCCCTTCACATATACGACCTGTAGTCTGAACTAAAGTTTTTGGGGTTTTGGGCTTGGGAAGCCATCATGGTTGAATGATCGCGACCAAAAGGGGGCGTTGTCATCTGGGCATAATCTGAAGTGATCCTACGAAGTTACAATGAAATCCCTTCATATATATGACCTGTAGACTGCGTACAAGATTTTTGGGCTTCGGCCCCCCCCTGAAGCCATCACAGTTGACCAAACATGACCAAAAGGGGATGTCATCATCTAGGCATTATATGTAGTCAACCCAACAAGTAACAATGAAATCCTTCCATAAATACGACCTATAGACTATACTAAAGGTTTTGGGGTTTTGGCTCGGGCAGCCATCAAGGCTGAATGATCGCAACCAAAAGGGGACGTTCTCATCTAGACATTATTTGGAGACATCCTACCAAGTTACAATGAAATTCCTTCATAAATATGACCTCTAGACCGTGCTAAAGGTTTTCAGGCTTTGGGCCCCTGTAGCCGTCACAGTTGCCCAATTGCATCCAAAAGGAGAGGTTTTCATCTAGACATTATATGAAGTCAACCTACAAAGTTACAATGAAATCCCTTCATAAATATGACCTGTAGACTGTGCTATAGGTTTTTGGGCTTTGGGCTCAGGCAGCCATCTTGGTTGAATGAGCACAACCAAATGGGGACAATCTCATCTGGGCATCATCTGGAGTGATCCTACGAAGTTACAATGAAATCCCTTCATATATATGACCTGTAGACTGTGCTCAAGGTTTTCGAGCTTCGGACCCCTGAAGCCATCACAGTTGACCAAACACGACCAAAAGGGGATGTCATCATCTAGGCATTATATGGAGTCAACCCAACAAGTTACAATGAAATCCTTCTATAAATACGACCTATAGACTATACTAAAGGTTTTGGGGTTTTGGCTCGGGCAGCCATCAAGGTTGAATGATCGCGACCAATATTTGGAGACATCCTACCAAGTTACAATGAAATTCCTTCATAAATATGACCTCTAGACCGTGCTAAAGGTTTTCGGGCTTTGGGCCCCTGTAGCCGTCACAGTTGCCCAATTGTGTCCAAAAGGAGAGGTTTTCATCTAGACATTATATGAAGTCAACCTACCAAGTTACAATGAAATTTCTTCATAAATATGACCTGTAGACTGTGCTATAGGTTTTCGGGCTTTGGGCTCAGGCAGCCATCTTGGTTGAATGAGCACAACTAAAAGGGGACATTCTCATCTGGGCATCAACTGGAGTGATCCTATGAAGTTACAATGAAATCCCTTCATAAATATGACCTATAGACTGTGCTCAAGGTTTTCGGGCTTTGGGCCCCTGTAGTGGTCAAAGTTGACCAATCATAACCAAAAGGGGATGTCATCATCTAGGCATTATATGGAGTCAACCTAACAAGTTACAATGAAATCCTTCCATAAATATGACTTATAGACTATGCTAAAGGTTTTGGGGCCCGGGCAGCCATCAATGCAGAATGATTGCGACCAAAAGGGGACGTTCTCATCTAGACATTATTTGGAGTCATCCTACCAAGGTACAATGAAATCCCTTCATAAATATGACCTGTAGACTGTGCTAAAGGTTTTCGGGCTTCGGGACCCAGTAGCCATCACAGTTGCCCAATCACGTCCAAAAGGGGACATTCTCATCTAGACATTATATGAAGTCTAACTATCAGGTTACAATGAAATCCCTTCATAAATATGACCTGTAGACTGTGTTAAAGGTTTTCGGGCTTGGGCAGCCATCATGGTTGAATGATCGCAACCAAAAGGGGACATTCTCTTCTGGGCATCACCTGGAGTGATCCTACGAAGATACAATGAAATCCCTTCATAAATATGACCTGTAGACTGAGCTCAAGGTTTTCGGGCTTTGGGCCCCTGTAGCTGTCACAGTTGACCAATCACGACCAAAAGGGAATGTCATCATCTAGGCATTATATGGAGTCAACCTAACAAGTTACAATGATATTCTTCCATAAATGTGACCAACAGACTATGCTAAAGGTTTTTGGGCTCAGGCAGCCATCAAGGATGAATGATCGCGACCAAAAGGGGAGGTTCTCATCTAGACATTATATGAAGTCAACCTACCAAGTTACAATGAAATCCCTCCACAAATATGACCTGTAGACTGTGCTAAAGGTTTTCGGGCTCGGGCAGTCGTCATGGTTGACAGATCACGCCCAAATGGGAAAATTCTCCTCTAGACATCATACGGAGTCATCCTACCAAGTTATAATGAAATCCCTCCATAAGTTTTTGGGTTTCGGGCTTGGGCAGCCATCATGGTTGCCAGATCATGACCAAAAGGGGACGTTCTCATCTAGGCTTTATACAGAGGCATTCTACCAAGTTACAATGAAATCCCTTCATAAATACGACCTGTAGACTGTGCTAAAGGTTTGGGGGTTTTGGGCTCTGGCAGCCATACCAGTTGACCGATCATGACCAAAAGGGGACGTTCTCATCTAGACATGACATCAAACCTGCCTTTGAAATTTCGTGACGATCAGACAGGAACTACGGGGTGTAGCCTGTGCTAAAGGAAAATGTGAACAGACTCACAGACTAACAGACTTTCAGACTAAGAGAATTCCGCATGTGTGATGGCAATAGCTTATCTTGACTTTGTCAAGTTAAGCTAAAAACTGAATGATGAGTTTTATCAGAAGAACTAGACTTGGAAACTAGTTTTTTTAGTTTCAATTCATCTCAAATGAATCCGCATTCATCCCAAGCAATGTTCTAAACTCTTAAAATGATGCCAAAAATTGTTGAAATATGTATGTGTTTTGAATAGTTAGAGGTTATTACTTGGTTAGTTTCATATTGGATGAGATATCAGCCTGAGGTAAATTCATATCAGCCTGAGGTCGAAGGTTAAAGGCTAATGTGAAGTTACCAAGAGCTGATATCATGGCCGGTATGAAATTTACTAATCTTCCTTTATTTATTAACCCTTTACCCAACGAATCAGCCACATCCGCCACATAATATGCAAATTCAGCAGCTGAAAATATAAGATATTATTTTTCACAAAATTTCGACAAAACCATATCATGTGACCCCTCTTTGGAACGAGCTCGTTGAGCTCATTTTGAGAGGTCACATGATAAGGTTTTGTTGAACTTTTTTGAAAATTTAAAATAATAAATTTTGATATCGTCTGCATTGGGTAAAGGGTTAAACCTAAACAAATAATCACAAAATGATTTGTAACAGTTTTCTGACAGTGTTTATTGTTTCTTATTCTGTTCATAACCTTTGAAGTTTCCTCTTCTAATAGTGTGGCTATCGAAATGTCCCAGCTTTGGGGAGAATAAAGGGTTAAAGTAGACCAAGAACACCAATCACTATATTGTTACCAATTTCCATTGGCCTGGGTCTTTGTAAGATGTTTTCACAACCATCAAAATACTGAAGATTTTTGAGAATATGGTTGCAAATATAAAACAAGAAGGACGTCAACGCCCTATAGCTGACCAACATTCCTCTTTGATAGTAACTTTGGCAAACATAAGAACTGTATCAAACAGGCTCATAACATGCGACAAAGCTTACCTAAACACAACCTCTTAAAAGTAAAACACAGAAACTGACATAAACACTAAGTTAAACATGAAATTCCGAGCTAAACAGAAAACTAAACGCAACTAAAAATGTCAAGAAAAATGTTTAAAATGCAGAGAATGAGGAGTTAATCATGGAACAATGATACTGAGGAACATGTATGATGAATATAAGTGCCAAGGGAAGAGAAGGAGCATAGCAGCTGACCTAAACACTAAGTTAAACATGAAATTCCGAGCTAAACAGAAAACTAAACGCAACTAAACGCAACTAAAAATGTCAAGAAAAATGTTTAAAATGCGGGGTATGAGGGGTTAATCATGGAACAATGATACTGAGGAACACATATGATGCATATAAGTGCCATGGGAAGAGAAGGAGCACAGCAGCTGACCTAAACACTAAGTTAAACATGAAATTCCGAGCTAAACACAAAACTAAACGCAACTAAAAATGTCAAGAAAAATGTTTAAAATGCAGGGTATGAGGGGTTAAATCATGGTAGAATGATAACTAGAATTACTGTGAGTACTGCTCACTAAAGATACCACCCACTCCAACCAAGAAACATTTCACAACAGTAAAAAAGTATTTAATATACACAGCACATCTGTATGTTCTCCGAAAACATGAGAGCAATTTTCAATATGAGAAAGGGTAAATATTACAAAGAGCATGCAAGATGAAAAAATAAAAATACCTGAAAGCAGAATAGACGGTGCACATCTATAATGTATATAAAAGAATGTCTGAGAGTTTCAATGAAATTCGCCCACTGGTATAAGAGGAGTAGCGGATAGCAGGAGTGTACCCCCCTAAAGCATCACAACAATTTGGCTAAGTTCATTTCGCCCTTTGGGAAAGAGTAAAAAATAAAAATACCTGAAAGCAAAATAGGAGGTGCACATCTATAATGTATAGAAAAGAATGCCTGTAAGTTTCAATGAAATCCACCCACTGGTTTAAGAGGAGTAGCAGATAGCAGATGTGTACCCCCAAAGCGTCACGGACGTACGGACGTACGGAAGTACGGAAGTACGGAGGTACGTAAGTACGGAAGTACGGACACCATGAATGCTATATACCGCCCACTTTTCAAGTGGGTGGTATAATAATCATCATATAGCAGCATTATAAAGGCCATGATATGGAAATAGGGCGAGTAAGTGACCTAAACAGAAGCTTTAACATTATTGGACACGTACACTGACGCTGACGCCGACACCGACGCTGATGCCAATGCCAACGCTGACGTCAACTGAACGAGCCATGCTATAAGCTCACACAACTAAAGCTGGTGAGCTAACAAGTGCAATGCCATGAGATGGCGAATCCCCCGCCACATAAGTCCTATAAAGGTAATAGCTCTGAAAGAAATACTCAGACACAGCTGGTTTGCAATCCCATTCATGATATCATCTAACTTGTATATGTCAAATTGGAGTAAATATTTTGAAAGATTTTCTTTAAAATGTGATGACAAATGGGGAAGGACGGATGGAAGGACAGATGGAAGGATGGATAGAACCTATTCCTATATGCAACTCCAACTATATGGCGGAGGATAAAACAAGAAGGACGTCAACGCCCTATAGCTCACCAACATTCCGCTTTGATAGTAACTTTGGCAAACACAAGAACTGTATCAAATAGGCTCATAACATGCGACAAAGCTTACCTAAACACAACCTCTTAAAAGTAAAACACAGAAACTGACATAAACACTAAGTTAAACATGAAATTCTGAGATAAACAGAAAACTAAACGCAAATAAAAATGTCAAGAAAAATGTTTAAAATGCAGTGTATGAAGGGTTAATCATGGAAAAATGATACTGAGGAACATGTATGATGAATATAAGTGCCATGGGAAGAGAAGGAGCACAGCAGCTGACATAAACACTAAGTTAAACATGAGATTCCGAACTAAACAGAAAACTAAACGCAACTAAAAATGTCAAGAAAAATATTTAAAATGCAGGGTATGAGGGGTTAATCATGGAACAATTATACTGAGGAATATGTATGATGAATATAAGTGCCATGGGAAGAGAAGGAGCACAGCAGCGGACCTAAACACTGAGTTAAACATGAAATTCTGAGCTAAACAGAAAACTAAATGCAACTAAAAATTTCAAGAAAAATGTTTAAAATACAGGGTATGAGGGGATTAATCATGGAACAATGATACTGAGGAACATGTATGATGATGAATATAAGTGCCATGGGAAGAGAAGGAGCACAGCAGCTGACCTAAACACTAAGTTAAACGTGAAATTCCGAGCTAAACAGAAAACTAAACGCAACTATAAATGTCAAGAAAAATGTTTAAAATGCAGAATATGAGGGATTAATCATGGAACAATGATACTGAGGAACATGAATGATGAATATAAGTGCCATGGGAAGAGAAGGAGCACAGCAGCTGATCAAAACACTTAGTTAAACATGAAATTCCGAGCTAAACAGAAAACTAAACGCAACTAAAAATGTCAGAAAAATGTTTAAAATGCAGGGTATGAGGGGTTAATCATGGAACAATGATACTGAGGAACATGTATGATGAATATAAGTGCCATGGGAAGAGAAGGGGCACAGTAGCTGACCTAAACACTTAGTTAAACATGAAATTCCGAGCTAAACAGAAAACTAAACGCAACTAAAAATGTCAAGAAAAATGTTTAAAATGCAGGGTATGAGGGGTTAATCATGGAACAATGATACTGAGGAACATGTATGATGAATATAAGTGCCATGGGAAGAGAAGGGGCACAGTAGCTGACCTAAACACTTAGTTAAACATGAAATTCCGAGCTAAACAGAAAACTAAACGCAACTAAAAATGTCAGAAAAATGTTTAAAATGCAGGGTATGAGGGGTTAATCATGGAACAATGATACTGAGGAACAAGTATGATGAAGATAAGTGCCATGGGAAGAGAAGGAGCACAGCAGCTGACCTAAATACTAAGTTAAACATAAAATTCCAAGCTAAACAGAAGACTAAACGCAACTAAAAATGTCAAGAATGAAAGTGTCAATGACACTGCAGCTCAACTTGGCAAACTTGAACTTGGTAAGTTAGAAGTGAAATGGCAAAATTGAAGATCATTGGTACCAATGTTATTTGGTGAAATTTCAACATAACAGCATTGTGTGTGCACAACATCAAGAGTAATCCTTGAATTTATAAATGTAAACTGTAAGACTGGCTAAAGGAAGGATGTTGATACACAAATGCAGTAAGTTCAAAGGTTATTGTAAATGGTAACTTTTTTCACAGGAATGAATGCTAATCAATAGCTCTTATCTAAAGGTCTCGCCCAATGAGCACACCAAGTTGAAAAAAAAATCCTGATAAATGTGGCCTGTAGGCCATGTCAAAGAGGAATGAATGTTGATGCACAAATGCAATAAATTCAATGACTGTTACTACAGCAACAGTTTTTGATGGAAATGAAAAGAAAATCGATAGCTCCTATCTTTGTCATCCTGCATAAGCATACAAAGTTTCAAAACAACCTGATAATGAATGCACCCTCTGAGGCATGCCAATGGAAGATGTTAATGCACAAATGCGCTAAGTTTGAATGTCCTTGCTTGTGGCAATGGTTTTTTCTCTTTTTTATGGAAATTTATAAATGTACCCTGCAGAGAGTGCGAAAGGGATAAGTTGCTACACAAATGCAGTAAGTTCAAAGGCTGGTGAAAACAACAATACGTTTTAAAAGGAAATGAAAATAAATGCGATCTGTGAGGTGTGCCAAAGGAAATTGTGGACGTACGTACTAATGTACATACTTACTTACGTACGTACGTACGTACATACACGGACGGACGAGAAGTGATGGCAATAGCTCAGCCTGACTTTGTCAAGTTGAGTTAATAAATGTGCCCTATAGGGTGTGCCAAAGGGAAATATTGAGGTCTGACTCGGCAGCAGCGGCAACATTTTTCGACGGAAATTGAAGAAAATCGATAGCTCCCATCTAGAGGTCACCCCAAACAAGCATGCCTGGTCTCAAAGCAATCCAATCATTAATATGCCCTGTAGGGTGTGCCAAAGGGAAATATTGAGGTTTGACTAAACTAAGTTCTAAGAACGTTAGCCGTGGCAACAGTTTTTGACGGAAATGGAAGAAAATCGATAGCTCCCATCTAGAGGTCACCCCAAACAAGCATGCCAGGTTTCAAAGCAATCCGATCATAAATGTGCCCTGTAGGGTGTGCCAAAGGGAAATATTGAGGTCTGACTAAACTAAGTTCTAAGAACGTTGGCCGTGGCAACATTTTTTGACGGGAATTGAAGAAAATCGATAGCTCCCATCTAGAGGTCACCCCAAACAAGCATGCCAGGTTTCAAAGCAATCTGATCATAAATGTGTCCTGTAGGGTGTGCCAAAAGAAATTGTGGACGTACGTACTAACATACTAACGTACGTACATACGTACATACGTAGACGGATGAGAAGTGATGGCAATAGCTCAGCTTGACTTTGTCTAGTTGAGCTAAAAATGTTTAAAATGCAGGGTATGAGGGGTTAATCATGGAACAATGATACTGAGGAACATGTATGATGAATATAAGTGCCATGGGAAGAGAAGGGGCACAGTAGCTGACCTAAACACTTAGTTAAACATGAAATTCCGAGCTAAACAGAAAACTAAACGCAACTAAAAATGTCAAGAAAAATGTTTAAAATGCAGGGTATGAGGGGTTAATCATGGAACAATGATACTGAGGAACAAGTATGATGAATATAAGTGCCATGGGAAGAGAAGAAGCACAGCAGCTGACATAAACACTAAGTTAAACATGAAATTTCGAGCTAAACAGAAAACTAAACGCAACTAAAAATGTCAAGCAAATGTTTAAAATGCAGGGTATGAGGGGTTAATCATGGAACAATAATACTGAGGAACATGTATGATGAATATAAGTGCCATGGGAAGAGAAGGAGCACAGCAGCTGACCTAAACACTTTGTTAAACATGAAATTCCGAGCTAAACAGAAAACTAAACGCAACTAAAAATGTCAAGAAAAATGTTTAAAATGCAGAGTATGAGGGGTTAATCATGGAACAATGATACTGAGGAACATGTATGATGAATATAAGTGCCATGGGAAGAGAAGGAGCACAGCAGCTGACCTAAACACTTAGTTAAACATGAAATTCTGAGATAAACAGAAAACTAAACGCAACTAAAAATGTCAAGAAAAATGTTTAAAATGCAGGGTATAAGGTGTTAAATCATGGTAGAAGGATAATAATCATCATATAGCATCATAATAAAGGCCATGATATGGAAATAGGGCGAATAAGTGACCTAAACAGAAGCTTTAACATTATTGGACACGTACGCTGACGCCGACAGATCGAGCCATGCCATAAGCTCACACAACTAAAGTTGGTGAGCTAAAAAACACTTCCTATTGGTCTGGTGACCACAGCCTATTGACATGTAAATGTAAAATGGATAAATGCACACAATGACCAATTTGTGTACAAAGCGCAGTCACTATCGCTTTAACAGTTGCAGAGATGTTGTGTGGACATATATTTGGCAACAGGCCTGGCATTTTCAAGTCATGCAGGCCTCAGGGTTGAGATTGGAAGATATCTGAATTATCTGAAATAAACTGAAACTCTCAGAAATTAACCTGGAAATTTATGAAAATTATGGTTGTTCAGAAAATAAGAGGACAGATAGTTAAGGTATTAATTGGTAGACATTTCTATAAAACTTAATGAAAATGGTCTTTAAGACCATTTTTATGTAGACTTATCGAAAATATAGTTATAGTTTCAGCATTTAGATAGTAAATTATCTGAAATCAGCCAATTGACTGAACTCTCTCATCCCTGAGAGTCAGAAAGCTTGCCAAAATATTTTCTTGGAGGACAATTTTTACTACACCTGTAAAGCGAGAGTAATTGACAGCGATGTTCAGGACGAGTACTTAGTCTGTTGCTTTGAGGCCATATGCAAGTAACCCTAACATATTTTATGTAAAACATCCTGGATTTGATATCAACCTTTTCTTTAAATGAAAGTGTCAATGACACTGTAGCTCAACTTGTCAAGACAAAGACATGTACATGTATAGTATGTGACACAGCAATGACAAACATCTAGGTAATGACCTGATAACAAAGGTATTGTAACAGTCTGTACATAAATACTAACCGTTGCCTGTAACAAATGTATAGGTAAAGTATTGTAAAGGTGGGCTACAGTCAGATGCTAAACTAGAAAAGAAATCTTTGAGTCCCAGAGTGGGTCTGACTCAACCCCAAAATATTTCTTTCTCATAGCACAGTGATAACAAAGGCACCCCAAAACACACTTGTTCCTGTCCCAAAGTGAAAACAAAGGTACCCAAGAAGTTTCGTGAAGATCAGTTCATAAATACGAGCTGTATAGAACTTGTGACAAAAAACTGATTGGACCAAATTTTGGTACAAAATGGCCACTGGCAGCCATCTTGAATTTTGGACCGCACCCAGAAACACTCATTCTCGTCCCAAGGTGATAACAAAGGTACCCAAGAAGTTTTGTGAAGATCGGTTCATAAGTACAGCCTCTACCCTGAGCCGTATTGACATGTGTGCTTACATTGTGTAAGTGGCACTGAATAAATCAAAGTTCATCTATTTTGCATAATTTCTGCACGAAAAAAAAAAACCTTACAATATGTGATGTATTCCATGTTACTAAACATTCATAACAAAATTTATTCAAATCAAAACTTTCATACAGAAGTTCTGTACAAAAGACTGATTGCACTAATTTTGGTAGAAAATGGCTGCTGGTGGCCATCTTGAATTTCGGACCACACCCAAAAACACTCGCTCTCATCCCACGGTGATAACAAAGGTACCCAAGAAGTTTCATAAAGATTGGTTCATAAATTTTTTTTTTTTTTTTTTATTGGGGTTTAACGACACATTAACAGCCAGGGTCATATCATGTCGGTGACAGTTTTATGGGTGGAGGAAGCCGGAGTACCCGGAGAGAACCACTGAGCAACGATGAGCAGCTGTCAGCTCCCCAACATCGTAACTCTGAACTCTGCACCGCAGCACAGGCAGGGTTAGATTGGTTGAAGACATGCACACCATCGACGTGCAGTATGCCTCAGTACACAGCGTCATCATGCCCCCATGTAGGTAATCGGGGTGAAGTGTCTTGCCCAAGGACACAACGCGGTTGCCGCAGGTGGGATTTGAACCGAGGACCTCTCGGCTTGCAGCCTGCACCTCTACCTACTGAGCCACCGCGCCCCCTGGTTCATAAATATGGCCTCTAGTCTGAGCCGTATAGAAGTTGCGTACAAAAAACTGATTAGACCTAATTTCGGTACAAAATGGCCACTGGCAGCCATCTTGAATTTTAGACCGCACCCAGAAACACTCGTTCTCGTCCCAAGGTGATAACAAAAGTACCCAAGACATTTCGTGAAGATCAGTTCATAAATACAGACTCTAGCCCGAGCCGTATTGACATGTGTACTTACTGTGTGTAAGTTGCAATGAAAAAATCAAAGTTCATCTAATTTGCATAATTTCTGCACGAGAAAAAAACCCGTATTATATGTGATGTATCCCATGGTACTAAACATTCACACAAAAAATTATTCAAATCAGCGCTTTCATATGGAAGTTCTGTGCAAAAATCGGATTGCACCTAATTTTGTACAAAATGGCTGCCATCGGCCATCTTGAATTTCGGACCGGACCCCAAAACACTCGTTCTTGTCCCACGGTGGTACCAAAGGTACCCAAAAAGTTTCGTAAAGATCGGTTCATCAATACGGCCTCTAGCCCGAGCCGTATTAGCATTTGCACTTACAGTGCTGAAAGTAACACCAAAAAACATCAAAATTAGTCTAATTTGCACAATTTACGCACGAGAAAAAAAACGTATTATATGTGATGTATCCCATGGTACTAAACATTCATACAAAAAATTATTCAAATCAGAGCTTTCATTTGGAAGTTCTTTACAAAAAACAGATTTCTGCATCGTCGGTACAAAATGGCAGCTGGCGGCCATCTTGAATTTTGGACCGCACCCAAAAACACTCGTTCTCGTCCCAGGGTCATAACAAAGGTACCCAACAAGTTTCGTAAAGAGTGGTTCATAAATATGGCCTCTAGCCCGAGCCGTATCCAATTGTTGACGTACAGACAGACGGACAGACTGACGACGGGCCATGACAAAAGCTCAAATTTGGCTTCGCTAAAGTTGAGCTAAAAATACACATCAAAATGAAGGTTGTAATGAATAGATCTGAACAAATGCACATCAATAATTGAACTGGTAAGGGTACTTTTCAGTGATTCCTGAAAGTCATGAGTTGGCAACAGTTTGTATGTTTGAATTAAGTATTCAAATTGTTTGCCTTTTGTTTCAGGGAAACTCTATAAATATGATACATGTACCTCATGTGGCCTTAAAATAAAATGATGAAAACTATCATTATATTTTAAGGCCACATGAGGTATAGTATTTAGAAAATCAACAGGTAGCACATGAATAAACATACCTATTGAAAAATCAAAACCTGAAATCTTAATTTGGATTGTCAACGGGAATGCTGATGACTCACACACAACAATAATTATGCAGAAAATGCTTTCCAAAGAAAATTTACATTTGTCATGTTATTTGTAAAGAATTTCATGGTTTAAATATACATCAACAAATAATTTTCAAACATTTTACCAAGTGATTATGATATGACCTGTGTTTAAATGGCCAACTAGTGTTTGGAAAACACTGTTCTCTGGCCAGCCATTTCTCAAGTGCCCAAAATATTTGAGTTAAGTGTTTGTAGATGAGTTTTGATCCAATATATATGCTACGCAAGTCATAGTTTTTAGTTTTTCATCTTCATTGACAGATTGTTGCATTCAAAAACAGGCAGTCTTTGTAAAGGAGCATGTTTTGTAATGCACAAAAGTGACTAAATTGCAACTGAAAATTCATGATTCATTTTCTATCACACTACATGGTTAAAGCCTTATTATTGCATATGCATACACAATTACAAACAATACAAACAGACTATACTGATTGCCTTTAATTCATTTTGGTGTGGGTTATTTTCACCACTATTTGAAATACTGAAGATACATTCTTGAATACATTGCTGCAAATATCATGATCCTAAAAATTCTTCTCATTGACCCAGTGGCCTTGACCTTTGACATACTGACTTGTAAATGCAAAATTGGTAGCAAGTGCACCGCCAGCGGTGGATCAATATACGGCTGCCTATGAAGAAATTGCGCTTGTGAAGAAATTTTTAGTTGAACAAAAGGTAAAAAAATTCCTTCAAAAATAATTGTACATTCCTATCTTATGACCCATTAAACTTGAATATATTGTTTTCAAGTTATTGTGTAGAGAATCAAAAGTCACCAAAACTCCCAGGTTACCATGCCAGACATGCCAGAATGCTGGTTATCGAAAGGAGCCATCCTCTAGTGATGACTTATCAATCATAAAAAACAGTATCTGTTCGATATATTGTTTTCAAGTTATGGGATGGACAAATAAAAGTTAATGAACAGATGGACGGACAGACGGACATGGACGGACGGATGGACATTGATGCTGGTTATTGAAAGGAACCATCATCTAGTCCTCAACCATAAAAAAAACAGTATCTGTTGGATGTATTGTTTTCAAGTTAGTGTTGGGACGACTAGTCGACTAATTGTTAACGGTTATTTTTTATGCAGTAGTCGACAAGAAAATTGGTAGTCGACTTGTCGTTTGATGGGTATTTTCTGTTAAATGATAGAATAAATTGGCGATTCACTTGCTTTTGCTACTCGATGAAATTTCAAGAAAATTTCTTTTGTCTGAAAAAAAGAATAAATTAAGCCACAGTTAAGTGACTGCACGGGGGAAGTTTTAAGGCTGGAACCCCAAACCAGCAATCCGCCAGAGAGACTGCAATACTGGCATCTTAAACTTTGCTTGAGGTGAAAAGGTTTGTTCTGTTGTTGTGACTTGTCAGCTTAACGACACTGCAATGGTGACCAGCGTGACCTTAAAGGCTTTAATGACCAAAACTCAATAAAAAATTGAAAAGGTTTGTGATATCAAAGTCTGAGATCACTTATATTATATAAAATCAGCCATGGAACGAAGCAAATTACATTTGGTGAGAGATATGGGGCATCACATATGGTGAATGCACTGTCAGCAATTTCAAAAATAGCTGAGTTCTTTGATAGCTAATTTGATTACCTCCCTTAGACTAGAATTACCTTTCTACATTACAGACATTTGTATGCTTCTGGTGAGTTCATTCGCACAGTCATTCATCCCAATACCGGTTCAAAGTTGGTTGAGTGGCAGACGAAGGACTTTACGAAAAACTGTGGGGCCAGGAGGAGGGGGGGGGGAGGTGCACCTAGGCTCAAGTTTACCGGCGTGCACTGTCAACCAAATTTTGAAATTTAATCCGAAAAGATGCAATTACCTCGCACCCGATGCAGATATCCACAATGCACAACCCATCTCCGAGAAAAACTAGTGGGGGAGGGGGGAGCACACCAAGTGTGCAGATGCCTGGATTTGCCCTCATGGTAAAAAAATGTCATAGTATCGTTATTGATACACCGTATAATAGATGTTTCAATACATAAGGCAACTATTTAATGATTTTAACAGCACATAGCTTTTCAAGTTTAATATGAAACTCAAGCCAAAAATAGTACTTGTCGCCAAGGACAAGTGATTCTATTTTTTGGTTGTCGCTGGTAGAAATTACTTGTCGGCAACAAGCATTATTTCGACCCCTGGGGGATATGAGACTGGGGATTGTGATGCTGGGGAGCAGGCTGGTGCTCGGCGTTGCTCGGTGGTTCTCTGTGTACTTTTGGACAGAAGCTGTTACAGTGAGGCATTATCAAGTATAATATTGACGAGTTGAGACGATAGCGGTTTCTAGTTTTGTTGTGATTATTTCGGTTTATAAGGTTAAAATAACGGCCTACCCCTAACCAGTTTAGACGTCTTGATTGCTGCATGTGTAGCAGACCGACTAGTCGACTAGTCGGCGACTAATAGCTGGCGAATAGTCAACAGGGAAATTTGATAGTCATCCCAACACTATTTCCAAAACTATTTCAAGTTATCGCGTGGGCAAACAAAAATTAACAAGGTAAAAAAATTAACCCCACAGCGCAAAAAATAACCCCACAAGTGGCCACTGTACTAACCCAATCCCACAACTACCACTGACCCTAAATTGTAAACCCCGCAATGTACCTCTGTTAAGCCTGGACAGACAGGCAGATGGACAGACGGACATTGCCATACCATAATACAGCCTGCTCATATGAGTGGCTGTATAAAAACGTATTTAGACAGGCCTTAAAATTTCTCCCAATTAGCAAGAATTGGTTTTCATTCTTGCAAACTCCTGCTGCAAGAATCAATATTTAGTTCTTAAATAGTTTGGAATTTAAGAATAATGTTATACACATGTGAGCCCAACCAGTACATATTCCATAAGTAAAAACAAGCCTCATATTTATATACTAACTACAGTTTAACCCTTAAGGATCTGGTTCCAATTTAGATGAGTTTCGTGTCTTAGATGTATAGAATGCATGTTCCAGCACACAAGGCTTTGGTTAACTTGCAGATGGAAGTTATAGAACAGTGACAGTGGTTTCTAGTGAAGTCTTGGACGCCTGTATAGGCAGCCAAGACTGCACTGGAAACCACTGGTAACAAAAGGTGTTACCTTATTATAAGGGAGCAAAAATATAAGTAGAATTCTCCCTTAGTTCAAGGGCATTTTCAGGATCTATGAGATGAATCAAAGTGAACATATTCAAAGTTGATTCTCATTGCTTTCTTTGCAAGAATAATTTGCGAGAATCAGTTCTGAGTCTCCCAGAAATTGTAATCCGCGATTTGGACCACCCTGGGTTACAAGTGCGGCCATGGTTGATTCAATGGTTGCTGAGGTATCATTGAGCCATACATTATACAAACAAATCAGTGAACAGACTGATGACACAGACCATGACATTGTAACCCAGTTTTTATTGGCTTGAATTATTTGATACTGTTTTCACATCCACATAGAATACTGAAAACATATTTTTACAAACACCGCTATACAGCTCTATGATAAAAAAGAGAGATCTCTTTTGCAATTAAATCACATTTCGATCGTGACACGCTTACACCAGTGGATTGAGATTTCCTGAATAAAGAACTGTGAAATCAAGTCCACATGAAGAAAAAAAACAGAAAAAAATAGCATGTCAGAGTCAAAGTTTGTGCATGTCTTTTTCAATAGATGAGATTTTAGAGTGTAGCAGAAAGTAAACTGGGCATAGAATTAGGACCAGATCATGATTCGGTCAAAATTCTCTGTCTGTTTTTGTGATCACAGTACTGTAACTGCTGTAACTGTAAAAAATTTACTTTTTGGACATGGAACCTTGATCTTTGACCTAACAACCTGTAAAAACAAAATTAATCACAAAATCTCAGAAATATTATGTGTGCCAAGTGTAAAAATATTGCCTCAAGGGCTGGAAAGATATGCCGTCAAGCACACAATGACTTTAACTTTTGACCTTTGAATCTCCAAGTTCCAAAACAGAACTGACAAATATATCTTAGGTCCAACTTGTTTGCCCCATTCCAACATTCTGGCTTGAATGGTTGTAGAGATGTGCTGACAAATAAAGATATGAGCAGACATACATGAAAATGGCATTAATAACTATACTCTCACATGACTAACGTTGGTATTAGTAACAATGGAATTTGTTGGCACATTTTGTCTCAACTGAGTTTCAATACATGAATTTGGAACTGTTTTTTTCTGATTGGATATAAACCAATGTGTAATTTTCCATATGTGTATACTGTTCTATGTTTTGAAAACAAAATTCCATATTACAGATGGGACATTTTTTTATTCAAAGTAAAAATGAAAATTTGTGATTATTCCTGGTTATTCGAGAATTTTTCTTTGCATAAAATGAGTCTTTGTCCACGATACAGCCTTCAGAAAAGCATAACTGGTGTCATCATATGTGTCAAAAATTAACATAAGAAAAAGATGATCAGAACTAGGCAATAACAATGACAGATTCTGATAGGTGATATTAACTTTTCTTTTTATATCTAATTCTCAACCTCCAAAGAAATTTGACCGTTTGTTTGGAAAAGTGTCAAATCATAAAAACTAAGTATAAACAATTCAAGAAAAGCTGGTAATTGTAAAGAAGTTATTAAACACCTTTGCACCATATATGTCAGATGCAGAAAATAATTACACAAATCACAAAAAAAGGTTCCGAACTCAAAGAAAGTTAGTACAATAATTGATGGTTGTTAGATCCCTCAATGGAAAGTCAGATCGCTTGCACCGATTTACCTAATATGCCTCAATTATTGTAAATTGTTCATGCTTGAATGGGAGGGATGTGAATGAGACATGTCAACGATCAAATAGCATATTGATCAGAGTGATGCAAACATCAATAGCAAATCATTTCTTTTCAATGCAGAAATAATGACGTTATTATGAAGCTCATCATACATCTGATGTTTAACTCTAAAGCTGCTTAGTATTTGCATTATTTTTTTCATAAAATCCAGTCATGACTGCTCTAAAGCACCCATGACTGGATTTGATAAAAAAAAAAAAAAATTCAATCAAACAAAGCCAAAAAATCACTGATTCAGTTTAACTGTTTACCTGACACAGTATTTTTGAAAAATAAATTAAATTTTACATTTTTCGAAAACAAATTTTGGAATTTATCAATAAAACAATACAAATATTGATATCATTACAACCAGTTCGATGAGCTGGTTCTTATATCCATATTTGTATGGTTTTATTGAGAAACTTCCAAGATATTTTAGGCCGTAGTAGGCTTATTCTGATTAATTTTCTGGCCATTTTTGGCCGCTGTATTCGGTAAATGGTTAAAGGGATAAATTTTGCAAAACAAAACTCATTTCAAACGTATTCTGGGGACAAGTGTAGTACTGAACTAGTGGGAATATATGTCAGCTGGGTTCTTTAAGGTCACTTTCAACATCTTTGGATATATCACAACCACAACATAGGTATGAAGTTGAATTTAGCCAATCGTTTATACATCTGTTGCCCACTTCAGAGGACTTCCAGCACATGCATTAGTTACTGGGTCCTATTATAGAGGACTTCCACCCCAGGTGTTGATTCAGGGTCCTATTTTATGAGTGAAGCAGAACTTGTTTACCACACTAAGCACAGACTGCTCCATTTTCCAGGGTTCCCTCAGGGAAGCAGGTTAAAGTAACAGGGTTTTGCAGATGACACTTTTAACCCTTTACTCAACGAAAAGATCAAAACCGGCTTGCACTATTCACAATGAAAGTGTCAATGACACTGTAGCTCAACTTGTCAAGACATGTACATGTATAGTATGTGACACAGCAATGACAAACATCTAGGTAATGACCTGATAACAAAGGTACATATAAAGTATTGTAACGGTCTGTACATAAATACTGACCGTAGCCTGTAACAAATGTATAGGTAAAGTATTGTAAAGGTGGGTGACAGTCAGATGCTAAACTAGAAAAGAAATTTTTGCGTCCCAGAGTGGGTCTGACTGAACCCCAAAATATTTGTTCTCATAGCACAGTGATAACAAAGGCACCCCAAAACACACTCGTTCCTGTCCCAAGGTGAAAACAAAGGTACCCAAGAAGTTTCGTGAAGATCAGTTCATAAATACGAGCTGTATAGAAGTTGTGACAAAAAACTGATTGGACCTAATTTTGGTACAAAATGGCCACTGGCAGCCATTTTGAATTTTGGACCGCACTCAGAAACACTCGTTCTCGTCCCAAGGTGATAACAAAGGTACCCAAGAAGGTTTGTGAAGTTCGGTTGATAAATACAGCCTCTAGCCCGAGCCGTATTGACATGTGCACTTACAGTGTATAAGTAGCACCAAATAAATCAAAATTCATCTAATTTGCATAATTTCTGCACGAGAAAAAAATCCGTACTATATGTGATGTATTCCATTTTACTAAACATTCATACAAAAATTTATTCAAATCAGAACTTTCATACAGAAGTTCTGTACAAACGACTGATTGCACTAATTTTGGTACAAAATGGCTACTGGTGGCCATCTTGAATTTTGGACCACACCCAAAAACACTCGTTCTCATCCCACGGTGATAACAAAGGTACACAAAAAGTTTCGTAAAGATTGGTTCATAAATATGGCCTCTAGCCTGAGCCGTATAGAAGTTGTGTACAAAAAACTGATTAGACCTAATTTCGGTACAAAATGGCCACTGGCAGCCATCTTGAATTTTGGACCGCACTCAGAAACACTCGTTCTCGTCCCAAGGTGATAACAGAGGTACCCAAGAAGTTTCGTGAAGATTGGTTGATAAATACAGCCTCTAGCCTGAGCCGTATTGACATGTGTACTTTCTATGTGTAAGTAACACTGAAAAAATCAAAGTTCATCTAATTTGCATAATTTCTGCACGAGAAAAAAACCCGTATTATATGTGATGTATCCCATGGTACTAAACATTCACACAAACATTTTTTCAAATCAGCGCTTTCAAAGGGAAGTTCTGTGCAAAAATCTGATTGCACCTAATTTTGAACAAAATGGCTGCCATCGGCCATCTTGAATTTCGGACCACACCCATAAACACTCGCTCTCATCCCACGGTGATACCAAAGGTACCCAAGAAGTTTTGTAAAGATCGGTTCATAAATACGGCCTCTAGCCCGAGCCGTATTGGCATTTGCACTGACAGTGCTGAAAGTAACACTAAATAAATCAAAGTTAGTCTAAATTGCATAATTTAAGCGCGAGAAAAAAACTCGTATGATATGTAATGTATCTCATGGTACTAAACATTCATACAAAAAATTATTCAAATCAGAGCTTTCATATGGAAGTTCTGTACAAAAAACAGATTTCTGCATCGTCGGTAAAAAATGGCGGCTGACAGCCATCTTGAAATTCGGACCGCACCCAAAAACACTCGTTCTCGTCCCACAGTCATAACAAAGGTACCCAAGAAGTTTTGTGAAGTTCGGTTGATAAATACAGCCTCTAGCCCGAGCTGTATTGACATGTGCACTTACAGTGTATAAGTAGCACTAAATAAATCAAAATTCATCTAATTTGCATAATTTCTGCACGAGAAAAAAATCCGTACTATATGTGATGTATTCCATTTTACTAAACATTAATACAAAAATTTATTCAAATCAGCACTTTCATATGGAAGTTCTGCGCAAAAATCTGATTGCACCTAAGTCTGTACAAAATGGCCGCCAGTGGCCATCTTGAATTTTGGATCGGACCCCAAAACACTCGTTCTCGTCCCACGGTCATAACAAAGGTACCCAAGAAGTTTCGTAAACATCAGTTCATAAATACAGCCTCTAGCCCGAGCCGTATTGGAATTTGCACTGACAGTGCTGAAAGTAACACTAAATAAATCAAAGTTAGTCTAATTTGCATAATTTAAGCACGAGAAAAAAACCCGTATGATATGTAATGTATCTCATGGTACTAAACATTCATACAAAAAATTATTCAAATCAGAGCTTTCATATGGAAGTTCTGTACAAAAAACAGATTTCTGCATCATCGGTACAAAACGGTGGCTGGCAGCCATCTTGAATTTTGGACCGCACCCAAAAACACTCGTTCTCGTCCCACAGTCATAACAAAGGTACCCAAGAAGTTTTGTAAAGATCGGTTCATAAATATGGCCTCTAGCCCAAGCGGTATCCAATTGTTGATGTACGGACAGACAGACAGCCGGGCCATGACAAAAACTCAAATTTGGCTTTGCCAAAGTTGAGCTAAAAATGACCATTCAATTTTCATTATTTTTTCATTTTTTTGTCTCAAAAACATAGCTTACAATCCCTCATTGGAATGAGCTTGTTCAGCTCATTCCAAGCAGGGGTCATAAGCTATGTTCTGATGGAAATTTTTTTTTAAAAATCGTTTTTCAAGAATATTGTTTGCAAGTGTCATCTTCCTTTCATGTTAAGGGTTAATATTTTTTCAGAAATAATTTTTTTTTAAATTTTTGGCTTTCAAAACAGAGCTCTTATTTCACACTAACTGAAAATGATATTATGTGTTTGTTACACTGTGTGCTAAAAACAGAGGCATGTGAATGAGGGGACCATATAACTGGGCCTTCCACAAAAACAAACATGGGAAGGCAAGCATAAATATTAATTTATCTAAAAATATATTAATAAATAAATATAAAGAATGGACAATGTCCAAGAGAGTTAAACAAAGATGCAGGTGTTAATTTTTGTGGGACAGGTGTCAAAACTTTCTCCAATAGAGAATACCAGACCCCAATGAGAGGATGGGACACCCTTCTTGTGCTCTCCCAATGTTATTTATAAGAGAAAGCCTTGTCAATTGAAAATAATGTTTTGTGTCTCAAAGAAATTTGAATTGAAAAAATACACGGTATCTCTAGTGGGTCACTATTTCATACGAAATTTATGAACTGAGTTCAGTAAATTTCATTTGAGCTGACATTTATCAAATCGAATTTAGTAGACATTTAGTAGTACATTTTGTATGAAATTCTGATGAATTTGGGATACTTTTCATCACTAAAATGCACTGCTGAATGACAATGCTGCTTCATTGGATAGTTTAATGTTATTAAAGAAACCATTTCCATATTTCAATATCATTGATCACAACCAATGAAAACATGCTGTTTTTTTACAAACACAACACTGCATATATGATAAAATATTCCATTTTCAAAAGCTTGATTTGGTATTAACAAATTGATATAAATATGATATTAAGCTTGGGATGATATCCCGGTACTCCGATACGTACCAATACGGAAACTCATTATACAGGTACTGGTGCAGACGTTCAAATTTCACCGTATCGCGATACCACTATATAGGCAGGTCACCAGTCTTGAAATTCAACTCTTTCACTCTCAATACATTCAACACATCACATTTTAGGCTTGGGTGATTTGGCCAACTCAAATACCCCACAATTCCGATTATAACACCAGGGTACACTGGAATACTGATTATTAAATCAGGGTATTCTAATCACTGAAATTTCGCTTGCATGGTGTGATTCAATACTTTATGTGCTCATTCAACATTCTGATTCAAAAATGGTAAAACTACAGATAAGCAGTGTAACAATACACCAATTTATTATGGACGTCCATTGGTTATGCGAAATAATGAATTTTTAGCCACCATTTTACGAGTGTTTTCAAAGCAGTTGACAAAACTTTACTCATGTTTTCTACGATGTCGAGGGGGATGAGAGACAACTCGCCTAAGAGATAACTCAGCATGGGACAAGTTGCCCCAACTGAAACAACCCAAACAAACCTTTGAGACAACTCACCCCACCTTTTGAGACAACCCGCCCTACCTTTTGAGACAACTCGCCCCCACCTTTTCCAATGGAAATAAGTATAAAACATAACAGAAGATTGGTTATCAAAAATACGCTTTTATTCGTAGATATGAAATGATATGGCATAGGTGTATAAAATGGTTTTACAACAAAAATATGCATACATACACTGGTGAAACTCATGATTCAGTTGTGAAAAGACATAAAGATATTAAAAAACTGTGAAGTCTGATAAATGTGAGTAAAAATAGTATTCAATTAAAAATTTGAGGCAACTTGCCTCAGTGAAACACTTGTCCGGGAAAAGATATTAAAAATTTGGGGCAAGTTGTCTCATTCAAAATTTGTCAAACTTGTCTCACTTGGGCGATTTGTCCCAGGGCGAGTTGTCTCTAGGGCGAGTTGTCTCTAGGGCGAGTTGTCGTCTCTAGGGCGAGTTGTCTATAGACAGATGTATTAATTAGCCCCCTTAATGTGCACTAGTATTCTTCGTAATCAATCATATTCCATGACTTTTTTCGTTCGGGTGAATCGATTTAAAAATTGCAAAGTGGAAGTCGAACCATGAACTGCAAGAGCATGTCTCAATCACTGATATATTTTCATTGCCAACCTACGGGACCAGGGTACTCCAGCTTTTTTTTATGTATTTGGTAAGGTTAGTTGTCGTGATCATCATATGACTACTTACCTATTTTTGTTGTAATTACAAGCGCCGTTGACTAAAATCGTCTTTATTCTAAAACTGAAAAGTAGAAGGATGTGCTAAGACTCAAAGGGGCCACTTGGTAACTCACATTTGTAGAGTTAGGGATGGGCTTATGCCAGAGTATGAGCTCAGACACGCGTGACCAGTCTGTGCAGTATGTGATAGAATATGGGCATTTGGAGAGGGCTGAAATTGAACCCCCTCCTCCCTAATGTATCTGTGCTCCCCAAGTTTGAATTGCTGGCTCCACCATTGTCCCTGTGATCATAACTGTAGCTTCAATACCAAGATGAATATCAAGATACGTATCTACATACATATCATATCGTGACTAGTGTACCTAGATACATATCATACCATGAATTTGGTGTATCATCCCAACCCTATATCATATAGAACTCCTAATTCCAGACCATGACACAGCTAATTAAATAAGAGGCCTCATGGGGCCTGAAGCACTCACCTTGAATGGAACCCGATATAAATAGAGTCCAAGAATGAATTTACATTAAGCAATCAATCCCCATAGGATACATTGTCATTCCTTGAGGCCATCAGCAGTGACTAAAATAGTTCAAGCATCATGCCATTTCTTCAGTTGATCAAAATATAAAAAGTGGTGCTCCCCTGTGGAGCCCCTTGAAACAACCTATGTGGATTAATCTTAGTTACACACCTCTAGAGGGTACTTAATAAAAAATTTCTAATTCTTCAGCTACATGGCAAATTCTGGCTCCAATAGGGAGCCCAAATATTAACCCAAGCACTCGATTTGAACAAACTTGAATCTCACCCCGCTAGAGATGTTGTATACCAAATGTGAAAGGATTCTTACTGGTGGATCTGAAAAAGATTTTTAAAGAAATGTCCTCATATTGCACTAAGATAAAATTCAGGCTACCATAGGGAGCTCAAATATTAACCCAGGGAATTGATTTCAACAAACTTGAATCTGACTCACCTAGAGAATGTTGAAAACCAAATATGAAAAGATTCTGACTGGTGAATCTGAAGAAGATTTTTAAAGAAATTCCCTCATACTGCACTATGTTAAAATTCGGGGTACAATAGGGAGCCAAAATATTAACCAGAGGACCCAATTTGAACAAACTTGAATCTGACTCCCCTAGAGATGGTGTAAACCAAATATGAAAGGATTCTGACTGGTGAATCTAAAGAAGATTTGTAAAGAAAAACCCTAATACTGCACTATGTTAAAATTCGGATTCCCATTGGGAGCCCAAATATTAACCCAGGCACTCAAATTGAACAAACTTGAATCTGATTCACAATCCCCACCCCCCACCCCTCCCTAGTGATGTAGTATACCAAATATGAAAGCATTCTGACTACTGTATCTGAAGAAGAAACTTTTTAAGACATTTCCTCATATTGCACTAAGTTAAAATTTGGGCTAACATAAGAGCCCAAATATTAACCCAGGGACCAGATTTGTACAAACTTCAATCTGATTCCCCTAGAGATGTTGTAGACCAAATATGAAAAGATTCTGATTTGTGAATCTGAAGAAGATTTTTGAAGAAATTCTCTCATATTAAACTAAGTTAAAATATGGGTTCCCATAGGGAGCCAATATATTAACCCAGGCACTGTCTTTGAACAAACTTGAATCTGCTTCCCCCCCCCCCCCCCCCCCCCCCCCCCCCCGAGATGTTGTATACTAAATATGAAAGCATTCTGACTGGTGGACCTGAAGAGATTTTTAAATTCCCTATATTGCACCAAGTTAAAATTTAGGCTCCCACAGGAAGCCCAAATATTAGCCCAGGCACTAGATTTGAACAAAGCTGAATCTGACCCCCTAGAGAATTTGTATACTAAATATGAAAGCATTCTGACAGGTGGATCTGAAGACAAATATTTTTAAAAATGATCCCCCATATTGCAATAAGGCCATAGGAAGCCCAAATATTAACCTGGGGACTTGGTTTGAACAATCTTGAATCTGACCCTCATAACAATGATGTATACCAAACAAAAGATTCTGACTTTTGGTTCTGAAGAATAAGATTTTTAAAGATTATTCCCCATATTGCCCTAAGTTAAAAATTTGGGCCCCTGTATTGAACCCAAATATGAACCAAGGGGCTTCATTTTAACAAACATGTATCTGCACCCCCCCCCCCCCCCCATCCCCTATTGATGCTGTATACCAAATATCAAAAGATTCTGACGATTGGTTCTGCAGTAATGTTTTTAAAATTGTTTGCAAATATGCTGAAGCAGCATCTTTTTCGATCCTCAATTTTAAATGTTGTAGTAAATTTCCTTTCTTATTATACCTACCATAATTACAGGCTTGTACTACAGTGGAAGTCCCTAACTCGGAAAAATACTCTCTATTTTCTTCTTTCCCAAGCGATTTGGGAAAGAAAAGTGCTGCAAAAGCACCAAGAAAAAATAAGACAAAACTGGGTCAAGTGCGACCAGTGCACACCCAGTAGGGGACACTCTTCTCCTTGTACTAATCCACAGCTTCCAGAACCAGTGCGCAGACATACTACCAATGTGAGAATCTATTGAATCTGCCAAGACTGGAGTTATGAGATTAGTGGGGAGGAAGGATTCTTACCTGAAAAAGAAGACGGGAAGGCCTCCATGTAAACAATAGCGGTAGGTATAAGAAAGGAAACTTACTATAAAATTTAAAGTTCTTATCAACCTACCTTACAATTGTTTACAACAGGCTGAATACACAATAGGAGGGAATCACATAACCAACCCTCACATAACCCGACTGCGCTGGAACCGTGGACAGAAGAAGAGTTCCCTAGGCCTATAAAACCACAGCATCACAACCATTAGTAAATGACAATGGGAGATGAGGTGGATGGCCCTGTGTGACACACAGACAGAAAGGACAGTACCAAGAACAGGGCTGGAACTGACCTTGCAAGAACCCTAATGGCTAGGGTTGATGACAGCTAGAGCAGAAGAAAAGAGGGCCTAAAGAAAAAAGGTCCTAAGACTGCTCCTGCAACTGATACAGATAGGCTGAGAAAGTAGAAGCATTTCTCCAGTAGGCTGCCTGCATAACATCTGACAACTAATGGAGTTAGCATAAGCCCAGGAGATAGACAATACACTCACCTCGTGGGCAGAAAAATGATTGGTAATACAATCGCCATTCGCTAGTCGAGCATATGATGCGCGAAGAGCAAGACAAATCCATCTAGAAATGGATTGAGGAGAGATCTTCTGTCAACCAGGGATAAGCGACAGAAATATAACTTTTCCTGTCTTTCCTAATGAACTGCGTCTAGTTGAGGTCAATGCGAATTGCATGAAGCGAACAGAATAAAGGGCAATTACCCTCAGCAGAAGGAAGAACCCTGATACAGATTGGAGGTTGAGTAGTATTTGGCATCTGATTCTTGGCCAGAAAGTAACAATCAGTGGTCAAGTAACACTGTTGGCGGAGCTCCTGAAACCTGGATCAACAGAGAGAGGCGAAGCTCATTAACCCTTCTGGCTGAGGCAAAAGCCACCAGAAAAAAACCGTCTTGTATGTGAGAAAAAGCATATCCACCTGGGGTAAAGTTTCGAATGGCACCCCCTCCAGCCCCCCCCCCCCCCCCCCTCAGCAAAGCAGCACCCAAGAAAGATACCATCTTGGAGTAAGCTGCAAAATCCTAGGCCTTTTCAAAGAAAAGTGATGAAAAAGCTTGGAGTGGAACAGATTAGTGCCGATACAACGTTTTCCCACATACAGAGGTCTCTGAAAGCATGGACCTGTACCCTTAGATGGTAGCAGGTTGGAGACCCCAAGAATCAAACAGATATACCAGAAACTCTGCAACATGTCTTATCGAAGGATCGGCATAATCAACAGAGTGATCAGCACACCATCGACAGAAGACGTTCTATTTAGCCGCATAGGCTAAAACAGTGGAGTGCCACCTTGAAGAAGAAATGCACTCCACTGCTTGTCTCGAAAAACCTCTACAAAGGAGACAGGACCTGACAAAAGATGTGCGTGAAGGCACAATGAAGTCAGGTCGACGTGAAAACTCCAGATGACAAAACGACTAAGAAGGGACCAGGTCCGACTTTTCTTCATTGACTCTGAACCCTAGTGACATGGGCAGGCTCAAGTATGTCGACATGTGACAGAAGAGCTGTACTGGAGTGCCTCTGGAGGATATCGTCCGGATATGCTGAAGTAGTCACCCTGAACTGGAAGGCTATCACATGCGACATCGGTCAGATGAAGGCCCAAGGAGCCATGTTGAGGCCGAAAGGCATGGCCTTGAACAGGTAAATTTGCCCCATAAAAGCAAACCAGAGATACTTTTGCGATGTCTGATGAATCGGAATGTGAAAGTAAGCGTCTCGCAGGTCAATGCTGGAAGCGAAATCTCCCTGGTGAATGGAGTGGCGAACTGACCTGAAAGTCTCCATGCTGAAGTTGGGAGCAATGATAGACTGGTTCAGGATACTCAGATCAATAACCGGTCGGAGTCAGCAGTCCTTCTTAGGCACCAAGAACAAGTGGGAATAAAATCCCACTGAATGAATGTTCTTGATGACCTCGATCGCCCCCTTTGACCGGAGATTGTTTATCTCTGTAATCAAAAGTTCCCGACGTGAAAAGGAACTTGGGTTGGAAGAGGCACTTTCGACAGAGTGGGGAGCCTCTGAAAAGAAGGGACCGAACATCTAACACCCAAGGATCAGATGTGATCGTGGCCCAAACTCCGATATCCCTCCTCCAACCTGGGACCAATCAAGGTGAGGACCTTCATTCAAGCCTCAGCGAGGCCCGTGAGATAAGAAACCACCTCCTCTGCTAGGTGAAGGATCTTGAGGCCTCCCTCTGGACTGCCGAAGCTTATTCTTACCACGTACGAGGAAGAAGCGGAAGCAAGAGCACAGAGGAAGCAGAAGGGTGTTTGTTAGGCTTGAAATGGCCCCTGCCTCCAACAGAGGGTGGATTAAGCAGGAGGCAGCAGCTGATCTTTGGAATGATGCAGGACGTCATCCCAGGCCGTCGCCACGGAATAGTCGCGGACCCACCAAAGAAGCGGATCAAAGAGCAGCGTGCCGCCCTTCAGGAAGGGAACAGCTTGTAACCAACACAGCATCCCAGCGAACTAATTCCAAAATAGCCGTGTTACAGGCATGCGTGTGAGTAAGATGCATGAGCGCCTTAGAGATCACATGCAAAGAGCCTGTATGTCGTCAAGCAGCCAAGGCAGAGACGACATGATCCGCGAGAGAAAGCATGCCAAGCATCTCTCTGGATAAGTCCAACATGGAATCCAAAGTCGCCATAGGAATAACGGCCGACTTGGGCTTGGAGTCCTGATCCAAAACCGTCAAAGTCTGGCAGACCATTGGATGGGCGGAATCGTAGGAACGATAACGCACAGGGGGCAAAAAGGTATCAGCCTAGTGAAGAACAAAGTCTTCATAGCCTTGGAACTCAGCTTTGAGTCCAATGTTGCAAAAACTTCAACCACTTGTACCAACTGGTACAGTCGAAGGCGCCCAGAAGCAGGTTGCTCCACAGGCTGTAGGCACACGACCGATGATCACGGCCTGGCTGAAACCTCCGGCTGGTCTGATGGTTTGAAGGAACTCAAACACAAAGTCAAGAGCCGCCCCCAAGTCAGAAGACTGATGGCTCTCAATGTCAGGTGTGTCTGACCCATCGCCTGAGTCGGAAGACACATAGCCAATGTCGGGCATACCAGCCGATGCCTCCTATGGTGTAGGAACACTAGGGGGATCAGAAAGCAGCGGCCTGCTTCCAATCCCGGGAGGCGACACTGCAGAGGGCACCTGGAAGTCACTAAAAGCCTCACTGGAGGCAATGGGAAGGCTCTTGGAAAGAACCTGCATGAGCAAGGAGGGGCCTCCCTAAGTTCACAACCCATATCTGCCGGTCCGACGTGGGAATGGCCCGGCAAAGTGGCTTCGCATCTGACCCTGTAAACCAGCGAAGGGTCACGATCCTCTAGAACACCCGACGCAGGGGGACAGGTGGCAGCCGAAACATAAACTGAATACAGATGCTTATAGGGGTATGAAATACCCCAAGGATCTGAAGTGTGGGAACTCAGGAGAGTCGCCAAGCCTCTGAGGAACAGAAGGTCCTAGGCTGCACAAAAATCTGAATCCAAATCAAAACCTGCTGGGCTCGATGGCTGAGGGACTACAGCAGAGGGATCGGCTGGCAACCAAGTTGAAGCCAGGGAAGGATGAGGTCAATATCCCCCGTCCAAGAAGCAGAAATCTCTGCAGGGATAAGCCGAGGCCAGCTGAAATGGAGACCGATGACGTCACCCACAGAGTAGCAGCAGCAGTGGATACATCAGTAGCAGTTGACAAAGGTGGAAAAGCGGAGAGAGCAACCGAGCTCGGCTCCAAAAGAGGATTCATAACCCTAGTGACAGCCTCAGATGTCGACTCAAATGGGGAAGCAGTCCCGGAACCAGGCATCTCTTCGCCAGAAAGTTAGCAGCTACCGCAGTATCCACGCCATAAATAGACTACAAAACCCTCAGGAGGGTTATAACTCTCTCCAGAGTTGAATCGGGAGACCACGAATGACTGCATTCCCCTTCCCACGGGTGTGGGAGGAAATGTCACAGGCCCGAACTACACAATAGATGGAAGCCCAAATGGTGGAAGACCACCCAGCCCACAGGGTCTTTCAATAGAACACCCAAAGAAAGTGGAGCGTGAATGGGAAACTTGAACATGCTAAGACAACAAAAATGGGCTGCAAGGTATCGTCCTAGGCATATTTGGTGAGAGCAATGTAGATGGGAAAGTGAAAGAGAGAAAAAATAAATCAGGACATCCCCCAGCTACCAGAGCAATGTGGCAGGAAACAAAGGCCCAATGGTAACAGAAAAGTACCCCAACAGCCAAAAGGGAACTGGTAAAAATTCTACCCTCAACAGTGGGGAGAAAAGCTGCCACAACTGCCCCCGGCTGACACCTAACTCAGTTAAAAGTAGAACCCAAAGGGTTAGCATTAATGAACAAAAGACCATGATGGCACGGTACGCAAAAATCACGTACAAAATCGGATTTATCACGAAAAATACAGTGAATAATCGAGAGAATATATGAAAACACATCCCTGTATGTCTGGATAGTGAAGAAACAGCTATGAATCCACAATTCCGAACAGGAAACATCGTTAACATTGAGTCAAAAGGTATCACTGCTGAAGAGTGAAACGATCCACATCCTGTAAGATGGCGGAAAAAAAATAGAATTGACACTTCGGTTGTACGTCTGCGCACTGGTTATGGAAGCCGTGGATTGGTACAAGGAGAAGAGTGTCGCCTACTGGGTGTGTGCCGGTCACACTTGACCCAGTTTTGGCTTATTTTTTCTTTTATGCTTTTGCACCACTTTTCGCTTGGGAAAGAAGAAAATATAGAGTATTTTTCCGAGTTAGGGACTTTCACTGTAGTGCAACACTAGTTGTAAACAACTGTAAGGTAGGTTGATAAGAAATAGAGGCATTTGAAAATATTTCTATTTTTAGCTCCTAGGGTTCCCACAGGGACATAGGAATTTTTTAGTACTTATGACACAATAATGCCACATACCAAATTTGGTTCAAATCGACTATCGGTTCAGAAATAGAAATTTTGGGCGGAGACAAAAATCTGACCCCTCCCATTACAAAGACAAATATTGCTTCACAAACTTCATTTGAGCAAACTTGATTCTACAGCACAAAAGGAAGCTCCATACCAAATATCAAGTCATTGTACCCACTGGTTCATGAGAAGAAGATTTTAAAAATATTTTTGAGCATTTTTTTCCCACCCGTTCCCTATAGGACTGGGCATGCTGAGTTTCTCAACAAAAATGCAATTCCCCTTCAGGACCAACACTCACACAAACTTTCACTTGAACTGGTTCAGTGGTTTTGGAGGAGAATACCAACACATAGTGTTGACAGACGACAGACAGAGAGCGATTCGATAAGCTCAGTTTGACTTCGTCAAGGTGAGCTAAAAATGCTGAGTAATGGAATATCTGTGTTATCTGAATATTACTTGGTGACTGTCTGCTATTCACTTAATCCTTAAGAGTTTAATTCCAACTTTAAGAAACATTGTAACAGAGAGCAGGTGCTTTAACATGCAATCATAAGTAAGTCTTCCATGCAACAATCACACTGTCATTGTAATGGTTTTCTAGACTAGTCTTGGCTGTCAATAGAGTGTCAAGATTTGACTAGAAATAACTGTCAATCCTCAAGACTTTCAGATTGTGGTATAGCGTAAGTTGTTGAAAAGTATCCTGGCATTTAACCATTCATTTTTTGTAAATGGGCAAAAACAGTCAATGCTATTCACAATAAAAGTGTCAATGACACTGTAGCTTAACTTGTCTGTGTGTTATGTTTGATGAAAAGGATAATGTTTAATGTTTATGAAAGGATTATGAAATAAGACAACAATTGTGATAATTGGGGATATGTTAATTTCTGTTCCCTGTATGCTATGTTTTTAATAAAAATAATATGAGGTGTACACTGTACTAAAGGGCGGAGGGGTGTGTTAATATGACCTCACAGTTAATGTATGTGGCCCTCACAGTTAAAGTATGTCAACGAAAGTTACCAAGTTACAGTGAAATTATTCCAAAACGAATCATCCTATCAAGTTACATCGAAATCCCTTCATAAATATGGCCTGTAGACTGTGCTAAAGGTTTTCGAACTTCAGGCCTGTGCAGCCATGACGGTTGACCGATTACTACTAAAAGGGGACGTCCTCATCTCGCCATTTACTGAGTCATTCTACTAAGTTACAATGAAATCCCTTCACAAATATGACCTGTAGTCTGTACTCAAGTTTTTCGGGGTTTTGGGCTCGGGAAGCCATCATGGTTGAATGATCGGGGACGTTGTGATCTGAGCATCATCTAGAGTGATCCTATGAAGTTACAATGAAATCCCTTCATAAATATGACCTGTAGACTGTGCTCAAGGTTTTCGGGCTTCGGGCCCTGAAGCCGTCACAGTTGACCAATCACAACCAAAAGGGCATGTCATCATCTAGGCATTATATGGAGTCAACCTAACAAGTTACAATGAAATCCTTACATAAATAAGACCTAAAGACTATGCTAAAGGTTTTGGGGTTTTGAGCTCAGGCAACTATCAAGGCTGAATGATTGTGATCAAAAGGGGACGTTCTCATCTAGACATTATTTGGAGTCATCCTACCAAGCTACAATGAAATCCCTTCATAAATATGACCTGTAGACTGTGCTAAAGGTTTTCGGGCTTCGGGTCCCTGTAGCCGTCACAGTTGCCCAATCGTGTCCAAAAGCGGACGTTCTCATCTAAACATTATATGAAGTCAACCTACCAAGTTACAGTGAAATCTCTTCATAAATATGGCCTGTAGACTGTGCTCAAGGTTTTCGGGCTTCAGGCACCTGTAGCCATCACAGTTGATCAATCACGACCAAAAGCAGATGTCATCATCTAGGCATTATATGGAGTCAACCTAACAAGTTACAATGAAATCCTTCCATAAATATGACCTATAGACTAGGCTAAAGGGTTTTGGGCTCAGGCAGCCATCAAGGCTGAATGACCACGACCAAAAGGGGACGTTCTCATCAGACATTATTTGGAGTCATCCTACCAAGTTACAATGAAATCCCTTCATAAATATGACAAGTAGACTGTGCTATATGTTTTCAGGCTTTGGGCCCCTGTAGACATCACAGTTGTCCATTCACGTCCAAAAGGGGACGTTCTCATCTAGACGTTATATGAAGTCAACCTACCAGGTTACAATGAAATCCCTTCATAAATATGACCTGTAGACTGTGCTAAAGGTTTTCAGGCTTTGGGTTCGGGCAGCCATCATGGTTGAATGGTTGCAACCAAAAGGGGACATTCTCATCTGGGCATCATCTGGAGTGATCCTATGAAGTTACAATGAAATCCCTTCATAAATATGACCGTAGACTGTGCTCAAGGTTTTAGGGCTTTGGGCCCCTGTAGCCTTCACAGTTGACCAATCATGACCAAAAGGGGATGTCATCATCTAGGTATCATATGGAGTCAACCTAACAAGTTACAATGAAATTCTTCCATAAATACGACCTATAGACTATGCTAAAGGTTTTTGGGCTCGGTCTTGAGACCAAAAGGGGATGTTCTTATCTAGACATTATTTGGAGTCATCCTACCAAGCTACAATGAAATCCCTTCAAAAATATGGCCTGTAGACTGTGCTAAAGGTTTTCGGGCTTCAGGCCCCTGTAGCCATCACAGTTGCCCAATCGTGTCCAAAAGGGGACGGTCTCATCCAGACATTATATGAAGTCAACCTACCAAGTTACAATGAAATCCCTTCATAAATATGACCTGTAGACTCTGCTGAAGGTTTTCGGGCTTCGGGCTGGGGGCAGCCATCATGGTTGAATGATTGCAACCAAAAGGGGAATTCTCATCTGGGCATCATCTGGAGTGATCCTACGAAGTTACAATGAATCCCTTCATAAATATGACCTTTAGACTATGCTAAAAGTTTTCGGGCTTCGGGCCCCTGTAGCCATCACAGTTGCCCAATCACGTCCAAAAGGGGACATTCTCATCTAGACATTATATGAAGTAAACCTACCAAGTTACAATGAAATCCCTCCATAAATATGACCTGTAAACTGTGCTACAGGTTTTGGGCTCGGGCAGTCGTCACGGTTGACAGATCATGACCAAATGGGCTAGTTCTCATCTAGACATCATCCTACCAAGTTACAATGAAATCCCTCCATATTAAATATGACCTGCAGACTGTGCTAAAAGTTTTTGGGTTTCAGGCTTGGGCAGCCATCACAGTTAACAGATCCTGACCAAAAGGGGACGTTCTCATCTAGGCATTATACAGAGGCATCCTATCAAGTTACAATGAAATCCCTTCATAAATATGACATGTAGACTGTGCTAATGGTTTTCAGGTTTTGGGCTCGGGCATCCATACCGGTTGACTGATTGTGACCAAAAGGGGACGTTCTCATCTAGACATGCCCCCAGACCTGCATATGAAATTTTGTGATGATCAGACAAGAACTACGGGGTGTAGCCTGTGCTGAAGGAACATGTGAACAGACTCACAGACTAACAGACTTCCGCACGCGTGATGGCAATAGCTTATCTTGACTTTGTCAAGTTAAGCTAAAAATCACCATTCAAAATTTATTATTTTTTCATTTTTTGCCTCAAATATATAGATTGTAACCCCTGAGTGAAATGAGCTGAAGAAATTATTTTCCAAGTTTCATTTGCTATTCAATTTGGGTAAAGGGGTAAGGATGAATGGGATTCCACTGCATGAGAAAAACATGTTGCATAAATTTTTAGTTGAATTATTGAGTTGATTTGGTGAACGTTTTTCTGACACAAGTCATGGATGAATATTTCTTCCATATAAAATAAAATTTATTACACACCTGTTCTATGAAATCTCCATCTACAGCAACATTAAACCATGCCGAAAATGAAAATCTGTTCTGTATACATGCACGGAACGAAAATTTAAATTTTATAGAAAATTTCCTTTCTTATTATACCTACCACAATTGTTTACTACAGGCTTGCACTACAGTGGAAAACCCTAACTCGGAAAATATACTCTCTATTTTCATCTTTTCCAAGCGATTTGGGAAAGAAAAGTGATGCAAAAGCACCAAGAAAAAATAAGCCAAAACTGGATCGAGCGCTCTTCTCTTAGTACAACTCCACGACTTCCATTGCCTGTGCGCAGACACGTAGCTAAAGACCCATTCTTTTGAATCTGCCAATAGAGTTATGTGATCAGCAGGGAGGAAGGATTCTTACCCGAACAAGTAGACGGGAGGGCCTCCATGTAAACAATTGTGGTAGGTATAACAAGAAAGGAAATTACTATAAAATTTAAATTTCTTATCAACCTACCTTACAAATGTTTACTACATGCTGAATAGACAATAGGATGGAGGGAATCACATAACCAACCCACACATAACCGAATTGCACTGGAACTGTGGACTGTGGATAGAGGAAGAGGTCCCCAGGCCTATCAAACCATATCCTCACAAACATTAGTAAAAGACAATGAGAGATGGGGCGTATGGTTCTGTGCAACACAGACAGAAAAGGACAGTAACAGCACAGAGCTGGAACTGACCTTGTGACTAGCCTAATGGCTAGGGCAAGCAACAGCCCGAGCAGAAGAAAGAGGGCCCAAAGCAAAAAGGTCTTCAGACTGCTCCTGCAACTGACATAGAAAGAAGGTGGAGAAAGAAGATTTCTCCGGTAGTCTGCCTGCATAACATTCGACAACTTGACAGAGTTAGAATAAGCCCAAGAGGTAGACAAGGCATGCACCTCGTGGTTGAAATACGATTGGTAAGACGATCGCCAGTCGCTAGATGAGCGTAAGCTGTGGGAATAGCCAGACAAATCCATCGAAAAATGGATCGAGGAGAGATCTTCTGTCGACCAGGAATAAGAGACAGAAAAAAAAATTGTTTCCTGCCTTTCCAAATGAACTGTGCCCGATTGAGAAAAATGCGAATTGCACAAACTGGACAGAGCAAAGGGCTGTTACCCTCAACAGAAGGAAGAGCCCTGATACAGATAGGAGGCGGAGTAGTGTCTGGTATCTGATCCTTGGCCAGAAAGGAGCAATCTGTGGTAAACATAACACCGTTGGGAGAGCTTCCGAAAAAGGCTGGGTCGACCGAAAGGGCGTGAAGCTCGCTGACCCATCTGACTGAGGCAAAAGCCATCTTGAATGTGAGAAAACGCATATCCACCTGGGATAAAGGTTCGAATGGCGCCTCCCCCCCCCCTCCCCCAAGCAGCACTCAAGAAAGATTTCATCTTGGGGTAAGCTGCAAAGTCCTAGGCCTTCTCAAGGAAAAGTGCCAAACAAGCTTGAAGAGGTATGGATTTGTGCCGATACAACACTGTCCCACATACGAAAAGGTCTCCAAAGCATGGACCTGTATCCTTTGATGGTAACAGGCTGGAGACCCCGAGAATCAAACAGATATACCAGAAACTCCGCAATGTGTGATATTGAAGGATTGGCATAATCAACAGAATGATCAGCACACCATCGACAGAAGACCTTCCACTTAGCCGCATAGGCTAAACCAGTGGAGTGCCTCCTTGAAAAAGAAATGCACTCCACTGCTCATCTCAAAAAACCTCTATGGAGGAGTCAGGACCTGACAAAAGATATGCTTGAAAGCACAATGAAGTCGGGTCAACGTGAAACCTCCTCGGGTGACCTTGGCAAAGAAAGTCGCGACGTAGAGAGAGCTGGAACCGCCACCAACAGAGAGCGGAGCAGATTGATCCACACCCACTGAGGAGACAGGGGAGCAATCAAAATGATTCAACAACTGTAGGTTCGTATATTGGTTAGAACCTGAGGCAGAATTGGAACCGGTGGGAAGGCATAGCCGACAAGACCATTCCAATCGAGTTGCAGAGCGTCCATGGCGAAATCCAGAGGATCTGGACACTGGGACACGAAAGCATCTACCTGATGGTTCCAATGAGTTGCAAAGAGATCGATGTGGGGACAACCCCAGAAATCGCAAAGCGACTGGAACACTGCCCTGTGGAGCATCCACTCGGTGGAAATGACCGTGCCCTATCGGGACAGGGAGTCAGCTAGGACATTCAGATGACCGGGAATGTGATGAACCACCACTCCGGTGTTGACATCTTGTGCGAGCAGTAGAAGATCCCAAGCCAATTCGTACATGGGAACAGAGTGCGTGCCGCCCTGGTTCCGAATGTAAGCAACCACTGTCGAATTGTCGGACAACAGAAGGACCTGGCGATTCGAAAGGTGGGGGATCCACTGCCGGAAACTCAGAAGAAGAGCAAGAAGCTCCTTCTGGTTGATGTGAAGAGCTGCTTGATCCTGGTCCCATGACCCGTGAAGGGAAAGACCTAGATCAAACGTCTCACCCCATCCGAGATCGCTGGCGACTGCTGACAGAACACGATCGGACATGGGGAAGTCCAACGGAACTCCCTACATAATCCACCGAACATCCGTCCAGGGGAGAAGGTGACGAGGAAGAGACTCCAGAACTGAAGCATCAGATCCAGAGGATCAACATTCGGCCTCCAACAACTGAGCAGAAAGTGTTGGAGAGGTCTGACATGCAGCTGACCTAGAGGAATGAGATCCGTCACTGAACCGCAGAGATCGAGCAGCCAGGGAAGACCCAAGCTGTTGCGGACGTGGACTGGGACAGAGTCAGGGCAAAAGCTGAGAGAATCACAGCCCTTGCCCGTGAAACCGCCACCGTATTCAGCTGAGTACGGAAGCCCATCCCTAGATGACAAAACGACTGAGAAGGGACCAGGTCCGACTTCTCCTTGTTGACTCTGAACCCTAGAGACATGAGCAGGCTCAACAGTGTGTCGACATCTGACTCCAGAAAGGCAGCATTGGAATGCCTCTGGAGGATATCGTCTAGATAAGCCGAAGTAGTCACCATGGACTGTATGCGATGTAAGGCTAACACATGTGACATCAGTCGGGTGAAGGCCCAAGGAGCCAGGTTGAGGCCGAAAGGGCATGGTCTTGAACTGGTAAACTCACCTCAGAAAAACGAATCTGAGATTCTTTCGCGATGTCCGATGAATTGGAACGTGAATGTAAGCACCTCGCAGGTCGATGTTGGAAGCGAAAACTCCCGGGTCAATGGAGCGGCGAACCGACCTGAAAGTCTCTATGCTCAACTTGGGAGCAATGATAAACTGGTTCAGGATACTCAGATCGATAACCGGTCGGAGTCGGCCGTCCTTCTTCGGCACCAAGAACAGGCGGGAATAAAATCCCACTAAATGAATGTTCTGGACGACCTCGATTGCCTATCTCCGTGATCAAAAGTTGTCAACGTGTAACGTCGAAAGGGACTTGTGTTGGAAGAGGCACTCTCGACTGAGTTGGATGCCTCAACCTGGGACGAATCGATGTGACGACTGCCGACGCCTACCTTTACCCCGCGCGTAAGCAGAAGCGGCGGCAGGAGGATCAGCCCTTGGCTTCGCAGAGGAAGCAGAAAGGCACTTGTTAGGCTTTGGACGGCCCCTTCCTCCAACAGAAGGCTGACCCAAATCCAATGAGAAAACTGCGGTGCTCGACGGCTCAGAGACCACAGCAGAGGGTTCAGCCAGCAGCCACTTCCGACTTTGCCGAGTTGAAGTCAGGGAAGGCTGAGGCCAATACCCCACGTCTACACTACCAGACTTCTCTGCAGACCCCTGCAGAGATAAAACTGCTGTGCTCAACGGCTGAGAGGCCACAGCAGAGGGTTCAGTCGGCAGCCCCTTCCGAATACCCCACGTCTACACTACCAGACACCCCTGCAGACCTCTGCAGGGATAAAACTGCTGTTCTCAACGGCGGAAAGGCCAAGGTAGGGGGTTCAGTCGGCAGCCACTTCCGACTTCTCCGAGTTGAAGTCAGGGAAGGCTGAGGCCGATACATCACATCCACAATATCAGCCATCGCTGCAGACCCCTGCAGGGATAAGCCGTGGCCAGCTGAAACGGTGACCGATGACATTGCAGACGGAACTGAAGTAGTAGCAGATATGTTGGGAGCTGTTGAAACTGGTGGAAAAGGGGAGAGAGCAACCTAGCTCGCCCTCCAAAGGAGGAGTCACAACCCTAGTGACAGCCTCAGATGTCGACTGGAGAGGGACCATAGTCCCAGAACCAGGCATTTCTTCTTCGGAGGCCCCGAAACGACAGCACTCCCATCCATCCAACCACCACCCTCCCCCCACCCCCCCCCCCCCCACACCCCCAGTGGGTGTAGGAGGAATGGCCATGAGAACGCACAATAAGCGAGGGCAAAGGCATTGCCCTAAAGGAATAGTACTGGACATAACAAGAGGTGAGAGTAGTAGAAGAAAAAGGTGAACTCAACAGATGTAGAAAGTAGAACACCCCCAACTACAAGAGAAAGGTGGCAGAAAAAGGACCGGCGGAAACACAACTGAACCCAGACGGCCGACAGGTACCCAAAAAACAGAAATTCTGCCCTCAACAGAGAGGAGAAATCCTGTCCACACAGTCCCAGATTGACACCTAACTCCAATAATAATAATAAAATTTATCAACTGAAAAATGTTATGTCTGAACCACACGGTACGCGAAAGTTGTGCACGACACGGAAAATATATCAAATACAATAAAAAGGTGGTTGAAAATAATAACGAGAATATATAAAACACAGTCCTGTTATTATACAATCCTCAGATCCATAATTCCAGTCACAGGTAACCATTATCAACGAGCTGAATTATCACTGTTTCTGAATGCAAAAATGGACGTCCTGCCACATGGCGGACGAAAAAAGAATGAGTCTTTAGCTACGTGTCTGCGCACTGGCAACGGATGTCGTGGAGTTGTACTAAGATAAGAGCGTCCCTTACTGTGTGTCAATGGCACTTGACCCAGTTTTGGCTTATTTTTTCTTGGTGCTTTTGCACCACTTTTCTTTCCCAAATGGCTTGAGAAAGATCAAAATAGAGAGTATATTTTCCGAGTTAGGGTCTTCCACTGTAGTGCAAGCCTGTAGTAAACAATTGTAAGGTAGGTTGATAAGAAATCATTGACAGACTATTTTTACAAAGAAGCAAAATTTCACTGGAATTTTCTACAAATAGTGCACCACAATTACAATTTGAATCGCTAGCAATCACTAATGAAAGTGTCAATGACACTGTAGCTCAACTTGACAAACTTGAACTTGGTAAGTTATAAATGAAATGGCAAAATTGAAGATCATTGGGACCAATGTCAGTTTTTTTGCCAGTGGCAACATTTTTTGACAGAAACCGAAGAAAATCGATAGCTCCCATCTAGAGGCCTCCCCAAACAAGCATGCCAGGTTTCAAAGCAATCCGATCATAAATGTGCCCTGTAGGGTGTACAAAAGGGAAATATTGTGGTCTGACTAGACTAAATTCTAAGAACGTTGGCCGTGGCAACATTTTTCGACGGAAATGGAAGAAAATCGATAGCTCCCATCTAGAGGTCACCGTAAATGAGCATACCAGGTTTCAAAGCAATCTAATCATAAATGAGCCCTGTAGGGTGAGCCAAAGGAAAATATTGTGGTCTGATTAAACTAAGTTCTAAGAATGTTGGCTGCGGCAACATTTTGTGATGGAAATTGAAGAAAATCGATAGCTCCCATCTAGAGATCACCCCAAACAAGCATGAAAGGTTTCAAAGCAATCCGATCATAAATGTGCCCTGTAGGGCGTGCCAAAGGGAAATATCGAGTCTTCTGACTAAACCAAGTTCTAAGAACGTTGGCCGCGGCAACATTTTTTGCCGGAAATTAAAGAAAATCGATAGCTCCCATCTAGAGGTCACCCTAAATAAGCATACCAGGTTTCAAAGCAATCAAATCATAAATGTGCCCTGTAGGGTGTGCCAAAGGGAAATATTGTGGTTTGACTAAACTAAGTTCTAAGAACGTTGGCCGCGGCAACATTTTTTGACAGAAATTGAAGAAAATCGATAGCTCCCATCTAGAGGTCACCCCAAACAAGCACGCCAGGTTTCAAAGCAATCCGATCATAAATGTACCCTGTAGGGTGTGCCAAAGGGAAATATTGAGTCTTCTGACTAAACTAAGTTCTAAGAAAGTTGGCCGCGGCAACATTTTTCGACAGAAATTGAAGAAAATCGATAGCTTCCATCTAGAGGTCTCCCCAAACAAGCATACCAGGTTTCAAAGCAATCTGATCGTAAATGTACCCTGTAGGGTGTGCCAAAGGGAAATATTGAGGTCTGACTAAACTAAGTTCTACGAACGTTGGCCGTGGCAACATTTTTTGCCGGAAATTGAAGAAAATCGATAGCTCCCATCTAGAGGTCACCCTAAATAAGCGTATCAGGTTTCAAAGCAATCAAATCATAAATGTGCCCTGTAGGGTGTGCCAAAGGGAAATATTGTGGTTTGACTAAACTAAGTTCTAAGAACGTTGGCCGCGGCAACATTTTTTGACGGAAATTGAAGAAAATCGATAGCTCCCATCTAGAGGTCACCCCAAACAAGCATAAGAAGTTTCAAAGTAATCTGATCATAAATGCGACCTGTGAGGTGTGCCAAAGGAAATTGTGGACGTACGTACTAACGTACTAACATACTAACGTACTAACGTACGTACTAACGTACGCCGACGGACGAGAAGTGATGGCAATAACTCAGCTTGACTTTGTCAAGTTGAGCTAAAAATTGTTCACTGAGTTCCAATGTGTTCTATGTGCCAGTAGGCACACAGAACAAATTTGAACTCAGGGGACGAAATATTAACATGGGTTCCCCTCGCAAATTTGGTTGGCCAATAAAATGTGTCTTTTTTGTTGATAGTTGTCAAATGAATTGCTCAGTGTCCTTCTAATAATTGTTGTGTTGATGTGAAGGCATATAATAAACAGAGAACGACACGAGTGTGTGAATGGGTTAATCAATATGGTACTTTTGCCATCGCAGGAAGGATAATACTCGAGGCTTGTGGCTTCTCGTTCTATCCTTCCGTGCTGGCACTCATGCCATGTCCATTAACCCATTCACACACACACGTCGTTCTATGTATTTCTTCTTCTAAAACAGAGCTTGTAACCTCCCTATTTATCCTTTAAACCTGGGATGCCGCTTTTATGGTTCAGGAACATGATACGTCATAATTTCATTAAATATGGGGTAGACCAATCTATGTTTTCAACATACAGCCCCAAGGCTAAATGTTGAATATATTAATGGGTATACCCCCAAATAATGAATATGGACACTTCCAAATGCTGGCAAAGAACCGATATGGAAGATATCACCAGGGTTCAAAGGGTTGAGGAATTTATTTGTGATAAACCAATTAATTTTTTTTTTCATTTTCACTTGTAACAGAGAGTGCATACGGCAGCCAAAATTACCATGCAAGGGGGCCTAAGAAAAAGATTTTTAACTTTTTTAGTCCCCTACAAATTTTCATTTTGTGTTTGCCAACAAATTGCTAATGGCCACATATTGGCTGAATGAGTTCAATGGGCTCAGATTAATGAGAGGTCATAGCTATGTTTTAGAAGCAAAAATTAATATCAATTTTTGTGTAAAAGGCTACACACTATTACGTTAAAATAAGCACAATGAACTTGCACGATTGTAGGGTCATCAGCAAAGTTTGGGAAGACGTGAAAATTAAGGCAAAATTTTTTCACATTTTGGGTGGAATTGGCAATTTACTCACATGAAGTGTTTAGATGATGGGGCCCTGAAAACGGTTTGATAATTGTCCATGTATATGGAAGCACATCAATAATCTTGATAAAATATCACTCTCAATACATCTCACTCTGAGAAGACAAATCAAATAATTTACAACTGATCTATTTTAATCAGAGCTCTGGGAAAATATTCAACAGAATTCCTTGTTACACAGAAACTACTTGCAACACTCTAGCTAATTTGACATCAGAAAAGTTTTGTCTCTGAAATCAGTTTACGATGATCAATAATTTAATAATTTATGCCCTGATTGAATTTCTCTGTCCTTCTTCTGGACAACAAGGTATTGATAAAATGAATAAGATTTTAACATAGAGTGCAGAGACAATATTTCCGTCTCTTGAAGCTGGGAAATGAAGAAAAAATACAGATTTATCAAATACTTGATGCTGAATAGGAATGGTTATTGTTTTTAAATCCTCTACCCAATGAACACGACATAAAAAATTGTTATTCTAAGTATTTGTTTTTTACATTTCTCACAAAATTTCTAGAAAACCATATCATGGAACTCCTCATCAGAATGAGCTTATTTCAAAGCGGGGAAGTTCACATGATATGGTTTTGTTGAAATTGTTTGAAAATTTGTTTTCAACTGCTCAGTTTGTAAATTATGCAGACGGATGTGGCAGATTAATAAGGTTAAGCAATACCCAAAAATAATAGAAGACAACAGTTGAAAAATATTTCTTTGAATATCAAAATGACTAAAACAGTTCATGTTCTACCTCAAAGCAAACTCATTGGAAGGCACTTGGTGGGCTCATTCTAATGGGGGTGGGGGTGTAAGTTATTTTTTAGATAAAAATTTAAAAAATGATAAAATTTTAATGGTGATTTTCATGACTTGCACTAAGTAGATACGACCATTATTTTAGGTGAGGGTTAATATGACCATTATTTTAGGTGAGGGTTAACTCATTCAACACTGCATTAATATATTTAAAAATTGAATCTGATCATATCTACAGGTGTATGAACATGTAAATATTTATTTATTTATTGTCCGACAAGAGGTGATTTTCGACAGCCCGGCTCACCTTGTGTCAGACAGTTTTATGGGTGGTGGAAGCCGGAATACCCATAGAGAATGGCCGAGCAATGGTTAGCAACTGTCAGACTCTCTAACATACTAACTCCGCTCAAGCAGGGTTATCTGTGGTTCAACGCCACTGCTCCATCGATATGCAGTACACCTTAGTACACAGCGTCACTATGTTTCCAAGTGATCATAGGCATTAAGTGTCTTGCCCAAGGACACAACACAAGTTACGACTGGTCAAGATCAAACTGTGGACCTTTCGGTTTGAAATCCAATGCACTAACCACTGAGCTACCATGCTGCCCATACAAGCAGGCCAAAATAGATCCCAATGAAAGTGTCAATGACACTGTAGCTCAACTTGTCAAGACATGTACATGTATAGTATGTGACACAGCAATGACAAACATCTAGGTAATGACCTGATAACAAATGTACATATAAAGTATTGTAACGGTCTGTACATAAATACTGGCCGTAGCCTGTAACAAATGTATAGGTAAAGTACTGTAAAGGTGGGTGACAGTCAGATGCAAAATAGAAAAGAAATCTTTGAGTAACAGAGTGGGTCTGACTGATATTTATTTATTTATTGGTGTTTAAGGTCACCTATTTCTGCACAATGGCTAAACATGACCATGACAGTTTTACGGGTGGAGGAAGCCGGAGTACCCAGAGAGAACCACCGAGCAACGGCGAGCAACTGTCAGCTCCCCAACATACCAACTCCACACAAGCAGGATTAGCATTGGTTGAAGACAGGTGCACCATCGACGTGCAGTACACCTTAGTACACAGCGTCACCATGCCCCCACGTGGGCAATGGGGGTGAAGTGTCTTGCCCAAGGACACAACGCGGTTGCCGCAGGTGGGATTCGAACCGAGGACCTCTCGGCTTGCAGCCTGCACCTCTACCAACTGAGCCACCGCGCCCCTAGGGTCTGACTGAACCCCAAAATATTTGTTCTCATAGCACAGTGATAACAAAGGCACCCCAAAACACACTCATTCCTGTCCCAAGGTGAAAACAAAGGTAACCGAGAAGTTTCGTGAAGATCAGTTCATAAATACGAGCTGGAAAAAGTTGTGACAAGAAACTGATTGGATCTAATTTTGGTACAAAATGGCCACTGGCAGCCATCTTGAATTTTGGACCGCACTCAGAAACACTCATCCCAAGGTGATAACAAAGGTACCCAAGAAGTTTCGTGAAGATTGGTTGATAAATACAGCCTCTAGCCCGAGCCGTATTGACATGTGCACTTACAGTGTATAAGTAGCACTAAATAAATCAAAATTCATCTAATTTGCATAATTTCTGCACGAGAAAAAAACTATACTATATGTGATGTATTCCATTTTACTAAACATTCATACAAAAATTTATTCAAATCAGAACTTTCATATAGAAGTTCTGTACAAAAGACTGACTGCACTAATTTTGGTACACAATGGTTGCTGGTGGCCATCTTGAATTTTGGACCACACCCAAAAACACTCGTTGTCATCCCACGGTGATAATGAAGGTACCCAAGACGTTTCGTAAAGATCGGTTCATAAATACAGCCTCTTGCCTGAGCCATATAGAAGTTGTGTACAAAAAACTGATTAGACCTAATTTCGGTACGAAATGGCCACTGGCAGCCATCTTGAATTTTGGACTGCACTCAGAAACACTCGTTCTCATCCCAAGGTGATAACAGAGGTACCCAAGAAGTTTCGTGAAGATCGGTTGATAAATACAGCCTCTAGCCCGAGCCGTATTGACATGTGCACTTACTGTGTGTAAGTTGCACTGAAAAAATCAAAGTTCATCTAATTTGCATAATTTCTGCACGAGAAAAAAACCTGTATTATATGTGATGTATCCCATGGTACTATACATTCACACAAAAAATTATTCAAGTCAGCACTTTCATATGGAAGTTCTGTGCAAAAATCTGATTGCACCTAATTTTGTACAAAATGGCTGCCATCGGCCATCTTGAATTTCGGACCACACCCCAAAACACTCGTTCTCGTCCCACGGTGATACCAAAGGTACCCAAGAAGTTTCGTAAAGATCGGTTTATAAATACAGCCTCTTGTCTGAAAAAGAAATTGGCATTTGCACTTACAGTGCTGAAAGTAACACTAAATACATCAAAGTTACTCTAATTTGCATAATTTACGTACGAGAAAAAAACCTGTATTATATGTGATGTATCCCATGGTACTAAACATTCATACAAAAAATTATTCAAATCAGCGCTTTCATATGGAAGATCTATACAAAAAACAGATTTCTGCATCGTTGGTACAAAATGGCGGCTGGCGGCCAACTTGAATTTCGGATCAGACCCCAAAACACTCGTTCTCGTCCCACAGTCATAACAAAGGTACCCAAGAACTGTCGTAAAAATTGGTTCATAAATACGGCCTCTAGCCCGAGCCATATTGAATTGTTGACGGACAGACGGACAGATGGACAGACGGACAACTGGCCATGGCATGAGCTCAAATTTGGCTTCACCAAAGTTGAGCTAAAAATGTAAACATTTGAAGGGATTTATTGAGCATTATGATAAAAACAAAGAAAAAATTAACAAAAGTAAATTGAACCCCCCCCCCCCCTTTCCCCCCCCCCCCCCCCCCCCCCCCCCCCCTCAAATCAACAAAAAAACAAGTGCTACTGCAGACTGTCACAAATCACCACAAAAACAATTTCACATTCAGTAATTGTAAATTCTTGTATATCAGACTCAAGTTGATTCTGAATGCAAAAATACAAGCCAAATTAATCCCAACCTTTTTAGGCTTTCCCAAACCCAGGTTGGGAAATACTCTTGTTATTCTTCTTTTTCTTTCTAAATTTTTCTTCTCTATTTTTTATTTTATTTATTTTTTAAATTTTTTTTTAATTTTTAAAATTTTTTTTTTCCTTCCTGAATTTTGTCTGTTGAACTGCTCGAAAACAAGCTGTACGATTTTGACCAAATTTGACATACTTATGTAATGTCATAAAATCTAGTGAAATGCGGTATCGCCATATCTGTGAAAATGAGTATTTTCAAAGTATTCTGCCAAAACCTTCAAAATTTCACCATTTTTTGAATGTCTCAAAATTGTTTAGTTATTTAGCTCAAATTTTCCACACATTTAGAGCATAATATGATACCCCACAATCACCACTCAAATCTTTCAACATTAACCCCCACTGGCCAAAAATGACATGAAAAAAGATTTTTTCTTCAAAATTGACCAACTTCAAGGGAAAACAAAGTTGTTGTAACAATTATTTTGGTTTGGATAGATAGATGCAACAATGATTGCCGATAAAGTTACTGTTTACTTTTAAATCTCAGATTTAACCCGCAAGCACAATGAGGGCGAGGATAAGATTACCATTTGAAAATGCCAAAATTAGCCAACTTTGGTTGCTTTTTCTATCATTTTGGAAAGGGTTAATTTCAAACACTTTTCATGTACGTATTCACAATTGACTACCGACAATATTTGCTGTTGTAAGTTTGCTTGTAAGTTTAAGCCTATCCCATTCTGGTTGTATAAAAGTAGGTACCATCCAAAAATACTCCAATTTTTTCAGAATTTGGTAAATTTACGTGGCAGTTTACTCCAGTTTTAATTGCTTGAGCTCTGAATGTTTTTTGTAGCTGCTTGCACCAGTCAAAGTATGACAAATTTTGTTCTATCTGTTATTATTAAAAGTTTAAACCTTGGCAGATTTGAGACTTCCCATAAGGGTACTGTCGGAATAATTGTTATTTTCACCAACTTCAAGGACAAATTTCTCTAATTACAAGGTAGTTGTAACAATTATTTTGGTATGGCTATATGCAACAATGATTGTGGAAGAAAGTTACTGTTTACTTCTTAATCTCAGATTTAACCCTCAAGCACAATGAGGGCGACAATAAGAGCACCATTTGAAAATGCCAAAATTAGCCATCTTTGGTTGCTTTTTCTATCATTTTGGAAAGGGTTATTTTCAAAAACTTTTCATGTTCGTATTCACAATTGACTACCGAGCATATTTGCTGTAGTAAGTTTGGTTGTAATGTTTAACCCTATCCCATTCTGGTTGCATAAAAGTAGGTACCGTCCAAAAAAACTCCAATTTTTCAGAATTTGGAAAGTTTAGGTGGTGATTTACTCCATTTTTAATTGCTTGAGCTCTGAATGTTTTCTATAGCTGCTTGCAGCAGTCAAAGTGTGACAAATTTTGTTCTATATGTTATTATTATAAGTTTAACCCTTAGCAGATTTGAGACTTCCCATAAGGGTACTGTCGGAATAATTTTTATTTTCGCCAACGTTTACATGCATTTTCTCAGCACTGGAGCCATATTGTCTCAAAACCATTTCCATGAGAGGATTGGGCCTTCATCTAAGAACAATTTTGCTGTTATATATTTTATTCAAAGTTTTAACCTTCACCCAGTTTTTGGGTCTTGAATTTGAGTGCCCTAAAATTCTTCATGAAATTGGCTAATTTGGAGCTCACTTTTCTTCCATTTTCGAAAGGAATATCGAAAAATGATTTACATGTTCATATTTACAATTGCCTACTGAGCATATTTGCCATTGTAAATTTGGTTGTAAAGTTTAACCCTATGCTCGTTCTGTTTGCATAAAGATAGGTGCAATCCAAAAAACCTCGTTTTTCAGAATTGGGTAAGTTTAAGTGATGATTTACTCCATTCCTAATTGATTGAGCGCTGAACGTTTTCTATGGCGGTATGCAGCAGTCATAGTATGACAACTTTTGTTTTATATGTCATTTTTAAAAGTTTAACCGTTGGCAGATTCGAGACTGCCCATATGGGTACTGTCGGAATAATTGATATTTTCATAAAATCACTGAATACTGATAAGCGTGCAGTGGTAGTTTGGAATAGAATATCCGAAAATGCTTTCGAAATTCGGATTCACAGTTCAATTCCAAGAATATTTTCTGTTATAAGGTTGCTGTAAAGTTTAACGCCATCCCTGTCTCAGATGCATAAAGATTGGTGCTGTCGAAAAAAACTCTCATTTTTTCAGAATTCTATAGGTTTAAGTGACAATTTACTCCATTCCTAATTCATTGAGTGCTGAATGTTTTCTATGCCTGCATGCTGCAAGCATAGCATGACAACTTCTGTTTTATACATTATTATCAAAAGTTTACTTTAACCCTTGGCATATTTAGGAGTTCCCTTGTGGGTACAGTCGCAATAATTGTTATTTTCGTAAAATCAATCCCTGAATACATTGGTAACTGTGCAGTGGCCTTTCGGAGGTGCTACATGAAGCCGCAAATAGTTAAGGTTGAAAAGTTCATCAAATAGACAGATATAATGCCTAACTCAGCCGGTGACAGGTAAATAATGAATGGAAAAGTTGTTGAATTGAGAATAAAGTAGGGATGAATCGTGCCCTCGGTTTCCACCTGATCCACAGTATTTCCACGGGTCTCGGCACTTGACAGAGATACTAAACTGTCAGGCAGGGACAGTAGAAAACATTCTGAGAATTTCAAGTTGCTGCCTTGTATGGTCGGGACATAACTGGCGTATATCCGACATTGTATCTGTTCAATTTGAATGTCAAATTAGCCAGATGATGGCTTTTTCTCCACCGGATCGAGTTTTCAGTTTCTGCCAGGACAGTCTAAAATAAGTAGTTTAACTCAAAACTTTCTGTCCCATATGAATGTGCGAATATTTAAAGCTGAACAGTTCATCAAATAGACAGAAATAATGCCAAACTCGACCGGTGATAGGTAAATAGTGAATGGGAACGGCATTGCATTGGGAATAGAGTAGGGACAAATCGTCCCAGCGGGTTTCCATGTTGTTCCCACGCAGTCATGCCACTCGACAAAGATACTATCCTGTCGAGCAGGGATAGTAGAACAACTTCTGAAGATTTTGTGTATCTGCCTTCACTGGTCTGGACGCAGTGGGCGTATGAGCGACACTGCTGTCTGTTCAATTTTAATGCCAAATTAGCCAAATTACAGCCTTTTCGCCATTAACCCATGCACGATTTCTGTCCACTTTTCATTTTTGGCAATTATCTAACTGTTATCCAAGAACAAATTTGCTGTTATATGTTTTATTCCAAGTTTTAACCCTCTCCCAGTTTTCAGGCCTTGAATTGGAGTACCCTCAACTTGAACATGTTCATTCAAATAGCAAGATTCAAGATTAGTCCATGTCTCTTTTCAGACACTCAGTCTGTGAATGATGTTCACACATTAAGAGCATAATATTATACACTAAAATCACCACACAAATATTTCAAAATTAACCCCTATTGGCCACAAATGATTTGAATTATATCATTTTATCTTCAAGATTTACTAACTTCAAGGACAAATTTCTCATAATTGCGAGGTTGTTGTAACAATTATTTTTGTATGCATAGATGCAACAATGCTTGCTTGCAGAAGAATGTTACTGTTTAGTTTTTAATCTCATCTTTAACCCTCAAGCAAATGAGGGTAAGACTACCATCTGAAAATGCCAAAATTAGCTAACTGTGGTTGCATCTTATCATTTTGAAAAGGGTTAATTCTAAACACTTTGTTTTGCTATAGGTAGAGATGCCTAATGAACAAATCCTCTGCTGTAAGTTATGCTTTGTGGCTAAACACAACATAAGCTTTCGCCATGTAAAGAATAGTACCGTCTGAAAAAAAAAGATTTTCAGTGAATTTTGCAAACATCTGTACTCATTTCCTCTATTTGCAAGATTGTTGTAGCAATTATTTTGGTATGGATAGATGCAACAATGACTAGAGAAGAACGTTACTGTTTACTTTTTAATCTCAAGATTTAACCCCCCCCCCCAAAAAATGAGGGCGTGAATAAGAGAACCGTGAGAGAATAGCAAAATTAGCCAACTTTGGATGCTTTTTGTCTGTCATTTTAGAAATGATTAATTTCAAACACTTTGCTTTGCTATATGTAGTCTGCATTTTCACATTGGAAAGTTGGGAAAGCCCGTAATTTGTCCAACAAATTACAATTCTCTAGTTTGAGATTGTTGTTAGCTCAGTTGGTATGGTGGCAAATCATTCAGGGCTAAGCGATTCGGTGCTGGAGTCCAGAAATTAATCCCAAGTAGCGGCTGGCTTCAGAAACTAGTTTTCAGTTCAGTTTTTAGCTATAATACAATGCCTGGTGGGACTCCTGCTTAATGGTGGCCATTTCAAGAGATGTACATGTATATTGTACCCCATTCCAACAAATTTATACAGTAATGATTGTTACATTTCAATCAGTAAAATTTACATTATTCAGTTGGAAATAACTACAACACTGCTATCTGTGAACATACGACATACATCAAACATTACTGCAACATACCCATACCTGTAGTTATTCATTTTAACCAAGAGAATTGCACACTATCAGACTGCATCCATTCAGATTCTATACTCAAACCCTGAGAAACCCAATGTTACACAACTGCACTGTAGATGAGAAATACGCAGGATATTCACTCTCAAAATGCAACAACCATTCAGCCTGACAAGTAAGGACTTCTAGTGTTTCATAGGCATGTTTTAAATAACAAAAAGTTAAGCTATGTTTTTGAGGCAATAAGTGAAAAAGATAATACAATTTGAATGACAATTTTGTGAATTGAACCGCCCATTTATGATTTATGGCTGTTATGTTCGGTAAAGTGTTAACCCACATTTCATGAATTTTTCATAAAATCAAGTACTGGGTGTTGTAAAGCAACCATGATTTGATTTAATGAAAAATTCAATGGAGTCTGATATGTAAAAATTATTGATTAGGATATGATTTCTATTTACAGGAGTCGGTTTTTTGATTTTGAAAATCAAAGGTGTGCTGTTCTATGCTCACTTCTATTTGAAGTGAGGTGTGCTACTGTTGGACCAACTGGAGTTGGAAAGAAAATCATCAGGTAATGTGATTACCTCACATATTGGAATCTCACAGGAAGCAGTACATTCTTTATATTATTTAATGGGCACATTCATGTTGATAATTAGCATGAAGTACATCTTTTCAGCGTGTCGCAAGTGGAGGATTACTGGCAGGTTTCACCAGTACGATTCATTACATTATACATGTGTGTCTTTACATCAAGAGAGGATACTCTAAATCATCTGGCTGCACAAACAGTAAATAACAACAGAAAATCAATGTCAGCCAATCAAAAGCAGGAATGAAAATAGATAAAATTTTATTAGTGAGCTCATGTTGAATTGTGTACAAACAGCGAGTGTTACTTTGCAATTTATTCTTCATGTTTCATTAATGTAAGTATCTTTAAATTGCATTTTCAGTAAATAATATGTGTGAGAATAGGTAGAACTATGCCACATATTGTCACATTTAATATTTAATCCTTTCAAGAAGCGTATTTTTATTGCTCGCTTGGTTGAGGTGACGGGTGCTGTTCTTGACTCTGAAAAAAATAAAAATTGCAGGAATGATGGTGCACAAGAGTGATAGCATACCTTAAAATCGAAAGACTGATAGGATAGTTTATTAACAAATATCCTGAAACATACATCTACTAGATAGCAGAGTATTTATGTGGAGTCAAAACCTAAAGATATTCTCTTCTCATTCTTGGTGACTAAATGATAGTCTTCTCAGCCTCTCTGAACAACTTTAGTGATGTATTGAGCTCAGGCATCTGTTACTTTATGGTGATACCAACAAAATTATAAAATCAAGTTTATCAGGGCATTTATATTTATGGTACGGATATCTTTGGTATTGCAGCTGAGGCACTATGTACTGGTTTCTATTATACCAGAAATGAAGCATTATGTTCCTCCAGAAGAAAAATGCTAATAGGAAAAATGAACTTGTGGCAAGCATCACACCAGAAATAAAAATTCTCAATATAGGGAATATTTACAGTATAGGGAATATTTACAGATTTAAAAAATTCATGTAATGTACAGACAAAACATGCTCAGACATACACACCAGTTAAAACATGTAAGACTCTTTGCAGGGACATAACAAAAGTTTCCCGCACAGACAAAGAATATGCAGACAGAGACCTGTTAAAACATATGCAACTCTGATTGCACAAGTATAACAAAAATTTTCTGCACAGACAAAGAATTCCCAGACACAAACTCGAATTACAATGTACAGTACGTGGAGAGTGGATTGTAACTAAATCACCCGGGGAGTGGAGCTGACACCCAAAGTATTATTTTCAAATTCTGTACATGTGGACAAAAACACAAGCAATGTTTCAGTCAATGGACCTCCGGGTACAACCTGGAGGTCCATTGGCTGGAACTTTGCTTGTGCTTCTTATGCTTTGCAACAAATTTGCAATTGTTACTCGAGTGGAATCCCCACTTTGCAGGTGATTTAGTGATAATACACTCTCCACATACTGTATAAGACTGAAGTATAAGAATTCAGCAAGAATAGTTGGTGAAATCTATAGACCCAATACTGCCCCTAAAGCAGACATGGGCTTATTCATATCAAAAATCAAATACTTAACTGATGCACTAAATAAAGAAAGGAAACCATCATTAATCATGGACAACCTTAATATTGACCTTTTAAAATCAGCTTCTCATTCAAAGACTGGTTTGTTTTTTGAGCAGATGTTTAGTGAAGGATTTGTGCCTGTTATTACCAAACCCACCAGAGTAACACCTCAGTCCGCTACACTGATAGATCATATTTTCTCCAGTAATATCGGAAATCCTTTTACATCTGGAATAATCCTTACAGATGTATCTGACCACTTTGACATTTTTTATATCGAACCAACAAACACCAAGCAGGATAGGATAAAACCGGCTTTGACTAGGAAAATAAATTCTACTACTATTGAATACTTCAAACTGTGGTTGTCCCAATGTGATTTTTCTGGAATATTGGAATCAGATTGTCCCAACGAAAGCTACGAAATCTTCATCAATACTTACATGAATGCCTTCGAAACAGCATTTCCGCTGCAAAAACATAAGCCAAACAAACAATTTATTAAGCAAAAGCCCTGGATGACAAAAGGACTTCTTATCGCTGCCAATAATAAAAGCAAAATTTTCCACAAAAAACTAATATCTCCCACAGAACTGAATATCGAAAATTACAAAAATTACTGTAAGTTATTCAACAAGATTAAAAAACAAAGTAAAGCAATGTATTATGAAAAAACTCTTCTAGAAAATAAAAATAACATGCGGAAAACATGGGAAGTCTTAAATAAAGCACTAAATATAAACAAAAGCAAACGCAATTTGCCTTCACTATTCCATCATGGTGACAGGATGATATATGATACAAATATGATTCCACAGGAGTTTAATACTTTTTTTGCCAATATAGGAAGTCAAACCTCCAAGCTAATAACCAAGCCGTGTAAGTTATTTACTGAGTTCCTGAATGATCCACACCACATATCCTATTCGTCACACCAACGTCATCCTTTGAAATCACAAGGATAGTAAATGCCATGAGGCCTAAGTTAAGTCAAGACTGTGAAAATCTTACGTCCACCATCCTTAAACATTCAATAAACTTGGTTGCGGCTCCACTTGCACATATTATGAATTCTTCTTTCAGTAAGGGGAAAGTTCCGGATAGGTTGAAAATTGCTAAAGTAATACTTGTCTTTAAATCGGGAGACGAGAAGGAGTTTACAAACTACAGGCTGATCAGCATTCTTCCCGTATTTTCCAAAATCCTTGAAAAACTCATGTCTGTAAGACTTGTAAAATTTCTAAATAAATATGATATTCTTTACCAACACCAATACGGGTTAAGGAAAGGGCATAGTACTTTACACCTGACTATGCAACTGCTAAAATATATGGCTCTTGAGAACAATAAAGACAGTAAAGATAGTATGATAGTCCTGATTCTGGATCTCTCTAAAGCCTTCGATGCCATAAGTCATGAAATATTAATAAAAAAACTAGACTACTATGGGATAAGAGGTCATGCAAACAACTGGTTTAAGAGATATCTCCATAGTAGGACCCAAAATGTCTCTCTTGGAGACCGTAAATCTGGTCTAGCTGAACTAACATGTGGAGTTCCTCAAGGTTCTATTCTCGTCCCTATACTCTTTCTCATATATATAAACGATATACATAATGTATAAGTCAACAAAGCTAAACCTACAATCTTTTGAAGATGACACTTCGGTATACAAATCCGGTGCGGATATAAACCCTCTAGTCTTGGACTTTAATGAAGAACTTCAAAACATATTTGATTGGTGTGCTGCTAACCACTTAGTACTAAACGCTAAGAAAACGAAATACATTATACTTAACCCTTGTAACAGGGACAAGAACGTCACATCCCATCAAATAGGATAAACAATCAAGTTATTGATAGAGTTGGTTATAATGAGACTGAAAAATATCTCAAATTCCTTGGTATTAATCTTGATGAGAATCTTTCCTATAAGGCCCATATATCGCATATTTGCTCGAAAGTCACTCTCGCAAACTACACCCTCAATAAAGTAAAGAAAGTTCTCCCACATAAAGTTATGAAAACTCTATATTTCTCATTTATACAAAGCCATTTGATTTATGGAATTCCATTATGGGGGGGGGGGGGGGGGGGGGGGAGGGGGGCTCAAAAGCCTGTAATCATCTTTGTAAATTACAGAAGCAATCAATAAGAATTATAAACAACCAAAAATATAATGCCCATACTGACCCTTTATTTATCAAAGATAATATACTGAAGATTAAAGATTTATATAAATTACATGCCTCCTTGTTCTTGTTTGACTGGCACAATGGAAATCTGCCAGGATCATTTGATGAATTTTTCCAAACCGTGAACAACGAAACCTTTATGAATAATCGACAAACGGGTCAGATTCGTACCCATAGAACGAGAACCAAAACGCTTGATACCTTCCCAATCTTTGCATTCCCTAAATTATGGAACGAATTAGACATTGACCTTCGGAAACTTAACAATAGGATAGAATTCAAAAGTAAGTTAACAGCTAAACTTATTTCTTCTTACGAGAATAACATCTCCTGCTCAAATCCATATTGTCCTGACTATGCTGTCTAGCCCTATCTCTATTTTTAAGTGTAGCCTCAGTGATCCAGTCCAGTGTCTGTTATTTCCTAGTGGATAACTAGGATGTAATATGCAGTGGACATTTGTTGTTAGACTGTCCTTTGTGCATTATCGTCCTCAACCTAACTTGGTCTGGAGCTTGTCCAAGGCAGCCTCTTGAGTTGGTCCTCTGTCAAACATATACATGATTATATCAGCCTTTGTGTTTGTGTTTGAATGGGGCCATTTCAGCGGCGTCTGGTGGTCCTTGATGTCCGACCATCACGTGCACACACTCAGATGTTATAATGGTGGTACATTAGACACGGTGAAAAATTAATTTAAACAATACTGAGAAAGCACAATGTTGTACATGCCTTGTTTCTCCCCACCTTTATCTTCCTTGTTCTTTCTTACTCTTCTATGCTTTTTTTTGTCCTATAGGGAAAGGCAGGAAGACAGCCAATCTGGCTATGCCTTTCCCTGCCAGTATACACTTTAAAAATTAATATTATCTCTTATTGTGTATGTGTCTTATTATTGTAAATTGGATATTGTAGATTTATACACATTTGTCAGATCAGTATTTGCTTAGTATACTGGTGAATAAAAATATCTAAGACTCTGTTTGCAGAGGTATATAAACACAAGGTGTGCTTCAGAGATAGAGATGTTGAGTTGTGGCTACTTTCTTCATGTACTCTCAATTGAAAATCAGAAATGTCATCGCATTGAGCTCAAAATTCGTAAAAACTGACAAGCTCAAAATTCGTAAAAATGGACTAATTGAAGTCCATAACTCTGTAACATGAAATAGGACCGGGCCAGTTTTCAGACTCGCATGAAATATTATTGCAAAAGACTTGTATGGCAACAATTAGTCTAATTGGAGAACGTTTAAGTTATAGTGCTAATGAGTTCAAAATTTATAAAAACTGATTACTTAAGGCCCATAATTCTGTAACCAAGAATCGGTCCAGGCCAGTTTTCGATTACACTTGAGATATTACTGCAAAAGACCTGCATAGCAAATATTAGTTAAATCGGAGAAAGTTTGTTCAAGTTATTGCATTAATGAGTTCAAAATTTGCAAAAATTGATGAATTAAGGCCCATAACTCTGAAACAAAAACTTTAGCTGGACCAGTTTTCGAAAAAACTGAAGATATTATTGCAAAAGACCTGTATGGCAAATATTAGTCAAATCAGAGAACTTTTTTCCAAGTTATTGCGCTAATAAGTTAAAAAATTAATTGGTAAATATCGACTAATTAAGGGCCTTAGCTCTATAACAAAAAAAATTGGGCCAGGCCATTTTTCGAACTTGTTCGATATATTATTGCAAAAGACCTGTGTGGCAAACATTAGTCAAATCGAAGAACATTTGTTCAAGTTATTGTGCTAAAAAGCGCAAAGTTTGTAAAAATTGACTAATTAAGCGCCATAACTCTGTAATGGAAAAATCGGGCATGGCAAATATTAGTCAAAACGAAGAAGACTTGTTCAAGTTATTGCATTAACGAGCTCAAAATTTGTAAAAATTTAGTAATTTAGGGCCATAACTCTGTAATGAAAAATCGGGCCGAGCCAGCTTTCGAACCCGAGTTAACACAACTCGACCAAAAATGCCTAGCACAGACAAAGGATGCACAGACATACAGACCAGTTAAAACATTCAAAAGTCTATTTGCAGGGGTATAACAAACATTTCTGACACAAATAAAGGATGCTCAGACACACAGACCAGTTAAAACATATAAAGCTCTGTTTTCCGGAGCGTTCTGCACAAAGGATGCTCAGACATTAATGATCTGCTGAAACACATAAAACTCTCTTTGCATGGGTATAAAAGACCTGTTTCAGCAACAGGTTACCACTAGGATTCATAATCAGTGGAACACTGATTGTGTTAAAACTAGTACATGTATTGTGATCATGATTTTGGACTACTACAACTGAATCACCCAATGACTTTACTACAAGTGTATGAGCACAAGACCTTCAACAGGATGGCAAGCATACATACCTCATAAGAGTAACTTATAACTGTCCTACATTATACTGTTTTACTTTGTGACATGGTTGTGGGGTTCTCTGAATGCTGCACCTATTGTTTTATAACCCGGAGTCAGTGATGCATGTTGATTACTAAAATTAAAATTTTTTAGTAAATTTTGTTTCTTAACATACCTACCACAATTGTTTACAATTGGTTGTAACGTAAGTGCAAGCCCTACTTCGGAACTAACTCAAGCTTTTAAGAAACTTTTCCAAACAAGCTGGAAAAGTAATAGAGTGCAAAAGCACGAAAAAGATCGAAAAAAGGGTCGAGCGAGACCAGTGCTCGAAATTACAGGTACTCTCTCTGCACACCTCTTGCATTTACCGAGCGCATGCACAACAACCGTGACGTCAATTCCGTATTTCCGCCAACGAGAAGTTTGTGATTTAGCGGGGAAGCATCGATATCAATGATATCCCCAAGGAGGATGGGCCTCAGGTAAACAATTGTGGTAGGAATGTTAAGAAACAAAATTTACTAAAAAAATTTAAAATCTTTGCAACCTACTCACAATTGTTTACAATTGGCTGAATAAACAATAGGAGGAGCTGAATCACATAACCAATACCAACAAGAGCAGCAGAAAGAAAAGCAAGGAGGGCAGAGAACAATAGCGAAACCTGTAATGAAGATAGAGAGAAGGCACCTGAAAAGAATAAGGCTGAGCGAAGCACAAACCCGTTAAAAACAATTTTAACGAGGGTGCACAACAGCCTGTGCAGCAACGAGAGGGCCTAAAGAATAAAGGTCCTCAGATTGCTGCTGTAGGTGGCGGAGATAAAAGGAGGAGAAGGTAGAAGCATTCCTCCAGTAAGCTGCATTTATAACATCCCGGAGCGAAACAGAATTGGCGAATGCCCAGGATGCAGAAATGGCACGAACCTCATGAGCATTAAACCGGTTTCGAAACAAGATCCGGAGCAGACAAGCGGGAATAAGCCAGCTTGATTGCAAGAAGAAATAGACTGCCTCTTAGGAATGAGAGACAGAAAGAATCTCTTCCGACCCCTCCTAATGAACTGAGTGTGATTAATGTAAGTCTTGATCGCACGAACAGGACAAAGAAGAGGTCTCCGGACATTGACAGCAGGGAGAGCCCGAATGCAGATGGGAGGAGGTACCGAATCAGGAAGTTGATTCTTAGCCAGAAAAGAGCAATCAGTAGTGAAGGTGACACTGTTAGCCTCATTTCTGAAGAAAGCAGAATCAACAGATAGCGCATGAAGCTCACTGACTCGTCGAGCAGAAGCAAACGCTACAAGGAAAGCTGTCTTATAGGTGAGAAAACGCATACCGGTCTCAGATGAAGGCTCGAAAGGCGCCCCCTCCAAACAGTGCAACACTCATGCCAATTTCCACGTGTAAGACGCAAAACTCGAGGCCTCTTCAAAGAAAAGAGCCAAATGAGTTTGGAGAGAAAAAGATTACGACCGATGCACCGCTTTCCCACATAAGAGAAAGTATCAGACAGCATAGACCGATAGCCCTTAATCGTAATAGGCTGGAGGCAAAAAGGTATACCAGAAAATCTGCAATTTGAACGATTGACGGATCACGGTAATCCACATTGTGATCTGTACACCAGCGGCAGAAAACCTTCCACTTTGCAGCATAAGTCATGCCAGTGGAATGTCGCCGCGATGCAGAAATGCACTCCACTGTTCGTCTCCAGACTCCAGAACAGCAGCACTGTGGTGCCATTGGAGGATGTCATCCAGGTAGGCTGACGAAGTCACAGCCGACTGAGTACGGTGGAAAGCAAGCACATGTGACATCAGCCGGGTGAAGGCCCCAGGAGCCAGGTTCAAACCGAACAGAAGAGCTCTGAATTGATAGATTCAATCCCGAAACGAGAACCGAAGGTATTTCCGTGATGCCAGAGGAATGGGTACATGGAAGTTGGCATTCTTCAGGTCGATACTGGCAGCAAAGTCGCCCTGATGAACTGAATGTCGAACCGACTGGAAAGTCTCCATACTGAAACGAGGTGCTATAAGGTACTCGTTCAGGATAATCAGATCGATGACAGGACGAAATTGGCCATTTTTCTTCGGCACCAAGAAAAGTCTCGAGTAAAACCCTGGTGAAAGGGTGTTCCTGACCACCTCGATCGCCCCTTTGGAGAGGAGATTGTCGATCTCCTGCATTAGAAGGTCCCGACATAGACAATCGGAAGGGACCTGAGTCGGGAGAGGCACCCGAGATAAACTGGGGTGCCGATGGAAGGACAGTCGCAGACCGGATTGAATGATGTCGAGGACCCAAGTGTCCGACGTTATCTCTGTCCAACGGTCGTAAAACAGCGACAGCCTTCCCCCGATTGGAGGCGAATCGAGATGAGGACCTTCAGTTGTGGCCTCGACGAGGCCCCCGAGAGGAGAAACCACCACCTCGGGAGGCGAGTCCTGAGACTTTCTGGCCTGAGGCCACCAGCGAGCCTGCGTCGGGGCTTCTTCTGAGCAGAAGGAGCAGATGGAGCCGAAGGCATAGGTGACATTGCTGACGAGGCAGATGCAGCAAGACGCTTGGCGGGCCTGGAACAACCACCATTCGCAGCAGCAGGTTGGTCAAGCTGTCGCAGCAAAAGCTGGTCCTTCGAATGACGAAGAATCTCGCCACGAACCATGGAACAACTGAGGTCCAACCAAAGAGGCAGACCTCAGAACAGCACGCTGCTCAGAAGGAAGGGATGGAGAAGAATCTAACACCGCATCCCGGAGTGCCAGCTCCAAATTAGCCATGTTACAGGCATGAGCGTGTGTCAAGTTCATGAGAGCCTGTGACAAAATGCGAAAAGGCGCCTGAACATCATCAAACTCCCCTGGTGGAAAATATTCAGCCAGGGCAGCGACAACATGGTTCGTGAGAGATAACACACCCAGCATCTCTCGGGACAGGTCCACCACAGACTCAACTACCGACATTGGGAGAACTGCCGACTTAGGCTTAGTTAACCCGAGGGAAGAAGAATCCTCATCCACAGTAGTCATCCATTAAAAGACCGGTGGACAGACGGAATCGTAAACACGAAACCGCGATGGAGGCAGAAAGACATCAGCTCTAGAAAAGAAAGAACCCTTGAGGGCCTTAGAACGCATTTTGGCGTCCAAGCCCTGGAAGGACTCAACAACCTGAGCCGATTGCAGAGGACGCGAAGCCCCAGAGCTAGAAGGCTCAACAGGGTTACGCAGGGTTTGCCTTGAGTCGGGGCTGATCGGCCCAGGCCCCGGGAGCACTTGCTGGGGGCTTTTTTTCAAGCCCCGACATTTTCCACAAAAAAGCACTAACAATAATGGACAAAATGGAAAATCAGCCCCGAAAAGGCCCCGACCTCAATATGTGGGGCACTTTTTTAGGCCCCGACCATTATACTCAAGGCGAGCCCTGGTTACGGCGCTCCACAGAGGACTACGGACGGAAAGTCACAGATGGCTGGTCTGAAGGTTGAATGACCGGCAATAAGCCAAAGACAAAATCCAAAGCCTGCCCCAAGACTGACGAGAGGGCCCCCATCACCTTCAAGAAAATCATCATCCTCTGTTGCAGAGGAGACGTAGCTCAACTCGGGCTGACCAGCAGAAACCTCCTGTGAATACTGTGCAGTATCCAAGGGGCCAGGCGAGACATCTCGGCGACCGACCAAAGGAGGTTGTGCCTCAGGAGGCACAGGGAGGCCAACATGAGGGTTGCTAGAAGGCAACCGGTTGAGCGCCAAAATGGCCTGACGCAGGTCACCCTGAGAATCCATCGCAGCAGCATCGCCCGACGGAGTGTCCTCCCAATGGACCCTTCTGGTAGAAGAACCCAAATCCTCAGAAGGGACCAACGACGAACGTCGATTGGCAGACAGAATAGGGAGATGGTGAGAAGACACCGGAGTATAGTCCCGATTGTGATGCCCAGGGGCAATCACTGACCTCTGTGGAACAGAAGGTCCTGCCTGCAAATCCTCTAAAGAGACCGACGGCGTACGTTGATCGGTAGCTGGACCTGGGAGACAGTGAGAAGACACCGGAGGATTGTCCCAAGAATGACAGGATCCTGCCATTGGCCTCTGTGCAGCAGAAGGCCACAACTGCCCATCCTCTGAGACCGAAGGCAAGCACTGATTGACATCCAGACTCGGAACACAGTGAGGAATCACCGGAGGAAGGTTCTGAGAGTGACAGCTAACCAGGGCTGTCACTGACCTCTGCCGAACAGCAGGCCCTGGATGCCAATGTCCCAACCCCATCCTGCTAGTCGGCACACTAGCAGGGGAAGGAGGAACAATAAATGATCCACTCGAGGGGCGAGGAATCGCTGCCGAAGCGACCGAACGGCTCAACCGACTAGGAGCAAACCTAGCCAGATTGAGACAGAGCAGACAGCAAATCCGCACAGCTTCGCCGCGAAGCCAGGGGAGGGGAGACTGAGAGCTCATAGACACACCAGCAGATACCATCCCCAAAGGAGATGGAAGAGCTACCATCATACAGAATAGGATCTGTAGTAACAATTTCGTCAGCAACTGTCGACCTCGTAGGAGGCAAATCAGAGAGGGTCACCGAGCTGACCTCGGAGAAGCTCTCTACAAAAACAGACGCCTCAAGAGTGGCATCAGAAGACAAAGAGACCACGGTCTCCACGTCAGGTATCACTAGCACCATCAACAGTTGCAGAGGAACTCGCCACAGAAAATGACAGATCAGCATCCTGTGTGACAGAGTCACTACGTGCACTCACAGAAATATCTGATAAGGCCTTCCTACCCTTACCCCGAGAACGAGGGGTTCTAGCTCTAGACAGAACCACCTTGTTAACAGAAGCCCAGAATTTTGAGGACCAAACCCCACAAATACCACATGATTGGGCCTGAGTACAATTGTTGCAAGAGACACATGTGGAATGAGAGTCGTCCACATGTTTCACCTGCAAGCAAGAGAAACAAGGAATAGTCTTAAGCATAATATGAAAATGATATATGAAATCAAGCTTCCCGCCGATGGAAAACAGAACAATGGTTGTGTTCACACATGGGGGAAAAACAAGACTGTGTGAAAAAGCAAGCAAAAATTATCAAAAATATCATCAAATAGCAATAATTTTAAAAGCTTGAAAAGGATACAATCCACTTGCAAACAATCAGATGAAGATAGCACATACAAATAAGTTGTTCACAAAGATAACAACTAAGAAATAGCACGAGTCACAAAAATTTCCGACCAGTACAATGACGGAAATAAAAGGAATTGACATCACGGTTGTTGTGCATGCACTCGGTAAACGCAAGAGGTGTGCAGAGAGAGTACCTGTAATTTCTAGCGCTGGTCTCGTTCAACCCTTTTTTCGATCTTTTTCGTGCTTTTGCACTCTATTACTTTTCCAGCTTGTTTGGAAAAGTTTCTTAAAGCTTGAGTTAGTTCCGAAGTAGGGCTTGCACTTACGTTACAGCCAATTGTAAACAACTGTGAGTAGGTTGAAAAGAAACAACACTGTCTGGTCATTAGAAATCTATAGCTTGTTTCTCACAAATGGGAGAAGTATGTGAGACATAGGCTCAACAGATTCAATTATTTGTACAAGAAGGTCTCAATTCACAAACAGATAATTGCACCACATGAAAATACAATGAAGAAATATACAAAAAAAAAATACAAAGATGACTGTGATTCTTGTAATAGTTAAGATTGATGGGCATGAGTTAACAAGGGAAATGAAAAGGTTTAAGGGAGGTGCAAGAGAAAGAGAAAAAAAGAAGGAGGGGAACTGGGTTTGGTGAGGCAAGAGGACAGGGATGGGGCTGTATGTGTATAATTATTGAAACCATTGTATATAAGGTTAATAGCATCATCTAAGCCTTTTTTATGATTTCCTTTGCATTGTTTTTGTGCAGTTATTTGAATTTTTGTGTAATGAAATGTTACAGTTAAATAAAATATATACTTACATACATGGCTGATAGTTTACTGTGTTCACTTGAAAACAGTTCACTAAAGTCAAATAAACTATAATGCAATCCAACTCCATTGTATGGAAGACATTTATCAGTGTGCAGGTATTCAGAGATTTGTTTATTTCGAGAGAGCCGGCATTGTGAGAACAAACCTGTGATATTTCTGATAAAAAATAATACACATAGAAATAAAACCAACCCATCAGATGCTTTCGATATTCTTAACCTTGGTCGATCAATGGAATCTTGTAAGTACTTGATCTGGAAGAAAAATAAAACAATTAATAATGTCTGAGTACATCTGAATATTTAACTGGTAGAGTGCTGGAAGCCCGTATTTTGGTTTTATTTTGAACTGTAGGTACTGCAGCATGAAGGCTTCATACTCTGTGGATGTGTTTTGATTTGCTTTGTTATGATTTATGGGTGAGTGCCCATAGGCACTCTCCCATAAATTGTAACAAAGCAAAAAACACATGAACCAATTTAGATAAGGCCTAAAAAAATAAAAAAAATCTGTTTCTCAGGCCCTCCCGCATGGTCCTTTTGGCTGCCTCATGCTCTCTTTTTATAACCAATTTGAACTTAGAAAAAATAAAAATTAAATGGTTTGTATCTGATATTTTACCCAAGTTGAAAAAATTGATGAATTTGTCCCTTGAGTGCAAGAAGGCTTTGCAATGCTTTAGCATTGCAAAGCCTTCTTGCACTCAAGGGATGAAATACACCACCACCCATTCTATTCTGTTGATTATGAGGCCTAAAACTTGAACCAAGAACATGAACTTTTGATGGCAAAGAAGTAATTGCTGAAATAAAAAATAAAATAAAAAAACGCTCGCCCGCATGCAATTTTACAAATAATGGCCTGAGAAACAGAAGATCTACTTTGTGTGGCCTAATCAAAAATAATTTAGCACTTTACCAGTTAGGAAAATTTCAGTTTGACAAATAGCGGTGAAATTAGTTGTAAGCCTTCACCCAACACAAATAGCAGGTCACACTTGCACCAAAATTTATTGAATAATTTGAATATTGATTTTGTTGTTGTTGTTGTTGTTGTTGTTGTTGTTGCAAAAACATAGCTTATGACCCCTCATTGGAATGAGCACCTTCCAAAGAGTGGTAATAAGCTATGTTTTAGAGACAGAAAAACAATTTTAAAAATTTGAAAGATGACTTTTGTGAATAGTGCTGTCCGGTTTGGGCCATTCTGTTAGGTAAAGGATTGATGATGAAAGAAGAGAAGCATATTTTTTTTAAATGGCGCAACTCTGTGAGGCACTTTGCAATATATTGTGAAAAAAAAAAAATTATATGCCACCAAGTCAGCTACAGTTTAGTGAAAATAAAGCAAATACACAGTGTCTTAATTAAGCAAGATATTGTTCATTAAAAATTGTTTCAATATTTTTTTATATAAAAGAATTTTCTATTGCTGAACAAAAAAGATACTGTCTACAGTTCAAAGACATAAAAGTGGTTTTCAGTGGTTTTCAGCACTTTTCAATAGAGCCAAAACAGTGGTGTCAACACTCAACCAGTTAAAATTATATAAAAAACGCAAATGAGTAAATATTTTCATGGTGGTGGATTTCTGCAGTAAATTAGACCTGAAAACACCACACTCTGTTGTCACTCATATTTCCATAAGCCATTGATGTTAGCAAGATAGCCCAGAGAATGATATTGCAATTAACTTGATGGTAAGATATTTTGCTTTGAAAGAAATACTAAATTTTAAATTCAAAACAATACCTGTTTTCTCAAACTTTCTGAAGTTTTCTTTTTCTCTTTGCTAATTTGGCAGATTGAAAAATTTCTTTTAGGTCCTTCTTCAACACAGCGAGACTGACCAGGCTGTAAAAAGATAATAAAGTAACTGAAATTTTTGTTTCATATTTCAATTTATACCTAGTGATGACTGACATAACATGCAAGTAAATACATAAAAATTTCAATCTCTACCCTTCTATTATCAAGTTAATCTTTAGATTAAAAGAATAAAATGGTATCATTGAAGGTAGAAATGTTCCCAAAGAGTTAAAAAAAAGAAAAAAAAAGCTGTAATACGACAAGCACAATCGATGCCACAAAATTTAAGCTGAATTTACTTTTCCATTGAAGCTATTGTTCAAAAGATATGTGTCCACCTAAAAACGTCATTGTACATTATGTTCCAAAAAGGACTACGCAAAGCATGGGCACTGCCCCTGACCTGCAGGGATGTGGCAACAGGAGGGGATGTGGGGGGGGGGGGGGGCACCTGTAACAAAACAAAGTGTTTAAAATTAACCCTTCCAAAATGACAGGAAAATGCAACCGAAGTTAGCTAATTTTAGCATTTTCGAATGGAACTCTTACCCTCATTGTGCTTGAGGGTTAAAGATGAGATTAAAAACTAAACAGTAACGTTCTCCGGCAAGCATTGTTGCATCTAGGCATACAAAAATAACTGTTACAACAACCTTGCAATTTGAGAAATTTGCACTTGAAGTTAGTCAATCTCGAAGATAAAATGCTATATTCATATCATATGTGCCCAATAGGGGTTAATTTTAAAATATTTGTGTGGTGATTTTAGTGTATCATATTATGCTCTAAGTGTGTGGACACCAATCACAGACTGAGTGTCTGATAAGAGACATGGAGGAATCTTGAATCTTGGTATGTGAATAAACATGTACAAGTTGAGGGTACTCCTAGTCAAGGCACGACAGCTGGGTGAGGGTTAAAACTTGGAATAAAACATATAACTGCAAACTTGTTCTTGGATAAATGCCCTATCTTCTCACAAGAACTGTTTTGAGAAAATATGGCTCCAGTGCTGAGAAATTACATGTAAAATTTGGCGAAAATAACAATTATTCCGACAGTACCCTTATGGAAAGTCTCTTTTCTGCAAAGGGTTAAACTTTTAATAATAAGATATAAAACAAAATTTGTCCTACTTTGACTGCTGCATGCAGTTATAGAAAACATTCAGAGCTCAAGTAATTAGAAATGGAGTAAATCATCACCTAAACACACCAAATTCTGAAAAAAGTTGAGTTTTTTTGAACGGTACCTACTTTTATGCAACCATTTTGGGATAGGGTTAAACTTTACAACCAAACTTACAACAGCAAATATGCTCGATAGTCAATTGTGAATATCTACATGAAAAGTTTTTTAAATTAACCCTTTCATACATGCAGCAAACGGTGTTCCAAATGAAGTTTTGATTGAATTACAAACCGGTTTACAATTTATGTAAGATGGAGTGACCTCGACCTTTAATCCTCTGCACTCTGATGTCAAAATACCAAAGTTTTCAGCAGCAAATTGTCCCCACAATGCAACTGAGAATTTAAAAGATTATATCTTGTTTGACAGAGCTCATTGAGCTCTGTCAAACAAGATATAATTTGTTAAATTTTTGAAGTTGTATGGGCAACATGGAGTCAAGGACGAAAATTTTGAAATACTATCAAAGTGCTAGGAGTTAACTGATTTTTAGATTATTTGTCCAGTGATGTAGTGGGGTACACATGAGATTAATTTACTAAACGTGTTATTGTTAAAAGTTGCCTAGATCATTTTACAATGTGGGTTTTTTGGGTATGGGTAGGGTCTTATTGGAACATATATGTTATTGTGATGAAATGACAGTAACATGGTCTGAAGGTTGCAGCTTGGTTGAACATATGCTCCAAGCCACAAACTCAGACTATGTTACCATCAGTTCATCACAATAATTTATAATGTCCTGATACCAACCGCAATACCTTGCAGTGATTGGTCAATGCCTCGTTGATTTTATTTTATGTCGCCGGGCACACGCATATGTCTAATATCAGCGATTCTTATGTCCACTGTCAAGGAAATCGTCTCGTTGCCATGAGCAACGGTTCATCGCAATGTCTTTTTTCACTTGAAATCAACTAAGACAAATACATTTAACTGAAGTAAAATACACACAAAAGTACTGTTATTACATACAAAAAGATTAGTTATGTAAACATGGGTAATTATTTATGAAACCAGATTAGATTTTAAGGTCTCTTTTCATTAATTTACTGTAACATAAACTGAAACGAATCGAGAGCATCTCGCCTCGTTGATTGCATATGTAAACATTGAATAAAGGGAAATCACTCCAGTCTGTTATGATAAAAGTTAACACCTTACGGAAACAACGTCTGCTTTTTAATATTTGCTTCCAATTCAATTTTACTTGTGTAAGAACGGGACATATACATTATTCTGTTTGTTGACAGGAGACATGGTCTCACGTTCCCTGCATGAAACATATATTCAACCTCGGCTGATGCCTCGGTTGAATATAAATTTCATGCAGGGAATGTGAGACCATGTCCCCTGTCAACAAACAGAATAACTTATAATGTTATCTCAGATACTGCTTACATATGCCATAACTTACTGTTTGACCAATTTTTGTTTATTTGACTCATTATTAGGCATTTTCATTTGTAAGCAACTTTGAAAATAATATAGTGTTTGAACTAAAAATATTATTTAATCAATTACTGGCATTTTTTTTATTGTGGTTTAATGACACTTTTGACAGCCAGGATCACCTCATGACGGCCAGTTTTATGGGTGTAGGAAGACAGAGTTCCCAGAGAAAACCACTGAGCAGTGGCATGCCACCTCATGTCGGCCAGTTTTATGGGTGTAGGAAGACAGAGTTCCCAGAGAAAACCATTGAGCAGTGGCATGCAACTGTCAAACTCCCAAACTTACTAACTCTGCACATGCAGGGTTAGCAGTGGTTGAAAGCAGGTGCACCATCAACATGCAGTACGCTTTAGTACACAGTGCCCCAACAACACAGTGGGCGACTGGGATTAAGTGCCTAATGCCCAAGAACACAACACAGTTATTCCTGATGGGGATAAAACCATGGACCTTTCAGTTTGAAGTCCAATGCCACAATCACTGAGCCACCAATCTCCCATCACTCGAATAAGTTCATTGAGTTTATATGAGATGAGGTCAGAGGCAGACTGGTGCACTGGGAGAACTGCAGATTTCACAGTGGGACACTTGGCCCATTGATGAAATCCATTAAGCAGTTTTGAATGGATTGAAACTTTTTTTTTAAACATTTTGATAAAATATCTATCTCGTTGTGGATCAAGCAATAAAATGAACTCTGAAATGGGGTTTAACCCTTTACCCAATGCAGATGATATCAAAATTTATTATTTTAAACATCATTTTAAAACATTTTTCCAAAAATTTCAACAAAACCATTTCATGTGACCCCTCATTGGAACGAGCTCATTTTTTCAGCTGCTGAATTTGCTTATTTTAAGCAGGCAGATGTGGCCGATTCGTTGGGTAAAGGGCTAACTGGTACATTGCTGGAAGCCCATATTTGGGCTTCACTCTGAAAAGCATGTACCATCGCCTAAAGGCTTCATGTTCTAAGGATGTACTTCGTATTATCTGGAAAGTGAAATTATTTAGTCTGATGGATTTACCATGTTACATACACTCTCTCATAAACTGACACAAGGCAAAGACATTTGAACAAATTTTCACAACTCAAAATAATTTAACACAGTACCAGTTGAGTGGATATGGCATTTCTGTTGACTGGTTGAGACCCAGACATGTGTACTTTCAATTTTAAGCCAGTTGTTTTGTATCCAGAGCCTCTGGGTTAACCAAAGGTGGACAGACAGCTAAATACATTAGCTGAAGTGGGAACTAAATATACAATGTTCTTGGGCCAATTTTGAAACTAGTAAATATATAATGTTCTTGGGCCAATTTTGAAGCTACTCTATCTTTGGTTGATTGATTCAATAGTTTTGCCACTTTCTTTCTTTCTTTGGGGAGGAGAAGAGCATATCAGAAATGTTTTTGTTTTCCATCTTCACTAAGTAACTATAGTCGTTGTTCATAAGATATGATTTTATGTTCACGGATAATAGACAGAGTACATAACTGTTTTGTTACAATTTATTGACATTACAAAGTCATATGAATAAACATGAATTTCTTCTAATGGATATGAAGCACCAGTACTGCAATTAAAATGCTATATATTCAATAAGAAGCAAAATATTTCATTCATATGGACTTGCATTGGAGAGTGTCAAAAGAAGTGCAACAGATAGAGAGTGTGCGAGGCTCAAGGCGATGACCTTTAGCACACAAAGCGACCGTTTTACCACAAGTCTAAGAGATCCGGATACCAACAGCTGAGGGCTGGTCACTGCACCAGTGTAACTGATTGAGAGAGAAGTGAGGGGTTCGAGGCTTGAACTGTCAACCTCTAGCATACAAAGCAATCAATTTACAATGATACTAAGAGATGCAGACAACCAGACTGGTTGGTAAATGGCCTTTATAACTCGACTGCTATGTTAGAAATTCCAATGAAACATTTTGACCAATGGAATTCTGGCACTCAATCAGTCAACAGGCATGCCCCAATAAACAGTAGAGAATATTTTAATGAACTATACAGTCGTCCGATATCAAATCTAGTACAGGATTATAAAAATACCCACAGTTAAAACAATCAATTGTTCTGAATTACCTCATCAATGTAATAGTTTACACTGGTTGGATTTGAAGGTTTTCTTTGGTAAATTATTTTTTTGATCTTACAATGTATGCCAAAAGGGTGAAGAATGAACATGAGGTAAAAATTATGAGCCCAAGAAAAATATGCCTAACAGTTAAGTCTCAATTTTGAAAATCGGAGGTCGCTTTACTCTGCTCGCTTCCATTCAAAGTGTCGGAGCAACTTGAGCCCGCGACATGGAGAAAATTTTGAAGAGAAAATCATTGTGTACTGTGATTACCTCACACATTGGAAGCTAACAGGAAATAGTATGATCTTTATATTAATTAAAGGGTACATTAAGTTTGCTAATTATCATGACATAAGGCATTTCAGTGTGTCAAAAGTGTAGAATTACTGGAGGATTTCAAGAGCATGATTCATTACATTATATGTCTGTACATCAAGGAAGGATACTCTGAAACATTTGGCCTGTGCAAACAAAAAATAACAACAGAAAATCAATGTCAACCAATCAAAAGCAGGGACGAAAATAGATACAATTTCATCAGTGACTTCATGTTGAATTGTGTACAAACAGCAAACATTACTTTGCAAATTATTCTTCATGTTTTATTAATGAAAGTATCTTTAAATTGCATTTTCAGCAAATAACATGTGCTAGAATAGGTCATACTGAGCTCATATAGTAACATTTAGTATTTAATCCTTTCGAAAAGCATATTTTTATTGCTAGCTTGGTTGATCTAAAGGGCACTGTTCTTGACTCTCAAAATAAAAATTGCATGACTGATGGTGCACAAGAGCGATGATGCATCTGAAAATCAAAAAACTGGAGTTAATTACTGAGCTGGATACTTATCAGTAGTCAAACTTACAGTAGAAATATCCCTCTGCACACTGATGTTGAAAACTCAAAACTTCAAACGGCCATAGATGCTAACAATTACCTTAACCCTCCACACTGATATCAAAATGCCAAAATTTCAAGCAGCAATTTATTTATCTTAATGCAACTAGGAATTTAACCAATTCCACCCTGTTTGACAGGTTTTGTCTTCAACCAATGCTAACCCTGCTTGTGTGGAGTTACTATGTTTGGGAGTCTGAGAGTTGCTTGCCATTGCTTGGTGGTTCTCTTTGGGTACTCCAGCTTCCTCCACCCATAGAACTCTGTGACATGATGTGACCCTGGCTGTCCAAAGTATCATTAAACCCTAATAAATAAATAAATAAATAAATAAATTGGTATTTCATCATAAGTGTGCAGATGGTTAATTAACCCTTTACCTACCATGATTAACAGATTACTCCTGCAAAATATTTTTTGAATCATTGAAAATAGTCAGTTTTTGTCTCCAAAACCTCTAATTTGAATAAGCTTGACAAGCTTTGTTTTGGAAGAAAAAATTGAAAAAATAATATTTGATTGGCAATTTTTATAAATAGTATTGGGTGGAATGACCATTATGTCAGGTAGTAAATGAAATAAATACCAGCATTCTTTACCAGTTTGCATTAATTTTAAGCTATGTTCATGGATACTAACTCTTTCCTTGTAATTTATTGAAATGTGTCAAAGGGCACTTTTCAAAAAATTGTGAGAATACGTTTTTTGTAAAAATAGACTTGTTTGATAAAAAAAATACATAGTAAATGTTGAATGAAGCATCAAAGACTTATGAAAGTGTCAGTGACAGTGACACTGCAGCTTAACTTGACTGTGTGTAGTGTTTGATGAAAAGGATAACGTTCAATGTTTATAAAGGATTATAAAATAAGACAAGAATTGTGATAATAGAGAATATGTTAAGTACTGTACCCTACATGCTATGTTTTCAATAAGAATAATTTGAGGTGTAGACTGTACTAAAAAATTCAGGCCGGAGTTGATTGGGCCCTCACAGTTAACATATGTCAACCAAAGTTACCAAGTTACAGTAAAATCATTTCAAAACATGTCATCCTACCAAGTTACAATGAAATTCCTTCATAAATATGGCTCATAGACTTTGCAAAAGGAATCTAGGTCAAGTGCCAATCTGGTGGTCTCGACTGACCGATCGCGGCTAAAACATGAGAGTTGCATCTAGATATAATATCCAGTCAACCTACCAGGTTACAATGAATTCGCTTCATAAATATGACCTGTAGACAGTGCTAAGGAAATTCAGGTGATGTGCCCAAGCGGCGATAACGGTTGACCAATCATGACCAAAATAGGACAGTCTCATCTAGTCATCCTACCAAGTTACAATGAAATCATTTCATAAATATGAACTGTAGACTGTGCTAAACAAATCTAGGTCAAGTGCCTGTGCGGTCATCATTGTTGATGGATCACGACCAAAATAGGACTTTCTCTTCTATGCATTATACCAAGTCATCCTACTAATCTACAATGAAATCCCTTCATAAATGCAACCTGTAGACTGTGGTAAAGAAATCTTATGTCACATGCCCCTGCTGCCATCACAGTTGACCGAACCAGACCAAAATAGGACATTCTCATCTAGACATTTTATGGAGTCATCCTACCAAATTACAATGAAATCCCTTCATAAATACGACCTGTAGACTGTGCTGAGGTTTTTCAGGTTTCTAGACATGACCTTGAGGCCAGGTGAGCTAAAAATGGGATTCCAGCACTTTTCAAAAACTACAACCTATTTAAAATTGCATAGATAAATTGTGAAAATGAGGAAAATTTACCAGCTGCAGTGCTGATGAAACAGTGGACAACAAACTGGAATTTTGGACTGATAATAATTTAATCCCACAGCCCAATAGGGCTGCAGAAATAAACAGTTACTGAACTCGTTTTTCCTACATATATATGCAAATGAGTGTGTGTGCATCTCTCTCTCTCTCTGTGAATCTTTTCCTAATGAATTCATACAATTTAAAACAAGAGCTGGGGGTGCGGTGGTGTTGCAGTTACCGGTTCTCGTCAGATCACCGAAGTTAAGCAACGTCGAGCCCAGTTAATCCTCGGATGGGTGACTGTCCGGGCGATCGATTCGGACTCCCGCATTGTGTCCTTGGGCAAGGCACTTAACCCCGATTTTCCACATGGGGGCACAATGACGCCATGTACTAAGGTGTACTGCACGTCGATGGTGTGCATGTCTTCAACCAATCTAACCCTACCTGTGCTACAGTGCAGAGTTATGATGTTGGGGAGCTGGCAGCTGCTCATCATTGCTCGGTGGTTCTCTCCGGGTACTCCGGCTTCCTCCACACGTAAAACTGTCACGGTCATAATTAGCCATTGTGCATAAGAATGTGACCTTAAACACCAATAAATAAATAAATAAAACAAGAGCGATGCCCGGCAGTGCATCGTACGCCTGTTAGGATTTTTCAAATTGCACATAATCACTGTTTTCATCCAACAAACGGCCTGCATCGCTAAGCACTAAATCCTTCAAAATGCATGGGTAAATGAAAGTGTCAATGACACTGTAGCTTAACTTGTCTGTGTGTTGTGTTTGATGAAAAGGATAATGTTCAATGTTTATGAAAGGATTATGAAATAAGACAAGAATTGTGATAATTGGGAATATATTAATTTCTGTTCCCTGTATGCTATGTTTTCAATAAAAATAATATGAGGTGTAGACTGCACTAAAGAATTGAGGGGTGGGTTAATGAGGCCCTCACAGATATGTATGTGGCCCTCACAGTTAATGTATGTCAACAAAAGTTACCAAGTTACAGTGACATTATTCCAAAACAAGTCATCCTGTCAAGTTACAATGAAATCCCTTCATAAATACAGCCTGTAGACTGTGCTAAAGGTTTTCGGGCTTCGAGTCTGTGTAGCCATCACAGTGACCGATCACAACCAAAAGGGGATGTCATCTAGACATTATATGGAGTCAACCTACCAAGTTACAATAAAATACCTCCATAAATATGACCTATAGACTGTGCTGAAAGTTTTTCAGGTTTTGGCCTTGGGCAGCCATCACAGCTGAATGATCACGACCAAAAGGGGACGTTCTCATCTAAACATAATCATCCTACCATGTTACAATAAATTCCCTTCATAAATATGACCTGTAGACTGTGCTAAAGGTTTTCGGGCTTCGAGTCCCTGTAGACGTCGTGACTAAAAGGGGACATTCTCATCTAGACATTATATGAAGTCAACCTCCAAGTTACAATGAAATCCCTCCATAAATATGACCTGTAGACTGTGCTAAAGGTTTTCAGGTTTTGGGCAGTCGTCACGGTTGACAGATCACGACCAAATTGGCAGTTCTGTTCTAGACATCATACAGAGTCATCCTACCAAGTTACAAAGAAATCCCTGCATATTAAATATGACATGCAGACTGTGGTGAAAGTTTTTGGGTTTCAGGCTTGGGCAGCCGTCATGGTTAATAGATCATGATCAAAAGGGGACGTTCTCATCTAGATATTATAAAGAGACATTCTACCAAGTTACAATGAAATCGCTTCACAAATACGACCTGTAGAATGTGCTAAAGGTTTTCGGGTTTTGGGCAGCCATCACGGTTGTCTGATCGTGACCAAAAGGGGACGTTCTCATCTAGACATGCCCCCAAACCAGCATATGAAATTTTGTGAAGATCAGACAAGAACTACTGGGTGTAGCCTGTGCTAAAGGAAATTGTGAACAGACTCACAGTCTAACAGACTTCCGCACGCATGATGGCAATAGCTTATCTTGACTTTGTCAAGTTAAGCTAAAAAAAAATGAAAGTGTCAATGACACTGTAGCTCAACTTGTTAAGACATGTACATGTATAGTATGTGACACAGCAATGACAAACATCTAGGTATTGACCTGATAACAAAGGTACGTATAAAGTATTGTAACAGTCTGTACATAGATACTGACCGTAGCCTGTAACAAATGTATAGGTAAAGTATTGTAAAGGTGGGTGACAGTCAGATGCTAAACTAGAAAAGAAATCTTTGAGTCTCAGAGTGGGTCTGACTGAACCCCAAAATATTTGTTCTCATAGCACAGTAATAACAAAGGCACCCCAAAACACACTCGTTCCTGTCCCAAGGTGAAAACAAAGGTACCCAAGAAGTTTTGTGAAGATCAGTTCATAAATACGAGCTGTATAGAAGTTGTGACAAAAAACTGAGTGGACCTAATTTCGGTACAAAATGGCCACTGGCAGCCATCTTGAATTTTGGACCGCACCCAGAAACACTCGTTCTCGTCCCAAGGTAATAACAAAGGTACCCAAGAAGTTTCGTGAAGATCGGTTGATAAATACAGCCTCTCGCCCAAGCCGTATTGACATGTGCACTTACAGTGTATAAGTAGCACTGAATAAATCAAAGTTCATCTAATTTGCATAATTTCTGCAGAAGAAAATACCTGTACTATATGTGATGTATTCCATGTTACTAAACATTTATACAAAAATTTATTCAAATCAGAACTTTCATACAGAAGTTCTGTACAAAAGACTGATTGCACTAATTTTGGTACAAAATGACTGCTGGTGGCCATCTTGAATTTTGGACCACACCCCAAAACACTCGTTCTCATCCCACGGTGATAACAAAGGTATCCAAGAAGTTTCATAAAGATCGGTTCATAAATACGGCCTCTAGCCTGAGCCGTTTAGAAGTTCTGTGCAAAAAACTGATTAGACCTAATTTCGGTACAAAATGGCCACTGGCAGCCATCTTGAATTTTGGACGGCACCCAGAAACACTCGTTCTCATCCCAAGGTGATAACAAAGGTACCCAAGACGTTTCGTGAAGATCGGTTCATAAATACAGACTCTAGCCCGAGCCGTATTGACATGTGTACTAACTGTGTGGAATTAGCACTGAAAAAATCAAAGTTCATCTAATTTGCATAATTTCTGCACGAGAGAAAACCCTGTATTATATGTAATGTATCCCATGGTACTAAACATTCACACAAAAAATTATTCAAATCCGAGCTTTCATATAGAAGTTCTGTGCAAAAATCTGATTGCACCTAATTTTGTACAAAATGGCTGCCATCGGCCATCTTGAATTTTGGACCGGACCCAAAAACACTCGTTCTCATCCCACGGTGATACCAAAGGTACCCAAGAAGTTTCGTAAAGATTGGTTCATAAAAACGGCCTCTAGCCCGAGCCGTATTGGCATTTGCACTTACAGTGTTGAAAGTAACACTAAATACATCAAAGTTAGTCTAATTTGCATAATTTACGCACGAGAAAAAAAAATGTATTATATGTGATGTATTCCATGGTACTAAACATTCATTCAAAAAATTATTCAAATCAGTGCTTTCAGATGGAAGTTCTGTGCAAAAATCTGATTGCACCTAATTATGTACAAAATGGCTGCCACTCGTCCTCGTCCCACGGTCATAACAAAGGTACCCAAGAAGTTTCGTAAAGATCGGTTCATAAATACGGCCTCTAGCCCGAGCCGTGTTGAATTGTTGATGGACAGACGGACAGATGGATGACTGGCCATGGCATAAGCTCAAATTTGGCTTCGCCAAAGTTGAGCTAAAAATGGCCTGGGAGAGGGAGGGGGGAATTGAATGATAGAAGTCAATTTTTTTTCTGCATGGAATCACTTCACATCCGTCAAAATGTCATGGGGGGGTTGGTTTACTTATAGGAGTCAAATGTTTTCTGCATATAGTCACTCTAAATCCTTCAAAATGCATTTTGGAGCAAAGATAAAAAAATTGCTTCAATGACAGGAGGGGGGGGGGGGGGAGGTAATGGGGGGGGGGGTTAAAGGAGTTAAAGTTTTTTAACTATTGTTCAAGTTATATGATAAACCAAGTTCTGAAAAAATGCTGATGGGCATATGCAATTTCCAAGTCGAAAAGCCCCATAACTCTTGTAAAAATCATCGGGTCATGCCCCAATTCGAAATTAACTTTCATTTTGATATAACTGAGGCAGAAAGCAAGTTTGGTCCTGATCTATGAAGCCCAACTCAAGTTATCATCCGGAAACCAAAATGTTGATGGTAATGAGAAATTTCTAAGTTGAAAAGGCCAATAACTCATGTAAAAATAATTGGATGGAACCCATAATCGAACTTGACCTGTATTACCATCTGAGTAATACACATACCAACTTTGGTCGAGAACAATTAATCCAACCTGGAGTTATTGGTCGGAAATCAAAAATGTTAATAGAAGGTCAAATTCTAAGTTGAAAAAGGGACATAACTCATGTAAAAATACTTGGACAGAACTCATATTTGAACATGGCCTGTATTACCATGTGGTGAATACACATACTAACTTTGGTTGAGAACGAATAATCCAAACTGAAGTTCTGGGTCGGAAACCAAAAATGTTAATAGAAGGTCACATTTCAAGTCAAACAAGAAGCCCCACAGCGCCCGAAGCGCTCATCTTGAACAGAACACAATATAAACAGAGTCCAAGAATGAGTCTACAACAAGCAATCCATTTCCATAGGATACACTGTCAATCCTTGAGCCCCACAGGAGTGACAAAAATAACAGAAAAGGTAAAGACCACACACATGAACACAAGCAAATACAGAACGATAACATCATAATTTATTTGGAAAAAAACACTTGGGATCGTCTTTGAGTCAGTTTGTTTATCAGAGCTGGGTCAATGCGATTTCTGTTTGAAAATGGACAAGATTCTCAAAGTTAATCATGTTGATGCCTGTGACAAGTAAGGCAACTTAGGCTTTGTGTAGGTACTTGACAGACATTATTCAAACTACAATTTCTTACCACTAGATTTCTAATTTTAAGTATAATATACAGTGGAAATATTTAGCGAGGTACAGGTAAATGCAGTTCAAAATCCTGACAACATAAGTGAAAATCAAAGCACTGCCTGGACTTTGAAGTTTTCATTTGGGTCATTTTGGGGATCTAAAAACTGTCGCTTGATGAAAATTGCCAGGAATGCAGCATGCAGTCTTTATTCAAGCCAATCGGATCATCTAAAAACTAGGTTTACAGGAATTCCTCATTGACGTAATCAACTTTGTGTCACATGATACTAACACTTAAAAGTATGGAAATTCCTTCAGTAATTTAGTGTCAATAAATTCCAATTCGATATTAAATTTATTGGATTTAAAAATTAAAATGCCAACAATTAACATGGATTATCTACAATTTGTTCACAACAGCTTGATCCAGAGTGGAGTTGAGGTATGACAATGTCCATTTCATGAAATAATATGTGAGGGTAAAGTCAAAATTACTGCCTATTTTCATGATATAAACAATGAATACGAAGGATAACAGGTACCGAGAAATGCTACGTGCCCCTACAGACCAATATTATTATTCAGTGGCATGATGTATACGGCTAAAAAAAATAGTCGTCTCTGAAAAATAATAGTCGACTATAGCAGCTTCCGACAGTTAGTCGATTGATCAAATAGTCGTGGCAGCCCTAAAAATGAAAGTGTCAATGACACTGTAGCTCAACTTGTGTTAGACATGTACATGTATTGTATGTGACACAGCAATGACACACATCTAGGCAATGACCTGATAACAAAGGTACATGTAAAGTGTTGTAAAGGCCTGTACATAAATACTTATCGTAGCCTGTAACAAATGTACAGGTAAAGTATGACTAAACTAAATTCTAAGAATGTTGGCAGCGGCAACATTTCTTGACGGAAATTGAAGAAAATCGATAGCTCCCATCTAGAGGTCACCCCAAACAAGCACACCAGGTATCAAAGCAATCCAATCATAAATGTGTCCTGTTGGGTGTGCCAAAGGTAAATATTGTGGTCTGACTAAACTAAGTTCTAAGAACGTTGGCCGTGGCAACATTTTTTGACGGAAATTGAAGAAAATCGATAGCTCCCATCTGGAGGTCACCCTAAATAGGCATACCAGGTTTCAAAGCAATCCGATCATAAATGTGCCCTGTAGGGTGTACCAAAGGGAAATATTGTGGTTTGACTAAACTAAGTTCTAAGAACATTGGCCGTGGCAACATTTTTTGACGGAAATTGAAGAAAATTGATAGCTCCCATCTAGAGGTCACCCCAAACAAGCATGCCAGGTTTCAAAGCAATCCAATCATAAATGTGCCCTGAAGGGTGTGCCAAAGGGAAATATTGAGGTCTTCGGACTAAACTAAGTTCTAAGAATGTTGACCACGGCAACATTTTTTGACGGAAATGGAAAAAAATCGATAGCTCCCATCTAGAGGTCCCCGTAAACAAGTATACCAGGTTTCAAAGCAATCCAATCATAAATGTGCCCTGTAGGGTGTGCCAAAGGGAAATATTGTGGTCTGACTAAACTAAGTTCTAAGAACGTTGGGCATGGCAACATTTTTTAACGGAAATTGAAAACAATCGATAGCTCCCATCTAGAGGTCACCCCAAACAAGCATACCAAGTTTCAAAGTGATCTGATCATAAATACGACCTGTGAGGTGTGCCAAAGGAAATTGGGGATGTATGCCGACGGACGAGAAGTGATGGCAATAGCTCAGCTTGACTTGTCAAGTTGAGCTAAAAATCAAGACAAAAATTGTTGGGGCCAAATAAAAAGCCCGATAACCCGGGTCTTGGAGTCAATATTGGGGCCTAGGCCAAGCGGCCCGGACAAAATGCAAAGCCTGTGATGCAGGATGCAGTAGTTGGACATTCTGAGTAGGACAACCACGAGCAACAACAGTCCCTAAACTATGTACCCTCCCTCCAAGTACTTAGTCATTTGCAGAGAACGTAAAATGAGGCCACATTTGGAAACATGCACTGCATTCGGACCCACCCCAAATGGAACCTACAAATTATGGGATTGTTAGAGATGAGAAGGCGAAGTGACTTCTCCAACTGACTCTGCCTGACAATGTATCGCTAGCACCTGACAATATCTTAAAAGTGATTTGATGCTCATGTTCAAGCAAACAACCATACAAGGTGTCAAGGTGCAGCTGTGTTGCCTCAAAGTTAGCATGTACTGTTTTCTGTACTTGCCAAGGAACAATTGAGTGCTGTAACAAACAGATGAGTGGGGCTACCAGCAAGTCTGCTGAAATTTTTAGAAAATACCACAATGGACATTACATTTGGCCTCCTTTTGGTTATATTATTGGATACCTACCAATTTTTTAAACTACCTAGTGGTCTACAAAATCTTCATACCAGGACTCTCTGTTTCTAATATTTTTAATATCAATACTATCATTGATAATTTACAGGTGATATATTAGAACCAATTCCAAACTTCATTCCTGAACTGATAGAGCTTGTACAGTACCGAAATGCCTAAACATTACTGGTCACTACGACCATCATTGCACTCGTCATCTGGAACAAATTGGTGAAATTTGTGAAAAAAAATCAATTTTTCTGTTTTTTGTCACCATTTTGTCTGCCATGTTGGATTTAGACAGTCTGATTCTTGCAGAAAATGTGTATCAGTTGGATAAGAAAGATGTGTGGGAGATGCTAATTTGTTTCAATTAGCACTCCACTTTGGTTAAAATCTGCCTGTTTGTAAAAATAGCCACCATTTCGACCGTAAATTTGAAACATCGAAATAACAAATTACTCAAGGCTGACAAAAGGCCAGCCGACTGATTCTTAAAATGATAAATTTTAAGTAATTTGTATATTTTTTATACTTACCAATGGCCCAGAATAGCTGCTGGTGCAAACTCGATATTATCAAGGGCCACACACAAATTTTTAACCCTCCAATCCCCAAAATTTGCATACAAAACCGAAAATTAAAGTCCTATCTGGCCCTCCATACTTTTACTCTCTGCATGCACATGCGCAGTGGTCAGGAAGAGACCGGAATTGGCGCCAACATCATTCTTTGTAGATGAGCGTACTAATAATAACTCAGTGGGGAGGTATGAGTACCCACTCATGGGAGGGGCATCCCCCATCTGGGCCATTGGTGAGTATAAAAAATATACAAATTACTTTAAATTTATCATATTTTTATACTATAAACCAATGGCCCAGACTAGCTGGATCGTAAAAAGGGCCTAGGACTTAAGAATTAGCAGACCAAATATAGCGCCTAAGCCTGCATAAAAGGAATTACATGTATGTCTCTCTATACAATAATAGAGAAGACATATCATAAATAAGGAGCCATATCCAAGTAATTCCATATTCTTAGCATGAATGATTATGCTAATTGGGTGTAACAAGCCCCCAATTTTTAAGGCTAGACCGGACTAAGCCACATAAATTAGGATGGCGTATTTGAGAGTGAGAGACTAACCCCCACAAACATACGCTATATATAAATAATAAACAAGCTGTATCTAGGATCAGACATAATCTACAGACAAAAACAGCTTCACTCATAGTTACACACTTATCAAGTCAGAGATTTTACAAGAAAATTCCCCCACCCTTTTTATGAAGGAATATTCTTCAAAACAAAGAGGGGAGCGCTCTGAAATCAGTGCAAAGCGATACTAAACTAGCGGTACTGTGAGCAAGCTCACAAAGTGATACCCCACAAATGTGTAAGTTAGATTATCTCCCCTTGGAAATGTCAGAACAGAATTATATTGCTTCATGCACATCTTCATATGGAGTTCTTCCATTGTGTAAAGTTTCATGAAAATTCTTCAAACGGTTTAGGAGGAGTTGCGCTTATAAGGATGGACAGACAAACAGATGGACAGATGGACAGACAGACAGGGTGATTCCTACATAACCCCCCCCCCCCCAAACTTTGTTTGCAGGGGGTTTAATAATCCAAATATATTCGCCCAATAAGCACCCTGTTATTAATTATTATTAATTATTGGTGCTTAATGCCACTTCAGAAGCTAAGGCTATTGTGGCGATCCAGGTAATTAACAGAGCATGCTTCTAATGTATACCGGAGTTGGAATACGTAGATAGGATGAAAACCGGTGACATAAAGTATACGACCATACACTTGTCCAATTTAAAAAGTATCTGAAGAGCAAACACGCTTCTAAGGCAACCTACAGGCGACCCCGTTCATGTGTACAATTGATTCCAATAATAACACTCCAATGAACCGTTTGAATATATGAGAATGTGTACTGTATCTTCATAGAAACCTGGATTAGAACATGGAATGAGCTATGATTAACAGACCCGTCATGGACCGTCTCAGAAATAATTCATTTTTTCCTAGGTCCGTAACATCCACATGAGTGTTCGGAGAAGAATATATTACTCCAAATAATGATGCCAAAAATGAGAACATATGCATAGCCGGCCTGTTGGCAGTTCCATAACTGATCCAAATAGCCCCAAAATTCTCATGAGCTCTATTAGCAGAGCAAGAATTTATATAGTCTGTCAACAATGTGTCTGCCTAATAATACACATATTATGCACGCGAGCAAAAATTCATATCAAACCCCCCTCAACCACATTACTTGAATCACTCTTGTGTTAGTCATGAAACAGAATAGGAACAGCGGGGCTCCCTCACGTCTGACTGACTCCATAATGCCACTAAGGATGGAGAGGGACGTGATGAACAAATACACCGTATTGACATAATCACACTAGGTAAATATGGCGCCATTAATAGAGCTTATCGCCTCATATAACTAACACCAAACCATACCGGTAGGAAGAGAATAACCTCCTCTAACATACGGTATCATGCCCGATAGGACAACAAACTCAGCCTAGCTGAAGCATCTAAAGGTCTTCCTATACGTGAAGACAATAAAAGGCTGATAACTGCAGCCTTAGAAGCTCACTAAGGAGACTTACAACAATAGCCGTAGATTATAAGTCTTCATCTCTGTGAAGACAGATATATCAGTGTAAGTTGTGACCTTGAAGGCTAACTGAACAGAGACTTACAACTAACATTGCACAAGGTAGGGAATGAAGAGCTGCTATTTAACAGCCCTAAATTCCCAAAGAGACAGCAGTCCCAAGAGAAAATAAATTCAGTTATGTCACTGCATAATTTCTGAAACAATCTCGCTCATGATTCTAGCTAGGCTACTATGGTGTAAACAATAAGACTCAAGTCTATGACACCTACGAAAACAAACCAAAAAGCACTGTACCTTATCGGTTTTATTCCAAAAAGACAGCGGTCAGAGCCTGGCTAACATAGCTAGAAGTCTTCCTCTCCGTGAAGACAGATATCTTGGTGTAACTAGCGACTTGAAAGCTCACTAAATGGAGACTTACAACCATCATCGCGCAAGGTAGAGAATGACAAGCCGCTATTCTAACAGCTGTACTTTCCAAAGAGACAGTAATCTCAAGGTAGCTATGCAGTTATGAGTCTTCATCTACTTGAAGACATATCTGTGTCACTTGCAGCCTTGAAAGCTCACTAAATGGAGACTTACAACACTAGCCGCTAAGAAAAGACCGCTGTAATAGTACATAAGGCTACTATGGTGTCCACAATGACATTAAATGTCTTGACGCCGCCAAAGAATACAGCACCGAGAGGGAAAAGACGTACATATTCCCTCTAATGGCTCTATTCTAAACAAGGCAGTTGTCTCAGCCTATCTATGCACTATTCATCTGACTTCAGGATGAAAAACAGCTGATTTGAAAAAAACGTGAAGAATATTTCGACGACCTCTATTGCTTTTATTCAATAGGAGAGCCTATACTTCTGCAAGGAGAGACTCTCTTGGAAGAATTCACCAGAAGATTTGACCAACACGTACTTGTAGTAAGTGGAGCTTTGCTCGGTCTGATAGCCGCAGGCCTGCCGAGACTACATTCTCATCCACTGATCTTCCTGACAACATAATTTTAAAAACACTGAGCCATGCCATTTGATCAATCTCTTCTCTGTTGTATTAACCAGCACTCTGTTAAACAATACTAAAGGGTATTGTTCAAATGGTGTACCGTTGAATAATTTGCGGTTTGGGAAGTAATTGCAGACTGCAGAGTGAATATAATTTTTAGTCTTGTACACTCAAACAACCCCTTTCAAACAATCTGAACCGTGAAAGTGCGAAAATTGTCACAAGACTCACAAAAGTCAGTTCACTTGTAGTACTAAACTGTAACTTGTGCAGGAATGGAGGGAGATTTATGTTTGAAACTTCTGTAAATTAGTTATAAAAATGAAAGATTTGAACAAATCTTCTTCTGTTTAAATTCTTCAGATCAATTGGAGATATTTTGAGGTTTCCATTTTATCTCAACACATAAGTGTTCAGATTCAAATACCATCAGTTTTAAATTTGTTTTGTAAGTGGAGATTGCTTGTTGAATTTATGGAAAATGACTATTAATCGATTAAGGCTGGTGATTAGTCGACTCCAAAAATTGATAGTCGCGACAGCCTAACTGACAGTATTCCTGGAACTCTAACAACTGGTACAAACTTTAAACCTAACTGAGTATACATGTACTTCTAGTGTTCAACCGATGATCGCAATGGCCACCCCAATCAGCTGATTGTAGGCAATCGGATGACAACAGCAAAGGCTCCTGGAACATGAGTTCATCAAATTGTTGCGAAGCATTTTTTGGTGATGATTCATTAACATTTTATTAACTTCTGCAATTGTTCAATTATTAATGTAAAATGATGTCAATGATACCATTCAATAAAGATTAAGAAACAACCACAATGTGTATTCTTAATCTCTCTAGACACCCCTTTATGGGATATAAAGTTAAACGACATGTGAAGCTTACAAATGAGCGTACTTGCGGCAATCGCCAGTTCATACCCTAAAAAGTGAAGGCTGAACTCCATTGACTCAGGTCTCAGTAAAATCACCAGTCGCGTGCGCTTGGGTGGTACAAGTGGCTCGGAGAGCCACGTATACCACCCAAGTGTGTGTGTCTGGTCATTTTTCTGCAACCTGAGTCAATTACGTTTAACACTGTGAAATATTTTCAATTTAATATAGTTCTTTCAAGCCTCGACTCGGCTAGTAGAGCACAGTATTATAATCGGAATTGGTATCGGAATCGGCCGAGTGTGAGCTAAAAAAAACGGTAATCTGTCAGCAGCCATTTTTGGTAATCGGTTGAACACTATGTACTTCTTTAAAGTAATTCTAAATGAAACAGGCCCGAAACAATACTTGCGTTTAAGGAAAGTTGCTCTTTAAAATAATAATAATAATGCGCATAATCTTTTTGTGTCCATGCCTACTGGAGTGTCATTTACTAATCACAAGCTCTTTCATACAATGATATATGGAACACATATACTTCCACGGGATGCTCAAAAAATGTTATACTTTTCTTTGGTACAATGTCATATTCTTTACGGCATCCAAGTTTGGGGTCACTCACCTTCAGCGTCCCAAATCCTTAATTTGTAGCAATATGCATTATAGACAACAAAAAATACAATTCACACACCAAACCCCTGTTCAGAAAATTAAAAAAATTCTGAAATTCAAAGATCTATACAAACATAATGTCTGTGATAATAGACTGCCTGTGATTTGTAAAAGTACTTTCAAACTTTATACAAATCCATTAAGAATGGATAGGAGACAATCGGGCAAGATGTACCTTCTCCAACATCGTACTCAGTTTACAGATAATCTTCCATTCCACTCTTTCCAAGAATGTGGAATGAAATCGAGCCACTGGTTCAAAATTTCATACATGCCCCTCCACTGGGCAGCCGAATGAATTTGAACAAGTAGCATCTGCCCCTCCTAAGAAAAGCTTATACCAAATATCCAAAGATTCTGACCAGTGGATCTGAAAAAAAAAAGATTTTTAAAGAATATTCCTCATATTGAACTAAGTAATAATTCGGGATCCCACAGGGAGCCCAAATATGAACCCAGGGACTTGGCTTGAACAAACTTGAATCTAACCTCTGTAAGGATACTGTATACCAAATATCAAAAGATTCTAACTGGTGGATGTGAAGAAGATTTTTGAAGAATATTCCTCATACTGAACTAAGTTATAATTCGGGCTCCCAAAGGAGCCCAAATATCAGCCCAGGGACTTGGCTTGAACAAACTTGAATCTCACCCCCCTAAGGATGCTGCATACCAAATATCAAAACATTCTGACTGTTGTATCTGAAGAAGATTTTTAAAGAATATTCCTCAACCTGCACTAATTTGAACATTTGGTCCCCCAAAGAGAGCCCAAATATGGACCCAAGGATTTGATTTCAATAAACATGTGAAACAATCTTCCAAAGATATTATATGTGAAATTTGAAAGCTTTTGGAGCAGTGGTTGGGGAAAAGAAGGGTCTTAAATGTTTTTCCAATTATCCACAGTAATGTTACCGACGGTGTTAAAAAAAATGCTGACTCAGCACTTTTTCAAAAGTCCTGGAAAAGTACACTACGATAAAACCAATAGCAAGTTTTTTTTTACCATTCCTTTCTGCTGTTCCTCAGGAAGCTTCACACAAAATAAAAATTCTCAGTGCTGTGCAGTTTTGAAGATATGGGTGTTTTAAATTTTTTCTATTTTTAAGTCCTGCAGAGCGACGGGGAAAATTTTTTTGGCATAAATTAGGTACTTATGACCCAATAAGCCCTCAGATCAAATATGGTTCAAATCGGACTCTCAGTTTGGAAAATAAAAATTTTTGGTACAATTCAGGCTCCCACAGGAAGCCCAAATATGAACCCAGGAACCTGGCTTTAACAACCTTTTATCTCACCTCCCTAAGGATACTGTATACCTAATATCAAAAGATTTTAACTGGTGGATGTGAAGAAGAAGATTTTTGAAGAATATTCCTCATATTGAACTAAGTTATAATTCGGGCTCCCACAGGGAGCCCAAATATCAACCCAGGGACTTGGCTTGAACAAACTTGAATCTCACCCCTCTAAGGATGCTGCATACCAAATATCAAAACATTACGACTGCTGGATCTGAAGAAAAAGATTTTTTTAAAGAAAAATTCATCATATTGAACTAAGTTATAATTCCGCTCCTACAGGGAGCCCAAATATGAACCCAGGGGATTGGCTTGAACAAATTTGAATCTCACATCCCTAAGGATACAGCATACCAAATATCAAAACATTCCAACTGCTGGATCTGAATAAAAAGATTTTTAAAGAAAATTCCTCATTTTGAACTAAGTTATAATTCAGGCTCCCACATGAGCCCAAATATGAACCCAGGGACTTGGCTTAAACAAACCTGAATCTCACCCCCGTAAGGATGCTGCATACCATATATCAAAAGATTCTGATTGGTGGATCTGAAGAAGAAGATTTTTAAAGAATATTCCTCATACTGCACTAATTTAAACATTTGGGCTCCCATGGAGCCCAAATATGGACCCAGGGATTTGATTTCAAAAAACAAGTGAAACAAGCAAATTCAGTGAATTCATGTCTCTCACTGGGCAGCAGTTTCAAGGGGAATTAATGCATCCAGTGAAATATAGTTGAGTTGCAAGTGGATGTTATTTAGAAGAGACAGAACAGACAGTGCTTCAGACAGTGGTTATCAGATTTACTTTCACGGAGGTCACTGTCAAAGCAAGTAAAGTGATGTGGAGTATAACTGTGAGAATCACTAATGAAAGTGTCAATGACACTGTAGCTTAACTTGTCTGTGTGTTGTGTTTGATGAAAGGGATAATGGATCAATGTTTATAAAAGGATTATGAAATAAGACAAGAATTCTGAGAAATGGGAATATGTTAATTTCTGTTCCCTGTATGCTATGTTTTTAATAAAGATAATATGAGGTGTACACTGTACTAAAGAGCTGAAAGGTGGGTTAATATGACCTCACAGTTAATGTATGTGGCCCTCACAGTTAACGTATGTCAACGGAATGTACCAAGCTACAGTGAAATTATTCCAAAACGAGTCATCCTATCAAGTTACATTGAAACCACTTCATAAATATGGCCTGTAGACTGTCCTAAAGGTTTTTGGGCTTCAGGCCTGTGTAGCCATGCTGGTAGACCGATTGCAAATGAAAGGGGACATTCGCATCTTGACATTATACTGCGTCATTCTACTAAGTTACAATGAAATCCCTTCACAAATACGACCTGTAGTCTGTACTGAAGTTTTTCGGGTTTTGGGCTTGGGAAGCCATCATGGTTGAATGATCGCGACCAAAAGGGGACGTTGTCATCTGGGCATAATCTGGAGTGATCCTACGAAGTTACAATGAAATCCCTTCATATATATGACATGTAGACTGTGCCCAAGGTTTTCGGGCTTCGGGCCTCAGAAGCCATCACAGTTGACCAATCATTACCAAAAGAGGATGTCAACATCTAGGCATTATATGGAGTCAACCTAACAAGTTACAATGAAATCCTTCCATAAATACAACCTATAGACTATGCTAAAGGTTTTTGGGCTCGGGCAGCCATCAAGGCTGAATGATTGTGACCAAAAGGGGACGTTCTCGTCTAGACATTATTTGGAGTCATCCTACCAAGTTACAATGAAATCCCTTCATAAATATGACCTGTAGACCATGCTAAATGTTTTCAGTCTTTTGGCCCTTGTCGCCGACACAGTTGCCCAATTGCGTCCAAAAGGGGACGTTCTCATCTAGACATTATATGAAGCCAACTTACCAAGTTACAATGAAATCCCTTCATAAATATGACCTGTAGACTGTGCTAAAGGTTTTTGGGCTTTGGACTCGGGCTAGAGCATGGAGGTTTTTCGGTTTTTCGGTTCGGTTTCAGGTTTTTGCCGCAAACCGAAAAAAAAAAATGTCCATACAGTTTTTTAATACTCTGACGTTAAACTTCGAAATTTACAACGACCCCCTCGTAATCTCATTTTGAAAATGACAACAAACGTCAGCAGAACGGGCAAATCCAAAAGCGATTATTTCCGTATAATTATGTCCGTGTTTTACTTTTAGTCGCTCCCATGCATAAGTCGCACCCAATATTTTCAGCCAAAATACCTCCCCTGCAACTATTACCTTTGTATAAGTCACACCCCGACTGTGAGAATAGCCGGTGAAACCTACACAGGAACAAAAATGGCCAGTGAGTGTGGGCTTTTACTGCACGAAATTAGGTGAGTGTCGGAACACGTGAACGTTTTTTTTTTTTTTATATTTTTTCATTTCAGTCATATTTATTTCACATTAAATGCATGAAATAAAATAATAATCAAAATTATATAGGGTTATTTACTTTGAGCATTTATTCCACATGTGATACTCATTGTCGTTGATGCCGTAAATCCATTTTATTTTGCACATAACAACATAAGGGAGAGTTCATACTCTGTACTTTGAAAGGAGGTGAGAGATCCAGTGGGGGATCGAGGAACAGGACAGTGAATGGAGTCCCTGTATTATGGCGATGTTAAACATAACAGAAAAGTTACAAGTGAAAACTATTTATTTTATCGAAATTAAAACTGAACACAAAATAACAAAGCAGGTATATAATGTATAGCAGTGGTGGCACCAGGATTTCAATCAGGGGGGTGGTAAGATGTGGGGGTTCAAGGTCGAGAAGCTTACGGCATCTCCTGAAGGTCGTAGGCCTGAGCCAGGGGTGTGGGCATGGGAGAGTGGTTTAGGATCTTTGGGCTGTGCCCCAGAAAAAAAAATCACATTTGAATAATTTGGACTATTTCTACAATGCCTAACGTGATCTGAAGTTGTTTTTTTTTGGGGGGGGGAGGGTGGGGGGGGGGGGGGGCTATCTCCCCTATGGCACTGCCACTGATTTATAGCATTTACCAAATAGAACATATAGAACAGGAAAAAAATCAAATGACATTCAATCTACCCCAAATTCATATTAACCCTTCGTCAACTGACTGAGTGCTAGTGAAGTGTGCTATATCTCAGTACTGCCAGTAGGACATGGCATGCTTTAAATAGCTCTCATGTGACATTTCTATGGCCTTTTCTAGTAAGACGATAGTGATTTAGATTAATTGAAGGACCTGAAAATAATACCGAAAAATAAAACCCAAACCAAACCTGGAAAAAAAAACCCTCCATGCACTAGCTCAGGCAGCCATCATAGCTGAATGATTGCAACCAAAATCGGACATTCTCATCTGGGTATGATCTGGAGTGTTCCTATGAAGTTACAATGAAATCCCTTCATAAATATGACCAGTAGACTGTGCTCAAGGTTTTCGGGCTTCAGGCCCCTGTAGCTGTCACAGTTGACCAATCACGACCAAAATGGGATGTCATCATCTAGGCATTGTATGGAGTCAACCTAACAAGTTACAATGAAATCCTTTCATAAATATGACCTATAGACTATGCTAAAGGCTTTTGGGCTCGGGCAGCCATCAAGGCTGAATGATCGTGACCAAAAGGGGATGTTCTCATCTAGACATTTTTTGGAGTCAACCTACCAAGTTACAATGAAATCCATTCATAAATATGACCTGAAGACTGTGCTAAAGGTTGTTGAGCTTCGGGATCTGGTACCCAGCATGGTTGAATGACCGCAACCAAAAGGGGACATTCTCTTCAGGGCATCATCTGGAGTGATCCCACGAAGTTACAATGAAATCCCTTCATAAATATGATCTGTAGACTGTGCTAAAGGCTTTCGGGCTTCGGGCACCTGTAGCCATCACAGTTGCCCAATCACGTACAATAGGGGACGTTCTCATCTAGACATTATATGAAGTCAACCCACCAAGTTACAATGAAATTCCTCAATAAATATGACCTGTAGACTGTGCTAAAGGTTTTCGGGTTTTGGGCTCAGGCAGTCGTCACGGTTGACAGATCATGCCCAAATGGGGAAATTCTCATCTAGACATCATAAGGAGTCATCCTACCAAGTTACAATCGGAATCCCTTCATATTAAATATGAGCTGCAGACTGTGCTAAAAGTTCTTGTGTTTCGGGCTTGGGCAGCCATCAAGGTTGACAGATCTTGCCCAAAAGGGGACGTTCTCATCTAGGCATTATACAGAGGCATCCTACCAAGTTACAATGAAATCCCTTCATAAATATGACCTCTAGATGGTGCTAATGGTTTTCGGGTTTTGTGCTCCGGCAGCCATACCGGTTGACCGAACGATCGCGACCAAAAGGGGACGTTCTCATCTAGACATGACCTCAAACCTGCATATGAAATTTCGTGAGGATCAGACAAGAACTTCGGGGTGTAGCCCGTGCTAAAGGAAAATGTGAACAGACTCACAGACTCACAGACTAACAGACTTCCGCACGCATGATGGCAATAGCTTATCTTGACTTTGTCAAGTTAAGCTAAAAATTAAGACTGTATGATAAGACATATTACATTAAACTGATGTGAAAAATAATCCATATAAATCGGTTGACTCTAAGGAAAATTAGAGTCTGGAAACCATCAGCCAATCAAATTTAAGCAACCTAATTAAATATGCGCGGAAAATGCCCATGTTCGAGCTTGGACCCACAATTGATGAAAGTGATCTACTACCCAAATTTCATCGAAATCGACTGACTGTAAGGAAAGTTACAGTCTGGAAACGAAAAACACGGAAGGTGTGCACTTAAGTGTATTAGTAGCAGCACTGAATAAATCATAGTTTCCCTAATTTGCACAATTTTTGCACGAAAACAAAACCTGTATTATATGTGATGTATTGCATGTTACTAAACATTCATACAAAAATTTATTCAAATCCGAACTTTCATATAGAAGTTCTGTACAAAAAACTGATTACACCCAATTTCAGAACAAAATGGCTGCTGGTGGCCATCTTGAATTTTGGACCAAACCCCAAAACACATATTCTGGTCTCACAATAAAAAAGATACCCAAAAAGTTTTGTGAAGATCGGTTCATAAATACGGCTTTTAGTCCGAGGTGCGTTGATGCACGGGGCAGACGGACAGATTTTCGGTACAAAATTTCCCACATTCGAACTTGACCTAGGTATTGATAAAAGTAATCCATATATGAAATTTCATCGAAATCGGTTGATTTTAAGGAAAGTTAGAGTCTGGAAACCATCAGCCAATCAAATTTCAGCAACCTAATTAAATATGCACGGAAAATGCCCATATTCAAACTTGGACCCACAATTGATGAAAGTGATCTACTACCCAAATTTCATCTAAATCGACTGACTGTAAGGAAAGTTAGAGTCTGGAAATGAAAAACACGGAAGGATGGAAGGACACCCCGAATTTAATATCTGCAATTTTTTTCAAAAAGCGGGAGACAACAATCTTCCAAAGATGTTATATGTGAAATTTGTAAGCTTTTGGAGCAGTGGTTTGGGAGAGTAGTCTTAGATGTTTTTCCCATTACCCCCAGTGTTAAAAAATGATGACTCAGCATTTTTTCAAAAATCCTGAAAAGGTACCCTATGATTAAAACCGACAGCAACTTTTTTTACCATTCCATTCTGTTGGTCCTAAGGAAGCTTCACACCAAATAAGAAGTTTCATTGCTATGTTGTTTTGGAGTCATGGGCGTTTTAAATTTTGTTTCTATTTTTAGCTCCTGCGGTTCCCATGGGAAAATTGGGGGGGGGGGGCATAAATTAAGTACTTATAACCCAATAAGCCCTCATACCAAATTGGGTTCAAATCCACCTCTCGGTTCGGAAAATAGAAATTTTGGGCGGGATGAAAACTGTTGACCCTCCCATAACGAAGGCAAATATAGCTCCTTGAACTTCTCTTGAGCAAATCTGAATCTACACCTCAAAAGGAAGCTGCACACCAAATATCAAGTCTCTGCTACTGGTGGTTCATGAGAAGAAGATTTTTTAAGATTTAAGCACACTATTTTGGCGTAGCCCTACCGAGTGGTGAGGCAACTTGATTTGAACAAAATGCGATGTCATAACAAACTATTATCTCAAATTTCAATTAAATTGGTTTAGTGGTTTTGGAGGAGAAGATGCAAACACCATGTTCACAGACAATGGACGACGGGTGGTGAGTGATCACTGTAGCTCCCCTGACTGAAAGTCAGGCGAGCTAAAAAAAATGTGTGTGTTTGAGCAACCAACAATTTTTCCAACAGACAACAAAAAATTTCTGACAGACAGGGTCATATGGGGATAAGGGGCAACAAATCGCACCCTTGGCCACTCCACTAGCTTTGGTCCTGACTGAACCACCCTGTACATGCAAAGGAGATTCCAACATTTTGATAAAACTAATGTCCTGGAGGACGAGTCCATTCAGAAAACTCAGGGATAAAAGGGTTAAATTTAATTCAGTAGTACTGTTATGACTTTGATGCTATCTAGAATCTCTTGCAGTCATACAACGAAAGCAATAAATATACAAGTACACTTTCTGTACTCTGGTAGCTGAACATTCATACTCCAGGGTACAGTGGGGCAGCTGTGAGATTGACAATCTGCCAATCAAAGATAAACACTCTATTGATTGAGCTACTGTGAACAAAAGTACCAGACACACTGGTATATCAAGGCTCCTCCAGAAGATTTTAATCCATTTCATTTTTATATTCACTAAAACCTTTGCCAGTGCAAATTATTCAATTAACAGGGATTTGGTCACTTTCCAGTATTCTAGAGAAACAATAAGTATTTATTCTATTATATCTTGTTTGACAGAGCTCAAACAAAATATAACAGATAAAATGCCTGTATTGGATGTATTGAGGGCAAACAGGTCAATAAACATGGAGACCTTGGTGATTGTCAAGGTATTATTTCAACATATTACAGGATTTTCTATTCAATTAACAGATGTTTCTTCTATAACCTATACAGACCTATATGCAATTAACAGGTCAAATTTATACTGAAGGTATGGAAAATGGTTTTGTGTTTAGAAGTTATATTCATTATATTCAGTTAACCCTTTACCTAACGAATCGCCCGCATCCGACCGCATAATTTGCAAAATAATTTTTTTTAAATATTTCAACAAAACCATATCATGTGACCCCTCATTGGAACGAGCTCATTGAGCTTGTTCCAATGAGGGGTCACATGATATGATTTTGTTGAAATGATTTGAAAATTTTTTTAAAATTGCAATTAAAATAATAAATTTTGTTATTCTCTACGTTGGGTAAAGGATTAACAGGGATATTCAATTAAGACATATTGAATTAAGTAGGCACTTCTGTGTATCCTGAGGATGACATGTATTATTAGAGAAACCGTGATTCAACACCTTTTGAGACTTATTCCTGATTTTTTTGTGCAAGATTTCAATCACATTAGGCCTTCTTCGGGAGGGATTCAAACCTTTGCCGCAGGACAGCAAACCTTTGGCTATTTCTCCCCAAAATTAATTGAAAAGTGGACATTTTTAGCAGATCACCGAATCTCATTTTACATATCAATGTTTCATTTCATTAATAAAAAAATAAAAATGACATATACTGATATTATTTATTTAATTTTATTTTAATACAATTATTTCTCTCTGCTGTTTACTATTTCATTTCAATAATAAACAAATAAACATGAATCCAAGAAATTGCAAACCTTATTGGCTTCCCACTGTGAGAAATTTAATAATGGATCTTAGTTATTAACCCTTTACCTAACAAATTGGCAACATTCACACACAATATTATTTATTATTATTCATTGTTGTTTAAGGTCAAATATGGCTAATCGTGACTACAACATGGAGATAAAGTCAAGGTTAGTCAATCGTTTATGGCCTATGTTGCCTATTTTAGAGGACTTGCACCCCCAAGCATTAGTGACTGGGTCCTATTTTACCAGTAAAATGGTGCTTGTTTACCACAGTAAACAAGCACTGCCTCACTTCTCAGGGTTCCCGCGGGGGATTCACCCACATAAATTACTAAGTGAGCATTTGAAAAGAAAATAAATTTTAACAAAGCCATATAAATGTGACAACTAATTGGAATGAGCTCGATAAGGGGGTCACATGATATGTTTTTGTTGAAATTATTTGAAAATTTTTTTTAAAAAAGGCAACACATTTTTGATATCACTGTGTAAAAGGTTAACTAAAACACAAAAGTGCACAGGGCACTCTATCAAGATTAAAACAGAATAGAATTGGTCTATTCCCAACATTATTTTCTGAAACTCTTTCCACAAAATTGACCTGCGGAAACTAAGGAACCTCAGATTATTTAATATTTTCAACCAAGTTGAAAATATTGATTAATATTTTTCAGACACAATTTTCCTAAAAACATTTCACTAAGTTTTCTAAGAAAGTTCAAAATATTGCGCAGCAATTAATGAATTTCTTGGGTATAAATAATTCACATATTGTTACATCAAAGATAATTATTTGAAGACAAATATCTTCTTTGAATAAAATTAATTTTTTACTAAATTTAATGCTACAAATCATTTAGGGTTTTTGGTTAACCTGTCATTTTATCATTTACGGGAATAAATTCCGTGAATTGTTAATTTTACATCCTTGTTATTCAATCTATATGTCATAAACTAAATATGCGAATAAATTTTTTTTAGAAATGTTTGAAAGGGGAAGTGTCCACAGCAAGCCAGAAAATAAGCAGACTGTCATCTACAAAATGAGGTCCCCAGAGGGTGAATTCAGTGATGCTACCCTGCATAGCAGGGTAGCATCACTAAATTTACCATCTGTGAACCTCATTCTGAATCAGGGTCTCAAAACTTAACAGAAAGAGGTACCCAGAGGATAAATTTGCCCACTGTATAGGATAGCATCATCAAATTCACCCTCTGGGGTCCTCATTCTGCAAATGTCAGACTGCTTATTTTGAGGCCTGGTCCACAGGGTAACAGTCCTGCAGAAATGTCCTGAGGACAAAATCCACTAGGATTAGCACTGCTTGATTATGCTTGAACTACTCAAGTGTCTTAATCCTTGAGGCTGTTTCCTGATTCATTTGCTCTCAGCCTCACTGGAATTGAACACATACTTCTTTGATAAAGGGGTCCAGTTGATTCACTGATGGATCAACACAGATAGCACAAATGCAACACCACTGAGCTGTGCCACGAATTAACCAATATGGCACAGTTCAATCACAGATACGAAGTTCAAAGAAAATCACCCGGAATCTACCTCCATCCAGGAAAAATAAGCGGGTCCTCAGATGAGTACTACTATGCAGTTGTGAGAAACTAGAAACATTCATCATGTGGCAATATTTTGCAACAAGTTGAAACAACTTATCTTAAAAGATGCCACACGTTTTAGTAATTTTACTTTAAATATCAAAGTGAAAACAACTCCAAGTTGTTGTATTTTTTGTTTTTCTATGTATTGCTGCCTGATTTGAACAATTCAGTGGGTAAAATGACTGCTTTTAATCATTAATCCAAGTTCATAACACCTTTTTTAAGAATGCCTATAGATGTTTGTGAATATATTTAGGAAAAAGTTGAGCTCAAATGTAACATTTGTCCCATAAATACTCAGTAATTGTAATGGAAAAATATTTGGTGCATGGCAGATATTTTAAAATGGCATCACTATGGTGCTCACACAATCTCAGCAAAATTTATAGAATATTCACAGTGACGGCACATGTTCTGTGTGGGATGATTGGGCAAATTGTGTTCTCATCACAAAACTGTGCTGTGCCATACATGAATCAACCAAACCACAAGAGCTCATTGAGTTACATATCTGCAAGCTCTCAGGCCACCAGTCTTATTCTGTTTGGAATTTGATGCTGTTATGCCTGTTTGTTTCCACACTGTTTGTGGAAATTTGCATGATGACAATCATTGATGTAATTTGAAGCGTCTTTACTAACAAAGATATACAGGTATTTTTTTCTGCTGTAGATATCGATATTCCAATCAATAAGTATTTAATTACTTTGAAAAAATCAACATATTAACATAATTTGTAGGACTATCTGGTATAATCACAACATAAGTGTGGTGAGTCTCCATTTCTGATTTTAATGTCCTCAAAATGTCAATCAAATCATGTCTAAATTAGATTTATTAGATTAGACGAGCTTTATAATGTAGGAAAAAAACCATACAAAACATGCTGCTGGGAGAGGACATAGCCAGGCTGTCTACCTGACGTCTCCCAATGAAGATACATTTTATATAACATTGTGTCTAGAACAAGCTGAAAAATAACAGGAAAAAAAAATGATGTACAGTATTGTTAATTGAAGGGAAGAAAAGAGTTTGTGACTTTAGATCAGGTGAACTGAGTAGGCATGAAATATTGGCTTCCCCAATTACTGTCCGAGAAGGAAAACACTTGCATGGTAAGGCTCCGATCATAATATTTCTACCCCTGCTTCAACCTGTAAGTATGTATAAGTTTGAGAAGGGCAATTTGTACAAACTTACTTTTCACCTGTAAGTATGTATAAGTTTGAGAAGGGCAATTTGGACAAGATACACAGACAAGGAGTAGAAATGACTTTCTCAGGCACGTTAATACGTGGTAATAATAAATAATATGCCTACTTTCAAAACATAATAGGCACAAGATGTTTTGTTAACTATGTTAAACAAATTTCCTGGACCATAGAGTTTATTACCAAATCGTGAAATGTTAGGCAGGACAGTATGGATTACTACACTGCATAGAATCTCAGTAAGAAGATAAAAGTTTAAAAGTCAAACTTTTTTGGAACATCTTTCTACAGAGAATAAAATTTTGAATTTTGAGATAACCTTTTTACTGTTCATCTGGATTTTATAAAGAGGACCGATTACAGTACAGCCATTGTGGACAGGTCAAAATCTATGGGTGGCATTTTTCCACGCATATAATTCAGAGATGATCTGGCATGACTCCTAGCAAAATTTCTACCAATGAAGCACTGGGATTAGGGTGGTCATTTTCCCATGCATATAATTCAGAGATGATCAGGTATGGCACCTATCGAAATTTCCACCAATGAAGCACTGGGATAATCTCAGTGCTTCATTGGTGGAAATTTTGCTAGGTGTCAAAGCAGATCATCTCTGAATTATACAGTGGCAAACATTACAACCTGTGAATGTTGACCCGTCCACAATGGCCCTACTGTATGGCAGTTCACAGATTTCAAAAGCATCTGTGGCAAGCACAAGGGGGTGTCAGCTGTCTTAGGGAGTTTGAGCATTGAAGAGAGGGGTCTTCCCACAGGAACATTTTAAAAACAGTGCTATCAAATAAGGTGATAAGACACAACTTTTTGACAAACTGTTTTTCATTTAGATGACCACTAGAGGAACGATAAAGTCATTCCTCTCAAATTTTAGGGCTTGTTTCTATCAACTAGTTGATGAATTCCAACGTTTAGCTCAATCAACATTTTTGGATACAGGTACGATGATGGTAGGTTTTATAATAATCTTTTGTGTGTTTTAGTTGTGTTAGAAGATCAGACTGCCTAGTATCCCTTTAGGTCTGGCAATCAACGTACGTGAAGACATTCACAAATGATGCAGAAATTCACAAATGATGAGCAACATTTCTAGCTTTGAATCCCAGAAAATGAATCTTTATGACATTTTACAGATTCAATCACCCAGAATATATCAGTATGTCAGAAAGCAAACCATAGTCTGTAGGTTTGCTTTTCCAACCTGCTGAAATATTCCAGACAAGTGAATCTAAACATAGGCGATGACCTTTTCGAGAGCAACACTAGTTTCAGGCCATAACTGCATCATATTTCTTACAGAATTAGAATGGTGGCCTGTAAGCCTGGAAATAAGCAATCTGTCATTTGCAGAATAAGGTCCCCAGGGGGGAATTTGCTGATGCTATCCCATACAGTGGGCTAGAATCCTTCAGTTTATTCTCTGAGTACATCTTTCTGTTTAGACCTTGATTCAGATGGAGGTTCAGAGAGGATAAATTTAGTAATGCTACCCTGCTGTGCATTCCCAAAAGCAGAGTATTCCAGAAATGGAATCAAGGTAGTTTCAGAAGCAGAACCTCCTTGAACTCTGTACAGGAGACCTGATGGTAGAAGAAGAGTTCAAAATGAAACATACCGTACAATTTTGAGGACATCTCAGTAATTTGAAAATTTCTGAATTGACCCAATTCGAATCAAATCATCAGGATGATTTCAAATCAAATGGAATCAAATTTCAAAGCTTTGCTGGACTCTGGACATTTATTTATCACTCTGAAGAATGTATGCTACCGATATTTTACTGTCTGTATTTTCTCCACATTTGCATATCTCAGAGATGGACTGGCCATATGGTACACTGGGAAAATTCCCAGTGGGCCCCTATTAGGTTCCCCATGGGGCCCCTATTAGGTTCCCCATGGGGCCCCCAAAATTGATGTAGCCCAACACTTATTGCTGCTTTGAAATTTTGTGAAAACACCCAACAGGAGAAATGTATCTGGTTGGATAGAATGCCGGTGTAATGAAATGTTCTCTATGTGAACTGCTGGTTTCCTTGCATCTGAGTGGTCAGTGGCTGAATAGAGTGCAATTGACAGTCCACATCGAGAACATTTCAATATACCAGCAGTCTATTCAGCCACTGACATCTCAGATGCAAGGAAACAGCATTCTTTTAATTTGAAAGATCAAAATTTTCCCCCATTGGGCCGAACTATGGTCGGACCGATGGGTCCTCGCACCCATACCCTCTGCTGATAGCATTCTTGCTAAATGAGTGATGAAGATGATACAAAAATGCCATCAAAATGTCCTCTGTGTAAACTGCCTTTGATCACACAGATGCAAGGAAGCAGAGTTTGTTCAGTTCGAAAAAACAAAATTTTCTCGGGAAATGAGGTCAGCCTTCGTTCACTTCCTGGACTCTTTTCTTGGCCCAGTCGCCCCTGGCACGTCTTTTGAGTCTCCATTTTTCTAGCATCCCAAAAGTCAAACCAGATGAAAGTCATGAAATTATCAACACATGGTATATTGCCTACTGATAGTTTTTCATAAGGTAACTTGAAAAATAATGAACGAATTAAGAGTGCATTGATGATTTGAGAGGAAAGACATAATACACACTGCTGTGACCACAAAAATGGACAGAAAAATTCATCTGCATTTTTTAACCCAGAAATTGTCTGCTTTTTACTTGACAACACCCTAGAATCTCACTAGTAGAAAATGAAAAGTGAGAAAACTGATCCTCAGATGTATTTTCGTTTGTGGTTCTTGATCGGTCTCAGTTTCAAAATAATTTACTTATGAAATACCTGCTGATGTGACTGCATCGCAAATTGGATTGTGATCTGAACAAGAAACAGCCCACTTTTGACAGGACTGTATGATTAACTCCTTCAATGCTGCTGGCTGATATTCCAGCCCAGGACAAGATTTCTCTTGCAACTGAATGAAGTATAATATTTGCACATTTGATAAAATTTTACCCCTGTAAATTGGATGGATTTTTTCACCAATGATTTCTTGAGTTAAACTTAGTTGAATTTTTCATCAAATCCAGTCATGGCTGCTGTTTAGCAGCCATGACTGGATTGATGAAAAATATCTTGAAAATCCTTAGTGGGTTAAGAGTTAACATCAAAATTTAAAGCTGCGAAATTTACACGCAGTCCAACAAGAAATTTAACCAATTCAGCTTTGTTTGGCTGAGATGTCAAACAAGACTGAATTGATTAAATTCCTTTTTGTTTTATGAACAAATTTGCGGTTTAAAATCCTGATATTTTGATATCCCTGTACAGAGGGTTATACATATATTTTTTAAAGTTATGTGTCATATTTATGGCTTAGAAGAGGAAATAAAGAGTGGTTCATCTCGGAAAACATTTACATAAACATGCTGATACAATGTGTACTTACTGGAGGCCGATGAATTCTCCAAAAAGCCTTCTCTTGACTGTCTCTAATTGATCTCATTTCTTTGTTCCAGCCTTTTGACAGCCTGTGCCAGAAAAAAATTATACACCTTGATGGAAAATTATAAATTTTAAGTAATTTGTACATTTTTTATACTTACCAATGGCCCAGACTAGCTGGTGCTAACTCAAATATTAATCCAGGGCCAAACACAAATTCCCCAAAATTTGCATGCAAAACCAAAAAAATAATGTCCTATCTGGTCCTCCATACTTTTCAGATCTGCGCATATGCAGTATCCAGGAAGACACCCAAATTGGCGCCAACCATCATTCTTTCTATAATTGCCTGTTAAATGTTGTAAACAGCGGGGAGGTATGAGTGCCACTCATGGGAGGGCCATACCCATCTGGGCCATTGATAAGTATAAAAAATATACAAATTACTTAAAATTTATAATATTTTTATACAACAACCAATGGCCCAGACTAGCTGAATCGTAAAAAGGCTGGAGGGCCTAGGACATAAAGGAAAATCCAATCTCTCAATCACTTCAGTAAAGGATATCTCCTACAGGAGAACAGGAGAAGATAGGAATTATATATATCTCTCTACTTTACGAGAAAGGAGAAAGACATAACATCAACAATGTAATTGAGTATTACATAATATATAATTCTCCATTTAATGCCAGCATAACCCGTTATGCTAATTCGGTGAAGGAAAGCCAATATATAAAGATAGTCCAGAGAATGAGACTCTTTATACTCATTTAAAAGTGTAGGAGGATTGTATATTAATGCCCGTCTGACACGTGACATATACAAATGCTTCACAGAGAGCTACACTTTAAAAACAGTACATAAATGAGACATAGTTATTTCTTCACACCGAGCTACACATTAAAACCATCCCAGCACCGACTCAGGACTACTGACACCGGAGGAGGTCTTCCCTTGCTTTTCACTATAAAGCCAGATGATCATAAGGGAAAAAACAGTCCCCCCACCCTTCCCCTTGTTCTGAGGTACATGACCTCAGAACGAAGAGGGCAGCGGAACAGCATCACTGCTGGAACGGGCTGCTTAAATAGCTATAGATGTAACCATTACAGGATGACATTCTGAGCAACAGAAAGAGGAACTAAAGATCTAAGGTCACCGGAGATGGACTCTAAATTTCTCAGGTAAAACTTGGTAAATGTAGAGGGCTGTGTCCAGTATGCAGTCTTCATGAGATCAGTAATGGCTATACTGTTAGAATAAGCCCAAGAAGTGGACAGCGCTCTAACTTCATGTGCTGATATCTTATCAGCAGAACGTTGATCCGAAGATAGATTTTCATAGGCAATGCGTATTGCCAACTGAATCCATCTAGCAACTGAATGAACAGAAATATCCTTCCTGTTAGGAATCAATGAAAGAAAGAAACGCTTTCTTCCTTTTCTTATAAAATCTGATTGACATTTATATATGCGTATAGCCCTGACTGGACACAGCAAAGGTCTATGGTTATCTGAGGATGGCAGAGCCTTAATGATAATAGGCTCAGGCCGCTTGTCTGCAGTCTAATTCTTAGCCAAAAATCCCATTTCCGTAGTCAGGGTAATGGTATTACCCACACTACGGTAGTGAGATTCATCAACCGATAAAGCATGAAGTTCACTAACTCTTCTAGTAGATGCAAAGGCTAAGAGAAATGCCGGTTTATAGGTCTAGAATTTGAACTGTACAACATCCAACGGCTCAAAAAGAGCTTCTTTGAGCTTCAACAGAACCCAAGCCAAATTCCACTTAGGAATTAATCTGAGGGTTCTCGGTCTATTAATAGAGAAATTTCTAACCAGCTTGGACAATGAAACATTTGATCCAATAGCCAAGTTATCATGATGAACGTATGTGTCTGATAACTTAGACCTATAGCCCTTAAATGTGACGGGCTGCAGTTTGAGATCGTCAAACAAGTAGACCAGGAAATTGGCAATATTTGGTATGGACGGATCATAAACACCTATTGACTGATCCTGACTCCAACGGAAGAAAACCCTCCACTTCGCTGCGTAGTTCAACAAAGAGGAGGACCTCCTGCAGTTAGAAATTGCATCCACTGCTCGTCCTGTAAACTGTTTTCCATGCAAGAAGGACCGCACAACGGAAATATGTGAATGTTGAAACCTTAAGGGTTGTGATGCAGTGCGCATGACTTCCCCTGATAAAGAAGGTCCTCTCATGGAGGAAGCTTCCGGGGAACGTCCCATAACAGACACCTGAGAAGATTGATCCAAGGTTTCTGTGACGACAGAGGTGCTACTAGCAGGATTTTGCAATGAGACTGTTTGATCTTTAACAGAATCTGCTGAATCAACGGAGTTGGAGGATATGAATATCCTATCATTCCGTCCCATGAGATCGACAGAGCGCCTACTGCATACGCTCGATGGTCTGGACATGAACATCGGTAATTGATTGTTTAGGTGTGTCGCAAACAGATCTATCATGAAGCAATCCCACTGGTAGCAAATCTGCCTGAATACTCGCTTGTTGAGCGCCCACTCCAGTGGCAACAGGCAACCTTTCCGAGAGAGCGAGTCTGCTAGTATCTTCAGACGACCCGGTATATGATGGACAGAAAGCTGAACATGATGATTCATGACGTATAGAAGAATCTTCTGTTATCCGGTTTTTCGCAAAGCTTGATAACCTTCCACCAACTGGCAAGCAATAGAGGTCTTGACCATCACCTGTATGACCTTCGAGGCTTACGGGAGGAGAAACCACGTCCTCCCCGCGAAGAACCTCATCCCGTCGGCCTAGGGGCGTCTGACCAATAGTTCTGATCAGACCTCCACCCCTTTCCCGAGTCGCTACACTGACGTCCAGAGTAATTATAAGAGGTTTCTTGTACCCTCATGAGGCGTTTCCTTTAGACGATTTCTGTCTGGAACGCTCTCCTTTACTCTTGTCTGTTGAAGCAGGCCGTTGAGACGCCGACTTCAAAAGCAAAGCACTAGATGCTTTCTTAGTAGCCTGATCATAGACTAACGAAAGCTTGCCATCGAAAATAGTATGTCCGGAGATCGGAGCGACTCGGAGAGAGCTTTTCACCTTGTCATCTATCAGTGATGATGATGCAATGGGTAGTATCACGTCTGATTAACTCCAAATTAGCCATCGTTAGGGCGGAGTTATATGTGGTATACATAACTGCCCTGGAAAGAACTCTAAGAGAGGTATGAACATCCTCAAATTCCTTTCCGTTGAGACGTTGCGCCATAGCTCTTGTAAGGTGATCTGCATAAGACACAGCGTCCAAATTCGCTCTATTTGAAGAAATTGCCGTCTCAATTGTGTCTGAGCAAATTGTGAATGATGCAGGTAAGGATACCTCTAAATCCTCGACCAGCTCATCCAAACACAGAGGAACTCTCTGAACATCTTCCCCGACCGTTTTAAATGAACGTGGTCCAAGAAACGGTATGTTTATGGAAAATGAAGATAAGAAACCACCTTTCCTTCTCGCACTCGAGAGGTTAAATATAGCATCGTCTATATGGCCGAAGGCCTGCGACACCTGCCTAGACTGAACCGGAAAAGAAAGGACTTCCTCCTTTGTCCGGATCAAGTCTGCGTCCAACGACGCTAGCGGTTTCTTCCTTGTCGTCGCAGCATTCTGATTCAGCGGAACAAATTCAGGGTAGTATTGATGGATGAAATCCATCGCAACCATGTGCTGTTCCGAAAGGGTAATAACTCTTCCATATCCCTTTCACCATCCGAGAGAATCAGTTGTGAATCTCGGTCCATTGCATCTGCGTTAATAGACAACTGGATCAACCCAGCACCGTCCTGACAGCTCAGGTTCTGAGTCTGAGGGAGGCTGCACCTGCACTTGCTGGGATGCTGTGATCAGCTGCGCAATCTGCAACAGCAAGTCCGTCACCAAGGCCTGAGGAGCAGCAGTCTTCTGCTTCTTCGCCGCTTGTTGCTCCTGGGACAGTGTGTCGGAGATGGCTATCTTCTCCACACGTCCTGATGATCGACGCCCGTCTCCCTAGCTACCGGGTGGTCCGACTTCACAGGTGAAGAGTGGTCCCTTCTTCGCGTAGCAGGCTGGATATCCAAAGTCGGGTAGCTAGGATGCAGTCTTGTGTGCTTAGTATTCGAAGCTGAAGAAGCCATGACTGTAGCCGAGGCCGGATGCAATCTATACGGAGTGTCCCGGATGGCAGGTGTGAACATATGCTCTGGCCCGTGCTAGTTCTTCACCACAACATCTGGCCCCAGATGTTGTTGGGATAGGGAGGGACATCTCCCGCTCGCAGTCCTTTCAAACCTCACCGAGCTTCCCAAAACACTTGCTGGCTTCTTCCCTAGTTCCGTCGTCGCTATGTGAGCATGTTTAGATTTTAAGGTGCTCGCTCTACCCACTACACTTCTTTCAACCGCAATGGACATACCCGGCGTCACGGTACCCACGGACGGAGTAACCGCTTCACCGGTCGAACTAGCTGCTGACAAGGGATTAAAACCACTGGCTAGTGGCTTTATCCCCTGCCTAATATTCATGAGCACCTTGGCAGCTAGCTCTCTTTGCTCATCAGAGCGCGACAACAGTAGCACACTTTTGGTAGGTGTCACATAACCATCACCATGTTCTTGTTCCTTTGAAAAAGAAACTGGGAAACTTGAATGACTTTGCGGTGAGAGGACTGGCATTAGCCTCTCACCACTAACAACATACCGTGACACCCATGTCCAACATTTGTCATCCCAATCAACACATGTAGGACAAGAATTAGCGGGAGTACATCGACTACAAGCAAGGCAACAAGCATGTAAATCTGAGAACTTCCTAACCTTGCATTTTGAGCAATAAGCTTTCATGATTAATCAAACAATGTCGATAGAACTCCCACCAACTCCACAATAAATATATGATAAAGATACATAATAATCAACATCAAAAATACAAATCGAAAAATTAATTTCAAAAAAATTTTGTCAAAAACCCAAGTTCCCAAAGGGAACATGACAAGCCCAATGGTATCCCGATAGAGCCTAAGTGGGGACAAAATTCCAAAAATAATTGCTACACTACCGGAATATTATAACATGTATCTTACAACAATCCTATATTAATAAGTTGAAACTACATATATTTAAAGGATGTTGCCAATGTAAACAACATCAAATGAAAAAAATGGAAACAAGACCCCAGGCACTGAATAAAAAAGGGCTGAAGTCAGTAACAGATTTTAAAGCTACCCGATGTGAAGCAAATCTTCAGATAAAGAAAAAACGATACATCGGACAAAAGATGCATGACCCAAACACCCCTAGGGTGAGGATGTAACCATGGGGATATACAGAATAAACATTCTGTAATACACATTAAACTCCCAAGAAATTTAATACAAAAATTCAATAAAAATAAGCCAAAAAGCTTGGGTGTTTAACAGGAGGGCTTCAAGGAAGGATAGGGAAGGAACACTTAACAAACAGTGGATAAATCATTAGCAAGAATGATGATGTCAGGCCCATGTCCCAAAAATGGGAAACATGAAATAATTTTGATAAAAATCATAAAGTTACAGACCTGAACGTTCTAAACCACCATTGTTCACTTCCATCATCCAATTATGTCCTTGGATCCACCAATTTTACCATTGATTTGTGTCTGGCATCCTCAAAAATGAGATTTAAAAGCATAGATGTCAGTTCAATGTTGCTGACTTCAGGGCCAAACAAAGAATGATGGTTGGCGCCAATTTGGGTGTCTTCCTGGATACTGCGCATGTGCAGATCTGAAAAGTATGGAGGACCAGATAGGTCATTATTTTGTTGGTTTTGCATGCAAATTTTGGGGATTGGGGGGCAAAATTTGTGTTTGGCCCTGGATTACTTTTTGAGTTAGCACCAACTAGTCTGGGCCATTGGTTGTTGTATAAAAATATACTAACTAGTTCAATCAAATCAAATATGATTTTTTCCCTTTTGCAAAAATTTTATTTGAATGGCTTACCTCTGATGAAGAAGGTTTCTGGCTTCACTAACAAAGTTACATCAGCTGCAATATGAGGTGGGAAGTTATGAACTGAACATAAACTTTTCCGGGGATCAAAAAAGGCTCTGAAAGTGCTTGTATTTTTATTATAAAATTCAAACCCTTGCCAGTTCTTTTAAACCAGACTTCCTTGGAAAAAATCATGGATCATGAAAAGTCTTTGAAAAATATACTTAACTGGTAGAATGATAAATTATTTTTGGTCATCAAAATTTATTCACCGGTCTTTGCCATGTTGCAATTTATGGGAGAGTGACTTTTCTCTCTCTCATAAATTGCAACAAGCCAAATCTATACAGTTAAAATAATTTCACTTCCAAGAGAATATGTAGCACACCCACAGAGTACGAAGCCTTTAAAATGTTGTATGTGCACTTCAGAATAAAGCCAAAATATGGGCTTCCGGCAGTCTACTAGTTTACTACATGGAGCCCATGGGAGTGTGGTGGCGCAGTGGTTAGAGCATTGGACTGTTGCTTGCCACTGCTTCTCTCCAGGTACTCTGGCTTTTTCATCCCGTAAAACTGCTAGACACAATGTGACCCTGGCTGTTGAAATTGTTATTAAACCCCAATAAACAAGCAAAGAGAGGAGATCTGTTAACCACTGAGTCTCCATACATCAACAATCTGACACATTTATATTGCTTGAAAACATACCTCCAAGTGTATTCATCCTTGAGAACTCAACCAGTAGGCTGCATTTATCTTGTCAATGATTGTCAGATGCCTTATGAACAGGTAGAGTGCTGGAAGCCCATTTTTGGGCTTTACTCAGAAGTCTAGGTAACGTAACTTAAAGGCTTCATATTCAGAAGATATGATTCATATTATCCTTGAAGTAAAATTACATAGTCTGTATGGATTTGCCTTATTATAATTTAAGGCAAAGATATGTGAACAAATTATGGTGACCAAAAATAATTTAGCACTCTACTAGTTAAGACATCTACAGCTGTATACAAATATATAAGGTAGCAATTATTGTAAAAATTAATGTGGTTTTATTAACTGAACAGCCATTTTGCCTGTGATAATTATTCACTAACAGGAACATCCAAGTAACAGGGATTTGGTCACTTTCCTGTATTCTGGAGATAAACTGAACAATTTCTTCTATTATATATTATCTTGTTTGACAGAGCTCATTGACCTCTGTCAAACAATATATAATAGGTTATATGCCTGTATTGGATGCACTGAGGCAAAATAGATTTTTTCACAAAGAATATTTGGTGATTGTCAGGGTGATTTCTCGACATATGCAATTAGCATAAGGCAACTAGGAATTTAACCAACTGTCTCTTTGTTTGATTGAGCATACTTAGCTCTGTCAAACAAGACTGAATTGGTTAAGTTCCAAGGTGAATCATGGTAAAAAATGGCAACTTGACATTTTGGTATTTCAGCATAAGTGTGCAGAGGGTTAAGTTTGGGGTATATGTGTAAAGGCCAATTTACACAATACAACTTTTGTTCAAAAACTCCATCCAACATTTGTATGATGATGTCCAAGGCAAAATGTTTTAAGGTGTATATTGGAATTTGAACATCTGCGAACAAGCGCAAACAGGTTGGACGATGTTTGAGCATGCACATTAATTTGAACAATGTTTGGCGATGTTTTATAGTTCATGTTTTACAAATGTTGGATGGAGTTTTTTAACAAAAGTTGTATAGTGTAAATTGGCTTTAATGATTGTTAACTGAAGTGGTATCTGACATGAAGAGCAACTTGAAAATTAAGAATTTAACTCAGAAGACTTTCATGGTTCAAAGGGAGGTTTTCGTGGAATGTGTAAAGCCAAACGGAAATTCCACTGCAAAACTAATGGTCAACCCCCTTGGTCTTTCAATACACAATCTGCAAATAAGACAAGAAAGGCATACATTGGTTGAAAAATATCCTAAGACAGAAGGTTTAAGTGTATGTGAGTTAGTGGCCTTATAGCCTTATTGTTTCCACAGCTAACTTTCTTTGTGAAACGATACACAAAGAAGTTGTTTAATCATGGAATAGTGGCCTTGAGAGGATCAATATCCTTTCTTCTGCATAATATGACAAAGTGTCACCATTTATTTCTGTATTCCCAAAGGTTAGAGTCTTGCTAGGGCTGAGATATAAAATGGATTAATTATTCAGATAATCCATCCTTCTAAGGAATCGTTCGACAACACCCATGCCTGAAGTTGGAAGACACTGGGATTACTGTGAACTATGAACTAATTTTGCTGATACAGAAGATCAGACCATGGAAGCAGACAATAATGATGTTCCACTGATAGGTCCAGCAAGAGAAAAAAACTTGATTGGTTGGGCCAGCCTGGAGCTATCAGCAGCACTTCACAGTTTGTTTGTTTGTTGGGGTTTAACACCTTGTGTCGGACAGTTTTATGGGTGGAGGAAGCCGGAGTACCCAGACAGAACCACCAAGCAATGGTGAGCAACTGTCAGACTCCCCAACATACTAACTCCACACAAGCAGGGTTAGCATTGGTTGAAGGCAAGTGCACCATCGACATGCATTATGCCTTAGTATATAACACCACTGTACTCCCACATGGGCAATGGGGGTGAAGTGTCTTGCCGCAGGTGGGATTCAAACCAAGGACCTCTCGGCTTGCAGCCTGCACTTCTACCAACTGAGCCACCAGACCCCCAGCTATTTGCATTGGATTGTTTTTATCTTTTCTAATACTCTCCTCAAAACGGGAACTTGATTAAAGCCTAATCTAGGAGACCTAATCAATCCATGGTCAGTCATCCACTGCATATGCTAGAGGATGAAGAACTGGCAAAACAATGATGTGAATTTTGTGATCAAAAACTGTTACAAGAAGATCTTTCACTGGATAAAAAGTGACACTGATCATCCAACAAAAAATCTTGTTCACTTCCCATTTTATGTGAACAGGTCAACCGCGATGGGAAAGTGCATCAAAGAGGAAACTGATCTTTCCTGGAATATGTCAAGCTGTAAGACTAATCTCCTATTGAATGCAAAACTAGAATATTTCCAAAGTTGCACTCCACATTTTCTTTGAATGCGATCCACCTTGCTTGCAGATATAAGACACCTTGGTTGCAAAATCTGAAGCAGCCATGATCCTGTTTCCTCGATCATGTGAAAAATGCTGAAGGACAGTTTGAAGTTACTATGAACTGCAACAAATGAGCAGCCCAGACTATACTAGAGGCATCAGTGACAAGCTGAAGTTGTGGAGGTGACTGCACTATTGAAATTCCCTTTGACAGCTATTCCCTGTTCTGCCACTGAGTAAGATGTCTTTGAAAACAGGGCTCAGGGGAATCTTTTGAGTTAATGGATACCTAATTTGTCGATAACAGAACTGGAAATAGTGCTTGTGGAGCCTGCGCAGCAATTGTGGTGTTAAGAGCCAAAAGACTGGAAAAATCACTGGATTGAAAGTTCTTGATAAAATATTAAATGCTATATGCACTTCATAGCATCATTTCTCAGCATGTTTCATGAAAATCTTGTGAATAATGTTCAAGCAGTTGAGTGGGCAAACATTTATAACAGAGAATTAAAATGTGGCCACCTAACTCCTGGAAAAACACTGACTTTGGAATATGCTCATGCACAATTCATGCCATTAACTCTCAAAACATTTTCTGAAAGTTTATGTAACTAGAAGGGGTATCAGTACCCCGTGGCTCACCAGCAGGTGGCCAATGTAAAGGGGTGGCTGGAGTAAAAAAAAAAAAAAGTCTAAAACCTGCACACAAAAGTCCAAAATTAAAGTAAATAATGAGCTAAAGGGTTAAATAATATAATAATAGCCCCAAGAAGCATGCTAACATAAAATAGGAATCATGGCAATATGCTACAAGGTAAGTCTCCACTTTGAAGAAAAGAAAGACAAACCTCAAAACCTGCACATAAAAGTGAAAAAAAAAAAGTTATCACATTTGTTTCAAAGGGTTAAAATTGAGAAAAATACCCTGCAAATGTCACAGTAACCACAATGGCAATATGCCAGTAAGGTGAAACTCAACCTGAAAAATATCCACTTGGAAAAAAAGAAAGACTAACCTCAAAACCTGCACATAAAAGTAAAAAAAAAAAGTATAACATTTGTTTCAATGGGTTAAAATTGAGAAAAATAACCTGATAATGTCACAGTAACCATGGCAATATGCCAGTAAGGTGAAACTCTACCTGAAAAATATCCACTTGGAAGAAAATGAAGAAAAAAACCTCAAAACCTGCACATAAAAGATTAAAGTAAATAAGCAGCTAAAGGGTTAAATAATATAATACTAGCCCCAAGAAGCATCCTAACATAAAATAGGAACCATGGCAATATGCTACAAGGTAAGTCGCCACTTGGAAGAAAAGAAAGACAAACCTCAAAACCTGAACAAAAAAGTCAAAAAAAGTATCACATTTCTTTCAAAGGGTTAAAATTGAGAAAAATATCCTGAAATGTTAAGGTAACCACCATGGCAATATGCCAGTAAGGTGAAACTGTACTTGAAAAATATCCACTTGGAAGAAAGGAAAGACAAACCTCAAAACCTGCACATAGAAGTCAAAAAAGTATCACATTTGTTTCAAAGAATTGAGAAAAATATCCTGAAATGTTAAGGTAACCACCATGGCAATATGCCAGTAAGGTAAAACTCCACTCAAAGACAAAAAATTAAAAATCTGAACACAAAAGTCAAAAGCCTGCACAGAAAAGTCAAAAACCTGAACACAAAAGTCCCAAATTCAAGTAACTAAGCATGGAAAGGGTTGAATAAAATATTACTATCCCTGAAAAGCATGCTGCCATAAAAAAAAAAAGCAAAATAAAAAAAAAATCAAAACCTGCACACAAAAGTTCAAAATGAATGAATAAAACAATGAGCTAAAGGGTTAAATAATATGATAATAGCCCCAAGAAGTATGCTAACATAAAATAGGAATCATGGCAATATGCTACAAGGTGAGTCTCCACTTTGATGAAAAGAAAGACAAACCTCAAAACCTGCACATAAAAGTAAAAAAAAAAGTATCACCTTTGTTTCAATGGGTTAAAATTGAGAAAAATACCCTGATAATGTCACAGTAACCACCATGGCAATATGCCAGTAAGGTGAAACTCTACCTGAAAAATATCCACTTGGAAGAAAAGAAAGTTAAACCTCAAAACCTGCACATAAAAGTAAAAAAAGTATCACATTTGTTTCAAAGGGTTAAAATTTAGAAAAATCCCCTGAAAATGTTAAGTAACAACCATGGCAATATACCAGTGAGGTAAAACTCCACTTTAAAAAAATATCAAAACCTGTACACAAAAGTAAAAAACCTGCACACAAAAGGCCAAAATTAAAGTAAATAAGTAACTAAAGGGTTAAATAATATAATACTAGCCCCAAGAAGCACCCTAACATAAAATAGGAATCATGGCAATATGCCACAAGGCAAGTCACCACTTGGAAGAAAAGAAAGACAAACCTCAAAACCTGCACATAAAAGTCAAACTAGAGTGATGTCACGCATGCAGCCCGACTGTCCCAGGAATGGCAATGCTTAGACGCAAAATCTTCAGAGCCATTTTTTGTTAACAGTTTACCTAACAAATCTGCCATATCTGCACTCGTGATATATAAAATTTGCTATTCAAATTTTATTTTTTCATTTCTCTACTTCAAAACATACCTCATGACCTATTAATGGAACAAACTTGATGAGCTTGTTCCAATAAGGAGTAATAAGCCATGGTTAGAAGTAAATAAACTAGAGGGGGTATCAGTACCCCGTGGCTCACCAACAGGTGGCCAATGTAAAGGGGTGGCTGGAGTAAAAAAAAAAGTTCAAAACCTGCACACCAAAAGTCCAAAATTAAAGAAAATAAGCAGCTAAAGGGTTAAATAATATAATAATAACCCCTAAGAAGCATGCTAACATAAAATAGGAACCATGGCAATATGCTACAAGGCAAGTCTCCACTTTGAAGAAAAGAAAGACAAACCTCAAAACCTGCACATATAAAGTAAAAAAAAAAGTATCACATTTGTATCAATGGGTTAAAATTGAGAAAAAATACCCCGATAATGTCACAGTAACCACCATGGTAATATTCCAGTAAGGTGAAACCCTACCTGAAAAATATCCACTTGGAAGAAAAGAAAGAAAAACCTCAAAACCTGCACATAAAAGTAAAAAAAGTATCACATTTGATTCAAAGGGTTAAAATTTAGAAAAATACCCTGAAAATGCTACAATAACCACCATGGCAATATGCCAGTGAGGTAAAACTCCACTTAAAAAAAATATCAAAACCTGCACACAAAAGTCCAAAACCTACACACAAAAGTTCAAAATTAAAGTAAATAAGCAGCTAAGGGGTTAAATAATATAAAAATAGCCCCAAGAAGCATCCAAACATAAAATAGGAACCATGGCAATATGCTACAAGGTAAGTCGCCACTTGGAAGAAAAGAAAGACAAACCTCAAAACCTGCACATAAAAGTCAAACTAGAGTGATGTCACGCATTCAGCCCGACTGTCCCAGGAATGGCAATGCTTAGACGCAAAATAGTCAGAGTTTACAGTTTACCTAACGAATCTGCCATATCTGCACTCGTGATATACAAAATTTCCTATTCAAATTTAATTTTTTCATTTCTCTACTTCAAAACATACCTCATGACCTATTAATGGAACAAACTTGATGAGCTTGTTCTAATAAGGAGTAATAAGCCATGGTTAGAAGTAAATAAACTAGAGGGGGTATCAGTACCCCGTGGCTCACCAACAGGTGGCCAATGTAAAGGGGGGGGCTGGAGTAAAAAAAAAGTTCAAAATCTGCACACCAAAAGTCCAAAATTAAAGAAAATAAGCAGCTAAAGGGTTAAATAATATACTAATAACCCCTAAGAAGCATGCTAACATAAAATAGGAACCATGGCAATATGCTACAAGGCAAGTCTACACTTTGAAGAAAAGAAAGACAAACCTCAAAACCTGCACATATAAAGTAAAAAAAAAGTATCACATTTGTTTCAATGGGTTAAAATTGAGAAAAACACCCTGATAATGTCACAGTAACCATCATGGCAATATTCCAGTAAGGTGAAACTCTACCTGAAAAATATCCACTTGGAAGAAAAGAAAGAAAAACATCAAAACCTGCACATAAAAGTAAAAAAAGTATCACATTTGATTCAAAGGGTTAAAATTTAGAAAAATACCCTGAAAATGTTACAATAACCCCCATGGCAATATGCCAGTGAGGTAAAACTCCACTTAAAAAAAATATCAAAACCTGCACACAAAAGTCCAAAACCTGCACACAAAAGTTCAAAATTAAAGTAAATAAGCAGCTAAGGGGTTAAATAATATAAAAATAGCCCCAAGAAGCATCCAAACATAAAATAGGAACCATGGCAATATGCTACAAGGTAAGTCGCCACTTGGAGGAAAAGAAAGACAAACCTCAAAACCTGCACATAAAAGTAAAAAAATATAGAACCTTAGTGAGCACGCTCACATACCCCACGCGCCCCGATATTTCAAGCTCTAATCATTTTTTAAAAATAAACATAGATTCTAGGCATACTGCAGAAAACAGTGTTCTGTAGTTTCAACGGTATTAAAGAATTCAAGCAGCTTAATTTTAATTGAAATGTGGAGCCATGTTAAGTTTTAATGATACCAACCTTTTTAAATCCAATTTGATCTTTCCAACACACATTGTAAATAATGTAAGGTCACACTAGGTCTTTGCTGATAAAATTACTTTAGTGTATGCTTGTTTATAAAAATGGTGTCAGATTTAGAATTGCTATCCCAAATAACAGTGTTTATACACAAAAAGTGAAATAGATTATTGTTTTACTTCATGAACAAATTCGAAGTCGCTTCATATTCTAATCCTGACTTGAATAACTGCATGCTGGGAATATGGAACCGGAATTATTCTTGTGTCACAAGCTATGTCTTTTTTATGTACACATGGTCAATACAGGAGCCAGAAATGTAAGTCGTTGAGCAAATAACTTGGCTTTAACACTTTGAAGACAATGTTTTTACTAATATGTTGCTTGGTTCTTTCAAAGTATTGACATTTAAGTCACCAACAATTACAGTAGGAGGTCTATCTAATTTATCCATAACTTGAACTAAGTTTTTGGTGAATTCTTTAAGATTAATCCACTGAGGCCTATACACATGAAGCACTACAAATGACTGAGAATCCTGTTCTGCTTTAAATAGTCCATTCTCAATTGAACTTTTCAAAGTCGAAGGGCCGTAATTTTGGTAAAAATCAGTGGAGCAGAACAAAATGCAAACCTGATCTGTAGGCCACCATGTTAGACAAACATACCAAAAATCAGCTCAATATCTGGAAGTGTGTAGAGAAAAAGCCCGAAAAACTGTAATTTTGATGAACTTTTCAAAGTCTATGGGGACCGTAATTTTGGTAAAAATCAGTGGAGCGGAACAAAACCCAAACTTGTTCTGTAGACCACCATGTTAGACTAACATACCAAAAATCAGCTCACTATATGGAAGCGTGTAGGAAAAGAGTCCGCAAATCTGTAATTTTGATAAACTTTTCAAAGTTCAAGGGCCGTAATTTTGGTAAAAATCAGTGGAGCGGAACAAAATGCAAACTTGATCTGTAGACCACCATGTCAGACTAACACACCAAAAATCAGCTCAATATCTGGAAGCGTGTAGAAAAAAAGTCCGGAAAACTGTAATTTTGATGCATTTTTTAGAGTCCAAGGGCCATAATTTCGGTAAAAATCAGTGGAGCGGAACAAAACGCAAACTTGTTCTGTAGGCCACCATGTTAGACTAACATACCAAAAATCAGCTCAATATCTGGAAGCGTGTAGGAAAAAAGTCTGCAAAACTGTAATTTTGATAAACTTTTCAAAGTTCAAGGGCCATAATTTTGGTAAAAATCAGTGGAGCGGAACAAAATGCAAACTCGATCTGTAGGCCACCATGTCAGACTAACATACCAAAAATCAGCTCAATATCTGGAAGCGTGTAGAAAAAAAGTCTTGAAAACTGTAATTTTGATGCATTTTTTAGAGTCCAAGGGCCGTAATGTCGGTAAAAATCAGTGGAGCGGAACAAAACCCCAACTTGTTCTGTAGGCCACCATGTTAGACTAACATACCAAAAATCAGCTCAATATCTGGAAGCGTTTAGGAAAAAAGTCCGCAAAACTGTAATTTTGATGAACTTTTCAAAGTTCAAGGGCCGTAATTTTGGTAAAAATCAGTGGAGCGGAACAAAATGCAAACTTGATCTGTAGGCCACCATGTCAGACTGACATACCAAAAAACAGCTCAATATCTGGAAGCGTGTAGAAAAAAAGTCCGGAAAACTGTAATTTTGATGAATTTTTCAGAGTCCAAGGGCCATAATTTTGGTAAAAATCAGTGGAGCGGAACAAAATGCAAACTTGATCTGTAGGCCACCATGTTAGACTCACATACCAAAAATCAGCTCAATATCTGGAAGCGTGTAGAAAAAAAGTCCGGAAAACAAGTAGGACTGACTGACAGACTGACAGACTGATGGACTGACAGACTGATGGACTGACGGACGGACCAGTCAAATACATTATACCCCTGCAACTTCGTTGCGTGGAGTATAAAAAAGTATCACATTTGTTTCAAGGGGTTAAAATTGAGAAAAATACCCTTTCATAGTAACCACAATGGCAATATGCCAGTAAGGTGAAACTCTACTTGAAAAATATATCCACTTGGAAGAAAAGAAAGACAAACCTCAAAACCTGCACATAAAAGTCAAAAAAGCATCACATTAGTTTCAAAGGGTTAAAATTTAGAAAAATACCCTGAAAATGTTACAGTAACCACAATGGCAATATGCCAGTGAGGTAAAACTCCACTTAAAAAAAATATCAAAACCTGCAGACAAAAGTCCAAAACCTGCACACAAAAGTCCAAAATTAAAGTAAATCAGCAGCTAAAGGGTTAAATAATATAATACTAGCCCCAAGAAGCATCCTAACATAAAATAGGAACCATGGCAATATGCTACAAGGTAAGTCGCCACTTGGAAGAAAAGAAAGACAAACCTCAAAACCTGCCAATAAAAGTAAAAAAAAGTATCACATTTGTTTCAAGGGGTTAAAATTGAGAAAAATACCCTGTCACAGAACCACAATGCCAATATGCCAGTAAGGTGAAACTCTACTTGAAAAATATCCACTTGGAAGAAAAGAAAGACAAATCTCAAAACCTGCACATAAAAGTCAAAAAAGCATCACATTTGTTTCAAAGGGTTAAAATTTAGAAAAAAACCCTGAAAATGTTACAGTAACCACCATGGCAATATGCAGTGAGGTAAAACTCCACTTAAAAAAAATATCAAAACCTGCACACAAAAGTCCAAAACCTGCACAGAAAAGTCCAAAATTAAAGTAAATCAGCAGCTAAAGGGTTATTAAATAATATAATACTAGCCACAAGAAGCATCCTAACATAAAATAGGAACCATGGCAATATACTACAAGGTAAGTCGCCACTTGGAAGAAAAGAAAGACAAACCTCAAAACCTGCACATAAAATTAAAAAAAAGTATGACATTTGTTTCAAGGGGTTAAAATTGAGAAAAATACCCTGAAATGTTAAGGAAACCACCATGGCAATATGCCAGTAAGGTAAAACTCCACTTGAAGACAAAATTTCAAAACCTGTACACAAAAGTCAAAAACTTGCACAGAAAAGTAAAAAACCTGCACAGAAAAGTTAAAAACCTGTACACAAAAGACCAAAATTCAAGTAACTAAGCATGGAAAGGGTTAAATAAAATATTACTATCCCTGAAAAGCATGCAGACATAAAAAAAAATCAAAAAAAAAAATCAAAACCTGCACACAAAAGTTGAAAATGAATGAATCCGGACGCCGACGCTGATATGAGGGCTATGCCATAGGCTCACACAACTATCGTTGGTGAGCCAAAAATATCAAAACCTGCACACAAAAGTACAAAACCTGCACACAAAGTCCAAAATTAAAGTAAATAAGCAGCTAAAGGGTTAAATAATATAATACTAGCCCCAAGAAGCATCCTAACATAAAATAGGAACAATGGCAATATTCTACAAGGTAAGTCGCCACTTGGAAGAAAAGAAAGACAAACCTCAAAACCTGCACATAAAAGTAAAAAAAATGCCGCTCAGGATCACAGATCCAATGTCGAGTTGTGACCTTGACCTTTGACTAGGCGAGTCCAAGGTCAATAGGGTTCTTCCTCGCACCAAGGCCAACACACCTATGAAGTTTCATGACTCTAGGTTGAACCACTATCAAGTTCTCATCCGGAAACCAATTGTTGCGATATACTATGTTCAAGGTCACTGTGACCTTGACCTTTGACCTGGTGAGTCCAAGATCAATAGGGTTCTTCCTCGCACCAAGGCCAACATACTTATGAAGTTTCATGACTCTAGGTTGAACCACTATCAAGTTATCATCCGGAAACCAATTGTTGCGATATACTATGTTCAAGGTCACTGTGACCTTGACCTTTGACCTGGTGAGTCCAAGATCAATAGGGTTCTTCCTCGCACCAAGGCCAACACACCTATAAAGTTTCATGACTCTAGGTTGAACCACTATCAAGTTATCATCCGGAAACCAATTGTTGCGATATACTATGTTCAAGGTCACTGTGACCTTGACCTTTGACCTGGTGAGTCCAAGATCAATAGGGTTCTTCCTCGCACCAAGGCCAACACACCTATGAAGTTTCATGACTCTAGGTTGAACCACTATCAAGTTATCATCCGGAAACCAATTGTTGCGATATACTATGTTAAAGGTCACTGTGACCTTGACCTTTGACGTAGCGAGTCCAAAATCAATAGGGTTCTTCCCCTCACCAAGGCCAATCTACCTATGAAGTTTCATGAATGTGAGTTGAACCATTATCAAGTTATCATCTGGAAACCAATTGTTTAAGATTTACTATGTTCAAGGTCACTGTGACCTTGACCTTCGACGTAGCATGTCCAAAATCAATAGGGTTCTTCCTCCCACCAAGACCAACCTATGTATGAAGTTTAATGAATGTGAGTTGAACCACTATCAAGTTATCATCCGGAAACCAATTGTTTACGCCCGCCCGCCCGCCCGCCCGCCCGCCTGCCCGCCCTCCCGCCCGCCCGCCCGCCCGCCCGCCCGCCATTCACCAAACTATAAGTCGAGTTTGACTTCGTCACAACTCGACTAAAAAGTATCACATTTCTTTCAAAGGGTTAAAATTGAGAAAAATATCCTGAAATGTTAAGGTAACCACAATGCCAATATGCCAATAAGGTGAAACTCTACTTGAAAAATATCTACTTGGAAGAAAAGAAAGACAAACCTCAAAACCTGCACATAAAAGTCAAAAAAAGCATCACATTTGTTTCAAAGGGTTAAAATTTAGAAAAATACCCTGAAAATGTTACAGTAACCACCATGGCAATATGCCAGTGAGGTAAAACTCCACTTAAAAAAAATATCAAAACCTGCACACAAAAGTCCAAAACCTGCACACAAAAGTCCAAAATTAAAGTAAATCAGCAGCTAAAGGGTTATTAAATAATATAATACTAGCCACAAGAAGCATCCTAACATAAAATAGGAACCATGGCAATATGCTACAAGGTAAGTCGCCACTTGGAAGAAAAGAAAGACAAACCTCAAAACCTGCCAATAAAAGTAAAAAAAAGTATCACATTTGTTTCAACGGGTTAAAATTGAGAAAAATACCCTGTCACAGAACCACAATGCCAATATGCCAGTAAGGTGAAACTCTACTTGAAAAATATCCACTTGGAAGAAAAGAAAGACAAATCTCAAAACCTGCACATAAAAGTCAAAAAAGCATCACATTTGTTTCAAAGGGTTAAAATTTAGAAAAAAACCCTGAAAATGTTACAGTAACCACCATGGCAATATGCAGTGAGGTAAAACTCCACTTAAAAAAAATATCAAAACCTGCACACAAAAGTCCAAAACCTGCACAGAAAAGTCCAAAATTAAAGTAAATCAGCAGCTAAAGGGTTATTAAATAATATAATACTAGCCACAAGAAGCATCCTAACATAAAATAGGAACCATGGCAATATACTACAAGGTAAGTCGCCACTTGGAAGAAAAGAAAGACAAACCTCAAAACCTGCACATAAAATTAAAAAAAAGTATGACATTTGTTTCAAGGGGTTAAAATTGAGAAAAATACCCTGAAATGTTAAGGAAACCACCATGGCAATATGCCAGTAAGGTAAAACTCCACTTGAAGACAAAATTTCAAAACCTGTACACAAAAGTCAAAAACTTGCACAGAAAAGTAAAAAACCTGCACAGAAAAGTTAAAAACCTGTACACAAAAGACCAAAATTCAAGTAACTAAGCATGGAAAGGGTTAAATAAAATATTACTATCCCTGAAAAGCATGCAGACATAAAAAAAAATCAAAAAAAAAAATCAAAACCTGCACACAAAAGTTGAAAATGAATGAATCCGGACGCCGACGCTGACATGAGGGCTATGCCATAGGCTCACACAACTATCGTTGGTGAGCCAAAAATATCAAAACCTGCACACAAAAGTACAAAACCTGCACACAAAAGTCCAAAATTAAAGTAAATAAGCAGCTAAAGGGTTAAATAATATAATACTAGCCCCAAGAAGCATCCTAACATAAAATAGGAACAATGGCAATATTCTACAAGGTAAGTCGCCACTTGGAAGAAAAGAAAGACAAACCTCAAAACCTGCACATAAAAGTAAAAAAAAGTATCACATTTCTTTCAAAGGGTTAAAATTGAGAAAAATATCCTGAAATGTTAAGGTAACCACAATGCCAATATGCCAATAAGGTGAAACTCTACTTGAAAAATATCCACTTGGAAGAAAAAAAAGACAAACCTCAAAACCTGCACATAAAAGTCAAAAAAAGCATCACATTTGTTTCAAAGGGTTAAAATTTAGAAAAATACCCTGAAAATGTTACAGTAACCACCATGGCAATATGCCAGTGAGGTAAAACTCCACTTAAAAAAAATATCAAAACCTGCACACAAAAGTCCAAAACCTGCACACAAAAGTCCAAAATTAAAGTAAATCAGCAGCTAAAGGGTTATTAAATAATATAATACTAGCCACAAGAAGCATCCTAACATAAAATAGGAACCATGGCAATATGCTACAAGGTAAGTCGCCACTTGGAAGAAAAGAAGGACAAACCTCAAAACCTGCACATAAAAGTAAAAAAAAGTATCACATTTGTTTCAAGGGGTTAAAATTGAGAAAAATACCCTGAAAATGTTACAGTAACCACCATGGCAATATGCCAGTGAGGTAAAACTCCACTTAAAAAAAATATCAAAACCTGCACACAAAAGTCCAAAACCTGCACACAAAAGTCCAAAATTAAAGTAAATCAGCAGCTAAAGGGTTATTAAATAATATAATACTAGCCACAAGAAGCATCCTAACATAAAATAGGAACCATGGCAATATGCTACAAGGTAAGTCGCCACTTGGAAGAAAAGAAAGACAAACCTCAAAACCTGCCAATAAAAGTAAAAAAAAGTATCACATTTGTTTCAAGGGGTTAAAATTGAGAAAAATACCCTGTCACAGAACCACAATGCCAATATGCCAGTAAGGTGAAACTCTACTTGAAAAATATCCACTTGGAAGAAAAGAAAGACAAATCTCAAAACCTGCACATAAAAGTCAAAAAAGCATCACATTTGTTTCAAAGGGTTAAAATTTAGAAAAAAACCCTGAAAATGTTACAGTAACCACCATGGCAATATGCAGTGAGGTAAAACTCCACTTAAAAAAAATATCAAAACCTGCACACAAAAGTCCAAAACCTGCACAGAAAAGTCCAAAATTAAAGTAAATCAGCAGCTAAAGGGTTATTAAATAATATAATACTAGCCACAAGAAGCATCCTAACATAAAATAGGAACCATGGCAATATACTACAAGGTAAGTCGCCACTTGGAAGAAAAGAAAGACAAACCTCAAAACCTGCACATAAAATTAAAAAAAAGTATGACATTTGTTTCAAGGGGTTAAAATTGAGAAAAATACCCTGAAATGTTAAGGAAACCACCATGGCAATATGCCAGTAAGGTAAAACTCCACTTGAAGACAAAATTTCAAAACCTGTACACAAAAGTCAAAAACTTGCACAGAAAAGTAAAAAACCTGCACAGAAAAGTTAAAAACCTGTACACAAAAGACCAAAATTCAAGTAACTAAGCATGGAAAGGGTTAAATAAAATATTACTATCCCTGAAAAGCATGCAGACATAAAAAAAAATCAAAAAAAAAAATCAAAACCTGCACACAAAAGTTGAAAATGAATGAATCCGGACGCCGACGCTGACATGAGGGCTATGCCATAGGCTCACACAACTATCGTTGGTGAGCCAAAAATATCAAAACCTGCACACAAAAGTACAAAACCTGCACACAAAAGTCCAAAATTAAAGTAAATAAGCAGCTAAAGGGTTAAATAATATAATACTAGCCCCAAGAAGCATCCTAACATAAAATAGGAACAATGGCAATATTCTACAAGGTAAGTCGCCACTTGGAAGAAAAGAAAGACAAACCTCAAAACCTGCACATAAAAGTAAAAAAAAGTATCACATTTCTTTCAAAGGGTTAAAATTGAGAAAAATATCCTGAAATGTTAAGGTAACCACAATGCCAATATGCCAATAAGGTGAAACTCTACTTGAAAAATATCCACTTGGAAGAAAAGAAAGACAAACCTCAAAACCTGCACATAAAAGTCAAAAAAAGCATCACATTTGTTTCAAAGGGTTAAAATTTAGAAAAATACCCTGAAAATGTTACAGTAACCACCATGGCAATATGCCAGTGAGGTAAAACTCCACTTAAAAAAAATATCAAAACCTGCACACAAAAGTCCAAAACCTGCACACAAAAGTCCAAAATTAAAGTAAATCAGCAGCTAAAGGGTTATTAAATAATATAATACTAGCCACAAGAAGCATCCTAACATAAAATAGGAACCATGGCAATATGCTACAAGGTAAGTCGCCACTTGGAAGAAAAGAAGGACAAACCTCAAAACCTGCACATAAAAGTAAAAAAAAGTATCACATTTGTTTCAAGGGGTTAAAATTGAGAAAAATACCCTGAAATGTTAAGGAAACCACCATGGCAATATGCCAGTAAGGTAAAACTCCACTTGAAGACAAAATTTCAAAACCTGTACACAAAAGTCAAAAACCTGCACAGAAAAGTCAAAAACCTGCACACAAAAGTCCAAAATTAAAGTAAATAAGTAGGGAAAGGGTTAAATAATATAATAGTGGCCCTAAGAAGCATTCTAACACAAAACAGGAACCATGGCAATATACTGCAAGGTAAATTACTCCTTGGAAGAAAAGAAAGACAAATATCAAAACCAGCGCACAAAAGTCAAAAAACCTGTACACAAAAGTCCAAAATTCAAGTAACTAAACATGGAAAGGGTTGAATAAAATATTACTATCCCAGAAAAGCATGCGGACATAAAAAAAAAAAAAAAACCAAAAAAAATCAAAACCTGCACACAAAAGTTCAAAATGTATGAATCCGGACGCCAACGCAGATGCCGACGATGCCGACATGAGGGCTATGCCATAGGCTCACACAACTATCATTGGTGAGCCAAAAAATGTGAAGGGAGTAAAGCAAACTTTTGAGAAACAAGAAATCAATAAAGGGCCATTACTGTGGTAAAGTAAGGTTGTGCATGCATACACTTCACACTATTCATTGTTCTAAGTTTAAATGAGCCCACCTTTCAAAAGTTGTGGGGATTAGAAACTTCTGTCTGAAAATGAATGGTAAATATGGTAATGCTAGTTTCAAAGCTATCTACCCAGAACCATTTGGATTGGGATAAAGAGAGAAAACTTACCGCACTTGCTCTTCTGCCTGACTATATATGAATTCCCATTTATCACAAAGCATTTTCTCCAGTTTGGTGAATGCAGTCTGCAAAATAAAAACAAAGGTGAATAGCTATTGCCTAAATAACGAAAACTGTAGTACAAGACCCAATGATGAATTCAAGACCTCCAGGAAAGATCTAGGTAAAAAAGACATGTATCTACATTGACTGTTTATCAGCTTTTTATTTAATTGGAAGAGTGCTGGAAGCCCATATTTGGGCTTTTTTCCATAGTACAGATGCCACAACTTAAAGGTTTTATATTATGTGGATGTTATGTGTTTCAAATTATCTTTGAAGCAAAATTATTAAGTCTGTATGGTATTGCCTTGTTACAATTTATGGGAGAGTGATTACAGGTGCTCTCTCCCATACATTGTAACAAGGCAAAACATGTAAACAGGTTTTGATGACCAAAAATAATTTAGCACTTTACAAGTGAAGCTCAATTCCAACACTGACCTGTGTTAATCTTCCCCTTGTCTCAATATTCCACCTACCTCAACCTTCTATATTCATCTGTAAAATCATAACTTGAATTTTTTACTCTTTTTGAAAGAATTCACATTTGATTTATTTATTGGTGTTTTTGGTCACATACTTATGCACAATGGCTAATCCTGACCGTGACAGTTTTACAGGTGGAGGAAGCCGGAGTACCCGGAAAGAACCACCGAGCAATGACGAGCAGCTGCCAGCTCCCCAACATCGTAACTCCACACTGCAGCACAGGCAGGGTTAGATTGGTTGAAGACATGTGTACCATCGACGTGCAGTACACCCTAGTACACAACGTTATCGTGCCTCCATGTGGACAATCGGGGTTAAGCGTCTTGCCCAAGGAAACAATGCAGGAGTCTGAATTGATCGATCAGATGGTCACCCATTCAATGATTAACTTTTGATTTTAGTTATCCAAATTCTGCTATTTTCTCATTGAATCTCATTTCCTGCTTTCCTGCCCCTACACTCCCCATATCTGGTATCCTTGCCATTGGGAACATCGCCTTTCGAAAAAGTTGGCAAACCCACTCCCTCCCCACTGCTATTCACTACTTCTCTGGAATCTGAAGTGCCACATGTCTTGACTGACAATCTAGGTTTGCTATTCTAGCCAGTGTTCAGAATCAGTATTAACTCCTTGCATGCTGCTGGCAGATATTCCTGCCCAGAACACGAAATTTCTTGCCATTATAATAAGTAAAATTTGAGAACAGTTAACCAAATTTTCTCCTGTAGATTGTGTAAGTTTTTTTACCAATTATTTTTTGTGTCAAAATTTCAGAAAAGTTTTCATCAAATCTTGTCATGGCTGCTTCAAAGCAGCCATGACTAGACTTGAAGAAAAATCCATGAAAATTGCTCAGCGGGTTAAGAGTTAATTGTAATTAGTGGATCAAAGCATTTGGACATGGAAACTATTTCTGAGTTATATAACAATATTATTTGATCAGATGTACAGAATTTTGGACCCTTATTCAAGTCTTAGTTCCATTTAAATAATAATGCTCATTGGAATGAGCAAAAAAGCAGTTTTTGTATCAATCAAGTATAAGTTATCCACAAAAACAGCATACCAATTTTTGTTACAAAATGGCCGACATGTTCTGAAAACTGATATTTTATGCGAGGCTAAAAATTTGGCCCTTTCAGTTTGAGCAATATTGTTGGCAAAACATTCATACTCAAATCTTTGTCACTAAAGGAAGTTGCATACCAAATCTTAATGCACTGTGATAGGTGGTTTATAAAAAGATTTTTACTGAATTTTGGCTTTTTGGGATCTGCCCCATGACATGGGGTTAGCAACTTCTATTGAACATACTTTGGAAAATTGTCCTCCAAAAATAATTTGTAGCAACTTTGGTTGAAATTGGGTGAGCAGTTCTGAAGAATAAGACTGAGATGCAAAAGCCAACAGACAAAGGCCACAAAGTGATGGCAATAGCTCACATTAACTTCCAGTCAGGTGAGCTAAAAATATGTAAGGATGTTGCGCTGATTCTAAAGAAATAGAGAGTAATCGCTTGACTGGACTGGTTACGTGAAATAATTCATGAGAGGTGAAGGACGTTGTACAAGCACGAGTGCACGAATGCGCTCGAGTGTTTTACAATATAGTCCCTCGCCTCGAATGAATTATTTCATGTAACCAGTCCAGTGAAGCGATTACTCTGTTTATTACTTTTCATTATATGATAATTATGTTATTTAACCCTTTACCTAATGTAATGGCCAAAAACGGCTCATTCCCAAGAGGGGTTATAACCTATGCTTTTGAGACAAAAAATGAAAATAATAGTTATTCAAGAATTTTTTGCAAGTGTCGTCTCCAATTCATGTTAGGTAAAGGGTTAAATAAAAAAGCAAAAAAAAAACCCAAAAACAATGAAGTTCCCATTACACCCATGGCAAAGCGTCTTCATTTGCGCGCACGGATACATGAAACAATTGTTGATTGCATAATTCACTTGTGAAGTTATCGTTTATATCAAAGCCGAAAATCCCAGTAAATCACACTTTGGAAAGTAATAAATCAACGTAATGAAACCGTTGAATAATTCAAAAGGTTGATCAAATACAAACATGATAAAACATGTGCTCGCTATATTTCAGTTTTTTCTAAAAAGATCTACCAAATCATCAAAAGCTTTCAAAAATCCAGTGAAAAACACTCGTGTTTTCTGGTTCAAACCATTGTTTAAAATTGTATCCAGTTGTAAGAAAGTGTTTCATAAAGCACATTCCACTGAGGTGACATCTTTGTGCAGGAACAATTAACACTTTACCTTACACAACCTGCTGACTACTATTTATTTATTTATTTATTTATTTATTTATTTATTTATTTACTGGAGTAGAGAGCTTGGTGGCTAAGTAGGTAGAGGTGCAGGCTGCAAGCCAAGAGTTCCTCATTTGAATCCCACCAGCGGCAACCGCGTTGTGTCCTTGGGCAAGACACTTCATCTCCACTGCCCATGTGGGGGCACAGTGGCATTGTGTACTAAGGCGTAGTGCATGTCGATGGTGCACCTGTCTTCAACCAATGCTAACCCTGGTTGTTTGGAGTTAGTATGTTGGGGAGCTGACATTTGCTTGCTGTTGCACCTGGTTCTCTCTGGGTACTCTGGCTTCCTTCACCCATAAAACTGTTGTGGTCATGATTAGCCATTGTGCAGAAATATGTGACCTCAAACGCCATAAATAATAATAATAATAAAAATAATATTTACTGGAGTAAGTCATTTCAGCTTCTAAAGCAACATCATGATTGCAACACAAGTATAAAGTTGAGTTTAGCCAATCATTGATACTTTGGCTACCACTTAAGAGAGCTTACTCTCCAGACATTAGTTAGCAGGTCCTACTGTGCCAGTGAAACAGAACTCATTTACCTCACCAAACAAGCAGTTCTGTACTTACTATGATTCCCACTGGGAACCAGCAGATGAGTTACATAAATAACTAAACATTTTTAAAAACGATCTTATGAAGTTCAACAAATGGAAAGTGATCACAGAGGAGCCCACTTAATTGGATATCACTTGACTGAATAACCCTGTTAATTGCATATTATTTCCTAAACAAACAGAAAATCATTTATCATAACTTCAGTATAAATTTGACCTGTTAGGCCTAAAAAAGTTAAAAATCTGTTTCTCAGCCCATCCCGCATTGTCCTTTTGGCTGGCTGCCACTTGCTCCTCTTTTTATAACCGATGCAAACTTTAAAAAATAAAAATTAAATGGTTTATATCTGATATTTTACCCAAGTTAATAAAATTGATAAATCTGACCCTTGAGTGCAACAAGGCTTTGCAATGCTTTAGCATTGCAAAGCCTTCTTTCACTCAAGGGATGAAATAAAACCAGCACCCACGCTATACTCTAGATAAAACATAAAACAAACCAAGAACATGAACTTTTGATGGCAAAGAAATAATTACAAAAATAAATAAAATAAAAAAATGCCCGCCCACATGCAATTTTACAAAAAAATGGCCCGAGAAACAGAAGATCTACTTTGTAGGGCCTTACTTAAATATAGGCTATAGAGAAAACTTGTGTCAATTCAGTGGCTAATTGAAAAAGAATTTGTGTAATATATCGAAACATCACTCTGACCACCAATGAATTCCCCATGCTTGTAGACCTATTTGGCCAGAGAACATCCAATACAGGCAATGAATTCATTATATGTTGTTGACAGAGCTCCTTGCATTTAACACATATATGAAATATAAAAGCCACAGCATAATGGTGGTAATCTCAACTCATGTATAGCAAAACAGGCCAGACTTACAAAAAGGTCAAACATTGCATTAAAAAGTCCAAAATCTTCAAAAAATGTCTGGTCAAGGGTTAATGTCATCTTATAGTGATGCATTTAACACATATATGATGATATATGGTGGGTGTTTTCAAACCTATGTAACTTTTTGGTGTTTGAAAAAACTTTTTTATTATTGAAAATAACTCCCAACACTGAGTGCATCATTTGTGCAGTATTCAGTTTAGCACAATTTGATGCAAGAATTTTTCTACTATGGTACTTAGTTCTTTTACAGCATTAGATTTTATACAATGGGTGAATTGGAGAATTTTTTTTTTTTTTTTTTTTAGAGCTGAGTATTATTGATGGAAAATCACCTACATACTTTTTCATGTAGTTTCTGGCAGTATGTGCTGAGTATATTTCATTCTAAGACTCAGATACATGTACATGTACTGTGTTTCCCACCCTATCAAAGAACTACCAACAAACTTTCAGTTAACCCCTCACCTATTTATTTATTTATTTATTGGTGTTTAAGGTCACATACTTATGCACAATGGCTAATCGTGACCATGACAGTTTTACGGGTGGAGGAAGCCGGAGTACCCAGAGAGAACCACCGAGCATCGACGAGCAACTGTCAGCTCCTCAACATTGTAACTCTGTTCAAGCTCTATCAAGCAGGGTACAGTGCCTGAAAACATGTGCACCTTTGACGTGCAGTTCGCCTTAGTACACAGCGTCATTGTGCCCCTGTGTAGGCAACCTGGACAAAGAGCCTTGCCCAAGGACATAATGCGGGTCGTCCCGGACGGGAATCGAACTTGGAACCTCTAGCATAGAAGTCCAACAGTCTACCACTGAGCCACCACGCTCTCCAGGTGCAGAGTAACAAGTGGAAAAAAAAACCTCTCATTTCTGGTTTGTGTGCAATTGTTAGTGATAGTTAATACTCATCAAGTGATATCAACTGGAAGGAAATAAGTGGAAATTTTGATAAATTTGTTGATGTAGTCTAATTTCGCAACTTTTGAAAGCTACGTCAGATTTCGAAAACACATTAAGGTAGAGCACTGCCTTTCCTAAACACTGAGCTTTGTATTCATAGTAGATATATGCAATTTACTTATTTTATTGGTCTTTAAGGTCACATACTTATGCACGATGGCTAATCATGACCATGAGTTTTACGGGTGGAGGAAGCTGTAGTACGCGGAGAGAACCACAGAGTATCTACGAGCAACTGTCAGCTCCTCAACATTCTAACTCTGTTCAAGCAGGGTTACAGCAGTTGAAGATATGTGCACTATCGACATGCAGTATGCCTTAGTACACAGCATCATCATGTCCCCATGTAGGCCACTGGGATAAAGTGCCTTGCCCAAGGACACAATGGAGGTCGTCCCGGACGGGGATCTAACTCGTGACCTCAAGCATAGAAGTCCAACAGTCTACCACTGAGCCACCGTGCTCCCCAGGTGCATAGTAACAGGTGGGAAAGTCCAAGTGACTCTTACAATAACTTTATCACAAGTGCTGACGGACCTCAGGTCATGACATAAGCTCACACAACTTTCTTGGTGAGCTAAAAACTAAGATGGCTGGTTAATTTCCATAATTTAAGCACAACAGAAAAATTTGCATACTGTGTTATGTATGCTGTGCTAGTTGTTTTCCATGCCAAAAATAGTCAAAATCGGAATCACCGTTGGAAGTTCTTGCCTGAAAGATGTAATTGCTATTTTTAGTTCTGTTCATTTCACGGACGTACGGATGGACGGACGGACGGACGGACGGACAGACAGACGGACAGATGGACAGACATGTAATCCAGTATATCCCCACACTTTCAGAATGAGGGGTATACAAAGGTTCTGAAGGGATTTTATATACGAATATTAACAAATATTCTGATTGGTACTTCTGGAGAAGATTTTTTTTACTTTTTCCCCCCCAAAAAATTCTAGGTGCAAACAGAATAGTTTAAATGATTTCCCACATGGATTTAGCCTTTTGCATGAATAAGAGTTAAGCCTTTAAAAAGGATCTTATGCTACAAATTAATTACCTGTTCATAGTCTTCTAATCCATGCTTCTGTTTATTTCTCAATGTTCTTTTTGCTAAAAAGATTCCTAAAAAGAAACAAAATCACTGACGGAGTCCAAATGTCTGGTGATAAATATCAGAACAGAAATATATTGTATTCCAATTGGACACAGCTTAATTCAATATCCCTGCCAATATTATAAGAATGTAATAAATTCTTAATATACCACAACAAAGCTCGTAATTTACAAGTTTCTGAACAATAGGATACCTCAGTCACTTGAATTTCTTTTGCAGAAATAGTTTATGTTTTCAGCATTTTGTAACGCCTTCAAAGGGACGTGATTTGAACACATTTTAATTCCCCCTCCCACTGTCAACAATACGCTGTCACGGCCACCTGGCTCAATGGAGAATTTTCAGTCTTGTAGTTAGAAGTGAACTGAATGGTGCTTGATTGAGGAACGGATATATTTTATGTTGGAATGATGGAAGAAATTTATTGCAAATTCACTGGTGAAGATAACTGGAGATATTGAAGTGTTATTCAAAGAGAAACACGCTGGAAAAAATTGAAGCGAATCGAGAGTGCCGTTTTCAAAATTCCTTCTGTACAACACTATGTCAATGATGCTACAGTCATGTCTTCCAACTCAATCATTGATAGATAACAAGTTTCAAAATTCTGCATTTTGGCTGAACGTTTCGCTGGTGTAGAAAAGTCTTTTTTTTAAAGATCACTAGAAGATTAACTTTTACAGTTTGTACTTGACATTCCAAAACCCAAGTTTGAATCGCTGTTTAGGAAATTTCTGAAAGACTGAAACTGAAAAGTGTACTGACCATGGTTCAATTGACGCAAATGAAGTCATTACTTCAGCCCAACCGGCTATATGAAGACTGTTTAAAATGTGTGCCGACTGAAATAAAAGCTGTATCGGAGTATCAGTCTAATATCTGTCTTCCAGAGCAATATCATGACTGGACAAACAGGCAGAATCTTTCCAATATCGATGGGAGTTCTTGCAAGCCTTGTCACGCTACCAAGAACACCAATTTAAAGGTGAATAAAAGGAAGCAAAAACCACTCAGTGATTATCAGGACTGTGAAGTGCATTGAACGTGCATTGTCTGGAACAAAACAGGTGTAAGATGCAAACTGGTGCACCAGCCCACACAATGATGTTTTCTCCCAACATCACCGCAATGTTGGATAAATAAATGGCAACCGACAAATAATCTTGTCATCCATGTCTCTGAGCTGAACTCTTTACTTTTTACAATATCTTTGAGATATTGGTGCCCCTGTGAGAGGAGAAAGTACAAATACAGAACATAGGAAATCCAGTTTGTCAAGTTGAAGCTGGATTGCTTTGTGTTCGTCATTCAAGAACTGTTTTTTGCAAGTGTAATCTTCTATTCAGGTTCGGTAAAAGATTAACTGGTAAAAGCCATACTGAATAGTCATTCTTCAATTCTGATTCAAATAATGTTAATAAACATAACTAAATTTTCTCCAAAATTTTTCAGACGATAGAAAAATTTGTATACATTTAACAGGGCTCTCATCTCTAGGCAATATTCAGTCACCAGGTCAAATTTTTGTTGAATGTAAGGCAAAAGGTTTAACACTTGAAAAAATATGCATTTAATAGGGATACTCAATTAAGCAATAATCAATTAAATGCAGTAAATTGTAATTGTTATCAAGTTCCATCATATCAAAAAACAAAATCACACTTTTTCAGAAGATGGGTATGGCACCATTATTTCTCAAGGGTCTCACACAAGCTCTCAGGTCACCAGTTTCATTCTGTAAGAAATTTGACACTGTTATAACATGGTACCAGTCTAGCCCTCGAATAGGACATTGCCTTTGTTTAGATTCACTCATATGGAATATTTCAGTTGGTTGGAAAAGCAATCCAGAGGTTCCGACCAACTGATATATTCCAGAAGATTCATTTTCTGTGAATTAAAGCCAGAAATGTTGCTCAATTGAGACTTGATTTGATCAACCTTAAACGACATTACAATCAGGAATGAAGATTCACCACAGCTGTATTTTTATGATTATGCAACATATAATTTCACAAATTATGTTAGTTTCTTGACATTTTCAAAGGGAATTAAATACCAATTGATTGGAATATTTATAACTGGGGCAGAAAAGAATTTATTTATTTATTGGTGTTTAATGTCACATATTTTCGGCATAATGGCTAATCATGACCACAACATGGAGATAAAGCCATGTTTAGTCAATCGCTTATACCCATGTTGCTCATTTTAGAGGACTTCCACCCCAAGCATTGGTGACTGGGTCCTATTTTACCAGTAAACCAGAGCATGTTTACCACAGTAAACAAACACTGTTTCACTTCCTGATGTTTCCACAGGGAAGTAGAAAAGAATACCTGTATATCTTTGTAAGTGAAGGCACATCACATTACATCAATGGTTGTTTGTGCACAAATTTCAATAAAAAGTGGGTAAACAAACAGCCCACAACAGCATCAAATTCCAATCAGACTTAGACTGGTGGACAGAGAGCTAGAGTCCCACAGTAAACCACAATGGAAGAAACACTAAGCAGTGATTTCTGGGCTGTTCAAATGGTCTGAGGCGCAATAAGAGTTGATGTGCTGCATAAGCCATTTAGTAAAACTCTTCTAGTGACAGAGGTGTCCTGCACCAACACCGTTAATGCTGACAACTTACTGGAGAAAAGACACATTAAACAATGTTTTATTCATACCAAGACAAGAGAACAAAGCAAAAAAAAATGTAATAATTATCCTAGCTATTATTTTAGCCTTGAGAAAAGTCAAATGTCGAAGCAGACTCTCACTAATAGATATAGAAGTGACTCGATTTCAGTAAACTGAACACCACTTAATACTGTTTATTGATCAATAAGTGCTACCGGTAATTTGCTTTAAAGCTTGCAGATATTGATTAAATTATTCTGAATGGTGCATGCAGTTCTGATATTCTGAATCAGTCCACACAGTTACAATTTAATTGCACTCAATACATTTGTAAATTTCTCAACCCTTTAAGCACCTCAGTGCCCATTTTGTCAATGAGTCCAGCCCCCCCCCCCCCCCCCCCCCCCCCCCCCACACACTCACCGCCAATCACACTGGGAAATTCCCCATTGTACTGGATGAAATCTGGAACTAATAGGTTGCTTTCTATCTCCTTCATAATAAACTATTTTTATTTAACTTTTGCCAATAAACAAAATTCAATTAGAGAGGCAGCATAATCGAATAATCCTACTGTCAGCTGGAAATTAGTAAATAATAAAAGTATTACTTAGTAGAGAGTCCCTTGATGCACAGATAACCTTCAAGTCAGGCAAAGAAACATGTATCACGAGGACAGCCTGGACAGGTCTACTTTCTGAGGAATTCTACCAGAAATCTTCTCTACAACCCTGTTGAATGAATAGTCACTTTGCCAGTGAAACTTATTCAATTAACAGATTCATTCAATTAACAGGTATTTGGTTATTTCCTGTATTCTGGAGATAAACTGATGATTTGTTCTATTATATCTTGTTTGACAGAGCTACTGGAGCTCTATCAAACACAAAATAGATTAAATCTCTGAATTGGATGTACACAGGCAAACAGGACTATAAACAAGGGGAAGTTGGTGAATGCCAGGTAATTGCTGTTGCAACTAAGATTTATTTACTGATGTTTAAGATCACATATTTTTTGCAAATGGCTAATTGTGACCGAGACATATTACAACATTTTTTGTTCAATTAACAGGAGTTTATTCTGTAACCTATACTCAAATAACAGGTCAAATTTGTACTGGAGTGGGAAATGGTTTTCTGTTTGAAAGTTACATTCAATTAACAGGGTTATTCAGTTAAGAGATATCTAATTAAATGGGCTCCACTGTATTTGAGAATAATTTTGGGGAAAAATTTAGTTATTACAAAAATCTACTGTCTTCTATAAAGTTTATGCATTCAGTTAGATAAGTTCATTTTGTTTTTCCCTCACCATAACCTGCCTTCATCAGAAGACATCAAAGCATGTCAAACGGAAATGTGGATTGGACTTGTTAACCGACAGCCTTACCTAACCAAAACTGTCATAACTGATCCATAAAAAAATACAATAGTTTCGAGCTGATAACGCAATGATTTTATGCCACACTGAACATTTCAAAGCAGGAAATCTTAGAGCATTGGTAAGTGCATTGGATTTCAGACTAAAAGGTCAATGATTCAATTCTGGCCTTTATCATCTAAATTAGGTCCTTGAGCAGGACACTAAATCCGGACTGTCCAAGTAGGAGCATGGTGGTGGCATGTACTAAAAGTGTACAGCACATCAATTGTACACTTGCCTTCAACCAACGATAACCAAACTTGAACATCCTTGAGTAACAAGGATAGTACAGTGGAACCCTGTTAATTAAATAGCCACTTTGACAGAGAAAAATATTCAATTAACAGGAGTATACAATTAACAGAATTGGGTTGTTTTCCTATCTTCTAATGATAAATTGAGTATTTATTCTATTATATTTTGATTGACAGAGCTCATTGAGCTCTGTCAAACAAGGTATAACAGATTAAAACCCAAAGCTGGGTGTACTGAGATCAAAAATGTCTATCTAGGCAGGGAATTTACTTGTCATCAGTGTAATTCTTAGACAGGTTGCCAGACTTTTTATTTTATAGACTTTTTTATTTAATAAACAGCAGTTTACTCTATATCCTATATGCAATTAGCAGGTCAAATTTGTATATAAGGTAAATGGTTTGGTGTTTTGAATTTATGTTCAATTAACATGGATATCCAATTAAAAGATGTCCAATTATGTGGTCTCCACTGTAACAACTTTCACACTAAGCATTATAAAAAATGATCATCCCAATTTTAATGATTCAATCCTGTTTCAGATTATAGATTTGCACAAAATTTGTCAGGACAACTCAATTTTGTCTGAGCTGTGCTTAAATACTTTGTATTCAAAATCCTGAGGGGTTTAGAGACACTCCTCCCCATCCACCACACATATCTCAAACTTCCATTTCATTGTGCCAATGGAAAGAATGGATTAAAGCACACAAAAGTATAGATGATGAGACGATTAGAAAGCTACTGTGGCTCCAGATAAAACTAGTTAAGTTAAAGCTATGATTAGAGAATCTGGTATTTATGTGTACAATAAATAATCAATATTATACTTTTGAGAATAAATGCATTGCATGGAATGTTGACTGTTGGCAAATATAATTATGTAACAACAGCACAGGGAATTAGACCTGGTAAACAGTCTTGAATAACCCTTTACCTTACAACTCAGCCATATCCACCATGCCCTATACACAAAAGTTGTCATTTAACCCTTTACCTAACACGAAAGGCAGATGACACTTGCAAATACAATATTTGAATATCATTTTTTTTCATTTGTTGCATCAAAAACACAGCTTATGACCCCTCCTTGAAACAAGCTCAACAAGGTCATTTCAAAAAGGAGGCATAAGCTATGTTTCTGAGAAAATACCCAAACACTGAAAAACATAGAGTGATATCTATGTCGATCTCAACTTATTCTAATGTGTGTCACTCCCAAAGAGCTTTTCTCTCATGACAATAGTATAAGGTAGCATACAATAAATACATATATTGTTGCCCCATTATAAAATAAATGAGAGAAAACTGATATTTTTAAATGGTGTTAGGTAAATCAAGGTTCTGCATTTTTTATGAAATCTGGTTAGACAAGTTATGTAAGAAAATTGATGACCAATATGTGTTGCCAGAAAATATAATGCCCGAATGAAGACGAAATGTGAGTCAATATCTGATTTTTGTCCTTTACACCTGCAGTGACTGGTGTGCAATATAATTTGCCATATCACCATTTTCATTGCGTTTGCCAATGAATGCTACCATGTCAACACCAACGTGGTCTCATTCTGCTAATAGGTATTCATTGGAAGATCCATTTCCAGTAAAAATTGTACCAAAGTGCGTGTCCCAAATTTTTTACTGGAAATTTCTTTGACAAATTTGGTAAAATGTGACACTTGAAACTTTGATTTGGGGTAATAATAAAAAGACAATTTTATCACTAATCTGCCAGATTTGACATGAAAGGTCAGAAAAGTTTGACAGTTTCTGTGAGAATAAAACTGCTTAGTTTTGTAGCACAATGCAATGTCTCTCCTTTAACAATTTAGTATAGATACGAAATGATGGATGATGATAAACCCTAAGTTTCTGTCTGGGAGAACATTACACTTCCACAGAAAAGAAAAAGCACTTGCAAGACTGCTCAAAACAACAAACTCTCAAAATCAGTCTTCAAGTAGGGGGACCCCTATGCATATTTTTCGTGAATGTTTTGGATGTGATACGAATTTAATAATATTCACGTGGAAATACTAAATTACTAAGACAGCTCTTTATGTTCTTTTTTTGTACTTCTGAGTTCTATATTTTTGCCATCCTCGGGGGAGAAATCATGAACAGAAATAGAGATACTGCCAGTATTACTCTTCCTTAACAGTCTCTGCTATAAAAGCATAAAGCATTACACTAGTAACACAAATTGTTACAGAATGTAAACTTTGCCGCAAAAGCATGTAAAGGTTTAATCTCCCTCTTTGTAATAAATGGTTATAAACAATAATGTTTGCTTTGTTTACATGTCATATGGAAATGGGGTTTTGTTGCAGGAAATAAATATATATTATACATATAATAATAATATACCCATTTATAGAGCGCCAAAATTATGGTTCAATGGATAAAGAACAATATTCTAAGCTGCTGTACATGTTACTGAGCTTATGCAAATATACAAACAGAATATATATAGTATTTTACACTCCAGAACACCACTAAAAGCTTTTTGAAATAGATATGTTTTGAGATCTTTCTTGAAAGTGTTGACATTTGACAGTCTTTTTAGATGATCAGGTAAATTATTTCACAAATGAGGACCAGCAAATGAGAATGACATATCTATAAATGTATTACACCTATTTTTTGAAACACATAGTAGATTACCATCAGACCTCAGGTTGTATTGACACACATTCCTGGTACTGACGAGTTCTTCTAAGTACACTGGTGACGTGTTATTTTGTGCCTTGAAAACTAATAAGGTTTTGAAAATTATTCTGTACTTTACTGGCAGCCAGTGCAGTTCCATCAAAACAAGTGTGATGTGTTGAAATCATGATAATCTACATGCCACTCGGGCTGATGCATTTAATACTTTCTGTGGGTGACAGTACTGGTATTGTGGAAGGTTGAATACTAAGGCATTACGATAATCCAAATGTGAAGTTACAAAGAAATGATCTAGAGTTTTTGTGGAGTCTTTTGTAAGGAACTGTCTTACCTGTTTAATTATGATTATGTATAGACCTCTGAAAGCCTTGTTGCACATATTTGTAATGCGTTCGTCTATAGACGTGTTTTAGACGAAGAAGGCACCAAGATTACGTACACTGTCACTTGCCCTGATGGTGGAATCTCATACCTTCACTGTGTTGATATCAATTTTAGTGAGTTGCTGACATGAACCAATTATTAGGAATTCAGTCTTATCATCATTTATCATTAATTTGTTTGAAATCATCCAAGTGCGAATGTCCAAAATACATGATTCAATAATTTCTTGAGCTTTAGTTTGATCCTTGGTTGATGGTCGAAAAGAGAAGTAGACCTGTGTGACATCAGTATAACCATGAACGTCAAGCAGGTGCTATTCAATGATGGTGAACATTTTTGAAATATAGAATAGAAACAGAACAGGACCAAGGCAACTGCCCTGTGGGACTCCATATTCCAGATGGAAGACTTTTGACAGGTTGCCATTTATTGATACACTCTGCTGTCTGTTCTTCAGGTATGATGATAGCCAGCTAGCGGCTACACCACTAAGTCCAAAATTGGAGTTCCTTGTCCCTAGCAGAGTTTTATGACAAACAGTGTCAAAAGCAGCACTGAGGTCTAAAAGAACAAGCAATGTTACCCTTCCTGCCTCAATATATATTATGGGAGAGACCTGACCTTGGTCGATGATCAGCATGCTAACTCTGCACAAGTGGAATTAGTAGCAACTGAAGGCAAGTGCACCATCAACATGCAGTATGCCTTTGTACACAAGATCGACGTTCACCCACTGGGGCAATCAAATTAAGTATTTTGCCTAAGGACACAGCTTGTCATGATCAAACCACTGACCTTTCGGTTTAAAGTCCAATGCTCTGATTGCTGAGTCTACGTAAAAGACACACTTTGAATGCACAGAGCATTCTGTATAAGTATATAAATATTTGTTTGTGGAGATGTTGAAAATTACCAACCCGTAACCAAATAATGTCCACAATGTAAGAACTATTTCCCTACTGTAACACATGGTCCTTGGGTTTCTAGGAATTGCTTGTGAATGAAAGTACCTACCTTTTTGTGTCATGTTGAAAGCCTTATACATATTTAGTCCCAAAATTAAATGCACCGTACTTAGAGGATTTCATCGAACTGACCATTATCTTACTAGTGAAATACTTCTTTCGGAACAAATTTAGGTGTAACTGTGATGTTCCATTTAAAAAATTAAATTTGTGTTCAAATAGTCAAAATAGTATTTCGAATAAACGTCAAAGTGAAACCTGAACCGTATTTTTTGTTCATAAGGCTATATACCAACTCAGATCAGTTGTGTTGAATATAAAGGAAGTTATCATATGGAAACTTGAAATATATGACATTCTAATTCAATAAAGGGCAATAACTCCACAATGGAATATCAAATAAACAACCAAATCAAATTTGACCTGTATTTTCTTTTCATAAGGCCATGCAGAAAATTCAGATTAAGTGTGTTGAATATAAAAGAATTTATCTCTGGCAATTTGAAATACAAGAAATTCTAAGTCAATAAAGGGCAATAACTCTGCAACAGAATATCAAATAAACATCAAAATTGAACTTGACCTGTATATTCTGTTCATAAGGCTAAGGTCTCGTTTCCTATTAAAAGGTCATTTCCGAGGTTATTGGATATCCTCAGCCAAATGACTATTTTGAGCTATAGTTTTAGTTTATGGTGGTGTGGATTAAGTAAATAATTCTCTTTAATGGTGATATGGCCAAAATAATCTGTTGATGGTCTTGATTCAAACTGTGTATTGTCAAGTGCATTTCAATTGGGGGGTCAAGGTCACATGGAAGTGTTAAATGACAAACCCAGACCTGTTTGGGACCTGACAATTTGCAGTTTACAAATGGGACAATTTTTGTGTAAATTTGCTTTGAGAAAGCCTTCTGAAAAAATGAATAAGAAACCCATATGTTTTTTATTTGTCAGAATGATCATGTTATGCTGTAAAATCCTCAGTGGAGGAATGAGGAACAGTTTTATCACTATCGATGCACGAAAATTGGAGATTTATCCCCAAAATGAGAAAATTTTGACCATTTTGAGCCATTTTTTTAGCCATCAACTGTGTCATTTGGCTGAGTGTATTTGAGTGATATTGTAAGATTTTTGTTGTGTACAGTTGTCTCCAGAAAGGGCCATATTCAGAGCTTCCAGAAACTATATACATTGTGAGTATTGTGAATAGGGGAGGTAATTTAAATGCGAAATATCCTCGGCCGTGTTGATCAGAAGCTGAACATTTCTTGAAAAGCTGACATTTTCACCTGAATAACTGTAACGAGACCTAAATACCAAATTTCTATTAGCTGGACTGAACATTATGAAAGTTATTATCCAGAAACTTGAAATATATGAAATTTTAAGTCAATAAAGAGCAATAACTCCACATAAGAATTTGGAACAAATGTCATAATCAAACTTAATATGTATTGATGAGACCATATACCAACTAGAGGGGGTATCAGTACCCTGTGGCTCACCAACAGGTGGCCAATGTAAAGGGGTGGTTGGAGTAAAAAAAAAATGTTCAAAACTTGCACACAAAAGTCCAAAATTAAAGAAAATAAGCAGCTAAAGGGTTAAATAATATAATAACCCCTAAGAAGCATGCTAACATAAAATAGGAACCATGGCAATATGCTACAAGGTAAGTCTCCACTTTGAAAAAAAGAAAGACAAACCTTAAAACCTGCACATATAAAGTAAAAAAAAAGTATCACATTTGTTTCAAAGGGTTAAAATTTAGAAAAATACCCTGAAAATATTACAATAACCAGCATGGCAATATGCCAGTGAGATAAAACTCCACTTAAAAAAAATATCAAAACCTGCACACAAAAGTACAAAACCTGCACACAAAAGCCCAAAATTAAAGTAAATAAGCAGCTAAAGGGTTAAATAATATAAAAATAGCCCAAGAAGCAACCTAACATAAAATAGGAACCATGGCAATATGCTACAAGGTAAGTCACCACTTGGAAGAAAAGAAAGACAAACCTCAAAGCCTGCACATAAAAGTAAAAAAAAGGATCACATTTGTTTCTAGGGGTTAAAATTGAGAAAAATACCCTGTCACAGTAACCACAATGGCAATATGCCAGTAAGGTGAAAGTCTACTTGAAAAATATCCACTTGGAAGAAAAGAAAGACAAACCTCAAAACCTGCACATAAAAGTATCACATTTGTTTCAAAGGGTTAAAATTTAGAAAAATACCCTGAAAATGTTACAGTAACCACCATGGCAATATGCCAGTGAGGTAAAACTCCACTTAAAAAAAAAATATCAAAACCTGCACACAAAAGTACAAAACCTGCACACAAAAGTCCAAAATTAAAGTGAATAAGCAGCTAAAGGGTTAAATAATATAATAATAGCCCCAAGAAGCATCCTAACATAAAATAGGAACCATGACAATATGCTACAAGGTAAGTCGCCACTTGGAAGAGAAGAAAGACAAACCTCAAAACCTGCACATAAAAGTAAACAAGAGGCCCCACATGGCCTTAATCGCTCACCTGACAAAGTGACTCTAAGAAGTATTTTAGGTCACCTTCACCATGTCATGCCTCATCAACATTAACTGGTTGAGTGATAGATTTTGTTTGAAGTTCAACATTTGTTACCTAAAATTAGTTTTATTTAAAATCGTTGGTGTGTGGCCTATCTCCAATGATTTTTAATAACGCAAATTTATCTCTGCAGACAAACTGGTTTAGCATGAAGCACAAACAAGGAATGTGAAGAGATAGCCTTGGACATCTCTCCCCAACTGTGGATATCTTCCATGTGCTACATGTATATATTTGCATGCAAGAAAACAAAAATTTTCACAAATTTTCCAAAATATTAGTTTTTTTTATCATCATTGGAACAAGCTCAAACAGCTTATTCCAATAGGGGTATGGGAAGATCAGGTATATTTTTGAGACAGAAATGTGAATATATAAATAATGGTGTTTTTTTGTGAATGATGCTGGAGAATTTTGCATAAAGATATGGTAAATGGTTTGTTCTAGATACAGAATGATGCAAAAGTATTTAAATTTGATTAGGCAAGTTGTTCCTATAATGCATTTAAAAATTGAAGTAACTGTTTTTTTGCTGACAAACTTTTAGATGTGTGTGTCTGTGTTTGTGTGTGTGTTTGTGTGTGTGTGTGTGTGTGTGTGTGTGTGTGTGTGTGTGTGTGTGTGTGTGTGTGTGTGTGTGTGTGTGTGTGTGTGTGTGTGTGTGTGTGTGTGTGTGTGTGTGTGTGTGTGTGTGGGGGGGGGGGGTAAGAGTGTTCTTGCAAACAAAATTTCTGAATAAATGGAAAATTTTATTTTTTGTGTGAAAGACATAGTACGTGAATGTTGATTGGAACAAGCTTAGAGAGCTCATTTTAATGTGAAGTCATAAAGCTGTGTTTTACGTACGAAATTCTGGAATAACTAAAAAAATTGCTTTTTTGACTCAAAAAGCATGGTGTGCGACCTCTCATTGGAATGAGCTCAAAAAGCTCATTCCAATGGGGTATTTACAAGCGATAAGTACATGTATGTTTAAGAGACAAAAATTAAAATTTGAATAGCGATTTTTGCGAAGAATGCTGACAAGTTTTGGCAGTGATGCTGGTAAAAAGGTAAGATATGCAAAGTGGTTGTTTTTTAGAGGCGACATTTAATTAAGGGGAATTAACCCTTGATTACTGAGGTAACTTCTAAAAGTACTGAAATTTCATGAAGCAATGTGAATAACAGACAACAGTTGCCTAAAAATTTCATGAATAACTAAAATTTTTATTCCTTTGTCTCGAAAACATGGCATATGACCTTTGTTGCAATGAGCTGAATGCATGTGTTCCAATGAGGGGTCATAAAATTGGAACGGAGATTTGTGTGAATAATGCATTAGTACTGCTAGATTTGGGTAAACGGTTCACCCTGGATACCACCCCTTCTATAGTAGATCTTTTCTGCAAATTTTGTCTAAGATTCTATCAACTTTACAAATAAATACGTTCATGAATCACAATCAGATCCACCCCACAATGTTGCATACCAAATATCAAAAGATTCTGCCTGCTGGATCTGGAGAAGAAGATTTTTTAAGAAATATGCCTGAAATGCACTAAGTTAAAATTTGGGCTCCTATACGGAGCTCAAATATAAACCCAGGGGGCCGATTTGAACAAACTTGAATCAGATCCACCCCACAATGTTGCTTACCAAATATGAAAAGATTCTGAAGCTGGATCTGGAGAAGAAGATTTTTTAAGAAATTTGCCTGAAATGCACTAAGTTCGAATTCGAGCTTCTATAGTGAGCCCAAATATGAAACTAGGAAGCCGATTTGAACAAACTTGAATCAGATCCACCCCACAATGTTGCATACCAAATATCAAAAGATTCTGCCTGCTGGATCTGGAGAAGAAGATTTTTTAATAAATTTGCCCGAAATGCACTAAGTGCGAATTCGGGCTTCTATATTAAGCCCAAATATGAATCCAGGGGGGCCGATTTGAACAAACTTGAATCAGATCCACCCCGCAATGTTGCATACCAAATATCAAAAGATTCTGCCTGCTGGATCTGGAGATGATTTTTTAAGAAATTTGCCCGAAATGCACTAAGTCCGAATTCGGGCTTCTATAGTGAGCCCAAATATGAATCTAGGGAGCCGATTTGAACAAACTTGAATCAGATCCACCCCGCAATGTTGCATACCAAATATCAAAAGATTCTGCCTGCTGGATCTGGAGAAGAAGATTTTTGAAGAAATTTGCCCGAAATGCACTAAGTTTGAATTCAAGCTTCTATAGTGAGCCCAAATATATCCAGGGGGCCGATTTGAACAAACTTGAATCAGATCCATCCCACAATGTTGCATACCAAATATCAAAAGATTCTGCCAGCTGGATCTGGAGAAGAAAATTTTTTAAGAAATTTGCCTGAAATGCACTAAGTTCGAATTCGAGCTTCTATAGTGAGCCCAAATATGAATCTAGGAAGCCGATTTGAACAAACTTGAATCAGATCCACCCCACAATGTTGCATACCAAATATCAAAAGATTCTGCCTTCTGGATCTGGAGAAGAAGATTTTTTAATAAATTTGCTTGAAATGCACTAAGTTCAAATTTGGGCTCCTATACTGAGCCCAAATATAAACCCAGGGGGCCGATTTGAACAAACTTGAATCAGATCCACCCCGCAATGTTACTTACCAAATATGAAAAGATTCTGCCTGCTGGATCTGGAGAAGAAGATTTTTTAAGAAATTTGCATGAAATGCACTAAGTTCAAATTCGAGCTTCTATAGTGAGCCCAAATATGAATCTAGGAAGCCGATTTGAACAAACTTGAATCAGATCCACCCCACAATGTTGCATACCAAATATCAAAAGATTCTGCCTGCTGGATCTGGAGAAGAAGATTTTTTAAGAAATTTGCCTAAATGCACTAAGTTCGAAATCGGGCTCCTATACTGAGCCCAAATATGAACCCAGGGGGCCGATTTGAACAAACTTGAATCAGATCCACCCTACAATGTTGCATACCAAATATCAAAAGATTCTGCCTGCTGGATCTGGAGAAGAAGATTTTTTAAGAAATTTGACTGAAATGCACTAAGTTCGAAATCGGGCTCCTATACTGAGCCCAAATATTAACCCAGGGGGCCGATTTGAACAATCTTGAATCAGATCCACCCCACAATGTTGCTTACCAAATATGAAAAGATTCTGCCTGCTGGATCTGGAGAAGAAGATTTTTTAAGAAATTTGCCTGAAATGCACTAAGTTCGAATTCGGGCTTCTATAGTAAGCCCAAATATGTATCCAGGGGGCCGATTTGAACAAACTTGAATCAGATCTACCCCGCAATGTTGCATACCAAATATCAAAAGATTCTGCCTGCTGGATCTGGAGAAGAAGATTTTTGAAGAAATTTGCCTGAAATGCACTAAATTCGAATTCGAGCTCCTATAGTGAGCCCAAATATGAATCTAGGGAGCCGATTTGAACAAACTTGAATCAGATCCACCCTACAATGTTGCATACCAAATATCAAAAGATTCTGCCTGCTGGATCTGGAGAAGAAGATTTTCAAAGAAATTTGCCTGAAATGCAGTAAGTTCAAATTTGGGCTCCTATACTGAGCCCAAATATAAACCCAGGGGGCCGATTTGAACAAACTTGAATCAGATCCACCCCACAATGTTGCATACCAAATATCAAAAGATTCTGCCTGCTGGATCTGGAGAAGAAGATTTTTTAAGAAATTTGCCTGAAATGCACTAAGTTCGAAATCGGGCTCCTATACTGAGCCCAAATATGAACCCAGGGGGCCGATTTGAACAAACTTGAATCAGATCCACCCTACAATGTTGCATACCAAATATCAAAAGATTCTGCCTGCTGGATCTGGAGAAGAAGATTTTTTAATGTTTTTCCCATTGCCTACAGTGTTAAAAAGTGCTGACTCAGCACTTTTTCAAAGTCCCGAAACTGTACCCTATGATAAAACCGATGGCAATTTTTTTTTACCAATCCTTTCTGTTGGTCCTAAGGAAGCTGCACACCAAATAAAAATTCTCAGTGCCGTGCAGTTTTGGAGATATGGGCGTTTTAAATTTTTTCTATTTTTAGCTCCTGCGGTTCCCACGGGGCTGCGGGAAAATTTTTTTTTGCATAAATCAAGTACTCATGACCCAATAAGCCCTCACATAAAATTTGGTTCAAATCAGCCTCTCAGTTTGGAAAATAGAAATTTTGGGCGGGGCAAAAAATTTTGCCCCTCTCATAACAACGCCAAGTATAGCCCCACAAACTTCTCTTGAACAAATCTGAGTCTACACCTCAAAAGGAAGCTGCACACCAAATATCAAGTCTCTGCTACTGCTGGTTCATGAGAAGAAGATTTACAAAGATTTTGGTGCCCCTTGGGGGCGTGGCACCACCCAGGAGGAGGGGCAACTTCATTTGAACAAATCTGAATTGGCATTAGGTAATAAACATTTAGCCAACATTTGAATAAAATTGGGCTAGTGGTTTAGGAGGAGAAGTCGATAATGTAAAGTTAACGCCGGACGACGACGACGACGGACGACGGACGGAAAGTGATTAGTAAAGCTCCCCTTGAGCTTCGCTCAGGTGAGCTAAAAAACCATCAAAACCTGCACACAAACGTCAAAATAAGTCCAAAATTTGATTCAAAGGGTTAAAATTAAGATGAAATACCCTGGAAAAGAGTTAAATGTTATCATGAACCCCCACAGCAATATGTAAAGAAGAAAAAAATTTTTTAAAAGCACAAAAATCCAAACCTGTAAACAAAAGAAGTCCAAAATTGAAGTAATTAAGCAGGAAAAGGGTTAAAGAATACAACATAGCCCTAAGATGCATGTTTACATACAATAGAAAGCATGGACATATGCTACAAGGTAAATCTACACTTGGAAGAAAGAAAGAGAAAACCCATGAAAACCTGCACGCAAACGTCAAAATAAGTCTAAAAAATCTATTCAAAGGGTTAAAAAAATTTTTAAAATGCACTGGAAAGATATCAATGTTATAATAACCACCACTGCAATATGCAGTGAGGTCAACCTCACTTGAAATTGTTTTTTTTATCACAACCTGTACATAAAAGTAAGAAGCTGTAAGTCCAAAAGCTGTACATAAAAGTCCAAAATTGAAGTAATTCAGCAGGAAAAGGGTTAAATAATACAAACATAGCCTAAGATGCATGTATACATACAATAGAAAGCATGGACATATGCTGCAAGGTAAATCTCCACTTGGAAGAAAGGAAAAAAAAAAACATCAAAACCTGCATGCAAACATCAAAATAAGTCTAAAATTTGATTCAAAGGGTTAAAATTACGACAAAATACCCTGGAAAAGAGTTAAATGTTATAGTGAACCACTATAGCAATATGCTGAAACTAAAAAAAAATTTGAAAAGCCAAAAAATCAAAACCTGTACACAAAAGTTCAAAATATTTGAGAGCGGACGCCGACGCTGACGCCGACGCCGATGCCGACATGAGGGCTATGCCATAGGCTCACACAACTAACGTTGGTGAGCCAAAAATGAGTTGGACATCACATGTATAGCCAAAGTTATCATCTGGAAATCAAAAGTGCACAATCAGAAATATATGAAATTCTATGTTAATAAAGGACAATAACTCCTAAATAGAACACCAAAAAATGTCAAAATCGAACTTGATCTGTATTTTCTGTTAAAAAGCCCATATACCAAAAATGAACTGGATATCACAAATATAGCCAAAGTTATAGTTTGCAAATCAAAGGTAGGTAGGTAGGTAGGTAGATGGATGGATGGATGGATGGATGGATGGATGGATGGATGGATGGACAACACTATACTATAATACATCCCATTTTTCAAACAGGCGTATAATAATCTGATCAACAATTTGGTAGAAAATATTTTTCCACACAATATTTTTAGGAGTCACTTAAATAAAATCACTGTTATTGATTTTAGTCCATTTCCAATCTACATAAGGTATAAATATCCTATGTTAACCCTTAAGGTTCCAGATTAATTTTAAGATAATTACTAATTGCATACATGTACATGTAACTTAACAGTGTTTCTACATCATTGTTGGCTGTCTGTAGAGGCAGTCAACAATGATTTAGAAACATTGGCATGATAAATGTCGTCTACAGGTTGCGTTCTCAAGGAAGAAAACATATAAATTTTATAGTAAATTTCCTTTCTTATTATACCTACCAAAATTGTTTACTACAGGCTTGCACTACAGTGGAAGAACCTAACTCGGATAAAATACTCTCTATTTTAATCTTTCCCAAGATTAGGGAAAGAAAAGTGGTGTAAAAACACAACGAAAAAATAAGCCAAAACTGGGCCGAGCTCCATAGGCGCACACCCAGTAAGGGACGCTCTTCCATAGTACAAATCCACGACTTCCGTAACAGTGCGCAATGCATCAATTCGTCATTCTTTTGATTCCGAACAACACAGGAGTTATGTGATCAGCGGGGAGGAAGGATTCTTACCCGAATAAGAAGACGGGAGGGCCTCCATGTAAACAATTTCGGTAGGTATAATAAGAAAGGAAATTTACTATAAAATTTATATTTCTTATCAACCTACCTCAATTGTTTACTACAGGCTGAATAGACAAAAGGCTGGAGGGAATCACATAACCAACCCACACATAACTCAACAGCACTGGGACCGTGGACAGAGGAAGAGATCCCTAGGCCTATCAAACCATAGCATCACAAACATTAGAAAAGCCAATGAAAGATGAGGCGTATGGTGAAGTGCGACGCACAGACAGAAAGGGCAGTAACAGCACAAAGCTGGAACTGACCCTGAAAAAAGCTGAAAAGCTTGGATAGACAACATCTTGAGCCGAAGAAAGAGGGCCCCAAGGTTCTCTGTCGGCTCCTGCAACTGTCGCAGATAAAAGGAGAAAGTAGCATTTCTCCAGAAGGCTGCCAGTATAACATCAGTCATCCGACAACATGACAGAGTTATTAAAAGAGGAAGACAATGCACGCACCTCGTGGCAGAAAAAACAATTGGTAATACAATCACCAGTAGCTAGACGAGCGGAAGCTGCACGAATAGCAAGACAAGTCCATCAAGAAATGGATGCAGGAGAGATCTGGCATGTGGGAAAACGCATATTCATCCAGGATAAAGGCGTGAACGCCCCTCACAACCAAGCAGAGCAGCGCCCAAGAAAGTGACTATCTTGGAGTAAACTGCAAAGTCCTAGGTCTTTTCAAGGAAAAGAGCTGAACAAGCTTGGAGAGGCAAGGATGAGTGTCGAAACAATGCGGTATCACAAAGGAAAAAATGTCTCCGAAGCATGGACAAGTACCCATTGCTGGAGACCCCCAGAAACAAACATATACCAGAAACTCCGCAAGAGGTGTGATCGAAGGAATGACAGAAGCAACAGAGTGATCGCACACCATCTACAGAAGAACCTGCCACTTAGCCACAGAGGCTAAACCAGTGAAGTGAGTGCCTCCTTGAAGAAAAGCAACTCCACTGTGTGTCTCGAAAAACCACTACGGAGGAGACAGGACCCGATAAAAGACGTGCGAAGGCACAATGAAGTCGGGTCAACTTGAAAACCTCCTCGGGCGACTTTGGCAAAGAAAGTCGCGAGGTAGAGGGAGACATGCCGGAACCGACGCTAACAGAGAGCGGAGCAGATTGATCCATACCCACCGAAGCGACGGGTGTGATCGAAAGGATTCGACGACTGCAGGTTCATATCTGGGTGAGAACCTCAGGCGGAATCGGAACTGGTAGGAAGGCGTAGCCGACAAGCCCATCCCAAAGGAGGACCAGAGCGTCCACGGCGAAAGCCAGAGCATCTGGACACGGGGACACGAAAGTGTCCACTGGATGGTTCCAACGAGTCACAAGAGATCGATGGAACCCGCTATGTGGAGCATCCACCTGGTGGAAATGACCCTGCCCCGACGGGACAGGGAGTCGGCTAGGACGTTCAGGCAACCAGGAATGTGACGAACAGCCACCCCGGCCTGGACATCCTGAGCGAGCAGTAGAAGATCCCAAGCCAATTCGTACATTGGAACAGAGTGCGTGCCGCCCTGGTTCCGAATGTAAGCAACCACCGTCGAATGGTCGGACAACAGAAGGACCTGGTAAGTCGACAGGTGAGGGATCCACTGCCTGAAAGGCAGAAGAAGAGCAAGAGGCTCCTTCTGGATGATGTGTAGAGCTGCATGATCCTGGACCCACATCCCGTGAATGGAAAGACCTAGAGGATCCAACGTCGCACCCCATCCGAGGTCGCTGGCATCTGCCGTCAGAACGCGATCGGAAGTGGGTAAGTCCAACGGAACACCCTGCGAAAGCCACTGGACATCCGCCCAGAGGAGAAGGTGAGGATAAAGATAGTCTGGAAACTGAAGCACCAGATCCAGAAAATCTACATTCGGCCTCCAACGACTGAGCAGAAAGTGTTGGAGAGGTCTGACACGCAGCCGACCTAGAGGAATGAGATCCGTCACCGAACAGCAGAGACCGATTAGCCGGAGAAAACTCTGAGCCGTCGCGGATGTGGACTGGGACAGAGTCGGAGCAAAAGCTCAGAGAATCACAGCCTTGACCTGGGGAACCGCCACCAAATTGAATTGTGTGCGGAAAGCCATCCCCAGATGATAAAACGACTGAGAAGGGACCAGGTCCGACTTCTCCTCGTTGACTCTGAAACGTAGCGACGTGAGCAAGCTCAACAGAGTGGCGACATCCGACTCCAGTAAGGCAGCATTGGAATGCCCCTGGAGGATATCGTCCAGATATGCCGAAGTAGTCACCCTGGACTGTGTGCGATGGAAAGCTATCACATGCGACATCAGTCTGGTGAAGGCCCAAGGAACCAGGTTGAGGCCGAAAGGCATGGCCTTGAACTGGGAAACTCGCCCCAGAAAAATGAACCTGAGATACTTCCATAATGCCCAATGAATCGGAACGTGAAAGTAAGCGTCTCGCAGGTCGAAGCTGGAAGCGAAAACTCCCTGGTGAATTGAACGGAGGACTGACCAGAAAGTCTCCATGCTGAACTTGGGAGCAATGATAGACTGGTTCAGGAAACTCAGATCGAGAACCGGTCGGAGTCGGCCGTCCTTCTTCAGCACCAAGAACAGGCAGGAATAGACTGACCTAATGTTCTTGATGACCTCAATCGCCCCCTTTGTCAGGAGACTGTCTATCTCCGTGGACAAAAGCTCCCAACGTAAAATGTCTGAAGGAACTGTGGTTGGAAAAGGCACCCTGGACAGAGTGGAGTGCCGTCGGAAGGATATTCGCAGCCCGGACCAAACAACATCTTACATCCAAGGATCGGATGTGATGGTAGCCCACGGTCTGCGAACTCTGCTATCCTTCCTTCAACCTGGGACGAGTTGAGGTGAGGACCTTCATTGCGAACCCCGACGAGGCTCGCGAGAGGAAAAAACACCTCTACTGAATGAAGAATCATGGGAATTCCCTCAAGACTGCCGACGCTTACCCTTACCCCTTGAGTAAGAAGTAGAAGCATTGGCAGAAGGATCAGCCCCTTTTGCTTCGCAGAGGAAGCAGATGGTACTTGTTAGGCTTGGAACGGCCCGTGCCTACCCTAGAAGGCTGATCAAGCTGAAGAAACAGCAGCTGATCGTTGGAATGACATAGGACGTCATCCCGGACCGTCAACACAGAATCATGGAAAAGTTGCGGACCTGCCAAAAAAGCAGATCGAAGAGTAGCGTACTGCTCCTTAGGAAGGGATCGGCCTGTGTCCCGCACAGAGTCCCTTCGAAATAATTCCAGATTAGCCGTGTTACAGGCATGCATGTGAGTAAGATGCATGAGGCCTTGGACAGCACACGCAAAGCAGCCTGTACCTCATCAAACTTATCTGAAGGCAGATAAGCAGCAAAAGCTGAGATGACGTGATCGGAGAGAGAAAGCATACCGAGCATCTCTCTCGATAAGCCCAATGTGGACTCCAGAGTCGTCATCGGAATGACGGCAGACTTGGACTTGGAAAGCCCGAGGGAATTGGAGTCTTGATCCAAAACCGTCAAAGTCAGGTAGACCGACGGATTGGCGGAATCGTAGGAACGATAACTCGCCAGAGGCAAAAAGGTGTCAACCCTGGTGAAGAACGGAGCCTTCATAGCCTTGGAACTTAGCTTGGAGTCCAAGGCTGAAAATGCTTCAACCAACTGTACCGAAGGGCACGGTCGAAGACGCCCAGAAGCAGGTTGCTCCATAGACTGCTGGCGCGCGATCGATGATCGCGGCCTGGCTAACACTGTCGACTGGTTAGATGGTTTGAGATCCGGATGGAACCCAAACATGAAATCAAGAGCTGCCCCCAAGTCCGAAGACTGCTGGCTCTCGACATCAAGCATGTCTGACTCTTCCCCTGAGTCGGAAGACACATAGCCCATCGTGGGCAAACCAGCCGACGCCTCCCATGGTGTCGGAACACCAGGGGATCAGAAAGCGGCCTGTTTCCAATCCCGGGAGGCAGCACCATAGGAGGCGCCTGGAAGCTGCCTCGCTGGAAGCAACAGGAAGGCTCTTTGACAGAACCTGAGTGAGTAAGGAGAGGGCCTCCCTAAGCTCACTGCCCGTACTGGCCGGTTCAACAGGGGAACGAACCGGCAAAGTGGCTTCACCTCTGACCCTCTGAACCAGCGAAGGGTCACGATCCTCTAAAAGACCCGACGTGGAACGACGGGCGGCAGCCGAAAACGTCTGAAGGCAGACGTGTATAGGGGTGTGACACACCCCGAGGATCAACACAGCAGGAACTCATGAGAGTCACCGCTGACCTCTGCAGGGCAGAAGGTCCAGGCTGCACAAAAGACGTTGGACCCCCAAAACTGGTTGTGTGGCCAGAAATGCCATGGAGTTCATAGTGTCCCACTAAGAACAACCGAATCCAATGACAACTGTGGTGCTCAATGGCGCAGAGACCACAGTAGAGGGTCCGGCCGGCAGCCACTTCCAACTTCGCCGAGTTGAAGTTAGGGAAGGCTGAAGCCGATACCCCCTCGTCTACACAGACACCGCAGCAGACCACTGCAGGTACTGTGCTCAATGGCTGAGAGGACACAGTATGGGGTTCAGTCGGCAGCCCCATTTGACTTCGCCGAGTGGAAGTCTGGGAAGGCTGAGGTCGACACCCCACAACCACACTACAGACATCCCTGCAGACCCTGGCAGGGAGAAGTCGAGGCCGGCTAAAAACGGTGCCCAATGACGTTGTAGACGGAACAGCAGTAGCAGCAGATATGACGGGAGCTGTTGGAACTGGCAGAAAAGCGGAGAGAGCCACCAAGCTCGGCCTCCAAAGGAGGAGTCACAATCCTAGTGACAGCCTCAGATGTCGACTGGAGAGGACGCATAGTCCCGGAACCAGGCATCTCTAGACCAGAAAACCAATAGCTCCCGCAGTATCCACCACGGTAAAACACTGCACATTCCCCACGGAAGGGGAATAACTCTCACCAGACATGGTCAAAATGGGAAGCCCCGAAACGACAGCGGTCCCCATCCCCGCTGGGGCGGGAGGAGCTGCACATCCCCCATGGAGGAGGAGCAATTCTCATCAGACGCGGTCGAATCGGGCGACCCGAAACGAAAGCATTCACCACCACCCGCGGGAGGAGCTGCACATCCCCCATGGAGGGGGTCAAACTCATACCAGACGTGGTCGAGTCGGCTGGCCCCAAAATGACAGTGCCCCCCCCCCCCCACCCACACCCCCCACAGGTGCAAGAGGGGCTGCACATCCCCCACAGAGGGGGTAAACTCACATCAGACGTGGTCGAGTCGGGACGCTCCCGAAACGACTGCATTCCACACCAACCCCGGGTGCAGACGAAACGGACACGAGAACGCACCAATGGCGAGGGCAAAAAGAATTGCCCTAAAGGAACCGAACTGGAAAGAACAGAGGTGAGAGCAGTAGAAGAAAAAGGTGAACTCAACAGAAACAGAAACAGAAACTTTTTCAAAGCATTATAAAAATGACACTTTGAGGCTATATGGGGACTCACGGGTTAATAGCAAAATCAATACCCCACAAGTATCCCTGCAAGGCTTCACAATTCAATTTAATTCCAAATCCGCCCCATGATTCTATTTAATTAGATTGGGTTGCCAAATTAGGGTAAAGAAAACCCCTTAGAATTGTCGAGATGATCTTAAGAATCAAACAATATGGGCTTCGTCCTCTCTCTCCTTGATTTGTACCATGGTCCTTTTTTAATATTTCACTGTATCAATAACAGTATCTCTCATTGAACTCTAGAATACCTGATGATAGAAAAAGAATTCAACAAGGTTAAACAAGTCCTGTAACAAGTTCCGGAAACAGACCAACACAGGAACTTTTTTTCTGTTTCTGTTTATATTTATTGTCTCCCACTTTTTGAAAAAAACGGGAGATATTAAATTCGGGGTGTCCTTCCGTGTTTTTCGTTTCCAGACTCTAACATACCTTACAGTGACCGGATTTCGATGAAATTTGGGTAGTAGATCACTTTCATCAATTGTGGGTCCAAGTTCCAATATGGGCATTTTCTGCGCATATTTAATCAGGTTGCTGAAATTTGATTGGCTGACAGTTTCTAGACTCTAACTTTCCTTAACATCAACCGATTTCGATAAATTTCATATATGGATTACTTTTATCAATACCTAGGTCAAGTTCGAATGTGGGAAATTTTGTATCAAAAATCTGTCCGTCTGCCTGTCCATCTGCCCCGTGCATCGACGCACCTCGGACTAAAAGCCGTATTTATGAACCGATCTTCACAAAACTTCTTGGGTATCTCTGTTATCATTGTGAGACCAGAATATGTGTTTTGGGGTTTGGTCCAAAATTCAAGATGGCCACCAGTGGCCATTTTGTTCTGAAATTGGGTGTAATCAGTTTTTTGTCCAGAACTTCTGTATGAAAGTTCGGATTTAAATAAATTTTTGTATGAATGTTTAGTAACATGCAATACATCACATATAATACAGGTTTTGTTCTCGTGCAAAACTTATGCAAATTAGGGAAACTTTGATTTATTCAGTGCTACTACTAATACACAGTAAGTGCCCACCTTCCGTGTTTTTCGTTTCCAGACTTTCCTTACAGTCAGTTGATTTTGATAAAGTTTGGGTAGTAGATCACTTTCATCAATTTGGGTCCAAGTTCGAACATGGGCATTTTCCACGCATATTTAATTAGGTTGCTGAAATTTGATTGGCTGATGGTTTCCAGGCTCTAACTTTCTTTAGAGTCAACCGATTTCAATTAAATTTCATATATGGATTACTTTTCACATCAGTTTAATGTAATATGTCTTATCATACAGTCTTAATTTTTAGTGATTCTCACAGTTATACTCCACATCACTTTACTTGCTTTGACAGTGACCTCCGTCAAAATAAATCTGATAACCACTGCCTGAAGCACTGTCTGTTCTGTCTCTTCGAAATAACTTCCACTTGCAACTCAACTATATTCCACTGGATGCATTAATTCCCCTTGAAACTGCTGCCAGCGGGAGACATGAATTCACTGAATTTGCTTGTTGCTTCAATTTCTAGAATATTTCACATTTTAAACCTTTACCCAATGCAGACTGTATCAAAATTTGCTATCTAAAAAATTACTTTTTTCAAATTTTTCAGAAAATTCCAAGAAAACCATATCATGTGGCCTCTCAATGGAATGAGCTCACCAAGCTCATTTCAATGAGGGGGACACATGATATGGTTTTTCTTGAAATTTTTTGAAAAAATAATTCTTTTCCAACTCCTCAATTTTCAAATTACGTGGGTGTTGTTTCCAATTCATTAGGTAAAGAGTTAACTCCTTGCATACTGGTGGCAGATATTCCTGGACAGGGTTTGTCTTGCCACTGAAATAAGTATCATTTGGAAACTTTTAACCAGATTTATTACTGAAAAGCTCTCTATGATATGCAACTGGATCAATTTCTTCCACTTGTTTCAAACATGTGATTCTATTTATTGTTGTCACTGGTCAGACTAATTGTAAATACTCACAAACAGACTAATAAACTAGCCAACTGTACTCTCTTACCTGCATGATGTACTAGGTCAGGAACTGATGGAAAAGGAGAGTGATTGCTCTCACTCTCCATCACTCTCCTAAATGTCCCACTAGGGGAGAAATTAATCACTCGCCTTCATGACATGTGTATAAATATGTCTAAACATCAGGTTATATAATGCATTTCAATCACCCGTTACCTAACCCAACAAGGAGATGATACTTGCAAGGCATTATCTCACATAACTAAAATCTTTCATTTTTTGATTAAAACATATCTTATGACACCTCATTGGAATGAGCTCATTGAGCTCATAGGCTATGTTTTTAGAGCAAAAATCAAAATATAACAAAATTTGTATGGTCATTTCCATGTATAGATCTGGTCAGTTTGTGTTATCATCATAGATAAGGGGTTAAAATCACTCTCCTGAGTTTTTCTCTCTCACAAAATCAAAATGAAAGTGTCAATGACACTGCAGCTTAACTTGTCTGTGTGTTATATCTGATGAAAAGGATAATGTTCAATGTTTATGAAAGGATTATGAAATAAGACAAAAATTCTGATAATTGGGAATATGTTAATTTCTGTTCCCTGTATGCTATGTTTTCAATAAAAATATTATGAGGTGTAGACTGTACTAAAGAATTGAGGGGTGGGTTAATGTGGCCCTCACAGTTAATGTATGTGGCCCTCACAGTTAATGTATATCAACGAAAGTTACCAATTTAGAGTGATATTATTCCAAAATTAGTCATCCTATCAAGTTACAATGAAATCTCTTGACCAATCACGACCAAAAGGGGACGTTCTCACTCATCTACATTACATGGAGTCAACCTACCAAGTTACAATTAAATCCCTCTATAAATAGGACCTGTAGACTGTGCTAAAGGTTTTTGGGTTTTGGGCTCGGGCAGTCATCACGGTTGACAGACAGCGACCAAATGGGGAATTCCTCTTTCGGATATTATACAGAGGCATCCTACCAAGTTACAAATAAATCCCTTCATAAATACAAGAGGCCCCAGGGGGCCTGAGGGCGCTCACCTGACATGGTAGTCTAAATATCAAACCAGGGACTTGACTTGAATAAGCTGCATTCGCCCCTCCTAAGAAAAGCATATACCAACTAGATGAAGTGATTGTGCCCACACAATACACAGGATTTTCCTTCTATTTTCAGTTCCTGCACTTTTACGTCCCAAAATTGAGATAAACGCATAAAAAACAGATCTTTTTTTATTTTTGTTCGGAAATTTTCGAAGTCCCAAACAAAATATTTTCAGCCTAAAATGTTTTTTTCTTCTTAAAATTGACCAAAATGAATAAAAACCAAAAAAACTAATTTCTGGATTTTGGTCCAAAATTTTCTAAGTCCCACCTGGCCCCCAAATTTTCAGTGTAAAAAAAAAAAAAATTTTGTCTTAAAATTGACCAAAATGCATAAAAATACAAAAAAAATATTTTCGGATTCTGGTCCAAAATTTCTAAGTCCGGAACAGGAACCCAAATTTTCAGCCTAAATATGAACCCAGGGACTTGGCTTGAACAAACTTGAATCTCACCCCCCAAAGGATGCTGTATACCAAATATCAAAAGATTCTAAGAAGATCTGAAGAAGAAGATTTTTAAAGAATATTCCTCATACTGCACTAATTTAAACATTTGGGCTCTCATAGAGAGCCCAAATATGGACCCAGGGGATTGATTTCAATAAACATGTGAAACAATCTTCCAAAGATGTTATATGTGAAATCTGAAAGCTTTTTGGAGCAGTGGTTTGGGAGAAAAGTAGTCTTACATGTTTTTTCCCCACTACCCACAGTGTTAAAAAATGCTGACTCAGCACTTTTTCAAAGTCCCAAAAAGGTACCCCATGATAAAACTGATACCAATTTTTTTGGACCATTCCATTCTGTTGGTCCTAAGGAAGCTTCACACCAAACAAGAATTTTCAGTGCCGTGTAGTTTTGGAGATATGGGTATTTTAATTTTTTTCTATTTTTAGCTCCTGCGGTTCCCATGGGGCGACAGGAAAAAAAAATTGGGCATAAATTAAGTACTTATGACCCAATAAGCTCTCATATCAAATTTGGTTCAAATCTGTCTCTTGGTTTGGAAAATAGAAATTTTGGGAGTGGCAAAAATTCTTGCCCCTCCGATAACAATGGCAAATATAGCCTCACAAACTTCTCTTGAACAAATCTGAGTCTACACCTCAAAAGGAAGCTGCACACCTAATATCAAGTCTCTGCTACTGCTGGTTCATGAGAAGATTTTTTAAGATTTAGGCACACTTTTTGGGCATGGCCTTACCAAGGGGCGAGGCAACTTGATTTGAACAAAATTCAAATTGCGATGTCATAACAAACTATTATCTCAAATATCAATTAAATTGATTCAGTGGTTTGGGAGGAGAAGATGCAAACACCATGTTCACGGACGACGGACGACAGATGGTGAGTGATCACTATAGCTCTCCTGACTGAAAGTCAGGTGAGCTAACAACCTGTAGACTGTGCTAATGGTTTTCGGGTTTTGGGCTCGGGCAGCCATCATGGTTGACCAATCGTGACCAAAAGGGGACGTTCTGTTCTAGACATCATACAGACTCATCCTACCAAGTTACAATGAAATCCCTCCATATTAAATATGACCTGCAGACTGTGCTAAAAGTTTTTGGGTTTCGGGCTTGGGCAGCCGTCATGGTTGACAGATCATGACCAAAAGGGGATGTTCTCATCTAGATATTATACAGAGGCATCCTACCAAGTTACAATGAAATCCCTTCATAAATACGACCTGTAGACTGTGCTAAAGGTTTTCAGGTTTGGGGTTCAGGAACCTATCATGGTTGACCGATTGCGACCAAAAGGGGACGTTCTCATCCAGATATGACCCCAAACTTGCATATGAAATTTGCGTGACAATTGGATAAGAACTACAGGGTGTAGCCTGTGCTAAAGGAAAATGTGAACAGACTCACAGACTTCTGCACACGTGATGGCAACAGCTCATCTTGACTTTGTCAAGTTAAGCTAATGAAGAGAGTGATCATTCACTCACCTGCCTTTTTTCCCTGGCTGTCACAGCTAGCTGCACTAATTATGTTTTGCCCCCAAATTACCCAGACCCGCTTTTTCCAGTATAGTGTCAAAATGTTGTTTGCAAATGTGTCAAGAATGCTGTTTATTTATTTGTAAAAGTAAATATATTTTATCTGGTATGCAAACATTTTAGTCCACTTTGGTTAACCCTTTACCTAACATAAAAAGCAGACGGCACTTGCTAACAAAAATTTTTGAATAACTAATTTTTTTCATTTTGTTGTCTCAAAAACACAGGTTATGACCCATCTTTGGAACGAGCTCAATGAACTCGTTCCAAAGAGGGGTCATAACCTATGTTTTTGAGACAAAAAATGAAAAAAATATTGAAAATTAATAGGCAATTTTTGAGAATAGCGCTGGATGGTTTTGGCGGCTACGTTGGGTGAAGGGTTAAATGATTATGTATCATGGCAATCACATATTAAATAATTTGATTCTGCAGTAATGACTTTTTGAACTCTTGTACAGCACCCAAACTGCTGTAAATTGTATATTTTTATTGCAGGTTTCTTTTATAATAAGAATATATTTTAATTCAACTCACTGTTTTGTTTGCATGTACCAGCCCCGAGGATTAAATATGGCGTCCAATCTGGCATGCAATATTTAACCCTTGGGGCTGGAACAGGCAAACAAAACAACTCTTATGTCTGGTTTCTTTTATATAAAGAAAATATTTTAAATCAACTCACTGGAAGAGTTGTTTTGTTTGCCCATTCCAGCCCCAAGGGTTAAGAAGCTGTAATACCTATTGAAAGTAGTATGTCTGTGGCCACTGTCAATTAGCCCGCACATAATACTAAAAGGCAAAGATTGAGATGCAGAAGACTCACCAATGTATTTAGTGTTGATGTCTGCCCATACTCACTAAAATGAATTAAAATCATGAATTTGTCTTTCACTTTTTATGTGAGTGGTGTTGAAAAGTTCAAGAAATTAGAACATACCGTATTCTGTGTTGTTTGGATCCAAATTATATGATGGCCAATAGCATGGTTCCTGAAAGAAAATATGATGCAAGTTCAAATGATGCAGAAACTCTACCCTTGTATATCTAATAAGCAAAGAATTATGCAGCTTCTTCTTGGGCTTGTAATAATAGATTAGCAATATTATCATAATTATCTCATTGATTATAGCAAAAAATGCACTGGACAAAATTTGGAAAAAAACAAATATAACTAGATGGTGTCATTTGTGTGCAAAGCACTCTATAGTATATCCCTGCATTTGCATTCTTGATTATTGGTTGATGCTTCATGCAGACAAAAATGAAAAGGTATTATATAAAATCAGAAACCTTTATGCACATCCAGAGACCCTACCTGAACATATGAATACACTTTCAATGTTTTGAATAAAACCCCCTTGGAGGCTTTCGCAGGAAAGTGATTCTCTAATGAAAAGTGTGTAGCTGCGGGGTGCGAAATGGTGCCAAATCAAAAATCTGAAACCTTTATGCGCATCTACCTGAACATATGAACACACTTTCAAAGTTTTGAATTAAAACCCCTAGGAGCCTTCCACCAGAAACCTTAAGTGGTTCCACTCAAACCATTTAGGGCCAAACAAAAATTCTGAAACCTTTATGGACATCTACAGATGCTACAAGAACACCTTAGCATAGTTTAAAGGTTTTGAATTAAAGACCCTAGGAGACTTTCAATGGAAACCTATTTTCTAACAATAACAACTAGATCGAGTTATTTGTGTGCAAAGCACACAATAGTGTATCCCTGCATTTCCTTAGCAACACCTTAACATAGTCTTAACATTTCGAATTAATACCCAAGGAGCCTTTCAATGAAAACTAATTTTCTAACAATAAAAGTGGTTCCACTGGAACCACCTGGGGCAAAATCAAAATTCGAAAACCTTCATACACATCTAGTGATGCTACATGAACACATTAGAATAGTTTATATGATTCAAATTAAATATCCTAGAAGACTTTCGATGAAAACTGATTTTCCAATGATAAAAGTGGTTCCACTGGAACCACTGGGGGCCAAATCAAAATTCTGAAACCTTCATGCACATCTAGAGATGTTACCTGAGCACATTAACATAGTTTTAACATTTTGAATTGAATACCCTAGGAGCCTTTCGATGAAAACTGATTTTCTAACGATAAAAGTAGTTCCACTGGAACCACCGGGGGCAAAATCAAAATTCTGAAACCTTCATGCACATCTAGAGATGTTACCTGAACACATTAGCATAGTTTAAATGGTTCGAATTAAATACCCTACGAGCATTTCGATGAAAACTGATTTTCTAACGATAAAAGTGGTTCCACTAGAACCACCTGGGGCAAAATCAAAATTCCAAAACCATCATACACATCTAGTGATGGCACATGAACACATTAGCATAGTTTATATGATTCAAATTAAATACCCTAGAAGACTTTCGATAAAAACTGATTTTCCAATGATAAAAGTGGTTCCACTGGAACCACCAGGGGCCAAATCAAAATTCCGAAACCTTCATGCACATCTAGAGATGTTATCTGAACACATTAGCATAGTTTAAACGTTTCGAATTAAATACCCTAGGAGCCTTTCGAAGAAAACTGATTTTCTAACGATAAAAGTGGTTCCACTGGAACCACCGGGGGCAAAATCAAAATTCCGAAACCTTCATGCACATCTAGAGATGTTACCTGGACACATTAGCATAGTTTAAACATTTCGAATTGAATACCCTGGGAGCCTTTCGATGAAAACTGATTTTCTAACAATAAAAGTGGTTCCACTGGAACCACCGGGGGCCGAATCAAAATTCCGAAACCTTCATGCACATTTCGAGTTGCTACCTGAACACATTAGCATAGTTTAAGCATTTCAAATTAAATACCCTAGGAGCCTTTCGATGAAAACTGATTTTCTAACGATAAAAGTGGTTCCACTGGAACCACCTGGGGCAAAATCAAAATTCCAAAATCTTCATGCACATCTAGAGTTGCTACCTGAACACATTACCATAGTTTAAATGTTTTCAATTGAATACCCTAGGAGCCTTTCGATGAAAACTGATTTTCTAATGATAAAAGTGGTTCCACTGGAACCACCGGGGGCCCAATCAAAATTCCGAAACCTTCATGCACATCTAGAGATGTTACCTGAACACATTAGCATAGTTTAAACATTTCGAATTAAATACCCTAGAAGCCTTTCGATAAAAACTGATTTTCTAACGATAAAAGTGGTTCCACTGGAACCACCGGGGCAAAATCAAAATTCCAAAACCTTCATGCACATCTAGAGATGTTACCTGAACACATTAGCATAGTTTAAACGTTTTGAATTAAATACCCTAGGAGCCTTTCGATGAAAACTGATTTTCTAATGATAAAAGTGGTTCCACTGGAACCACCTGGGGCACATCAAAATCCCGAAACCTTCATGCACATCTAGAGATGTTACCTGAACACATTAGCATAGCTTAAACGTTTCGAATTGAATATCCTAGGAGCCTTTCGATGAAAACTGATTTTCTGATGATAAAAGTGGTTCCACTGGAACCACCGGGGGCCGAATCAAAATTCCGAAACCTTCATGCACATCTAGAGTTGTTACCTGAACACATTAGCATAGTTTAGGCATTTCGAATTAAATATCCTAGGAGCCTTTTGATAAAAAGTGATTTTCTAACGATAAAAGTGGTTCCACTGGAACCACCGGGGGCCGAATCAAAATTCCGAAACCTTCATGCACATCTAGAGTTGTTACCTGAACACATTAGCATAGTTTAAGCATTTCGAATTAAATATCCTAGGAGCCTTTCGATGAAAACTGATTTTCTAACGATAAAAGTGGTTCCACTGGAACCACCGGGGGCAAAATCAAAATTCCAAAACCTTCATGCACATCTAGAGATGTTACCTGAACACATTAGCATAGTTTAAACATTTCGAATTGAATACCCTAGGAGCCTTTCGATGAAAACTGATTTTCTAACGATAAAAGAGGTTCCACTGGAACCACTGGGGGCTGAATCAAAATTCCGAAACCTTCATGCACATCTAGAGTTGCTACCTGAACACATTAGCATAGTTTAAACATTTCGAATTGAATACCCTAGGAGCCTTTCAGGGTGTGACATATGGACGGAAGGATGGACGGACGGACGGATGGATGGATGGGCAGACAGATGGACGGACAGACGGACGGACGGACGGACGGACGGACGGACGGACATACGGACGGAGATCACGACAATATCCCTGCATTTTTGAAAATGCGGGGATAGTAAGTGATTCCACTGGAAACACTTGAGGCCAAATCAAAATTCCAAAACCTTGATGCACATCTACAGATGCTACCTGAACACCTCAGCATAGTTTTAAAGCCTTTCAATGGAAATTTAAATTTTATAGTATATTTCCTTTCTTATTATACCCACCACAATTGTTTACTACAGGCTTGCACTACAGTGGAAGACCCTAACTCGGAAAATATACTCTCTATTTTGATCTTTCCCAAGCGATTTGGGAAAGAAAAGTGGTGCAAAAGCACCAAGAAATGAAAATGTCAATGACACTGTAACTTAACTTGTGTGTTGTGTTTGATGAAAAGGATAATGTTCAATGTTTATGAAAGGAAAGAATTATGAAATGAGACAAGAATTGAGATAATTGGGAATATGTTCATTTCTGTTCCCTGAATGCTATGTTTTTGATAAAAATAATATGCGGTGTACACTGTACTAAAGAGCTGAGGGGTGGGGTTAATATAACCTCACAGTTAATGTATGTGGCCCTCACAGTTAACATATATCAACAAAAGTTACCAAGTTACAGTGAAATTTTTCCAAAACGAGTCATCCTATCAAGTTACATTGAAATCCCTTCATAAAATATGACCTGTTGACTGTGCTAAAGGTTTTCGGGCTTTGGGCCAACGAAAGAAGACATATGGGCCTGTGTGACACACAGACAGAAAAGGGCAGTAACAGCACAAGGCTGAAACTGACCTTCAAGAAGCCTAATGGCTATGGTAGACAACAGCCTGAGCAGAAGAAAGAGGGCTGATAGTAAAAAGGTCCTCTGACTGCTCCTGCAACTGACGCAGATAGGTGGAGAAAGTAGCATTTCTCCAGTAGGCTGCCTGCATAACATCCGACAACATGACGGAGTTAGTATAAGCCCAAGAGGTAGACAATGCACGCACCTCGTGGGCAGAAATACAATTGGTAATACAATCGTCAGTTGCTAGACGAGAGGAAGCCGTGTGAATAGCAAGACAAATCCATCAAGAAATGGATTGAGAAGAGATCTTCCGTCAACCAGGAATAAGAGACAGAAAAAATCGTTTCCTGCCTTTCCTAATGAACTGTGTCTGATGGAGATAAATGCGAATTGTATGAACCAGTCAGAGCAAAGGGCAGTTACCCTCAGCAGAAGGAAGAGCCCTGATACAGATAGGAGGTGGAGTAGTTTCTGGTATCTGATTCTTGGCCAGAAAGGAGCAATCAGTGGTAAACGTAACACCGTTGGGAGAGCTCCTGAAAAAGGCCGGGTCAACCGAGAGGGCGTGAAGCTCTTTAACCAGTCTGGCTGAGACAAAAGCTATCAGAAAAGCTGTCTTGTATGTGAGAAACGCATATCCACCTGGGATAAAGGTTCGAACGGTGCCCCCCCCCCCCTCCCCCCGAAGCAAAGCTGCACCCAAGAAAGATTCCATCTTGGGATAAGCTGCAAAGACCTAGGCTTTTTCAAGGAAAAGTGCCTAACAAGCTTGGAGAGGTATGGATGAGTGCCGATACGATGTTGTCCCACATAAGAAAAGGTCTCCGAAAGCATGGACCTGTACCCTTTGATGGTAACAGGCTGGAGACCCCGAGAATCAAACAGATATACCAGAAAACTCCACAATCTGTGAAATCGGATTGGCAGAATCAACAGAGTGATCGGCACCCATCGACAGAAGACCTTCCACTTAGCCACATAGGCTAAACCAGTGGAGTGCCTCCTTGAAGAAGAAATGCACTCCACTGCTCGTCTCGAAAAAACCTCTACAGGAGACAGGACCTGACAAAAAATATGCGTGAAGGCAAAATGAAGTCGGTTCGAACTGAAACCTCCTTGGGTGACCTTAGCAAAGAAGGTCATAACGTAGAGGGAGACGTGCCGGAAACCGCCGCCAACGGAGAGCGGAGCTGATTGATCCACACCCACTGAGGCGACAGGGGAGCAACCAAAATGATTCAACAACTGCAGGTTCGTAACTTGGTCAGAACCAGAGGCAGAATTGGAACCGTCGGGAAGGCATAGCCGACAAGACTGTTCAAATCGAGTGACAGAGCGTCCACAGCGAAATCCAGAGGATCTGGACACGGGGACATGAAAGTGTCCACCTGAAGGTTCCAACGAGTCGCAAAGAGATCGATGTGGGGACGACCCCTGAGATCGCAAAGCGACTGGAACACAACCCTGTGGAGCATCCACTCGGTGGAAATGACCCTACCCCGTTGGGACAGGGAGTTGGTTAGGACGTTCAGACGACCGGGAATGTGACGAACCTCCACTCCGGCGTTGACATCCTGAGCGAGCAGAAGATCCTTAGCCAATTCATACATGGGAACAGTGTGCGTGCTGCCCTGGTTCCAAATGTAAGAGACCACTGTCGAATTGTTGGACAACAGAAGGACCTGGCAATTCGAAAGGTGGAGGATCCACTGCCGGAAACTCAGAAGAAGAGCAAGAAGCTCCTTCTGGTTGATGTGAAGAGCTGCTTGATCCTGGTCCCATGCCCTGTGAATGGAAAGACCTAGATGATCCAACGTCTCACCCAATCCGAGATCGCTGGCGACTGCTGTCAGAACACGATCGGACGTGGGTAAGTCCAACGGAACTCCCTGCATAATCCACTGAACATCCGTCCAGGGGAGAAGGTGACGTTGAAGAGACTCCGGTAACTGAAGCACCAGATCCAGAGGATCGACATTCAGCCTCCAACGACTGTGCAGAAAGTGAGAGAGGTCTGACATGCAGCCGACCTAGAGGAATGAGATCCGTCACCGAACCGCAGAGACCGAGCAGCCGAAGAAGACTCCGAGCTGTCGCGGAGGTGGACTGGGACAGAGCCAGGGCAAAAGCTGAGAGAATCACAGCCCTTGCCCGGGGAACCGCCACCGTATTCAGCTGAGTACGGACGACCATCCCCAGATGACAAAACGACAGAGAAGGGACCAGGTCCGACTTCTCCTCGTTGACTCTGAACCCTAGCGACATGAGCAGGATCAACAGTGTGCCGACATCCGACTCCAGAAAGGCAGCATTGGAATGCCTCTGGAGGATATCGTCTAGATATGCCGAAGTAGTCACCCTGGACTGTGTGCGATGTAAGGCTAACACATGCGACATCAGTCGGGTGAAGGCCCAAGGAGCCAGGTTGAGGCCAAAGGGCATGGCCTTGAACTGGTAAACTTGCCCCAGAAAAGCGAACCTGAGATATTTTCATGATGTCCGATGAATCGGAACGTAAAAGTAAGCGTCTTGCAGGTCAATGCTGGAAGCGAAAACTCCCTGGTGAATGGAGCGGCGAACCGACCTGAAAGTCTCCATGCTGAACTCAGGAGCAATGATAGACTGGTTCAGGATACTCAGACCAATAACCGGTCGGAGTCGGCCATCCTTCAACGGCACCAAGAACAGGCGGGAATAAAATCCAACTGAATGAAATTCAATGTTCTTGAGGACCTCGATCGCCTCCTTTGACAGGAGATTACCTATCTCTGTGATCAAAAGTTCCCAACGTGTAACATCTAAAGGAACTTGTGTTGGAAGAGGCACTCTCGACAGAATTAGATGCCTCAACCTGGGACGAATCGAGGTGACTACTGCCGACGCCTACCCTTACCCCGTGAGTAAGTAGAAGTGGCAGCAGGAGGATCAGCCCTTGGCTTCACAGAGGAAGCAGAAGGGCGCTTGTTAGGCTTTGGATGGCCCCTGCCTCCAACAGAAGGCTGATCAAGCTGACGAAGCAGCAGCTGATCTTTGGAATGACATAGGACGTCATTCCGGACCATTGCCCCGGAACCATGGAATAGTTACGGATCTGCCAAAGAAGCAGATCGAGAGAGCAGAAGAAAAAGGTGAACAAAAAAGATGTAGAAAGAACACCACCAACTACAAGAGAAAGGTGGCAGAAAAAAGGACCAGCAGGAACACAACTGAACCCAGATGGCCGACAGGGACCAAAAAATAGAAATTCTGCCCTCAACAGAGAGGAGAAATCCTGTCCATACAGCCCCCCATTGACACCTAACTCCAATAATAATAAAATTTATCAACCAAAAAATTTTATGTCCGAACCGCACGGTACGTGAAAGTCGCACGCGAACACGGAGAATATATAAACTACAATGAAAATGTAGTTGAAAATAATAACAAGAATATATAAAACACAGTCCTATTATTATACGATCCTCAGATCCATAATTCCAGTCACAGGAAACCATTATCAACAAGTTGAATTATCATTGTTTCTGAATACAAATGGACGTCCTGCCACATGGGCGGACGAAAAAAAAAGAAAAATTCATTAGTTACTGCATGCGCACTGGTTCCCGGAAGTTGTGGATTTGTACTAAGAGAAGAGTATCCCCTACTGGGTGTGTGCCAATGGTGCTTGACCCAGTTTTGGCTTATTTTTTCTTGGTGCTTTTGCACCACTTTTCTTTTCCAAATCGCTTGGGAAAGATCAAAATAGAGACTATATTTTCCGAGTTAGGGTCTTCCACTGTAGTGCAAGCCTGTAGTAAACAATTATAGGTAGGTTGATAAGAAACCGATTTTCCAACAATAACAATAAAAGTGGTTCCACTGGTGGTTCCACTGAAACCACTTGGGCCAAATAAAAATTCTTTATGCACATCTACAGATGCTACCTGAACACCTCAGAATAGTTTAAATGTTTCGGATTACATACTCTTGGTGATATGAAGTTGGGACGTACAGACAGGACGGATGGAGATCACCACAATATCCCCGCATTTTTTTCAAAAATGCGGGGACAAAAAGGCCCAGCAAAGTAGATCTACTGTTTCTCAGGCTATTTTTTGTAAAATTGCATGTGGGCAGGCGATTTTTTTATTTTTTATTTTTGTAATTATTTCTTTGCCATAAAAAGTTCATGTTCTTGGTTTGTTTTATGTTTTAGGCCTCATAATCTAGAGAATAGCATGGGTGGTGGTGTATTTCGTCTCTTGAGAACAAGAATGCTTTGCAATGCTAAAGCATTGCAAAGCCGTCTTGCACTCAAGGGACAAATTTATTAATTTTATTAATTTGGTTAAATCCGACATAAACCATTTAATTTTTACTTTTTTAAGTTTGCATTGGTTATAAAGAGAGAGCATGTGGCAGGCAAAAGGACCATGCAAGTTAGAATACATGATATCTGATAACATTTTTGATTGACTGTGTATAGATTTCTCAGCCTGTGTTGAGTACTTGTGGGGAATGCAGGTGATCTGATATTATGCTACCACAAATAATTACTGCTCATAAATTTTAAAATATATTTTACAAACGTTTCTAGTGGATAAAATATGTATTGGAAAACTGTGGAGGTATAAATATCCTTCATACCACAATTTCATTTGGAGCACGATAGAATTAATTTTCTGATTAGTAGCAAAGTTACTAGTCAAGATAGTTCAAAACCACTTCTGTTAGGTCCCCCCTTCAAAAAGAAAATTATGGGAAAATTTTCAGATCAACAAAAACAAAATAGGCCTCTTAGTACCTTTCAACATCAAAGGTTATATTTGTTAGCCCAAGAATTTTTGCTGACCACAGACATTTCTGCATCTAAGGCTATGTTGGTTATCTCATTTTGTTTTTTTTTTTGCTTTCAGAAAGAAGGAAGAGTTTTAAATTCTGGTTCACCAGAGCAATCCAGACCAACTCCACCAGTGAACAACTCAGTGCTCACAGATTATCTGGATGACTTGTTCGACATGAAACTGAATTCTGTATCATAGCCATTTTACAAAGGTCAATTGACAGTGTTTCAGGAATAATTATGAACAAGTTATATGATACGATTCAATGTTTGGGTGCCCCAAATTCAAGAGTGGTCAATGGTGAGATGGCCATTGGTGACTTTCGTCGGATAGTAGTGAATTCTCGATTGTATGAAGAATCCAAGAGACAGGTTCCTGTGATGGCTCAGACTCCAGTTTCTATCCCCAATTCTAATCCTGCAAATCGATCTGTTGTTCAGCTGCACAGTGAGGGTGTAAAAAAGGGCATTGCAGGGGCATTCCCAGATTGATATAGAGACACTGCGAATCATTTGGAAAGATTCAAATAGTCCTGGAAATTTTGGTTTATGTCTAACCGAAAAACTCTTTCCAGAATTATTCTCCACCAACCACAAACAATGAGAATACAGCTACAATAGTGGAGTGGGACAGGGAGCTAAAAAAAAAAGCTCTGGACTCAGAACAGAAAGAGGCTATAACGAAAAATATCTTGTATTTCCATCATCACAAGTACAGGGAGCAAAAAGGATGGCAAACTGTCATCAACATGATTAATGAGGGTCTCCATAGACCAGTTCATGCAAAACTTAGACCAGCATCACTTTGTCCCTGTGAGAGACATTGTGTAAACATAAATGTGTATCAGGAACTAAGGTCTGCTAATGACCTCATCAATAACTTGTATGTTTGACAGTCATATTCATTCAATGTTCTTGATAAAAAGAGGTGTCGCTAAGAAAGTTTAGGGTGTGACATTCTACAATAATTTTTATATTTTATACACTTTCCAAGAAGTCTTCAGATTTTTTTTTTAAATTATTATAATCCCCACTGACTAACACAACTAAATGTCTTCATTGAATGCATGCAATTATGTGGCTGAAATATTTGATCAAGTCTTCAGATTTTTTTTTTAAATTATTATAATCCCCACTGACTAACACAACTACATCATTCAAGGAATGTCTTCATTGAATGCATGCAATTATGTGGCTGAAATATTTGATCAATCGGAATTAGAGACATTACAGTCAGATCAAATCAGTTTTACACCCCTCCCCAAATGGTCATCTTCATTTCATCAACAATATTTAAAATTCCCTGTCTGTGGTTTGTAGTGAAGTCTTTTATTCTCATGCTGTCTTGTACAGGGGGCAAACGACAGAAGAAAAATATTTATTTATTCCCCGTGTGTGAAGGTCCAGTGTCTTCTCCAGGTAGGTGAAGCTCCACGGTCTTCTCCTTGGAAACAATTAACTTCTTCTACCAACTGGAGTACCTTGGCTACTTGCTGAAGGTTTGAGCACCCAGAAAGTGGAGAAATAACTACAAGTAGCAAAATGACCCAAGAAACATCAGGTTGAGAGTTACAATAACCTGTTTTAGGGGAGCGTCCACTGCCCTCCTTATTTTCAAATCAGACAAGACATACAGTGGAGGGCAAGGGTGATAGCTGGCTTCAAAACAACAAGCCTGAATAAACATTTATATTATTTTATGTAAAAGCATGGTAAGTAACTTACTTACAAAATAGCCAGGGGTGAGGCCCCATCTCAGTCCCAATTCAAATTTTAAATCACAAAGAGGTTAAGTACATGCGTGTCAGGTCCTGTTACATTCGAGCTGAAGCAAAATCCTGAGAAGGTCAATATCGCATTAACGAGAGAAGGTGAAATAAAGAACAAAGTTGGCGAATTTAAGCTCTCGGTATGGAAGCGTATTCAGGGCATGGTTGAAATAATTTTCTTAGTCATTATAACGACTTGGATAATGCTTCATAACTAGTTAGGAAGTCATTATAACTACTTTGTAATTGTTTAGAAAGTCGTTTTAATGGCTTAATTATTTGCTGTAATGAGTTAGTCAAGTCATTGTAATGCTTCTGTATGTGAGTCCAAATTCGCAAGCTTCGTCTATATATCATGAACACTGTGAAGACAAAAACAATGGCAATGGACAGAAAGTTGATTTCAAAACTAACATTGAACAGAAAAATGTTCTAAGGTGAGCGATCACCATATAGCCCTTGAATCAAATGTATGAACACTTCAGAATCATTCCTCTGAGGAAATCCATACAGATTTTAAGTGAATGTTACCGGTGTATTTTTCAACTTGTCATCGGAAACACACCAAGACAAAACTTGCAAATAACTATACACTATTTGAATGGGGATACAGTGGAGCCCACTTAATTGGATGTCTCTTAATTGAATAACCCTGTTAATAGAATATAATTTTCCAACACAAAACCATTTACCATACCTCCAGTACAAATTTGACCTGTTAATTGAATATCTGTTATAGAGTAAACTCCTGTTAATTGAATAAACAAGAGGCCCCAGGGGGCTTGATAGTGCTCACCTGACATGGTAGCCTAAATATCAATCCAGGGAATTGATTTCATCAAGCTGCATCTGCCCCTCCTAAAAAAAGCTTATACCACATATCCAAAAATTCTGACCAGTGGATCTTAAACAAAATTTTTAAAGAATATTTCTCATATTGACTACGTAATAATTCGGGCTCCCACAGGGAGCCCAAATAAATATGAACCCAAGAACTTGGCTTGAACAAACTTGAATCTCACCTCCAGTGGGATGCTGTATACCAAATATCAAAAGATTCTGACTGGTGGATGTGAAGAAGATTTTTGAAGAATATTCCTCATATTGAACTAAGTTATAATTCGGGCTCCCACAGGGAACCCAAATATCAACCCAGGGACTTGGCTTGAACAAACTTGAATCTCACCCCCCTAAGGATGCTGCATATCAAATATCAAAACATTCAGACTGCTGGATCTGAAGAAGAAGATTTTTAAAGAAAAATTCCTCATATTGAACTAAGTTATAATTCGGGCTCCCACAGGGAGCCCAAATATGAACCCAGGGACTTGGCTTCAACAAACTTGAATCTCTACCCCCCCCCCCCCCCCCCCCCCCCCCCCCCCAAGGATGCTGCACACCAAATATCAAAAGATTCTGACTGGTAGATCTGAAGGCGAAGATTTTTAAAGAATATTCCTCATACTGCACTAATTTAAACATTTGGGCTCCCATAGAGAGCTCAAATATGGACCCAGGGATTTGGTTTCAATCAACATGTGAAACAGTCTTCCAAAGATGTTATATGTGAAATTTGAAAGCTTTTGAAGCAGTGGTTTGGGAGAAAAGTAGTCTTAAATGTTTTCCCCATTACCCACAGTGTTAAAAAATACTGTCTCAGCACTTTTTCAAAGTCCCCAAAATGTACCCCATGATAAAACCGATAGCAATTTTTTTTGAACATTCCATTCTGTTGGTCCTAAGGAAGCTTCACACCAAATAAGAATTTTCAGTGCCGTGTAGTTTTGGAGATATGGGCATTTTAATTTTTTTTCTATTTTTAGCTCCTGCGGTTCCCATGGGGTGACAGGAAAAAATTTTTTGGCATAAATTAAGTACTTATGACCCAATAAGCCGTCGTGTCAAATTTGGTTCAAATCTGCCACTCAGTTTGGAAAACAGAAATTTTGGGTGGGGCGAAAAATTCTCGCAAATCCCATAACGAAGGCAAACATAGCTCCTCAAACTTCTCTTGAACAAATCTGAGTCTACACCTCAAAAGGAAGCTGCACACCAAATATCAAGTCTCTACTACTGCTGGTTCAAAGAAGTTTTTTTAAGATTTAAGCACACTTTTTGGGCATGGCCCTACCGAGGGGCGAGGCAACTTGATTTGAACAAAATCAAAATGCGATGTCATAACAAACTATTATCTCAAATATCAATTAAATTGGTTCAGCGGTTTGGGAGGAGAAGATGCAAACAACCATGTTTATGAACGACGGACAACGGAAAGTGAGTGATCACTATAGCTCCCCTGACGGAAAGTCAGGCGAGCTAAAAATCTTTAAAAAGTTACTGGGGCAATTTTGTACACAAAATATGATTGTTTCCTATATTTTCATTTTTTTTGTCTGATTTTTCTCATAATTATAAATGAACACAACTGTCTGGTTCTCAGTTGTGAGTCAATCGAAAGTAAAAGAGTTTATCATCATGACCAACTGACAGTGTCGCATCATGTATATATGACGAAATGAGTCACACGACAGCTACATCACAAAAAAGGTCAAAATGTGACATGCATCACTGGTACAGACCTATTCCTCCAATCCCGTTATTGGTGTTTAACGTCACATATTTCTGCACAGTAGCTAATCGTGACCACAACATGGACATAAAGTTAAGTCCAGCCGATCGTTTATACCCATGTTGCCCATTTTAGAGGACTTCCACCCGAGGCATTTGTGACCTAGACCTATTTTACCAGTAAAACAGAGCTTGTTTACCACAGTGAATAAGCATTGCTTCACTTCCCAGGGTTCCCATGGGGAAAGGTTCAAAATGCTTCCTATGTCCCTTGTATGTACCTGTAGCAGTGCAAGGGTTAATCAAATGTAAACCACGGTACATGGAGAGCTGAAAAGACAAAAGCAGCAAAAGACTCGAGTGAAATTTTCACCCAGACAATAACCCTTGAATTCTGATGAAATTCTGACTACTATTTGTGCTAAGTAAAGGGTTAAGAAATGAAAAAAGAACCGACAGTCAGGCAGCATCTCGATTCTGAAAGAAAATCATTCCACAAACATTACTAATTTACATTTTTCATTGAACATTTAAATGGCACTGAAAACACAGTGAGTGAAAAGATCCTGAAGACATCACCAACAAACACCAGTTAAGTGCTTGAAAAAGCAATTAAATTCAGAAAATAGGAAATTGCCAGTAAAGTGAAAATACTCTCCAGAAATCAATCACTACCGCTATTGGAACCATAAACAAAAGTGCAGTGCATCACTAAAATAGTGAGCTTCTTGCCTCTCTATTTACCTGAAATCTGTACAGAGAATTATCATCCTTGACGATTAGGTTCTTGTTTTCTGTGATTGGAAAGAAGGTAACCAAACTGGCAGAGCAAAGTTGCTAAATGATGTGCCTCACTGATGTCAGTTATCTGTAGATGTTTTACTAACCATGCCATCAAGTCGACTCCTGGAAAACAAAAAAAATGAAACAGCTGCAAAGTTTGTTTTTCAGTTTGCTGTGTCATAAAATGTAAAACCTCAGTATTCTTTACAAATTGTTATTGCAGAGTAGTTTATGCCCAAATCACCCATGCTGCAGAGTTCCACCCATGAAATAATAGATATTTTGTGAAAAAACACATGAATGAAAGAAAAGTTTCAGCCTGTGAACTATCTGAGGCTGAATAATTGCTTTTGCTTTCGATGTCTTTTGTCAGGATTTGATAGTTATTGTCTGCGTGAAAACCTCACTTCACATATATTTTGTTGATAAATAGAGATTATTATGACAGTAAAGTGATCTGGTCTGTCGTATTCTGTCGAGTTGACGAGGTGAGATCGCCAGATCACACGAGATGCCAAAGACGGTGAGTGCAATCTGACTCATCAACGAGCTGGAATGCAACAAATCAGATCACTTTACTGTCATAATGATCTGTTTATTATATACTGTTATGAAAGTTCACCTTTCACATGAGAAATCAATATAAGGGTAAATAATGTGAAATTGTAGCTAGAACTACATTTATTTTCAAACAAACAACACTTGTAAAATTTTGGGGACTTCCCAAAATAACATTTCAAAGTTTCCAAAGTTGACAGCAATCAACATTTCATTCTTCTACATCACAGTCGGATTCACACATTAAAATAGCAATAAAGTAAGAAAACAATGATATTTTATTTTGATTAATAAGGGTTAGTACATATAAAATTGGTTAAGAACAATATTAGAAAACACATTATTCGATAGAGTTTATTTACACAAATGAAGCATACCTAGAAACAGTTGGTTGGACTTGATTGATGTTCTCCAGTGCCAACCTCATTCTGAGGCCAACCATCTGATACAGAAGCAAAAAAACACTCAGTGTGATCCGGTGATCAGGATTCGATGGGAGAAAAACATGGTGTATCAATGATAGGTATATAATAATCCACGTAATCTTACAACACAAGCGTATTTCCCCCCAATTCAATTAAAAATGTCTGGACAAAATACAAATCTGTACTGAGAGTAGCAACCACTGAACATGCGATCATTTGATTCATAAAAAGAACAATGATTTCTCAATCTCACCTCTGGACATAAATCGACAAGTCCTAATGGCTCGTTGATATATACCTAGAGACGAGGTCTCGACTTCAATACACCATCTCAGAAACCTACATGGTGGTAATAACCTATATCTCTGTGAACTGTAACTACTTATCCTATCACTTAATGTATTAACCATATCTACCCACTGTGCTATTCACAAAAATGTCCATTCAAATTTTATTGGTTTATTATTTTTTAAACTTTTGTCTGAAATATATAGCTTATAAACCTTCACTGGAACAGGCTCATTGTGCTTATTCCAATGAAGAGTTATAGGCTATGTTCTGAACTCAAAAATGAAAATATTCACGTAATCAAGAATTTTTTTTTTGCAAGTGCTATCTGCTTGTCGTGATAGGAAACCTTTCAACACTGTGATCTGGAACTACATTATCCAATACGATCTGCGACATATGAGTTAATATTGTATTTGCTGAGATAGTAATCTATTTATTTATTGAGGATCAATTGCACTTTCAACAGCTATGGTCATATCATGCTTGGGAGTTCTAATAGATGAAGAAACCTGGAGTACCCATAGAGATTTAGAGAGCAGTAAGTAGCTTCAAGTAACAGACGGACTCTCCAACTTACTAACACAAACAAACAGGGTTACCATCAGTTGAAGTCATGTGCCTCATCGACAAGTAATATGCCTTAGCAGACTAAGCCACCATGCGGTAACCTGGGCAACTGGAATTACTAAATGGTAGAGAGCAAAATTATTTTTGGCGGTCAAAATTTGTTCACATGTCTTTGTCTTTTTACAATTAATGGGAGAGTACCAACAGGCACTCTCCCATAAATTATAAAAAGGTCAATACATACAGAACAAATACAATGCCGATCACCAGCGACCAGACAATAGCCCCCCATGGTTGGGGGTGTCACCAAATTGTTTAGCTTAATCTGCTACATGCCCAGACAAAAAAATTATTGAAACTGGGGGTGTCATTTAGAAGTTCTAGGCAGAAATCTAATTACACACAATTTTCAACAAAAATGGCTACCAGTTGTTGGCCATCTTAATTTAAAAAAAAAAAAATTTCTGTGCATCAATTTTACATAATGTCTATCATTGCTGAAAATTTGAAACAAAAGTGTCAGAGCGTCTCTGACATACAGCTTGTAACAGTACACACCAACATAATATATACAACTAGAGTGATGTCACGCATGCAACCCGACGGTCCCAGCAATGGCAATGCGAAGACACAAAATAGTCTGAGCCATTTTTTGTTAACCTTTTACCTAATGAATCTGATATATCTGCACTCGCGATATACAAAAATTGCTATTCAAATTTTATTTTTTCATTTCTCTGGTGGTGTGTTATAGTAGTCAATATTTTGTTTATTTGCATTTAATAACTCCCTATCCTTCAAAATGCACTTTCAGAAAAATTGTCTAAATTACCGTGGGGAGGGTGGGGGTGTGTGGCGGTGGGGGGGGGGGGGGGGGGGGGGGGGGGGGGGGGGGATGGACATATTCAAACTTGGCCTGTAGTACTAGCTGGAAAATACACATATATCTATCAACTTTGGTTGAAATCAAATAATCCAAATTGGAGTTATTGGTCAGAAACCAATTGTTTACGGATGAATGGATGGTCCATTTACATAATATGACCGTTTTTACAAATGGTTGCATGAAGTGACTCTAAATACTTCAAAATGCATTTACCGTGGGAGGGGGGGGGGGGGGAGAACCATATTCAAACTTGGCCTGTAGTACTAGCTGGAAAATACACATATATCTATCAACTTTGGTTGAAATCAAATAATCCAAATTGGAGTTATTGGTCAGAAACCAATTGTTTACGGATGGATGGACGGTCCATTTACATAAGATGACCATTTTTACAAATGGTCACATGAAGTCACTCTAAATACTTCAAAATGCATTTTGGAGCAAAGAAAAAAAAATGCCTAATTGGCAGGGGGGGGGGGGGGGGGGGGGAGAGGGTGGGGGGGGGGGGGGGGTAACAATAACTTCAACAATTTTCATTGGATGATGGTGGTCATCGAACTTGACATAGACATTGCTGCTGTAGAGACGTTTTGAAAAGGGTTATATTAATGCCAATATTATTTGAAACCACTGTGTACAGCTTTAGTAGACCTTGCCCCAAATGAAAAACAAGAGCGCTCGTATCGCTGAAGCAATACAATGTCCCCTACCGGACTAATGAGCATTAATAATTATACAAATGTTATAACCAGGATGTGATCAGCATGAATTCCGTTGAAGCATTTCCAAAAAAAGTCCAGAAAACTGATATTTTGGCGCTTTTCCATATTTCCAAGGGCCATAACTCACACAAGAATAACGCAATCAGAATGAAAATCGAACTTGATCGATAAGTCATCATTCTATAGTAGGTTACCAAGAATGAAATCATTCGGTTGAAGCATTTCAAAAAAAAAGTCCGGAAAACTAAAGTATGACTGACAGACTGACTGACAGACTGACGGATGGACAGAGTACAAATGAAACTTGATCTGTAAGTCATCGTTCTATAGTAGGTTACCAAAAATGAAATCATTCCATTGAAGCGTTTCAAAAAAAGTCCGGAAAACTAAAGTACGACCGACAGACTGATGAATGGATGGACAGAGTGTAAATGAAACGTGATCTGTAAGTCATCGTTCTATAGCAGGTTACCAAAAATGAAAGCATTCCGTTGAAGCGTTTCCAGAAAAAGTCCGGAAAACTGATATTTTGGCACTTTTCCATATTTCCAAGGGCAATAACTCACACAAGAATAAGGCAATCAGCATGAAACTCAAACCTGATCCGTAAGTCATCGTTCTATAGTAGGTTACCAAAAATGAAATAATTCCGTTGAAGCGTTTCCAAAAAAAGTCCGGAAAACTGAAATTTTGGCACTTTTCCATATTTCCAAGGGCCATAACTCACACAAGAATAATGCAATCAGCATGAAACTCAATCTTGATCTGTAAGTCATCGTTCTATAGTAGTTTACCAATGAAAGTGTCAATGTCACTGTAGCTTAACTTGTGTGTTGTGTTTGATGAAAAGGATAATGTTCAATGTTTATGAAAGGATTATGAAATAAGACAAGAATTGTTATAATTGGGAATATGTTCATTTCTGTTCCCTGTATGCTATGTTTATGATAAAAATAATATGAGGTGTAAACTGTACTAAAGAGCTGAGGGGTGGGTTAATATGACCTCACAGTTAATGTATGTGGCCCTCACAGTTAACATATATCAACAAAAGTTACCAAGTTACACTGAAATTATTCCAAAACGAGTCATCCTATCAAGTTACATTGAATCCCTTCATAAATATATATATATATATATATCAAAATGGGACGTTCTCATCCAGACATTATATGAAGTCAACCTACCAAGTTACAATGAAATCCCTCAATAAATATGACCTGTAGACTGTGCTAAAGGTTTTTGGGCTTTGGGCTCTGGCAGCCATCATGGTTGAATGATCGCAACCAAAAAGGGACATTCTCATCTGGGCATCATCTGGAGTGATCCTACAAAGTTACAATGAAATCCCTTCATAAATATCACAACCAAAAGGGGATGTCATCATCTAGGCATTATATGGAGACAAACTTACGGGTAACAATGAAGTCCTTCCATAAATATGACCAATAGACTATGCTAAAGGTTTTGAGGTTTTGGGTTCGGGCAGCCATCAAGACTGAATGATCGCGGCCAAAAGGGGACGTTCTCATCTAGACATTATTTGGAGTCATCCTACCAAGTTACAATGAAATCCCTTAATAAATATGACCTGTAGACTGTGCTAAAGGTTTTCGGGCTTTGGGCACCTGAAGCCGTAACAGTTGCCCAATCGTCTCCAAAAGGGGACATTCTCATCTAGACATTATATGAAGTCAACCTACCAAGTTACAATGAAATCCCTTCATAAATATGACCTGTAGACTGTGCTCAAGGTTTTCGGGCTTCGGGCTCGGGCAGCCATAATGGTTGAATGATCGCAACCAAAGGGGACAATCTCATCTGGGCATCATCTGGAGTGATCCTACAAAGTTACAATGAAATCCCTTCATAAATATGACCTGTAGACTGTGCTCACAGTTTCCGGGCTTTGGGCACTTGTAGCCATCACAGCTGACCAATCACGACCAAAAGGGGATGTCATCATCTAGGCGTTATATGGAGTCAACCTAATAGGTTACAATGAAATCCTTCCATAAATATGACCTTTTACCTATGCTAAAGGTTTTTGGGCTCGGGCACCCATCAAGGCTGAATGATCGCGATCAAAATGGGACATTCTCATACAGACATTATATGAAGTCAATCTACCAAGTTACAATGAAATCCCTTCATAAATATGACCTGTAGACTGTGCTAAAGGTTTTCGGGCTTCGAGCTTGGGCAGCCATCATGGTTGAATGATCACAACCAAAGGGGACAATCTCATCTGGGCATCATCTGGAGTGATCCTGAGAAGTTACAATGAAATCCCTTCATAAATATGACCTGTGGACTGTGCTCAAGGTTTTCGGGCTTCGGGCACCTGTAGCCATCACAGTTGACCAATCATGACCAAAAGGGGATGTCATCATCTAGGCATTATATGGAGTCAACCTAACAGGTTACAATGAAATCCTTCTATAAATATAACGTTTTGCCTATGCTAAAGGTTTTTGGGCTCGGGCACCCATCAAGGCTGAATGATCATGACCAAAATGGGACGTTCTCATCTAGACATTATTTAGAGTCATCCTACCAAGTTACAATAAAATCCATTCATAAATATGACCTGCAAACTGTGCTAAAGGTTTTTGGGCTTCGGGTACCTTTAGCCATCAAAGTTGCCCAATCATGTGCAAAAGGGGACGTTCTCATCTAGACATTATAGGAAGTCAACCTACCAAGTTACAATGAAATCCCTTCATAAATATGACCTGTAGACTGTGCTTTAGGTTTTCGGGCTTCGAGCTCGGGCAGCCATAATGGTTGAATGATCACAACCAAAGGGGACAATCTCATCTGGGCATCATCTGGAGTGATCCTACGAAGTTATAATGAAATACTTTCATAAATATGACCTGTAGACTGTGCTCAAGGTTTTCGGGCTTCGGGCACCTTTAGCCGCCACAGTTGCCCAATCATGTCCAAAAGGGGACGTTCTCATCTAGACATTATATGAAGTTAACCTACCAAGTTACAATGAAATCCCTTAATAAATATGACCTGTAGACTGTGCTAAAGGTTTTCGGGCTTCGGGCTCGGGCAGCCATCATGGTTGAATGATCGCAACCATAGGGGACAATCTCATCTGGGCATCATCTGGAGTGATCCTAAGAAGTTACAATGAAATCCCTTCATAAATATGACCTATAGACTGTGCTAAAGGTTTTCGGGCTTCGGGCTCGGGCAGCCATCATGGTTGAATGATCGCAACCATAGGGGACAATCTCATCTGGGCATCATCTGGAGTGATCCTACAAAGTTACAATGAAATCCCTTCATAAATAAGACCTGTAGACTGTGCTCAAGGTTTTCGGGCTTCGGGCACTTGTAGCCATCACAGCTGACCAATCACGACCAAAAGGGGATGTCATCATCTAGGCGTTATATGGAGTCAACCTAATAGGTTACAATGAAATCCTTCCATAAATATGACCTTTTACCTATGCTAAATGTTTTTGGGCTCGGGCCCCCATCAAGGCTGAATGATCGCGATCAAAATGGGACATTCTCATACAGACATTATATGAAGTCAATCTACCAAGTTACAATAAAATCCCTTCATAAATATGACCTGTAGACTGTGCTAAAGGTTTTCGGGCTTCGAGCTTGGGCAGCCATCATGGTTGAATGATCGCAACCAAAGGGGACAATCTCATCTGGGCATCATCTGGAGTGATCCTGAGAAGTTACAATGAAATCCCTTCATAAATATGACCTGTGGACTGTGCTCAAGGTTTTCGGGCTTCAGGCACCTGTAGCCATCACAGTTGACCAATCATGACCAAAAGGGGATGTCATCATCTAGGCATTATATGGAGTCAACCTAACAGGTTACAATGAAATCCTTCTATAAATATAACCTTTTGCCTATGCTAAAGGTTTTTGGGCTCGGGCACCCATCAAGGCTGAATGATCATGACCAAAATGGGACGTTCTCATCTAGACATTATTTGGAGTAATCCTACCAAGTTACAATGAAATCCCTTCATAAATATGACCTGTAAACTGTGCTAAAGGTTTTTGGGCTTCGGGTACCTTTAGCCATCAAAGTTGCCCAATCATGTGCAAAAGGGGACGTTCTCATCTAGACATTATAGGAAGTCAACCTACCAAGTTACAATGAAATCCCTTCATAAATATGACCTGTAGACTGTGCTTTAGGTTTTCGGGCTTCGGGCTCGGGCAGCCATAATGGTTGAATGATCACAACCAAAGGGGACAATCTCATCTTGGCATCATCTGGAGTGATCCTACGAAGTTATAATGAAATACCTTCATAAATATGACCTGTAGACTGTGCTCAAGGTTTTCGGGCTTCGGGCACTTGTAGCCATCACAGCTGACCAATCACGACAAAAAGGGGATGTCATCATCTAGGCATTATATGGAGTCAACCTAATAGGTTACAATGAAATCCTTCAATAAATATGACCTTTTACCTATGCTAAAGCTTTTTGGGCTCGGGCACCCATACAGGCTGAATGATCGCGATCAAAATGGGACGTTTTCATCTAGACATTATTTGGAGTCATCCTAACAAGTTATATTGAAATCCCCTCATAAATATGACCTGTAGACTGTGCTAAAGGTTTTCGGGCTTCGGGCACCTTTAGCCGCCACAGTTGCCCAATCAAGTCCAAAAGGGGACGTTCTCATCTAGACATTATATGAAGTTAACCTACCAAGTTACAATGAAATCCCTTAATAAATATGACCTGTAGACTGTGCTAAAGGTTTTTGGGCTTCAGGCTCGGGCAGCCATCATGGTTGAATGATCGCAGCCATAGGGGACAATCTCATCTGGGCATCATCTGGAGTAATCCTAAGAAGTTACAATGAAATCCCTTCATAAATATGACCTATTGACTGTGCTAAAGGTTTTCGGGCTTCGGGCTCGGGCAGCCATCATGGTTGAATGATCGCAACCAAAGGGGACAATCTCATCTGGGCATCATCTGGAGTGATCCTACAAAGTTACAATAAAATCCCTTCATAAATATGACCTGTAGACTGTGCTCAAGGTTTTCGGGCTTCGGGCACTTGTAGCCATCACATCTGACCAATCACGACCAAAAGGGGATGTCATCATCTAGGCATTATATGGAGTCAACCTAACAGGTTACAATGAAATCCTTCCATAAATATGACCTTTTGCCTATGCTAAAGGTTTTTGGGCTCGGGCACCCATCAAGGCTGAATGATCGCGATCAAAATGGGACATTCTCATCTGGACATTATTTGGAGTCATCCTACCAAGTTACAATGAAATCCCTTCATAAATATGACCTCTAGGCTGTGCTAAAGGTTTTCGGGTTTCGGGCCCCTGTAGCCGTCACAGTTGCCCAATCAAGTCCAAAAGGGGACTTTCTCATCTAGACATTGTATAAAGTCAACCCATCAAGTTACAATGAAATTCATCAATAAATATGACCTGTAGACTGTGCTAAAGGTTTTCGGGTTTTGGGCTTGTGCAGTCGTCACGGTTGGCAGATCATGCCCAATTGGGGAAATTCTCTTCTAGACATCATAAGGAGTCATCCTACCAAGTTACAATGAAATCCCTCCACATTAAACATGATCTGCAGTCTGTGCTAAAAGTTTTTGGGTTTTGGGCTTGGGCAGCCATCACGGTTGATAGATCAAGCCCAAAAGGGGTCGTTCTCATCTAGGCATTATACAGAGGCATCCTACCAAGTTACAATGAAATCGCTTCATAAATACGACCTGTAGACTGTGCTAATGGTTTTCGGGATTTGGGCTCGGGCAGCCATACCGGTTGCCCGATTGCGACCAAAAGGGGACGTTCTCATCTAGACATGACCCCAAACCTGCATTTGAAATTTCGTGACGATCAGACAAGAACTGCGGGGTGTAGCCCGTGCTAAAGAAAAATGTGAACAGACGTCACAGACTAACAGACCCACAGACTAACAGACTCACAGACTAACAGACTTCCGCATGCGTGATGGCAATAGCTTATCTTGACTATGTCAAGTTAAGCTAAAAATGAAATCATTCCGTTGAAGCGTTTCCAAAAAAAACTCCGGAAAACTGATATTTTGATGCTTTTTCCCATATTTCCAAGGGCCGTAACTCACACAAGAATAACGCAATCAGCATGAAACTCAAACTTGATCTGTAAGTCATCGTTCTATAGTAGTTTACCAAAAATGAAATCATTCTGTTGAAGCGTTTCCAAAAAAACTCAGGAAAACTGATGGACGGTGTGCAAACCTATAGTCCCCTCCGGCAATGCCGGTAGGGGACTAACAATGATGTTGTAACACAGTGTTTGAAGAATGAAAGGTAGAACCTTGAAAAGCAAAACTTTAATCCGAAACTTTAAGCTGGAAATAGTAAATAAAACTGTCTGTCAAGAAAGGGTTAAATATTTTCTAAAACCGATAAAAGAAATCATTGATGTAAATGCAATCATTAAGTTGTATTGACCATGCAAGAATAAAAGTAAGAAAGTATGTGGCAAAGTCTAATTTTAAATACAAAGAAACTAAGTCTGAAAACATGTTTAAAAGGGGTTAAAATCATGCCAATATTAATGAAAATCACTGTAGAAAGGTTCAGTAGATAGTAGACATTGTCCCAAATGAGAAACAGTGACATTGCAGTAAAGTGTTTGAAAAAATACAGGTGTAACTTTGTAAACAAAAAAAAACTTTAACCAAAAACTTTAACCTGGAAGTTGTAAGTTAAATTTCCATACAAAAAAGAGTTAAATATTTCCCAAAATAAGATGAAAAACATATGAGAATGATGCAATCAATAGTAATTAATATTAATTAAAAAGAAAAAAAAATTTAACCTTGACTAAAAAACACTAAACACAAACTTTAACCAAAACTCTAAATGTTAACAGACGGACAGCTGGACGAACAGATTTATGAAAGTCATGACTATAGCCCCAAACTGTAAACAGTCGGGCTAAAAATGGCTGAAAAAATCTCAAGTTGGTCTAATTTGCATACTTGATGCACAAGAGGAAAAACCTGTATGATATGATATTTATCTTATGCTGCAGTACCTCCATACCATAACTTATTGAAATTGGAAAGGTCATTTAGAAGGTCTAGGCAGAAAACTAATTACATGCAATTTCCAACAAAAATGGCCATCTTGAATTTTTTTTTCAAAAAGAATTGACGTGCATTAATTTTACATAATGTTTGCTCACTGCTGAAAATTTTAAACAGAAGCATCAAAGCATCTCCCAGATAGAGGTGGTAACGGGCCGAACACACCAACTTAATATTTACAAAAAAGACTGAAAAAAGCTTAAAGTTAATCTAATTTGTATAATTGATGCACAAAAAAAACCCCTGTATGATATGCTATTTATCTTATGCAGCTACACCTCCATACCAAAAGTTATTGAAATCGGAAAGGTTGTTTAGAAGTTCTAGTCAGAAAACTAACATGCAATTTCCGACAAAAATTACTGTCAGCCGGCCATCTTGAATTTTTTCCCCCCAAAAATTGACGTGCATCAATTTTACGTAATGTTAGATCATTGCTGAAAATTTGAAACAAACACTTCGAAGTGTCTCAGAGATACAGGTGGTAACAGGACACATTAAGAACATCTAATTTGCATTATTTATAAACGAGAAAAAAAGCCCGTATGATATATTATTTATCTTATTCTGCTACACCTCCATACAAAAACAATTGAAATTGGAAAAGTCGTTTAGAAGTTCTAGCCAGAAAACTAATTACACCCAATTTCCAACAAAAATGGTGGCCAGTCGGCCATCTTGAATATTTTTTCGAAAAAAATTGACGTGCATCATCTTTCCCTGATGTCAGAGTAATATTGAAAATGTGGAATGCCAACATTCAACCATCTCAAAGATACAGGTGGTAACAGGTAAGACGGATGGACAGATGGATGGATGGAGAGAGGGATGGATGGATGGACGGACGGACGGATGGACGGACGGACGGACAGACAGACGGATGGACGTTCTAACAAATGGCTACTTATGTGGCTATTTTATGGACATATTAGGTGGCTAACCTAAAACACATGTCCAACATAATAAAACAAGTTTTGGGGGGGAAAATTTTTTGGGGGGGTCAGTTAACCCTAACCCTACTCTTTACTGACCCTAACCCTACCCACCCCTAACCCTAAGCTAACCCTAACCCTTGCCACATAACTCTAACACCCCTTCACTGACCCCCACCCCACCCCACTCCTAAACCCCACCCTGGAATGCCCTAACCCTACTCTACATTTATCCAAATCCCCACCCCCCCCCCCAACCCCCCACAATAAGAGATTCTGTTACGTGGCTAGCCACATAACATACTTTAACCTCATAAGTATCCTGTTTTACTAACTCGTAGCCACATAAGTAGTCATTTGTTAGTGTGGATTGTTAGTGCAGACGGACGGATGGATGGAAGGACGGACGGACGGACAGACAGAGATGGAATGCAATCCGAGGGGGACTAAAAAATGACTTCACTTCACAGATAATATGTAGCATATCCACTGAATATGAAGCCTTTAAGTTATGGTATTTGCACCTCAGAATAAAGCCCAAATGTGGGTTTCCAGCACTCTATCAGTTAATAAGAGTCTTTTCCAAGGACATAATACTGATGAAGCAAGGCTGGATCAAATCTACAACTTTTATATCTGAAGTGCAATGCTCTAACTGATGAACCACTGCACTCCTAAGAAGGGTTTGTAATATGATAATAAAGCCATTCAGATCTTTATGATTAACTCCTTGCTTGCTGCGGATGGGTTTCCAGTCCAGTACATACACGGAACGACATGCGTGTGTGAAAGGGTTAATCAATATGGCACAAGTGCCAGCGAGGAAGGATACAATGAGAGGTCACAGGCCTAGAGTTTTATCCTTCTATGATGGCACAAGTGACATATCGATTAACCCATTCACATATGCATGTTGTTCTGTGTTTATTCACGTCTATGAAAACCATTATTAGAAAGACACTCAGCAATTCATTTGACAACAGTTACTACTGTAACGGGAAAGCACTCCCTATCTCCCAAACACACCTGCTATCTATCCAGTTGTCTCAAAAACCATGAAAGAGGAGGGAGGGGCACCTTCACTATAGGTGGGGGATGATTACCTCAATTACGGGGGCAATCAACACCTATATTTGTCAGGATAGCGACACCAGCCCACTTTATGTTTTGGCCAAAAATAAAATTTACACATTACAATACCTATAACTTACTCAGACTTCCTGTGTTAATGATCGAGCAACAAAGATCAACTAATCTGGGCTCAACCATGGGCACAGACAATCTGGGCTAACTTCCTACTAAAACTTACCCTTAAGGATATAACAAGCAGTAAGGTAACTTAATGAATGAACCACTCAAGTTATAATAACAATTATTTATTCCCACAGACAACTAATTTTTAAGTACTGTGATCAAAGAATTTTAGGGTACATCATCTTCTTTCTCTGACCATCAAGTACAACTACTTTCACGTTTCAACCCGTCAACTAATTCAGTGGGTTTCACTTAAACCAATTCCTGAATAGGCTGATATACTCTTGCCCTAGGCATCAATTATCACAAAACTCCCAAGTAAAAAGTTTTACAACATCTCAATTCTTCCAAAGCAACAATCTCAGAAGGAATTTCCAGAATTTGGTCTGAACCAACTTATCAGACAAAAAATATTTCTGCCTGTATTTTCCCCACAAGTGAAAATCTCTAAGCCACAAATACAAGTTTACTTTCCTCTTTTCCTAATATTCAGCCTCAAGTACAATCAACAGAAATACAATCTCTCAAAATAATCAATCTAGTTGAATCACAACAACTGAGGGAAAGAACACATCACATCTAATATGAAAAATACTTATGTTACACTTCTCTGGAAAGAGCTCTTAACTAATTCAAATTACTTTAGATGAAAAATTATCACTCTTAGTCGAATCACAACTTTTAAGTGAAAGAACTTATCAGATATAACTTGAAAAATACTTTCAGTACACTTTACTGGAAAGAGCTTATAAAAATGCAAATTATTTTAGATGAAAAATTATCACTCTTAGTCGAATCACAACTTTTAAGTGAAAGAACTCATCTGATGTAATTTGACATATACTTTCAGTGCACTTTTCTGGAAAGAGCTCATAAAAATAAGCAGCAGTTGTAGGCTGCAAAATGCCTGTAGGCACAGAATAGCAGCAGAAATAAAATGCCTGTGGCCATCTGCACTTCACAGGGATCATCCAGTCCACATTCTAAGAGGTTCAGTAAATTAAATGCCAAAGAAATAAAAATATTTTCTGTCACAACTAAATGCTCACCAAACGTGTCCAAGTCGTAATAAATGTTGAGTCAATGTTCCCTGTGAAGGCAGGCGCTGTGAATGCTTTAACCGAAATTCACAAATCGACAAAATCGCCAAGACAGTTCCAGGTGGGTGTTTTTATGGTAAAATTCCTTATTCTGCAGTGGCTGCAAGGACATGTGATCTCATCAGTGCTCGAGGTCTGCTGACCCAGCACACACTGCAAAATCAGCCGAAATGATTTATCAAGTTCTGGGACCCACCTTTTTTGTGGGATTTTAATCAACAGTAAACGCTTCTCTTAACCAACATTTGACAAGTATATCCTGACTTTCTATCTTGCATTGAATAGAACTTTCATAATTTATCACATTCAGATGACAATTAAATCAGTATCCATGAAAGACACTTGCATGCATTTTCAAACGTAAGCGGTTCCACTTCAAGCAATCGAACAATGCTGATTACCTGTACAACATGCAAAACATTTATCAGAATTTTTACAATTTAGAAACAAATAAAGCTACCTGAATACTGACAGCATGGTGGCAATTTGCCTTCCTAACCTAAACACCCAATATAAGTATTCCTTTTTGATATGTCAAATAAAGCTGTTCCAAAATAGCAGGTTTCAATCTCGCAATAAGCCCATTTCAAAACTGTAAGTACTTAAATATTCGAGGCCAATAAGTCCCATTGAGGTGAAAACATCCAAATAAAGCGATCAGAAATGAATTCATATTATAATTAATAGCCCATGTTTTGAATTTTCGAATCTATCTATCTATCTATCTTCCATTAATGTCGAACCCCTCGCAGGGACTTAGACATGAACAAATCGGCATGCCAGCCACAAAGATTGTTAGTAAAAAGTAAAAATGAAGTATGCCAAAGTGGAGAACAAAAATAAAATAGAGTGTACATGTTAAAAAGTAAAAGTAAAAGCAGGTGGATACAAGTTATGGTGAGTCTAATTCAATACGACTAATGGCCGTATTGAATTGCTCAATGGTGGGGAGTGATGGGGTATGCAGGGGGAGTTTATTCCAATGATACACTGTTCTGGGGAAGAATGAATACTTATAATAGTCAGTGATGGCCGAAATCTGTCTATAACACCACGGGTGACTGTGACAGGGTATTCTGGATTGTGGGGTTAGGTGGTCTTCAGCGGGAATGGCAACTAATTTATGAGTAATCTTATACATGAGGGAAAGCCGGGAGTCTATGCGCCGAAGGTCTAAGCGGCGCCAGTTTAGGGACTGTAGCATATCTGTAACACTGGAAGTGCGTCCATAGTCAGACTTTACCCATCGGGCTGATCTTCTTTGGATGGTTTCAATTTGATCAATTTGGGATTGGGTGTAGGGGGACCAGACTTCAAAGGCATATTCCAATTGGGGGCGGACTAGAGTCTGGTAGTCTGGAATCGGCATCAAGCCAAAGATTTTATAAATGAAAACAACCAAAAAAAAAATAAAACTCTGTTAAAATGACTTTTGTTACACTAGCAACAAAAAAAAAAACACATTTTATCGTCAACCAAATTTGCGAGGGGAACCCATGTTACTTTTTGTCCCCTGAGTTCCAAAGTGTTCTATGTGCCTACTGGCACACAGCACACACTGGAACTCAAGGGACGATTTTTAGCTATCGCTAGTGATTCAAATTTTAATTGCAGTGCACAATTTGGGAAAAATTCCAGTGAAATTTCGCTTCTTTATAAAAATGAAAAATTTATACCAATTTTAATATTTTTAATACTTACCAATGGCCCAGACTAGCTGGTGCAACCCAATTTATTACCAGGGCCAAACACAAATTTTGAATCCCCAAACCCCCAAAATTTGCCAAAAAACTTCAAAAAAGAGAAGACCAGTATGGTCCTCCATACTTTTTGCACAATGCGCAACTTGTTGTCAAGGGCAACAATAGGCTACCGCCATCTTGTCATTCTTTATTGTTGTGCCTGTTAAATGTTAATAAGAACAGTAATATAACTCAGCGGGAAGGAAGGAGTGTCCACTCCAGGGAGGGCCATCCCTGTCTGGGCCATTGGTAAGTATTAAAAATATTAAAATTGGTATAAATTTTTCATATTTTTCCACTATACCAATGGCCCAGACTAGCTGAGAATAGTAGACAGGCAGGCGGGCCTAGTACTTGATATTCATTGCTCCTATTACAGAAAAACAATGAAAATATAGGTGTAACTCTATTTAATGCCTAGCATAACCCATTATGCTAATTTGATAAAGGAAGCCAAAATATAAAGAAGTCCAGAGAATGAGACTCTTTATAAATCATCAAAAGTGTCCGAGTATTGTATAGTAAAGCTCGTCTTGACACATGACACATACAATAACGCTTCACATCGAGCTACACATTAAAAGCATATAATACATTGAAAATTGCTTCACATTGAGCTACACATTAAAACTACCATAGCACCAACCCCAGGTTACTATCATTGAAGGAGGTATGTCCATGCTTTTCACTATAAAGCCAGATGACCATTTAGAAATACCCCCCCCCCCCCCACCTTCCCCTTGTTTTGAAAGTAACTACACATCAAAACGAAGAGGGTAGCAGACTGATGACAGTGCTAGAGCAGACCAAACAGAAGGTTGAATGAAATTCCTAATTAGAATGGACGACATTCTGAGCTACCTATAACAGACCTAAAGATCTGAGATCATCCAAAATTGATTCTAGATCCCGAAGATAAAAGTTGGTAAACGTCGTCTGTTGAGTCCAGTAAGCTGCTTGCATCAAATCTCTCAAAGAAGTACTACTAGCATAAGCCCAAGAAGAAGCTAAAGCTCTAACTTTGTGAGCTGAAATCTTATAAGCTATTCTCTGATTCACAGACAAAGCATTATAAGCTGTCCGAATAGCTATATGAATCCATCTAGATATGGAATGAACAGAAATATCATTTCTGTTAGGAAGAAGAGAAAGAAACAACCTCTTCCTACCTCTTCTAATAAAACTAGAATGCTGCTTATAAATCCTAAGCGCTCTTACTGGACACAACAAAGGTCTTTGACCATCTGAAGACGGTAATACTTTAATAGGAATTGGGTTAGGCCGTTTGTCCAGGACCTGATTCTTAGCTAAGAATCCCACTTTCATAGTGAGAGTAATAGAATTACCAACACTACGATAATGAGAGTCTTCAACAGATAAAGCATGAAGCTCACCAACTCTTCTAGCTGACGCAAATGCTAAAAGGAAAGCCGTTTTATAAGTAAGAAATTTAAACTCAACAGTATTTAACGGCTCAAAAGGTGCTTCCTGAAGTTTCAGAAGAACCCAAGCTAAATTCCACTTAGGGACTAGTCTCAAGGTACAAGGTCTGTTCACAGAGAAATTCCTCATTAATTAAAGATACATCTGACCCAATGTTTAATTTCCCTTGATGTGCATAGGTGTCAGAAAGCATAGACCTATAACCCTTAATAGTGACTGGTTGTAGCTTAACTTCATCAAAAAGATAAATAAAAAAGTTAGCTAATTGAGGAATAGTTGGGTTAAAAAAATCAATCAATTGTGATTCACACCAACGAATAAAAACCTTCCACTTCGCTTCATAATTTAACGAAGGGGAGGTCCTCCTACAGTTAGAAATTGCATCCATTGCTCGTCTGGAAAACTGTTTTCCGTGCAGGAAGGACCGCAGAACGGAAAAAAGTGAAGGTTGAGGCTTTCCGGATTTTGATGAAGCCGACAGTTTCCCCTGCATCAGAAGATCCCTGAGAGGTGGTAACTTCTGCGGAACGTCCCAAAGAAGTTCCCGGAGAAGATTTATCCATGGTCTGTGAGCTGACAGACATGCTACCAGTAGAATCTTGCAAGAAGACTGTTTTTTCTTTAGAAAGATCTGTTGAATGAGGGGAGCTGGAGGGTAAGCATACCCTATTATCCCGTTCCATGAAACTGAAAGAGCGTCTACTGCATAAGCCTGAGGGTCCGGGCATGGAGACTCAAAAGTCTGTAACTGACATTACGTGTACAGTACCCATATGAGACTGGTCAATTAATACCTCAGTTATTGATGCTAAATTTAGATTAGTGCTGTCTATTTATAGAGGAACTATTTATGAGTAGGTGTGTACAATTAATTACTCATCTTCATTGACAACAGAGCAACAATAACAAGAACATTGGCTTTGATATATTTTATTTCATTCAAGTGTTTCAACTTTTAACAAGCGATAAACTATAGAAACATAATACATTGCACATAGATATTGACATAAATAAGTTTGTTTTTTGCACATAGATATTTACATAAATGAGATGTCTTTTTTTTTAATCTTTTAACTGGGAGCGCGGTGGCTCAGTAGGTAGAGGTGCAGGCTGCAAGCCGAGAGGTCCTCGGTTCGAATCCCACCTGCGGCAACCGCGTTGTGTCCTTGGGCAAGACACTTAATCTCCATTGCCCGCGTGGGGGCACGATGACGCCGTGTACTAAGGCGTACTGTACGTCGATGGTACACATGTCTTCAACCAATCTAACCCTGCCTGTGCTGCAGTACGGGGTTACGATGTTGGGGAGCTGGCAGCTGCTCGTCGTTGCTCGGTGGTTCTCTCCGGGTACTCCGGCTTCCTCCACCCGTAAAACTGTCACGGTCATGATTAGCCATTGTGCATAAATATGTGACCTTAAACATCAATAAATAAATAAATCTTTTAACTTCATTTGTTTTCTCATAACTAACATTACAGTACGTTCAATGGGGATTGCAACAAAAAACGCCGCCGCTGTGTGTTCTCCACCGTGGAGTTCCAGTGGACCGCAGTGTTTAATCAGTGGAAGACAGTTTTCAAAACACTGTGACATGCCGTGGTCAAGAGGGTTAAAGATTAGCTTAATTGCTTTTGCATGTCAGTTTCTCTGCTGATTAATAAATACTGTCTTGTGACGTCAACTGGCAAGACAACTGCGTTTGTTACTGGTAGTAGATAATTTATTTTAAATTAAAACTGGAATTTGGAGGAGGCAGACGGCGACTATTGCTGTGGTTTGAAATTGTAAATTGGGAATACGGAACAGTCAGTTCCATTTGGTTAAGTACAAAGTCCTCGTCACTTTCAAAGCTAAACTGTTGTGTTTGCGTGATCGATTTGCTGGAGGAAATAAATGAAGCAGACTTGAGAAAAACAACTAATATTCGCGAAGTTTCCAGTTTCACATTTTGTTTACAGCTGTAGGCCAACGCGTGATGAACTGTGTTTTTCTTGGGTGGGAAGTGGGGCGAAAAAGCCTTCTGCGTCACGAAAGCGCCTACGGCGCACAGCTAATGATCGAAGTGATACCAGTTTACGACATTGAGTCAACTCGACAAGCCCATCCTCTTTCCCGTCTTACTCTTGTCAGGCTACGCAATTAAAGATTCTTATAAAAAGGATATATAGTAAAAAGAAAATATAGTGTTTTTGAATGGATACCAAAAAGTATCTCACTCGTGACTGAAACTAATGATTATTTCACGGGGGGAGGGGGGGGGGGAGGGGGGGATATTTGCATACCAAAACAAATATCCTTCATCCAATTATGTAGGGGTTTGTACATACTTTTATACTCTTTGCATTTGCAGATTTTTCAACGTTCCTCTACATTGTTGTATTATCAATTGAAATAGCTAAGCCTGTGTGTATGTAAAAATACGTGGGTGAATGTAAGGGCGATACCAAATTAAAATATCTGCGAATGTACCATTCTAAGAGAGAGTACACTTCAGTGGGAAAGAGGTAGAGAGAGACAGATCTACGTGATGGGGGGGGGGGGGGGTAAGAAAAAGTGAAAGAAAATTAGTACACGAAAGTATACGCAAGTGCATGTGGGCGTATGTCTGCATATTACTTTGTGTGTGTGAGTGGGGGGGGGTCTGCAAGGGTATGTATGTGTGTTGGTGTGCGTGCATGTGTTTTGGTTTTTCGGGTTTGGGTTTTTTGTTCTCTGATGAAAATGTGTCTCATAAGCCTTCATAGGCTGGATTTCATATAAATATTTTGTAAATACTCTATGTATATTATGTATGTGTATTGAAATGTGCCACGTAAATAAATTATTCTACTACTAAACTACCACCTGCACAAGGTGTGAAATAACATCTGAGTGGCGCGACAAAGCACAGAGCTGTCCTTCAAACCAACACCTGTTTTAACACCTCTGCACATGACAAGCTTGAGAAAAAATAAGAGACAAATCAACATTTTTCAATTACTTTTTATTAATTCAGCAATCATAATTATAACCATATGTAAATGAAATCAATAGAAAATAATATTTTTTTTTATTTTTCAATAATGACATGCCGATCGACAAGCCAGACCACCACACATCATAACCCTAGCTCAAATATGCTCCGAAATTTCGTATTATAATTTTTTTCGTTTTGTCCCCTCCACACGTGTCTTGAAACCCCAAAAATTAAGATAGGTCTTTCAGGCAGGAGATTTTAGTTCCTCTATCAAAGATTTTCTGGCGCCACCCCTGATTTTTGCGTGCAGCCAGCATCAAAAAATTTCAGTGTCTTGGCAGTGTAAGATTCAGTCATCCATACCACTCCTAAATGGTGAAGTAAATAGTCCCCCCCTCCCCCCCCCCCCACCCCATCCCCGAAACGAGGCAATTGGACCCCAGACTCACATAAACCCATATGCACAAATAGGCCTATATCATTGATTGCTTGCCCATCTGCCCCCCCCCCCCCCCCCCCCACTCCCCACACACACACATCTTGGTCAGTTTCCTTGCTAGTGCATGCAGGTGCTTCAATATATGGATTCCGAAGCGTCTTGGGCTGAAACGACCCAGGGTCACCACAAGCATTCCTTTTTCGTTAATGTAGTTTATTTATGTTAATTCCGCTCTCAACATGTACATTTAACATTCCACTCTGAACTTAACTTTTAAAATCGTAAATCAGATTCCCTTCCTCCCCAACCCACAATTTATTCAAAATTCAGTTCCGGTAACATGATTCTTCTCCGTCAATAGCTACAGTTAGGTAAAAGACCGTCTGGGAAATGTCCAGATATTGTGCTGGTCAAGTTATAATTTTTTCAACTCACATCCATGATTTCAGTACGGAATAATATTTATTTTTTTGTAATTCCTCGAGTTCTGAATCGATTTTGATGAACAACATTCGAAATCGCAATAGCTTTTAATAACTTTTTCAAATATTGAACTATCTTTTTAATATTTCAAGTAAAAGTAAAAGTAATTTTTCGATGACTGTGAACAAATTTGATCTAATTGAGAGCCGGTGACTGAGAGATCAAAAGATAAACTGACGTCAGCCGAACATCCCATCACACAGTTTGACATATTCATGCGAGATTAAAAACACGATTCAAACTTCATATTTTGATCGTTTTTTTTGCCATATTAATGTTTTTTATTATCAAAAAACGTATATGGAGCATACGTATTCAATTTATACTTAAGTGCAATTCCTAACAATCACTAAACAACAATGAACTGAAACTATTTTTGGTGGAAGAATAAACCTGATTACTGCACTTGCAAAAAACACAAGTTAATTATAGACAAATTGAAGTCACATGGTGGGGTTTTGAGACCCCACCTCGTAGTGTAATTAGTGGGGTCTCAATTTCTGTGTTCATATGGGCAGCGTACATGACATGATTGTTCAGACTCGTGGCAAAAAGATCGATGATTGGACGTTCCCACCGGATGCAAATCTGATTGAAGACAGAATTTTTCAATATCCATTCTGAAGGTAGCAGGTGATCCTTTCTCGATAGAGAGTCTGCTATTACATTGAGACGGCCAGGAATATGACAAATCGATATCAGAATCTGATTCTCCTGACAGAAAAGAAGAATCTTTTCGGTGAGATTTAACAGCTGGATGGAATGAGTACCTCCCTGATTCCGAATATAGGCTACTACTGTTGAATTGTCCGATAGAATTTGAACATGTGAGTTTATTACTCGACCGAGCCAATGATTTAGAGCTAACCAATTTGCCCTCATTTCTTTGTAGTTTATATGGGACACAAGAAACTGACCCTCCCATAAACCGTGACACACTTGATCGCCCTGAATCAGAGAAGCACCCAACCCTCCTGACTGGTGTTCGTCATGATTATGAACGACGGCTCCTGAATCTGAAGTGGTATTCCCTGGGATAACCACTGGATATCCGCCCAAATTTGAAGATGATGCTTTACTGTGTTAAAGTAAACGGACTGTCCAACAACTGACGCTTTACGATCCAATTTTGAATTAGATAAATTTGAAGCGGACGAGTGCACAAATGACCTGGCGGAATTAATTCTGCGGCAGCGCCGCAAAGTCCCAACAGCCGCATCAACTCTCTTGCAGTAATGACTTGAGAGTTTATGTAGTATTTTGCGTAAAGAGAAACTAATTTTGCTCTTGCTACCGGCAAACAGACCCGATTGTTGAGAGTATCGAAACTCATTCCCAGGTGAACAAACAATGTCGTCGGCATTAAATCCGACTTGTCAACATTGATTATAAAACCTAGGCATCGTAGCAGCGATAGCAGACTCTGAACGTTGCTTTGAAGAGCATGAAAATTTCCGTATCTTTGAAGAATGTTGTCCAGATATGCCGACGTCATTGAAGCCGAGTGCGCCCTGAAGTGGCTTATCATGGTATTCATCGCCCGAGTGAATGCCCACGGAGCAAGGTTCAAGCCAAAACACATTGCTCTGAAATGGTATACTTTTCCGTGAACCGCGAAACGGAAGTATTTCCGAAGACCGGATGGATCAAGATGTGAAAATACGCGACCTTCAAGTCTATGCTTGCGGCGTATTCATTCACTCGGATGCTGTTTCTCACCGACCGAATTGTCTCCATATAAAATTTTGGAGCAATTATTAGCTTGTTTATCCAATGGAAATCGATGACCAGCCGGGATGAGCCATCTGGCTTCGGAACAAGAAAAAGATGACTGTAGAATCCCTTTGAATTAGGTTAGGAAGCTGAGCGCAACAAAAGCTGACTCGTGGCTTTCTTAGAAACATCCTCAAATACAGCTTTTAACTGATCATTGAATAATGAAGAGCCTGAAACTGGAGTGGCCCTTAGAGAGCTCTTAACACTGTCATCAATAAATGACGTAGATTTAAGGGCAGCATCGTGCCTGACCAACTCTAAATTCGCTACGGAAATATAAATTTTATAGTAAATTTCCTTTCTTATTTTACCCACCGCAATTGTTTACTATAGGCTTGCACAACTGTGGAAGACCCTAACTCGGATAAAATACTCTCTATTTTAATCTTTTCCAAGAGATGTGGGAAAGAAAAGTGGTGGAAAAAGCACCACGAAAAAATAAGCCAAAACTGGGCCGAGCGCCATCGGCGCACACCCAGTATGGGACGCTCTTCCCTTAGTACAATTCCACGACTTCCGTTAACCAATGCGCAGTGAAGTCATCCATTAATCATTCTTTTGAGTCTGCCAACATAGGAGTTATGTGATCAGCGGGGAGGAAGGATCCGTACCCGAAGAAGAAGAGGGGAGGGCCTCCATGTAAACAATTGCGGTAGGTATAATAAGAAAGGAAATTTACTATAAAATTTATATTTCTTATCAACCTACCTTACAATTGTCTACTACTGACTGAAAAGACAATAGGATGGAGGGAATCACATAACCAACCCACACACAACTCAATTGCACTGGAACCGTGGACAGAGGAAAAGATCCCTAGTCCTATCAAACCATAGCATCACAAACATTAGTAAAAGACAATGAAACATGAGGCATATGGTGATGTGCGATGCACAGACAGAAAGGGCATGTAACAGCACGGAGCTGGAACTGACCCTGTAAGAAGCTGAATGGCTGGGATAGACAACAGCCTGAAGAAAGAGGGCCCGTAGAACAAAGGTCCTCTGTCTACTCCTGCAACTGTCGCAGATAAGTGGAGAAGGTAGCATTTCTCCAGTAGGCTGCCAGCATAACATCCAACAACATGACAGAGTTAGTATAAGCCCCGAGAGGAAGACAATGCACGCACCGCGTGGCAGAAAAATGAATGGTAATACAATCGCCAGTAGCTAGACGAGCGGAAGCTGCACAAATAGCAAGACAAATCCATCGAGAAATGGATTCAGGAGAGATCTGGCATGTGAGAAAACGCCAATCCACCCAGGATAAAGGCGCAAATGCCCCCCCTCCCCCCTCTCCCTCCCCCCAAGCAGAGCAGCGCCCAAGAAAGTGTCCATCTTGGAGAAAACTGCAACGTCCTAGGCCTTTTCAAGGAAAAGTGCTGAACAAGCTTGGAGAGGCAAGGATGAGTGCCGATACGATGCTGTACCACATATGAAAAAGGTCTCCATAGCATGGACTTGTACCCATTGCTGCAGGCCCCCAGAAACAAACATATACCAGAAACTCTGCAATCGGTGTGATCGAAGGAGTAACAGAAGCAACAGAGTGATCGCACACCATCGACAGAAGAACCTTCTACTTAGCCACAGAGGCTAAACCAGTGAAGTGAGTGCCTCCTTGAAGAAGAAAAGCAACTCCACTGCTCGTCTCAAAAAAACCACTACGGAGGAGACAGGACCCGATAAAAGACATGCACAAAGGCACAATGAAGTTGCGTCGACCTGAAACCTCCTCAGGCAACTTTGGCAAAGAAAGTCGCGACATAGAGGGAGACATGCCAGAACCGCCGCTAACAGAGAGTGGAGGAGATTGATCCACGCCTATCGAGACGACAGGGGTGTGATCGAAAGGATTCGACAACTGCAGGTTCATATCTGGGCTAGAACCTGAGGCAGAACTGACAGGAAGGCGTAGCCGACAAGCCCATTCCAAAGTAAGGACAAAGCATCCATGGCGAAAGCCAGAGCATCTGGACACGGGGACACGAAAGTCCCTGATGGTTCCAACGAGTCACAAAGATATCAATCTGGGGACAACACCAGAGATCGCAAAGAGACTGGAACAGCGCCATGGGAGCATCCACCCGATGGAAAAGAACCTGCCCTGTCGGGGCAGGGAGTCAGCTAGGAAAGTCAGACGACCGGGAAAGTGACAAACCACCACTCCGGCATTGACATCCTGAGCGAGCAGTAGAAGATCCTGAACCAATGCATACATGGGAACATGATATGTGCCGCCCTGGTTCCGAATGTAAACAACCACCGTAGAACTGTCAGACCACAGAAGGACCTGACAATTCGAAAAGTGGGGATACACTGCTGGAAACACAGAAGAAGAGCAAGAAGCTCCTTCTGGTTGACATGAAGAGCTGCTAGATCCTGGTCCCATGACCCGTGAAGGAAAAGACCTAGAGGATCCAACATCACACCCCATCCGAGATCGCTGGCGATTACCTTCAGAACACGATCGAACGTGGGAAAATCCAACGGAACTCCCTGCATAATGAATAAGGAATGAGATCTGTCACTGAAACGCAGAGACCAAGTAGTCGGGGAAGACTCCGAGCTGATGAAGTCCATCCCAGATGACAAGACGGAGAAGGGACCAGGTCCGACTTCTCTCCGTTGACTCTGAACCCTAGTGACGTGAGTAGGCTCAACAGTGTGACGACATCAGACTCCAGAAAAGCAGCATTGGATTGCCTCTGGAAGATATCAACTTGACAAGCTGAGGAAGACACCATGGACTGTGTGCGATGTAAGACTAACACATGCAACATCAGACAGGTGAAGGCCCAAGGATCCAGGCCGAGGCCAAAGGGAATGGCCTTGAACTGGAAAACATCCTGGTGAATGGAGCAGAGAACCGATCTGAAAGCCTCCATGCAGAAATGAGGAGACAGACTGCGTCAGAATACTCAGATCGAGAATCTATCTGAGTCGGCTGTCCTTCTTCGGCATCAAGAACATGCAGGAACAAAATCCCATTGAAAGAAAGCTCTTGATGACCTCGAATGCCCCCTTTGACAGGAGATCGCCTATCTCCATGATCAAAAGTTCCCAACGTGTAACGTTGAAAGGGACACATGTTGGAAGAGGCACTCTCTACTTAGTGGAATGCCTCAACCTGGGATGAAATCGAGGTGACTACTGCCGACGCCTACCCCACCCTGTGAGTGAGCAGAAGTGGCGGTAGGAGGATCAGCCCTTAGCTTCGCAGAGGAAGGGTACTTGTTAGGCTTTGGACGGCGCCTGCCTCCAACAGAAGGCCGATCAAGCTGACTAAGCAGCAGCAGATCAATGGAATGACAAAGGGAGCCATCCCGGATCATCGCCACGGAACCATTGAATAGTTGCAGACCCGCCGAAAGTGGCAGATCGAAGGGCAGTGCACTGCCCCTCAAGAAGGGGACGTCTTGTGTCCAGCAGAGCTTACCTGCGAACCAATTCCAAGCTAGCCGCGTTACAGGCATGTGTGTGAGAAGATGCATGAGCGCCTTGAACAGCACACACAAAACAAAATCTGTTTGTCGTCAAACTCATCTGGGAGCAGATAAGCAGCAAAGCAGAGACAACGTGATCGAAGAGAGAACGCATTCCAGCATCCCTCCCAATAAGCCCAATCTGGACACCAGAGTCTCCATATGGCTGAGGAGTTGGAGTCCCGATCCAAGACCGTCAAAGTCTGGCAGACTGACGGATTGGAGAAATCATAGGAATGATAATGCAACAGAGGCAATAAAGTGTCACCCTTGATGAAGAACGACGTCTTCATAGCATTTGAACTCAGCTTAAGAGTCCAAAGCAGTAAATGCTTCAACCATCTGCTGTACCGACAGGCATGGTCGAAGGCGCCCAGAAGCATGTTGTTCCACAGGCTGTAGGCGTGCGACCGATGATCGCAGCCGGGCTGACACTGTCGGCTGATTTGATGGTTTGAGACCTGGAAGGAGCCCAAACACAAAGTCAAGAGCTGCCCCCAAGTCAGAAGACTGTTGGCTCTCGACGTCAGGAATGTCAGACTTATCCCATGACTTGGAAGACACATAGCCCATCATGGGCAAACCAGCCGACGCCTCCCATGGTGTAGGCACACCAGGGGATCAGAAAATGGCCTGTTTCCAAACCCGGGAGGCGGCACCACAGGGGGCGCCCGGAAACCACTCGTAGCCTCGCTGGAAGCAACGGAAAAGGCTCTTGGAGAGAACCTAAGTGAGCAAGGAGAGGGCTTCCCTAAGCTGACTGACTGTCGGAACGGAACGACGTGGGAACGAACCGACAAAGTGGCTTCACTCCTGACCCATTTACCAGTGAAGGGTCATGATCCTCAAATACATCCGACGCGGGGCGACGGTCTGCAGCCGAAAACATCTGAAGGCAGATGTGTATTGGGGTATCACATACCCCGAGGATCAACAGAGTGGAAACTCAGGAGAGTCGCCGCAGACCTCTGCGGGACAGAAAGTCCAGGCTGCACAAAAAGCGTTGGTCACACAAAACTGGCCATGGGACCAGAGTGTGTGGACGGAAATGCCACTGAGCTCATGGTGACCCCACCATGAACATCCGAATCCAATGCGAAAAACTGAGGTTCTCGACGGCAGAGAGACCACAGTAGAGGGTTCGGCCGGCAGCCCCTTCCAACTTCGCCAAGTTGAAGTCAAGGAAGGCTGAGGCCAATACCCCACGTTCACACTACCAGACATCCCTGCAGACCCTTGGAGGGATAAAACTGCTGTGCTCAACGGCTGAGAAGACACAGCATGGAGGTTCGGTCGGCAGCCACTTCCGACTTCGCCGTGTTGAAGTCAGGGAAGGCTGAGGCTGATACCCCACGTCTACACTACCGGACACCTCTGCAGACCCCTGCAGGGAGAAAACTGCTGTGCTCAACGACCGAGAGGATACAGCAGGGGGTTCGGTCGGCAGCCACTTCCGACTTCTCCGAGTTGAAGTCAGGGAAGGCTGATGCTGATACCCCACGTCAACACTACCAGACACCTCTGCAGACCCCTGCAGGGATAAAACTGCTGTGCTCAATGGCTGAGAGGACACAGCAGTGGGTTCAGTCGACAGCCACTTCCGACTTTGCTGAGTTGAAGTCAGGGAAGGCTGAGGCCGATACCCCACAACCACACTACAGACATCACTGCATAGCCCTGCAAGGTTAAGCCGAGGCCGGCTAAAACGGTGACCGATGACGTTGTAGACGGAACAGCAGTAGCAGCAGATACGGCGGGAGCTGTGAAACTGGCGGAAAAAGGGAGAGAGCAACCTAGCTCAGCCTCCAAAGGAGGAGTCACAACCCTAGTGACAGCCCCAGATGTCGACTGGAGAGGGCGCATAGTCCCGGAACCAGGCAAACCTGCACATTCCTCACGGATGGGGAATAACTCTCACCAGACGTGGTCGTGTCTGGAGGCCCCAAAACAACAGCATTACCCACCCCCCATGGGTGTGGGAGGAGCTGCATATCCCCCACGGAAGGGTGTAACTCTCACCAGACGTGGTCGTGTCGGGAAACCCCGAACCGACAGTGTTTACCTTTCTCCCCCCCCCCCCCCACAGGTGCTGGAGGAGGAGCTGAACATCCCCCACGGAGGGGGTATAACTCTCACCAGATGTGGTCATGTCAGGAGGCCCCGAAACAACAGAACCCCCCCCTCCCCCACAGGTGCGGGAGGAACAGCCACGAGAACACACCAAAAACAAGGGCAAAAAGAAATGCCCTAAAGGAACCGAACTGGAAATAACAGAGGTGAGAGCAGTAGAAGAAAAAGGTGAACTCAACAGGTACAGAATGTAGAAGAACACCCCCAACTACGAGAGAAGGTGGCAGAAAAAATAACCGGTGGGTACACGACAGAACCCAGACGGCCAACAGGGAGCTAAAAAACAGAAATTCAGCCCTCAACAGAGTGAAGAAATCTTGTCCATACAGTCCCTCATTGACACCTAACTCCAATAAAAATTAAAAATTTATCAACCGAAAAATTTTATGTCCGAAACGCGATGACACGATGTCGAAAAACATTTGCAAAATCGGAATAAATAAATAAAATTCAATGAGAATGTGGTTGAAAATATTAACGAGAATAAATAAAACCCAGTCCTGTTATTATACGATCTTCAGATCCATAATTCCAGTCACAGGAAAACCATTATCGACGAGTTGAATTATCACTGTTTCGTAATGCAAAATGGAGACACAGCCTCCACGTGTCTCGGAGAAAAAAAGAATGATTAATTGATGACTGCACTGTGCATTGGTTAACAGAAGTTGTGGCATTGTACTAAGGGAAAACCATCCGATACTGGGTGTGCGCCGATGGCGCTCGGCCCAGTTTTGGCTTATTTTTTCGTGGTGTTTTTTACACCACTTTTCTTTCCCACATCTCTTGGGAAAGATTAAAATAGAGAGTATTTTATCTGAGTTAGGGCCTTCCACTGTAGTGCAAGCCTGTAGTAAACAATTGTAAGATAGGTTGATAAGAAAGAGCAGAGTGGTATGTTGTATACATGACGCCGCGAGAGAACACTCTTAAAAGGGATAACAACTCCTGTAGGCTCTCAGATTCCAAATTGCAGGCCAACGCCCTGCAAATGTGATCTGTGTATGACACAGCATCCAAAATACTTCTGCTAGATTCAATGGAAGTATCTATAACAAAAGAACTGGCGCTACACAATGACTGAAGAGACAAACCTAAGTATTCCTCTTGGAATCTTACTCTCGCCTACCGTATTTTAGAAGGTATTACCTCTAAACGGTAGGTCAAGCTTCCTTTCCGAAAGGAAAGAGCTTTTTCTAGCCTGAGCCAGGTCTGCAATAGCTTCGTCAACACAATCAAACGCATCTAACGCTTGGACTGATTGAGACAGAAGGATACTTTCCTTCATTTTAATGACCTCCCTGTCTAAAAAAGACAGACGCCTGGCTCTAGAAGCCACAAAACTCTGACCAGAAGGAATTAATTCAGGTAAAAAATCCTGCAGGAACCTCATAGTTTCCATATGTTGCTCAGCCAAAGATGTAGTGTCAGTCTCATCTTCATCAAGCTCCCTAACACTACCAGCTAGAGGTTCCTGGTCTGGTCTATTATCGGCATACTAATAATTTGAGGAAACCCTTCTTTCTGCCGATCCAGCACCGTCCGAATCATCCGAAGTGGAGATCGAGATGCTGCTGGGAGTCTGCAATTAGCTGGGCAATTTGCTAAAGCAATTCCATATTCGAGGCTATGTTCACCCCCCATTCTATGCCTTTTTGGCTCCGGAAGGTGATCTGACACAGAGTCCTGTGTCCGGCTTTTAGAAAAAGACGTTTGCCTCGAAATGCTAGCCTTAGAGAGAGCCAGATCCTGGCTCTGACTCTCTACCTTGGATCTTGCCGGCTAGCATGCGGTCTACTGTGCTGAGTGCTGGAAGCGGATGAAGAAGAGGCTCTTACATCAAGACTACTGCCAGCCGTACCGGCAGAGAAAGGTATATCAGAAACAACTAGCTCCGAAGCATTATCTACCGGACTACCAGCGGAACTGGCAATAAAAGTCGATTTGTTCTGTTTTGACCCCAAAACTGAAGAATGCTTTGCTACTGATGCACCTTTCAGCTTGACTGGCCTCTTCCCCTTATGCACCGTCGTCTGAACAGAGGACTGTCTTCCATCCTCCTTATCCTGGACTGCTACGGATTTTCCCGGTACGGAAGCACTAATGAAAGGCTCCGTTACACCGGTCGAGCTAGTTGACCGTCTGCTTGCCCAAGGTACTATTCTGCGATACCTCGTAAGTCAACATGCTCTGTATCTGAAGACGACGGCAGCACAGAACTTGATGTTATACCATGACCAATACCATGTTCTTGTTCCTCTGAAATGGAAACTATATTCTGATTAGTTACCTTAGGCGAAAGCACCAAAATCAGTGCTTCGCCTACACATACATAAGGTGAGAGGGAATTCCATCGCTTGGAATCCCAAGAACAGCAAGTTGCACAGGTAACATCCTTAGAGCAACGAGTGCAAGCCACACATGATGAATGAGAATCACGAGAGGACTTCTTCCTCTTACATTTCGAACATGAGGACTTCATAATACACACGCCGAGGCAAAAAATTTAAACTGAATAGGAGCCGGTAACCAAGTCCAAAAACAGGCACAACGAAGGCCCAGGTCAGACAACCGGTATCCAAAGAATACCCTTAACAATAGAGAAACTTCCCCAGAAGATTCCCCATAGAGAAGGGTAATGGCAAACAGACACGCCCGACTATGTTGAGAATAACCGGTATGCTAGAAAGGGGGTACGAATAATCCACATTCCATAAATTATCTAAGATTTTTGAGAAGAATTTAATTAATAATAAATTCGCAAACAGAAAATAGTTCTTAAAAATCTAATGAAGGGATTCAAGAGGAAAAAGGTGAACATTGAACAATCACATAATGATTAACAAAGAATGAACGAATCAGGTGCATATCCCGAAAATGGGAAGAACAAGAAATATTGTTAAATTTCAATAAAGTTATAGCCCTGAACGTTCAAAAACTCAATTTCTTTATTCAGCTAGTTTCTGCTGCAAATATTCCACCATTCCACCCCATAATTGTGTCTGGCTTCATTATACTTTAAGATTTTATAGCACAGAAGTCAGGATACGTGTTGATCTGACATAGGCCAAACAACAGAATGACAAGATGGCGGTAGCCTATTGTTGTCCTTGACAACAAGTTGTGCATTGCGCAAAAAGTATGGAGGACCATACTGGTCTTCTCTTTTTTTAAGTTTTTGGGCAAATTTGGGGGGTTTGGGGATTCAAAATTTGTGTTTGGCCCTGGTAATAAAATGGGTTGCACCAGCTAGTCTGGGCCATTGGTATAGTGGAAAAATATAGTACATCAACAATTTCCATTCCGCACATATGTGCAGAACAGATTTTCATTTTCCTCATGGTTTAGTGTTGCTGTAGATGGGGATATTATAGAACAGGCATGTAATAAAAAAAATATTCTCTCGCCCAGTACAGGCATATTGTTGTTGTTGTTGTTGTTGTTGTTGTTGTTGTTGTTGTTGTTGTTGTTGTTGTTGTTGTTGTTGTTGTTAACAAAATGTACATCTGTAAAGTAGTTCTCCTCTCAATGATTTTTTGATGCCAGACTCATCAAATTTTTCATGAAATCAAGTCAAGGCTGCTTAATTTCATGAGAAATTTAATAACCAAACCAGGTTAAGTGCTAACCTTATCATCCAAGAATGCATACATTTTTGCATGAAAAAATATTTGACAGTAGACAAGCAGATGACACAATGAACAGGAAATCGGTAATAGAAATCCGTAAACAAATTAATCCTTCAGCTCTTCAGAGCCATTCGATTACACACTGTCATAAATTTCATTAAGATTTCTCTTCCCATTAAAAAATTATGTCCTGGGTGTGGCTCAGTGTTTACAGCATTGAAAGTCAAACTTTGATCCCCACCATGGGTAACTGCATTGTGTCCTTGAGCAAGACACTTAATCCTGATTGCCCACATGGGGGCATGGTGGCATTGTGTACTGGCATGGTGGCATTGTGTACTAAGGCGTACTGCACATCAATGGTGCACCCATCTTCAACCAATGCTAACCCTGTTGTGTGGAGTTAGTGTGTTGGGGTGTCTGACAGTTGCTCTCCGGTGCTCAGTGGTTCTCTCCAGGTACTCCAGCTTCCTCCACACGTAAAACTGTCTGACACTGGGTGACCCTGGCTATCGAGAGTGTCATTAAACTCCAATAATTAATAAAATAAATAAATAAATGTCCCCGAACAAGAACAGTTGGGTGTCCATGCTCATTCCATGTGTTGACCTCTATCTGTGACCTTGGCCTTGGTTGGTTGGCTATGAATTTTGTACATGATACATTGTCTAGTTGTGCTGCATATGTTGTGTAAGTTTCATTTTGATATGTAATTTATGAAAATAGCATTGGGGGTGGGGCATCTTGGTTGTCATCCAGAATATTTCGAGTTGCACAAGGTTTACAGAGTGGCATCAAAAGGATTTGGGTTCAGCAAAAAGAATTACCTTGCAAAAAAAACTAATTGTCCACCACAAAATTGCCACATTGAACCCAAAATTGCCTAACGTGTGCTGTACCATAACAATGATTTACAAACCTAGTCTACCACATGAGAAATGGGATGCTCCAATTTTTAGGTCAAACAATGATTAACAAAAAATTGATAAGATATGCAACACCTGAATGCATTTGCTTCCTTTACTGAAAAATCTTTAACATAACTGTGTCCTTAATTTCCATTAAGTACAAGAGTTGTCAATTATTTTTAAATTAATCTCACCAATTTTAGCTTAAGATATCTAAAAGCAATAAAGATTTAATCCTGATACTTTTTTTTATCAGCATCCTTACACATACAGTGTGGTTCAAGGTCAAGAAATATATCTTAAAGAGTACTGAGAAAATACTATATTATCTTTAGAAAAGCGAGTATACATAAATATATAAAAATAAAACCACTGTCTGCCATAAGCTGTTTCAATATTAAGCAGTTTTCTTCAAGAACATAATTTAGCCCATTAAAATAGAATGTAAAGTATTTCAGTATTAGACTCGTAGCATGTCGGAAAATAAGAAGACTGACATGGCCATTGACAGGAAGAACCTGCATGTTCAACAGGTATCACTTGTACCAGACCAAATGACTAGTACAATTTCTTGGAATTGAATATGAGCCTGTATTTTTATTTATTTACTTATTCATTGGTTTTTAAGGTCACTTTCAGCATCTTTGGCTTGACTTTCTCGACTTAACATTTACTGGAAAGCTCTCTTTCATAGAGTATGACAAGAAAAGTTTATTGTCAGATATTGTAAGTTACAGGACGTTCAGGTGGCGGATACGGTATCTTATTATGCCAGCTAATGAAACTCGCCAATCACAGCCCCTGAATAGTGGGATGGTACTGAGCCATATTGGGTCACCTGCATCCCGAGGTGACCTAATATGAAACTCGTATTAGGTCAGTACCGCCATTTTGTTTCGACGTGGAAATTCCTCACCTCGCGGTGCTTTTATATCCATATTGAAGAAATTGCAGTACAATAAAACGTCCCTCCGTGTCTATATGTCTCATTTTCTCTCGTTTTATAATAAATTTATTGTGAAATTTATTTTCTAAATGTAAATTTAATTATTTGAAGTGAGAAATACTTCTGTATTCGATCTACCGATAATGGATATGTCGGTCTGGCCCTAACTTGACATAGGGTCTAAGCTTATTGAGGCTAACACACAACAGTTTGGGTACGGTGTTCGCCTCGATATTTTAAAAGCTTTAGAAAAAATATATAACCCATAAATGCTTTGTTAGAAAGTTGAAAAATATATATAGTGTGAATAAATAAACTGAGAAAAAAATTGTCTTATCCCGGGAATAGATTAATTTCATTTTTTTCTCGTTGAGCTCATTCTGTAGTCTCTGTTGTGGTAAATGGATAACCTCGCTTCGAAAATTGATAAAATATAAATAGCAACTGCACTTTTATGAAATTGTAAGAAATGAATCACAGCTATGAAGGAAAAGATGCGAGATACATTTATTTTGTTCGAATTCTATAAATCGGACGTTTCGGACATTTTCTGCACACTCAAGACAAAATGACAGTACGAAGAAAAGCGTCTGTCATATGAGGCGAGGTGAAAACAATATTGGATGAGGCGGTACGCCGAGTCCAATATTGTTTTTGCCGAGCCCCAGATGACACCGTATACGCCACCTGAACGTCCTGTAAAGTATTTATTATGCCAGCGAAAACAAAATAACAATCAAATTTGAAAGCCGGCACATTTTCAAAACTGTTGCAAAACGCTATGTAAGTTGTAACAAACGTGCACAGTTGTCTCCCTGTTTGTGCATAATTTCCTTGACAACACAGACAACAGCGATAGATGCTTTTCTTCGTACTGTTACTTTGTCTTGGGTGTGCAGAAAATGTCTGAAACGTCCGATTTTATAGAATTCGAACAAAATAAATGTATCTCGCATCTTTTCCTTCATAGCTGTGATTCATTTCTTACAATTTCATTATAGTGCAGTCGCTATTTTTAAAAACGAGAGAAAATGAGACATATAGACATGGAGGGACGTTTGATCCGTTATCGGTAGAACGAATACAGTAGTATTTCTCACTTCAAATAATTAAATTTACATTTAGAAAATAAATTTCACAATAAATTTATTATAAAACAAGAGAAAATGAGACATATAGGCACGGAGGGACGTTTGATTGTACTGCAATTTCTTCAATATGGATATAAAAGCACCGCGAGGTGAGGAATTTCCACATCGAAACAAAATGGCGGTACTGACCTAATACGAGTTTCGTATTAGGTCACCTCGGGCTGCAGGTGACCCAATATTATAAGTTACTGGACGTTCAGGTGGCGGATACGGTATCATATGAGGCAAGGTGAAAACAATATTGGACGAGGCGGTACGGCCGAGTCCAATATTGTTTTTGCCGAGCCCCATATGACACCGTATACGCCACCTGAACGTCCTGTAAAGTATTTATTATGCTAGCGAAAACAAAATAACAATCAAATTTGAAAGCCGGCACATTTTCAAAACTGGTGCAAAACGCTATGTAAGTTGTAACAAACGTGTACAGTTGTCTCCCTGTTTGTGCATAATTTCCTTGACAACACAGACAACAGCGATAGATGCTTTTCTTCGTACTGTTACTTTGTCTTGGGTGTGCAGAAAATGTCTGAAACGTCCGATTTTATAGAATTCAAACAAAATAAATGTATCTCGCATCTTTTCCTTCATAGCTGTGATTCATTTCTTACAATTTCATTATAGTGCAGTTGCTATTTTTAAAAACGAGAGAAAATGAGACATATAGACACGGAGGGACGTTTGATTGATCCGTTATCGGTAGATCGAATACAGTAGTATTTCTCACTTCCAATAATTAAATTTACATTTAGAAAATAAATTTCACAATAAATTTATTATAAAACAAGAGAAAATGAGACATATAGACACGGAGGGACGTTTGATTGTACTGCAATTTCTTCAATATGGATATAAAAGCACCGCGAGGTGAGGAATTTCCACGTCGAAACAAAATGGCGGTACTGACCTAATATGAGTTTCGTATTAGGTCACCTCGGGCTGCAGGTGACCCAATACGGCTCAGTACCGTCCCACTATTCAGGGGCTGTGATCGGCAAATTTCATTAGCTGGCATAATAAGGCTCAGTACCGTCCCACTATTTGGGGGCTGTGATTGGCGAATTTCATTAGCTGGCATAATAAACACATATACAGGGCTCATTGAGGTCTGCCACACAAGACTGAATTGGTTAAATTCCAACTGCCAATCGCTAGCTGAAAAATTTGATATTTTGACGGCAGATGCAGAGGGTTAAAGACATCCATCCTAACCAGGAGCAAGCAATGATAAAACACTTTTTAAACTTTTTGGTTGCAAAAATCAAATGTGTAATACACTCAGAAAAGTAACAGAAACAAATCAATATAATCATAACATATAGAATGAAAGTGTCAATGACACTGTAGCTCAACTTGAGAAACTTGAACTTGGTAAGTTATAAGTGAAATGGCAAAATTGAAGATCACTGGTACCAATGTTAGCTGGTGATTCTTCAACATAACAGCATTGTGTTTGCACAAGGTCAGTTAATCCATGCATTTTTAAATGTAAACTGTAAGACTGGCTAAAGGAAGAATGTTGATACACAAATGCAGTAAGTTCAGAAGTTATTGTATACGGCAACTTTTTTCACAGAAATTAATGCTAATCAATAGCTCTTATCTGGAGGTCTCACCTAATGAGCACACAAAGTTCAAAAGGAAACATTTGAAAACATTCACATGGGCTTCATGGTTAATGATTCTTCTTATTTGCATGAAAAAAAGGGTATTTCTTAGCCTTAATCAAGGAATTTTGTCACTAAGTTTCTGGGACGTAACTAGGAGATCCCTCCCCCACCCCCCAATAATTTTCTAGTCGGGACATTTTCATCTGGATTGGATTGTTAGATATTGATTTGCTCTGGCTGATAATCATGTATTTTCTTACAGGACTAGATTTGTGGACTGACTTCACACATGCAGTCTGTCTCATGCAAATGAAGATCAGTGACTAAGTGGGGATATTGAGGTCTCACCATGACCAATTTTCAGTCCAGTACTTGCTAATTAAATAAGAAGGTGGGACGACCATGCATCACAACTTCTACATGTAGTTATCCACAATTTTTTTTTTATTGACAGATTACCCAATATTCCAACTACACCATCAGAGCATGCCTTCAAAGAATACATGTCTTGATAATGGAGTGGGAATATTTCTTCAGTCGAGACTTGAGTCATGACAGTCGAGACAAATTAGGTTACCCCAACTCCCCAGTAAATCATCTTCATGATCTGCCTGACTAGTTGAGGTGCAAACCTGATAAATCTTAGACAATCTTTACACGACAAAATCTGAGACTTTCTAATATAAAAAGTCAAATGAAAGTGTCAATGACACTACAGCTCAACCTGTCCAAGAAGGGACTGAACTAAATAGAAAGATCCAGTAATGCCATGTCATTCAATCAAGTTTCTACAGAAAAGACATCACACCAAAGCTACAAATGAAATCTGAAAAAAATTGGGCGAGGGACGGGGCCTGTTGGGTGTACTAATGGAATATGTCAAATCCAAGATGTCCAGTGGCGGCTATCTTTTTCAAAGGAATGCAGAAAAATTTGATAACTCCCATCTGGACATCATACCAAAGTTACATATAAAATTTGAAAAAGATCAGGTGAGAGGTGTTGCCTGTAGGGTGTGCTAATGGAATTGCTGACAATTTATATGCCAAATACAAGATGGCCTCTGCCAGCCATGTTTTTCAACAAAATTCAGAAAAATTTGATAGCGCCCATCTAGACATCACACCAAATGTACATATGAAATTTGAAAAAGATTGGGTGAGAGATGTGGCCTGCAGGGTGTGCCAATGGAATTGTCGACAATTCATATGCCAACCCAAGATGACTGCTGGCGGCCATATTTTTTAACGAACTTCAGAGAAATTTGATATCTCCCATCTAGATATCACACCAAAGATAAATATGAAATTCAAAAAGGATGGAGAGAGAGATGCAACCTGTAGGGTGTGCTAATGGAATTGCTGACAATTTATATGCCAAATACAAGATGGCCTCTGCCAGCCATGTTTTTCAACAAAATTCAGAAAAATTTGATAGCGCCCATCTAGACATCACACCAAATGTACATATGAAATTTGAAAAAGATTGGGTGAGAGATGTGGCCTGCAGGTGTGCCAATGGAATTGTCGACAATTCATATGCCAACCCAAGATGGCTGCTGGCGGCCATATTTTTTAACAAACTTCAGAGAAATTTGATATCTCCCATCTAGATATCACACCAAAGATAAATATGAAATTCAAAAAGGATGGAGAGAGAGATGCAACCTGTAGGGTGTGCTAATGGAATGGCCAGTTTATATCTGAATCAAGATGGCTGCTGGCAGCCATGATTTTCAACAAAATTCAGAAATATTTGATAGCTCCCATCTAGACAGCAAACCAAAGATACATATGAAATTTGAAAAAGATCGGGTAAGAGATGCAGCCTGTAGGGTGTGCTAATTGAATTGTTGACAATTTATACGCCAAATCTAAGATGGCCCCTGGTGGCCATGTTTTTTAACGAAATTTGGAAAAAATGGATAGCTCCCATCTAGACATTGTTCCAAAGCCACATGTGAAATTTGGGACTGATCGGGTGAGAGCTGCAACCTGTAGTGTGTGCTAATCGAATTGTTGGACAATTTATATCCAAATCAAAGATGGTCACTGGCGGCCATGTTTTTCAATGAAATTCGAAAAAAATCAATAGCTCCCATCTAGACATTGCCTCAAAGCCACATATGAAATTTGGAACTGATCTGGTGAGTGCTGCGGCCTGTAGGGTGTGCAACAGGAATTGTGGACGGACATACGTACGTATGTACAGATGTACGACAGATCACAACCCATCCCAATAGCTCATACTTGACACTGTCAAGTTCAGCTAATAAAATAACCAGTGTAGAACTTCATCAGGTGATCCTGATAAACCATGATGAATATGAATTCACCATGTGGCATTGATTGCAGCTGGACCCCTTTGAGAGAATTGGTTTCACAAGAGTACTCTTTGTCACAGGCCAGTTTCGCTTCACTCAGCATTCACATTTGAAACACAAGGGTTTGTATAACTGGAGAGTCCCTGGATATGTTTGGGTTCTTCTTTGGGACTTCATTCTGCATTGTGCAAGGTTTCAACAGAGACAGTTTGTTATTTTTATTTACATGAATAATGCTTTCTGAATTTTTTATGTTACCTCAAATAGAAGCTTAACCCTTTACCCAATGTAATGAGAAAACCGGTCAGTGCTATTCACAATGAAAGTGTCAATGACACTGTAGCTTAACTTGTGTGTTGTATTTGATGAAAAGGATAATGTTTCAATGTTTATGAAAGGATTATGAAATAAGACAAGAATTGTGATAATTGGGAATATGTTCATTTCTGGTCCCTGTATGCTATGTTTTTGATAAAAATAATATGAGGTGTACACTGTACAAAAGAGCTGAGGGGTGGGTTAATATGACCTCACAGTTAATGTATGTGGCCCTCACAGTTAACGTATATTAACAAAAGTTACCAAGTTACAGTGAAATTATTCCAAAACGAGTCCCAATTGCGTCCAAAGGGGACATTTTCATCTAGACATTATATGAAGTCAACCTACCAAGTTACAATGAAATCCCTTCATAAATATGACCTGTAGACTGTGCTAAAGGTTTTTGGGCTTTGGGCTCGGGCAGCCATCATGGTTGAATGATCGCAACCAAAAGGGGACATTCTCATCTGGGCATCATCTGGAGTGATCCTACGAAGTTACAATGAAATTCCTTCATAAATATGACCTGTAGACTGTGCTCAAGGTTTTTGGGCTTTAGGCCTCTGAAGCCGTCACAGTTGACCAATCAAGACCAAACGGGGATGTCATCATCTAGGCATTATATGGAGTCAAACTAACTGGTTACAATGAAATCCTTCCGTAAATATGACCTATAGACTATGCTAAAGGTTGTGGGGTCATCTAGACGTTATTTGGAGTCATCCTACCAAGCTACAATGAAATCCATTCATAATTATGACCAGTAGACTGTTCTAAAGGTTTTCGGGCTTCGGGCCCCTGTAGCCGTCACAGTTGCCCAATCGTGTCCAAAAGAGAACGTTCTCATTTAGACATTATATGAAGTCAACCTACCAAGTTACAATGAAATCCTTTCATAAATATGACCTGTAGACTGTGTTAAAGGTATTCAGGCTTTGGGCTCGGGCAGCCATAATGGTTGAATGATCGCAACCAAAAGGGGACATTCTCATCTGGGCATCATCTGGAGTGATCCTACAAAGTTACAATGAAATCCCTTCATAAATATGACCTGCAGACGGTGCTCAAGATTTTCGGGCTTCGGGCTCCTGTAGCCATCACAGTTGGCCAATCACGACCAAAAGGGGATGTAATCATCTAGGCATTCTATGGAGTCAAACTAACAGGTTACAATGAAATCCTTTCATAAATATGACCTGTAGACTGTGCTAAAGGTTTTCGGGCTTCGGGCTCGGGCAGCCCTCCTGGTTGAATGATCGTAACCAAAGGGGACAATCTCATCTGGGCATCATCTGGAGTGATCCTATGAAGTTACAATGAAATCCCTTCATAAATATGACCTGTAGACTGTGCTCAAGGTTTTCGGGCTTCGGGCACCTGTAGCCATCACAGTTGACCAATCGCGACCAAAAGGGGATATCATCATCTAGGCATTATATGGAGTCAACCTAACAGGTTACAATGAAATCCTTCCATAAATATGACCTTTTGCCTATGCTAAAGGTTTTCAGGCTCCGGCACCCATCAAGGCTGAATGATCGCGATCAAAATGGGATGTTCTCATCTAGACATAATTTGGAGTCATCCTACCAAGTTACAATGAAATCCCTTCATAAATATGACCTGTAGACTGTGCTAAAGATTTTCGGGTTTCGGGCCCCTGTAGCAGTCACAGTTGCCCAATCACGTCCAAAAGGGGACCTTCTCATCTAGACAATATATGAAGTCAACCCACCAAGTTACAATGAAATTCCTCAATAAATATGATCTGTAGACTGTACTAAAGGTTTTCAGGTTTTGGGCTCGGGCAGTTGTCACGGTTGGCAGATCATGCCCAAATGGGGAAATTCTCATCTAGACATCATAAGGAGTCATCCTACCAAGTTACAATGAAATCCCACCATATTAAACCTGCAGACTGTGCTAAAAGTTTTTGGGTTTCGGGCTTGGGCAGCCATCAGGGTTGACGGATCATGCCCAAAAGGGGACGTTCTCATCTAGGCATTATACAGAGGCATCCTACCAAGTTACAATGAAATCCTTTCATAAATATGACCTGTAGACTGTGCTAATGGTTTTTGAGTTTTGGGCTCGGGCAGCCATACCGGTTGCCCGATCGCGACCAAAAGGGGGCGTTCTCATCTAGACATCACCCCAAACCTGCATAAGAAATTTTGTGATGATCAGACAAGAACTGCGGGGTGTAGCCCATGCTAAAGGAAAATGTGAACAGACTCACAGACTAACAGACTTCCGCACGCGTGATGGCAATAGCTTATCTTGACTATGTCAAGTTAAGCTAAAAATTGCCATTCGATTTTCATTATTTTTTTCATTTTTTGCCTCGTTTGACCCGTTCCAATGAGGGTTATAAGTTATGCTTTTGACGCAAAAAATGAAAAAAATTAGTCATTCAATAATTTTGTTTGCAAGTGTCATCTGCTTTTCATGTCAGATAAAAGGTTAATAATCATTGGCAATGAGATGCCTTTAATGTATTGGAGGCATGAACACTCTTCAATTCAGCAAACACATTTCTGGCCGCAATCAATGAAATGAGTTCTCCATTACACTCTAATGCAATTATACTTTACAAAAATTTAATTAAGCAATAAGAAGTAATCTGAATCATGAGCCAGAATCCCAAGGCACTAAAACTTGGAATTGAAATAAATTAAAGTTGTCTGCAAAAAAGTTACGGAGGGGAAAAATATTTGACTGAAATTACCCAAATTTAATTTAGACAAAAACCAAAATGTCTGCAAGTTCTCACAAACAACAATTTTGAAGAAATTTGGAATTTTCAAGATTTGGAAAAAAATGTTAACAGCAAAAACAAAAGCACAGATTTTTTCAGCCTCTACAATTTCAATGTAAAACTAAATTTTACTGATACCATGATGTGTGTACATTTCACACAAAAAAAAAAAAAAACTCCAGGAAAAATGATAAAGGAAAGAGTAGCACAGAAAAAAATGGTACAATTTTTTAATACACCCAGGGAAAATGACACACCAAGTGGAAAGTAATGACACATTGGAGGAGGAAACCAAAGGCTAAAGTGAACCTAAAATGCACACCTGGATCAAGTTGTCTAGGCAGAAATTATAGCGGGTTAGAGGAAGGAGGTAAGAGAGAAATAAGGGTATTAGTGTAAACTGGTCGAGTGCTAAGTTATTTTTGGTAGGCACTCTTCACTAAATTATAACAAGGCAAAGCCTTGCACATTAAATAATTTCACTTAACCCTTAAAGGCCTATTTCTGATTTTTCCGACTTCAGAACAGGTTCCCTTTACATGCTGCCATGAGGAGGTCCTGTTGACAACAGACAAACTGGGTAGGCAGTAGTTTCTGGTCAAGTCTTAGCTGCCTTTTAAGGCAGCCTAGACTTGACTAGAAATCACTGCTAAGCCACTGGATGTATGGAGGCTGTGGGCTAGTGGGATTTCAGGAACGTGACCAGGCCCTTAAGGGTTAAAAGATAGAATGATGCATATCCACAGAATATGAAGCCTTTTAGTCTTGGAACCTTGACTTCTGAACAAAGCCCAAATATGGGCTTCCAGCACTCTACCAGTTGAGGGATCAAGTTGAAAGAAAGTTTTTCAGCCAACATTTGCAATGGGAGGGGTAAACTTTTCCCCACCCCTCCACCAAAACTTATATTTTCTGAACTTTATTTATTTATTGGTGTTTAAGGTCACATATTTCTGCACAATGGCTATTCATGACCACAACAGGTTTACGGGTGGAGGAAGCCCAAGTACCTGGAGAGAACCACCGAGCAATGGTGAGCAACTGTCAGCTCCCCAACATACTAACTCCACACAAGCAGGGTTATCATTGGTTGAAGACAGGTGCACAATCGATGTGCAGTACGCCTTAGTACACGTCACTGTGCCCCCACATGGGCAATGGGGATGAAGTGTCTTGTCCAAGGTCAAAACACGGTTGTCGCAGGTGGGATTCGAACCGAAGACCTCTTGGCTTGCAGCCTGCACCTCTCCCAACTGAGCCACTGTGCCCCCCCCCCCCCCCACAAGTCAGCCAATAAATTGCAATCAGCTGTGTCATGGGGTACCATATGGGGGCAATGGACAAATGCTGAGTCAGCATTTTTTAAAAATGAAATATATTTTCTTAAATATTGTTCCCATTACTTCCAGTGTTAAACTTTGGGGTTAAATAACACAAAAATGCCTCCATGGGCATGATTTGAATATATCTGAGGCTAATCCTTACAAATAAGTTAAATGTCAAATATTAAAGCTTTTGGTGCAGTGGTTTAGGAGAAAAAGATTTTTTAAATGTTTTCTTCATTACTCGTAGTGTTAAAATCAGGGAAACGGCTAACATCCCTAAATATGACAAATTGATAAGTCTGAATCACGAAGATGCTATATTTCATAAATAAAGGTATCTGGCTCAGTTGTTTATGAGAAGACTTTTTAAAGATATTCTGTTTGGACCCACAAAGTAGATCTTCTGTTTCTCAGGCCCCACAAAGTACATCTTCTGTTTCTCAGGTAATTTTTTTGTAAAATTGCATGTGGGCAGGCAGTTTTTTATTTTATTTTTTATTTTTGTAATTATTTCTTTGCTATCAACAGTTCATGTTCTTGATTTGTATCAGGTTTCAGGCCTAATAATCTACAGAATAGCATGGGTAATGGTGTATTTCGGCTTTTGAGTGCAAAAAAGGCTTTGCAATGCTAAATGCATTGCAAAGCCTTGTTGCACTCACAGGACACATTTATCAATTCTATTAACTTGGGTAAAATATCAGACACAAACCCTTTAACTTCTATTTCTTTAAGTTTGTTTTGGTTATAAAAAGAGAGCATGTGACAGCCAAAAGGACCATGCAAAAGCCTGAGAAAGAGATTTTAAACTTTTTTAGGTCTAACCCTCCTTGTTACAATTCAGGGGCCCCTTGATACCCATCTTACAATATGGGTTTGGTTTGAAAAAACATGTAAATCATCCTTACAATTGTAAATAATGTTAAATATCAAATATGGTGTCATTTTGAGCAATAGTTTGGGAGAAGAAGACTTAAAATGTTTTCTCCATTACCACAGTGTTAAAATCTGGGAGCCCCATAACACTCCCATATATGACCCCATGGGATTCATTTAGCCCTTCACCAACCACACAGGATATCCAAATTTATCATTTTAATTTTTGTTTCTTAAATCTTTCAAAAAATTTAAACAAAACAAGAGGCCCCAAGGCCTTAATTGCGCACCTGACAAAGTGGTTCAAAGAAGTATATGGGGTCACATTTAGTTAGACATGGTTCATCAACACAACAAAGGAATGAAGTCATGAAAGGCAAATGTTATGGAAAAACATAAAGGAATGGATTTGAACAGACTTGAACATAACCTGCTAACCTTCTCCTCCCCCCACCCCCACCCCCACAGAAAGCCCAAATATTAAGCCAGGGACTCAAGTTGAAGAAACTTGAATCTGATCCCCCTTGAGATGTTATATACCAAATATGAAAGAATTCTGACTGGTGGATCTGAAGAGGAAGGTTTTTAAAGAAATGTCCTCACATTGCACTAAATTAAAATTTGGGCTCCAATAGAAAGCCAAAATATTAACCCAGGGACCTGATTTGAACAAACTTGAATCTGACCCAACCTAGAGATGTTGTATACCAAATATGAAATGATTCTAATGGGTGGATCTGAAGAAGGAGGATTTAAAAAAAAAATTCACTCATATTGCCCTAAGTTAAAATTCAGGCTCGCAAAGGTAGCCCAAATTAATAACCCAGGAGCTCGATTTGAACAAATTTGAATCTGACTCCCCTATAGATGTTGTGTATCAAATATGAAAGGATTCTGACTGGTAGATCTGAAGAAGTTTTTTAAAGAAATTTCCTCATATTGCATTAAGTTAAAATTTGGGCTCCCATGGGGAGCCCAAATATCAACCCAGGGATCTGATTTGAACAAACTTGAATCTAACCCCTCTAGAGATGTTGTATACCAAATATCAGAAGATTCTAATTGGTAGGTCTGGAGAATAGGATTTTTAAAGAAATTACTTCATATTGCACTAAGTTAAAATGCAGGCTCCAATAGAGAGCCCAAATATAAACCCAGAGACTCTATTTGAACAAACATGACTCTGACCTCTCTAGAGATGTTGTACCAAATAACAGAAGATTCTAACTGATGGTTCTGGAGAAGATTTTTTTTAAAATTCCTTCCTATTGCACTAAATTAAAATTCAGGCTCCCATAAGGTGCCCAAATATAAACCCAGGGAATCGATTTGAACAAACTTGAATCTGATGCCTCCCCCCCCCTCCCCCCCCCCCCCCAAGATGTTGAATACCAAATGTAAAAGGATTCTGTACAGTGGATCTGAAGAAGAAGATTTTTAAAGAAATTTCCTCATATTGCACTAAGTTAAACTTTGGGCTCTAATAGAGAACCCAAATATCAACCCAGGGACCTGATGTGCACAAACTTGAATCTGACCCCACTAGAGATGTTGTATACCAAATATGAAAGCATTCTGACTGGTGAATCTGAAGAAGATGATTTTGAAAGAAATTTCTTCATACTGCACTAAGTTTAAATTCAGGCACACATAGGGAACCCAAATACTAACCCAGGGACTCGAATTGAACAAACTTGAATCTGACCCCCTAGAGATAGAAGATTCTAATTGATGGTTCTGCAAAAGAAAATTTTTTTAATTCTGGAAAACAATTTATGGGTGCTATCAGAGTAATGCCCTTTGTGGTGCCCCCTGTGGGCATGGCAACTTTATTTGAACAAACTTGAATTGACATATGATAAGGAACATACACATCAAATTTGGTTCAGTGGTTTATGAGAAGAAGTTGATAATGTAAAGTTCACGCCAGATGGAAGATGAACTGAAGACGGATAGAAAGAGATCACTTAAGCTCCCCCTGACTTTCAGTCAGGTGAGCTAAAAATATCACGTGACCACTCATTGGAACAAGCTCATCCAATGAGGAGTCACATATGGTTTTGTTGAAATTTTTTGAAAAATATTTTTTCTTTCAACTGCTTAATTGTCAATTACGTTGGTGTATGTGGCTGGTTCTTCAGCTGAAGGGTTCAACAATATTGTGGATCACACATTATTATATATCAAATATGGAAACTTCCACAGTTGTTTTGGAGAAGATTTTTTAATATTTCTCCCCATTATAGAGTGCTAAAATGGTGCCCCCCATATGGGGCTCTCTAATAAAACTGATTAGGATTTTTTTTTATCACTCTGATTATGATCCTTGTAAGGAAAGGATGTTTCATACTAAAAAACAATTGGTCACACTTATGTGTAGTTTTAAGAAAAATGCCATTTGAAAATTTGTTTTACTTTTAGCCTGCTAAGTTTCCCACAGGAAGCCATGATAATTTCTTTTGCATAAATCAGGTATATAACAACCTACCTGTGATGGGTTCTAAATCTCCTTCAAATCAGCTAAGGGGTTCAGAAAATTGAAAATTTTGCCGTGATCAAAAATCTTGCCTCACCCTGAACAACTGGAAAATATTAATCCCCAAATTTCCCTTGAACAAGCTTTAATTAGTACACACAGACATGTTATCTCTCCCGGAATGCCCGAGAAATTCCTGAAATTTCAGTGTTGGTCCCGGCCTCCCGGACGGGAATCAGTTTTGGACCAAAAATCCTGGAAAACAACAGTCGAATAATTATTTCCCGTTGTAACTTATGTAAAACGTACAGAGTCATTTCAAACTCTGGTAAAAACTCATGAAGTAGTAAAATACGGATTTAAGTTAAATTTATTTAAGAAAAGGATATTTTATGATATATATTTCAACTGTTTTCATGTTTATTTCTTCGTAATTGGAGATTCATGATCAATATGCGAGTGTCGAAGTGAAAATAGGTGACTTACTTTCAAAAAATTGAAAACTCCACCTTCATTTAAATGCAGTTTTTTGGTAAATAAAATATATGAAAAGGAATTAAATGATATATATTTGTTTATCCACAGAACAGCTTTAATTCTCATCCCTTAAAATTCCAAATCAGTACTTAAACAACACCTTGACCTCAACTATCGGTCGGTCTATTTGCAGTAAGTTCCTGAATTGCAGTAAGTATACTTTGCGGAAATTCCTCGGTGTGCACGAAGGTGTTATTATCCTCACATTTTAGATATTGTCGTGATCTCCGTCCGTATGTCCATACTTTCATACGACCGTATGTCCGTATGTCCGGTTTTGTAATTCAAAACGCTGTAACTTTCTACAGTTGTACAATAGGGTCTGCGCAATCCAAAAATACCACTTTTAAAGTTTTGCACCACCAGGTGGATTCTGTGGAGCCACTTGAAAAATGCGCTAATTTTTCATTTTTTTTTCGAATAATCCCAACCTATAATTCAGAGTTCTATAACTACACTAGGGTGTTGCTAAATGATCTGTAGATGTGCACAAAGGTTTCAGATTTTTCAGGTGCCATGTGGTTGTGCCACCGTTGCCACTTTCGTGTTTTCTTAGACTGTTTCTGACGAAAGGCTCCTAGGGTATGTAATTCGAAATGCTAAAAGCATGCTCAAATATTGCAGTGGGGTCTGTAGATGTGCACGAAGGCTTCAGATTTTTCAGCTGCCATGTGGCTGTGCCACCGTTGCCACTTTCGTGTTTTCTTAGACCGTTTCCAGCAAAAGGCTCCTAGGGTATGTAAATCGAAATGCTAAAAGCATGCTCAAATGTTGCAGTTGGGTCTGCAGATGCACACGAAGGTTTCAGATATTTTGAGTGCCACGTGGCTGTGCAATCGTTGCCACTTTCGTGTTTTCTTAGGCTGTTTCCAGCGAAAGGCTCCTAAGGTATGTAATTTGAAACGTTAAAACCATGCTCAAATGTTGCATTAGGGTCTGTAGATGTGCACGAAGGTTTCAGATTTTTCAGATGCCAAGTGGCTGTGCCACCGTTTCCACATTCGTGTTTTCTTAGACCGTTTCCGGCGAAAAGGCTCCTAGGGTATGTAATTTGAAATGCTAAAACCATGCTCAAATGTTGCAGTAGGGTCTGTAGATGCGCACGAAGGTTTCAGATTTTTCAGGTGCTACGTGACTGTGCCACCGTTGCCAATTTCATGATTTATTAGACTGTTTCCGGTGAAAGGATCCTAGGGTATGTAATTCGAAATGCTAAAAGCATGCTCAAATGTTGCAGTAGGCTCCGTAGATGCACATAAAGGTTTCAGATTTTTCAGGTGCCATGTGGCTGTGTCACCGTCGCCACTTTCGTGTTTTCTTTGACCGTTTCCAGTAAAAGGCTCCTAGGGTATGTAATTCAAAATGTTAAAACCATGCTCAAATGTTGCAGTAGGGTCTGTAGATGCGCATGAAGGTTTCGGATTTTTCAGGCGCCTCGTGGCTGTGCCACCGTTGTCACTTTCATGTTTTCTTAGACCATTTCCGGCAAAAGGCTTCTAGGGTATGTAATTCCAAACGCTAAAATCATGCTCAAATGTTGCAATAGGGTCTGTAGGTGTGCACGAAGGTTTTGGATTTTTCAGGTGCCCTGTGGCTGTACCACCGTTGCCACTTTCATGTTTTCTTAGACCGTTCCCGGTGAATGGCTCAAAGGGTATGTAATTCGAAACGCTAAAACCATGCTCAAATGTTGCTGTGGAGTCTGTAGATGCACACAAAGCTGTGTCACCTGTGCCACTCAATATGAATTTAATGTGTCATATAATACATTTCATCTTTGTATCAAGCATTCATACAAAGTTAACGATGCAAATGCGGGGATACACCATAGTGTGCTTTGCACACAAATGACACCCCCTCTAGTTAATCTTTTGTCTTGTTGGTACTTAATTGGATTACAGGGTTGTCACCTATTAGTCTATTGTAAATCATTGAATTTTTTTTTATTGCATCCGTTAATTTTGAGTGGGGTTTCCCTTACGACGTGAATAACTTATTTTGTATTAATTCTTACAGGGGATTTCCCAAGCAACTCGAATAACTTTATTTGCTAATGAATCCACGAGGGTCAGAAGTGAGGGCCAAAAATCTTATTTGAATGAATGAAAAGTTTCAGCGCGCCGAGGGTGCACAGGGACGACATGGGATTGAAATCCCTTCCGACCCGATTAACTTTTTTTGTTTTTGAATCTTCAAGAGTCGGAAGTGAATATGAATGAATGAAGTTTCCTCACTGACTCCACTCCTCCATATCTTTATTAGAGAGAGATAGAAGTCCGCTATTGTATATTGTGACTGTTGTGTGATTATTGCTATTGATGGGGTGATGGGTTTCTTCGTAGCCCACTCCCCAACCGCAGAGTTGCGAGGCAGTCCTCACAGACTCAATCCTAAAGTTCTTGATGAGTAGCGAAGCAATCCTCACTGACTCCTCGCAATTTAATTCTATTGTGTAATTTTAATTTTCCAATCTATAGTAAATTCCCATAGGGCCCCCATGCCACCCTACACTACTACTACGTTCCGATTTCGATTTCAATCCAACGGCTTGCAATGGGCAGTATTGGGTAAATAGGCAGACCTTTGGATGACTGCCTCACCAAGCAAAAAGGATAAATCAAGGAAATGAAATTATTTCACCAAAAACTAAAATACTACTCAAATGTATTTTAGATATCATTTTATTTCGATTTCCCAGCTTGTGCCGAGTACCTGGGGGTTGCAAAGGAAATCCCACATCGTCCCTGTGCACCTTCAAAAAATAAATGGATGTAATCAAAAAATAAACAGCTGCGCCATGAGCACATGATACGCCCGTTGTTAATTAAAAGAAAGAAGCACACAATATGAGTTTACATGTGTACCTAACCCATATTTTTTTATATTCATGTACAATAATCAAAACCAACAGAATACAGTAAAGCTTACTCAATCGTATCTCTTTTAATTGAATATTCATGTTAAATAAATAAAATTTCAAAACACAAAACCATTTACTATACCTATAATACAAATTTGTCCTGATAATTGAATATGGGCTTTAAATTAAAACTCCTGTTAATTGAATAAAAAATTATTGAAAACCATCTTTTGCTGCTTTGATTGTCTCTGACGGCCAGTGAATTCCTTCATTAAATGGTGTTTTTGATCCCTGACCCTTTACCTAAAGCTAGTAGCAGGCGACACCTGTAGCAAACTAAAATAATTTTTTTTTTTCTTCCAAAATATAGGTTATGACCCCTCAATGGAACAATCGTGACATGTTCATTCCAATTAGGGGTCTTAATATACACCACCTACCCAAAAATCACGAAAATCTCAAAGTGTTCTCGAGTTATCGTACGACATGTAAAAAATCAACAATTTTCTAAGTAATAAAGTCCCATAACTCTGGAATGACTAATCAAACGGCGACACTAAACAAAAGGGAGCTTCCCTCCATCGATATACACCACCTACCTAAAAATCACGAAAATCTCTCAAAGCGTTCTTGAGTTATTGTACGACGTGTGACCGGACGGACAGACGGACGGACGGACGAACGGACACTCCAACATTTCGGGTTTATGGGCTACCAAAAAAACATTTTGTATGTCCAAAACCTTATTTTACCCAGAACCCCCCTCCACCCTAGAACTCATATTTAACCCTAACCCCACCCCTCCACCCAATAACCACACCCTAACCCTACCCTACCCCACCCTGACCCTAAACCCTAAAAGCCCACCCCAGACCCTAACCCCCACACACCCCTGGGACCTAACCTCCCCCAACCTTAAGCCCTACTCTGGGGCTATCCCTAACCCCCACCCTGACCCAACCCCACCCTAGCCAAATCAATAGGACTAGGAGCTATTTTTCGGTTTAAGGACTACTAAAACTAAAACCTAACCCCTGACCCCAACCCTAACCTCCCCGTGACCTAACCCTCCCCAACCTTAAGCCCTACTCTGGGCTACGGCTAACCCTAACCCCACCCCACTCCTAACCCTAACACTACCTTAATTTGGAGGTAGCCCCTAATAATAATATCCCCTAAACCTCCAATGTTGGCCCGGACGGACAGACGGACAGCGGTATACCATAATACGACCCGCTTTTTCAAAACGGGTGTATAAAAATCAATTATTAACAATAGACTAACGAAGGTGACAACACTGTAATCCAATTAAGTACCATCAAGACAAAGGATTGATAACAGCTTCGCCCACACCGAGGAACTTCTGCAAAGTTACTTACTGCAATTCAGGAACTTACTGCAATTCAGGAACTTACTGCAAATAGACCGACCCTTCAACTATTTAACACAGTTTAAAAATAGGTTAAAGTGACTTGGGATACCGAAAAATTATGACTGCATATTTATACACAATGGACTTATTTTTTAACACTACATTTATTCTGCTGTGCTGACTGCAGAACTTTTAACTGTTGGCCATCTGTAACCAGAAAATATAAATTTTATAGTAAATTTCCTTTCTTATTATACTTACCGCAATTGTTTACTACAGGCTTGCACTACACTGGAAGACCCTAACTCAGATAAAATACTCTCTATTTTAATCTTTCCCAAGAGATTTGGGAAAGAAAAGTGGTGTAAAAAACACCACAAAAAAAAGCCAAAACTGGGTCGAGCGCCATCGGCGCACACCCAGTAGGGTTGCTCTTCCCTTAGTACAAATCCACAACTTCCGTTAACCAGTGTGCAAAGCAGTCATCAATTAATCAATCTTTTGAGTCCGACAACATAGGAGTTATGTAATCAGCAGGGAGGAAGGATTCTTACTCGAATAAGAAGACGGGAGGGCCTCCATGTAAACAATTGCAGTAGGTATAATAAGAAAGGAAATTTACTATAAAATTTATATCTCTTATCAACCTACCTTACAATTGTTTACTACAGGCTGAATAGACAATAGGATGGAGGGGATCATGGGCGCAGATCATGGGGGGGATGGGGGGGGACGTGTCCCCCCCAGATCTCATCAAGGGGGGACATGGTATGCCATGCCCCTCCCCCACCACTGGGGGGACATGGTATGACATGTCCCCCACTATGCTCCCCCACTGCAGCACCCTCTCATCAGTTTTAATGCGAGACTCATTTCTGATACACGTTCAACTAGTCCAAACTTGGACCCACAGTTCGTAATATAATTTTGGGGTTGGTACGGCCTGTACTGTAGCCGTATCAACCACAAAAATTATATTACGGACTATGTCTGTGGGTCCATGTTTGGACTGACGTAACGTTCAACGAACAGTTGTTCAACACTGCGCCTTCAAATAAGTTGTTACTCAGCCAGACACAGCTGTGGGTTGCACGAATGCATAAGCAGCATAACTATTTGATATCGGAATATCAATGTTGCAGACAGAATTCTTATGCAGAGAGAGTAATAGGCCGGTACTGAGCTCGTGAAAATGTGCAAGACAGTATCGTCTGCTTTTACATTTTGAAAACGAAATTTATCGATCGAATTCATTCAATTCACGCGACTTGTCGATGACGTATGTGTCGGGCTGTTATTGGATCTGTTAATCCATTAACGGGCCCGACACATACGTCGTCGCTCCATCTGTTGGGCCCTTATGCTAATCCACCGCACAGTTGAATTGTGTTAATCTGATAGGGAACGCTCGGTAAAGCGGGAACAATTATGGTTAAGCATTTTGACAAAATTACAACAGGCTGTTGAAAAACATATTTTTTTCTACTAAATAATTAAGAGAAATTATACCCCAGAGGCCACCAGAATGCACCATTTGAAAGCGCAATTTAAAAATTTTCTTGGGGGGGGGAGAACCCCCCACCCCCCCAAACCCCCCTCTGCCGGCTCGTGCCTGCGGCACTCGCAGCAGATACCTTCGGCATCTGCCCGTCCCCCCCACTTTTTGGAAGAGATCTGCGCCCATGGAGGGGATCACATAACCAACCCACACAACACAATTGCACTGGAACCGTGGACAGAGGAAGAGGTTCCTAGTCCTATCAAACCATAGCATCACAAACATTAGTAAAAGACAATGAGAGATGAAGGGTATGGGGAAGTGCGACGCACAGACAGAAAGGGCAGTAACAGCACGGAGCTGGAACTGACCTTGTAAGAAGCTGAATGGCTGGGATAGACAACGGCCTGAGCTGAAGAAAGAGGGCCTGTAGAACAAAGGTCCTCTGCCTGCTCCCGCAACTGTCGCAGATGAGTGGAGAAGATAGCATTTCTCCAGTAGGCTGCCAGCATAACATCTGACAACATGACGGAGTTAGTATAAGCCCTGAGAGGTAGACAATGCATGCACCTCATGACAGAAAAAACGATTTGTAATACAATCGCCAGTAGCTAGACGAGTGGAAGCTGCACGAATAGCAAGACAAATCCACCGAGAAATGGATTCATGAGAGAGCTCTAGAAAAAGGCCAGGTCAACCGAGAGGGAGTGAAGCTCATTAACCTGTCTGGCTGAGGCAAAAGCCATCAGAAAAACTCTTGTATGTGAGAAAACGCATATCCACCTGGGATAAAGGTGTGAATGTTCCCACCCCCCCACCTCAAGCAGAGCAGCACCCAAGAAAGTGTCCATCTTGGAGTAAACTGCAAAGTCCTAGAGGCCTTTTCAAGGAAAAGTGCAGAACAAGCTTAGAAAGGCAAGGATGAGTGCCGATACGACGCTGTCCCACATACGAAAAAAGTCTCTGAAGTATGGACCTGTACCCACTGCTGGAGACCCCCAGAATCAAACATATACCAGAAACTCCGTAATCTGTGTGATCGAAGGAGTGACAGAAGCAACAAAGTGATCGCACACCATCGACAGAAGACCTTCCACTTAGCCGAATAGGCTAAACCAGTGGAATGAGTGCCTCCTTGAAGAAGAAAAGCAACTCCACTGCTCGTCTCGAAAAAACTACTATGGAGGAGACAGGACCCGATAAAAGACATGCGCGGAGGCACAATGAACTCGGGTCGATGTGAAACCTCCTCGGGCGATCTTGGCAAAGAAAGTCGTGACGTAGAGGGAAATGTGCCATAACCGCCGCTAACAGAGAGCGGAGCAGATTGATCCATACCCACTGAGGCGACAGGAGGGCGATCGAAAGGATTCAACAACTGCAGGTTCGTATCTGGGCTAGAACCTGAGGCAGAATCGGAACCGGCAGGTAGGCGTAGCCGACAAGACCGTTCCATAGGATGGACAGAGCGTCCACAGCAAAAGCCAGAGCATCTGGACAAGGGGACACGAAAGTGTCCACCTGATGGTTCCAATGAGTCACAAAGAGATCGATGTGGGGACGACCCCAGAGATCGCAAAGAGACTGGAACAGCGCCAAGTGGGGCATCCACTCGGTGGAAAAGAACCTGCCCCATTGGGACAGGGAGTCAGCTAGGACGTTCAGACGACCAAGAAAGTGACGAACCACCACTCCAGCATTGACATCCTGAGCGAGCAGTAGAATATCCTGAATCAATTCATACATGGGAACATAGTGCGTGCCGCCCTGGTTCTGAATGTAAACAACCACCATCGAATTGTCAGACCACAGAAGGACCTGACAATTCGAAAGGTGAGGGATCCACTGCCAGAAACTCAGAAGAAGAGCAAGAAGCTCCTTCTGGTTGACGTGAAGAGCTGCTAGATCCTGGTCCCATGATCCATGAAGGAAAAGACCTAGAGGATCCAACCAATGTCACACCCCATCCGAGATCGCTGGCGACTGCCGTCGGAACACGATCGGACGTGGGGAAGTCAAACGGAACTCCCTGCATAATCCACTGAACATCTGTCAGGGGAAAAGGTGACGAGGAAGAGACTCCAGTAACAGAAGCACCGGAACCAGAGGATCGACATTCGGCCTCCAATGACTGAGCAGAAAGTGTTGGAGAGGTGAGACATGCAGCAGACCTAGAGGAATGAGATCCGTCACCGAAAAGCAGAGACTGAGCAGCCGGGGAAGACTCCGAGCTGATGCAGACCAGGACTGGGACAGAGTCAGGGCAAAAGGCTGAGAAAACCACAGTCCTTGCCTGGGAAACCGCCACCATATCCAGCTGAGTACGGAAGTCCATCCCAGATGACAAAACGATGGAGAAGGGACCAGGTCCAACTTCTCCCCGTTGAATCTGAACCCTAGTGACGGGAGTAGGCTCAACAGTGTTACGACATCAGACTCCAGAAAAGCAGCATTGGAATGCCTCTGGAGGGTATCAACTAGATAAGCCAAAGAAGACACCCTGGACTGTGTGCAATGTAAGACTAACACATGCGACATCAGACAGGTGAAGGCCCAAGGATTCAGGTCGAGACCAAAGGGCATGGCCTTGAACTGGAAAACATCCTGGGGCATGGAGCAGCGAACTGACCTGAAAGCCTCCATGCTGAACTGAGGAGCAATGATAGACTGCGCCAGGAAACTCAGGCAATAAAATCCCACTGAAAGAAAGTTCTTGATGACCTCGATCGCCCCCTTTGACAGGAGATTGCCTATCTCCGTGATCAAAAGTTCCCAACGTGTAACGTTGAAAGAGGCACTCCCGACTGAGTGGAATGCCTCAACCTGGGACGAAATCGAGGTGACTACTGCTGACGCCTACCCTACCCTGTGAGTGAGTAGAAGTGGCGGCAGGAGGATCAGCCCTTAGCTTTGCAGAGGAAGCAGAAGGGTAGGCTTTGGATGGCGCCTGCCTCCAACAGAAGGCCGATCAAGCTGACTAAGCAGCAGCAGATCAATGGAATGGCAAAGGGAGTCATCCCGGACCGTCGCCACGGAATCATGGAATAGTCGCGGACCCGCCAATAGAGGCAGATCAAAGAGCAGTGTACTGCCCCTCAAGAAGGGAACGTTTTGTGTCCAGCACAGCATCCCTGCAAACAAATTCCAAGTTAGCCGTGTTACAGGCATTTGTGTGAGAAGATGCATGAGCACCTGGGACAGCACACACAAAACAAAAACCTGTTTGTCGTCAAACTCATCTGGGAGCAGATAAGCAGCAAAGCAGAGACGACGTGATCGAAGAGAGAAAGCATTCTAGCATCTCTCCCGATAAGCCCAACACAGACTCCTGAGTGTCCATATGAAGAATGGCCAGCTTGGGAGTTGGAGTCCGGATTGGCGAAATCGTAGGAACGGTAACGCACCAGAGCCAAAAAAGTGTCAACCCTGATGAAGAACGACATCTTCATAGCCTTGGAACTCAGCTTAGAGTCCAAAGCTGTAAATGCTTCAACTACCTGTACCGACAGGCACGGTCGAAGGCGTCGAGAAGCAGGTTGCTCCACAGGCTGTAGGCGTGCAACCAATGATCATGGCCGGGCTGACACTGTCGGCTGGTTTGACGGTTTGAGACCTGGAAGGAACCCAAACACAAAGTCAAGAGCTGCCCCCAAGTCAGAAGACTGTTGGCTCTCGAAGTCAGGAATGTCGGACTCATCCCATGAGTCGGAAGACACATAGCCCATCATGGGCAAACCAGCCGATGCCTCCCATGGTGTAGGCACACCAGGGGGATCTGAAAGCAGCCTGTTTCCAATCCCGGGAGGCGGTGCCACAGGGGGTGCCTGGAAACCACTCATAGCCTCGCTGGAAGCCACGGAAAAGGCTCTTGGACAGAACCTAAGTGAGCAAGGAGAGGGCCTCCCTAAGCTCACTGACTGTCGGAACGGTACGACTGGGGAATGAACCGACAAAGTGGCTTCACTCCTGACCCATTTACCAGCGAAGAGTCATGATCCTCAAATACACCCAACGTGAGGAGACGGGCTGCAGCCGAAAACATCTGAAGGCAGATGTGTATTGGGGTATCACATACCCCGAGGATATACAGAGCAGAAACTCAGGAGAGTCGCCGCGGACCTCTGTGGGACAGAAGGTTCAGGATGAACAAAAAGCGTTGGTCATACAAAACTGGCCATGGGACCAGAGCGCGTGGATGGAAACACCACAGAGCTCATGGTGACCCCACCATGAACATCCAAATCCAATGAGAAAAACCGAGGTACTCGACGGCTAGCTGAGAGACCACAGTAGAGGGTGCGGCCGGGAGCCCCTTCCAACTTCGCCAAGTTGAAGTCAGGGAAGGCTGAGGCCATTACCCCACGTCTACACTACCAGACATCTCTGCAGACCCCTGCAGGGATAAAATTGTTGTGTTCAACAGCTGAGATGACACAGCAGGGGGTTCAGTCAGCAGCCACTTCCGACTTCGCCGAGTTGAAGTCAGGGAAGGCTGATGCTGACACCCCACGTCTACACTACCAGAAACCTCTGCATACCCCTGCAGGGATAAAACTGCTGTGCTCAACGGCTGAGAGGACACCACTGGGGGTAACGGTTGGCAGCCACTTCCGACTTCGCCGAGTTGAAGTCAGGGAAGGCTGAGGCCGATACCCCACAACCACACTACAGACATCACTGCAGACCCCTGCAGGGATAAGCCGAGGCCGGCTAAAACGGTGACCGATGACGTTGTAGATGGAACAGCAGTAGCAGCAGATACGACATGAGCTGTTGAAACTGGCAAAAAAGGGGAGAGAGTGACCTAGCTTGGCCTCCAAAGGAGGAGTCACAACCCTAGTGACAGCCTCAAATGTCGACTGGAGAGGGTGCATAGTCCCAGAACCAGGCATCTCTTCACCAGACATCCAACAGCTCCAACAGTATCCACCACGGTAAAAAACTGCACATCCCCCACGGAGGGGGTATAACTCTCACCAGACGTGGTCGTGTCGAGAGGCCCCGAAATAACAGCGTTCCCCCCTCCCCCCCATTTCGAAAATCATGTGCAAAATCGGCAAATATATATAAAATTCAATGAAAATGTGGTTGAAAATATTAACGAGAATATATAAAACACAGTCCTGTTATTATACGATCTTCTGATCCATAATTCCAGTCACAGGAAACCATTATCGATGAGCTGAATTATCGAAATTTCGTAATGCAAAATGGCGACACATCCTTCACGTGCCGCGGAGAAAAAAAGAATGATTAATTGATGACTGCTTTGCGCACTGGTTAACAGAAGTCGTGGAATTGTACTAAGGGAAGAGTGTCCCCTACTGGGTGTGCGCCGATGGTGCTCAACACAGTTTTGGCTTTTTTTTCGTGGTGTTTTTTACACCACTTTTCTTTCCCAAATCTCTTGGGAAAGATTAAAATAGAGAGTATTTTATCCGAGTTAGGGTCTTCCACTGTAGTGCAAGCCTGTAGTAAACAATTGTAAGGTAGGTTGATAAGAAATTTCAAATGGAATTAAAAAAAAACAAAAAAAAACAAGAGGCCCCAGGGGGTCTGAGGGCACTCACCTGACAAGGTAGACTAAATATCAACCCAGGGAATTGATTTCAACAAGTTGCATCTGCCCCTTCTAAGAAAAGCTTACACCAAATATCCTAAGATTCTGACTGGTGGATCTAAAAAAAAAGATTTTTAAAGAATTTTCAGCCCAAATATGAACCCTGGGACTTGGCTTTAACAAACTTGAATCCCCTCCATCCCCCCATCCCCATCCCCCACTGCCACCCCCCCCCCCCCCCTCCTGGTTGCTGCACACCAAATATCAAAACATTCTGACTGCTGGATATGAAGAAGATTTTTTAAGAAAATTGCACATTTTGAACTAAGTTACAATTCGAGCTTCCACAGTGAACCCAAATATTGACCTAGGGACATGGCTTGAACAAACTTGAATCTTACCCCCCTAAGGATGCTGCATACCAAATATCAAAAGCATTCTGACTGCTGGATCTGAAGAAGATTTTTAAAGAAAATTCCTCATTTTGAACTAAGTTATCATTCAGGCTTCCACAGTGAGCCAAAATATGAACCCAGGGACTTGGCTTGAACAAACTTGAATCTCACCCCCTAAGGAAATTGCATGACAAATATCAAAACATTCCAACTGCTGAATCGGAAGAAGAAGATTTTTAAAGAAAAATTTCTCATATTGAATTAAGTTATAATTCAGGCTTCCACAAGGAGCCCAAATATGAACCCAGGGACTTGGCTTTAAGAAACTTGAATCTCCCCCCCCCCCCCCCCTCCCTCCCTCAAGGATGCTGTACACCAAATATCAAAACATTCCGACTGCTGGATCTGAAGAAGAAGATTTTTTAAGAAAATTCCTCATTTTGAACTAAGTTACAATTCGAGCTCCCACAGTGAGCCCAAATATGGACCTAGGGACATGGCTTAAACAAATTTGAATCTCGCCCGCCCCCCCCCCCCCCCCCCCCCCCCCCCCCCCCCTCTAAGGATGCTGCATACCAAATATCAAAACATTCCGACTGCTGGATCTGAAGAAGAAGATTTTTAAAGAAAATTCCTCAGTTTGAACTAAGTTATAATTTGGGCTCCCACAGTGATCCCAAATATGAACCCAGGGACTTGGCTTAAACAAACTTGAATCTCACCCCCCTAAACATGCGGCATACCCAATATCAAAAGATTCTGCCTGCTGGATCTTGAGAAGCAAATTTTTAAAGAAATTTGCCTGAAATGCACTAAGTTCAAATTCGGGCTCCTATACTGAGCCCAAATATGAACCCAGGGGGCCGATTTGTACAAACTGGAATCAGATCCACCCCACAATGTTGCAATCCAAATATCAAAAGATTCTTCCTGCTGGATCTGGAGAAGAAGATTTTTTAAGAAATTTGCCTGAAATGCACTAAGTTCAAATTCGGGCTTCTATAGTGAGCCCAAATATGAATCCAGGGGGCCGATTTGAACAAACTTGAACCTGACCCCCCTAGAGATGATGTATACCAAATAGGAAAGAATTCTGCCTGGTGGATTTGAAGAAGAAGATTTTTTTGAATTTTGGAAAGAAATTCATAGGTGCTATCAGAGTTATGCCCCTTGTGGCACCCCCTGAGTGTGCGACAAGTTTATTTGTAAAAGTTTGAATTGACATATGATGGGGAACATGCACACCAAATTTGGTTCAATTTGATCCAGTAGTTTGTGAGGAGTAGTCGATAATGTAAAGTTCATGACAGACGGCGGTGACGGATGACGGACGTCAAGTGATAAGTTAAGCTCCCTTTTCAGTGAGCTAAAAATGCTTCAATTATGAAAAGAAAAGTTTTGTGCAGGGCACAAACGTCCACAAATGCATGAAGGATTTTGATAAAGTTATTTTCTAAATACTAATCTTCTTGAAGTAACTGAACATTAGGATATCTCTTCCTGTTAATATTTCCAGACTTGGAAAATTATTAGCTTAGTAGACTTTGATAAAAGCAAACCACAGGTGGTGGTGCTCTGTGGGTGGGGGGTCATGAAGAAGAGGATGGCAGGGGGGGGGGGAGGGGTCAAATCAACAATTATTTTATGATTTTTTAACATAGCAAAAATGCATCATCATAATTGACAACTAGATCTGGATATAACCTGGTGTTAATGGTGGCTCATGAGCTGAAAATTCGCAAATTTTTTCTTTTGTTTTGTCCCTGCATGAACTTTTCCCTGAAATCCATTCCATTTCCCTGAAAATCACCCTCAGGTTTCCTGAAAAATTATTCTGGAGGTTAACATGTCTGAGTACACACAACATAAGGAAGCTCAAGACCTAAAAAAGTTAAAAATCTGTTTTTCAGGCTTTTTATAACCAATGCACACATAAACAAGAGCACCGCCTAGCAGGGCAACATACGCCCATCAAAATTGGAACATGCACAAGTTTCTCTGGGGTAAAGTTTGAAATTTTTGTTGACTCGACTATGTCTGCCCCCCCCCCCCCCCACCACCCCACCACTCATTGCCCATTCCCCTGCCATTTCTGAGGTAAAGGGTAATTTACCTATTTTCACATTTTCATATTAAGCGATCTGAGGTCTTCACAAAATAAAATGAAACTGTCAATGACACTGTAGCTCAACATGTTAAGATGTACATGACGTATAGTATGTGACACAGCAATGACAAACATCTAGGTAATGACCTGATAACAAAGGTACATATAATATTGTAACGGTCTGTACATAAATACTGACCGTAGCCTGTAACAAATGTATAGGTAAAGTATTGTAAAGGTGGGTGACAGTCAAATGCTAAACTAGAAAAGAAATCTTTGAGTCCCAGAGTGGGTCTGACTGAACCCCAAAATATTTGTTCTCATAGCACAGTGAAGGCACCCCAAAACACACTCGTTCCTGTCCCAAGGTGAAAACAAAGGTACCTAAGAAGTTTCGTGAAGATCAGTTCATAAATACGAGCTGTATAGAAGTTGTGACAAAAAACTGATTGGACCTAATTTCGGTACAAAAAGGCCACTGGCAGCCATCTTGAATTTTCGACCGCAAAATTTTTGTTCTCGTCCCAAGGTGATAACAAAGGTAACCAAGAAGTTTCGTGAAGATCGGTTGATAAATACAGCCTCTAGCCCAAGCCGTATTGACATGTGAACTTACAGTGTTTTAGTAGCACTGAATAAATCAAAGTTCATCTAATTTGCATAATTTCTGCACGAGAAAAAAACCCGTACTATATGTGATGTATTCCATGTTACTAAACATTCATACAGAAATTTATTCAAATCAGAACTTTCATACAGAAGTTCTGTAGAAAAGACTGACTGCACTAATTTTGGTACAAAATGGCTGCTGGTGGCCATCTTGAATGTTGAACCACACCCAAAAACACTCGTTCTCATCCCACGGTGATAACAAAGGTACCCAAGAAGTTTCGTAAAGATCGGTTCATAAATACGGCCTCTAACCTGAGCGGTATAGAAGTTGTGTACAAAAAACTGATTAGACCTAATTTCGGTACAAAATGGCCACTGGCAGCCATCTTGAATTTTGGACCACACCCAGAAACACTCGTTCTCATCCCAAGGTGATAACAAAGGTACCCAAGACGTTTCGTGAAGATCGGTTCATAAATACAGCCTCTAGCCCAAGCCGTATTGACACGTGTACTTTCTATGTGTAAGTAGCACTGAAAAAATCAAAGTTCGTCTAATTGGCATAATTTCTGCACGAGAAAAAAACCTGTATTATATGTGATGTATCCCATGGTACTAAACATTCACACAAAAAATTCTTCAAATCAGCACTTTCATATGGAAGTTCTGTGCAAAAATCTGAATGCACCTAATTTTGTACAAAATGGCTGCCATCGGCCATCTCGAATTTCGGACCGGACCCAAAAGCACTCGTTCTCGTCCCACGGTAATACCAAAGGTACCCAAGAAGTTTCGTAAAGATCGGTTCATAAATACGGCCTCTAGCCCGAGCCATATTGGCATTTGCACTTACAGTGCTGAAAGTAACATTAAATACATCAAAGTTCGTCTAATTTGTATAATTTACGCACAAGAAAAAATCCCGTATTATATGTGATGTATCCCATGGTACTAAACATTCATACAAACAATTATTCAAATCCGCGCTTTCATATGGAAGTTCTGCGCAAAAATCTGATTGCACCTAAGTTTGTACAAAATGGCTGCCAGCGGCCAACTTGAGTTTCGGATCAGACACAAAAACACTCGTTCTCGTCCCACGGTCATAACAAAGGTACCCAAGAAGTTTTGTAAAGATCGGTTCATAAATACGGCCTCAAGCCCGAGCCGTATTGGATTGTTGATGGACAGACGGACAGATGGACAGACGGATGACTGGCCATGGCATAAGCTCAAATTTGGCTTCGCCAAAGTTGAGCTAAAAAATGGTAGCATCCATTTTATTCATAAGATAACTTCTAAAGGGCTGCAAAGTTGCTGCAGAAGATTCTCTTCGCTGTTTACAATGGTAGCGTCCATTCATTGACAGGTTAACTTCATTGATAACGATTGACAATAGGTGGCACCAAGGAAAAGGACATTTTGAGGATCATAACAGCTATAAATGGCAAGGATTCTCGGCGTTTAAAAATAAAATAGTGTTGTCTGCTCTTGTCACATGCACAATGGAAAATGGTGATCAATATGTGTGCAAAGTTTGAACAATATAGCATGTAAAATGTTGAAGGAGAAGGTGACACAATACTTGTAATGTTTTAAGTACTAAAAGGGGCATAACTCTGGAAATACAAAATGGAGTTACCTGCTCTTGTCACATGCACAACGGCAATTGGTGATCAACATGGGTACAAAGTTTGAACACTATAGCATGTAAAATGTTGAAGGAGAAGGCTACACAATACTGTAATGTTTTAAATACTAAAAGGTGCATAACTCTGGAAATACAAAATGGAGCTACCTGCTCTTGTCACATGCACAACGGCAATTGGTGATCACCATGTGTGCAAAGTTTGAACAAGAAAGCATGTAAAATGTTGAAGGAGTAGGCGACACAATACTGTAATGTTTTAAGTACTAAAAGGGGGCATAACTCTGGAAATACAAAATGGAGTTACCTGCACTTGTCACATGCACAACAGCAATTACTGATCAACATGTGTGTAAAGTTTGAACAATGTAGCATGTAAACCTTTGGAGGAGTAGGTGACACAAAACTTGTTTACAGACAGACAGACGGTCAGACAGACAGATGGACAGAGCCATAACATAATACGTCCGTCAAGAAATGACAGGCGTATAAAAAAAAAATTAAATGGTTTATGTCTGATATTTTAGTTAAGACAATTGATAAATTTATACCTTAAGTGCAACCAGGCTTTGCAATGCTAAAGCATTGCAAAACCTGGTTGCACTCAAGAGACGAAATACACCACTACTCATGCTATTCTGTGGATTATGAGGCCTAAAACATAAAACAAACCAAGAATATGAATTTCTGATGGCAAAGAAATAATTACAAAAATGAGAAATAAAATTAAAACAAGAGGCCCCAGGAGGCCTGAGGGCGCTCACCTGACATGGTAGTCTAAATATCAAACCAGGTACTTGAATCAGCTGCATATGACCCTCGTAAGAAAAGCATACACCAACTAGATGAAGTGACTGTGCCCACACAATACACATGATTTTCCTTCTATTTTCAGTTCCTGCACTTTTACGTCCCAAAATTGAGATAAACATATAAAAAACAGATTTTTTTCCCAAACAAAATATTTTCAGCCTAAATTTTTTCTTTCTTCTTAAAACGCATAAAAAAACCAAAAAGTAAGTCCCAACCGGACCCCAAATTTTCAGAGTAAAAAAAATTTTTTTTTGTCCTAAAATTGACCGACACGCATAAAAAAACAAAAAAAAAATTTCCGGATTTTGGTCCAAAATTTTCCAAGTCCCACCAGGCCCCCAAATTTTCAGTGTAAAAAAATTAATTTTTTGTCTTAAAATTGACCGAAACGCATAAAAAAACAAAAAAAAAATTCCGGATTTTGGTCCAAAATTTCTGAGTCTGGAACGGGGCCCCAAATTTTCAGCCTAAATATGAACCCAGGGACTTGACTTGAACAAACTTGAATCTCACCCTGCTAAGGATGCTGCATACCAAATATCAAAAGATTCTTATTGGTAGATCTGAAGAAGAAGATTTTTAAAGAATATTCCTCATACTGCACTAATTTAAACAATTGGGATCCCATAGAGAGCCCAAATATGGACACAAGGAACTGATTTCAGTAAACATGTGAAACAATCTTCCAAAGATGTTATATGTGAAATTTGAAAGCTTTTGGAGCAGTGGTTTGGGAGAAAAGTAGTCTTACATGTTTTTCCCATTACCCACAGTGTTAAGAAATGATGACTCGGCACTTTTTCAAAGTCCCCAAAAAGTACCCCATGATAAAACCGATAGCAATTTTTTTTTACCATTCCATTCTGTTGGTCCTAAGGAAGCTTCACAACATATAAGAATTCTCAGTGCCGTGTAGTTTTGGAGATATGGGCGCTTTCATTTTTTCTATTTTTAGCTCCTGCGGTTCCCATGGGGCGACGAGAACAACATGTTTTGCATAAATTAAGTACTTATGACCCATTAAGCCCTCATATCAAATTTGGTCCAAATCTGCCTCTTGGTTTGGAAAACAGAAATATTGGGAGGGGCAAATATTCTTGCCCCTCCCATTACGACGCCAAATATAGCCCCACAAACTTCTCTTGAACAAATCTGAGTCTACACCTCAAAAGGAAGCTGCACACCAAATATCAAGTCTCTGCTACTGCTGGTTCATGAGAAGAAGATTTTTTAAGGTTTCTGCACACTTTTTGTGTGTTGCCCTACCAATGGGCGAGGCAACTTGATTTGAACAAAATCAAATTGCGATGTCATAACAAACTACTATCTCAAATATCAATTAAATTGGTTCAGTGGTTTGGGAGGAGAAGACGCAAACACCATGTTCCCAGACGACGGACGACGGACGGTGAGTGATCACTATAGCTCTCCTGACTGAAAGTCAGGTGAGCTAAAAATGCTTGCCCGCTTGCAATTTTACAAAAATTGGCCTATGAAAAAGAAGATCTACTTTGTGGTGCCAAACACCAAATATCAATGTTGAAAAGACATTGTCCTTTTGTCAGAGCATATTAGGTGAAGAAGTAACCGTTTCTATATTAAAATAAAACTACATCACTGCACCACAGTCCATATAACAGCATGTTATTCACATATACAACGTGGTGTGTAAGAAGTAAATTAGATGATAAAATTGAATATGGAAAAATGTTTGGGGCAGAACTGACAAGCATGGTATTTATACCATGACTGATGTGTGTATTCAACCGTATATGCTACAATACAGATGCTGATAAATGTGCTAGATACCCAATACATGGAATAAAGCTTACGTCACAATGTCATGTAAGAATGCATCTTATCGGTCATTACATAAATGAGTGATGTTATGAAAAGAATAAAGTGCTTTGACACAAAATCGTGTGCCAAGCAAGAATGTGAACAAACAGCTGAAGGTGATATTTTTCAATTTTTTTAAGATTCACTGGCTCCAAATATACCTTTCCATTGTCAATGTCACAGATAAGAAAATAAATTAAATTGTGTTGACGGACCTATCAATCCTTACCCATTTGAATCCAAAAGCCTGATGATCTGGAACAGGATCATAGTTTGAGAGTATGTCCTAATTTCACGAAGTGGATGGCTACTCAGTGAATTTGTGGGGCAGACCAATCAATATTTTCAGTGTGCAATCTCAAGGCTGCACGTTGAAAATATTAATTGGTCTACCCACAAATAATTACTACGGGTTCTTCCAATTGATGCAATTGAACAGACATGGAAGATTTATTTATTTATTGATCTTTAAGGCCACTTTAAAGCCAATTTCAGCATCTTTGGATATATCATGAGTACTACATAGGTATGAAGTAAAGTTTAGCCAGTTGTTCATCCCATGCTACCCCTTCAGATAATTCCATTACAGGCATTGGTTCCGGGTCCTTTTTTACGAGAACAGTAAAGTGTTCCTACAGGGGGACATGGAAGATACCATCAGGGTTCAAGGGGTGAAAATTTCCCATCAGTATGACACAATTTTGTATCACCTGAATGTTTTCAGGATCAAATACTGGAATAAAAAATTAGAGAGCACTTAGAAAATTCAATAAGTTATACATTATATAATAACTAGCCTCACCATTACATTAGCAAGGTATCTAAGACAATGTAGAGTATAAACAGATCAATTGATGGGAAGGATACATTGATTGTCATAATTAACTGATAAAAGCATGTGAACTTGGTCAACCACTTTTCAAAGTCAATACAGAATTTTTGTCATTATCAAAATTATCCCCTCTTCAGTAGTTTACAGAATCGCAAATTCAAATCGTTCAAAAATTTTCAGCTGGCCTGGCCATTCAAAATATCAAGAAAGCCACAATTGCCCACCTTAAATCATCCCAGATGAGCTATAAATTGCCCACCTTAATTTTGCTTAGGCGAGCTATTTCCACTTAACCCTTTACCCAACGTAACGTCCAAAGCTGGCCAGTGCTATTCTCAAAAATCGCCAATTAATTTTCATTATTTTTTCATTTTTTGTCACAAAAACATAGGTTATGACCCCTCGTTGGAACAATCTCATCGAGCTCGTTCCAACAAGGGGTCATAACCTATGTTTTTGAGACAAGAATGAAAAAAAAATGAGTTATTCAAGAATTTTTTTTGCAAGTGTCGTCTGCTTTTCATGTTAGGTAAAGGGTTAAGAGTATCCATTTTTGTAACACTATTTTGAAGCTAATAATGACCATATATATGGTGTTAAATTGAAGGGAATTGTTCCCGATAATTTAATTGATGTTAATCATTAAATAAATGGGGAGTTCAGTCCGTGTCCATCCAGTCCATGGTGGAGTTCAGTCTGCAACTGTTCAGTCCACTTCTGTTCAGTCCGCATCTCTCTCATACAAAAGAGAGGATTAGTATGCTGATCAGTGAAATTGGGAAGAAAGTAGTATGGGATAGCACTGAACAGTTCATTTTTGGTTTTTAGGAGGAAAGAAAGGGAGGGAGCATATGGCAGCAGAAGGGTAATCAAGGCCTTCTTGTACGACAAATCAACAGCTGGCCAACACATACTGGTATTCACTTCATTGCCTTCGAAGTTATTTGATCTATTCTGATCTATTAAGAAAAACAAGAGGACCTAATTGCTCACCTGATAAAATTGATTGAAGAAGAATTTAAGGTCACTTTCAAAATCTACATGTTAATATAGTTAATCTATTTTAGCTAGGGTCTGTTGGGTGAATTTTTTTTTTGCGTGAAATGCCACAAGCCCCTTCAAAACACATTTTGAAGCAACGAGAAAAAAATACCCTCCAACTCCCCCACCAGGGCAAAAGTTCATTTTCTTTTATAAAATCCCCTCCTCCACCCCCACCCTGGGGCCTGGTGGCCTTCATTTGAGCAAATGTTAATCTTACGTACTCACATTTACATCTAACTAAAGTCTACCACAATCAGCACTGTTAGAATCTGACTCGTATATGTGAAGAAGACGACTTTTAAAAGAATAGTCCTTAGATTGTATAAAGTTAAAATTTAAGATCTAACAGGAAGCCCAAATATGCCCCAAGGGACTTGCATTGAACAAACTGGAATCTGAACGTCCTAAGGTTGCTGCATATCAAAATATTCTGACTGGAGGATCTGGAGAAACTTTTTCAAGTAATTTCCCCATATTGCACTAAGTTAAAATTTAGGTTGCTATAGTGAGCACAAATATGAACCCAGGGACCTGATTTGAACAATCTGAATTTTGACCGCATGAAGAATACTGCAAACCAAATATCAAAAGATTCTGATTGATAGATCTGAAGAAGAGGATTTTCAAAGAATATTCCTCATATCGCACTAAGTTAAAATTGAGGCTACCTTATGACCCTGGGGACTTGATTTGTACAAACTAAGGATGCTGTATATCAGTATTAAAAGATTCTGACTCGTAGAGCTGAACAAGATTTTTTAAAGAATATTCCTGATATTGCACTTAGTGAAAGTTTGAGTTCCCATAGGGAGTCGAAATATGACCCTTGGGACTTGATTTGAACAAACTTGAATCTGCCCCATCCTAAGATGCTCTATACCAATCATAAAAAGACTCTGCTTGGTGGGTCTGAAGAAAAAAATTTTTCCTTACATTGGACAGAGTTAAAATTCAGATTCCTATTGGGAACACAAATATGAACCAAGGGACTTGATTTCAACAAATTTGAATCTCAACCCACTAAGGATGCAACATACCAAATATGAATAAATTCTGAGTGATGGATCTGAAGAAGATTTTACAAAAATATTCCTTGTTACACTAAGTTAAAATTCGGGCTCCAACAGGGAACCCAAATATGACTCCAGGGGATTAATTTGAACAAACTTCATGCTGACCCCCCAAAAGATGCACTATACAAAAAATATCAAGAGAGTTTGACTTGTAGATCTGAAAAAGAAGATTTCTGCATATTGCAACAAGTTAAAATTGGGGTTCCCATAGGGAGCCCAAATATGAACTCAGGGACTTGATTTGAACAAACCTGAATCTCCCCCATTAAGGATGCTACATACCAAATATAAAAAAAGTCAGATTAGTTGTTCGGGAAAAGATTTTTGAATTTTTTAAAAACATTTTGTGGGTGCTAACAGAATTAGCCCCTTGTGGTACCTCCTGTGGGCATGGCACTTTCACAAACTTGAATGGACATATGATAAGAAACATGCATATCAAGTTGAGTTCAATATAGCCCAGTGGTTTATGGGGAGAAGTAGATAATGTAAAGTTCATGCTGAATGAATGGATGGATGGATGGACTGGATGGATGACGGACAGAAATTGATCAATAAAGCTACCCTTGAGCTTCACTCAGGTGAGCTGAAAATCATAAGACAATGATACATGGACTAACTGTCCTACAAACAGCAGACACTTAATTTCTTTTGTTTAATGATTATTTATTTATTTATTGGTGTTTAGGGTCATATTCTTATGCACAATGTCTAATCATGACCGTGACAGTTTTACCGTGACAGTTTTATGGATGGAGGACGCCAGAGTCCCCGAAAAGAACCACCGAGCAACGACGAGCAGCTGCCAGCTCCCCAACATCGTAACTCCACTGCAGCACAGGCAGGGTTAGATTGGTTGAAGACATGCACACCATCGATGTGCAGTACGCCTTAGTACATGGCATTATCATGCCCCCATGCAGGGTTAAGTGCGTTGCCCAAGGACACAATGTGTTAGTCCAAATTGATTGCTCAGACGGTCACCCATCCAATGATTGACCGGGCTCGACATTGCTTAACTTCGGTGATCTGACGAGAACCGTTTACTGCCCTTTTGTTTAATGAGGAACTGATCAAAATAAATTAATATTTATATTCCCCTTTTTGCCCTGGAAATTATAACCTGCCATTTTTTCATGGAAATAACATGCATGAATCTGTGAATTGAATAAGAAGTTGCATCACAAGACTGTCACATTTATTTATTACTAGTGGGTGATACCTGGCGTTGCACGGGAGAAGATGGTTATATCAGCCATTTTCAAAATGGAAGGTCAAGGTCACCAATTTCAAGGTCAAGGTCACCCCGCACAGGCACCCCGATAAAGTCAAAATGATCGATGGGTCAACATACCCACACATATGAAATTTCAGCCCGATCGGCCCAGCCATTTTTGAAATAAAAGGTCAAGGTCACCAATTTCAAGGTCAAGGTCACCCTGCACGGCCATCCCGATAAAGTCAAAATTAACAACGGGTCAATATACTAGCACATATGAAATTTTAGCTCGATCGGTCCAGCCATTTTCGAAATAAAAGGTCAAGGTCATCAATTTCAAGGGCATGGTCATCAATTTCAAGGTCAAGGTCACCCAGCACTGGCACGGCACCCACCCCACGTTACTCGCAGGGACGAATTACCCCCGTATACAAAATCTGAGATCGATCGGTCGAGAAACAGAGGTGTTCACCCAGAAGAAAGATAGAGAGAGAGAGAGATATAGATACAGACATTCGCATGATATATTAGATTTACCCACAACTTAATTTTCAAGATATTTTTTTTAACTGTAATGCTGACTGCATATTATTCAAACAGCATCATCAAGGCATGCTAATTTGTACTGACAGCGATGGCTCAAGTCCTGACTGATAACTATCTGAACTACATCAGCAAGGAAAGCCTTCAATGAAGGCATGCCTTTATCATGTAGTGCTAATATTTTATCATTTGGGACTTGGGCTATCACAGTCAGGACAAATCAAGTTACACCCCCCTCCCCTGTACTCCTCACCGACACCCCAATCAGTCATCTGTGAGATACCCATGGGCCTACTCATGCAAACTACAACGATGTGGAAAAAAGATAACTTTACTCAAATTAGCTCCCCTTAATGACTGATGGGACAATGTCGCTGTTTTATTAATGTTTCACATTCGAGACTGAAAATGTATGCATTGTTTTGGTTTGTTTGTGATGTGAACTTGTCATTACAAATAAATGATAGTCAATTGATAAGAATCTTTTTTTTATGACTAGGAATTCTCTTTGACAAGTAATCAGCATGTGAAAAGTTAACTGAATAAACATTATACTTCAAGTGGAAGAAAAATAAGATGAATGGGGATGGGATCTGTGTTTCCATTTCTTCAGGAAGTGGAACATGACTAAACAGGTTTTGTTGTCACAAAAACTGAGAGCTTTGTACTTATGAAGCACATAATTGTGTCAGCAAGGAACATGGCACAAGCATTCAGAACCAGAAGCATTATTCAAATTCATTTCCTGCAACAATGGACCTAAATGTATATGAATAATATAAGTACTCTTGCTGTTGCCCATTTCTAAAGTACACATCAAAGAAAGACTTCTGATTCAACAATAAGTGTCTCAATGTTTCAGTATATACACAGAATGGCAAACGTGTGTGAATGGGTTAATCAATATGGCACGAGTGCCAATGCGAAAGGATAGAACGAGTGGCTGCAGGCCTCGAGTAAGTTTTATCCTTCCGCGATGGCACAAGTGTCATATCGATTAATCCATTCACACACATGTTGTTTTGTGTTTATTAAATGCCTTCACGTCTATAAAAACAACAATTATTAGAAGGACACTCGGCAATTCATTTGACAACTATCAACAAAAAGAACACATTTTATCACCAACCAAATTTGCGAGGGGAACCTGTGTTACTATTTCTCCCCTTGAGTTCCAATGTGTTCTATGTGCCTACTGACACATAGAACGCATTGGAACTGAGGGGATGATTCTTAGCTATCATCTCCGATTCGAATTGTAATTGCGGTACATGATTTGTAGAAAATTCCAGTGAAATTTTGCTTCTTTATAAAAAATAGTCTGTCAACGATTTCTGTTCCGCACATATGTGCGGAACGGATTTTCATTTTTCGCAAGGTTTAGTGTTGCTGTAAATGGGGATTTCATAGAACAGGCGTATAATAAAACTTAAATGATTTTTTTTGTATTTTAAAGAAGACAATATGTTAATTCTGTAGGTCTCATTTGTTCATTCCTTTCCCCTGTACTTTTTCTGGAAGTAACATCAAGGTGGCAAACTGTCAAATCGTGATGCACATAAGAAAGGTATATACTTTGAGTGTTCTAACTTATCTGATTTGACACTATTAATATTATCTTCAATTTCATTCTGCTTAAGACAAAAAGGGGAAGGAGGTTGGAGCGCAAATGTTTTAATACTAGAGTCCTAGGAAGTTGTGAGGATTTGTTTTAATATCGTCACAAACATTTGATTTGATTCTTGGAGATGCAAGATTTTCAATTCCTGCAGGCGGAAAAACAAATCAGTTCACAAACAAGGTGATATGCACCTTACAATGGTACATCAGATTTAAGTTGCAGACTGACGGATCCGCTAGTAGAATTACAAAGGCCAAAACACTACATGTGACATCTGAGACTATCTATTGTTAAGTCAGAAATTTGGTAACTTCTACGCACAAATACCCCAAACATTGTCGACTTTGTGCGTGTTGCAAATAGCACATCCATCAATCCACATTATTATATACTTTATAAATAACCACATTTCTATTGGCTGGATCTTACACGCACGACTGGTACTCAAAAATCTATGTACACCGGTTTTTCAGTGAATATCAACTTTCTAAATATAGCTTTAGGAAATCCCCTCTCTAATGCTATTTCAATCGACGTAATCTCTATAACATTGTTTATTTTTATGCTATTCTGCAGATGATAACTATTTTATTGTTAAATAAAAGTATTTCTCGTTGATATAATTGAACTTTTGACAAATAGAAGATTGTTTTTTTTGAGGATGGTGTATATAATAAAACAGTTATGGACTTTTGTGGTGGTAATATGATGTGATATGAACCTAAAAAAATTTTATTGACCTTGACTAAAGCCTCGGTTAATATAAGTTTTTTAGGATCATATCACATCATATTCACCACCACATAGGTCCATAATTGTACAATGTAGATGCACACAATAAATTATGCATTGAAGGTAACTGAAAAAACAAACAGAGCATTGGTAAATAGTTTATGGACAAGAGGCCCCGGGGGGGGGGGGGGGGGGGGGGGGGGGGGGAGTGCTCACCTGACATGGTAGTCTAAATATCAAACCTGGGACTTGACTTGAATAATCTGCATACGCCCCTCCTAAGAAAAGCATATACCAACTAGATGAAGTGATTGTGCCCACACAATACACAGGATTTTCCTTCTATTTTCAGTTCCTGCACTATTACGTCCCAAAATTGAGATGAATGCATAAAAAACAGATTTTTTTCATTTTTGTTCGGAAATTTTTGAAGTCCCAAACAAAATATTTTCAGACTAAACATTTTTTTTTTTCTTCTTAAAATTGACCAAAACGCATAAAAAACCAAAAAACTAATTTCCGGATTTTGGTCCAAAATTTCCAAGTTCCACCCGGACCCCAAATTTTCAGCGAGAAAATTTTTTTTTTGCTTCTTAAAATTGACCAAAACACATAAAAAACCAAAAAACTAATTTCCGGATTTTGGTCCAAAATTTCTAAGCCCCACCCGGACCCCAAATTTTCAGTGTAAAAAAAAAAAAATTTGTCTTAAAACTGACCGAAACGCATAAAAAACAAAAAACTCATTTCCTGATTTTGGTCCAAAATTTCTAAGTCTGGACCGGGACCCCAAATTTTCAGCCTAAATATGAACCCAGGGACTTGGCTTGAACAAACTTGAATCTCACCCCCCTAAGGATGCTACACACCACATGTCAAAACATTCCGACCGCTGGATCTGAAGAAGAAGATTTTTAAAGAAAATTCCTCATTTTGAACTAAGTTACAATTCAAGCTCCCACAGTGAGCCCAAATATGGACTTAGGGACATGGCCTGATAAAACTTGAATCTCACCCCCCTAAGGATGCTGCATACCAAATATCAAAACATTCCGACAGCTGTCTCTGAAGAAGAAGATTTTTAAAGAAAATTCTTCATTTTGAACTAAGTTATCATTCGGGCTCCCACAGTGAGCCCAAATAAGGACCTAGGGACATGGTTTGAACAAACTTGAATCTCACCCCTAAGGATGCTGCATAACAAATATCAAAACATTCCGACTGCTGGATCTAAAGAAGAAGATTTTTAAAGAAAATTCCTCATTTTGAACTAAATTATAATTCGGGCTACCACAATGAGCCCAAATATGAACCCCGGGACTTGGCTTGAACAAACTTGAATCTCACTCTCCTAAGCATGCTGCATACCCAATATTTAAAGATTCTGCCTGCTGGATCTTCAGAAGAAGATTTTTAAAGGAATTTGCCTGAAATGCTGAGCCCAAATATGAACCCAGGGAGCCGATTCGAACAAACTTGAATCAGATCCACCCCACAAGGTTGCATACCAAATATCAAAATATTCTGCCTGCTGGATCTGGAGAAGAAGATTTTTTAAGAAATTTGCCTGAAATGCACTAAGTTTGAATTCGGGCTTCTATACTGAGCCCAAATATGAATCCAGGGGGCCGATTTGAACAAACTTGAATCAGATTCACCTCACAATGTTACATACCAAATATCAAAAGATTCTGACTGCTGGATCTGGAGAAGAAGATTTTTTAAGAAATATGCCTGAAATGCACTAAGTTTGAATTCGGGCTTCTATAGTGAGCTCAAATGTGAATCCAGGGGGCCGATTTGAACAAACTTGAATAAGATCCACCCCCACAATGTTGCATACCAAATATCAAAAGATTCTGCCTACTGGATCTGGAGAAGAAGATTTTTCAAGAAATTTGCCTGAAATGCATTAAGTTCAAATTCGAGCTTTTATAGTGAGCCCAAATATGAATCCAGGAGGCCGATTTGAACAAACTTGAATCAGATCCACCCCACAATGTTGCATACCAAATATCAAAAGATTCTGCCTGCTGGATCTGGAGAAGAAGATTTTTTAAGAAATTTGCCTGAAATGCACTAAGTGCGAATTTGGGCTTCTATAGTGAGCCCAAATATGAATCCAGGGGGCCGATTTGAACAAACTTGAATCAGACCCATACCAAGATGCTGCATACCAAGTATCAAAAGATTCTGCCCACTGGTTCTGGTGAAGAAGATTTTTTAATAATTTTTCTATAATTCATACAGTGCTATAAGATTTATGCCCCATACAGAGCCCCCAAGGGACGTGGCCATTTTATTTGAAGAAACCTGAATTGCCATATAGTAATGAACATCCACATGAAGTTTCTTGAAAATCGGACCAGTGGTTTCAGAGGAGAAGTCGTTTGAAAAATGTTCACGACGACGACGACAGACGACAGACGGCAAGTGATAAGTTGAGCTCCCTTCGGTGAGCTAAAAGGTAGTGTTAAATGTTTTTCCCAGTACCCACAGTGTTAAAAAATGCTGACTCAGCACTTTTTCAAAGTCCCCAAAAAGTACCCCATGATAAAACCGATAGCAATTTTTTTTACCATTCCATTCTGTTGGTCCTAAGGAAGCTTCACACCAAATAAGAATTCTCAGTGCCATGTAGTTTTGGAGATATGGGCGTTTTAATTTTTTTTCTACTTTTAGCTCCTGCGGTTCCCATGGGATGACGGGAAAAAAAAGTTTGGCATAAATTAAGTACTTATGACCCAATAAGCCCTCATATCAAATTTGGTTCAAATCTGCCCCTCGGTTTGGAAAATAGAAATTTTGGGAGGGGCGAAAATTCTTGCCCCTACCAAAACGTAGACAAATATAACTCCTCAAACTTCTCTTGAGCAAATCTGAGTCTACAACACATAAGGAAGCTGCACACCAAATATCATGTCTCTGCTACTACTGGTTCATGAGGAGAAGATTTTTTAAGATTTCGGTCTCCCTTGGGGGCATGGCACCACCCAGGGAGAGGAGCAACTTCATTTGAACAAATCGAAGAGGTAGGTTTTGTAAAGTTTACGACGGATGATGGATGGAAAGTGATCAGTAAAGCTCCCCTTGAGCTTCGCTCAGGTAAGCTAAAAATGTAAAACTCTCTTCATCCTCCCAATCTGAGTTGGTCAATATAAGTTTTTTAGGTTCATATCACATCATATTCACCACCACAAAGGTCCGTAATTGTAAAATGTAGATGCACGCAATAAATTATGCATCAATGGTAATTGAAAACAAGAGGCCCCACGGGGCCTGAAGCACTCATCTTGTACAGAACACAATTTGAACAGAGTCCAAGAATGAGTCTACATTAAGCAAGCCATCTCCATAGGCTACACTGTCAATCCTTGAGTCCCTCAGGAGTGACAAAAATAATCTGGGCATCATGCCTTTTCTTCAGTTGATCATAAGTAAAATGTAGAGCTCCCCTATGAAGCCCCTTGATACAACCTATGTGGATTAATCTTAGTACCTCTAGAGGGTACTGAATACAAAATTTTTAATTCTTCAGCAAAATGGCCAATTCCAGCTCCCATAGAGAGCCCAAATATTAACCCAGGCTCTTGATTTGAACACAGTTAAATCTGACTTCCCTAGAGATGTTGTGTACCGAATATGAAAGCATTCTGACTGTTGGATCTGAAGAAGAGAAATTGTAAAGAAATTTCTTCGAATTGCACTAAGTTCAAATTTGGGCTACCATAGCGAGCTCAAATATTGACCTATGGATCCGATTTGAACAAACTTGAATCTGACCCCCCTAGAGATGTTGTATACCAAATGTGAAAGCATTCTGACAAGTGAATCTGAAGAAGAAGATTTTTGAAGAAATTCCCTCATATTGTACTAAGTTAAATTTCATGTTCCCATATGGAGCCCAAATATTAACCTAGGCACTCGAATTGAACAAGCTGGAATCTGACCCCCCTAGAGATGTTGTATACCAAATATAAAAGCATTCCGACTGGTGGATCTGAAGAAGAAGATTTTTAAAGAAATTTTCTTATATTGCACTAAGTAAAAATTTGGGCTACCATAGTGAGCCCAAATATATACCTAGGAATTTGATTTGAACAAACTTGAATCTGACCCCCATAGAGATGTTGCATACCAAATATCAAAGCATTCTGACTGATGGATCTGAAGAAGAATATTTTTTTAAATTACCCTCCATATTGAACAAAGATAAAATTTGGGCTTCTGTAGGAAGCCCAAATATTAACCTAGGGACTTGGTTTGAACAACCTAGAATCTGACCCTCATAACAATCATGTATACCAAATATTAAAAGATTCTGACTGGTGGTTCTGAAGAAGAAGATTTTTAAAGAATATTCCCCATATTACCCTATGTTAAAACTTCGGGCTCCTGTAGAGAGCCCAAATATGAACCAATGAGCTTTATTTCTACAAACTTTTATCTGACCCCCCTATGAATGCTGTATACCAAATATCAAAAAGATTCTGATGATTGGTTCTGGAGAAAAGATTTTTTAAAATTTTTGCAAATATGCTGACTCAGCATTTTTTCGATGCCCATTACAGAACACCCTAACATAACCGATGGCAATTTTTTTTTACCATTCAATTCTACTGGTCGTAAGGATACTTCATACCAAATAAAAGCTCTCTGTTCCGTGGGGTTTGGGAAATATGGGCGTTTGAAAATATTTCTATTTTTAGCTCCCAGGGTTCCCATGGGGATGCTGGAATTTTTTTTTTTGCATGGGTCAAGTACTTATGACCCAATACTACCACAAACCAAATTTGGTTCATACCGGACCATCGGTTCAGAAAATAGAAATTTTGGGCGGGGCCAAAAATCTTACCCCTCCTATTACAAAGCCAAATATTACTTTACGAACTTCGTTTGAACAAACTTGATTCTACACCTCATATGGAAGCTCCACAGCAAATATCAAGTCATTGTACACACTGGTTCTTGAGAAGAAGATTTTTAAAATATTTTGGAGCATTTTCCCCCACTCCCGCCCTATGGGGCTGGGCATGTTGAGTTGAACAAAAATGAAATGCCCCTTTGGGACCATCACTCACACAAACTTTCACTTGAATTGGCCCAGTGGCTTTGGAGGAGAAGACCAAAACATGGTGTTGACGGACGACGGACGACGGACGGGAAGCGATTAGATTAGCTCAGCTTGACTTTGTCAAGATGAGCTAAAAAACAAACAGAGAATGGGTAAATAGTTTATGTAAAATTCAAAACTCTCTTCATCCTCCCAACATTCAGGATATGTAATGGTCGCATTTTCAGTAAAATGAAATAGAGATGGGCGGTATTGGAATTTTGAGTTTGAATTGGTTTTGGTACTTTCACGAGGGTATACCTCAGTATCAGTTTGGTATTCAGTATCCGATTTGACTGAGATCTGTCAATAGTACCAAAAGGGAATTCATGTCAGGACAATACAGAATAAGTTCTACCACAGCTCCACAAATGCCACTGCCAATGAGCTCAACACAAATCATATCTACAGTAATTTTGGGACTTCTTCGAAACACACCTTAACCTTTAAAGGCCTATTTGAGGCATTTGCAATCCCAGAGCATGTGCCCTGACCATGCCATCTTCAGGAGGTCCTGCTGACAATAAACAAATCACCTGGGCAGTGATTTCTAGTCAAGTCTTGGCTGCCTGTTAAGCTGAACATGTACAGGCTGTAGTCTAGTGAGAATTCAGGACAACTGCTCAGGCCTGAGGGTTAACAAAACTGAAATTAAAATCAGCTACTTCTTTCGTGAAAACGAACCCTTCAACTGCTATCAAGCCTCCATAATGCCTTATAAATAACTAGCGGGTGAAATACCCGGCGTTGTACGGGAGAAGATGGTTATATCAATATACCCTCAGATATGATCTATAGAAGGTCAAGGTCACCAATTTCAAGGTCAAGGTCACCCTGCAACCCGATAAAGTCAAAATGATCGATGGGTCAATATACCCGCACATATGAAATTTTAGCCCGATCGGCCCAATCGTTTTCAAAATAAAAGGTCAGGGTCACCAATTTCAAGGTCAAGGTCACTCCGATAAAGGCAAAATGATCGATGGGTCAATATACCCGCACATATGGAATTTTAGCCTGATCGGCCCAGCCATTTTCGAAATAAAAGGTCAAGGTCACCAATTTCAAGGTCAAGGTCACTCTGCACGGGCACCCCGATAAAGTCAAAATGATCGATGGGTTAATATACCCACACATATGAAATTTTAGCCCGATCGGCCCAGCCGTTTTCAAAATAAAAGGTCAAGGTCATCAATTTCAAGGTCAAGGTCATCAATTTCAAGGTCAAGGTCACCCCACATGGGCACGGCACCCACCCCATGTTAATCGCAGGGACGAATTACCCCTGTGTACAAAATCTGAGATCGATTGGTCGAGAAAACGGAGGAGTTCACCCAGAACAAAGATAGAGAGATAGAGATATAGATACAGACATTCGCATTTATATATTAGATGAATGTAGGAAAATTTGAAAATTCAGATGGTTACAGTGTTTAATGATTGGTTCAGTTTGGCTTTACTGTATCCCATGATATCGGTATCGGTTTGGTTTTTCAGTATATTGCCCATCTCTGAAATGACAGTTTGTTATGATGGCAACCTCAGAAAGTGATTTGTGGTACATTTCTTGGCCATTTATGCTTGTGTGCGAAACCTGTGCATTCCATCTTTGATCACACAGCTGAATTAACAGTGTCCATGTGATTTTATGATTGCATTTTGTCAGTTTCAAAGCCGCATGATTGGAGTTTTAGGATTCAATTCAATTCAATATCCTTCTTGAGAATGGAACTGAAAAAAAAACGAACACTAACAGCGACCGCACAGCCATGGATGCCCCTGAACTATGACCTTGATCTGTGACCTTGACCTCTGTCAAACAAAAAATGAAAGTGTCAATGACACTGTAGCTTAACTTGTGTTTGTATTTGATGAAAAGGATAATGTTCAATGTTTATGAAAGGATTATGAAATAAGACAAGAATTGTGATAATTGGGAATATGTTCATTTCTGTTCCCTGGATGCTATGTTTTTGATAAAAATAATATATGAGGTGTACACTGTACTAAAGAGCTGAGGGGTGGGTTAATATGACCTCACAGTTAATGTATGTGGCCCTCACAGCTAACGTATATCAACAAAAGTTACCAAGTTACAGTGAAATTATTCCAAAACGAGTCATTCTATCAAGTTACGTTGAAATCCCTTCATAAATATGGCCTGTAGACTGTGCTAAAGGTTTTCGGGCTTTGGGCCCCTGTAGCCGTCAGTTTCCCAATTGCATCCAAAAGTGGACATTCTCATCTAGATATTATATGAAGTCAACCTACCAAATTACAATGAAATCTCTTGATAAATATGTGGTTTTTGGGCTTTGGGCTCAGGCAGCCATCATGGTTGAATGATCACAACCAAAAGGGGACATTCTCATCTGGGCATCATTTGGAGTGATCCTACGATGTTACAATGAAATCCCTTCATAAATATGACCTGTAGACTGTGCTCAAGGTTTTTGGGCTTCGGGCCCCCGAAGCCATCACAGCTGACCAATCACGACCAAAAGGGGATGTCATCATCTAGGCATTATATGGAGTCAAACTAACAGGTTACAATAAAATCCTTCCATAAATATGACCTATAGACTATGCTAAAGGTTTTGGGGTTTTGGGCTCGGGCAGCCATCAAGGCTGAATGATCGCGACCAAAAGGGGCCATTCTCATCTAGGCATTATTTGGAGTCCTCCTACCAAGCTACAATGAAATCCCTTCATAAATATGAGCTGTAGACTTTGCTAAAGGTTTTCGGGCTTCAGGCCCCTGTAGCCGTCACAGTTGCCCAATCATGTTCAAAAGGGGATGGTCTCATCTAGACATCATATGAAGTCAACCTACCAGGTTACAATGAAATCCCTTCATAAATATGACCTGTAGACTGTGCTAAAGGTTTTTGGGCATCGGGCTCGGGCAGCCATCATGGTTGAATGGTCGCAACCAAAAGGGGACATTCTCATCTGGGCATCATCTGGAGAGATCCTACAAAGTTACAATGAAATCCCTTCATAAATATGACCTGTAGACCGTGCTCAAGGTTTTTGGGCTTCGGGCCACTGTAGCCGTCACAGTTGACCAATCACGACCAAAAGGGGATGTCATAATCTAGGCATTATATGGAGTCAACCTAACAAGTTACAATGAAATTCTTCCATAATTACAACCTATAGACTACAATAAAGGTTTTTGGGCTCAGGCAGCCATAAAGGCTGAATGATCGCAACCAAAGGGGACGTTCTCATCTAGACACTATTTGGAGTCATCCTACCAAGCTATTATGAAATCCCTTCATAAATATGACCTGTAGATTGTGCTAAAGGTTTTCGGGCTTCGGGCCCTGTAGCCATCACAGCTGCCCAATCATGTCCAAAAGGGGACGTTCTCATCAAGACATTATATGAAGTCGACCTACAAAGATACAATGAAATCCCTTCATAAATATGACCTGTAAACTGTGCTAAAGGTTTTCGGGCTTCGGGCTCGGGCAGCCATCATGGTTGAATGATCGCAACCAAAAGGGGACATTCTCATCTGGGCATCATCTGGAGTGATCCTACAAAGTTACAATGAAATCCCTTCATAAATATGACCTGTAGACTATGCTCAAGGTTTTTGGGCTTCGGGCACCTGTAGCCATCACAGCTGACCAATCACGACTAAAAGGGGATGTCATCATCTAGGCATTATATGGAGTCAACCTAATGAGTTACAATGAAATCCTTACATAAACACGACCTATGGACTATGCTAAAGGTTTTTGGGCCATCAAGGCTGAATGATCGCGACCAAAAGGGGACGTTCTCATCTAGACATTATTTCGAGTCATCCTACCAAGTTACAATGAAATTGAAATCTCTTCATAAATATGATCTGTAGACTGTGCTAAAGGTTTTTGGGCTTCAAGCCCCTGTAGCCATCACAATCACGTCCAAAAGGGAACGTTCTCATCTAGACATTATATGAAGTCAACCTACCAAATTACAATGAAATCCCTCCATAAATATGACCTGTAGACTGTGCTAAAGGTTTTTGGGTTTTGGGCTCGGGCAGTCATCACAGTTGACAGATCGCGACCAAATGGGGAAGTTCTTATCTAGACATCATCCGGAGTCATCCTACCAAGTTACAATGAAATCTCTCCATTTTAATATGACCTGCAGACTGTGCTAATAAATTTTGGGTTTCGGGCTTGGGCAGCCATCACGGTTGACAGATCATGACCAAAAGGGGACGTTCTCATCTAGGCATTATACAGAGGCATCCTACCAAGTTACAATGAAATCCCTTCATAAATATGACCTGTAGACTGTGCTAATGGTTTTTGGGTTTTGGGCTCGGGCAGCCATACCGGTTGACCGATCGCGAAGAAAAGGGGACATTCTCATCTAGACATCACCCCAAACCTGCATATGAAATTCTGTGACGATCAGACAAGAACTGCGGGGTGCAGATTGTGCTAAAGGAAAATGTGAACAGACTCACTCACAGACTCACAGACTTCCGTAGTTTGTTAACCCTTTACCCAACGTAACGTCCAAAACCGGCCAGCGCTATTCACAAAAATCGCCAATTAATTTTCAATATATTTTCATTTTTTGTCTCAAAAACATAGGTTATGACCCCTCGTTGGAACGAGCTCGTCGAGCTCGTTCCAACATGGGGTCATAACCTATGTTTTTGAGACAAAAAATGAAAAAAATTAGTTATTCAAGAATATTTTTTGCACGTGTCGTCTGCTTTTCATGTTACGTAAAGGGTTAAAATCAGGTTAAAATTCTGCCTGTATTTTTGGAATGAAAAAGTATCTGGAAATATGATTATGACTGTAACTAGATTTTCATCCAAATCTTTGGAAAGTGATCATAAAGCTCTTCAACATATATTTATGGAAAACATGTATATATTGCAGTAAGTATGTATAAACAGTAAATATGTTTATTTCCTGAAATTTTCAGCGATTATGTATATTTACTGATTCCATCAGTGATTATGTATAATCCCTGATATTTTCCAAAAATATACATATTTACTGAAATGTTATTACAGCATAAAGAATTTTGCAATACATCAATACATTTACCTACAGATGAAGTGGAATTCATTCACAAATATCTGCATATGTTACTCATACAGTACAGTCGCTGTGGAATGGTCAAAATCCACACATGGCCAGTGATGCCCACAGGCTCCTTTCTCAATCAATAATCAGTAGTTTTCAGCAAATATTCACACCAGGTCATACCCGGTGCTTCAATCATTGAAAATTTGATGGTGATTCCGCTGTTTTATGTTGGAGATCAACTGATAATGCATGTGTGGAAATATTGCCCATGCGTGGCTTTTGACCTTTCCATGACTGTCAGGGCAAAGCCAGCCTAAATATAGGGGCAAGGGGCCTCATATATAAAGATAGTGTAAGTTCAAAAGATATTCCGCATCAAGGCGAAAAACCCTACATGAATTTCACTTCTCTGTGAAGCTGGACATGGAAAAAACACATGTGGTGTATATCCAGCTTCAGCGCAGGGACCCAGGGGAGAAACGGTATGTTAAATAAGGTCTAATCTCATTTAACTTATACAGCAGTGGCGAGTCTTACGAGACGTAATCGGTTGGTGGCAGGATATCGTCACGGGCAATTGAGAAACAAGATTCTAAAAGATAGAAATGTCTGTCGTGTCGTCACCTGATAGCAATGTGTGGCAGGAACGAATCGGTTTTCTCGACAAGTGAAATCACCGTTAAGTCACGCGCGAGATGACTTGTATTGATTCTGCCTCGATATACGTCATCTCCCACCAAGTTGACAGATGGACAGATGAGCGTCGGTCCACCTGACAGTTTAGGGTAAAAAGTATATATACCTTGAAGAGCAAGGCATTAAACACACACTTGGGGTCACACACACGTTGGTGAAGTCCAGGGCAGGCGGACTCTGTTTCCTGGCATAGGGGTACCTTCGATCACAGGACCCTGAAATGGCTGGAATCACCAGAGAGGGCATTCCATGATTGATTTAGCTTAAGGTTGACAGGTGGCTACAGTGCCAAATTCGTTGAGAAGGAAAACCCAAGGTGAAACGTTAAAATTTAGATTGTCGAGTAGCAGGTATCAGCCTGCAATAGTCAGAAGAGTAGGTTAATTGTATTGTGCGTATTAACCCTTTGAAACGTCAGACTGATTGCATTGTGAGTAGTTTGTTTTGCTGTCGAAGCATCGTAATACTGACTGGAGATCGGTGTGAGTGACAATTTTGCCCTAGCACAAAAAGGGGCATTTGTGAATCGTGAATTCAACCAGGAACAGTGAACATTTCAATAGGACTTTCACGGAGGACTTTCAAAAGGCACATAAGGTATGAGTAGACAATATCTGACCCAAATCAGAAGTGCGGTGGCTTTATAGATGACAAACACTGCTGGTTGAACCGATGATCAGAACTGGCCACCACAATCGGCCAATTGCGGGCAATCGGATGACAACAGCAACGGCTTCTCGAACATCGGTTCAAAAGATTGTTGACAAACATTTTGTGATGATTCATTAACTGCATTTTATTATCTTCTGCAATTGTTCATTTGTTAATGTAAAATGATGTCAATGATACCATTCAATAAAGTTGTTGTTGTTTTTGTTTTTATTTCAAGCAGATGTCAGAACTGTCAAATTCTACAAACAAGACCTATTTTTTAAATTAGTGGATTCTATATCATAGAGGCATGTAATAAAAACAGAACACCACGATGGGTGACTGCACTCACAAATCGTGATCAACTGTGTATTTATTCTCAAGTGCAGGTACCATTTTCTGTGGATGTACTTTATATTATCTTTGAAGTTAAATTATTTTTATTTTATTTGTATGCACATAGGCACTTTCCAATAAATTTTAATAAGACAAGTCATGTGAATAAATTTTGAGGACCAAAAATAATTCTGCACTCTAGCAATTAAGCATGTGAATGGTAGGCTTCAGGAGTTATTTGTTGGTGAAATAGTTCTATGATGTAATGAACTATTGTAATTAAAAAATAAAATTGATTGAAAATCCTGTCTAATATAATGACCTTGTACTGATGCAATCACACTGTATAGTGGATTCCCTAAGAAATGAATGAAACAGCCAGATACATGGCATGTTGTCTTGTAAACATACGCAAATTGCCAATAAATGGATCAGGTGCAATTTGTATGCTCATCTCCACTTCTGTTATTTTAGACATGTTAATTTGCATAACAGCTGAAACGACAAGAATTGATGAAAACATTAACTCTTCCATTGCATAGAAATTGTGGTTTGTGATATATTTTGTTGTGAATACAAAATAATTACTAATCTCTAATTTCTCACTTTCTTGCATACAAAATATAGTTTATGACTACCCTATTGCTTCAAGCTTGAAAACTTTTCTTTTCATTGAGGTATAACAACCTATTAATTTTTCAAAAGCAAAAAAATTTGAAACCTATGAATATTTGAAATTCTGAATGAGAACTTTTGTGTATAGCATTAGAAGATTTTTCCGATTTGTTTGGTAGGTAAAGGATAACTGGTTCTGAGGAATCTGAGCTACATTCCCATATTTTGATTCTTGAGACATTTCATTGCATCAATACAATGTCATTACATTGAACAGGATTTTCAATCAATTCTCATTTTTTAATTACAATAGTTCATTACGTCAATACAACTCCTCAAGCCTCCTATATATTTGCTTAACCCTCTGAATATTGATGTCAAAATACCGCAATTTAAATCCACAATTATTTTTTCCCATAATGCAACTAGGAATTTAGCCAATTCAATCTTGTTTGACAGCGCTTAATGTATGGCGGCATGGAGCTGACAGACATTCAATTACTATCTTGTAATTAGAAGATACTAACTTGTAATTACAATATTCAAACTTACAAGATATTATCTTGAAATTTCAAGTTACCTAAGTTGTAATTTTAAGTTAGCCAAGTTGTAATTACAAGTTAATAACTTGTAATTTACAATTGAATAGCTTGTAATTACTAGTTATTACAAGTTAAAAACCCAAGGTGAAACGTTAAAATTTAGATTGTTGAGTAGCAGGTATCAGCCTGCAATAGTCAGAAGTGTAGGTTAATTGTATTGTGCGTATTAACCCTTCTACAATTTAATAGCTTGTAATTACAAGTTATTTTATAACTTGTAATTATAATTTAGCTATCTTGTATTTACAAGTTAATAACTTGTAATTTTAATTTAGTATGTTATGTGGTAATGTGGGGTATGCTTGATTGTGTAGTACAGTTAGGATGGACTGTGTGTATCGTTAACTCTTAACCCACGTGAGTATTTTCATGGTATTTTTCATCAAGTCTAGTCACAGCTGCTGTGAGGCAGCCATGACTAGATTTGTAATCCATCTAAATTTGATGTGAGAAAACTATGGTGCCAAAATTCATACTGCTTACAGGAGGAAAATTTGATTAAATGTGCCCAAATTATACTTATTTCAGTGGCAAGTGAAATCCTGTCATGGGCAGGAATATCTGCCATCTGCATGCAAAGAGTTAATGTTGGTGAGGCTTGGTTGTTTAGTATGTTAGCATAGTGTGGATTGTCCATACCCTTTTGCTTCTTTTAGCCTTGAGGACATCTGATGGTTGTCGAAAGCTATTTGATGTACCGCCCTAATGGTTTTGTGCTATTTCCCTACATTTTGATTGTTCTGGGGTGCACTCCTGTATTGTAGAAGAGTCCTAATAGCTCATACATTATTACTTTTATGATTGCAAGATCCCAAATTATAGCTGTCTCTGTGACTCCTATGGCCCAGTCTGGACTTGTGTGGCTATTTGTGGACTATTGAAGATAATCTGACAGGAATATTGTTTGAGAACTATTCCAACAACTGGGACTGATGTCAGAAGATAGTGGTCTGAGGACCAAGTGCTTTGGGAACTATAATTCAGGACATTTGGAGGCTGAGGAAAATAGTGACCCAGAGACTTTTGAGGAGTATGTGGAACTATTGTGGACTCAAGATAGTGGTTGTTGGTGAGACACGTTTGTAGTAATTGTTTTAGTGGTTGATGCAGTGGCATGTTTGTTTAGTCGTTGGTTTAATAGTTGTAGAAGCTGGTGCAGTAGTTGTAGTGGTTACTGTTGAGGTTGTTGGCATTGTGGCTGCAGTGTTTGGTGTGGCAGTAGTTGGTATTGCTGTGTTTAGTGTTGTTGTTGGTGTTATAGCTCTTTCAGCTTGTGTAGTAGTGGTAGTGATAGGTGTAGTCATGGATTTAGTTGATGTAGAGGTTGAAGAGGTGCTTAAATTTGTTTGGTTCTGTATTTGTGTTTGTTGGTTGTAGTTAAGGCAGCAGTGTAGTATCTGTTTTTGGTCAAGTATGCATTGTGCTTAGTGTGGTTGTGGTTATTGGTGTTGTGGTTGTTGTATAAGAGGAGTTGGTGTTGCAGTTGTGGTCAGTTTAGTAGTGGTAGTGGTTGGTATTGTGGATGTTATTTCAGTTGAAGTGGTTTATTTTGTACTGGTTGGTGTCGTAGTTGTTGGTGAAATAGTTGTAATAGTTGGTGTTGTAGTGGTTGGCATTGTAGTTGTAGTAATTAGTGCTGCAGTTGGTTTAGTCATTGTGGTTGTTGGTGGTGTAGGTTGCTAGTGTAGTAGTTGTTGTGGTTGGTTTAGTTGTAGTGATTGGTGTTGTAGTTGTAGTGGTTCACATTATAGCAGATGCTGTCAATGGTTTTGAATCATTTGATGGCGCTGCTGTTGGTGTAGTAATTGTGGTGGTTGGTGTAGTAGATGTTGTTTTGGTAGAAGTAGTTGATGTGTGTAAGAGTAGGAGTGATTGATAGAGCAGTGGTTGGCGTGGTAATTGTTGGGATAGTAGTTGAAGTGTTTCACATGCAACTATGACACCAAATAAAACAACTACTACACTAACCATTAATAAACCAAATACGACAACTACAACTACAGCAAATGACACAACAACTGCAAAACCGACCACTATTACACTAACAACTACAGCTTCAACCTCTACATCTAGTATGGCTACCTGGGATTTAGGAGTCATAAAGGCTATAAGACAGGAGCTATGAATGATCTTCTACAGTACTTGAGTGCACTCCTGAACAATTGAATTATAGGGAAATGGCATAAAACCAACGGGGGGGGGGGGGGGGGGGGGGGGGGGGGGGGGGGGGGGGGGGGCAGGGGGCTTTAGACAATCAACAGGTCTCGCCAATGCTGAAAGACCGAAAATGGTACAGAAACTCCATACTATGCTACTATACCATTCAACCGAGTAGAACCAACAACAGTCAAACCTATTATGTACTTACCCACAGAAACCATAGGATAGTAAAAAGCATAACATGAATAGCTAATACCGAGGACTAACATTACACTAACAGGGATACACATAGTCCATCCTATACCACCATTCTAGACAATCAAGCATACCCCACATAACCACATGACAAGATAGTAAATGGTAATTACAGGTTATTAAATTGTAATTACAAGCTAACTAACTTAAAATTACAGGTTAGCTAAATTGAAATTACAAGATAATAACTTGAAATTACAAGATGATAACTTGTAATTACAAGATAACTTGTAATAACAAGATAACTTGTAATTACAAGATAACTTGTAATTACAAATTAGTATCTTGTAGTTACAATTTAGTATCTTGATCTTGTAATTACAAGTTTGTATCTTGTAGTTACAATTTAGTATCTTGATTTTGTAATTACATGTTATTATCTTGTAAATACAAGTTGTCAGACCATACTGAATTGGTTAAATTCCTAGTTGCATTATGGGTTTACAGGTGAAGGAAGCCAGAGTGCCCGGAGAGAACAACCTAGCACTGGCACCCAAATTCCAGACTCCCCAACACACTAACTCCGTGCAAGCAGGGTTAGCATTGGTTAAAGACAAGTGAACCATCAATGTGCAGTATGCCTCGGGCAATCGGGATGAAGTGCCTTGCCCAAGGACACAGCAAAGTTACCCTTAGCAGGGATCGAACTATGATGCTTTCACTTTGAAGTTCATTGCTGTAACCATTGAGCCACTGCGTTCCAAAGAACACATATACACTTGCACTATTATACTACCATCTCAAACAGGATACTTACATCACGATGTGTAAATGCATTTGCCTATCGGCACATGAGTGCCATATTCACAAACACATTCACACATCATAGCATCTGAGTTTATTACATTCCTCAATGACGGAGAATCCATTAATTTAAAAATTTAAACATCACACAGTTCTGATGTCTGCTTGAAATAACAAAACTCAGGTGTGATTGGCAAACACATGTGACAGATCGACAAGTAAACAGAAAAATATGAATCAAAATTGTGTCCAAATAGGTTTTTGTATTTTTAAGAAATTAGCTGCTGTTATCTGAGAGATATCTGCTTCAAAGTCAAAACTTGAGTGTCATAAAACAGGGGCAGAATTTCGCCAAACTTTAGGGGAATCAGATTTGATTCTCGTAGATAGGATTTACGAGAATCATGAGAATCAATCAAATGGAGTGCCTATTTTCGATCCAAGCATGCAGATTCTGGAGGCATCTGCCACGAGTGCCGCAGGCACGAGCGTAGTGGGGGGGGGGGGGGGGGGGGGGGGGGGGGTATTGTTCCCCGGGAAATTTTGAAAATCTCTCATAAAATGGAGCCTTCTGGTGGCTTTTGAGATGAAAACACGCTTTCATTTTGGAGGGCAAAATGGGGTTTTTTTTAGCACCATGTTCAGGCTGTGTGAGAGGATACAGTACTACCACACCAGTGATTACTCTGTCTCTAGATGTGTGAGAATCTTTTAAACCTCTGGGGGGACGTTGCCTCTGCCTGGAACACCAAACCAGTCCTACACAGCCAGAGGCACAGAGCATGGGCATGGCTGCATACCTTCACTTTAGAAGCTAACCAACCATTTACAGTTGTCAAACTCGCACAGCATCAAGCGAAGAGCACGCAAGCTCGTCTCAACAGAACTTCCAATTAAATATCCACAGACATGGACAGCTGTACTCAATGGAATTGCACACAACAGTGGTGTGTTCAAGGCTGTGAATTGTCACTAAAGGAAAAGTATTTATGGAATAGAAATAAAGCAAAATCCAACTTTACCGAGAAGTCCGGGGATATTTTTTTTAGACCACAATATACAGGTTACAGTCAAGATAATTAACCTGTATATAATTTGTAGTCTAAAAAAATATCTACCCTTAACACGAGGAGATTAGAAGTCTGAAAAACGAGTCATCAGAATCAATTTCAAAACGCAAGAATGAAGTCAGGGCCGGATTTAGAAATGTGGCTGTGGGCCCTGGGCAACAGAAATGTGGGTGCCCCTCTGGACAGTCTTGGACAGCAGCTCAAATTTTTCTTATGATTTGGCATCTCGTCGCAAAGTGCCGAGCGTTTCGAGGGGGGGGGGGGGGGGTCTGGGCTCCCCCCCCTCCAAAAAAAATCAATTTCTAGAGGCTCTCGGGTGGTATCTGAAGGCAAGCTGAGCTCCAAAATGCTAGAACATTCCAACAGCTAAATGAGATTTTTTTTGTTGCTAAAATTTGGTTAATTAAAAAATTGGAGCTACATGTACGAACCTCAATTCCACTGTTTTTCTTTCGAATTGTTGCCTTCGATTCTGTGGGAGGTGGGGGGGGGGGGGGGCAGTTGACAGTGCATGCAGTTCGTCTTTCAAGGAACATAATCGAGGCCCTCAAATTTTTTTTTAAATGTTTTATTAAATGTTTGGTGGAATCCCTTGGTTTTTTGAACGGCAAAAATCAAATTGTAGCGGCATGTTTCAAAACTCCAAATTCTGTCTTGCATTCAATACCAAATTGGGTGATTTGAAATATGCTCTTAAAATGGTTCACTGTAATATCACATTTTGGACACAATTTTTACAGATGTAATTTCAGGGGAACTTTGAGGTCTTAGGCCCCCAAGGCACCTGCATGGCTGCGCCACTGATCGCAAAATTGCAAGGATCCAAGAAACGCGATCACTGGTATACCATGGGGTGCCTAGCGGGACATGCGACCCCTAAAATCATGCCGTGCCCTCCCAAATGAAGGTGACCAGTAAGTAACCATATCTTAAGTTATATAGTAAATAATTTCAATGGCAGATATGTTTTCCATTATGGATGCTTTGAACATCCTCTGTTTGCCTAATTTGTAGGTAATTTCACAAGTTATTTGATGGTTGAGGTCCCATGACAGATATAGTCTCCGCATGACTGTATACACTCAGACCTACCTTGGCTCATCTGAGCGCAGGTAAGCCTGAGTGTGTACAGTCTTCAGAGACTAAATAAAATATGTCATTGGATCACGCGGCACACCGCTCCAGCCTTCAGGCTCCACAGTCAATTTTTTCTGTTTGTATAGCAGCCTTCCAGAGATTCTAAAGGAGGGTGGGGGTGCCCCCCCCCCCCCCACCTGTATCTGCCATTGGGGCCATAATGGAGGATACAGTGTGGGGTGGGGTGGTAATTTGGGGGCCCCCCTTCCTAGAAGTATTGAATGACTATTAATGACAAGACGGGACTACGATCGTCCATGAGTTTTAATTCGTAATTTTGTATTAGATATCTCTTCATGAGACAAGCTAACTGGTTAATGCTGTGGGTAAATACCATACTGACTGATACAGTCATGGCAATCCATTATATGCATCAATAGGCGAAGAGCACAACTCATCACGAGACCAGGAGCTTTGCGGGATTTCAATTTTGCTAAGTTTCGAATGAACTTGTCGATGAACTCGCACTTGGAACAAAATGACAAAAGTCCCTGCCAAATGTGGGGGCCCCACATTTCCTGGGCGCCCGCACAGTTTGCCCATTCCTAAATCTGGCACTGAATCAAGTTCAAAGCACATTTTTTATTTCACTTTAGAAGCTAACCAACCATTTACAGTTGTCAAACTCGCACAGCATCAAGCGAAGAGCACGCAAGCTCGTCTCAACAGAACTTCCAATTAAATATCCACAGACATGGACAGCTGTACTCAATGGAATTGCACACAACAGTGGTGTGTTCAAGGCTGTGAATTGTCACTAAAGGAAAAGTATTTATGGAATAGAAATAAAGCAAAATCCAACTTTACCGAGAAGTCCGGGGATATTTTTTTTAGACCACAATATACAGGTTACAGTCAAGATAATTAACCTGTATATAATTTGTAGTCTAAAAAAATATCTACCCTTAACACGAGGAGATTAGAAGTCTGAAAAACGAGTCATCAGAATCAATTTCAAAACGCAAGAATGAAGTCAGGGCCGGATTTAGAAATGTGGCTGTGGGCCCTGGGCAACAGAAATGTGGGTGCCCCTCTGGACAGTCTTGGACAGCAGCTCAAATTTTTCTTATGATTTGGCATCTCGTCGCAAAGTGCCGAGCGTTTCGAGGGGGGGGGGGGGTCTGGGCTCCCCCCCCTCCAAAAAAAATCAATTTCTAGAGGCTCTCGGGTGGTATCTGAAGGCAAGCTGAGCTCCAAAATGCTAGAACATTCCAACAGCTAAATGAGATTTTTTTTGTTGCTAAAATTTGGTTAATTAAAAAATTGGAGCTACATGTACGAACCTCAATTCCACTGTTTTTCTTTCGAATTGTTGCCTTCGATTCTGTGGGAGGTGGGGGGGGGGGGGGGCAGTTGACAGTGCATGCAGTTCGTCTTTCAAGGAACATAATCGAGGCCCTCAAATTTTTTTTTAAATGTTTTATTAAATGTTTGGTGGAATCCCTTGGTTTTTTGAACGGCAAAAATCAAATTGTAGCGGCATGTTTCAAAACTCCAAATTCTGTCTTGCATTCAATACCAAATTGGGTGATTTGAAATATGCTCTTAAAATGGTTCACTGTAATATCACATTTTGGACACAATTTTTACAGATGTAATTTCAGGGGAACTTTGAGGTCTTAGGCCCCCAAGGCACCTGCATGGCTGCGCCACTGATCGCAAAATTGCAAGGATCCAAGAAACGCGATCACTGGTATACCATGGGGTGCCTAGCGGGACATGCGACCCCTAAAATCATGCCGTGCCCTCCCAAATGAAGGTGACCAGTAAGTAACCATATCTTAAGTTATATAGTAAATAATTTCAATGGCAGATATGTTTTCCATTATGGATGCTTTGAACATCCTCTGTTTGCCTAATTTGTAGGTAATTTCACAAGTTATTTGATGGTTGAGGTCCCATGACAGATATAGTCTCCGCATGACTGTATACACTCAGACCTACCTTGGCTCATCTGAGCGCAGGTAAGCCTGAGTGTGTACAGTCTTCAGAGACTAAATAAAATATGTCATTGGATCACGCGGCACACCGCTCCAGCCTTCAGGCTCCACAGTCAATTTTTTCTGTTTGTATAGCAGCCTTCCAGAGATTCTAAAGGAGGGTGGGGGTGCCCCCCCCCACCTGTATCTGCCATTGGGGCCATAATGGAGGATACAGTGTGGGGTGGGGTGGTAATTTGGGGGCCCCCCTTCCTAGAAGTATTGAATGACTATTAATGACAAGACGGGACTACGATCGTCCATGAGTTTTAATTCGTAATTTTGTATTAGATATCTCTTCATGAGACAAGCTAACTGGTTAATGCTGTGGGTAAATACCATACTGACTGATACAGTCATGGCAATCCATTATATGCATCAATAGGCGAAGAGCACAACTCATCACGAGACCAGGAGCTTTGCGGGATTTCAATTTTGCTAAGTTTCGAATGAACTTGTCGATGAACTCGCACTTGGAACAAAATGACAAAAGTCCCTGCCAAATGTGGGGGCCCCACATTTCCTGGGCGCCCGCACAGTTTGCCCATTCCTAAATCTGGCACTGAATCAAGTTCAAAGCACATTTTTTTATTTGATGGTTTAGACTTGCTACAGTGTCGGCATCACCACAGGGTTATAACAGCATTGTAAGAAGTGTTTTTTGCGAGTGGGGTTACACGGTTATAACAGACAATTAACTTACACAGCATGGATTTTTTACTTATATGCTGACAACCACCATCTTCATGAGTTTCATGGCAAGAAATAGTATAGTTACTTGAATGTTCGGGATGATTAAAAATTATCCCAAACATTCACTAACTATACTATTTATTTTATAGCGTCGGGTTTTTTGTTCAATTAAAAACAAAGCAAACTTTTCAATTTTTTTAAAATAATTTTGTGCGAATCAATGTTGATTCTCATAAATGTTAGGTCACGCGAATCTTTGTGCGAGTCGATTCGTGGATTCGCGTCGAAATTCTGCCCCTGATAAAATCACCCCCCATTTACAGAATAAGTTTAATTTAATTAATTTTGGTGGATTTGAACAAAAACATTTTCCACATGACATTCAATTTATCAGCTGTCACTGCAGTTTCCCAATATATCTGGGACAGAATGTGACATTTCGACTGGAAGATTACGAAAATAGGCAGTGTTTAGTTCTTTTGATGGACCATGATGTCAGTTGGAAAAATAAACTATCAACAGAAATCTGTATGGAACTGGAGGAAAAGTAACAGGCATGTAATAAACTAAGTTACAAAACAGCTTGAACTGCTTGGTGTAATTGTCATATCTGTTGGCCTCCAGGTAATACAGGTTTTCAAAAGGACAAAAACTAAACTTTTAGCACCTTCAAGACTTTGTTCCAAGAACAATTTTTTTAGGAGTAAACTGATTAAGGTGCTCAAGCCAGAACCTTATAGTTTTGATTCTAATACAAGTATTATAAATCAGGGGTCAGCCTGGCAGCTGATTTTAGGGAGAAGTGACTTCTCTCTCCAGAGACTTTAGGGAGAAGTCAGGGGCCAGGAGGGAGAAGTCAGTGGACATGAGGGAGAAGTCAGAAAAAAACATAAAATGTATATGACATTGTGACAAAATAAATGTACATAGAGGACACAATTGTGGAGAAAAAAATAAATAAAAGTTATACAAACATACATACACACACAAAACTAAGTCATGTAGGTTAAAATCCTCCCCCTCCCCTACAAAATATTGTGTCGTTCATGGATTCTGAATACCCTAACTCTTTCCCTAACAGTGATGACCAGGGTTACCATGCAGTTGATTTTGTATTTGCCTCAATGGATTTGAAATTTAGCATTACCCATGGTGAGAGTGTTCTTCTCTGTGATAGAAGGTATATTCTTTTTAAAAAAAATATTTAAAGTATTTAAAATAAATTTCAGGTTCACATAAGAAGCTGGGTCATTATGGTTTCTGAATGTCCTAATTGAATTGAAATGCGTAGTTAAAAAAGTTTTTGATTTTCTTCGTAAATTAAGCATCATTAACAACTTGAGTTAATATATTTCTAAGGTAAATGACAAAATATTTCAGTTGTCTCCCTTCCCTGCTGCGCTGGTTGATAAAACACTGTTTAGAAAAATCGCGACATCGACGCCGTAGCTGCGACGGGTGGTGCAATCTCACAAAATTCTAAGTTCATCAAGGGCCATAATTCCAAGAAAAATATTTGGAACAACACATGCATTGATCAGTGGCTAGACATCAATAAGATACACTTACATGCCAAACATAAAGTCATTCCATCTATTATTTCAAAAGTTATTGAGTTTTGAAACACATTGGTCACAGAGAGACGGACTGACAAAATTCTAAGTTCATCGAGGGCCATAACTCCAAGAAAAATATTTGGAACAATACATGCATTGAACAGTGGCTTGATATCAATAAGATACACTTGCATGCCAAATATAAAGTCATTCCATCAAGTATTTCAAAAGTTATTGAGTTTTGAAACTCGTTGGTCAAAGACAGACCGACCGACAGACAGACCGACAGACAGACCGACATTGCCACTTATAGAGCTGCTAGTCGCAGCTAAAAAATGACAATTTCTGCCAACCATCTTGCATTGACACGTGCAATTGGTGCTGTAAGGCCTGCCTTTCTTATACATCCTAATATGTGTGATTTCTATCGTAGCCTTATTACATTTAACCCCCTTCCAACACAAGTTTTCAAAGAAAAACTTTCAATGCAAATTGCGGGGCAAATTTCAATACAACCAATTTTTCAGTGGAACAGAGCGTAACCGTAACCAATTTCAACGTTTTTATGGATGAACTGTCTCCTACACATTTTTTTGGTTTTGAAACGGTGGTTAACTTTAATAAATTCTAATTAACTTGATGCGTGTCTTGTGTGATTCGATGTTTTTGCTGGCACTTTTGTTTTTAAATAGCATATTGTGCTGGTTGCTATCAGTTGGGGTGTATTGTTTGAACGACTACGCCATTACAACTCTTTTCAGAAATATAAAATTGGGCTAGTTTCGGCTATTTTCAGAGCCGTATGACGGATTTTAACAGCAACCGTGTTTACTTTTTTTGTGAATACGGAAGCGGTTTTTTTTGGAAATAAAACATAAGAAAATACAGTAAACTTCCATGTCTCCCAAGGAAGTTTTGGAGGGCGACTTGAATTTCGCCCCCAGTGTAAGCCAAGGCAACTTGAGGATTGACAAGGCGACTTCTTCGCCCTAGTCGCCCACTCGGCTAACCCCTGTTATAAATCTCAACATTTGACTGGTCAGTTGATAAAATCAGCAACAGCAAACCTTGCATGAACCTGTCAGAGCCTGTTGAGAATTTTGTGGCACAGACAACATTTTCATAATAACAAGAGGCCTCCCCAGGGGGCCAGAGTCATTCAATCGAATGATGAGATTCCAACCTCAAGAGATGCCAAATAATAAACTCATACTAACAAACAGACAAGAACCCACATTAACAAACAATCAATAGAAAATTAGAAACAAAAATATGCTCAGCTAATTTCCAGCCAAATCAAGTGGTGCTGTACAATGAAATTTTGAAATGAATTTCATGCAGTACAGCCGCCATGGACTGGTTACTTTCCATGGATGAGCAATATTAAGATTTCGAACACTAATTAGAGATATAATCATCAATGAAAGTGTCAATGACACTGTAGCTCAACTTGTTTAAGACATGTACATTTATAGTATGTGACACAGCAATGACAAACATCTAGATAATGACCTAATAACAAAGGTACATGCAAAGTATTGTAACGGTCTGTACATAAATGCTGACCGTAGCCTGTAACAAATGTGTAGGTAAAGTATTGTAAAAGTGGGCGACAGTTAGATGCTAAACTAGAAAAAAAATCTTTTGAGTCCCAGAGTGGGTCTGACTGAACCCAAAAATATTTGTTCTCATAGCACAGTGACAACAAAGGCACCCAAAAACAGTCGTTCCTGTCACAAGGTGATAACAAAGGTACCCCAATAAGTTTCGTGAAAATCAGTTCATAAATACAGACTCTAGCCCGAGCCGTATTGACATGTGCACTTACTGTGTATAAGTAGCAATGAACAAATCAAAGTTCATCTAATTTGCATAATTTCTGCACGAGAAAAAAACCTGTATTATATGTGATGTATTCCATGTAACTAAACATTCATACAAAAATTTATTCAAATCAGAACTTTCATACAGAAGTTCTGTACAAAAAACTGATTGCACTAATTTTGGTACAAAAAGGTTGCTGGCGGCCATCTTGAATTTTGGACAGCACCCAAAAACACTCGTTCTCGTCCCACGGTGGTAACAAAGGTACCCAAGAAGTTTCGGAAAGATCGGATCATAAATATGGCCTCTAGCCTGAGCCGTATAGAAGTTGTGTACAAACAAGAGGCCCCACGTGGCCTTAATCGCTCACCTGACAAAGTGACTCTAAGAAGTATTTTAGGTCACCTTCACCATGTCATGCCTCATCAACATTAACTGGTTGAGTGATAGATTTTGTTTGAAGTTCAACATTTGTTACCTAAAATTAGTTTTATTTAAAATCATTGGTGTGTGGCCAATCTCCAATGATTTTTAATAAAGCAAATTTATCTCTGCAGACAAACTGGTTTAGCATGAAGCACAAACAAGGAATGTGAAGAGATAGCCTTGGACATCTCTCCCCAACTGTGGATATCTTCCATGTGCTACATGTATATATTTGCATGCAAGAAAACAAAAATTTTCACAAATTTTCCAAAATATTAGTTTTTTTATCATCATTGGAACAAGCTCAAACAGCTTATTCCAATAGGGGTATGGGAAGATCAGGTATATTTTTAAGACAGAAATGTGAATATATAAATAATGGTGTTTTTTTGTGAATGATGCTGGAGAATTTTGCGTAAAGATATGGTAAATGGTTTGTTCTAGATACAGAATGATGCAAAAGTATTTAAATTTGATTAGGCAAGTTGTTCCTATAATGCATTTAAAAACTGAAGTAACTGTTTTTTTGCTGACGAACTTTTAGATGTATGTGTCTGTGTTTGTGTGTGTGTGTGTGTGTGTGTGTGTGTGTGGGGGGGGGGGGGGGGGGGGAAGAGTGTTCTTGCAAACAAAATTCCTGAATAAATGGAAAATTTTATTTTTTGTGTGAAAGACATAGTGCGTGAATGTTGATTGGAACAAGCTTAGAGAGCTCATTTTAATGTGAAGTCATAAAGCTGTGTTTTACGTACGAAATTCTGGAATAACTAAAAAAATTGCTTTTTTGACTCAAAAAGCATGGTGTGCGACCTCTCATTGGAATGAGCTCAAAAAGCTCATTCCAATGGGGTATTTACAAGCGATAAGTACATGTATGTTTAAGAGACAAAAATTAAAATTTGAATAGCGATTTTTGCGAAGAATGCAGACAAGTTTTGGCAGTTATGCTGGTAAAAAGGTAAGATATGCAAAGTGGTTGTTTTTTAGAGGCGACATTTAATTAAGGGGAATTAACCCTTGATTACTGAGCTAACTTCTAAAAGTACTGAAATTTCATGAAGCAATGTGAATAACAGACAACAGTTGCCTAAAAATTTCATGAATAACTAAAATTTTTATTCCTTTGTCTCGAAAACATGGCATATGACCTTTGTTGGAATGAGCTGAATGCGTGTGTTCCAATGAAGGGTCATAAAATTTGAACGGAGATTTATGTGAATAATGCATTAGTACTGCTAGATTTGGGTAAACGGTTCACCCTGGATACCAACCCTTCTATAGTAGATCTTTTCTGCAAATTTTGTCTAAGATTCTATCAACTTTACAAATAAATACGTTCATGAATCACAATCAGATCCACCCCACAATGTTGCATACCAAATATCAAAAGATTCTGCCTGCTGGATCTGGAGAAGAAGATTTTTTAAGAAATATGCCTGAAATGCACTAAGTTAAAATTTGGGCTCCTATACGGAGTCCAAATATAAACCCAGGGGGCCGATTTGAACAAACTTGAATCAGATCCACCCCACAATGCTGCTTACCAATTATGAAAAGATTCTGAAGCTGGATCTGGAGAAGAAGATTTTTTAAGAAATTTGCCTGAAATGCACTAAGTTCGAATTCGAGCTTCTATAGTGAGCCCAAATATGAAACTAGGAAGCCGATTTGAACAAACTTGAATCAGATCCACCCCACAATGTTGCATACCAAATATCAAAAGATTCTGCCTGCTGGATCTGGAGAAGAAGATTTTTTAATAAATTTGCCCGAAATGCACTAAGTGCGAATTCGGGCTTCTATATTAAGCCCAAATATGAATCCAGGGGGCCGATTTGAACAAACTTGAATCAGATCCACCCCGCAATGTTGCATACCAAATATCAAAAGATTCTGCTTGCTGGATCTGGAGAAGAAGATTTTTGAAGAAATTTGCCCGAAATGCACTAAGTTTGAATTCGAGCTTCTATAGTGAGCCCAAATATGAATCCAGGGGGCCGATTTGAACAAACTTGAATCAGATCCACCCCGCAATGTTGCATACCAAATATCAAAAGATTCTGCCTGCTGGATCTGGAGAAGATGATTTTTTAAGAAATTTGCCTGAAATGCACTAAGTTCGAATTCGAGCTTCTATAGTGAGCCCAAATATGAATCTAGGAAGCCGATTTGAACAAACTTGAATCAGATCCACCCCACAATGTTGCATACCAAATATCAAAAGATTCTGCCTGCTGGATCTGGAGAAGAAGATTTTTTAATAAATTTGCCCGAAATGCACTAAGTGCGAATTCGGGCTTCTATATTAAGCCCAAATATGAATCCAGGGGGCCGATTTGAACAAACTTGAATCAGATCCACCCCGCAATGTTGCATACCAAATATCAAAAGATTCTGCCTGCTGGATCTGGAGAAGAAGATTTTTGAAGAAATTTGCCCGAAATGCACTAAGCTTGAATTCGAGCTTCTATAGTGAGCCCAAATATGAATCCAGGGGGCCGATTTGAACAAACTTGAATCAGATCCACCCCGCAATGTTGCATACCAAATATCAAAAGATTCTACCTGCTGGATCTGCAGAAGATGATTTTTCAAGAAATTTGCCTGAAATGCACTAAGTTCGAATTCGAGCTTCTATAGGAAGCCCAAATATGAATCTAGGGAGCCGATTCAAACAAATTTTGCATCAGATCCATCCCACAATGTTGCATACCAAATATCAAAAGATTCTGCCTGCTGGATCTGGAGAAGAAAATTTTTTAAGAAATTTGCCTGAAATGCACTAAGTTCGAATTCGAGCTTCTATAGTGAGCCCAAATATGAATCTAGGAAGCCGATTTGAACAAACTTGAATCAGATCCACCCCACAATGTTGCATACCAAATATCAAAAGATTCTGCCTGCTGGATCTGGAGAAGAAGATTTTTTAATAAATTTGCTTGAAATGCACTAAGTTCAAATTTGGGCTCCTATACTGAGCCCAAATATAAACCCAGGGGGCCGATTTGAACAAACTTGAATCAGATCCACCCCACAATGTTGCTTACCAAATATGAAAAGATTCTGCCTGCTGGATCTGGAGAAGAAGATTTTTGAAGAAATTTGCATGAAATGCACAAAGTTCAAATTCGAGCTTCTATAGTGAGCCCAAATATGAATCTAGGAAGCCGATTTGAACAAACTTGAATCAGATCCACCCCACAATGTTGCATACCAAATATCAAAAGATTCTGCCTTCTGGATCTGGAGAAGAAGATTTTTTAAGAAATTTGCCTAAATGCACTAAGTTCGAAATCGGGCTCCTATACTGAGCCCAAATATGAACCCAGGGGGCCAATTTGAACAAACTTGAATCAGATCCACCCCGCAATGTTGCATACCAAATATCAAAAGATTCTGCCTGCTGGATCTGGAGAAGAAGATTTTTTAAGAAATTTGCCTGAAATGCACTAAGTTCGAAATCGGGCTCCTATACTGAGCCCAAATATTAACCCAGGGGGCCGATTTGAACAATCTTGAATCAGATCCACCCCACAATGTTGCTTACCAAATGTGAAAACATTCTGCCTGCTGGATCTGGAGAAGAAGATTTTTTAAGACATTTGCCTGAAATGCACTAAGTTCGAATTCAGGCTTCTATAGTAAGCCTAAATATGAATCCAGGGGGCCGATTTGAACAAACTTGAATCAGATCTACCCCGCAACGTTGCATACCAAATATCAAAAGATTCTGCCTGCTGGATCTGGAGAAGAAGATTTTTGAAGAAATTTTGCCTGAAATGCACTAAATTCGAATTCGAGCTCCTATAGTGAGCCCAAATATGAATCTAGGGAGCCGATTTGAACAAACTTGAATCAGATCCACCCCACAATGTTGCATACCAAATATCAAAAGATTCTGCCTGCTGGTTCTGGAGAAGAAGATTTTTTAAGAAATTTGCCTGAAATGCACTAAGTTCGAAATCGGGCTCCTATACTGAGCCCAAATATGAACCCAGGGGGCCGATTTGAACAAACTTGAATCAGATCCACCCTACAATGTTGCATACCAAATATCAAAAGATTCTGCCTGCTGGATCTGGAGAAGAAGATTTTTTAATGTTTTTCCCATTGCCTACAGTGTTAAAAAGTGCTGACTCAGCACTTTTTCAAAGTCCCGAAACTGTACCCTATGATAAAACCGATGGCAATTTTTTTTCACCAATCCTTTCTGTTGGTCCTAAGGAAGCTGCACACCAAATAAAAATTCTCAGTGCCGTGCAGTTTTGGAGATATGGGCGTTTTAATTTTTTTATATTTTTAGCTCCTGCGGTTCCCACGGGGCTGCGGGAAAATTTTTTTTTGCATAAATCAAGTACTCATGACCCAATAAGCCCTCACATAAAATTTGGTTCAAATCAGCCTCTCGGTTTGGAAAATAGAAATTTTGGGCGGGGCAAAAAATTTTGCCCCTCTCATAACGACGCCAAGTATAGCCCCACAAACTTCTCTTGAACAAATCTGAGTCTACACCTCAAAAGGAAGCTGCACACCAAATATCAAGTCTCTGCTACTGCTGGTTCATGAGAAGAAGATTTACAAAGATTTTGGTGCCCCTTGGGGGCGTGGCACCACCCAGGAGGAGGGGCAACTTCATTTGAACAAATCTGAATTGGCATTAGGTAATAAACATTTAGCCAACATTTGAATAAAATTGGGCTAGTGGTTTAGGAGGAGAAGTCGATAATGTAAAGTTAACGCCGGACGGACGACGACGGACGACGGACGACGGACGCCGGACGACGGACGACGGACAGAAAGTGATTAGTAAAGCTCCCCTTGAGCTTCGCTCAGGTGAGCTAAAAACTGATTGGACCTAATTTCGGTACAAAATGGCCACTGGCAGCCATCTTGAATGTTGGACCACACCCAGAAACACACATTCTCATCTCAAGGTGATAACAAAGGTACCCAAGAAGTTTCGTGAAGATCAGTTCATAAATACAGACTCTAGCCCGAGCCGTATTGACATGTGCACTTACTGTGTATAATTAGCACTGAATAAATCAAAATTCATCTAATTTGCATAATTTCTGCACGAGAAAAAAACCTGTACTGTATGTGATGTATTCCATGTTACTAAACATTCATACAGAAATTTATTCAAATCAGAACTTTCATACAAAAGTTCTGTACAAAATACTGATTGCACCAATTTTGGTACAAACTGGTCACTGGCAGCCATCTTGAATTTCGGACTGCACCCCAAAACACTCGTTCTCGTCCCAAGGTGATAATAAAGGTGCCCAAAGAAGTTTCGTAAAGATCGGTTCATAAATACGGCCTCTAGCCCAAGCCGTTTTGGCATTTGCAGTTACAGTGCTGAAAGTAACATTAAATAGATCAAAGTTAGTCTAATTGGCATAATTTATACACGAGAAAAAAACCCGTATTATATGTGATGTAGCCCATGGTACTAAACATTCACACAGAAAATTATTCAAATCAGCGCTTTCATATGGAAGTTGTGCGCAAAAATCTGATTGCACCTAATTTTGTACAAAATGGCCACCAGCTTCCATCTTGAATTTCTGACCGGCCCCCAAAAACACTTGTTCTTGTCCCACGGTGATAACAAAGGTGCCCAAGAAGTTTCGTAAAGATCGGTTCATAAATACTGCCTCTAGCTTGAGTCGTATTGGCATTTGCAGTTACAGTGCTGAAAGTAACACTAAATAAATCAAAGTTAGTCTAATTTGCATAATTTACGCACGGGAAAAAAACACGTATTATATGTGATGTATCCCATGGTACTAAACATTCATACAAAATTATTCAAATCAGAGCATTCATATGGAAGTTCTGCGCAAAAATCTGATTGCACCAAATTTTGGTACAAAATGGCTGCCAGCGGCCATCTTAAATTTCAGACCGGACCCAAAAACACTCGTTCTTGTCTTACGGTAATAACAAAGGTACCCAAGAAGTTTCGTAAAGAAAGGTTCATAAATACGGCTTCTAGCCTGAGCCATGTGTATGGCATGATGGACGGACAGACGGACGATGGGCCATGGCAATACCTCATATTTGGCTTCGCCAAAGTTGAGCTAAAAATGAAGCATTGGGTATAACCTGGTGCTTCATTAATTAAAATTTTGCTGATGATAATTTTTATTACCTGGTAAACGCATATGTGGACATCACAGCCAGCGCATGGATTACGACCGGTCCACAGTGACTGTATTGTAGATAATGATGATGAAGTACAAATATCAAAGTACTGTGGACCAGGTGATAGACCAAAATATGAGTATATGAACATTTTTATATTTTTAGCTTGTGGGGAATGCAGGATGTATAGGTAAAGTATTGTAAAGGTGAGGGACAGTCAGATGCTAAACTAGAAAAGAAATCTTTGAGTCCCAGAGTGGGTCTGACTGAACCCCAAAATATTTGTTCTCATAGCACAGTGATAACAAAGGCACCCCAAAACACACTCATTCCTGCCCCAAGGTGAAAACAAAGGTACCCAAGAAGTTTCGTGAAGATCAGTTCATAAATACGAGCTGTATAGAAGTTGTGACAAATGAAAGTGTCAATGACACTGTAGCTCAACTTGTCAAGACAAAGACATGTACATGTATAGTATGTGACACAGCAATGACAAACATCTAGGTAATGACCTGATAACAAAGGTACATATAAAGTATTGTAACGGTCTGTACATAAATACTGACCGTTGCCTGTAACAAATGTATAGGTAAAGTATTGTAAAGGTGGGTGACAGTCAGATGCTAAACTAGAAAAAATCATTGAGTCCCACAGTAGGTCTGACTGAACCCCAAAATATTTGTTCTCATAGCACAGTGATAACAAAGGCACCCCAAAACACACTCATTCCTGTCCCAAGGTGAAAACAAAGGTACCCAAGAAGTTTCGTGAACATCAGTTCACAAATATGAGCTGTGCAGAAGTTGTGACAAAAAACTGATTGGACTAAATTTCGGTACAAAATGGCCACTGGCAGCCATCTTGAATTTTGGACCGCGCCCAGAAACATTCGTTCTCGTCCCAAGGGGATAACAAAGGTACCCAAGAAGTTTTGTGAAGATCGGTTCATAAATACAGCCTCTAGCCCGAGCCGTATTGACATGTGCACTTACAGAGTATAAGTAGCACTGAATAAATCAAAGTTCATCTAATTTGCATAATTTCTGCACGAGAAAAAAACCCGTACTATATGTGATGTATTCCATGTTACTAAACATTCATACAAAAATTTATTCAAATCAGAACTTTCATACAGAAGTTCTGTACAAAAGACTGATTGCACTAATTTTGGTACAAAATGGCTGCTGGTGGCCATCTTGAAATTCGGACCACACCCAAAAACACTCGTTCTCATCCCACGGTAATAACAAAGGTACCCAAGAAGTTTCGTAAAGATCGGTTCATAAATACGGCATCTAGCCTGAGCCGTATAGAAGTTGTGTACAAAAAACTGATTAGACCTAATTTCGATACAAAATGGCTACTGGCAGCCATCTTGAATTTTGGACCGCACCCAGAAACACTCGTTCTCGTCCCAAGGTGATAACAAAGGTACCCAAGACGTTTCGTGAAGATCGGTTCATAAATACAGACTCTAGCCCGAGCCATATTGACATGTGTACTTACTGTGTGTAAGCAGCACTGAAAAAATCAAAGTTCATCTAATTTGCATAATTTCTGCACGAGAAAAAAACCTGTATTATATGTGATGTATCCCATGGTACTAAACATTCACACAAAAAATTATTCAAATCAGCGTTTTCTTATGGAAGTTCTGTGCAAAAATCTGATTGCACCAAATTTCGTACAAAATGGCTGCCATCGGCCATCTTGAATTTCGGACCGGACCCCAAAACACTCGTTCTCATCCCACGGTCATAACAAAGGTACCCAAGAAGTTTTGTAAAGATCGGTTCATAAATACAGCCTCTAGCCCGAGCCGTATTGGCATTTGCACTTACAGTGCTGAAAGTAACACCAAAAAACATCAAAGTTAGTCTAATTTGCATAATTTACGCACGAGAAAAAAACCCGTACTATATGTGATGTATCCCATGGTACTAAACATTCATACAAAAAATTATTCAAATCAGAGCTTTCATATGGAAGTTCTGTACAAAAAACAGATTTCTGCATCGTCGGTACAAAATGGCAGCTAGCAGCCATCTTGAATTTCGGACCGCACCCAAAAACACTCGTTCCCGTCCCAGGGTCATAACAAAGGTACACAAGAAGTTTCGTAAAGATCGGTTCATAAATACGACCTCTAGCCTGAGCCATAGCCAATTGTTGACGTACAGACAGACGGACAGACGGACGACGGGCCATGACAATAGCTCAAATTTGACTTCGTCAAAGTTGAGCTAAAAACTGATCTAGACCTAATTTCGGTACAAAATGGCCACTGGCAGCCATCTTGAATTTTGGACCGCACTCAGAAACACTCGTTCTCGTCCCAAGGTGATAACAAAGGTATCCAAGAAGTTTCGTGAAGATTGGTTGATAAATACAGCCTCTAGCCCGAGCCATATTGACATGTGTACATACAGTGTATAAGTAGCACTAAATAAATCAAAATTCATCTAATTTGCATAATTTCTGCACAAGAAAAAAACCTGTACTGTATGTGATGTATTCCATTTTACTAAACATTCATACAAAAATTTATTCAAATCAGAACTTTCATACAGAAGTTCTGTACAAAAGACTGATTGCACTAATTTTGGTACAAAATGGCTGCTGGTGGCCATGTTGAATTTCAGACCACACCCCAAAACACCTGTTCTCATCCCACGGTGATAACAAAGGTACCCAAGACGTTTCGTAAAGATCGGTTCATAAATACGGCCCCTAGCCTGAGACATATAAAAGTGGTGTACAAAAAACTGACTAGACCTAATTTCGGTACAAAATGGCCACTGGCAGCCATCTTGAATTTCAGACCGCACTCAGAAACACTCGTTCTTGTCCCAAGGTGATAGCAGAGGTACCCAAGAAGTTTTGTGAAGATCAGTTGATAAATACAGCCTCTAGCCCGAGCCGTATTGACATGTGTACTTACTGTGTGTAAGTAGCACTGAAAATTTCAAAGTTCATCTAATTTGCATAACTTCTGCACGAGAAAAAAACCTGTATTATATGAGATGTATCCCATGGTACTAAACATTCACACAAAAAAATATTCAAATCAGAGCTTTCATGTGGAAGTTCTGCGCAAAAATATGATTGCACCTAATTTTGAACAAGAAGGATGCCAGCGGCCATCTTGAATTTCGGACCGCACTCAAAAACACTCGTTCTCATCCCACGGTGATACCAAAGGTACCCAAGAAGTTTTGTAAAGATCAGTTCATAAATGCGGCCTCTAGCCCGAGCCGTATAGGCATTTGCACTGACAGTGCTGAAAGTAACACTAAATACATCAAAGTTAGTCTAATTTGCATAATTTACGTACGAGAAAAAAACCCGTATTATATGTGATGTATCCCATGGTACTAAACATTCATACAAAAAATTATTCAAATCAGTGATTTCACCCAAGTCTGTACAAAATGGCCGCCAGCGGCCAACTTGAATTTCGGATCGGACCCAAAAACACTCATTCTCGTCCCACGGTCATAACAAAGGTACCCAAGAAGTTTCGTAACGATCGGTTCATAAATACGGCCTCTAGCCCGAGCCGTATTGAATTGTTGACGGACAGACGGCCGACTGGCCATGGTATAAGCTCAAATTTGGCTTCGCCAAAGTTGAGCTAAAAAATACTCATTTATCTCTAGAATACAGGTAGCTTATCCAATCCTGTTAATTGAATACTTCTGTTAATTGAGTAATATTCAATGACAGTAACTATTCAATTCATAGGGCACCAGTGTATTCAATTCCACTGTGATGAAAATTTGCTGACTGCACACAGTTGCTAATAGCAGCTGGATAGTTAAAAGTAGCTTTGCCAATTCTCATTACATCTCTATAGACTGTTCTCGATAACCTGTATCCACTATTTCTGAGGCTCAATGAATAATGTGTAGAAGTATTCCCTGGAAACCTTTTTCCAATCATAATACTTCCACAGACACTTTCCGGTGTGTTATTTTGTACTTCTGTTCAACTCAGTGCAACTTTATTAGTGTCTCTGAAGAATTAATGTGATGGTAATCAGAGCAAACAGTGTAAAAGCAGCCAATAGAGCAAAGAAGAAGACAATGTTCAACAGAGGAAAAGTGAAGGAAGCTAGACGTCACCAAACATGTATTCTGCTAAATGTATTCTGTTGTAATGCAGTGTACCATTTGATGAATGTTTTATTTTTCGTCGTCACATTATTAATTTTTATTACTTTCCAAAGTGTGATTTACTGGGATTTCCCGGTTTGATTTTTAACGATAACTTAACAAGTGAATTATGCAATCAACAATTGGGTCATGTATCTGTGCACGCAAACAAAGACGCTTTGCCGTGGGTGTAATGGGGAATTCATTGTTTTTTAATTTTTTTAACCCTTTACCTAATATGAAAAGCAGACGACTCTTGCAAAAAGAATTCTTGAATAGCTATTATTTTCATTTTTTGTCTCAAAAACATAGGTTATGACTCCTCATTGGAACGAGCTCGACGAACTCGTTCCAATGAGGGGTCATAACCTATGTTTTAGAGACAAAAAATGAAAAAATAATGAAAATTAATTGGCAATTTTTGAGAATAACGCTGGCCATTTTTTTTTATCTTTACATTAGGTAAAGGGTTATATAATATAATTATCGTTAATAATGAAAAGTAATAAACAGAGTAATCGCTTGATTGGATTGGTTACGTGAAATAATTCATTCAAGGCTAGGGACTATATTGTAAAACACTTGTGCGCATTCGCGCACTCGTGTTTGTACAACATCCCTCAGCTGTCATGAATTATATCACGTAACCAGTCCAGTCAAGTGATTACTCTCTATTTTATGGTGTATGAATATAATTGTGTGTTTCAAATAGAGAAACATTAATTATGCAGTTGCAAACAGTGTTTCCTTTTCTAACATGTGAAATGAAAAGCCAATAAAATCTATGAGTTGATTAGAAGAGCGATATTGCTGGGCTTATTTTTCATCCGTTTGGATTCTCGCAAAAATGGATGTGAGAATCCATACCTACTATGGGTGTCCCAGGATCCCACCGTGCTTGAACCCCTGTTGTATACTGATAACACATGTTAACCCTTTATCCAACACAGCATTTTAATTTTTAAAACATAAACTGAATTTGTTAATGTTTAAAAAATAAACAATATTTACCAACAAAACCTTACAAATATGGATGTCATTGGAACCAGCTCATTGACCTAGTTAAAATGACAGCCTTATTTGTAAAATTTTACTGACAAAGTGTCTGGATATTTCAGGTCATGTCAGCCTTGTATTGGTTAATGTTCTGTTTCCATGTTAGGTAAATGGTTAAATTAACTTAATTCTTCTCTTGTGAACCCTACCAGAGGTGCAGCGAGAATCTACATGGATTCTCCCTTGTTTTGTTGCATGAATCTTTCCATGAATCGATTTTCGGCGAAATATAATTTAAACCATGGTGTGGATCTGAGAAAAAAGTAAAACAAATGACAGAGAAGTTTCAATCATAGAGTGGGTTTTACTTAACCCTCTGCTGACAGATGTCAAAATATATGGCTCATTGTCTCAAGGAAGAGAAAAATTTAACGACTTTCAAGGACCTTTTCAAGCCTTTTTCAAGAACCTCTCAGATAAGTTTCAAGACATTTCACTGCATAAATAATAACCCTGAGTATGATCATGAGCTGCAACTGATGTAAACAAATTAGTTTGAGAGAAATTTTGTTTATTTATGAATCAAAAAATCTAAAGGCAGACTGAACAGATACAAAAAGAAATGGGATAGTGACTTACAGTATAATCATGCAGAGCATCATTTTTGGAGGGACCACTGAAATCCAAGGATTTTCAAAAACCTTACTCAATTTTAAGCACTTTCAAGGCCATGAAAATGAATTTTCAAACTCAAGGACTTTCAAGGTTCTCAAGGACAAAGAATGCTGAAATTCCAACATTTTAAGAAGCCCATTTTTCCCATGATACAACTTGGAATTTGAGATGGGCAATATACCGAAAAACCGACCTGATATCTATCTCTATCATGGGGATACCGGAAAACCAAACTGAACCAATCACTGAATACCAAAACCATCTGAATTTTTATATTTTCATACATTCATTATTTATAAGTCCTTGTTGAGGCTTGATAGCAGTTGAAGGGTTCATTTTATGAAAGAAAGGTCTGATGTTATTTTCAGTTTTGTTAACCCTCAGGGGCTTGGGCAATTGTCCTGAATTCTCACTAGACAACAACCTGAACATGTCCAGGTGCTTAACACTGATTTCTAGCCACATATTGGCTGTCTTAACAGGCAGCCAAGACTTGACTAAAAATCATTTATTGTTAGCAGCAGTACCTCCTAAACAAGACATGGTCAGGTCACATGCTCTGAGATTGCAAACACCTCAAATAGGCCTTTAAAGGTTAAGGTGTTTTTAGAAGAAGTCAAATTACTGTAGATATGATCTGTGTTCATAAAAGAATGTCACTGTTGAGTTCATTGGCAGTGGCAGTGGTATTTATGGAGCTGTGGTAGAATGATACAAGAACAACTTATTCTGTATTTTCCTGATGTGAATTCCCCTTTGGTACTATCAGTAAATCTCAGTCAAGTCAGATACCGAATATCAAGCCGATACTAAGGTACACCCCCTTGAAAATACTGAACCGATACTGAACTCTAAATTCCAATACCACTCATCTCTACCCAATTCAATTTTGTTTGAAAAAGCTCGTTTGAGCTCTGAGAAACAACAATGAATTGGTTCAATTCCAAATTGCATTAACTGGTAGAGTGCTGAATTCATTTTTGTCATCAAAATTTACTCACTTGTGTTTGCCTTGTTACAATTTATGAGAGAGTCCCCCAAAGGCACTCTCCCATAAATTGTGACAAGGCACATTCACACAGAAGTAATAATTTCACTTCAAAGTTAATATGAAGCACATCCACAGAATATGAAGCCTTTAAGTTGTAGCACCTGCACTTCAGAGCTAAGCCCAAATATGGACTTCTGGCACTTTACCAGTTAACCCTTAACCTAACATGAAAAGCAGACGACACTTGCAAACAAAATTCTCGAATAACTAATTTTTTCATTTTTTGTCTCAAAAATATAGGTTATAACCCCTCTTTGGAATGAGCTCTTTGAGCTCGTTCCAAAGAGGGTTCATAACCTATGTTTTTCAGACAAAAAAATGAAACAAGAGGTCCAAGGGGCCTTAATCGCTCACCGGGCAAATTGATTCAAACAAAGTGGTTCAAAGAAGTATTTGGGGTCACATTCAGTTAGACACAGTTCATCAACACTACAAAGGAATGAAGTCATGAGAGACAAATTTTATGGAACTAGGGACATGGCTTGAACAAACTTGAATCTTACCCCCCTAAGGATGCTGCATACCAAATATCAAAAGCTTTCATCTGCTGGATCTGAAGAAGATTTTTAAAGAAAATTCCTCATTTTGAACTAAGTTATCATTTGGGCTCCCACAGGGAGCCCAAATATGAACCCAGGGACTTGGCTTGAACAAACTTGAATCTCACCCCCTAAGGATGTTGCATGCTCAATATCAAAACATTCTGACTGCTGAATCTGAAGAAGACTTTTAAAGAAAAATTTCACAGGGAGCCCAAATAAGGACCCAGGAACTTGGCTTTAACAAATTTGAATCTCACCCCCTAAGGATGCTACACACCAAATATCAAAATATTCCGACTGCTGGATCTGAAGAAGAAGATTTTTAAAGAAAATTCCTCATTTTGAACTAAGTTATTATTCGGGCTCCCACAGTGAGCCCAAATACGGACATAGGGACATGGTTTGAACAAACTTGAATCTCACCCCCTAAAGATGCTGCATACCAAATATCAAAACATTCTGACTGCTGGATCTGAAGAAGAAGATTTTTAAAGAAAATTCCTCATTTTGAACTAAGTTATAATTCGGGCTACCACAGTGAGCCCAAATATGAACCTAGGGACTTGGCTTGAACAAACTTGAATCTCACCCCCCTAAGCATGCTGCATACCCAACATCAAAAGATTCTGCCTACTGAATCTTGAGAAGAGGTTTTTAAAGAAATTTGCCTGAAATGCACTAAGTTCAAATTTGGGCTCCTATACTGAGCCCAAATATGAACCCAGGGGGCCGATTTGAACACACTTGAATCAGATCCACCCCACAATGTTGCATACCAAATATCAAAAGATTCTGTAGACTGATGCTGCATACCAAATATCAAAACATTCTGACTGCTGGATCTGAAGAAGAAGATTTTTAAAGAAAATTCCTCATTTTGAAGTTATAATTCGGACTACCACAGTGAGCTCAAATATGAACCCAGGGACTTGGCTTGAACAAACTTGAATCTCACCCCCCTAAGCATGCTGCATACCCAATATCAAAAGATTCTGCATGCTGAATCTTGAGAAGAAGGTTTTTAAAGAAATTTGCCTGAAATGCACTAATTTCAAATTTGGGCTCCTATACTGAGCCCAAATATGAACCCAGGGGGCCGATTTGAACAAACTTGAATCAGATCCACCACACAATGTTGCAAACCAAATATCAAAAGATTCTGCCTGCTGGATCTGGAGAAGATTTTTGAAGAAATTTGCCTGAAATGCACTAAGTTCGAATTCGGGCTTTTATACTGAGCCCAAATATGAATTCAGGGGGCCGATTTGAACAAACTTGAATCAGATCCACCTCACAATGTTGCATACCAAATATCAAAAGATTCTGCCTGCTGGATCTGGAGAAGAAGATTTTTTAAGAAATTTGCATGAAAAGCATCTAGTTCAAATTTGGGCTTCTATAGTGAGCTCAAATATGAATCCAGGGGGCCGATTTGAACAAACTTGAATCAGACCCATACCAAGATGCTGCATACCAAGTATCAAAAGATTCTGCCCACTGGTTCTGGAGAAGAAGATTTTTTAATAATTTTTCTATCATTCATACGGTGCTATCAGAGTTATGCCCCATACAAAGCCCCCATGAGACGTGGCCATTTCCCACAGGGAGCCCATATATGAACCCAAGGACTTGGCTTTACCAAACTTGAATCTCACCCCCCTAAGGATGCTGCACAACAAATATCAAAACATTCCGACTACTGGATCTGAATAAGAAGATTTTTAAAGAAAATTCCTCATTTTGAACTAAGTTACAGTTCGAGCTCCCACAGTGAGCCCAAATATGGACCTAGGGACATGGCTTTAACAAACTTGAATTTTACCCCCCTAAGGATGCTGTATAAAAAATATTAAAAGCATTCATCTGCTGGATCTGAAGAAGATTTTTAAAGAAAATTCCTCATTTTGAACTAAGTTGTCATTCAGGCTCCCATAGTGAGCCCAAATATGAACCAAGGGACTTGGCTTGAACAAACCTGAATCTCACACCCCTGAGGTTGCTGCATGCCAAATATCAAAACATTCTGACTGCTGAATCTGAAAAAGATTTTTAAAGAAAAATTCCTCATATTGACAAAGTTATAATTCGGGCTCCCACAGGGAGCCCAAATATGGACCCAGGCACTTGGCTTTAACAAACTTGAACCTCCCCCCTCCCCCCCCTCCCCCCCCCCCCCCCCCCCCAAGGATGCTACACACCACATATCAAAACATTCCGACTGCTGGATCTGAAGAAGATTTTTAAGAAAATTCCTCATTTCGAACTAAGTTATCATTCGGGCTCCCACAGCGAGCCCAAATATCGACCTAGAGACATGGCTTGAACAACCTAGAATCTCATCCCCCTAAGGAGGCTGCATACCAAATATCAAAACATTCCGGCTGCTGGCTCTGAAGAAGAGTTTTAACGAAAATTCCTCATTTTGAACTAAGTTATAATTCAGGCTACCAAAGAGAGCCCAAATATGAACCCAGGGACTTGGCTTGACCAAACTTGAATCTCACCCCCCTAAGCATGCTGCATACCCAATATCAAAACATTCTGCCTGCTGGATCTTGAGAAGAAGATTTTCAAAGAAATTTGCCTGAAATTCACTAAGTTCAAATTTGGGCTCCTATACTGAGCCCAAATATGAACCCAGGGGGCCAATCTGAACAAACTTGAATCAGATCCACCCCACGATGTTGCATACCACATATCAAAAGATTCTGCCAGCTGGATCTGGAGAAGATTTTTTAAGAAATTTGCCTGAAATGCACTAAGTCCGAATTTGAGCTTCTATAGTGAGCCCAAATATGAATCCAGGGGGCTGATTTGAACAAACTTAAATCAGATCCACCCCACAATGTTGCATACCAAATATCAAAAGATTCTGCCTGCTGGATCTGGAGAAGATTTTTTAAGAAATTTGCCTGAAATGCACTAAGTTTGAATTCGGGCTCCTATACTGAGCCCAAATATAAACGCAGGGGGCTGATTTGAACAAACTTGAATCAGATCCACCCTACAATGTTGCATACCAAATATCAAAAGATTCTGCCTGCTGGAGCTGGAAAAGAAGATTTTTTAATGTTTTTCCCATTGTCTACAGTGTTAAATAGTGCTGACTGAGCACTTTTTCAAAGTCCCGAATCTGTACCCTATGATAAAACCGATGGCAATTTTTTTTTACCAATCCTTTCTGTCGGCCCTAAGAAAGCTTCACACCAAATAAAAATTCTCAGTGCCATGCAGTTTTGGAGATATGGGTGTTTTAATTTTTTTCTATTTTTAACTCCTGCGGTTCCCAAGGGGCTACAGGAAAAAAAAAATTGGGCATAAATTAGGTACTTATGACCCAATAAGCCCTCGCATAAAATTTGATTCAAATCAGCCTCTCGGTTCGGAAAATAGAAATTTTGCCCCTCCCATAATGATGCCAAATATATCCCATCAAACTTCTCTTGAACAAATCTGAGTCTACACCTCAAAAGGAAGCTGCACACCAAATATCAAGTCTTTGCTACTGCTGGTTCATGAGAAGTAGATTTTTTAAGATTTCAGCACACTTTTTGGGTGTGGCCCTACCAGGGGGTGAGGCAACTTGATTTGAACAAAATCAAATTGCGATGTCATAACAAACTATTATCTCAAATATCAATTAAACTTGTTCAGCGGTTTGAGAGGAGAAGACGCAAACACCATGTTCACGGACGACGGACGACGGACGGTGAGTGATCACTATAGCCCTCCTGACTGAAAGTCAGGTGAGCTAAAAAAACCTTACATTATTGCATACCACTGTTAAACACCAACCCATTTACCATACCATGAGAACAAATTTGACTTATTTGGGCCAGAGAGTACATCACCTTTAACCCTTTGTTTGATGTATTGGAAAAATCTGCTCACAACTATGCATAAAAATAGCTATTCAAATTTTGAAATTATTTAGAATTTTTTATTTCAAAAACATGTTTGGAAGCAAAAAGTTATAATTTTACTAATTTAGAAAAACCCACTACAAGTGATGTCTAAGAGGTATGCTGAATAAGAGTTAAAATGAAAGTGTCAATGACACTGTAGCTTACCTTGACTCTACACTGAATTTGTGAGATTAATGTCATAATTATCCAACTTAAGTTACATTCAAGTAAACTGTGATGTAACATCAACTTTTTATCTGTCAGAAAAAAAGCTTAAATGAAAGTGTCAATGACACTGTAGCTCAACTTGTCAAGACAAAGACATGTACATGTATAGTATGTGACACAGCAATGACAAACATCTAGGTAATGACCTGATAACAAAGGTACATACATGTATAAAGTATTGTAACAGTCTGTACATAAAGACTGACCGTTGCCTGTAACAATGTATAGGTAAAGTATTGTAAAGGTGGGTGACAGTCAGATGCTAAACTAGAAAAGAAATCTTTGAGTCCCAGAGTGGGTCTGACTGAACCCCAAAATATTTGTTCTCATAGCACAGTGATAACAAAGGCACCCCAAAACACACTCATTCCTGTCCCAAGGTGAAAACAAAGGTACCCAAGAAGTTTCGTGAAGATCAGTTCACAAATATGAGCTGTGAAGAAGTTGTGACAAAAAACTGATTGGACCTAATTTCGGTACAAAATGGCCACTGGCAGCCATCTTGAATTTTGGGCCGCACCCAGAAACGCTCGTTCTCGTCCCACAGTGATAACAAAGGTACCCAAGAAGTTTTGTAAAGATCGGTTCATAAATACAGACTCTAGCCCGAGCCGTATTGACATGTGTACTTACTGTGTGTAAGTAGCACTGAAAAAATCAAAGTTCATCTAATTTGCATAATTTCTGCACGAGAAAAAAACCCGTATTATATGTGATGTATCCCATGGTACTAAACATTCACACAAAAAATTATTCAAATCAGCGCTTTCATTTGGAAGTTCTGTGCAAAAATCTGATTGCACCAAATTTTGTACAAAATGGCTGCCATCGGCCATCTTGAATTTTGGACTGGACCCAAAAACACTCGTTCTCGTCTCACGGTGATAACAAAGGTACCCAAGAAGTTTTGTAAAGATCGGTTCATAAATACGGCCTCTAGCCTGAGCCGTATTGGCATTTGCACTTACAGTGCTGAAAGTAACACCAAAAAACATCAAAGTTAGTCTAATTTGCATAATTTCTGCACGAGAAAAAAACCCGTACTATATGTGATGTATTCCATGTTACTAAACATTCATACAAAAATGTATTCAAATCAGAACTTTCATACAGAAGTTCTGTACAAAAGACTGATTGCACTAATTTTGGTACAAAATGGCTGCTGGTGGCCATCTTGAATTTCGGACCACACCCAAAAACACTCATTCTCATCCCACAGTGATAACAAAGGTCCCAAGAAGTTTCATAAAGATCGATTCATAAATACAGCCTCTAGCCTGAGCCGTATAGAAGTTGTGTACAAAAAACTGATTAGACCTAATTTCGGTACAAAATGGCCACTGGCAACCATCTTGAATTTTGGACCGCACCCAGAAACACTCGTTCTCATCCCAAGGTGATAACAAAGGTACCCAAGACGTTTCATGAAGATCGGTTCATAAATACAGACTCTAGCCCGAGCCGTATTGACATATGTACTTACTGCGTGTAAGTAGCACTGAAAAAATCAAAGTTCATCTAATTTGCATAATTTCTGCACGAGAAAAAAACCTGTATTATATATGATGTATCCCATGGTACTAAACATTCACACAAAAAATTATTCAAATCAGCGCTTTCATATGGAAGTTCTGTGCAAAAATCTGATTGCACCAAATTTTGTACAAAATGGCTGACATCGGCCATCTTGAATTTCGGACCGGACCCAAAAACACTCGTTCTCGTCCCACGGTGATAACAAAGGTACCCAAGGAGTTTCGTAAAGATCGGTTCATAAATACGGCCTCCAGCCCGAGCCGTATTGGCATTTGCCCTTACAGTGCTGAAAGTAACACCAAAAAACATCAAAGTTAGTCAAATTTGCATAATTTACGCACGAGAAAAAAACCCGTATTATATGTGATGTATCCCATGGTACTAAACATTCATACAAAAAATTATTCAAATCAGAGCTTTCATATGGAAGTTCTGTACAAAAAACAGATTTCTGCATCGTTGGTACAAAATGGCGGGTGGAAGCCATCTTAAATTTCGGTCCGCACCCAAAAACACTCGTTCTCGTCCCACGGTCATAACAAAGGCACCCAAGAAGTTTCGTAAAGATCGGTTCATAAATATGGCCTCTAGCCTGAGCCGTATCCAATTGTTGACGGACAGACGGACGACGGGCCATGGCATAAGCTCAAATTTGGCTTCGCCAAAGTTGAGCTAAAAAATGAGCCATGGCAGCCATGCTAAGAAGCCAACTGTGACAGAAATATCACTGTCTCATCTACACATGCTAAGTCATTTTACCAAGTGTCAAGAAAACTGATCCATGAATGCAACCTGTAGGACCATGTTGGCCATTGAGGGTGACTGACCATGACTACTGAATTATGACGTTCTTATTTACTCATCATACTTAGTCTTCCTGCCAAATTTTATTAAAAGTGATGCATAGATGCAACCCGTAGGGTGTGCAGAAGATATCCAAGATGGCTGCCATCACAGCCATTGTGTACAAGTATGGTCCAGTCAACCGTCACCAACATACTGCATTCTAATCTACTCATCATTATAAGGCAGCCAGACAAGTGTCAAGAAAATTGATGCGAAAGCAGGGTGTTCTGAAGAAATCCAAGAGGACTGCTATGACGCCCATTATAGGTGGCTAAGTGTTACACAAATATGGCGCTCTTATTTACATATCATACTTAGTCAAGAACCCTGCCAAAAATCAAAAACTTTGATGCATAAATGTGTCCTGTATCCCATGGTGAGGAAATTCAAAATGGCAGCCACTGTGGGTAGCAGACAATGACCATAATATAAAATTCTCGTGTTGGTATGAACTTGATCATGCATGTGAAATTTGGTGATGGTCAGAAAAGAACTGTTGAGTGTAGCTGAATGAATTGTAGACAGTATTGTGTAGTACTCAAATGATTAGTCGACTAGTCGATGTCGACTCTGGGCAAACCAGTAGTCGACTCTCAATTGTGCAGTCGACTAGTCGGAGGAGTTCAAGCTTTTAGGTAAATAGTATCCCTTCTGTGCTACTGTCAGACAGTTTGAACAGCAATATTCGGCAATCAATGTATACATCTATTGCCATCTAATAGTAGTGACAGTAGTTTGTTTTAACTGGTACTAGCAGAGTGCTGAATTATTTTGGGCTATCAGGATATGTTATTAATTTGCCTTGTTGCAATTTATGGGAGAGTGCCTATAGGCACTCTCCCATAAATCGCAACAAGGCAAATTAAATAAGACTATATAATTTCACTCTTAGCATAATTAGAAGCACATTAACAGAATAATGTTCCAGTAAGTTGCAGTATATGAATGCCTATGTGAAGCCAAATTTGGACCTTCAGCACTCTACTGGAACACCAAAACTGTTATCAGGAAACAAGTTATCACCAATGACTAGTCGAAGTCGACTTGACTTTTGGGTATTGACTAGTCAACTTTGGAATTCACTAGTCGTTTGAGCACTAGCATTGTGCAAACATTCAAGATATCTGACATGGATGGCATATTATGGCATTATAGATGGCCAATCATTACCAAAATATGATGTTCACATCTATTCATTATTCTAAGTCACCCTGCCAAAACTTTAAAAAATTGGGGCTGCATTTTGAACTTATGTTGAAGAATTCCAAGATGGCTACAGGGGAGGGGGAGCATTGTGGGTGGCCAACCGTGCACATAATAGGATCCTTATAAGGCACAAACCTAGACATGCATATGAAATTTGGTAATGATCAGAAAAAAGCTGTGGGATGTGGACAAACTAACAGACTTACAGACACCTGCACATGCCATGGCATGTGCAGGTGCAGGTATCTGTAAGTTTGTCACTTCAACTTTGTCAAGTGAAGTTAAAAATTGTTTAAATTTGTGATTTTCCCCAAATTAATGCAAATTGTTAGAAAAATTCTCTGCTTTATTGGCATTTTTGACTTATGTACTCTCTGAGCACAGACAGGGTCACCTCGTGTCGAAATCTAAGAACTAATTTCATTACATCTTGCATGATCAACAGGATTTAAAGATAAGAGAACATTTCTATTATACCAGGTGTCAAAAGAGGTCTTGATCACAAGAGTCGGTTTTGAATCTTGCAAACTCATACTGCAAGAATTATTTTCAGTTCTTAAACAATTTAGAACATGAGAGTATTGTTATCATCTTATCAGTGCAACCAATAAATATTCCATAGTAAACAACAAACCTTGGATTTGTGTACAGAGTTTAACCCATTGGGCCCTAGTTTCAAGTTCGTTAAGTTTTCTTGTCTTACATGTAGAACTCATTCCAACAAGGCTTTTGGTGGTCTTGCTGATGGAAGTTACAGTACTTTGGTAGTGGTTTCTAATGAAGTCTTGGCTGCCTATATAGGCAACCAAGACTTCTCTAGACACCACCACTGAGTCAAGGACTGGTGTTGTAACCTTACTGTAAGTGACAAACAAATAAGAATTCTCCAGGCCTTTAAGGACATTTTAAGAACCTATGACAAAAATCAAATAAAAGTGTCAATGACAGCAGCTCAACTTGACCAAGAAGGGGCTGAACTAAATAGAAAGTTCCAGTAATGTCAAGTCATTTGCTGAAGTTTCTACAGAAAAGACATCACCTCAAAACTACATATGAAATCAAAACAAGAAGAATGTTACTAAGGTAACACGTTCCCCCCCTTGTGACCTTCACTTTGCAGATGCGGCGGAAACTATTATACGCGACACACCTTCTGACTGTCCTTAAGATTTGTAAAAAGTTTTAACAATTGTACTATGATTCGTTACTGAGTTATGGCTGAGACACGAATATTGACCGATTTTTAGTGTGACCTTGAAATATGACACATCCTCCCAAGGTCCTTTATAATTGTGTGAAGTTTGATGACTATAGCCCCAACAGTTTTGGAGTTATGCTTGAGACATGATTTGTGACCCTGAATATATGAAGGTCAATTGTGACCTTCACCTTGCAAATGCAGCGGAAACTATTATACACGATACACCTTCTGACTGTCCTTAACATTTGTAAAAAGTTTTAACAATTGTACTGAGTTGAATTGCACAATTCGTTTCTGAGTTATGGCTGAGACACGAATTTTGACCGATTTTTAGTGTGACCTTGAAATGTGACCTTGACCTTGAAGGTACAAACCCGGCTATGGTGTGTGACACATCCTCCCATGGTCCTTTATAATTGTGTGAAGTTTGATGACTGTGGCCCTAACAGTTTTGGAGTTATTGGCTCGGACACACACAAACATAATGACACACACACGGATGGATGGATGGACACACACACGCACCATTCAATCACTATATGCCACCCAACTTAAGGTGGGGGGGGGGGGGGGCATAATAATATCGGATGATGGATGTGGCCTGTAGAGTGTGCTAGTGGAATTGTTGACAATTTGTATGCCAAATCCATGATGGTCACTGGTGGCCATGTTTGTCAACGAAATTCAGAAAACTTATAGCTCTCATCTAGACATCACACTTAAGCTACATATAAAATTTGAAAAAGAATGGGTGACAGGTGTGGCTTCTAGGGTGTCCTCATGGAATTGTAGACAATTTATATGCCAGGTTTTTCAAGGATATTCAGAATGAAAGTGTCAGTGACTCTGCAGCTTAACTTGACTGTGTGTAGTGTTTGATGAAAAGGATAATGTTCAAAGTTTTTGAAAGGATTATGACATAAGACAAGAATAATGATAATTGAGAATATGTTAATTTCTGTCCCCAACATGCTATGTTTTCAATAAGAATAATTTGAGGTGTAGACTGTACTATAGAAATGAGGCCTGGGTTAATGTGACCTTCACAGTTAATGTCTGTCAGTCAAAGTTACTAAATTACAGTAAAATTATTCCAAAACGAGTTATCCTACCAAGATACAATGAAATCCCTTCATAAATATAACTCATAGACTTTGCTAAAGGAATCTAGGTCACATGATGGTTCGGGAGGGGGAGGGGGGTCACGGTTGATCAATCATGGCCAAAATAAGACAATCTCATCTAGATATCATACCAAGTTATCCTACCAAGTAACAATGAAATCCCTTCATAAAAACAACGTGTAGACCTGTGTAGACAGTGCTAAAGGAATCAAGGTCACGTGATCAGGCAGCGGTAATGGCTGACCAATCGTGACCAAAACAGGAGTCTCATCTAGACATCATACTTAGTTATCCTTCCAACTTACAATGAAATTGCTTCATAAATATGACCTGTAGACTGTGCTAAACAAATCTAGGTCACGTGCCTGTGCGGCAGTCACATTTGACTGGTCAAGGCCAAAATAGGACATTCTCATCTAGACATTAACAATTTACAATGAAATCCCTTCATAAATGCAAGCTGTAGACTGTGCTAAAGGAATCTAGCTAACATGCCCCTATGGCCGTCACGGCTGACTGAACCTGGCCAAAAGAGGACGTTCTCATCTAAGACATTATACAGAGTCATCCTACCAAGTTACAATAAAGTCCCTTCATAAATACAACCTGCAGACTGTGCTACAGGCTTTCGAGTTTCAGGTTCCTAAAGACATCATGGTTGAGTGATCATGACCAAAAAGGGACATTCTCATCTAGACATTATACGGAGTCATCCTACCAACTTACAATGAAATCCCTTCATAAATACGGCCTGTAGACTGTGCTAAAGGTTTTCTGGTTTTGGGCTTGCGTAGCCATGATGGTTGACCGATCATGACCAAAAGGGGACTTTCTCATCTAGACATTATACGGAGTCATCCTACCAAGTTACAATGAAATCCCTTCCTAAATACGACCTGTAGACTGTGCTAAAGGTTTTGGGGTTTCGGGTTCGCGTAGCCATCATGGTTGACTGAACGCGACTAAAAGGGGACGTTCTCATCTAGACATGACCTCGAACATGCATATGAAATTTCGTGATGATTGGTCAAGAACTATATGCAGTGTGTAGCCTGTGCTAAAGAAAATGTGATTCACAGACTGACAGACTTCCGCATGCTTATCTTGACTTTGTCGAGTTAAGCTAAAAATTCAATAGCTTCCATCCTGACATCACACCAAAGCTAAATCTGAAATCAGAAAAAGATCGGGTGACAGATGTAGCCTGTAGGGTGTGCTAATGGAATTGTAGATAATTTATATGCCAAATCCAAGATGGCTTTTGGCAGTCAAGTTTTTCAATGAATTTCAGAAACATTTGATAGCGCCCATCTAGATATTACCCCAAAGCCAAGCTGAAATTTTAAACTGATTGGGTGAGAGATGGGGACTGTGGGGTATGCTGAAGGAATTGTGGATGGACTATGGATCGCAACTCATACCAATAGCATATACCTGATATTGTCAAGTTGAGCTAATGAACATTGTGCAAGAATCAAAGTTGATTCTCCATGTTTTCCTTGTGAGAATCATTTGCAAGAATCAGTTCTATTTGTGCTTAAAAACAATGGAAATTTTCTTTGTCAATAAAGTGCAATAAATCTGTCAAAAAAATATTTTTCCATCACCATTACATATATACAAGTTCCACGTCTTCAATATGTGGGCAAGAATGTCCTAGAGGGTCAAACTCTATGTTCAAAACCGTAGGAGTTGATTACACCATAAAGGTACCCAGAAATTCAAAACTCTGAAAATTCTTGATAGTCACGAGAATCATGTGCAAGAATAGATTCTGATTAAAAACAATGGAAATTTCTCTCATGTCAATAAATTCATCAAAAATTGCTTTTTGTCATCTTTATACATATGACACAACTTCAAACAAAGCGTTTCAAATTCCTGATCTATAAATGGTAGGAACTGATTACACTACTAAGGTACCAAAAATCCTGATACACAGCACATGGAAACACAGACAGACAGACAGACAGGGCTAATTTCTATTGTCCTCTTCCAGAACACTGGAGGTCAATAAGATATCATTGAACTATGAGTCAGTAAAAAAAAATGTAATTCTTTGGCAATATATTTTGGATTGATATGGAAGTGGTATCAGAATAATCTAATAAAGATTATCCACAGAAAAAGAGTTTTTATGAAGATATTCCACACATTCCTGAGTTTTGGTCAACAGACAAACTATCAATTATTACACTGTAATGTTTAAATGCTAGCTGAAAAACAATTTTAAAATGTTAGTTTAAAGTGATTTATTAACTGAATAATCAGACAGCCATGCCTCAGTGGACCAGAAAACTACCGAGAATACCTAATCTTTTTCAGTTGGTACCAGAATTATTAGCTGAAAACCATGAGGTAAAACTTACATTTCCTTGCTGTTTTGAATGGCAAAAACTCAAAAACGTCCTGTTTTCATTGCAATTACAACACTCAAGTTCCCAAGAAGTGTAACAAATTGATCCTGACTTATTGCACAATACACATCACCTCTTGTTTCTATCATGACAAGAGATATAGAAAATTATTTATTAGATACGAATTTCTTTCCCACAATTGCCCTTTATCAAGCCTGGCCAACATGACTTCAAACTCAACTGATATGAAGCTGATCTTGGCGGATAAAGACCAAATCAGAGTTACTCCCCTTAATGCATCATTACTAGGTGCAATCAATTTGTTTACAAAGAAATCGTTCACCTTTATTCATTGAACACAATCAGGAAAATTGGCATTACCACGCATAATGGTGTAGTTTGAAGCTGAGTTCTTGTAAGGTGAGGAATTAATGATGTCAACAAGTAAGGGATTAGGCAGATGAAGAGAAGAAAGAAGTGAGTTGTGCTGAAATTTCAATGCAAACGAAAATCCAGAATCATAAGCGGAGATTCGGCGAAGTGAAAGAAGTGGTAGTTCAGCTATCCAAATGTCATGGCTTTGCATCAGCCCTCGACCTTAGTGCTTAGGCTGATAAGAAATTACTTCTTGCAGATATTTCGGCCTATATGAAACTGACCACGAAATATAATATTTTTTAAACCTATCTTACAAAGTAGCATGTAATAAATAACACTAAATTTCCCGATAATGCTTCCTTTCAAGCATCTTCATAAATGCTGAGCTGCAAGCAGTGCACAGGAAAACCACTCATCCTGTTATCAATGATATGTGAGAGCCAGATTTAATGAGCTATTTCACATGATCAGGTTGTTCGCTGTGTGAGTTGATTTCTTGAACAGTTAATGTGAAATTTAACCTGTTGAACACGAGAGGCCACTTTTCCAGCCTAATAAGATGATACGTCATAATTTCATTAAGTAGGATGGCTGCTTATTGAATATGTGGGGTAGACAAATCAATATTTTCAACTTGCAGCCATTGAGCTGCACGTTGAAAATATTGATTTGTTTACCCCCAGATGATGAATATGGACTCTTCCAATACCGGCCATTGAACTGACATGGAAGATACTACCAGGGTTCAAAGGGTTAAAAACAATTTTCAATGCAGAGTACAAGATGTCAATGAAAACTTACCCAACATGCACATAACAGTTGATATGTATACAAGAAAATATCAGCATAGCTGATGGATGAGCCCACTTTAAATCAAAAAGTCTATGGTTCAATCCTGACCAGCGGTAAATGCATTGTGTCGGTGGACAAGATACTTAATACCACTTCCCCACATGAGGCCATGGTGGTGCTGTGTACTTAGGCGTACTGAACATCAATGTAGTACTTGGCTTCAACTGCTGTTAATTCTGCTTGTGCTGTTAATAAATTGGAGAGTCTGACAATTACTTGCTGCTGTCGTTACGTGGTTCTTTCTTGGTACTCTGTCTTCCACTACCTGTAAATCTGTTGGACCCGATGCAACCCTGACTGTTGAAAGTGTCATTAAACCCCAATAAACAAACATGGATGAGTACAAAAGAGAAAGTACAACAGAGATAACAGTTGGTAGTAAAATGGAGAGAAGCTTTATCAAACAAGAGTAGCTGTCAAAACGGAAGTAAAAACAGATTGTGAACAAGTCTGCAAATAAAATTTGTTTTGGAATTTTGGAGTAAAATGGAGAGAAGCATTATGAAACAAGAGTAGCTGTCAAAACTGAAGTGAAAACAGATTGTGAACAAGTCTGCAAATAAAATTTGTTTTGGAGTTTGTCATGACAGAAACGTAAGATCGTGACATTCCCTTGCATCACAAGCATGTATTGGGTGAAGTATACACAAGATCTGCACCCTAAATAATTTTTTAAAATAATGAAAAGCACAAAGTTAGAACAGATAAACATTCTGTAGCATTGACCTTTGAGTTATGACCTTCAGTCAAGGTTGTAACACACCCTTCAATCGTGTGTGACAAGCAACTGTCAGCTCCTCAACATTCTAACTCTGTTCAAGCTCCGCCCAAGCAGGGTTACAGCTGTTGAAGACATGTGCTCAATCGATGTGCAGTATGTCTTAGTACACGGCATCATTGTGCCCCCATGTAGGCAACCGGGATAAGGTGCCTTGCCCAAGAACACAATGCGGGTCGCCCCGAAAAGCACCCCTTGAAATGTTTCATGATAGTGAAGTTGCTGTTACTGATTATTATGTTTTAATGATTTCTATGTCTTGCAGCACATTTCATCTAGTGAAACATGATGTTTTTTGGTTGATAGAGTACCCCAAACACATTCCCTCGTCCACGTGAAGCATGCTTCTCATGAATGTCACAACTAGAACTATCACTGAAGGTGATTAATACCCCCGCTTTGGGTTTTTAGAGGAATGCACTTCTGATCATGTAGGCGAAGGCCATAAGGAAATGTATACATAAAGATCATTTTTTGTTGTTGAAATTTGTATTTGCATGTGGCCTTCCACAGAACAGCACTGAATACTTAAAGAGCCCACACATATATGGTTTACATTTGGAAAAACACATTTACAATGTGTAACATGTATTCAAAAACGGTTCATTAATGTAGGAGGAGTTGCACACACAAGAATCCCATTTGAAAACCCATAATAAATCCAAGTTAAAGGGAGATAACCTGGTTAAAATTGTCGCAGATCAAAAATTTGGGAATATGCGTATGTTCACTTAGTTGTGATAATGTTTGAAAGGTTTCGTCAAAATTGATTGATAAATGTAGGAGGAGTTGCACGCACAAGAATTTCATGTAGAAACCCATAATAAATCTAAGTTAAAGGGAGATAACCTAGTTAAAATTGCCACAGCTCTAAAATTTTTGGAATATGCGCATGTTTACTTAGTAGTGATGATGTCTGTAAACTTTTGTCCAAATTGATTGATAAATGTAGGAGGAGTTGCGCACACAAGAATTTCATGCAGAAACCCATATTAAATCAAAGTTCAAGAGAGATAACCTGGTTAAAATTGTCGCAGATCAAAAAGTTTGGAATATGCACATGTTCACTTAGTAGAGATGATGTTTGAAAGGTTTCATCAAAATCGGTTCATTAATGTAGGAGGAGTTGCGCACACAAGAATTTGTTCGAACGGAAAGACATAATAAATCTAAGTCAAAGGGAGATAACCTGGTTAAAATTGTCGCAGATCAAAAATCTTGGAATATGCGCATGTTCACTTAGTAGTGATGATGTCTGAAAAGTTTTGTCCAAATTGACTGATAAATGTAGGAGGAGTTGCACGCACAAGAATTTCATGTAGAAACCCATAATAAATCTAAGACATAATAAATCTAAGTCAAAGGGAGATAACCTGGTTAAAATTGTCGCAGATCAAAAATCTTGGAATATGCGCATGTTCACTTAGTAGTGATGATGTCTGAAAAGTTTTGTCCAAATTGACTGATAAATGTAGGAGGAGTTGCACGCACAAGAATTTCATGTAGAAACCCATAATAAATCTAAGTTAAAGGGAGATAACCTAGTTAAAATTGCCACAGCTCAAAAATTTTGGAATATGCGCATGTTCACTTAGTAGTGATGATGTCTGTAAACTTTCGTCCAAATTGATTGATAAATGTAGGAGGAGTTGCGCACACAAGAATTTCATGCCGAAACCCATATTAAATCAAAGTTCAAGAGAGATAACCTGGTTAAAATTGTCGCAGATCAAAAAGTTTGGAATATGCACATGTTCACTTAGTAGAGATGATGTTTGAAAGGTTTCATCAAAATCGGTTCATTAATGTAGGAGGAGTTGCGCACACAAGAATTTGTTCGAACAGAAAGACATAATAAATCTAAGTCAAAGGGAGATAACCTGGTTAAAATTGTCACAGATCAAAAATCTTGGAATATGCGCATGTTCACTTAGTAGTGATGATGTCTGAAAAGTTTTGTCCAAATTGATTGATAAATGTAGGAGGAGTTGCGCACACAAGAATTTCATGTAGAAACCCATATTAAATCAAAGTTCAAGAGAGATAACCTGGTTAAAATTGTCGCAGATTAAAAAGTTTGGAATATGCACATGTTCACTTAGTAGAGATGATGTTTGAAAGGTTTCATCAAAATCGGTTCATTAATGTAGGAGGAGTTGCGCACACAAGAATTTGTTCGGATGGAAAGACACAATAAATCTAAGTCAAAGGGAGAAAACCTGGTTAAAATTGTCGCAGATCAAAAATCTTGGAATATGCGCATGTTCACTTAATAGTGATGATGTCTGAAAAGTTTTGTCCAAATTGATTGATAAATGTAGGAGGAGTTGCACACACAAGAATTTCATGTCCGGAAAGACGTACGGACGGACGTACGGATGGACGGACGGACAGACGGACGGACAGACGGATGGATGGACGTACGGACGTACGGATGTACAGGGCGATTCCTATATAGCCCCCACTTCTTCGAAGCGGGGGTATAAAAAACACTCTCAACCACATGCAATATCTGGATATAAAACAAGAAAATTTGTCACTTCTTTTATCAATAAATGTTGATATGGTGAGGAGGAGACTGTCAAAGGCACTAAGATGGAAAATTGTTGGCATGCATGCAACAGACATGTCATTCAAAGCTATTGGAAGGCAACTTGGCTATAGTCATTCTGTCATCAGCAGACTTGTCCGTAAATATCAACAAACCAACGATGTTAAGGACTGACCAAGGCCTGGACAACCCCAAATGACCTCTGAGCACGCCTCGTTAGGCATGAACCCTTTGCTTCAAGTGGGGTTTTGAAATGCCTTTGGCTCTCCAGAGGTATGTGTGCAATAGAACTGTCCGAAAATGTCTCAAAGCACTGGGTATGAGGTCCAGACAGGTCATCAAGCATCCACCTCTGTCTGATCAGCATCTAAGACGTTTGGAGTGGTGTATGGCACGACAACATTGGAATCTCAGGATGTGGATGAGAGTCCATTGGTCAGACGAGAGTAGGTTCCTGCTTCACATCACAGATGGTCGCATGAGAGTCTGGGGGCATATCTGGGGGCATAGAAATACTGCTTACATCAGACCTACTGTTCCTCATTATGGAGGATCTGTAATGATCTGGGGATGCCTCTCTCATGATTGTAAACTTAATATGGTGACTGTACATGCAGGACATTCTCAATCCAGCTGTCATGCCTCATTCTGACAACCACCCGTTGGCTACTCGCCCTGTATTCATGGAAGACAATGCAAGGCCACATCGATCCCATACTGTGAGAGCATTCCTTCAGAACAACACTATTACAACACTACCTTGGCCTGCAAAGAGACCCGATTTGAATCCTATAGAACACATTTGGGACCTTCTTGGACGTTGTGTGCAAGCAAGGGATCTGCCTGTACAGAATTTGGCCGCTTTGGAAGCTGCATTGCATAAGACCCTCTGGACCATATCAAAAGGCTCACTGGTAGCATTAGGAGGAGGGTTCAGGCCGTCATCCGGGCATGTGGTGGATACACTCGCTACTGATGTCAGACACTGCTATTGTGTTCAGGAGATCACATTTTCTGTCAGTAATTACCGCCATTGTTTCATCATGGACCGTTCCAGCACTATAACTGTCGATAGAACATTTTTCCATCAAAAACAGTAGTGACAGATATGTGTAATTAGTGCCATTAAAATAATTCAGATTTTCATCATTGTGTTGTCTTTCATTTGTCAATAGACCATTCTTTCTGCAAACAATCACTTTTGGCCATTTGAAAGATAGCATGAAAAAGTAATGACAGTTTCTATTAATACCACTGCGAAACAAGAGGCCCCAAGGGGCCTGAGGGTGCTCACCTGACATGGTAGCCTAAATATCAACCCAGAGAATTGATTTCAACAAATTGCATCTGCTCCTCCTAAGAAAAGCTTATACCAAATATCCAAAGATTCTGACCAGTGGATCTAAAAAAAAAAGATTTTTAAAGAATATTCCTCATATTGAACTAAGGAACTAGGGAGCCCATATATGAACCTAGGGACTTGGCTTTAACAAACTTGAATCCCCCCCCCCCCCCCCCCCCCCCCCCCCCCAAGGATGTTGCACACCAAATATCAAAACATTCCGACTGCTGGATCTGAAGAAGAGGATTTTTAAAGAAAATTCCTCATTTTGAACTAAGTTACAATTCGAGTGAGCCCAAATATGAATCCAGGGGGCCGATTTGAACAAACTTGAATCAGATCTACCCCACAATGTTGCAAACCAAATACCAAAAGATTCTGCCTGCCGGATCTGGAGAAGAAGATTTTTTAATGTTTTTCCCATTGCCTACTACAGTGTTAAAAAGTGCTGACTCAGCACTTTTTCAAAAGTCCTGAAAAAAATAGTTTGTGATCAAACCGATAGGGATTTTTTTAACCATTCTATTCTACTGGATAAAAGTAAGATTTATACAAAATAAGAATTCTCTGTGCCGTATAGTTTTGGAAATATGGCAGTTTTAAGGTTTTTCTATTTTTAGCTCCCGAGGTTCCCATGGGGCAATGAGAAAAAAATTTTTGGCATCAATCAACTACTTATGACCCATTATCATCTCATATCAAATATGGTTCAAATTGACCTCACGGTTCTGAAAATAGAAATTTTAGGCGTGGCCAAAATTTTTGCCCCTCCCATAACGAAGGCAAATAATGCCCGACAAACTTCTCTTGAACAAATTTGATTCTAAACCTCAAAAGGACTCTGTATACCACATATCAAGTCTCTGCTACTGGTGGTTCATTAGAAGAAGATTTTGAAAAAATTTGGCCATTTTTTCCCCACCCCTCTTTTCAATATGAGCCGAAACCTAATTTGCATAAAAATCAAAATGCCCCTATATAACCACTACTTACATGAAATTTAATTAAAATATGGCCAGTGGTTTAAACACCACCTTCACGCAGGACTATGGACAACGGACGACAGACGACGGATGACAGATGGATGGACGACGGATGAAGAGTGATAAGAAAAGCTCACCCTGACTTTCAGTCAGGTGAGCTAAAAAACAGGGGGTGTTTAATTAAGTTCCAGGTAAATAGATGCTCTCTTGCATGTAATCATACACTTTCATACAAGACTAGATTTGATACTTGGACTAATGTAAGACACAGTCGGCCAAACAAATGGAGGTCTGAATTACCCATTATTATACCTCAAAGTTAGTTTGTCCAATCAGAACGCTGGAATACAATCTAAGGGTTCCGAAGTATCAGGTAACTCACCTGATATTATTTGATATCAGGTGAGTAGCAGCCATTACTATTTTCATCAAACTGATGCATTTCCACTCGCTTCAAATCTTCAAAATTTGAATTAAAACAAAATAAGAGAATTTAAGTACCAAAAATATTTTCAAGGTATCATATTATTGATTTAAAACATTGAATATTTAAATGAAAGTGTCAATGACACTGTAGCTCAACCTGTCAAGACATGTACATGTATAGTAGGTGACACAGAAATGACAAACATCTAGGTAATGACCTGATAACAAAGGTACATATAAAGTATTGTAACGGTCTGTACATAAATACTGACCGTAGAGTGTAACAAATGTATAGGTAAAGTATTGTAAAGGTGGGTGACAGTCAGGTGCTAAACTAGAAAAGAAATCTTTGAGTCCCAGAGTGTGTCTGACTGAACCCCAAAATATTTGTTCTCATAGCACAGTGATAACAAAGGCACCCAAAGCACACTCATTCCTGTCCCAAGGTGAAAACAAAGGTACCCAAGAAGTTTTGTGAAGATCAGCTCATAAATACGAGCTGTATAGAAGTTGTGACAAAAAACTGATTGGACTTAATTTTGGTACAAAATGGCCACTGGCAGCCATCTTGAATTTTGGTCTGCACTCAGAAACACTCGTTCTCGTCCCAAGGTGATAACAAAGGTACCCAAGAAGTTTCGTGAAGATCGGTTGATAAATACAGCCTCTAGCCCGAGCCGTATTGACATGTGCACTTACAGTGTATAAGTAGCACTAAGTAAATCAAAATTCATCTAATTTGCATAATTTCTGCGCAAGAAAAAAACCTGTACTGTATGTGATGTATTCCATTTTACTAAACATTCATACAAAAATTTATTCAAATCAGAACTTTCATACTGAAGTTCTGTACAAAAGGCTGATTGCACTAATTTTTGTACAAAATGGCTACTGGTGGCCATCTTGAATTTTGGACCACACCCAAAAACACCCGTTCTCATCCCACGGTGATAACAAAGGTACCCAAGAAGTTTTGTAAAGATCAGTTCATAAATAAGGCCTCTAGCCTGAGCCGTATAGAAGTTGTGTACAAAAAACTGATTAGACCTAATTTTGGTACCCAATGGCCACTGGCAGACATCTTGAATTTTGGACCGCACTCAGAAACACTCGTTCTCATCCCAAGGTGATAACAGAGGGACCCAAGAAGTTTCGTGAATATCGGTTGATAAATACAGCCTCTAGCCCGAGCCGTATTGACATGTGTACTTACTGTGTGTAAGTAGCACTGAAAAAATCAAAGTTCATCTAATTTGCATAATTTCTGCACGAGAAAAAAACCTGTATTATATGTGATGTATCCCATGGTACTAAACATTCACACAAAAGATTTTTCAAATCAGCGCTTTCATATGGAAGTTGTGTGCAAAAATCTGATTGCACCTAATTTTGTACAAAATGGCTGCCATCGGCCACCTTGAATTTCGGACCGCACCCAAAAACACTCGTTCTCGGCCCACGGGGATATCAAAGGTACCCAAGAAGTTTCGTAAAGATCGGTTTATAAATACGGCCTCTAGTCCAAGCCATAGTGGCATTTGCACTAACAGTGCTGAAAGTAACACTAAATACATCAAAGTTAGTCTAATTTGCATAATTTACGTGCAAGAAAAAGACCCGTATTATATGTGATGTATCCCATGGTACAAAAAATAATTCAAATCAGCGCTTTCATATGGAAGTTCTGCACAAAAATCTGATTTCACCTAAGTCTGTATAAAATGGCCGCCAGCGGCCAACTTGAATTTCGGATCGGACCCCAAAACACTCGTTCTCATCCCACGGTCATAACAAAGGTACCCAAGAAGTTTCGTAAAGATCGGTTCATAAATACAGCCTCTAGCTCAAGCCGTATTGAATTGCTGACGGACAGACGGACATGGCACAAGCTCAAATTTGGCTTCACCAAAGGTTGAGCTAAAAATGGACAGAAAATATTATTTGGAGTCCCAAAAGTTCTTTGTTGTTTTAACAACTCTATACTGACTATACTATAGTCTATCAATTTTTCATGCTGAAGTGAACATTTTCTTTACAGTTCACTCAACAGATTAAAAGTAATATTTTGAACATTTAAAAGTGCATTATTAATCCTTCTCAGGTGGTAATGACAATAAATGTATGTAAGGGTATGTCAGTTATGCTTGTAGCGATACGTTTTATTTTGTAAACAAATATTGTACTCCAAACAGCTAAGACGGTCCAAAATTTTCTAAGTCCCACCCGGACCCCAAATTTTCAGTGTAAAAAAAAAAAAAAAATTTCTAAAATTGACCGAAACGCATAAAAAACAAAAAAAAATTTTGGATTTTGGTCCAAAATTTTCTAAGTTCCACCCGGAACCCAAATTTTCAGTGTAGAAAAAAAAAATTTTTTTTTCACTTAAAATTGATCGAAACGCATAAAAAACAAAAAAAAATTTTTTTCGGATTTTGGTCCAAAATTTCTAAGTCCGCAACGGGACCCCAAATTTTCAGCCTAAATATGAACCCAGGGACTTGGCTTGAAAAAATAAGATTCTTATTGGTAGATCTGAAGAAGAAGATTTTTAAAAAATACTCCTCATACTGCACTAATTTAAACATTTGGGCTCCCATAGAGAGCCCAAATATCGACCCAGGCAATTGATTTCAATAAACATGTGAATCAATCTTCCAAAGATGTTATATGTGAAATTTGAAAGCTTTTGGAGCAGTGGTTTGGGAGAAAAGTAGTCTGATATGTTTTTCCCATTACCCAGAGTGTTAAAAAATGCTGACTCAGCACTTTTTTAAAGTCCCCAAAAAGTACCCCATGATAAAACCGATGGCAATTTTTTTGGACCATTCCATTCTGTTGGTCCTAAGGAAGCTTCACAACAAATAAGAATTCTCAGTGCCGTTTAGTTTTGGAGATATGGGCGTTTTAATTTTTTTCTATTTTTAGCTTGTGCGGTTCCCATGGGGCAACGTGAAAATTTTTTTTTGCATAAATTAAGTACTAATGACCCAATAAGCCCTCATATCAAATTTGGTCAAAATTTGCCTCTCGGTTTGGAAAACAGAAATTTTGGGAGGGGCAAATATTCTTTCCCCTCCCATTACGATGCCAAGTAGAGCCCTACAAACTTCTCTTGAACAAATCTAAGTCTACACCTCAAAAGGAAGCTGCACACCAAATATCAAGTCTCTGCTACTGCTGGTTCATGAGAAGAAGATTTTTTAAGATTTCAGCACACTTTTTGGGTGTGGCCCTACCCACGGGCGAGGCAACTTGATTTGAACAAAATCAAATTGCGATGTCATAACAAACTATTATCTCAAATATCAATTAAATTTGTTCAGCGGTTTGGGAGGAGAAGACGCAAACACCATGTTCACGGACAACGGACGACGGACAGTGAGTTATCACTATTGCTCTCCTGACTGAAAGTCAGGTGAGCTATAAAGATACCATGCTCATGAAGCTGCATATTAAATTTCAAAGGAATCCGATTAAGTTCACGAAGTGCTGAGCACAGAAAGCATAATTTGAATGATTTTTAAGTATGAAAAGGATAATAACTCCTAAGAAAAAAACCGAACACGACCCAAATGTGAACTTGTGCGAGATATTATGGCCATGAAGCTGTGTATTAAATTTGAAAAGAATCTGATTAAGTTGACGGTCTGTAGAACACGGAAAGCATAATTTGCTTGATTTCTAAGTATTAAAGGGGGAATAACTATTCAGAAAACTGTAAAACATGACCCAAATTCGAACTTGCGCGAGATTTTATTCTGGTTGTGCAGTATATCAAATATTTTTTAAATCCGATTGAAATCACGCTCTGTAGAGCACGGAATACAACTGTCCCCGGACAGACAGATGGACAGCTATATATATATATATACAATAAAAATGTGATTTCCCATAGTCTTTCCATGGTAACTATGAGCTACAATTGTGGCCATGTTTGCAACATTACATGAGGATCATTGGTAGGTGTCCCAGTCCTCAATCACGTAAAGTTTCAAAACATTTGAATCCATCAAACAGAATCATAGAATATCTCTGCTGGCCATATTTTCCAACCAACGGGAACAAAAAGAGGATCGTTTGTAGAGGGCCTCCTATAGACCATTCTTGCCAAGTTTTGGTTCCGTCAGCTCAGTAGTTCCAGAGAGAAGATGAAAATGTGCTTTACCATAGGTTTTTTCTGTAGTAACTATAAACCGCAATTGTGGCCATGTTTGCAATACGATCAACATTAAAATGAGGAACATCATGGAGGGTGTCTCAGTTATCAACCATGCAAAGTATTAAAACATTTGGCCCTGTGGTTTTAGAGGAGAAGAGTTTTCAAAACTGACCAATCAGAATCAAAGAATGCTTCTGGCGGCCACGTTTTTTCACCCAACAGGAATAAAATGAGTAACAGTTGTAGAGAACCTCTCACAGACAATGCCTGCCAAGTCTGGTTCACATTGGCTCAGTACTTTTTTTTTTTTTCTTTTTTTATTCACATAATAAAGCAATGTACAAAAAGAATACAATTTGAATACAATATGTAGTAAATACATTTCTAGTTTATTACTATATTTGGTCCATATTTTTATATTTTTTTTAAAAAAGGGCAGGTTGATGGCAATTTGTGAGAGTGAGGTGGGGTGGGGGAGGGTTGAATGTTGGTAAATTAGTTGCATAGACGTTGAGTTCCTGGCACTTGTCTGGGGCTGCAGTAGCCAAACGAAAGGCTTCACTGGATGCATTCAGAAATTTTTTGGCAGTAAATAGCAGTCCTAATAACAATAATAATAGTAATAATAATAATAATAATAATAACTATCTGAATATGGTTGCATATGGAGTTTTACTCTTTTATCAAATTTATTAGACTTTCCCACCGTTTTTCAATTTTTTTGTACTGCCACAAAAGGTAATATGCTGATCTCTCTACATTGTAATAATTCAGTATTTCTTTTTTCAGTAAACTAATATCTAACTTTTCATTTTTCATTTTAGTTCTAAAAATAAAATGTTTTACAAAAATGAGTAAAAGGTGAAAAATGGGCGGTAACATGCCGGAATTTGGGTTGCTAAACAAAATAACTTGTTTTGATAGATTTATATAATATCCTGTATTTGTGAAAATCCAGTTGACAAAACCATTCCAAAAGGATAAAACAAGTGGACATTCACAAAATAGGTGAATCAAGGTTTCTTTTTCCCTTTTGCAAAAAGAACATGTGTCATCTTCAGTTATATTCATCCTCTTTAAAAGAGTGTTGGTCCCTAAAATGCGTGTATTAATACGATACTGAAACCATTTATATTTGACGTCAACTGTACATTTAAAGGGGATTAGTAACGTTTCTGTCCACCATTGTTCACTCAGTTCAATGCCTAACTTGGATTCCCATTTGGATAAGAGATTTTTATCTTTTGTGCCCATAATCAGTGTCTTATAAGTTATTTTATTCCCGGAGAAGATTAATGTTTCTATAGGGTGCGGGAGTATGGGATTTTGTATTCTGTTCAGCTCAGTTGCATTCCCTAGTGGTCTTATAAAACATTTTATTGCATTTTGTATTCCCCTGTATGTCAAGAAGTCTATTTGTATCTCAAAGTGCGTTTTAAATTGCTCATGAGACAACAGTTTTCTGTTTGATCCTAAAAAATCATTTACAAAAAAGATACCTTTCGATTTCAACAGAGTGCTTCGCAGTGGTCTATTTCTTACTTTAATATGTTCGTTATTAAAAATGTATGTACATATAAAATCCTTAGGCTCCCGTGGAGGAGTTTTTTGGCTGAAAGACGACCAAGCATCAATTACGTCTTTCCAGAACGGATTGTTAACATTTTTGGAATAGTTATCCAATATGTTAGGGCTGGCTAGATACCAATCACTGTTTAAAAGGGGAGAAGAGTTTACGAAAATTTCTTTCCAACATGAATGATTTTTTATAAAGCGACTAACCCATGATATCTTTAAAGAATTAATAAAAGCGTTCAGCTGATTTATTTTATATCCGCCCTGATTGTAATCTTGGATAAAATGAAATTGCTTTATTTTGTGAGGCCCATTTCCCCAAATGAATTTAAAAAGTGTCCTATTTAGTTCGTCTATGGTTTCTTTGGGGGGATTTGGAAGAGCAATAAAAAGATAAACTAGTTTTGCAATGACTAAAGATTTCACTACCGTTATTTTTCCTAGCACCGAGAGATTACGTTTTGACCACTGCAGTCGAGTTTTTCTCACTTCCCTTAGTTTTTTATTATAATTTATGTGGACAGTTTTATCAGAACTTTTAGTGAACTCAATACCTAATACGCTAAATGTTTCCTCATTTCAGTTAATTTTCCACCTATCGCAAATTTTTTCTGTACAATCCTTTTTACTGCCGATCCAAACTGCCTGGGTTTTATTATAATTTATTTTTAAACCAGAAATATGTTTGAAAGCATCCAGTGTGTACATCGCTGCCTCCAGTGACTGGGGTGATCCATCCAAGAAAAGTGATGTATCGTCAGCATATTGTGATATCTTAACATCAATATTTCCTACTCTTATACCCTTTATTACTTTGGTTGACCTAATCATAATTGCTAAAATTTCTGCACATATTAAGAATATGTACCGTGACAATGGGTCCCCTTGCCTGCAGCCTCTGCCTAATGGAAAAAAATGTGAAATCTGAGAATTTACATTAATGCAGGATGAGATATCATTATAGAGCATATGTATGTAAGATTTAAAGCATTGGCCAAAATTTAAAAATTCCAAAGCCTTATCGATAAATGACCATGATATGGAATGAAATGCCTTTTCGAAATCAATCAAGAGGAGAAGCCCTGCAATATTGTCTTTTTCTGTCTGAAAAAGAACATCAGAAATTAATGTAATATTTTCCCCTATGTAGCGCCCTTTTAAATAAGAGGCCCCAAGGGGCCTGAGGGCGCTCACCTGACATGGTAGCCTAAATTTATATCAACCCAGAGAATTGATTTCAACAAGTTGCATCTGCTCCTCCTAAGAAAAGCTTATACCAAATATCCAAAGATTCTGACCAGTGGATCTAAAAATAAAAAGATTTTTAAAGAATATTCCTCATATTGAACTAAGTTATAATTCAGGCTCCCACAGGGAGCCCATATATGAACCCAGGGACTTGGCTTTAACAAACTTGAATCTCACCCCCCCCCTAAGGATGCTGCACACCAAATATCAAAACATTCCGACTGCTGGATCTGAAGAAGAAGATTTTTAAAGAAAAGTCCTCATTTTGAACTAAGTTACAATTCGAGCTCCCACAGTGAGTCCAAATATGGACCTAGGGACATGGCTGAAGAAGAAGATTTTTAAAGAAAAGTCCTCATTTTGAACTAAGTTACAATTCGAGTTCCCACAGTGAGTCCAAATATGGACCTAGGGACATGGCTTGAACAAACTTGAATCTCAACCCCTAAGGATGCTGCATACCAAATATCAAAACATTCCGACTGCTGGATCTGAAGAAGATTTTTAAAGAAAATTCCTCATTTTGAACTAAGTTATAATTCGGGCTACCACAGTGAGCCCAAATATGAACCCAGGGACTTGGCTTGAACAAACTTGAATCTCACCCCCCTAAGCATGGTGCATACCCAATATCAGAAGATTCTGCCTGGTGGATCTTGAGAAGAAGATTTTCAAAGAAATTTGCCTGAAATGCACTAAGTTCAAATTTGGGCTCCTATACTGAGCCTAAATATAAACCCAGGGGGCCGATTTGAACAAACTTGAATCAGATTCACCCCACAATGTTGCATACCAAATATCAAAAGATTCTGCTTGCTGGATCTGGAGAAGAAGATTTTTTAAGAAATATGCCTGAAATGCACTAAGTTAAAATTTGGGCTCCTATACGGAGCCCAAATATAAACCCAGGGGGCCGATTTGAACAAACTTCAATCAGATCTACCCCACAATGTTGCTTACCAAATATGAAAAGATTCTGAAGCTGGATCTGGAGAAGAAGATTTTTTAAGAAATTTGCCTGAAATGCACTAAGTTCGAATTCGAGCTTCTATAGTGAGCCCAAATATGAATCTAGGAAGCCGATTTGAACAAACTTGAATCAGATCCACCCCACAATGTTGCATACCAAATATCAAAAGATTCTGCCTGCTGGATCTGGAGAAGAAGATTTTTTAATAAATTTGCCCGAAATGCACTAAGTCCGAATTCGGGCTTCTATATTAAGCCCAAATATAAATCCAGGAGGCCGATTTGAACACACTTGAATCAGATCCACCCCGCAATGTTGCATACCAAATATCAAAAGATTCTGCCTGCTGGATCTGGAGAAGAAGATTTTTGAAGAAATTTGCCCGAAATGCACTAACTTTGAATTCGAGCTTCTATAGTGAGCCCAAATATAAATCCAGGGGACCGATTTGAACAAACTTGAATCAGATCCACCCCACAATGTTGCATACCAAATATCAAAAGATTCTGCCTGCTGGATCTGGAGAAGATGATTTTTTAAGAAATTTGCCTGAAATGCACTAAGTTGGAATTCAAGCTTCTATAGTAAGCCCAAATATGAATCTAGGGAGCCGATTTGAACAAATTTGCATCAGATCCATCCCACAATGTTGCATACCAAATATCAAAAGATTCTGCCTGGTGGATCTGGAGAAGAAAATTTTTTAAGAAATTTTCCTGAAATGGACTAAGTTCGAATTCGAGCTTCTATAGTGAGCCCAAATATGAATCTAGGAAGCCGATTTGAACAAACTTGAATCAGATCCACCCCACAATGTTGCATACCAAATATCAAAAGATTCTGCCTGCTGGATCTGGAGAAGAAGATTTTTTAAGAAATTTGCCTGAAATGCACTAAGTTCAAAATTGGGCTCCTATACTGAGCCCAAATATTAACCCAGGGGGCCGATTTGAACAAACTTGAATCAGATCCACCCCACAATGTTGCTTACAAAATATGAAAAGATTCTGCCTGCTGGATCTAGAGAAGAAGATTTTTTAAGAAATTTGCCTGAAATGCACTAAGTTCGAATTCGGGCTTCTATAGTAAGCCCAAATATGAATCCAGGGGGCCGATTTGAACAAACTTGAATCAGATCTACCCCACAATGTTGCATACCAAATATCAAAAGATTCTGCCTGCTGGATCTGGAGAAGAAGATTTTTTAAGAAATTTGCCTGAAATGCAGTAAGTTCAAATTTGGTCTCCTATACTGAGCCCAAATATAAACCCAGGGGGCCGCTTTGAACAAACTTGAATCAGATCCACCCCACAATGTTGCATACCAAATATCAAAAGATTCTGCCTGCTGGATCTGGAGAAGAAGATTTTTTAAGAAATTTGCCTGAAATGCACTAAGTTCGAAATCGGGCTCCTATACTGAGCCCAAATATGAACCCAGGGGGCTGATTTGAACAAACTTGAATCAGATCCACCCTACAATGTTGCATACCAAATATCAAAAGATTCTGCCTGCTGGATCTGGAGAAGATTTTTTAATGTTTTTCCCATTGCCTACAGTGTTAAAAAGTGCTGACTCAGCACTTTTTCAAAGTCCCGAAACTGTACCCTATGATAAAACCGATGGCAATTTTTTTTTACCAATCCTTTCTGTTGGTCCTAAGGAAGCTGCACACCAAATAAAAATTCTCAGTGCCGTGCAGTTTTGGAGATATGGGCGTTTTAAATTTTTTCTATTTTTAGCTCCTGCGGTTCCCACGGGGCTGCGGGAAATCTTTTTTTTGCATAAATCAAGTACTCATGACCCAATAAGCCCTCACATAAAATTTGGTTCAAATCAGCCTCTCGGTTTGGAAAATAGAAATTTTGGGCGGGGCAAAAAATTTTGCCCCTCCCATAACGACGCCAAGTATAGCCCCACAAACTTCTCTTGAACAAATCTGAGTCTACACCTCAAAAGGAAGCTGCACACCAAATATCAAGTCTCTGCTACTGCTGGTTCATGAGAAGAAGATTTACAAAGATTTTGGTGCCCCTTGGGGGCGTGGCACCACCCAGGAGGAGGGGCAACTTCATTTGAACAAATCTGAATTGGCATTAGGTAATAAACATTTAGCCAACATTTGAATAAAATTGGGCTAGTGGTTTAGGAGGAGAAGTCGATAATGTAAAGTTAACGGCGGACGGACAACGACGGACGACGGACAGAAAGTGATTAGTAAAGCTCCCCTTGAGCTTCGCTCAGGTGAGCTAAAAACCTGTTTGATCATTATGTATTATTAGTGGCAGCAGATCTTTTAGCCTATTTGGTAAAATACCGGACAAAATTTTATAAGTTGTGTTCAGTAGTGATATTGGCCTCCAATTTTTAATTAGATGACGTGGTTTGTTTGGTTTTGGTAACAAAGTTATTACACCTTGGTGTTGGGTAATCGACAGCTTTCTTTGTGAAAGTCCAAAATTTAAGGATCTGACTAGGATCAAGCCAGAATAATTTAAAGAATTCTGCCAAAAAACCGTCAGATCCCGGACTTTTATTACTTTTCATATTTTTGAGGAAATAAAGTGCTTCCGAGTATGTTATTGTCTTTTCAAGTTTTTCCGATTGTTCTGAATTTAATTTAGGAACATCACTATTTCTATTTAAATTATCGTTATTGTACATTAGTGAATCAATATCTTTATTTAATGAGTCATTAGATTTATAGAGATTTTTATAAAATTAACATATTTCATCAATAATGTGATTTTGATCTGTGTATACTACCCCGTCCTCCGATTCAATTTTGGTGATCGTTTTATTAACGAAATTTCTCCTTTCTAAATTAAAAAAATATTTACTTGGCTTTTCCCCATTATTCACCCAGTTTGCTCTTGACCTGATTAGGACCACCTCCATTTTTGTTTTTCTGAAATTTTCAAGTTCCTTTTTACTGTTCTCTATTTCAGTCAACATAGCTTCATTTAGTCCGTCCGAATCTTCTAGTTTAGCAATTTTTTCTTTCAATATCCGTTCTTCTTTTGACCTTGTACGTTTAAGTTTGGATGAAAATTGTATTGTTTCCCCCCAAATTTCCATAAGTAAGGTTTCAAAAAATAGTTGATCGTCTATAAGTAAAGGCCATGAGATATCGGTTTAATTTTGAAGTAATTTTGCTTCATCGATGTATTGTTCTTTTACATGCTTGACTGTGTTTTTTACTATATTTATATATTCTCGGTTCGTTAAAAGGGAATTATTGAACTTCCAGAAACCCCGCCCGCGTTTAAACTCTGAAGTTTTTAGTGTTATGTATACCAAAGAATGGTCAGATCTATATCCTGATTCTATGACCGAATTTTCTATAATAGGTACTAGTTCTTCTGAAACTAAAAAGTAATCTAGGTGGGACTGTTTTAGTGGGTTTTTTACGTCGCCAGGTAAATCTCTTCCTATTTGGGTTGTTCATTCGCCATATGTCAGTTAGGTTTAAATTATCCATCATGCCCAGGATTTGTTTCTGAGAATTGGGGTTGTTTAGATGCAAATAATTATCAGTATCTATAATTTGATTTAGAACTACGTTAAAATCACCACATAGTACACAATTTGCTTCAGATGATAACTGTAAATATTCTTCTAGCTTTTTAAAAAACACTGGGTTTACGTTATTCGGGCTGTAAATATTTCCTAGAATTATTGTTGTGTCATTAACTTCTATTTTAATCTATAAGAGGTTGCCCACTGTGTCCTTTTCTATTTGTAAAATTTTGTATTTGAATGTATTATTTAGTAAAATGGCGACTCCTTTTGAGGATTTCGAGTAGGAATTGAAAAGGCATTCATAACCCCATTCTGTCTTAATTTGACACCCCTCAGACCCTATAAAGTGTACATCCTGTAGACAATAAATATCGCATTTCTTGTCCCGAAGAAAGTTAAAGACGTCTCTTCTCTTTTTCGGATGACCCAGTCCCTGGCAATTTAAAGACATAATTGTGATAGACATTTGGTTTGATATAGGGTTCTATTGAAGGGACTGCATCCACCACACAAATGCCACATTACTGTCACGTCTTTATATTCAATGTCACCAATAGCCAACGAGTTCACAACAAAGGGATGCCTTGAGGGAGTAGGTTTGTTGGAAATTTGTAAATGTGAAATAGGTTTCAAAGGGTCACAAAGGCAAATATATAAAATGGATAACCTCTGTAGACCGTAAGATATAGATAAGAGGGGAGGGAAAATGAGGATATAAAACCAATAGAATTTTTTTTCCTGTACAGGTATATACCATTTTTCTGTTCTTGTTTCACTTTTTGCTGAAAAAAGTCTTTATGTATAGCAGAGAGACAGACAGACAGACAGGCGCACAATATATGTCACCTGACCATCCAGTTGAAACAAGAAGTCCTGACACAATGGGTGCAGAGAATGCTGAAAAGTTAGTACGCACTTTACTGCAGAATAATGAATTAGTCTGAAATACACAAGAGCCTTTGTATGCACAATGTAATGTGCGACAAGCGAGGTCGGTGGTGAAATCGTGAACTGAACCAGTCAAGTGGAAAAAAAAATATGGAAATGCAGTGCGCAGAAGGCCAATTACGAGTTATTCGCCGTGGGATGAGTTTTTCACTTAGTAAATATTTACCATCTCTGAGGACAAAACACAAGAAGCCTCTGCAAATCTCCATCACATGGAACACCGGATTGCACCGGTGGTCCATGTGATGGTGGCTTGCAAGTGTCTTTGGCTATTCTTTTTCTTCCTGTTCAATTCTTTGACCATACGAATATGCAATAGGGCATTTCTTTACTTTATAATAGACTTATGCCAATCTATTTTCACAACTAAACATATATACGCTCACAGACATAACACTGTCTCAATCTACCGGAGAATGACAGCAGGCATTCCCCAATAAACTAAAACATTATCATATACAAGAATGGACAGGAGCTTACAAGCACGTGAATTTCCAATGTATTCAGTAGAGTTTATTAATGTGGCTTACAGTGTTGAAACACTCGACAAAAACTTAGAATATACGATGTGATACGATATCGATATCATATCCTCATTAATTTCGAGATTCGATTCGACCAGAAAATGTCCAGTTCGCAGGACCCTACGGTGTAAATATGGATCTGTCCTGCGAATACAGCTAAATCGTGTACACAAACGGGGGCAAACATACACCAAAAACACAGGGAACATAATTAATATTCACTAGTTTACACATACGATATGCTACAAATACATCAAACTCATTTAAAAACAGACCGGTAGACAGACAACCTGACAGCCATGACATGTATTAGATATGCATAAATGAACAGACAGTGATTAACATATGCATAAATGACGTGCACGGTTCTACACATGTTCGCGTGTTAGAATTACGAAGACCTATAAAACAAACAGATGGACAGACAGACAGACATTTTATTTTACAAAGCTGGTAAACTTGTTTCTTATTTTAGTGGTTAGTTTGCTTTAATAACATTGTCTATGTTTTGAAGAATATCAAACTTCAGTCGTTTACCAGTTTTTAGCTTGCCCCATACAAAACCATTCCGCTGGTAAGCCATTTCTATTTTGCTGTGCTTGTACAGGCAACCTATCAAATTGAAATTTTGTTTTGTTAAGTCATCTTTTACTTTGACTGTTTTCATGTTATTGTCTTTTCCTAAATAACGGTAATATTTTCTGTACTGAAAAACTCTGTTGCACTTCTCGGCCCTAGCAAATTTTATAAGGCATGGTCTTGGTGCGTCCTTATTCCCTGAAGGGAGACGGTGAGCTGCAACAATGTCATTTGGGAAGATGTGTATGTCCTGACCACAGTTGTTTACTATTTCACATATTCTTTCAACGATTTTCTCTTTCTCTTTCTCTTCTAAGTCTAATAACCTTATGTTAACTTTTCTCGAGTAATGTTCACTTTTATTTGAATTCTGACAAAGTTCAATAACACTGTCCTCAAAACTCGTGATTCTTTCTTTTAGACTGCCGTTCTCCATTGCGAAATAGTCTAGCTCATTGTGTACTGCCGCATTTTCAGATGCTGATGCACATATTTTTGCCTCTAAATCCACTAACTTTTTGTTTAATATTGCTGTAAACTTATCTTCAAACTCACTGATCATTTTACTTAAGTGGGAGGAACAGGTCGATTTAAATTCATCAAATTTCTCACTCAGCATACTGTCTACATCTTGTTTGGATGGGAGTAACTGTATTGAGGTGTACATTTTATCGACACGTTCAGTAATCTCTTGGAAATTTGACACATTAGAAAATGAAGGCTCATTTGTGACACAAGAGTCTGGATTTGGGAGCTTTTTCTTTTCTGGTTCTTTGTAAGGCTTACTGTTGCCTTTCGCGGCACTTGATTTTCTCCCTGACATGTTAATAGTGAAAGGGTTAAACGTGGTATGCATTATTGTCCTGACAGTCAAACACAACCCGCATATTAACAAATAACAGAGAAGCTCACTCACAATGCTTCATCAATCAACTGTGACTTGGCAAGCGTAATACCTCAAGTAGAATACCGTTATGGCTCAGTACTTTCAGTGAAGATGATGAAAATGTGATTTCCTATAGGGTTTCTATAGTAACTATAAGTCACAATTGCAGCAATAATTGCAACCCGATGAAGATTAAAATGAGGATCATTGGTAGAGGGGGTTACAGTATCAGTCACACTAAAAAGTTTTCAAACCATTTGGCCTTGTAGTTTGAAAGAAGATTTTCTTGAAAATGCACACATTTATGAATTCTGTTTCAAAAAAAAAAAATCAGTAAAAGGTTAAATATTTTGAAAATTACAATTTTCTCAGACAGTATTCTCTTTTCAAAATAGCTTTGGATAGGTAAAGAATTACAGTCAAACACATTTTACTCCAATTTTTGTCAAATCTTAAAAGATATATAATAATTACTGTCATCTAAGCTGGCATGATTGCAAGAACATACAAACAAAAACTTTCCTGGTTTTCCAAACACCCGTCATCAATCAGTATTTTCTGATAAGTAACATGTGACTAATGATGCATATATCAAGATACAGTTGCAATGGTTTACAGTAAAGTCAAAATACGTTGTATAGGATAATCCTATAAACTGTATCTTTTTCTCTTCCTACACTGATAAGACCAGAAGCTGACATCATTTTCTGGAAAGCTCTCACTGATAGCTTTCCAGAAAATGTCAGATTCTGATCTTGTCAGGGCAGGAGCAGCAGATTACTTAGTTTATTGCAGTTATGCTACAGCTTATTTTGGCTTGTACTGTACACACAATATTTTGGATTTTTTTGCCCAGTTCTCAGTGGAGAACACTGGAACCAACCCTTACCAGATTCTAACAAAAACAAGTATTTTGCTGACAGCACCAATCTTCGTGCAAACAGGAGAGGCATTGGGTTAACCATTAGAATATAGTCTCTGGAGGCCACATATTTCCATCCTCTCATAGACCATTCCTGCAAAGTTTGGTTCACGTCGGCTCAGTAGTTTCAGAGAAAAAGATGAAAATGTGATTTCCCATAGGGTTTCTATAGTACCTATAAGCCACAATTGTGGCCATGTTTACAACCTGATCAACATTAAATGAGGATTGGTGGTAGAGGGGGTCCCAGTCATCACTTATGTGAAGTATCAATACATTTGGCCTGGCAGTTTCAGAGAAGATTTTTGAAAATCCACCTATCAGAATCAAAGAATGTCTCTGACGGCCATGTTTTTCAACCCACGGGAACAAAATGAGGATTTTTGTAGAGGACCTCCCATAGACTATCCCTGACAGGTTTGTTTTCATGTCGCCTTGGTTTATCCAGAGAAGAGGAAAATGTGATTTCCCATAGGGTTTCTACAGTAACTATAAGCCGCAATTGTGGCCATGTTTGTAACCCAATCAACATTAAATGAGGATCGTTGGTAGAGGTGGTTCCAGTCATCATTTATGTGAAGTTTCAAAACATTTGGCCTGGTAGTTTCAGAGAAGATTTTTGAAAATCCACCAACCAGAATCAAAGAATGCCTCTGGAAGCCATGTTTTTCATCTGACGGGAACAAAATGAGGATCGTTTGTAGAGAACCTCCCATATAGCCCAAGAACATTAGGTTTCACTAGGGAAAAAAATCGGAGAAAGATGATTTTTTCAGGGAATGTCGAGTACATGTCACTGAACGATTAGACAAAAGTCCCCTAAAATCCCAGTTGAGCTTTTTTTTCTACAGCCTTTTTTCGAAAACGCGTTTGAAAAAAATTTTTAAAAAATCGCACGAACTTTGTAACCTCGAATTGATCCAACTGTATTTTTTGTTAACGCGTATTTCGAGCTACATAATGTCTAATATACATTTACCTAGAGGAAAATGTGCATTCTGTGACAATTTCTGCGAAACATTATTGAAAATTCACAAAAAAGTATCGGATTTACGCAAAAAATGACGATTTTCCTAACGGATTTGCCCAAAGGGTCGTAGTACAGAACGGGATGTTAGTTGGACAGACGATAAAAAATCCACCACCATTTGAAGACTTTTATCATTGCTTACAAAATAGACATTATGGAAGACCCCCTCTGCTTCTGGCCGAGTTCCCCTTTTGGCATAAAATTCGTCAGCATGAGAACTCAACTATTTTCGGGCTTGGGACCGAACAGACACGTCTGTGTCTGGCAGCATTAGATCAATAAATAATATTTACAGAATGTACAAAAATCAATAAATAATATTTACAGAATGTACAAATCAATCAACATGGATTAAGTTACATTGACTATTATCAACGCTATATACAGAAATGACATGACCTATATACATATTATTCATCGAACTCAGAAATTTCCGACAGGACAGTGTTTCTGTGATTGTTACAAGAATCCGAACTGCAATTACACAAACCTGAGCAAGAGAGTCCTGCCTTCTTACACCCACACCTTTTTGTACAAGCACTCTTGCAACCACAACTGATCAGATTCAGTAGGTTATCGGGGGCACATGGCTTTGTGGCTGCAGTCGGTACAAGAAGTCCATTGTCTAGCGACCACCCCCAATCCGTCGGAGGAAGCGAAGTGCCCAGCCATTGTTGGACCTGGAGATAACATCTGTAGACATGTTGTTGTGCAGCATCGCTGCTTGGTGGGAGTGAGGCTAGGTCGATGGGTTTATTCAGTTTAAATTTTGCTACATAACGCTTGTAAGTGACATATCTATATTGGTCGAGAGAGGAAACAGTTTTACTCCCGTATAAGATCAGGAGAAGTTATTCCCCGGCAGCGGCTACTGTACTTGGTGTACTGTCATCCGCCAAAATTGTGTTGACATACTGTTGTGAGTTGCTAGTAACATCGGAGACAATTGTACTGAATACTTTCTTCTTACCAACTCGAAAGAGTGCAGAAGTAGTGTCACAACCACTTATAGAATGTGCTACAAGGAGGTTGCTTCTATGGTCACCCATTTTGGTTGCTATTTCACTAACTGAAACTAGTAAGTTTGGGGTAATGGAATACATCATGTGAATATTACATCCCGGTTGAACTCGAGAGGTAAGAATGACTAACAAGTCTGTGTCCGTTCCCACAACGACAACATTGTTGTCATCTTGAGCGATGTCAAGTGCAGTTTCAGCTATCAGTACATCAGCATCAGCCTCGGCCTGCTTGGACTGAATATTGATAGCAGATAGCTCCTGCATTAGAAGATCGATCAGTTGGGTTTTGTTCTTGGCATTTGCAAGGAAATCGGATTGGGGTGTGGTGGCTGGTAACTCGGGTGAGATATTGATATCAATGAAATACCTGTCTTTAGATCTACGGGCTTGTTCCATGCCCTTTGTCGACATTGTACAAGCATAACCATCAAAAACAACCACGACGTTCGCCCCAAAATGTCTCACTAGATAATTGGAATATGATGTACATATGTCCTTATATGACGACTGTTTAGGCCATACAACTGCCCTCAATAAAAATCCACCATCTACAACAAACAGAGAATGTTCTGGGATTTTAGTTTGCTTGGAACCGTATGTTTTGAGGATCTTACCGAGCGTGCTTTTCTGTGTCTTCCTCATTCCAGCAGAATGAAACAATGCTAGTGGTTTCTGGGCGAGTTCATATTTGAGATACTCTTCCATCTCTGCTTGTGACTGAATAACACATGTGATGCGGTTGAACAGAATTGTGGGGTCAATCACTACCTTACTTCCACGGACTTTGATGCTATTTGCCATCGATGCGAAAGACTTCACAGTGTCAACACGTCGTAGTTTGATGCTGTTGAACGTTTTGCTTACAACATTCGATACGCAACATTCACCAATTTTGCGAACTTGGTCACAGTTCACAGTTTCGTCGGCCACAAGCCCGGTCGCTATAGAGACTAATTGTAGTGGATCTCTATTCTGAAAGGGGGAATGCACTCTGAGCCAGTTCAATAATTTGGTGATATCATTGGCATCAGTCAATTGTGAACTTTGACGGAGATCCCGATGTTGTTCGCCATGACCAGTGTGAACATGAACAAAATTTTCGAGAGCATTACATATCGGTAGGCAAAGAGGTAGTCCATGTACCCATTTCGCAACAGTGCTATCGGTTATTCCCCTGCCATGTGTGAGACCACCAGGGAGCTTGAACATTCTCATTAAACACTGCTCTATGGTCTGATCAGAATATATCCCGTCCCAGAATTTATCTGAGCACCTTATGGTAAAGTAACCTTTCTCAGTGAACAACTTCAAATCATCCTGTTGCATTATTTCTGTTAGCTCATTCATCTGCTGCAAATAGAGATGAGAACTTTTTGCGTATGCAAAATGACCACCTGCGTAAAATACTGGAATCATATTGCGAACACAATATGTGTGGAGTTCCCAGTCGCCTGTGCGCTCTGCTCTCAAGAACAACTGGAGAAGACCTATTTGCTCGTAGTATTGTACCCAAAGCTTTCCTGTGCGTCCTACGGACGCATTCTGGAGCAGTTCGTGTAATTTTGACAGTAGATGGTTGACACTTTCTTGATTGACAGCGTCAGCTGTTGTACAGTCACCACATTATGTGATTTAATCGAACATGGAAATTGAAACAATGATGCTATAATACGGTATTTGAATGAGAAAAGTCGATGCCGTTTGAATTTGAGTTTAGGGGGTATGGTTAATATTTCACACGTTTCACCAGTTCATTATGGAATAAATGACTATTGTTATATATCATTATAAAGCCACTGCTTTTCTGCAATTTTTGATATATAATTTAACTCCCAAAGTAGTCGTAGATTTGATTTAATGGATGTTGTGTACCATTGTGTGTATGAAAACAATAAAAAATTTTTCGTAATTTTGTACATTTTCGTGAATATTTCACCATTGAGTGTGAGGATTGGTACAAAGTTGGCATTTTCTGTTGGGGATATGTATTCTCAATATAATTCAGCACGATATTTATGATTCTCACCCTACTAAGGCGAATAAGAATGAGAAATATGGAGCTGGGTCGAATTTTTTTTTAAATTTTTTTTTTCATCAAAAAAACGCTATAACTAAAAAAGCTCAACTCGGATTCGCAGGGACTTTTCACACTTTATCCGCAATGTGTGTCCCGGAAACATATAAAAAAATCAGCTTTCTCCGATTTTTTCCCTTACTTTCTCATTTTTATGTCTAATGTGCCTGGACTAATAGACCATTCCTGCCAACTTTGGTTCACATCGGCTCAATGGTTACAGAGAAGAAGATGAAAATGTGAAAAGTTTATGGACGACGGACAACGACGGATGCCAAGTGATGAGAAAAGCTCACATGGCCTTTTAGGCCAGGTGAGCTAATAAAAAAGCATAAAAAACTCAATGAACCAAAATGTAGTGATGAAGAGGCCAACTATCATGGAAACACCTTCATAACTAGAAATGTATCAGTGGAGACAGATACTCTCAACACCACATTTAATACAAGACTGGAGACAATGGTAAAACACCTGTGAACTTTGAACAGTGTTTAGTCAGACAGGTGAAAACACTCACAAAAATAAATGTTGCTGTGTTACCACATTTCAGTAACTGACAAACATTTCTCCAATAAAGGGAGTTGTTAAAAAAAACATGGTCTGAACACGCTGAATGACTAAGTAGCTGATTGGCATATTTATTACATGCCTATTATTTTTCCCTCCAGTTCCATATTTACAAATCCATATGGAACACGTGTTCCAGACAGATTTTTGTTAATGGACTTTTTTTCCACTTTATGTCATGGATCCGTTAAAAGAACTAAACTCTACCCATTATCTAATCAACCAATCAAAATATTGCAATCTGACCTAAATCAATTTCGAATGTCAATTGGAAGATATTTTTGTTCACGTCCACCAAAATTAATGAAATTGCACTTATTCTATAAACAGGGAGCAATTTTATCAGGGAGTGACTTTATAACACTCAAGTTCTCACTTTGAAGCAAATATCTTTCAGATAATGGCAGCTAATTTCTTAAAAATACAAATAAATAGCCTATCTGGACACAATTTTCATTTATATTTTACTGTTTACGTATTGATCTGTCACACTTGTTTGCCAACAAATATGAGTTTTGTTACTGTTTTTATTTCAAGCAGATGTCAGAACTCTCAAATTCTACAAATAAGACAGACTTTTTAATTTAATGGAATCTATATGTCATGGAGGAATGTTATAAACACAGACCATCATGCTCATCATGATATGTGAATGCGGCCGTCAATACCGCATTCCTGCCATCAGTAACCCTTTACCCAATGCAGAGAATATCAAAATTTGTTATTTTAATTACTATTTTTTTTAATTTTCAAAAAAATTTCAATAAAACCATATCATGTGACCCCTCATTGGAATGGGCTCAATGACCTCATTCCAATAAGGGGTCACATGATACGATGTTGAAATATTTTGAAAAATTTATTTTTTTCAACTGCTCAATTTGCAAATTATGCAGACAGATGATACCGATTCATTAGGTAAAGGATTAAAGGATAGAACTTGAGACTGTGCCTCTCATTCTATTCTTCCACATTGATACTTGTATCCGACAGACGAATGCATTCACACATCGTCATGTTCTGTGTGTTCGTGATACACTGTACCCATGATGTACATACTTACTAAGTTCTCAATGGTAGGAGAGTGATGTTGTAAGACCCGTTAGCACAGTCACAGGTCTTTGATCTGAATATCTATTGAACTGTGCAGGCTGGTGTGCTGGTGAGTGAGCCCATTAGCAGGTGGGCAGTCGATCGGCTTGTCAATCGGTCAGGAAGGAAAAAAGTGAGTGAATGATTACCACGGCAGAAAGCAAGTGAAAGATTCTATATCAGCACCATCACCAGGAAATATACTGATGTAATTTTTCAACCCACACCCACTTCATTATTGGGCATTTTATCAATTTAGCACCTCCTACACATTTATCAAATAGTGAGTGTTGTGTGAAAAGAACTATGGCTGAGAGATGCTGACTGACTGAGAAGCTGCTTGGCATATTTGTAACACAATGTACCCATACTGAATTAACACAGTTCTTAATGGTAAGTGAGTGATGATGTAATTAAGAAGACCCATTAACACATCCCCAGATTGTTTGATACCGACAATGGCCCAGTCGAGTTGTCTTAGATCTGAACATCCCTTGAATTGTGCATGGTGTCTAAAATTTGTTAGAAGAGTAAAATTGATGCCACTTTCCCATGTAGATTCCATGGAAATCAATATCCTGTAATTCAGTGAGATTCATCAGACTGGAAGGACTGAGGGATTTAATAAATTAGTGTGCTTACATGTACATCAGTAACTTGATAACCTAAACATAATTCATGTGAGAAAATCTTGTTCAAATTTCTTTCTTTGACAATGTGAAATTTTCTTTCACTTTCAAGTTGCTAAAGCCCACATGTCTCGACAACAAGAGAAAATGTTCTCCAGACAAAATTATATAAGTTGTAATTTCCATTAATGCAAAACTCTTTCAGCATATTTACCTCTTAACCAGAGCATTTTCTTGGATTTTTGCATTAAATCAAGTCATGGCTGCTTCATAGCAGCCATGACTTGATTCATTGGAAATTTCAATGGGGTCAGGCATCAAGAAATCATTCATTAAGGGGACTATTCCTATTTACAGAAGATTAAAACCCATTGCTGACTACTCCCTTTCACAGTTATCCAAAACAATGACCAGGAACATGGTGGATCAGTGGTCATTGAACTTCAAACCGAGAGGTTAACGGTTTGATCCCCTCCAGGGGTAACTGCGTTGTTCACTTGGGCAAGGTACTTAAACTCCATTGCCCACATAGAGGCATGATGGCAATGTGTGTACTAAAGAGTACTACACGTTCTTGAGTTACTGTGAACAAGAAAATTGTTTATATCTGTACCTCCACTGAATCCTGCATTTTAATGAGTGGTCTGTGGTTTGATGAAAAAAAAGATAACCCAAGCGAGAGTGTTAACTTCTGAAAATGTTGTTGAGCTTTCTAGTTGGAATGGTTGCAACATACTCAAGTACGCCAAGGATGCAGAAATATTTATTCCAGCTTGTTACGCTTGTGCAACATACAAACAATGTAAAAACAAGGTAGAAATCAAGAGATTTACATATTAGTTGATCCAGTATAAGTAACGTACTATTTTTTGTTTCCCACATCAACTGAATTGACACGAGAATTGAAAACCGCATTATTTATTTATTTATTATTTATTTGTGTTTAAGGCCACATACTTATGCACAATGGCTAATCGTGACCGTGACAGTTTTATGGGTTCAGGAATCCGGAGTACCCGGAGAGAACCACCGAGCATTGATGAGCACCTGTCACCTCCTCAACATTCTAACTCTGTTCAAGCTCCGCTCAAGCAGGGTTACAACGGTTGAAGACATGTGCACCATCAATGTGCAGTATGCTTTAGTACACGGCATCATCGTGCCGCCATGCAAGCAACTGGGATAAAGTGCCTTGCCCAAGGACACAACGTGGGTCATCCCAGACAGGGATCGAACTGGGGACCTCTAGCATAGAAGTCCAACAGTCTACCACTGAGCCACCGCACTCCCAAATGCATTATTAGGCTTTTCCCTCTGGAAAAGACTCTTGTTTTTCCACAGATTATTATTTTTTTTAGGCTTTTCCCTCTGTAAAGGATTATCGTTTTTCTATGGATTATTTTTTTTTTTTTTTTGGGGGGGGGGGGGGGGAGGGGTTCCATACATTTTGTCCGTACGATTCAGAAGCCATTTTTGAACCGATTTTCACACAATTTTGCACATGCATATAGGGGCACAACATCTGAAAATGTAACAAAAGCAGAATTTTCAATTTAAACCTTATTTTGCCAGAATTGGCAAAAAACTGTCAAAATTAGGCTTTATCGGCACTTTCTCCAAACGCGTCTTGTAGATTTTTTTTAAACATTCATCATTGTTTGACCTGACAGTGACACAACTATTGATATAAAAGAGATGTTAGGCAATGCATTTGTTAACCCTCCACAGGCTGCCAAACATCGAAATTTTGATGAAATGGGCTGTTTTAGGGTCCGCACAGCACCCAAAGGATACACGAGAGATAAACAGAACTTCCTTTATTGGAAGTGGGATTCACCACAGATCATTTCTGTAAGTAATAAGGGTACTCATAAAACCAAGCGATAACCTGTTTTGAGCTGGCAAAACAGCACTAACCCTTAAAAGCTAAAAAATTCATGTTTTCTGTGGATTTCTCTAAACACGTCTTGCAGACTTTCAAGAAAAATTGGCCACGCGCAGCTCTTGATGTGACATTACAAGTTGATTGGACAAAATATTCTGGTGAGCATTTATTAACCTTCTACAGGCTGCCAAGCATCGTAATTCTGAGAAAATGAACTATTTTTTGGGCACCCACAGCACCCAATGTAAACCTAAGAGATAAACATAATTTCCTTTGTTGGAAGTGGAATTTACTGCGGATCATTTTTATTAGCAATAAGGTTATTCAAAAAACCAAGCGTTAACCCATTTTGGGCTCGTTAAAGATCGATACCCCTGAAATGCGTACAAATTCATGTTTTACGTTGATTTCTCTTAAAATGTTGTGTAGATTTTCAAGAATAAACTGGTCATTTGCAGGTGTTGGTGTGACAATACAAGTTGCAAGAACAAAATATTCTGATAAACATTTGTTAACCCTCTGCAGACTCTCAAACATCACAACACTGATTAAATAGACTGTTTTCAGCCACTCACAGCACCCAACATGTAGCTGAGAAATAAACATAACTTCCTTTATTGGAAGATGAATTCGCTGAAGATAATTTTTGTAATATGGGTATTCAAAAATACCTTAACCCATTTTGGGCTGGTTAAACAGTGATACCCATTAAAAGCTTAAAAATTCATCTTTTCTCTGGATTTCTTTATAAAAACATAATAGGACATTGGCAGGTCTTAGTGTGATATTACAAGTTGCATGGATAGAATATTCCGCTAAACATTTGCTAACCCATCTACAGGATGCTAAACATCAAAATTTTGATAACATTGGCTATTTTTGGACACCAACAGCACCAAATGGGTATGTAACAGATAAACATAAACTCTTTTATCGGACGCAGAATTCATGGGGGATAATGTTTGAAAGTATTAAGGGTATTAAAACAAGAGGCCCCACGGGGCCTGAAGTGCTCATCTTGAACAGAACACAATATAAACAAAGTCCAAGAATGAGTTTATATTTAGCAATCCATCTCCATAGAATACATTGTCAATCCTTGAGCCCCTCAGGAGTGACAAAAATAGTCCGAGCATCATGCCTTTTCTTCAGTTGATCATAATGTAAAATGCAGAGCTCCCCTATGAAGCCCCTTGATACAACCTATTTGGATTAATTTTAGTTACACACCTCTAGAGGGTACTGAATACAAAATTTCTAATTCTTCAGCTACATGGCCAATTCCGGTTCCCATCGGGAGCCCAAATATTAACACAGGCTCTTGATTTGAACAAAGTTGAGTCTGACCTCCCTATAGATGTTGTATACCAAATATGAAAGCATTCTGACTGTTGGGTCTGAAGAAGAAAAACTTTAAAGAAATTTCTTCATATTGCACTAAGTTAAAATTTGGGCTACCATAGCGAGCCCAAATATTAACCTATGGACCCGATTTGAACAAACTTGAATATGACACCACCACCACCACCTCCCCCCCCCCCCACCCCTCCCCTATAGAGATGTTGTATTCCAAATATAAAAGCATTCTGACTAGTGGATCTGAAGAAGAAGATTTTTAAAGAAATTTCCTCATATTGCACTAAGTTAAAATTCAGGCTACGATAGGAAGCCCAAATATTAACCCAGGGAACCGATTTGAACAAACTTGAATCTGACTCCCCAAAAGATATTGTAAACAAAATATGAAAGGATTCTGACAGGTGAATCTGAAGAAGATTTTTGAAGAAATTCCCTCATATTGTACTAAGTTAAATTTCAGGTTCCCATATGGAGCCCAAATATTAACCCACGCACTCGAATTGAACAAATTTGAATGTGACCCCCCCCCCCCCCCCCCCCCCCCTAGAGATGTTGTATACCAAATACGAGAGCATTCTGACTGGTGGTCTGAAGAAGATGATTTTTAAAAATCTTACCCCTCCCATTACAAAGCCAAATATTGCTTCACGAACTTCGTTTGAACAAACTTCTACACCTCAAAAGGAAGCTCCACAACAAACATCAAGTCATTGTACCCACTGGTTCATGAGAAGATTTTAAAAATATTTTGGAGCATTTTCTCCCACCCCCTCCCTATGGGGCTGGACATGTTGAGTTGAACAAAACTGCAATGCCCCTTTGGGACCATCACTCACACAAACTGTCACTAGAATTGGCCCAGTGGTTTTGGAGAAGACCAAAACATGGTGTTGACGGATGGCTGGATGGCAGGGTGGACGGATGGATGGATGGACTGACGGACGGCGGACAGAGAGCGATGAGATTAGCTCAGCTTGACTTTGTCAAGGTGAGCTAAAAAAACAAGCCTTAACACTGTTTTGCCAGACTAAAGACAGACAGCCCTAAAGAACTTAAAGTTCACATTTTCTGTGGATTTCTTCGAGTGGTTCTTAAGGATTTTCAAGAAAAATAGACTCTTGAGAAGAATTCTTCTCGCAAGCATTCATTAACCCTCCACAGGCTGCTAAGTAGGGCTGCTGCAATGATTAATCATGAAACGAATGTATCGCAATTCATTCTCTTACGATATGTATCCTGATTTGCTTGCACTGTATGACGATACACATGGATCCAAAATTGAATGAATATTTTGTTAATGGCACTACACAAATGGCCTCATTTTTTATTATTTGCATCCATTAGATCTAGTTTTCCTTTAAAATCAGGATTGTAGAAGTCTCAATTTACATTGTGCTCAGGTATTTGCTAGCATTGAATAGCACAAACCAATAACCTCGCCCTCGAACCTTATATACTATGATCCTACAAATCACAAATTCCAAGGAAACAGAAGAGTGTGTCACAATGTTTTGTTTTCAAGAAGTTTGAGAAATCTAATTTCATTGAAATCCTACTGCTTGACCCAAAACTGTATGATGATTTGTTATTTGGCCATTGTATGGGTGGATATTAGACTTTTCCCTATACTCACAAGCCCATACGCATTATATCGTGAGAAAACGTATCGTTGCAGTCCTACTGCCAAGCATCAAACTTTTAGAAAAATTGGACATATAACGGGCTGTTCGCAAATAGCCACAGCATTTAATGAGTATGTGGTAAACAAACATAACTTATTTTGTCGGACACAGACTTCTCGGAGGATGCTGATATTGATATTGACCCTCTTCAACAATAATCATGATTTTAACTTAAACTTTCTTTTATCAAACTGTGTCATTTGAGACTATTTTTCCCACTTTTCTCAAGGCATCAATAAAGACACTTTAGTGATACAGTTATATTTATTTATTTATTTATTTATTTATTTATTTATTTATTTATTTATTTATTTATTTATTGGTGTTTAAGGTCACATATTTCTTCATAATGGCTAATTATGACCACGACAGTTTTACAGGTGGAGGAAGCCGGTTTACCCAGAGAGAATCACCGAGCAAAAGCAAGCAACTGTCAGCTCCCCAACATGCTAATCTACACAAGCAGGGTAAGCATTGGTTGAAGACAGGTACACCATCAAAGTGCAGTGCACCTTAGTACACAACACCACCGTGCCCCCATGTGGGCAATGGGGGTGAAGTGTCTTGCCCAAGGACACAACGTGGTTGCAGCAGGTGAGTGATAGAGTTAAAAACAATTCTTCAGACACTCTGGGGGTCATAAAAAATCATTGAATCTCATCTGGAAAAATCATGATTCAGCAGAATCATAAAGACTAGTTGTTTTTGTTTTTTGTTTTTTTGTTTTGTTTTTTTTGGGGGGGGGTCCACACATTTTATCCGTACGATTCAGAAGCCATTTTTTAACCAAATTTTACACAATTTTGCATGGAGGGGTACATACAAAATCTAAAAATGTACCAAAGCAGAATTTTTTATTTAACCCTTATTTTGCCAGAATTGGCAAAAAACTGTCAAAATTAGGGTTTATCTGCACTTTCTCAAAACGCGTCTTGTAGATTTTTTTTAAACACTCATCACTGTTAGACCTGACTGTGAACCAACTATTGATATACAAGAGATGTTAGGCAATGTATTTGTTAACCCTCCACAGAATGCCAAACATCAAAATTTTAATGAATTGGCTGTTTTCGGGCACCCACAGCACCCAAAGAGTGCACAAGAGATAAACATAACTTCCTATATTTTAAGTGGAATTCACCTAGGATCATTTTTGTAAGTCCTATTTATTTATTTATTTATTTATTTATTTATTTATTTATTAAGGTTTAACAACACTTTAATAGCCAAGGTCATATCGTGTCGGTGACACTTTTACGGGTGAAGGAAGCCGGAGTACCCAGAGAGAACCACCGAGCAACAATGAGCAGCTGCCAGCTCCCCAACATCGTAACTCCACACTGCAGCACAGGCAGGATTAGATTGCCCCTACCCCCCCCCCCCCCCTCTCTCCACTATGATGGTGGCAGTGGAGACACTTTTCTGTATGTGACCAATGAGCATTCCAGCAATCCAGTTGTATAGAGAGATCAGTGGTTCTAATTCATACAACTACATTTGCCTTTCAATTTTGTTATTTTTTTTTAATTTCTACTTCTGAAACACAGCCAATGAACCTCCCCAGAACAAGCTCATTACAATCATTTCAATGAAGGGTCGTAAGCCAAGTTTTGGAAGCAAAAAATAAAATTATTAGTCATAAGTCATAAGCCAAGTTTTGGAAGCAAAAAATAAAATTATTAGTTATTTTGGGAAAATATTGTGAGTGAAATCTGCTAATCAAAGCTAAAGTAATTATCGATGATTACTGATAATCTGAGAATACAAAAGGCAACTCTCAAGATTTAGTGTGACAAACAGAACTGAAATTAGATAAGTACAGAGGAATTCTGTTATTAAAAAGCCTTTGTGTGTGTCCAAAATATTTGATTAAAGGTATATTTTATTTTGCAAAATTCTAGTCCTTATGATGTGTATTCAAATAACATGTTCAGAAATTAATATATTCAATACTGTTTGACAGAACAACATTTTCTGGTATATTGTTTAAACTCCAAGCACACTGGTACTTCAACGGAACCTTTTTTCAATGACACTTTTTCGCCCAAGCAGAACTCTTTTTTTCGCCCAAGCAGAACTATGACTTTCACCGACTGTATATTGGTTGACAGAACTCATTCAGCTCTGCTGAACAAGATGTAATTGGTTCAACTCAAACTTGTATTATGGTATATCTTTACCACTGAAAACTTAGAAATTTTGACACATGAATGTAGGAAGATGATTGTAATTACATTTTGTTGTGGAGGAATTGAATAATGTGATGAAAATGTCTTTTGGCAGATTCAATGGATGTCTATGCATTTCTCTTCTTGAAGTCATAAGCCCATGAGTTTCCGACATGATAATCTAAATCGAATCTCAAATCGAACTAGACTTTATGATTCTGGAGAATCATGGCTTTTCCAGATGAGATTCCATGATTTTTCATGACCCCAGAGTGTCTGATGAATTGTTTTTAACTGTCTCACTGAAGTTCCTTTATTGATGTTATGAGGAAGGTGGGTAGAGTAGTCTCAAATGACTCAGTTTGATAAACAAATGTTTAGGTAAAAACCATCATTAATGGTTGAGAGGGTTAATATCAATATCGTCGTCCGACAAGTTAATGACCAACAAAATGAGTTATGTTTGTTTGAAACATACCCATTAAGTTCTGTGGCTATTTGAAAATGGTCCATTTTATCTCAAATGTATCCAAAATATTGACGTCTAGCAGTTTGTAGAGGGTTAACAAGTGCTAACAGGAATATTTTTCCATGCCACTTGTAATGTCACAACAAGAACTGCAATTGGCCATTTTTTCTTTAAAATCTACAAGATGTTTTAGAGAAATCCAGGGAGAACATGAATTTGAAGCTTTTAATGGGTATCATTGTTTATCCAGCCCAAAACGGGTTAAGGGTTGTTTTTTTAATACCTTTATTACTTCCAAAAATAATTCTCAGTGAATTCTACTTCCACTTATGTTGATCTCTCCTCTTAATTTTGGGTGCTGTGGGTACGCAAACACAGCCCATTTTATCAAAATGTTGATGCTTGAGAACCTGCAGAGGGTTAACAAATGCTTACTGGAATATTTTGTGCATGCAGCTTGTAATGTCCCACTATGATCTGAGAATGACCAATTTTTCTTGAAAATCTACAGGATGTTTTTAGAGAAATCCTCGGATAACATGAATTTTTAACTTTTTGAGGGGTATCATTCTGTAACCAGCCCTAAATGGGTTAATGCTTGGTTTTGTGAATACCTTCATTACTTACAAAAATTATTCTCAGTGAATTCCACTTCCAATGAAGGAGGTTATGTTTATCTCGAAGTAACACATTGGGTGTTATGGGTGCCCAAGAACAGCCCATTTTCTAGAAATGTCTATGCTTGGCAGGCTGTGGAGGGTTAACAAATGCTTACCGGAATATTTTGTCAATGCAACTTGTAATGTCACTCCAAGACCTGCGAATGGTCAATTTTTCTTGAAAATTTTTTGGTGAAATCCACAGAAAACTGGAATTTTAACCTTTTAAGGGGTATATCTCCTTAACCAGTCACAAATGGGTTAAGACCTCGATTTTTGAATAGCCTTACTACTTACAAAAATGTTTCCCTATCAGTTTTGCGTCCGGTAAAAGAAGTTACCTTTCTCTGTGGCATTCCCATTTGATGTTGTTGGTGTCCAAAAACAGACTATTTTTTCAAAATTGTGACATTTAGCATCCCATGGAGGGTTAACAAATGCTTACCAAAATAATTTATCCATGCAACTGGTAATGCGACACCAAGACCAATCAATGGCCATTTTCTCTTGAAAACACTACAAGATGTTTGTAATGAAAAACATGAATTTTTTAAGCTTTTGATGGTATCACTATTAAGCACCACAAAAGGGGTTAACGCTTGGTTTTTTTAATACCCTTATTACTTACAAAAATAGCCCTCGGTAAATTCCACTTCCAACAAAGGAGATTATGTTTATTTCTCGGGTATACATTGGGTTCTGTGCGTGTCCGAAAACAGACCATTTCAACAAAATTACGATGCTTGGCAGCCTGTAGAGGGTTAATAAATGCTCACCAGAATATTATGTCCCTGCAACTTGTAATGTCACACAAAGACCTGCGAGTATTCAATTTTTCTTGAAAACCTACAAGATGTTTTTAGAGAAATCCACAGAAAATGGGACCTGCGAATAGCCTATTTTTCTTGAAAACCTACAAGATTTTTTTAGAGAAATCCACAGAAAATGGGTATTTTAAGATTTTAATTGGTATCTCTCTTTAACCAGCCTAAAATTGGTTGAGACTTCGACTTTTGAATACCCTTACTACTTACAAAAATGTTTCTCTATCAATTTTGCATCCAATAAAAGAAGGTACCTTTCTCTGTGGAATACCCATTGGGTGCTGTTGGTGTCCAAAAACAGCCCATTTTATCACAATTTTTACGTTTAGCAACCCGGGGCAGGTTAACTAATACTGACCGGAATAAATAATAAATAGGCTAAAGGGTTAATATCTCAGGATCAAATTATCAGATTTACACCAAAAAGTATACAGCTTGGCACATCAGTAACCTGAACACAAATATAAAGTAACTTGACAATCCAAGCAATATTTTTCAAGTTATCGAATGCCAAAGGGATTGGAGGAATTTTCAATTTGAAGGATAAAGGGTTAATATCTCCGGATCAAAATAACAGATTTACACCAAAAAGTATACAGCTCGGCACATCAGTAACCTGAACACAAATATAAAGTAACTTGACAATCCAAGCAATATTTTTCAAGTTATCGAATGTCAAAGGGATTGGAGGAATTTTCAATTTGAAGGATAAAGGGTTAATATCTCCGGATCAAATTATCAGATTTACACCAAAAATTATACAGTTCGGCACATCAGTAACCTGAACACAAATATAAAGTAACTTGACAATCCAAGCAATATTTTTCAAGTTATCGAATGCCAAAGGGATTGGAGGAATTTTCAATTTGAAGGATAATGGGTTAATATCTCAGGATCAAAATAACAGATTTACACCAAAAACTATACAGCTCGGTACATCAGTAACCTGGACACAAATATAAAGTAACTTGACAATCCAAGCAATATTTTTCAAGTTATAGAATGCCAAAGAAATGGATACGGATGCCGGATGGACGGACAGATGGACAGACAAAGGATGGACGAACGACGGATGGTCACCCTGGATGCCGGCATTATGTGTACCATACATAGTATGGGTACACATAAAAATGATCCTCGGTTAATTCCACTTCCAATAAATGAAGTTATGTTTATCTCTCTTGTATCGTTTGGGTGCTGTGGGGGCCCGAAAACAGCCCATTTCATCACAATTTCGATGTTTGGCAGCCTGTGGAGGGTTACCATATGCATTGCCTAATATGTCTTGTGCATCCATGGTCATGTCATAAGCAGGTCTAGCAATGATGAATGTTTAAAAAAAATCTACAAGACGTGTTTCGAGAAAGTGCCGATAAACCCCAATTTTGACAGTTTTTTGCCAATTCTGGCGAAATAAGGGTTAAATCGAAAACTCTGCTTCGGTACATCTTTAGATTTTGTCCCCCTCTATGAGTGTGCAAAATTTTGTAAAAATCGGTTCGAAAAAATGGCTTCTGAATAGTGCAGACAAAATGTGTGGGGAACCCTCCCCCCCCCCCCTCCCAAAAAAAACCCCTCCCTCAAAAATAATAATCTGTAGAAAAACAATTGTCTTTTCCAGAGGGAAAAGCCCCCCCCCCCCCCCCCCCCCCCTAAAAAATTAATAACAAGTGTTTGACCACCGAGGTGGTATTAGTCCCCTACGGCACTTTTGTGACATAAGGTGTTTTTGTCACATAAGACACTAGAGTATATAAGCATCTCTGCATTTCCGGTTAGTAGTTTAAGAAGTACAAAGACCGCCAGTAATGGTCCGGTCCAGTGAAAAGAAGGTCGAGTCCAGCTCTCGGTGGTGCAGTATTTTTGCCTGGACTGGTCCAATCATTATAATAATCTTAAATGAAGGGAAAGGTGATGAAATCTTACTTTTGGCAATGTCAAAAAAGGAAGATATTAAAACATTTTCCATCATTTAAGGTATTTTATAAGGATTGAATTGGGATACACATTTGTGTTACAGAAAGCATCAAGTTACTGATGTCTGCTGGGGAAGCTTGGTAACTCGGGGCATGTTATATAATACTTGAAGGGAGGGGTGGAAACATAAAAGTAGAGAAAAAAAAGCTTAAAAAACACAGCAAAAATGGCCGCCATTCTGCCATCTTGGATTTTGAAAAAAAAATATTCAGCGTGCATCATCCCCTCAGAACCATTTATCCACGTACCAAATATGAAAGGTGTAGCTTAAAGCACGTTTGAGGGAGAGGTGGTAACATAAAAACAGACAGACAGACAGACAGACAGACAGACAGACAGACAGACAGACAGACAGACAGACAGACAGACAGAGACAGACAGACAGACAGACAGACAGACAGACAGACACAGACAGACAGACAGACAGACAGAGACAGACAGACAGACAGACAGACAGACAGACAGACAGACAGACAGACAGACAGACAGACAGACAGACAGACAGACAGACTGACTGACTGAGACAGACAGACAGACAGACAGACAGACAGACAGACAGATCTTAGATTTTGAAAAAAAAAATATTGAGCGTGCATAATCCCCTCACAACCCTTTATCCATGTACCATATATGAAAGGTGTAGCTTGAACCATGTTGGAGGGAGGGGTGGTAACATAAAATAGAGAAAAAAGCTTAAAAAACACAACAAAAATGGCAGCCATGGCACCATCTTGAATTTTGAAGAAAAAATATTAAACGTGCATCATCCCATCACAACCCTCTATCCATGTGCCAAATATGCAAAGTGTAGCTTGAATCATGTTGAAGGGAGGGGTGGTAACATGAATATAGAGAAAAAAGGGCTTAAAAAAACAGAACAAAAATGGCCGCCATTCCGCCATCTTAGATTTTGAAAAAAAAATTTACAGCATGCATCATCCCCTCAGAACCATTTATCCATGTACCAAATATGAAAGGTGTAGCTTAAAGCATGTTGGAGGGAGAGGTGGTAACATAAAAACAGACAGACAGACGGACAGATGGATGGACAGATGGACGGAGTGCAATCCTAAAGTCCCTTTACAGTTCCCGTAAGGGACTAATAATCAGTAAAGAAAACAATAGTCTTTTCCAGAGGGAAAAGCCAAAATAGCACTGTTTTTCAAGTTCTAGATATTGCACATGCTTAGAACTCTAAATATTTCCCCTCTTCACTCATGTATAGCATTAAATGGCAATTTGTCTATGCATAAGTCAGTCAATCAAAAAAGTGGAATATTTCAGAAACAAAAAATCGAAATAGTTTTGGATGTTCTAGATATTGCACGTGCTTAGAACTCTGAATATTTCCCTTCTTCACTCATGTATACCATTAAATGGCAATTTGTCTGTGCTTAAGTTAGTCAATCAAAAAAGTGGAATATTCTAGAAACCAAAAATCAAAAACGTTTTGGATGTGGAATCTCCTGGCACTCTTCTTCTATCATTAGGTCTCCTGTACAGGAGACCTGATGATAGAAGAGAGCAAATGGAGGAGACATTTGGCAGGATTTTGAGAATATCTCTGCAATTCTAAAATTTACATATGAGGGTGACTCAACAAATCGATATGATTTCTATTTAAATTATAACAATGATTTTGATTTCAGGGCCTCACGCAGTACTTACTTTTTAATGATTAAGACATCATCATATTTATTTATGCTTATTACTTTTCCCGCCAGTTCTATATCTACAAATCCATATGGAACACATTTTCCATACAGATTTCTATTGACAGACTATTTTTCCATCTGACATCATGGATCCATCATAAGAACTGAACTCCATCCATTTTTGGAAAACATTGTATTCTTATCTAGATTCAATTCTGAAGCTGTGGCGACGGCCAATTGAAAAATGCCTTTGTTCGAATCCACCAAAATTAAGGAAATGGGGGGTGATTTTATAACACTCAGGTTTTGACTTCGAAGTTAATATCTCTCAGATCGCCTCATCTAATTTCTTAAATATATGAACAAATAACCTATTTGTCACAATATTTTCAATTTTATTTTTCTGTTTACAGATCAGTCTGTCACACGTGTTTGCCAATCACACCTGAGTTTTGTTTTTGTTCTCATTTCAAGCAGACAGCATAACTATGTGATGTATGAATTTTTAAAGTAATGGATTCTATGTCATAGAGGTGTGTAATAAACACAGAACATCATGATGTGCCACTTGTTCTATCCTTCTGTGCTGACACTCATGCCGTATTGACAAATGCATTCACACATCATGATGTTCTGGGTATGTACATAATATTTTAAAAAATGGAATGACTGGGATTCAAATACCAGTCGGGACCTTCCTACAACACAACTGCCTTACCAAAACTACACTCGACGAGGGCTGTCACAATTTTTTAATTTAGGAATCGATTAATTGTTGCAAATAATTGATAATAATTGATTAATCGTACCTAGATAACCCTCCTCCCCCTCTCTTTCAAGTCATTAAAAATGAAGTTCATGTTAGCTGACCAACCTCAAGAAACAAGACAATCCTCTTTTAGGTACATTCAAAGCTTTGATGTTTGAACTTTTTGAACCGTCAGTGTAATAATCAAGACCGGTCATCAGTTGCAAACATTGCAAGTTCACAACTGCCGACCGGTCTTGATTATTACACTGACAGTTCAAAAGTTCAGAACATCAAAGCTTTGATGTATCTGAAAGACAAATGCTTCTAATGGCTTCTTGAGGTTAACGACAACATTCTTGACCTTTCACCTTTAGCAACAATAGTTTTTTCATCCCCTTTTTTTTTTAATTATTAAACATCTAAAATGGGGTAAAATTTAGCGATTCGTCAACAACGAAAAATACTAATCGATTTTGGCATGACCGATCGACAATTGATTAATCGATTAATCGTGACAGCCCTACACTCGACCACGCTAACAAATCGGCCACCAGCAGACTCCTAAGAAAAGATATGGAATTTTATCTTACATATTATATATTACATTATATATTTTATACAATACATATAAAAACATTTAGACTAACAATGCTCCAAACATATGTAAGCCCAGGAAGCGAGATTTTCAAAGCTGCATTCAGTCAAAACAGTAATCAAATACTTTCATTTGTACTCATATTAGCAACTCTGTTTTTGGTAATTTCTAATTAAGTCAATAAAGCTGAATGATTTAAATGCATAACAACATCAAGTTCACTTGGAAATCAATTGTTTTACGCTCAGCTCACATGGAAACTCCACTGGCGATGATATTGTTTTCAATCCAACTAAATGCTGATATAGGGAAAACAGTGGCTGATATAGGGAAAACAGTGGCTGACTGGTTATGGCACTGGACTCCAAACCGAAAGGTCTATGGTTCAATCCCTGCCAGTGGCAATTGCATTGTGTCCTTGGGCTTGGCACTTAATCCCAAATGGGAGGTGGGGGTATGGTGGCACAATATAAAAAGGCGTACTTCTTGTCAATGATGCACTTGCCTTCAACCAATGCTAATCCCGCTTGTGTAGAGTTGGTAAATTGATGTGCCTTACCATTGCTTGCCACTGCTCAGTGGTTCTCTACAAATACTCAGGCTTCCTCCACCCATAAAACTGTCTTGACACAAGGTGACCCTGCTGTCAAAAGTGTCATTGAACTCCCAATAAAAAAATAAAAACTAGAGCAAACGCCTGCAACACCATTACAGAAATGAAACATTTATAACTGGGTGATGGATGAAGGATGACAGACGATGGACCATTGACAGATTACAGACCATTGGGGCATTATCATTAAAACTATTTAAGTGTCACCATAGGATGACACAAAAAGGTACCCATCCCAGATGAGTGGGCCGACATTGACAAAGTCAATGATGGTCTCTATCTTCTGGAATGCGTGATGGCGTGTCCTTTTGCTCAGTTCCAGGTTCCTCAGGTGCGTTATGGAAATATCACTTGGGGGCAACTGTGGTTCAGAATGTGGTTCGCTCGGGTGAACTTGGAACTGGCGGGTGTCAACTGTATCGGTATATTTATGTTAGAGCCTGTGCACATGCGTATGTGTGTGTACGAGAGAGAAAGAATGCACAGGTTGTGTGTGAGGATGCGGGGCAGCGTGTGCGTGTGAGGGTGTGCGAGTGTGTAGATACGCTTGTGTGTGTGAGAGGACGTATATGTGCATATATGCAGCCTGTGCCAAGCAGCAATAACACAACTCTATTATTTTAGCAAATATTATAGTCTTCCCTTTTTTGTGTGTGTGTTTGTCTCCTCACCTTTGGTTTGTCGCTTGCGTCACAATTCACCCACTCCCGAATTATTCTACGTATGATATCCACTACTATTTTGTTATTTAGTTTGACATTTGACTTTGAATAAGCAGTTCATTCCTTCGGAATATGAATTGTTTTTCCAGCTTGTTTTCCTTATTTTTCTTTACTATTTTCTCTTGCTTGTTTCTTCTGAGTTACCTTCTCCACTTTCATCCAAACTCTCGTATAAAGCAACCTGAATTCAATTCGCACCACTGCGAAATGATCCTGTCATTGAAAGTTACCAATCTCCGGGCATCATGCATACGTGTGTATTATTACCACCCACAGATTACATAATGTATAGTCTTGAGTCATACCGCGCCAGGATTGGTACATTCAATACTGTAGTTCATGCTCGCGGCCTGAAAAGAAGACTAACAAAACACCAGTCCCTTTGTGCTCTTGTGTATCTTTACATGTGGTCTATTCGTATTAAGGTCCAGATCAGCATTACTGTAACATCAGCCCTGTTTCATCTTTTATTCAACAAATTTATCCTACGCTGCCAATGCAGTAATGATCTTTGTACGAATGTTGAAAGACCCAATCTCCCACCGACACTTAATGTACCATATACAATGCCAACTTCCTCAGCCATCTGTTATTTTATATATTTTATGACTTTGGTATTGGCTGTGGTCTTGTTATTGTCCGGAGACATTGAATCAAACCCTGGACCAGACTCTGCGTACAGAGAAAATAACCATGATGCATTAAAAATCTTTCACCTGAACATCCAAAGCCTGAAGCCTAAAGTAGACATTGTTCAATATGAATCATCCTTCTATGATATCTTAGCATTTACTGAGACATGGCTTCAATGCTCGGACCCAACATCAGATATTATGATCCATGGCTTCCAAGAACCTGTACGATTTAACCGTTTGTCAAGGGGAGGGGGTGTTGCCGTCTACGTGAAAGACGGCTTGTGCTTTCGGCATAGAACTGATCTTGAGGTGAATGCCATTGAATGCATCTGGGCTGAAGTGTTCATGACCCATGGTACGTCACTGCTGCTAGGAGTATTTTACCGCCCACCCAGTAGTCTCTCAGATGTTTGGGATAAAATTACGGCATCTATTGACAAAGCCAAAGATACCTTAATTTCAGACATAGTTATTACTGGTGACTTCAACGACAACCAATATGGTTCTCCCAATGGTTGCTTCCGGGAACTAAGTAATTATTTCAATCTTAGACAGCTTGTGGAAGAACCAACATGCTTTACCGAATCATCTGCAACTCTGATCGACCTATTTGCGGTTAGTAATACTGTGCATGTACTGGAATGTGAAGCCCTAGAACCACTTGTACCTGACATGACTCGCTATCATTGTCCAATTTATATTGCCATTGAATTCAAAAAAGAAAAGCCTAAAAACTTTAAGAGACGCATATGGTTGTATGCAGAGGGAAACTTTGATGGTCTGAACACTGCATACAATAACGTAGACTGGGAAAGACTGCTTGCTCATTCGTGCCTGGACACTGTAGTATCCACCTTCACCGATCAATTACTCGAAACGCCATCTAAATTTATTCCCAACAAATTGATAACCGCTAGGGCTAACCAGCCTAAATGGATGCATAATCAAATTCGATTATTAATAAGGCAAAGAACACGTTTATACCGTAGAGCAAAGCGCTCTGGCCAACTGCAAGACTGGGCGAGATATAAGCATAAACGAAATGAAGTTGTATCAGCTGTTAGGAAAGCCAAATCTACATATATATCAAAAGTCCAATCAGAACTAAGTTGTCCGGATACACCATCGTCAATGTGGTGGAAAACATTAAAAACATTTATCTGTAAAAATATCCATGGAATCCCGACTATAAGTCACCTCAACAAACTCTATTCAACTAATCTAGAAAAGGCGGAAGTGTTCAATGATTACTTCTGTTCCATTTCGACATTGGATGACACTAATGCATCCTTGCCAGATTCACCCCTGCCTACCCTACAATCGCTTGACAAAATAACACTTGAAAGCAAGGAAGTGTACGAAGCAATCAAGAGTATTAAGGTATCGAAGGCATCTGGTCCTGATCTAATAAGTCCCAGACTTTTAAAAGAATGTAAAGACTCATTGTGTGACCCACTTACGGCCCTCTTCAATAGGTTATTAGATAACTGTTACTTTCCAAATTTATGGAAAAAAGTTAATGTGACACCGGTGCTGAAAAAGAATCCGTCTAATGTAGTTACTAACTATCGGCCAATATCTTTGCTTAGTGGTACTGGTAAACTACTTGAAAAATGTATCTTCAAACGATTATGGCATTTCTTATGTGATAACAACATACTAAGCCAGTTTCAGTCTGGTTTTACTCCAGGTGACTCTACGGTTCTACAACTGACAGACCTCTATGATGAATTCTGTCACGCTCTTGACGAAGGAAAAGAAGTAAGGGTCATCTTTTGTGATGTTAGTAAGGCATTTGATAAAGTTTGGCATGTTGGTCTTATTCACAAGCTCGAGAGAATAGGAATATCTGGTGACTTGCTTTGTTTCCTAAAATCATACCTTTCTGATCGGTACCAGCGCGTCCTTGTAGCCTCTGAGGCATCTCCTTGGAAACCAATAACGTCTGGTGTTCCACAGGGTTCTATCCTTGGTCCCCTGTTATTCCTGATTTACATCAACGATATTACTGTAAACCTACTTAGCAGCATACGTTTATTTGCAGATGATACATCCCTTTATCTTATAATTGAGAATCCTGACCAAGGTGCCATCATACTCAACCGTGATTTAGCCACAATTGAACATTGGGCTAAAACTTGGCTCGTTGAGTTCAACCCCCATAAAACGGAAACCATGATCATATCACGTAAAAGTAACGTTCCAGTGCACCCACCAATATATTTAAGCGGAATTCAAATCTCGGAGGTGTGTAGCCACAAGCATCTGGGTGTAATTTTGAATAAAGGTTGTACATGGAACGACCATATCAATGATATGTGCGCTAAAGCCTGGACACGTATTGACTTGCTCAGGGCCCATAAGTTTACACTTGACCGGAAAGTCCTTGAAAAGATATACTTCGCATTTATCCGACCTCTTTTAGAATACGCTGACTCTGTCTGGGACAACTGCTCAGCAACTCAAGCTGCTGACCTGGAGAAAATACAAGTAGCTGCAGCAAGAATAGTCACTGGCGCCACTATGAGCTGCAGAAAAGAACTTCTCTACACAGAAACTCAATGGGATTCACTGGAAGAAAGACGCCGAAAGCACAAGCTTATCCAATTTTTTAAGATGTATCATAAATTAACGCCTCCATATATCTCCAACAAGGTGCCACCAATTATCTCATCTATCACCCAAAACCACAATCTGCGATCGGAAAATAACCACCGTGTTCCTTTTTGCCACACCAATTTATATAAGTCCTCGTTTATCCCTCAAGTTACCGACCAGTGGAATGGAATACCCCCCTCAGTAAGAGAAAATTGTTCCCTCATAAACTTCAAGACGTTTATAAATAGTGCGAACCTGCGACCACCAATTTTCTACTATGGCGCCAAATCTCGTGCTGCCCAGATTTATCATTGCAGGTTACGCCTGCATTGCAGTAATATCAACGCCCACTTATACGATAACCATCTCTCACCATCTCCACGTTGCCAGTGTGGGGATCTTGAAAATACTGAGCACTTTCTTATGCACTGCCCAATCTATGACGATGCTCGTGATTCCACAATCAATACATTGCCATTTACTTTTGAGCTCTCAACCTTTTATTTGGATCCGAACATTTGAATAACAATGAAAACTTTCTTGTCTTCAGAGCTGTGCAGGACTTCATCATGGTGAGTGGACGTTTTAATGCGTAACAGTGAGCCTAAAGACATTTTGGTATTATTTGCCACACATATGGGCCACCGTTACCGATTTGTTCATTGAGGCTGCCCTATTGAATATTCTGTGATAGCCAACATTGAATTCAGGTTGTTTCCCCATTTCCTAGTTAACCCTTTACCCAATGTAACGGTCAGTGTTATCCAAGAAAATCACCATTTAACCCACTTTATATTTTCAGTTTTCGTCTCGGGAACATGGCTAGTGACCCCTCAATGGAACGAGTTCGATGAGCTCGTTCCGGTGAGGGGTCATGGGCTGTGCTTTTGAGACGGACATTGAACATTTCTAGTTATTCAAAAATTATTCTTCAAGTGTCGTCTTCTACACGTGTTGGGAAAGGGGTTAAGTTCCTTGTCCCTTTTTATTCTTCTATTCTCTCTATTACTCTCCTTACTCTCTCTATTTCTCATGTTTAAACAATATTTTACTTAGTGTTTCCAGCTACCTTTAAACTTCGTCAGTCTTCCCAAGGAGACAGCTTATACAAGCTAAAAGCTTAATGCTGAATCCTTCCAACAAATCTCGTTCTTGACAAATAACTTTAATGCATATCATTGTATTACGTATTCTGTGTAACAACCATCTTGTAGATAATGATATGTATATATCATATTTTCTCATGAATAAATATTGTTTAAACTAAAAAGGTACCCCTGCCTCTTTACCATATGTAAGAGTAACTTGCTTTGATTTGATTTGGTAATTTTGTTAAAAAATATTTTTTTGCAAATTTGTTGCACATCTCCAAGGCATGTGTAATCTTATCCTAACGTTTCCACTCTCTACGTTAGAAACTGTGGGAGGAGTTGATTACACCATGAAGGTACCCTCAATTAAAACACACTGGAAATTTGCCCTAGTGTTTCTGCATGAGAAAGGTCAAGATCTGCTGTTATGGTAGCCAAGGAAGTACACTGCGAGACAATTTTATTCCGCGAGAACAGCTAACTGATGCAAACTCTAAAGAATGATGAGGCCATCTGTTGATACACACTTTAAAAGCAGCTCCTTGTGTGAGAGAACTGAGTTATCCTGGCACATTCCACAATAGTACTCTCTTTTGCAAGCCATGGTAATGGAGATGCTCTTGCATTATCATTTCATTTCCAAGAAGTCCTCATCGTTTTTGACCTAGCAGAAACATTGCCTACACAGAAATATGTAACAGTTGTTATAGTAATAGTACACCACCTTATTTAATCCTAAACCCTGTGACATGTGCCAAGTTTGGGATGAAAGACATAAAACAAAGAAATTTTAATAATTTTTCACTTATTTAGTATTGCCCCCAAGTTGCTATGTCATACCATGCCTGAAATATGAGTGTGACCCACAAAATGAGATTTTGAGAGTTTTTGAAAGATCCACTCACTGTATCACCCCAGTGTCATTGACCATATTTTGAACTTGAGTTTTTATTTGGTGTCAATAGCAAGTCTGTATATGTATTCTGTATAATAATAATAATAACAATAACATTTATTTATTTATTTGGTGTTTAAGGTCACTTTCAACATCCTTGGCTTTCTCATGATCACAACACAGGAATGAATTCAAGTTTAGCCAATCATGGACACTATTCTCCCAACTTTAGAGGACTTCCACCACAGGCATTGGTTTTCAAGTCCTCTTTTACCAGTATTTATATATTTATTGGTGTTTACGGTCACATATTTCTGCACAATGGCTAATAATGACTACAACATGGATATCTTGTCAATTCTGGCCAATAGTTTATACCCATGTTTCCCATTTTAGAGGACTTCCACAGGCTTTGGTTACCACATCCTATTTTACTAGAAAAACATAGCTTTAGTATGTTTACCAAAGTAAACAAGCACCGATTCACTTCCCAGGAGTTTTTTACCAGCAAAGAAGAACTTGTTTACCACAGTAAAGAAGCACTGTTCCAATTCCTGGGGTTAATATGGAGAAACAATCAGTGTTTGAAATTATGTCACATGAACTTTCGCTTATTGTTCGACGCCATATTGGACAGGTCACATGATCGACAGGTTTGCAGAATCATGGGGTACGGTCTTGAGAAAAATCGCTGCATGTGTTCCTAGCGATCAGGCAGGAAATTTCATCACCAATTCGATCGTGGCGATCCAGCAAAAAATAATTGCTCATGTGCCCCTTGCTTTAACACTGCGTACAGCACTTCGAGTGAAAATCAGCTAGAACATCTCTTTTTCCTATCTTCCAAATGCTGCAGAATCAAGAAAGGATGCTGCTTATACTATTTGTAATAGAATTGGCACATTTTGAATTAACCCCTGCCAAGAGAGTATCCTTTGGAACTAACCACCTAGCAAATCTATACTCAACTAAAAAGGCCACAACAAATGCCACTTAAGCCTTTACCTAACCTGAAAAGCTGACAACACTTGCAAACAAAATCCTTGAATAACTATTTTTTTTCATTTTTTGTCTCAAAAACATAGGTTATGACACCCTCATTAGAACGAGCTCAACGAGCTTGTTCCAAAGAGGGGGTCATAACCTATGGTTTTGAGACAAAAAATGAAAAAATAATAAAAATTAATTGCCGATTTTTGTGAATAGCGCTGGCCGGTTTTGGCCATTACGTTGGGTATAGGGTTAATGGCCATTGCAGACCCTTAAAAGTTTACTCCTTTTCCCCAACACAAATAGCAGACAAAACATGCAAAAAATTTCTTGCATAACAAAAAGTTTTCATTTTTTGCTTTACTGCGTAGCTTATGACTCCACACTGAGATGAGCTCTTGCATGAGGGGTCATAAACTATGCTTTTGGGCAAAATGTATGGCAATATTTTGTGAACAGAGCTGGCAGGATATGGCCGTTCTGTTTGGTAAAGCATAACCAAAACAGAGACATTTTTATTGAACACACCAACTCCTATTTATTTATTTGTTGGTGTTTAAGGTCACTTTCAACATCTATGGCTATATCCTACTGAAAACAGAGACATTCTTACTGAACACAGCAACTCATATTTATTTATTTATTTGTTGGTGTTTAAAGTCATTTTCACCATCTATGGCTATATCCTAACTGCATCATAGTTGAGCCCAACTACATCATGTAACTGTATATCATTAATAGAAGAGAAGCCCTGTGAATGAACTGGTCTGCTATGGGCCGATCAAATTTTTTTTTAACTTGGCATGAAAACAGTTGTCAGTCAAAATATGTATCGATGTATGTAATACTGAACAATCAGAAGTCCATAAATTTTTCATTACATGCCACTTTTAATTAAATTTCATTTACCAATTACAAGTAACCCATCCAAGTCTGCAAATAAGCAGCCTGTCATTCATGGTTACTGACATGCTCAACATGCATGCTTGACAAGCAACAATTCACTTGTGTCAGACACAATGACCAGTATAGTCTTTGGCAACTGAGTATGAGTATGTGCTTAAAAATATGTCTAATATTTGTAGGCTTTATCAATACCAAAATCTTAACTGATTATTATTTATATGAAAGCTTTTCAATTAATGATAGTACTTCAAGATTATTGACAAATCTGTCTTAATCTCCACATGAGAATTAACTGGTTGAGTGCTAATAGCCACTATCAGGGCTTTCAAAAAATGAGGGTACCAGAGCAAAAGCTACATTGTCCTTGCGCATGTTTCCTATTCAATCAAATGCAAATAATATTTTGTTTATATAAGTTTGCACTATTACGAATTATTGGAGAGTGCCTGTGGGCACTCTCCAGTAATTTGTAATAAATCAAATTCTGAATAACAAATTCAGACCCCCCCCCCCCCCCCCCACCCAAAAAAAAAAAAATAATCTAGCCATCAACCAGTTAATACACTTCTGGATCAGAAGAAGATTTTTCAAAGAATTTTTCTCATATTGCACTGTGTTAAACTTCAATCTCCCAGAGGAAGCCCATATATGAACCAAGGGTTTTGATTTGTACAAATCTGATTCTAACCCTCCTAAGGATGCTGACTATCAAATATCAAAAGATTCTGACTGATGGATCTGAAAAAGATTTTTCCCATAGGGTGTCCAAATATGAACCCAGGGACTTGGTTTGAACAAACTTGAATTTGACTCCCTATGCCAAGGATGCTATAATATCAAAAGATTCTGACTGGTGGATCTGAAGAAGATTTTTCTCATAGGGTGCCCAAATATGAACCCTGGGACTTGATTTGAACAAATTTAAATTTGACCCGCCTCGGCCAAAGATACTATATAAATATAAAAGGATTCTGACTACTTGGTCTGGAGAAGTTGATTTTTTAAAGATTGTTACTCATAGTGCACGAGGTTAAAATTTGAGCGAGCCAAAATATGAAGCCAGAGAATTGATGGGAACAATCTTGAATCTGAAACACCATTCATGTTTCATAATCATAATATTGATATATTCTGTTAACATTATTGCAAACTATTATAGATGGGCAATATACTGAAAAACCGAACCAATACCGATATCATGAGGATACCAAAAAACTGAACCGAACCAACCATTGAACACCAAAATGGTATTTTTACTACATTCACTATTTATGAGGCCTCTTGTTGAGGCTTGACAGCAGTTGAAGTATTCATTTTCATGAAAGAACTTTCCGATTTTCTTTTCAGTTTTGTTAACCCTTAAAAGCCAAGGCAAATGTTCCGAATTCCCAATAGACTACAACCTGTACATGCCCAGTTGCTTAGCAGTGATTTCTAGCCAAGTCTTGGCTGCCTTAACAGGCAGTCAAGACTGGACTAGAAATCACTGCCCATATGATTTGCCTACTATCAGCAGGTCCTCCTAAAGATGGTACATTCTCGGAGATCATAAATGCCTTAAATAGGCCTTCAAAGGTTAAGGTGTGTTCAAAACAAGTTACAAAATTACTGTAGATACGATTTGTGTTGGCAAAAGAATGCCACTGTTGTGCTCATTAGCTGTGGTATTTGATAGAATGATACAAAAACAAACTTATTCTGTATTTTCAAGATGCAAATTCCCCTTTGGTACTATCAGTAAATCTCAAGTCAGATACCGAATAGCAAACCAATACCATTGTATGCCCACCTGAAAATACCGAAACTGATACCAAACTAAAAATTCCAATACCGCCTATCTCTACAAATTATGGCACTATTAAGGTATAAGTTGCCCCACTAGCTTTCCACTTATTATGTAGGCTGTAGTATAAGTTTTTAGCCATATACCTCGGCATGTCTTATACTTGTATTCACAACAAAACAAGTGGATCATGTGTTTTGCTCAATGACACAAGACAACAGACTCGAAGAATGATCAAAAAGGTGGATACAATAACCAATGAGCTCTGGTCCTAACCCTTCCTTAACATTTTACCTAACAAGAAAGGCAGACGACAAGTGCAAACCAAATTCCTGAATAACTCATTTTTACTTTTTTTGCATCATAGCTTATGACCCCTTATTGGAATGAACTCAATGAGCTTGTTCTAGTGAAGTGCCCTAAGCTATGTTTTTGTGACAAAAAATGAAAAACTAATGAAAACTGAATTGTGAATAGCGCTGGCCGGTTTTGGCCGTTACGTTAGGTAAAGGATTTAAAAATGCACAAGTCTATTTAAATGGTGTGACCAAAATGTATTAGGTCTGGTCATCTTTGCATTGGCCGCTTGTAATTATGTGCGCCTGTTCTTGCATATAAACAGCATGGGTTGCTAAAACCTTCACTGTGAGAAGACAGTCAGATTTAGCACATAATTAAAAAAGATACATACTGTTTCCCTGACATAAAATTTTCTAACACAAGATTCCTTTCAGATCTACCTGTATTCTGAAAGTGTTAACGCCTGAATACTTTTATGACATTTTGTTTACTACTGGTAATAACTTCTTCAATTTTAAAACTTTCTACTAATGAAAATTCTTTTATTAAAAATTAATGAACTGTCATTAACTATTGTGGCGGCAAAGTCGATTTGAGCAGACACGAGTACTACAGTTCATTCCTGGTACAGTGGAACCCATTTAATTGAATAACCCTGTTAACTGAATATAACTTTCAATGAATATCACTTCCAAATACAAAACTATTTACCATGCCTTACAAAATTTCACAATATGTCGAGAAAAATCACCAAAAAATCTTGTTTATAGACCTATTTGGCTAAAGTAGATCCAATACATACATCTTACATATCTTGTTTGACAGAGCTTCATGACCTCTCTCAAACAAGATATAACAGAATAAATGTTAACTTTATGTCAAGAATACAGGAATGTGAGTAAATCCATGTTAATAGAACACTCCTGTTAATGGAATTATTTTCATTTGCAAAGTAGCTACATGTATGTACTGGTATCCGGACAAAATACCCTCGGACAAAATACCCTTAGGACATAATACCCTCAAAAAAAAAATACCCTTAGGACATAATACCCTCAATGGGTAGGACAAAATACCCTCGGACAAAATACCCTCAGACCAAATTTATATAAAGTTGGATTTGGGGGGAGGGGGGGTAATTGCATCTAAGGTATTTTATCCTACAATCGTATGTACTTCATTTACTCTTGTGACATCAACCTTTACTAGAAGGCAATTTTCACTTTTGGTCATTTTCACTTCTGTCTTAAAACAGGTGCTCCTATGTGTAGCCTACTGATAAACTTGTAGGTTTTATTTCACGTACAGAGACAAGTTTAGTGTGTATTAACTCCTTGCATGCTGCTGGCAGATACTCCTGCCCTGGACAAGGAATAGTTGCCAATGAAATAAGTATAAAATAAGCACTTTTTATCCAAATTCTCCCTTGCATATTGGATTATCTGTTGACCAAGGATTTCTTTAGTTAAATTTATATTAATTTTTCTTCAAATCTAGTCATGGCTGCTTTTAAGCAGCCATGACTAGATGTGCTGAAAAATATTTAACTCTTTATGCAGTAGTGCTGAAATGATTAGTCGACTAGTCGAAGTCGATTCGATTTTCGGAAAAATCGACTCTGAAATCCGCCAGTCAACTAGTCGGAAAACTCAAAAGATGAAGTTGCAAAATGCCAATAGTTGGGGTTAATGATTACAAACATCAGACGTTTCTGCTTTGTGGTGGACCTATTTTAAATTGTATTGAGAAGTGGATATCAATGCAATCATTGTCGTTTATTGGTGCCGATAATGTTTGTCTCAGTCCGTCAATCGCACTAGCTTGATCTTTTATGGGATTCTGTCATCTTGGTTTGAAGTTGAACTTGATTCCTGGGTCAATTTTCTTTTTCTTCTGAATCATCATTTATCGCTGTCTTTTGGTGTCCACTAGTAACCAGTTCCAGACTTCCAGTTTGATAAATGTTAACACTCACTGCCGTGTCTTAGTGTTTGCTCTGTTGGTCCTTTCTAACTTAAGCCTAGTAGCAGACGACACTCAAAAAAAAAAATTCTCATGTAACTAAAAAAATTTATTTTCTGCTTCCAAAACATAGGTTATGACCCTCATTGGAACGAGAGTGACACGCTCATTCCAATGAGGGGTCATAACCTAGCTTTTGAAAGCACAAAATGAAAACATAAAAAAGATTAAATTGCGATTTTCGTGTATAGCGCTGGCCGGTTTTGGCCATTACGTCAGATAAAGGGTCAGGGCACGCTAAGTCCTTTCTCCTCTCATTCGTCCACAGTACTCTGCACTCCACACAAGAGTCAGTTGAAACGCCGTAACTCTGCAGTTTCTGCAGAGTTCCCGTGCTTAAACTGACTCTTGTACAAGTATATTAGTGAATCTTCTTTGAGCCAATTGCCCTGTCTTCCTCAAAGGTAAATCAATGCCATAGCTCCATATTCTATGATATTACTGTACTGGTTTGGGTGCGAGCTGGCGAAGACCAGATATGAAGGTGAGGAAACTGTCTGTCACAAAATTTGACCGGGGAGTTTTTAATTAATTGCACCGGGCGAATGGCGGCACACTTCAAACATTTTACAAATTCACGAAACTTCTGTTTTAACATCATTGGGTACTTTTTCCACTGTACGGACAGAGGACTAGGAGGCACGGACTTCCCAGGTATCCTAATTTTTTTACTGAATGGTAAAAGCTATAATATGCACAAAATTGAAAAAACTCAAAATACGAAAAAAAGAACAGCTACGTTCATGACTTTGATAAGGAAATTTCATCAAACACCTGTCAAACAAGTCATTATTAAATGAAAGGGTTATCAACTTACATGTAACAGTCTCTTATCACCTAATTTACTGAGACAATTATGTTTTCAACAGAAAAGCTGACTAGTGGATTTTGAATCGATTACTCCCATTGACTAGTCGACTTTGAAAAATAGGTAATCGTTTCAAAACTATTACGCAGCGTAATGGCCATAACTAGCCAGTGCTATTCACAAAATTCACCAATAAATTTTTATGACTTTTTCATTTTTTGTAACAAAAACATAGCTTTTGACCCCTCAATGGAACGAGCTCAATGAGCTTGTTCCAATAAGGGGTCATAAGCTATGTTTTTGACACAAAAAATAAAAAATTTAGTGCTTCAAGAATTTTATTTGCAAGTGTCATCTGCTTTTCGTGTTAGGTAAAGGGTTAAAATATACTCAGAAGGTTAAGAGTTAAATTCCTATATGCATTGATGTGTACATTATATAGTTTTTTTCCAAACTCTGAGAGAATCAGAGAACCACCAAGCATCAGTGAGCAATTGTCAGACTCTCCGGAGGCACGGTGGCGTTGCAATAACCGTTTTTTGTCAGATCACTGAAGTTAAGCAACGTCGAGCCCGGTTAGTCCATGGATGGGTGACCGTCTGAGAGATTAATTCGGACTCCCGCATTGTGTCCTTGGGCAAGGCACTTAACCTCGATTGTCCACCTGGGGGTACGATGATGCTGTGTACTAAGGCATACTGCACGTTGATGGTGAACATGTCTTCAACCAATCTAACCCTGCCTGTGCTGTAGTGCGGAGTTATAATGATGTTGTCGAGCTGACAGCTGCTCGTCGTTGCTCGGTGGTTCTTTCTGGATACTCCGGCTTCCTCCACCCATAAAACTGTCACTGAGACGGAATGACCTTGGCTGTTAAAGAGTCGTTAAACCCTAATAAATAATAAATAAATGTCAGACACTCCAACTCCGAGCACAAGCGGAGTTTTGTTTGTTTGTCTGTTTTATTGGGATTTAATGATGCTTTTAATAGCCAGGGTCACATCGGGTCAGACTGTTTTACAGGTGGAGGAATCTGGAGAACCTGGAGAGAACCACTGAGCAGCGCAAGCATCTGTCAGGCTCCCCAAAACATACTCATTGGAACAAGCTCACTGAGTTCATTCTCATGAGGGTCATGGGTTATGTCTATGAGGCAATAAATGGAACTTTCATGAATGAAAAATCAATGTGCAGTGGAAACCTTAAAAGTGAAGAGACCATAAAGCCACTATAATGGCTTTGAGGAATATTCAATAAAACCCTAACAGTGGCTTCCAACAGTGAGACATTGGAAGAAAATCATTGTCTCCAGACACTTCTTCGGAAGCAATTCCAATCTAACAAATGACGATAAATCTATACATAAGTAGAGTATGGTTGGTAATCACATAGTAGCTATGGAGTTGGTAAAATTCACATTAGTTTCTTAGGTACATGTATTGACAGAGGAGAGATTTTTAGTCTGGGATTTAGCATTGATGAACAACTCATTGTTTAAAAGTGTATTGATTTTGGTTCCCACTATCTTAATACAACAGAATCTAAACACAGATCCAAATGCATAATTCAGTCTATATTTTTATGTGTTTGTCTCTTTTAGTGCACAGCCATCTATGTTGTTACAGTACACAATGGGCTAAAAGGATAATATCTGTAATATACAGACATCTGTGTTGTTAAAATACACAATGGGCAAGGAGAAGAATGTAATAAGCCCTTCTGTGCTGTTATAGAACTCATATGGCTCAAGCAGAATATATCTTGTGCACAGCCATCTACAATGCATAAATTTCGCGATAAATGCTTGTTTCATTCTTGGGGGTGGGGTGGGGGTGGGGGCTGGGGGGGGGGGGGTATGTAACAAACTTTCATCTGATACATGAGTCGATGCTCAATAATCTTGGATGCAACCCAGTGTCAACTTTCATTTGAATGACCCTTAAGCAAAGTCAGCCTGACATATAACCGTCACCCAAAATTTATGTTATTTTTTTTTAATTTTGAACACAATTTTAATGAAACCATATCATGTGACCCCTCAATGGAATGAACTCATTCCAATCAGGGAGTCACTTGATATAGTTTCATCTGATACATGAGTTGATGTTCAATAATCTTGGATGAAACACAGTGTCAACTTTCATTTGAATGACCCTTAAGCAAAGTCAACCTGACATACAACCGTCACCCAAAATTTATGTTATTTTTTTAAAAATTTTCTACAAAATTTTAATGAAACCATATCATGTGACCCCTCAATGGAATGAACTCATTCCAATCAGGGAATCACTTGATATAGTTTGGAACTTTTTAAAAATTTGTTTGCACATTTTGTAAATTACACAGGTGGATATGGGCAATTGGTTTGGTAAAGGGTTAACCTAATGGTAATGTGTTATATGACACACTGCTGGAAAGGGCTCAGAGAGCTATGAAATCATATTGGCTACTAATTGTAGATAACAAGTTAACATCATTGTTTAACAAGAGGCCCCACAGGGCCTGAAGCACTCATCTTGAACAGAACACAATATAAACAGAGTCCAAGAATGAGTCTACATTAAACAAACCTTGAGTCCCTCATATTGCACTAAGCTGAAATTTGGGCTACCATAGGGGGCCCAAATATTAACCCAGGGACCCGATTTGAACAAACTTGAATCTCACTCCCCTAGAGATGTTGTGCACCAAATACAAAAGCATTCTGACTGGTGGATCTGGAGAAGATGATTTTTAAAGAAATTCTTTCATATTGAACTAAGTTAAAATTGAGGCTCCCATAAAAAGCCCAAATATTAACTCACAGACTCAATTTGAACAAACTTGAATCTGACCCCCCTAGAGGTTGTATACCAAATATGAAAGCATTCTGACTGGAGAATCTAAAGAAGAAGATTTTTAAAGAAATTTCCTTATATTGCAATGAGTTAAAATTTGGGCTACAATAGAGAGCCCAAATATTAACCTAGGGACCCGATTTGAACAAACTTGAATCTCATCCCCTAGAAATGTTGTATGCCAAATATGAAAGCATTCTGACTGGTGGATTTGAAAAAGAAGATTTTTAAAAAAATTCCCTCATATTGCACTAAGTTAAAATTTGGGCTACCATAGGGGGCCCAAATATTAACCCAGGGAAAAAATTTGAACAAACTTGAATCTGACTCCCCTAGAGATGTTGTAAACCAAATATGAAAGGATTCTGACAGGTGAATCTGAAGAAGATGATTTTTGAAGAAATTCCCTCATATTGTACTAAGTTAAAATTCCAGCGACCACAGCAAGCCCAAATATTAACCCGGGGACCTGATTTGAACAAATTTGAATCTAACCCCCCTAAAGATGTTGCATACCAAATATGAAAGCATTCTGACTGGTGGATCTGAAGAAGATTTTTAAAGATCATTCCTCATAATACACTAAGTTAAAAAATTTGGGCTCCTGTACTGAGTCCAAATATGAACAAAGGGGCTTCATTTTACCACACTTGTATCTGACCCCCCTATGGATGCTGTATACCAAATATCAAAAGATTTTGATCAGAGGTTGTGGAATTTTTTTTTTTTTTAATTTATGCAAATATGCTGACTCAGCATTTTTTCGATACTCCCACCCCCTATAGAACACCCTGACAAAACCGATGGCAATTTTTTTTAGCATTCATTTCTACTGGTCCTAAAGATGCTTCATACTAAATAATAGTTCTCTGGTCCGTGTGGTTTGGAAAATATGGGCATTTGAAAATATTTCTATTTTTAGCTCCTGGGGTTCCCAAGGGGACATCGGGATTTTTTTTTTGCATGAATCAAGTACTTATTATTCAATAATACCACATATCAAATCAGATCACCAGTTCAGAAAATAGAAATTTTGGACAGGGCCAGAAATCTTGCCCCTCCCATTACAAAGGCAAATATTGATCCACGAACTTCGTTTGAACAAACTTGATTCTACATCTCAAAAGAAAGCTCCATATCAAATATCATGTCACTGTACATACTGGTTAATGAGAAGAAGAATTTTTAAGAATTTTGGCGAATTTTCCCTCACCCCTTCCCTATGAGGCTGGGCAAGTTGATCCGAAAAAAACAAAATGCGATGTCAGAACAAGCAATCACATCAAATATAACTAAAATTGGTTCAGCGATTTCGGAGGGGAAGGTGCAAACACCATGTTCACAGACGACGGTCGACTGGATGGTGAGTGATCACTATAACCCATCCTGACTTTCAGTCAGGTGAGCTAAAAAACTATTGTACATTATACTTGCACCAATAACATTTTCAAGACAGTAGGCCAAGATTTGGGGGTTTCAGTATCAATACATATATTATGACCTGAAACACTGCAATTGTAAAATGATCAGTTTATCAAATGCGGTTTCTTTTGCTGAACTGGAACTTGCTACTTGCTCCACATTTTATACTGTCCGATATATTTATTTCGACATGTAATTTAGAAAGCACAAACTTCAAAATAGGTTTCAAATTCACAGATGAAGTCGTATCAAATTAGAGTTACAATGAACTAAATGAGCGACTTTTACTTGATAACATTTTTTACAGTGGGCATAATTTTTTAAGGTCAGTCGGATTACCCCAAACATGGGCATTTTATTTTATTTTTTTTTTTGGCCTGACATTTTACAACATTACACCCTCAGCATTTTTTTTACCTTTTTTTTGGCCTGACATTTTAAAACATTACACCCTCAGCATTTTTTTTACCTATGATATGCATTGCTACCACAGCATTTTCCTCCAGGTTGGGTGGGGGGTGGGGGAGGGGGGTGGGGGAGGGGGGTGGAGGAGGGAGGGGGGTTTCTTCTGCCAGTGCTATTCAACTGTATATCCAAGACTCGGAGTACAATCTTCATTATCTTCCAGATTGATGGCTCACTGTACTGTGCTATGTATAATCTCATAATTTAGAGAGAGGGAAAGGTACTTGCACTTTGAACATTCATTGAAACTAATATTTGTGAACAACTGTTTATAGTGCTTAATACTTGAATATTTTTCATTAAAAAAAAACAAAACAAGAGCCAACTCTTTTTTCAAAAAACTGAGTAGAAACCGAAACCGAAGAAAAATTTCATAACCTTCCAATACTAGAACAAATTCAGACCATCAAAAATAACCTAGTGCTCAACCAGTTAAATAAATATCTATTTTGTACATACATATGAGAATCATGTTGCATTTCACGACGCGAATAACAATTCTGTATCAATGTATACGACATATTGCATCGCAAATAGCAATGCGATCCCAATAAAATCACACCCTATGATAGTTTTATACATTTTGAATTTTGCCTCAGAAATAATATGACGAACACAGACCGAAAAATTGAATGTGCCGCAGCCTCAGAATCAAAAGATTAATTTTGTTTAGCCTTTTGTTTGCTTGCCAGTAGTCATGTTTGGGAAGTTTCATCAAAACCTATTTTACATTTAAGTTTAACTCTTAACACACTGAGTAAATTGAAGATATTTGTCATCAAATCTAGTCATGGCTGCTTCATAGCAGCCATGACTAGATTTGAAGAAAAATTCATAAAATTTAACTCAAAAACTCAATGGTGAAAAAGTCCATTCAGTTTACATGAGTAAAATTTGATTAAATGTGCCAAAATTATACTTTCTTCAGAGGCAAGAGAAATCCTGTCTTGGGCAGGAATATCCACCAGCAGCATGTAAGGAGTTAAACTTCAAATGGAAATAATTTGGTTAGAATCATCATGGCTTGATATACATAATATGCATGTGTTGCTTGTTAGTGATTATGTTTTCGACGTTTCATCAAAATCCATTCATAACTGTAGGAGTTTCACACAATAGAATTTATGTTTTACACGTTTCATCAAAATCCATTCATAACTGTAGGAGTTTTACACAATAGAATTTTCTTTAGAGATATCTATACTACTCGAAGTTTGCTTTGAGTAGAGATATCTATACTACTCAAAGTTTGCTAATCACCACATATTTGACAAATCATTGTGAAGTTTTCTTGTGACACATTTGCGATATTTTGGGTGGATATGATTGAGGAATGTATTTAGATATTGAGATGGTTCCCAGTGTTTACATTAGCTCTCATGACAGGCGGACTTTTCGTGACAGTCATGGAAAGCATGTACCCTTTGATTTTCATGATGTTTTTGTGTACTGTCTACATGCACATGAGATGTGTAGAGTATTCAGTCTTCATTTCAACACAAACCCTTGTGATTTAATGATTGAATGTGGTGAATGCAAATGTAAGAAGACATTTGTCTGAAGCAGAAATGGGGCAGGCAATAGGGATGGGGGGAACAAGGGGCTACCCATCATCAGGTTGGTGAAGCCCTAGGTGTGCACCATACGGTGATCACCGAGAGCCTGGGCAAGATTTCAGCAGTATGGCACACCAGTCAGATGACATGGTGGTGGCAGAGACAGGGCAACATCTGCAGCTGAAGACCGGTTTTTGATTATTCAGGCCCGTAGGAACTGCTTTGACACAGCAACCCAGCTTCGCAGTGACCTTCAGAATGCATCCGGGGTAAATGTTTCGACACAGACTATCTGGGCAAGGTTGCATGAAGGTGGTCTCCAATTGAGAAGACCATGTATTCGCATTCAGCTGTCCCAGAACCACCACCAGGCATGATTGCTGGTCCAAGAATGGAACAACATCCCACAAAGGACCATCTGGAACCTGATTGGGAGCATGAGAAGGCGTTGTCAAGCTGTAATTAACAATAATGGGTCTCATACTCGATATTGAACCCCATATCAGTTCGCTCCGTTAACTTTTTGGCAAATTTGAAAAAATATATTTCTCAAATTACCAATAATATCCATTTCCATGGTTATCGTATTCAAAAGCTAAAAAATAATGTCAAACACAAACAAAATCTTAATTTCTGTGCTTAAATCATTAAAGATATAATTAAATAAAAAATATATACACTTTTCATAACAATATTTCAACCAAAACGTAAAACAGGTAGTTGGATATACTTGGTGCTTAGCAAACTTTGAGTAGTATATATTAAACCCAAGTCCCAAAGGAGATACCTTAGTTAAAATTGTGCAGCTAAAAAATATTGGAATATGCATATCTTCACTCTTTAGTCACCAAAATTGATTCAAGATAGTAGATGTTGTGCATGCAAGAATTTCCTGAAGAAATCTATATTAACTCCTTGCATGCTAGTGACAGATATTCCTACCCAGGACAGGAAACCTCTTGCCATTAATATAAGTAAAATTTGAGGAGATTTAACCAAATTTTCTCCTGTAAATTGTATAGATTTTTAGATCAATGATTTCTCAAGTCAAATTTTCATGAATTTTTCATCAAATCTAGTCATGGCTGCTTCACAATTACTCGGCGGGTTAAAAGTTAAAACCAAGTTCAAGAGAAGATAACCTGGTAAGAAATATCAAAACTGGAAAATTTTGGAATAATTGCATGCTTGTTTTCTGGTGGTCATGTTTGTGACCAAAAATTGGTTTGTAAATGTAAGAGAAAGAGGGGGGGTCCACATTTCCCCAACATAAAAACATGTCAACTAACTCTAGAACTCTAGTGATTTTAAAAAAATTCTCTTGATGACATTTACTGCTTGAGTTGAACCAAGAAACTGAACCATTTATATCTTGCTCTCACTGAATTCTGTCAAACAAATTAAATTAGATAATTGAAATGTGTGGCCAAATAAAAAATCGCGGGCAATTATATTTCAAAGCATTGTGGGAGGGAGACTTTAATTTTTCTTTTTTTCTTTTATTTGATAACTGGTTGAGTGCCAAATGTGTTGGAATAATTTCTTCACATTCTTATGTTGTTAACATTTATAAGAGTGTGCTCTCTCCCATTAATTGTAACAAGGCAAATCTATACATGCTAATAATTTCAAATCACAGATAATATGAAGCATATCCACAGAATATAAAATTTTTAACCTGTGGATCTTGGATATCCGAAAAAAAAGGCCCAAATGAATAAATATATTTCCAGTTGCATTACAAGTACTCTGATCACAAAATTTGTATTTTTCTTGATCAGATCGCAATTTCAATCCACTTTAACTCTTAAACTGCTGCATATTATCAAAATATTTTTAATCAAATTTGGTCATGGCTGCTTCAAAGCAGCCATGACTAGATTTACTGAAGAATTCATGAAAATTTGACTCAAGAAATCACAGGTCAAAAAGTCAGTACAATTTTCAGGGAAAATTTTTCTGAAATGTTCTCAACTTTACTTATTTTAATGGCCATAGATTTCCTGCCTTGGGCAGGAATATTTAAATTTTATAGTAAATTTCCTTTCTTATTATACCTACCACAATTGTTTACTACAGGCTTGCACTACAGTGGAAGTCCCTAACTCGGAAAATATACTCTCTATTTTGATCTTTCCCAAAGGATTGGGAAAGAAAAATGGTGCAAAAGCACCAAGAAAAAAATAAGCCAAAACTGGGTCGAGTGCTACCGGCGCACACCCAGTAGGGGATGCTCTTCTCCTGGTACAGATCCATGGCTTCTAGTACCAGTGCGCAGTCATGTAACTAATGAATCATTCTTTTGAATCCGCCAACATTGAAGTTATGTAATCAGTGGGGAGGAAGGATTCTTACCTGAATAAGAAGACGGGAGGGCCTTCATGTAAACAATTGTGGTAGGTATAATAAGAAAGGAAATTTACTATAAAATTTAAATTTCTTATCAACCTACCCTACAATTGTTTACTACAGGTTGAATAGACAAGAGGAGGAGGGAATCACATAACCAACCCCCACATAACACGACTGCACTGGAACCATGGAGAGAAGAAGAGTTCCCTAGGCCTATCAAACCATAGCATCACAAACATTAGTAAGAGTCAATGAGAGATGAGGCATATGGCACTGCATGACGCACAGACAGAAAGGACAGTAAAACAGCACAGGGCTGGAACTGACCTTGAAGTCTAATGGCTAGGGTAGACAACAACCTGAGCAGAAGAAAGAGGGCCCAAAGAAAAAAGGTCCTCAGACTGCTCCTGCAACTGACACAGATAGAAGGTGGAGAAAGTAGAAGCATTTCTCCAGTAGGCTTCCTGCATAACATCCAACAACTTAACGGAGTTAGCATAAGCCCAGGAGGTAGACAAGGCACACACCTCGTGGGCAGAAATACGATTGGTAATACAATCATCAGTCGCTAGACGAGCATAAGCCGCGCGAATAGTAAGACAAATCCATCGAGAAATGGATTGAGGAGAGATCTTCTGTCGACCAGGAATAAGAGACAGAAAGAATAGTTCCCTGCCCTTCCTAATGAACTGTGTCCAGTTGAGATAAATGTGAAGTGCACAAACCGGACAGAGCAAAGGGCAATTACCCTCAACCGAAGGAAGACCCCTGATACAGATAGGAGGTGGAGTTGTTTCTGGTATCTGATTCTTGGCCAGAAAGGAGCAATCAGTGGTAAAAGTAACAGTGTTGGCAGACCTCCTGAAAAGACTGGATCAACAGAAAGGGTGTGAAGCTCACTAACCTGTCTGGATGAGGCAAAAGCCATCAGAAAAGCTGTCTTGTATGTGAGAAAATGCATATCCACCCGGGATAAATGTTCGAATGGCACCCCCCCCCCCCCCTCCCCCAAGCAAAGCAGCACCCAAGAAAGATTTCATCTTGGGGTAAGCTGCAAAATCCTAGGGCTTTTCAAAGAAAAGTGCTGAATAAGTCTGGAGAGGTATGGATTAGTGCCGATACGAAGCTTTCCACATACGAAAAGGTCTCCGAAAGCATGGACCGGTTTCCTTTGATGGTGACAGGCTGGAGACCCCAAGAATCAAACAGATACACCAGAAACTCCGCAATCTGTGTTATCGAAGGATTGGCATAATCAACAGAGTGATCAGAACACCATCTACAGAAAACCTTACACTTAGCCACATTGGCTAAACCAGTGGAGTGCCGCCTTGAAGAAGAAATGCACTCCACTGCTTGTCTTGAAAAACCTCTACAGAGGAGACAGGACCCAACAAAAGATACACGTGAAGGCACAATGAAGTCGGGCCGATGTGAAACCTCTTTGGATGACCATGGCAAAGAAGGTCGCGACATAGAGGGAGATGTGCCGGAACCACCGCCAACAGAGAGTGGAGCTGATTGACCCACACCCGTTGAGGCGACAGGGGAGCGATCAGAATGATTCGACAACTCCAGGTTCTGATCTTGGTCAGAACCTGAGGCAGAATCGGAACCGGTGGGAAGGCGTAGCCGACTAGACCATTCCAATCGAGTGACAGAGCATCCACGGCGAAAGCCAGAGGATCTGGACACGGGGACACGAAAGTGTCCACCTGATGGTTCCAATGGATCACAAAGAGATCGATGTGGGGATGACCTCAGAGATCGCAAAGCGAGTGGAACACTGCCCTGTGAAGCATCCATTCGGTGGAAACGACCCTGCCCCATCGGGACAGGGAGTTGGCAAGGTCGTTCAGACGACCGGGAATGTGATGAACAACCACTCCGGTGTGGACATCCTGAGCTAGCAGTAGAAGATCCCAAGCCAATTCGTACGTGGGAACCGAGTGCGTGCCGCCCTGGTTCCGAATGTAAGCGACCACCATCGAATTGTCGGATAACAGAAGGACCTAACAATTCGAAAGGTGAGGGGTCCACTGCCGGAAACCCAGAAGAAGAGCAAGAAGCTCCTTCTGGTTGAAGTGAAGAGCTGCTTGATCCTGGTCCCATACACTGTGAAGGGAAAGACCGAGAGGATCCAACGTCGCACCCCATCCAAGATCGCTGGCATCTGCCGTCAGAACACAATCGGATGTGGGCAAGTCCAACAGAACTCCCTGCATAATCCACTGAACATCTGTCCAGGGAAGAAGGTGACGATGAAAAGAGTCTGGTAAGTGAATGTAGCCGACCGAGAGGAATGAGATCTGTCATGGAACTGCAGAGACCGAGCAGCCGGAGAATACTCCGAGCCATTGCGGATGTGGACTGGGACCGAGTCAGGGCAAAAACTGAGAGAATCACAGCCCTTGCCCGGGGAACCACCACCGTATTGAACTGAGTACGGAAGTCCATCCCCAGATGACATAACGACTGAGAAGGGACCATTTCCGACTTCTCCTCGTTGACCCAGAACCCTAGCGACGTGAACAAGCTTCACAATGTATCAACATCTGAATCCAGAAGAGCACCATTGGAGTGCCTCTGGAGGATATCTTCCAAATATGCCGAAGTAGTCAACCTGGACTGTGTGCGATGGAAGGCTATCACATGCGACATCAGTCGGGTGAAGGCCCAAGGAGCCAGGTTGAGGCCAAAAGGCATGGCCTTGAACTGGTAAACTCGCTCCAGAAAAGCGAACCTGAGATACTTTCGCGATGTCCGATGAATCGGAACGTGAAAGTAAGCGTCTAGCAGGTCGATGCTGGAAGCGAAATCTCCCTGGTGAATGGAGCAGCAAATCGACCTGAAAGTCTCCATGCTGAACTTGGGAGCAATGATAGACTGGTTCAGGATACTCCGATCGATAACCGTTCAGAGTCGGCCATCCTTCTTCGGCACACAGAAAAGGCAGGAATAAAATCCCACGGAATGAATGTTCTTGACAAACTTGATCACCCCTTTGACAGGAGATGGCCTATCTCTGTGATCAAAAGCTCCCAACGTGAAACGTCTGAAACTCTCGACAGAGTGGGGTGCCTCCGGAAGGATATTCGCAGCCCAGACCAAACAACGTCTAACACCCAAGGATCGGATATAATTGTGGCCCAATGGTCTGCAAACCCTGATATCCTTCCTCCAACCTGGGACAAATCAAGGTGAGGATCTTCAACTCGAGCCTAGGCGAGGCCTGCGAGAGGAGAAACCACCTCTTCTCTTAGATGAAGGATCTTGAGTCCTCCCTCTGGTCTGCCTATGCTTACCCTTACCATGTAAGTAAGAAGTAGATGCAGCGGCACGAGGATCAGCCTTTGGCTTCGCAGAGGAAGCAGCAGGGCAATTGTCAGGCTTAGAACGGCCCCTGCCTCCAACAGAAGGCTGAATAAGCTGGCGAAGCAGCAACTGATATTTGGAATCATGCAGGATGTCATCCCGGACCGTCGCCACGGAACCATGGAAAAGTCAGGAACCCGCCAAAGAAGCAGATAGAAGAGCAGCACGCTGCCCCTCGGGAAGAGAACGGCTTGTGCACAACTAAGCGTCCCGGCGAACTAATTCCAAGTTAGACGTGTTACAGGCATGCATCTGAGTAAGATGCATGAGCGCCTTGGAAATCACACGCAAAGGAGCCTGTGCGTCATCAAACCTATCTGGAGGCAGATAAGCAGCCAAAGCAGAGACAATGTGATCTGAGAGAGAAAGCACGCCCAGCATCTCTCTCGATAAGCCCAACAGGCACTCCAGAGTCGCCATAGGAATAACGGCTGACTTGGGCTTAGAAAGCCTGAGGCAGGTGGAGTCCTGATCTAAGACCATCAATCTTCTGACTAAGATGGCTCAAGTCCTGATTGATGAAGTAATCAAAATACATCATCGGGGCATGGCTTTGTCAAAGGCATGCCTTGATGTAGTTGGAATATTACCCTGTAAGGATTATAGTTCATCATCAGCATTGCTTGGAAACTTTAAATTTACATTTAACAGTGGTAGAGACATGTGATACTGGGATTAGCATTGTTGGTTAAATGCAGATGCTATTTTTATTAATGTAGGGGAAGTTACACTCAGTCTTTTATTTCAACATTATTTATGTACAATTTAGATCTGAACTATACGTTTTATGATACAATGAAGATGACTGATACCAAGCTATATTTGTGTGAAAAAGATTCGAGAGCAAACAAATTGAGCAGATGATTTCGAATCAAAACAAATGCCAACTTAAGATTCAAAATCGAATCAAATCTCGAAGCTTCGCAGGACACTACATGGATATGAAGTCAAGTCCAGCCAATCGTGTATACCCATGTTGTCCATTTTAGATGCCTTTCATCCCAGATACTGTTATGGGGTACTGTTCGCAGGACCCTACATGGATATAAAGTCAAGTCCAGCCAATCGTTTGTACCCATGTTGTCCATTTTAGATGCCTTCCATCACAGGTACTGTTAACAGAGCTTGTTAACGTAAGGTGCTGACATTAGAATGTAAAGAGTTGATAAAGATTTTTTAAATAAACAATAAACTATTCATGAAGCCGAACCCACTTTATTGAAAATCTCTTAACCCTTTACCTAACACAAAAGGAAGACGACACTTGCAAACAAAATTTTGAATAACTAATTTTTTTCATTTTTTGCATCAAAAACATAGCTTATGACCCTTCTTAGGAACAAGCCCAGTAAGCTATGTTTTTGAGACTAAAGAATGAAAACATAATGAAAATTGAATGTTGATTTTTGTGAATGACATTGGTTGGTTTTGGCCATTACATTGTGTAAAGGGTTTATTAAATTACCCTATTAACTGAATATAACTTCCAAACACAAAACCATTTACCAGACCTTCAGTACAAATTTGACCTGTTAATTACATATGCATTATATAATGAACACCAGTTAATTGAATAAACAATGTTCTGCAATGACAAGAAATTATCCTGATAATCACTGAAATTCATTTATTTATAGACCTACTAGAGGGTCCACCCATCTCAGGATGGGGAACCCTCAGCCCTGCCCTGCCAATGTGACAGAAAAGTAGCCCATTGCATATCAATGGAGATAATCAAATTTGGAATTTCTATCTGGCTGGAATGACAAAATCACAGACTGCTCATTTATATAACAGATTTTGGCCTCATCCAAAATAGACATTGAATCTATCATATCCTGTTTGACAGAGCTCCATGAACACTGTTAAACAAAACAGAACAAATTAGAGCTGGGAGGTTAACCACAACCACGGGTGGTGATTGGTAGTGAGAGACTAGTGAAAATCGCAACCACACTCCAACAAACACAACCGCAAATTCGGTTTTAAAATTCCAGCGCATTTTATGATATTTCGTGTAATATCAAATTACCAGAATGACCATGACCACATAATTCACTTTATAATAAATATCTACGAATCTGCTGGTCACTGTCAAATAATCTTTGTATACGTTTGAATGGAATTAAACAAGAGCTCACGTATCGCTAAAGCAATACAATGTTCCCTACCGGACTAATGAGCATTAATAATTATACAAATGTTATAACCTAGATGTGATCAGCATGAATCTTAAACATTATCTATATCTCATCATTCTAAAATCAAATACCAAAAATCAAATTATTAAGTGGAACCATTTCCAAAAAAATCCGGCAAGAGGATCACAGATTTGACATTAAATTTCATGAAAAGTCAGAAAAGCAAGTTATTTGTCGCAACAGCAACTTTTGTCAACAGTGATAACTACAGTTTTCATGTCCCCTCTCTTAAAAGACTTTTACTTCAGGCAGTTCCTACCATTGCCCTATTCTCACTCTATACCAGAACACTCGAAACCAATTTGTCGAAAAAAAATCTGTTTACAGTAACAGTGACCTTGGTCATGGGGCAACAGACCCCAGAATCAACAGGTGTCTCCTTTCCTCTGGAGTAACCTTTGGTGTAAATTCAGTGAAGATGTGACAAATAGAGCTAAAGTTATTGCCCGGAAACCAATTTGTTGAAAAAATTCTATATATAGTAACAGTGACCTTGACTTTGGGGCATCAGACCCCAAGTCAATAGGTGTCTTCTTGTCCTATGGAGTAACCTCTGATGTAAAGTTGGTGAAGGTGCGAAAAATAGAACTGAAGTTATTGTTGAAAAAAATTCTATTTATAGTAACAGTGACCTTGACCTTGGAGCATCAGACCCCAAAGTCAAAAGACGTCTTCCTTTCCTATGGGGTAACCTCTGGTGTAAATTTGTTGAAGATGCGACAAATAGAACTAAAGTTATTGCCCGGAAACCAATTTGTTGGAAGAAAATTTTATTTATAGTAACAGTGAACTTGACCTTGGGGCATCAGCCCCTAAAGTCAATAGGTGTCTTCCTTTCCTATGGAGTAACCTCTGGTGTAAATTTGGTGAAGGTGCGACAAATAGAACTAAAGTTATTGCCCGGAAACCATTTGTTGAAAAAAATTCTATTTATAGTAACAGTGACCTTGACCTTGAGACATCAGACACCAAAATCAATAGGTGTCTTCCTTTCCTATGGAGTAACCTCTGGTGTAAATTTGGTGAAGGTGCAACAAATAGAACTAACGTTATTGCCTGGAAACCAATTTGTTGAAAAAAATTATATTTATAGTAACAGTGACCTTGACCTCAGGGCATCAGACCCCAAAATCAATAGGTGTCTTCTTTTCCTATGGAGTAACCTCTGGTGTAAATTTGGTGAAGGTACGACAAATAGAACGAAAGTTATTGCCCAGAAACCATTGTTCTATTTATAGTAACAGTGACCTTGACCTTGAGGCTTCAGACCCCAAAATCAATAGGTGTCTTCCTTTCCTATGGAGTAAATTTGGTGAAAGTGTGACAAATAGAACTAAAGTTATTGCCCGGAAACCAATTGTTTACACCCGCCCGCCCAACGCCCACCGCCCGCCACTTCATCAAACTATTAGTCGAGTTTGGCTTTGTCAAAACTCGTCTAAAAAGTCCGGAAAACTGATATTTTGGCACTTTTCCATATTTTCAAGGGCCATAACTCACACAAGAATAATGCAATCAGCATGAAACTCAAACTTGATCTGTAAGTCATCGTTCTATAGTAGGTTACCAAAAATGAAATCATTATTCGGTTGAAGCATTTCCAAAAAAAAGTCCGGAAAACTAAAGTGTGACTGACAGACTGACTGACAGACTGACGGATGGACAGAGTGCAAATAAAACTTGATCTGTAAGTCATCGTTCTATAGTAGGTTACCAAAAATGAAATCATTCCGTTGAAGCGTTTCCAAAAAAAGTCCGGAAAACTGATATTTTGGCACTTTTCCATATTTCCAAGGGCCATAACTCACACAAGAATAATGCAATCAGTATGAAACTCAATCTTGATCTGTAAGTCATCATACTATAGTAGGTTACCAAAAATGAAATCATTCCGTTGAGGCGTTTCCAAAAAAAATCTGAAAACTGATATTTTGGCGCTTTCCGTATTTCCAAGGGCCATAACACACACAAGAATAATGCAATCAGCATGAAACTCAAAATTGATCTGTAAGTCATCGTTCTATAATGGGTTACCAAAAATGAAATCATTCGGTTGAAGCATTTCCAAAAAAAAGTCTGGAAAACTAAAGTGTGACTGACAGACTGACTGAAAGACTGACGGATGGACAGAGTGCAAACCTATAGTCCCCTTTGGCGTTGCCGGTAGGGGACTAAAAACAAAACTGTTGTACACCATACTTGCTCAAGTGACATTTTCAAGACAGTAAGCCAAGATTTGAGGTTTTCAGTATCAATACACAAAACTCAAGATGATATCCATTAATATTCATGACCTGTCAACACCAAGGCTGAAGCATTGTAAAATGTTCATCAGTTTATCAAATGCAGTTTCTTTTGATGAACTATAACTTGCCACATGCTCTTCATTTATACTGTCTGATATATTTATTTCTACACATAATTTTGAAAGCTTGAACATCAAATAAAAGGCCGCTCGGCCACATGTTCCCCGAAAAAACAAGTCGAAGTAAAAATGATCAGTCCGAACCCATATTCAAACTTGACCTGTATTGTTACCCCAGAAAGTCACATACCAAAATTCTTTCTGATCAAATAATCCTAACTAGAGTTATCATCCAGACACCGCAAATCTTGAAATTTCTAAGTCGAAAAAGGGGTATAACTCTAATAAAAATAATCTGGCCAAACCCATATTCAAACTTGACCTGTGGTTTGGGCTAAGAAGGTCACATACCAAAATTGGTTCCAATCAAATGATCCAAACTGGAGTTATCATGGGGACACCAAGTGGGATGGATGCACAGACGGATGGACGGATGCACACATGGACGGATGGACGGACACATTGAAGGACACACGGATGGACGCACAAACACAGCTGATTTCTATAGTACCCTGAAAATTTTTTTGTGGGACAAAAAGGGGTATAACTCTAATAAAAACAAGTGTTTGACCACCGAGGTGGTATTAGTCCCCTATGGCGCTTTTGTGACATAAGGTGGTTTTGTCACATAAGACATGACCACAGTCAGCAGGAGTATCGGACCTGGGGGGTGGGGGGGGATAGTTTTGGTAAAATAATTGGGGACGGTTCGGCCTGGGGACAGTTCGGCTTGTGGACAATTCGGGTTTCATGACAACAGTCAACAGAAGTATCAGACCTGGGGGGTGGTTTGGGTAAAATACAGGTTATCAGACAGGATTTCAAATGTGAATGGAATCTAAAAATTGAGAATTGAGAGAAGTGTAGCTTGAACCATGTTGGAGGGAGGCGAAAATGGCCGCTATTCCGCCATCTTGGATTTTGAAAACAAAATATTAAGCGTGCATCATCCCTTCAGAACCATTTATCCACGTACGAAATATGAAAGTTGTAGCTTAAAGCATGTTGGAGGGAGAGGTGGTAACATAAAAACAGACAGACAGAGACAGAGACAGACAGACAGACAGACAGACAGACAGACAGACAGACAGACAGACAGACAGACAGACAGACAGATAGATCTTAGATTTTGAAAAAAAAATATTGAGCGTGCATAATCCCCTCACAACCCTTTATCCATGTACCATATATGAAAGGTGTAGCTTAAACCATGTTGGAGGGAGGGGTGGTAACATAAAATAGAGAAAAAAGCTTAAAAAACACAAAAATGGCTGCCATGGTGCCATCTTGAATTTTGAAAAAAAAATATTGAACGTGTATCATCCCATCACAACCCTCTATCCATGTGCCAAATATGAAAAGTGTAGCTTGAACCATGTTGGAGTGAGGGGTGGTAACATAAAATAGAGAAAAAAGCTTTAAAAAAAACAACAAAAATGGCCGCCATGCCGCCATCTTGGATTTTGAAAAAAAAATATTGAACGTGCATCATCCCCTCCCAACCCTCTATCCATGTGCCAAATATGCAAAGAGTAGCTTGAACCATGTTGGAGGGAAGGGTGGTAACATGACAATAGAGAAGAAAGCTTAAAAAAAATACAACAAAAATGGCCGCCATTCCACCATCTTGGATTTTGAAACAAAGATTTTGAGCGTGCATCATCCCCTCAGAACCATTTATCCATGTATCAAATATGAAAGGTGTAGCTTAAAGCATGTTGGAGGGAGAGGTGGTAACATAAAAACAGACAGACAGATGGACAGATGGATGGACGGACGGACAGACAGATAGACAGACGGACAGACGGACGGAGTGCAATCCTATAGTCCCCTTATGGTTCCTGTAGGACAGACGGACGGAGTGCAATCCTATAGTCCCCTTATGGTTCCTGTAATAATCTGGTCGATCCCATATTTGAACTTGATCTGTGTTTTGGGCTATGAAGGTCACATACCAAAATTGGTTCCAATCAAATGATCCAAACTGGAGTTATCATGGGGACACCAAGTGGGACAGATGCACAGAGGGATGGACGGATGCACGCACAGATGCACACTGCTGATTTCTATAGTACCCCAAAAAATTTTCGGGGGACAAATAGGTTTCAAATTCACAGTTGAAGTCGGATGGAAATTTAGGGTTACAATGACCTAAATGAGCGACTTTTACTTGATAAAATTTTGAGGGTCGGCATAATTTTTTAGGATTAGTCGGGTTATCCTAAATACAGTTTGGGGGATGGGGGTTTGGGCCTGACATTTTATAACATTACATAGATATGTTATAATTATTTATTCAACTGATACAATCAACAGAAGATGCCTTGTTAGCTGTTAATAGTAGGTAGATGTTGTAATTACAGGGCCGATCTGATAGGTATATACGGATGGTTTATATATGCTCACTGACAACCGAAAACACAACCGAGGTTTTTCTATTTAAAAAACCGAAACCACAACAGCAGTGTAAATCCCACAACCTCCCAGCTCTAGAACAAATGCTCAGTTTATCTTATCTTTACATTAATAGAATAATTTCTACTGGAAAATTGGCTATTCCATTTGAGGGTTCCATTGTATTAACAGTGTAATGATGAGCCCATGGTATCAAGTGCTAACTGGTGGAGGGATAGATTATTTTAGGGGGGAAATAAAATTGTTACTCAAAATTTGTTTATTACAAATTATTGGAGAGTGCCTACAGACACTCTCCAATAATTTGTAATAAAACAAATTTATATAAATAAAATATTATTTACGTTTGGCTGAATATGAAACATGAGCCAGGAAAATGTCGGCTTTTGCTCTGTCACCCACATTTGGCTGAAAGCCCTGATAGTGGCTTCTAGCACTCAACCAGTCAAGGAAATAGTTTTGGTCTGGAGAAATATGTGTAATGGACAGGACATTCAGTTATCCAACGTGTATATCTAATTAACAAAGATACATTGTGAGACAATATATTTCTGGTCTGTATTAATAAGTTCAGTCAATCATTCATACAATGATTAACTAATATTGACTACTGAGTAGGGTCAATTTTGCCTCCACTTCTCCAACAGCTGCTGGAGAAGAAAGTAAAACTATCAATAAACCAGACCATTCACTCCAATTAATGCAAAACATAGTATTGGAATTTAACCAGCACACCACTTAATTCTACCAAATCAATTTTTTAATGATTTTGTTTATCAGAAAAATGTCTTTATCAGATTGAACTAAATTATCTTTATTGAACAACCTGCATTTCTTTGTGACTCTACGCCAGCATTGTACTGAAGAAATGAGTGTGGTGAGGGGCATGTGGCCTTGCACATGTACATAGAGGGTGACTTGGTACTTAGCCAACCAATGAGTTGATATCAACTCATTAGTGGTGAAACGAATATTCAAATATCCGTTCATGGAAGGCAATACTCAAATACTAAAATGACAATCGAATATTTGCCAACCCTCCACACTTCCGACTGAATAAACCATAAGTTACGACCGTGGTTTCTAGTGAAAGCAAAAGTAAAAATATAGATTATGACATTCTAGAAACATGACCCAGCAAATTTTGAAACAACCGGGTGTGATGAAATTATCTCAATCTTCTTGGTCTTCTTGATTGAAACCACAGAGAATTGTCAGCCAACTTTCCCAAGTTTCTTGGTTCAGTTAAGATTTTACCGTGATGTGGAGCTTCTGTCACTTTACAATTACCCCCAGAAGAAGCAGGATAACATAAGATTAAGATGGGAGTTGGCAAAGGGTCTTTTTAACGACTAAATAAACCTCGGTTAAAAAATACAATCTATAATGTATTTCTACCCTGCAACAACAATCTTGAAACGAACAACATTTAGTAAATAGTATCTACAATGAGTGTTGTGAACTGTGATGTGTACTTGAGAAACTACTTTTGTATTTCTATTTGTATTTTGATTTATATTTGTAGTTTCAATGTACTTACTTCTTATCTGAATTAAACAAATTCTGGAATACAGAGAAACCCTGTTAACTGAATAGCCACTTTGCCAGTGAATATTATTCGTTTAACAAGAGTATTCAATTAACTAGGATTTGATCAATTTCTTGTTTTCTTGAGATAAACCAAGTATTTATTCTAGCTTGTTTGCCCGAGGTCATAGAACTCTAATAAGTAATAAGATATATTAAATTAAATGCCTCTGTTGGATGTACTGTGTCCTAATGGGTCTATAAACTAGGGGAATTCTGTGAATTTCTGGATACTTTCTTAACATATTACAAGATTTTTATGCAATTAACAGGAGTTTACTCTATAACGTATTTGTACTGAAGGTGTGAAAAATGCTTTTGTGGTTGGATGATATATTCAATTAACAGGGTTATTCAAATCGCAAATCAGTTGCTGAAATGGTCACCCATCCAACTACTAACCACGCTCGACATTGCTTAATTTTGGTGATCTGACAAGAACTGGTTGTCTAAGGGGTTAAAACAATCAAATGTGATAGCGTACCGTCTGTAGTAAAAACAATTTTTCCGAATTACTTGAAAAAAATATTAACACTGTTGTCTTTACCTTTTTTGACATTAAGGATCAATGTTCGTCCTGCAGATTTCAATCAATCCGTGATGAAGTGACTTACCTGTGAATGCATCTGGAATGGTGGACAGAAAACTCTTCTGACTTTTCACTGGTACCCCATCTTTTCCTTGTTTCATTTTTGTAATAATTTTGTCCATCTACAATAAATAAAAAACAATCTAGATATTTGTCTGTGAAAAGTTCAGCTACCTGGTGATGACAGGTTAAAATGAAAGTGTCAATGACACTGTAGCTTAACTTGTGTGTTGTGTTTGATGAAAAGGATAATGTTCAATGTTTATGAAAGGATTATGAAATAAGACAAGAATTGTGATAATTGGGAATATGTTCATTTCTGTTCCCTGTATGCTATGTTTTTGATAAAAAATAATGAGGTGTACACTGTACTAAAGAGCTGAGGGATGGGTTAATATGACCTCACAGTTAATGTATGTGGCCCTCACAGTTAACGTATATCAACGAAAGTTACCACGTTACAGTGAAATTATTCCAAAACGAGTCATCCTATCAAGTTACATTGAAATCCCTTCATAAATATGGCCTGTAGACTGTGCTAAAGGTTTTTGGGCTTCGGGCCCCTGTAGCCGTCAGTTTCCCAATTGCATCCAAAGGGGATGTTCTCATCTAGACATTATATGAAGTCAACCTACCAAGTTACAATGAAATCCCTTCATAAATATGACCTGTAGACTGTGCTAAAGGTTTTTGGGCTTTGGGCTCGGGCAGCCATCATGGTTGAATGATCGCAACCAAAAGGGGACATTCTCATCTGGGCATCATCTGGAGTGATCCTACAAAGTTACAATGGAATCCCTTCATAAATATGACATGTAGACTGTGCTCAAGGTTTTCGGGCTTCGGGCCCCTGAAGCCGTCACAGTTGACCAATCACAACAAAAAGGGAATGTCATCATCTAGGCATTATATGGAGTCAAACTAACAGGTTACAATGAAATCCTTCCATAAATATGACTTATAGACTATGCTAAAGGTTTTGGGGTTTTGAGGTTTTGGGCTCAGGCAGCCATCAAGGCTGAATGATCGTGACCAAAAGGGGACGTGCTCATCTAGACATTATTTGGAGTCATCCTATCAAGGTACAATGAAATCCCTTCATAAATATCACCTGTAAACTGTGCTAAAGGTTTTTGGGCTTCAGGCCCCTGTAGCTGTCACAGTTGCCTAATGGTATCCAAAAGGGGCTGTTCTCACCTAGACATTATATGAAGTCAACTGTGCTAAATGTCCCTTTTTGGTTGCCATCATGGTTGAATGATCGCAACCAAAAGGGGACATTCTCATCTGGGCATCATCTGGAGTGATCCTACGAAGTTACAATGAAATCCCTTCATAAATATGACCTGTAGACTGTGCTCAAGATTTTCGGGCTTCAGGCACCTGTAGCCATCACAGTTGACCAATCACGACCAAAAGGGGATGTCATCATCTAGGCATTGTATGGAGTCAACCTAACAAGTTACAATGAAATCCTTCCATAAATACGACCTATAGACTATGCTAAAGGTTTTTGGGCTCAGGCAGCCATCAAGGCTGAATGATCGCGACCAAAAGGGGACGTTCTCATCTAGACATTATTTGGAGTCATCCTACCAAGCTACAATGAAATCCCTTCATAATTATGACCTGTAGACTGTTCTAAAGGTTTTCGGGCTTCGGACCACTGTAGCTGTCACAGTTGTCCAATCGTGTCCAAAAGGGGACGTTCTCATCTAGACATTATATAAAGTCAAACCAACCAAGATACAATGAAATCCCTTCATAAATATGACCTGTAGACTGTGCTAAAGGTATTCGGGCTTCGGGCTCGGGCAGCCATAATGGTTGAATGATCGCAACCAAAAGGGGATATTCTCATCTGGGCATCATCTGGAGTGATCCTACGAAGTTACAATGAAATTCCTTCATAAATATGACATAGACTGTGCTCAAGATTTTCGGGATTTGGGCACCTGTAGCCATCACAGTTGACCAATCATGACCAAAAGGGGATGTCATCATCTAGGCATTATATGGAGTCAACCTAACAAGTTACAATGAAATCCTTCCATAAATACGACCTATAGACTATGCTAAAGGTCTTTGGGCTCAGGCAGCCATAAAGGCTGAATGATAGTGACCAAAAGGGGATGTTCACATCTAGACATCTGGAGTCATCCTAGCAAGCTACAATGAAATCCCTTCATAATTATGACCTGTAGACTGTTCTAAAGGTTTTTAGGCTTTGGGCCCCTGCCGTCACAGTTGCCCAATCGTGTCCAAAAGGGGATGTTCTCATCTAGACATTATATGAAGTCAACCTACCAAGTTACAATGAAATCCCTTCATAAATATGACCTGTAGACTGTGCTAAAGGTTTTCGGGCTTTGGGCTCGGGCAGCCATCATGGTTGAATGATTGCAACCAAAGGGGACAATCTCATCTGGGCATCATCTGGAGTGATCCTACGAAGTTACACTGAAATCCCTTTATAAATATGACTATATGTAGACTGTGCTCAAGGTTTTCGGGCTTCGGGCACCTGTAGCCATCACAGTTGATCAATCATGACCAAAAAGGGGTGTCAACATCTAGGCATTATATGGAGTCAACCTAACAGGTTACAATGAAATCCTTAAATAAATATGACCTTTTGCCTATGCTAAAGGTTTTTGGGCTCGGGCACCCATCAAGGCTGAATGATCGCGATCAAAATGGGATGTTCTCATCTAGACATTATTTGGAGTCATCCTACCAAGTTACAATGAAATCCCTTCATAAATATGACCTGTAGACTGTGCTAAAGGGTTTCGGGCTTCGGGCCCCTGTAGCCATCACAGTTGACCATTCACGACCAAAAGGGGATGTCATCATCTAGGCATTGTATGGAGTCAACCTAACAAGTTACAATGAAATTCCTCAATAAATATGACCTGTAGACTGTGCTAAAAGTTTTCGGGTTTGGGGTTTGGGCAGTCATCACGGTTGGCAGATCACGCCCAAATGGGGAAATTCTCATCTAGAGATCATAAGGAGTCATCCTACCAAGTTACAATGAAATCCCTCCATATTAAACATGACTTGCAGACTGTGCTAAAAGTTTTTGGGTTTCGGGCTTGGGCAGCCATCACGGTTGACAGATCATGCCCAAAAGGAGATGTTCTCATCTAGGCATTATACAGAGGCATCCTACCAAGTTGCAATGAAATGCTTTCATAAATACGACCTGTAGACTGTGCTAATGGTTTTCGGGTTTTGGGCTCGGGCAGCCATACCGGTTGCCCATCGCGACCAAAAGGGGACGTTCTCATTTAGACATGACCCCAAACCTGCAAATGAAATTTCATGACGATCAGACAAGAACTGCGGGGTGTAGCCCGTGCTAAAGGAAAATGTGAACACACTCACAGACTAACAGACTTCCGCACGCGTGATGGCAATAGCTTATCTTGACTATGTCAAGTTAAGCTGATGAATTGTTATTATTTATTGAGGTTTAACAACACTTTCAACAACTAAGGTCCTATAGTGTCTGTTAGTTTTAATGGTGGAGGAAGCTGGAGTACCCAGTCTCTCCAATTTACTAACCCCACCAAAGACATACATTGGGAAATTTGCTTGATATACCACAAGTTGAATCTGGATTACAAGAATGTCATGTAAAAAAATATCTGACTGGATGTAACATGCCTGAGTGATGTTATGAAGTGAATGAAATGCTTTAACACAAAACAGTGTCAAGCAAGAATTTAAACAGACAGGTGATATTTTTCTCTAAAAAATTAGCCTAATCCACTTAATTCAAGTTTAATCGTGCTACAAGTACAAAACACAACTTGGGTAGTGTACGGGGAGGGGGGGGGGATAGCAAATTAATTACATCTGTTGAAGTTTTTCCTATATTTCATGTGCGCATTCAGCATATGTGAAATACAGAAAAAAATCCACTTCCTGCCGTTGATTCTAGTCTCTCATACTCTTCCCTTGTAGTTCTTTCTGTCTTAGCACACCACACCACCATGCTCTTGCTTGTACAGTTGGGAATAAGTGTCTGCCCAAATAACTGTTATGAATCTCCATATACTTGTATTAACTTTTACCCTAACATGACTATGAGGAAAAGAGGAAAAGAATATTTTACACAAAGTAGATTATGGCTTCTTTCTGGAATAGATACGAAAAGCTCATTTGTTACGGCGGGTAATAACAATAATGGTTACAGAAAGAAATCCAAGAATCAACAACAATAACTCCAATTTAACTATTCTGAAATTTAATAAAAAATTTAATATGAAAAGAAAATGATACAATACTTTTTACAGAAAAATAAAACAGAAATACTTATCAGTTAGTTCAAAATAAAGTTCAATGGAATCCAGTAATCCAGTAAAGAAAAAAACTTTCCAACTGGTATTATAATGTCCAAGAATGCATCTGCAGAAACAGTATCAAATAAATTGTAACAAAATGTTCACTCAAACTTCAGCAGCTCCAATGAAGCATTCAGCAAAATTCAAATAGAATTAATATCCTTCAAATATTGCTCCCCTGGTAGTTTGAAAATTATCCAGTCGAAACCTGGGTTTTTCACAAGAATAAATCTTGGTTCACACAAGAAGAATAAATTCTCCTCAAATTTAGGAAAAACTTTGCCAATACAAAAGATGCTCAGATCACAAAATAATAATCTGTAGAATATATATTAAACTCTACAGCTAAATACAATAATGCAATGTCCTGTAATAATAATCTCCCATGTTCAATGAATGATGAATATATACACAGTTGTCACTTCTGAAATACTGGGTGAGATGAATAAATGATGTGGTCTCTTGACAGACGTTATTATATAATCTTCAAATAAAAAAGTTTCAGAATGGGAAATGTCTCCAATGTTCTATTGTTCCATTAATTCTGACTGGCTGAATTAAGTCACCCCATTATGTTTCACTGATATTATAGAGGGGTAATGACATACATGTATGACATACATGTATGTTTTGTTGACAATATAAAAAAAAACAAGACAAACTGTGACACCCAACCAATGATGCCCTGAACCCATAAGGCTGTGGCTGAGACAAAATTTGTTTAAGATTTGAGTTTTTATAATCATGTTACATTGATCTTTGTCATTGGGGTCTGGTTGTGCTGCACTGTACACCTTCCCTATATTTTTACCCTTGTGTGCAGCTCTATGAAAATCCACCCAGCCATTATAATTATGACTGAGACACAATTTTCTAGACAATGTTTTTTTAAGATTTGAGTTTTCATAATCATGTGACCTTAACCTTTGTCATCAGAACCTGGTAGTGCTGAATTATGACTGAGACACTGTTTTTACGATGTAAATTCTGAATGGCAATTTCTGTATAAAATATTGAACATTAGAAAAGGCACAAAGTAAAACAAGTTTTCAATAATTTTCCCAAACAAGAAAATTTGAACAATCCTAAAATAGTTAACAATACAATTTCAGGAAACTATTTTGAGGTAATTTTATTTTGTTCATCGAATTTTAAACAAAGGAGAAAGGTCTCTTCAGAATACTTGCAAGTTTACTTATCAGAAAGTTAACACCAACTACTCTAGAATCAACGCTGACTTGAGATACACAGAGTACAGTGGTAGCTTGTTAATGCAAACTTGCACTGATCCGTTCTATACAAAACATATCCGTTTTCTTTCCCACACAATATCCCAAAACAAACCATCAAGTAATATTCCAACCTCAAATTCCTGCTTTATATGTGTCTGTCTCATGGAAGTTAGCAATGTCAAATTGATCGTATCCCGGAACGGGTGCCCGTTGGTGACATCTGGAACAGGACTCCCTCACTATGAACATGCAATCTTCTTGACAAATGACCCTCCTGATGGCTGACATTGCTATCTATAGAACTTGAGTGGGTCTATTTCTAACAGGTGCTCGAAGATGTGCGCATCCAAAAAATAGTTCTTGACTTACCTTGTGTTTTACTAGTAAACCTAACTTGCTGTTTTGGTAGTAAAGGTATTGCTATTATGTTATTACTAACCCTCGTGGACCTACACATGGCTACAATAAGGATGTTAACCCAGCTACCTCTGCACTCTAAAACAATGTGTACACAACCTGCTAAGCCTAACTTCATTAGTACTGCTGTATCTTTAATGATACAATGTATGTAGCTTCTGATTCTGGCGTCTACTAATCTTAAAAGTTTGTGTGGAGACATTGAGCTGAACCCTGCTCCGATATTTCGGAACAATAAGCCTCCAGGGAGTTCGGTCAAAATCTCATCTTAATGTACAAAGTATTAAACCAAAAATAGATATTCTTCAGTGCAAAGCACAGAGCTTAAATTTCTTCAAAACATGGCTTGCTCCTTCTGATTCTTCATCTGACATACAATTCCCCGGGTTTCATTCATTACTGCGCAAGGATCATCCCACTAGAGGTGGCAGTGTAGCAATTTATATTAAATCTGAGATACCCTTCAAACCACGGGCTGATCTTGAAGTTTACGGTCTTGAGTGTTTATGGGTCGAACTAACTATTGGCCATAGTCCTGTCTTATTAGAAGTATTTTATCGCCCAGTAACTGATGTACACCTGGCCTTAAAATCATTGAAAATATCTAAAGCATCTGGGCCTGACTTACTCAGTCCTCAGCTTCTTAAAGAGTATAGTACAAGTCTTGCCGAACCACTAACTTTATTGTTTAACTTGTTGTTAACTAGATGCTACTTCCCTTTGCAGTGGAAACTGGCAAATGTATGCCCTGTACTTAAAAAAAAATCCAGCAAATTCAGTTTCCAACTATCGCCCAATTTCTCTTATCAGCTGTTTAGGTAAGTTTTTGAGAAATGCATTTTCAATAAAATTTGGAAGTTTCTCATGGAAAACAATTTATTGTCACAATTCCAATCGGGTTTCATCAAGGGTGACTCAAGAGTCTTGCAATTAACTGATCTATACGATGAGTTCAGTAGAGCTCTTGATGAAAGCAAGGATGTCAGAGTTGTATTTTGTGATGTTAGCAAGGTCTTTGACAAGGTCTGGCATGCAGGTCTATTCTATAAACTTGAAAAGATTGGTATTGCTGGGGATTTATTGGAATTTATCAAATCTTACTTAACTAACAGGAAACAAAGGGTAGTTGTAAACTCAAGACTTTTCTTCCTGGCAGCAAATAAACTCAGGTGTTCCACAGGGGTCTATTTTGGGGCCCCTCTTATTCCAAGTCTACATAAACGATATAACATTAAACATCTACAGCAATATTCGATTATTTGCTGATGACACTTCTCTTTACTTAATCATCAAAGACCAAAAACAAGCCGCTTTAATTTTAAACAAAGACTTAAACACAATCGAGCAGTGGGCCCAGCAGTGGCGTGTCGAATTTAATCCACAAAAAACAGAAACAATGCTAATTTCATGAAATGCAGAAACCACCAATCATCCCCCACTCCATATGCCCAATGTACAAATTACTGAGGTTAATCAGCATAAACATTTGGGTGTAATTCTTAACAGTGACTGTACGTGGAATTGTCTTATTAATTACAGATGTCCTAAAGCATGGCCACCGACTTGACATGATGAGAAAACTGAAATTCACCCTCCACCGAAAAAGCTTAGAAAAGATTTATTTCGCACAGCAACTCAGACAAACTTGAAAAAATTCAAATAGAAGCTGCCCGAATTGTTACTGGGCACCAGCAAGTGCAAGTAAAAGTCGTCTGTATACTGAAACATGTTGGGAGTCGCTTAGCTCCAGGCGTGACAAACATAAATTGATTCAGTTTATTAAAATGTATCATAACCTGGTACAACCTTATATTGGAAGTAAAATACCCCCCTTAGTGTCAGCCAATCAGCAATTGTTTGTTGTTGGTGGTGGTTAACGTCACATATTTATGCACTATGGCTAATCGTGACACAACATGGAGATGAAGTCAAGTTTAGTCAATCGTTGATCAACATGTTGCCCATTTTAGAGGACTTTCACCCCAAGCATTGGTGACTGGGTCCTATTTTACTAGTAAAGCGGAACTGGTTTACCACAGTAAACAAGTGCTGCTTACTTCCCGGGGTTCCCACGGGGAAGCCAATCAGCAATACAACTTGCAGATGAGTAACAACCTTCGTGTTCCAAGGTGCCACACCCTGAACTACCAATCATCATTTATACCATCAACAACAAAAATGTGGAATGACATCCTTAATCATACCAGAGAAGATTCTAACCTTTATAATTTCAAAGCGTACCTCAATGTAAATGTCGCCCTCCATCTTTTTATCAACAATCCAAATCTCGTCTCGGCCAAATCCACCACTGTAGACTGTGGCTTAACTATAGTAATCTAAATGCACACTTATGTGACAATCATTTAAAACCCTCTCCCAATTGCTCTTGTGGGACAATTGAAACAAATAATCATTTCTTACTCAATTGTCCATTTTATGCTGACAAACGTTATGAATATTTTAGAACGCTCCCTGATGATCTTGATGCGGATGCGTTAGTATTTGGATCTGAAACTTTAACTATCAAGGAAAACCGCCTTGTTTTCAACTGAGTTGAATAGTTAATTCTCGCTACGAAAAGATTCTGTTCTTCCACCTAGATCGTAACCCTCACCTCACTTCTTGGCTTGTCCCCCTGCCCATGTTGAAGCCGATACCTGTCCACAATTCTTGACAATGTGCACATGTAATGTGTAATTACACCTGATTTTAGTGGTGTTGCCAACAGGTTACCGTCCTTGGGTTGGGGGTCAATGATCATTGCTTCCATGACATAACACAGCTCAATTTCCAAAATCATTTCATCATTTGTGTTTCTCCCATCCTTTTGATGTATGTTCGTTTGCTTGTAATATGCTCATCAAGTGGAAACGGCTAAATATAAGCGTGCATGCTTACTGCCAAAATCATATATTCTGTACTTTATTTTACATTTTGAGTTTACGAAACAAAATATTGTTTAAACTAAACTTGCACTGAAAGATGGTCATTTAACAGGAACATTTATTTAACCCGACTTTTGTCAACTTCCTATCATCTCATGAAAACGTTTTTAACCCTCTGTAGATTGATGGCTAAATAACAAAATTTCAAATCAGCAAATTCTCAGATTATGCAATTAGGAATTTAATCAATTCAGTCTTGTTTGATAGGTCCCAGTGAGCTCTGTCAAGCAAGATTGAATTGGTTCAATTTCTAAATTGCATTATTTTTAAAACTGTCCTGCTTGAAATCTGATATTTTGATATCCAGAGCCTAAACTTCAAGCAAGAACCAGAATCGATTCTTCCAAATCATTTTCGCAAAGAATCAACTTTGATTCTTGTAAAATTTTCATTTGCTTCTCATAGATTCTGAAAGTGTCTCTAAAGGTTTGGAGAATTCTGCTTGTTTTTTGCTCCCTTAAATAATATGGAAACACTTTGACTTAGCAGTGGTGTCTTGTAAAGTCACGGCTGCCTGTACAGGCAGCTAAAACTTGACTAGAAACCACTGCCAAGGTACTTTAACTTCCATCAGCAAACCCACCAAAAGCCTGTATGTTGAAATATGTGTTCACCTTGTTCATGAAAGATAGGAAACTCACAAAAATTGGAACCAGGACCATAAAGTTAAACTCTGGTAAATATATAAATATGAGGTTTGTTTTTAACTGGGGATTGTGAACTTTCTGCATTCATAATGACAAGGGTATAACACTACTCTCCAGTTTTAAAATTAAGAACTGAAAATTAATTTGCACAGCAGGAATTCACAAGAATCAACTGATTCTCGAGAATCAAGATTAAATTTAAGGCCTCACATCAGTGCTCATGATCAGAAGCCTAACCTATTCTTTCCTGTGCAACAAGGCAAGATGATTTCCTATTTGGAATACAGCTGATGTGCAAAGTAAAAGAATTTTGTGGTTGACTTCCAAAAGATCTAATGCTTCGACAATACTTTTTACTCAGTTTGTTTGTTTGTTGGTGGTTAACGTCACATATTTATGCATCATGGCTAATCGTGACACAACATGGAGATGAAGTCAAGTTTAGTCAATCGTTGATCTACATGTTGCCCATTTTAGAGGACTTTCACCCCAAGCATTGGTGACTGGGTCCTATTTTACTAGCAAAGCGGAACTGGTTTACCACAGTGAACAAGTGCTGCTAACTTCCCGGGGTTCCCACGGGGGTTTTTACTCAGTATTTATTTATTTATTTATTGGGGTTTAAGGTCACATACTTATGCACAATGGCTAATCGTGACTGTGACAGTTTTATGGGTGGAGGAAGCTGGAGTACCCGGAGAGAACCACCGAGCATCGATGAGCAACTGTCAACTCCTCAACATTCTAACTCTGTTCAAGCCCAGCTCAAGCAGGGTTACAGAGGTTGAAGACATGTGCACCATCGATGTGCAATAGGCCTTAGTACACGGCGGCATCGTGCCCCTATGTAGGTAACCAGGATAAAGTGCCTTGCCCAAGGACACAACACAGGTCGTCCTGGACAGGGATCGAACTTTTACTCAGTTAATTGAAATTAACTGTATAAGCCATATGCATGCAAATAATAGTTATTATATTAACCATCTGAAATCTGTACAGCACTTGGAGAATGGATTACCACCAAAACATACAACAGGATAGAGTTTCTAGTATATGGAAAAAAAAATCTTACAGAAAAAAAATCCATTGGAAAAAACACCAGGAAAAACCCTCATAACAAAAGCCCTAACAAATATTTGCATGTGTATGAAAAACAACCCTAAATTAAAAATATATTAAGAGTAAACTGGGCTCAAATTATAAATTTTCATGTACTTATTAAGTTACACAAAAGGTATTGATAAACAAACACTTCCTTGATATTTAGGATGTTATTTTTTGTGATTAAGAGCCGAAATTATCCAAGATTCAATCAAGGTTTACATATAATCCACGTTTTTGTGTTTGGGGTTTTGTTATGAGTGTTTTTCCTGGTGGATCTTTTCCACGGGGGGGGGGGAGGAGGTTGGGGGGGGGGGGAGGGGGGGGGGGGGTCTTTATCCATGTGGGTTTTTTTCCTGCAATTGAGTCTCCACTTGGAAAATCATAAATATCATATCCTGTGAAGAAGCCTAAAAAGCATGAGCAATGTTAAATTCAACAGATCCCCAAGTTGAACCCAGAGGTCTATTGCCTGAAATTATGCTTCACCATGGAATTCAAGTTATTATCCAGGAGTAATGCCTACTGTGCAAGTGTTTCATGATAAAACACTCTCCATGTTCTGTATATAACAAGAGGCCCCAGGGGGCTGGGGCACTCACTTGACAAAGTTGTTTAAAGAAGGAATTAATCAGCATCTATGGCTAGTTAACACTACAGAGGAATGAAGTCATTTAACCCTTTACCGAACATTTCGGCTGGATCTACCCACGTAATTTAAATGTTCAAATTCAGTAGTTGAAAAAAGATTATTTTTCAAAAAAACTTTCAACAAAAACATATCATATGACTCATCAGTCGAATGAGCTCACCGAACTCGTTCACATGAGCGGTCACATGATATGGTTTTGTTCAAAATTCTAGCGAAAAAATTAAAAAAATAACATTTAACATATTAAATTTTGAAATCATGTGCGTTGGGTAAAGGGTTAATTATTTATGACTCTGTTTTCCATGTCAGATGATTTTTTTTCTAGTATTGGGATTCTACCACAGAAATAATGCCCAGATTTCCAGTAATGCAAAACTACAGAGCCCAAATATCAACCAAGGGACTTAATTTGAACAAACTTGAATCTGACCCCAAATCCACCCCCGCCCCCACCACTCCCCCACCCCTGGATGCTGTATACCAAATATCAATACATTCTAAATGGTGAATTTGAAGAAGGTGATTTTTACAGATTATTCGTCATATCACACCAAGTTAAAATTTGGGTCCCCATAAGGAACCCAAATATGAGCACTTGATTTGAACAAACTTGAATGTGAGCCTAGCTAGGGTGTTGCATACCAAATTTCAAAACATTCTGAATGGTGATTCTCAAGAAGATTTAAAAGAATATGCCTCTTCAGCACAAAATTAAAATTAGGGCACCCATAGGGAGCCCAAATATTAACCCAGGGACTTTTTTTAACAAACTTGAAATTCCCCCCCCCCCCCAGCCCCACCCCCAATCCCCAAAGGATGTTGTATATCAAATGTATGTCAAATACATGTATCAAAAAATTCAGACTGGTGATTCTGGAGAAGACGATTTTGAGAATATTCTCAACATGGCACCAAGTTAAAATTTGGATCTCCAAATATCAACACAGGGACTTTATTTGAACAAACTGAATCCGACCCCTCAAATGGAAATTCATACCAAATATTAAAAGATCTTGACTAGGGTATCACAAGAAGCAGACTTTTCAAGATTATTCCTCATAATGGATTAAGTTAAAATTCAGGCTCAAATAGGGAGCCCAAATATTAACCCAGAGACTTGATATTAACAAACGTGAATCTGACTCCCCAAAGGATGGTGTACACCATATATCAAAAGATTCTGATTGGGGGTTTTGCGAGAAGAAGAGAAGATTTTTAAAGAATATTCCTCATATTGCACTTAGTAAAATTTGGGCTGATTGACCCATAGACTTGATTTGAAAATACTTGAATTGCATACAGATGTTGCATGCCAAATATCTAAAGATTCTGAGTTTGAAGAAGATTTTTAAAGATTATTCCCCATACTGCACGAAGGTAAAATTCAGGTTCCATAGAAATCCCGAAGATTAAGCAAGGGACTTGATTTGAACAAACTTGAATCCAACTTATGTAAGTTTGCTATATATCACATATCAAAAGATTCTGCTGAATGATTCTGGAGAAGAAGATTTTTAAAGACTATTCCCTACATTGGACTAAGTTAAAATTCACGCTCCAATAGGCAGCTCAAATATTAAACAAGGATTTGATTTGAACAAACTTGAATCTGCCCCACATTAGGATGCCGTGTGCCATATATCATGAGATTCTGACTAGTGGTTTTGGAGAAGGAAAGCTTTCAAAATTATTCCTCATATTGGACTAAGTTGAGATTTTTGCTCCAGTAGGGAGCCTAAATATTAACCCAGAATACTTTTCACTTTTGCAAATATGCTAACTCAGCATTTTTTTTTTGATTTCACACCCCTCCTACAGTACACTATGACAAAACCAAGTCCATTCTAAAGGCCCAAAGCATGCTTCAAACCTAAATATTAACCCAGAATACTTTTCACTTTTGCAAATATGCTAACTCAGCATTTTTTTTTTATTTCACACCCCTCCTACAGTACACTATGACAAAACCAAGTCCATTCTAAAGGCCCAAAGCATGCTTCAAACCAAATAACAGTTCTCTGTTCAGTCCGGTTTGGAAAATATGGGCATTTGATATTTTTTTAAATATATGAATCAAGTGCTTTTGACTCCGTAATACCACATACCAAATTTGGTTCAAATCAGCTCATTGATACAGAAAATAGAAACAGTAAAACAAGTATTCAATGAAGTTTTAGAGGACTTCCACCTGTGGCACTGTTACCAGGTCATATTTTAAAACTTTACCAGAACATGTTTATTACAGTAAACAACAAACATGTTTAGCCAACGAATTGTAAAATATTTAGATTTCTGAGCAAAAAAATTGAGATTTTTATTTTTATATGGCTCCAAAAGGAAAATTTATTGAATTTAATAGTAGGATTCTGTTCAAATGCCTAATTTTCAGGCTCTTTTAAGAAAAATTTATTCTGTAAAATAGTGAGTCTCCTTCTAAAATAGTGATACTTAACATGTCTGGTAAACAAGTGTGGATCAACTTCTGAGATTACCAGTGAGAAAAGTGTCACTGACCCTTTACACAGCACAAATATCAAAGTTTGTTATTCCAATTTTTTTTCTTCAAATCTTTCATAAAATTTCAACAAAACAATATCATGTAACCCCCTCCTTGGATCAAACTTGACAAGCTCATTCCAACGACTGCTCACATTATATGTTTTTGTTGAAATTTTCTGAAATTTTTTTCTTTTCAACTCAATTTGTAAATTATGCAAGCGAATGCAGCCAATTATTTCGGTAAAGGGTTAAAATAAATAAATAAATAAATAAATAAATAAATAAATAAATAAATAAATCCATCAACTAACAAGGGCCAAAACTTGCTTTGTTGAGAGTCCCATTCACTTGTTCTGATTACAAATGTATGTGTACTTGATAAACAAACTCAACCAAGAAGAGATATATAAATTGAAAATCCTTGGGATCAATAAAGTATAATCACTTGTGAAATGAACAGATATGCAATGAGAGAATTACAATTATTATTATAGTCATTTCGTACCGTGACTTATTAATGCACTATCATTTGCACATCATCTGTGGAATAATAGAGCTTGAAATATTTCTGATGAATCATTTTTATCAGATTCTTTACAACTATCTCTCTAGGACACTATCTATAATTTCTTGTTGACTTAAGGAAACTACAACGAAGACCCAATAGTTCAAACCCTTGCCTCACAAATAAGTTTTATCTCTGAAACCACATATTTATACCATGATTTACCTATTCTACTATACACGAAAAGCCTATGACATAAATTTTAGCTTTACATTCCAACCGTGGTGAACACGACAGCAATGGGATTTCAGTAGTTAAAATTTACACCTACAGTGGAAATACATCCAAGTTGACCTTTGGTGATGTCGACCTGAATGCGAACTTGTCTAAATTTATTGCACTTCACCTCGCGAAGAGTGAAATGAAAGTGGCAATTATTTATTACGTTTTTAAATGAGTTTACCCCATAAAACACCAAAAATTAACAAACATGCATTGTCTCATGTTAATAAAGCATCCATAACTCGAAATCGTATGTTATTATGTTGTTAAAATGAAAAAGGTCCTCTTTCTTTTTCAATTTTGTTTCGGTGATAAAACTGACAGCAGAAGTACCACCCACTGATCCTCATGTAAACAAAAACAAATTCGCACGTATTTACGGCTGCTGCTCAGTAAAATCGAGAAAAAACTAGAAAAATCCCGATAGGATCACCGATCCAATGTCGAGTTGTGACAGCACAAAAGTGGGTTTAATCATCACCAACTTATCAACCGGAAACCAATTGTTTACAATTTACTATGTGAAGGGTCACCGTGACCTTGACCTAGTCAGTGATTCTGAAATAAATAGGGCTCTTTCTTGTACCAATGCCAACCTACCTATGAAGTTTCATGAATGTAGGTGGAACCATTGTCAAATTATCATCTGGAAACCAATTGTTTACAATTTATTATGTTCAAGGTCACTGTGACCTTGGCATTTGACCTAGTGAGTCCAAAATAAATAGGCGTCTTCCACTCACCTAGGCCAACCTACCTATGAAGTTTCATGAATGTGGGTGGAAACCATTATCAAGTTATCGTCCGGAAACCAATTGTTTACGATTTACTATGTTGGAAGGTCACTATGAGCTTGACCTTTCACCTAGCAAGTCCAAAATAAATAGGGTCCTTCCTCTCACTGATGCCAACCTACCTATGAAGATTCATGAACGTGGGTCGAAACATTATCAAGTTATCATCCGGAAACCAATTGCATACGATTTACTATGTTGAAGGTCACTGTGACCTTGACCTTTCACCTAGCAAGTCCAAAATAAATAGGGTCCTTCCTCTCACTGATGCCAACCTAACTATGAAGTTTCATGAACATGGGTTGAACCATTATCAAGTTATCATCCGGAAACCAATTGTTTTGATTTACTATGTTCAGGGTCACTGTGACCTTGGCCTTTGACCTAGTGAGTCCAAAATAAATAGGCATCTTCCACTCACCTAGGCCAACCTACCTATGAAGTTTCATGAATGTGGGTCAAACCATTATCAAGTTATCGTCCGGAAACCAATTGTTTACGATTTACTATGTTGGAAGGTCACTATGACCTTGACCTTTCACCTAGCAAGTCCAAAATAAATAGGGTTCTTCCTCTCATGAAGGCCAACCTACATATGGAGTTTCATGAATGTGGATTGAACCGTAGTCAAGTTATCATCCGGAAACCAATTGTTTACAATTTACTACGTTCAAGGTCACTGTGACCTTGACCTTTGACCAAGCAAGTCCAAAATTAATAGAGTTCTTCCTCTCACCGCTACCAACCTACATATGAAGTTTCATGAACATGGGTTGAACCATTATCAAGTTATCATCCGGAAACCAATTGTTTACGCCCGCCCACCCGGCCACCCACCCGCCCGTCCGCCCGCCCGCCATTCACCAAACTATAAGTCGAGTTTGACTTCGTCACAACTCGACTAAAAACTGTGAGCACTGCTCACTAAATGATACCACCCACTCCCACCAAGAAACATTTTAAACAGTAAAAGTGTGTTTAATGTAGAGAGCACAAACACTGACCCTCCCCCCCCCCCCCACACTCACACACACCTCCACCCCGAAGCTTGAAGTGACAAAGCCCATTTTTCAATATGTGAAACTGTAAAAATGAAAATATCTGAAAACAAAATAGAAGGTACACATCTTCATTGTATGTAAAAGAATGTTTGAAGGTTTCAATGAAATCCATTCACTAGTTCAAAGGAGGTCGTGGATAGCAAATGTCAACAACCCCCCCCCCCCACCCCCCCTACCCCCCCCCCCCCTCCACCCACCCACGCAAGCTTGAATTGACTAAGCCCATTTTTAAATATGGGAAACCCTAAACCTAAAAATGAAAATATCTGAAAACTAAACAGGAGGTGCACATCTTCAATATATGTAAAAGAATGTCTGAAAGTGTCACTGAAATCTGTTCAATGGTTTAAGAGGAGTTGCGGATAGCAGATCTGTACAGAAAGTCAATTGGATTTGACAAAGTTCATTTTTCAATATGGGAAACTGTAAAAAAGAAAATATCTGAAAACAAAATAGGAGGTGCACATCTTCAATGTATGTAAAAGAATGTCTGAGAGTTTCAATGGAATCCGTTTGCTGGTTTAAGAAGAGTTGCGGACAGCAGATGTGTACATCCTTAAAGCATAATGGATGAACATAGGGACGGATGGACATCGAAATATGAAAATATCTGAAAGAAAAATAGGAGGTGCACATCTGCAACATATGTAAAAGAACGTCTGAGAGTTTCAATGAAATCCGTTCACAGGTTTAGGAGGAGTTGCGGATAGCAGATGTGCACCTCCCTAAAGCGTAATGGACAAACGGATGGATGGACAGATGTACGGACATACGGAAGTACGGACGGACCAAGTGAACACTATATACCTCCCACTTTTCAATATGGGAAACTGTAAAAATGAAAATATCTGAAAAGAAAATAGGAGGTGCACATCTTCAATGTATATAAAAGAACGTCTGAGAGTTTCAATGAAATCCGTTCGCAGGTTTAGGAGGAGTTGCGGATAGCAGATGTGCACCTCCCTAAAGCGTAATGGACAGACGGACAAACAGATGTATGGACAAATGGAAGTACAGACGTATGGACGGACCAAGTGAACACTATATACCTCCCACTTTTCAATATGGGAAACTGTAAAAATGAAAATATCTGAAAAGAAAATAGGAGGTGCACATCTTCAATGTATGTAAAAGAACGTCTGAGAGTTTCAATGAAATCCGTTCACAGGTTTAGGAGGAGTTGCGGATAGCAGATGTGCACCTCCCTAAAGCGTAATGGACAGACGGATGGATGGACAGATGTACGGACAAATGGAAGTACAGACGTATGGACGGACCAAGTGAACACTATATACCTCCCACTTTTCAATATGGGAAACTGTAAAAATGAAAATATCTGAAAAGAAAATAGGAGGTGCACATCTTCAATGTATGTAAAAGAACATCTGAGAGTTTCAATGAAATCCGTTCACAGGTTTAGGAGGAGTTGCAGATAGCAGATGTGCACCTCCCTAAAGCGTAACGGACAGACGGATGGATGGACAGATGTACGGACAAATGGAAGTACAGACGTATGGACAGACCAAGTGAATACTATATACCTCCCACTTTTCAAGAGGGTGGTATAAAAATAGGAGGTGCACATCTTCAATGTATGTAAAAGAAGGTCTGAGGGTTCCAGTGAAGTTTGTTCAATGGTTTAAGAGGAGTAGCGGATAGCAGATCTATACCCCTCCCTACTAAAACCTGAATTGAAAAAGACCATTTTTGAATATGGAGAACTGTAAATATGAAAATATCTGAGAAGAAAATAGGAGGTGAACATCTGCAATGTATGTAAAAGAATGTCTGAAAGTTTCAATGAAATCTGTTCAATGGTTTAAGATGAGTTGCGGATAGCAGATCTGTACAGAATGTCAATTGAATTTGACAAAGTTCATTTGTCAATATGGGAAACTGTAAAAATGAAAATATCTGAAAAGAAAATAGGAGGTGCACATCTTCAATGTATGTAAAAGAATGTCTGAGAGTTTCAATGAAATCCGTTCAATGGTTTAGGAGGAGTTGCAGATAGCAGATGTGTACCCCCCTAAAGCATAACGGACGAATGGACGGAAGGATGGAAGGAAGGACATACGGATGTACAAAGTGATCACTATATACCTCCCACTTTTCAAGTGGGTGGTATAATAATAGTGACTCTTAATAATCTGACGATCATGGTATAAATAAAATATACCCAAAGTAGCTTTGTATACCAAATGTTCACCACTTGTGGTGAACATTTGGTACATCAAGCTACTATGGGTATATTCTGTATGTACATTCTAGTAGTATATGATGATCTGGCACACAGCCATCAAATGGATTTCCAACACTATACAATCTCTTCACTTTCTGGACCATAAGAAACTGGAGGACCGAACGAGCAAATCGGCACACTGAGGACAACCAGTTGGTCTACCTGGTTGTCATGGGACGACAAATTTGCATTTTGGGTCCTCGGGTTTCTAATGGCCAAGCAAGTAAGGGTATGAGTTGCAGATGACTTTCACAAAACTCACAGTGATAACCAAAGCCCCCAAGTTGCACAAATACTCCCAAATCAGATAGTGTATAACAGACTGTTTGGTTTATTTATGCTTTTTGTTGAATTTAATAAGAAGTTATTTAACCTTTGAATGCCTGGAGATTTTTATACATTTTAATACACCTTGGTACATCCTGTGACTTTGCAGTTGTTTCTACACAAATCTTTGGCTGCCTGTATAGTAAAAATTGGTCAAAGTTTACATTTATTCATTTGTTGGGGTTTAATGGCACTTTTGATAGCCAGGGTCACCTCGTGTGGACAAGTGGACGAAGCCGAAGAACCTGGAGAGAACCATCGAGCAACTTCAGACTCCCCAATGTACTAACTCTGCACAAGCAGGGTTAGCATTGGTTGAAGACAAGTGCACCACTGATGTCCAGAACACCTTAGTACACAGTGCCACCATGCCCCAATGCGTGCAATTGGAATTAAGTGCCTTGCCCAAGGACACAACGCAGTTACCCCTACCAAGGATTGAACCGTGGACCTTTCAACGTTTACATTAGACACTAAGGGTTAACAAATATTCTGAGGCATAAATAAAGCCCTTGGTAGCTAAAAATGGCATTTAAGATACTGGGTAGTCAATATTACAAAAATATTCCTCAATGGGGATGAACAGTAACTGACTTGCTAAGGTAGTGATGACTCCATTTAAATTAGGCCATTCTAAAGGCATGATGGACTGAGGGGTTCACCCGATGGGGGTAGCTACCCGCAATGTGTGTACTGTAAAAATGAAGATTTAAATTTCATTTTATTTTTCAAAACATAGCTTATGATTCCTCATTCGAAATGAGCTCATTGCTGTTGTTCCAGTGTCAGAGGACAATTACTGTTAGGATTCATCCGGAGCAGGTAAATTGTTCAAGACATTACAGGGTAAATAAGCTTGGATAAAGCATTAACATGACCAACAGTAGCCTGACCTATCAAGGTCTGGGGGATCAGCAAGCTCTGAAGCCACGAGTCAAATTCTGTAAGAAATTTGACATTGTTATGATCTGGAACCAGTTTAGCCCTTAAACTGTCCATCACCTTCAGTTAGATTCAATCATCTGGTGTATTTCAGTTGATAGAAAAGACAAACTGTGGTTTGCTTTTTTGACCAACTGAAATATTGCAGGCGACTGAATCTAAAAGAAACATAAACATTCATAATGATTGAATTTGAAAGTACCATAAACATTCATTTTATTTGAATCAACACAAGAAATGTTTCTCAATCGAGAACTGATTTGACCAAATCTTTAATGGCATTAATATACTGTTTGTTAATCATCAGGTTTGTAAATGAACTATTTTTGAATGAAGAGTCACCACAGCTGTAAATTTATGATTATGTCACATAGTTCCACCAATTCTGCTAATATCTTGATGTTTTTAAGGTCAATATTTACAACTGGAATAAATAGCCTATAACAGCATCAAATTCCTAACAGAATTAGACTGGTTACCTGAGAGTTTGAGGGAAAAGGGGCCAAAACTATAAAACTTTTACAACTGTTTTTTGTAGAATTGTATTTTCTAGTTAGACTTCAAATGGGTTAAAATGAACCATTGGCATTTTCAAAGATCTGGTAATCTGCCAACTGGCAAATTGTCAGATCTTTGAAAATGCTAATGATTCATTTTAGTCGGTTATATTAATAGGTAGAAAATATAATTCTAGAAATTGTAAAAGTATTATAATATTGGCTCCTGGCCTCAACAAATATTGGCTAATTCTATTGAGCCACAAACAGAATTTGCACTGACAGATGCTAATGTGAGAAAGGACTGTCAAAGAGAATAAGAGAAGCACCCTATCCTGGAGGAGAAAACACAGCAAAAGTTTTATTGAGAAGAGACTTTACTTTAAATAATTTCATTTCATAAACACAAAATGTAATACAGTGGAGCCCACTTAATTGGATATCTTTTAATTGTATATCCCTGTTAATTGAATATAATTTTCAAACACAAAACCATTTACCATACATTCAGTACAAATTTGATCTGTTAATTGCATATGGGTTGTAGAGTAAACTCCTGTTAATTGTATATAAATTTTTGTAATATGTCGAAAAAATTACTGTGACACGCACCAAATTCCCCTTATTTATCAACCTTTTTTGGCCTCACTACATCCAATACAAGCATTTATTTTATCATATCTTGCTCTATGAGCTCTGTCAAACAAGATATAATAGAATAAATGCTCAGTTTACCTCCAGAACACAGGAAACTGACCAAATCCCTGTTAATTGTATACTCCTGTTAATTGAATAATTTTCACTGGCAAAATGGATATTCAATTAAGAGGATTCTACTGTATAAGTTACAAAATATGTGGATTTGGCTGTAAGCATGCAAGCTTATATTTAGCCGTTTCCACTTGATGAGCATATCACAAGCAGACAAACATACATAAGAAGGATGGGAGAAGAGACTTTAACTTCATAAATATCACAAATCTGTAAAATGATGGATTGCTCACTTAGCCAATCATCCATACCTATATGCTGCTCACTTTAGAGGACTTTTCCACCCCAGCCATTGCTTACCAGGTCCTATATTACTAGTAAAAGCAAACTTGTTCACAATAGTCAACAACCACTGCTACACTTCTCTGGGTTTCCAAGGAGAGGATGGGTGTATGCATGGTCACAGAGACAGATGAGCATAGAGACAGACTGAAGGGCATGTGGTTGGATGAATGGAAGGATAGACATATGCATGGACAAAACCCTCAATAAATAAATAAATAAATAAATAAATAAATAAATAAATAAATAAATAAATAAAACAGACTTTTGGTTTGGTAATTGTTTACATTTAAGGAAGTAAAGCTAGAAAGAAGTCATCTTGTTTACAATTTGGACCTTGTCCAGAATTAAAATTCTGAGTGACCTTTGAAGTCACCTTGTTCACAATTAAGACTGTGACATATGTATATGTATATATACTACTCAAAGTTTGCTAAACACCAAATATTTGACACATCATTGTGAAATTTGCTGGTGACATATTTGCGATATTTTTGGTGGATATGATTGAGGAATGTATTGAGAAGGTCCCCAGTGTTTACATTAGCTCTCTTGACAGGCAGTCTTTTCTTGACAGTCATAGAAAGCATGTACCCCTTGATTTTCATGATGTTTTCGTATACTGTCTACAATACATTTGTCTGAAGCAGAAATGTGGGCCATGGACCACGTTGGATGGACCAGAGAAGATTGGCGACCTGTCCTTTTTACAGATGATTCAAGGTACTGCCTAGACACACAGATAGGTGTTCTAGGGTATGGAGAAGACCAGGAAAGCGATTCCATGCAGCCAACATTGCTGAGCATGACCACTATGGTGGAGGGTCAATCCTAGTCTGGGGCGGCATCAGCTAGGATGGACGTACAGAGCTCTGTGTCCTTGAACGTGGTACATTGACTGCACAAGGATGAGATCCTGGATGTCCACCTCAGATTGTATGCAGGTGCAGTGAGTGTTGCCCATGCTGTCTGGGAGTACCAACAGGGGGAGGGGATTGAGCGTATGGACTGGCCAGCAAGATCCCTGACCTCAATCCAATCGAACATGTCTGAAATGAGTTGCAGCTTGGAATTTCAGCCCATCCAGTCCAGCCAAGAACGTCCAGGAGCTTTGTGCCATGCTGGTCCAAGACTGGAACAAAATCCAAAAAGGACCACCAGGAACCTGATTTGGAGCATGAGAAGGTGTTGTCAAGCTGTAATTGACAGTAATGGGTCTCATACTCATATTGATCCCATACCAGTTCGCTCCGTCAACTTTTGGGCATATTGAAAAATGTCCTCTTTTATCAATAATATCCATTTTCCATGGTTATCGTATTCAAAAGCTAAAAAATAATGTCAAACACAAATAAAATCTTAATTTCTGTACTTAAATCATTAGATATAATTAAATAAAAAATATATACACTTTTCATTACAATATTTCAACTAAAACGTAAAACAGGTAGTTGGATATACTTGGTGCTTAGCAAACTTTTGAGTAATCAGCTTGTCAGTAGCTGAGTGGTCTATGGCGCTGGTCCAGTTTCGCTAGGCGATTGGTGTCGCAGAAATATACTCTCGTCAAGGCAGTGGTTCGATCCCCATCGGCATCAGAGTCTTTCATCCTTATAAATATAAAGATACATATGTAAGTGTATGTATATGAATATATATATACTCCTCAAAGTTTGCTAAGCACCACATATTTGACACATCATTGTGAAATTTTCTTGTGAAAGATTTGCAATATTTTTGGTGGATATGATTGAGGAATGTATTGAGATGGTACCCAGTGTTTACATTAGCTCTCTTGACAGTTAGACATTTTGTGACAGTAATGGAAAGCATGTAACCCTTGATTTCCATGATGTTTTTGTGTACTGCCTACATGTGCATGACATGTGTTGGGTATTCAGTCTTCATTTCAACACAAACCCTTGTGATTTAATGATTGAATATGGCGAATGAAAATGTAAGAAGACATTTGTCTGAAGCAGAAATGTGGTGGGCTGTAGAGATGGTGGAACAAGGGCTACCCATCGTCTGGTTGGTGAAGCCTTTGGTGTGCACCATACAGTGATCACCAGAGCCTGGGCAGTATGGCACTCCAGTCAGACGACATGGTGGTGGCAGAGACAGGGCAACATCTGCAGCTGAAGACCGGTTTTTGATCATTCAGACCCGTGGAAACTGCTTTGACACAGCAACCCAGCTTTGCAGTGACCATCAGAATGCATCTGGGGTAAACGTTTCGATGCAGACTATCCAGGCAAGGTTGCATGAAGGTGGTCTCCAATCAAGAAGACCATGTATTCACATTCAGCTGTTCCAGAACCAACGCCAGGCATATGATTGGGCCGTGGATCACGTTGGATGGACCAGAGAAGATTGACAACCTGTCCTTTTTACAGATGAGTCAAGGTACTGCCTAGACAACACAGATAGGCATTCTAGGGTATCGAGAAGACAAGGAGAGCGATTCCATACAGCCAACATTGCTGAGCATGATCACTATGGTGGAGGGTCAATAATGGTCTGTAGCGGCATCAGCTGGGATGGACGTACAGAGCTCTGTATCCTTGACCGTGGTACATTGACTGCACAGCGGTATATTGATGAGATCCTGGATGCCCACATAAGATTGTATGCAGGTGCAGTGGGTGATAGATTAATTCTGATGGACGATAATGCCCGTCCTCATGTTGCTCATGCTGTCCGGGAGTACCGACAGAGGGAGGGGATTGAGCTATGGACTGGCCAGCAAGATCCCCTGACCTCAATCCAATTGAACATGTCTGGAATGAGTTGCAGCTTGTAATTTCAGTCTGTCCAGTCCAACCAAGAAGTGTCCAGGAGCTTGGTGCCACGCTGGTCCAAGAATGGGACAACATCCCACAAAGGACCATCTGGAACCTGATTGGGAGCATGAGAAGGCTTTGTCAAGCTGTAATTAACAATAATGGGTCTCATACTCGATATTGAACCCATATCAGTTTGCTCCATCAACTTTTCGGCAAATTTGAAAAATTTCCTCTTTTACCAATAATATCCATTTTCCATGGTTATCGTATTCAAAAGCTAAAAAATAATGTTAAACACAAACAAAATCTTAATTTCTGTGCTTAAATCATTAAAGATATAATTAAATATAAAATATATACACTTTTCATAACAATATTTCAACTAAAACATAAAACAGGTAGTTGGATATACTTGGTGCTAGCAAACTTTGAGTAGTATATATATATATACGGCATGACGGCAATTTGATGAAGTTATATATATATGTGTGTATTTGTATGTGTTGTGTATGTTATTGAAGACGCTGTGTTTCCACCGTGTTCTTATCCTGCAGCTATGTGTTTATTGCCCACTTAACCCTTTGAACTCTAGTGGTATATTCCATGCCAGTTCAATGGTAGCAATTAGAAGAGTCCATATTCATTATTTGGGGTAGACCAATCAATATTCTCAACGTGCAGCCCCAGGGCTGCATGTTGAAAATACTGATTGGTCTACCCCACACATTTATTGAACAGCCATCCTATATAATGGCATTATGACGGATCATGTTCCTGGCTCGGAAAAGTGGCCGCTAGGGTTCAAAGGGTTACGGTTCTGTGTCAATATACATACTGAATTCTTTGTTAGTAGCATACCAGCCATCTCCTTTTGCACCTACACCATTCAAACACTGAATTGTTTATTGATGTAGGGTGAGGCTACTTACAGACATAGCCTGTTTGGCAAACCCTTGTAAAATATTTATTGAAAAACATTCATTTTCATCTTATTAATTCTCATTAATTTGGTCACCTTGAATGACCTTGTTTACAATTCAGACTTCAAATGACCCAAAATCTATTTTTATCCACATGTTAGCCAATGAAATATTGATGGAATTTTTATGAATGTTCCAGGCCATTCTTTTTAAAAAACCTCCTGATCTAGAACTTTTCATTTCTTATACAGGTAAAGGCATATGACAATGAGTGTGTGTGTGTGTGTGTGTGTGTGTGTGTGTGTGTGTGTGTGTGTGTGGGGGGGGGGGGGGGTACAATCTTGTGTAAATTGCTAGTGTGTGACATTAGACAGTACATATTTAGAGTATGTGGAGTATACTTTAGAAGCAAATGAATATTTTTACAGCTATCAGGGGGCTATTCTCAAGATGTTTTATTACATTAATTGTATGTCAATTACTTACTGGAAACTGTTTTCCAATATTCAAGTAGATTGTTCCTTTTGATAAGCCAGAATTGATCTGATCTGATTGTTATTACTGGCAGATCCACAGATTCGTCGTGAAGTCAGAACTAACTCGATATTTTAAACTAAAGTTTTCTGTTTGCTTTACTGGAATATATTGGACATTTTATGCAACAGAAAACATCTATACACCATCAGAAAAGTTTATACATCCACATAAGTTAATTACTGGACTTTATTGTACTGTTATTAGAACTGATTTCTCATCAATCCTTTATCTGGCATGGCAAGAAGACGAAACATACAATTTCTTGATTAACTCCTTGCATGCTGCTGGAGGATATTCCAGGACACAACATCTCTTGCCACTGAAATATGTATGATTTGGACATATTTAACCAAATTTTCGCCCTTTGAACTGAATAGACTGTTTGACCAGTGATTTCTCGGATTTCTCAGATTAAGTTTAGAAGAATTTTTCATCAAATCTAGTCATGGCTGCTTCAGAGCAGCCATGACTAGATTTGAGGAAAAATATTCTGAAAATACTCAGCGGGTTAAGAGTTAACCCTGAAGTCATCAGATTAATTTTACATAAATAACTACCAAATATACATGAACACAGCTGTAGATAACTTCATCCTTAAGTTAAGGGCCTAATTACGGCTTTAATCACATTTTTCAACAACAAAATTGGTGCCCCAACATGCTGTTTTGGGGTAAGCTTGCAAGTTACATTCAAAGTGCCATGGCAGTTGTTTCTAAACAAGTCTTGGCTGCCTACACAGGCAGCCAAGACTTGCCAAGAAACAACTGCAAAGTCACAGGATGTGGATTGTCTAAGTAAAGCAAAAATGTATAATAAAAATCTCCAGGTCCTTAAGGGTTAACAATATTTCTACATCAACAATGATGAAAAAATACTGTAAAGATAAATGCATCCTACTAGTAGAGTTCTTGGGAAGAATATACACTTCATGGGAATACTTTTTCAGTGCAAAATAAAAAGGGCTGTTTGTGGTTGTATGGTGACGTAAGAGTTGACTAAACATTTTCAGTATCAGAAGAATGCAACACTTAATCCTACATGTCACACTTCACTAGAAATCAAAAAGGACATATCTTTTTCATATTTTTTGAGTGCCATAGAATTAAGGAAGAATGGTGGTTAACCCTTTACCCAACGTAACGGCCAAAACCGGCCAGCACTATTCTAAAAAATTGCCAGTTAATTTTCATTATTTTTTCATTTTTTTTTCTCAAAAACATAGGTTATTACCCCTCATTGGAACGAGCTCGTTCCAATGAGGGGTCATAACCTATGCTTTTGAGCCAAAAAAGTGAAAAAAATTAGTTATTCAAGAATTTTTTTGCAAGTGTCGTCTGCTTTTCATGTTAGGTAAAGGGTTAAGATGTGTATTAAAAATGGCATAGCAGGTGTCTGAACCCATGCCAACAGAGTTTTCTTTGGCATCAACTGCCTGGTGAAATTATACTAAAAACAAAGCACAATTTTGAACTTAATTCATACATTTTATTTTCAAGTTTTTACTCAAATAAACATGGGATTTTTTAGCATAACAAATAGTCCTGGGTTGTATTACCTAATATGCCTTTGTTATTTCAAGCACATGTATAAAATGTCACCGAGCCCTTTTGAACAGTATGCCACATTATTGCTCATGTTATCATTAATTATGTGAAAATGAAAACCAGATGAAGACACAATTCCTGTACAATTTGATAAGGTCCATACCGTTTGTACAATGATGCAACTGAAATTAACAATTTTGTTGACAAGCCCCACATCTCATTGGGATGAAAATAAGAAACAGCGAATGCCAATGTTTCTCAATTTAAAGCAACATTCAAACTATACAAGCAAGTTTTTTTCTGTGGTAAATATTCAAATGTGTTATGGATGATTATTTCATTGTTTGGATTTTGATGTTATTTCTTCATTACTGATTAAAATTTTGACAAGTTTTGTTGTCTTAACACAGACGGCATTTGTATGGATAATGTTCATACCTGGGTACCCTATGCCATTTCCTGATCAAAATCAATAGCAGGTGTGCCCACCCCGGGCTTCAGTCGCTGCTCTAACTCTCCTTACCATTGACCCCATCAAGTTGTTATTGGTCCTTTGTGGGATGTTATTCCACTCCTGAGGTAGGGCCTGTGTGAGCTGAGCAATGATGTTTGGGAGCGTTGATGCACTTCCTGACCCTCCTGTCCAGCTTGTCCCACAAATGCTCGATCGGGAACAAATCTGGAATGTAGGGTGGCCATTTGAGAACTGGGACATTGTTTTAGTTGAAGTCACAACAAACCCTAGAAACATGCGGCCTCGCAAGGATAAGTGGAAGCACGTGAGACATGAGGACCTGATCCCGATATCTTATGGCTGTAAGGTTCTGCTCTACAGTTTTGCACTATTGCACAGGGGTGAAATTCTAATCACAGGGCATATGTTGAAACTAATGCCATGTAAATTGGAGACATATTTTTAGTATCAAATATATGATTTCACTAGGCTATTTGTTGGGCAAGAGAATTCTGTGGATTTGGGAAATGTAATACATGTTATGGGTTAGATAATTAAGTAACAGAATATATGCATTCAAAGAGATTGTATGGCATGTTATTTTTGGAAATGCCTGGAAAACTGTGGAGCGGAACCTTAAAAAGCATTTTGCCGTCAGTGTCAGCTCTCGAAACAGGAAGTTCTTTATTTGTGTTCGAGTTTTAAATACACTATTTTTTAAAAAACCTCTCATTATTTCTGGTTTGTGGCAATTGTTAGTGATAGTTAATACTCATCAACTGATATCTCAGCACTACTGGAAGGAAATAAGTGGAAATTTTAATAAATATGTTGATGTAGCTTAATTTCGCAACTTTTGGAAGTTACGTCAGATTTCGAAAACACATTAAGGTAGAGCACTGCCTTTCCTAAACACTGAACTTTGTATTCATGATAAATATATGCAATTTATTTATTTTATTGGTGTTTAAGATCACATACTTAAGCACAATGGCTAATCGTGACCGTGACAGTTTTATGGGTGTAGGAAGCCAGAGTACCCGGAGAAAACCACCGAGCATTGACGAGCAACTGTCAGCTCAACATTCTAACTCTGTTCAAGCTCTACTCAAGCAGGGTTACAGCAGTTGAAGACATTTGCACCATCGACATGCAGTACGCCTTAGTACACAGCATAATCATGCTCCCATGTAGGCAACCAGGATAAAGTGTCTTACTCGAGGACACACCGCAGGTCGTCCCGGACAGGGATCGAACACAGGACCTCTAGCATGGAAGTCCAACAGTCAACTACTGAACCACTGTGTTCTCTATCAGAGGGTGCATACTTAATTACAACTTGAAGAGCCAGGAGATTCGATTCAAGATTTAATTTGATTCAATTCAAAATCCTTTGCCTGATTTTGAAATTTGATATTTGCATCTCAACCATCTATTTTATCACAAAGCAGTAAACTCAATCTATTTACTGAACAAACTATTCAACAAGTGGCATAGATACATGAACTTTTTCCAGCAGTGGGTCAAGACCATAACTTTTCTCACAAAAAGTTGCAAAGCAAGGTAGAGGAAGTTGTTAAAAGATGATGTAAACCCATAAAGTTTGGAAAAAATATCAAAACGGGTGTCAAAAAGGCATATGAAATGAAGTTCCTGAACAGCTATTCTTACAAGTTTTTCAATGATGTTCATGAGCTCAACTCATAGCAGTTCATGAACTAGTTTATGAATGAATGAATGAAGAATGGTTTCATGAACAGTAAAATATTTGTTATTAGACTTTATGATTCTGGAGAATCATGGCTTTTCCCGATGAGATTCCATGATTTTTCATGACCCCACAGTGTCTGGTGAATTGTTTTTAACTGTCTCACTGAAGTTCCTTCATTGATGTTATGAGAAAGGTGAAGATAGTAGTCTCAAATGACACAGTTTGATAAAAAATTGTTTAGGTAAAAACCATCATTAACGGTGGAGTGGGTTAATGTCAATATCGTCGTCCAACAAGGCAATGACCGACAAAAGGAGTTATGTTTGTTTGACACATACTCACTGAGTGCTGTGTCAATTTAAAAATGGTCCATTTTATCTCAAATGTATCCAAAATATTGATGTCTGGCAGCCTGTAGAGGATTAACAAGTGCCAACAGAAATATTTATTCATGCAACTTGTAATGTCACACCAAGAACTGTGAATGGCCATTTTTTCTTTAAAATCTACAAGATGTTTTCAGAGAAATCCAGGGAGAACAGGAATTTTAAGCTTTTGATGGGTATTATTGTTTTTCCAGCCCAAAACGGGTTAAGTGTTGTTTTTGGAACACTCTTATTACTTCCAAAAATAATTCTCAGTGAATTCTACTTCCACTTATTTTGATCTCTCCTCCCAACTTCAGGTGCTGTGGGTACGCAAACACAGCCTATTTTATCAACATTTTGATGTTTGAGAACCTGCATAGGGTTAACAAATGCTTACAGGAATATTTTGTACATGCACCTTCTAATGTCACACTAAGATATGAGAATGGCCATTTTTTCCTGAAAATCTACGGGATGTTTTTAAAGAAATCCTCAGATAACATGAATTTTTAACCTTTTGAGGGGTATCTCTCTTTAACCAGCTCTAAAGGGTTAATGCTTGGTTTTGTGAATATCTTTATTACTTACAAAAATGATCGACGGTGAATTCCACTTCCAATGAAGGAGGTTATGTTTATCTCGTAGGTACACATTTGGTGTTATGGTTGCCCAAGAACAGCCCATTTTCTCCAAATGTCAATGCTTGGCAGCCTCTGGGAGGTTAACAAATGCTTACCGAAACATTTTGTTCATGTAACTTGTAATGTCACTCGAAGACCTGCGAATGGTCAATTGCTCTTGAATTTTTTTTTTTTTGAGAAATCGAGAAATCCACATAAAACTGAAATTTTAAGCTTTTAAGGGGTATACCTCCTTATCCAGTCAAAAATGGGTTAAGACCTCGATCTTTGAATACATTTACTACTTACAAAAATGTTTCCCTGTCAGTTTTGCGTCCGGTAAAAGAAGTTACGTTCCTCTGTTGTATTCCCATTTGATGTTGTTGTTGTTCAAAAACAGACTATTTTTTTCAAAATTTTGACATTTAGCAGACCATGGAGGGTTAACAAATGCTTAGAGGAATACTTTATACAACCATCTGGTAATGTGACACCATGACCTATGAATGGCCATTTTCTCTTGAAAACCCTACCAGATGTTTGTAAAGAAATCCAGGGAAAACATAAATTTTTAAGCCTTTGATGGGTATCACTATTAACAACCACAAAATGGGTTAACGCTTGGTTTTTTGAATACCCTTATTACTTACAAAAATGGTCTTCGGTGAATTCCACTTCCAACAAAGGAGATTATGTTTATTTCCCAGGTACACGTTGGGTGATGTGCATGCCTGAAAACAGCCCATTTCAACAAAATTACGATGCTTGGCAGTCTCTAGAGGGTTAATAAACGCTCACCGGAATATTTTGTCCATGCAACCTGTAATATCACACAAAGACCTGCGAGTAGTCAATTTTTCTTGAAAACCTACAGGATGTTTTTAGAGAAATCCACAGAAAATGGGAATTTTAAGATTTTAAGGGGTCTCTCTCTTTAGGCTGTCCAAAATGGGTTAAGACTTCGACTTTTGAATACCCTTACTACTTACAAAAATGTTTGCATATAGATTGTGCGCTCGATAAAAGAAGGCACGTTTCTTTGTGGCGTACCCATTGGGTGCTGTTGGCGTCCAAAAACAGCCCATTTTATCACAATTTTGACTTTCAGCAGCCCGTGGAGGGTTAACAAATGCTCACCGCAGTATTTTGTCCATGCAACTTCTATTGTCACACCAAGGCCTGGGAGTGACAAATTTTTCTTGAAAATCGACAAGACTCGTTTAGAGAAATCCACGGAAAACACAAATTTTTTAGCTTTATGGGGGTATTGCTGTTTAACCAGCCCAAAGCAGGTTAACGCTTAGTTTTTTGAACACCCTTATTACTGACAAAAATGATCCTCGGTGAACTCCACTCCCAATAAAGGAAGTTATGTTTATCTCTCATGTATTGTTTGGGTGCGGTGGAGGCCTGAATCCGGCCTATTTCATCAAAATTTCGATGTTTGGCAGCCTGTGGAGGGTTGCCATATGCATCGCCTGATATGTCGTGTGTATCAAAGGGCGTGTCACAGACAGGTCTAGTAATTACAAATGTATAAAAAAAATCTACACGACGTGTTTCGAGAAAGTGCCGATAAACCCCAATTTGGCAGTTTTTGCCAATTCTGACGAAATAAGGGTTAAATCGAAAATTCCGCTTGGGTACATTTTTAGATTTTGTGCCCCTCTATGCGTATGCAAAATTTTGTGAAAATCGGTTCAAAAATGGCTTCTGAATCTTACGGACAAAATGTGTGAAAAAAAAAAAATAAATAAAAAAAAAATAATAATAATCCGTAGAAAAACAATAGTCTTTTCCAGAGGAAAAAGCCTAAAAATTAAGAACAGTTCTTTAAAAGTTCTTAAGCATATCAAAGCCTTTCAAAAACTAAACATTTTTTATTTCAAGAGATTATAAAATGTTCATGAATAGTTCTTGATTGATTTTTTAACATATTAAGAATTGTTCAAGACCTAGCTATATTTTTAAGAGTTCATAAAATGTTCATCAATGCTTGTAGAAAAAGTTTTGGAACATATCAAGAGCAGATCACGAACTGAACATTTTCAAAAGTTCAAACAATGTTCATGAAATTTTCTTAACCAAGTTTTTGAATGCATCAAGAAATGTTCAAGAAATACGGTTACCAGTATTTTCAGGAGTTCATAAAATGTTCAGGAACAGTTCTTGGAAAGGATTTAAGAACTAGAAAATTATCCTAGTTTGCAAAATATATTCAGGAATTATACGTATGTTTTCTTATTTTGTTATTTTGTGTTGCTTTCTGTATTATACTAGGAGCTTTTTGGGGTACAACTGAGACTATTTTTAGTAATATTGAGGTCATTTGGGTTAACTGATTGATGTTTGATGGTACATGGAATTTTGAGTTGTGCAGAGAAGATTTCATACTTTTTTGAAGATGATTTCTTATTTTCTTAATTTATTTCAGCACAAATATTTTTTTAAAAGCTTACACATTTTTTTTTCTAGAATAACCTGCATTTAGCGATGATAAAAATGATAAACCAGAGGACACTGTTGGACGGTGCATAATATGCCCGCACTTCCAGAAATTCTAAAACATTATTCATGTTCCAATTGAACTTTACTGTCAGTTTCTCCATTTTAGTTAATTATTACTTATTCAAAAAGCATGTAAGTGTAAAGGAAGTATTTTTGGTTACAAGGAATTAGAGAATGTTAATGAGTTATGAGTTAGAGTTAAAAAGTTAAAGCAGAAGCATCAAGCGTGATTCAAAAGCATGCAAGTGCTGTGCAGTACATGTGGGTGCAAGCAAGCTAGTCTATTCTAAATGTTCTACTACTTAAATAAAACAAAAGAAGAAATGTCATACTAGATCAAAACTTACTCAACCTGGCATGATTCTCATCTTGGCATTCAAAATAATTTTTTTTCACTCCACTGGTTTAGCCTATGCGGCTAAGTGAAACGTTCTTCTGTCGATGGTGTGCGATCACTCTGTTGCTTCTGTCACTCCTTCGTTCGATCACACTGATTGTGGAGTTTCTGGTATATGTTTGATTCTGGGGTTCTCCAGCAATGGGTACAAGTCCATGCTTCTGAGGCCTTTTTCATATGTGGGACAGCATCTTATCGGCACTCATCCTTGCCTCTCCAAGCTTGTTCTGCACTTTTCCTTGAAAAGGCCTAGGACTTTGCAGTTTACTCCAAGATGGACAGTTTCTTAGGTGCTGCTCTGCTTGAGGGGTGGGGGTGGGGGCATTTGCGCCTTTATCCCAGGAGGATATGCATTTTCTCACATGCCAGATCTCTCCTGAATCCATTTCTCGATGAATTTGTTTTGCTATTCGTGCAGCTTCCGCTCGTCTAGCGACTGGCGATTGTATTACCAATCGTTTTTCTGCCACGAGGTGCATGCATTGTCTACCTCTCAGAGCTTATACTAACTCCATCATGTTGTCGGATGTTATGCTGGCAGCCTACTGGAGAAATGCTACCTTCTCCACTTATCTGCAACAGTTCCAGGAGCAGGCAGAGGACCTTTGTTCTACAGGCCCTTTTTCTTCTGCTCAGGCGGTTGTCTATCCCAGCCATTCAGCTTCTTACAAGGTCAGTTCCAGCTCCGTGCTGTTACTGCCCTTTCTGTCTGTGCGTCCCCCATCACCATATGCCTCATCTCTCATTGTCTTTTACTAATGTTTGTGAGGCTATGGTTCGATAGGACTAGGGATCTCTTCCTCTGTCCACGGTTCCAGTGCAATTGAGTTATGTGTGGGTTGGTTATGTGATTCCCTCCATCCTTTTGTCTATTCAGCTTGTAGCAAACAATTTTAAGGTAGGTTGATAAGAAATATAAATTTTATAGTAAATTTCCTTTCTTATTATACCTACCGCAATTGTTTACATGGAGGCTCTCCCATTTTCTTATTCGGGTAAGAATCCTTCCTCCCCCGCTGATCACATAACTCCTATGTTGGTGGACTCAAAAGAATGATTAATTGATGACTGCATTGCGCACTGGTTAACGGAAGTCGTGGAATTGTAGAGCGTCTCCTACTGGGTGTGTGCCCATGGAGCTCGGCCCAGTTTTGGCTTATTTTTTCGTGGTGTTTTTTACACAACTTTTCTTTCCCAAATCTCTTGGGAAAGATTAAAATAGAGAGTATTTTATCTGAGTTAGGGTCTTCCACTGTAGTGCAAGCCTGTAGTAAACAATTGTAAGGTAGGTTGATAAGAAAACCTGCATTATATGTGATGTATTCCATGTTACTAAACATTCAGACAAAAATTTATTTGAATCAGAACTTTCATGTACAAAAAACTAATTGCACTGACTAAGGTACAAAATGGCTGCTGGTGGCCATCTTGAATTTCGGACCACACCCAAAAACAATCGTTCTCGTCCCACGGTGATAACAAAGGCACTCAAGAAGTTTCGTAAAGATCGGTTCATAAATACGGCCTCTAGCCCGAGCCGTATTGAATTGTTGACGGACAGACGGATGATGGGCCATGGCATAACCTCAAATTTGACTTACATCAAAGTTGAGCTAAAAATCAAGTACATACAATCTGTCCTTGTTTCACATTATTACTCAAGACCACATACAATGTATCCACACAGATTTTCTGAGACTTGTCAACTTCCTGAGAATGGAAAGGGGTGTCTGATGAGATAATTGTGATAGTCTCTCTTGCCAGAGATCCAAGATGGATACTCAGTTGGAAAAGTTCTTGGGCATGTGGCCACTCTCATGAACTGAGGGGTTGATACTGTCATAGAGTACATTCCTTGTGGAAGTTGACGTAAAATGGCTGTCACCTGTGCAGGGAGGGATACGCTTCATACAGGCTAAAGATCACTTTGTAGTATCCAAGAAGAGTAAGGCCACAAAGTCTCCACTGCGGAGGTCAACCCACATACCTGCATCATTGGGCCAGGGTTAGATGTTAATCCTCTGCACATTATTGTCAAAATGCTGAAATTTTTTTCTTATAATGCAACTAGAAATTTAACCAATTCAATCTTGTTTGACAGAGCTCCCTTAGCTCTGTCCCAAAAAATTGAATTTTCTAACTGGTAGAGTGCTAAATTATTTTTGGTCATCAAAGTTTGTTCACCCGTCTTGGCCTTGTTACAATTTATAGGAGAGTTTCTACAGGCATTCTACCCATGGCATAAATTGTAACAAAGCACATCAACACGGACTAAATAAGTTTATTAACAAGCTCAAATAAAATATATCCACCGAGTATGGTGCCTTTGAGTTGCGAGTCCTGCACTTTAGCGTGAAGCCCAAAGATGAGCTTCCAGGACTCGATCTTCCAGTTAAATTGCGAGCTGCATTTTGGGGAAAAAATAGCTTAAAACTTTGAAATTTTAACACCAGTATGCAGAGGGTTAAAATAATAACTTGCTTGCAAATACTTGGGAAATGTATAAGCATAAAAACAAACTTTCTGTGTGATTCCTTTTGAACGTTTGCAAAAAAAAAAAAAATTCAGAGAATTTTAATGATTATTACCATTCAAGAAATGTTTTCAACTCTCCATAGATCCAAGAAGTGTTTCCATATTGACAATTCATCATTATTGAGCATGTGTGAAGAATAAACCCAAATGAAACATTCTTATGTTGGGTAAATCAGGTAACAGGTACTGGACAGACTTTTCTGAGTTTTCAACTTCTGTTTTGATTTACACAAAACCTTGTTTTTCAGCATATTTGTACAATTTTATTAATGATAGGGACAAATGCCAATCCCTCTGTGACATAATCTCAGCCATTTAAGACAATGCTCTTATCATCTTTGTTTCAGATCAGTGAACAAAAAATTGCTATACCTGAATTGTTCATGAATCATAAAATTACAGTTTAGTTAAATACTGAAGCAAAATCTGCAGACTTTGAGAACTGTTCAAACAAATAACATGTGTATAGCCTCAGAAAAACCTTCATAATTATTATTATTTTCAAGATTCTTTCTAAAACAGTTCATCTGCAGTTCAGAAATTTATAATGATCATGTACTATTCAAGAACTTATAATTGAACCATTTTTCTATTCATGCATTTTCAGGCAAAATGATTGGCTCAAGTATTTCTTTTTTTTCTTTTCATAACACAATGAACCCAAATGAAAGTGTCAATGACACTGTAGCTCAACTTGACAAACTTGAACTTGGTAAGTTATGAATGAAATGGCAAAATTGAAGATCATTGGTACCAATGTTATTTGATGAAATTCCAACATAACAGCATTGTGTGTGCACAACGTCCGAGTAATCCATGCATTTTTAAATGTAAACTGTAAGACTGGCTAAAGGAAGAATGTAGAATGTTGATACACAAATGCAGTATGTTCAGAGGTTATTGTAAATGGCAACTTTTTTCACAGAAATGAATGCTAATCAATAGCTCTTATCTAAAGGTCTTGCCTAATGAGCACACCAAGTTCAAAAACAATCCTATAATAAATGTGGCCTGCAGGCCATGTCAAAGAATAATGTTGATGCACAAATGCAATAAATTCAAAGATTGTTGCTAACAGCAATAGTTTTTGATGGAAATGAAAAGAAAATCAAAAGCTCCTATCTTTGTCAACCTGTATAAGCATACAAAGTTTCAAAACAACCTGATAATGAATGTGACCTCTGAGGCATGCCAAAGGAAGATGTTAATGCACAAATGCACTAAGTAGAAGGTCACTGCTTGTGGCAATGTTTTTTGGGGGTTTTTTTTATGGAAAATGCATAAATATACCCTGCAGAGAGTTCAAAAGGGATAAGTTGATGCACAAATGCAGTAAGTTCAAGGGCTGGTGATAACAACAATAATTTTTTATGGAAATGAAAAAAAGCAATAGCTCACATCTGGAGGTCACCCCGAACCAAGTTTCAAAGTGATCCGATCATAAATGTGCCCTGAAGGGTGTGTTAAAGGGAAATATTGAGGTCTGACTAAACTAAGTTCAAAGATCGTTGCCAGCGGCAACATTTTTTGACGGACGGAAATGGAAGAAAATCGATAGCTTCCCTCTAGAGGTCACCCCAAACAAGCATGCCAGGTTTCAAAGCAATCCGATCATAAATGTGTCCTGTAGGGTGTGCCAAAGGGAAATATTGTGGTCTGACTAAACTAAGTTCTAAGAACAGTGGCCGCGGTAACAATTTTTGACAGAAATTGAAGAAAATCGATAGCTCCCATCTAGAGGTCACCCCAAACAAGCATACAAAGTTTCAAAGTGATCTGATCATAAATGCGACCTGTGAGGTGTGCCAAAGGAAATTGTGGACGCACATATGTACGTACACCGACGGACGAGAAGTGATGGCAATAGCTCAGCTTGATTTTGTCAAGTTGAGCTAAAAATGCATCTAGGCCCACCCTAAACCACACCCCAATGTAGGTCTTAATGAACGTGTCAATGACACTGTAGCTTAACTTGACTGTGTGTTGTGTTTGATGAAAAGGATAATGTTCAATGTTTATGAAAGGATTATGAAATATGACAAGAATTGTGATAATTGAGAATACGTTAATTTCTATTCCCTGTATGCTATGTTTTCAATAAACATAATTTGAGGTGTAGACTGTACTAAAGAATTGAGGGTTGGGTTAATGTGACCTCACAGTTAATGTATGTCAACCAAAGTTACCAACTTACAGTGAACTTATTCCAAAACGAGTCATCATATCAAGTTACAATAAAATCCCTTCATAAATATGGCCTGCTGACTGTGCAAAAGGTTTTTGGGCTTCGTGACTGTGTAGCCACCACAGTTGACCGATTGCAACCAAAAGGGGATGTCCTCTTCTAGACACTACACTGAGTCATCCTACCAAGTTATAATGAAATCCCTTCATAAATACGAACTGTAGTCTGTGCTAAAGGTTTTCGGGTTTTGGGCTTGGGCAGCAGTCACGATTGAACAATCGTCACCAAAAGGGGACGTTCTCATCTAGATATTATATGGAGTCATCCTACCAAGTTACAATGAAATCCCTCCAAAAATACGACCTGTAGACTGTGCTAAAGGTTTTGGGGTTTTGGGCTAGGGCAGCCATCACGGTTGACAGATAGCGACCAAATGGGGACATGCTCATCTAGACATCCTAGAGTCACCCTACCAAGTTACAATGAAACCCCTCAATATTAAATATGACCTGTAGACTGTGCTAAAGGTTTTTGGGGTTTGGGGCTTTGGCAACTGACACAGTTGACAGATCATGACCAAAAGGAGACGTTCTCATCTAGACATTATACAGAGTCATCCTACCAAGTTACAATGAAATCCCTTCATAAATATGACCCGTAGACTGTGCTAAAGGTTTTCGGGTTTTGGGCTCGGGCAGCAATCACGGTTGACTGATCACGACCAAAAGAGGACGTCCTCATCTGGACATGACCTCAAACCTGCACATGGAATATCGTGATGATTGAACAAGAACTAAAGGGTGTGGCCTGTGCTAAAGGAAAATGTGAAGACTCACAGACTTTGTCAAATTAAGCTAAAAATTACGTTGCACAGTGTGAATGGAAAAGAACCTCTGCACGCTCATATTGTTTCAACGTGAAAAGTAATTAAAATTTATCTCATCATATTAAAAAGACTTTCAAAATAAAATTTAATAAACAATGAAATCCTTATCATGCTTTCTATTCCATATTCAATATGTTTATATGTAATAGATGATCATCTGTGTTCATCGTTTACCCAAATAAAACGTAAACAGTGGTTGGTCATAATAATCCACAAACGAAACTCACGTGAACAAAACTTTCCAATTTCCAAATAGCCTGAATGAACTCTTTCTGAGACAAAGTTCAACCAACTTCATGTCATCTGGGTTTATACAGAACTCCACATTTACAAACTGTGTTTTCAGTTTTTCAGGAAATGGTTAAAATCAGAATTAAATTTAACTCAGTGTTGCTTTGAATGACAGCACCCTCCCGTCAAGTGGAAAAGGAGATTGAATTGTATGTGGGCGTGGCCTATGATGTTCCTTTTAACTTACGCAATTCATTGGTCAATAACAATTTTAATGGCATAAGAACATGTTTCAGTGAAAGGTATTGTTATTTCAAACAGAATTTTAGAAAACTATGACTTTTTTATTCAGTTATCACTTGAAAGCATGATGCAATCTTGTTTTTTATTTTAACTCTGCAAAGTAGATAGTGTTTAAATTTATTGCCCCTCAAGTTTAATTATAAGGAATGATCGTTTGCTTCTGTCTATTTCTTGAGTTATGAACCCCCAAAAAACAAAGGCCAAACATAGTGTAAATAGTACACCCATCTAAACAGTTTGTCCTTTGTTTTGGGGGGTTCATAACTCAAGAAATAGACAGAAACAAACGATCATTCCTTATATGTTCTTGAAATTTGGCCATTTGATCTTCAAAAACTACTATAAAATATTGATGAGTTTTTCATGAACAGTTTGTGAATATTAGTTCAAGAACGATCATGAAAACTTCACGGGGAGTGAGAGTTCCTTAAGTTGGGCTCTTAGCAAGAACTTATGTTCTTCAAATTCTTTGGTTTTATTTTACAAGAACTGTTCATAAACTATTCAGGCATTTTCATGAACAGTTCATGAATATATGTACATGAACAATTCACAATCACTTAATGAACTGTTGATGAACTCATTATTTTTCAATGTTTATGGACTGATGTTTATGAACTGTTGAAGAACCCATTTTCACGAAGAGTTCAAGAACGTTTGTTTATGAAATTCAGCCATTTGATATTCATGAGCTGCTATGAAATGTTCGTGTGTTTTTCACGATTAGTTTATGAATATACATAGTTCAAGAACAACCCATGAACACTTCATGAGGGGAGATTTCCTAAAGTCATGCTCTGAGCAATTATTTTCCCGTCTTCATGAAGCAGGAATGAACTATAACTAAAGGAAAACAAATTTGGCAAACTTTTGGTTGGTGAGTGGAGTGGGAGGGGCATCACATTCCTGGTCATCTCTGATCCACTGAAACAAGAATAATTTGGGCATATGTAATCAAATTTTACCTCTGTAAATTGTTGGAAGTTTTTCACCAATGATTCCTGGAGTTGAATTTAGATGAATTTTCATCAAATCTAGTCATGGCTGCTGTGCAGCAGCCATGACTAGGTTTTATGAAAAATATTTAGAAAATACTCTGCAGGTTAAGAGTTAAGATCTCTTTCAGCTTCTATGGCAATCATTGCAACATAAGTATACAGTGTGGTTCAGTCAATCATTTCTAGATATGCTACCCAATTTAGAAGATTTCCAACACAGGTGTTGGATATTAGACCCTACTTTACCAGTAACGCAGAATTTATTCACCATAATAAATGAGCACTGCACCACTTTCCACCGGGGAACTACTTCACAATATCTTCCGAGGATTATCAAGCATGGCAGAAAATAGACTAACAATCAATCACCTCCAATGCATAAAACATTACAGCAACAGCAGTGGACAGTAAATTGAAAAGCACCTCAATTCTGCTTCCACAGATCAAATAGGTGTGGTCATTAAGGTACTGGTCTGCCCACAGCATGACCGAGAACCAAAACAGCTTATGTGTGTTACAACTCTAACATACATGCATGGTTGAAAACTATTTAGAAGTAGGTAAGGACTGATCATTTGTCAATTACCGACTCATTTTGGTCACAACTCGAGAAGTAGATGCGCTGAGAAGGTGAATGAAAAGATAAATTGATTCGAATGAACTGAGATCATGCTTGAAAACAATGACAACAGCACAAGATCAATAAATCATGGGTTACATGATGACAATCAATGCATCATCTATATTTTCCATTGACCGGTCTGGTATACTGTTCAGACATACAGAGAATGAACATATTATTATAAAAAGGAAAATCCACTTCTCAAGTTTATGTATTCATTTAATTGGAATTTCAGATTTCTTTGTTGTGTTACAGCTGTATGCAAAATTAAGGAGTTCCACCACCCCCTAAAAAAATGGCATGAATGCTTTACTCTTGGCCCCAAAACGACACTTTGTCGTTCCATGGACGTGACACATCATACTTCATTAAATAGTTTGGCTGCTCCATCAATATGCACTTTAGACCAATCAATATTTTAAAAATATTATAAAATATTTATTGATCTACTCCCAAATAATGAATATAGACTCTTTCAATTGCTGTCACTGAACTGGAACATGAAAGATACCATTAGGGTTCAAAAGGTTAAAACACAAAAGATTATTGTGAATTCAAAATGTCAAGGTGAACAAGAAACAAATAAACAATATGTTATTTATAGAAATTTAAATTTTATAGTAAATTTAATGTCTTATTATACCTACCACAACTGTTGACAACAGGCTTGCACTACAGTGGAAGTCCCTAACTCGGATGTATACTCTCTATTTTGTTCTTTCCCAAGCCATTTGGGACAGAAAAAGTGGTGCAAAAGAACCAAGAAAAAAATAAGCCAAAACTGGGTCGAGCACACCCAGCAGGGGATGCTCTTCTCCTAGTACTAATCCATGGCTTCCGGTGCCAGTGTGCAGACGTATAACCAACGTGTCATTCTTATTTGAATCCACCAACATTAGAGTTATGTGATCAGCGGGGAGGAAGGATTCTTACCCGAATAAAAAGGCGGGAGGGCCTCCACGTAAACAATTGTGATAGGTGCAATAAGGAAGGAAATTTACTATAAAATTTAAATTTATAAAATTTAAATTTCTTATCAACCTACCTTACAATTGTTTACAACAGGCTGAATAGACAAGAGGAGACGGGAATCACATAACCAACCCCCACGTAACCCGACTGCGCTGGAACCATGAACAGAAGAAGAGTTCTCTAGGCCTATAAAACCATAGAATCAGAAACATTAGTAAATGGCAATGAGAGACGAGGTGTATGGCTCTGTGTGACACACAGACAGAAAGGGCAGTAACCAAGCACAGGGTTTGAACTGACCTTGGAAGAAGCCTAATGCTAGACTGAGCAGAAGAAAGAGGGCCCAAAGAAGCATTTCTCCAGTAGGCAACCTGCATAAAATTCAACAACTTGACAGAGTTAGCATAAGCCCAGGAGGTAGACAATGCACGCACAATACAATTGGTAAAACAATTGTCAGTTGCTAGACGAGCGTATGATGTGTGAATAGCAAGACAAATCCATCGAGAAATGGATTGAGGAGACTGATCTTCTGTTGACCAGGGATAAGAGACAGAAATAATCTTTTCCTGCATTTCCTAATGAACTGTGTCCGGTTGAGGAAAATGCGAATTGCACGTACCAGACAGAGCAAAGGGCGATTACCCTCAACAGAAGGAAGAGACCTGAGACAGATAAGAGGTGGAGTAGTTTTCACTAACCCTTCTGGCTGAGGCAAAAGCCATCAGAAAAGCCATCTTGTGTGTGAGAAAATGCATATCCACCTGGGCTAAAGGTTCGAACGGCACCCCCCCCCCCCCCCCCCAAGCAAAGCAGCACCCAAGAAAGATGTCATCTTGGGGTAAGCTGCTAAATCCTAGACCTATTCAAAGAAAAGTGCCGAATAAGCTTGGAGAGGTATAGATAGTGCCGATACAATGCTTTCCCACAAAAAGGTTTCCGAAAGCATGGACCTGTGCCCCTTGATGGTAACAGGTTGGAGACTCCGAGAATCAAACAGATATACCAGAAACTCTGCAGTCTGTGTTATCGAAGGATCGGCATAATCAACAGAGTGATCAGCACACCACCAACAGAAGACCTTCCAAGTAGCCACATAGGCTAAACCAGTGGAGTGCCGCCTTGAAGAAGAAAAGCACTCCACTGCTCGTCTTGAAAAACCTCTACCGGGTGACCTTGACAAAGAAGGTTGCGGCATAGAGGGGGATGTGCCGGAACCGCCACCAACAGAGAGCCGAGTTGATTGATCCACACCTATTGACGTGACCAGGGTTGCAATCAGAATGATTTGGCAGCAGCAGGTTCGTATCTTGGATAGAACCTGAGACAGAATCGCCACCCTCGAGAATGGGGTAGCCGACTAGACCATTCCAATCAAGTGACAGAGCATCCATGGTGAAAGCCAGAGCATCTGGACACAGGGACACGAAAGTGTGTCCACCTGATGGTTCCAATGGGTCATAAACAGATCGATGTGGGGACAACCTCAGAGAGCGCAAAGCTGCTGGAGCACTGCCCTGTGAAGCATCCACTCAGTGGAAATCACCCTGCCCCGTCAGGACAGGGAGTCGGCTAGGATGGATGATGAACCACCACCCCGGCGTTGACATCCTGAGTGAGCAGTAGAGATCCCGAGCCAATTCGTACATGGGAACTGAGTGAGTGTCACCCTGGTTCCAAATGTAAGCGATTACTGTCAAATTGTCGGACAACAGAAGGACCTGATGATTCGAAAGGTGGGGCATCCACTGCCGGAAACTCAGAAGAAGGGCAAGAGGCTCCTTCTGGTTGATGTGAAGAGCCACTTGATCCTGGTCCCAAACACTGTGAAGGGAAAGACCTAGATGATCCAACGTCACACCCTCATCCAAGATCGCTGGCATATGCCATCAGAACACAATCAGATGTGGGCAAATCCAACTGAACTCCCTGCATAATCCACTGAACATCCATTCAGGGAGAAGGTGACGATTGAGAGATGCTGGTAACTGAAGCACCATATCCAGAGGACCGACATTCGATCTCCAACGACTGAGCAGAAAGAGTTGGAGAGGTCTGACATGCAGCCAATCTAAAGGAATGAGATTCATCACCAAACCACAAGAGACAGAGCAGCCAGAGAATAGTCTGTGCAGTCGCGGACATGGACTGAGTCAGAGTCAGGGCGAATGCCGAGAGAATCACCACTCTCGACCGAGGAACCCCCCCCCCACCCGTATTCAGTTGAGTCCCGAAGTCCATCCCAAGATGATAAAACAACTGAGAAGGGACCAGATACGACTTCTCCTCGTTGACTCTGAACCCTAGCGACGTGAGCAGGCTCAACAGTTGGTCGACATCGGACTCCAGAAGAGCAGCATTGGAGTGCCTCTGGAGGATATCATCCAGATATGCTGAAGTAGTCACCCTGGACTGTATGCAATGGAAGGCTATCACATGCAACATCAGTTGGGTGAAGGCCCAAGGAGCCAGGTTGAGGCCAAAGGGCATGGCCTTGAACTGGTAAACTCACCCCATAAAAGCGAACCTGAAATACTTTCACGATGTCAGATGAATTGGAAAGTGAAAGTAAGCATCTCGCAGGTCGATGCTGGAAGCAAAATCTCCCTGGTGAATGGTGCAGCGAACCACCTGAAAGTCTCCATGCTGAACTTGGGAGCAATGATAGACTGGTTCAGGATACTCAGATCGATAACCGGATGGAGTCGGACGTCCTTCTTCAGCAACAAGAATAAGCAGGAATAAAATCCCACAGAATGAATGTTCTTGATGACCACAATCGCCCCCTTTGACAGGAGATTGACTATCTCCGTAATCAAAAGTTCCTGACGTGAACCATCTGAAGGAACTTGGGTTGGAAGAGGCACCCTCGACAGAGTGGGGAGCCTCCAAAAAGATATCTGTAGTCCAGACCGAACAACATCGAACACCCAAGGATCGGATGTAATCGTGGCCCAACGGTCTGCAAACTCTGATATCCTTCATTTCGAGCCCTGGTGAGGCCTGTGAGAGGAGAACCACTTCCTCTGCTAGTAGAAGGATCCTGAGACCTCCCTCTGGTCTGCCGACGCTTATCCTTACCACATGAGTAAGAAAGAAGCGGAAGCAGGAGGATCCTGAGACCTCCCTCTGGTCTGCCGGCGCTTATCCTTACCACGTGAGTAAGAAAGAAGCGGAAGCAGGAGGATCAGCCCTTGGCTTCACATACGAAGCAGAAGAGCATTTGTTAGGCTTGGAATGGCCCCGGCCTCTAAAAGAAGGTGGATCAAGCTGGTGAAGCAGCAGATGATCTTTGGAATGACGCAGGACATCATCCCGGACCATCACCACAGAATCATGGAATAGTCGTGGACCCACCAAAGAAGTGGATCGAAGAGCAGCGTGCTGCCCTTCAGGAAGGGAACACCTTGTGTCCAGAACATCGTCTCAGCAAACTAATTCCAAATTAGCCATATTACAGGCATGCGTATGAGCGAGATGCATGAGCACCTTAGAGATCACATGCAAAGGAGCCTGTATGTCATCGAACTTATCTGGAGGCAGATAAGCAGCCAAGGCAGAGACAACGTGATCCGAGAGAGAAAGCATGCCTAGCATCTCTCTGGATAAGCCCAACAGAGACTCCAAAGTCACCATAGGAGTAACGGCCGACTTGGGCTTGGAAAGCCTGGGGAGGAGGAGTCCTGATCCAAGACTGTCAAAGTCTGGCAGACCGACGGATTGGCGGAACTGTAGGAACGATAACACACAGGGGGCAAAGAGGTATCAGCCCTAGTGAAGAAAAAAGTCTTCATAGCCTTGGAACTCAGCTTAGAGTCCAATGCTGCAAAAGCTTTGACCACTTGTACCAACTAGTATGGTCGAAGGTGCCCAGAAGTAGGTTGCTCCACAGACTGTTGACGCGCGACCGACGATCACAGCCTGGCTGAAAGCTCCAGCTGGTCTGGCAGTTTGAGTTCCGGAAGGAACTCAAACACAAAGTCAAGAGCCGCCCCCAAGTCAGAAGACTGATGGCTCTCGGTGTCAGGTGTGTCTGACCCATCACTTGAGTTGGAAGACACATAGCCCATTAGGGCATATCAGCCGATGCCTCCCATGGAGTAGGAACACCAGGGGGATCAAAAAGTGGCCTGCTTCCAATCCCGGGAGGCGGCACTGAAGAGGGTGCCTGGAAGCCACTAGAAGACTCGCTGGAGGCAACGAGAAGGCTCTGGAAGAACCTGCATGAGCAGGGAGAGGGCCTCCCTAAGCTCATGACCTGCATCTGCCAGTTTGACATGGGAACGGCCTGGCAAAGTGGCTTCACATCTGCATCTGACCCTCTTAACCAGCAAAGGGTCACGATCCTCTAGAACACCAGACACAGGATGATGGGTAGCAGCCGAAACATCTGAATAGAGATGCTAATATAGGTATGAAATACCCAGAGGATCTGAAGTGTGGGAATTCAGGAGAGTTGCCGCGGACCTCTGAAGGGCAGAAGGTCCAGGCTGCACAGAATGCGCTGGTCCCACAAAACTGGCCCAGGAACCAGAGTGCGTGGATGGAAGTGCAACAGAGTCCATGGTGACCCCACCATGGGCATCTGAATCCAAGCAACATGTGCTGGGCTCGACGGCTGAGAGACCACAGCAGAGGGATCGGCCGGTAACTACTTCAATTCAATCAATCTTTATTTCACAGCATACAAATACAAATAAGAGAGAGAGAGAGTAAAGTTAAAAAATTATTGAATGATGTATAAATGTATACTGTGGGGAATGACATAGCCTTGTGACTGTCTTCCAGTCATCCCCTAGACAATCAAAATAATAAACTAGACTTTATGATTCTGGAGAATAATGGCTTTTCCCGATGAGATTCCATGATTTGTCATGACCCCACAGTGTATGATGAATTGCTTTTGACTGTCTCACTGAAGTTCCTTCATTGATGTCATGAAAAAGGTGAGTACAGAAGTCTCAAATGACTCAGTTTGATAAAAAAAAATTGTTTAGGTAAAAACCATCATTAACGGTGGAGAGGGTTAATATCAATATCGTCGTCCAACAAGTTAATGACCGACAAAAGGAGTTATGTTTGTTTGACACATACCCACTGAGTGCTGTATCTATTTGAAAATGGTCCGTTTTATCTCAAATGTATCCAAAACATTGATATCTGGCAGCTTGTTAAGGGTTAACAGGAATACTTATTCATGCAACTTGTAATTTCACACCAAAAACTGCGAATGGCCATTTTTACTTAAAAATCTACGAGATGTTTTCTGAGAAATCCAGGGAGAACAATGAATTTTAAGCTGTTGATGGGTATAATTGTTTATCCATCCCAAAACGGGTTAAGGGTTGGTTTTTTAATACGCTTATTACTTATAAAAATAATTCTCAGTGAATTCTACTTCCACTTATGTTGATTTCTTCTCTTAACTTTGGGTGCTGTGGGTATGCAAACACAGCCCACTTTTTCAACATTTTGATGTTTGAGAACCAGCATAGGGTTAACAAATGCTTACTGGAATATTTTGTACATGCAACTTGTAATTCACACTAAGATCTGAGAATGGCCAATTTTTCTTGAAAATCGACGTGATGTTTTTTAGAAAAATTCTCGGATAACATGAATTTTTAACCTTTTGAGGGGTATCACCCTGTAACCAGCTCTAAACGGGTTAATGGTTGGTTTTATGAATACCTTCATTACTTACAAAAATGATCCTCAGTGAATCCCACTTCCAATGAAGGTGGTTATGTTCATCTCGCTGGTACACATTGGGTGTAATGGGTGGCCAATTTTGCTGCCTCTGGAGGGTTAACAAATGCTTACCAGAATCTTTTGTTCATGCAACTTGTAATGTCACTCCTAAGACCTGCAAATGGTAAATTTTTCTTGAATACTTTCTAGATTTTTTGGAGAAATCCACAGAAAATGGGAATTTTAAGCTTTTAAGGGGTACATTTCCTTAACCGGCCGAAAATGGGTTAAGACCTCAATTTTTTAATACCCTTACAATTTACTAAAAATTTTCCCTATCAGTTTTGCATCTGGTAAAAAAAGTTATGTTTCTCTGCAGCATTCCCATTTGATGTTGTTGGTGTCCAAAAACAGACTATTTTTTTTCGAAATTTTGACATTTAGCAGCCTGTGGAGGGTTAACAAATGCTTATCTGAATATTTTATCCATGCAACTGGTAATTTGACTCTAAGACCTACCAACGGCCATTTTCTCTTGAAACCCTACAAGACGCTTGTAAAGAAATTCAAGAAAAATATGATTTTTTAAGCTTTTGATGGGTATTGCTATTAACCATCCCAAAAGGGGTTAATGCTTGGTTTTTTGAATACCCTTATTACTAACAAATTTGGTCCTCGGTGAATTCCACTTCCAACAAAGTAGATTATGTTTATCTCTCGGGTATGCATTGGGTGCTGTGCGCATCTGAAAACAGCCTATTTCAACAAAATTACGATGTTTAGCAGCCTGTAGAGGGTTAATAAATGCTCACCGGAATATTTTGTCCATGCAGCTTGTAACGTCACACAAAGACCTGCGAATAGTCATTTTTTCCTGAAAACCTACAAGTTGCTTTAAGAGAAATCCACAGAAAATGGGAATTTTAAGCTTTTAAGGGGTATCTCTCTTTAACCAGTCCAAAATGGGTTAAGACTTCAACTTTTGAATACCCTTACCACAATCAAAAATGTTTCCCCATCAATTTTGCGTCCGATAAAAGAAGGAACCTTTCTCGGTGGTACATCAAGTGGGTGCTGTTGGTGTCCAAAAACAGCCCATTTTATCACAATTTTGACTTTTAGCAGCTTATGGAGGGTTAACAAATGCTCACCGCAGTATTTTGTCCATGCAACTTCGATTGTCACACCAAGGCCTGGGAGTGACAAATTTTTCTTGAAAATCTACAAGACTCGTTTAGAGAAATCCAAAGAAAATACGAATTTTTGAGCTTTATGGGGGTATTGCTGTTTAACCAGCCCAAAATGGGTTAACTCTTGATTTTCTGAACACCCTTATTACTGACGAAAATGATCCTCGGTGAATTCCACTCCCAATAAAGGAAGTTATGTTTATCTCTTGTGTATTGTTTGGGTGCAGTGGGGGCCTGAAACCGTTCTATTTCATCAAAATTTCGATGTTTCAGCCTGTGGAGGGTTACCATTTGCATCGCCTGATATGTCGTGTGAATCAAAGGGTGTGTCACAGACAGGTCTAGCAATGATGAATGTATAAAAAAAATGTACAAGACGTGTTTCGGGAAAGTGCCGAAAAACCCCAATTTTGGCAGTTTTTTGCCAATTCTGATGAAATAAGGGTTAAATCGAAAATTCCGCTTCGGTACATTTTTAGATTTTGAGCCCCTCTATGCGCGTGCAAAATTTCGTGAAAATCGGTTTGAAAATGGCTTCTGAATCGTACGGACAAAATGTGTGGAAAAAAAAAACAAAAAAAAAAACTAGACTTTATGATTCTGGAGAATCATGGCTTTTCCCGATGAGATTCCATGATTTTTCATGACCCCACAGTGTCTGATGAATTGTTTTTAACTGCCTCACTGAAGTTCCTTCATTGATGTTATGAGAAAAGTGAAGATAGTAGTCTCAAATGACACAGTTTGATAAAAAATTGTTTAGGTAAAAACCATCATTAACGGTGGAGTGAGTTAAGGTCAATATCGTCGTCCAACAAGTCAATGACCGACAAAAGGAGTTATGTTTGTTTGACACATACTCACTGAGTGCTGTGTCAATTTAAAAATGGTCCATTTTATCTCAAATGTATCCAAAATATTGATGTCTGGCAGCTTGTATAGGGTTAACAAGTGCCAACAGGAATATTTATTCATGCAACTTGTAATGTCACACCAAGAACTGTGAATGGCTATTTCTTCTTTAAAATCTACAAGATGTTTTCAGAGAAATCCAGGGAGAACAGGAATTTTAAGCTTTTGATGGGTATCATTGTTTTTCCAGCCCAAAACGGGATAAGTGTTGTTTTTGGAATACTCTTATTACTTCCAAAAATAATTCTCAGTGAATTCTACTTCCACTTATTTTGATCTCTCCTCCCAACTTCAGGTGCTGTGGGTACGCAAACACAGCCTATTTTATCAACATTTTGATGTTTGAGAACCTGCATAGGGTTAACAAATGTTTACAGGAATATTCTGTACATGCAACTTGTAATGTTACACTAAGATATGAGAATGGCCATTTTTTCCTGAAAATCTACGGGATGTTTTTAAAGAAATCCTCAGATAACATGAATTTTTAACCTTTTGAGGGGTGTCTCTCTTTAACCAGCTCTAAAGGGTTAATGCTTGGTTTTGTGAATATCTTCATTACTTACAAAAATGATCGACGGTGAATTCCACTTCCAATGAAGGAGGTTATGTTTATCTCGTAGGTACACATTTGGTGTTATGGTTGCCCAAGAACAGCCCATTTTCTCCAAATGTCAATGCTTGGCAGCCTCTGGGGGGTTAACAAATGGTTACCGGAACATTTTGTTCATGCAACTTGTAATGTCACTCGAAGACCTGCGAATGGTTAATTGCTCTTGAATTTTTTTTTTTGAGAAATCCACAGAAAACTGGAATTTTAAGCTTTTAAGGGGTATATCTCCTTAACCAGTTAAAAATGGGTTAAGACCTCGATTTTTGAATACATTTACTACTTACAAAAATGTTTCACTGTCAGTTTTGCGCCCGGTAAAAGAAGTTACGTTTCTCTGTTGTATTCCCATTTGATGTTGTTGTTGTTCAAAAACAGACTATTTTTTCAAAATTTTGACATTTAGCAGCCCATGGAGGGTTAACAAATGCTTACCGGAATAATTTATCCAATCAATTGGTAATGTGACACCATGACCTATCAATGGCCATTTTCTCTTGAAAACCCTACCAGATGTTTGTAAAGAAATCCAGGGAAAACATAAATTTTTAAGCCTTTGATGGGTATCACTATTAACAACCACAAAATGGGTTAACGATTGATTTTTTGAATACCCTTATCACTTACAAAAATGGTCTTTGGTGAATTCCACTTCCAACAAAGGAGATTATGTTTATTTCTCAGGTACACGTTGGGTGATGTGCGTGCCTGAAAACATCCCATTTCAACAAAATTATGATGCTTGGCAGCCTCTAGAGGGTTAATAAACGCTCACCGGAATATTTTGTCCATGCAACTTGAAATATCACACAAAGACCTGCGAGTAGTCAATTTTTCTTGAAAACCTACAGGATGTTTTTAGAGAAATCCACAGAAAATGGGAATTTTAAGATTTTAAGGGGTCTCTCTCTTTAGCCTGTCCAAAATGGGTTAAGACTTCGACTTTTGAATACCCTTACTACTTACAAAAATGTTTGCGTATAGATTGTGCACTCGATAAAAGAAAGCACGTTTCTTTGAGGCGTACCCATTGGGTGCTGTTGGCGTCCAAAAACAGCCCATTTTATCACAATTTTGACTTTTAGCAGCCCGTGGAGGGTTAACAAATGCTCACCGCAGTATTTTGTCCATGCAGCTTCTATTGTCACACCAAGGCCTGGGAGTGACAGATTTTTCTTGAAAATCTACAAGACTCGTTTAGAGAAATCCATGGAAAATACAAATTTTTGAGCTTTATGGGGGTATTGCTGTTTAACCTGCCCAAAACGGGTTAACGCTTGGTTTTTTGAACACCCTTATTACTGACAAAAATGATCCTCGGTGAATTCCACTCCCAGCAAAGAAAGTTATATTTATCTCTCGTGTATTGTTTGGGTGCGGTGGGGGCCTGAAACTGGCCTATTTCATCAAAATTTCGATGTTTGGCAGCCTGTGGAGGGTTACCATATGCATCGCCTGATATGTCGTGTGTATCAAAGGGCGTGTCACAGACAGGTCTAGCAATGACGAATGTATAAAAAAAATCTACAAGACGTGTTTCGAGAAAGTGCCGATAAACCCCAATTTTGGCAGTTTTTTGCCAATTCTGAGAAAATAAGGGTTAAATCGAAAATTCCGCTTGGGTACATTTTTAGATTTTGTGCCCCTCTATGCGTGTGCAAAATTTCGTGAAGATCGGTTCGAAAATGGCTTCTGAATCGTACGGACAAAGTGTGTGGAAAAAAAAACAAAAAAACAAAAAAAAAAAAAAACAAAAAAAACAAAAAAAAAAAAATAATAATCCGTAGAAAAACAATAGTCTTTTCCAGAGGGAAAAGCCTAAAAATCCGTAGAAAAACAATAGTCTTTTCCAGAGGGAAAAGCCTAATAAAATAGAATGGCAAATGGCAAGTGTTAAATTCAAGTTAAATGTAGTCGATCTAGACAGCAGGTAGTTGTTGTGTTTATATTAACATCCTTTACATTAGAAATGAGTATTGTTTCCACATCATGGATCAAATTACCAAGAGTTCTGTCTCGGATTGTTTTAACCCGTTAATCAACTGTGTTTCCGAATCCTAATCGAATCAACAGTGTTTCCGAATAAAAAAAAAAAAAAAAAAAAAAAAAAATTTTATATGCATTCCTTTGTAGGCCAGCACAATTATCGTAGGCTAATGGGGTGATGTAAAAACCGGAAAACCGCGGGACAACATTTTCATCTGCTTGTAGGAAGAGAAGAGATGAAGGTAATAACGACCCCGAGAGTTCCAACTAGTCGAAGCAGTCAGGGCATCTTGGGTTGGAACACCTAACATTGACTTCGTATGCGTTTAAAAATTGATTGAATAAAGTTTTGTTAAATGCCTTTCGGGTGAGGGTTTTTATCGTTGTGTTTAAGTCATTCCACAGTTTAGGAAAATAAAAATATGGAAGAGCGGCTGAGAACTGAGTGCGGGGTTTGTGTGTGATTAGGTTTCCACATTGCCTAGTATTCATACCAGATGGGTTAGAGTACACTTGGAATGTATTATCAAAACTGACAGGGAGGTTGTTTATAGACCAGGCGTACATGAATAGAAGTGAATGTAACTTGCACAGATCATTAAATTTCAGGATTTTCAAATGTTTGAAAAGAGGATTGGTGTGTGAGTTGAACTTTTTGTTCGCTATGATACGCACAGCCTTTTTTTGAAGATTCAGAATTGGTTTAGTGGCTGGTGTATTGCCCCAAATTTGTATCCCATAAATTAAATGGCTTTGAAATAAAGTGAAATAGAGTATACATAGTGTCTTGAGCGGCAAAACATTCTTGACTCCATTCAGGGTATAAATTGCCCTGGATAGTTTCGTACAGACTACGGATACATGATGATTAAATCTAAGGTTCTCGTCCATGTCAATTCCTAGGAATTTTATGAATTTGTGTTGTCGATTATTACCTGTTATTATTAAGCTTGAGTTATTTATTGAAATTTGGGTTTGTACGTTGTTGAAATTGTAATTATCATTTTGGGGATGAAGAAGTAGGACCTTAGATTTATTAGCATTTAATGATAACTTATTAGCTAGACACCAGTCACCGATTTTTGACAATTCATTGTTTGCCCTCTCCGCTAGGAGGCTGAGGTCATTACCAGATGCGTAGGATGTTGTGTCAGCCACAAAGGATAAAATACTCATGTCAGTCGACTCACAAATGTCGTTGATAAAGAGCACAAACAAAAGAGGACCGAGGACAAAACCCTGGGGTACACCCATAGTAATATTGAGTTGATTCGAGGATTCACTCGCGAATTGCACATATTGGGATCTCTCAGAGAGATAGTTCTGAAACCAAGAATTAGCTATACCTCTAATTCCGTAATGTTCAAGTTTCCTGATGAGGATTTCATGATCAATAGTGTCGAATGCTTTGGAAAAATCTAAAAAAAATAGATAATGTGCAATTTTTAGATGCATTGTTATTCATTATGGAAGAATAGTTGATAAGATGCATTATCGGATGAAATGTTGAGTGTCCCTTTCTGAAGCCAAACTGAAAGTTATAAATAATGTTGTTTGCATCTAAAATGTTTGTTAACCTTTTGTGCATTAATTTCTCTAAGATTTTAGAAAATGAGGGAAGAATACTTATTAGACGATAATTGTCGAATGATCTCCGGATTTAAAAATTGGTATTACTTTTGCAATTTTCATTTTTGATGGTACAATTCCAGTTGAGAATGAGGTATTAATAACATGGGTTAAAGGAACAGCAATTTCTTGTATAGTGTTTTTTAGTAGTTTTGGAGAAATGTTGTCATTACCAGCAGAAGTTTTTGTTGGAAGACTTTTTACAGAAGATACGACTTCTTCAGGGCTTGTGGGTGATATGAAAAAGGATCCGGGGACGCTGTTCTTTAGGTAATCTGAGAATCGATGTGTGGAGCTTGTCATGTTGTTGGTAATTCGATTTCCAATGTTAATAAAGTAGTTGTTAAATTTCTCAGCAATTTGGATAGGGTCAGTGAACTCTACATTATCATCTATAAACGATGATGGTAGGGGAGGCGGAAGGTTCGACTTATTTATTGCTTTGCGGAGAATTTCCCAAGTTTTCTTAATGTTTCCCTTATTTTCTGAAATTAATTGACTATAATAATTTTTTTTAAGTTTACGTTTCAGTTGGTTAAAAATTTGACAGTAGGTTTTGTATCTTGTAATATTGTCGTTGGTTGGGGACCTCAGCTTTTTTTCAAGCAGTTTGTGTTTGTTTAGGGAGGACTGTAGAAGACCGTAGTCATCCATGGTTCTTGTTTTATGTATTTTTTCGGGGTCTTCCTTATTGTCGGTGGGAAGGCTTGATTAAACGTCGTATTAAGAATTGATAGGAGTTTTTCATAAACTACGAGCCTCTTGGCATACATTATTGAAATCAGATTGAGATAGCAGGTGTTTAAATAAGTTGATATTCCTTGTGTTGAAAATTCTCTTTGGTTGGAATGTATTGTCGTTGAATTTGGTACAATTTGGGTTTTTGATGTAAAATATTGTGAAATGATCACTGACATCTGCAATAATTATTCCCGAGGTATTTGAGTCAAGTTTATTACAAAAAATATGGTCAATTATAGTCACTGAATGATTTTTACTCTTGTACGATTGGTTATCATAGGTGTGAATCCAGTGCTGAACAGAGATTCTAAATACTGATTAGTTTTCTAGTGTTGGTTAAAGTTTAGTAGATCTATATTGAAGTCGCCCATCAGATAGGTTGTCTTCTTCTCAGAAGTGATTTAGTTGAGTAAGTTGGAATATTGAGATAAAAACAAGTCAAGATCGGCTTTTGGTGCGGTATTTCAGCGATAACTAATTCCTACAATTGATTTGTAATTTCCAGTGAGTTCAATAAATAGTGATTGCGACTTCGCCGAGTTGAAGCCAGGGAAGGTTGAGGCCGATATCCCAAGTCCAAAGAAGCAGAAATCCTTGCAGACCCCTAGTGACAGCCTCAGATGTCGACTGAAGGGGGACAGCAGTCCCGGAACCAGGCATCTCTTCGCCAGAAAGTCAGTAGCTATTGCGGTATCCACGCCAGAAAAAGACTGCAAACCCCCAATGAGGGGGTAGAACTCTCTCCAGACAGAGTCGGTTCGGAAGGCTCAAACGACTGTGTCCCCCTTCCCATGGGTGAGGGAGGAAACAGCATGTGCCTGAATTACACATTAGACTGAAGCCCAAAAGGTGGAAGACCACACCGCCCATAGGGTCTTTCTAACAGAATACCCATAAAAAGTGGAGCATGAATAATGGTAAACTTCAACATGCTAAGACAACAGAAATCACCTGCAAGGTATCGTCCTAGGCATAACTGGTGAGAGCAATGTAGATGGGAAAGTGAACTCAAGGAAAAAATAAATCAGGACACCCCCAGCTACCAGAGTAAGGTGACAGGAAACAAAGGCCTGACAGGAACCGAAAAGCACCCCAATAGCCAAAAAGGGAACTGCCAAAAAATCAACCCTCAACAGAGGGGAGAAAAGCTGCCACAACAGCCCCCAGCTGACACCTAACTCAGATAAAAGCAGAGCCCAAAGGGTTAGCATTAATGAACAAGAGACCAAAACAGCACAGTACACGAAAATCGTGCGCGAAATCGGTATAGAGATTTATCACAAAAAATACAGTGAATAATTGAGAGAATATACAACAAGAGCACCGCCTTGCAGGACATTATATGCCCATTTTGTATTTTTGAAGGGTTGGGGTAAGGATGGGGGTGAGGGTAAAAATTGTTCAGACCAACCCCATATTCGAACTTGACCTGTATTTTGTTGTGATTAAACAACATACCAAGTTTGGAACCAATCGGAAAAGAAATATTAAAAGTTATCATCTGGAAACCAAATATTTGATGCATTCTATGTCCAACAAGGGCCGTAATTCAGGGGAACTTCGAAGTTCGAACTAACCCCATATTCGAACTTGACCTGTCTTTTGTTTTGATTAAACCACATACCAAGTTTTGGAGTCAATCGAAAAAAAATACTAAAGTTATCATCTGGAAACCAAATGTTGACGAACGGACAGACCGACGGATGGACAAATGGATGGACAAATGGACAGACAGACAGACTGATTCCATAATTCGACGGTTTTTCAACAGGCGTATAAAAAATCAGTCAGGCCATACTAAAGTTATAATCTGGATAACACAAAATGCACAAATTCAAGTGGAATAACTCTGGAAAGGTACATGCGATTTTGGCTGAAAGTGAACTTGAGCTGTGCTTTGCGGTCATAAACAAAATCTGAGAATTTGAAACAAATTAGTCAAGGCAAACTAAAGTTATCATCCGGAAACCACATAATTCACAAATTTGCAATCATTCAAGGGGAATAACTATGGAACGGTACATGCGATTATGGCCAAAGGTGAACTTGAGCTGTGCTTTGTGGTCAAAAACAAAATCTGAGAATTTGAAAAAAATCGGTCAAGGCAAACTAAAGTTATCACACTGAAACCACAAAATCCACAAATTTGCAATCATTCAAGGGGAATAACTCTGGAAGGGTATATGCGATTGAAGTCAAAAGTGAACTTGAGCTGTATTTTGTGGTCAAAAACAAAAAACTGAAAATTTGAAATAAATCGGTCGAGGCAAACTAAAGTTATCATCTGGAAACGAGAAGTTGGGCTAAATTCCCATAAATAAAGGGCCATAACTCTACTGCAAATGGGTCGCTAGAAACGGAAATCGAACCCATCCTGTATTTTGTCATACTAAATCCACATGCTAAATTTACCTCAGCTCAAACCATTACAACTAAAGTTATCGTCCAGAAACGAAATGTGTCCATGGACGGACAGACAGATGGGTGGAGAGACCATTCACATAATACGTCCCGTTTTTCAAACGGGCGTATAAAAACAACATCTGAAAGATTTGGTGTCAAGGTGTTCAGCTTTAAACGAACGGAAACCAATTTTTTTTCAAAAATTGTGTTTTCAAAGGCCCATAACTCTGCAGCAGATGGACTGAGAAACACCAATATCGAACTTGACCTGTATTTTATTGCTACAAACAACATCTGAAAGTTTGATGTCGATCTGTCAAGGCGTTCGACTTTAAATGAAGGGAAACCAATTTTTTTTTAAAGATTGTGTTTTCAAAGTGCCATAACTCTGCAGCGGATGGACTGAGAAACACCAATATCGAACTTGACCTGTATTTCATTGCTAAAAACATCTGCAAAATTTGGTGTCAATCCGTCAAGGCGTTCAGCTTTAAATGAACGGAAACCAATTTTTTTAGAAAAATTGTGTTTTCAATGGGCCATAACTCTGCAGTGGATGGACTGAGAAACACCAATATCAAACTTCTGAATGACGGACGGGCAGACAGACTGATAACATAATACGTCCCGTTTTTATAAACGGGCGTATAAAAACACAGCCCTGTATGTCTGGATGATGAAGAAACAGCTATATGTCCACATTTCATAACAGGAACATTGTCAACATCAAGTCAAAAGGTATCACTGTTGATGAGCAAAAAGATACGCATCTTCATAAGATATTTATTTATTGGTGTTTACGGTCACATATTTTTGCACAATGGCTAATCATGACCACAACATGAGTATCAACTCAAGACCAGGGGTGAGCGTTAATAAGCCATGTTGCCCATTTTAGAGGAGGTTTGCACCTCCCAAGCATTGGTGACAGGGTCCTATTTTACCAGTAAAACAGAGCCTGTTTACCGCAGTGAACAGGCCATCTTCATAAGATGGCGGAAGAAAAAAAGAATGTCTGCACACTGGTACTGGAAGCCGTGGATTAGTACTAGGAGAAGAGCGTCCCCTGCTGGGTGTGCGCTGGTCGCGCTTGACCATGTTTTGGCTTATTTTTCTCTTGGTGCTTTTGTACCACTTTTCTTTCCCAAATCATTTGGGAAAGAACAAAATAGAGAGTATACTTCCGAGTTGGGGACTTCCACTGTAGTGCAAGCCTGTTGTAAACAATTGTAAGGTAGGTTGATAAGAAACCAGGAGGGGGGGGGGGGGGGGGGCAAGCCCACAAATCTCCCCAGCTGTGCTGCTACATATCACAGTTGTGCAGTTTGCCCCTGTGTTATGATTTACAGGTTAATGGTGCACTTTTATTTGTACAATGTCCAACTTTGATTTTTCTGCATAAAATTGGAGAATGCCAGCAGTTTGAATTTTTTAACTCTTTTTTCAACTCTTTACTTAACATGAAGATGAAACCTGCAACACAATTTCTTGAATAACTAAATATTTTCAATTATAAAATTTTAATGGCAACCCATTACCTAATGCACATAATATCATAATTTGTTATTTTAATTATTTTTTTTCAAATTTTTCAAAAAATCTCAAAAAAACCATATCATGAGCACATTCTAATGAGCAGATATAGACAATTCATTAGGTTAAAATATGAATATTATGTTACGTAAAGGGTTATAAATATTCATCGCATTTGCAAAAATAGTTAATAAAGGATTACCACCCAGTGCTTTCTTCTAAAAGCACCAGAACATCCTAGAGTGATCTCATGGCATTATAATAAAGGCCTGTCATGAGTGTTTGCTTCATGCCAGATTTTCCCTTTAAGTCCTCCTTGCTCATACATGGTAACTGCATTTGAGTTTGCTTGTTTGAGTTACTTGACATGTATTCTAGGTTAAATATATAACATTGTTTAAATATATGACACTGTTTAAACTAAAATTTTGGTTGATAAAATGAACCTCTTGTATGTGGGAGATAATGTATTCTTTCACCTGATAAAAATTATAGGTGAACATTCCAAGGCTTGTCCAGGGGTAGTAGTTCTTTATTTTTGTCAAAACAAGGGAAGTAAAGAACAGTTCACTTAAAATATTAAGATGTCCAAACAGTGAGAGCTAAAACTGTCACCACAGATGTTCAAGGCTAAGTTCTTATGTCACCAGTCTACTTTTCATGGAGTTTCCATTCAGATGGCTGTAGATAGAGTATGGTGTTCCTTTACTCACAAAGATATGCAGATACAAATGCCACCCCAAAATAAAGAAAGCTGTAGGGACATAACAGGAACAGAACTTTCTATAAAGTTGACCCTACTTGCCTAAAGTAACTTACAACACTTCACACAAGTCTGTAAAGTGTTGTAAAATGTTACAGAACATTAAAAACCCCTGGCGGCCTGTGGCGCTGTGTAGCCTCAATAAGGCAAATCTGCTGTGACCTTTGATATTGTTTAGCCTCGACAAGATGTAAACATGTTAGCCTGTCATGGCAAATGTGGTAAAAACTCTTCCAGTGAATTACGGAAAAAAAGAACAGCACATGTATATAGGTAGCCAAGACTTACCTACATGTAGAAACAGCTGCCAAGGTACTTAGAATATACTTGCGGGGTTACCCAAAGACTGCATGTTGGGCGCTTATTGAGTTGCAGAAAAGAGTGATTGAGATGGAATTAAACCTTTATGGCTTAGGTTTGGATATTCTGTTTTACATTCTTCAACAATTACTGATGTGAACAGGATTTATTGAAATGCTTAGTCTGAACATAACGCCCAGCAGTTGTATTTATATCCACATTCCACAGGCAACGTCATTTTACAGTATCATCTGCATGAAGTAAATGTTACAATATGCACAGAGTAATATCAATTTGGTACTCATTCCTTGGAATGTAGTCCCCTCTACCAATACATTTTCTAGTTCAACAGAAACATTAGGGCCCCAGTGTGCAAAATTTTACGAGAACACTCATTTCATTTGCGTGGTGGTTACGTAAATTTAAATCTACGCAAACGGATGACAGGTTAGCCAAACGTTGCATCTTGAATGGTAAAGTCTGAGTCATTTAACTGGTAGAGTGCTAAATGTTTTCTCAGCCTCAAGATTTGTTCACACATTCTTGTCTTGTTACAATTCATGGGAAAGTGCCTATGGGCACTCTTCCAAAAATTGTAACAATGCAAATCAATGGAGATGAAGTAATTTTACTGACAGGATAATATGAAGGACATCCACAGAATATGAATCCTTTAACTTTTGGTACCTGAAGTTCAGAATGAAGCCCAAATATGTGCTTCTAGCACTTTACCAGTTAAGCAGCCTTTCTTGTGTCTTGACAGATTTTTAGACTTTTGCTGTGAGAGGCTATATATATTTCAATTCCATGCAATATATGAATACTTGTTAATGATAAAAAAGCAGTTTCCCAAGAATTTTTACATAGCCAAGTGCTCGGTCACCCATCTCAAACCCACATGAACGGTCAGTCGGGGGGCGCGGTGGCTCAGTTGGTAGAGGTGCAGGCTGCAAGCCGAGAGGTCCTCGGTTCGAATCCCACCTGCGGCAACCGCGCTGTGTCCTTGGGCAAGACACTTCACCCAGATTGCCTACATGGGGGCACGATGACGCTGTGTACTGAGGCGTACTGCACGTCGGTGGTGCGCATGTCTTCAACCAATCTAACCCTGTCTGTGCTGCGGTGCAGATTTCAGAGTTACGATGTTGGAGAGCTGACAGCTGCTCGTCGTTGCTCGGTGGTTCTCTCCGGGTACTCCGGCTTCCTCCACCCGTAAAACTGTCACGGTCACGATTAGCCATTGTGCATAAGTATGTGACCTTAAACACCAATAAATAAATAAATAAATAACGGTCAGTCGGTTAGGGTCATTTTTGAAATTTTGCACACTGGGGCCCAATAAGCAAAATTATACTTCGTGGACCACAACATGTAGGTTATCTGCTGCTGCTTAAAATTTAACCGAGAATCGGAATCAATTTTGACAAATGATTCTTGCTAGGAATACAAACTGTTTCTTGCATTCTTGTCAAATGTATTCTGAAAGTTTCTTTAACACTTTACCCAATGTAGATGATATCAAAATTTATTATTTAATTATTGTTTTTTAATATTTTTCAAAAAGTTTCAACAAAACCATATCATATGATCCTACATTGGAATGAGCTCAGTGAGCTCATTCCAATGAGGAGTCACATGATATGGTTTTGCTAAAATTTTTTGGAAAAATATATTTTTTTCAACTGCTTTATTTGTAAAATACTTGGGCGGATGTAGCTGATTTGTTAGGTCTGAAGAACTCTATACACAGTGGAGCCCACTTAATTGTATATCTCTTAACTGAAGAACCCTGATAATTGAATATAATTTTCCAACACAAAACCATTTACCATACCTAGAGTACAAATTTCACCTGTCAATTGAATATATGTTATAGAGTAAACTCCAGTTAATGCTATAAAAAATCTTGTGACATGTCATAAAATTACCCTGAATCTCCCCAGTTTCCTTTGTTTATAGACCTATTTGGCCTCAGTACATCCAATACAGGCATTTAATGTATTACATATCATGGAGCTCTGTCAAACAAGATATAATGGAATAAATGGTAAGTTTATCTCTAGAATACAGGACAGTGACACAATCCCTATATTCTTTACCTAACGTAACAGCCAAAACCGACCAGCGCTTTTCACAAAAATCGCCAATTAATTTTCATTTTTTTTTTTCATTTTTTGTCTCAAAAACATAGGTTATGACCCCTCATTGGAACGAGCTCGACAAGCTCGTTCCAATGAGGGGTCATAACCTATATTTTTTAGACAAAAAATTAGTTATTCAAGAATTTTGTTTGCAATTGTCGTCTGCTTTTCAGGTAGGTAACGGGTGAATTGAATACTCCTGTTAATTTAATAATTTTCATTGGCAAAGTGGCTATTCAATTGACAGGGTTCCACTGTAATATTTGCTCCCTCATAATTGTGTTCTACCTGTACATGCAAGACAAGAAACTCACAACAATTAGAACTAGTCCCTTAAATCTCAGACTCAAGTAAATATTTACAAAGAAAAATGTAAAGCACTCCCTGGATATTTTACGATTGTAAATGTATTGCTTGAGATCAGTAAAGTACTCACAAAGTAAGCTTCCAAAAACTGAATGCTATCTTGAAAGAACATATTCAGACTATACTAGCACACAAAAATCATACTTTTCATCATCATTTCAATGACAACATTGATGAATCCAAAAGGTAACTGCTAAAAGCTCAATACGATACCCATTTTAGTATGGAGCTGGAGAGGAGTCAACTGGGCAACATTATTTGGCTATAAATGGACAAAAATGTCATTTATAACCTCCAGAGAACATGAGCCTGTGTTACAGTTCAATATCTATCATCCATGTGCACGGATAACAGCTTCTATCCTGCGTCAAATCCTCCAGTCAATGGTCATATCCACTGCAGAGGTAAATGTCACCATTCCAGATGCAAAGTTGCTTCCAATTCTTGCAGAGTTCGTACTGGAGGTTCGTGAGCTTGTGTATGATGCACTGGAATGTCCAAAATGTGCTTCAGTGGAATCAAATCAGGACTCATGGTAGACCAAAGAATGGAATTCAATGCAATGCTCTGAATGAAAAATTCTAAATACCAAGCCAAACGTATTCCTTAGTGATGATCTTTTAGTAGAGGACCTGTAAGGACTTCAATATGGCTTTTCTCAGGCCGTTCCTGACCATTATCATGTTGATTCGTCAATTTGGTAGCTACAGGTTCTTGAGAACTGCACTTGAGGTGATTGGCAGTCATCGCACCAGCCAAAGAAGTATCCTGTTTTCATGTTGTGATGTCACAGGGGGTTGTTCTGACTGAATGGTCCTTAAGTTCATTGGTTTCCATATGTTTTCTCACCAAATGACTGGTGACTGTGTTATGGATGTCGAGTTGACGGCTGATTGCTTTAAAGGACATACCGGCGGAATGCATACCAATAATTTGCCATCTTTGTGCATATATTGTCATCCTTCTTCATGTCATGGTGACAGATAGTGATTGAACATTGAAAAATAGGCACTATAAATTTCCAAGTCAGGCACAAACTGTATTTTGTAAAATTTTTGGGTTGCATTGTACACATGATTCCAGGGACCTGTTTGTGGGACACACTCTATCATACACATTCACAACCATTTGAGGGATCATCAATATAATCATATATATAACCAGCAACAGACTTTCAATGAAGAGGTGGCATGTTATCTCATTCATTATATCTGGGGGTGCTTAACTTTTTTGGGGTGTTTTTATAAATATGAGGTTTTGGCTTTTTTTTTCTCTATGGAATGTGTACCCGTTGCACTCACAATGTATAACAATACATGTACTCTCAAATTCTAAATTATTCAAGAACTGCGAAGTGATTCTCACAGCAAGAGTTTGTGAGAATCAAAAGCAATTCTTGCAAACTGAGACAAATTTTAAGGCATGTTTATCTGGTGGTTTATGAACTGAAGAAATTCGCTTGTAACATGAATGTCTTCCAGTTCCTTCTGGACTATCAGATAAGACTGGAGGTAGTTTCTCATTGGAGAACAGAGTTTAACAGGGTATTTTTAAAATATTTTTCTTCAAATCTAGTCATGGCTGCTGTAAGACAGCAGCCATGACTAGATTTGATGAAAAATTCATCCACATTCAACTCAAGAAATCTTTAATGAAAAAGTCCATTCAATTTACAAGGGGAAAGTTTCTTTAAATGTGCCCAGTTTATACTTATTTCAGTGGCAAACAAAATCCTGTCCTGGGCAGGAATATCTATCTGCCAGCAGCACGCAAGGAGTTAAAGTCACCATAGTTCACCTCCCTAAACATCTGAGTAAATACAGACCTTCAGATAAGCAGTGTATTTGCATATTCATGCAATAAAAATAAGCAAAAACGCAAAAAAATAAATTGGGTTGAGTATCAAAAGTCAAAGAAATCACCAAATACACAATTGATGAAAATCCTCTAGCGTAATATTATGTGACTGACCAGTCTTTTTCATGATGTTCTGAATCCATGTAGCAACCAGTTTTAACCCCATATTCTGTATACAGATTTGCCTGTATTTTATTGTTACAACATCACTGAAAAGTGTGCACCTAGTCCGAGCTCGAGTTGTTGGGTGTGAACATAAAATAAAATATTAAGTTTGGTTAAGCTTCTTTCCATCTTGGAGTGGAACTACATGTTTTAGTGACATGTCATTGCTAAAAGTAGTGTCAGCAGACCATGTATGCTAGTAATAATGGGGTCTCACTAAAAGACAACAGTACAAAGCATAGAAAATGTAAAGGTTGTAATGGAAAAATGAAAGTGTGTGGGGGGGTGGGGGTGTATGGAGGTCTTATATATGCTGACGGAAAAAAGAAATGCAAGTTCTGTTTTGGTAATATAATTTTTTTTATCCGTAGACCAAATGTAGTAAAATTTAAGACATAGCTACCTGAGTGAACTGTCTAAAGAGTCTTTGGTAAAAATTCAGTCAACCATGACCATGTGCGACGCTGCATGTTTTCAACAGATTTTACGACAAAGCATGCATCCAGGGCGCTCCCACATGCTATGAGCTTGAAAACCATACCAAATCAAAGTTTTCAACAGTACACATCGATTGCACAACATTTCATTTCAACTCAATTGAAAAGCAAAATGCTGTGAATGTCCGAAGTTGTAGGGGTACGGCTAATGCTCTAATTATGCTGGGCCTACCGCAACATTTCATCGCCCAGCAATTTGGGGTCCATGAGTCAATGATAGCTCATTTAGTTGGGCATCTCACAGCCACAAGAAGATTAGCTGACTGACTTAGGAGCAGACATCCGTGCATTAGTCACCACCTCAAGATAGAGGCATACGTCTTTCATACCTCCGTAACCGATTTCAGATGGTGACGGAGACGAGTCAGGTTGTCAGCGCTCATGGTCACCAAATGTGTCACGACATCCTTACATTGGTCTGCAACTTACACCTAAGCGACGCGTCAATGTCGATTGCAATGGCTGCAGGCACATGCACCAAATCGGTTTCACTTGGCCCACTGGAGACATGTGATATTTACTGATGAGTCTCAGTCCATGCTTTACAGGTCAGATGGGTGGCAATGCTGCTATCGATGCTGAGGTGAGCGATATTCTGACGTGTGCATTAAGGAAATGACAGATTTGGGGGAGGGTCTGTTATGGTTTGGGGAGGGGGGGGGGATTTCTCATGGTGTGAAAATACCTCTTGTAGTCATCCAGGGGAATCTTACAGCCGTAAGATATCGGGATCAGGTCCTCATGCCTCATGTCTTTATCCATGCGCATAACCTTATGTTGCAACAGGATAATGCGAGGCTTCACATTGTTAGGGTATGTCGTGACTTCCTCAAACAAAGCAATGTCCCACTTCTCGACTGGCCACACTGCAGTCCAGATTTGTCCCCGATCGTGCATTTATGGGACGAGCTAGACAGGAGGGTCAGAATGCACGTCAGCATCCTAAACAAAGTCGATCAGCCCACACAGGCCCTTCTCAGAAGTGGAATAACATCCCACAAACAACTTGATGGGGTCAATGGTAAGGAGAGTTAGAGCAACGACTGAAGCCTGGGCACACCTGCTATTGATTTTTGATCAGGAAATGGTGTAGGGTACCCACGTTTGAACGTTATCTATGCAAACGCCGTCTGTGTTAAGACAACAAAACTCGTCAAAATTTAATCAGTTATGAAGAAATAATATCAAAATCCAAACAATGAAATAATCATCCATAACACATTTGAAATACTTATCACAAAAAAAACCCTTGCATTTCTTTTTTCTGCTAGTATACATCTGATGAAAAGATTTATAGCGATAGGACCAGTATATCCCATTTTGTAGCTGAAAATGATAAAAATTTTATGGATGTCTTTCAGTCTATACTAAAAGACGACCATTGATAGAAAACCTTAATTAACTGGGTGTGAGAAGAGAACAGAGACGAAATAAAAATTCTACGGTCATCTTTCAGTGCAATGCAAAACATCTTATATTGGCAATCAGCAATGAGTTCAGAAACAACACCCCTAAAACAATACTGTGCTATGACAGGTCAATATTATTTATTTATTTATTGGGGTTTAAGGTCACATATTTCTGCACAATGGCTAACCATGACCGTGACAGTTTTACGGGTGGAGGAAGCCAGAGTACCCAGAGAGAACCACCGAGCAACAGCTCCCCAACATACTAACTCCACACAAGCAGGGTTAGCATTGGTTGAAGAGAAGTGCACCGTCGACGTGCAGTACACCTTAGTACACGACGTCACCGTGCCCCCACAGGGGCAATGGGGGTGAAGTGTCTTGCCCAAGGACACAACGCGGTTGCCGCAGGTGGGATTCGAACCGAGGACCTCTAAGCTTGCAGCCTGCACCTCTACCTACTGAGCCACCGCGCCCCCAACGGGTCAATAATTTCTCATGCAGCATGCTTTTACTCAATCACACAAGATATTTAGGAGTATCAAATAGGGTTTTACTAAACTGAAATCGAAAATGATGGAGTAAATTCCCAATGCACTGAAAGCTTATCTAGGGCTCTGTAATTGTACTTTGGTATGAACAATACTTGTGTAAACAGAAAAAGATTACGCCAACATGAATTTGCGCAACCTTTGCATGACCCAAATAACAATTCTTGCTATTTCCAAAGCAGGCCTGGAAATAACCCATGAACAATCGTTTAAATTATGCGGTGGTTACATCAACTGTAAAATATGCGAATGAACTGCAGGTTATAATGAAATAATACAACATAAATTATATTCCTAATCCCACAGGTTTTGTATGTTAGGCTTGACAATCTTTCGATTGAAAGGTTGTGTCCATATATGAATAAAATGGCATGTCATTATTAATATCTTAATTAACAGGACTGCCTCCAATATAGCAACAATTAATTTGCGATCTCTTTATTTTGGCAGAAATTCTGTTATGACGTAAACATTATGGTCGGCATTGTAAAACAATGAAGCATCACAACACTTTGTTCCTTTGGGTTACTACCATATTAAACAGTATAACCTGCTAACTGTTTATGATGTAAGCTCTTTATCTCTAGGCCTGCATGTTAATGGTTTCGTGGAGGAAATATTTTCATGTATGTTGTCAACAAGAATTTTTCATTGGAAAGAAATTAGTTAACCCTTTACCCAATGCACAGGAATAACAGGATATCAAAATTTATTAATTTAATTATTGTTTTTTCAATTTTTTCTCAAAATTTCAACAAAACCATGTCATGTGACCCCTCAATGGAACGAGCACAACAAGCTCGTTCCAATGAGAGGGCCACAGGATATGGTTTTACTGAAATTTTCTGAAAAATACTATTTTTACAAGGTCAACTGCTTAATTTGTGAATTACACAGGCAGATGCGGATTATCCGTTAGGTAAAGGGTTAAGTACAGAAATTTGTTAATTTCATTTTCAAACTGGTAACTTTATTTCTTTTCAATTGTTTTGCACAGTTTTCTCTATTTTTGCTCACAGTTATCTTTGAATGCTTTTGGGATTATGAATTATCTGCATTCATTAATAATTACTGAGCCCACTGCACTGTTTTGACAAATTAATGCAGTAAGTTAATGATTTCTTCTAATGATAAATGCTAAAAACCACACAGGAACTATACTGGTGACATATGGCACCATAACAATGGCTTCACCATTCTTATTGGATAATCATGCAGCGAAGACTGAGTTAAATACTGCACAGTTAAAACTGGTGATGTCAGAATGATGAGACAGTCATCAATCAGTGATTTGAGTCACTGAAGACAGGAGTTAAATTTTGTGAGCAGAGAAAACGATAGACTAAATTTGAGTCACTGAAGTATCTCAGTAATGGAACACACTATCATGGCAATACTGACTCTAAAACCCTTTACCCAATGCACACGCTATCAAAATTTCTTATTTTAATTATTGTCTTTCCAAATTTAAAAATAAAATTCATGTTAATTGAAGATGCCAGTTAATTGAATAATTTTTAAAAAAAATATTCAATTAACAGAAGTATGCAATTAACTGGAATTTTTTTTATTTTAGATACAAACTGAGCATTTATTGTATTATACTCTCTTTGACAGAGCTCACAGAGCTCTGTTAAACAAGACATAATAATTTTAATACCTGTGTCAGATGTGATGAAGCCAAACTGGTCTTTTTAACCCTTTACCTAATGAATCACCCACATCCACCTATGTAATTTACAAATTGGGCAGTTGAAATTTTTTTTAAAGAATTTCAAGAAAACCATATCATGAAACCCCTCATTGGAATGAGCTCATTGAGCTTGTTCCAATGAGGGGTCATATATGGTTTTGTTGGAGTTTTTGGAAAAAATTGAAAAAAATAATAATTAAAATAATAATGTTGATATTCTGTGTGTTGGGTAAAGAGTTAACAAGGGTGATTGCCAAGGTGATTTCTCGACATATATAAATTTTTTTAATCAATTAACAGGAATTTACTATACGCAATTAACAGGTCAAATTTGTACTGAAGGTATGGTAAATGGTGTGGTGTTTGTAAGTTACATGCAGTTAAAAGGGTTATTCAATTAAAAGACGTTGAATTAAGTTGACACCACTGTACACACTGCACATGTATTTTGATAATTTTTATTATATTCTCTATAGTGATACATGTATGTTGTTGTTTTTCTCCACCCACTTCCTATGCAAGATCTGTGTATCTATCTCATATGCCCCACGCGACCGGCTTATCACTTGTACTTAATGAGCGCAGGACTGTTCAATCATCGCTCATTCTTCTGTAAACAAACAACATGGTGTAACGTATCGGAAATATAAGCAGACGAACACTTGTTGTATAAAATAGAAATAAAAACAAACAGCAAAACCAAAGGACACTTGGCTGTTTTTTTGAATATCTGGGTGAACACCATTATGAATTGAGAGTTGCAGGAAATTCCCGTTGAAAAGTTAGCGAATACATTGCAGAATTCATAATAAGACATCATCGGAATGTGTCAATGTTCATTTCGCAACAAATCTTTAACCCCTGTCATACCAACGTTGGGATTTAATTTCGTGGTATATACCTGTGGTATATACAGGACTTTTGTGTGCTCATTCCGACAAGAAAATCAGTTTTTTTTCTGAAATGGACAACAAAATTGTCTGATATAGCTGCACGTGCCCCTGGATTACTTTTGATGACATCAGAGTGTTTTGGTGGGGGGAGAAAAATCATCCCTGATGGAGGTGGGTGTGAGAGGCCGAGTGTCTGGACCAAATATCTTGTCCCGAGGGTGAGATTTCCCCATCTCACAAACACCCCCATCATTGATAATAATAATCTCTTATAAATTTTCTGAAGTATCTCATGAATTACATTAAGCAGTGGATTATGTCTGTATTAACCGTTCGCCTGGCACGCCCACTTTTACCATATATGGGGGATCTTTTTAAGTGCATGTATGTGAGGAAGTTTACCAGTTTAATCAAATTTATTACACATCTGTAACTCTATCACCTGTTATGTTTTGGGAAAAACCTACCTTTGATCTTTCCAATAATTAATCACATTAGAGTGGTAACCTTTTACGCAATATAAGTTACATAAGTTACCCAATGAAAGTTATGTAACGACCAATACCGGCCAGCCAGTCCTATTCACAAAAATCACCATTCAATTTTCATTATTTTTTCATTTTTTGTTTCATTGAACTTGTTCCAATGAGAGGTCATGAGCTCTATGTTTTTTTTTATGCAAAAAAATGAAATGTACATTAGTAATTCAAAATTTTTTGTTTACAAGTGTTGTCTTCCTTTTGCTTTTGTGTTAGGTAAAGGGTTAATCTGCACATGCTAGAATGTGTAGAACATCACAATGAAATACCAACAATAGTCGCTTTCAGCTTGCAGGGCTTCTATTTCAAGGAGAATCCGAGAATCAATTCACACAAAGATTTTCGCAACAAAACCAGCGAGAATCCATGTAGATTCTCGCTGCATCTCTGCTAGGATTCGTGTGAAAATTTTTATTTAGTCAATTTAACCCACTACCTAACACAGCGGCAAGTAAATTAAACAATACAAGGCTAACATGACCTGATATATCCTGACACTTTGTTAATAAAATTGAACAAATATGGCTGTCATTGGAACCGGCTCAATGACAGCCATATTTCTATGGTTTCATTGGTAAATATTGTTTATATTTTTAATAAAATGGCAAATTTACTTTATGTTTTAATGAAAGTGTCAATGACATTGTAGCTTAACTTGTATGTGTGTTGTGTTTGATGAAAAGGATAATGTTCAATGTTTATGAAAGGATTATGAAATAAGACAAGAATTGTGATAATTGGGAATATGTTAATTTCTGTTCCCTGCATGCTATGTTTTCAATACAAATAACATGAGGCGTACGCTGTGCTAAAGAATTGAGGAGTGGGTTAATGTGGCCCTCACAGTTAATGTATGTGGCCCTCACAGTTGATGTATGTCAACGAAAGTTACCAAGTTACAGTGAAATTATTCCAAAACGAGTCATCCTATCAAGTTACAATGAAATCCCTTCATAAATACGGTCTGTAGACTGTGCCAAAGGTTTTCGGGCTTTGGGCCTGTGTAGCCATCACGGTTGACCAATCGCAACCAAAGGGGACGTCCTCATCTCAACTTTATACTGAGTCATCCTACCAAGTTACAATGAAATCCCTTCATAAATACGACCTGTAGTTTGTGCTAAAGTTTTTCAGGTTTTGGCATCCATCATGTTTGAATGATCGCGACCAAAAGGGGACGTTCTCATTTGGGCATTATCTGGAGTGATCCTACCAAGCTACAATGAAATCCCTTCATAAATATGACCTGTAGACTGTGCTAAAGGTTTTCGGGCTTCGGGGCCCTGTAGCCTTCACAGTTGACAAATCACGACCAAAAGGGGACGTTATCATCTAGACATCATATGGAGTCAACCTACCATGTTACAATGAAATTCCTCCATAAATACGACCTATAGACTATGCTAAAGGTTTTCGGGTTTGGGGCTTGGGAAGCCATCATGGCTGAATGATCGTAGCTGTCACAGTTGACCAATCACAACCAAAAGGGGATGTCATCATCTAGGCATTATATGGAGTCACCCTAACAAGTTACAATGAAATCCTTCCATAAATATGACCTATAGACTATGCTAAAGGTTTTTGGGCTCGGGCAGCCATCAAGGCCGAACGATCGGGATCAAAAGGGGATGTTCTCATCTAGACATTATATGAAGTCAACCTACCAACTTGAGTTACAATGAAATCCCTCCATAAATACAACCTATAGACTATGCTAAAGGTTTTAAGGTTTTGGGCATGGGCAGCCATCATGGCTGAATGATCGTGACCAAAAGGGGAAATTCTCATCTAGACATTATTTGGAGTTATCCTACCAAGTTACAATGAAATCCCTTCATGAATATGACCTGTAGACTGTGCTAAAGGTTTTCGGGCCCCTGTAGCCGTCACAGTTGACCAATCGCGACCAAAAGGGGAAGTTCGCATCTAGACATCATATGGAGTCATCCTACCAAGTTACAATGAAATCCCTCCATATTAAATATGACCGGCAGACTGTGCTAAAAGTTTTTGGGTTTCGGGCTTGGGCAACCGTCGCGGTTAACAGATCATGACCAAAAGGGGACTTTCTCATCTAGATATTATACAGAGCTATCCTACCAAGTTACAATGAAATTCCTTCATAAATACAACCTGTAGACTGTGCTAAAGGTTTTCGGGTTTTGGGCTTGGGCAGTCATCGTGGTTGACTGATCGCAACCAAAAGGGGATGTTCTCATCTAGAGATGACCCCAAACCTGCATATGAAATTTCATGACAATCAGACAAGAAGTACAGGGTGTAGCCTGTGCTAAAGGAAAATGTGAACAGAATCACAGACTTCCGCATGCATGATGACAATAAAAATTAAAAAGCTGTGTTGGGTAAAGGGAAAACACGTGTTATCAGTTGACCACAGGGGTTCAACCATGGTGGCCTCATGGGATCCTGGAACATTCATAGCAGGTATGGATTCTCACAACCATTTTTGCGATTCTCCCAAATTTAGATGAAATATAAGCCCTGGCATGATAAGGTTTAAAAGATAGACTATACATTGTGTACTTAGTACTGGAACTATTTACTCCTTCATCCATCCCTACCAAACTGCACATAATTATTGAGAGTCATAGAAACCTATTAATCCTAATAAAATGACCCAGGCAATACAATCCAGGGAAAACAGGTAATGGAGCAACATGACTTAAGGGTGAACTACTTTACTACTTTGTGTAATTTTGGGTCTGCAGAAGTTCAAGAAGGGCCTAGAATGTGGCAGCTCAATACACAGGATTTCAAGATTTATCTTACAAGAACATACTTCCACCAATACAAGTAAAAACATCTGGACAACTACAAATCTGTATTGAGGGGAGTAACCACATGTGCATTCATTAGAATCAGAATGAAAACGTTTTTATCTGCACTTATCAAAAACTGATTATGTCTGTCAAGGCCACCATTTTGATAAAAGTAATTAAATGATCAACAAAGCACCAGCTCAGTGAAATAAATTATACTAGATCATTTTCTGCCATGATAATATTTTTATATAGGGCTACAGTTAAAACTAGAAGTCCTGTCGCAAAGTGCACACAAATAGCACATTGATCTGCACATTAATCTACGCGTTATGACCATAGTAAGGCTATCAAATTCTGTACAATGGCCTGTGCACAAGCAATGTTTCAGCCAATGGACCTCTAGGTAACCCCGAGGTCCATTGGCAGAAACATTGCCTGCGTTTGCTATGAGTAACCAGGAGAACCTGCCTTGCTTTGGATGCCATTCGATATGGCAATTGTGCGCAATTCCTATGCGCAATGAAGAGTCAATTAGCGCACAGTTCATGACAGGACTTCCTAGTTTTAACTGTACATGCACCATGCATTAAACCTGAAGAATAAAACAATTAAACAGACACCTGAAACACTAACATAAACTTCAGCGATTATAGTACAAGTGGAACAATGAATGGGGATTACATCATGCATAGCTCAAGAATGTAATAACATCATGATCTTCATTCACAAAAGCAATTCATATATGCTAAATGATTGTCAAAGGAATATTCACGATAAATTGGTTATTACCACCAAGTGGGTTTCTGAGATAGTGTACTGAAGTCTCGACCTAGCCTCTGGTCATATATCGCATCGTCCTAACGAACTTTTGATTGAATGTGCCCAAATTATACTCAATTCAGTGGCAAGAATAATCCTGTCTGGGCAGGAATATCTGCTAAGAGCATTAATTATCAATGATAAGAGGTGTAAAAACATACTCCTATGATCCACCAAATAAACATGCATGCATGTTTTATTAATTTTGTCGGGAAATTCCACCCTCCGCACCCCTTATTTTGGGTCTGCACTCTTGCACATTTTTCTGCCAGTTTTAACTTGTGTCCTTTCAAAACAATACTAAACGCTCTTTTGATCATTATTAATTATCATCAGCAAAATTTTAATTAATGAAGCACCGGGGCCTACCCAGTGCTTCATTAATTAAAATTTTGATGATCATTCCTATAATTAGTGTTTGGAATCTAATATTACTACATCCGTGGTGGCTGTACTCAGGTCGGTAACTACCGAAAAATATTGTACTACTATCAACAGTACATATCATATGATATCAGGTGCCCCTGTAGGACAGGGCACTCCACACAGGAAGATAAATGAATATATTCTAAATAGAATTGCTGAATTTACAAGGGCACCCTGGCCACCTTTTGCATGGGCTGAAGGGCATATGAACTGAGATGGAAGTTGTACAAGACCATGATATATCAGGTGCCCAGCGTGCCCTAGCTGTTCAGCTCTATTCTGTTAGGCAGGGCAACATTCAGGCAAATAATTCCTTGGCAGGGCATTAGTTGCATGGGCCACGGACCATGGTAATCGGGCAGAGGCTGGTCACAGCCTGCCCTACTCGATCTGTGAACAGAAGATCTGAATATTTGGGGAGGGGGGGGGGGGGGCTTCTACGCCCCCCCCCCCCCCCCATCCACCCAGGATTACTCCCTTGCCTGTACTGCATTCAATTAACAGGAGTAATACTGTAATACTACAAGTACTCAATTAACAGGGAGCAATTATTCTATTTCATCTTCTTTGACAGAGCTCATGGGGCACTCTCAGACAAGAGAAAATAGATTAAATGTCTATGTTGGCAAAATAGATCAATAATTAAAGGGAATTTGGTGATTGTCAAGGCTATTTCTCAACTTACATTATGTAACCTATATTACAACTGACAGGTCAAATTTTCACTGAAAGTATGATAAATGGTTTTGTGTTTGGAAGTTATATTCAATTAACAGGGTTATTCATTGAGGAGATATCCAATTACATGTTTGTAAGTTTCAAAGAAGAATACAAAATCATGGATAGACTCAAATAAAGTATTTCATAGTCAGGTTTCTGCTCTGCACCATTGTTGGCTTTTTAGTGATCTTCATTCAATTTCATGGAAATTCACATTCTACATTACTATTCAAGTCTGCACATTTATTTGGAGCATAAAAAAGGGTGGGGAAAAAAAAATAAAATAAAGCAGAAATTTTGGCCTACATGTATGAGATGGTAATGTTTTATATTTTTTCTATTTATTTTCAATTTGTGAAAAATAGAACCAGAAATTCTTCGCAATTTCTGATTCAGATGAGTGGGTCGTAATGGTCGTAATATCTCTGAACTCAGTGTCCCAGCATGCAACTCATTGGGGCATAACATCCTAAAACCTTATCTATAAGTACAGTGTGACTACACATCGGCCCTTTACACAGAGTTCTCTAAAACACATAGTGCAAATCTTGCAGTTGCACGAAGTAATTTGGTTTTATTTTTTCTGTTTCTGCAATGTAATTGTCTACACATACCACTGTTTTAAAATATTTTCCTCAAGGCAATCCCGTCATCGCATTGACATGGTTGTTACACATGCTAAATATGGGTTTAATCCTTTACAGAATGCACATGATAATCAAAATTTGTTATTTTTTTCAATTTTTAGAAAAAAAAAATCATCAAAACAATATCATGTGATCCCTCATTGGAAAGAAGTTGTTCCAATGATATGTCACATGATAGGGATTTGTTGAATTTTTGGAAAATTGTTTTTTTCCCAACTGCTCAATTTGTAAATTACGTGAATGGATGTACCTGATTCATCAGGTAAAGGTTAATTAACTGCAGTAAGAATGGTATGCTGTTCAAAATATTCAACAATCGACTGACATTTTCACACTGAGTACAGTGTTAGGCTTGGGGTTAGTGTTTCAATGATGATAAAAAATTCAAACTACATAAAGTATATCTCCTTCAATTCACCCATGAGGTGATCACAATTCTAAACTAGAGGCTCAACTGAGCCTAAAATGCTCACCAGGATTCAGTTGTCTACAAGGAATAAAGGTATTAGTGTTATGGGATCAGAAAAATAGAAGCAGATAGGAAGTCTTACCTTGTACATATGTGCATACTGTTATGACCATTGCCAAAAAACTCTGAAAAATGATTCTGTTTTTCAACTCCCTCTCCCCACTCCCAGCACAACCCTACATGTACATTAGGCTTGAGATTATGTTGAATAATGACCTAAGGGCTTCCTTCTGAAAAGACCAGTTAGGTTGGTTAAAATTTTGTGTTAAAAGCCATCAGTTGTGTGAAACTAGAGGCTCTAAAGAGCCTGTAATCGCTCAACTGGAACTACATATAAAAATGTGATTTCCCATAGGCTTTCCATGGTAACTATGAGCTGCAATTGTGGCCATGTTTGTAACATTACATCAACATTACATGAGGATCATTGGTAGAAGGTGCCCCAGTCCTCAATCACGTGAAGTTTCAAAACATTTGAATTCATCAAACAGAATCATAGAATGTCTCTGGTGACCACAAAAAGAGGATCGTTTGTAGAGGGCCTCCTATAGACCATTCCTGCCAAGTTTTGGTTCATGTCAGCTCAGTAGTTCCAGAGAGATGAAAATGTGATTTCCCACAGGTTTTTCTATAGTACCTATAAACCGTAATTGTGGCCATGTTTGCCACACGATCAACATTAAATGAGGAGCATTGGTAGAGGGTGTCCCAGTCATCAACCATGTAAAGTTTCAAAACATTTGGAAGTGTGGTTTCAGAGGAGAAGAGTTTTCAAAACTGACCAATCAGAATCAAAGAATGCTTCTGGCAGCCAAGTTATTCATCCAACAGGAATAAAATGAGTAACAGTTGTAGAGAAGCTCTCATAGACCATGCCCACCAAGTCTGGTTCACGTCAGCTCAGTAGTTCCAGAGAAGAAGATGAAAATGTGATTTCCCTTTCTATAGTAACTATAAGCCACAATTGCAGCCATAATTGCAACCCGATGAAGATTAAATTAGGATCATTGGTAGAGGGGGTTACAGTCATCAGTCACATTAAGTTTTCAAACCATTTGGCCTTGTAGTTTCAAAGAAGATTTTCTTGAAAAAGCACACATTTATGAATTCCGTCTCAACAAAAAAATCAGTAAAAGAAGATTATATATTTTGAAAATTACAATTTTTTCAGACAGTATTCTCTTTCAAAATAGCTTTGAATAGGTAAAGGGTTACAGGAAACACATTTTACTCCAATTTTGTAATATCTTAAATGATATAGTTACTGATCAGCTCAGCTGACATAATGGGAAGAGAATATAAACAAAACTTCCATGGTTTTCCAAACACCTGTCATCATTCAGTATTTTCTGATAAGTATCTTGAGAGTAATACATATATTAAGATAATTACAGCTGCACTTGTTTACAGTACAAGTCAAAATAAGTTGTAGGATAATCCTATAAACTATGTATCTTTCTCTTCCTACACTGATAAGACCAGAAGCTGACATCATTTTCTGGAAAGCTCTCACTGATAGCTTTCCAGAAAATGTCAGATTCTGATTTTGTCAGTGCAGGAGCAGCAGTTTACTAAGTTTATTGCAGTTATGCTACAGCTTATTTTGACTTGTACTGAATACACAATATTTTGGGTTTTTTCACAGTTCTCAGTGGAGAAAACTGGAACCAACCCTTACCAGATTTTCAAAAAGTATTTTGCTGACAGTACCGATTTTTCAAAATCCACCAATCAGAATCAAAAAATGCTTCTGGTAGCCATGTTTTTCGATGCATAGTAACAAAAATGAGGAGCATTTGGAGAAGACCTCCCATAGACTATCCCATTCCTTCCAGGTTTAGTTCACGTCGAAACAGTAGTTCCAGAGAAGATGATGAAATTGTGATTTCCCATAGTGTTTCTATAGTAACTATAAGCCGCAATTGTGGCCATGTTTACAACCCAATCAACATTAAATGTGAATCGTTGGTAGAGGGGGTCCCAGTCATCACTTATGTGAAGTATCAAAACATTTGGCCTGGCAGTTTCAGAGAAGATTTTTGAAAATCCACCAATCAGAATCAAAGAATGCCTCTGGCAGCCATGTTTTTCAACCCACGGGAACAAAATGAGGAGAGTTTGTAGAGGTCCTCCCATAGACCATCCCTGCCAGGTTTGGTTTTCATCGGATCAGTAGTTACGGAGAAGATGAAAATGTGATTTCCCATAGGGTTTCTATAGTAACTATAAGCTGCAATTGTGGCCATGTTTGCAACCCGATCAACATTAAATGAGGATCGTTGGTAGAGGGGGTCCCAGTCATCATTTATGTGAAGTATCAAAACATTTGGCCTGGCAGTTTCAGAGGAGAAGATTTTTGAAAATCTACCAATCAGAATCAAAGAATGCCTCTGGCGGCCATGTTTTTCAACCCATGGGAACAAAATGAGGATAGTTTGTAGAGGACCTCCCATAGACTATCCCTGCCAGGTTTGTTTTCACGTCGACTCGGATTTTCGAGAGAAGAAGAAGAGGAAAATGTGATTTCCCATAGGGTTTCTACAGTAACTATAAGCTGCAATTGCAGCCATGTTTGTGACCCAATCAATATTAAATGAGGATCGTTGGTATAGGGGGTCCCAGTCATCATTTATGTGAAGTTTCAAAACATTTGGCCTGGCAGTTTCAGAGGAGACGATTTTTGAAAATCCACCAACCAGAATCAAGGAATGCCTCTGGAAGCCAAGTTTTTCATCCGACTGGAACAAAATGAGGATCGTTTGTAGAGGACCTCCCATAGACCATTCCTGCCAAGTTTGGTTCACACCGGCTCAGCGGTTATAGAGAAGAAGATGAAAATGTGAAAAGTTTACGGACGCCGGATGCCAGACGGCGGACGACGACAGACACCAAGTGATGAGAAAAGCTCACATGGCCTTTTAGGCCAGGTGAGCTAAAAATAGAGTGAAATTGTAGTCAACAAGGACATCACTGAAATATTTTGGGTTTTTTTTACAAATTCAGGCTTTCATTTTGTGTGTCCTTACACACACACAAACAGATGCAATCATTAATGAAAACAGGACATTCGACTGAAACTGAAACAAAATTTGTTCTCTTACCAAATATCAAAATACTCTGTATGGTGGTTCTGAAGAGGATCTTTGAGGGATACTTCTCATATTGCAATAAGTTAATATTTGTGCAGGGTTGCATGGGGAGCCAAAATATGAACCCAGGGACTTGGTTTGAATATACTTCAAAAGTGGTGGATACCAAATATGAAGAGTTTCTGCCAGGTGGGTCTGAAGAAGATTTTAATGCATTTTCTTCATATTGCACAGAGTTAAAATTTGGGTTCCCATAAGGAACCCAACATGATCCCATGTACTTTCAATATACTTGAATCTTCCCCCTATGAGGAATACATATACCAACAATCAGAAGATTCTGTCTGGTGGATATGAAGAAGATTTTAAAGAATATTCCTCATATAGCCCTTGGTTACAATTCAGGCTCACCTGGGGAACCCAAATGTTAATCAATGGACTTGATTTGAATAAGTGTGAATCTGACCACCTGATGGATATATCAAATATGAAAAGATTATGACTGGTGGATCTGAAGAAGAAGAATTTAAACAAATTTTCCTCATATTGCACTATTTTATTTATTTATTTATTTATTGGTGTTTAAGGTCACATATTTCTGCACAATGGCTAATCATGACCATGACAGTTTTAGAGGTGGAGGAAGCCGGAGCACCCAGAGAGAACCACCAAGCAATGGCAAGCAACTATCAGCTCCCCAACATACTAACACGATACAAGCAGGGTTAGCATTGATTGAAGACAAGTGCACCATCGACATGCAGTATGCCTTAGTACACAACGCCACTGTTCCCCATGTGGGTAATGGGGGTGAAGTGTCTTTCCCAAGGACACAATGTGGTTGCTGCCGCAGGTGGGATTCAAACCAAGACCTCTCGGCTTGCAGCCTGCACCTCTACATACTGAGCTACCGCACCCCCTTACATTGCACTAAGTTAAAAAAATTTAAAATTATTCACCCATGGACTTGATTTGAACAAATCTGAAATAGGCTCCTTTAAGGATGATGCATTGTATACCATATATCAAGGATTCTGGATCTAAAGAAGATTTTTAAATGATATTCCTCATATTCCCTAAAGTTGCAATTCAGGCTCGAATGGGGAACCCAAATATGAGCTCACAGACTTTATTTGAACAAACTTTAATCTGAGCCCCCAAACAGTGTGCAAAATTTCAAAAATGATTCTAACCGACTGACTGTTGACGTGGTTTGGAAATAGTATTCATATTTGCATGGACCTGAAGTATATCAAATCAAAGAGATCTTTGGGTGGCCTGCGTGATAAAGAGAAGCCTGGTTTTGAAGAGTACCTTGATGGCACCTTTGGGGGGTCTCTGTTGTTCAAGCTGAGGTCACGGTCCCTGGAGCTGAGGGGAAAAATTGAGAAAAACAGTGAAAAGGAGTGCCAGATGTGCAACGTGGGCATGGTGGAGACCCTGGAACACTTTCTTATAGAATGCCCAAAATACCAGTCTAAAAGAACAAGATTCACGGGGAGTATAATGGAGAAGTGGGATGGGAGAATGAAGGACATGTGGTTAGGGGGCGACTCAAAGGAGAGGGTTAATATACTAATCGGAGAGATTGGGAAGAATGGGGCAAGGGATGTCATCAAGCAGTTCGTCTCCGAGTGTTGGGAGGAGAGAAGAAGCGCGGAAATAGGGAGGCAGTCGGTAGAACATGGGTAACCAAGGCCTTCTCATACGAGAACTGTGACAAATCAGCGGCCGGCTGAAGTATTATTATTATTATAGCCTCTCAATGCAAAAGTCTAAAAATCTATCAGACACAAGAAAGGCTGGTTAACTGGTAGAATGCTGCAAGCCCCTATTCTGGCTTTATTCTGAATTGCAGGTACCAAAAGTTGAAGAATTCATATTTTGTGGATTTCCTTTTTATTAACTTGGAAAAAAAATTACTTCATCTCCATCGATTTGCATTGTTACAATTTATGGAAGAGTGCCTATAGGACCTCTCCCATAAATTGTAACAAGACAAAAATATGTGAACACATCTTGAGGCTGAGAAAAAATTTAGCACTCTACCAGTTAAGTTACTCAGACTTTACCATTCAAGATACTTTTGGCTAACCCGTCATCCGTTTGCGTAGATTTAAATTTGAGCAACTACCACGGGAACGAAATGAGTGTTCTTGTCAAATTTTGCACACTGCCTAAGGATGCTGTATACCACATATGAAAAGATTCTCACCAGTGGATCTGTAGAAGAATATTTTTAAAGAATATTCTGCATATTTAACTTTTTTTTCGAGCAGAGGGTGGCACTGTATAAGTACCAATGTCATACAGCCCACAAAATGGGCTTACATAAACCCCGGGCCTCCCCTGGAGAAATCTTAAAACAATTTACTCCCAGCCATTGTGATGGGAGCAGGACACCACCTCCATACCTTCTCCCCACTTAAGCCTTCAGTATTTTTGTGATATTCTTTTACCCAAAAGATTCCTGTGCACCCCCCCCCCCCCCATATCAACACCTGGCTATGTGACTATGTATAACAAAACTTACTTTTGAATACACCATGTGATTTGGGATTTTTCTGGAATGTTTGTAATCTTCAGCCACGTCTGTACTGTCTAATCTGATTGCCACCCTGCATTCTGCCTTACTCGGGTATAATCCTGTTCTTCAGTCACACTTTTGCATTATAAACTTCAGACATCACTCACAATAATGTTTGTCTTGAGAAAATTTGACAAAATTCAGTTCTCTAAGAGCAAATCTGAGGCATTTTTTAAAGACTGTTTTGTGGATATATGTTGGAGACTGTTTTGTGGATCTATGTTACATGTAACTTTCTTTGGTCCAATGTTTTTTGTTTTTTTTTTGGGGGGGGGGGAGTAGGGAGGGGTGCAGCCACTGGATGGAATCCTTGCAGAAGAGAGCAAAGGACCACAACTACAGCTGGATTAAGAAAGAATAGAAATGTCAGAATCCAAGCAAACAGAAAGGGAGTGCAACCAAACACTGACCTGCAGGTGGGCAGACTTGACCAATAGAAGAATCGCCAAAAACCTGGCACTCGCAACCACCAAAGAGTTGATAACAGGCAAGCAAAAATGGAAATAAAACATATTTTAGTATTTGATAAATGCAGTGATTTGTGAATATCTGTGGTATTACGGGTAACTGATTTATTCACATTCTATGCTTGAGTTCATAAGTGCAACTCCTTGGGATGGCCAATCCCTCGCCACTCTAAATCCAGCAAGGACAATAACTCGCAAAGAAATGCATGTACTTAGACACAGTTGGGCTCGTTCATGATAATATCATGATAATATCACATAACGGTATGCTATATTTGGAAATAAAATCTTGAACAGCCTTCTTTGAAATCAGGGTTGGTCGGTAAATACTGGGTGGTTTTTACCACCAGGTAAATACTGGTAAAAACCTGGTAAAATCCGGGAGTTTTTCCTCACTTCATTCTGGTCAAAACTGGGAAAAACATTTTCTGTCAAAAAGATTAACTCAAATGAATAACAATTATCTGAATTTAGGAAAGCATCCCCAGAAACCGTGCCAAAAAGGGTAAAAATAGCAAAAATGATACCAATTATCCTTGAAACACAGTTTTACTTCATTTTCCACAAACGAAAATATTATCCATTTTCTAGGTACCATAAGAAATACCTTCACTTAATCAAATGAAATAAAAAAGTGTCAAGCCTGCCTTCTTGGCTGTAGATTGTAGAAACCTTTGTTCATCACGAGTAGATTCTTTGTTAGTGAAAAAAAATTTCAACACGATACTAATCAGTGCTGATATACCTAAGTCTACCAGCCAATCTTTTCTTTCCTCCTAAGGAACCTGTAACACATAACTAACTTGGCTGATTTTGCTATAACAAGTCTGTTCCGTAGTTTGTTTTGAATTAAAGTGAAATTTGAAAACACTCGCTCACTGGATGCACTGCTAGAAGGCAAAGATCAACTTTTTGCGATTTGGTTTCAAACACTTCCACCACACATTAGGATTAGTATTCATTCATACTATATCTGCATCCATGGTACTAGGAAGAGGCAACTCTCCAGCCAAAAGTTTCAACAGTTTGGGCACAAGATTAGGACTCTCATTCATCACCAACTCCTGAGCTTCATTCAGATGTTCAGAAGAAAGTTGGGGAGGTACCAGGTCTGGCAGGTCAAGACGTTAATGCAATATGGTTGAAGTTGTTTACAGTTTCTGCTAAGACTTTTCATGTGAAAGAGAAATCATTCTTACCAATAAAACTCAGAAAGAAGAGGAAGAATATTACTTATAGGGGCCTTGATCTGATCTGGATGTGAAATAATAGCCAGTTTTTTCTTATATTTTGAAACATTGATTTAAGCTTTGAGAAGTCCCATTCCTGTGCTGGAGTGATACGTTGTAATGTTGGCCCACATCATGACCATAATACCATCCTACTGCAATGTAACTGCAGATTAAGATATTAAGCAGAACTAGTGAAATACTTTTCCATTTGACTAATGGGAACAGATTAAATTGAAGACTGCTAAGCAGTGTTAAGCTTTCTAAACATATCCTCATTTAACCCTGCATAAAGTGATGGTATGGTGGTATACGTCGATTCCAGGTTTTAGGCGGTAAATACCAAGTTTTTCCCAGGCTTTTACCATTTCCGGGAAAAACAGGTTTTTCCCGGGAAAACGCCAACCCTGTTTGAAATGTTATGAAAAGAAATGGTCATGTGATGACAATAAATTCTAAGTCCAACGTCCAACAAGAGCAATAATGGTTCTTGAAAAAATACTTACATGGCTGGTTCTAAATCCCATCCATGAATCATGATATCACCAAAAACCCATATATTAATTTTGAAAAAAAATCTTGAATCAGAATGCTTCTTTCTGAAATGTGATGAGAAATGGTAATGTGATGACAAGAAAGCCTAAATCCAACAAGCAGGCCTTGCATTTTGAAATAATGTTGCGGCCTACCAAAGGACCTTGTTGCAAGAATTTGCTAGGTCTACTTTAGCAATGTTGAGGCCAATTATATATTAACTTAATGGTAATATGTTATTCTCACAAGGCCTACTGGTTGGCCCAGTAAATAAATTTAAGGGACAGATCACGGGATCTACATGTATCACCTCAGCATTGCCACAATGCATTAATTCTTGGAATGAAAGTGTCAATGACACTGTAGCTCAACTTGTCAAGACAAAGGCATGTACATGTATAGTATGTGACACAGCAATGACAAACATATAGGTAATGACCTGATAACAAAGGTACATATAAAGTATTGTAACGGTCTGTACATAAATACTGACCGTTGCCTGTAACAAATGTATAGGTAAAGTATTGTAAAGGTGGGTGACAGTCAGATGCTAAACTAGAAAAAAATCTTTTGAGACCCAGAGTGGGTCTGACTGAACCCCAAAATATTTGTTCTCATAGCACAGTGATAACAAAGGCACCCCAAAACACAATCATTCCTGTCCCAAGGTGAAAACAAAGGTACCCAAGAAGTTTCGTGAAGATCAGTTCACAAATATGAGCTGTATAGAAGTTGTGACAAAAAACTGATTGGACCTAATTTCGGTACAAAATGGCCACTGGCAGCCATCTTGAATTTTGGACCGCACCCAGAAACACTCGTTCTTGTCCCAAGGTGATAACACAGGTACCCAAGACGTTTCGTGAAGATCGGTTCATAAATACAGACTCTAGCCCGAGCCGTATTGACATGTGTACTTACTGTGTGTAAGTAGCACTGAAAAAATCAAAGTTCATCTAATTTGCATAATTTCTGCACAAGAAAAAAACCCATATTATATGTGATGTATCCCATGGTACTAAACATTCACACAAAAAATTATTCAAATCAGCGCTTTCATATGGAAGTTCTGTGCAAATATCTGATTGCACCAAATTTTGTACAAAATGGCTGCTGTCGGCCATCTTGAATTTTGGACCGGACCCCAAAACACTCGTTCTCGTCCCACGGTGATAACAAAGGTACCCAAGGAGTTTCGTAAAGATCGGTTCATAAATACGGCCTCTAGCCCAAGCCGTATTGGCATTTGCACTTACAGTATTGAAAGTAACACCAAAAAACATCAAAGTTAGTCTAATTTGCATAATTTACGCACGAGAAAAAAACTCGTATTATATGTGATGTATCCCATGGTACTAAACATTCATACAAAAAATTATTCAAATCAGAGCTTTCATATGGAAGTTCTGTACAAAAAAAAAATTTCTGCATCGTCGGTACAAAATGGCTGCTGGCAGCCATCTTGAATTTCGGACTGCGCCCAAAAACACTCGTTCTCATCCCACGGTCATAACAAAGGTACCCAAGAAGTTTGGTAAAGATTGGTTCATAAATACGGCCTCTAGCCCAAGCCATAGCAGCTTGGCACTTACAGCTCTGAAAGTAACACTAAATAAATCAAAGTCAGTCTAATTTGCATAATTTACGCACGAGAAAAAAACCCGCATTATATGTGATGTATCCCATGGTACTAAACATTTATACAAAACTTTATTCAAATCAGAACTTTCATACAGAAGTTCTGTACAAAAAACTGATTTTTGCATCATCGGTACAAAATGGCCGCTGGCAGCCATCCTGAATTTCGGACCACACCTAAAAACACTCGTTCCCGTCCCAGGGTCATAACAAAGGTACACAAGAAGTTTCGTAAAGATCGGTTCATAAATACGACCTCTAGCCCGAGCCATAGCCAATTGTTGACGTATGGACAGACGGACAGACGGACGGACGGACAGACGGACAGATGGACGGACGGACGGACGGACGGACAGACGGACGACTTCGTCAAAGTTGAGCTAAAAATGATTGGACAGAGCTGGTTCACAATCCCATTCATGACATTATCACATAAAAAATATAAATTACATTTTGGGAGAATATTTTGAAAGGTTTTCTTTTGAATGTGATGACAAGAAATGAGGAAGGACAGAAGGATGGTCAGAAGGACAGAAGGATGGACAGACAGAACACATTCTTACGTGTATATTCACCTTCCACTATGTGGTGGGGGATAAAAAAATCATCAAAAAATATATGTTTTGAAAGGTACCATAGCTCGGAGAGTGTGTCTTTGTTATTTATACATCAGTTGGTTCTGAAGTGTGTAGGAAACATCTGAGGGCAAAGGGGCAAGGGGACAGGGGTATCAAATACATGTACATTGTATACATCGTTGCACTCAAGAGGCAATATAAACAAAGCTTTAGGAATAATCCTGCCAATAAGCACATTGCCCAATCGCCATCTTTGACATTAATGATATGCAAGGTCAGGGGTCGCTTTGGGTAAACACTTCAATCAGACTATCTGTCAAGACTGTCATACATGCGACAGAAACAAACAAAATGTTTCGCTTAAAACAAGAAAATGTGCGTTTTCAATTTAATACTAATAAAGATAGAAAAAATAATATACTTTCAACACCCCATTTAATGGACAGAACAAAATAATATTGATTTTTTCATCAAATGAATACCGCAATGAAGCTCTTCCCATAAGCGAAGGCAGACTCGGCATCATGTTTTGTTGATGAGTGACAAAATGGTAGATAGATCACTCAAACAACAAAGATGACTGCGTGAATGAAAATTCAAACCCTGAGTATCCAAACAACCAAGCAATACAAATATTTTCAAGCAGAACACACAGATGTTCTAGCTGGAAGAGGTTGGGGAGGGGGCGTGGTCCCTATAAAGTGAAAATTGTCTGCTAGTAGCAGTGTCGCGTGTCTAAATAATATCGAAATGAGTTGAAAAATAACCACTACCTGTCTAAACTATAGATGCAATGTTTCCTATACTAATAACACAAGAATCGGACATCCTTTTTATGAATTTCTAACAGACAGTTTCCCAGAAAATAATGTAAGATTCTTGTATTATCAGTGTAGAAGCAGACGCAGCAGGATTCTTAATTTTTTGTAGTTATGTTACAAACTATTTTGACTCTGAGTGGTAATGTACATGTATTCTGTAACTTTTTTTAACATGTTTTGGGTTTACACACAGCACTTAAGAGAGTTAATTACATTGGAATTCCTATTGCATTAAATTTTCCAATGCATCGAAATTCAAAATGTAATTTATAATATCCATGAAAGCATATTACTTAAGGAAAACTAATTTTTTTGGTTTGCGTAGCTTTGATATGCCAAAAGAAAAAAACCCAGACCCATGAGTGGTGGGAATTTACCCTTCTGGTACTGTTAATTATTTTTTTCTCAAACATTGGAAAATGGATTGATAAGAATCAACATACTCCAAACACCTCACTGCCTTACCCTTTACCAAACAAATTGACTGCAACTACATACATAAAGTCATAATTCATAAATTTAGCAGGTCAAAATGTTTTTTAAAAAGCTTTATACAAACCACATAATATGATCTATCATCGGAACAAGATTGTTCTCCTGAGGGTCACATGATTCAATTTGCTTGAGGCTTTTTATATAAGTTTGAAAATTTTAAATTGAAATTTTCAGTTTTAATGTTATCTGTGCATAAAGGTTGCAAAAGTAAAGTACAAAATATAGTGTACTGCCTTTTTTTGTGATCAGAGTACTGCAATTGTAGCAAGGCGAAATTTTTATTTTAAATTTGTTTTTTTTATAATCACGAAATATTGAAATGTGGCTATGGATATAGACCTAATCTGTAAATGAACCATTATTTATTTAATAGCTAAGTATAAAATGTCTGGAAAAAGACTTCATATGAGTATAAATGCATGGTACAAGGTAGAAGCATAAGTTCAAGTCTACAAATACTGTATGAATCAAAATAAGTTGGAACATAACCCCAATGAACAAAGTAGTTCACTGCCATTACACCAATAGCACAAGAACCCGAAATCATTTTTCAGAAAGCCTTCTTTGAGAGCGTTCCCAAAAATGATGTCAGGTTCATGTGGTATTGGTGTAGCTGAAGATGCATACTAGTAGTTTATAGTGGTTATCTACAACTTATTTCGACTCATACTGTAAGTCAAGTGATTTCTGAATTCCACTCGCACATGGAGGTCGCGGTCCCTGGAGCTGAGGGGAAAAATTGGGAAAAACAGTGAAAAGGAGTGCAAGATGTGTAATTTGTGCATGGTGGAGACCTAGAACACATTCTTCTAGAATGCCCAAAATACCAGTCAAAAAGAATAAGATTCACTGGGAGTATAATGGGGAAGTGGGATGGGAGAATGAAGGACATGTGGTTAGTGGGAGACTCAAAGGAGAGGGTTAATATGCTAATCAGAGAGATTGGGAAGAATGAGGCTAGGGATGTCATCTAGCAGTTCGTCTCCGATTGTTGGGAGGAGAGAAGAAGCGTGGGAATAGGGAGGCAGTTGAGAGTACAGGGGTAACCAAGGCCTTCTCATCCGAGAACCGCGACAAATCAGCGGCTGGCCAAAGTGTTATTATATTATTATATGGGCATCAATCACTGACCATACCTGACAGCCAGAGAAAATCTGTGACTCACAAAGCAAATCAGCAGTTTAAGGAGCATTGATAAGTTAGTTATCTGGTGATTCATAAATTGCAGATTAGCTTGTTGAGTCCCAAACTTTCTACAAGACTGGCAAGAATGTGTTGGAAATATAATTACATCCACCTACTTAGAGGACAAGTACAAAATCACCCTGTGTGTTATATAATACAATATCCATGTAAGTACATTTTGGTCATGGATCCAGGGCCGGAGAGAGGGAGGGAGCCCGGGATAGTAACCCCAGACCCTGGAACTTGGGGGGGGGGGGGGGGGGGGAGGGATGGGGCAGGAGTCAAGGATTCTTGGTTATGCCCAGCCCTTGTCCAAACATGAGCCAAAAGTCTGTTTTTTGGGGTTTGGTACGTCCTTTCAAAGGGAGTACCAAAACAAAAAAATTAAAATACAGGCTTTCAGGCCATGTTTGACCTAGTCCACTTCCCCCAAGGTTCTGACTCCTGTGCCAACAGTTGAGAAGGGGATGTATTGTGAATGAAGCCTATGCACTTTACCAACGTCTGTAATTCTGGATTGCATGATTCTTGAAGTATTAACTTTATTAGATCAATTTGACGTAACCAACGTATTGCTTTAAGAATTGTGCAGTCAATAGCTATAGATCTAGGTCATTAGATATTCATTGATGAAAACTTGGAAATTTTAAACATGCTGCTAAAAAATGTCATTTTGATGGCCAAAAAATAATGTGATTTTGTATCCCAAAAGCTGCCAGATGACTCCATTTAATAACTGATTTCAAAATTTTGTTGGGGGAGAACACAACCCCCCCCCCCCCCCCCCCCCCCCCCCAACCATCATCATCTGTGCAACATCCAGACATTTTTGAAAGGGAGCCGTCACAGAATTAAGCCCGGGGCCCAAATTTCATTTTCCCGGCCCTGCACGGATCTTCCACTTTGTGGGTGTTTTTTGTAATAAGACAGCTTCCACTGTGTGACATGTAAGTTTGAGTTGAAGGAGAAAATGGTCAAAAGAAGAATTTATATATTTTTATGTCCAATTCTTGTGTTATCAGTATAGGAAACATTACATCAATAGTTTATACAGGTAGTGGTTATTCTTCAACTCAGTTTGACTTGTACTTTATATGGACAAAATATTATTAGGCACGCAACACTGCTACTAGCAGACGATTTTCACCTTTTAGGGACCACACCCCTCCCCAACCACTTCCAGTGGGAACATCTGTGTGTTATGCTTGAAAATATTTGTATTGATTGGTCGTTTGGATACTCCGGGTTTCAATTTTCATTCACACAGTCATCGTTGTGTCATGATTTATCTTCCATTGCTTCACTTGTCAACATAAAAATATATGATGCCGACTCTGCCTTCGCTTATGGGAAGGGGTTCATTGTGGTATTCATTTGACAAAAACAATCAATATTATTTTGTCCCAACAGTTAAATAAACTATTGGAAGTATGTTATTTTTTCTATCTTTATTAGTATTAAATCAAAAACGCACATTTTCTCATTTTAAGCGAAACATTTTGTTTGTTTCTATCGCATGTATGACAGTCTTGAAAGATTGTCTGATTGAAGTGTTTACCGAAAGCAACCTCTGACCATGCATATCATTAACGTCAAAGATGGCGAAACGGCAATGGGTTTATTGTCACAATAGCTTCTTTGGAGATTATAGACCAAACTCCATCATTATATGTGAATCCCCCCCACCCACTGGCACATGTAAAATATGTTAGAAACAAGTACTTAAGAGTTTCTAAGTTACAGTTCTCGGAAAGTAAAGTCTTTTTCCCAGTGCATGTCTGAAAAGAATGGCCCCCACCCCACCCTCCTGCTTCTGGTGCCCATGTGGTTATGTGATCATTAATTGCAACTGACTATATGTTGTTCATATGATTGCATAAGTGACAAGTAAATATTTGGAGTGAAATGGAGTGAAAACATTTCCTGAAGTAATAAAGAAATATTAATAATGATTATTAATAAACTCATATAGAATTTAGAAAGTATGCATTCAAAAGTTATTGTATTTTATGCATTCACAAATGAATTATTCCAGAGTCATTTCATATCTCAAGAGGTACAAAACGACTTATGTTTTTTCTGGTAGTTAGTCAACTTGTGGTTCCACACAACCTGTGATGTAGCCGTGGTGGGGGCATAATCCCCACTGCCCCCTCAAAATTCTTATTTTACGATCTGCATGGGTGTTCAACTAATGCAATTACAGATGACATACCACACGAGGTAAAAACTAACATTCTTCTGAGCCTCAAAATATCTTCAATGTGTCCCATTTGGGACATATTTTTCAAACATTTCTTTGGGGAGATCCAACCCTGGGCCTTCCTGGAGAAATTTAAAGGCAATATATAGTATAATATACAATGTTTGGGGGCCGAGATGTCCCAATTTATTACAACATTTTTAAGATTTTTTGTTTAATTTTAAGAATTTTAAAATTAATTTAGTCGTATTATTAATATGTTTGTGATATATTTTTTATACACATTTTAAAATATTTATTATAAATTTTAACAAAATATGAAGTACTTACATGTTTGTTTGAATTAAATTCCACAGTGAAAAATATCCTTTATAATCCTCCGCGATATTTGAAAATTATTCAGAATTACATCCACATAAGCAAGAATACATCCACCCATAACTACGAACTGATGAATTGACTGGAAAATATGTGTTCAATTCCAGGATTTTTTTTTTAGCTTTTTGCTTATTAAAACATGTCTTTGTGTACTTGTTTGTTTTGTAATTGCTTTGAAGCGATCAGGGGTGAGCTTGGGTGGATGAGGATCAAGGACAGGATAGACCTATTGAAACTCAGTTATCTTAATTATTTGGTAAATCTCCCCGATAACCGATGATGTAAAGTAATGTTCCCGAGAACTTTCAACTCAAATATCAAGACGGGGTGGATGGTCCAAGTGAAGGAGCTAGTAGAAAACTACTCATTGGAGATCTTGGACCTTGATGTTGGGGCAAACCAGGGCAAAAAGATCATCAGAGAAAGGGTCATGGAGGATTGTAACCGTAATTGGCGAGAGGGGGTCAAATCAAAGAGATCTTTGGGTGGCCTGCGTGATAAAGAGAAGCCTGGCTTTGAAGAGTACCTTGATGGCACCTTTGTGGGGGGTAACTGTTGTTCAAGCTGAGGTCGCGGTCCCTGGAGCTGAGGAGAAAAATTGGGAAAAACAGTGAAAAGGAGTGGCAGATGTGTAACTTGGGCGTGGTGGAGACCTTGGAACACTTTCTTCTAGAATGCTCAAAGTATCAGTCTAAAAGAATGAGATTCAGTGGGAGTATACTGGGGAAGTGGGATGGGAGAATGAAGGACATGTGGTTAGGGGGAGACTCAAAGAAGAGGGTTAATATGCTAATTGGTGAGATTGGGAAGAATGGGGCAAGGGATGTCATCAAGCAGTTCATCTCCGAGTGTTGGGAGGAGAGGAGAAGTGTGGGAATAGGGAGGCAGTTGGGAGTTCCAGGGCTCGCCTTGAGTAAAATGGTCGGGGCCTAAAAAAAAGTGCCCCACATATTGAGGTTGGGGCCTTTTCGGGGCTGATTTTCCATTTTGTCCATTATTGTTAGTGCTTTTTTGTGGAAAATGTCGGGGCTTGAAAAAAAGCCCCCAGCAAGTGCTCCTCGGGGCTGATCTCGGGGCCTGGGCTGATCAGCCCCGACTCAAGGCAAGCCCTGGAGTTCAGGTGTAACCATGGCCTTCTCGTCCGAGAACTGCGACAAATCAGCGGCTGGCCAAAAGTGTTATTATTTGAAATGATCATTGTTAACAATTATTTGAGTGCTGTTTATGTTTGTTTAACATTGATATGACTTCACTAATTATTTGTAAATAAACATTTGAATAAAGATTTAACAGCCCTTTTAAGGGCTTGAGGGTGTGTCTGTGAGAGGTGTTGGTTTTTTTTGTTGTTTTTTTTTGGGGGGGGGGGGGTGGGGGGGTCATTTGGAATTCCCAAAGGATAACCAGATACCTCATAATCACATACGGCATCCTATCTCCCAGAAGGCTTGATGGATGACTCCTGGTTTTTCAAAACTAAACTGTTGGAGCTTTCTCCACTCCTTTTTTGTAACCGCTATGGTCATATACCGGGGCCGCTACCAAACTGGTGTTGCTGTTTGGTTTTCTTTTCTCTTCTTCCCTTAAATTTTCCATCGCACAACATTATATTCTGGCTCGCCACCATGGTGGGACTCAAACCTCTATCATCGCCGAGCTGGAACCAAATAGAGCCCACACTCTAATAGTCTTAATGGCGTTGAGGGATTGAGCATTGACAATCTATCACTCTAACGTAAACTGCCAGGAATTCTAACCGCATGCATCCCCCCTCAGACCCCATTTGAGGCAACAGGAAAGCTCGGCCTGTGTGATCCAAGTGAAATAAAATAAGGTTAACCAGGTTGCAAGGGATTTGTAAATCTCACATCGTCCCTGCGCGCCTTTGGAACGCTAAAATCTTTCATTCATTCACTTTTTTTTTTTAACTGAAATGATATGGTCATGATTAGCCGTTGTGCATAAATATGTGACCTTAAACACCAATAAATAAATAAATAATAACTGAAATGATTACTGTTAATAATTAATCATATGTTGCTATTAAATATGTTCTTTTGTACTGTTTGTAACTTTTTTTTAACTGAAATATAAAAATACATTGAAATATTTTATCCTAATATCTTACAAATTCTATCTATAATTTCTTTGGTCAAAGTATATATTATAATGTTTACAAGTTACACGTATAATAATATAATATATGCTATTTATTTTGGATTTCCATGTGTTGTAATTCTGTATCTTGATGAGTTGTAAATAATATAAATGTTCTGTTTATAAACAATATAACAAAAAATGGTTTAGACATTAATAAAATTATGCTTAACACTTTCATTGTTCGTTTCTCGTTAATAACTAACATCTCTCAATTTTCACAATCAATTTTCCATATAAATTTGAAAGGGGGCCGACAAGTTTGTCCCGGGCCGAGTTGTCCAGTTCCCCTGCCATAATAATGGGAGCGGGAGACCACTTCCATACCTCCCCACCACTTAAAAGTTCAGTCTTTCGTGATATGCTTATACGGCAAAACAATTCTTGGACCCAAGAAAATCCTGTGCCCCACTCCCCCTCAATATTGATACCTGGCTGGGCGACAGCGTATCACAAAACTTACTTTTGAATACACCATGTGCTTAGAATTTTTTCGGGAATGTTTGTAATCTTCAGCCATGTCAGTACTGTCTAATTTGATTGTCATCCTTGTGTTCCGTCTTAGTCGGGTATAATCCTGTTCTTCATTCAAACCTCTGTGCTTTTAACTCCAAACATCACCGACAATAAGCGAAGCCAGCATGAACAGTTCTTCAGTGAAAACATTTTTGCATCACACAACTGTCAAAACACTTCCGCGTTTCTAAATATAGAATCACCACGGAGAGACCCGATTTTACTCCGTGTGGTTTATAAAAATATCATCCGAGTTTTACTCAAATATGTTTGCTCATTTGTTTTTGATTTTTATCATTTTTGAAATATTTTCGGAATCTTGATAAATCTTACGTGATTACTTTGTTGATTATATGTCACCGATCCAAATTTAGTTAAGCGTTATTCGGATTGGTTATTATTTTGATTTACGTTTACGTTCGATTTGTCTACTCTTTTCTATGGAAAGCGGACTGGGACATGCTATTTGCTAGTTACTTTTTGCGTTTTACTCTTTGCTTTTTGCTATTTGCTTTTTGCGATTTGCTTTTTGCTATTTGCTATTTGTTTTTTGAGATTTGCTTTTTGCTATTTGCTTTTTGCTATTTGCTATTTGCTTTTTGCTACTTTTTGCTATTTGCTTTTTGCTATTTGCGATTTGCTTTTTGCTCTTTGCTATTTGCTTTTTTCTATTTGCTATTTGCTATTTGCTTTTTGCTCTTTGCTATTTGCTATTTGCGAGTTACAACCATAATGCTTTTACAGATATGGATATCAATGGAACGGAGTATGGACAATTCGGACCATGTACGATTCGGACCAGATTTTTTTTGGACGATCGGACCAGATGTATGGACGATTCGGACCAGATAGCTGGACGATTCGGACCAGATAGTTGGACGATTCGGACCAGATGTCTGGACGATTCGGACCATATTTAATATGATGTAAAACTTGTTTAGAATTATCTCACGCTTTAACCCTTAGTGATATGGCCCAAATGTGTTCACGTTTCGTATCATATTTAATATGATCTCAATATGATCTGATATGTAAGAAATTAAAATAAGTGTGATAAATTAAAAGAAAAACTACGTAAATATCTATCCAGAAGTCGTTAAAAACCTTATTTATAAAATCATCAGTACACTGGCTGCATATATTGCAACTGCGGGTCTCTACAGATTAAAGAACACTGTTTATAGAGCATTTGCCACAACGACTCTATGCGCTATAACAACATTCTGTCGAGTCTGTCTGTACCTCTTGTGATATGCACATGGTGTTTTTATTGTCTCTTGTCTACGGAAAGCCCTTTGTGTGGCTTGATCTCTTTGATATGGAATTTATTTGTTTGCTTGTCATATATAAAAGACTAGATTATACTGATCTTATCATTCTGGTTTCCTGAAATTGAGTTGGCGGACATGACAATTTTATGCCTACATTGCAATAGATCAGTGACTTTGCGTCACCAGGCAATAGATTGTGACAGTTGTGGTGCCTGGCAACATCGTGGTTGTGGAAACACTGGACTTTCAAAGTACATGTATGGACGTTTAAGACGAGGGGAGATCTCTCATGAGTTTATCTGTGAAATGTGCCAGGGCAACACAGACACACAAACATCCACACAGGTTAGTACAGACATACAAACATCTGCACAAGGCAGTGTCGACACACGTACGTCACAAGACAGCACAAACACACAGACATCTGCACAAGGTAGTGCTGACACAGATATACATGCATCACAAGACAGCACAAATACACAGACATCGGCACAAGGTAGTGCTGACACGCATACGTCACAAGACAGCACAAACACACAAACATCAGCAGATAAAAAGTAGAGGACCTTGACCACCGAGTTGCCTTAGCACTTGTGACAGTCGGAGGGGGGGGGGGGGGGAGTGACATGGCTACTCCTAAGTGTGGTAGTTAGGGCCAAATGCGTATTTACAGGTGGGTTGTGGTAGTAACTTCACACAAAAGAAAACTGGCCAGTTTAAGAGTGGTGATGACTTGAAAGTTGCACAAGATTCTGGTCAGAGTGTTAAGATTTTGTTAGCCAATAGGTAGGGTCCGATTTGTTGGACGAGTTGGTATATAATAGCTTGAGTTGATGAAAAGATTTTGTCGCGTACCCGGGATGGGTAGGGTTAACGTTTCATTTCTTTTATGTTTCAGACTACTTATGCCTCAAGAGACAGTGCCCATAAGCTACTTAGGAAAATGTTTGCTCTACCATTGCTCCCCCTGAAGATATCAGATCTGCCTTTGAAGAGCTACGTCACAAGGTCAGCAATGATGCCACACAACTACTGAACTTCTTTGATTCTGTTGAAACAACCTGGATCGATTGCTTTTTTTTATCATCCAATAATTTGTCCACATGGGTTAAAAAATATATCGTCCAATAATTTACACAAAATGAACCCAACCCATTTATAAATGTCATTTATAATCGAGATTTGGTTCATATTGTATAAATCAATGGGCGATTTTGGGAAGCATTAATGTGGTCCGAATCGTCCAGAAAATTTGAACCCGTCACGTTGTCTCGATCGTCCAATAATTTACACAAAATGAACCCAACCCGTTTATAAATGTCATTTATAAATGAGATTTGGTTCATATTGTGTAAATCAATGGGCGATTTGGGAAACATTAATGTGGTCCGAATCGTCCAGCCATCTGGTCCGAATCGTCCAGACATCTGGTCCGAATCGTCCAACTATCTGGTCCGAATCGTCCAGCTATCTGGTCCGAATCGTCCATACATCTGGTCCGAATCGTCCAAAAAAAAATCTGGTCCGAATCGTACATGGTCCGAATCGTCCAGACCCCCAATGGAACTGGCTCACTGAACCATTTCCATTAACTGGTACAGTCACTGCAGTATTAAATGGTGTGGCGTGGTAGTAACTGTTCCTTGGCGGATCACTGAAATTAAGCAACGTCGAGCCCGGTTAGTCCTCAGAGGAGTGACCAATAGGCCTACAACCTGCCCCAGTAATAGGCATGGGGCGGGCTTACTCCTGGATAGTTTAGGCCGTTGCCATTGAAAACACCAGACCGAAAACCTCTACTATAAATCAGCTCCGCAATCAAGGCTTGCATTTTAGCGCGGCTGCATGGGGCTGATCAAACCCGTATTCGGCAGTGTAGTTGCCTTTACAGGACTGGAAAATCACCCCTGTGTGTTTTCAGGTCTGCATGTACATTAATTTTGCTGCACATTCAATAACCAAGGTCACAGATTATTTGAAATGGTATTAGAACATATGCCCCCCCCCACCCCCACCCTCACCCCGGTTCATTCTGTCTTTGTATCAAATTCAGTAGCCTAAATTTGTCTAGGAAGTGTTTTCACATCGGTGTTGGCTGCCTCCACAAGCAGCCAACACTGATGTGAACACACTTCCTATACACCTCAAAAGGGAGTAATCAGTAAAGTACCATTCGAAGTGACTAGTTATTACTGTCAACATTATATAACATTTGACAGCAAAATCTGAAAGGCGGCCCTTAATTGAAAAAGAAGCCATGTAAAGCCTTTTCCTAGGCCCTGTCCACATTCTAGAATGCAAGCTCTGCACAATCTTCGATTGGGGTTAGGGCTTTGCAAGCGGTCGTTTATGGTTTTGAGGGTTAGCGTTCGCTAAGTAACCCTAACCTATAAACTTCTCCAAAACCCTAACCCTAACCTGAGATTGTGGGGAGAGTTACAATTATTTTCGCACATTGGATTGAACGGCCCTTACCCAACATTGCCATTTTAATTATATAACTAGGGGCCGACAAAAACACACATTCTCCACACATTGTATGTAATTCCGGTGACACAACGATTTCGTGTATCTTATAGCCTTTGTGAAATAAACCTTCAATAATGTTGTCAAAATTAATTCATTTTTTAAATAAAATAATTAACTTCTGTTGATAAAGTACACTTTCTGTTGCCCTACAGTTACAAAACGCATTGGTTGTCTAATGAAATGTCCCCATACAGAATTGTACGAAAAAAGAAAACGGCAAAAAGCAAATCTCAAAAAGCAAATAGCAAATAGCAAGGATCAAAGGCGCAAAAAGCAAATCGCAAATAGCAAAAAGCAAATCGCAAAAAAGCAAATAGAAAAGAGCAAATCGCAAAAAGCAAATAGCATTTTTTTTCTTTGTATTACCATGTCTTATATACAATGAATAATTTGATTGGCTGTTCAATGTTGCCGAAGAAAGAACCAGTGCGATTGGTCCAATACAACTAGTAAACAGCAAATAGCAAACAGCAAATAGCATGTCCCAGCCCGCTTTCCGTACTTTTCTGTTGCAGGCGATAAATTAACAAGAACACTTTAATGCAGGCAACGGTGAAAAAAGGAGAACAAAAACAAACAATGCCAGTTATATTTTCGAAACATATTAACAAGAACACTTTGATGCAGATATCGGCGAAAAAAATAGAACAAAAACAAACAACTCTAGTTATGTTTTCAGATTCTCTTCACAGAAGTGCGTCAATTCTTTATCAGACACGATTTATAGACACCACCAGTATAATCATTTTGCGAAGTAACTGCACACTTGGCGCTGTTTTTTTTTTTCATGAACATAACTCGAATTTTTTTTTCAACAAGCTGCCATGTCGCGCTGAGCAAATACTTGATAGCCAACTGGTTCACTATGCGCGTTCTGTTTTTCAGCGTGAAAGTTGCAAATATTTATACAAAGTGTGTTGAAGTTATTTCTGGGGTCATTTAATGTTGGTATCTCCAACACATGTCGTGAGAAAATTGTTTGTGGTCAGTAAAAATATATTTCTGACTGGGGTCAGGACAACTCGTTACAAAGACCAGTCGATCCTGTTTTGGAGATAACTCGACCAATTTTGAAGACAAGTCCAACCAATGTTTAAGACACCTCGGACCGATATTAAAGACGAGTCGCGCCACGTTTCAAAGGTAACCAGTCTTTTCGGCCCAAACTGAAGTCGACTCGGCCCAAAGCTGAAGTCGACTCGGCCCAAACTGAAGTCGACTCGATCCAAACTGAAGACCACTCGGCCCAAAGCTGAAGTCCACTCGTCCCATACTGAAGTCCACTCGGCCCAACCAGGGGTTGAAGCATCCTCCTTGAGACGATGAAACACAGACGGAATTGTTTCATGAGGTAAGAAAGGAAGCGCCATCAGTTTTCTGCAGAATGTTTACACTCCATCTCTGTTGGTATATGCAGACTGAAGTCCTAAACCTTGAATATGTCGCCAGATAGCCTGTGCCCAGTGAAAATTGCACCCTTTTTAAGTTTTACATCTGGGAGCACAGAATCAGTTGCTTTCCAAAATCCCATTTCAAAATCTACCACAATTTCACGCACTCTTGGTATGTTATCAAACTGTTCCAAAATCTGCCTCAACACAGCTTTTTAGTCCTTGGACTTCCTCCCTGGCATAAGTACAAAACAGAGGCAACTGTTTTGTTATTTCATCTCGTCGAACAAAAGCATGTATGGACATTAACTGGGTGAAAGGCTCGTGCACCACTTTAAATGTCCCATCTATATACCAGGTTTTTGAACCGACATGCACGTCTCCCTGCAGAAAGTCTGCACCAATAAATTGTTCATTCATTTCAAATTCTAAGTCAGTTGGATCCTGTGGTCGAACTGCTTGCCGTGTCTTATTGGCCATCCATGCTAAATTTACTGGTTTAGGTACCACAGAACAAGGCGCTGCAGTATCAACATGTTGTAACAGAACTGGCTCAACAATCGATCCCGAAGGTTGAAATATATATTTGTCTTTGCTTCAGCCTTAACAGCTGCTCTAATTTTGGTGAACGGAAAAAAGCCCTGATGGAGAAAAGCCCTGGTGGAGAAAAGCCCTAAGGAGGAAAGCCCTAAAATTGCATCTGAGCAGGAAAGCCCTTGTCAATTTTTGCATGCAGTGGAGAAAAGCCCTGATTGAATTTTTTTTTCTGTTATTTTTTTATTCATTATTTTTTATATGAAATCACATATTTTATTCTATTTTTATTTATTTACTGTTTTGCCTGTTTTTTGTCCAGTAATCACCTTTTATGTCTATTTTTTTTTTCATTTTTTATGTAATTTTTATTTTTAAATTAATAAAACCTTTAATTTTCATTCACTTTTATTTTAATTCAGGTAAAAGCTGCAATAGACTTTGGCTTGGCTCATATGTTTACAACAATATCATTAATTAATTTACAAACATGGACAGGTGGTAGTCTAAGACAAGTGAACAGCAGAGGGATGTTTTGATAATATTTTGGAATTCAATTATAAATACGCGTCTATATGATTATTCAGAGGAACTTAATATCCTGGGTGAAAATCAGAGCGGATTTAGAAAAGAACACTCCACTGTAGATAATGTTTTTCTAATTCATACCCTTCTGGAAATTTCAAAATTTAAAAAAAAAATGTTCTGTGCGTTCATTGACTTCGAAAAGGTCTTCGATGGTCTTTGGAGAGACGGCTTGTGGTACAAACTTGCCCTGAATCGAGTAGATGGAAAATATATAATTTAATACTTAGTATGTACAATGGAATTAAATCACGGGCAGTTGTCAATGGTGAGCCCTCGGAATTTTTCCCATCACTTTCTGGTCTACGGCAGGGTGAAAACTTATCCCCTTTCCTCTTCTGCCTGTATATAAATGACATGGCCGATTTCCTACTGAACTGTAATACCACAGGTATGCAAACAATATCATCAGAACTTGAAACAAAATTAAATGTTTATATTAAACTCCTTGTGATATTGTACGCAGACGACACTGTTTTATTTGCAGAATCACCGAAACAGCTGCAGTACCAATTAGAATGTTTCGAATTCTATTGCAACACTTGGTAACTTAAGGTTAATATTAACAAGTCAAAAATCATGCTTTTTGGTAGAGGGAACCCTCCAAAGAATCTTAAATTCATATACAACAACTGCGAGCTTGAAATTGTAAAGCATTTTAACTATCTTGGTGTTACTCGAACTGGTACATTTGTAGAATCGAAGCGGCAGTTGATAGCCAAGGCCACAAAGGCTATGTGTGAGGTTTTCAGAATAGGTCGAACCAATACATTGTCCATAAGAGCACATCTTGACTTGTTTGATAAAGTTGTCGTACCTGTTTTACTTTACGGGTGCGAGGTTTGGGGGATGGGAGATAACTCCGCAAATGAAAGGCTACATTTAATATTTTGCAAACTGTTACTGCACCTAAAAGCCTCAACTCCAAGTTTTATGGTTTATGGTGAATTGGGCGGATACCCGATCACAATAACTTTTAAAATGCGGATGATTAAATTCTGGTTCCAACCAATAAATGATAAGAACAATAAACTATCATCGGTAATTTACCAACTAGCCCTTAAATTGATAAATCAAGAAAAATTTAAGTTTTCCCTGGGTCGGTGAAATAAGAAAAATATTAAACGACTGTGGTGTCTCATATTTCTGGCAGCAACAATTCGCCGAACTGAATCCTAAGGTGGCAAAGTTAATAATTGAAACGTCACTTAAAGATCAGTTTACACAAGATTGGCATAACAATGTAAATACCTCAAGTAAGGGAAGAACATATAAATTATTGAATGAAGCTTTCGCTTTTGAAAAATATCTATCGGGTCCCATAGAGGGAAACATTTTTACACTTGTAAAATTCAGAACGGCAAATCATTTTCTCCCAGTCGAAAAATGCCGCTGGAGTGGCATTCCGATAGTAGAGCGAGTATGTCGATTTTACGTGGATCGCAGGGTTATTGGCGATGAATTCCACTACATTTTCCAATGCCTAGAATTCTCCAACGATAGAAATTCATTTCTTCCAAGAGCATATCGAACCAACCCTTCTAATAGAAAGTTGAAGATTCTTTTATCTAGCCCCAAAATATCTGTTGTTAAAAATGTATGTAGATTTATTCGATGCATAAATAAGAAAATTGATTGTTCTCCTGGGTAAATTAACTCGCCAGACAGTCCACTGCTGAAAACGATATATTATTTTGTTTGCTTTTGCTTTCATTTTCTTTCTCTTTTCTTCTTTTTTCCTCCTTGCTTTGTTTCTCAGATCTCATTAAGAGAATGCAGGCAGTGGTTCTCCAGTCATATGCAGGCATGGGTGACCTAAACTAAACTCATGGGAAAAATATGACGAATCAAAATAATAACTGGTTTGAGCCTCCACCTAACCGAACAGTTGAGGTCAACTGTAGAAAGGTGCTCGTAGAACTGAAAATTATCGCCCCTCGCCACCGGATCGTGGCCTATGGCCCCTGGTTGGAGCGAGCACGATGCGATCTCTGCAATGAGGGATCATGTGCCGCTTTTTGGGAGCAGCGAGTGGAAAACAAAAAACAAACAAATAAAAAACCCGAACTGCAATTTTATTAAGCAGTGTTTGGCGGTTTTGACACTTACTTGAGTAGAGGGTCATAGTGTTATTTCATTACACCCTCTGTGCGTAGCTGACTGGGGTGCCTAATGCCTGGACTCCACACATGTGTGACAAATGACTTTTTAAAGCAATAATGTTACGAGACGAGATACATGTTAAATATATGTTAAATAGATTTAACACTCAAGAGAATCGTAGGTAGGCAACTTATTTACTTTTGGTTCATTTGATAGCGAATTAGGCCAATTAAATAGGTGGAAGTAAACCTCGAGGTGTTAAAAGATTGAAGGCGTAAGGGGGTATTCCACAGCAGGCATTCGTCGAATGGGTCCTATTATGCCAGCTAAACAATACCTGTTTGATGCAGTGAATAATCACAATTTCAGTGTTGACTTTCCCACAGAGTGAATACTACTCACGAAGAGAATAGGATTTTCTACTCAGATCTGTTTATAAGTATTTTTTTGAATATTAGTTTTATTTCAGGGAAGTTTTTATTTATTTTGTTTTGTTTATGTGTTTGGGGAGGATCGTAGGGTGTAATAAGGAGGTTTAGTTGATAGGTTTTTCCAATTTTGCTTTGTCTACCTTAGTTACCTTTTTTCGTGTTTTTGTTGCCTTGGTGTTTTCGGTCATTAGATTCTATATAATATTTATAATCATGAGTGGTAAGTGCACGACGGGTGTTCAGACGGAGGTAAGTATGGGTATCAAGGGAGGTCTGGGGGAGGTGAGTCGAGGGGTCCAGGTGGGGGAGAGTGAGGATCAGGAGGCGTGCAGACAGTGTAATATGAGGTATGGTGGTGGTCAGCCAATGGAGAGTAGTGGGGTATGTGCGAATTGCAGGAATATTTTACAGTTGTTAGAGAAGTGTGTTGGATTCGAGCGGGAGATTGCAGAGCTGAGAGGGAGGTTGGGGAAAGCCGGTGTATCTGGAGTTACCCCGTTGAAGGTTACCTATGATGGTGAGGTGGAGGGTGGGTGGAAGGTCGTTGTGGACTCTAGGAGGAAACTGGGAAGCAGGAAACGTGGGGGAATAATGCTTGATGTTGGGGGGGGGGGGGAGGGTGTAACTGAGGAGGGGGATCTAGTAGGAAAATTCGGAAGGTGGCGTCAGGACAGGGCTGCGTCGAGTCTGGAAGCCAGAGTCGGCGTAAGGCTGCCAAGGTTGCTAGGCGGTGTGTAGAAAACAGGTTTAGTGTTTTAGACTCTGATACCCTGGGGGATGAGAGTGAGGGGGAAAGTGTGGGGGGTGAGATGGTTGTTAATGATAGTAGGCCAGACGGGGTAAGGAGGGCGGTGAAGAAAAAGAGGGGGCCAGGAGCTTGCAAAAGGAGAGGAGGTGCAGATGATATAGGAACTGGGGCCAGAAGAAGAAAATTAGTTGTAGCGGGGAGCAGCATTGTACGTGGGATTGACAATGTAGTTTGTGGTCCTGATAGTTCCAATCGAACAGTCTTGTGCTTTCCGGGGGCGAAGGTGGAGAATCTCAGGGACCGGGTAGAAGGCATTGAGGCAGGGTCAGGACCGGAACCGGTAGTGGTAGTCCATGTGGGGACCAACAATACCAGGGAGAGAAGGTCAGTAAGTTTGGTGGAGTCGTATAGAGGCTTAGTCGGCAAACTGCTAAGTAGGAATGCAAGGGTAGTCGTATCCGGGGTCCTTCCTGTCCTTGGAGGTGGGGACGAACGGAACTCAAGGATTTTGGCGCTAAACGAAGAGTTGGAGGACTACTGTGTTGATCTACGAATACCCTTTATCGACCATTGGGACACATTTTGGGGCAATGGGAGCATGTACGGGCGTGACGGGCTGCATCTTAGCAGGGTGGGGAAACGGGTATTGGGGAATAAAATTCTACGGGTAGCAGAGCCTTTTTTGGAGAGGAGCGGGGTGGGAGGTCAGAGGCAAGTATAACTAGAGTGGACATAGGTGGGGTGAACAAGAGTGAGGGGGGACAGAATACGTTTACCAAGACTAGCGTCAGAAAACAATGGGCCCAGTAGGCGGGAGCCAGTGAACCTCGGTACCCTGAAAGTGGGTTATAGCAACATCCAGGGTCTCCACCGGAAAGTAAGTGAAACTGCTAATTGATCGAGGCAGAGGAGTCTGATGTCATGGGCTTAAGCGAGACGTGGGTAAGACACGAGGAACGGGTAGACCAAGTAAGCGGGTGTGTGTGGATAGGTGTAGGGCGAACGGAAGGCCAGAAAAAGGGGGGAGGGGTAGGCATGTACATTAAAGAGGATTTAAAACCGTCGCTGATCACAGATCTGGAAGATATCATCACCTCGGCTGAGGTGTCAAAAGAAATTGGATGGGTAAAGATCAGTCTGAGAAACAAAAGTATTGCCCTTGGGAGTGTGTACTGTGCGGTGGAGGGAAGTAAACCCGAGTGGAATGACTCGATATACTCAACGCTAAGGTTCAATATCACTGAACTAGAAAACAGGGGGCTCGGTATAATTCTGATGGACGACTTTAATGGACACATAAGTGATAAGGAAGAAGGCATAGAGGATGGGGACAAGAAAGACAACAGGAATGGAAGGAAGCTGTTGAACTTCACAAATGAGCTCGGCCTGAAGATTCTGAACAGGGACGCTAGATGTAAGTGGAAATGGACCTGGGAGAGAAACGACAGAAAATCAATAATTGACTACATTCTCACAGATATGAATTTATGGAGGGAGGTGATAGGGGTATAAGTGGATGATGAGGGCAAAATGGAGTTGGATAGTGATCACAACTTGATTGCAGTGACGATGAGGCCAAAAACCTAGAGAGAAGCAAAGGAAGCTTCAAGGAGGTTTGGGAACTCAAAAAGGATGCCGACTGGGCGAAGTTCGAAGAAAAACTGAAACCAAAGCTTGCAGCCGTACACAAGGGGGGGGGGGGGGGGGGGCAGTGTCCAGAAGATGGCCGACACCATAGTTGCGAGCCTAGTAGAGGCAGGGAAGGAAAGTGTAGGAAAGATTAGGGTGCCAACACGGGAACTTGGGTACAGAGTGAACGAAGAACTGAAAAGGGCCATAAAGGTTAGAAAAGCTAAATGTGCTGCACACAGGAGAAGTAGGAAACTTAAGGGGGTGGAAAGAAGGGGGGCCATGGTAGCAAAGGAAGAATACCAACAAGCGCAAAATAAAGTAAACAGGATTAAAGACGACAACCGGAGAGTGCGAAATAGCAGTCTTATTAGGACGATAAGAACGACAGGGGGGTCGAGTTCGAGCGTATTTTGGAAATGGGTGAACAAACGTAACAAAGGGAATAACTCACAGAGTATTAAAGTAAATGGCAGAGTTACAGAAGAGCGAGATCAAATCGCATTAGAACCAATCAAGCACTGGGAAAAGGTAAACGATAAGCGATGGGGCATGGGGAACCCACCAGAGTGTCCGAACCAGGTCGAGGAAAATCTATCGAACTTCGTGTGCAGCGAAATCAAAACTGAGGAGGTGCGAAGGGTGATCTCAAAATTAAGGAATGGAAAAGCGGGAGGGGTAGACGAAATTCCTAACGAGTTTATCAAAAAAGGGGAAGAGGAACTCTTGGAAAGCCTAACTGCCCTATTCAATTTAGCCATAGAAAAACAAGAGGTCCCAAAGGAGTGGAGGGAAAGTAAAGTGACATTTATTCACAAAAAGGGGGGAAAAGACGTCTTGGATAACTATCGAGGGGATCTCTGTCAGCAGCAACATTGGAAAAGTATTTTGTAAAGTCCTGTATGGGAGATTAGAGGAGGTGATTGAAGAGAAAGGTCTTTTGGGAGAAATCCAGAATGGCTTCAGGAAGGGAAGGAGAGTCACTGACCATCTTTTCACGCTATCCCAAATGACAGAATCCGCGAAAGTAAAAAAGAAAAAGATGTTTATGGCCTTTCTGGATGTTAAAAAGGCATACGATAGAGTATGGAGGGAGGGTATGTGGCGCAAGCTGGAGGCTCTGGGCCTGGGGGCGAGTTTGTTGGGATTATGAAAGCATTATATAAAGATGTACAGAGTGAACGTAGCCTGGGAAACATTACAACAAAACGTGTGCCTATGGAGATAGGCTTAAAACAGGGGTGTATCCTTTCGCCAATTCTTTTTGCATTGTACATCAAAGGTTTAGGAGATGAACTCCTGCATAGCGACGAGGGGGTTGCAGTCGGTGACTTGAAGATCCCAGGGCTATTTTTTTGCAGACGATATGGTGCTAGTGTCAGAAAGCGAAGAGGGGCTAGCGAAGATGCTGGGAATTGTTGGGAAATATGGGAGCAAATGGAGACTCGAACTTAATGAAAGCAAGAGCAAAGTTATACCCGTGGGCCGCAAAGTGGACCCCACTCGAAGGTGGAGAGTGGGGAGTTCTGCATTCCGGAAGGTAGCAGTAGACTTCTTAGTGTAGGAGTGACTAGTGACTATGGGTACCTGAGGGTAAATATAAACATCACAGGAAGAGGCATCTACCGAAACCACACAAATAAACTGATTCTGAAGAGAAGCGAATCCTTAACCAAATGAAACTTATAGGGAGAAACAGTTTCAATAAGGTTTTCGTGGGGAAAACCATTTAGGAAATGGTGGGTCTGACAAGTATAACATACGGTACGGAAGTTGTACCCCTAAACCAGACAGCTGTTAATAGCTTGGAAATCCTGCGGAACGATGCAGGCCAATGGATAACAGGCTCGAGTAATGCCACAGCGCTAGAAGCAATCAGGGGTGAGCTTGGGTGGATGAGGATCAAGGAAAGGATAGACCTATTGAAACTCGGTTATCTTAATCATTTGGTAAATCTCCCCGATAGCCGATGGTGTAAAGTAATGGTCCCGAGAACTTTCAACTCAAATATCAAGACGGGGTGGATGGTCCAAGTGAGGGAGCTAGTAGAAAACTACTCATTGGAGATCTCGGACCTTGACGTTGGGGCAAACCAGGGTAAAAAGATCGTCAGATAAAGGGTCATGGAGGATTGTAACCGTAATTGGCGAGAGGGGTCAAATCAAAGAGATCTGTGGGTGGCCTGCGTGATAAATAGAAGTCTGGTTTTGAAGAGTACCTTGATGGCACCTTTGGGGGGTCACAGTTGTTCAAGCTGAGGTCGCGATCCCTGGAGCTGAGGGGGAAAACTGGGAAAAACAGTGAAAAGGAATGCCAGATGTGTAACTTAGGTGTGGTGGAGACCCTGGAACACTTTCTTCTAGAATGCCCAAAATACCAGTCTAAAAGAACAAGATTCACGGGGAGTATAATGGGGAAGTGGGATGGGAGAATGAAGGACATGTGGTTAGGGGGCGACTCAAAGGAGAGGGTTAATATACTAATCGGACAGATTGGGAAGAATGGGACAATGGATGTCATCAAGCAGTTCGTCTCCGAGGGTTGGAAGGAGAGAAGTAGCGCGGGAAATGGGAGGCAGTTGGTAGAACTTGGGTAACCAAGGCCTTCTCATACGATAACCGCGACAAATCAGCGTCCGGCCGAAGTGTTATTATTATTATTAGTGGGGATGGGGGCGTAGAATTGAGTTTCAACTTACTGAAGTCGCTTGCTTGATAAAATGAAGTCATGGACAACTTCGGAAATAAGGCGGTTGTCATCGTTATTCAAGAATTCAGAGCCAAATAGAAGTGTGAATGTGATGTATCAGCTACATATGGGAGTAAATTAATCGTATAATTACGAGCCTTTTGAGAACAAAGGACAATGAAAGAAAAAGTGATCAGTAGTTTCAAGTTCACCACACTGACAGGAGGGACTGGTTGATAAGTGATTAACGAAAAGGTGGGAATTAAGACTACTAAAACGCAACCGCAGCCTACAATGATATATTTGAGCCCTACGAGATTTCGCGTTACTATAGAACCTGGGTGGTCTTTGGTTACCATTACTGAGAAACGTTTTAAAGTTAATCAAAGAAGAGTTCTCGTGGACAGGTACCGGCAACTTACTCCACCGGTCAGTAACACTGGGCATAAAAGAAGACTGATACAATTGCGTTCGGCAAAGAGGAACGCGGTGGTTTTGACTAGATCTGAGACTACGTGATGAGTTCGTTCAGGAGATAAGTGGGAGAACTTTGTTGGAAATATATGGAGGTGACATGTGATGATACATTTTGAAGAACTAAATTAGTTTATATTTTTGGCGTCTTTCTTGCAGGGATTCCCACCGTGTTTCAGAATATAACAAAGACTTACTGGCAGTAACTGTTGCTCGGTGATAATTCTTGCCGCTGCTATTTGTATTTTTTCGAGTTCCACGACGTTGGTCGCAGAACAATTATCCCAGACAGAGTCCGAATATTCAAGAAGTGGCCTAATAAAGGCAAAATATATTTTTTTTCCAGGTCACTACAATCAAGGTTAAATTTATGCCTCCTCAGCAAGTCTAAGCGAGACCAGACTTTGGAGCATATGTGGTCAATGTGGTTGTTCCATGTGCATGTACCATTTAGTACCTAAGTGTTTATGGTCACGCACTTCCGATATCTGTGAGTTACCTAAATATAAAGGTCGATGAGAGTTGGGGTTGCTTTTACGTGATATACACATTCTTTCAGTTTTGTTGGGATTGAACTCGACCAACCATGTTTTGGCCCAGTGCTCGATTATAGCCAAATCGTTATTGATTATGACCGCGGTTTGCTCTGGGTTTTCAATAATTAGATATAAGGACGTATCATATGCGAAGAGGCGAATACTGCTGAAGAAGTCGCTGGTTATATCGTTTATGTATATCAAAAACAGTAATGGTCCAAGTATAGATCCCTGGGATACACCGGCATTAATGGGTCTCCATGAAGATGACCCCGGGGCAATCACAGCTCGCTGCGACCTATCCGCAAGATACGATTTTAGAAATAGGAGAAGTTCTCCTGAAATACCAATACTCTCCAGCTTGTGGATAAGACCAGCATTCCATACCTTGTCAAACGCCTTACTGACATCACAGAAAACCACCCTAACCTCTTTGCCTTCATCAAGCGCGCGACAGAATTCATCATAAATGTCAGTCAGTTGGAGGACGGTTGAATCTCTAGGGGTAAAACCTGACTGAAATTGACTAAGGACATTATTTTCGCTCAAAAACTGCCACAAGCGTTTGAAAACACATTTTTCAAATAATTTACCAACACAGCTGATCAACGATTTCGGGCGATAATTAGTGACTGTATCTGAGGGTTGTTTTTTTAGGATTGGGGAGACATTTCCTTTTTTCCATAATGAAGGAAAGTATGAATTATTCAGTAATATATTGAATAAGATTGAGAGTGGTTCGCAGAGAGAGGATTTACATTCTTTTAGAAGACGCGGACTTATTTGATCGGGACCAGACGCCTTGGACATCTTTAACGACTTCATTGCGGTATACACTTCACTGCAATGTAGGGTGATAGTATCAATGTGTTGAGAAGCATTGGCCGGTGGATCTGGTAAGGAAGCATGCGAATCATCAACTGTAGAGATGGGACAGAAGTATTCATTGAACACTTCAGCTTTCTCGACAATTGAGGAATAAATTTTGTTTCGATGAATCAGGGTGGGGATTCTTGTTGCGTTACCGCTACCGATTAGTGTTTTTAGGGTTTTCCACCACAGCGATGCTGGGGTTTTGTTGCTGCTCAATGCGGACTGGATTTTTGAAAAATGCTGGGCTTTGGCCTTCCTGATGGCCGATACAACCTCATTCCGTTTAAGTTTGTATTTGGCCCAGGCGTATGCGAAATTGGCACGTTTGGCAATGCGATACAGACGTTTTCTCTGTCTCACCAATAGTCTTATTTCATTATGCATCAATTTCGGTTGATCCATTCTCGAAGTAATAAATTTGTTGGGTATATGTTTCGATGCAGTATCGAGTATTTTGTCAGTGAGATTGGTAACTATGGTATCGAGGCATGAAACATCAAAGACGGAGTTCCAGTCAGTGTTAGAGAAAGCCTCGTTCAATACGTCATAGTTACCATGGGAGTAAAGCCATATCCTCCTCCTCCTGAAAGAAGGAGGGTTTGGTTTCAAAAATTCGATTTCAATTGAAATTGGGCAGTGAAAGCGGGTCATGCCTGGAATAATTGGTTCGAGGACTTCACATGTTTTCATGTTGATTGTGTCACTGACAGTAAAGAGATCTAACAATGAAGCGGATGTCTCAGTAAAGCATGTTGGTTCACTCACAAGCTGTCTGAAGTTAAAGTAATTGATTATTTCAGAGAAGCCATCTCTTGAGGAAGCCTATTGGTTATCGTTGAAATCACCCGTGATAATTAAGTCACCAACTGACGTGTCTCTAGCTTTTTCGATGGATGCTGATATGGCATCCCATATGTCTGGAGGACTGTTGGGTGGACGGTGAAATACTCCTAACAATATGTCACACTCTCTTGGTGACACCCCATAATGGCAAGTATATAAGTATACAAATTATGACTAATGTGTTTAAAAATGAATGCAATTTTAATTAAACGGTGAAAGTAAATTATAATGATGAAACGAACACAACGTGAAATGCAAAATGAACACAGAGGGACTGATCAGAACCAAACGTATACACAATGTCTTAAAATACTGGTTTATGAATGTCAATGTTGATTCTCCATATGTCGCAAAACAGTCTATACGATCTCACAGCCCATGTCTTTTGGAAAACAGTTAATATGTGCCATCCGTATCACAGGTAAGTCAAATATATTTGTAAATCACAGTACATTACGATAACGGTAAACATCCCTCGAAACACACTCCAAATCAGCAAACTGCGACAATCACAGGCGTTATTGTAACACATATCAGTTCTCAAGCCATATAGTAGTCTACGTGTGTTCATAAGTACTGCTCAACTTGGGTGAAGGGCTTTAAGGCATGACATCACAAAACGGAACCCCTGATCTGCTGAACACGGCCAGCTACATTAGTGCAAGTCCTCCTTTAGGGACACCATACACTGCTGCACTCCAGCCACAAGCACCACTACCACTCTCACAACATTGAGAAGAATACCCGATGACCTCAAACATCCAACACTATCAGCGTATATTACATGCAAACAAAGCATGCTTCTTGCCGACAGAATACCCCGCACACTTTAGACACTTAGCTGCATGATTACATGGAGAAAACAATCGTGGTCACATACCAGTAAATTGACCTATCGAAGCCTGCATGCTTGGATATAAAATATTAACCCTACATGATTATACAGAATATATAACTGAACGAATATTATGGCGTGACATCACGCCCCCATTGAAAGAAAATGCAATTTTCTACTTGTCACACGATTTAATATTCGACCCACCCAAGTAATCGGCTCCCACGTTTTCACTACCGGCAATTGCAACAATGCGAAAACAATAAGGCTGCAAAAGTAATGCACCTCATTAAACGAGCATTATAAGCTATAGGCATTTTCGTTCCTTGCTCCTCTTGCAACAGTACAGCCCCCAAACCAACATCTGAAGCGTCCGTCCGTAAAATGAATTGCTTGGTAACGTCCGGAAGTTTTAAAATTGGAGGATTAGACAGAGCAGATCTCAGTTTACAAAATGCTGTGTCCCTGGACTTATCCCAAACAACATGATTAGGCTGGCCTTTCCTAGTGAGATCTGTCAATACGCTAGCAATATGTGAAAAGTTAGGAATGAATCGTCGGTAGAACTCGACAAGACCAAAAAAAACTCCTTACCTGTTTCTTTGTTTTGGGAATAGGAGCGTCTTGAATGGCCCTTACCTTTTCAACAGCCAGTCGGAGTCTTTCAGCACCCACATTATGACCCAAACAGTCTAAATTCTTATAACCAATGTAACACTTACTTGGTTTTGCAGTAAGATTACTTCCCCTTAACTTTACCAACACATCATACAAAACTTGTAAATTGTGCTTAAAAGTCATGGTGTATATCAATATATCATCTATAAAGTTTTGCACATTACTCAAATCTTCAAGAACTTTTCTCATTAGCCGGGTAAAAGTGGCACTTGCATTCTGGCCCCAAAAGGCATAACTCTAAACTGAAACAATCCCTCTGGTGTCTAAAATGCGGTCTTTTCCTTTGATTCTGCTGCTAATGGGACTTGCCAATAACCCTTTGTTAGGTCAAGCTTCGTGAATACTTTATAGCCGGACAACTTAGAAAACATTTCTTCAATGTTCGGCATAGGTTCGGCATCAAAGATGGTTACCCTATTGATCAGCCTAAAGTCAATGCAAAACCTATTTCCGTGATCCTTTTTCTTAACAATTACAAATGGCGACGCATATGGGCTTCTCGATCTTTCTATCACCCCAATATCTAACATTTTTCTGACCTCTTCACTTACCTCTCCTGTCATAGCATATGGCAGGGAATAGGGCTTTTGACGAATAGGTTTTTCTGTTGTAAGCTGTATCAAATGTTCTGCAGCATGGGTATATCCGGGTTTATCAGTTAAGACGTCTTTAAATTCACTCATTAAATTCATTATTGAAGATTGTTATTCTAAATCCAAATTTGGACAGATATGTACATTCGCAATCGTTTCAGCACCTACCCTTGGAGATTCAATTAACTCCCCTGCAATCTCAGTTGAACCATCGTATGTATCACGTAAATCTATCGCTGACACTGCTATTCTATTTAAAATACAACTACTAATCATACTATGACCCACAACGTTGCTACGCTCAACAAACTTCTTCAACAGATTTACATGAAACATTTTGATTCCATTTATATTTATTCTATAATCCAAGTCACTTACCTTTTCTGTCACTTCAAATGGACCCTTCCACTACATAAGAAGTTTATTTGCTTTTGTAGGCAAAAGCAGAAGGACCTTATCACCTACCTTAAACTTGCGAGATTTAGCACGCCTATTGTACAACTTTGCCTGTTTTTTAGAAGCATTTATTAAGTTTTGTTTCACCAATTCACATGTCGACTCAATGCGTTCCACGAGATCTATAACATACTGGTACAATGTTTTGACTTCCGGGTCACTTATTTCTTTAGACCAGAGTTGTTTTAAAATTGTCATAGGGCCCCTAACTGGCCACCCGTAGATCAGTTCAAATGGAGAAAAACCTACACTCTCTTGTGGTACTTCCCGGTATGCAAAAAGTGCAGGACCCAAATACTTATCCCAATCCTGAGGTCTCTCAGCACAGAGTCGTTTAAGCATTTGTTTCAAGGTGCCATTAAATCTTTCAACAAGACCATTACAGCTTGGGTGATAAGGGGTAGTTGTCAACTGCTTCAACGAAACTAGCCTACTTACTTCAGCCATAAGACTTGACACAAACTCACAAACTGACTGCCCATATCTGCAAGCATTTCCTGTGGAAAACCCACCCGGCAAAATATATCTATCAGTGCCTCGGCTACTCTTTCTGCTTCAATAGATGGAAGAGCAATTGCCTCGGGGTACCTTGTTGCATAATCCATTAATGTGAGAATGTATTTATTCTCATTGCTAGTTCTTGATGTCAAGAGACCAACTAAATCGACTGCAACTCTCTTAAAATGGTATATCAATTAAAGGCATCCTGCCAAGCAAAGCACGTGCTTGCCTACCCTTTGGAAAAGTCTTTTGACATATTTCACAAGATCTACAAAATCTCTGCTTGTATTCTGGGCCAGTAAAACGCACTCTGAACTCGACCCAGTGTGCGTTTAACAGCTTGATGTCCAGCCATAATTGATTCATGCCCCAATCTCATTACACTGTTACGATATTTCTCTGGAACAACTAACTGTAAATACATCTTTCCATTTTCCACTTTTGGGGACTGAAACTCCCTGTAAATGAATTTATTTTTCGAGACGAATTTTGACGTGGCTCCGCATGGCTTAACCTTAATCTTACCTTCCCGTGTCAAAACACAAACGTTTTGTAATGTGTCGTCACTTTGTTGAGCTGCTTGAAAATCAGCAGGCAAATATCACTGATGCTATCGGGAACCTTCAACTTACTATAAGACTTACTCTGTTGTCTCGCCTGTTGGCGAGTTATTACATTCACCATCTTTGTGTGATCAGGATCACTGGGACTACGAGCACCATCAATGTTGCCAATAATAATATCATAAATAGGCTTTTCAACACACCATGCCTTTACATCACCCGTATAAAACGGTGTACTTGTACTAACATTAGCAACCGGAACCAAAATTTTCGACCCATAGGCCAGAATACATGATTGGTGTTCATCAAATATGCATTCGACAGGTACTAAATTTCTCTTTATCACCACACCGCTACATCCAGTATCACGTAAATTTTAGTTCCTCCAAAATCACCCCCAACAATTGGCATATTTTGTGTATTAAGTTCTTTACTATTTAGAGGAGTAGGATTATTTACATTTGAATCAACAAGGCTGTCCGACATATGTACAAAAGAACTACAGACCGGAGCCCTATAGCTCGACCCAGCCCTGAACTGTGCAGAATTACCAAAATTCCTATCTTTCCTATTACTCTCTTGAAAACTACTCACTTGTTTCTTAGGACTTTTCAAAGGACACTGAAAATTTACATGCCCAACCTTATTGCATTTATTTTCTCTCAACTTCAAATGTGTGTTGGTAATCCATTCTTAGGTCAAATGTACATGTATATCCAAACATTGACTGCCTTAACAAATTTATATACTAAAACTGCCAAACCAGAGTTCATCAACGTATGCCCGGATAAGTTAATTATATTTGTAAATTACAGTACATTACGATAACGGTAAACATCCCTCGAAACACACTCCAAATCAGCAAACTGCGACAATCACAGGCGTTATTGTAACACATATCAGTTCTCAAGCCATATTGTAGTCTACGTGTGTTCATAAGTACTGCTCAACTTGGGTGAAGGGCTTTAAAGCATGACATCACAAAACGGAACCTTTGATCTGCTGAACACGGCCAGCTACATTAGTGCAAGTCCTCCTTTAGGGACACCATACACTGCTGCACTCCAGCCACAAACACAACTACCACTCTTACAACACTGAGAGGAATACCCGATGACCTCAAACATCAGGGTCTGCACAAGAAAGTAAGCGAAATATCAACAATGATGGACGAAGGAGACTTCGATATAATGGGTCTAAGTGAGACGTGGATACGACGGGATGAGCGGGTTGATCAGATGAAGGGTTGCGTGTGGATAGGAGCTGGGCGAACTGAGGGTCAGAAACGGGGTGGGGGTGTTGGCATCTACGCTAAAGAGGAATTACAGCCCTCATTGATTACAGATCTCACAGAAGCAAGGACTCAGATTCCAGTATCCAACGAAATAGTCTGGGCAAAAATCAAGTTAGGAAGCAGGAGTGTTGCCGTTGGTGTTGTATACTTAGCAGTGGAGGGAAGTAAGCCCGAGTGGAATGATTCAATATATACAACTCTTAGATCGAATATCACAGAGCTTGGAAGCAGAGGCTTCAGTATTGTCCTAATGGGGAACTTCAATGGGCACATCGGGGATAAGGAGGAGGGCATACAGGGAGGTGATAGGAAAATTAACACGAATGGGAGGAAGATGTTGGACCTATCAAAAGAGCTTGGTTTAAAGATCCTGAACAGGGATGCGAAATGTAAGGGTAAATGGACCTGGGAGAGGAACGATAAGAAAACAATAATTGATTATATACTCACTGACATTAGCGTATGGAGGGAGGTTATAGATGTAGAAATAGATGACGAGGGAAAAAATGACTTGGGTAGTGATCACAACCTGATAACAGTTAAGATTATGGGCAAAAAGACGAATAGAGACAGAAATACCTTCAAGGAAGTTTGGGGACTAAAACAAGGAGCCGACTGGAAGCAGTTTCGGGAAAAACTAAAACCAAATCTTGAATGTATACCTAGGGATGCAAATGTCCAGAGTATTTCAGATGGCATAGTAAATAGCCTAACAGAGGCAGGGAATGATTGTATAGGAAGGGTGAGGGTCCCAACGAGAGAGCTTGGATACAGGGTTAACGAGGGACTGAAAAAGGCTATAAAAGAAAGGAAGGTAAAATGCGCTGCTTACAGAAGAAGTAGGAAGCTTAAAGGGGTGGATAACAATGACACGAGACTAATGAAAGGAGAATATGAACTGGCACGGAGAAAGGTGAATGAGATAAAGAATAATAATAGGAAGGAGCGCAATTACAGTCTTGCCAGAACAATAAAGAAAACGGGGGGTTCGAGCTCAAACGTATTTTGGAACTGGGTAAATAAACGGGGGAAAAGTAGTGTGCAGAGTATCAAAGTGGATGGGGAAAGTACAGAAGATAAAGGCCGTATCGCTTCAGAGTTAGTCAAGCACTGGGAAAAGATAAACGATAGGCGATGGGGCAGTGGGTCCCCACCAAAAAGAAATACACTGGTGGAGGAGAACCTATCCAATCGTGTATGTAGCGAAATAACGGCAGAAGAAGTGCGGAACGTGGTCTCGAAATTAAAAAATGGTAAAGCGGGAGGGACTGATGAAATTCCGAACGAATTCCTCAAAAATGGAGGGGAGGCACTTATTGAAGTCCTGACAAACCTTTTCAACCTGGCTCTGCGAAAGCAAGAGGTCCCCAGAGAGTGGAGGGAAAGTAAGGTGTCGTTCATACACAAAAAGGGGGATAAGGAAGTTCTAGATAACTATAGGGGGATATCAGTTAGTAGTAACATCGGAAAAGTATTCTGTAAGGTCATATACGGTAGACTAGAGGAAGTTATTGAAGAGAAAGGTTTTTTAGGAGAAATTCAAAATGGTTTCAGGAAAGGACGAAGAGTCACTGATCACCTATTTACACTCACCCAACTGATAGAATCAACAAAGGCTGAAAAGAAAAAGATGTTTCTGGCATTTCTAGATGTGAAAAAAGCGTACGACCGAGTGTGGAGGGAGGGTATGTGGCGAAAGCTCGAGGGCATCGGACTGGGGGGTGACTTTGTGGGGATCATGAAAGCACTGTATACAGATGTGCAAAGCCATCTCTGTCTAGGGAGTATCACTATATATAGGCCTCAAGCAGGGGTGTATCTTTTCACCGATTTTGTTTGCATTGTATGTTAAAGATTTAGGGGACGAACTAATTCAGAGTGCGGAGGGGGTAAATGTTGGAGACATAAAGATACCAGGCTTATTCTTTGCGGACGACATGGTGTTAATGTCTAGAACTGAACAGGGGCTAGAGAAACTGCTGGAAATTGTTGGTAGATATGGGAACACTTGGCGGCTCGAACTAAATGAAAATAAAAGCAAGGTAATACCCGTTGGACGCAAGGTAGATATGACGAAGAGATGGAGAGTGGGGGAGTTCTCAATCCCCGAAGGGGAAAGCAAACAAATCACTGTAGGAGAAACGGGAGAGTATGAGTATCTAGGGGTAAGCATAAATATAACGGGAAGAGGGGTGTACAGAAATTACTCAGCCAAACTGATTCTGAAGGGGAAAAGAATTCTGAACCAACTAAAACTTTTAGGGAAAAATAGTTTCAATAAGGTCTTTGTGGGGAAAACACTGTGGGAGAGGGTGGGTTTACCAAGTATAACGTATGGCACGGACGTGATTCCATTAAACCAAACCGTTATTAAGAAGTTGGAAAGTACTCATAATGATGCCGGCAGATGGATAACAGGGTCGAGTAATGCTGCAGCTTTGGAAGCAGTAAGGGGGGAGCTTGGGTGGATGAAAATCAAGGACAGGGTAGATTTGGGAAAACTGTGTTACTTTAACTACTTGAGAAACCTGCCTGACAACCGGTGGTGCAAATTGATGCCTGATACCATTTGGAATTCTAATATAGAAACGGGGTGGTCAAAACATGTGAGGCAACTAATGGACAATTACTCTATAGAGGTCACAAACATAGAAGTAGGAATGAAAGAAGGCAAAAGGTTTGTCAAAGAGAGAGTCATGGAAGATTGCAATCGAAACTGGCGAGCAGGGGTTGGCGTGAAAAGATCGCTGCAGGGGTTACAATATAAAGAAAAGCCAGCTTTTGAGAAGTACCTAGATGGCACCTTTGGAGGGTCACTGCTCTTCAAACTGAGATCAAGATCACTGGAGCTTCGGGGAAAAATTGGGAGAGATGGGGAAAAGGGATGCCAAATGTGCCACTCTGGAGTAGTGGAGACCCTGGAACATTTTCTCTTGGAATGCCCTCAGTATATACCTCATAGAATAAAATTTACTGGAAGAATAATGCAGAAGTGGGGTGAAGAAACAAAGGATAGATGGCTGAAGGGGGACACGAGGGAGAGGGTAGGAATGCTTATTGAAGAAATTGAAAAAGAGGAAGTGAGGGACACTATTAAGCAGTTTATATCTGAATGCTGGGAGGAGAGGAGGGGAAGAGGGGCTGGGGTGCAGGGGGAATGATGGCCTTCTCTTATGAGGACCGCGACAAATCAGCGGCTGGCCAAAGAGTTATTATTATTATACATCCAACACTATCAGCGTATATTACATGCAAACAAAGCATGCTTCTTGCCGACAGAATACTCCGCACACTTTAGACACTTAGCTGCATGATTACATGGAGAAACAATCGTGGTCACATACCAGTAAATTGACCTATCGAAGCCTGCATGCTTGGATATAAAATATTAACCCTACATGATTGTACAGAATATATAACTGAACGAATATTATGGCGTGACACAATAACGATCTACTTTGTTTCGTGAATACTTCAGCCCAAAGGCACTCCGTATTCGGTGTATCAAGATCCGGTCTGTGTCGAAACGAGATACCCTCTTTAAAATAAATTGCAACCCCGCCTCCCCTTGACGAGCGATCAAATCGCAATGGTTCATGAAACCCAGGAAGTTGGACATCGGATGAGGTATCATTGTTATGAAGCCATGTCTCGCTCAAAGCCACAATATCAAAAGGTCCAAATTCACACTGTACAATCTCCAGTTTAAGTTTGAGGCTTTGAATGTTAAGATGAACAATTTTTAGTGTTTTCTTATTCATTCTGAAGGGGAAGCGAATCCTTAACCAAATGAAACTTATAGGGAGAAACAGTTTCAATAAGGTTTTCGTGGGGAAAACCATTTGGGAAATGGTGGGGCTGGCACGTATGACATACAGTACGGAAGTGGTACCCCTCAACCAGACGGCCGTAAAGAGCTTGGAAATCCTGAAGGCCGATGCAGGCCGATGGATAACGGGGTCGAGTAATTCCGCAGCGCTAGAAGCTCAAGGGTGAGCTTGGGTGGATGAGGATCAAGGTCAGGATAGACCTGTTGAAACTCGGTTATCTTAATTATTTGGTAAATCTCCCCGACAGCCGATGGTGCAAAGTAATGTTCCTGAGAATTTTCAACTCAAATATCAAAACGGGGTGGATGGTCTAAGTGAGGGAGTTAGTAGAGAACTACTCATTGGAGATCTCGGGCCTGGACGTTGGGGCAAACCAGGGTAAAAAAAATCGTCAGAGAAAGGGTCATGGCGGATTGTAACCGTAATTGGCGAGAGGGAGTCAAAGCAAAGAGGTCTTTGGGTGGCCTGCGTGATAAAGAGAAGCCAGGTTTTGAAGAATACCTTGATGGCACCTTTGGGGGGTCACTGTTGTTCAAGCTGAGGTCGAGATCCCTGGAGCTGAAGGGAAAAATTGGGAAAGACGGTGAAAGGGAGTGCCAGATGTGTATCTTGGGCATGGCGGAGACCCTGGAACACTTTCTTCTAGAATGCCCAAAGTATCAGTCTAAAAGAATGAGATTCACTGGGAGTATAATGGGGAAGTGGGATGGGAGAATGAAGGACATGTGGTTAGGGGGAGACTCAAAGGAGAGGGTTAATATGCTAATCGGAGAGATTGGGAAGAATGGGGCAAGGGATGTCATCAAGCAGTTCGTCTCCGAGTGTTGGGAGGAGAGGAGAAGCGTGGGAATAGGGAGGCAGTTGGGAGTACAGGGGTAACCATGACCTTCTCGTCCGAGAACCGCGACAAATCAGCGGCTGGCCAAAGTGTTATTATTATAGTTAAGAGAATTTGGACCAGGGTTGGTTTCAATATCACCTGACAACAGTAAGCTTATGACCAAAAAAAAAAAAAAAAAGAAACACGACGTTAATAGGAGAGATGTAGTTAACACTTTTATTAATGACGTTGCCCTCGAGGCATTCAAACAACCGTAGTGATGTGGAATTGCTTCAGTCGAATTTTCAGATTGGGGGGTAATAAGCCATTTGATTGGCCAATGAACAGAGCAAACAAGGCAGTGAAGCTTTCATGCGGCTCAGCACCACTGGGACGCAAGAGCAAATAAATTAAGATGCATATACATCTATCTTTCGGCAGGCAATGCCTTAAGCTTCTCGAATAAACTACAAGGTTGTAATTTCCTATCCGAGCACGGTATTGTTCAAGTGAGCACATGGAATATAATTGTAGTATTGGAGGCGAAATGTATTCAAGCTGGCGTGAAAAGAAGTAATGTAATCTAGAGTAAAGAGTTTTAGACTTGAAAGTAAAAGTTACAAAAAAGACAATAAGAAAGTGGTGAGAGTAATAAAATATTTACAAATAACTTAAGTGTTTATATGGGGTTAGATTACTTATTCGAAGTCGTAAAACATAGAACTTTGGTGTGGATATTACTAGCAAAGGCATTCAGGGTAAGGCTTAGCACTTAGCAATTATATCTAATGTAGTCGCAACCAGTAGAAGGAGTATGTACTTGATAGTGGAGTACTCATCCAGAACGAAACAGTGACTCTGTCTAAACCCCAATTTTCAACTAGTAGGTACAGTAGGAAAAGAAGTCTTTCCGGTACGAAAAGTCGAAAGTTGCCAGGAAGGACTTCCAGCTGTGTCCGAAGGGTATAGAGGCAAGTGGGACTTATCCCTAATGCTCATCCACATTGCAACAAATAGAGACTATGACCAATACTAATAAAAATAACAATAGTAATAATAATAATAGTAATAATAGTTATAAAACTAATAATAATAATAATTGTTTACGTCCGAGCTGTATATGTAGTTCTAATAAAGTTGTCTGCAATGAGGAGAAAGGGACATCCCTTGTTGTAAGATGTCTCGCGCAAATATAGTGCAACTGTGTATAATTTTGAGGTAGGGACATTGCCGCGAACTAGATAAGAATATTAGATTCCCGCTACCGGTGGTAGGTGCATGTACCGGATAGTGAAGTAATCATCAGATAAAATGGATTAGTAATCTAGAGCGAAGTGAAAGTAAAATGAAGTGATAAAATAGAAGATGAGATAAAATAAGCACTTTGGTAATAACTACCATTCTGGCTGTTACAGATCTGGAAACATGTGCTGCGAGGATATTCGGCGGGGCAAACGTCAATGTTGCTTTAGGATCCTGTCGTCAAAGATTTTACGTTATCTCGCCATTAAAATATTTATTAGAAGCACTTAGTCTCTAGTCTAGTGGAAAAGTACGATCGACCAGACAGGTCACCAATGATATTAACGTTGTCCTGTTGGATAGCGCCACACAAACTTCATAATACCGTAGAACCCTAGCAGATCTGGGGGAATGTGTTACGAGGATATTCAGCGAGGCAAGGGTCAACATTGTTCAAGAATCATGTGAACAGAAATTTGTCATAATCTCGCTGCACGGCTTTTATTGGTAACACCTAATCTCGAGTCGTATTTAATTAGAATTTTAAAAATATTACAACAAACCCAGCCATGGCTGTCACAAAGCATTCAAAGCTCACACAACTGATAGAAAAGTAAGTAAACTGGATATGTTCGGTTAATAAGTGATATGAGTTTCAAAAATATTGCAACAAACCCAGTCATGGCTGATGCAAAGCAGTCCTGACTAGATTTGTTGAAAGACATCAAACCCCACACAACTGATAGAAAAATACGTAAACTGGATATGTTCGACTCAGATTAGTCAAAAAGTGTGGTTGGTCGGAGAAATTACCATATAATTTAACGTTATCTTGCCAGTTAATTATATATAACTTCACAGTTGGCTTGTGATCACAATTCAACACGCCCAGTCATGGCCGCTGCCGGGCAGTCACAACTGTATTCGTTGTAAGACACTCAAAAATATTTACTACCGACGTACAACCCAGTGACTCATGTGAGTAAATTTAAGAAATACATTTAAAAATATATATTTCGACAAGCCCAATCATGGCTGTTGCAGGGCAGCCATAACTGGACTGGGAATGTGCTATAAGGATATTCGGCGAGGCAAGCGTCAACGTTACTCTAGTATCATGTTGTCGAAGATTATACATCGTATCACTTTTTAGTCATTATAAGTAGACATTTAATCTCAAGTCACAATTGAGATGAATTTCAAAAATATTACAACAGACCCAGTCATGGCTTCCGCAAAGCAGACATAACTGGATTTGGTGTAAGACATTCAAAAGTATTTACTAGTAACGTATAATCTGGTGCCTCAAGTGAGTTAAATTTAAAAGACACATTTGAGGGGAAAAAAAAGTATATATATATATACTTTTTTTTTTCGAACACCGATCCCTTAACAGAAAAACAAAGTTTCCAGAATAAAAAAAAAAAAAAAAAAAAAAAAAAAAAAAAAATTATACAATATAACTAAATTGCGTGGAGTCAGTGAGGATTGCCTCGCTACTCATTGAGAACTTTAGGATAGAGTCTGTGAGGACTGCCTCGCAACTCTGCTGAAGCGCGATTGAAATGCGTTTAATAAGATCTGTATAACAAAACCCTCCACATATTCCAGGACAGTGAATCAATGGTGAAGCTGAACGAACACCGAACCCTTAACAGAAAAACAAAATAAGCCACAGTAAATTAAAATTACTCAATAGAATTAAACTGCGTGGAGTCAGTGAGGATTACCTCGCTACTCATTGAGATCTTTAGGATTGAGTCTGTGAGGATTGCCTCGCAACTCTGCGTGTGGGGAGTGGGCTCCGAAGAAACACACCCCTTATCCCATTCATAGCAACAATCACACAACAGTCACAACATACAATAGCGGATATCTATCTTTCTCTCTACCTATAACTTTTCTAATTGAACATTCTCAAATTTTTTTGCAACACTCTTATCAAGAAGACGCATGGAAATGGTAGACAAAGTGTAGGAGGAATTGGTGCAACCTACCTTTCTGCAACATACACAAGAAACCACCAAACATCAGGCAAGGCTTGAAACAAGCTTGTCTGGCTGGGGACGAGTGTACATTTTATATAAATAAACATTTGAATAAAGATTTAACAGCCCTTCAAGGGCTTGAGGGTGTGTGTCTGTGAGAGGATGTGTTTTTTCGGGGGTGGGGGTGGGGGAGGTCATTTGGAATTTCCGAAGGATAACCAGATACCTCATAATCACATACGGCATCCTATCTCCCAGAAGGCTTGATGGATGACTCCCGGTTTTTCAAAACTAAACTGTTGGAGCTTTCTCTACTCCTTTTTTGTAACCGCTATGGTCATATACCGGGGCCGCTACCAAACCGGCGTTGCTGTTTGGTTTTCTTTTCTCTTCTTTCCTTAAATTTGCCATCGCACAACATTATATTCTGGCTCGCCACCATGGTGGGACTCAAACCTCTACCATCGCAGAGCTGGAACCGAATAGAGCCCACTCTCTAATCGTCTTAATGGCGTTGAGGGATTGAGTATTGACAATCTATCACTCCAACGTAAACTGCCGGGAATTCTAACCGCGTGCATACCCCCTCAGACCCCATATGAGGCAATAGGAAAGCTAGGCCTGTGTGATCCAAGTAAAATAAAATAAGGTTAACCGGGTCGCAAGGGATTTGTAAATCCCACATCGTCACTGCGCGCCTTCGGCGCGCTAAAACCTTTCATTCATTCGACATGGGACAACTGGACTATCAAACTGGACCGAGTGGACTCTTAAATCTGGGCCGAGTGGACTCCAAAATTCGGACGAGTGGACTCTCATTTGGGCCGAGTAGGTGGGCCGAGTGGACTAATAACCGTTTCAAAACTATTCTTGCTAATTTTAGGGTGGTCTTTGGTCCAAGTTGTCTGTAATTATTTTATAACTATATCGTGACCACAACATAAGTATAAAGTTCAGATAGTCGCTTTTATCCACCGAGATGATATGCATCTACAAAACATAACAATAGGGAATCCAACTATCCATTCTACTGCATAATAATAATAATAATAATAATAATAATAATAATAATAATAATAATAATAATAATAATAATAATAATAATAATAATAACAACACTTTGGCCGGCCACTGATTTGTCGCGGTTCTCGGATGAGAAGGCCTTGGCTACCCCTGTACTCCCAACTGCCTCCCCATTCCCAAGCTTCTCTCCTCTCAACACCCGGAGACGAACTGCTTGATGCCATCCCTTGCCCCATTCCTTCCAATCTTTCCGATTAGCATATTAACCCTCTCCTTTGAGTCTCCTACTAACCACATGTTCTTCATTCTCTCATTCCACTTCCCCATTATACTCCCAGTGAATCTTATTCTCTTAGACTGGTATTTTGAGCAGTCTAGAAGAAAGTGTTCCAGGGTCTCCACCACGCCCAAATTACACATCTGGCACTCCTTTTCACTGTTTTTCCCAATTTCCCCCCTCAGCTCCAGGGACCGCGACCTCAGCTTGAACAACAGTGACCCCCCAAAGGTGTCATCAAGGCACTCTTCAAAACCAGGCTTCTCTTTATCACGCAGGCCACCCAAAGATCTCTTTGATTTGACCCCCTCTCGCCAATTAAGGCTACCATCCTCCGTGACCCTTTCTCTTACGATTTTTTTTATCCTGGTTTGCCCCAACGTCTAGGTCCGAGATCTCCAATGAGAAGTTCTCTATTAGTTCCCTCACTTGGACCATCCATCCTGTCTTGATATCTGAGTTGAAAATTCGCAGGAACATTACTTTACACCATCGGCTGTCGGGGAGATTTACCAAATAATTAAGATAACCGAGTTTCAATAAGTCTATCCTGTCCTTGATCCTCATCCACCCAAGCTCAGCCCTGATTGCTTCTAGTGCTGCGGCATTACTCGACCCCGTTATCCATCGGCCTGCATCATTCTGCAGGATTTCCAAGCTCTTTACATCCGTCTGGTTTAGGGATACCACTTCCGTTCCATATGTTATATTTGGCAGACCCACCATTTCCCAAATGGTTTTCCCCGCGAAAACCTTATTGAAACTGTTTCTCCCTATAGGTTTCATTTGGTTAAGGATTCGCCTCCCCTTCAGAATTAATTTATTTGTGTGGTTTCGGTAGATGCCTCTTCCTGTGATGTTTATATTTACCCCCAGATACTCGTAGTCACCTGCCTCTCCCACACTAAGAAGTGTGCTGCTACCTTCCGGAATACAGAACTCCCCCACTCTCCACCTTCGAGCGGGGTCCGCTTTGCGGCCCACGGGTATAACTTTGCTCTTGCTTGCATTAAGTTCGAGTCTCCATTTGCTACCATATTTCCCAACAATTCCCAGCATTTTCGCTAGCCCCTCTTCTCTTTCTGACACTAGCACCATATCGTCTGCAAAAAATAGCCCTGGGATCTTCAAGTCCCCAACTGCTACCCCTTCGTCGCTATGCAGGAGTTCATCTCCTAAACCTTTGATGTTCAATGCAAAAAGAATTGGCGAAATGATACACCCCTGTTTTAGGCCTCTCTCCATGGGCACACCTTTTGTTGTTATGTTACCCAGGCTAAGTTCACTCTGTACATCTTTATATAATGCTTTCATAATTCTAACTCACTCCCCCCCCCCCCCCCCCCCAAGCCTAGAGCATCAAGCTTGCGCCACATACGCTCCCTCCATACTCTATCTATGCCTTTTTTAACATCCACAAAGGCCATAAACATCTTTTTCCATTTTTGGTTTCGCGGATTCTATCATTTGGGATAGCGTGAAAAGGTGGTCAGTGACTCTCCTTCCCTTCCTGAAGCCATTCTGGATCTCTCCCAAAACCCCTTCTCCTCAGTCACCTCCTCTAATCTCCCATACAGGACTTTACAGAAAACTTTTCCAATGTTGCTACTGACAGAGATCCCTCGATAATTATCCAAGACATCTTTTCCCCCTTTTTGTGAATAAACACTTTGCGTTCTCTCCACTCATTTGGGACCTCTTGTTTTTCTATGGCTAAATTGAATAGGGCAGTTAGGCTTTCCAAGAGTTGCTCTCTCCCTTTTTTGATAAACTCGTTAGGAATTTCGTTCACCCCTCCCGCTTTTCCATTCCTTAATTTTGAGATCACCTTTCGCACCTCCTCCGTTTTAATTTCGCTGCACACGAAGTTCGAGAGATTTTCCTCGACCTGGTTCGGACACTCCGGTGGGTTCCCCATGCCCCATCGCTTATCGTTTACCTTTTTCCAATGCTTGACTAGTTCTAATGCGATTTGATCTTGATCGTCTGTAACTCTGCCATCTACTTTAATACTCTGTGGGTTACTTCCTTTTGTTACGTTTATTCACCCATTACCAAAATACGTTCGAACTCGACCCCCTGTCATTCTTATCGTCCTAATAAGACTGCTATTTCGCACTCTCCGATTATCATCTTTAATCTTATTTACGATATTTCGCGCTTGTTGGGATTCTTCTTTTGCTACCGTGGCCTCGTTGCTTTCCACCCCCTTTTTCTACTTCTCCTGTATGCAGCACATTCAGTTTTCTACCCTTTATGGCCCTTTTCAGTTCTTCGTTCACTCTGTACCCATGTTCCCGTGTTGGCATCCTAATGCATACAACGAACTTCCACAACTGCCTGTGGGTATGACCGTGCCCCCCCCCCCACTCCTGATTCAATAATTCATACCATACTCATTTATAGCACTAGGTGTATTAAAGGTGTGTGTGTGGCGGGGGGGGGGGGGGGACTTGACCAGGTAAGGCCCAGCAGTTCTATAGGGTATTCGTGATGTATTATGGAGTATCTACGGGGTAAATCGATCCAGACTTTTACAACCAGTCCGCAATACAATCTATTAACCTGTATGCACCTGTCGCGAGCAGACAGGGAGAGTGTCAAAATAATCGAAAAGTAAATAAATTAGACAGTAATGTTATCACGTAAGGCTCTACAGTGTTCTTTGAAGTGAAATGGGGTATCTGGTCTGTTCTTTGGGGTGATTGTATCTATGGATTAAGGATTCAGATTCTTTATTCACGGTACACATACATGTAAAATGGTTACAAATAAACATATTGCACAAATGTAATGAGTAGTACACCGCGGGAAGTGGCATAGCCAGATTGGCTGTCTACCTGCCATCCCCTGGAAGATGGTTTTATTGCAAACAGACTGTGACTAAATGAATGAACTTAGAACCAGTTATGTGACACAGTATGGAAAATGGCGATCGAATAATTTCTTTTCTGGGATTGGAGGTTTGGTGCTTCATATTCGCCTGTGGAAAGATGATGCTTCAAGGTTGGCAAGAAGCAACATGCTTACAGGACCCCCTCCACTACTCATCATAACACATGAGGGCGGTAACAAGTCCCATCGCGAAGTTCGTATCGTTTAAACTGCGACAAAGAGGTAGGTCATGATGTTTGGACGTGGAGTCTACGTTGGCTGCATCATCATCGTAGGATGACGAATATTATGATTTATTTGTTTAGATTATTGTCGGCAAGTTGTTAATTGTGTGCATATAATATTTTACATAGCACAACTGTAAGGAGGAAGCGCAAAAGTTTGCACAAGAGGAGGATTCTAGATGAAGACGCAGAGCATGACTTTGACAATTTCCAAGTTTACGAAGTGCAATCAGGGCAGTAGGGATTATTGCAGCTGAAATAACTGGAATATGAGGAAATGAATGTGGAAATTAAGTTGTTCTTAAGCATGCTTCTGTCGCTAATATTACAAGTTGTGTCGTCTAGAGCATCCTATAGTTTTAGGAATGAGTATAAAGGAAGTTTATCCAGAGTCTGGATCCGTATTTTTTTTTACGTATAGGAGGCCAGACTGTCTGATTGTCCTATCAGATGACTAGTAGGAGATGTATGGATCGGGCTAATTCAGCCGGACGTACCCCCGGTCATAGGAAATGACGTCATGTCACGTGACCCAGTGGCGCCATGTTGTGTTGTCATGGTAACCCGTGTGAGCGGCCATCTTGTGACGTAATAACCTTAGTGATGCGTGGTGTTAGTGCGCATGCGTAGCGCGTGATGTTAGGGTGATACGTGTTTCCGTCGTCCATTTTGTATACTGGAGGCCGCCATCTTGGTTTCTATGGTAGCACGTGGTTGCTATGTTACCCAATTGCTTATAATAGGACAGGAGTATGTTCGGAGGGTATGTTCCTCTGGACAGGAGTAATTTTCGCGATTCATAGAATTACCACAAACAACCCGACAATCCCTTCAAATCACCGAAATTGACTTTATTTACTACGGATTCCCCATTTTATCAGCTTAGCACGTAGTGCTATGATACCGAGGGACACAGGGGGTGAGCTCGATTGAACTAGAGTAATTTTTTGGTTTGGATTTTCCCCAGAATCCTCGTTTAATTCACAAACAGCCCGACAAGTTGTACTATTTCAAAATCCTTTCAGAATTCTCTGCTTCTATTTATCTATGCAATAATTTTCGTCTACCTGGCCATGTTTCTTTGGACTAGAGTATACTCCAGTAGAGTAGAAGAGACTATCAGCTGGAACAGCTTTGCTTATTATTGCTATATTTAACAATTTCTGGTCTGTTCTTGTTAGTTCTGACCCTATTCCGAGTACTCTTGTTGTTTCATTTATCTAGATCACACAATCAGTTCACTTTACTGGCGCTAACTTCCAATCAGATTGCTTGATTTTCCATAATATGTATGCAGAGTTATCTCCCTTCTGTATAAGAAAAGCCTATATCATTCCCAACACCAATAAGCTATCAAGCAGTTACTGATAAACCATTGCTCGAACGACTCGAAGCCCATCGAGCAAATGCGCTATCGAGCAATTACTCGTTCGAGTGACTCGCACATACGACTCTTAGCCTCATTTCAGAAAAAGGGTAGCCTAAGACCTGGTATTGTATTATTTGAGGATACCTTCTGGAGAATCCCTTTTATGCCCTCCCCCCGACTTTAGTCGGGTGGCATATAGTGATTGAAGTATGCATGTGTGTGTGTGTGTGTGTGTGTGTGTGTGTGTGTGTGTGTGTGTGTGTGTGTGTGTGTGTGTGTGTGTGTTTGAGGTTAAAAAATCGCACTGGCACAGACATTTCCTACTGAAACGTTTTTTTTCTTTTAATATGCCGCCGAAAAATTGTTTTCATTTACTGAACCCTGATGGGTTTCAAACATGACAAAAAATTACACAAAATTGATTTAAACTAAGTGATGAGTTTAGGAACTGGTTAAACTGACTGGCAATAATTGATGCTATTCATTGATGGGCTCTAATTTAGTCCTTACAAGGATGTTACGCAAGCTTTTGTTTTTCTTATAGGCGACGACAGGTCGAAGATTCAAAGGTTCATTTAATTTAGCATTGGTAACATTGAATTCATCTTTTAACATTTTTGCTATTTCGATATTCATTCTGTTGTACGTTAAAGTGAAAGGAATGATGGACCTCCTTTCGCATTCGCCCTCTGATATGTTCATACCAAATGGCCAGAGGGTTTGAAGCGTATTGATCCAAAAAGCTTCACGTTTTTTTCTAAATTCATCCGTTTCTTCTAATGTGTCTTTAATTGGTGGTTGTTCAATTGGGTGGATTTCGAAATCGTCCAAAGAATGGCCAGGAAGGTTAAAATGTTGTGCTACTGGGGCATCAGAATTATGTTTTATATCCTGTTTGTGTCTAGTAGCACGTTCTCGGAAAGGATTTTGACTTTGACCAACATACTGTTTCCGACATCGCTTACAAGTGATAAGGTAAATAATGTTTGGTGAATCACAATGGAGGGGGTTACGGATCTGATAATGATTTTTCGTTTGTTCGGAGGAAAATTCCTCTTTCTGATCAGGCATAAATGTATGCAGTCTACAACGAGGCTTTTTGCAATTAAATACCGCGCCACTAATATTTTGCAACGGTCTGTTGTGTTCAATCTTCAGTGGTTCGAAATCGGTAGTTTCAGCTGGACTTTCGAGCTTTTTCAGGGTTTGGGATTTCAGGCTACGCAAAAGGCGCAGCGAGTACCCTCTCGATCTGAGGGCGCCAAATAGAGTAGAACAAGCCTCATTGAAATTTACCTTATCACTTGAATTGCGGTGGAAACGAATGAGCTGTGATTTGATGATACCTTTAAATGTATGTTGAGGATGAAATGATTTTGTGTGCAACAATTGATGTGAATCAGTTGGTTTAAAATATACTTTATAATCTAAATGACCGGACGCCTGAAATTGCTTGCCTTTATACACGGTCACATCGAGAAAATCAACAGAATTTTCACTGATAGTAGCTTTCTATTTAATATTTGGATCGTGATTGTTCAAAATTTCTAAAAATTCATCAAAATCTTCTTTTGAATGTTCCCAAATAATAAAAATGTCATCTAAATACCTGAGATATACGAGAGGATGCTTTGCACATTTGCTTAAGGCATTTTCACGCAAGCTTTTGTTTTTCTTATAGGCGATGACAGGTCGAAGATTCAAAGGTTCATTTAATTTTGCATTGGTAACATTGAATTCATCTTTTAACATTTTTGCTATTTCGATATTCATTCTGTTGTACTATTTCTGAATCATTTCAGAATTCTCTGCTTCTATTTATCTATGCAATAATTTTCGTCCACCTGGCCATGTTCCTTTGGACTAGAGTATACTCCAGTAGAGTAGAAGAGACTATCAGCTGGAACAGCTTTGCTTATTATTGCTATATTTAACAATTTCTGGTCTGTTCTTGTTAGTTCTGACCCTATTCCGAGTACTCTTGTTGTTTCATTTATCTAGATCACACAATCAGTTCACTTTACTGGCGCTAACTTCCAATCAGATTGCTTGATTTTCCATAATATGTATGCAGAGTTATCTCCCTTCTGTATAAGAAAAGCCTATATCATTCCCAACACCAATAAGCTATCAAGCAGTTACTGATAAACCATTGCTCGAACGACTCGAAGCCCATCGAGCAAATGCGCTATCGAGCAATTACTCGTTCGAGTGACTCGCACATACGACTCTTAGCCTCATTTCAGAAAAAGGGTAGCCTAAGACCTGGTATTGTATTATTTGAGGATACCTTCTGGAGAATCCCTTTTATGCCCTCCCCCCCGACTTTAGTCGGGTGGCATATAGTGATTGAAGTATGCATGTGTGTGTGTGTGAGGGTGTGTGTGTGTGTGTGTGTGTGTGTGTGTGTGTGTGTGTGTGTGTGTGTGTGTGTGTGTGTGTGTGTGTGTGTGTGTGTGTGTGTGTGTGTGTGTGTGTGTGTGTGTGTGTGTGTGTGTGTGTGTGTGCCAATAACTCGAAAACTGTTAGGGCCACAGTCATCAAACTTCACACAATTATAAAGGACCACGGGAGGATGTGTGACGCACCATAGCCGGGTTAGTAGGTCAAGGTCACATTTCAAGGTCACACTAAAAATCGGTCAATATTCGTGTCTCAGCCATAACTCAGAAACGAATCATAGTACAATTGTTAAACTTTCTACAAATGTTAAGGACAGTCAGAAGGTGTGTCGCGTATAATAGTTTCCGCCGCATCTGCAAGGTGAAGGTCACAAGGCGGGGGGGGGGGGAGTGGTATGTGTTACCTTAGTAACATTTTTCTTGTTTGTCATATGTGCTTATGTGCAAAGGCACAATGTTACACATTGTGCACTAGCATGTAGGCACATGCTGGATGTGCCGATATGTGATTATGTGAAAAGGCACAATGTGACACATTGTGCCTTAGCACATGGCACATACGGGTATTTGAGGATACATATGGCCCGATATTGTATTATTTGAGGATACCTACCGGGAATACTTTATGGAGAATCCCTTTTTGTCATATGTGCTTATGTGAAAATGCACAATGTGGCACATTGTGCACTAGCACATACGGGTATTTGAGGATACCTATGGCCTGGTATTGTATTATTTGAGGATACCTTTTATAGGATATTAATTTGAGGATACCTATTGACGTATCTGAGAATACTTGTCATACAGGTTTTTACATCCGGGAACATTATGCTACATCCAGGTACTTCTGTTGGGTAGTTGATTAAAAAAAACGCAATATATAACATTCCATTCATTTTTATTCTCACTTTGATCTTAAAAATGAATGGAATGTTATATATTGCATTCTCACTTTGATCTTCTTCTTCTTCTTCAAAGGGGGTTCTTGAATGGTTTTTTGAAGTCTTCATGGTTAGTAGGTTTAGAAGGTTTAGTGCCTTTAGTCAGAGCTTCAGTTAAAGCTGTTTGTTGGGTGCTGATTGCTGCATCTACTTCTACCTGGGTCTTCAGGGCATCCCATTCTTCTAAAGATAATGCAGTCCCAGTCTTGCTTGGATAAAGCTTTTTGTCTTTTCCCTCAAAGTATCTTCTAAGATGTATCTTCAGTTCACCCTTGTACTAGATGACCTTAGCATAAGTCTGCTTGGTGCCAAGTCGGAACATCTTCTTTGGTCAATGGTTCGAACGTGAATGATGTCAAGTCCCTGCTTTGCCTAATCTTATGTACCTCTGACGGACGTGTTTGAAAACACCACCCAGTTCAGCAAATTCTGATCGACGTTTTGATTCTTGGCTGGGGTTTGTGTTTGTTTCCTATAGGATTATAGGTTAAAGTTGGGAAATTTAGAAAATTAGTATAGAAGTCTATGGAAAAGAAACACAATGGGAATACACACATTTGATTGGTTGATTAACTTCGATCTGATTGGTCAGTTTGGCGATCAAACAACTGCAATCCTGAACCTTAAACTGCAGGGAGTCATTTTTAAAGATTTAAGAAATGCATACTGTGAACGGAATAAAAATGAATGAAAGGTTATATATTGCGTTTTTTTAATCAACTACCCAACAGAAGTACCTGGATGTAACATGATGTACCCGGATGTAAAAACATGTATGACAAGTATTCTCAGATACCCCAATAGGTATCCTCAAATTAGTATCCTATAAAAGGTATCCTCGATAGGTATCCTCAAATAATACAATGCCAGGGCATAGGTATCCTCAAATACCCGTATGCGCCTATGTGCTAGGGCACAATGTGTCACATTGTGCATTTTCACATTACCACATATCAGCACATTCAGCATGTGTCTATGTGCTAGTGCACAATGTGTCACATTGTGCATTTTCACATAAGCACATATGACAAAATGGGATTCTCCATAAGGTATTCCCGATAGGTATCCTCAAATAATACAACACCAGGCCATAGGTATCCTCAAATATCCGTATGTGCCTATGTGCTAGGGCACAATGTGTCACATTGTGCCTTTCACATAAGCACATATCGGCACATCCAGCATGTGCGTGTGTGCTAGTGCGCAATGTGTCACATTGTGCCTTTTCACATAAGCACATAATGACAAAAAGGGATTATCCAGAAGGTATCCTCAAATAATACAATACCAGGTCTTAGGCACCCCTTTTTCTGAAATAAGGCTAATAGTCGTATGTGCGAGTCAATCGAACGAGTAACTGCTCGATAACACATTTGCTCGATGGGCTTCGAGTCGTTCGAGCAATGGTTTATCAGTAACTGCTTGATAGCTTATTGGTTTTGGGAATGATATAGGCTTTTCTTACACAGAAGGGAGATAACTCTGCATACAGATTATGGAAAATCAAGCAATCTGATTGGTAGTTAGCGCCAGAAAAGTGAACTGATTGTGTGATCTAGATAAAGGAAACAACAAGAGTACTCGGAATAGGGTCAGAACTAACAAGAACAGGCCAGAAATTGTTAAATATAGTAATAATAAGCAAAGCTGTTCCAGCTGATAGTCTCTTCTACTCTACTGGAGTATACTCTAGTCCAAAGGAACATGGCCAGGTGGACGAAAATTATTACATAGATAAATAGAAGCAGAGAATTCTGAAATGATTCAGAAATAGTACAACTTGTCGGGCTGTTTGTGGTAAATTCTATGAATTAAACGAGGATTCTGGGAAAAATTCAAGCCAGAAAATTACTCTAGTTCAATCGAGCTAACCCCCTGTGTCCCTCGGTATCATAGCACTACGTGCTAAGCCGATAAAATGGGGAGTCCGTAGTAAATAAAGTCAATTTCAGTGATTTGGAGGGATTGTCGGGTTGTTTGTGGTAATTCTACGAATCGGGAAATTACTCCTGGATAAAGGAACATACCCTCCGAACATACCCCTGTCCTATTATAAGCCATTGGGTAACATAGCAACCACGTGTTACCATAGAAACCAAGATGGCGGCCTCCAGTATACAAAATGGACGACGAAAACACGTATCACCCTAACAACACGCGCTGCGCATGCGCACTAACACCACGCGTCACAATGGGGATGACGCCACAAGATGGCCGCTCACGCGGGTTACCATGACAACACAACATGCACCCACTGGGTCACGTGACATGACGTCACTTCCTAGATCCGGGGTAGGTCCGGCTGAATTGGCCCGATCCATACATCTCCTACTACTCAGATGGATTGCCAATAATTTTAAATATATCATTGAAAGAAACCGGTAATCTGCCGTTCTGTCAGTCAAACACGAACAGTAGTGCATGTAGCTCAAACAAATCATCAACCTTGAGTATTTGGTTTTCTTTAAACAGGGGATCTGTATGAGAATTGTACTTTTTGTTATTAATTATCCATAATGATCACTTTTGTAAGACAGCTAGTTTTTTGATAGCTCTTGAATTGCTCCATGCCTGGATTCCGTATACCAAATGGCTGTGTATGAGGTCGTAATACAATGTTTTCAGAGCTCCGTGAGGGAGGATATTTTTAACTTTGTTGAGACTATAGTTTGCGCGTGCTATTTTCGAGCATAATCGGGATATGCGAGCCTTGTAGGATAAGTGTTCATCAATGCTAATTCCTAAGAATTTCACAGATTTTTTCTGTTTCAGTGTCCCCAACCTTGTTAATGTTTTGGTTATTTATTTTGACCTCTTGACAAAGATTATTGTTCCTACCTTTGTTTGAATTAAGTATGATATACAGCGTTTTCTTAGCATTCAGCATTAAATGGTTCACAGAGCACCATTCGAATAGTTTCTGAAGCTCGTCATTGAAATACGGTGTAATGGGATTATTGTCGGTTTCCAGTGTGCAGTGGTGTCATCGGCAAATGATAAAAGATTGAGTGATGTTGAGTTACTTATATCATTGATATATAAAAGAAAAAGAACAGGGCCTAAAATCGAGCCCTGTGGTACACCGCAACTCTGTTTGGCTAAGTCCGATTTGTGTTTTCCGAACATAACACATTGGAACCCGTTGGACAAGTAACTTCTAAACCAATTGTTGGCGACACCTCGGATACCATATTTTTCCAGTTTACCCGGCCGGTTTACCTAATATTTCGTGATTTATTGTGTCAAAGGCCTTTGACAAATCCAGAAACAGTGCTAAGGTGCTGTTTTTTTCCTGTTTATTATTTTCTATTGCGATGCTTTTAAGGAGCTGAAGAACTGGATGAATAGTGCTGTGTCGTTTCCGGAACCCGTATTGGTGAGGGTATAAAATATTAAACCTATTGAGAAAACTAGCTAGTCTCACTTCCATGAGTTTTTCCATTACTTTTGAGAATACCGGAAGTATATTGATAGGTCTATAATTTGTAAAGCTGTGTTCGTCACCCGCTTTAAATATCGCCACCCTCTTTTAATATGGGTATCACCTTCGCGATCTGCATCCTGTCTGGTACTTTGCCGTTTGGGAAAGCGCTGTTAATTATATGTGTTAGCGGATCCAATACTTCGTTTATCGTATGCTTCAGAAGACAGGTTGTGATAATGTCACAGTCTTTAGATAATTTTGGCTTCATTTTATTTACTACTCGGTTGGCTTCTGTAGGATTTGTGGGTATTAAATAAAGATTATTGGAGACATTGTTATCCATGTAGTCTGTGAAGGACTTATTTGGTTTCTGAATCTGTTCGGGTGTGTTTTTTCCAAAATTGATAAAGAAATTGTTGAATTCTTCTGCGATGCCATGGGATTCGCTTTTAACTCGATGTTGCCCTGGATGAAGAACGAGGGTAACCTGGCTTCGCGTTTTCCTTTATTGATGGCTTCGTTTAAAATCTGCAAAGTTCTTCGCATATTGTTTTTATTTTCGTTTAGGATATCTCTATAATAGGTAGCATTACATTGTTTTTTTTTTTACCTTGTTGAACATTCTACAGCAGTTTTCATAGTTTTGTGAGGTCCTTTCGGTGGGAGCTTTGCGTTTTTTTCTCGTAGAATTTTCCTTTATTGTTGGAGGATATTACAAGCCCCCTTATCATCCAGGGTTGTCTTTTAATAATTTTTTTTGTTCTGGCGAACACGTTTGAGATGGAACGCTATTTCATAAGCTTTCATGTAGATGCTTAGAAAGGTTTCATATGACTCATTGGGACAATTCGATTGCATTACAGAGTTAAAATCACTTTGCGAGATAAGTGTTTTGAATTCAACAATTCTTTCTGTGTTTATAATTCTTTTCAGTGTAAAGTGCGGTGTATCTTTTGGTTTGGGTTTTTCTTCAATATAAAAAACACCAAAATGACCTGACACGTCAGATATGACTATTCCGGGTAATAATAATAATAATAATAATAATAATAATAATAATAATAATAATAATAATAATAATAACACTTTGGCCAGCCGCTGATTTGTCGCGGTTCTCGGACGAGAAGGCCTTATTACCCCTGTACTCCCAACTGCCTCCCTATTCCCACGCTTCTCCTCCTCTCCTCCCAACACTCGGAGACGAACTGCTTGATGACATCCCTTGCTCCATTCTTCCCAATCTCTCCGATTAGCATATTAACCCTCTTCTTTGAGTCTCCCCCAACCACATGTCCTTCATTCTCCCATCCCACTTCCCCATTATACTCCCAGTGAATCTCATTCTTTTAGACTGATACTTTTGGCATTCTAGTAGAAAGTGTTCCAGGGTCTCCACCATGCCTAAGTTACACATCTGGCACTCCCTTTCAACGTCTTTCCCATTTTTTCCCTCAGCTCCAGGGATCGCGACCTCAGCTCGAACAACAGTGACCCCCAAAGGTGACCCCAAAAGGTGCCATCAAGGTACTCTTCAAAACCTGGCTTCTCTTTATCACGCAGGCCACCCAAAGACCTCTTTGATTTGACCCCCTCTCGCCAATTACGGTTACAATCCTCCATGACCCTTTCTCTGGCGATTTTTTTACCCCCTGGTTTGCCCCAACGTCCAGATCCGAGATCTCCAATGAGTAGTTCTCTACTAGCTCCCTCACTTGGACCATCCACCCCGTTTTGATATTTGACTTGAATGTTCTCAGGAACATTACTTTACACCATCGGCTGTCGGGGAGATTTGCCAAGTAATTAAGATAACCGAGTTTCAACAGGTCTATCCTGTCCTTGATCCTCATCCACCCAAGCTCACCCCTGATTGCTTCTAGCGCTGCGGCATTACTCGACCCCGTTATCCATCGGCCTGCATCGTTCTCCAGGATTTCCAAGCACTTTACGGCTGTCTGGTTTAGGGTTACCACTTCCGTACCGTAAGTTATACTTGTCAGACCCACCATTTCCCAAATGGTTTTCCCCACGAAAACCTTATTGAAACTGTTTCTCCCTATAAGTTTCATTTGGTTAAGGATTCGCTTCCCCTTCAGAATCAATTTATTTGTGTGGTTTCGGTAGATGCCTCTTCCTGTAATGTTTAGATTTGCACCCAAATACTCGTAATCACCTGTCTCTCCTACACTGAGAAGTCTGCTGCTCCCTTCCGGAATGCAGAACTCACCCATTCTCCACCTTCGAGTGGGGTCCACTTTGCGGCCCACGGGTATAACTTTGCTCTTGCTTTCATTAAGTTCGAGTCTCCATTTGCTCCCATATTTCCCAACAATTCCCAGCATCTTCGCTAGCCCCTCTTCGCTTTCTGACACTAGAACCATATCGTCTGCAAAAAATAGCCCTGGGATCTTCAAGTCCCCGACTGCTACCCCCTCGTCGCTACGCAGGAGTTCATCTCCCAAACCTTTGATGTACAATGCAAACAGGATTGGCGAAAGGATACACCCCTGTTTTAGGCCTATCTCCATAGGCACACGTTCTGTTGTAATGCTTCCCAGGCTACGTTCACTCTATACATCCTTATATAATGCTTTCATAATTCCAACAAACTCGCCTCCCAAGTCCAGACCCTCCAGCTTGCGCCACATACCCTCCCTCCATACTCTATCGTATGCCTTTTTGACATCCAAAAAGGCCATAAACATCTTTTTTTTTTGCTTTCGCGGATTCTATCATTTGGGAGAGCGTGAAAAGATGGTCAGTAACTCTCCTTCCCTTCCTGAAGCCATTCTGGATTTCTCCCAAAAAACCCTTCTCTTCAATCACCTCCCCCAGTCTCCCATACAGGACTTTCTCTCAACTCCTTCGGGACTTCTTGATTTGTAGTGCTGTTCGTGAAACGTTATTAGAGAACATATGATCTATCAGACTAGCAGAACGACAGGTTACTCTCGTTGGCTTGGTGATTTTAGGCAGAAAGCCCTGATTGAACATGAGATTAACAAATTCTTCCGTTTTTGAGTGTGTAGTAGCTTTTAGAAGGTCTAGGTTAAGATCTCGCACAATATAAACTTTGTTATTTTCAACATTCAGAACATTCGTTATTTCATTTAATTTTTATGTTGATGTCGGCTTCAGGAGGAGTGTTGGGTCTATAGATGACGCCAATAATTTCGGGTTGGTATTTATCTTTAATTTCAATAAATAGATTCGAAAACATGTGGAATGAAGAATGAAATATCATTGCGAACTCTATAGGATATTCCTTCTTTAATATATAGACCAACCCCTCCTCGACCATCATCATTCTCGGGTCTCATACGTTTAATAATCGGGGCATAGCCATCCAGACTGAACAACATATCTGGAGGAATTTGGAATATTTCGGTAAGTCCTGTTATGTTGAAGAAGTTCTTTCCTGTTTGTAGGTTATATAACATGTTTTGGAAGGAATCCCAATGGGCCTTCAGGCTTTGACAATTGAGATGGAATATTGAGAATCTCGCGTCTGTTTTACAACCCGTTGACTGAACGTCACTAGGCGAAACGTAGTTGCAGTCAGTTGCGCGGTTTTTATATGGGGATTCATCATTTTCTGGCAAGGAAATACTTTCTCATTATGGAGCTGTATAAAGTCGTACTCTGCGTGTACCTGCGTAACCTGCACCTCGTCGAGTGTAATGTTACCCGCCATTATTCACCAACAAACTACCATCCTTTCTCGCTGGACAAATATACAAGACAAAAATAGAATATATTATTCCAAGATAAAGACAAAAAGAGGTTAAGGCCCAGACATTAATTTTTATTGAACTGTTCGGGACGTTGAGACGATATTTATTTTTTATTTCTAGTCACAGTCTGTTGCAGTAATAGTCTGTAATTGGGAGTTTTTTTTGGAATCAAAATTACTCTGCACAGGCAGGATAAAAACACTGTAGTTTATATACAAGTGCGTTGGGTGCAACATCACCCTACATAATATCGCAGTGATATGGTATCTTGGATGGATGATTGAACAAATCTAATATATAAATGCGAATCTCTCTCTCTCTCTCTCTCTCTCTCTCTCTCTCTCTCTCTCTCAACGATCGATCTCAAATTTTGTACATGGGGGGGGGGGGGGGGGGGGGGGTAATTCGTCCCTGCGAGTAACATGGGATGGGGGCCGTGCCCTCGTGGGGTTACCTTGACCTTGAAATTGATGACTTTGACCTTTTATTTTGACAACGGCTGCGCAGATCGAGCTAAAATGTAACATGTGCGGGTATATTGGCCAATCGATCATTTTGACTTTATCGGGGTGCCCATGCGGGGTGACCGTGACCTTGAAATTGGTGACCTTGACCTTTTATTTCGAAAACGGCTGGGCCGATCGGGCTAAAATTTCATATGTGCGGGTATATTGACCCATCGATCATTTTGACTTTATCGGGGTGCCCGTGTGGGGTGACCTTAACCTTGAAATTGGTGACCTTGACCTTTTATTTCGAAAACGGCTGGGCCGATCGGGCTAAAATTTCATATGTGCGGGTATATTGACCCATCGATCATTTTGACTTTATCGGGGTGCCCATGCGGGGTGACCTTGACCTTGAAATGGGTGACCTTGACCTATTTCGAAAACGGCTGAGCCGGTCATATCTGAGGGTATATTGATATACCCATCTTCTCCTGTGCAACGCCTGGTAACACTCGCTAGTAAATTTATAAATAAAGGACTTTACAGTAAAACAATGGATTGAATGAGGGCAGAGAACGGGTGAGTGAATTTGTAAAAGACGAGGTGGAAGAATCAATGGAAACAAGTAGGCAGAAAAGAAAAGAAGTGGAGACATTTGAAGAGGTTGAGATGAAATGAGTGAAACGAAAGGAGACAGGGGGAATGAAGGAATTATGAATGGGCAAAAAATAAAAAAAGGGAAACCGATCTTAATTTGTGAACTTCATCAGCGTTATATAGTTACCTCTTGGAATGCACACTTCGATCACTGACAGTTATTTCAGCCCTTAGTCCTACACGAACAACAGGCGAAACTTGTAATAATAATATAATAACACTTTGGCCAGCCGCTGATTTGTCGCGGTTCTCGGACGAGAAGGCCATGGTTACCCCTGAACTCCCAACTGCCTCCCTATTCCACGCTTCTCCTCTCCTCCCAACACTCGGAGACGAACTGCTTGATGACATCCCTTGCCCCATTCTTCCCAATCTCTCCGATTAGCATATTAACTCTCTCCTTTGAGTCTCCCCCTAACCACATGTCCTTCATTCTCCCATTCCACTTCCCCATTATACTCCCAGTGAATCTCATTCTTTTAGACTGATACTTTGGGCATTTTAGAAGAAAGTGTTCCAGGGTCTCCACCATGCCCAAGTTACACATCTGGCACTTCCTTTCACCGTCTTTCCCAATTTCCCCCCTCAGCTCCAGGGATTGCGACCTCAGCTTGAACAACAGTGACCCCCCAAAGGTGCCATCAAGATACTCTTCAAAATCTGGCCTCTCTTTATCACGCAGGCCACCCAAAAACCTCTTTGATTTAACCCCCCTCTCGCCAATTACGGTTACAATCCTCCATGACCCTTTCTCTGACGATTTTTTTAACCCTGTTTTGCCCCAACGTCCAGATCCGAGATCTCCAATGAGTAGTTCTCTACTAGCTCCCTCACTTGGACCATCCACCCCGTTTTGATATTTGAGTTGAACATTCTCAGGAACATTACTTTACACCATCGGCTGTCGGGGAGATTTATCAAATAATTAAGATAACCGAGTTTCAACAGGTCTATCCTATCCTTGATCCTCATCCACCCAAGCTCACCCCTGATTGCTTCTAGCGCTGCGGCATTACTCGACCCCGTTATCCATCGGCCTGCGCCGTTCTGCAAGATTTCCAAGCTCTTTACGGTCGTCTGGTTTAGGGGTACCACTTCCGTACCGTAAGTTATACTTGGCAGCCCCTCCATTTCCCAAATGGTTTTCCCCACGAAAACCTTATTGAAACTGTTTCTCCCTATAAGTTTCATTTGGTTAAGGATTCGCTTCCCCTTCAGAATCAATTTATTTGTGTGGTTTCGGTAGATGCCTCTTCCTGTAATGATTGTATTTACACCCAAATACTCGTAATCACCTGTCTCTCCTACACTGAGAAGTTTGCTGCTCCCTTCCGGAATGCAGAACTCACCCACTCTCTACCTTCGAGTGGGGTCCACTTTGCGGCCCACAGATATAACTTTGCTCTTGCTTTCATTAAGTTCGAGTCTCCATTTGCTCCCATATTTCCCAACAATTCCCAGCATTTTCGTTAGCCCCTTTTCGCTTTCTGACACTAGAACCATATCGTCTGCAAAAAATAGCCCCGGGATCTCCAAGTCCCCGACTGCTACCCCCTCGTCGCTACGCAGGAGTTCATCTCCTAAACCTTTGATGTACAATGCAAACAGGATTGGCGAAAGGATACACCCCTGTTTCAGGCCTATCTCCATAGGCACACGTTTTGTTGTAATGTTTCCCAGGCTAAGTTCACTCTGTACATCTTTATATAGTGCTTTCATAATTCCAACAAACTCGCCTCCAAAGCCCAGAGCCTCCAGCTTGCGCCACATACCCTCCCTCCATACTCTATCGTATGCCTTTTTGACGTCCAAAAAGGCCATAAACATCTTTTTCTATCATTTGGGACAGCGTGAAAAGATGGTCAGTTACTCTCCTTCCCTTCCTGAAGCCATTCTGGATTTCTCCCCAAAAAACCCTTCTCTTCAATCACCTCCTCTAGTCTCCCATAAAGGACTTTACAGAAAATCTTTCCAATGTTGCTACTGACAGAGATCCCTCGATAGTTATCCAAAACGTCTTTTCCCCTTTTTTGTGAATAAATGTCACTTTGCTTTCTCTCCACTCCTTTGGGACCTCTTGATTTTCTATGGCTAGATTGAATAGGGCAGTTAGGCTTTCCACGAGTTCCTCTCCCCCTTTTTGATAAACTCGTTAGGAATTTCATCCACACCTCCCGCTTTTCCATCCCTTAATTTTGATATCACCTTTCGCACATCCTCCGTTTTAATTTCGCTGCACACGAAGTTCGATAGGTTTTCCTCGACCTGATTCGGACACTCAGGTGGGCTCCCCATGCCCCATCGCTTATCGTTTACCTTTTCCCAGTGCTTGACTAGTTCTGATGCGACTTGATCTTGCTCGTCTGTAACTCTGCCATCTACTTTAATACTCTGTGGGTTACTTCCTTTGTTACGTTTATTCACCCATTTCCAAAATACGTTCGAACTCGACCCCCCCCCCCACCCCTGTCGTTCTTATCGTCCTTTAATTATCGTCTTTAATCTTATTTACTTTATTTCGTGCTTGGTGGTATTCTTCCTTTGCTACTGTGACCTCGTTGCTTTCCACCCCTTAAGTTTTCTACTTCTCCTGTATGCAGCACATTTTGCTTTTCTTCCCTTTATGGCCCTTTTCAGTTCTTCATTCACTCTGTACCCAAGTTCCCGTGTTGGCACCCTGACCTTTCCTACACTTTCCTTTCCTGCCTCCACCAGGCTCGCAACTATGACGTCGCCCATCTTCTGGACACTGCCCCTCTTGGGTACGGTTGCAAGCTTTGGTTTCAGTTTTTCATTGAATTTCGCCCAGTCAGCATCTTTTTTTGAGTTCCCAAATCTCCTTAGAGCTTCCTTTGCTTTTTACTAGAGTTTTGGCCCTGATCGTCACTGTAATCAAGTTGTGATCACTATTCACCTCCATTTTACCCTCATCATCCGCTTCTGCCCCTATCACCTCCTTCCATAAATTAATATCTGTGAGGATGTAGTCGATTATTGATTTTCTGTCGTTCCTCTCCAGGTCCATTCCCCCTTACACCTCGCGTCCCTGTTCAGAATCTTCAGACCGAGCTCGTTTGTGAAGTTCAACAGCTTCCTTCCATTCCTGTTGACTTTATTGTTCCCACCCCCTATGTCTTCTTCATCATTACCTATGTGGCCATTGAAGTCACCCATCAGAATTATACCGAGCCCCTTGTTTTGTAGTTCGGTGATATTGGACCTTAGTGTTGAGTATATCGAATCATTCCATTCGGGTTTGCTTCCCTCCACCGCACAATACACAACCCCAAGGGCAATACTTTTGTTTTTCAGACTGATCCTTACCCATCCAATTTCTTTCGATACCTCAGCCGGGGTGCTGATGTTTTCCAGGTCTGTGATCAGCGACGGTTTTAAATTCTCTTTAATGTACATGCCTACCCCTCCCCCTTTTTTCTGGCCTTCCGTTCGCCCTACACCTGTCCATACGTACCCCCTTACTTGGTCTACCCGTTCCTCGTGTCTTACCCACGTTTCGCTTAAGCCCATGACGTCAAACTCCTCTGCCTCGATCAATGTAGCAATTTCACTTACTTTCCGGTGGAGACCCTGAATGTTTGTATATTCTACTTTGTGTACCTGTGCTTTCCTTGGGAAGCTATTCCTATTGATTTGGATTTTTGGTCCCTTTTCCTTATCCCCCTTGTCCCATTTTTTACACCTATATTTCGTGACACATTTCCTGTGTTCACTCCCCCCTTCACTGATCCCCCGTCCCTCCCTATACCAAAAAAGGCTCCACTACCTGCAACATATTTCTTCCTAAAACCTCTGTACCCCTTGGGCTAAGATGGAGACCATCCCTTCCATATAGGTCCTTTCTGTCCCAAAACGATTCCCAATTGTCTACTAAGGGCATCCCAAGTTCCTTACAATACTCCCCCAATTCCTCGTTGGTCCCAATGATCCGCGAATTACGCTCGCCCCCACCACCTAGTACTGGGAGAAGCCCCGAAACCACTACCTGTGCATTCTTGACATTCAGTTGAGTTATTAGGTCCTTGTAAGTCTCAATAATTATTAAATTTTAAGTAGGGTGGTATGTCCTCCATAGCGGTAAATATAAAAACATAAATATGAATGGGCATGCATACATGTAGGTATGTGAGCATGTATATATATGGATGTAATATGTGTATGTATGTTATATGTAGGTACATATGTGAACCTAAGAATAGTTTTTTGCCTGAACAAAGTCTTCATATGACCCCCCCCCCCCCCCCCCCCCGGGACTGTAAGTCAATTGAGGGAATGCAATATGCAGAATTACACACCACTTGATACATATATATACTGAAACATGTAAAGACTCACATGATCATGTATATATGGGTATGTTATATGTAGGTACATATGTGACCCTAAGAATAGTTTTTTGCCTGAACAAAGTCTCCGTATGAGCCCCCCCCCCCCCCCACAGGACTGTAAGTCAATTGAGGGAATGCAATATTCAGAATTTCACACCACTTTATACATGTATATACTGAAACATGTAAAGACTCACACGATCAAATTTTAAGTATGGACGATATGTCCTCCATAGCAGTAGACATAAAAACATAAATATGAATGGACATGCATGCATTTGTAGGTATGCGAATGTGTGTATATATTTATATTGATGTGATATATGTATGTACATATGAGAACCTAAGAATAGTCTTTTGCCTGAACAAAATCTCCATATGACCCCCCCCCCCCCCCCCCGAGGATTGTGAGTCTATCGAGGGCATGCAATATGCCAAACTACATTATTTTATATATGTATGTGTGAGTATATATATGTATGCTTATATGTATATATGCTTATATGCATATATATGTGTATGTATGTGTATACTTGTACAAATGTATGTTTGTTGGTCTATGTGTATGTTTACACATATAACATAAGAATAGTCTTTTGCCTGAACAAAATCTCCATAAGACCCACCCCCGCGAACCGTGAGACTATTGAGGGAATGTAATATGTGGAATTTCGTTTGTATGTTCACATATATAACATAAGAATAGTCTTTTGCCTGAACAAAGTCTTCATAAGACCCACCCCCGCGGACCGTGAGTCTGATGAGGGAAAGTAATATGTGGAATTACGCACTATTTTATATACGTGCACTGAAACATTTAAATTTCAAGTATGGATCTGAGAAATATGTTTTTGCCTGACCAGTTTTTTCATATAACTCCCCCAACTCGACCCTCGCCCGAATACTGCAGGTCTCCTGTTGGCATACAATACGTGAAATTATATATTATTTCATACATACACTGAAAGCTATGAATCCCCAAGCATTCCAATCCTATTCATACTAAAGTGTCTCTGCACAATTAGCTCTGGGTCTACATGACCCCCCCCCCCCCCAGATGACCACAAGTCGCTTGAGATCATGTAGTGTATAGTTATGTATTTTGCTTCAAATTTATACCAATAGTAGCAATGGTAGACAGATATAATTATGTTTGTAAACATTCGCAAGGCTTAAGGTGGACGCCACAGGGTGGTAGAGGCAGACCTGTATAATTATTTATTTACAAGTGTGTGTATTAGAAGACATATGACATATACATGTGCATACAGGTATATACATGTGTACAAGTATATATGTGTATATGTGTATGTATCAGTCTGAAAATATATGATTCTAAAACAAAACAAGCGCCTCTCCTGATCAAAGTCTATATGACCCCCCCCCCCCCCCCCCCACCAACCCACTCCCTATGTGACCTCATTGTCAGGAGTCACTGCAGATGCTCTACATGTATATGTGTGGACAAATATGAGTTTATCTGGGAGAGAATATGTGGTTTCAAAATAAGTTCCTCCCTTGATCAAAGTCCACATCCCCCTCCCCCCAGATGACAACAAGTCGCTCGGGATCATGCGGTATAAGTGTGCACTTTGTTTCATATAGATATCAATAGGAGCAATAGTAGACAGATATAGGTATGTTTGTGAAAATATATGACTTTAAGGGCCTATATAAGTAATGAAATTTTGTTTATTTTGAAAATTCTCACCTCTGATATTCCTTCAGTTCAAATTAAATATACACAAAATGTACATCAAAATGAAGGTCGGGATGTATAGAACACGAAACACGTATATAATCAACTCATAGAGTCGACTGTAGGCACCACTGGTTCCTGGAAGTCTGCTACCGTATTCGCACCAGAACTGATAATTTAATAATATTTCACGAAAACAACTTGTGGCCAAATGTGCGTTACATATCCAAGAACAAAGCTTGGGGATAAAAATTCTTCAAAACGCGGCGACAGAGCTGCATTGGGGAAAATTCCAAAGCCTTTGCTTTTGTTTACGTATGAGTATACTTTCGATTTCCGGTCGACATCATCGGACAGAAAAAGCATGTAAAAACATCGCCGTCTAAAATCAAATAATGAAAAAGATCGCCTTCATACAATATACCGTTATTAGATAGAGATAGCACAGTTGCCATATTCAATGCAAGGTATCATGATACCTGTTGAAATTTCTTAGAATTACGATTTTGTTTTTTGATGGAAATTCGTGGTAACGAGTGATTTGCGCATGTCTGTCGAGCATGGAAACCATCTTCAATAAAAAATGCAGACAGTGTTGGCCTTTTCCAAAATGCAGACCTATCGCTGTATTCGAAAGTGTTTTGAATGCCTAGCTTTGTTCTTGGATATATGAAGCACATTTGGCCACAAGTTGTTCTGATGAAATATTATTTTATTATTAGTTCTGGTGCGAATACGGTAGCAGACTTCCAGGAACCAGTGGTGCCTACAGTCGACTCTATGAGTTGATCACATATGCGTTTCGTGTTCTATACATCCCAACCTTCATTTTGATGTATAATTTGTGTATATTTACTCTGAATTTAAGGAATATGAGAGGTGGGAATTTCAAAATAAACAAAATTCCATTACTTATATAGGCCCTTAAAACAAAACAAGTCCCCCCCCCCCCCTGACCAAAGTCTATATGAGGCCCAACCCCTCCACCACCCCCAGGTAACCTCATGGAGTGAGGATGTGTCTCCCCCAGCTGCTTACCTTCTCACACTCATAATCATTTTACGAATAATAGTACTGTAGTAATCCAATTCATAACGAAAAACCAGTGAGAGCCAACCCCTCCACCACCCCCCCTCCCCCAGGTAACCTCATGGAGTGAGGATGTGTCTCCCCCAGCTGCTTACCTTCTCACACTCATAATCATTTTACGAATAATAAGACTGTAGTAATCCAATTCATAACGAAAAACCAGTGAGAGCCAACAGCGAAGCCATTCGTCTACAATGAGGAGGCAAAACGCAGTTTCCAGTCACAACTGTACTTGTGATGGCTGTAAAGTCATTTTAACGAATTATGTCACGCATGTGGAAATGCTTTTTGTTGCACAAATTACCTTGATAGTGTTGTCAAAGATTTTTCCAGTCGGATGTGGAACAAACAGACCACTATCAAGGCCAACAGAGAGAAACAACTGTTTCTCGGGTTGTCGCAGGCAAGATAACACATTTCACAGGTGCATTCATCTATGCTCATATTTGTTAAATATATTTTTCCTGCATTGAACAACGTTCCATCACAAGTACATTTGGTTTCTATAGAACTACAGACACAAAGACCAAGTATCACGTACTTAATTAAAACATCACGACTAAACCCCATACCCCCATTCAGCTGAAACAGCTTGGTGGAACTTGGGAATGAATGGCTCGGGATGGCTGGACGGGTGATGCTCATTGGCTTCGGTTTTTGGGCCACACGTGTTCAGACGCCGGGGCCTCTCTGCCCGTTGGCATCATTAGGCTGCCCCAGTTTCTTGCTTTGGAGTGTTATATAACAGTTGTTCCCCCGAAATTTCTTCAAACAGTAGTATCCGTGATGTCCATTAAAAAGGCCTTATCCTATAAGACAATGCTCAGCTGGTCGAATTGAAGAATATAAATGGCAATGCTTTGTCAACAAATTTCTCTTTTTCTTCTGAAAAACTTCGCTGACTCACACAATCCTGATGGCAGCCCACTATTTTTATTAGAATATGTAGATTTGAACACTTTTCAAGAACTATTTGGTTCGTCACATGTTAATTTGGCCAAATCTTTTCCTTCTGATCGTGGCTAACGCATTTACATTAGATGAGGTACAGAACGATAACTCATTTGACTTCATTTCTCAATTCAATAGTGCAATTACCGATAACGAAAGTGATGAATTGAACTCTCCCTTCACCATTGAAGAACACAAATGTAAATATTACACACCGGAAGGCTTTAGTGATGAGATTTCAGAAAAACCTAACTCATTTTCTCTCTTCAATCTAAACTGTCGAAGCCTCAATGCCAATTGGGAGTCCCTTCATAACCTGTTGTGTAATCTCCAACCTCAATCCAACTTCTTTGACATAATTGGCTTAACAGAAACATTCAGTGTAAAAAAAGATATTACTTATTTACTTGACGGATGCCATCCTCTGATCACTCGACAACGACCTGAGCACGACGACGGCAGAGGTGGCGTAGGAATATTTGTCAAAGAAACTATTCCGTTCAAAATTCAGTACTGTGAATTTAGTTACTTATTCCCGTTTCCTTATTCGACATTCAAAATTCGAAAAAAATTACCGGATATTTTGGTGTTGATGGGTGGCCCCCGAAGAATAAAGAAGATTGACACCTCAACCACCCCAATCGGACCACATTTAGGGGCCCTACTAAGGCCCCAAAAAAGGCCAGTTACAAAATATCACCAAAGCAGGTTAAAATCACGGGATATTTTGGTGTTGATGGGTGGCCCCCGAGGAATAAAGAAGATTGACACCTCAACCGCCCCAATCGGACCACATTTAGGGGCCCTACTAAGGCCCCAAAAAGGGCCAGTTACAAAATATCACCAAAGAAGGTTAAAATCACTGGATATTTTGGTGTTGATGGGTGGCCCCCGAGGAATAAAGAAGATTGACACCTAAACCGCCCCATCGGACCACATTTAGGGGCCCTACTAAGGCCCCAAAAAGGGCCAGTTACAAAATATCACCAAAGCAGGTTAAAATCACGGGATATTTTGGTGTTGATGGGTGGCCCCCGAGGAATAAGGAAGATTGACACCTCAACCGCCCCAATCGGACCACATTTAGGGGCCCTACTAAGGCCCCAAAAAGGGCCAGATACAAAATGTCACCAAAGCAGGTTAAAATCACTGGATATTTTGGTGTTGATGGGTGGCCCCCGAGGAATAAAGAAGATTGACCTCAACCGCCCCAATCGGACCACATTTAGGAGCCCTACTAAGGACCCAAAAAGGGCCAGTTACAAAATATCACCAAAGCAGGTTAAAATCACGGGATATTTTGGTGTTGATGGGTGGCCCCCAAGGAATAAAGAAAATTGACACCTCAACCGCCCCAATCGGACCACATTTAGGGGCCCTACTAAGGACCCAAAAAGGGCCAGTTACAAAATATCACCAAAGCAGGTTAAAATCACGGGATATTTTGGTGTTGGTGGGTGGCCCCCGAGGAATAAAGAAGATTGACACCTCAACCGCCCCAATCGGACCACATTTAGGGGCCCTACTAAGGCCCCAAAAAGGGCCAGTTACAAAATATCATCAAAACAGGTTAAAATCACTGGATATTTTGGTGTTTATGGGTGGCCCCCGAGGAATAAAGAAGATTGACACCTCAACCGCCCCAATCGGACCACATTTAGGGGCCCTACAAAGGACCCAAAAAGGGCCAGTTACAAAATATCACCAAAACAGGATAAAATCACGGGATATTTTGGTGTTGATGGGTGGCTCTCCGAGGAATAAAGAAGATTGACACCTCAACCGCCCCAATCGGACCACATTTAGGGGCCCTACTAAGGTCCCAAAAAGGGCCAGTTACAAAATATCACCTAAGCAGGTTAAAATCACTGGATATTTTGGTGTTGATGGGTGGCCCCCGAGGAATAAAGAAGATTGACACCTCAACCGCCCCAATCGGACCACATTTAGGGGCCCTACTAAGGCCCCAAAAAGGGCCAGTTACAAAATATCACCAAAGCAGGTTAACATCACGCGATATTTTGGAGTTGATGGGTGGCCCCCGAGGAATAAAGAAGATTGACACCTCAACCGCCCCAATCGGACCACATTTAGGGGCCCTACTAAGGCCCCAAAAAGGGCCAGTTACAAAATATCACCAAAGCAGGTTAAAATCACGGGACATTTTGGTGCTGATGGCTGGTCCCCGAGGAATAAAGAAGATTGACACCTCAACTGCCCTAATCGGACCACATTTAGGGGCCCTACTAAGGCCCCAAAAAGGGCCAGTTACAAAATATCACCAAAGCAGGTGAAAATAACGGGATATTTTGGTGTTGATGCGTGGCCCCCGAGGAATAAAGAAGATTGACACCTCAACCGCCCCAATCGGACCACATTTAGGGGCCCTACTAAGGCCCTAAAAAGGGCCAGTTACAAAATATGACCAAAGCAGGATAAAATCACGGGATATTTTGGTGTTGATGGGTGGCCCCCGAGGAATAAAGAAGATTGACACCTCAACCGCCCCTATCGGACCACATTTATGGGCCCTACTAAGTCCCCAAAAAGGGCCAATTACAAATTATCACCAAAGAAGGATAGACTCACGGGATATTTTGGTGTTGATGGGTGGCCCCCGAGGAATAAAGAAGATTGACACCTCAAACGCCCCAATCGGACCACATTTAGGGGCCCTACTAAGGCCCCAAGAAGGGCCAGTTACAAAATATCACCAAAGGAGGTTAAAATCACGAGATATTTTGGTGTTGATGGGTGGCCCCCGAGGAATAAAGAACATTGACACCTCAACCGCCCAATCGGACCACATTTAGGGGCCCTACTAAGGCCCCAAAAAGGGCAAGTTACAAAATACCACCAAAACAGGTTAAAATCACTGGATATTTTGGTGTTGATAGGTGGCCCCCGAGGAATAAAGAAAATTGACACCTCAACCGCCCCAATCGGACCACATTTAGGGGCCCTACTAAGGCCCCAAAAAGGGCCAGTTACAAAATATCACCAAAGCATGTTAAAATCACTGGATATTTTGGTGTTGATGGGTGGCCCCCGAGGAATAAAGAAGATTGACACCTCAACCGCCCCAATCGGACCACATTTAGGGGCCCAACTAAGGCCCCAAAAAGGGCCAGTTACAAAATATGACCAAAGCAGGTTAAAATCAGGGGATATTTTGGTGTTGATGGCTGGCCCCCGAGGAATAAAGAAGATTGACACCTCAACTGCCCCAATCGGACCACATTTAGGGGCCCTACTAAGGCCCCAAAAAGGGCCAGTTACAAAATATCACCAAAGCAGGTTAAAATCACGGGATATTTTGGTGTTGATGGGTGTCCCCCTTGGAGTAAAGAAGATTGACACCTCAACCATGCCAATCGGACCACATTTAGGGCCCTCCTTAGGCCCCCAAAAATCCAGTTACAAAATATTACCTAAGGGGACAAACATCGCCAGATATTTTGATGTTTGTGTGCAACACGAGAAGAATAAAGAAGATTCCATGGAACGCCGTCCCCAAATATGAGGATATGAGCAATGACAAATTGTGGCTCACTAAGAATTTTCTCATGGCCCTTATGATCATGAGGATATATGAAATGGCAAGTTGTGCCCCTTTGCCCTCGAGTTTTCATATAATGAAAAGGGCATCTTGAAGGCCAGCCAAGTAACAGAAAGAGATTCCAGAAGTCTATCTCTATGCAACACGGTCCGTAAATATCCCAAACCGGGGCCCAACATTCACTTCATAATTTGCTCTCCTTACCCTTACTTCCTTTCCTTCCTATCTCTAAGTCTTGGCATGCCCAAGGCCCTGCCTAATGTTTGCTTGCTTCTCCAAGCATACCAATACCTTCTTTATTCCTCGGGGGCCACCCATCAACACCAAAATATCCCGTGATTTTATCCCTCTTTGGTGAGAATTTGTAACTGGCCCTTTTTGGGGCCTTAGTAGGGCCCCTAAATGTGGTCCGATTGGGGCGGTTGAGGTGTCAATCTTCTTTATTCCTCGGGGGCCACCCACCAACACCAAAATATCCCGTAATTTTAACCTGCTTTCGTGATATTTTGTAACTGGCCCTTTTTGGGGCCTTAATAGGGCCCCTAAATGTGGTCCGATAGGGGCTTTTGAGGTGTCAATCTTCTTTATTCCTCGGGGGCTACCCATTAACACCAAAATATCCCGTGATTATATCCTGCTTTGTTCATATTTTGTAACTGGCCCTTTTTAGGGCCTTAGTAGGGCCCCTCAGTGTGGTCCGATTAGGGCAGTTGAGGTGTCAATCTTTTTTATTCCTCGCGGGCCACCCACCAACACCAAAATATCCCCGTGATTTTAACCTGCTTTGGTGATATTTTGTAACTGGCCCTTTTTAGGGCCTTATTAGGGCCCCTGAATGTGGTCCGATTGGGGCGGTTGAGGTGTCAATCTTCTTTATTCCTCGGGGGCCACCCATCAACACCAAAATATCCCGTGATTTTATCCTTTTTTGGTGATAATTTGTAACTGGCCCTTTTTGGGGCCTTAGTAGGGCCCCTAAATGTGGTCCGATAGGGGCGGTTGAGGTGTCAATCTTCTTTATTCCTCGGGGGCCACCCATCAACACCAAAATATCCCGTGATTTTATCCTGCTTTGGTCATATTTTGTAACTGGCCCTTTTTAGGGCCTTAGTAGGGCCCCTAAATGTGGTCCGATTGGGGCGGTTGAGGTGTCAATCTTCTTTATTCCTCGGGGGCCACCCATCAACACCAAAATATCCCGTGATTTTATCCTTCTTTGGTGATAATTTGTAACTGGCCCTTTTTGGGGCCTTAGTAGGGCCCCTAAATGTGGTCCGATTGGGGCGGTTGATGTGTCAATCTTCTTTATTCCTCGGGGGCCACCCATCAACACCAAAATATCCAGTGATTTTAACCTGCTTTGTGATATTTTGTAACTGGCCCTTTTTGGGGCCTTAGTAGGGCCCCTAAATGTGGTCCGATTGGGGCGGTTGAGGTGTCAATCTTCCTTATTCCTCGGGGGCCATCCATCAACACCAAAATATCCAGTGATTTTAACCTTCTTTGGTGATGTTTTGTAACTGGCCCTTTTTGGGGCCTTAGTAGGGCCCCTAAATGTGGTCCGATTGGGGCGGTTGCGGTGTCAATGTTCTTTATTCCTCGGGGGCCACCCATCAACACCAAAATATCCCGTGATTTTATCCTTCTTTGGTGATAATTTGTAACTGGCCCTTTTTGGGGCCTTAGTAGGGCCCCTAAATGTGGTCCGATTGGGGCGGTTGAGGTGTCAATCTTCTTTATTCCTCAGGGGCCACCCATCAGCACCAAAATATCCCGTGATTTTAACCTGCTTTGGTGATATTTTGTAACTGGCCCTTTTTGGGGCCTTAGTAGGGCCCCTAAATGTTGTCCGATTGGGGCGGTTGAGGTATCAATCTTCTTTATTCCTCAGGGGCCACCCATCAACACCAAAATATCCAGTGATTTTAACCTGCTTTGGTGATATTTTGTAACTGGCCCTTTTTGGGGCCTTAGTAGGGCCCCTAAATGTGGTCCGATTGGGGCGGTTGAGGTGTCAATCTTCCTTATTCCTCGGGGGCCACCCATCAACACCAAAATATCCCGTGATTTTAACCTGCTTTGGTGATATTTTGTAACTGGCCCTTTTTGGGGCCTTAGTAGGGCCCCTAAATGTGGTCCGATTGGGGCGGTTGAGGTGTCAATCTTCTTTATTCCTTGGGGGCCACCCATCAACACCAAAATATCCGGTAATTTTTTTCGAATTTTGAATGTCGAATAAGGAAACGGGAATAAGTAACTAAATTCACAGTACTTCAAAATTCGTGAAGACCTTTCGATATTTATCCCACATGTCTTTGAATCCCTGTTTGTGGAAATTCAAACCACCGAAAAACGCATTGTCGGAATCATCTATAGACCAAACACTGCTCCCAAGGCTGACCTTGACTTATTCCTCGAAACATTTTCAAATATACTAAACATTATTGGAGACCATAACAAAAATGTTTACCTTTTAGGTGACTTTAATATCGATTTACTAGGCTTTCGGAGACACAATAAAACTGATTTATTTTTAGAAAGTATATTCAGTGCTGGTTTTATGCCTGCCATCACACGATCAACTAGAATTACAGACCACTCAGCGACTATAATTGACAATATCTTCTTTAACAAAATTAACAGACACACCTCTGGACTAATAATTACTGATGTTAGCGACCATTTTGCTACATTTTATGTTGATGAATCAGAAAAAAGATACATCCGTCCCACACAAACTCTCAAAAGATCATTCAAGCAAGAGAACATAAATCAGTTTAAGTCCCTTTTGTATGCAAGTGATTTCTCCGATGTATTGAGTGACCAGTGCCCAAATGCTGCCTATAATACTCTAGTTACAAAGGTCCGCGCAGCCTATAACCAAGTATTCCCAGAAAAACACGTAACTATCCCTAAAAAGTTCGTAAAGCGTGAACCATGGATTACCACTGGCCTACTACAGTCATCATTACACAAAACAAAACTATATGTTAAAAAGCTGAAAATACCAACGGTACAAAATAAAGTGAGGTACAAATCGTACTGCACTGTTTATAACAGACTAATACGGGCCCGCAAATCTGACTATTATAAATGTATATTCCAAGAAAACAAACACAACATGAAAAAAACGTGGGAAATATTGAAGAAAGCAATCAATAAATCAAATTCGGCTTTCATTTACCCCTCTACATTTGTCGACGGTAATGTCGAAATATCTGACCCTAAAGAGATAGCTGATAAATTTAACTCGTACTTTGTTGACATCGGCACAAAATTAAGTGAAGGAATACCCGTCTCTTCTCGTAATTTTTCCGACTATGTTGACCGGAAAAATGATGAATCATTCTTTATTGCGCCAACAACCCCACAAGAAATAATTCAGTGCATAAAAAAAATGAACACGAAAATAAGCAGAGACTTTGACAATATATCAACAAAAATGCTCAAGGAAATAATACACGAGATCGTAGACCCATTATCCCACGTAATTAACCTTTCATTTTCCACTGGCATTGTCCCAACCAAAATGAAAATAGGTAAAATAATTCCCATCTTCAAATCGGGTGATCAGCAGCTATTTAACAATTATAGACCCATTAGCATTCTACCCACGTTCTCCAAAGTATTAGAGAAACTAATGTATTCTCGATTAATACATTTCCTGGAAGAAAATAAAACTATTCACCAGTAACAATGTGGTTTTAGAAAAGCACATTCAAAAATACATCCAGTATTGCATCTTATAAACACTGTGGCAGAAATGAATGATAAACCAACAAAATACTGCACGTTAGCTCTTTTTGTTGATTTCTCAAAACATTTGATACTATAAATCATTTCATCCTACTAAAAAAGTTAGAATTGTATGGAATACGGGGGCATGCAAACTCGTGGTTTCAAAACTATCTTACAGACAGAAAGCAATCAGTATTTCTTCCAAATGCGAGTTCTTGCTTTCTGGAAGTAACAACTGGTGTTCCACAGGGATCCATTCTTGGACCTCTTCTCTTCATTATCTACATCAGCGATATCATAAACGCCACATCGCCCAAAATGTTATCGTACGCAGATGATACCACAGCACATACATCTGGTAATAATTTAGATACATTAATAGAAACAGCTAACCTCGAATTAAATAATTTATTCGTTTGGTGTACTGCAAATAAACTTATCCTAAATGAAACCAAAACAAAATTCATCATCTTTCATCCTATGAACGATTTATACACTATTGGAAGCAGACAAATCTTGCTTAATAATTCAAGCATCTCTCTTGTTGCAAATCATCAAGAGGAAAAATCCGTAAAATGTTTAGGTATTCACGTGGATGAAAATTTAAACTTTACGAATCATCTATCAGTTGTCTGCTCCAAAATTTCAAGGGCTATTTACGTAATAAACAAGGTAAAAACAATTCTCCCGAAAGAGTGTCTGAAAACATTATACTACTCTCTGATTCACAGTCACATGTTATATGGGATCCACATCTGGGGAGACTCACCCTCGACTAAAACAATTATAAAACTTCAAAAGAAAGCTATCAGAATCATCTCTAACAAAAAATATAATGCCCACACCGATCCTTTATTTCACAACCAGCGTATCTTAAAATTCGCAGATTTGTATAAACTTCAGGTCCTATTGTTCATGTATGAATGGTATAACAAAACGCTACCAGAAAGCTTTGAAAACACTTTTAGCATATACCAAAATCCCTCAGGAATGGACACCAGACAGTCCGGTAATGTACATACACTCAAACCAAGAACACAATTTTCATCTAACCTTCCAATACACACTTTTCCTAGGATGTGGAATACAGTCGAACCATTAATTCAAAACTATCGCAGAGCATTATTCAAAAAGACTCTGACTGATAAATTCCTAAACTCGTATCCACAGCATATCGACTGTGACAACCCAGTTTGTCCAGACTGTAGGCCCTAGTTATACCATTTCAACATTTCAAAAAAAAAAAAAAAAAAAAAAATGTTCTGTTATCTCACCATTATGAAATTAGCAAATCATTCTTTTACGTAAACGCCATACACCCTCTGAAAGAGGAAGAAGGTTTCTGCTACTAATGGAAAGAACCCCCCCCCCCCCCCCCAACAAACCACTGTATTAAATTTAACTCTAATCGTTTCGCCACTGAAAAAACAGGCTGCTATCAGGATTGTTTCGTTTCGTATTCAACTATTTTTTATATCGGGAATGGCAGGAAGACAGCCCTAGTGGCTATGCCATTTCCCTGTAGTGTAATAATGTAGTTGAGAATATTGTATGTTACTGTTACTATAAAATGTATTCTATGTCTATACATGTTGTACTACTGAATAAGTTATTCTATTCTATTCAATAAGCTGAACTGATTTTCTCTCCCTGATGTTGTTGGTCCCCACGTGTACAACAACCACTGGGTCTGGGCCTGACCCCTTTACTAATCCACCCACTCTGTCCCTTAGGTCCTTCACCCTAGCCCCCAGAAAGCACAAATTGGTCCTGTTGACACTGTCGGGCCCACACACCACCCTATCTAACCCCCGCACTATACTCCCCCCTATACTACTCCCTGCAACCACCAACTGCCTCTTCCTGTCCTCTTTCCTGTCCTACTACCCCTGTTACCACCTCTGTCCCCACTGGACAGACTCGCAATCTTGCACTCCGCCACACTAACCTCCATGCCTACCTTCACCTCCATCTCTTCAGACCCAACCTGCTCCTCAGAATTCTCGAAATTACCTAACACACTGAATCTATTTTGGACACTGCACTCCACCTTCTGCCCACTCCCACTACAAGCCACCATGTCCTCGTTTACTACCTTCCTAACCTTCCCTCTGACTCCTGCCCTGACAGACTCCACATGGTCGTCGCTTCCTTCCTCACTATCCGATTCTAAACGAATACGCTTTTTCGCCCCCCCCCCCCCCCCCGACTCGCACTACTAGCCTGGGAATTTGACACTCTAGCACCTACTTCTCCCCTACCCTCAACCCGACGCACTTTCCTATTCCCAAAAGACCCACTATCCACGTCAAAAGTACGCTTCCTACTACCCACCACCTTCCATCCCCCATCGAATGCCACCCTAACTGGGGTAACACCAGACTTTCCTTCCTTCCCCAGTTTCCCCCTCACCACCTGCACCTCTTCCTCCAACTTTACATATGCCTCTAGCAGCTGCATTAACTAATAATTAAATTAAACAAACAGCTTTGGAAAGCTAATTTGATTTCATCCCCGTCTTGAAAACATAGCCCACGACACCCACTGGAACCGGCGCGGGAGGCCAGATGAGGTGTTAACTATAAGTATACTACAGTGATATATATATCACAATATTGTGATGAGAATTTAGTAGCATGTCTGCAACAGGAATAGTTTTGATGCATAACAGAACTAAAAAGTGTAAATCACATTTGTATGTATTAATCAATATAGTATTTTCGAGAGTAGAGTTTAAAATGATGAGTCACTCCTGATCAGGTAAGGCCCAACCATCTTCTATGGTGTATCTATGGGTTATCCGTGATATTTAATGGGGTCTCTATGTGTCTCATGGGGTAGATCGTCGGACTGATTTAATAACCTCGATGATGGAGGAATCGGACCTTGGAGGATTTGGACTCTGATATTGAAGGATTTGACCCCACACTGGAGCAATAAAAATACAAAAACTTCTGACGTCAATATTAATGATTTGTTTGAAAGAAATTGTGCAAAAACACAATTTTACAAAAAAAAATCCGACAACAGAAAGTTTTTAATACACGTTTAACACTTACATATAACAAATACATGACGGACAATATTACATCTGATGTACAGATAGACATTGCACATAACACGCTATTTAATAAGTATTTTAAATTGAAATGTACAAATACTCACACAAAGATCATTTGAGAACATAAATCGTGGAACATTCTTTTAAAATTCTATTTGTGGTGATGACACATTGCTTATATATAATTGTGTACTAATAACACGTCGACCAGCTGCTGAATTGCCGCGGTCCTCTTATGATTTGGCCTTGATTGTCCTAGTACTCCCAACTGCCGGCTTTCCACTCCTTCTTTTTTCTCAACACACGGAAAGAAAAGAAAGGTTTGATACTATCCTACACTTCTTTCTCCCCGATTTCACTCATTAGCACAGTAACCATCACCTTTGTAACACCCAAATAACAACACATATCCACCATTCTCCCACCTCTTCCTTACTATACTCTCAGCTAATCTTTTTCTGTCAGGCTGGTATTTTGTACATTCCAGAGTGAAATGGCCCGGGCGGCCTCTGGACGTTTCGTGAAGGAAAAAAAAAAAACATTCCGCAGATAAGACGTTTCGAAGACAAGACATTTCGTACAAAGATCATTTCGTTGGCAGGGCGGGACGCTTCATAGAAAACAATAGGTGTTTCAAAGATTTTTTAAATTAAATTATTTGTTTGTGTCTCTGCCCACTTAATTCATTGATTGCTGCTTTGAATTAATATGGTAGTTCAGTAAGCCTGATAATTAATTGTGAGTAATTATTACACACATGAGACACGTGTATATGCATTCCTTATATGGTATCATCAGCTTTTTTGTTTTATAAACAGCGAGAATAGAAAGTAAATTGAAACAACAAATATCTTCCACAATGTATTCCCTACGTTTAACTAGAAAAGGGTATATGACAACATATATTTCACTTACATGTATCGTGGGAAGTAGAGAATAATTTATGTTTCATTCTTGGCATTATAAAATCCATACTGTAGTGTTTTACAAATTGTTAAATAAAGGATACTTCTTGTATTATTATTTTTTAATTTCGTAATAAATATTGTTTCTTCTCAGTAAGTTTTTTAGTTTTATTTTTTGAACCCCCTTCCATACAAAAAATATGTTACAATAAATCTGCGAGGCCAGTCAATACGCGCAGTAACTACAGATTTCAGTCCATACGCGTATTGACTGTCACTGAGGGAATTCCAGACTTGACTAAAAAGTTCAGTGAATAGCCGTATCAACTGAAATTTTAGCTCAGTTAATGCATGCATTCACTAAAGCACCAAGTCATAAGTACAAAGAGCAGATAGATCTTCAAGTAAGTCATTTATTAAAGATGTATCAATCAATTCGCAATATGTACGAGATGATAATGTCATGCGTAAGAGTAAACAAAATTTTAACTGACACGTTCACCGGCAAATCAGGCGTAAAGCAAGGTGATAATCTCTCACAGACCATGTTTACATGTTTCATAGATGATTTGGAACGGTTAATAATCGATACAAACAAAGGGATTTCTATAGGTGATAGTAACGTGTCAATCCTGCTTTACGCAGATGGTGTTGTCTTGTTAAGTGACAATGAAAGTGATTTGAAAACACTGCTTGACACAGTTTCCAGTTGGCGTAGAGAATGGCGCATGCCCATTAACGAGAGGAAAACTAAGATAATGCATTTTTGGAACTCGAGAGTGAAAAGAACTAATTTTATTTTTAAACTAGGTGGTAGAGAGTTAGAAACTGTCGACAAATATAAATATCTCGGGGTGGTTTTAAATAAATCCAAGGAAGATAATAACACCGCAAGCGTGTTAGCAAAAGCTAATTGATTAGCCATAATATAAAAAAATTACACCTACAAAGATATTGGCTTTTTACCGTTCAAGAAACTATATGATAGCTATGTATTGCCGATTCTTGATTATGCATCTGGGATGTGGGAATTCAAAAAATATTCAAGTTTAGATACTGTGCAAAACAAAGCCTTAAGATTCTATTTAGGTGTCAATAGATTCACCCGAACTTTGGCTGTAAACGGAGAAATAGGATTTACCCAATCGACTGAAAGAATGTGGATTAATATGCTCCGACCTTGGAATCAATTACTGAACCTTGACTCAGACCGCTTATTATATAAAATGTTCGTGTGGGACTATGAAAATTGTGAAAAGTGTTGGTGTTCTGAAATTATAAGTGTTTTCCAAAGTATCGGTCAAAAAAACATATATGAGCATAAAGTTCCATGTGACTTAATAGACTCGCAAAATAAGCTTCTATCTGATTGTAACTATAAATGGCTGAATAGCATCGGTTTTGTGCCTAAACTTAGAACATACAAAACTTTTAAAAACTCCTTTCAGACAAAAGAATACGTTAAAATTTGGCTGAACCGTTATCAAAGATCTATAATGGCCGAATTCAGATGTGGGGTCCTACCACTTCGAGTGGAAACAGGTAGATATGTAAGCTATTTCTCCCAGAAAATTTTTAGTTGACTAAGAATTCGCTCTCCCTAAGACTCCCTTCACCAGTTTATTCATGTGGTTTCGGTAGATGCCTCTTTCCGCGATGCTTAAATTGACTCCCAACTACTCTAAATCGCCTATCTCTCCCACACTAAGCAGTTTGACGTCACCTTCTGGAAAACAGAACTCACCCAGTCTTCGCATTCGAGTTGGACCCACCTTATACGATCCACGGATATATCCTCGCTTTTGTTTTCACTCTGTTTGAGTAGAGTATCTATTTGTCGCTTTGTATGAGTTTACCCTTCTAAATCTCTGACGTACAATGTAAAACAAATTGTTGAAAGTATACACCACTTTTTGAGGCCTCTTTCCATGGACATCTTTTTATTGTTACGTTACCTAACTCTCTGTAATTATAATTGTATGATTGTACTAAAAATAGAGAAATCATTGATTCGGCTACTTGGTACCCCCCCCCCCCCCCCACCCTGCCGTTTAGGGAAGCACATAGTATTATAGTTTTGTAACATGGTATGAGGTGTGTTCGAATCGTTGTTTGGCTCGGATTGTACCATGTAGGGTCCATTTTAAAATCTCCATATTCCCTAGCTACACCCGCTCTATTCTCTCTTCCAACACTTGTTCAAGCTGCGTTGTGATTTCTGTCCGCCTAACTCTTTTTTCTTACCAATGGGGCTATTGCGTCCCCTTGACGATTGTAGTCTGGTAGTTTAGTAGTGACACGAACGTCGGAAGGTTGGTAGGGCAAACCGACTTTAGAGGGAAACCTGGACAGACGGTCAGGGTGTTTTATAAGATACATGACTCGAGGCCCACAGATCACTTTCGCAAGGCTTAATTTAATGAAGCAGTTTCTCATTAAATTTCTCATAATCCAATTTGTATGAAGGGGTATCTCTCTTTAACCAGTCTAAAATGTGTTAAGGCTAAGTTTTCGTATTACCTTTACTATCAACAAAAGTAATCCCACATGACTTTTGCATCTGGTAAAATAAGATACGTTGAGCCTATTCGTTGGAACAGTTTATCTTATTATTACTATATTTAGCTTTTCTTGTCTATTCTTGTTAGTTCTGACCCTATTCCAAGTACTCTTGTTGTTTCATATATCTAGATTATAACTAACCAATCAGATTGCTTGATTTCCCATAATCTGTATGCAGGGTTATCTCCCTTGTTTATAATAAAAGCCTATATCCAATGGCAATATCCCCGGGCACCCCAATTTCGGCACCCCTTTTTTGAAAAACATATGACCTTCGGTACCCCTTTTTTGTCATATGTGCTTATGTGAAAAAGCACAATGTGACACAATGTGCCCTAGCACAAAGGCACATGCTTTATGTGCCGATATGTGCTTATGTGAAAAGGCACAATGTGACACAATGTGCCCTATCACATAGGCACATACGGGTATTTGAGGATATCTATAGCCTAGTATTGTATTATTCGAGGATACCTACTAGAGAACCTTTTTTCTGAAATGAGGATAAGAGTCGTATTAAAAATCCCTCATTGAGGTCTAATTTAATACGACTCATCCTCATTTCAGAAAAAGGGGTGCCGAAGGCCATATGTTTTTTCAAAAAAGGGGTGCCGAAATTGGGGTGCCGGGGAAATTGCCATTGATATAGGTTTTTATTATAGAGAAGGGAGATAACTCTGTACGATTAAGTACAGGTTATGGGAAATCAAACAATCTAATTGGTTAATTATAATTTATATAAATGATCTAAATAAATGAAACAACAAGAGTACTCGGAATAAGGTAGGAACTACTGGTATTACGTACCACCTTACCAGTAACAAGACGATACAAAGCATTTGGTAGGTTAATACTATCAACGGTTAGGATGGGATCTATAGGGGAATATACCAACCATACTCTGCTGCCGTTCTGTATTACCAGGTATTGACCCCACCCCAGAATACCGCTCAATAATATGAAGCACCTGGTGGATCAGTAGTACCAAGGGCCAGCAAGAGACCTACAGGGATATGTACAGCCTATGCTATACTACCGTTCTAAACTACCAAGCATTACGCCCACCCCCACAAAATCACTAGGTCTACCATAACGTACTACATATACCAGCCATATAATAAAACAAAGCAATCGGTTGGTTAATAGTACCAAGCACTAACAGGGGCCTATAGGTGTATATCCCGCCATACTACAGCACCGTTCTAAACTACCAGGTAGTATCCCTACCCACAATACCCCTATGCCTAGCATTGCATACTACCTATACCAGTCATAGGATAACATAATGCATCAGGTGGATTAATAGTACTAAGGGCCAGCAAGAGACCTATAGGGATATGTACAGCCTATATAGTATCCTCAAATACCCGTATGTGCCTATGTGATAGGGCATATTGTGTCACATTGTGCCTTTTCCCATAAGCACATATCAGCACATAAAGCATGTGCTTATGTGCTAGGTCACATTGTCTCACATTGTGCTTTTTCACATAAGCACATATGACAAAAAAGGGATTCTCCAGAAGGTATCCTAGATAGGTATCCTCAAATAATACAATACCAGGCCATAGGTATCCTCAAATACCCGTACGTGCCAATGTGATAGGGCATATTGTGTCACATTTTGCCTTTTCACATAAACACATATCGGCACATAAAGCATGTGCTTATGTGCTAGGTCACATTGTGTCACATTGTGCTTTTTCACATAAGCACATATGACAAAAAAGGGGTTCTCTAGTAGGTATCCTCGAATAATACAATACTAGGCTATAGGTATCCTCAAATACCCGTATGTGCCTATGTGATAGGGCACATTGTGTCACATTGTGCCTTTTCACATAAGCACATATCGGCACATAAAGCATGTGCCTTTGTGTTAGGGCACATTGTGTCACATTGTGCTTTTTCACATAAGCACATATGACAAAAAAGGGGTACCGAAGGTCATATGTTTTTCAAAAATGGGGTGCCGAAATTGGGGTTCCCGGGATATTGCCATTGGATATAGGCTTTTGTTATACACGAGAAGGGAGATAACCCTGCATACAGATTATGGGAAATCAAGCAATCTGATTGGTTAGTTATAATCTAGATATATGAAACAACAAGAGTACTTGCAATAGGGTCAGAATTAACAAGAATAGACAAGAAAAGCTAAATATAGTAATAATAAGATAAACTGTTCCAACGAATAGGCTCTTCTACGCTACTGGAGTATACTCCAGAACAAAGGAACATGGTCAGATAAACGATAACTATTACATATATAGATAGAAGCAGAGAATTCTGAAAGCATTCGAAATAGTAAAAGTTGGGGTGGATTTTGGTGATTTGGAAGGAATGTCGGGTTGTTTGTGGTAATCAGATTCACTCCGCTTCAATCGAACATACCCACCGAACATACCCCGTCTTATTGCAGAAAAATTGGGTAACATAGCAATCACGTGCTACCATAGAAACCAGATGGCGGCCTCCAGTATACAAAATGGACAACGGAAACACGTATCACCCTAACAACACGCGCTGTGCATGCGCACTAACACCACGTATCACTATGGAGATGACGTCACAACATGGCCGCTCACGCGGGTTACCATGACAACACAACATGGCGCCACTAGGTCACGTGACATGACGTCACATCCGAGGTCATCCACAGAGGTCATCCAACCTTTCCCTCAAAACCACATCAAATACTACTCATCCCCTTTTGGTCGCGATCGGTCAACCGTGGTGGCTGCCCGAGCCCCAAACTCGAAAATCATTAGGACAGTCTGCAGGTCGTATTTATGAAGGAATTTCATTGTAACTTGGTAGGATGCCTCTGTATAATATCTAGATGAGAACGTCCCCTTTTGGTCATGATCTGTCAACCTTGACGACTGCCCAAGGCCGAAAACCCAAAACTTTTAGCACAGTCTACAGGTCATATTTAATATGGAGGGATTTCATTGTAACTTGGTAGGATGACCCGGATGATGTCTCGATGAGAACTTCCCAATTTGGTCGCGATCTGCCAACCATGACGACTTCCCGAGCCCAAAACCACAGTCTACAGGTCTTATTTCTGGAGAGATTTCATTGTAACTTGGTAGGTTGACTCCATATAATATCTAGATGAGAACGTCCCCTTTTGGTCGCGATTGGTCAGCTGTGACGTCTACAGGGGCCCGAAGCCCAAAAACCTTTGGCACAGTCTATAGATCATATTTATGAAGGGATTTCATTGTAACTTGGTAGAATGACTCGAGATAATGTCAAGATGAGAACGTCCCCTTTTGGTCGCGATCATTCAGCCGCGACAGCTGCCCGAGCCCAAAACGCGAAAACCTTTAGCACAGTCTACTGGTCGTATTTATGGAGGGATTTCATTGTAACTTTGTAGGTTGATTCCATATAATGTCTAGATGATAACGTCCACTTTTAGTCGCGAATTGTCAACTGTGATGGCTACAGGGGCCCGAAGCCCGAAAACCTTTAGCACAGTCTACAGGTCATATTTATGAAGCGATTTCATTGTAACTTGGTAGGATGACTCCAAATAATGCCTAGATGAGAACGTCCCCTTTTGGTTGCGATCATTCAACCATGGCGGCTGTACGAGCCCAAAACCCGAAAAACTTTAGTACAGACTACAGGTCATATTTATAAAGGGATTTCATTGTAACTTGGTATGGTGACTCTGTATAATATCTAGATAAGGAAGTCCCCTTTTGGCTGAGATCGGTCAACCGTGATGGCTACAGGGGCCCGAAGCCCAAAAACCTTTAGCACAGTCTACAGACCGTATTTATGAAGGAATTTCATTGTAACTTGATAGGATGACTCGTTTTGGAATAATTTCACTGTAAATTGGTAACTTTCGTTGATATACATTAACTGTGAGGGCCACATACATTAACTGTGAGGGCAAGATTAACCCACCCATTTAGTACAGTCTACGCCTCATATTATTTTTATTGAAAACAAAGCATACAGGGAACAGAAATTAACATATTCCCAATTATCACAATTCTTGTCTTATTTCATAATCCTTTCATAAACATTGAACATTATCCTTTTCATCAAACATAACCAACAGACAAGTTAAGCTACAGTGTCCTTGACACTTTCATTTTAATTTGGCCATGGATGTCAATCTGAAATAAAATATATAAATAACGGCCTTTCAGTCCACGTTTGGACCACAGGTACTCGGCACAAGCTGTGAAATCGAAAGAAAAATGATATTTGACAGCATTTTTGAATCGATGCTGACGTGCCCCCAATATGGTATATAAATATTAACAAGGTACACAACTCGCTTTTCGAAAACGATAGCACTTATCTTCGTTATACCCCCCCCCCCCCTCAAATTTGATTCACATTACGTATCCAGCAGTACCCAGTGTCAGTGGAAAGGGGAATGAATAAGCTTTACAGTGGTGTATTACACGACCGTTGGGTGTTCTTGGGTTGTTCATGATAACTGGGAGAAGTCGCAGAAAAGGCCGAAAAACATTTAGTCGGACAAGATAGTGTTCAGTGGAAAGTGGGTTACGAGCGACAATTATCCTATTTATTGTAAATAATTCGCGGTCCCACTGTCTATGGAGGGCAGATTCAAACATTAACCGTATACCTTTATCAATTACTAATCTCGGATCCACATTTATTCATTTCTGGCAATTTGCCGTTTATATATTTTTTAACCTTTTCTTGGAAACTCACGAAGCCAACGGTGGCCATAGAAGCTAAGATACTCACAAAAACATCCCATTAGCTACTATTTAAAACAAGCCAGTGGGAGAATGGGGAAACTTCGCCGTATCTATGGACGCAAAAAAACTTCATTAGATTTGAAGTGAATGCTAAAACGTGTATAAACGGTAAATGTGATCGCCAGAAATAAATAAATGGGTATCCGAGATTAGTAATTGATAAAGGTATACGGTTAATGTTTGCATCTACCCTCCATAGACAACGGGGCCTCGAATTATGTATAATAAATCGGATAATTGTCACTCGTAACACACTTTCCACTAAATGTTTTTCGGCCTTTTCTGCGACTTCTACCAGTTATCATGAGCAACCCAAGAACACCCAACGGTCGTGTAATACACCACTGTAAAACTTATTCATTCCCCTTTCCACTGACACTGGGTACTGCTAGGTACGTTAAGTGAATCAAATCTGAGGGGCGTATAACGAAGATGAGAGCTATCGTTTTCGAAAAGCGAGTTGAGTACCTTGTTAATATTTATATACCATTGTGGGGGGCACGTCAGCATCGATTAAAAAATGCTATCAAAAATATCATTTTTCTTTCTATTTCACAGCTTGTGTCGAGTAACTGTGGTCTGGACTACTCCACTCCAAGCCGTCTCTATTTCAATCCCGCGACAGACTACATGTTAGCTGTTTCTGCTGCCTCTACTCCACTCCAATCCTTCGCCGTTCTACCATATTGTGGCGAAATATCCAGAGGCCGAAACGTCCCAAGGCCGAGCAGTCCCAAACGCGTTAATTACTTGGAAAATACCGACGAACGCCCCATCTACCCGAAAGAGACCGCTTTTAAAGCTCAGTTTACATCAAATAAAACTAATTTTGTCAGAAACAAACTAACACACAATATGTATTATGATACAAAGTAACACATAGTATCATTTTTTTTTTACTTTAATCAATTCATTAGTGCATTTTAAAAATCGCAACAGTCTTTGCCAGACTTTAATTAGTGGCACCCAGTGGTCCTTGCTTTTTGGCCGTTCGCCTTTGGGCCGGCGCTTTTCGACCTCAGGATATAGTGCCTTTCAGCCTCTGGTGCTTTGAGTCAGGCATAGGTTGTTATTGGAAATTTCTATGTGATAAAAGTAGCCTAATATTAGTCATTGTTAATTTGTGCATTTTGTTTGTTTTTTCATTAAACAGTATATAAATTAAGGCACAAACAACGGCAGATTTGATAATAGCGAAAAACACAACTACAATTTATATAAAATAAACCATATCAACATGGATTCCACTTTGGACTAATTCGTTGAACTTGGTTTGATGGCAATCGTATATTTAGTTAAGTGTAGCATATTAAAATAGTCTTAAAATATAGTAGTCTCGTTGAAGTGGTTCCACTGGCATTCAAATTTGTATGGTTTTAGTGAGGAGGAGTACAATTAAAAGTTTTATTGCAATCAAAATACCTCATAGAAGGCTTAACAAGCACTCGGTTATAAGCTTGAACAGTCTAAACAGCATGTATATCAGATTAAAAAAGTCAACAAATCAATTTATTAAAACAAAATATCTCTGAAATTACATTAATTAAATTGTTTTCATATGCTATTAAAAGCAATTTAGAATAACCAAAGGAACCTAAATTTACATAAAAATAAACCAATGTATTCGCTAAAACATAGAATCCAATGAAAACCATGCCCCCCCCCCCCCCTCCCCCGTTAAATAAAACTTGTTGTCGCTAGTTGACATACGAAATATAGTGATCTATAACTAATAATAATAAGATAAAAATATAATTTAAAGACAATTTGGAATAAAAAAAGGAACCTGAATTTACGTTAAAATATGCAAATTATTCGGCTAAAAATAATACTTATAGTCGCTATTCGACCCCAAAAGTGGCGCTTTTCGGCCCAACACGAGGTCGAAAAACGATAAAAATACTACTAGGGCCGAAAAACGCGAGGCCTAAAAGCAATGGAGCCGTGGCGCCGGAAGTGGTTGTGATTAGTGGCTAGCTAGGGCTACAACTCCCCCGGTCAGGGAGGTCTAGTTCCCCCGTCGGGGATGCTGCGTTTTTTATTGTGGGCTTGCCTTGGGAATACCCTAGTCCCCCTGTCGGGCTGCACAAGCCCCTTTATGGGACCAATCCTAACAGCAGCCCCTGAGCGCACCCCGCGCATTTCCTGCATCATGTTGCAAAAGCCTTCAAGAACATGATGGGTTAGTGGGATCACGTTCGGCTCCTAGACAATCCTACCCTGGACGATTCCGACCCTGGACAATTCGTACCCTAATTTGAAGGTAGGAATTGTCTCTCGTAAAGGTACGAATTGTCCCGCATAAAGGTACGAGTTGTCCAATGTAAAGGTACGATTGTCTAGTGCAAAGTTACGAATAGTCTCGCGAATTATCACAAAAAAGTAGAACATGTTTTAGAGAGCTGAAGTCCAATATGTGAGAAAATTGAATTGAGCCTTGAACCTCTAGTGTTCAGATAAGTCGACAGAATCAAAGGGATAAAAAGAAACATACGAAAATGATGACCAATACAAAAGACATATGTTCCTTTGTTTCTTTTATTTGAGTACCCAAAAGAAGGAGTGTTTACACAACACTACCCTGTTATTCCATTGTATTGATTAATTATCAAACTGAACGCAATTTGAAAAACGCCTGCAAAACTCCCGACTGATGTAGTAAACACTTATCATTACACAAACAGTCGGCAAATATTCTTAAAAAGAAGTTTTTCTTTTCAACTGTATATATACTGGAGAATTGATAAGTTTTGTCACTTCGACCAAAAGCATGAAGATGGGGACAACCACGAATTAACCGAACCAATAAGCATAGAAGAGGTCATGGGTAGAATCAGAAAATGCAAGTCATCTTGACATTGAAAAAGTAGGGGAAAACTGCGTTGAACTATAGCAGTTCTCAGGCGTTAAAGGCAGGAATCGTCTGCAGGATACCATTCGCGATTTTGAGAGCTAATGCGCCTCATGGCGCATCAAGCTCAATGCCGCCAAAAACTCAAAGAGTTACGTTCTTCAAGAAGCAAAGAAAGAAATCAGCCCCTAGTATTGATCTCCAGTTATACGAGCACAAATTAGAAGCAAGGAACGAGGCCAAAATTTTGGAATTTATACTTGGTAGTAGCCTCAGTGTAAACAGTCACGTAAACTCCATTATGGTTAGAGCTTTTAAAAGGGGTGCTTCATGAGAGACCACTGGTGACACTAAAGGCGAATTTTACTTTGGCCACCATGGCGCTATGACACCGTTGGAGTGGGGTGGGGTGTACATCCTTTACGAATCAGGGTACGAGTTGTACAGAGTCGGAGTACGAGTTGTCCAGAGGCGCGGTACGAGTTGTCCAGAGGCGAGGTACAAGTTGTCCAAGGAAAGGAACGATTTGCCTAGGGTACAATTTGTCCAGGGTACGAGTTTTCCTATACCTCACGTTCTGTGTCTGTGGCTCTCCTTTTTGGAAAACATCTGGCGTTTGGCACCCCCTTTTAGTCGTATGAGGCCATGAGGGCTATGAGAAAAGCTCTCATTGAGGGATTTTTTCATGACCCTCATGGCCTTAAACGAAATGAGGCTAAGAGGGATAGTAAATTAGACCTCATTGAGGACTTTTCCCATAGCCCTCATGGCCTCGTATGACAAAAAAGGGGTGCTGAAGGCCAGACGTTTTCCAAAAAGGGGTGCTGAAATTGGGGTGCCACGGGATATAGCTGTTCAATACCGAGATGAGGCTAAGAAGGGTCGTAAATTAGACCTCACTGGGGGATTTTTTCATGGCCCTCATGGCCTCATACGACAAAAAAGGCATTCTCCAGAAGGTATCCTCGATAGGTATCCTCAAATAATACAATACCAGGTCATAGGCATCCTCAAATACCAAAATGAGGCTAAGAGGGATGGTAAATCAGACCTCATTGAGGGATTTTCTCATGGTCCTCATACGACAAAAAAGAGATTCCCCAGAAGGTATCCTCGATAGGTAACCTCAAATAATACAACACCAGGTCATAGGTATCCTCAAATACCGAAATGAGGCTAAGAGTCGTTTGTGCGAGTCACTCGTTTGAGTGAATACTCTATGGCTTATTTGCTCGATGGTATTCGAGTCGTTCGAGCAATGGCTTACCAGTAACTACTGGATAGATTCTTGGCTTTAGGAATCATATATGCTTTCGTTGTAATAAGGGGAGATAACTCTCCATAAAGATTATGGGGGATGAAGCAATCTGATGGGTTAGTTAGCGCCAGTAAAGTGAACTGATCGGGTGATCTAGATAAAAGAAACAACAAGAGTACTCGGAATAGAGTCCGAACTAACAAGAACAGACCAAAAAAGCTAAATATAGTAACAATAAGTAAAGCTGTTCCACATGATAGAATCTTCTACTCTACTTGAGTATACTCCAGGACAAACGAACATGGTCGGGCAGACGAAAACTATTGCATAGACAGATAGAAGCAGAAAGAATTCGAAATAGTACAACCTGTCGAGTTGTTTGGTAATTCTACGAAACGGGAAATTACTCTTGTACAAAGGAACATACCCTCCGAACATACCCCTATCATAGAAGAAGCCTTTGGGTCACACAGCAACCACGTGCTACCATAGAAACCAAGGTAGCGGCCTCCAATATACAAAATGGACGGCGGAAACAAGTATCACCCCAACAACACGCGCCGCGTATGCGCACTAACACCACGTATCACTATGGGGGTGACGTCACAAGATGGCCGCCCACGCGGGTTACCGTGACAACACAACATGGTTCCACTGGGTCACGTGACATGACGTCACTTCCGAGGTCATCCACCGAGGTCATCCAAATGTTACCTCAAACATACAAGACATACTACTACTATATAGACCGCGAAAAAACAATTGAGGGATTTAGATCATAACCTCACTAAGCGCTCTCTCTCTCGTCGTGTTATACCAGTAGTCGGTTCTAACGACATTACAGATACAGATACATGCGCTTTCCTCCTCCCAGTTTAGAGCATTCCAGTCCAACGTTCGCGCCAAATTCTGCAAATCTATTTTCGAAGCTGTTCCTTCCTAAAAGGTTCAGGTGATTGTGTGATTCATGTGTACATCACTTCCAGTCCCTCTTATGCTGAAAGCCGTAAATGTGAGTTCTCTTCGGGAATCGAGAACTTTACGTCTGTCTCTTTTGGAGATGTTTCTATCTTTTGTCCCATTGGTGTTGTCCACACTCTATTCAAACCCACCCTGTCAATCTATAACTGCACTGATTCTTTTAACAAAGGAACCCTCTACTTTTTACCCGTCATGCACATGACTATCGCCATTTCACCGGCATTTGAGCACGTTGATTTTTCTTTTTAAAAACGTTGACAGAAACTTTTGACGAGCAACATGACAGACGATAAAATTAACATGAGCTTAGATGAGATAATTCAAAAGAACAGGGGATCCAGGCGAGGCCGTGGTGGACAAAGAGGACGAGGACGAGGTGGACGTGGTGCTTCCAATGGTAGAAGCCGATCGCGGGGTAGTGGAGGTGGAGGAACATTTCGTGGAGGCGTTCAGAGACGACGAAGTGGCGGGAGACAAGAATTTTCTAGGGTGCGTTATTTAAAGTCTACTAAACGCGGATACGGACCGCAACTGGTCGACAGAGAACAGTGGCCAAAACTGACGAGTCCATACGACCCTTGTGGCCTTGATAAACAACGGGTCGGTAAAGACTAAAGGCTAAACACCGAAATTACGGGTGCGACGATCTACCACATAAAACTACATAGACGGCACAGAGTCAGAGACCTTCATAGAGGCCACTTACTAAAGAATTCTTTGTCTGTTAATGCGGTCCGATCCAGCAGTGTAGATAGATCTACCCCAAAATTAGTTCAGCGATCCGAACGTAGTGGCTACCCCTTTCAGATTCTTCCCATTCAATCCTATAGAAAAAGTTCCCATCAAGTTTTTATGGGAACTCAAAACTCGAAATTAGGAATATATGTCAAGCTTTCGTCCATATTGCCGACTGCTATCGATAGTAGTACACGTATTCCTAATTTCGAGTTTTGAGTTCCCATAAAAACTTGATGGGAACTTTTTCTATAGGATTGAATGGGAAGAATCTGAACGTAGAGGGGTAGCCACTACGTTCGGATCACTGAACTACCCTCCCCCCCCCCCCCCTTGTCTAATTTTTGGGTAGTTCAGCGATCCGTAGAAGGGTAGCCACTACGTTCGGTTGGCTGAACTACCCAAAAATTAGACAAGGGGGACACCGCAGCAGTCGTCAAGGCTAGGCGCTCCACTTCGCAGTTGTTGAAAAGGAGCTCCTTGCATGGTTCTAAGAAACTCTTGTACGGATATTTTGGAAACCGGCGGCACAAGGTGCTTCACGGGGAGGACATAGTTTCTCTTCCCGGAAGCCTCATAAGTAGAGTGTTCAGTCGTGTGACGTCATCGCGTAGTCACTGAAAATTTCCAATTTTTCAACTTCAATTGCTTGTAAAAAAATAAATAAAAATTGTTGATGGTCACAAAGCAACACGTTTGTTAATAAAATATCCATGAACAAGTGGGTCTACAAGAAATCTACAATTGTAAGTATTTTCGTTTCCCGAGACGTTTAAACTCGACGAGTCGACATTTTCTCGCATTTTGCATTTCTGACCCGCGTTTTTTGTAAACAACTGATTTACCCCTCTCGTGCTTATGACGATTTCCGCTGGAGGATACGTCATATACAATTAAATGAGGCACACAATGGGATTCCTGAGACTTTGCTCTTTATCACAGGGTACCATACTTTTCGAATCGTCAGTTTTTTACCATTTTTCGGACGCAATAAAGTTTTTGGAACGATTTGTCAACGTCAAAAAAAATATTTATCAAAAAGTATGGTACCTGGTAATGATATTTCGAATACGTTCTTTTCATTTATGAAGGTTTTAAAGTGATACACCCAAGCACCCCCAGCGGAAACTCCGCCCAAAATTGTTGCTACTTTCGGATTGACCCACTTTTACGTCACACGGAGGTTCTTGTGTACAAATTTTATCAGGGAAAGACCGTTTGACGTCTTCGGGTTATGATTGCAAGATAAAATTATCAACATGCACGCAGTTTGGATACACGTTTTTCTTTGAATATAAAATTAAATCAGTAAATAGTTCATGACTTTGGTTCATTTTAAAGATATATTTTAAGGAAAAAATGAGACAGACCTGAAGGTGAAACTCGTGTCGTTTTTTATCAGTCACCGAGTCCGATCAAACAACACGCAGTCTCCAAGTGTTTTCTCAAGACTCAATTTCAGTTTTCAGGCGACCAGGTGAACAGGCCAGCAAATTATAACGACACAACAAAAGTTATTAATTGCATAAATTTGATGCCAGGCAGTTTTACATCCACTGATACTGAATTCATCTTTAATCTGGTCCCACACGTTTTTACATAAAGTTTAACAAATAGTCGGTATCTGGAAAACTTGTGATGGAATCAAAATGCCGCACTATTAAAAATTGCAGAAAAGACCACATAAAATTAAACAAAAACTTTTTAACATTCTAATGTACTTAAAAATACAACCATAGATTTGGGTTCATAGGGAAGTTGGGGATGCACCCCCAAACCTTTTCCAACCCACATGGAACTGGGGGGGGGGGGGGTGTTGAATGAGTATATTTGTTGTGGTCCCCACCCCCCCCCCCCTCCCTAAAAAAAAACAACCATATGGAGCATTTGTAGGCCTTCTTGCAAATACAACCAGTGATATGGTTATTTTGGAGGTGGTGTGTGGGTATCTGATGCCCCACCCAAATCCCATCACAGATTCCTGAGTATGAAAGTTCTGAAGCTAAAAAGTGGTAAAAAAGTCAGAAATTTTTACAAACTCTGAAAAATTGGAAAACAATCTTCTCTCACTATAAAAATTGGAAAACAATCTTTTCTCACTGATAACAATTCAACATGATTTGGAAATAGTCAAACACATCAAGAAAAAATGCAGTCGGAAATTCACATTTCCAAGACCATGAGAAATATTGGAAAGGGGTAATAGCATTCACCTTGCTTTCCAATTGTTAATTGTAACTACTGAGAGCACTGTTAGAAAATCTCTAGGTGGGGTGGGGGGGGGGGGGGGTGGTGGCTAATAAGGGATCAACTGGAATTGCACAAGGCCATAAAAAATATAAGGGGTAGTGGCAGGTAACTAGATTTTGGGTGAATAGTAATTACTGTGAATTGGAAAAATATTGGCTGTGTGTGAGGGGGGGGGGGGGGGGGGGGGTTGCTGAAATTTTGCAGGACCATAACAGATATAATTGAAAAGAATGTTATGAGGGTGGGCAACAGGACTTTCACCAAATTGTAATTATTAGTGTCATAAGTAGAAAATTCTAGGGCTGTGGTGGGGCTGGATTTTTCCTGTGGCTTCTGTCTAAATCCTCCTAACCAGGTCCCTGAGTGAAATCAAAGAACATCAGTCTTGAGTTTATTCAATTATTGCGGGTACCGTTTTTCAAGGAAGTATGATAAATGTAAATTTTTCAGCTCATAGACCTCTTTCACCCCAGCTGTTTTGACCTGTAACTTTTTTTGTTTTCTGTTCTCAAAAGGTGCATAATTGTCGTAAGCGTTTTGTGGTTTAATGGTGATCCACTCTCTCCAGGCTGTATCTCTTCTCCAACTACATGCTTCTCTAATTCCTTACTGGTTAGTCTCAAAACTTGAATATGAACAAGCCTTCAGCTTGTCAGGATCTCTCGGTAGGTTACAGTTTGGGGGGGGGGGGGGGGGGGGGTGCTGATAAAATTGGTGACTGGTGAGGATGATCTTCATCCCATATTCTAATTCTCCATGTATTTTCATTCACTGACCATTGTCCTCATGTTTCTTTACTGTGAATTATGTGAGAGGAGGTAAACTCCTGTCATCCAAATAATAGTATGGTGAGGATTCATAGTAAAGGGTGGAAAATTTGGTAAAATGAAACGATACTGTGGATTGGAATAATAGTACAGGGTGGAATATTTTTGCCTAATACTGAAGTTTCAAACTGAGTTTATAATACTTCAAAGTGCCACATCTTGGATAAATAACCTCAAAATTCTAAAATAACTCCCAACTTTCAACAGCTATGGAAACATTTTAAGAATTTAGTCCAAACTCCAAAATAGTGTATCCTAATGATTAGCTTACAGTCCAACCTAGTGAAAATGAATAAAAATAGGGGCTCAAATTCGAATAATATGGAGTAGAAAATATAAAATAAAAATATATGAATATTACAGGTAGGATTATATGGAACACAAGTGCAGAAATCAAATACTTTTTTCCTGACTGATGCTACATTTCATTCTTCTGTTGTCTTTTTCACTCAAAGATTTATTGTCAATCCCAGCCAGTGGCCTCTTGGATTTTGCACTGCTGATCAAAGCTGTAAAACTTTTCTTGTACAATGAGTGTTACACATTTCAAGCAGCACACTACTCTTGTACACATGGTCTGTCCAGCTAGCTGAATGAAAGCTGGCTAGCTTTCAGAGTGGCCTTTTGGTAGTCTTAGTCGAAAGCATTCAACATTCTTTTCCCCACCGTGCTGCTGGAGTTACGCGGAAAATTAGAAGAAAAAATAGTTGTTGGTTTTAGCAATGAATAATAGTAAAAAATCAAACTGAAATGAATAAATATGCATATTTATATAAATTATTAAATAATTAAAATAATTTAATTATATTTTATCACCTCATGAAGTTGGAGACCATTAGTTCAGTACAAGAGGGTTTAGATTTTATTCTCACCATGCTGACTGACTTTGACCGAGAAGCGAGACAAAATGATGGATTGAGATAAGAATGAATATTTTGAAATACATAACATCACTGAATAAATTTGCATATTTAATTAGTTTTAAATTTTATTAGAACCTGAATTGGGCTTCTATGAACTTTGTCTTCAAGGTAATATTGGAATCAGTTTGTTAGTAGACACATGTTTTCTTAGTAAGCTTTAGTTTGGTTGTATATTCAAACAGTTACATACATTTTCTTATTTTTCCAAAGAAGTGGGCGTGGCCTGAATATTTTAATTGTGCTGCTATTTATAGTTACAGTGAAACCTGTCTTGAGAGACCACTGCCGTGAGCGACCACCTGTCTTGAACGACCGCCACGGCCATGTACCGATTGGTTTTGCATTGTAACTGACCTGTCGTGAACGACCACCTGTCTAACGCGACCAGCGACCACAAAATGGTGGCAAAAATCGAATTTTTCACCTGTCATCAGCGACCACTGGGACCATATACGGACTGGGTTTTACTCGTAAACTAACGTGCCACAAGATTTATTTCAATTTCGATTTTTGTCAAAAAGAGGCGCTTGTCACATAGCACTTGAAAATATAAATAATTTAGAATAAATATATATATATTATGTGTATAAATGACTTTGGTAAAATTGCTGTTCACAAATTAGGACGAATCCATACCTTGTGTTTTTTAAATATCCATAAAGCAACCTCATTTTTAGAAACTATTTGGAAATAACACATGTGAAGAGTCATTTTTTAATAACAATGGGGGATGTCTTGAACACATCAGGGCGGTCCAATTAAATTATAATTTGTTTATACACGTGACTGAAACATGCCCACGTGTTTTTATTTACAGTTCAGAAGCAGGTGAAGCTTGCATTGTTATTCTGCAAAAATGTTTGAGGAGGAGCACGAAGTAATTACATGTACTCGATGTGCACTAAAATAAAAAGTCCCAAGCTGTCATGTAACACTTCTTTGTCCTTTGTTCATTATAAGTTTTTGAATCCATGATTTGTTTTCATTACAATAAATAATTTTTACTTTTCTAACCCATTGTTTCATGAACACAGCGTATGTTTTGACAGTTGAGTGTCAGCTTTACAATGAGGCTTAATCAGATCCACAGCGGTCGGCTTCTTCTTTTGCCCTATTTTATCTTTTCTTACGAATATAAATAATAAAACAAAGTTGTTCCGGTGTTTTTTTTGTAACAACAACGAAAATAGCATATAAGATGATCCAAATGCATTCAGCAACATAACCTTTCATTCATCATCATCAGCAACATAACAACCCTAATCATGAGTACGTACGAACATCCAAGTAAAAAGCGAAAAATATTAACGCTTGAAGAACGTGTTCAAGTAATTGAACGTTTTGAACATGGGAGTAGTGCCAGGAAAATTGCTCAAGAGTTGTCGGTGGGCAAGACTCAAATCCAGAATATAATAAAGGAAAAAGATTCGATCAAACAAAACTGGGAATCAGGAGATGGAGCGGAACGTAAATACTTAAAGGCGAGAAGAACAATTTATAGTAACTTGAATGAAAGAGTATGGGAATGGTTCTGCGTTGCCAGAAGTAAGAATGTTCCAATCACTGGAAAATTAATACAACAAAAGGCCATAGTCGCTTCCATGGAATTAGGGCACGATGACTTCACAGCGTCAAATGGTTGGTTGGAAAGTTTTCGTGCCAGATATAACATCAAAGCAAGTGTTTTGAGTGGAGAATCAGCTGATGTGGATCCTGCAACTGTAAGCGATTGGTTAAGGCGGTTACCATCCATCACATCTGGTTTTGCAATAGAGGACATTTTCAATGCTGATGAGACTGGCCTCTTTTATCGTGGTTTACCAGAAAGATCCCTGGTTCATAAAAGTGACTGTCGGAAAGGAACAAAAAAAGCCAAAGAACGCTTAACTGTCCTTGTGGCCTGCAGTGCGACAGGTGAAAAATTAGATCCTCTGATAATTGGAAAATCACAGAACCCTCGGTGTTTTAGGAGCGTCAAACTTTCAGACTTGGGAGTAACTTACTATGCAAATCGTAAAGCTTGGATGACCGGAGATATTTTCAAGGCATGGCTTGGTCAAGTGAACAGAAAAATGAGGGCAAAAGGCAGAAAAATACTTATGTTGGTGGATAATTTTAGTGGTCATCCTGATATTGTGTTGAGTAATATTCAGTTAGTTTTCCTTCCACCAAATACCACCTCAAAGGTGCAACCGTGTGATGCCGGGATTATTCAAAACTTGAAGGTTAATTACAGAAAGAAAATGCTAAATCACGTGCTAAGTAAAATTGACGAAGTTTCTTCTGCCTCGGAAATAGCAAAAAGTATAAATATACTTTCTGCCATAATGTGGTTAAAATCTTCTTGGATGGACGTATCTGCTCATACAATTAAAAAGTGTTTTTCGAGGTGCGGTTTAGGAAGTACCCCCCTCCAATAGTGAATTGTGCAGTGACTCAGAAAAGGAAAGTAATTTTGATAGTCTCCTCAATGGTGTAACTATGGAAGAATATGTTGCCAGTGACGACCAAGTCGATAATTGTTTCAATGGCAATACAAATTGGGAAGACGATATTTTGAAAGGTATTGCAATAAATGAAAGAAATGAAACTGACAGTGAAAGTGACGATGAGGCTGAACCTTGTGTCAGTGAGCCACAAATACCCTCACACTTGCAAGCCTTAGAATTCATTTCCCAGTTGAAAAACTATAGTGTGCACCATAAGAGTGCAGAACTTCTTTTTATGTGCCAGCAAATGGAAACGGCAATTGAGAAAAATAAAGTGCAGGTACTCAATCAATGCTGTCAGTCAACAATAACTAACTTTTTCAACTCGTCGGTTGCAGAATAATGTAAAATATTAGGTCTGTAGTTTGTGACCCCCCCCCCCCCCCCCCCCCCCACACACACACACAGCCGTATTAAAAAGTTTTCGTCTCCTGGACCATTTGTGTTCCAATGGCCCATGGGGTGCAAATTTGTTAATGCAGTTGTAATAGCCCTGTAGTTTGTGGAGAGGTGCACCCCCCCCCTCCCCCCAACTTTTCAAGCTGTATCAACTTTTAAGCTCAGAGAATAAAACCCCACTCCCCCCAGGTGAATGATTATATCCATGAAGAAAACACAACATTTCTTGAATCACTGCTTGTGTTTTGTATGCCTTTTTATTGGTGAATGTGTTATTCCATGTTAAATTCTGCTATGAACGCAAACAAATACATTCAGTGCATTCAAAAAAGGCACCATCGATTCATTGCATTCAACGAATGTGCAACGTTCAAAGGGAGGTAACACAATTGGTTTTCAATGACAGAAAATGTCATTTAATCTCAAACCCAAAACGCCCCTACTTCGAAAGGTAATTGAGAATGTTGGTGTATACATGTATATCTTTAGACTGTTAAGTAAATTTGCTTGTTTTAGAAGTGTTATGTATGTCCAACACAAATTATCAATTGTTCCATTTTTTCCATATTCATCAATGAACTGTTTGTTGTACATGCACTACACGTATGACGTCACTCGTCAATGTCAACAACAACTTCTGCACGTGAAATATATAATACATGTAATGGCTATAATTTTCGGAGGTTTGTTTGCTCTACTTTATTTAAAAGTCTATTTATACATATGTTGTGTGAACTGTACAATACCAGTGGATATAATTTGTGCGCGAACTGCTTCTGCTATTTCTTCTCAATCATTTAATCAGAGGCCTCATAGTTTGATCAAAGTTAGTTAAATACAGGTGCCACCAAAATATTATCAATTTGTACATTGAAAATGTGATAATCTGTTAATAATAATTTGGTAGCATCTGTATTTAACTTAAGAATATTGATCAAAATACGAGGCCCTCTGCTTTTTATCGCATCAAATGACTGGGACTTAGAGAATTTCCTGTACTTTTTGTTCCCCATCCCCCTCACTCATAATAATAATATTGGGAAATATATGGAATGTAATTTAGGGCGTCCTGAACTCCTTACCTTCACTTCCTCATGAAGCCACTAATCGTCCATCGGTTGGGTATCCAACAAATTACAGAACAAATAAGTTGCAGGATAAGCACAAGAAAATTCCTGATATATTGGTAGCATCTGTATTTAACTTAAGAATATTGATCAAACTACGAGGGCCTGTGCTTTTTATCACATCAAATGACTGGGACTTGGAGAATTTCCTGTAATGTTTGTTCCCCACCCCATAATAATATGATTGGGAAATATATCCTGAATTCCTTACCTTCACTTCCTCATGAAGCCACCAATCATTCATTGGTTGGGAACTTGGGTATCCAACAAATTTCAGAAATGTACACTGTTCAAATAAGTTGCAGGATAAAATAACAACAATGATGCAACTATTGGTTTTTTATTCACACAAGAGTATTATATTTATTTTATTTACACATGAAATAAGGTTATACAACATGTACATGTAACTGAAATACATTATTCATGAATGCATGTAATGAATGAAAACATTAAAAAAATATTTGACATGTAATAAATTATAAGATGAATTAAAAATATTTGACATGTACATAATAAATTATAAGATGAATACATAAAGTTGTTCTGTTTTTTTTTTATTTATTAGCCCCACAACAAATATACCTTGGATTTGTCAGTGACTTACAGAAATCCCCAAACCTGTTATGAGAGACCACCTGTCTTGAGAGACCGCTTTTGCTTGGCAAAACAGGCGGTCTCTCAAGACAGGTTTCACTGTATATCTAGCTGGTGGCATGCTGACATGTTTCAGGGCTTCAAAATGTTGTGGATTCATTACTTATGTCATTTTGTGGTCAGTTGTGCTTGTCAGTGTTCAGTTCATTCCTTAATAGTAGAATTTTAAAAAGTGTGCGGGGCTTAAATATGCAAATTAAGAAATTTTAGCTGTTTTTTAAAGTCAAATATGGTTACAAAACAAACTGTCCGTGTTAGGCAAGTTGCTGCAATACTCCTGTGATGTAATTTCATGTCTAGTAGGAAAAATGAGGGAATATTCTCTAAATAAAGGGAAAAATTAACATTTTTATGCAAATTATATGCAAATTAACTTGAAGACGGTTCGGTCATGTTAAAAATTTTAAAGTTAACTTCTGGGCTAACGTATGGCCCATGACTGTGTTAAATATCAAGGCTCTGTGATTACAGCTTTCATTTTTATGAGTGTTAATGTCTTTATTTACATGAAAAAAAACGTGCTAAAATCACCACTTTTGGGGGCGTTTTGGGTTTCTGGGATTTATACTGAAAGCACTATGGCCCAGTGACTAAATTTTCGACAAATTTTGAAACTTCTAATGACCATAACTCGAAAACTACATGGAATATTTAGATTCTGTAAAAAGATTTCTTTTTCTCACCATATGAGGAATATTTTCCAATCAGTTTTATCACAAAAAACCATTATGGAATTTTCATGTAAAATCCCTATCATAAGTCATACAGGTGATGGTCAAAACCTCTATTGCTCTCCAGTTGACGGAAGGTTATCGGACTTCGCATGAAACTGGATGGAAGTAACGGAAGATCAGTGGGTAAGGAATGTAGTCAGAATGGGTCTTCGGCTATCATTCCGATCAACACCTCCACTTACAAGAAGTCCGCATTGGACAAATCTTTTGGCGAATCCTTCAAAAAGGGAGTCTCTTGCAGAAGTTCAATCTCTTTTAGTAAACGAAGCAATAGAGGTCATAGAAAATCCCAATTCTCCAGGATTTTACAGTCACCTGTTTCTTGTGCCGAAGCCAGAAGGCTCATTCCGACCGGTGATAGACTTGAGCTGGATAAACAACAGTGCCCGTTGGGAACGGCGAGCGATTGCGCCAGCGCACCATCGCGAACCGCTTTTTCGTATACCGCGAGTAATTAGTCGCGCACGTTTATCTTCCGGTCGTGTTCAAAGCCTTCGTCGGAGAAGTGCAAAGTACAGAAGAACCTGTCATGAGCAGGGGTCAGCCGAGTGGGCGACTTGGGCGAAGAAGTCGCCTTGTCATTCCTCAAGTCGCCTTGGCTTACATTGGGGGTGAAATTCAAGTCGCCCTCCCAAACTTCCTTGGGAGACATGGCAGTTTACTGTATTTTCTTATGTTTTATTTTTTAAAAACACACGCTTCCGCAAAAAACAGTAAACACGGTTGCTGTTAAAGTCCGTCACACAGCTATGAAAATAGCCTAAACTAGCCCAATTTTATATTTCTGAAAAGAATTGCAATGGCGTAGTCGTTCGAACAATTCGCCCCAACTGATAGCAACCAGCACAAAATGGCTATTTAAAAACAAAGTACCAGACAACAACGAATCACACAAGACACGCATCGAGTTAATTAGAATTTATTAAAGTTAACCATCGTTTCAAAACAAAAAAATTGTATTGGAGACAGTCCGTCCATATCGAAATTGCTTGCGGTTACGCTCTGTTCCACTGAAAAATTGGCTGCATTGAAACTCGCCCCGCAATTTGCATTGAATGTTTTTCTTTGAAAACTTGTGAAGTTTGTTGGAAGGGGGTTAAATGTAATAAGGCTACAATAGAAATCACAGGTATTTGGATGGATAAGAATGGCAGACCTTCAAAGCACCAATCGCACGTGTCAGTGAAAGATGGTTGGCAGAAATTGTCAGTTTCCTGAACAGTGTATTATTAGTTTACCCAGCGCAGCCGGGAAGGGAGACAACTGAAATGTTTTGTCATTTACCAAAGAAATTAATTAACTCAAATTGTTAATAACGCTTAATTTACGAAGGATATCGAAAACTTTTTTAACTACGCTTTTCAACTCAGTTAGGGTATTCAGAAACCATGAATGACCCAGCTTCTTATATGAACTTGAAATTTATTTTAAACACTTTAAATATTTTTTTAAAAAGAATATACCTTCTGTTACAGAGAAGAACACTCTCACCATGGGTCATACTAAATTTCAAATCCACATCGTTGAGGCAAATACAAAATCAACTGCACGGTAACCTTAGTCATCACTGTTAGGCAAAGAGTTAGGGGGTATTCAGAAACCATGAACGACACAGTTTTTTGTAGGGTGGGGTGGGGGATTTTAACCTACATTCTGTTATGTAACCATCTTGACTTAGTTTTGTGTGTGTTTGTATAAACTTTTATTTATTTTTTTCTCCACAATTGTGTCCTCTATGTTCATTTATTTTGTCACGATGTCATATACGTTTTATGTTTTTTTTTTCTGATTTCTCCTTCATGTCCACTGACTTCTCCCTCCTGGGTCCTGACTTCTCCCTAAAGTCTCTGAAGGGAGAAGTCACTTCTCCCTAAAATCAGCTGCCAGGCTGACCCCTGGTCATGAGCGGCCACCCTTGGGACTTGCCAAAAATGGTCGTTAAAAACAGGTGGTCGCTGACAACAGGTTTGCTGAGAAGGGGTGCATTTCGAGTTTCGCTTTCACGATGCTTGAAGAGAGAAACGAAATGCGCCGATACTGGCGATAGCATACTTTAACCCCTCCACACAATCACATCTAAAAAAGAATTACCGAATGTGAAGACGTTTCGGCCCAATTTCTAAGACGTTTTGGCCTCTTAGGGCCGAAACGTCTCAAGGCCGAAACGTCATAAAACCAATTATTTTGGAAATCGCGCGTTATTAGGCCTACTGATTTCTCAACAGCAATCACCACCAATCCTCGTTATTCCATCTGAGGGCGAATTGGCCCGAGGCATTATTTTAAAAATCACTCTCCTAAAATTTTTCACTCTCGTAAAATCTAAAAGTGGAGAGTGAATTTCCACTCTCCTGCTCTCCTGCTCCCAACGGTCACTGAAACAAGTTGATAATGGCTCCAAGTTCTATATGGAAACCATTCGGTCGGTAAAAGCGAGCATTTGAGTGATTGATTTTGCGGCAAGCATAGACCTAAAGGACGCATACTTTCATGTCTTGGTCCATCCGACTTTCAGAAAGTATATGACTTTGCCGTTCAAGGGAAGGTTGACCAGTTCAGAGCGATGTGTTTCGGTCTGAACCTGGCCCCTTGGGTGTTCACTCGAATAATGAACTTGGTCATGTCATACTACTGAGCTCATTCGGCAGTAGTAACGTCGGCTTACTTGGAGGACATTCTTCAGAGAAAAAATAAGGAAATGTTGATTTTCGTTAAAATGTAACTTTTCTCATTAAATTGTGCATCTTGATAAATCCCCCAAGTCTGACACTACAAGGCAGATCCCACCACCAGACCAGTGGCAGAGCCATGGTCTGAAATTTTTGGGTGGGGGGGGGGGGGGGGGGATTGTAGTGAGGGGGGGGGGGGGTTCTAGTGAACAGTGGGGGAAGAGGTGGATACTGACAATTAGGGGTGCTGTACCTGTATTAAGGAAAGGAAATAAAAACTAGACTTTATGATTCTGGAGAATCATGGCTTTTCCCGATGAGATTCCATGATTTTTCATGACTTCACAGTGTCTGATGAATTGTTTTTAACTGTCTCACTGAAGTTTACTCATTGATGTTATGAGAAAGGTGAGTATAGTAATCTCAGATGATTCAGTTTGATAAACAAATTGTTTAGGTAAAAACCATCATTAATGGTGGAGTGGGTTAATGTCAGTATCGTCGTCCAACACGTCAATGACGATAAAAGGAGTTATGTTTGTTTGACACATACCCACTGAGTGCTGTGGCTATTTGAAAATGGTCCATTTTATCTCGAATGTATCCAAAATATTGATGACTGGCAGCTTGTAGAGGGTTAACAAGTGCGGACAGGAATATTAATTAATGCAACTTGTAATGTCACACCAAGAACTGCGAATGGCCATTTTTTCTTTAAAATCTTCAAAATGTTTTCAGAGAAATCCAGGGAGAACATGAATTTTAAGCTTTTGATGGGTATCATTGTTTATCCAGCCCAAAACGGGTTAAGTGTTGTTTTTGGAATACTCTTATTACTTCCAAAAATAATTCTCACTGAATTCTACTTCCACTTATTTTGATCTCTCCTCTCAACTTCGGGTGCTGTGGGCACGCAAACACAGCCCATTTTATCAACATTTTGATGTTTGAGAACCTGCATAGGGTTAACAAATGCTTACTGGAATATTTTGTACATGCGACTTGTAATGGCACACTAAGATCTGAGAATGGCCATGTTTTCTTGAAAATCTACGAGATGTTTTTAGAGAAATCCTCGGATAACATGAATTTTTAACCTTTTGAAAGGTTTCACTCTTTAACCAGCCCTAAACAGGTTAATGCTTGGTTTTGTGAATACCTTCATTACTTACAAAAATGATCGTCGCTGAATTCCACTTCCAATGAAGGAGGTTATGTTTATCTCGCAGGTACAGATTTGGTGTTATGGTTGCCCAAGAACAGCCCATTTTCTCCAAATCTCTATGCTTGGCATAGCTGGAGGGTTAACAAATGCTTACCGAAATATTTTGTCCATGCAACTTGTGATGTCACTCCAAGACCTGCGAATGGTCAATTTTTCTTGAAAATCTTTTTTGAGAAATCCACAGAAAACTGGAATTTTAAGCTTTTAAGGGGTATATCTCATTAACTAGTCAAAAATGGGTTAAGACCTCGATTTTTGTATACACTTACTACTTACAAAAAATGTTTCCCTGTCAGTTTTGCGTCCCGTAAAAGAAGTTATGTTTCTCAGTTGCATTTCCATTTGATGTTGTTGGTGTCCAAAAACAGACTATTTTTTCAAAATTTTGACATTTAGCAGCCCATGGAGGGTTAACAAATGCTTACCGGAATAATTTATCCAATCAACTGGTAATGTGACACCAAGACCTATCAAAGGCCATTTTCTCTTGAAAACCCTACCAGATGTTTGTCAAGAAATCGAGGGAAAACATAAATTCTTAAGCTTTTGATGGGTATTACTATTAACAACCACGAAAGGGGTTAATGCTTGGTTTTTTGAATACCCTTATTACTTACAAAAATGGTCCTTGGTGAATTCCAGTTCCAACAAAGCAGATTATGTTTATTTCTCAGGTACAGGTTGGGTGCTGCATGTGTCCAAATACAGCCCATTTCAACAAAATTACGATGCTTGGCACCCTGTAGAGGGTTAATAAACGCTCACCGGAATATTGTGTCCATGCAACTTGTAATGTCTCACAAAGACCTGTGAGTAGTCAATTTTTCTTGAAAACCTGCAGGATGTTTTTATAGAAATCCACAGAAAACGGGAATTTTAAGATTTTAAGGGGTCTCTCTCTTTAGCCTGCCCAAAATGGGTTAAGACTCCGACTTTTGAATACCCTTACTACTTACAAAAATGTTTCCGTATAGATTGTGCGCTCGATAAAAGAAGACACTTTTCTTTGTGGCGTACCCATTGGGTGCTGTTGGCGTCCAAAAACAGCCCATTTTTTTCACAATTTTGACTTTTAATAGCCAGTGGAGGGTTAACAAATGCTCACCGCAGTATTTTGTCCATGCAACTTCTATTGTCACACCAAGTCCTGGGAGTGACAATTTTTGCTTGAAAATCTACAAGACTCAGTTACAGAAATCCACTGAAATCATGAATTTTTGAGCTTTTTGGGGGTATTGCTGTTTAACCAGCCCAAAAGGGGTTAACGCTTGATTTTTTGAACACCCTTATTACTTACAAAAATGATCCTCGGTGAATTCCACTTCCAATAAAGGAAGTTATGTTTATCTCTCGTGTATCGTTTGGGTGCTGTGGGTGCCTGAAACTGGCCCATTTCATCAAAATTTCGATGTTTGGCAGTCTGTGGAGGGTTACCATATGCATCGCCCGATATGTCGTGTGTATCAAAGGTCGTGTCACAGACAGGTCTAATAATGATGAATGTTTAAAAAAAATCTACAAGACATGTTTCGAGAAAGTGCCTATAAACCCCAATTTTGGCAGTTTTCTGCCAATTCTGACGAAATAAGGGTTAAATCGAAAATTCCGCTTTGGTACATTTTTAGATTTTGTGCCTCTCTATGAGTGCTCGAAATTTTGTGAAAATCGGTCTGAAAATGGCTTCTGAATCATACGGACAAAATGTGTGGAAAAAAATTTTTTAAAAAAAACAAAAAATAACTAGACTTTATGATTCTGTAGAATCATGGCTTTTCCCGATTAGATTCCGTGATTTTTCTTGACCCCCACAGTGTCTAATGAATTGTTATTAACTCTCTCACTAAAGTTCCTTCATTGATGTTATGAGAAAGGTGAGTATAATAGTCTCAAATGACTCGGTTTGGGTTTGATAAAAAAATGTTTAGGTAAAACCCATCATTAATGGTAGAATGGGTTAATATCAATATCAATGTTTCCCTATCAGTTTTGCGTCCGGTAAAAGAAGTTACGTTTCTCTGTGGCATTTCCATTTGATGTTGTTGGTGTCCAAAAACAGACTATTTCCTCATTTTTTTTTACATTTAGCAGCCCATGAAGTGTTAACAAATGCCTACCAGAATAATTGATCCATGCAACTGGTCATATGACACCAAGACCTATCAACGGCCATTTTCTCTTGAAAACCCGACAAAATGTTTGTAAAGAAATCCAGGGAAAACGATTTTTTAAGCTTTTGATGGGTATCCCTGTTAACCTCCCCAACAGGGGTTAACGCTTGGCTTTTTGAATACCTTTATTACTTACAAAAATGGTCCTCTGTGAATTCCACTTCAAACAAAGGAGATTATGTTGATCGCTCATGTATACATTAGGTGCTGTGCGTGTCTGAAAACAGTCCCATGTTAACAACATTAGGATGCTTGGCAGCTTGTAGCTGGTTAAAAAACGCTCACCGGGGTATTTTGTCCATGCAACTTGTAATGTCACATAAAGACATACGAATAGTCAATTTGTCTTGAAACCCTACAAGTTACCGTTAGGGAAATTCACAGAAAATGGGAATTTAAAGCTTTTAAGGGATATCTCTCTTTAGCCTGTCCAAAGTGGCTTAAGACGTCGACTTTTGAATACCCTTACTACTTACAAAAATGTTTCCGTATAAATTGTACGCGCGATAAAAGAAGGCACTTTTCTTTGTGGTGTACCCTTTGGGTGCCGTTGGTGTGCAAATACAGCCCATTTTATCGCAATTTTGACTTTCAGCAGCCTGGGGAGGGTTAAGTAATGCTGACACCAAGACCTGCAAATAGCCGATTTTTCTTGAAAACCTACAAGATGTTGTTAGAGAAATCCACAGAAAACGGGTATTTTAAGATTTTAATGTGTATCTCTCTTTAACCAGCCCAAAATGGGTTAAGATGTCAAATTTTGAATACCCTTACCACTTTCAAAAATATTTTCCGATCAATTTTGCGTCCGATAAATGAAGGCCCCTTTCTCTGTGTATATCGTTTGGGTGCTGTTGGTTAGGGTTGGGCGGTATTGGTAAAAATAAATACCGCGGTAATCGCAAAATATTACCGCGGTATACCGAAATACCGATTAAAATCAAAGGGGGTCTTCTCCATAACAAAAAACGCAACTTCAACGTGTCGAAACTGTAAAATTTGAGCCTGAAGCTTTGCACAAGACGGCCGTCAAAAATCAAAACTTTTTCAAATATTTACTCACAAATGATTTTAGTTTAGCACAAAGTTCAGTTGGGACAACTTGGGGTATATAACAAGGCACATTTGATGTTTATCGAAGAAAATTCAAAATAAAATCAAACCCAGAGATAATAATTCTTCGAATCAGAATCGTCCAGTGACATGAGATTGAGAAGTGAAGTGTGCAAAAAGTAACATTAACAACAGAAGGGCATGCGATTGCCACAGTTCATCACAATAATTTTCATGTTTGATTAAAATTAATAACCGTATTACATACACATCACCATTCAAATAAAAAGGTTGTATGGGGCGAATGCTGCTTGGTAGAAAATGTAAGTAAGTTGGGCTTTTTTATTTTTTTTGAAATAATGACAAGACTTTCGTCCTTTTTGTGTTGAATAATCCTGCAAGCACATTTCTGAAGTCACGAGGCAGTAATGACGTACTGCGTGTCCTAGCAGCCAATCACTGTGAGTTTCGTTTGGAATCCCCTGATATTTCCCCCAAAGAAAATGTCCTATTTTTATTTAACTTCAGCAGACGGCAGTGCCAATGGCCGAAAGTGTCCATGTGACTAACTACGCATGCTAAGTGCGTGCCCTCCACCTCAACTTGTTTCAAATTCAAGGTAAACAGAATTGCTTCAGTTCCAGCAGTCAGCTATTCATTAAATGCCTCCACAGAATATAAATGACTTGGCAGAAACCTGCAAACACACACGTATCTTGAACTTTACTATGATTCGCACAGCAAGAAACTAAACAGAATACAATAAATGCCCAAATTTAAGCCAAGTGTATCGAGCCTGATTGACGTGAAACTATTCACAGCCAACCGCGATGGGCAATTTGAGAATTGCATATCGCGGTAAAACCGAGTTTTCGGTATACCGATTAAACAATTATTTGCCGGTATCGGTAACGGTATTGAAAATATTACCGAATATAATCGGTATACCGAAATACCGCCCAACCCTACTGTTGGTGTCTAAAAACCGCCCATTTTATCACAATTTTTGTGTTTAGCAGCTCGGGGAGGGTTAACTAATGCTGACCGAAATATTTTATCCATGCAACTTGTAATGTCACACCAAGACCTGAGAGTGACAAATTTTTCTTGAAAATTTACAAGACTCGTTTAGAGAAATCCACGGAAAACATGAAGTTTTGAGCTTTTTTGGGGTATTGCTGTTTAACTAGCCCAAAACGGGTTAACACTTGGTTTTCTGAACACCCTTATTACTTACAAAAAGGATCCTCGGTGAATTCCACTTCCAATGAAGGAAGTTATGTTTACCTCTTGGGTATCGTTTGGGTGCTGTGGGGGTCTGAAACCGGCCCATTTCATCAAAATTTCGACGTTTGGCAGCCTGTGGAGGGTTACCATATGCATCGCCTAATATGTCGTGTGTATCAAAGGTTGTGTCATAGGCAGGTCTAGTAATGATGAATATTTCAAAAAAATCCTAAAGACGTGTTTCGAGAAAGTGCCGATAAACCCCAATTTTGGCAGTTTTTTGCCAATTCTGGCGAAATAAGGGTTAAATCGAAAATTCCGCTTCGGTACATTTTTAGATTTTTTGCCACTCTATGCGTGTGCCAAATTGTGTGAAAATCGGTTCGAAAATGGCTTCTGAATCGTACGGACAAAAATGTGTGGAAAAAAAAAAAAAAATAATAATAATCCGTAGAAAAACAATAGTCTTTTCCAGAGGGAAAAGCCTAATAATCCATAGAAAAACAATAGTCTTTTCCAGAGGGAAAAGCCTAAAAATTATTTTCCAGTTTGGGGTGGGAGCAGCCAACTGGTGGAATTGGGGGAGGGGGTGTAAGGTGCTAGGCCACTAACTTTATTTTCAGTGCTTGACAGGTCTATAGACAAATTTTTGTCCAGTGTATATTTCCTGATCATGATGGTCCAACTCCATTAACTGAAACTGTGTTCATGTTCCAGTTCTTTCCCCCTCATTTTTCTAACAGGAATTTATGCTACGTTTATTGGGGGGGTGGGGGATTGTTTGGAATTTATTTTATGCAACTTTTTTCCAGCCTAAGTTTATCAATCGGATGAAAGTATGTACATGTTCCCACAACATTCCTAATATTTTATTTATTTTTTTGAGCATGAATTTTAAAAGTATTGGATGGGGCGGTGGAGGAAATTCAGGAAAATTACAGTTTTTGTATTGTATGGAGAAAACAAGCATCGCTGTGGAAAAATCTCACTATTTTGAGTTTATATACGCCCGTCATTTTTTGACGGACATATTATGTTATGTCTGTCTGTCTCTGTCTGTCCGTAAACAATTTTTGTGTTGCCTACTCCTCCAAAGATTTACAGGGTACATTGTTCAAACTTTGCACACATGTTGATCCGTAATTGCCATTGTGCATGTGACAAGTGCAGGTAACTCCATTTTGTATTTCCAGAGTTATGCCCCCTTCTAGTACTTAAAACATTACAGTATTGTCGCCTACTCCTTCAACATTTTACATGCTACATTGTTCAAACTTTGCACACATGTCGATCAGTAATTGCCGTTGTGCATGTGACAAGTGCAGATAGCTCCATTTTGTATTTCCAGAGTTATGCCCCCTTTTAGTACTTAAAACATTACAGTATTGTGTCGCCAACTCCTTCAACATTTTACATGCTATATTGTTCAAACATTGCACACATGGTGATCACCAATTGCCATTGTGCATGTGACAAGAGCAGGTAACTCTGTTTTATATTTCCAGAGTTATGCTCCCTTTTAGTACTTAAAACATTACAGTATTCTGTCGCCTACTCCTTCAACATTTTACATGCTATATTGTTCAAACTTTGCACACATGTTGATCACCAATTGCCATTGTGCATGTTACAAGAGCAGGTAACTCTGTTTTGTATTTCCAGAGTTATGCTCCCTTTTAGTACTTAAACCATTACAGTATTGTGTCGCCTACTCCTTCACCATTTTACATGGTATATTGTTCAAACTTTGTACACATGGTGATCACCAATTGCCGTTGTGCATGTGACAAGAGCAGGTAACTCCATTTTGTATTTCCATAGTTTTGCTCCCTTTTAGTACTTAAAACATTACACTATTGTGTCGCCTACTCCAACATTTTATTTGCTTTATTGTTCAAACTTTGCACCCATGTTGATCATCAATTGTCATTGTGTTGTGCATGTGACAGGAGCTGATAACACCATTTTATTTTTAAACGATGAGAATCCTCGCCGTTTATAGCTGTTATGATCCTCAAAATGTCCTTTTCCTTGGCGCCACCTATTGTCAGTCGTTATGAATGAAGTTAACCTGTCAATGAATGGATGCTACCATTGTAAACAGCGAAGAGAATCTACTGCAGCCTTGCAGCCCTTTAGAAGTTCTTGTGAATAAAATGAATGCTACCATTTTTTTTATTTTGTGAAGAACTCAGATCGCTTAATTTGAAAATGTGAAAACAGGTGAATTACCCTTTACCCCAGACAGGGCAGGGGAATGGGCAATGATTGGAGGGGGGGACAGACATAGTCGAGTCAAGAAAAATTTCAAACTTTACCCCAGAGAAACTTGTCCATGTTCCAATTTTGACGGGCGTATGTTGCCGCACTAGGCGGTGCTCTTGTTCAAACTTAACATGCCTGTTGATCATTCTGGTTCCAACTTTTATCTCTTTCTCGGATGGGAAGAATAAATGAAACAAACACTACCCAAATCATTTTGCGAGTAATTTTATACACCTGAAAACCTGAGATTACACACACAAAAGTGTCAAAGAGTTCGTTTACTGAATTCAACATGCTCCCGTAGTTTTTGCCCCTCCCAAAATTTCTTTTTTCCAAACTGAGAGGCTGATTTGAACCAAATTTCATATGAGGGCTTATTGGGTCATAAGTATTTAATTTATGCCCAAAAAAATTTTCCTCTCGCCCCATGGGGAACCACAGGAGCTAAAAATAGAAATAATTTAAAACTCCCATATCTCCAAAACTACACGACACTGAGAATTTTTCTTTGGTGTGAAGCTTCCTTAGGACCAAGAGAATGGAATGGTCCCAAAAAATTGCTATCGGTTTTATCATAGGGTGCTTTTTCAGGACTTTGAAAAAATGCTGAGTCAGCATTTTTTTTTAGCACTGTGGGTAATGGGGAAAACATTAAAGAATCTTCTCCCAAACCACTGCTCCAAAAGCTTTCATATTTCACATATACCATCTTTGGAAGATTGATTCACATATTTGTTGGAATCAATTCCCTGGGTCCATATTTGGGCTCTCTATGGGAGCCCAAATGTTCAAATTAGTGCAATATGAGGATTATTCTTTAAAAATCTTCTTCTTCAGATCCTCCAATCAGACTCTTTTGATATTTGGTATGCAGCATCCTTAGGGGGGATGAGATTCAAGATTGTTCAAGCCAAGTCCCTGGGTTCATATTTGGGCTCATTGTGACTGTGGGAGCCCGAGTTATAACTTAGTTCAAAATGAGGAATTGTCTTTAAAAATCTTCAGATCCAGCAGAAGGAATGTTTTGATATTGGGTATGCAGCATCCTTAGGGGGGTGAGATTCAAGTTTGTTCAAGCCAAGTCCCTGGGTTTATATTTGGGCTTCCTGTGGGGGCCTCTTGTTTCTTTCTCTTATGCTAAACAGAAAGGATATTTCTGTTCATTTGGTCGCTAGGTGGTTTCAATTGGCAATACAAATTGCTTATGAGAATCTATCTTCAGATCAACGTTCTCTCAATAAGATTTCAGCACATGAGGTTAGAGCGCTGTCTTCTTGGGCTTTTTCCAATAGTGTTGCCATTACTGATTTATTGAAGGCAGCTTACTGTACGTAACCGTCTTCATTTACTAAGTTTTACCTTAGAAACTTAGAGTCTATCTCTGGTTACCTTAGATCCTTGGGTCCTCTTTCTGTCTCACAGAATGTCGTCCATTAATATTCCATCTCCTAGATGTCTCAGGCAGCCTGCTCGAGCACTGACGCCGTTCCGCTGCCCTCTTCTTTCTGAGGTGTTTTCCTTCAGAGCAAGGTGAGGGGGATGGGGGGGGGGGGGGGTCCCTTAGTATCATCTGGCTTAAAAGTGAAAAGCAAGGGAATACGTCCTCCAGGGACAGTAGTCCAGCGTCGGTGCTGGGTAGTTTTAATGTGTAGCTCGATGTGAAGCAACAATTATGTCTCATTTATGTATTGTTTTTAAAGTGTAGCTCATTGTGAAGCATTATGTATATGTCATGTGTCATACGAGCGTTTATATACAGTCCTCGGACACTTTTAACTCAGTATAAAGCATCTCATTGTCTGGACTAGCTTTATAATTGGTTTCCTTCACCGAATTAGCATAACGGGTTATGTTGGCATTAAATGGAGAATTTATTATGTATTACTCCTGTATATTGTTTGTGATATGTCATTCTCTTTTTATTCCCCCGAAAAAAATTCGGGGGAATCTAGCCGTGACGTCGTCCGTCTGTCCGTCCGGACATAGACAGAATTCGTGTCCGCTCCATAACTTCTTACACCCTTCAAGGATATTAATGATACTTGGTATTATTATTGCCCACAACCAGAGGGTGTGTCGCGAATAGGGTTGGAATGGCTATCAAGGCTTTTTTCGGGGGAATCAGCCACCCTTTGGTGGCCATCCTCTAGTTTTTTTTGTGAGAAAGACATATGTAATTCCTCTTTCATCTTCTATTCTCCTGTAGGAGCTATACTTTTAATTGGAGTACTAGAACGATTGTATTTCCTCTAAGACCTAGGCCCTCCAGCCTTTTTACAATTCAGCTAAATCTGGGCCATTGGATTTAGTATAAAAATATGATAAATTTAAAGTAATTTGTATATTTTTGATACTTGCCAATGGTAGGGCTGGGCGATATGGGAATCTGAATACCGGTAACGATATCAGAAAAAATATCGCGATATACCGGTATATCGTGCAGCAGTGTGTGAAACACATATTAAATGCAAGGGATCTCCTGTATAAAAAATATATTTTTGGAGCAAAAGGTAGAAGTATCACTTACTGATCTGGGAAAATGAGTGATTTGAATGGAAGACCATAATAATCCATGCCTACAAAGTTATTGAACCTATTGTTTAATACGAAAATAAGCCATAAAATTAGCATGGGTTTACTGGCTTTCATCTGAATCTGGGATGCAAGTAAATTAGTCTTTGTCAATTTAATTCCTGTAAAAACATGGTCAGCCTCTCTTGACTGATAAGCGTTTAATTACTGAGCCAGTCAATTGTCACATTGAGTTAATTGCGTATGTGTGGCTTCATGAAAACAGTGGCAAACAAAACTTTTTTATCAAAACAACGGGTGTCCAGTTGATGGAATTCCGAGGGCCTGGTTTCACAAAGAACCAGTAGTAGCTCCTCCCCTTCTCCTATCTTCCAGCAGTGAACTTCCTCAGATGACAATGTCATCTGTCACATGTCAGGCCAGTCGGTCTGATGATATTAAGCACGCCTCCAAGACGTGATCACCCTTCACTTTCATGATAGTCTGCAGGTGTCAATCACCAACCGACAATGTTTTCTCCCAGTGATGGCATCACACCACCTCTGTTATATTTGACAAAAATTGTTGCACATTTCGCAATTGTGAATGTGTGATTTGAAACATTTTTGTGTCAGATTGCTGACAACGAATTCATCGTGACAGTTGGGTGTGTTTTCCGTGTAACAACAAACTATTTGTGTGATGTACGCTACTTTAATTATTCACTAATTAAAAATAATCAAACAAATTTAGCAAACAAGTATTAAATTTTTATTTCATAATTTCTCCATGAATGCTTGCATGTCGGTGACGATAAACGAGATAGAACGTTACTCTCGTCATCTTTTGCTGTTTATCATTTGTTCACGAAATGAGGAAAGATAAACTTCCTGTATTTTCAAAGCAACTTTCTATGCAATTTTACGAAAAAACACATGTTGAAATTTTATTATCATGTGACCCAAACCAATATCGTTACAGACGATATACCGGTATTGCCAAAAATAGACGATATTTAACCGGTACCGATTTCAATACCGGTATATCGAAATATCGCCCAGCCCTAGCCAATGGCCCAGACCTGGAGGGCCCTCCCATGAGTAGGCACTCATACCTTCCTGCTGATTTATAACATTTAGCAGGCACAACTAGTAAGAATTTCTGTACCTTCCTGGTTACCATGCATATGCAGTACAGAAAAGTATGGAGGACCAGATAGGACTTTTAATTTTCGGATTTGTGTTTGGGGATTGGGGGGTTCAAAATTTGTGTTTGACCCTGGATATTATTGAGTTTGCACCAGCTAAGTCTGGGCCATTGGTAAGTATAAAAAATATACAAATTACTTCAAATTTATCATTTTCAGTTTGTCATGTTCATTTTTTTTTTTATTCAGTTACCTCCCTTGATGTTTCTCTCAAATATTGATTGCTGAGAACATGTGAACACTGATAGTGAAGAAAAACATCAAGGGAGGTAATGAGTTGAACAATAAACATTAAATAGTATATTCTGAGATGTCGCATGTGTAAATGTAAACAATACGCCATATAACTTCACAACACACATTAACATCAAAGTAATTCAAGTAAGTCACAAAGTATGTGTGCTCAGTATCTTCATGGTTAATACAGCCAAGTGTATTGTATTCTTACACAAAATCGTATTAACACAATTTACAAGAGAACAATATCGTGTGATTGTATTGTTAATAACGATTTCTCCCCCCACCCCACCCCACCCCACACCCCCCCCCCCACCTCCCACCCCACATCTCAACTCCCAAAAATGCAAATATTATTTTGGATGATATTTCCCAGCACTAAACATGCATACTCAGAACTTATGTGGTATTAAACTTTCATAATTGGTGATTTATCAACAAAATTCTGCAGTATAACATGCACTAACAGATTTTCTTCTGGGTCCTATTTCAACCATTGGACTCTGCATCAAAATTGGCATAATCGGTAGATGAATAATCAGTAATTGGTTCATAGTAACTTTTGATAATCGGTTCATCACTAGTTGTCTGAATTTGTTCTTCAAAAATAGTTTTAATAAAATCTATTAACTGATTAGTGAATCACTTGTCGATTAGTTGCCTGAGTGTATTCTCTAAAGCCGGGAGCGCGGTAGCTCAGTAGGTAGAGGTGCAGGCTGCAAGCCGAGAGATCCTCGATTCGAATCCCACCTGCGGCAACCACGTTGTGTCCTTGGGTAAGACAATTCACCCCCCATTGCCTGCGTGGGGGCACAGTGGCGTTGTATACTAAGGCATACTGCACGTCTTCAACCAATGCTAACCCTGCTTGTGTGGAGTTAGTATGTTGGGGAGCTGACAGTTGCTCGCCGTTGCTCGGTGGTTCTCTCCAGGTACTCCAGCTTCCTCCACCCGTAAAACTGTCACGGTCAGGATTAGCCATTGTGTATAAATATGTGACCTTAAACACCAATAAATAAATAAAGAAATAATATTCTCTAAAGCCTAATTTAATTTTATTAAATTAATTCAGTGCTTTAGATTTGAGGTGTGCTATCGCACTTGCGCTTCCACATTGAAAACAAAAGCTCTCTACAGATGTTCATGCTTTTTCAATACGTTTTTGTTTGGGGTAAATGTTGCTGTAATAAGACTGGTCAGAAAACAAAATGTCACATAATGATATTTACTTCTGAATGAAGTTTTACTACTCGCATTACTTAGTGCACATACTGACAAAACAAACTAGATCAAGTTATTTGTGTGCAAAGCACACAATGGTGTATTCCCGCATTTCTGCTGAAACACATTAGCATAGTTTAAACGTTTTGAATTAAATACCCTAAGAGCCTTGTGATGAAAACTGATTTTCTAACAATAAAAGTGGTTCCACTGGAATCACCTGGAGCCAAATCAAAATTCCGAAACCTTCATGCACATCTAGAGATGCTACCTGAACACATTAGCATAGTTGAAACGATTTGAAGGAGCCTTTTGATGAAAACTGATTTTCTAATGATAAAAGTGGTTCCACCTGAGGCCAAATCAAAATTCCGAAACCTTTATGCACATCTAGAGATTTTACCTGAACACCTTAGCATAGTTTAAACATTTCGAATTAAATACCCTAGGAGCCTTTCGATGAAAACTGATTTTTTAACGATAAAAGTGGTTCCAATGGAACCACCTAGGGCCGAATCACAATTCCGAAACCTTCATGCACATCTAGAGATGCTACCTGAACACATTAGCATAGTTTAAACGTTTTGAATTAAATACCCTAATCGATGAAAACTGATTTTCCAACGATAAAAGTTTATCGATAAAAGTGGTTCCACCGGAACCACTTGGAGCCAAATCAAAATTCCGAAACCTTTATGCACATCTAGAGATGTTACCTGAACACCTTAGCATAGTTTTAACGTTTTGAATTAAATACCTTAGGAGCCTTTCGATGAAAACTGATTTTCTGACGATAAAAGTGGTTCCACTGGAACCACCTGGGGCCAAATCAAAATTCCGAAACCTTCATGCACATCTAGAGATGTTACCTGAACACATTAGCATAGTTTAAACATTTCGAATTAAATACCCTAGGAGCCTTTTGAAGAAAACTGATTTTCGAACGATAAAAGTGGTTCCACTGGAACCACCTGGGGCCAAATCAAAATTCAGAAACTTTCATGCACATCTTGAGATGTTACCTGAACACATTAGCATAGTTTAAACATTTCGAATTAAATACCCTAGGAGCCTTTCGATGAAAACTGATTTTCTAACGATAAAATTGGTTCCACTGGAACCACCTGGGGCCAAATCAAAATTCCGAAACCTTCATGCACATCTAGAGATGTTACCTGAACACATTAGCATAGTTTGAACATTTCGAATTAAATACCCTAGGAGCCTTTTGAAGAAAACTTATTTTCGAACGATAAAAGTGGTTCCACTGGAACCACCTGGGGCCGAATCACAATTCCAAAACCTTCATGCACATCTAGAGATGCTACCTGAGCACATTAGCATAGTTTAAACATTTCGAATTAAATACCCTAGGAGCCTTTCGATGAAAACTGATTTTCCAACGATAAAAGTGGTTCCACCAGAACCACTTGGGGCCAAATCAAAATTCCGAAACCTTTATGCACATCTAGAGATGTTATCTGAACACCTCAGCATAGTTTTAACGTTTCGAATTAAATACCTAAGGACTATATCCCTGCATTTTTGAAAATGCGGGGATAATCACACTGTTTGGTCACGTGATGTATTTAATATTCAATGAAGCTATTGTTTATAGTTTGTGTAGCTTTTCATTTGGGGATTGATTAAGTTATGCTGGTCATGGAACAATCACGCCATCAGAGGACACTTTTTCAGTGACCTGTTTTCTGCTTTCAAAGTTTTTTTAGCACAATAACAAAGTGTAGAAATTTCTTGTTAGACCACAATATACAAGGGAATTTAGGGGGAAAAGTTCAATTTCGCTTAAAAATATTTGACAGAACCGAGTATTGGAACCCCAAAGACTTATTTTTAGACCAATTTATTTTTTGCGGCACCAGTTGTTAGGTCGTAAGCACATGGAGACATCGGCTTCTGTAATGTCATGCAGTTAGACCCATTAATTTTGTATCGTAATTTGGAAGCCACTCCAGCCAATGAATTCAGTTAAAACCACAGTTTTGTAGAATTTATTGCTTAGTTTAGCATCTGACATTGCATAACCGACTAGGCGATTAATCGTTGACTACTTCCCTGTGATTAGTCGATTAGTAAAAATCCAAATGGCATTAATTGGTTAAACATTAAAATCATTGGAGAGTGTCAACAGGCACTCACCTATAATTTGTAATGGAACAAATTTGTGTAAACGAACAATTATTTATGTTTGAGTGAATACGAAACATGGGTCAGAGAAATGTTGGCTTTTGCACTGGTACCATCATTTTTTTAGAAAGGCTACATCAGATTTTTTTTTTGCCTCAAAAGCATATCGTATGAATCCTCATTGGAACAAGCTTGTTTCAATGAAGGGTCATTCGCTATGTTATTGAAGCAAAAAATGAAAAAAGGTTTCGTTACACTGCAAGATTTTTTTTTGTCCGAACCCTTGCTATATTCAGGCTAGGTAAACATTTATGTTATCTAGTAGCAATTATATGAGATTAACACATCCCATCATTTATCGACTTAATTTCATTTCAACATAATTTTTAAAAATGAAAACTTACCCTTATATATACTAAAAGTTTGCAAAGCACCAAATATTTGACACATCATTGTGAAATTTGCTTGTGACATATTTGCGATATTTTTGGTGAATATGATTGAGGAATGTATTGAGATGGTTCCCAGTGTTTACATTAGCTCTAGTGTTGGAACGAGTATCAAATTTCCCTGTCGACTATTCACCAGCTATTAGTCGCTGACTAGTCGGTCTGCTACACATGCAGCAATCAAAACGTCCAAACTGGTTAGGGGTAGGCCGTTATTTTGACCTTATAAACCGAAATAATCACAACAAAACTAGAAACCGCTATTGTCTCAACTCTTCGATATTATACTTGATAATGCCTCACTGTAACAGCTTCTGTCCAAAAGGACACAGAGAACCACCGAGCAACGATGAGCACCCACCCGCTCCCCAGCGTCATAAACCCCGGTCTCATATCCCCGAAGGGGTCGAACTAACGCTTGTCGCCGACAAGTAATTTCTACCAGTGACAACCCAAAAATAGAATTGCTTGTCCCGGGCGACAAGTGCTATTTTTGGCTTGAGTTTCATATTAAACTTGAAATGCTATGTGCTGTTAAAATCATTAAATAGTTGCCTTATGTATTGAAACATCTATTATACGGTGTATCAGTAATGGTACTATGACATTTTTTTACCACAAGGGCGAATCCAGGCAATCGGCGCACTTGGTGTGCTCCCCCCTCCCCCACTAGTTTTTTCCGGAGACAGGTTGTGCATTGTGGATATCTGCATCGGGTGCGAGGTAATCGCATCTTTTTGGATTAAATTTCAAAATTTGGTTGACAGTACACGCCGGTAAACTTGAGCCTAGGTGTGCCTCCCTGCCCTGGCCCCACAATTTTTTGTAACGACTGTGTGAATGAACTCACCAGAAGCAAAAAAATGTCTGTAATGAAGAAAGGTAATTCTAGTCTAAGGGAGGTAATCAAATTAGCTATCAAAGAACTCAGCTATTTTCGAAATTGCTGACAGGGCTTTCGCCATACGTGATGCCCCATATCTCTCACCAAATTTAATTTACTTCATTCCATGGGTGATTTTAAATAATATAAGTGATCTCAGACTTTGATATCACAAACCTTTTCAATTTTTTATTGAGTTTTGGTCATTAAAGCCTTTAAAGTCACGCTGGTCACCATTGCAGTGTCGTTAAGTTGACAAGTCACAACAACAGAACAAACCTTTTCACCTCAAGCGAAGTTTAAGATGCCAGTTTTACAGTCTCTCTGGCAGATTGCTGGTTTGGGGTTCCAGCCTTAAAACGTCCCCCATGCTGTCACTTAACTGTGGCTTAGTTTATTCTTTTTTTCTGACAAAAGAAATATACATGAAATTTTATCGAGTAGCAAAAGCAAGTGAATCGCCAATTTATTGTCATTTAACAGAAAATATCCATCAAACTACTATTCGACTGCCGATTTTCTTGTCGACTACTGCATAAAAAATAACCGGAAACGACTAGTCGTCCCAATACTAAGTAGCTCTCTTGACAGGCAGACTTTTCGTGACAAACATAGAAAGCATGTACCCCTTGATTTTCATGCTGTTTTCGCGTACTGTCTACATGTACATGACATGTGTAGGGTATTTAATTTTCATTTCAGCACATACCCTTATGATTTAATGATTGAACATGGCAAATGCAAATGTAAGAAGACATTTGTCTGAAGCAGAAATTTGGTGGTCTGTAAGGATGGTGGAGCAAGGGGCTACCCATCGTTAGGTTGGTGAAGCCCTTGGTGTGCACCATACGGTGATCACCAGAGCCTGGGCAAGATTTCAGCAGTATGGCACACCAGTAAGACGGCATGGTGGTGGCAGAGACAGGGCAACATCTGCAGCTGAAGACCGGTTTTTGATCATTCAGGCCCGTAGGAACCGCTTTGCCACAGCAACCCAGCTTCTCAGTGACCTTCAGAATGCATCCAGGGTAAATGTTTCGATGCAGACTATCCGGGCAAGGTTGCACGAAGGTGGTCTCCGATCGAGAAGACCATGTATTCGCATTCTGCTGTCCCAGAACCACCGCCAGGCATGATATGAATGGGCCCTGGACCACGTTGGATGGACCAGAGAAGATTGGCGACCTGTCCTTTTTACAGATGAGTCAAGGTATTGCCTAGACCACACAGATAAGCATTCTAGGGTATGGAGAAGACAGGAGAGCGATTCCATGCAGCCAACATTGCTGAGCCTGACCACTGTGGTGGAGGGTCAATCATGGTCTGGAGCGGCATCAGCAGGGATGGATGTACAGATCTCTGTGTCCTTGAACGTGGTACATTGACTACACAGTGGTATATTGATGAGATCCTGGATGTCCATGTCAGATTGTATGCAGGTGCAGTGGGTGATAGATTCATTCTGATGGACGATAATTCACGTCCTCATGTTGCCCATGCTTTCAGGGAGTACCGACAGAGGGAGGGGAGTGGCCAGCAAGATCCCTTGACCTCAATCCAATCGAACATGTCTGGAATGAGTTGAAGCTTGCAATTTCAGCCCGTCCAGTCAAGCCAAGAAGTGTCCAGGAGCTTGGTGCCATGATGGTCCAAGAATGGAACAACATCCCACAAAGGACCACCAGGAACCTGATAGTGAGTATGAGAAGGCGTTGTCAAGCTGTAATTAACAGTAATGGGTCTCATACTCGATATTGAACACATACCAGTTTGCTCCGGCAACTTTTTGGCAAATTGAAAAATTTCCTCTTTTACCAATAATATCCATTTTCCATGGTTATCGTATACAAAAGCTAAAAAATAATGTCAAACACAAATAAAATCTTAATTTCTGTACTCAGATCATTAAAGATATAATTAAATAAAAAATATATACACTTTTCATTACAGTATTTCAACTAAAACGTAAAACAGGTAGTTGGATATACAGTATGTGATAAGTGGATTACGTCTCTAACACCCAACGCGGTGATAGCATTGCAGAAAATAACTGGGATAAACCGGGATTCCCGGCATTGGTCAAAGAAAAAAATCACCGGGTCACGCGGTGTTTTTCTGTTTAAAGGATTAGTTACATAATCGATTTTCACGTCTCTAGACTGACTCTACTTGCTACTGAATAGATTACTGGTTTCTGTCGTGTTCTTTCCTGGATTATTAATCTCACCACCACGTTCCTTAAGAGAACATGTGCCGCAGACTCACTATTTTATTTTTTAGTTGTGAGAAAGTTGCGCGAATGTTAGAGCAATACCAGTTACGGAAAAAGCACAGAACGCTGTTGCCAGTCGTATTCGCAATTTGCTCAGAAATTTTGAGTAATTCCCCCCCCCCCCCCCCCAACCCCCACCTCCATGCCGGGTGAGAGTTCTGCGGGGGCACGGTAGTTTGATGAGGACCACAAATTGACGACATGCGAAACATAAACTTGAAGCGTACCAACTCGGGACTTTTGCGTTTGAAACATTTTCGATTTTATCAATTGTAATAAAATATATATTATATTACCAATACCCCCCCCCCCCCCAAAAAAAAAAAAAACAGTGTTCTTTTAGTATTAATAATAAAAATATTATTATTAAAATTTATAGAATCGAATATTACGTCGAGTGCTTGTGCCACAAATCATAACAATCAATGTTACCGAAAATAGAATGTTACCGAAAATAGACCCGAAAAATGCTACCACAACCTCCCCCAACCCACAGTATTTTTCCATCAGAAATTTGTCATTTCCCCAGTGACATTTCACCCTGTGAGTTGGGATAAAACAGCAGAACATTATTCGGTTAACGTGCTATAGCGATTGACCCTTGTACTTTCCGATGGTTCCTACGGCACTGACAGTGAAAAATGAAGTCCACTGTGCTTTCAACAACTTGTTTCGGGTATGCGGTGGAAATATAATAAAAAAAAAAAAAAAAAAAAAAAAAAAATAACAACAACAAAATCCTCATGTAAGAAACAGTGATTTTTATTAACAGAAATGCCAATAATTTGTGGATATTTCCCAAGCGTTAAAAACAAATGGCGTCGTACAATGTTCACACGTGTACATGTACAAGTCAAGCGTCCCACACAATTCAGTGCCACAACTCGTCGCCACAGAACAACCGAGTATCTAATTCAGTGGTGACAAAATTCCACCAGTCTTCTTTTTTTCACAATATATGTGGGTGCACGTTTTGCAATATATACATCTCGTCCAGCGGATTTTACGACCCGGACGTTTCGGCCCACCTTTTTTAAGCAACGTGAACATTACAGCCATTAAATATTTATTAAACTGGACCGGACTGAAATGTTTGCTTTGTTAAAAAAATGGCGGCCTGAGACATTCGACCAGAATGCTTTGAGTAAAAAAACACACTCACCCCCCGCCTCCATTCGGACGAAAGCCCACATAAGGGATGGCTGTACAAATCACAATTGATTAATTTCATAGCACAGTCTACATATAAAAATAGCACAATGGACAAGAATAAAGTAGCAAACCAACTAAATAGTATACATACATGTAAGAAAGCCTGACAAATCTAAAAATAATTTGTCAGTGACGTAGCTATACCAGCCCCCCCCCCCCCCCCAATAATTTTTTCTGCGCCCCCAACATTGGCTCAATGTAACTTTCGCATGACGCAGAGAGCCAAAATGCCTCAAATTCATTCTTAGAACACAAATGGAATATCTACTCGAGGATGGGGCGGGAGCTAATTCTCTGGCCTGGTCGTTACCCCTCCTTCCACGCCCATATGGTGCGTCCTCAGCGGGGTCCTATAAACTTTTTATATACATGCATATCATTGCCCCCCCCCCCCCCCCCCCCCCCACACCCAGCCCACAAACACAAAGGATAGCGGACTCCCTGAAATCCTAGTTCCGCATCCGGTCGCTAGTGTTCAAAGGGTTAAATCAGTTACATTGTATAGACATACTTTGCTGTTTAGTTTTTGGGACGTATATAACGGAATTTTTGGTCGGAAGAAATGAATGATGAAATTTGCAATAATTACATCGACCACCTGTACAAAGTAATTCCAGTTGTTAAGAAGCTCAATGGAAAATCTTCAGGCGATCTACCCAAATTTCTTTTCAGATCGGAATCATCGAGAGGAAAGAGTATTGACTGTTTCCACACTCTGCTCAGTACACCAGAGAGAAGAGGCATTTTTATAAAGAAATCAAAGTTTCATAAAAGAAATTAAAATGTAAAGATGTTTCAAAGTGTTTCGATTTCAATAATTTTGTCAACTGTAAAAAATGTCCGTTAAAATTTCGGTAGAAGTACTTATAACCCCCAATCATAACTGAGGCCTGTTATACACGTCTCCCTAATCTATAGTGCTTTAACCCGTCAATAAGTCCATTCAATTTATGCGACAGGGAGTACTTTCAAAGAAATGTATTTCGAACTCACAACAGTGGCGTAGCCCCGCGCCCCCCCCCCCCCCCCATTTTGTATGCTCCCTAGATATATATACTTGCCCCCTCCCCCACTTTCAAAAAAATGTATTTCGAACTCTCAACAGTGGCGTAACCCCCCCCCCCCCCCCCCCCCCCCCCCCCCCCCCCCCCCCCCCACCATCACCGGAACTTCAGTTTATGGACTCATTCCAGGTTAACTTGTATACATGTAGGCAGGCCTATGGACAGGCGAGTAGCAAAGATATCAAAGTTGGTGGTGGTGGGGGGGGGGGGGGGGGGGGGGCATGTATAATATATCTAGGGAGCATACAGAACGGGGTGCGCTAAAATGGGGGGGGGGGGGGGGGGGGGCTACCCCCACTGTTGAGAGTTCGAAATACATTTCTTTGAAAGTACTCCCCTGTCAGGCGGTGAATTTTGATATGAACTGTTGTCGGTAAGATCGGCGTGGAAGAGCTTTGATATGAACTGTTGTCGGTAAGATCGGCGCGGAAGGGTGGTATGTTTTTATTAAACAAAACACTGCGAAACTTCAATTCATGGACTCATTCCAGGGAAACTTGTATACATATAGGGAGGCCTATGAGCCAGGCGAGGCGAGTAGCAAAGACATCAAAGTTGGTGGGGGAGGGGGGGGGGGGGGCAAGTGTAATATATCAAAGGAGCATACAGAATGGGGTGCGCTAAAATGGGGGGGGGGGGGGGGGGGGGGGGCTACGCCACTGCTGTGAGTTCTAAATACATTTCTTTGAAAACACTCCCCTGTTGGGCTTTGATATGAAAACTGTTGTTGGTAAGAAATGCGTGGAAGGGCGCTATGTTTTTATTAAAAAAGTGCCAACGATCATATCACTCATCACTTTCTTCCCTGCTGAAACTTGATATTCCATTTAGGACCTTGGAGAAAAACAACAGAATTAAGCCCTATTTTTGAATTAACGTCAGTGTTTATCGTGTTCGGACATGCTGTCTTAATCTGTGATGAAGAGAAGGCACGGTTTCAATGGGGGAAAATTTCGATTTCATCCGTATAGTCCGTGATGTGGAGTCATGACTTTTCTGGAACGTTCTTCTGAAGTTCTATGCGGTTTGTTGTTTTCTGTCTGTATCTTGTATTTCTTTATTGAAGCGACATGTAGCAGTAAAGTGCCAATTATTAATTAATACGGGGCCCTTTTTTAGATTGAACTTGGGATGGTTTTTTTGTGCGTCGGAGAATCAATTCGACCACGTGGTTTCATGCTGAAACATTTAAAACTGCCATGTTTTCGCAACCGGCCGGGCGCCATATCTTCCGATTAGTTTGGGGACACCGTGATTTATCGTTCATGAAAAATGAATGCAGTCTGTCGTCTTCTTCCTGGCCTTCTGCAGTTTATTTTTCATGACATCTGTTCTCATAAATATTAAAAATTTATCATTTTATGAATTAAAACTTTCGTACAGGAATGTGGCCGTGCGTTTTCATTGACATACTTCATGATGTAAAAAAATATGACGCAAACTAAAATGATAATACAACAATAACAAAAAAAACACGATCAGTTTTTTACGTTTATTTCTTTCAACTAAAACTTAATCGGGCTGGTTTCGTCAACACTGTTGTGTACATGTAGATGTAAACCCGGTTGAGCACCGCGTCAGAACAATTAGCTTGTATTAAAGCACCTCCACTACTAAATTACACCAGCTACTGTTCGACCGAAACAGTAAACAGTCGACTTAATCCTCTGTTCAGTAAATCCCAGTGGCCAATTATCGCCACCGTGTTCAACCGAGTCAAATTTGAGTTTTCCACCTATCGCGGGGCTGGGTGTTGGAGACGTAATCCACTTGTCACGTACTGTACTTTGTGTTTAGCAAACTTTGAGTAGTATATATTGCTCAAACCATCCCTGGGGTACACCCTTTCTATTTTGTTCAGATGAAGCGGCTGCCTTCTTCGGGCTCTGGTCAATGATGCTAAAGCCTAAAAATCTTTAAAAATCTTCTTCTCATGAACTACCAGAGAGAGGTATGTAACACTCTTTGATGTTGAAGATTAAAGTTTGTTCAAGAGAAGTTAGTAGATCAGTATTTGGGCTCTCTGTGGGCACATAACCATAAAATTTCTATTTCAAGAACCGATGGGCCGATTTGAACCAAATTTGTCATGTAGCATAAGTGGGGCCAAAGTACTTGATTGATGCCTGAAAAAATGTTTTCGTTGCCGTGTGGGTACCCAGGGACTTAAAATAGAAAAAAATTCAAATGCCCATATTTTCCACACCACACGGAACAGAGAACTGTTATTTGGTATAAAGCATCCTTTTGACCAGTAGAATGGATTAAAAAAAAAAATGGCCATCAGTTGTGTCAGGGTGTTGTGTAGGGGTGTTTGAAAAAATGCTGAGTCAGTATATTTGCAAAAATTGAAAAACATTTTTTCTTCAGAACTGCTGATCAGAATCTTTTGATATTTTGTATACAGCATCCATAGGATAGTCAAATACAAGTGTGTTCAAATTGACCCCCTTGGTTCATATTTGGGCTCAATAGAGGAGCCCAAATAATTAACTTGGTGCGCTATGGGGGAATAAGCTTTAAAATCTTCTTCAGATCAAACATTCAGATTCTTTTGATACTTGGTATACAACATCTCTACAGGGATCAGATTGAAGTTTGTTCAAATTGAGTCCCTGGATTAATATTTGGGCTTCCTATGGAAGCCCGAATATTAACTTGGTGCAATATGGGGAATAATCTTTAAAACTCTTCTTCAGATCCACCAGTCAGATTCTTTTGATATTTGGTATGCAGCATCTCTTCGGTGGTTAGATTCAAGTTTGTTCAAATGGGATCCCTGGATGAATATTGGGGCTCTTTATTAGAGCTCAAATTTTAACTTGGTGCAATATGAGAAAATTTCTTTGAAAATTTTCTTTTTCAGACCCACTGGTGAGAATCCTTTCATATTTGGTATGTGACATCTCTAGAGGTATAAGATTTGAATTTGTTAGGTCGTTGCACAGTATTGAGGGAAAACAAAGGCCATTGAATGTCACAAGTAACTATTGTTAGTCACATCAAATTTAATAATAAACTAACTGTTCATTCATCTCATTATACAGAGTAATTTAAACCCGTCTTGTGTCACTTTGAAAATGAACGACAATCGACTAAAAATAAAAACTGTTTACTACCGCTGTAGTCGATGGTTAGTAGGGCTGTCGAATAATCATGACAGCCCTACTTGAAACATGAAATAGGAATATATATCAAGCTTTCACCCTTATTACTGGCTGCATTCGATAGTACACATATTTCTTTACTTTTGTGCCGAGTCTAGTGATCCAAACAGGGCACGGTGGCCTTGCGGTAACCGGTTATCATCAGATAACTGTGTTAAATCAACATCCAGCCCAGTTAATCATTGGATGGGTGACCATCTGAGCGATTAATTCAGACTCCCGCATTGTGTGTCCTTTGGCAAGGCACTTAACCCCGATTGTCCACATGGGGGCACGATGATGCTGTGTACTAAAGCGTACTGCACATCGATGGTACGTATGTCTTCAACCAATCTAACCCTGCCTGTGCTGCAGTGCGGAGTTACGATGTTGGGGAGCTGGCAGCTGCTCATGGTTGTTCGGTGGTTCTCTCCGGGTACTCCGGCTTCCTCCACCCATAAAACTGTTACGGTCATGATTAGCCATTGTGCATAAGTATGTGACCTTAAACACCAATAAATAGATAAATAAATAAATATTGATCAAAACTGTGTTTTATCCTTTACTTATCAAGATTTGAACATGAGCGAAGTGTCGCTGACCACTTCCGATATTGTCCATGTTTCTGTGCGTTTATAAAACAATAACTCAGAATTGCACCAAAACAAATAGACCTACAGAAATGGAAACTCACAATAAACATATCCCATGCAATGATCATAATTGATCACCTCTACGTCAATGCAATCAAGTTTCCATTTCCGCATCGATGAAAAGTGTTAATTTCGGCACAATTCCAGATTATTGTTTTATAGGCACACAGAAACATGGATGATATCGAAGTGGTCGTTGATGCTGCACCTGTGTTTAAATCTGCTCAACAAAAACAGTTTTATGTGATTGGTGTAACAGCTGATTTCATTCCAACTGAAATCATAAGCAAGGCTGATTTGGCTACTCTATCAAAGATTTCTAGTGATTATCTGTGCCACCTTTGTTTTAGAAAAGATACGTGTGTAGACAGTATTTATGAATTCAAAAATTACCTACATTTGCCACAACACATGGGATTAAGAATAACAGCCAAGGAGGTAATGGAAATTGCTGAATTTCAAATAAAAGACTTGAATAATATGAGAAGACCTATTATGTTTAGCCAAATTGAAACACCATGACATTGTCAATGCGGGTGAGATGATCAACTTATTAGTTAAAAGTGTCTGAATACAACGGCAAATGACAAGTTCTTTAATTTACATTTTGTTCACGTCTTGTCCTTCCCTTAAATTGTAGCAAGGCTATTACATATGGAGTAAATAAAGTCACTCCGCAGATGGTATGGAGCACATCTGCAGAATATGAAGTTATGAACCCTTTGAGTTGTACTGCACTTGTACATGTACTTCAGAATGAAGCCCAAATTTGGGCTTCCAGCACTGTTAATAGTGTAACAACTCTTTAATAGAGACTATTCAGAGACTGATTGAATATTTTCATGTGACTGCATGTTAAGCGAGGCTCCAAGAGGCCTGAAGCGCTCACCTTGAACAGAACCCGATATAAACAGTCCAAGAATGTATCTATATTAAGCAAGCAATCTCCATAGGATACACTGTCACTCCTTGAGCCCCTCAGGAGTGACTAAAATAGTCCAAGTATTATGTCTTTTCTGCTGTTGATCATAATGTAAAAAGTGGTGCTCACCTATGGAGCCCCTTGATACAGCCTACAGTTCTGTGATCACAAAAGTGGTCTTTTAGCTGATCTGACTGATGCAGAAAAGCGACTGAGAAATACGATTTTTTATTAACAAAACATAATCAAGCGAAAATTGAAAGAAAATCGCGATTCATCTCTAACGACCCAAGTGAAGAGTCCTTAAATGAAAAGGAAAAGAATCACGATTATAGCGACGATGGATTCGAAATGGTTTCAGGTTGACACACTTGTACATAACTATACATTGTACAGTACGTGGAGAGTGGATTGTGACTAAATCACCCATGGAGCGGAGTTATCACCCAAGCTATAACTTTCATATTTTGTATATATCGGCAAAAAACACAAGCAATGTTTCAGCCAATGGACCTCCGGGTTAAACCCGGAGGTCCATTGGCTGAAACTTTGCTGGTGCTGGTTATGCTTTGCAACAAATTTGCAATTATTGCTTGGATGGAATCTCCACTCTGCGGGTGATTTAGTGATGATACACTCTCCACGTACTGTACATGCATAATATTAACAAGCGCGAAGGTTATATAACTAAAGTCTAAGACAGGAGACCATTAATGAAACTTAACGCCAATCGCATCATATTTGATGTGACCAATTTACAATGTAAATCTATTATGTAAATACACTTTACATGTAACTACACTACAAGTTGGAAGTATTGTAACAACCGTGTTATAATCAGGAATCGAAACACTGTTATAAACATTCAAAATATGTGTTTATCATGTTTTTAGCGGTTACTCTGCGGGAAAATTGTTTATCAGTTCGTTTCTAGTGAATCTAGTCCCGTTTATAAACGATGATAAACGTGGTTTCAAACGATGATAAACGTTCGTACAAATAAAAAACGAAGATACCCTGAACTTCAATTTTATAACTGCAAGCTGACGAATAGAAATGACCTATATTGGTGCCCATTATTAACATTACACAGGCAGGGAGGGTCCGTTAAAAATTCAGTATATTTCTATCATTTGTTGGCTGTTAGCAAACCCCCACCCCTCCATCCCCTCTCCCCCTCCTGAAAGAAAAATTTAAAAAATCATCTGTAAGCCTATAGTTATACAAAACATGTCCCTTCCACCAACAAGTGTCGATACCACCGCAAACGCTACTCATATCCCTAAAGCGGGGACCATGTGACCTGAAACATGTTTACATCTCGCCCTTGAGTCGCAATCATCAAAGAAATTTCATTTCAGTATAAATTCAGAGAGAAAGGCCTGATATATGACTTGTCTCAAAAAGTGCCATTCCCCTGCCTTTTCACAGTGTTAATGTGAGGAGTCATTTACCACTGAATAAAGGTGTCAGCCCCGGTCTATGACACCACCATCCCCACCCTACCAACAATTGCTTTAAGAATCAACGAATAAAGGTTTAAATTTCATAACCCAGGTTTTTAGACTCCCTTTTTATATGAATCTCAGTTTATGGTATATTGATATTCTTATTTTTCATTCACTGGAATTGAATAATATGTGCTAAAACAAAAGAAAAACGCGGGAAAACAAGTTTTAATTTTCCCTTTTATTCATTGTATGCAACAATTTTAAACTTGATTGAAAGTCAAAACACAGCCAACAAGATCAATGCATAACATACGTAAAAAGGTCACTGGAAATTAAGGAAATTTCTTTAAAAATCTTCTTCAGATCCACCAGTCAGAATCCTTTCATGTTTGGTATACAACATCTTTAGGGGGTTCAGATTCCAGTTTGTTCAAATCGAGTCCCTGGGTTTATATTTGGGCTCCCTATGAGAGCCTGAATTTTAACTTAGTGCAATATGAGGGAATTTCTTTGAAAATCTCCAGAACCATCAATTAGAATTGTCTGATATTTGGTATACAACATCTCGAGAGGGACCAGATTCAAGTTTGTTGAAATCGGATACCTGAGTTGATGTTTGGGCTGCCTGTGGGAGCCCAAATTTTAACTTAGTGCAATATGAGGAAATTTCTTTAAAAATCTTCTTCAGATCCACTGGTCAGAATCCTTTCATAGTTGGTATACAACTTCTCTAGGAGGGTCAGATTCCAATTTGTTCAAATTCAGCCCCTGGGTTATTAATTTGCACTACCTATGGGAGCCTGAATTTTAACTTAGTGCAATATGAGGGAATTTCTTTAAAATCATCATCTTCAGATCCATCAATCAGAATCCTTTCATATTTGGTATACAATATCTCCAGGTGGATCAGAATCAAGTTTGTTCAAATTGGGTCCATGGGTTAATATTTTGGCTCCCTATTTGAGCCCAAAGTTTAACTTAGTATAATGTGAGGACATTTCTTTAAAAACCTTCTTCAGATCCACCCTCCGGATTCTTTCATATTTGGTATATAACATCTCAAAGGGGATCAGATTCAAGTTTGTTCAATTTGAGTCCCTGGCTTAATATTTGGGCTCTCTATGGGTGGGGTGGGGGAGGGGAGGGGGTGCAGGGTAGAGCATGTTTGGTTCAGGTTTGTTCAAATCCATTCCTTAGTGTTTTTCCATAAAATTTGCCTTTCATGACTTCATTCCTTTGTAGTGTTGATGAACCATGTCTAACTGAATGTGACCCAAATACTGCTTTGAACCACTTTGGCAGGTGAGCGATTAAGGCCCCTTGGGGTCTCTTGTATATATTCTCTCGAATTATTAACCGTTTTTAATTCTCTACCGATTTCGCATGCGTTTTCATGCACCATGCTTTTTTGGTCTCTCATATATGTTAACTCTTTGGGTGCTTTTGTTGGAGTTAGGTGTGTTAGCGGGGGGCTATTGTGGCAGAATTTCTTCTCTCTGTTGAGGGGCGAATTTCTGTCCTTTCTACCCATTTTGGATGTTGGGGTTATCCTGTGTTCCTGTCAGGTCGCAGTTTCCTGCCACCTTCCTTTTGCAGCTAGGGGTGTCATTTTGTGCATATTTTTCTTTGAGCTCATCTTCCCACCTTAATTGCTCTCATCAGATAGGCCTCAGACCGTGCCTTGTGGGCAATGTTCTTTGCCTAACAATGTTGACGACTCACATGCCTCCTGCTCCACTTGCAGTGTGTGCTCTGCTGAAAGACGCTGTGGACATTGTGGTTCCTGGTCTTCTTCCTTTTGGGCATCGGTCAATCGTGTTGTATGTGCTCGTGGATGTTCCTCACGCTCCAACAGGAAAAGGGAACACAGTCGTCTGGTGCCTCCCGAACTGACCATGTCTGGAGAGAGTTCCACTGTGGGGGATTCGCCATCATTACTGCCGGTGGATATCGCGGTAGCTGTTGACATTCTTGATAAAGAGATGCCTGGTGCCGGGACCCATGCCCCCGCCAGTAGACATCTGAGGCTGTCACTCCTCCTTTGAGCTGAGCTCAGTTGCTCCCATTGCAAATAGCTACTGATGTATCCACTCCAGCTGCATCTCAGCTTGTGACGTTTTCCACAGTCTCTGTTTCAGCCGGCATCAACTTGTCCCTGTAGGGAATTCTGCTCCTGTGGATGTAGGGTATCGGCCTCAGCCTTAGCAGCTCATCTGCCTCCAGATAGGTTTGACAAGTTACAGGCTCCCTTTCGTGTTATTTCCAAGGCTCTTATGCACCTTACCCACACGCGGTAAGGGTAAGCATAGGCAGAACAGAGGGAGATCTCAGGACCCGTCTACTAGCAGAGGAGGTGGTTTCTCCTCTTGTGAGCCTCACCGAAGGTCCTCACCTGAATTCGTCCCAGCTTGGAGGAAGGATAACCGAGTTTGCCGACCGCTGGTCCGAGATTACATCAGACCCGTGGGTGTTAAACATTGTTTTATCCGGTCTGAGGATAGCCTTTCGGAGGCACCCTTGCCAGTCACGGGTGCCGTTTTACAACCTCAGTTCGTTCAGATGTTTCACATCAGGAACTTTTGATCACGGAGATCAACAATCTCCGATCAAAAGGGGTGATCAAGATCGTCAAGAAGATTCATTCTGCAAATTTTTATTCCCACCTTTTCCTTGTGCTGAAGAAGGACGGCAGGCTCAGATCAGTTATCAATCTGAGTGTCCTGAACAAATCTATCATTGCTCCCAAGTTCAGCATGGAGACTTTCAGGTCTGTTCGCATTCACCAAGGAGGCTACACTTCCAGTATCGATTTGATGGATGCTTACTTTCAATTGCTGATTCATCGGACATCTCGAAAATATCTCTGGTTTGTTTACCAGTTCAAGGCCGTAATCTGGCTCATTGGGCCTTCATCCCAGATGACCAGGGCAGCACACACTCTGTTCCAGTGTACGAACTGGCTCGGAATCTTTTACTTCTTGCACCGAACGGCAACTCAGGTGTGGTGATTCATCACATTCCTGGTAATCTGAACCTCCCAGCCGACTCCCTGTCCCAATGGGGCAAGGTCATTTCCACAGAGTGGATGCTTCACAGAGCAGTGTTCAGGTCACTTTGCAGTCTTTGGGGTCATCAACAATGTGATGTATTGGTGACCGATTGGAACAGTCAAGTTGACACTTTTGTATTCTTGTGTTCCAGTCCTCTTGCTTTCGCCATGGACGCGCTGTCACTCGATTGGAATGGACTAGCCGGCTATGCCTTCCCTCTAGTTCCGATTCTGCCTCAGGTTCTAGCCAAGACACGAACCTGCAGTTGTTTGATCATTCTGATTGCTCCCCTGTCGCCTCTGGTTGGCGGCGGTTTCCTGTATGTCTCCTTCTACATCTCAACCTTCTCTGTCAAGGTCGCCCGAGAAGGTACCACTTCCAACCTGACTTCATTGTGCCTTCATGCATATCTTTTGTCAGGTCCTGTCTCTCCATAGAGGTTTTTCAAGACAAGCAGTGAAGTGGATTTCTTCTTCAAGGCAGTTTTAGGCTATGCTTCTAGGTAGAAGTTCTTCAGACTTCTGTAATCAGGCCTGCCAAAATTTAAATTTTGCGTAACCCGAAAATGGGTCCCACAATTGTTTTTTTTGTCTCACCTGTTTTGCTTCGCGTAACCTGTTTGTATAATAATGAAAATTATGTGCCAAAAAAAAGCCAGGAGCATCATATTCAGCAGGAAATGGATTTTTATTGAATATAATGCTCCTGGCTTATTGTTGGCTCAATTATACCTTGATCAGTACCAAGCTCATTCTGATGTTTTACAAATAAACAATTTACATTGTTGTATTCAGGGGGGGGTCTTCCAAAAAATTCCGGACACAAGGCCGGGGTGGGTGGGTGGGTGGTCGGATGGGGGCCAAAACACCTTTTTTCCTGGAGTTGCAATTTTTTTTCTGGTGGTTTTTTTCAAATTATTTTCACATAACAAGGCTATATTGTTGTTTAGTAGTCTAATAGGCACCTGTTTGTCAGGTAGGGTTAGTGAATAAGGCCCCCACTAGGCTGATTAGGGGATTTGTTCTCTTTTTTGTAAATTAAATTAGATGTATTAAAGAATTGTGTACTCCAGTTTAACTAAAAACAATCAGTGGAAATTTATGAATTTTAATTTGGGAATGGTTAACATAATTTTCATAGCTGTATCATCATGGCACAATTTGGATTTTACAATGAGTAGGAATGTGTTTAGCAGAACATCTAAAATAATGTAAAAAATTTACGGAAAATAATCTAAATGCCCAGTTTCTCTGAGTAGAGCTCTTGTAACCTGAAACTAATGAAAATTCTCACTGTGCATCTTTGATATAAACCCTACTTACTTAATTCAAGCTCATAGTGATAGTACCAGGGTTTTCACAGAGGGTTTGGCTATCTCGTGAAAACATGAAACAAAAGTTACAGTTAATATTTGAATTGAAAACTGACCCTGACTGAGCCAGAGTATATAGATGAGTAGCTGAGCATAAGTAGCATACTATGCAGCAAAAGAAGATTATTTTTATCCTCTATTTGATGTTCACAAAAATAGTCTAATTCTTACATTATATGCTGTTATATGTAGAAATCAATGCTGACATTTTTTTGGAGATGGACCATGACGGACAGTGAGATTTACAATAGTGTTAGGTGACAGATTTTCAGCTTTCCTACGCAATCTACTATCTTTTGAGTAATGACAATTGGCTGAAACCTCAAGCCTAGACACTTAGCCTGTAGTCAGGTCATTAAAATTAACACTTCTTCACTAAATTTAAACTGTTTCTTCAGTCTCGGAACTGAACACATGAATGATAATTATTATGAGAGCATTGAGGCCAGAACTTTCAGTTCAGCATTTGTAATTCATGCACTTCAATAATATGCCAGTATACACTACGCCATAGTGTATATAGGCATACTATTGAAATGCATGAATTACAAATGCACAACTGAAAGTTCTGTCATCAGGTATTAGAACCACCAGAACATAAAGATGTGAAAAAAACAGTTATCAGATTATGATTCAAATTAAGGCAAGAATTGACAAATGGAAGCTCAGTGCAATAATTTTTCATTACCCACTGTGGTGATACACTGAAAAAATAAAGGTGGTGGGGTGGGTGTCCAAGTGGTCAGAGGAAAAAAAAAATTTTTTTGCATGTGGGTATGTGGGTGGTGGTCAAAAGGTGGAAAAAAATATTTTAGGCCTTGTGTCTGGAATTTTTTGGAAGACCCCCCCCCCCCCCCCCTGTTGTATTCCTTATTTTTTTTATTTTTTTTTACTATTGTGTTCTGTGTCTCCAAATAATTTATACCCACCTGTTATACCCCCCATATTGAGATTGATATATCCTTAGTAGATAATTATATGAGAAAGATATTTTTTTTTTATTGCTGCATTTTCTGACTGGTCTAACACTTTTGCACTCAGTGACCTTGTTTACATCTTTGCTACACTGATATATTGTACATATAGCTGTTGATTGTTTAATTGTTTAAATAGGTCAATGACCTTGTTTACTTGAACTTTAACAGAATCCCCCAGAAACTAATAGAACATTGCAGAAACTTCCTCTTCTGGGACATTCTATCTGGTTACTACATAAAGGTTTGTCAACAGAATTCAAAAACTCATTCTTAGAAAGCTTTTCAAAAAGACTCACTTCAGTTATTTCCATTGGAGAATATTATTGTTTCAGAACAGTGTGTTTATTATAGAAGCAGTGCTTCTTTGTGAATTTGGAGATTGATTCCAAAAGAGAATTTTGAAGAGAATCTATTCGTCTTGGAAAAGAGAATTTATACTTTCTGTGAAACAGAAAAATATTATTTTGTGAAAAGCCAGGATTCTACCGGATTATTTGGAAATTACCTGTGGCGCCAATACTTCTTGCATTTTTACTCCATTTGAATTTTACGGAGCATTTTGTTATATTTTATTGGAGACTGCTGAAATTTCTAAGTGAAAATTTTATTACAAATCTACCGCATACTGTTTCTGAAGAGACATTCTTGGATTTAGTACTACATCTACCAGCTGGTAACTTTCTTCAGAAGATACTTCACCACTGGATTACTGGATTCTGTCAAACTGTACTTTGGACTAATTCAATAATTGATAAGTACCACTGTTTTTATTTTCTGTAAACCAATTAGTGTAAAAGATCTTTGTATCATTTTTTTTTATATATTAATTCTTTTTAATTAAATTTCAGAATAGTTAAATTCATAGTTTTGTTGCTGATTCTCAGATTTCTTTCTGTTACCAATATCATTAATAATTCCACACCATAACAGAAATTGGGGGCTCGTCCAGGATTGAATATAAGATAACGAGAAAACTTTATTTGCATATTGCAATTATTATTTGGCTCACTTTTAAAACATTTAAATTTTCTTAGAAAATTTCAGTATTATTATTTATATTCTGAGAACCAGCAAACCTTTTCATCATGGTATTGCGACAGAATTTATTTCTGAATTTGAAGGCTCTTCTAGTTTGGCCCTTTTAGAATCTCTTAAGAAGGAGGATTTATTCCAACTTGCTCATTATCTAAAATTACCTGCCACCCCTGGTCTGAACAAACATAAACTTAAACAGCTCATTGTTAATCATTATATGGAAGAAGGTCTTTTGCCTCAGTCTGAAACTCTCCCCTCTGAACCACAACATACTGATGCCCTTGAACTCAAAAAGTTAGAATTAGAATTAAAAAAGTTAGAAATGCAACAAAAAATGAGGGAAATTGAAATTCAGGCTCAAAAAGAAAGGGAACAAATTTAGGCTCAAAAAGAAAAAGAAGAAAGAGAAAATGAAATTAAATTAAAAGAATTAGAAGCTCAAAAAGAAAGGGAACAAATTCAGGCTCAAAAAGAAAGGGAACAAATTCAGGCTCAGAAAGAGGAAAGGGAATTAAAATTAAGGGAAATAGAAGCTCAAAAAGAAATGCACTTAAAAGAATTAGAAATTCAGGCCCAAAAGGAAATAAAAATAAAAGAATTAGAATCTCAACATCAAGGCTCAAATGTAATTTCTCCAAGTAGATTTGATGCAACTAAACATGTTAGGCTCAAGAAAAAGAAGTTGATAAATATTTTTCACATTTTGAAAAAGTGGCAACAAGTTTAGAATGGCCAAGGGATGTCTGGACTTTGCTACTGCAAAGTGTTTTGAAAGGGAAGGCCCAAGAAATCTATTCCGCTCTATCTTCTGAGCAAAGCAACAATTATGACGCTGTTAAAGAGGCAATACTTAAGGCATATGAACTTGTTCCAGAGGCCTATAGGCAGAAATTCAGAAATTATAAAAATGAAAATCAAACTCATGTGGAATTTGCCAGAGAAAAGCAAAATTTATTTGACAGGTGGTGCCACTCAAAAGAAATAGGGAAGGATTTTACAAAATTAAAGGAAATGATGCTGATTGAGGAGTTTAAAGGAAAGATACATTCAGATATAAAGGCCCACCTGGATGAACAGAAAGTTGACACATTAAATAGAGCAGCAGTACTGGCAGATGACTATGCCCTAACTCATAAAATGAGTCGTAACTCCACAAATTTTTGGCCCCACAAGAATTCTTTCCAAAGTGGACCTAGACCAGCTTCATATAAAACTCATCCTTCCAATTATCCTTCCCATCCTACAAACTTTTCACCACCTAAATTTAATCGGAAGCCTAATGAGAATAAGTCATCCAATGCCAGCCCTACACCATTACGACCCAACAGTTCAACTAAAACTTGTAATTATTGTAAGAAAGCAGGTCATTTATTATCTAATTGCTGGCTGTTAAAAAGGAAAAATGAGTCCTCTACTTCACAGAATGCACTAGCATGTGCTCCATGCCCTGAAAATTATGTTATAAAGCAAGACGCTTTAGAAAATTATAAGCCATTTATTTCTGAAGGCTTTGTTTCCCTTGATGGAGATAAGCACTGTTCCTTACCAATAAAAATACTGAGAGACACAGGGGCTACTCAGTCTTTAATGTTAGAAGGCATTTTGCCATTTTCTGAAGAAAGTGCTACAGGGGCACAAGTTCTAATATCAGGTATTGAGTCAAACTCTTTAAAGGTCCCACTTCATAAAATAAATTTAAGAAGTAGCTTAGTAAATGGGACTGTTACAGTAGGAATCAGACCTACTCTACCTGTAAAAGGTATTTCTTTATTATTGGGAAATGACTTAGCTGGTGACAAAGTCACTGTAGAACCTCAAGTGGTGGATAAGCCGAGCACAGATGAAAGTATTATTAATTTGAAGGAATGTTTTCCTTTTGCTTTTCCAGCATGTGCTGTGACTCGGTCCATGGCAAAGAAAGCTGAGGTTGATAACAACCTCAATTGTGTTGATTTAAACAGCAAAGCTGAGGATAAGAACTGTCACAGAATTACGGATTCTGAAGACATTGATTTGTCTCAGACATTTTTGAGTCAGTGTGATGACTCGTCCAGACATTGTAAAGAGGCCACTACACCTGAGAGTGATAGGGGGACCTCCTTGAATGTCATTTCCCGGACATCTTTAATTCAGGAACAGGAAAGTGATCCTGACCTTGCCGAGCCACGTGAAAAGGCTCTAACACAGGCTGAAGCCCAAAACTCCCCTGTCTGTTATTTCAGAAAATCTGGTGTACTTATGAGGAAATGGCGACCACTAGAAGTACCCTCCAATAGTGATTGGGAGGTTATTTATCAAATAGTTGTCCCCACTAAATACCGGAATGAAATAATAAGCCTGGCTCATGAAAATCCAATGGCTGGACATTTGGGAGTTAGGAAAACCTACTCTCGTATTCAGCAATGTTTTTACTGGCCCAAGCTTCGACAGGATGTTGTTGAATTTTGTAAAACCTGCCACACCTGTCAAATTGTAGGAAAACCCAACCAGAAGATTCCTCCTGCTCCCCTTCAACCAATCCCCACTTTTGAGGAGCCATTTAGTAGAATTATTATTGATTGTGTTGGCCCATTGCCTAGAACAAGATCTGGAAATGAATATCTTCTTACCATCATGTGTGCTTCTACACGATTTCCTGAAGCTATACCTCTAAGAAATATTAAAACTAAGACAATAGTTAAGGCCTTGATAAAATTTTTTACAACTTTCGGTCTACCCAGGTCAGTGCAATCGGACCAAGGCTCAAATTTTATGTCAAACCTTTTTCAGCAGGTGATGTATGAGCTCAAAATTAAGCAGTACACATCAAGTGCCTACCATCCCGAAAGTCAAGGAGCTCTAGAACGCTTTCATCAAACACTGAAGACCATGATAAAGGCCTATGGGGAGGATAATGAGAAGGATTGGGATGAAGGAGTACATCTCCTCTTATTTGCAGTCCGTGAGACTGTACAGGAATCTCTGGGGTTCAGCCCTTTTGAATTAGTGTTTGGACACATAGTGAGGGGTCCACTCACTGCTTTGAAGGAGAAATGGCTCGAAGAAGAGCCACCTGAAATTTCTCTTCTGGACTATGTGTCCACTTTTAAGGAAAAATTGCACCAGGCCAGAGAAATGGCAAATAAACATTTACAGAAAGCCCAGAGTCATATGAAGACCTGGTATGATAAAAAGGCAAAATTTCGCTCCTTTAAACCTGGGGACAAGGTGCTAGTATTATTCCCTGTAAAGGGCAATGCTTTACAAGCAAGATATCCAGGCCCTTATATTGTTAAGCACAAGATCAGTGATACTGATTATGCTGTTGAGACTCCTGATAGACTCAAAAATACTCAGCTGTGCCATATAAATATGTTGAAAACTTATTATGAGAGAAAACCAAACTCTCAACCAGTCTCAACAGTCACCCACACGGATGAGCTGGAAAATCCTGTAGAGGATATTTATGAAGGCGGCGAAAATGTACCTCTCAAGTTACAGAACTCAGATGTCCTGAGAGATCTACAAAATAAAACAGATTATTTACTGCCTGACCAAAGAAAAGATTTAGTTGATTTAATTTTCAAATATCAACACTTATTTCCCGATGTGCCCAGTAGGACATCTGTTATTTTTCATGATGTTGATGTAGGAGAGGCAAATCCCATCAAACAGCATCCATATAGATTGAATCCTTTCAAAGCTGAGATCATGCGAAAGGAAATACAGTATATGCTGGACAATGATATCATAGAACCTAGCCATAGCAACTGGAGTTCGCCCTGTATACTCGTCCCAAAACCTGATGGCAGTTACAGATTTTGTACGGATTACCGAAAGGTGAACAGCCTCACCAAAACAGACAATTATCCAATTCCAAGAATTGATGACTGCATTGACAAACTTGGCCATGCTAAATTTGTGACAAAATTTGACTTGTTAAAGGGTTATTGGCAAGTCCCTTTAACAGAAAAAGCAAAAGAAATATCTGCTTTTGTTACCCCATTTGGGTTGTATCAATATAAAGTAACCCCTTTTGGCATGAAAAACTCTCCGGCAACGTTCCAGCGCATGGTTAACCACTTAATTGCAGACCTAGATCACAGTGAAGCTTATATTGATGATGTTATTATACACACAGATACAAATTGGGCTGATCATCTAAAGCATATTCAAGAATTTTTTGACAAAGTGACCCAAGCCAACCTAACTATTAACTTGGTAAAATCAGAATTTGGCAAAGCAACTGTAAATTATTTAGGTCATGTTGTGGGGCAGGGGCAGGTGAGGCCGATTGCGGCTAAAGTTGATGCCATTGTAAATTTTCCAGTACCAAACTCTAAAAAAGAGCTCATGAGATTCTTAGGCATGGCTGGATATTATAGAAAATTTTGTTTAAATTTTTCAGATGTTGTCTCCCCTTTGACCAGTTTATTGAGCAAAAGGGTTAGGTTTGTTTGGACTGAGGAATGTCAGAAATCCTTTAACAGAATAAAAACTTTATTAAATAATTCCCCTGTCCTGGCCAGTCCCAATTATGAAAAGCCCTTCAAATTATTCATAGATGCAAGTGACAATGGAGCAGGTGGGTATATTGCCCAGGAAGATTCCCAAGGTATTGATCACCCTGTATGTTATTTTTCCAGAAAATTTCTCAAACATCAAAAGAATTACTCTACAGTAGAAAAAGAAACTTTGGCTCTAATTTTGGCATTAACCCATTTTGATGTGTATCTAGGAACCGCCCAATGTCCAATTACAGTTTACACCGATCATAACAACCCCTTAACATTTATCAATAAAATGAAAAACAAGAATCAAAGATTATTGCGGTGGAGTTTAGCCCTTCAAGAATATAATTTAGAGATTAGGCATATTTCGGGAAGAGATAATGTTGTAGCTGATGCCCTTTCCAGAATATCCTAATTTAAAATGATCTGACCGGTTCCCATTCACTTCATGTGTATATATATGTTTATTAAAAATTTTTGTGAAGATTATTGTGTGTATTGTAAACCAGTCAGAGACTGCTAAAGTTATAAAAAAAAGTTTTCAGTACCTTCAAACTTTTTCTTTTAGGGCGGGGTGTGTTATAGCCCCCATATTATATTGAGATTGATATATCCTTAGTTGATAATTATATGAGAAAGATATTTTTTTTTTATTGCTGCATTTTCTGACTGGTCTAACACTTTTGCACTCAGTGACCTTGTTTACACCTTTGCTACACTGATATATTGTACATATAGCTGTTGATTGTTTAATTGTTTAAATAGGTCAGTGACCTTGTTTACTTGAACTTTAACAGAATCCCCCAGAAACTAATAGAACATTGCAGAAACTTCCTCTTCTGGGACGTTCTATCTGGTTACTATATAAAGGTTTGTCAACAGAATTCAAAAACTCATTCTTAGAAAGCCTTTCAAAAAGACTTACTTCAGTTATTTCCATTGGAGAATATTATTGTTTCAGAACAGTGCATTTATTATAGAAGCAGTGCTTCTTTGTGAATTTGGAGATTGATTCCAAAAGAGAATTTTGAAGAGAATCTATTCGTCTTGGAAAAGAGAATTTATACTTTCTGTGAAACAGAAAAATATTATTTTGTGAAAAGCCAGGATTCTACTGGATTATTTGGAAATTACCTGTGGCGCCAATACTTCTTGCATTTTTACTCCATTTGAATTTTACGGAGTATTTTGTTATATTTTATTGGAGACTGCTGAAATTTCTAAGTGAAAATTTTATTACAAATCTACCGCATACTGTTTCTGAAGAGACATTCTTGGATTTAATACTACATCTACCAGCTAGTAACTTTCTTCAGAAGATACTTCACCACTGGATTACTGGATTCTGTCAAACTGTACTTTGGACTAATTCAATAATTGATAAGTACCACTGTTTTTATTTTCTGTAAACCAATTAGTGTAAAAGATCTTTGTATCATTTTTTTTTATATATTAATTCTTTTTAATTAAATTTCAGAATAGTTAAATTCATAGTTTTGTTGCTGATTCTCAGATTTCTTTCTGTTACCAATATCATTAATAATTCCACACCGTAACACCACCCAATCTACTATCTTTAAAACTTTTCTCGAAACAAATTGGTGGTGTGTGGGTGTGGGGGGGGGGGGGGGGGTGGGGCAGCTTGACATATGACTGGTGACTTGAGTCAACAAACATCTTGTTCACTGTTAACTGAGAGTTGAGTGAGGGTAGCCTTGTCCAATTTACACAAATTCTGGGCAAATTCATGAAGGGAGTCCGGTTTACAGTGTCTTTCAATATTGGACCACTGGGTGTGTTTCACACCATCAGTGTACTGTTTAACGCCGTTGGTGACCACCCCATGCAGCCCTGTTTGATGCCTCTTTTACTATAGCGTCCCACTTTGTTGAACACGTCAGGCATTTCACATTGAAGACTTTCCTCACCTCGTCGACCCCAAAGGTAAAGTGGTGTGATATTTGCCACTTACTAAAGGTTTTCTCCGTTATGGATTCGGGGTTCGACTTTTTAAAAAGTGATCTTTGGTCTGACATTTTAAGACATTCCCCGGACGGAACTTTTGCCACGAATTCGAGCTATAAAAACCTTCACAACATTACCACGTGTAGGTGACGAGCACGTGCTACAAACAGCACTTGTGATTCGCTCTACTTACTTCATTCACACGACGTCATCACTGTTTTATTTTCGCCAGAGCCTTACGCCATTGGTTGATTCACTTTATAATTTATTTGTACCAGGTGATCAGGATTTTAGTGTTCGAGCTTGTGAAGAAAATACCGTTCGCAACAGAGTTTATTGCTGGTTAGATTTGCTTGAATTTGTAACGAACTGGTGCAACGAAGATGGCTTGTCATGCCCTTCAATATTTATAGATGAGCATATTTTAAATCATCAACCTAATACTGAATGGCACAGCAAGCCATACTTTTATGCGCTTTTATGTCATCTCTGTTTTGTTTTGCCAACACCACATTGATTATACTGTTCCTCCCAGTCCGTGATTGGGGGCGTCTTTTTCGGTGTTTGGTCACTCACGCATTCAGTTCAAACACACCTTTCATCATCGACCTAACAACTAAAATGGTGCGACATTGACCAACTTTTGAAAGTTCTATTTTAGTGAGAGATTCCTGTTTGGATTTTGTTGTATTGTCTGACATTTTTTATTCAGCCCTCAGTTGGAAATTCGAGGAATTTTTTGCGCAACCGAAAAATCGGACCCGTGGCCTGAAGTTTGCGCGAGTGGTGCGTAACCTGAGCGATCGCTCACAGAATTTGGGCAGGCCTGTGTAATTGATGTGCTGATCACTCGGTTGATTATGCCAAACCTTCAGGTGCACAGATTGCTGAGTTTCTGATCTATCTGTTTGATTCTTGGGGTCTCCAACCTGTAACCATCAAGGTGTATTGGTCTGCTTTCAGAGACATTTTCAGATGTGGGAAAGCTTCGTATTGGTACTAATGATTGAAGGAACGAGAGAGTGTCCGAGAATGGTTGCGGTATGAAAGTGAATGCATGAGTTACACTGGTCATGTGCGCACATTATGCGTTTTACATGTATTGATGACTTATAGGTCCAAACGGGCCGGGTGCTATTTTATACCCCCATTGTCACGTTGCTATAACTTGTGATAGCACAAGTCACACAAATAAAGATATACTTACTTACTTACCTCTCCAAGGTCATTCAGCACTTTTCTTTGAAAAGGCCAAGAGTTTTGCGTCTGACCCCAAGATGGATGCTTTCTTGGGTGCTACTTTGGGGAGGGAGGGGAAGGGGGCACCGTTTGAACCTTTATCCCAGGTGGATATGCGTTTTCTCACATACAAGACAGCTTTTCTGCAGGCTTTTGCCTCAGCTAGAATTCGTGAACTTCATGCCCTCTGAGTTGATCCGACTTTTTCCAGGAGTTCCGCCAACAGTCTTACTTTTACGACTGATTGCTCCTTTTTTCGCCCTTTGCTTTGTGTGGTTCGTGCCATTTGCATTTACCTTAACTGAACACAATTTATTAGAAAAGCTAGGAAGCGATTCTTTCTGTCCCTGATTCCTAGTCGACTGAAGATCTCTCCTCAATCTATCTCTAGATGGATTTGTCTTGCTATTAGAGCTTCCTATGCTCGTTTGGCAAGAGATGATTTTATTACCAATCGCGTTTCTGTCCACGAGGTGCATGCCTTGACTACCTCTTGGGCTTATGCTAACTCCATAGCGTTGTCGAACGATATGCAGGCAGCCTACCAAAGAAATGCTTTTGCTTTCTCTGCTTTTTATCTGCATCTTTTGCAGGAACAGTCTGAGGACCATTTTTTCTCTGGGACCTTTTCTGCTTAGGCTGTTATCCACCCTAGCCCATAACCTTTTCTGTCAACTCTATCATTGTTGCAATTTTAGTCTTTTCTTTCCTGTCCTTTTCGCAGGACCAGTTCTATACTTTTGTATTATGACTGACCTTTGTGCCTGTGTGTTAATAACGGCCATATGCTTAATCTCACATCGTTCTGTATCGATGTTTGTGATGTGTTGACTCTACACGCCTTGGTATCTCTTTGTCTGTCCCACATTTCCAGCACAGTCTAGTTATTTGTGTGGTAGTTATGTGATTCCTGTCTCCTATTGTCTATTCAGCCTGTTATAAACAATTGTGAGTAGGTTGATAAGAAATATAAATTTTATAGTGAATTTCCTTTCTTATTATACCTACCACAATTGTTCACCGAGACCCTCTTGTCTTATTCGGGTATGAATGCTTCCTCCCCATGAGTCACATAAATCCAATATTGGCGAATTCAAATAGATGACACTTTGTTATATGTCTGCGTACTGATTCCGGAAGCTGTGGATTGGTACAGAGAACAGCGTCCCTTTTCTTGAAAACATTTTCCCAATGCTGGAATTCAGCTATACCATGCCTCACTTCGAATGGTTGCAAGAAGTATACAACATGCCTCCAATTTTCAGAATCAAAGGACTGGACAGATTTTGTTCATACTTTGCATAGTGGTTGCTCATGACTCCGAGTGCGTCATGAACTTGGCCCAAGGTCATAACTTAAAGGTCAAAGACCATTCATCTATTCTAAATTTTTCCGACTCCTAAAAATTATTTCAACTGATGGATCATGCTCATACTTTGTACATGGCTTGCTCTTGACTCACGTGGGTGCCAGCACATTGGCCCAAGGTTATAACTTTAAGGTCACTGACCGTTTGTCTGTCATGACATATACTAAAAATAAAAAAAGTATTACAGGCATGAGTACAATCTGTTTTCACTATAATTTTTATACACCCCGCAAACAAAGTTTTTGAGGGTATATAGGAATCACCGTCTGTCCGTCCATCCGTCCATCCGTCTGTCTGTCCATCTGTCCATCCTTATGAGCGCAACTCCTCCTAAACCGTTTGAAGAATTTTCATGAAACTTTACACAATGGAAGAACTCTATATGAAGATGTGCATGAAGCAATATAATTCCGTTCTGACATTTCCAAGGGGAGATAATCTAGTTACAACTACACTTATTTGATTGCATTTCTTTCCATAGTATTTCAAACTATCATTGTCATGCCGCATCTTTTTGACTCATATTTGAGGAGCATCTATCAGGTCTGCTGATATTGTCTTGTTAGTTTTAGGTTAGAAAATAATTGTGTTTCTTTTTATAGTCACGAGGAGAATTGCCTGATGTATGGCAGCATGATTTATTTGATGGAGGTTCCAGTCCTATAAAGCGCAATCGGTTAGGTGGATTGACAGGAGGTCCAAGTCAAGGAAAGCTGTTGGTTTCAAATTTGGATTTTGGTGTAAATGATTCAGATATACAGGTAGTATTTATATTAATTAATTTTTGGTCAGCTATATTTTGTAACAATGTCTTGATAACTCATTCTTTACATATCTAGTATTCTTTTAACTCGTAGAGTGTGGAACTCCCATATTTGCACTTTGTTCTAAAGTGCAGAATAGGTGTGCCACAATTATTAATTTCAATAATCGATATTTGTTTAGTAATCGATGATTATTGATTAATCATACTTTTTCTTGTTGGTCTAAACATTTTTTTTAAAACTGCTCAGTATAAACCCTTAGTTTGGTACAGTGGTACTGACCAGAATCTTTCATGCTTGCTACAGTAAAACCTGTTTTGAGAGGCCACTGTCACGAGAGACCACCTGTCTTGAGAGACTGCAATCACCTTGTACCATTTGGCTGTTTAACTCTGTTATGGACTTGTCATGAGAGACCACCTGTTTTGAGAGACCACTTTTGCATAGCAAAAAGGGTGGCTTTTCAAGACAGGTTCTAATGTAGTGGCCTGTGTTTTAGACACACATTTATGCTCCCAACATGAAGTTAAAAAATTTGGCCACTTATTGGTAAGAAAGGTAAGAGTTTGCAAATTTTTAGTTTTTATACCGAGAAGAATTACAGAGAACAAAGTTGCAGAGAGAATGAGGGTTGTGGTAATAATTCAATAATTTATTTTCTTATTTTTTTCAAATGAACAGTTAAGACTTACATTTTTAGCTCACCTACATCTGTAAGATGTGGTGAGCTATTGTGATAACCTCGGGCGTCAGCCTCGGCGTCTGGCGTGTCCAATATTGTAAGATTTAATGTTAAGGTGAATTTCTCAAACATCAGTGGGCTCAGGCCTTTGATATTGCATATGTAGGTTGTAGGGGACTATTAGAACAGTATTTAACCCTGAAACTACGACTTTTTTCCAAATTTCAGCTAAAATTTTCTGCCAAAAGTTGTAAGAATTTGCGTTTAGGTGTTGTAAGAATTTGTGTTAAAGTCAGCTTTTGTGCAGATTGTGCTGGTTTAACTTCTCATTACTGTTGATTTTCATATTTTAATAACAACTGTAGGTATTAACCCTACTGTATGCAGAAATTTTCTTTTTTTTCACTCAAAATTTTCATGTTTTTCTCGGACTTAGTAAATTTTAAGTTGTAAAACTTTGTAAACTTTGTGTTTAGGTGAGTTGTGTTTCTATGTGTCTTTCCAGGCGATTAATATTCTACACTTGGGTTACTGAACTCCATTGCAGTAATATTTAACCCTCATTACATGCATATTTGAGGAATTTGAGGCTGATTTTCTGCCAAAACTTGTTGTAAGAATTAGCGTTTAGTTGTTGTAAGAATTTGCGTTAAAGTCAGCTTTTGTGCAGATTGTGGTGCTTTAACTTCTCATTACTCTTGATTTTCATATTTCAATAACAACTGTAGGTATTAACCCGACTGTATGCAGAAATTTAACGGAAATTTTCTTTTTTTTCAGTCAAAATTTCCATGTTTTTCTCGGACTTAGTAAATTTTAAGTTCTAAAAGTTTGTGTAAAGGTGAGGTGTTAAAGTGACTTCTCAAATATCAGTGGGCTCAGGCCTTTGATATTGCATATGTAGGTTGTAGGGGACTATCAGAACAGTATTTAACCCTGATACTATGACCTTTTTCCAAATTTCACCTAAAATTTTCTGCCAAAAGTTGTTGTAAGAATTTGCATTTAGGTGTTGTAAGAATTTGCGTTAAAGTCAGCTTTTGTGCAGATTGTGCTGCTTTAACTTCTCATTACTGTTGAGTTTCATATTTCAATAACAACTGTAGGTATTAACCCTACTGTATGCAGAAATTTAACGGAAATTTTCTTTTTTTTCAGTCAAAATTTTCATGTTTTTCTCAGACTTAGTAAATTTTAAGTTGTAAAACTTTGTAAACTTTGTGTTTAGGTGAGTTGTGTTTCTATGTGTCTTTCCAGGCGATTAATATTCTGCACTTGGGTTACTGAACTCCATTGCAGTAATATTTAACCCTCATTACATGCATATTTGAGGAATTTGAGGCTGATTTTCTGCCAAAACTTGTAAGAATTAGCGTTTAGGTGTTGTAAGAATTTGCGTTAAAGTCAGCTTTTGTGCAGATTGTGGTGCCTTCACCTCTCATTACTGTTTATTTTCTCATTTCAATAACAACTGTAGGTATTAACCCTACTGTATGCAGAAATTTAACTGATTTCTTTTCTTTTTTTCAGTCACAATGTTCATGTTTTTGTCTGACTTACTCAATTTTAAGTTCTAAAAGTTTGTGTTAAGGTGAGTTCTGTTTCTACGTGTCTTTCCAGGCAATTGATATTGTACGCATGGGTTACTGAACTACATTGCGGTAACGTTGCGCCCTTATTACATGTATATTTGAGGAATTTGACGGGGATTTTTGGGACTTATATTCACTTTCTTTAAAAAAAAATTTTTTCAACTTTTTTTTTTTATTATTTAATACTTTCTCATACTTGTTACTAGTAACATTAAGGCTTATTTTAGTTGTTGATGTGATGTATTTTTGTTGGGACTTATAGTCACTTTCTTGAACGAATGTTTTTCCGCAACTCCTCTTTGACCAATGAATGTACTTCAATTAAAATTTCAGTGATTTATGAAAGCCTTTCCTAATTCTTATTTATGATTTAATATCTGGCCTCACGATTCATATTCTTAATCATAAACATTTCTAAAAGATGTATCCAATGATTCTATGTTGAATTGATATATAATAAATGCAGAAATATAGACTTTCCAAAGCCATCACATAAACCACATTAATCATTTGATGCCTAGTTAATGATTTATATTAACTAAATATTAGGCATGTGACATTGGAACGACATTATCAAGCGCGAATGTAGGTGAGCGTTGGGATGTAACATCCCTCTTGTTAGAATCAATAATTTAAATCATTAAAATAGCATTTGTGGAATTAATTGAGTTTTATTGTTTGTGTAACATCTAAAATCAAAAATGAGTGAATGAACAGCACGGTCAGTCGGCCATTATCCTTTTTCAAGTGTAATGTCAAAACTATCCATATCACTCCTTCAGTACCTTTCATCATAAATATTAATTATCCTGACCTGCTCGTTCCCTGAGAAATAATTGATTCACAGATTGTAGAAGTGCCATTTTTAAACTTCTTTTGATGATTTCCATATACGAAACTCATCTAGAAAGGTGACTACTCTGATGGTGCAATTGTTCCACGAGTCCTGCATAACTCAATCAAACCCCAATGAAAAGCTAGACAAACTATGAACAATAACCTCATTAAATATTAAATGCATCATTTGACAAAACCGTGCAATTTGTTTGGTCAGTATGTTCACTGCGTAATGTGAGTTGTAAAACTTCATTCAGTAGTAAATATCATTGTGATGTTTTGTTTTCTGACCCATCTTATTACTCCTGACATTTACCCAAAACAAGCACTTTTTGAAAATGCATGAACTTCTGTAGATGTACTCTTATTTTCAGCGTTAATTAAAATGACACAACAGTTTGCAGGTATACTGCTCACGCCTCATTTGTGTGTTTTAATCAGTGTAATGGAATCTCAAATATATTTTCTTGAAAATTACAGAAGCGCAAAAAAGAGAGCTTCTTGTTTCCAGTTTAGAAGTGTGAAAAAGCATGAGTGTGATAGTGCTCCTCAAATTAACAGCACTGAAATTTATTGTGTAAATAAATGATTTTTCACCTGAATTTCTCCTCATTGGTCCTTATTCTTACGCAATTACCGGTTCTCGGAATGTGAGAATCTATGCAAATATTGCTGTGAAAAACCTCAAAATATCCCTCGGATGCAATGAAATGGGGGTTTTGGGACACCCGAATTAAAATTAAAAGTTTTGCCCCGTTATACAGCCTCATTTATTTTACCCTAGCAGAAGCACTCCCGAAAAACTTCGAAGCGTGTTGACCCTTGTGCTGTGTGTATTTAACTATTTGTTAAAAAATACATTACCCCTCAAGTTATTTTGACACATGAGATAAAAAACTCAGTACATAATTGCAAATATTGGGACAGAAATCACAATGCTGCATTGATCTGTGTGAAAGTAGAAAATACTGATTAGTCAACTACCAAATTGTAACCGATTATGTATATAATCAATGGCTAACTGATTAGTCGATTATTTGCAGCATCCCTAGTGCAGATACTGCAATTTAAAGGCTTCATATTCTGTGACTGTGCTTCATATTATCTTTAAAGTCAAATTATGCTTCTGACCTCCGAAGGGGGATTCGGGTGTATCCAGTGTAGACCTCCGCCTGACTGTGCAAACATTGTGGATTGTAATTTTTTCAAAGCCATCGGTCAGATTTGGATCTCCTTTGGTATGCTGATGGACCTGCATGGCGAAATAGATATGTTTTAGGAACAGGTTCTGTCCAATAATTTTTCTCTGGCCTTTTTTCACTCTTTCGACTTTGAAAATTTGTCCCACAACACCTTTAAGGCCACTTCAAACATGCCTGTGGGATGGGAGCAGTGGCCCATGCTTTGCATAGCCCTTGTTTAGTCTGTGTGGATTTGTCTTGTCACAATTTATGGGAGAGTTTGCACTCTCCCATAAATTGTTACAAGGCAAAAACATGTGAACAAATTTTGATGACTCAAAATAATATAGCACTCTTCCCGCAAAGGATTATTTTGGAATACCCACTGCCTGTGTGTGTAGGAACATGCCCATCACATTGGTATTTTAGAACATATTGGTGTGAAGTCTCCCCGTGGAATCCCCGGGAAGTAAGCAGCACTTGTTTACTGTGGTAAACCAGTTCCGCTTTACTAGTAAAATAGGACCCAGTCACCAATGCTTGGGGTGAAAGTCCTCTAAAATGGGCAACATGTAGATCAACGATTGACTAAACTTGACTTCATCTCCATGTTGTGTCACGATTAGCCATGGTGCATAAATATGTGACGTTAACCACGAACAAACAAACAAGGTGTGAAGTCAGAGGAATACCCATTCTGCCTTGGTCAGCAGTGTGACTAAATGTTTGTCAGGCAGCCTTGGTAGGCCTATTTGGAAGAGCAATGTATCCAAATAGGTCTACCAAGTCTGCCATTTTGAGGTGAGCAATCAAGTCTGTCATTAGCTTAACTTGACAAAGGCAAGATAAGCTATTACCATCATGCGTGCGGAAGTCTGTGAGTCTGTTCACATTTTCCTTTAGCACAGGCTATACCCCATAGTTCTAATCCAATCATCACAAAATTTCATATGCAGGTTTGAGGTCATGTCTAGATGAGATCGTCCCCTTTTGGTTGCGATTGGTCATCTGTGGTGGCTGCCCGAGCCTAAAACCTGAAAACCATTATCACAGTCTACAGGTTGTATTTATGAAGGAATTTCATTGTAACTTGGTAGGATGTCTCTGTATAATATCTAGATGAGAATGTCCCCTTTTGGTCATGATCTGTCAACCGTGACGGCTGCCCAAGCCCGAAACCCAAAAACTTTTAGCACAGTCTACAGGTCATATTTAATATGGAGGGATTTGATTGTAACTTGGTAGGATGACTCCGGATGATGTCTGGATGAGAACTTTCCCATTTGGTCGCGATCTGTCAACCGTGACAACTACCTGAGCCCAAAGCACAGTCTACAGGTCGTATTTATGGAGGGATTTCATTGTAACTTGTTGACTCCATATAATGTCCAGATGAGAACGTCCCCATTTGGTTGCGATTGGTCAACTGTGATGGCTACAGGGGCCCGAAGCCCAAAAACGTTTAGCACAGTGTATAGGTCATATTTATGAAGGAATTTCATTGTAACTTGGTAGGATGACTCCATATAATGTCTAGATGAGAACGTCCCCTTTTGGTCACGATCATTCAGCCGTGACAACTGCCTGAGCCCAAAACCCGAAAACCTTTAGCACAGTTTACAGGTCGTATTTATGGAGGGATTTCATTGTAACTGGGTAGGTTGATTCAATATAATGTCTTGATGATAACGTCCCCTTTTGGTCGCGATTGGCAACTGTGATGGCTACAGGGGCCCCGAAAACCTTTAGAACAGTCTACAGTCATATTTATGAAGGGATTTCATTGTAACTTGGTAGGATGACTCCAGATAATGCCTAGATGAGAACATCCCTTTTTGGTCGCGATCATTCAACCATGACGGCTGCCGAGCCCAAAACCCGAAAAACTTTAGCACAGTCTACAGCTCATATTTATGAAGGGATTTCATTGTAACTTGGTAGGATGACTCAGTATAATGTCTAGATGAGGACGTCCCCTTTTAGTTGCGATCGGTCAACCGTGATGGCTACACAGGCCCGAAGCCCAAAAAACCTTTAGTATAGTCTACAGGCTGGATTTATGAAGGGATTTCATTGTAACTTGATAGGATGACTCATTTTGGAATAATTTCACTGTAAATTGGTAACTTTCGTTGATATACATTAACTGTGAGGGCCACATACATTAACTATGAGGGCCGCATACATTAACTGTGAGGGCCACATTAACCAACCCCATTAGTATAGTCTACACCTTATATTATTGTCTCCTGCTTTTTAAAAAAAACAGGAGATATTAAATTTGGGGTGTAAATTGATTGACCGACGGTTTCCAGACTCTAGCTTTCCTTAAAATCAACCGATTTTGATGAAATTTTATATATGGATTACTTTTATCAATACCTGGCTCAAGTTCGAATATGGGAAATTTTGTACCGAAAATCTGCCCGTCTTCTGTCCGTCTGCCCCATGCGTCAATGCACCTCGGACTAAAAGCCATATTTATGAACCGATCTTCATGAAACTTCTTGGGTATCTTTGTTATCATTATGAGACTAGAATATGTGTTTTGGGGTTTGATCCAAAATTCAAGATGGCCCCCAGTTTCCATTTTGTTCCGAATTTGGGTGTAATCAGTTTTTTGTACAGAACTTCTATATGAAAGTTCGGATTTGAATAAATTTTTGTATGGATGTTTAGTAACATGCAATTCATCACATATAATACGGGTTTTGTTATCGTGCAAAAATTATGCAAATTAGGGAAACTATGATTTATTCAGTGCTACTACCAATACACAGTAAGTGCACAACTTCCTTGTTTTTCGTTTTCAGACTCTAACTTTCCTTACAGTCAGGCGATTTCGATGAAATTTTGGTAGTAGATCACTTTCATCAATTGTGGGTCCAAGTTCGAATATGGGCATTTTCCACGCATGTTTAATTAGGTTGCTGAAATTTGATTGGCTGATGGTTTCCAGACTCTAACTTTCCTTTGAGTCAACCGATTTCAATGAAATTTCATATATGGATTACTTTTCACATCAGTTTAATATAATATGTCTTATCATACAGTCTTAATTTTTAGGGATTCTCAGTTATACTCCACATCACTTCACTTGCTTTGACAGTGATCTCCATGAAAATAAATCTGATAACCACTGTCTGAAGCACTGTCTGTTCTGTCTCTTCTAAATAACTTCCACTTGCAACTCAACTATATTCCACTGGATGCATTAATTCCCCTTGAAACTGCTGCCCAGTGGGAGACATGAATTCTCTGAATTTGCTTGTTTTTATTGAAAACATAGCATACAGGGAACAGAAATTAACATATTCCCAATTATCACAGTTCTTGTCTTATTTGTCCCCTTATGGAACCGTAAGGGGACTATACGATTGCACTCCGTCCATCCGTCCGTCTGTCCGTCCGTCCGTCCGTCCGTCCATCCGTCCATCCGTCTGTCTGTCTGTCTGTTTTTATGTTACCACCTCTCCCTCCAACATGCTTTAAGCTACACCTTTCATATTTGGTACATGGTTCTGAGGGGATGATGCACGCTCGAAATTTTTTTTCTCGAAATCTAAGATGGCGGAATGGCGGCCATTTTTGTTGTGTTTTTTAAGCTTTTTTTTTCTCTATATTCATGTTACCACCCCTCCCTCCAACATGGTTCAAGCTACACTTTGCATATTTGGCACATGGATAGAGGGCTGGGAGGGAATGATGCAAGTTCAATATTTTTTTTTCAAAATCCAAGATGGCGGCCATTTTTGTTGTGTTTTTGAAGCTTTTTTCTCTATTTTATGTTACCACCCCTCACTCCAACATGGTTCAAGCTACACTTTTCACATTTGGCACATGGATAGAGGGTTGTAATGGGATGATGCACGGTCAATATTTTGTTTTCACAATTCAAGATGTTGCCATGGCAGCCATTTTTGTTGTGTTTTTTAAGCCATTTTCTCTATTTTATGTTACCACCCCTCCCTCCAACCTGGTTCAAGCTACACCTTTCATATATGGTACATGGATAAAAGGTTGTAAGGGGATTATGCAAGCTCAATATTTTTTCAAAATCTAAGATCTGCATGTCTGTCCATCTGTCTGTCTGTCTGTTTTTATGTTACCACCTCTCCCTCCAACATGCTTTAAGCTACACCTTACATATTTGGTACATGGATACATGGTTCTGAGGGGATGATGCATGCTCAAAATTTTTTTTTCAAAATCCAAGATGGCAGAATGGCGGCCATTTTTGTTGTGTTTTTAAGCCATTTTCTCTATTTTATGTTACCACCCCTCCCTCCAACATGGTTCAAGCTACACCTTTCATATCTGGTACATGGATAAAGGGTTGTGAGGGGATTATGCACGCTCAATATTTTTTTTCAAAATCTAAGATCTGTCTGTCTGTCCGTCTGTCTGTCTGTCTGTCTGTTTTTATGTTACCACCTCTCCCTCCAGTATGCTTTAAGCTACACCTTTCATATTTGGTACGTGGATAAATGGTTCTGAGGGGATGATGCACGCTCAATATTTGTTTTTTTCAAAATCCAAGATGGAATGGCGGCCATTTTTGCAGCATTAAATCATACTTTTGACTCTAAATATATTGAAAGTTTCTGTGTTTAGAGTATTCAGTTGTCCTGGAGAAACATTTCCACAATGTGCATGCAGTGTATTATATAACATGCTCCGAGTTACCAAGCTTCCCCAGAAGACGTCAGTAACTTGATGCTTTCTGCAACACAAATGCGTATCCCAATTCAATCATTATAAAATATGTTAAATGATGGAAAATGTTTTAATATCTTCCTTTTTTGGTATTACCAAACGTAAGATTTCATCACCTTTCCCTTCATTTAAGGTTATTATAATGATTGGACCGGTCCAGGCAAAAATACTTCACCATCGAGAGCTGGAGTCGACCTTCTTTTCACTGGTTCGGACCATTACTGGCAGTCTCTGTACTTCTTAAACTACTAACCTGAATTGCAGAGATGCTTATATGCTCTAGTGTCTTATGTGACAAAAACACCTTATGTCACAAAAGCGCCGTAGGGGACTAATACCACCTCAGTGGTCAAACACTTGTTTCATAATCCTTTCATAAACATTGAATGTGATCCTTTTCATCAAACATAACACACAGACAAGTTAAGCTACTTTGTCATTGACACTTTCATTTTGAGTTGAGCAATCATCCTCACTCTCTGTACCCAGCTGATTGAAAATAAGGAGAGCAGCCCATCTGGATTATTTAATAAATTAAAAGAATTGAAAGAATCCATGTTCAAACTAAAGCTAATGGAAATATATCAAGTTTCTTTTAACCCTAAACACACCAAACTTAGTCTGAACACCTCTGCAATGATTTCTAGTGAAGACCTGACAAGAATCCACTCCCCAGGTAAATTGACTTTTGTCCAAATGACCTCTTCTTGATTGTATGTTAAAGAACCTGTTCTTGGGCTGCGGTGTTTGTCAAAGTCCAGTACAGACCCTTGAAGGATAACAGCTTCCAATTGATGGTGTTGAAGAAAAACTTATGGTGCAGTGTTTCCCATCATAGTGAAATCACTGTAACATAGTTTGGGCAGTTTCCCTTCTGAATATTTTCCCAGGAGGACATTAGTCGCTCTCCTATCATTTTCAAAACAACAGGCATGATCAATGCCATTGAAACTTCAAACTGAAAATTTGCTCTTCATATTGTGAATAATACCATCTTTTGACATTGATTTTTAGAATTTTGTATTGTAAAGTTTTTTATGTGTGCAAGGGGAGGGTGGGAATGTTTTCCACGAATTACTATCAAAGGATGGTTTTAATACCATTGTTTCCACTCGGAGCAAAATGTTGGGTCCCTTTTTATGAAACTTTGGGGGAAAAGTCCAGTGCTGAAACCACTGACCGGATATCCGGTTACCAACTGTTTACAAACATAGCCGGTTAAATGAGCTGTCATTAGAATAACCACATTATTGATATTGTATATTATCTATAGTATAAGAAGCCAGTTATTCCCCTGAATGCAAATGTTACTGCGGTATTTAATCAAGGTTTCAGTTTTTGTTTAATTGTTGTACAGTCTACTGTTGACATAGCCACAAGTTGTCTATTAATATAGCACCCATTCAAAGAATCATACTTTCAGTTCCCATTTAATTATCCAGTTCAGTGTTCACACAGCCACAGATATTTACATTTAAATTCCCTGCAGGAACCCCCGGAAAGTGAAGCAGTGCCTGGTCACTGTGGTAAACAGGCTCTGTTTTACTGGTAAAATAGGACCCAGTCACCAATGCTTGGGAGGTGCAAACCCTCTCTAAAATGGGCAACATGGCTTATTAATGCTCGCCCCTGGTCTTGAGCTGCTACTCATATTGTGGTCATGATTAGCCACTGTACAAAAATGTGTGACCTTAAACACCAATAAATAAATAAATATAATAAATAAATTTACATTTAAATGCGGATACAGCATTTAGCTCTATCTGAAGTCTTACTTTCCTGTAATGATAATGTTTATGTTCGTTACAACTTTTAGTTAATTATTAACAAAAAATATTGAGGGTCTTGGGCAAAGATGAGCGAGGGTAAAGGGTCCCTAAAAGGGATCCCCTGCCGCACTGGGCCCTGCCCCATTCGTGGAAACCCTGAATCTTTTTTATGCATGGAGTAAAATTATAAATTCACGTTCCATCTGCTTTTAATCAGTGGAAATATTTCATTTTAAAGTGGAGTAATCAGGTTGAAATGTGCAAAAACTGGATATTTTGGAGTCCACCAGAAACTGTTAGGGCAAATATAAAATGATAGTGATGTTTCCCCCGTGGGAACCCCGGGAAGTGAAGCAGTGCTTGTTTACTGTGGTAAACAAGCTCTGTTTCTCTGGTAAAATAGGACCCAGTCACTAATGCTTGGGGTGCGAGTCCTCTAAAATAGGCAACATGGGGTATAAACGATTGACTGACCTTGACTTTATCTCCATGTTGTGGTCATGATTAGCCATTGTGCAGAAGTATGTGACCTTAAACAACAATAAATAAATAAATAAATAGTGATGTTCATTGTGATGTTAATGATCATAATTTCTGGAAGTGTCCTTAAAAAGCCTGGGTAATTCTTACATTTTGCACCCCAACTTCAAGGAACCTGCATTAGCAATTTGATATTCTTTGGTTGCTGCAAGTCGGTGATTGCACCTGGTCAGTAATAGATATCTCCTTTTCTGCCTTTTTACTCATTTGGCTGAAAGTCATCTTGAACGATTGCCATCATTTTGCATCAGTTGTATGTGGTCTGTTAGCTTTGCCCATCAGTCTTCAGAACCACTTGATTAAACCCAGCCAAAATTGACACAAATTATCTTTGAGGGGTACCTCCTTCGATCCAAGTATATTCGATAGAAGGTGCTAAGCCTTGTGGGCTGGGGGCAGTGCAACAAAAGACCAGAATTCTTTAAAAATCTTCTAACCCACCAGTCACTAGGCTTTGAAATTTGGTTTCCAACATCCTTGTGTGCTATGATTTCCAGTTTGTTCAAGGAAAGTTTCTCTGACAATATTTGACCTATAATGAGAATGCCAAATTTTGTTTTCCAAACAATTTGCCACATTGAACCAAACTTAGTATGCAGTATTATTAGTAGGGCTGCCTGGTATATTGAGAAACCAATATGTACTGGTATTCAAACCAGTATCGATTGAATACTGGTGTAATTACAAAAATATAGGTTTATTGTTAATTATTTATTTAACCACAATTTAATTTTCAAGATGTCTTGAGTTTTAATTGTTGTCCCGAATGAATAATATTATCCCTTTACTGAACGAATTGGCCGCATCTGCCTGCGTAATATACAAATTCAGCAGTTGGAAAAATACTTTTCAAAAAAATTCAACAAAACCATATCATGTGACCCCTCATTGGAACGAGCTTGTTGAGCTTGTTCCAATGAGGAGGGGTCACATGATATTATTTTGTTGAAACTTTTGGAAACATTTGATTAACAAATATTGAAAATAATAAATTTTGATATCATCTGCATTGGTAAAGGGTTATTTGAACTGCATCATCAAGGCATACTAATACAGTCTGCCAGTGGTGGTGCAAGTCCCAATTGTGGTGCGTATGTTCAGATATCTAAAAAGTCTTTCAATATACTGCAGTATTAATTTTTTTGAATTCCGATGCTGGTATTCAGTTCAGAATATCGTGCAGTCCTAATTATTAGGTGACATACTTGACAATGAGGAAAAAATTTTTCCTATTTAGCTAAAAAAGGGGAAAATTCAAATGTCTATTTGCCTCAGAGAGGCAGACACTTACGTTTGGTGAAACTTTTTCTGTGTAGTAAAATCGAGTAGGAAAAGAAAACTATAATCAGCTGCCTCATGGGGCTCCAAATTCCCATTATATGGGGACCCCTAATTTAACGCTGGTTGTAATTGGGAAAATGCCAAACAAGCATTTGCTCATTAGCTTCTGTCTGCATTGATTTGAAATATGATATACTTGAATGTTAAATCAAGTTTCTTCAAAGAAATTTTCTCTGGCATTATTTAGACTTTTTTCCTGGAGGGGGCAAATTCAGAGTCCTGCTCTCATTTTTAGCTCAACTTTGGCGAAGCCAAATTTGAGCTTATGCCATGGCCAGTCGGCCTTCTGGCCATCTGGCCGTCAACAATTCAGTACTGCTCGGGTAAGAGGCCGTATTTATGAACCGATCTTTACAAAACTTCTTGGGTACCTTTGGTATCACTGTGGGACGAGAACGAGTGGTTTGGGGTCCGGTCCGAAATTCAAGATGGCCGATGGCAGCCATTTTGTACAAAATTAGGTGCAATCAGATTTTTGCACAGAACTTCCATATGAAAGCACTGATTTGAATAATTTTGTGTGTAAATGTTTAGTACCATGGGATACATCACATATAATACGGAATTTTTTCTCGTGCAGAAATTATGCAAATTAGAGGAACTTTGATTTTTTCAGTGCTACTTACACACAGTAAGTACACATGTCAATACAGCTTGGGCTAGAGTCTGTATTTATGAACCGATCTTCACGAAACGTCTTGGGTACCTTTGTTATCACATTGGGACGAGAGCGATTGTTTGTGGGTGCGGTCCAAAATTCAAGATAGCTGCCAGTGGCCATATTGTACCGAAATTAGGTCTAATCAGTTTTTAGCTCAACTTGACAAAGTCAAGCTGAGCTATTGCCATCACTTCTCGTCCGTCGGCATACGTACGTACGTACGTACGTTAGTATGTTAGTACGTTAGTACGTACGTCCACAATTTCCTTTGGCACACCTCACAGGTCGCATTTATGGTCAGATTACTTTGAAACTTCTTTTGCTTGTTTGGGGTGACCTCTAGATGGGAGCTATCGATTTTCTTCAATTTCCGTCAAAAAATGTTGCCGCGGCCAACGTTCTTAGAACTTAGTTTAGTCAAACCACAATATTTCCCTTTGGCACACCCTACAGGGCACATTTATGATTTGATTGCTTTGAAACCTGATACGCTTATTTAGGGTGACCTCTAGATGGGAGCTATCGATTTTCTTCAATTTCCATCAAAAAATGTTGCCGTGGCCAACGTTCTTAGAACTTGGTTTAGTCAGAAGACTCGATATTTCCCTTTGGCACACCCTACAGGGCACATTTATGATCGGATTGCTTTGAAACCGTTCATGCTTGTTTGGGGTGACCTCTAGATGGGCGCTATCGATTTTCTTCAATTTCCATCAAAAAATGTTGCCACGGCCAACGTTCTTAGAATTTAGTCTAGTCAGACCACAATATTTCCCTTTTGTACACCCTACAGGGCACATTTATGATCGGTTTGCTTTGAAACCAGGCATGCTTGTTTGGGGAGGCCTCTAGATGGGAGCTATCGATTTTCTTCGGTTTCTGTCAAAAAATGTTGCCACTGGCAAAAAAACTGACATTGGTCCCAATGATCTTCAATTTTGCCATTTCATTTATAACTTACCAAGTTCAAGTTTGTCAAGTTGAGCTACAGTGTCATTGACACTTTCATTTGTAAACAATTTCTATACAGCTCAGGCTAGAGGCCGTATTTATGAACCGATCTTTTCGAAATTTCTTGGGTACATTTGTTATCACCATGGGATGAGAACGAGTGTTTCTGGGTGTGGTCCAAAATTCAAGATGGCCACCAGCAGCCATTTTGTACCAACATTAGTGTAATCAGTCTTTTGTACAGAACTTCTGTATGAAAGTTCTGATTTAAATAAATTTTTGTATGAATGTTTAGTAACATGGAATACATCACATATAGTACGGGTTTTTTTCCCGTGCAGAAATTATGCAAATTAGATGAACTTTGATTTACTCAGTGCTACTTATACACAGTAAGTGCACATGTCCAAACGGCTCGAGCTAGAGGCTGTATTTATCAACCGATCTTCACGAAACTTCTTGGGTACCTTTGTTATCACCTTGGGACGAGAACGAGTGTTTCTGGGTGCGGTCAAAATTCAAGATGGCTGCTAGTGGCCATTTTGTACCAAAATTAGGTCCAATCAGTTTTTTGTCACAACTTCTATACAGCTCGTATTTATGAACTGATCTTCACGAAACTTCTTGGTTACCTTTGTTTTCACCTTGGGACAGGAACGAGTGTGTTTTGGGGTTCCTTTGTTATCACTGTGCTATGAGAACAAATATTTTGGGGTTCAGTCAGACCCACTCTGGGACTCAAAGACTTCTTTTCTAGTTTAGCATCTGACTGTCACCCACCTTAACAGTACTTTACCTATACATTTACTACATGCTACGGTCAGTATTTATGTACAGACCGTTACAATACTTTATATGTACCTTTGTTATCAGGTCATTACCCGTCTTTACAATACTTTACCTATACATTTGTTACAGGCTACGGTCAGTATTTATGTACAGACTGTTACAATACTTTATATGTACCTTTGTTATCAGGTCATTACCTAGATGTTCGTCACTGCACTGTTTTACGGAAGTTGTGGATTTGTACTATGGAAGAGCGTCCCATACTGGGTGTGCGCCAATGGCGCTCGACCCAGCTTTGACTTATTTTTTCGTGGTGTTTTTACACCACTTTTCTTTCCCAAATCTTGGGAAAGATTAAAATAGAGAGTATTTTATCCGAGTTGATTCTTCCACTGTAGTGCAAGCCTGTAGTAATTTCGGTAGGTATAATAAGAAAGGAAATTTACTATAAAATTTATACATCCATAAATAATAATAAAGAAGTATTCTATTTAGTCGTTGTTGTTCAATCGGCCCATGTGTTTCAGTGTGAGTACCGGAAATCAACAGGTTTGTGGGGCCAATATGGATGAAACCATAAAAAATACAAAATCATCAAAATAACAACGAAAAAATAAATAATAACACATTAAATGTAAGCAAGCAATACCTGGAGAGAAGTATTTATTTATTCCATGAACCCCAATTCACTGATGTGTAATGTCCGGTTATAAATTACGCACAATTGCACCAGGTAAAGTTAGTTTAGTGGGACAACAAATTGTGCTGTAACCTGCGCATTTGTTGTATTTTTATTGGTTTTTCCGGAACGTTCCGGAAAAACCAACTTAATCACAACAACTGTGCAGGTTACGGCGCAAATGGTGCTCTGATTCTGCAACTATGAAGTGACAGTCACAAACGAGTGTTGGATTTTCTTCACAGGGATGAAGACATTGGGGTGATAAACAAACAACGAAAAACAAATAAATGCGAGTATTTTTTAAATCTTTAATAATAATTTTTCCTTTATTCTTATTCACCACGTGGTAACTCGTGAAAACTTGCCTATTTCCGTTGCATCCCAAACTGCCCCAAATTGACAAAACGTAACTTGAAACTAATTCTTTTTCACTGCATATATTTAAAAATGGGGGTGCGACTTATACATGGGCTTTAGGCAAAAGGGAGAAATTCCAAGTGTGAGTTTGGGGAGCAACTTATACACGGGGGCGACTTATACACAGACATATACGGTAATCTACAAAATATATGTATCTGTGGAAAACGGCGACTAGTCGACTAGGAAATTGCTAATCGATTATCAGCAGAACCCTAGTCGACTAATCGTTTCAACACTACTTACCTGTTCTCAGAAGTACTGCCACACTGGGCTAGGTTGTTTGGTTGTTTCAGCCATTTTTACGCCAAAACGTACCACGAGGCTGCAAGATTGCGTCATCACATGCCATAAATAAATTAACCGCGCATGTAATCGGGACGACGTTTTTTTGTGATCACGTCGTTCGGTGTTTTTTAATAACCGACACCGAGTTGTATTCTCGGTTAACCTCCCAACACTAAGTTTCATCGTATTTATCTTTGCAATGGAAGTATGAATGGCATTGTTTTGTTCATTCAGGCATCCTGTAGGGCCTTGGATAATGTGTCAGAAGGCCTCGGGGAAAACCTTGAATATTTGTAAAATACAAATGTTGATGAAGCATGTAATCATAACTATATAGTTTTATGTGCCAGACTGGTGAATTTGGCAATTGCAGGGCCTTGAAATATGATGCAATAGATAGAGAAATTGCCTTGAAATTTATGAGTCCTTGCCTGCAAGAACCCTGTCATTTGAAAAATATTATTATAGGTACCTTGAGTTGGGCTTGTATCCAACACATTTTGTGCACACTATTTTTCAGGTAATATACTGTCAAGACATCGTCAGGTCATTACAAACAGCCAATCACTTTGATGGCTGATATAATCCAGAAAATCCCTTGGGATGTCCTAAACACAACCTCTAGGTTGTGAATCTTGGGAATGTGATGGTCGAAATGTCCAATGTGACCAGCTGAGGATGCTTGTATGTGTCTTCTCGCCTCATATTGTTTCAGATTTGATGTAGTCAGTATTTAATTTCTGTTATTATGTTGGTGACTGTTAAGACACTTGAACAGCATGGAAGAAAACAAATGTTCCAAGGTCTGTGAGGGCAGAATGGGTGGTAAAAAGCCCCAAAAACCAAAACAGTGGATGATAATCTGCACCAACATTTACAGCAAGAAAAGTCTATGGCCCCCTGGGCAAGTTTCTGTTGTCAACCATTATGGGACGTTTCTGCCCAAAATCAAATCTAGGATGATTTGTCTCAAATATCAAGCCATTCCAGAGAGGTTGTATAAGCTGTGGGTGTTTTATGCTAAAAAAAGAAAAAAATTTCAGCTATTTCAGAATAACTTTTGAAAGTGTTGTCTGCCACTCATGTTTGTTGTTTGGAGTTAAGGATCAACTAAGTCATATTATAGAGAGAATAAATCAAACATGTGCTCTATAAAGATTCTATCTATAAAATGATCAAAAATACATGTTCAATTACTACCTTTATCAAGAATTTATATCATTTCTGATCTCAGTCGCTAACTTTGTGGACCGAGAAAGACAGGGAAATGGTTTGATGCTGGAAAATATTTGATCAACTTAAATATTATATTTCATATTGACCTTTGAAGTTTAGTATATTCCTAATGGGCCTTAAATATTTTGGCCTTCCAGGCTTTAAAACTCCTTCTGATTCATGAGAATCAGGCTTTGATTCTTGGAAATGCTGCTGCAGGTATCATTTTTCAGTTTGCAATTTCCTGAAGTGAACCTGGTAAGTGGTGCAATGTTTGTTTACTGTGGCAGACATATTCTGCTTTACTGGTAGAATAGCCTAGGACACGGAATCAATTCTCTAAACTGGGTAGTATAAGTTTAAACAATCAGCACACCTATGTTGCCGTCATGAAGTGGCCAAAGATGAAGAAAGTTACCTTAAACACCAATGAATGAATAAATCAGGGGTCCACTTGGGGTACACAGGGGCCGATATTCGGCCTTTTTCCCAATGTGTGTTTTTTCCCAGTTTGGTGTCCAAATTCCCCTATTGTCTGCGCTTATTGTCCAGTGATAAACACCGGTTTTTATCATATTGGCAGTTGGGATTGAATTTGAGCACAGTTAACAGAAGAATATCTCATGAACAGCATTTACAAGCAGTGCTGGGCGAAATTAGTAAAAAATAATAAACCTGTTTATATTGGAAGATCAGGATTAACAATTTCATCCCGATATTGTTCTCTTGTGAAGTTTGTGTTAATTCTGGTAAATAATGTTAATATGGTTTAGAGTATGAATGCAGTAGACTCAGCTGTATTGATCAGAAATATACTGAGCACATACTTTGCGTTTCAGTTTATTAATAACTTTGATTTAAAACGTGTGTGTTGTGAACTTGTGTCTGTGTTTGGTCAACAGATAGAATGCACGGGACGTATCAGAATGTGATGTTCATTTTTCAACTTGTGTTTCTCCAATGTTTCCTGGAATGCAGTCAAGTTTGGACACATCAAGGGAGGTAATGGAATAGAACAATGAACATTACACACTAAAAACATGTCAATCTCAACCATTCAACCTATATGTTGCTTAACAATCATCTGCCAATGAAAAAAAGATTGCATATCAGTCGTTTTCTTAATTTTATTAGCCCGACTGTTTACAGTGAGGGCTGTAGTCATGACTTTCGTCCATCCGGCCGTCTGTTAACATTTAGAGTTTTGGTTAAAGTTTGTGGTTAAAGTTTTTTACTGAAGGTTAAAGTGGGGTTTTTTTCCTGTTTAGTCATGACTTTCGTCTGTCTCTGTTAACATTTGGGGTTTTGGTTAAAGTTTGTGGTTAAAGTTTTTTAGTCAACCTTAAAGTTTTTTGGATTTTTCTCTTTTAAATTAATATTACTATTGATTGTAGCATTCTCATCATGTTTTTTTTTATGTTTCGTGTTATTTTGGGAAATATTTAACCCTTTTTTATATGGCAATTTAACTTACAACTTCCAGGTTAAAGATTTTGGTTAAAGTTTTTTTTGGGGGGGGGTATTTTAAAATTACACCTTTAATTCTTCAAACAGTTTAATGGAATGTCACTGTTTCTTATTTGGGAAAATGTCTACTATCAACTGAACATTTCTACAGTGATTTTCATTAATATCGGCATTATTTTAACCCCTTTTTAACATGTTTTCAGACTTACTTTCTTTGTATTTGAAATTAGACTTTGCCACATACTTTCTTACTCTAAATCTTGCATGGTCAATACAACTTCATGATTCCATTTACATCAATGATTTCTTTTATCGGTTTTAGGAAATATTTAACCCTTTTTTTGCCAATCAATTTTACTTACTATTCCCAGCTTAAAGTTTCGGATTAAAGTTATGCTTTTCAAGGTTCTACCTTTCATTCTCCAAACACTCTGTTACGTCTTTTCTTTTTTTCATTTGGGGCAAGGTCTACTGAAGCTGTACACAGTGGTTTCAAATAATATTGGCATTCATTTAACCCTTTTCACAACACTTTTCGAACTTACTTTCTGTAAATTTAAAATTAGGCTTTTACCACATACTTTGTTACTTTTTATCCCCTCCCACAAGGGAGGGATATAGCACAGAGCTCACTCCGTCTGTCTATCTGTCAGTCTGTTTGTCAGTCCATCCATCTGTCCTTTATGCCATAACTTATACAAAAGTTAACAGATTTCATTTCTTTGCAGTACATGTCTCTAGGTAAAGTTTGCTGACCACAATTATCCAATGAAAAATTGTTGAAGCTATTGCCCTGCCCCCGCCAATTAGGCATTTTTTTTTTCTTTCCTCCAATATGCATTTTGAACTATTTACAGTCACTACATGTGGAACTTTTTTTTAAACTTGCGTAACCCCGAACGATAACTCCAGTTTGGATTATTTGATTTCAACCAAATATGTGATATGTGTTTTTTCCAGCTAGTAATACAGGCCAGGTTTGGATTATTTGATTTCAACCAAAGTTGATATGTGTTTTTTCCAGCTAGTAATACAGGCCAGGTTTGAATATAGGTTCCACCCCCCCCCCCCCCCCCCTCCTCCTTGCCCCAACGGTCATTTGGGCAGTTTTTCCAAAAATGCCTTTATGCTGTTTGAAGGATTGGGAGTTATTAAATGCAAACAAACAAAAATAGACTACTATAACACACCACCACTGCATACCAAATATTTTGAAGAATTTGGAGTTACTAAATGCAAACAAACAAAAATCCCCCCCCTCCACACACACACACACACACACACACACACACAGTCTTGTCTACCCTACATACCGAGGTACCCCATTGTTTGTCCTTTGTGTGGACTAACGGTTTCTACCTCGTTTTGCCGGTACAGTTCTGGGAAAACAACCGAGGTAAAGGGTTTCTTTTGTCTTTTGTACCTCGGTAAGGCGAAACACGCAAACTCTTTTGTCCAGTTACCTCGTCAAGTTGGTAAGACAAACCCACACACACACACACACACACACATGTGTCACTTAGGCAATTATTCCCAAAATGCATTTTGAAGGATTGGGAGTTATTACATGCAAAAAAGAAAATTGACTCCTATAGCCCAACATTGCTTTATGTACTGCATCTTTAATCCTTTACCTAACACAAGTTGAAGCCAACAGTACAAATTATTTTTTTGAAACATCAGATTTTTTCATTTTTTACTTCTAACCATGGCTTATTAGTCCTTATTAGAACAAGCTCATCAAGCTTGTTCCATTAATAGGTCATGAGGTATGTTTTGGAGTAGGGAAATGAAAAAATAAAATTTGAATAGCAAATTTTGTATATCACGAGTGCAGATATGGCAGGTTCGTTAGGTAAACAGTTAACAAAAAATGGCTCTGACTAATTTGTGTCTAAGCATTGACATTGCCAGGACAGTCAGGCTGCATGCGTGACATCACTCTAGTTCAATTGTGTTGTGATGTCAGCATCATGAATCATACTGCAGACTACCGGCTGAACACAATGCATTAACTATTATATGAGGTAAAAAAAATTCAAGAAAACTCGTAATAAAAGTATTTCATAAAATTTTCCACTTCTGGTCCTCACGACGTGAAAATTCTCAATTGGAGGGACCTGGACCCTTTCCCAATCAGGTTGTGTGGGCCTCTTTAAATAGTTCCTAAATAATACAGAACTTGAGAGTACTGTTATACACTTGAGTGTAAACAGGACATATTTCATAATTAAAAACAAACATATGGACATATTTAAAAGAGGTTAACCCTTCAGGACCTGGATCCAATTTTGTTGAGTTTCTTGTCCCAATTGTACATAAAAGAACACATGTTCCATCATAAGGCTTTTGGTGCAGTGCCTTGGCATTGGTTTCAAGTGACGTCTTGGCTCCCCTGCGGGAACCCCGGGAAGTGAAGCATTGCTTGTTTACTGGTAAAATAGGACCCAGTCACTAATGCTTGGGGTGCAAGTTCTCTAAAATAGGCAACATGGGGTATAAACAATTTACTGACCTTTACTTTATCTCCATGTTGTGGTCATAATTAGTCATTATGCAGAAGTATGTGACCTTAAACACCAATAAATAAACATAAATAAATAAGTCTTGGCTGCATGTGTAGGCAGCCAAGACTTCACTAGACATTCCCTACTGCATCCCTACCTTTTTATGAGGAAGCCAAACATAAGTAGAATTCTCCAGACCTTTAAGGCCACTTACAGAATCAATGACAAGAATAAAATGAACATGTTGCAAGAGTTAAAATTTGATTCTCATTGTTTTGCTTCTGAGAATTGATTCTGATTCTCACATGAATTTTAAGCCTTGGGCATCTGTTTTTGCCAAAAACAATTTCATTAATGTCTGAGTGTCTCGTCTCATTTTAGGAGCTGTTTGCAGAGTTTGGACCACTGAAAAAGGCATCTGTACATTATGATAGGTCTGGCAGGTCAATGGGAACTGCAGAAGTGATATATGAAAGAAAATCTGATGCAGTCAAGGCTATGAAACAGTACAATAATGTACCACTTGATGGTATGTTGTCATTGATTTGTATTTGAGTGTCTGCAATCCGATGACTGGTGCAGCCCACTTAATTGAATAACCTTGTTAATGGAATATAACTTCCAAACACAAAACCACTTACCATACCTTCAGAACAAATTTTACCTGTTAACCCTTTACCTAACCTGAAAAGCAGACGACACTTGCAAAAACATTTTTTGTATAACTAATTTTTTTCATTTTTTGTCTCAAAAACATAGGTTATGACCCCTCGTTGGAACGAGCTCGACGAGTTGTTCCAATGAGGGGTCATAACCTATGTTTTTGAGACAACAAAAAAAATAAAGAAAACTAATTGGCGATTTTTTAGAATAGCGCTGGCCGGTTTTGGCCGTTATGTTAGTTAAAAGGTTAATTGCATTATTGGTTATAGCATGAAGTCCTCTTAATTGAATAAAAAATCTTGTAAAATGTCAAGAAATTACTTTGACATTCACTGCATTCTACTTGCTGTGCGGTTTGGAAAATTCAGATCGATTTTGGTTTCGGTTCGTTTTAAGCTCACCTTGACAAAGTTGAGCTGAGGTTATCTAATCACTTTCCATCCGTCATCCATCTGTTAGTCATCTGTCAGCACTATGTTTTGGACTTCTCCTCCAAAACCACTGGGCCAATTCAAGTGAAAGTTTGTGTGAGTGATGGTCTCGAGGGGACACTGCATTTTTGTTCACCTCAACATGCCCAGCCCATAGGGAAGGGGTGGGGGAAATTGCTCCAAAATATTTTTAAAAACCAGTGGGCACAATAATTTGATATTTGGTATGAAGCTTCCTTTTAAGGTACAGAATCAAGTTTGTTCAAACGAAGCTTGTGGGGCAATGTCTGCCTTTTGTAATGGGAGGGGCAGGATTTTTGGCCCTGCCCAAAATTTCTATTTTCTGAACCAATGGTTCGATTTGAATCAAATTTGGTATGTGGTATTGTTGGATCATAAGTACTTGACTCATGCCAAAAAATATTTTCCTGTGTCCTTGTGGGAACCTCAGGAGCTGAAGATAGAAATATTTTCAAATGCCCATATTTCCCAAACGACATAGAACAGAGAACTGTTATTTGGTATGAAGCATCCTTAGGGCCAGTTGAACTGAGTAGTAAAAAAAAAATGCCATCGGTTATGTTGGGGTATTCTGTAGAGGGGTGGGGGGGGTGGGGTGAGGGGAGTTCATCGAAAAAATGCTGAGTCGGCATATTTGTAAAAAGTTTTAAAAAGATTTTCTCTAGAACCAGTTGTCAGAATCATTTGATATTTGGTATCCAGCATCCATAGGGGGGGGGGGGGGGGGGGGGGGGGATTAGATACAAGTTTGTTAAAATGAAGCCCCATGGTTCATATTTGGGCTCAATACAGGAGCCTGGATTTTTAACTAAGTGTAAAATGGGGAATAATCTTTAAAAATCTTCTTCAGAACCACCAGTCAGAATCTTTTAATGTTTGGCATACACCATTGCTATGAGGGTCAGATTCAAGATTGTTCAAATCAGATCCCAAGCTTAATATTTGGTCTTCCTATGGAAGCCCAAATTTTAACTTAGTGCAATATGAGGGATAATTTTTAAAAATCATCTTTCGATCCACCAATCAGAATCCTTTCATATTTGGTATACTATATCTCTGGAGTGGTCAGTTTCAAGTTTGTTCAAATTGGGTCCTTAGTTTAATATTTGTGCTCCCTATGGTAGCCCAAATTTTAACTCGGTGCAATATGAGGAAATTTCTTTAAAAATCTTCTTCAGATCCACCAATCGGAATGCTTTCATATTTGGTATACTACATCTCTGGGGGAGGGGTTCAAGTTTGTCATACACGAGTACCCAAGTTAATATTTGGGCTCCCTATGGGAACCTAAATTTTAACTTCGTGCAATATGAGGGATTTTCTTCAAAAATCTTCTTCAGATTCACCAGTCAAAATCCTTTCATATCTGGTATACAACATCTCTAGTGGAGTCAGATGCAAGTTTGTTCAAATCGGGTCCCTGGGTTAATATTTGGGCTCCCTATGATAGCCTGAATTTTAACTTAGTGCAATATAAGGAAATTTCTTTAAAAATCTTCTTAGGATCTACTAATCAGAATGCTTTCATATTTGGTATACAGTATCTCTAATGGGGTGATATTCAAGTTTGTTCAAATTGAGTGCCTGGGTTCATATTTGGGCTTCCTGTGGGAGCCGGAATTGGCCATGTATCTGAAGAATTTAGACATTTTTTTGGTAAGTACACTCTGGTGGTGTGTAACTAAGATTAATGCATGTATGTTGTATTAAGGGGCTCCATAGGAGAGCTCTGCTTTTTACACTATGGTTAACTGAAGAAAAGGCATGATACTTTGACTATTTTAGTCACTCCTGAGGGGGCTCAAGGATTGATGATGGATCCTTTGGAGATTGATTTCTTAATGCAGATTCATTCTTGGTCTATGTTTATAATGGGTTCTGTTCAAGGTGAGTGCTTCAGGCCCTGTGGGAGTCGCTTGTATTTTGAAAACCTCGGTTTTGGGTTTGGTTTTCAGTGTACAAACATAACAATGCATACGCTGTTTATCAGAAGATTATTTTGCAGTGTACGTATTTGCATCAAATAAAAAACTTTAAATCGATCCATCTATTGAGATATCCAAGTCAAATTCAATCTTTGATAGTAGCAGAGCTAGTGAGTGAGTGGGTGGGTGAGAGGAGGGGGAGGGGGGAGTCCAGAATTCTTGGGTTAGGCCTCCCCTCCCCCCTTGAGTTTGAAAGGACGTATCCAACTAAAAAAATAAAATGTGGGCTTTCAGGCCTTGTTTGGACTAGGGAACCCATTGTTATGACCCCTATGTCAACAATTAAAAAGGTGGGGGAGAGAGGAGGGGGGCTGTATCATGAATGGATCTCTGCACTTGACCAACGGTTGTAATTTTGAACTGCATGATTCTTGAAGTAATAACTTCATTAAATCAACTTGACGTAATACAGTTATCACCTCAAGAATTGTGCTGTCAAAAGCTATAACCCTTGGTCACTGGTTACTCGATGAACCTGGAAATTTTCAACATGTTGCTAAAAAACGTCATTTTGAATTTTTATAATCCCAAAAGCTGCCAGAAGTCTTTATTTAACAATTGATTTAAAAAATTTCTTGGGGGCTTCTCCCATCCCCTATCATCGCTCGTTCCCTCGGCATCTGCATCAGTATGCCAACCCTTCTTTGGTGGGAGAGGGGGAGGAGATGGCATGGCACGATGTGCCTCTAATTGTTGCTGGAAATTGTAATTTACTCAACTCAACTGATGGAGCTGCAGTAAGTGGATACTGGATGATGAATTATTGTTAAATTATAGCCGGAAACATTAATTTAATCCCAAAGAATCTCTGACATATTAGTTAATTTATGCACCCGTTATTGTCAGTAATCCCCGCGGGAAACACGGGAAGTGAAGCAGTGCCTGTTCACTGCGGTAAACAGACTCTGTTTTACTGGTAAAATAGGACCCAGTCACCAATGCTTGTGAGGTGCAAACCCTCTCTAAAATGGGCAACATGGCTTATCAACGCTCACCCCTGGTCTTGAGTTGATAGTCATGTTGTGGTCATGATTAGCCATTGTGCAAAAATATGTGACCTTAAACACCAATAAATAAATAAATATATTGTCAGTAAGGACTCCATTTCCTTGGCTACGCGCATGCGTAATATACTCTTGATTTCCTGAGTGCGATGTATTTGCATAAATTATCTCAAGAGTTTCAAGTTTAAGAATATGATGTCTTGCCTTAACTCTTAACCCGCTGAGTATTTTCAACATATTTTTTGTCAAATCTTGTCATGGCTGCCTTAAAGCAGCCATGACTAGATTTGATGAAAAATGCATTCAAATTTAACTGAAGAAATCTTTGGTGAAAAAATCCATTTAATTTACAGGGGGAAAGTTTGATTAAATGTACCCAAATTATACTATTTCAGTGGCAAAAGAAAATTCTTTCCTGGGCAGGAATATCTGCCAGCAGCATGCAAACAGTTAAGTCTGTTGTAAAATTTTTTGTGTGTTGTAGTAGTAAAACATTCCGGTTTGAATTGTCTCTAACACTGTTATTGACTTGATTCAACTCAAGTAAAAACCTGATGCATGAGAATTTTTTCACCTATTTTTTCTCCACTTACCAAAGTGATACAAATTGCCTAACGTTCTGCTTTCCGCTCAGGTGAAAAAGAGTGCAGGAGAAGAAGCCCCTAAGAAAAATCCCTCAGGAGACTGTAAAACTGTCAAAAGACAGAAAGAAAAACCAAACCAGATTCACCAGGTGCCGATTTGTGTAGGTACACAAAGCCTGGTAAATAATAACCTACTAGAACAGTCACCTATTGTCCATATTCCCGCCAAAACATACACAAACAATTAATTTCCTCTTTTTCAATTCTTCTAGAAGGATTTGAAAATTTTCTCAGCTCTGGAAACTTATAAATTATGGCAGTTGTGGAAGGATTCCTGGAGGTTTTGTGGTAGAATATTCAGTTCACTGATATGATATCTGGATATGGATTCAAGTTGGATTGTGTGAAAATTCCCTCAGGAAAGTACTTTTGAAAATGTCTTACAAATGTCTTTGAATTTTTTCAAAACGAAACTCATCAGTGTCACCTATTTTTGTGCAATTTATTTTGCTTCTCAATTGGCTTTAGATATTTCTAGTGATCATTTTCACTATAAAATATGCATTTATATAGGTGTTTTCCGCTTTCCTGTTAATCCACATCTCTTACTTCACTTTGACATAATTTCATGTTCAGTGGTTTGGGTCTCAAGTCTGTTTTTCCTCTGCAGTGGCTAATTTAGCCTGTGCTTGTAACACTGCATTGGAATGACTGACTTGGTCCTTAGTGAAGGCTTTAATTTTTCCCCTTTTTAGGAGATTTAAGCCCATTCTGGCCTATAAAATCCCCCCCCCCCCCTCCACCCCCCAACATTTATTATAGTTTTTGTGGAGTGTTGGCTTAATTTTGGTCTGGGGTATTTAGATTTCATGTATTTTTACATGCATCTATGATAGTCTACCACTCATTAATTCAACCTATGCAAAATTAGTTTATTTAAAATGTTGGTTTTGGTTGATTTCTGTTTCAGGTTGTGGACCATCTTTGGTATTATGGTCCAACTGTGGTAAGTCAGTGCTTTCCTAGCTGTATTTCAGATCATTATATATACTACTCAAAGTTTGCTAAGCACCAAATATTTGACACATCACTGTGAAATTTGCTTGCGACATATTTGCAATATTTTGGGTGGATAGGATTGAGGAATGTATTGAGATGGTCCCCAGTGTTTACAGCCAGACTTTTCGTGACAGTCATGGAATGCATGTACCCCTTGATTTTCATGATGTTTTTGTGTGTACTGTCTACATGTACATGACATGTGTAGGGTATTCAATCTTCATTTCATCACAAACCCTTGTGATTTAATGATTGAATATGGCAAATGCAAAGATAAGAAGACATTTGTCTGAAGCAGAAATGTGGCAGGCTGTAGGAATGGTGGAGCAAGGGGCTACCTATCGTCAGGTTGGTGAAGCCCTTGGTGTGCACCATACGGTGATCACCAGAGCCTGGGCAAGATTTCAGCAGTATGGCACACCAGTAATACGGCATGGTGGTGGCAGAGACTGGGCAACATCTGCAGCTGAAGACCTGGTTTTGCTCATTCAGGCCCGTAGGAACCACTTTGCACAGCAACCCAGCAGTGGTCTTCAGAATGCATCCGGGCAGGGGTCAGCCTGGCAGCTGATTTTAGGGAGAAGTGACTTCTCCCTCCAGAGACTTTAGGGAGAAGTCAGGGGCCTGGAGGGAGAAGTCAGTGGACATGAGGGAGAAGTGATAAAAAAACAATATGTATATGACATCGTGACAAAATAAATTGTGGAGAAAAAAATAAATAAAAGTTATACAAACATACATACACACACAAAACTAAGTCATGTAGGTTAAAATCCTCTCCCTCCCCTACAAAAAATTGTGTCGTCCATGGTTTCTGAATACCCTAACTCTTTCCCTAACAGTGATGGCTAGGTCTGGGGTGACCATGCAGTTGATTTTGTATTTGCCTCAATGCAGTGGATTTGAAATTTAGCATCACCCATGGTGAAAGTGTTCTTCTCTGTAATAGAAGGTATATTATTTTTAAAAAAATATTTAAAGTATTTAAAATAAATTTCAAGTTCACATAAGCTGGATCATTCATGGTTTCTGAATGTCCTAATTGAATTGAAAAGCGTAGTTAAAAACGTTTTCGACATCCTTCGTAAATTAAGTGTCATTAACAATTTGAGTTAATTTATTTCTAAGATAAATGACAGAATATTTCAGTTGTCTCCCTTGCCTGCTGCGCTGGGTTATAATACTATGTTCAGAAAAATGACAATTTCTGTCAACCGTCTTACATTGACATGTGCAACTAGTGCTGTAAGGCCTGCCATTCTTATCCATCCTAATATGTGTGATTTCTATCGTAGCCTTATTACATTTAACCCCTTTCCACCACAAGTTTTCAAAAAAAAACTTTCAATACAATTTGCGGGGCAAATTTCAATGCAACCAATTTTTCAGTGGAACAGAGCATAACCGTAAGCAATTGCGACGTTTTTATGGATGAACTGTTTCCTGCACATTTTTGGGGGTTTTGAAACGGTTAACTTTAATAAATTCTAATCAACTCGATGCGTGTCTTGTGTGATTCATGGTTTTTGCTGACATTTTTGTTTTTAAATAGCATTTTGTGCTGGTTGCTATCAGTTGGGGCGTATTGTTCGTACAACTACGACATTCAACTCTTTTCAGAAATATAAAATTGGGCTAGTTTAGGCTATTTTCAGAGCCGTATGAGTCCATGACGGATTTTAACAGCAGCCTTGTTTACTATTTTGTGAATGCGGAAGCGTTGGGGAAATAAAACATAAGAAAATACAGTAAACTGCCATGTCTCCCTAGGAAGTTTTGGAGGGCGACTTGAATTTCGCCCCCAATGTAAGGCAAGGCGACTTGAGGAATGACAAGGTGACTTCTTCGTCCTAGTCGCCCACTCGGCTGACTCCTGCATCTGGGGTAAATGTTTTGCCGCAGACTATCCAGGCAAGGTTGCACGAAGGTGGTCTTCGATCGAGAAGACCATGTATTCGCATTCCGCTGTCCAAGAACCACCGCCAGGCACGATATGAATGGGCTATGGACCACGTTGGATGGACCAGAGAAGATTGGTGACCTGTCCTTTTTACAGATGAGTCAAGGTACTGCCTAGACCACACAGATAGGCGTTCTAGAGTATGGAGAAGACCAGGAGAGCGATTCCATGCAGCCAACATTGCTGAGCATGACCGCTATGGTGGAAGGTCAATCATGGTCTGGGGCAGCATCAGCTGGGATGGACGTACGGAGCTCTGTGTCCTTGAATGTGGTACATTGACTGCACAACAGTATATTGATGAGATCCTGGACGTCCAAGTCAGATTGTATGCAGGTGCAGTGGGTGGTAGATTCATTCTGATGGACGATAATGCCCGTCCTTATGTTGCCCATGCTGTCGGGGAGTACCGACAGAGGGAGGGGATTGAGCGTATGGACTGGCCTGCAAGATCGCCTGACCTCAATCCAATCGAACATATCGGGAATGAGTTGCAGCTTGCAATTTCAGCCCATCTAGTCCAGCCAAGAAGTGTCCAGGAGCTTGGTGCCATGCTGGTCCAAGAATGGAACAACATCCCACAAAGGACCACCAGGAACCTGATTGGGAGCATGAGAAGGCTTTGTCAAGCTGTAATTAACAGTAATGGGTCTCATACTCGATATTGAACCCATACCAGTTCGCTCCGTCAACTTTTTGGCAAATTGAAAAATTTCCTCTTTTACCAATAATATCCGTTTTCCATGGTTATCGTATTCAAAAGCTAAAAAATAATGTCAAACACAAATAAAATCTTAATTTCTGTACTTAAATCATTAAAGATATAATTAAATAAAAAATATATACACTTTTCATTACATTATTTCAACTAAAACATAAAACAGGTAGTTGGCAAACTTTCAGTAGTATTTGTATGTTACCTTCAATGATACTTTTAGCTCGCCTGACTTTCAGTCGGGAGCTATAGTGATCACTGCCGTCCGTCGTCCGTGAACATGGTGTTTGCATCTTCTCCTCCCAAACCGCTGAACCAATTTAATTGATATTTGAGATATTAGTTTGTTATGACATCGCATTTTGATTTTGTTCAAATCAAGTTGCCTCGCCCCTCGGTAGGGCTACGCCCAAAGTGTGCTTAAATCTTAAAAAATCTTCTCATGAACCGGCAGTAGCAGAGGCTTGATATTTGGTGTGCAACTTCCTTTTGAGGTGTAGACTCAGATTTGTTCAAGTGAAGTTCGAGGAGCTATATTTGCCTTCGTTATAGGAGGGGCAAGAATTTTTGCCCCGCCCAAAATTTCTATTTTCCAAACCGAGAGGCAGATTTGAACCAAATTGGGTATGGTGGCTTATTGGTTCATAAGTACGTAAATTAATGCCAAAAGATTTTTCCTGTCACCCCATGGGAACCGCAGGAACTAAAAATAGAAAAAAATTAAAATGCCCATATCTCCAAAACTACATGGCATTGAGAATTCTTGTTTGTTGTGAAGCTTCCTTAGGACCAACAGAATGGAATGGTCCAAAAAATTGCTATCGATTTTATCATGGGGTACTTTTTGGGACTTTGAAGTGCCAAGTCAGCATTTTTTAACACTGTGGGTAATGGGAAAAACATTGAATACTACTTTTCTCCCAAACCAGTGATCCAAAAGCTTTCAAATTTCACAAATAACACCTTTGGAAGATTGTTTCACATGTTTATTGAAATCAAATCCCTGGGTCCATATTTGGGCTCTCCATGGTAGCAAAATGAATTTTCTTTAAAAATTTTCTTTTTCAGATCCAGCAGTCAGAATGCTTTGATATTTGGTATGCAGCATCTTTAGGGGGGTAAGATTCAAGTTTGTTCAAGCCAAGTCCCTGGGTTGATATTTGGGCTCCTTGTGGGAGCCCGAATTATAACTTAGTTCAATATGAGGAATATTCTTAAAAAATCTTCTTCACATCCACCAGTCAGGATCTTTTGATATTTGGTATACAGCATCACACTGGAGGTGAGATTCAAGTTTGTTGAAGCCATGTCCCTGGGTTCATATTTGGGCTCCCTATGGGAATATTCTTTAAAAATCTTTATTTAGATCCCCACTGGTCAGAATCTTTGGATATTTGGTCTAAGCTTTTCTTAGGAGGGGCAGATGCAACTTGTTGAAATCAATTCCCTGGGTTTATATTTAGGCTACCATGTCAGGTGAACTCCCTCAGGCCCCCTGGGGCCTCTTGTTCATGTTTTGTATTCATTGTTTATGTTTACCTCTCTGATTTTTTAGTCCCCCACGGTTTCACCGTGAAGGGGACGATTGGATTGCACTCTGTCTGTCCTTCTGTCTGTCTACCCATCCCTCTGTCTTGTTACCACCTGCATCACAGAGATGCTTTTGTTTCAAATTTTCAGATTTGATGGGGCATTAGGAAAAATTGATGCACGTCAATTTTTTTCCGAAAAAAATTCAAAATGTCCGATTGGTAGCCATTTTTGTTGGAAATTGCGTGTAATTCATTATACGCTCAGAACTTCTGAACGACATTTCCGATTGGAATAATTTTTGGTATGGAGGTCTAGCAGCATAAGATAAATAACATATCGTAAGTGTTTTTTTCTTGTGCATAAATTCTGCAAATTAGCCTTACTTAACCCTTAACATCACAAGGGGCCCGCCCTGACACCCTGAAGATCCAGCTACAGGACATTTTGGTTAGGGCCAGTGGGGAGATACTATTAGCCACCAAGGCACAAGTCCAACTTGAATTGGACAATATCTCCCCCCGAGTTACCGACGAAAGGCATAAGTTTATCCGGCAAACCACACCGGATCAAGGACTGGCCCTGGACCACTCAATCAACACCATAAGTACGAGATACCGGAGAGCACTAACCCACACAAATGACAAACGTATTGGCTTTCTAGAAAACGAAAAAGCCAACAACAGATTTTATATGCTCAAAACAAGAGAACCAGAGAGAAACGACAGGCAGGTCCCATATCGAAGAGCACCACAGACAAGAAATGTCGGGGAAAATTACCGCCGACGAGTAGGACAACATAGAGTAGAGCATAGACCCAGATACAACCAACAACAACAAAGGAGAGGGAGATATGGTCCACCAAACCAGCATAAAAAACAAAACAATGAACTCTCACAATTTGTAACAGCGTTGAAAGATCTATGTAACACCCACTTTCGAGATAAGAATAATAATTCCAAAAATTACCCTGAACTTGTCATTAATCTATCCGATCACACACTCACCCCAGATGAACACAGTCTTCTCTGCAAAGGCCTCAACTTCTGCCCCACACCCACTGACTGGGACATCGCAGCCCTATGCACGGACACCGAAGATTTCTTCCGTAGATTACGCCTGAAAGTGTTTTTCCATGACTCCGACTCGGCACCAAGTCAAACAACTTTTCAGGACACTCGACAATGTAAATTTCGTAAAACGAACAAATGGAACCCACCTCCAAACCAAGACCTATGCCTGGAGGCATTGGCCAAAACTACCAACCACCACATCCTCACTGCACCCAGGCACAAGTTTAAGGAAGATAATCTAACACCAGGGGAGAGGGCAACCCTCCAGAGCCTCACCAAGAACGACACCATAGTGATCAAAAGATTTGACAAGGGGTCCGGAATAGCTATTCTCGACAAAACAGATTACATTAATGAAGGCCAGAGACAACTAAACAACACAAACGTCTACACCCCTAGTGCAACTGACCTTACACAGCACCATAATGAGATAATTTCGGACTTTCTAACAAAATTAGTTCATAAAAAAGAAATCACACAAAACATCAAAGATGGGCTAACCAACCATAAACCCAGAACCCCCCTACTCTACCTACTACCCAAAGTGCACAAAAGCAAAACAAAGGGGGAAATAATCAGTGGTACTGGTGGCCCAACAGAACGGATCAGCAGCTTCATAGACGAACATATCAAGAGCTTTGTCAAAACATACCCCAGCTACCTATGTGACACTAACCACCTACTGCAAATCATAGATCAACTACCACCGCTTCCAGAGAATTTCATTTTATGCTCCATGGATGTTGTTTCCCTATGCACCAATATTCCAAATCAAGAGGGTCTAGTATCCACAGCAAGATGTATCCGCAAACACAAACCCCAATGGGACATCTCCTATACGAGCCTACTCCATATGCTCAAATTAGTGCTACACTGCAATAACTTCGAATTCGACGGTAAACATTACCTTCAAATTGGCGGTACTGCGATGGGTACAAAGGTTGCACCTAGTTTTGCCAATATATTTATGGGTGAATTGGAAACTAAAATGCTGGCTGACTCAACCTTGAAACCGGCTTTATATAAGAGGTTTATTGATGATATATTCCTAATTTGGACCCACGGGGAGAACACTCTGCAAGAATTCATAGACCACTGTAACGCGACCCACCCCACCATTAAATTCACAGCAGAATACTCAACAACTTCTGTCAATTTTCTGGATGTCCAAATCATTAAACAAGGAAATGGCATCAAAACAGATCTCTACACAAAACCTACGGACACGCATGCCTACTTACGGCCTGATTCTTGTCACCCCCCTAATGTAACGAGAAGTATCCCCTACAGCCAATTTTTACGCATCAAACGCATATGCAGTGAAACGGATGATTTCCTCCACCAATCACAAAGGTTACTGGAACATTTTCTCAAAAGAGGATACCTCAGGGGCGAACTCGACCAAACACTCGATACAGTCTCCAAGTTAAATCGAGCAGACCTAATCAATAAACCTGCAACGCAAACCAATTGCACTGAACGCACCCCATTCGTAACACTTTTTCACCCAAACAACACCAATACATATCGACACATCAAACGATATTGGCCCATTTTAACTTATTCACCGACAGGGGGCAACCTATTCACCAAACCGCCACTTCTAGCTTTCAGACGCAACAAATCCATACAAGAAATTATAACCAGGGCGAGACTGCCACGGACACCACAAATATCAGGTAAAATTATAAAAAACCCTCATACCCTCTGTGACACAACAAATTGCAATACCTGCCAAAACTTACCCCGACATCTCTGGTTCTCCAGTACAAGGACATCTAAACGCTACAAGGGCCCCGGCAAAACCAATTGTCGGACTCGAAACTGTGTCTACCTTATAACATGCACCCTTTGCAAAAAACAATATGTGGGCGAAACTAAACGACAGTTCCAACTACGCATAAAGGAACACCAGGCCGATATCAGACATAACCGCGACACTCCTGTAGCAATTCATTTCAATGCACATCCTCACGCCTTGTCACATCTACGTTACCGCATTATAGAGGTACTAAACTCCGACCCGGAAGATCCAAATGCGACGGAACAACGACGACACAGGGAGATTCAGTGGATATATGAGCTTATAACGCTACAACCTTATGGCATGAACAGAAAGGACTTTTAAGTCGGGTTTTTAATTGTATATGAAAAGGAATTAAATAATATATATTTAATTATTCATTCATAGAATAGTTTTAATTCTCATCCCTTTTCAAAAATCAAAATGTACACAACAACTATTTAACACAGTTTAAAAGTAGGTTGAAGTCGCTTAGGATGTCGAAAAATTATGACTGCATATTTAAACACAGTGGACTTATTTTCTAACACTTCATTTATTCTGTTGTACTGACTACAGAACTGTTAACTGTTGGCCATCTGTACCCCGGAAATTTTGAATGGAATTGAAAAAAAATGCTTCAGTGATGAAAAGAAAAGTTTTGTGTAGGTCACAAATGTCCCACATGCATGAAGTTTGATAATGATACTTTCTAAGTACTAATGTTCTTGAAGTAACTGAACATTAGGACATCTTTTCCTGTTAACATTTCCAGACTTGGGAAATTCTTAGCTAAGTAGACTTTGATAAGAGCAAACCACAGGTGGTGGTGCTCTGAGGGTAGGTGGTGGTGGTGGGGCGGTTCATGAAGAGGATGGCGTGGAGCAGGGGTGGGGGGAGGTCAAATCAGCAGTTATTTTATGATTTTTTAACATAGCATAAATGCATCAGCATAGTTGACAACTTGTTCTGGATATAACCTGGTGTTAATAGTGGTCCATGAGCTGAAGTTTTTTCTTTTATTTTGTCCCCGCGCGAACTTTTCCCTGAAATCCATCCCATTTCCCTGAAAATCAACCTCAGGTTCCCTGAAAAATTATTCTGGAGGTTAACATGTCTGATGCTTCCACTAAAACCACAGAAATATGGGTAATATTGGGACTAAGTTTGTTGAGTTTTTCATTTGATATCTATATTTGTTTGGGTTTTATTGAGGAAATATCAATATATTTCACAGTAATCCACCTACCGTGGGGGATAATTGTCTGATCACTGGCGATCGGCGTTGCACTTGTTCTTTCAGGTTCTGCCTTCCAGAATGCTGCATACTGTACGTTGTGTGAAATGCTATCGCTTCTTGAAGCACTGTGATGATAACCATATGGATTGTATTACCTGTAATGGATGTTTGCTTGATTTTCATTGCGGCGTCTTGTCTAGGAAAATGCAGTTGGATGTTAAGTCCATTTTGAAATCAAATGCTAAAAAGGATTTGCAGAGTGCTCCAGACCCTGGTGCATCTTCACCACTACCTACAATTGATTACATGATTGATAATTCTACTTCTTCGGTTACAGTTTTTGTGCTTCAACCAGTTCCAGTTTCGGATTTATGGTCTTCTGGAGTTAGGGCACTCTCCAAGACTAGTGTTGCAGGGTCAATCGTTGAATCGGTAGCCTTAGCATTGTCTAAAGATTTGTGTCCCGTGTTGGCCCTTAAGGCTAACTCAGCAACTCTAAATAGGACAAAATTGGCATCTGAGGGGCGTCAATTCGATCGGTTCATGTCAATTATTCATCTTATATCCGGGAGATAAGTGTGGGTATTGCGCCTGGTAAGTGCCTGACTAAAGGGTTGTGTGCCCTTTCAAGCCTACATGCTGGAGTTCTTTCTTACAGTGATAGCTCTTCAGGTAGGTCTGTAGGCCAGAGCTATCACGAACTCCAGCAATAGGTAGGCTCTTTGACCTCTGTTGATTCGGTCATCCAAAGTAATTCGTCATGTATCAACATGTCAAGCCTACATCCAGTACAGGTTTGTAGCCAGGTTGTTCCAATCCAGTACCCAGGCTCTTACTTGGGTACTCACATCGCCAAAGTAGCGGCTAGTCAGGTCAATTGCGATACCCACAATGTGAGTCTGTCTCTGTCGATAATACTTCTACTTTGTCCGCTTCTTATCAGATTCGGTCGGTTGGACAATTTAGCAGACCTGATGTTGCGACCCTATCTGCACCCATCAACACGTCGCTTTATCAGACTTTCATTGACGATACTCAATGGGCATGCATTGCAGCAAATCTCTCATTCTGTTCTGCTCAGCAGAGATTTAGCTGCTAATCAGCATCATTCAGTTTCATTCAGATCCCTATTAGAGGAACGTGCTGATGTCAGCCTGCATTCGGTTTACAAGCATTTTGCTAAGACTTTAAGTTCAATAGCAGAATCCTTGATTCCTCATAAGACACCTGCTGGTCATTCTTCTGATCCGGCACCAAAATGAAACTGTTTCCTTGGTCCTGATGATTCATCAGCGGTTGCTACTACGTTAGCTAATGATCTGGACTATGTCACATCTGAAGATAATGAGAATGATGATGATGTAGACAATGATTTTTATGACGAGTCTGTTTCATATCATACTTCAGATTTAGCTGAATCACTGGAGTTTGTTTTCCAACACATTCCGGGGGCTGTACCTGACGTACAACCTTTACCCACTCATCGCTTATCTGTGGTTGATAGGTCTGCTAATCTCGCATTTCAGCCCTTCTCTCTCAGGAAACCGGTTCAGTCTCAATTAGTAAATGAAATTTTTACTTCCATTGATTCTCAGCTTCCATCTGAGGCTTCGAAGACTACTTTCTTCCAATCTGAAAATCCATTGGAGCCTGATGATGATGCTGCTTCGCTGAAGCTTGTCATGCCCAGATCCATCAGTGTTCTGTTAAATGTTTGTAAATCACTGTTGGGTCTTTCAAGAGAAATCATCAAAAAAATTTTCTTACATAGACAAATTTCTCTGCGGCTTTGGCAGCCACAGTTTCTCTCGATGAGCAGATGGATGATACCGCTTCGCCATTTAGATCCATGTCTCGTTGCGTTTTGAATGCTTTTAATGCTTCTGCTGTTAACATCGCCAATCTGGAGCTTTTGCAAAGGGATGCAATGCTTCAATCCAATCCTTCCCTTCCAGAAGTTCAACGTAATCAGTTACGTGCCACTTCTATCTCACACAAGCTCCTTTTTGATGGCGCCATTCTAATATTCAGGAAGGGGTTCTGAAATTCTCATAGCAGCAATTTCTTTTACGACAGCTTTCAGCTGATATTAAGGGCTTGTTGAGAAGAGGACAAGGTTATAATTGCCATCAATCCTCTTACAGGTCATCGGCTTATTCAGACTCCTCATTCCCAGACTTCTAGCAAATCTAGAAGATCTAGGGATAGGAGTAAATGAGGTGGAGGTTGTTTCTCTTCAAAACAGGCCTCGAACCTCTTGCAAGTGACGGTCCACACCCCAAATCATTTCCTGTGGGGGGTGTGGGGATTACTCTTTTTCTTCTGCCATGGCTCAAGATTTTTGCGGATCCTTGGGTTCGCCAAGTTTTTCAGTTCAGTCAAAGAATTTCTTTCGTAAACAGATTGACCCCCTCTTACTTGCAATCCGTTCCCCACCACTGTTCCTACAAATCCTCAAAGAGCTCTCCTTTTAGACTCTTGAGTTTCACAAGCTCTTAGAGAAGGAAGCGATCGAGGCCGTTCTCAACCTTCAGTAGCCAGGGTTCTATGGCTGTCTCTTTCAAATACCGAAGAAGAACAGTCAACTCAGACCTGTTTTGAATCTTGGCTTTCTGAATCTCTTCATCAAAGCTCCGAAATTCAGTATGGAGACGTTCAAATCAGTTCGGACTACAATTCACTAGAACTTGTTTGCTGCGAGCATAGACCTCAAGGATGCATATTTCAATGTTCCTATCCATCCTCAGTCTCGCAAATTTCTCAGATTTTCGATCTGAGGCATTGCGTATCAATTCAAAGCAGTGCCTTTTGGACTCAATTTAGCTCTGTGGGTATTCACCCGTCTTATGAATTAAGTTATGGCCTTTCATCGGGCCCATTCTCAGCTTATCTGGATGACATTCTCCGGAGAGATGTGGACAAGTGCTTTTTGAAGAGGGACGTCCAGTGTCTTCTCAAGGTCCTACAGTCTTTGGGATTGCATCCAAACTGGGAGAAGTCAGATCTAATTCCATCCCAGACTTGCCAGCATCTAGGAATGGAATTTCTTACTCATCTCAGTATTGTTCGAGTTCCTTTTGTCAAAGCTCAAATAATCAGCACGTTCACATGCTATTTTCACAAAGCGAACCAAGTTACATCGAGGGAGTTCCTGTGCCACATCGGGCTTTTCAACTCTGTGACCGATCTCATTCCAATGAGCAGACTTTTTCTTCGGCCATTTCACTTTTATCTCCTTCAAAAGTGGAGGCCGAATCTTGACTCATTAGACATGTTGATTCCTTTGGACAATCAAATTCGAGATCTATCTATTTGATGACAAGATCTGACTTGGCTCACACAAGGTATTCCTTTAGATCCCCCTCCCCAGATTGAATTAGCATAGCAGATGCCAGCGATCGGGGTTGGGGGTGGGTGACTGAATCCTCTCGATCTTCAGATCAGTGGGCGATGGTCGGAGGTTCAGTCTCTCACATAAACCAGAAGGAATTATTAGCCATTTTGTTAGCATTCCAGCACTGGAGTCATCTCCTTTCCCACCATGCTCTGCTCATTCTGTCTGACAACTTGACTGTAGTTACCTACATAGAGAATCGGGGAGGAACTCATTCCTTTCCGATGTATCTATTGACCAAGGATTTTCTTCTATCTGTGCAGCAACTGAATTGCACATTCTGGGTCATCTGAACGTTTTAGCGGATGTGCTATCCCGCAAGGGCAGGACCGTTCTGTCTGGGTGGTCACTGAATTAACAGGTGTTCAGAACCCTTTGCGACAAGTAGGACACACCTCACATAAATCTATTCTCGACAAGGTGGAACAACAACGGAGACAGCAACACCTTCACGCTTGTCTTTTATCCGGTCCTGCCTCCGAAAGAGAGATTTTTCGAGAAGAGAAATGGAGTGCATTTCTGCATATTTCCAGTTTTTACCCAAGCTTATCGTATGATGCTAAATGGCAAGTCTTTACTCGCTGGTGTATCAGAGAAAATATTGATTTCAAAAGTCCTTCCACAGCTCAATTAGAAGATTTCTTCATTTACCTTTTTTGATACTAAGGGTCTTCAACCTATTACTATCAAGGCCTATCGTTGCATGCTGTCAGAAACTTTCTTGTTTGTCAGGAACCTTTCTATTGGCTCTGATCCCTTTTTAGGGAATCTCATGAAACATTTTCCCCTTAAAAACCTAAGGTTCTCAGAATTAAACTAAGTGCAATCTCTCTTGGGTCTTCATTGTCTCACCAGGGCTCCTTTTGGGCCCTTGTCTCATGTTGAGATAAGGTTCCTTACATTTAAGATGGCCTTCTGTTGGCATTTGCTTCAGCTAGGAGAGTTAGTGAACTTCATGCATTGTCTGTGGACCCTCATTTCTATCGCCATGTGGTTACTTTTACCACAAATGCTTCTTTTTTGGCTAAGAATCAGGTTCCAGATACTTATATTCTTATCCAGGCTTTACCGCCTTTTGATCAGTCTAACATTAGACCTTTGCTGTGTCCAGTTCAAGCTATCAGGACTTATGTTGAGAGAACTCATGGAATTAGGAAAGGCAGGAAAAGATTTTTTCTTTCCCTACTACCGGGTAGAAAGGATATTTTTCCACACTCTATTTCTAGATGGATTCAAATGGCTATTCATCTATCCTACGAACAACTTACTACTCAAGATAGAATTTTGAATAGTATTACTGCCCACAAAGTTAGAGCTCAGACGACCTCATGGGCTTATGCTAACTCGGTATCTATTAGAGACCTCATGTTTTGCAATAAAAATCGAAACAATTACAGAAAACCCATCGTTGCAGTTTTCAACTTCAATCTTGAAAAACTCTGATCAGGTCTTCACTTCTCAGAATAAACAACCTAAAGTTAACTTTGCTTTCAAACTTCAGAGTAGCGATACCCTTTTTTCAGAACAGCTGCACTAATTTGTATTGCATTCGAGCATGGCATTTACCGCGAAAATAGGTGACAAAATTACTTATTACACATCGTGGTTTAAACGTTCATCTGTTTATCAAATGCGATTTCCTTTGCAGACCTGGAACTTGTCACTTGTTCCTCATTTATAATGACAAATGTATTTATTTCTACACGTAATTTTGAAAGCTTGAACTCCAAAGCCAGTGTCAAAATCAAAGTTGAAGTTGGATGGAAATTTAGGGTTACAATGACCTACATGAGCAACTTTCACTCGATAAAATTTATATGGTCGGCATAATCTTTTGCACTTACACCCGTCTCATTTCCAGGACTGACATTATTCATTTCCTATGTTATCCTCTTTCCTCAGGACATGCTGAATATTTACTATTGTCATGGGGGTATTTTATTCCCACGGTACGCCTCTATGGCTATATTTTCACTTTTAAGCAGTCTCAGTATTCATTATACTCCCTCCATACCTATTGTTCATTCGGCAATTTGTATCACTTTGATAAGTGAAGAAAAAAATAAATTTTTATACCAGAATTCATTTTTTATAGTACTTACTAAAGTGAAACAAAATGATGCCCTCCCGGCATTATACTTAAGTATAATGACTTGCTCCCCGCACACTAGTAAACATGCATATTGATCGATTTATTCAAAATTAGGAAAATGATTGTTTGCACATGTTGTGGCAGGAATAAGAGCAATAGGTGACAGTTCTAGTAGGTTTCATGTTCACCAGGCTTTGTGTACCTACACAAATCGGCCCCTGGTGAATCCGGTTTCGTTTTTCTTTCTGTCTTGACAGTTTTACAGTCTCCTGATGGGACTTCTTCTCCTGCACTATTTTTCACCTGAGTGGAAAGAGGAACGTTAGGCAAATTGTATCACTTTGCTAAGTATTATAAAAAATAAATTTTGCTATAAAAATTTAATTTTCACGGTATTCCGGTAAATCCAATGCTCGAACGCGATACCAATTAGTGTAGCTGTTCTGAAAAAGGGTTATTGCGACTCTAAAGTTTCAAAATAAAGGTAACGTTATGTTGTTTCTATCATTATTCTGAGAATTGAAGACCTGATTAGAGATTTTCACCATTGAATTTGGAAACTGGGATGACAGGTTTTCTGTAATCGTTTCGATTTTGGTTTTCATAACGAAACCGAACCGAATTTTCCCTAAACCGAACAGCTCTACTGTTTGTACTCCTATTTGGCTTCAGTTTGTGTATTACAGGCATTTAATCTATTATATTTTGTTTGACAGAGCTGCATTAGCTCTGTTAAACAAGATATAATAGAATCAAGGCTCAGTTTATTTCTAGAATGACAGAATCCCTCTTAATTGAATAATTTTCACTGGCAAAGTGACTATGATTAAAGAGGTTTTGCTGTACTGTTAAAATCAGTATTGTAAGTAATTGTCAATATATTGTGTAAGTGAAAGGTAGTGATCCTAAGATTTAACAGCATATCTGCACTGGCAGAAATCATGTAGTAGTATTGAAATAATTAGATATTTTCAGTAGTTGATTAGTCTGCAGGAATAATCTACTGCAAGTCGATTAGTCAGTCTCCTCTTCATATCGAGCAGGCAGAATCTTTTGATATATAGCATTACTATGACTCCAAGATTAAAGTTTCTTGAGGCATTATGCTCTACTAATTGTGGAGGGCACTAAAAGGAGGTTTGAAATTTAACATAGAATCCAGTGATGAGTTTACAATTTGTTTGTTTAACCCTTTACCTAATGATAGGCCTTCACTGTATACAATTTTCGATGCCGACTTTCATGTTTTAAAAATACCGCTGTATGACTGAATACCGAATATCGCCGGAACGAACAAATATTTGACCATTTTTCTTAAAAAAAACTTTGGCATGTCCAAAACAAGGTGCCCTCTCTGTGTTCAAACCCACTCCCCCAATTTTGAAAACATTAAAAGTCTGCCGGTTCGCAGGTGAATTTGAAACGAAATTAGGTGAGTAGCAATGTGTTGTCATTACCCAAAGATGGTGACAATTCCTTTTCCATCTGACGTTCAAGAAATGGATTGTTGCATGTCTTGATATGTCAAAATGAGGTAAGTGGTTTTATTTTATTAAAATAAAATTCATTCTGAAGCAAAAATGGTGTTGTTTTTATTTTCACAAATTCACTTTGCTGAAGATCAACAAACTTGACAACATGCACTCTAACTTGTCAATTATGTCCTAAACATGCCCATAATAAAAATCACTCATGAATAATTTATACATGAACCAGTACGTATTAAGTGTTGATTTTATGCTTAATAATATACATGTTTACCATTAGTTGCTGTATAAAAATAAAACAATACAAAGAAATAGTATGTTTTGTTTTTATTGTGACGCCGCACCACGAAGTGGGGAGCGACATATAGGGATTACTTTTGTCGTCCACATCGTCGTCCGCGTCACACTTTCTCTTATCCGCCACTCCTCTTTAACCTATGAATGGATTTTGATGAAACTTTCAGTGATTCTTTATCACATAATGGCATTGTGCACCTCCTATTTTATTTTTTGATCCGCTGTATTTTTTTCCAGAGTTATGCCCCGTCGTCTGCGTCGTCGTTCGCGTCATCCGCGTCACACTTTCTGTTATCTGCCACTCCTCATTAACCTATGAATGGATTTTGATGAAACTTTCAGTGATTCTTTATCACATAATGGCATTGTGCACCTCCTATTTTATTTTTTGATCCGCTGTATTTTTTCCAGAGTTATGCCCCTTTTCCACTTAGAATTCTGTCCGAAACACCAGGCAACACACGTCTTCCATGGAAGACTCACATCTAAGTTTTATTTTTCACCTGATTAATAGTTATTAATGAATAGTTGTCTTGATAACAACTGTCAAAACAATCCCAACTCGCATGGCTTTTTTCTATTAGTAAGTGTTAAACACACACTCAAGTCACAACCCTGGTGACCATTCATTGTGGAGGTCCTGCTTTGATCCATTCAATTTTACTCCAAGTATGCAGCAGTTAAACAAACTGAACAGGCTACACCCTACTGATAATTAATTGGAGAATTTTATAAACGTACAAACTTTTTATTTATTTTTACTCAGATTACCGTTGGAATTGTTCGATATACTGTGAGACACGGTATCCCGACTACACTAAAACAAGCTCGGTATTTACTCGGTATTAAAAAAATTACAGACTTTCGGTTAAATACCGAAATACCGTGAAGCCCTACCTAATGAATCTGCAGCTTCCGACCACGTTATTTACAAACTCACCAGCTGAAACAAACTTTTCAAAAAAAATTCAACAGAACCATTTGTGGTGATCCATCACTGGAATGGCCTCCTTATGTGCATTCCAATGATTGGTAATATAATATGGTTTGTTTAGATTTTGTGGAAAATTGGGGGGGGGGGGGGGCGAATTTTGATATCGTTTTCATTTGGAAAAGGATTAAATGAATTCCACCCATGAGGGACAGGTCAGACTGCTGACAAATTTAGTGAGATGTATATGTGGGCAGATAAGATTAGCATGCAAAAAAAAGAAAAGAGAAAAAATTGACCCTCACCCTCGGTAGGTTGTGTCTGTGTATATGTGTGGGTTTTTTTGGTGGGGTGGGGGTTTGAGTTGCATGAATTACTTTTCTTTCCTTTTTTAGCTCCTCTGATTGAAGGTCAGTGTGAACTATAGTGATCACTTTTTCTGTCCATTGTTTGAGCTTGGTATTCGTTACTTCTCGAAAACTGCTGATCCAATCTCAGATAATTTTGAGGTGATTGTTTGTTCTGACATCGCTTTTAAATTTTCTTCAAATTCACTTGCCCTGCACCATAGGGAGTGAATGGGGGGTGGGGGGGGTGGGGGGGGGAGGGTGGGCTGTGGGGGTTAATTGCTCTCAGATTTAAAAAAAATCATATTTTTATACTAAAACCAATGGCATCGACTTAGCTGGTGCAAACTCATTAATTTCCAGGGCCAAACACAAATTTTGAATCCCCCCAATCCCCAAAATTTGCATACAAAACCGAAAATTCAAAGTCCTATTTGGTCCTCCATACTTTTGGTTACTGTGCATGCACGGTAACCAGGAAGGTACCGAAATTGGTGCAAACATCATTCTTCTGTTTGGCCCAGGTCAGTAAACATCTGAATTGACATCTGTGCTTTAAAATCTCCTTTTTGAAGATACCAGACATAAATCATTAATGATTATGGTGGATTCAAGGATGTGAAAGGATGCTGGAAGTGAACTATGGTGGTTTTAGACGTTCAGGGCTGGAACTTTAAAATAATTATGTAATATTATTCATGTTTCCCATATTTTTATACTGTACCAATGACCCAGACTTAGCTGGTGCTAAACTCTTTAATTCAGGGCCAAACACAAATTTTGTCCCCCCAATCCCCAAAATTTGCATCAAAAACCGAAAATTACATGTCCTATATGGTCCTCCATAAATTTACTCCTCTGCGCATGTGCAGTGTCAAGGAGGTCCCGAAATTGGCGCCAAATATTCTTTGTTTGGCCCTCAAAAAGGTTACACTTCACTGTTATTTGTGCTTCCAAATCTCAGTTTTCATGATGCCAGACACATTTTGATGAGAGAAATGGTGGAAATAAAGAGGAAATATAAGGAGGAGAGGAAAAAATAGTGCAAGAAAATGTTCAGGGCTCTAACTTATAATTATTTTATGAAATTATTTCATGTTTCCGATTTTCAAGGCATGGCCCTGTTGTTGTCATTCTTGCTATGAATGTACCATTGTTTGATCAGTGTTTCCTCTCTACCTTCCTTATTCCCCCTAGCTATTCTCCCATGTTTTGGCTTATATTTTGTAATGTTTATTACTAAAATTTCTTGGGAGTTTTGGCTTGGTAACAGAATTTTTTCTGTTTTTTACCCATGTTTACGTCCTCATCCTAGGGGTGTTTTGGCATTTTGGTCTGCATCTACCATCTGATGTTCTACAGTTTCTTCTCTGGAAGCCTCTGTTTTGCATCAGATAGTGTTTTAAGTTGGTAACTGATTTCGGACCAGGTTTTTTCAGTGCCTGGAGTCATGTTTCCGGTTTGTTGACACTTTAGATTGACAACAGTTACTGCTGATAGTGATTACTTGTCTTCTGCATCACTTATTTCATAACAAGATACATTAATATTGTTCGTAAGTGTTACATTAATGTTTCAAAATGAATTTAAATTTTTGTCCACACTTAGGCTTTTTTGGGGGTCCATTGGGCTCAGGCTTTTTTGGGGGTCCATTGGGCTCAGGGTTCCCATTGGGAACTTGGGCTCTTCTGAAAAAAATTTTTCAAAATTTTTTTTCTTTTCGAATCATTATTTCGTAATGATTATAAAGGATTGTTTTATTATGTATCTTTATTTTCAAGGATTAGTGCGAGTACTATGATTGTTTACCTTTTTTCACAATGAATGATTATTGTTCAGATTGTAATAGGAGGAAATCTTCCTCTGATTCTCATGATCTCTGTATTAATTATACTCAATGTACTCACACTGATCTTTGTTCTGTGTGTTTCAATTGGGATGACAAACGTTGGAAATGTGTGTCACGGTATGTTACTGGGGAGAGGGCCATGCCGGTCCTCTCTCCGCAGAGTCACTCTAGTCTTTCACTCTTTTTCAGAGGAACAAGAACAGTGTGATATTTCCGTGATGTCGTCCAGAAGTGTGCCTCCGTCGTCACAAACAACCGAAGAGCTAGCGGCAAAAGTGCTCATGGAGATCTGTCAATTACCCGGGAGTTCGCAAGTTCGATCGAAGGGGTTGACGTCTGCTAGCTCGCCCGGTGTCGCGTCCATTCATTGAATGGGTCAGCACCCGGGTTTGTCCGTTGCGGTCCAGGAGAGAGAGTCGGGTGTTGCGAGCACTATAAAACTTCCACATGCACACCCAGTGACGACGGAAAGGAGGATGGATCGGAGGAAGCCTGATAGTCCGGTTTTTAGCTTGTCCAGCTCTGCATGAGCTGCAAGCGAGAGGGGTCCCTCTCTCATACAGCAAATCTGGACGCGCCGGTATATAGGCAGTCTGGTGAGGCTACCTATAAGGCTTCCTCATCCTCACGGCAGCACACACGACCGCACCTTGGCTATGTGACCAGTGATATACAGTCAGCTTCGACGACCAGGGATTCCACGGCGACCAGGTCACACCATCCGGTAGCCAGGGATACGAGGCCTTCTACATCCGGACGTTCGCATAAAAGATGTATGCAGGATGCAACGTCCAGGGAGCTTCCGGCGGCTAAATCCTGTAAGACCGTGGCTCCCCAGGCCTCCGTAACGGACGTGCTATCACAGATAGCAAAGATCATCGCAGCTTCCCAGCAACCGGCAGAGCCTCTGTCGGAACATGAAGTTTCAGACGAAGCTGGGTCGGTATGTTCCGCTGCTGGATCAGGTGCAGACAACCGAGAATTGCAAGAGGTACGGCTGGATGGCGAAAGGGATTCCGATGAGTTAGATATTTCCCTTTTGGAACAACATAAAATAGCCGTAGAGTTCATCTGGCATTACCTTCCAGAAGTTGTTCCGCTGGACCAAAATGCTGCGCACCCGGATAGGAGGGTGATAGTGCCACTGGACACCGACTTTTTTAATCGGTTTAGGGACATTGTCCCGGAATTTCCGTCACAGTCCAGGAATCTCTCTCGGATATTTGAATTATTAGATGACACTATTGACAAACTTGCCACCAAGACGGGCAGGTCAGCCTTCCTTCCGGCATCTGCTCTACAGCTGCCTTTCATCAATCAAAGGAATAAATTTGATGCGGCAGGTTGGGGCATCCAGAGAGTTCCTCTGCGTTTAGACGACCAGGCTGAAGACCTTGAAATATCCATGCTGTCGTCTATGTCACTTCCTTCGTCAACGATGGAAACGACAATATCGTCTAACAGAGCTAGTTTAGACGCTCTTTCATATGCAGATCACCTTACCAGTGCGTTGTCATTACGCTTTGAAGGACCAGAATTCCAAGATGTACAGACGTCCTTAAGAGTTCTGTCCAGGGCCATAGCTTTTTCCACGTTTAACTCCGCCACTTCAGTGGCGAATCTGGAGTTAACTAGACGTGACGTGGCCCTAGCGACTTCCACAGGCATGGACAGTAAGGTGAAAAACTCTCTTAGAGTCGTTCTGGTCTCTGGAGAGTTTCTCTTCAGCGGCAAGATTTCTGCAATATATGATAAATTAACTAAGAAAGCTTCTGACTCTGCTATTTAAGTCTGCTTCCAAGAAGTCGGAACCAGCAGAGAAGAGTAGGCCAGGCACTTCTGGGACGAGTTTGTCCAAGGGAAGTTCCTATAGAGGTTCCTATGCGTCCTCTAGGTCTTACTCTAGAGACCGTCAGAGTAGCGACTCGAGTAGGGGCCGTAACACTGGCTGAAATAACCGGTCAGATGCCCCTAGGCCGACGGGGCGAGGTCATGGAGGACATAGTTTCTCCTCCCGCAAGCCTCGCAGATCCAGGAGGTGATGGTTTAGACCTCTGTCGCGTTCCGGTGGGCGGAAGACTGTCGAGTTTCTCAAGCAACTGGGAATCAATTACGGAGGACCCTTGGGTTCGAGGGGTTATTTCGGAAGGACTAAAACTGTCCTTCAAAGACAAACCTCTGTTAACTTGAAGTCCAAGATGGACTCGGCTTCCGTCAAATTTTCAGAAAAGAACGGCACTTCTATCAGCAGTCCAGTCTCTTTTAAAGAAGAATGCGATAGAGGTTGTAGAAAACCAGGAATCTCCAGGTTTCTACAGCCATCCCTTTCTGGTTCCGAAACCAGACGGCTTGTTCCGTCCTGTGATCGAATTAAGCTAGATAAACAAGCTGATCGTGTCTCCAAAGTTCTATATGGAGACCATTCGATCGGTCTGAGTGAGCATTCGAGTGAACGAATATGCTGCGAGCATAGACCTCAAGGATGCGTACTTTCACGTCATGGTACATCCGGCATTCAGAAAGTATCTTCGCTTCGCTGTCCTAGGTGTTGTTTATCAGTTCCGAGCGATGTGCTTTGGTCTGAATCTAGTGCCCTGGGCTTTCACTCAAGTAATGAACTCGGTAATGACTTATTTCCGAGCTTATTCGTCTGCGGTAACGTCGGATTACCTGGACGATATTCTTCAGAGGTACGGCAACGAGTTAACGCTTCAGAACAATATGCAGAATCTGCTTCTATTGCTCCGATGTCTCGGTTTCATAGTAAACAAAGAGAAGTCTGATCTGGTGCCGTCCAAGTCATTCACCCACCGTGGGATGAGCTTCGAGATGCACAACAATCTCGTTCGTCTGCCGTTAACCACAGCGAAATTAGTTGTTACGCTCGCTATTGTCTTCACTCAGACAAAGTTACAGCGAGAGAATTCATGAGACTAATAGGTCTGTGCGGAGCTGCCGTGGGGGCGGCTACACACTCGTCCTCTCCAGGTCTACCTGACTCAGAATTGGAGAGTGAAGATTCATTCGCTCGACACGGACATCCTCTTGTCAAGCCAAGTGAAACGAGATTTAGACTTTGGCAGACATACAGTGGTTAACTCAGGGAGTTCCACTGCAATTGCCAGATCCGAGTTTTACGATTATGACGGATGCCAGTCAAACAGGTTGGGGCGCGACACTGAGCCCATCGGATTTGAAGTGCCAGGGTCTTTGGGATCCGCAGTTGTTAAGCAAGCACATCAACATCAAAGAGATGATGTCAATTTGCTCTACGTCATTGGATAGACGTTATTCAGAATGCACACGTGCAAATTCTGTCCGACAATACGACAGTAGTTGCGTATATTCGGAACCAAGGTGGCACTCATTCCATTCTGTTGCTCAATCTAACGGAAAGAATTCTTCTGTTTGTACTAGAATATCAGATTCTTCTCTCGGTCCGTCATATTCCGGGTCGTCTGAACGTCTTAGCAGACTCCGTACGGAGGGGTCGCCTGTTGCCATCAGAATGGACTCTCAACAAGCAAGTATTCAATCAGATTTGCTACCAGTGGGAACGGCCAATGATAGATTTATTTGCGACACATCTCAATCAGTTGCAGACATATGTGTCGCCTTGTCTGGATCCTCGAGCATTTGCAGTAGACGCTCTCTTGATCTCTTGGGACGGAATGATAGAATATGCGTATCCTCCAGCGCCGTTGATTCAGCAGATATTGCTCAAGATAAAACAATCGCAATGCAAGATTCTGTTGGTAGCATCTCTGTCTCCAGAGACCGTGGATAAATCTACTCAGGTGTCTGTTGTGGGACATACCGAGGAAGCTTCCTCAACGGGAAGATCTTCTCTCGCAGGGGAAATAGCGCATCCTCCATCACAATCTGCAAGGTCTAAACCTTCACGTATTTCCGTTGTGCGGTCCTTCTTGCACGGAAAACATTTTACAGGACAAGCAGTGGACGCGATTTCTAACTGTAGGAGGACCTCCTCTTCGCTATGCTGCTAAGTGGAAGGTCTTTCGTCAGTGGTGTGGGGATCATTCCGTAGATATTTATGATCCTTCCATTCCAGACATTGCAAACTTTCTAGTATACTTGTTTGATGAGATTAAATTGCAGCCTATCACCATTGAGGGTTATAGGACTATGCTATCCGATACCTATGCACATCATGATAGCTTAATGATTGGAACTAATGTCTCTTTATCTAAATTAGTTAGAAATTTTTCGATAAATAGACCTAGAACCCTTAGATTAATTCCCAAGTGGAATTTGGCTTGGGCTCTTCTTAAGCTAAAAGAAGCGCCTTTTGAGCCTCTTGACACAGTGGACTTCAAATTCTTAACATATAAGACAGCTTTTCTCTTAGCCTTCTCTTCTGCTAGAAGAGTTAGTGAGCTTCATGCACTATCTGTGGATGATTCTCACTACCGTAGTCTTTGATGCCCAATAGAAAGGATATTATGGTTCATTCTATTGCTAGATGGATTCAATTAACTATTCGTACTGCTTATGAAAAATTATCTTCTCAGCAGTCTGCACTCAAGATTGCAGCTCATGAAGTAAGAGCTCTTTCTACTTCTTGGGCCTATGCTAATTGTATTGCTATTACTGATTTGATGAAGGCTGCATATTGGTCTCAACCTTCCACATTCACTAATTTCTATCTCAGAAATATTGAGTCCATTTCTGGAGACCTCCATTGTTTAGGTCCGTTATCGGTTGCTCAGAATATCGTCCACTAAATAGTTGCAACTATAGTTATGTAGGCTTTCTGTTCCGGCAGTGACTCTGTCCTGCTGCCCTCTTCGCTCTGGGGTATTTGACCAAGGGGAAGGGGGGGGGGGGGGGTTGTTCCCTTAGGTCACTTGCTTTATAGTGAAAAGCAAGGGAATACCTCCCCTAGAGTCGGTAATTCCGAGTCGGTACCAGGATGGTTCTAAAGTGTAAAGCTAATGTTTACTCATACATGTAATATTTTTAAAGTGTAGCTCGGTGTGAAGCATTTGTATATGTCATGTGTAAAACGAGCGTTAATATACAATCCTCGGACACTTTTAATGAATATAAAGAGTCTCATTTCTCTGGACTTCCTTTATTTATTGGCTTACCTTTAAAAATATTAGTATAAAGGGTTATACTGGATGTTAATTGAGATCATTGATGATTATTATGCTCAATTACTGATCGGTATTGTGTCTTTCTTCTTTAATATAAATAAGAAAGATACATGTAAAGCCTTTCTCTCCTTTTCTCCTGGAGGGGATATTCTGTTATAGATAATTGAGCTTACTGGATTTTCCTTTATGTCCTAGGCCCTCCAGCCTATTTACTATTCAGCTAAGTCTGGATCATTGGTACAGTATAAAAATGTTAAAAAATTTATAGTAATTTATATATTTTTTCTACTTACCAATGACCCAGACGGGGATGGCCCTCCCAGGAGTTGGGAACTCATACCTCCCCGCTGAGTACATAACGCTTACCAGGCACTGGTTGTAAGAATGATAATTGGCGCCAATTTTGGGACCTCCTTGACACTGTGCATGCGCAGAGGAGTAAATGTATGGAGGACCATATAGGACATGTAATTTTCGGTTTTTGATGCAAATTTGGGGGATTGGGGGGACAAAATTTGTGTTTGGCCCTGAATTAAAGAGTTTAGCACCAGCTAAGTCTGGGTCATTGGTAAGTATAAAAAATATATAAATTACTATAAATTTTTTAACTTTCGGGACATGGGCCTGAACGTAATCATTCTTGCTAATGATTAAACCTACTGTTTGTTAAATGTTCCTTCCCTCTCCTCCCATGAACCCTCCTGTTAAGCTGCCAAGCTTTTTTTTGCTTTTTTTATGGAAATTTTTTATTAAATTTCTTGGGAGTTTAACGTGATCTATGGAACAAGGGGGTGGGGGGGGGGGGGGGGGGGGTGGTGGGTGGGTCCCTTTATATCATCTGACTTTATAGTGAAAAGCATGGGAATACTTCCCCCACTGACAGTACGGTTCTGGGTGGTTTTATTGTGTAGCTCGGTGTGAAGCAACAATTAAGTCTCATTCATGTATTTCTTAAGTGTAGCTTATTGTGAATCATTGTATATGTTACATGTCAAACAAATGTTAATATACAATCCTCGGACACTTAAATGAGTATAAAGCGTCTCATTCTCTGGACTAGCTTTATAATTGGTTTCCTTCACCAAATTAGAATTACAGGTTATGCTGGCATTAAATGGAGAAATTATTGTGTATTACTCCCGGATATGATTGGTGTTATATCGTTCTATTTTTTTATGAAGAGAAAGACATATGTAATTCCTCTGTCTTCTCCTGTGGGAGCTATTCTTTAATGTGGAGGAATAGAGATAGTGTATTTCATCAAAGTCTTAGGCCCGCCAGCCTTTTTACGATTCAGCTAAGTCTGGGCCATTGGTTTTTGTATAAAAATATGATAAATTTAAAGTAATTTGTATATTTTTTATACTTACCAATGGCCCAGACAGGGATGGCCCTCCCATGAGTGGGCACTCATACTTCCCTGCTGATATATATAAAACATTTAGCAGGCATAACTAGGAAGAATGATGTTGGTGCCAATTTTGGTACCTTCCTGGTTACCGCGCATGCGCAGTAAACAAAAGTATGGAGGACCAGATAAGACTTTGAATTTAAGTTTTGTATGCAAATTTTGAGGATTGGGGGTGGAGGGGGGGGGGGGGGGGTGTTCAAAATTTGTGTTTGGCTCCCTGGAAATTAATGAGTTTGCACCAACTAAGTCTGGGCCATTGGTAAGTATAAAAAATATACAAATTACTTTAAATTTATCATTTTCTCATCAACCAGTGAGTACAATGACTTGATATTTGGTACTAAGCTTCCCTTTGATGAGTAAATGTATGGAGGACCATATAGGACATGTAATTTTCGGTTTTTGATGCAAATTTTGGGGATTGGGGGGACAAAATTTGTGTTTGGCCCTGAATTAAAGAGTTTAGCACTAACTAAGTCTGGGCCATTGGTAAGTATAAAAAATATACAAATTACTTTAAATTTATCATTTTCTTATGAACCAGTGAGTACAATGACTTGATATTTGGTACTAAGCTTCCCTTTGAGGTGTAGTTTGTTCAAATGAAGTTTGTGGGGAAATATTTGCCTTTGTAATGGGAGAGGCAAGATCTTTGACCCTGCCTGAAATTTATATTTTCGGAACTGATGGGCAGATTTGAACCAAATTTGGTAAGTTGTAGTAAGTCATAAGAACAATCAAAATTTCTGGGAACCCCTGTTAACCCTCCAGATTTCACCGGGAGCCTCCCGGTTTTTCATCCAAACTCCCGCCCTCACGGCAACCCCCATTTTCACCCGCTTTGTAATTTTCCAAACCTGTTTCCGGTAATCCAGCATTTTTTGTGTGTTCACAATACGAAAATAACGATGCGTGAGTCAGCGAGAGAATTAAGTGTTCCAGTTGACAGGTAAAGCAGGGATGTTCACGTTTCGATGGCTACACTGTGATTGGTCACATGAAAGAGATTGACAGCTCGCAGTTACACTGTTCTTCTCATTCGTCTTATCCCATTTGTTAGGTGATATGAATGAATATCCTTCCCCGTGGGTACCCCGGGAAGTAAGCAGCACTTGTTTACTGTGGTAAACCAGTTCCGCTTTACTAGTAAAATAGGACCCAGTCACCAATGCTTGGGGTGAAAGTCCTCTAAAATGGGCAACATGTTGATCAACGATTGACTAAACTTGACTTCATCTCCATGTTGTGTCACGATTAGCCATAGTGCATAACTATGTGACGTTAACCACCAACAAACAAACAAACAATGAATATCCTGTACTGTGTTATTTTGCATTTAAAATTTAGAGTGAAAAAGTTGGTAAAAATATGAAATATATAAATCTTACTTTCAAATAGTTGGTAAATACGTTTGAATCCAATAAAAAATAATAAAATTTTTGATTATATTCCATTGTTTACTCTCTGGGTTTCCCCACCTATCAGTGTGATGTGATGTAAACTGTAGGTAAAGGGGAGATCATGTGAGGTGCACAATGGGTTCAAATAATCAATATTACACTGAAAATATTGAAATTTTGAGAAAAAAATAACCTGGTGAATTTTTCTAAATCTTCAATAATAATCCTTGTCATTTTAGTCAACATATGAACCCACCAATCATTGCTGCTGATATTTTTTCACACTAAAGAAAATAGATTCAGCACAAGACAACACGTGTACTTGGAAACTGAAGCACTGTTCAAAGGGGGGTCATCCCTGTCTATGAATATCTCTATTTACAGTACATGTATGTGGAGAATGCAGTTATTTCCCTTATCAACAGCAGATTTTCATACTGGGAAACCTCTGTGGTAAATACGCGGGTACTTTCTAGTTCCGTGGGGGGTGGGGCTGGGCTGCGACTAAGTTCAGATTGCTGAATTACCCCACTTTCCTACATGTACATTGATAACATCAGGTTTTAACATAATTTTTGAAAGCTCTCAATGAGAGCTTTCCAAGGAATAATGCAAAGAACCAAATATTATGAATGTGGGAAATTCTTACGCAACTTGCAATATACCTTCGTTCAGTCGCTAGGGGTAAAAAGGGCTCTGTTGTATTGCCCATAGTGTATAATGGCAGTGAATTTCGACGTGCACAGAAATCTCCCTGACAAGCATGGAAATCTCCCTGAGAGCTCAACAAAATTACCCTGACAGCTGCATTCAGAGGTTAACAGGTCTGATGGGGGGAGGGGGGGTGCTGTGGCTCAGTTGGTAGAGGTTCAGGCTGCAAGCCGAGAGGTCCTCGGTTCGAATCCCACCTGCGGCAACTGCATTGTGTCCTTGGGCAAGACACTTCACCCCATTGCCCACATGGGGGCACGGTGGCGTTGTGTACTAAGGCGTATTGCACGTTGATGGTGCACCTGTCTTCAACCAATGCTAACCCTGCTTGTGTGGAGTCAGTATGTTGGGGAGCTGACAGTTGCTCGCCATTGCTCGGTGGTTCTCTCTGGGTACTCCGGCTTCCTCCACCCATAAAACTGTCGTGGTCATGATTAGCCATTGTGCAGAAATATGTGACCTTAAACACCAATAAATAAATAAATAGGTCTGATGGGAACCCCAGGAGCTAAAAATATAAATATTTTCAAACACCCATATTTCCCCAAGTTTGTGGAACAGAGAACTGTTATTTAGTATGAAGCATCCTTAGGACCAGTATAATTGAATGGTAAACAAAATGACCATCGGTTGTGTACCATAAAGGGAGCAGAAAAAAAATGCTGAGTCAGCATATTTTCAAATTTTAAAAAAAAATTTTTCCTGAACCACTGATCAGAATCTTTTGATATTTGGTATACAGCATTCATTGGTAGGTCAGATACAAGTTTGCTACAATTAAGCCCCTTTATTCATATTTCTGCTTCCTGTGGGAGCCAAAATTTTAACTGTGTGCAATTTGGGGGAATACTCTTTGAAAATCTTATCCAGACCCACCACTCAGAATCTTTCTTTTATTTGGAACACAGCATCCTGACATGAAGCAGATTCAAATTTTTTCTATTCGAGTCCTGGGGGACATATTTGGGCTATTTGTGAGAGCCTGAATTTTAATTTTGTGCAATTTGAGGAATATTCTTCAAAAGCCTTCTTCAGATCTACCAGTTAGAATATTTTGATATTTGGTTTGCAGTATCCTTAGTGAGGTCGGATTCCAATCTGTTCAAAGTTCCCTGGTTCATATTTTTGGCTCCCTATGGCAACCTAAAGTTTAACTTTGTGCAATATGGGGAAATTCCTCTAAAAGTCGTTTTCACATCTACCTGTCAGAATCTTTTGATATTTGATATGCAGCAACCTTAGGAGGTTCAGATTTTTTTGCTTAGTGCAATATGGGGAAATTTCTTTAAAAATCGTGTTCAAATCAGGTCCCTTGGGTCATACTAGGGCTCCCTTTGCAATATAAGGACTTTTCTTTAAAAAATCTTCTTCACATACCCGAGTCAGATACATTTGTTACATAGTATTGACATCCTTTGTGTTGTGAGAGTAGTTTGTTCAAATCAAATTCATGGGCTCACATATGGGAACCCGAATTTTAACTTGTGCAGTATGAGGAATATTCATCTTCAGAGGTCTTCAAATCCATCAGGCAGAATTTTTTTTATATTTGGTATGTAGTATTACTATGACTCAGATTAAAGTTTGTTCAAGTGTTATGCTTGACTGATTTTAGAGGGCACCAGAGGAGGTTGAAATTTAACAAAGAACCAATGGCGTATTCACTGTTTGTTTACTGGTAAATGAATTGTACCTGCACATGACCAAGCTAATTGTGGTAAACTTCAGTTAGATGTAAATGGAGACCCATATGATTAACATTTGCTCAAATGGAGACCCACCAGATCAGTTGAGGGCCCAGGGTGGGGGGGGGGGGGGGGTGGAAGAGGATATGGCCCATTGGGAATTTTAAAAAAATTGAGATTTTAAGTTTTATATAAATAAAAACTCCAAACTTTTAAGGGGTGGTAGAGTATATGCTGGGTAGTTTTTTGTGCCCCATAACAAAAAGTTGGGGGGGGGGGCATATTGTTTTACCTACTGTCCATTTGACCCTCCGTTTGTCCATCCGCATATAGGGTACAAGGTTTGCCTGCCTAACTCTGCTCAGTTTTCAAGCTAGAACCTTTTAATTTTACAGGGTATATATGCATATACCAAAGGTGTGCATTTTGCCAGGTATTTGATTTTGTTAAATTTTTCACAAGATTACAGGTTGTTGGAACATTTTTGTGAAATTTTGAATACAGGATACAAGGTTAACTCTGCCTAACTCCTCCCACAGTTTTCAAGCTAGAACCTTTTTTATTTTACAGGGTAGTTATATTTTTATACTATAAACCAATGGTCCAGACTAGCTGGTGCAAACTCAAAGTTATGAATGTCCAAACACAAATTTTGAACCCCCAATCCCCCAAATTTGCTTGCAAAACCGAAAATTAAAAGTCCCATCATGTCACCCATACTTTTACTCTCTGCGCATGTGCAGCCGACAGGAAGTGACCGGTATTGGCTCCAACATCATTCTTTGTTTGGCCCTAAAGTCCGCAACAATGAACTGACATCTATGCTTTAAAATCTCCTTTTTTGAGGATGCCAGACACAAATCAATGCAAGAATTCCTGATCCAAGGCTGTTATTGGATGTTGGAAGTGTTCAATGGTAGTTTTTGACGTTCAGGGCTGTAACTTTATAATAATTATAAAACTATTTTATGTTTCCCAATTTCGGGACATATGCCCGACGTCATCATTTTTGATAATGCTTATTCCACTGTTTGTTAAGTATTCCTTCCCTATCCTTCCATGAACCCTTCCTGTTAAACTCTTAAGCTTTTTGGCTTTTTTTTTATTGAAATTTTTTATTAAATTTCTTGGGAGTTTAGCATTTATTACAGAATATTATTTTGTTTCTTCCCCAGAGTTATGTTCTCACCCTAGGGGTGTTAGTTCGTTTAGTCTTGCATCTTCTATCCGATGTATCGTTTTTTCTTCGTATGAAGATCTAGCTTTGCATCTGGTAGCATTTAAATTGGTTTCTGACTTTGGGCCATTTTTGTGTGCCTGATGTCTTGTTTCCAGTTTTTTCACGGACATTGTTTACTTGGACAACGTCCTCATGTATAGGTAGTATTTTATATTCTATTACTGTAGAATTACTGTAGGATACATGGATTATTATTAGTGTAGCTCACTAAATTTGGATTTTGTCCACACTTAGCCCTATCAGGATGCCCTTGGGCTCTTAATGTTCCCTTTGGGAACTTAGGTGCTTTTTCAAAAAAAATTTCCAAAAGATATTTTGAATTTAATTTTGATTGCTATTATTCATGTATCTTAATTATATATTTTGTTGTGGAGTTTGGAGGACTGATATTGACTTTAGTCGATGCATTCCTGCGGACTCTTGTCATTCTTGTGTTCACTGGGATGACTAATGTTGGAGACGGGTGTCGCGGTACATTGTTGGTGGTTAGGTGCTGAGGCCTGGCCTCTCACCGCGTTATAATTCATTTTTCAGTTTCTATTTCAGAGGAACATGAACATGGTGATAATATTGTGACACCCATCCAAGTGTGCTACAGTTGTCACGCTCCGTAGAGCAAATAGAGCTAGCTGCAGTGCTCATGATATGCAAGGGATAAGGCCTCCAGTTAGTGTTCTTAATCTCTTACAAGCAGCTAGCTCGTCCGTGGGAGACATGACACCAGGTAAGTCCGTTGCAGTCGTAGGAAGTGTAGATGTGGGTAGAGCGAGCACTTAAATATAAATAAGCTCACCCAGCAACGATGGAAATAGGGAGGAAATAAGGAGGAAGTCAGCAAGTTTCTTGTACTCGGCAAGGTCTAATAGACCGCGAGCGGGAGAGGCTCCTCTCTAACCTAACAACATTTGGGGCCAAATGTTATTATGAGAAAAAGAGCCGGAGCATGTGTCTGCCCACCGCTTGCGATGCTCTGTCTAGTCTGCAGCCGGGGTCGGTTTCAGTCACGGCTTCCTCCGCTGTGTTTCACAAGCCGAAATGAAGTTTTCTGGTTGGAAACTTGCATGAGACCGAGCATACATCCGCCCACCGCTCGGGACGCTCTGTCTAGTCTGCAGCCAGGGTCGGCTTCAGTCATGGCTTCCACTATGTTATTAAAGCACACACAACCGCAGGCTAGCTACCCGACTTCAGATATCCAGTCAGCTGTGCAAAGATGGAGCCTTTCTTTGCCCTTGAAGTCGAACCATCCGATAGCTAGCGATCCGAGGCATCGATCAACGGGACACTCGGAGAAGAGATCTATCTCCGGATCTTCGTCCCAGGAGCAGCAAGCGGTGGGTAAAACATAAGATTGCTGCTCCTCAAGCATCAAGCCTGGGGTCAGATCACGGATTGGAGAACCCTCTCCATCCCGTTAACAGTCGGGGCCGACTGTGTTCTTTGTGAGAAACTTCGTTGAGTCGGAACATGCATCGAAACGTTCCTTCCACACTGTGGCTGGGGCCAGCGGCAGTTATGGCTTCTTCTACCTACATGGAAGTGCACGAAAGAGGATTAAGCCTAGAAGTTTCTAAGCGGGATACTCTACGAGATCTGGGGACAGATCGAGAGTGCAGAGCATTTTTTGTCCCGTTAACAGTCGGGGATGACTGTTTTGTGTTGTAAGAAACTTCAATGAGGAGGAGCATCCATTCTATGTGACGAGTTGGGATGCTTCTCCCGCACTTCAGCCGGGGTTGGCTGTGGTTCCTGGCTTCCTCTTCCATGGATATGCACAATAAGGGATAGATGCCTAAAAGTTTCTAACGGAACGCTCAGCAAGGTCTGGAACAGACTGCGAGCTGGAGAACCTTCTTTCTGTCAGCAGTCAGGGTCAATTGTTTTTGGTGTGAGAAACTTTAGTGAGTTGGGACGCCCGTTCACGCTTGCGATTTGGGGCGCTTCTTCCACACTGCAGCCGGATTCGGTGGCAGCTATGGCATCTTCCCTTGCTTCATTAATGAAGCCTGTTGACCACAGACTAGCTATCTGACTTCGCAAGTTCGGGTTGATAGCTAGTCGTTTGAGACTAGTACTACCGTTTAACAGACTCCGATGGTGAGCTGTCAGTCGGTGCTGCATTGGTCCAGTCATTTGTTTAGTCGAATGGAGTTGACCATATTTGCGGATGGAACATTTGGATGGTGAGAGGGATACGGAGTGTGAGTCTCCATCTCTCACAGAGGGCACTTTAAGACTATGAAAAGTCTTAAGCTCTTAAGAATATTGTTCCATCTGAATAAGTCTGTGTTTAGATGAGCAGGCCGGGGTTGAAAATATGTCCCTACCTACATCATTTAATATATGCTCGGAAATAATGGAATGTGCTATTTCATTCAAAAGAGCAAATCTGGGCGCAGTGTCCTAAGCAGATCACCTTACCAGAGCTATGGCGCAACGTCTCAATGGAATGAAATATGAGGATGTGGTTCCTCGCTAAGAGTTCTTTCCAGGGCAGTCATGTATGCCACGTATAACTCCACATGGACAGTGAATTTGGAGTTGGTAAGATGTGATACTGCCCTTCTGTTGTCATCACTTATAGATGACAAGGTGAAAAGCTCTCTCTGAGTCGCTCCGGTTACCAGAAATATACTATTTGACGACAAGCTTGCGTTGATATATGTGCAGGCTACAAGAATCTTCAGTGCTCTTTTGAAGTTGCTGTCTCATCAACACACTTCAGCAGACGGGGGAAAGCGAGGCCGTTCTGCTTCTAAGAAAGCATCATGAGAATGTCACGCGGGGGTACAATAATCCTCTTATATTTACTCTGGAAGTCATCATTATAGCGATTCAGGGAAAGGGGTATAGGTCTGATCAAGGCTATGGATCAGACACCCCTAGGCTGACGATTAACGGAAGGTTATCTTCACGGAAAACTGGGAGTTAATCACGGAAGTTCCTTTCAAAGAGAATTGCTTCTAGTGGAGGTAAAGGCTCTCTTATTGAAGGGAACAATTGAGGTCGACGAGATGAGCTTCTTGGGGAGGACGAAGTTTCCCTCCCGTAAGCTTCGTAAGTCATACAGGTGATGGACATGACCTCTATTGCTTGCCAGTTGACAGAGGATTATCAACTTCACGAGAAACTGGACGTTAATCACAGAAGTTCCTTTCAAAGAGAGTCACTTGTAGTGGAGGTAAAGGCTATCTTATTGAAAGGAACAATTGAGGTTGACGAGACGAGCTGCTTCGCGGGGAGGATGTAGTTTCTCCCGTAAGCATCATAAGTCGTACAGGTGATTGACATGACCTCTATTGCTTGCCAGTTTACGGAGGATTATCAACTTTACAAGAAACTGGACATTAATCACGGAAGTTCCTTTCAAAGAGAGTCGCTCCTAGTGGAGGTAAAGGCTCTCTTATTGAAGGGATCAATTGAGGTTGTTGAGAATAGATTTCGGCTGCTTACCACTTGGCAGTAGGTTACAAACCTTGCGAAAGTGGATAAATTGCAGAAGATTAGTGGATGAGAATGTAGTCTCGGCAGGCCTGCAGCTATCAACCCGAGCAAGCGCCACTTACAAGAATACTTGTTGGACAAATCTTCCGAGAGAGGCTTTCCTTCTGGAGGTATAAGCTTTCCTATTAAAGAAAAACATTAGACGTCATCAAAATTATTCTCCAGTTTTTTATTATCACCTGTTCCTCGTCCTGAATCCGGATGGATGGTGCATAGATAGGCTGAGATATGCCTTGGCGTCAAGACAATTATGTCATTGTGGACGCCGTAGTAGCCTTCTGTATGGTTACAGCAGTCTCTTCGGTTAGGCTCTGTCCTCTGTCTTTTGTTTTCTTCCTATAAGCCTCGTATGCATTTAAGTATATATACTACTCAAAGTTTGCTGAGCACCAAGTATATCCAACTACCTGTTTTACGTTTTAGTTGAAATATTGTAATGAAAAGTGTATATATATTTTTATTTAGTTATATCTTTAATGATTTATGTACAGAAATTTTATTTGTGTTTAACATTATTTTTTAGCTTTTGAATACGATAACCGTGGAAAATGGATGTTATTGGTAAAAGAGGAAATTTTTCAATTTGCCAAAAAGTTGACGGAGCGAACTGGTATGGGTTCAATATCAAGTATGAGACCCATTACTGTTAATTACGGCTTGACCACGCTTTCTCATGCTCCCAATCAGGTTCCTGGTGGTCCTTTGTAGGATGTTGTTCCATTCTTGGACCAGCATGGCACCAAGCTCCTGGACATTTCTTGGCTGGACTCAACAGGCTGAAATTGCAAGCTGCAACTCATTCCAGACATGTTCGATTGGATTGAGGTCAGGGGATCTTGCTGGCCGGTCCATACGTTCAATTTCCTCCCTCGGTCAGTACTCCCGGACAGCATCAGAATGAATCTATCACCCACTGCACCTGCATATAATCTGTCGTGGACATCCAGGATCTCATCAATATACCGCTGTGCAGTCAGTGTACCACGTTCATGGACACAGCTCTGTACATCCATCCTTGCTGATGCCGCCCCAGACCATGATTGACCCTCCACCATAGCGGTCATGCTCAGCAATGTTGGCTGCATGGAATTGCTCTCCTGGTCTTCTCCATACCCTTGAATGCCTATCTGTGTGGTCTATGCAGTACCTTGAGTCATCTGTAAAAAGGACAGGTTGCCAATCTTCTCTGGTCCATTCAACGTGGTCCATGGCCCATTCATATCGTGCCTGGCGGTGGTTCTAGGGCAGCGGAATGCAAATAGATGGTCTTCTCGATCGGAGACCACCTTCGTGCAACCTTGTCTGGATAGTCTGCGGCAAAACATTTCCCCCGGATGCATTCTGAAGGTCACTGCGAAGCTGGGTTGCTGTGGCAAAGCAGTTCCTACGGGCCTGAATGATCAAAACCTGGTCATCAGCAGCAGATGTTGCCCTGTCTCTGCCACCACCATGCCATCTTACTGGTGTGCCATACTGCTGAAATCTTGCCCAGGATCTGGTGATCATCGTATGGTGCACACCAAGGGCTTTAACCTGACGATGGGTAGCCCCTTGCTCTACCATCCCTACAGCCTGCCACATTTCTGCTTCAGACAAATGTCTTCTTACATTTGCATTTGCCATATTCAATCATTAAATCACAAGGGTTTGTGTTGAAATGAAGATTGAATACCCTACACATGTCGATTGGTACATGCATTCCATGACAGTCACGAAAAGTCTGCCTGTCAAGAGAGCTAATGTAAACACTGGGGACCATCTCAATGCATTCCTCAATCATATCCACCAAAAATATTGCAAATATGTCCCAAGCAAATTTCACAATGATGTGTCAAATATTTGGTACTTAGCAAACTTTGAGTAGTATACATGCATTTCATGACTTCTCGATTGGCAGCTGGGTCGTGTTCTAAGGCGACCTCATGGGCACATCCACATTTTAGTTGGTTGGTTATCTGTGGTTTTTCGTCTATATGTCATCATCAATAAATTGCTAGTCTTTGGGTACCTATAAGGCCGTCTAGTCAGTTAACTGGTATTCAGATGATTACATGCAGGATTTCAATGCTCACGTGCATAATAAATGCATTATTAGGCAGACACATTATTATATGTTCTGGACCTTAGAAACAATGAATTTTTTCGGGGGTGGTCCATGACGAGTCTGTTCATCATAGCTTGTTCCATTTCTAAATCCAGGTTTCTATTAATTTCGGTCCCCAATCAAATACAACTTGTCTTTACACTCTCGTATATTCATATGCACACGTTTCTGGGAGCATAGATATCAGATAGAACACGTCTGGGAGTGTTATTTATTAGTCCCCTACGGGAACCGTAAGGGGACTATAGGATTGCACTCTGTCTGTCTGTCTGTTTTTATGTTACCACCCCTCACTCCAACATGGTTCAAGCTACACTTTTCATATTTGGCACATGGATAGAGGGTTGTGATGGGATGATGCACGTTCAATATTTTTTTTCAAAATTCAAGATGGCGCCATGGCAGCCATTTTTGTGTTTTTTAAGCTTTTTTCTCTATTTTATGTTACCACCCCTCCCTCCAACATGGTTCAAGCTACACCTTTCATATATGGTACATGGATAAAGGGTTGTGAGGGGATTATGCACGCTCAATATTTTTTTTCAAAATCTAAGATCTGTCTGTCTGTTCGTCTGTTTGTCTGTCTGTTCGTCTGTCTGTTTTTATGTTACCACCAACATTCTTTAAGCTACACCTTTCATATTTGGTACGTGGATAAATGGTTCCGAAGGGATGATGCACGCTTAATTTTTTTTTTTCAAAATCCAAGATGGCGGAATGGCGGCCATTTTTGCTGTGGTTTGTAAGCTTTTTTTTTTCTCTATTTTTATGTTACCTCCCCTCCCTCCAACATGGTTCAAGCTACACGTCTCTCAATTCTCAATTTTTAGATTCCATTCACATTTGAAATCCTGTCTGATAACCTGTATTTTACCTAAACCACCTTCCAGGTCTTACACTCCTGTTGACTGTTGTCATGAAACCCGAATTGTCCCCAAGCCAAACCGTCCCCAATTATTCCTTCAAAAAGGGGGGGATGGGGGGGGGGATTTTTTACCTCTCCTCTATGAGTGAAGCTATTTTGTCTGTTGATTATATCCTGGATACAGCTTGTGTTTTATTGTATATGGCGTATGTTTGTGGGGGATAACCTCTCATTCTCAAATATGCCATCCTAATTTTTAGGGCTTAGTCCGGACTAGCCTTAAAAATTGGAAAATCGTTACATCCAATTAGCATAGTCTTCATGCTAAGTGTACGGAATTACTTGAATTTGGCTCCTTATTTATGATTACTGTATAGAGAGACATACATGTAATTCCTTTTAAATTTAATTTCCTTTCACCTTGGATTACAGGCTTGTAACTATGTTGGTCTACTAATTCTGACGTCTTAGGCCCTCTGCCTTTTTACGATCCAGCTAGTCTTGTCCGTTGGTTTTTTGTATAAAAATATAAATTTAAAGTAATTTGTATATTTTTTATACTTACCAATGGCCCAGATGGGTATGGCCCTCCCATGAGTGGGCACTCATACCTCCCCGATGAGTTATTATGTAGTACTCTTTTCTAAAAAGAATGATGTTGGCGCCAATTCCAGTCACTTCCTGACGGCTGCGCATGTGTGGAGAGTAAAAGTATGGAGGACCAGATAGGACTTTTAATTTTTGGTTTTGCAAGCAAATTTTTCGGATTGGGGGGGTTCAAAATTTGTGTTTGGCCCTTGATAACTTTGAGTTTGCACCAGCAAGTCTGGGCCATTGGTAAGTATAAAAAATATATAAATTACTTTAAATTTATCATACTTATTCCAAAGATGTGCATATCACATTTCACAAAATTGCAGGTTGTTGAACTTTGTGAAATTTTGAATATAAGTTTACATTTGTAAATTAAAGTACATGGTCGAACTTACGGGGCATCATATGTGTCTTAGACTCATAACATGTACGAATAACAAATTACGTTTGCTCTTCAACCTCCTGTGTCCATTTGCTGTTGTAATAGTGGGCATGCTTCAGTCCAGTTTCGTTTTGATTTGAAATGATTTTTTAATAAGTCTTTTTGATTATACACAAAGAAACCCCAATTCACCCAACAAACCCTTCTCCCACCACCCCGTTCTCTTAGCAAAAATAGAAGGACCTCCTCTTCGCTAAATTATGCTGCTAAGTGGAAGGTTTTCTCTCGATGGTGTAGGGATCATTCTGTTGATTTTTATGATCCCTCCATTCCAGACATTGCTAATTTTCTGGCCAATAACTATTAAGGGTTATAGGTCTATGCTATCGGATACCTATGTTCATTATGATAGCTTACAGATTGGATCTAATGTCTCTTTATCTAAGTTAGTGAAAAACTTTTCGATAATTATACCTAGAACCCTTGGGTTAATTCCTAAGTGGAATTTACCTTGGGTTCTTCTGAAGCTTAAAGATGCGCCATTTGAACCTCTTTATACAGTGGATTTCAAATACTTATCTTATAAGACAGCTTTTCTCTTAGCCTTTCTCTTAGCCTTCTCTTAGCCTTCTCTTCTGCTAGAAGAGTTTGTGAGCTTCATGCACTATCTGTTGATGATTCTCACTATCGTAGTGTTGGTAATACTATTACATTGACTACTAATGTTGGATTTTTGGCTAAGAATCGGGCTCCTAATAAGTACCCTGAACCTATTCTTATTAAGGCTCTTCCATCTTCAGATGGTCATAGGCCTTTGCTTTGTCCAGTTAGAGCTATGCATATTTACAAGCATAGATCTGAGTTTATCAGAAAGGGACGTAAGTGTTTCTTTCTGTCTATGATGCCTAATAGAAAGGATATTATGGTTCATTCTATTGCTAGATGGATTCAGTTAACTATCCGTACTGCTTATGATAAATTATCTTCATCTCAGCAGTCTGTGCTTAAAATTTCGGCTCATGAAGTAAGTGCTCTGTCTACATCTTGGGCTTATGCTAATAGTGTTGCTTTCACTGATTTGATGAAGGATGCATATTGGTCTCAGCCTTCCACGGTCACGAAGTTTTATCTTAGAATATTGAGTCCATTTCTGGCGACCTGCGTTGTTTAGGTCCATTATCTGTTGCTCAGAATGTCATCCTCTAAACAGTTGCAACTATAGTTATGCAGGCTTTCTGTTCCGGCAGTGTCTCTGTCCTGCTGCCCTCTTCGTTCTGGGGTATTTGACCCAGAGCAAGGCGAAAGGGGGGGGGGGGGGGGGGAGGGGGGGTGTTCCCTTATATCACCTGCTTTATAGTGAAAAGCAAGGGATTACCTCCTCTGGAGTCAGTAATTCCGAGTCGGTGCCGGGATGGTTTTAAAGTGTAAAGCTAATGTCTATCTCATGTAATATTTTTAAAGTGTAGCTCGGTGTGAAACATTTGTATATGTCACGTGTCATACAAGCGTTAATATCCAATCCTCGGACACTTTTAAATGAGTATAAAGAGTCTCAATCTCTGGACTTTATTTATTGGCTTTCCTTTAATAAATTAGTATAATGGGTTATACTGGATGTTAATAGAGATCATTGATTTTATTGTGCTCAATTACGGAAAGGTATTGTGTCTTTCTTTTTTGATATAAACAAGAAAGATACATGTAAAGCCTGTTCTCCTCTTCTCCTTTTGGGGATAATTCTGTTTGCATGTAATTGAGTCTATTGGATTATCCTTTATGTCCTAGGCCCTCCAGCCTTTTTTCTATTCAGCTAAGTCTGGGTCATTGGTACAGTATAAAAATGTTAAAAAATTTATAGTAATTTATATATTTTTTATACTTACCAATGACCCAGACGGGGAGGGCCCTCCCGTGAGTTGGGAACTCATACCTCCTGATTACATAACACTTACCAGGCACTGGTTGTAAGAATGAGGATTTGGCTCCAATTTCGGACTTCCTTGACACTGCGCATGTGCAGTGGATAAAAGTATGGAGGACCACATAGGACATCTATTTTTGGGATTTTGATGCAAATTTTGGGGATTGGGGGGGGGGGGGGGGGTGGCAAAATTTGCATTTGGCCCTTGTTAGCATTAGAGCTAAGTCTGGGTCATTGGTTAGGATAAAAAATATATAAATTACTATAAATTTTTTAATTTTCAGCACAATATCCACCACAAAAAAAAACTCTTTTAACTTAACTTATGAGTTTTATTGACAGTTGCCAGGTGTCCTATTGCATCAATAATGACCACTCTTTCAAAATGTTTTTGCCGTTAATTGTTTTTAATATCTGATATCCAGTAGACAGGGATTCTTTTTTTTTAGGCCCTCTGACATCTTGAAATGTAATTATTGGACTTGAGTTTTGGTATTTGCACAAGTTCGAAAATCGTGGTGAAAATTGAGAGAGTTAATATCGTTAATTTATTCCATTTTACTGGAAAATTGAATATATATGTGATATTACTTGAACAGTAATTATCAGATTTTACTAAAATGATATAAATTTTTCTTCATTTCACTTTTTCTCATGCCTTCGTTCTTCAGTGGTGGGGGTTTTCTTTGCAATGTGAAGGGTTTTTTTGTTTTTGCAAGTTGCAACATTGAAAATGATGTGATAAATTTTCATTTAAAAAGTTATGTTGGTGTTTTTTGATGTTTTCACTGCAGTTCCTCCATGGAAAGTTGAGCAGTGCATGTTTACTCTGGTAAACAAGTTCTGCTTTAATTTATTTGTGAAATAGGGCTTGGTCATCAATGCCTGGGGCTGGAAGCTCTCTAAAGGGGAATGAGTTGTTACAAACAATTGTCAAAACTTGACTTCATACCTATGTGGCTGTCATCATAGTGACCATAAACACCTGTAAAGAAATATTTTGCTGCAGTTGAGAACAGGAATAAGTGAATAGGTTATCTCAGTTTTATTTTCTTTCATTCTTCACTACTAGAGGTGGGTCGGTGATGAATTTTCAAGTCTGTGTCGGTGTTTTTTAAGATGTAAAACCATGGTTGCGGTGCGGTTATCGGTGGTGGAACAGGCAAAGTTTGTTCATCAAATTTAGGTTGATTTTGAAAACTTGCTTACCCGGTGCAGTGTGTAAACAATACTGAAACTTTGTCAGTCCTTGACAAAGATAAATTAATAGAACTGAAAAGAATGTTTGGCGTATTGATGTATACTGTAAAGTTCAAATTACGCACAAATTTGTAGAGTTCAGGTTGGGTTTTAACTTTCCGTTCAGCGAAGATGTGTACTTTCCTTTGAGTGTCTTTCCGCTCCGGGAAAATGGAAGAAGTTATAAAACACTGGCAAATTTAACATTATTCAAAGTGAATTTGGAAAGTGTCAGTTATGGGAAAAAGTATTCTGCTGGGTACGGAATGAATTTCCTTAACAATCTCGTTTTTTCTCCTGAGTAAACATATTTTTAAATTTAGACTCAAAAATACCCACAATGCATTGCCCTATTAAAAATATGGGGTGGGAGAAGGTAAAAAAGTTAATGTTTCGCCGACGTTTCGGCCTCTCTTTTAACCCAAAAGTCTCCAGAGTCGGAAATCCGGTGAAATTGTTTTCATGGAGTTATTGGAAACAGTGAGAAACAGTAACCCACAGACTTTTAGTTTGTTCCGCCATTGTTAAATATCGAAACTATAAAAATGCTGAATGGAGAACAGATTTTACCTGCCACCGAAAATGTCGGTGTTTTCAAATTAATGCGATGAGGTTTTTCGGTGGTGTCCAAAACCGAAACCGCACCGAAAATAACGACATCAACCCAGCTCTATTCACTACATTTATGCTTTTGTAACATCTTATCATTTCAGGACGTGCTATGAATATCCAGCTTGTTGGAGAATCTGCATCAGAGTCGCCATCAAGTAGACTTTCAAATTCACAGCCTAGAAGAGGAGGCGGGTGAGGATAAGTCTGAGGCCTGACCTAATATTTCAGGTCATGGTCTACAAGCTATCGAAAGCTTGATATCTTTAAAATGAGTGGATAGTAAATCTTTTAAGTTGAAATATTTAGGTAAAAAAATGTCCAGTGTATAGAAAAAAATATAAAGTAATTAATTTGGAACAAAGCTTGACCGAACCATGGCATTACTGTGCAACTTGGGACACAGAATCTGAGATGGTGGAAAGGGAAGCTTCCAAAAACACATCCGAGAAATTTGAGAAGATGTTTGATGGTTGTGTTACACTTCTTGCAATTACCCTTCATCCATGTGAAATGGGTCTGTATTTGATGTTTTTATTTAACAAGACCAGCTTTCTGTAGACTTATTTCTGAATAATTTTCTTTTGCGAGTAACTGAACAAGCCCATGTGGGTTATTGGATGTGTGTGCACGTCAGCTTAAAAATGCCCCTTCAACATTTAGAGAGTGTGAACTTGTATTATATACTATACAAGAAAGGTTTTGAAATGCCGTAAATAGCTTGGTGTGTATTTTTATAAAAATAAAACAAAATTGAAACAGTAATAAAAAGTAGATCTTCTGTTTCCCAGTCCATTTTTTTTTCTTTTGTAAAAGCATATGGCCGCCAAAAGAACCATCCAGGATGGCTTGAGAAACAGATTTTTAACTTTTTTTTAGGCCTTAAGACAAATTCATTGAAGTATGTCTGTCCCAAAAGCCAATTTTTTACTTGTCAGTTTTGAGTGTGTCCTCCTCTGACCTGCAAACATGCTAGTCATCTCTGCCTCATATTGTGAATGAGAGGACAAACTTTACCTGATCAATTTGATCCCACTCCTGGACAAGAATGTTATACCAAAATTGACAGCCACTCTTCTAGCGCATATACCAGCAGGACATTTCCCAAGGACACAGTCTCTCTCATGAGCAGATCATATTCTACCCCAGGACATTGTACAGACCTATTGGAAGTGCACAAAAGTTGCCTGATAAACAAATTGAATGATGAAGTACACTGAGATCACATGCAATACAATTGCTCATCAGTTTGTTAATTTCAAAACACTACTCCAGGCTTACTTACTGGGCATTTTGATGAGCATGTAAACCATCATAAAACAAATTAACACTTTCTTGTGATGATAATGGGCTTCGACATTCTTACACTTCATTAACATGTTTAGAATATTTAAGGTGTTTCAAAATATTTTTTGTGTAGTATATTTATTGGATAGTTGCCGAGGAGAGTAACCTTGAATTGGTATGTCTACTCCCGTCTAGTTATTAGTTTTACTCCCACCTGTCTGTCCATCCGTCTGGCTCCATTTCTCTGCAGTGAGTGGGTGGATTTCAATGAAACTCAGTATGTAGCGAGGGGTATGCAACGGTGGGGGTACGCACTGGGCAGTAGCTAAGCTTTTGTTTCTTATGTATTACTGAAGCCTTGCAGTTTTCTAATCTGCATCTTCATTCAACATATCGTTTCCTGGACCACGCCAATTTAAAATGGTTGGAGTAGATGCCCAGAGAGCTCCTCTGCATTTGGATGAGCAGGCAGCGGATTTAGATATGTCCTTGCCTACATCATTCAGTTTACGCTCGGACGTCATGGAATCTTCTGTTTCATCCAGTTGAGTGATTCTGGATGCAATGTCATTCGCAGACCATATCACCAGGGCTATGGCGCAACATCTGAATGGAAAAGAATTTGAGGACATTTGTACTTTGTTAAGAGTTCTTTCCAGGGCAGTCATGTATGCCACGTACCACACTGCCCTGACAGTGGCAAATTTGGAGTTGGTTAGACGTGATGCAGCCCTTGTGTGAAAAGCTCTCTCCGAGTCACTCCGGTCTCTGGACATATGATATTTGACGAAAAGCTTTCGTTAGTTTATGAACAAGCTACCAAAAAGGCGTGATCATACCTCTTCGCAATCATTGAAAGGGAACTCATCACGAGGGTACAAGAAACCCTCTTTCGGTTACTCCCGAGTTCATCAGTATTGCGACTCAAGAAAGGGCCGCAGGTCTGATCGAGACTATAAGTCAGATGCCCCTAGGCCGACGGGACGAAGTTCTTCGCAGGGAGGACGTAGTTTCTCCTCTCGCAAGTTGCACAGGTGATGGACAAGACCTCTGTTGCTTTCCAGTTGGCGGAAGGTTATCAAACTTCGTGAAAAACTGGATGGAAGTCATGGAACATCAGTGAGTGAGAAATGTTGTCTCGGCAGAACTGAGGCTATCATTCCGAGCAAAGCCCCCACTTACAAGATGTCCACATTGGACAAATCTTCCAGCGAATCCTTCCAAAAGAAAGTCTCTCCTTTCGGAGGTAAAGGCTCTCTTATCAAAGAAAGCAATAGAGGTCATCGAGAATCAAAATTCTCTGGGTTTTTACAGTCACCTGTTCCTCGTACCAAAGCCAGACGGCTCGTTCCGACCGGTAATAGACTTGAGCTGGATAATCAAATTGATCATAGCTCCAAAGTTCTACATGGAAACCATTCGGTCTGTAAAAGCGAGCATTCAAGTGGACGACTATGCTGTACAAGGAGAGGTTTATCAGTTCAGAGCAATGTGCTTCAGGCTGAACCTAGCTCCTTGGGCTTTCATTCGAATAATGAACTCGGTAATATCATATTTCCGAGCTCATTCAGCAGTGGTAACGTCGGCTTACTTGGACGACATTCTTCAGAGATACAGTGACAAGTTAGTTCTTCAGAATGATGTTCCGAGTCTGCTTCAGTTGTTCCGATGTCTCGGTTTCATAGTAAACGAGAAAAAGTCGGACCTGGCTCCGTCCAAGTCATTCATTCACTTGGGAATGAGCTTCGAGACTCAAAACAATCTGGTTCGTCTACCATTACCCAGAGCGAAAGTAGTCAGCTGTTATGCTCGCTTTTGTCTAAACTCTCCCGCAGTGCCTGCGAGGGAGTTTATGTAACTGATGGGGCTGTGCAGAGTGGCTGCAGATCTTATTCTGATGGGCCGCCTGTGCACGCATCCCTTCTTTACTCAGAACTGGAGTGTGAAGACTCATTCGCTCTATACCAAGATTGTTTTAACAGACCAAGTAAAACAAAAGCTTCAGATTTGGACGGATCTCCAGAGGTTGACTCAGGGCGTTACGTTTCAACTACCGGATCCGGCCTTTACGATTATGACGGATGCGAGTCGAATGGCCTGGGGTGCGTCCCTGAGTCCCGCAGACTTGAAGTGTCAGGGTTTTTGAGACCCTCTGTTCCTGGAGAAGCACATAAACATCAAGGAGATGATGTCTATCTGGTTTAGCACTACAACATTGGATCGTTCAAATTGCGAACGTCCATAGTCAGATTCTGTCGGACAACTCGACAGAAGTGGCTTATCTCAGGAACCTGGGAAGATTCTCCTATTCGCTCGGAGTCATCACGTTTATCTCTCAGTCCGTCATATACCGGGTCGTCTGAACGTACTAGCAGACTCGCTCTCAAGAAAAGGTCGCCTGTTACCATCTGCTACCAGTGGAATCGCCCCATGATAGATCTTTTTGCAACACGCCTGAACAATCAGTTACCGACGTTTGTGCCATCATGCCCAAATCATCAAGTGTATGCAGTAGACACTCTATCAATCTCATGGGACGGAATGATAGGATATGCATATCCTCCGACTCCGTTGATTCAGCAGGTTCTGTTAAAAATCAAACAGTCTCACTGCAAAATCCTGCTAGTAGCACCTCTGAGGTCACAGAAACCTTTGATCAATCTTCTCAGGTGTCTGTTATGGGACATTCCCCGGAAGCTTCCTCCACGAAAGGACCTTCTACATCAGGGGAAGTCGCGTGCACGCATTACAACCCAAAAGGTCTCAACCTTCACGTATTTCCGTTGTGCAGACCTTGCACGGAAAACATTTTACAGGACGAGTAGTGGATGCAATTTCTAACTGTAGGAGGACCTCCTCTTCGTTGGATTACGCAGCGAAGTAGAGAGTTTTCTTTTGTTGGTGCACGGACCAGTCTGTAGGCATATATCATCCGTCCATTCCACAGATAGCCAATTTCTTGGTCTACATGTTTGACGTATTAAACTTGCAGCCCGTCACTATTAAAGGCTATAGGTCTGTGTTACCAGACACTTATGCTCATCATGATAACTTGGCCATTGGATCAGATGCTTCTTTGTCCAAGCTCATTAGAAATTTCTCTATCAATAGACCTAGAACCATCAGATTAATTCCTAAATGGAATTTGTTGAAGCTAAAAGAAGCTCCGTTTGAGCCATTAGACGATGTAGAGTTCAATTCTTGACCTATAAAATAGCCTTTCTCTTTGCCTTTGCATCTGCCAGAAGAGTCAGTGAACTTCATTCATTATCTGTTGATGATTCCCATTATCGTAGTGTGGGTAATACTATTACTGTCAATACGGAAGTGGGATTCTTGGCTAAGAATCATATTCTGGATAAACGGCTGGAGCCTATTATCATTAAGGCTTTACCGGCCTCGGACAACTGTAGACCTTTGGCGTGTCCAGTTAGAGCTATGCGCATTTATAAACGTCAGTCAGGTTTTATTAGAAAAGGAAGGAAAAGATTCTTCCTTTCTTTGATCCCTAACAGAAAAGATATATCTGTTCATTCTATCGCTAGATGGATTCAGCTGGCAATATGTATTGCATATGAAAATCTATCTTCAGATCAACGTTCTGTCAACAAGATTTCAGTGCATGTGGTTTGAGCTCTATCAACTTCTTGGGCTTATTCTAACAGCATAGCCATTACTGATCTTATGAAGGCTGCCTACTGGACACAGCTCTCTTCATTTACCAAGTTTTACGTTAGAAATTCAGAGTCCATCTCCAGTGACCTTAGATCTTTGGGTCCTCTTTCTGTTGCTCAGAATGTTGTCCATTAATATTTTATCTGCAGGATGGTATTTTGGCAGTCTGCTCGAGCACTGACACCATTCTGCTGCCCTCTTTGTTCTGAGGAATTAACCTCAGAACAAGGAGTGGGGGGTGGGGAGTAGTTTTTTCCCTTTGGTTAACTGGCTTTATAGTGAAAAGCAAGGGAATACCTCCTCCAGAGACAGTAGTCCAGCTTCGGTGCTGGGTAGTTTTAATGTGTAGCTCGGTGTGAAGCAATGAATATGTCTCATTAATGTACTGTTTTTAAAGTATAGCTCACTGTGAAGCATTTGTATATGTTACGTGCAGGGTTTTCAATAAGGGAAAATTTGTGGTTCTGGTAGCTTAAAGAAAGTGAAACTCAGATGCCGAAGGCGTCAGCCGCACATTCTAAAGGCACGAGCGTATAGAGGGGGTCTGGGGAGGTTCTCCCCCAGGAAAATTTTGATTTTTAGGTGCTCTCTGGTGGCCTCTGGGGGCATTCTGGTCGCTAAAATGCTGAATAATTGAAGTGGAAAATATGTATTTTTTCCTCCTACAATTCTCTAAATTCCCACAGGACACACAATACTACATCTGGTCGGAGGTTTCATAAAAATACAAACCCAAAACAACACAAAATCCACTAATCCTGACAGTGACTGCGACGCTTGACCTCAATTTTTAGCTGCGACTAACAGCTCCATAAGTGGCAATGTCGGTCTGTCTGTGACCAACGAGTTTCTGTGACCAACGAGTTTCAAAACTCAATAACTTTTTAAATACTTGATGGAATGACTTTATATTTGGCATGTAAGTGTATCTTATTGATGTCTAGCCACTGTTCAATGCATGTGTTGTTCCAAATATTTTTCTTGGAGTTATGGCCCTTGATGAACTTAGAATTTTGTGAGATTGCACCACCCGTCGCAGCTACGGCGTCGATGTCGCGATTTTTTATAAGAGAAGGACATATATAATTCCTCTGTCTTCTCCTATTCTCCTGTAGGAGCTAATTTTTATTGGGGAGCGCGGTGGCTCAATAGGTAGAAGTGCAGGCTGCAAGCCGAGAGGTCCTCGGTTCGAATCCCACTTGCGGCAACTGCGTTGTCCTTGGGCAAGACACTTCATCTCCATTGCCCGCGTGGGGGCACGATGACGCAGTGTTCTAAAGCGTACTGCACGTCAATGGTACGCATGTCTTCAACCTATCTAACCCTGCCTGTGCTGCAGTGCGGAGTTACGATGTTGGGGAGCTGGCAGCTGCTCGTCGTTACTCGGTGGTTCTCTATGGGTACTCCGGCTTCCTCTACCTGTAAAACTGTCACGATCATGATTAGCCATTCTGCATAAATATGTGACCTTAAACATCAATAAATAAATAAATAAATATATATATATATCTTTATTGAAGTAATTGAGAGAATGGATTGAAGTCCTGGACCTCCAGCCTTTTTACGATTCAGCTAGTCTTGGCCATTTGGTTGTGGTATAAAAATATGATAAATTTAAAATAATTTGTACATTTTTAGCTCAACTTTGACGTAAGTCAAATTTGAGCTTATGCCATGGCCAGTCGTCCATCATCCATCTGGCCCTCTGTCCGTCAACAATTCATTACAGCTTGGGCTAGAGGCCGTATTTATGAACCGATCTTTACGAAACTTCTTGGGTACCTTTGTTATGACTGTAGGATGAGAACGAGTGTTTTGGGGTCCCGTCTGAAATTCAAGACTGCTGCTGGCAACCATTTTGTACAAAATTAGGTGCAATCAGATTTTTGCGCAGAACTTCCATATGAAAGCTCTGATTTGAATAATTTCTTATATGAATGTTTAGTACCATGGGATACATCACATATAATACGGGTTTTTTTCTTGTGCGAAAATTATGCAAATTAGACTAACTTTGATTTATTTAGTGTTACTTTCAGCACTGTGAGTGGAAATGCCAATATGGCTCGGACTAGAGGCCGTATTTATGAACCGATCTTTACGAAACTTCCTGAGTACCTTTGTTATCACCGTGGGACGAGAACGAGTGTTTTTGGGTGCGGTCCGAAATTTAGATGAACTTTGATTTATTCAGTGCTACTTATACACAGTAAGTGCACATGGCAATACGGCTCAGGCTAGAGTCTGTATTTATGAACTGATCTTCACGAAACTTCTTGGGTACCTTTGTTATCACCTTGGGACGAGAATGAGTGTTTCTGTGTGCGGTTCAAAATTCGAGATGGCTGGCAGTGGCCATTTTGTACAGAAATTAGGTAAAATCAGTTTTTAGCTCAACTTGACAAAGTCAAGCTGAGCTATTGCCATCACTTCTCGTCCGTCGGCGTACGTACGTACGTTAGTACGTACATTAGCCCACTATTTCCTTTGGCACACCTCACAGGTCGCATTTATGATCAGATCCCTTTGAAACTTGGTATGCTTGTTTGGGTGACCTCTAGATGGGAGTTATCGATTTTCTTCAATTTCGGTCAAAAAATGTTTCCGCGGCCACTGTTCTTAGAACTTAGTTTAGTCAGACCTCAATATTTCCCTTTGGAACACCCTGCAGGGCACATTTATGATCGGATTGCTTTGAAACCTGGTATATGCTTGTTTGGGGTGACCTCTAGATGGGAGCTATCGATTTTTTTACCATTTCCGTCAAAAAATGTTGCCGCGGCCAACGTTCTTAGAACTTCGTTTAGTCAGACCACAATATTTCCCTTTGGCACACCCTACAGGGCACATTTATGATTGGATTGCTTTGAAACTATTGCCATCACTTCTTGTCCGTCGGCGTACGTACGTACATACGTTAGTACGTACATTAGCCCGCAATTTCCTTTGGCATACCTCACAGGTCGCATTTATGATCAGATCACTTTGAAACTTGGTATGCTTGTTTGGGGAGACCTCTAGATGGGAGCTATCAAATTTCTTCAATTTCCGTCGAAAAATGTTGCCGCTGCCAACGTTCTTAGAACGTAGTTTAGTCAGACCACAATATTTCCCTTTGGCACACCCTACAGGGCACTTTTATGATTGGATTGCTTTGAAACCTGGCATGCTTGTTTGGGGTGACCTCTAGATGGCAGCTATCAATTTTCTTCCATTTCGTCCTTCAAAAAATGTTGCTGCTGGCAACGATCTTTGAACTTAGTTTAGTCAGGCATCAATAGTTGCCGCTGGCTGACCTTTGAACCTCAATATCTCCCTATAACACACCCTTCAGGGCACATTTATGATCGGATCACTTCGAAACTTTGTGTGTTCGAGGTGACCTCTAGATGTGAGCTATTGCTTTTTTTCATTTCCATAAAAAATTATTATCATCAGCCTTTGAACTTACTGCATTTGTGCATCAACTTATCCCTTTTGCACTCTCTGCAGGGTATATTTATGCATTTCCATAAAAAAAACAAAAAAACAGAAACATTGCCACAAGCAATGACCTTCTACTTAGTGCATTTGTGCATTAACATCTTCCTTTGGCATGCCTCAGAAGGAACATTCATTATCAGGTTGTTTTGAAACTTTGTATGCTTATACAGGTTGACAAAGATAGGAGCTATTGATTTTCTTTTCATTTCCATCAAAAACTGTTGCTGTTAGCAACAATCTTTGAATTTATTGCATTTGTGCATCAACATTCTTCTTTGACATGGCCTACAGGCCACATTTATAATAGGATTGTTTTTAAACTTGGTGTGCTCATTAGGCAAGACCTTTAGATAAGAGCTATTGATTAGCATTCATTTCTGTGAAAAAAGTTGCCATTTACAATAACCTCTGAACATACTGCATTTGTGTATCAACATTCTTCCTTTAGCCAGTCTTACAGTTTACATTTAAAAATGCATGGATTACTCTGACGTTATGCACACACAATGCTGTTATGTTGAAATTTCATCAAATAACATTGGTACCAATGATCTTCAATTTTGCCATTTCATTTATAACTTAACAAGTTCAAGTTTGTCAAGTTGAGCTACAGTGTCATTGACACTTTCATTTGTACACAACTTCTATATGGCTCAGGCTAGAGGCTGTATTTATGAACCAATCTTTACAAAACTTCATGGGTACCTTTGTTATCACCGTGGGACGAGAACGAGTGTTTTTGGGTGCAGTCCAAAATTCAAGACAGCCGCCAGCAGCCATTTTGTACGAAAATTAGTGCAATCAGTTTTTTGTACAGAACTTGTGTATGAAAGTTCTGATTTGAATAAATTTTTGTATGAATGTTTAGTAACATGGAATACATCACATATAATACAGGTTTTTTTCTTGTGCAGAAATTAAGCAAATTAGAGGAACTTTGATTTGTTCAGTGCAACTTACACACTGTAAGTGCACATGTCAATACGGCTAGGGCTGGAGGCTGTATTTATGAACCGATCTCCACGAAACTTCTTGGGTACCTTTGTTATCACCTTGGGACGAGAATGAGTGTTTTTGGGTGCGGTCCGAAATTAAGATGGCTGCCATTGGCCATTTTGTACCGAAATTAGGTCCAATCAGTCTTTTGTACACAACTTCTATACGGCTCAGGCTAGAGGCCGTATTTATGAACCGATCTTTACGAAACTTCTTGGGTACCTTTGTTATCACCGTGGGATGAGAACAAGTGTTTCTGGGTGCGGTCCAAAATTCAAGATGGCTGCCAGCAGCCATTTTGTACCAAAATTAGTGCAATCAGTTTTTTGTACAGAACTTCTGTATGAAAGTTCTTATTTGAATAAATTTTTGTAGGAATGTTTAGTAACATGGAATACGTCACATATAATACGAGGTTTTTTCTCGTGCAGACATTATGCAAATTAGATGAACTTTGATTTGTTCATTGCTACTTATACACAGTAAGTGCACATGTCAATACGGCTCGGGCTAGAGTCTGTATTTATGAATTGATCTTCACGAAAACTTCTTGGGGTACCTTTGTTATCACCTTGTGACAGGAACGAGTGTTTATGGGTGCCTTTGTTATCACTGTACTATGAGAAGAAATATTTTTGGGTTCAGTCAGACCCACTCTGGGACTCAAAGATTTCTTTTCTAGTTTAGCATCTAACTGTCACCCCACCTTTACAATACTTTACCTATATATTTGTTACAGGCTACGGTCAGCATTTATGAACAGACCGTTACAAAACTTTACATGTACCTTTGTTATCAGGTCATTACCTAGTTGTTTGTCATTGCTGTGTCACTTACTATACATGTACATGTCTTAAACAAGTTGAGCTACAGTGTCATTGACACTTTCATTTATACTTACCAATGACCAAGACAGGGATGGCTCTCCCAAGAGTGGGCACTCATAGCTCCCCTCTGATTATAACATTTAGCAGGCAGTATAGAAAGAATGAGGATTGCGCCAATTTCGGTACCTTCCTTGTTAAAGTTAATGCACAGTTGGCAAAAGTATGGAGGACTATATAGGACCTAATTTTTAGCTCAATTTTGGCAAAGCCAAATTTGAGGTATTGTCATGGCCCGTCGTCCGTCTGTCAACATGGCTCGGGCTAGAGGCCGTATTTATGAACCGATCTTTATGAAACTTCCTGGGTACCTTTGTTATCACCGTGGGACGAGAACGAGTGTTTTGGGGTCCGGGCAACCATTTTGTACAAAATTTTGTGCAATCAGTTTTTTGCTCAGAACTTCTATATGAAAGCTCTGATTTGAATAAATTTTTGTGTGAATGTTTACTAACATGGGATGCATCACATATAATACTTATGTACTATTCTTTAGACCATTGCAGTCACCTTGTAATTGATTTACTATGGTTGACGTTGTCACAACAAAACTCCTTTTTCTCTTATTCGTTATTGTTGACTTGGTCACAACAAATACTGATTCCTGTCATATTCATTATTGGTGACCTGGTCACAGCAAATACTAATTCCTGTCATATTCAAAGTTGAGCTACAGTGTCATTAACACTTTTATTTCTGTTATGTATGCAAATTTGGGGGATTGGGGGGTTCAAAATTTGTGTTTGGCCCTGGGTTTTATCGAGTTAGCACCAGCTAGTCTGGGCCATTGCTAAGTCTAAAAAATATACAAATTATTTTTAATTTATCATTTTCATCTTCAGAAAAATTTCTCAAGGTAATGCAAATCAACTAACAACTTTTTAGATGAGAACCAGATTTGATATAAAATAACTGGAATGAGCTGGCAGGAATTACGTTTAACCTTTCACTACTTCTTTGACCAGTAAAACCCATGTATGCATGTCTGATTATTCAGTACATTTTCAGGCCTTTAAATTTATTTTGGGCACACCCTTTTGCCCTAACTTGGGCACGTTAAAACCAGAAATAGCAGCCTTATCCAGTTATGTTTTATTGTCATGCCTTTCGTTATGTTTCCATGATCATATTATGATGGAGGCTATTCTCAAATGTAGAAGAAACAGAGAATGTATATATTTTTCTTGACGTATTTTCAACTTCTCTCATTTAGGCACACCTGTAAATGGAATGAAATTGGGCTAATCTAAAAGCCTGATTTTTTCTGATTTTTAGTCGAGTTGTTACGAAACCAAACTCAACTTATAGTTTGATGAATGGCTGGCGGGTGGGTGGGCGGGCGTAAACAGTTGGTTTCCGGATGATAACTTGATAATGGTTTGGCCCACATTCATGAAACTTGGTAGGTTGGTTGGCATTGGTGAGAGGAAGAACCCTATTTGTTTTGGATTCGCTAGGTGAAAGGTCAAGGTCACAGTGACCTTGAACATAGTAAATCATAAACAATTGGTTTCTGGATGATAACTTAATTACTAATATTGAATATGGTTCAACCCACATTCATGAAACTTCATATGTAGGTTGGCCTTCATGAGAGGAAGAACCCTATTTATTTTGGAATCACTTGGTCAAAGGTAAAGGTGACAGTAAATCAAACAAATTGGTTTCCGATGATAACTTGATAGAAAATCAAAACAATTGGTTTCCAAATGATAACTTGATAATAGTTCGACCCACATTCACGAAAATTCATAGGTAGGTTGACATTAGTGAGAGGAAGAACCCTATTTATTTTGGACTCGCTAGGTGAAAGGTCAAAGTCACAATGACTTTCAACATAGTAAATCGTAAACAATTTGTTTCTGGTTGGTAATTTGATAATGGTTTGACCCACATTCATGAAACTTCATAGGTAGGTTAACCTTGGTGAGTGGAAGACCCTATTTCTTTTGGGCTCGCTAGGTCAAAGGTCAAGGTCACAGTGATCTTGAACGTAATAAATCGTAAACAATTGGTTTCCAAATGATAATTTGACAATGGTTTCACCCATATTCATGAAAATTCATAGGTTGGCATTCATGCAAGAAAGAGCTCTATTTATTTTGGAATCACTAGGTCAAGTTCACAGTGGCCCTTCACATAGTAAATTATAAACAATTGGTGTCCGGACGATAAGGTGATAATGATTAAACCCACTTCTGTGCTGTCACAACTCAACTTTGGATCTGCTATCCTATCGGCATTTTTTTTTAATGATGCAAGAAGCTGGGTAATACCATCAGTTTCGAAAATCGCGTGTTTGACGAAGATGTCTTTATGAGTGACACTTGTGTCTGGCCCAAAATTGTTTGATTTAATGCATAGTCCATTGATTTGCAAAGTTAATGGAAGGTGAGGGGACTGGGGGGGGGGGGGGGGGTTGCAGTGAAAACCTGTCTATACTCAATTTTCTGAATCCTCACAAGGCGTCTGTCATTAACAGAAATTACGATGATTGCATAAAGGACAGTAGGAAAGCAATGTGTGTGTGTGTAGGTGGGGGGAGGGAATCGATGTAAAATAAAAGCAAATCTCTGAAGGAATTTATTATGTTTTTTTAGCTCACCTGATATCAGTTAGGATAAGCTGTGGAGATCACTCCCCATTTGTTGTTTTGCATGAAGGGTGTGTTTGTGGCATTTATTTATAAATAAGTGAGCCAATTTCAAAGAAATTTTAGGAAATGGTTGGTGATTGTGATTATATCAGGAAAGAGCTTTTTCAGAATTTTCTCAGATTTCAGAGATTTTTTTCTCATTGAATATGTTTATTTTTTCTTTTGTATTTTTTGAGGCTGTTCAGGTGCAAGGTAGTGTTTGTATTTTGGGAAAAGCTTTCATGACTCCAGTATTGAACATTTTAGTTTGTTATAATTTAAGTTTAACAACTTTATTAACACTCCAACACTAACAAGCTCTTTGGCTTCAGAGAATTTTTGTTATGGCCCGGGCTCAAGCCTGTTATATTTAAATAAAGTCACCATGCCCATCTGGAGGGGTTGGGGAAAATCCGTAATTTACAAATTAAGTAGTTGAAAAAAAATAATATATATTTAAAAAATTTCAACAAAACTATATCATGTGACCCCTTTTTGGAACGAGCTCGCTGAGCTTGTTCCAATGAGGGATCACATGCTATGGTTTTGTTGACATTTTTTTTTAAAAGTTGAAAAACAATAATCAAAATAATAATTTTTGATACCGTGCACAGTGTTAAAAAAAATTGCCTTGACTAAGGTGAAGAACCAAAAAACGTGTCGTTTGTTTATTTTCAGACTAGCGGTTTATTTGCATGTTTTTAAACTGTAAAAAATGGATGTATTTTGTTATTGGTTTTTTGTCCGTGAACTTTTTAAGTGCAGCATAATCAGATTTTTACCAATAGCCAGAAATGCATTCAGGAACTCTGGGTAGAAAGTAACACTATTGAATGTTTCTTTTTTCTTTTCTGGTAATAGTAGTTTTAGTCGGAGAGGTGGAAGTGGAAGCAGTCGGGGAGGTCGAGGGAGAGGAAGAGGTGGTGGTGGTAGAGGGAGAAGAGGAAAGAGTACACCCACTTTGGAAGAATTAGATGCTCAGCTTGATGCTTACAATGCAAAGGTATGTTTTCTTATCTTGGTTTTCAGTTTGATTCAGTCTTGCATATGTTTCTTAAAATATGCTTTGTATATAAAATTGGTAGGTCTTCATTATGCCCCTGTGGCAACACAGGGAAGTCAGGCAGTTCTTATACCATGTTCAACAAGTTACGCTTTACTGATTAAACAAAACTTTGTAACAAATGCCAGGGTTTTTTTTTTTCATTTTTCAGTAATGATATAGCCACATATACTAAAGTGACTGTAATCCTCTGCACACTTGTTTTAGTCCCCTACCGGCATCGCCGGAGGGGACTATAGGTTTGCACTCTGCAGGCCTGGTGTTTTCAGGCACGCGATTTTTTGGCGTGCCTTAATGTGCGCCTTGAACCATCAAGGTCCGCGAAATTTCGCTCCCCTGTGTGCACAAAGATGGGTACCCGTATATGTCCATGTATGAGTCGCCCCCGTGTATAAGTCGCACCCCAAACTCACTTTTGGAATTCCTCCCTTTTGCCTAAAGCTCATGTATAAGTTGTACCCCCATTTTTAAATATATGCAGTCAAAAGAATTAGTTGCAAGTTACATTTTGCCAATTTGGGGCAGTTTGATATGCAATGGAAATAGGTAAGTTTTCACGAGTTACCACGTGGCGAATAAGATAAAAGAATAAAGGAAAATTATTATTAAAAAATACTAGCATTTATTTGTTTTTCGTTGTTTGTTTATCACCGCAATGTCTTCATCCCTGTCAAGAAAATCCAATGCTCGTTTGTGACTGAAACTTCATAGATTTAGAATCAGAGCACCATTTGCACCGTAACCTGTGCAGTTGTTGTGATTAAGTTGGTTTTTCTGGAATGTAAGACCGTTCCAGAAAAACCAATAAAAATACAACAAATTCGCAGGTTACAGCGCAAATTGTTTTCAAATTGTTGTCCCACTTGAGCATTGTTGGTGCTATTGAAACTAACTTTACCTGGTGCACGTGTGCGTAATTTATAACCGGACATTACACATCAGTGAATTGGAGTTCATGGAATATATAAATACTTCTCTCCAGGTATTGCTGACATACATTTAATGTGTTTTTATTTATTTTTTCGTTGTTATTTTGATGATTTTGTATTTTTTATGGTTTCATCCATATTGGCCCCACAAACCTGTTGATTTCCGGTACACACACTGATGTAAACACATGGGCCGATTGAACAACAACGACTAAATAGAATACTTCTTTATTATTATTTATGGATAAAAGTAACAGAAAACACACATAATATTTTATTGACAATTTATTTTCTGAAGTATTTAAACTGAAATAAAATGAAAAGAAAATAATTTTGGTGAATCTGCACTCAGTCAAAACCACACGATTGTACTGTCTGTTATACAATTGACAAACGGTAGGAACAACATTTGTCCGAAGAAGTCAGTGCCCTGAAAATTCTCTGAAACAAGTCGTACCCATGTATAAGACGCACCCCCGATTTTGACATAACATTTCAGGTAAAAAAGTGCGACTTATACACGGACATATACGTATGTTATGTTATGTACTGTACTGCTGGCTCAGGTGCAATGAACTGAAATTCAAAATTTATCTGATGGGATAAACTTGAAGGGGATGAAGTTGAATCATGATTGGCTTGTGACAGTTGTGAGTTGTCGGAACCGACGACTTCAACACAGTATTGAGTAACTTTCAAAGTAACATGTATTACAACTGTCCAAATTACGCAATGCAACTTTGTGAGTAGAGCATGTCTGGTCACAGTGTTTAACTGCATTCATATGAAAAATCCAACTGCCTTCCATGTCAAAAATAATTAGGAGAGCCATTGGCTCTCCTAGATCATTTCAGGAGAGCGATTTTTAGCCCCCCTAAATTTTTCAGAATGCCAGGCCTGACTCTGTCCATCCGTCAGTCTGTCAGTCACACTTTAGTTTTCCGGAGTTTTTTTGGAAACGCTTCAACAGAATGATTTCATTTTTGGTAAACTACTATAGAACGATGACTTACAGATCAAGTTTCATTTACACTCTGTCCATCCATCCGTCAGTCTGTCAGTCAGTCTGTCGGTCATACTTTAGTTTTCCGGACTTTTTTTGGAAACGCTTCAATGGAATGATTTCATTTTTGGTAACCTACTATAGAACGATGACTTACAGATCAAGTTTCATTTGCACTCTGGCCATCCGTCAGTCATTCTGTCAGTCATACTTTCGTTTTCCGGACTTTTTTTGGAAATGCTTCAACCGAATGATTTCATTCTTGGTAACCTACTATAGAACGATTGCTTACAGATCAAGTTCGAGTTTCATGCTGTTTGCATTATTCTTGTGCGAGTTATGGCCCTTGGAAATATGGAAAAGCGCCAAAATATCAGTTTTCTGGACTTTTTTTGGAAATGCTTCAATGGAATTCATGCTGATCACATCTAGGTTATAACATTTGTATAATTATTAATGCTCATTAGTCCGGTAGGGGACATTGTATTGCTTCAGCGATACGTGCGCTCTTGTTGAAATATCAAGGAGTTTTCCCCATAAAGCAGCTAGGAATGGAACCATTTTAATGTTTGAGAGAGGTCATTAAGCTCTGTTCAACCAGATTGAATTGATTCAATTTTGTATTATAGGATTAATTTGGTTAACATTTTGGTATTTTCACATCAGTGTGCAAAAGGTTTAACCCCAATAAATTAATAAATAAATGATTTTAGATCTTGATCCAGATGTAGGTTATCAAAATACTGAATCTGTCCGATGTTGTATACATGCAAATGCAGAACCTGGAGTAATTCCCACACAGGCAAATACAGAACCCGAGGTATTCCCACAAATCAGGAAATCTGTTTCCTGTGTATTTTTTCTCAGGACCTTGTTGCTTGTTAACTCTCTACCTACTGTAACTGCCATATCTTGCCGGCACCATTCATAAAAATTGCTCATAAAAATTGCCACTTTTAAAAGTTTGGTCTCAAAAACATAACTGACCTCTCATTTGTATAAGGCTGACCAATGACCGCTCATAAGCTTTGTTTTTGAAGCAAAAATATTTAATTGTTTTCAGATGTGTCGTTCTTTAGTCATGTGGTAAAGGGGTAATGGCAAGTATTGTTCATGCACTGTGTCAAAAAGGTCCCCCACCCAAAACTCCTCACAAGCAGGGTTATCATTGGTTGAAGACAAGTGTACCATTGATGTGCAGTATGGCTTAGTACACGGCTCCTCCGTGCCCCCACGTTGGCAATTGGGGATTAACTGTCATGCGATGACGTGTACAAAAGTTATCAGATTTCAGTTAATTATGGTGTGCTGCTTTATATTAACAATGTTGTGGCCAAGTGCAATACAGTAAAGTGGGGATTGTGCTGGCTTATCGGTTAGAGCTGTAAGCCTGTTTGGCTTTCATTTCTCAACCTGCTGAGTAATTTTAAACTATTTTTCATCAAATCTAGCCATGGCTGCTGTCAAGCAGCCATGACTAGTTTTGATGACAAATTTGTGAAAATATCTCTTGAGAACATTGGTCAATAAGTTGTATGCGATTCAAATATGAAAATTTGGTTAAATATCTTCAAATTTAATTTATTTTCAAGGCAATAGATTTCATGTCCAGGGCAGGAATATCTACAAACAACATTCAAGGAATTAAACTGAAAGGTCCATGGTTTGATTATGACCTGTGCCATTATAATAATGATAATAACAAGGCCTACAGAAAACACCGTAGGAATGTTTGAAGTAGTGCTGAAACGGTTAGCCGGATAACCAGTTTGCAACCAGTTATTGGCGTAACCGGTTGGAAAAGCTGTTAACCGGATAACCACTATACCTATAGTTTACTTGATAGCGTCGGGAAAATAAATAGTATTTGATGAGATGTTAGAATTCTCTTGCATTGTCAAAGCTGCCAAATATTTGTCGATTTACAATGATGTGAACTCGATTTAACATGAAAGGGTTAAGGTGTTAGAATTTTCAATGAACAGTTATTTCGGTCACTTGAGCTGTCAAGTCGCAGATAAAATCTTTGTAACAAACTGCCAACAGTCGAGTGCACTGCAGATTGTTTTCTGCGTGGGCAGCAATGTGCATGTGCCTGTCAATGTAACATAATCTCCTACAGACAAATTTGACATTCTTCTCTTTGTTAATGGCAGAGTATAGAGCTGAAAAAATCCTTCGGTGCAAGTAATGGTGCTTCCAAAATAAATTGACTGTTGGGTTCTTAACCAACGTGTTTCAGAAAAATCATGTTTTCGATGTTATTGATCTGTTTAAAAGTATGAACGTATGTCATGAAAAAAAACTATTTTAAAATTTGTTTTTCAATGGTCAGTGTCAGACGAGGGGCCCTCGGACAGATTAGTGTCATTTTAGTTTAAACAATATTTATTTCCAAAGTTTAAAAAAGTTACACAAATCGAGTACGGTAATGATACATGTATCAGAGAGCACAAAACATTAATGGAAATGGATTCAGCAATAAGCTGGTAGCTTATACTAGGCTGTTTCCATATGCCGTTTTGTACACAGGAATCTGAACAATGACTGTTTCGTATACAAAAGAAGTTGTTTTGTACATACCTACATTATCAAAGGACGTTTTGTACACAGGTAAATTTTATAGGGTTTTTAAGTATTTTTTATACGAAATAATAAGACTACTTACTTTTGTAAGGTATTATAATGCAATATAAAAAAAATTCACATTTGAAATATCACAGAACAGAATTTACTATGTCCAGTACCACCACAATATGTTGTACAATTGAAAATATTGTTAGGAAATAAAATGAACCGCAGACAGTAAAAACATCTTTCTTGGATGAAAAATCAAAACATTATGATGTGAACTCATTGATGATTAATCAGCTTTGATCAGTTCTGATATGTAATGACAGCATTGTTATTACACTGGATTCATAATTAGCACATGAACACATTAAAATGATTAATTTTTTGTACATGTACAACACTTTTTTATTTCTGCAATGTTAAATACCCAGTTTTTCATCATGTAGGGACCCCAACCCCACCTTATCCCTATTTTAAGTAAGACAACTTACTGGGACGTCATGTAAGTATTACACCACCTATGCTAAGGAAGCGACTTGAGAATTCAAAGTCCTAAGCCCCATCCATAGGCCTACTTATAATTATAATAAATATTTTCCAGCATGTTCTATTTGCATACGGCACAAAGTCAAGATTTGTCTTTGTAGAACTTTATATTTGTATCATTCCAGTATGTTTTGTATTTATATAAATATGTTATTGCAATAAATTTGTTACTTTTATGCCCCCCGACTTAAGTCGGGTAGCATATAGTGATTGAAGTGTGCGTGTGTCCATCCGTCCATGTGTGTGTGTCCATCCATCCATGTGTGTGTGTCCTAGCCAATAACTTGAAAACGGTTAGGGCTACAGTCATCAAACTTCACACAATTATAAAGGACCATGGGAGGATGCATCACACACCATAGCCGGGTTCTTACCTTCAAAGTCAAGGTCACATTTCAAGGTCACACTAAAAATTGGTTAATATTCGTGTCTCGGCCATAACTCAAAAATGAATCATAGTACAATTGGTAAACCTTTTACAATGTTAAGGACAGCCAGAAGGTGTGTCGCGTATAATAGTTTCCCCCGCATCTGCAAGGTGGAGGTCACAATTGACCTTCATATGTTCAGGGTCACAAATCGTGTCTCGAGCATAACTCCAAAACTATTAGGGCTACAATCATCTAACATCGCTCAATTATAAAGGACAACGGGTGGATGTGTCACACACCACAGCCAGGTCCGTAAGGTCAAGGTCACATTTCAAGGTCACACTGAACACGGTTAGGGCCACAGTCATCAAACTTCACACAATTATAAAGGACCATGGGAGGATGTGTCACACACCATAGCCGGGTTCGTACCTTCAAGGTCAAGGTCACATTTCAAGGTCACACTAAAAATCGGTCAATATTCGTGTCTCGGCCATAACTCAGAAAGGAATCATAGTACAATTGTTAAACTTTTTACAAATGTTAAGGACAGTCAGAAGGTGTGTCGAGTATAATAGATTCTGCCACATCCCGCAAGGTGAAGGTCACGGGGGGAGGGGGGAGGGGGGGGCATGTGTTACCTTAGTAACATTTTTCTTGTTACTTATGGGTTGTTATCTTTACTTGGCTCAAGACAGTCATAACCCAGTGTACGAAACGTCCTAAATAGTTTAGTTTAAACGATATTTTATTAATGAAAACACTGTAGTTGCAAACAATATGATTTACAGTGAAGGAACAAATTTAATTATGAAGCAGTGAATGCAGCATACAGAAACAATACTAGATAAATCACAAAAATGAAGGGATTCGATAGAAAGCTTGATGCTTATGTTGATCGTCTCCCTAGGTATGAGTTTACAAGATAAGTATTACCTAAATGGTTTGTGTACGAAAAGTCCTAATTTGTCATGTACGAAAAGCCCATGTACGAAACATCCAACTCCACTCTCGGACAATGGGACATAATAATTTCTTAACACACCCCTTACATGACTCGCAACATATTCCCACCAGAATTTCTTTGCGAGGAATAGGTAAATGTAATCGTGTAACTGTTTGTGACATTTATCTTAGCAGAGAACAGAAAAAGATACTCAAAAAATTAAGGAGTACATATTCACCCTATGATCACATCAAATTATAGTGAAGGTAAGAGGCTCTTTGCTAATACACTTAACTATGCCTAACTACAATTTACAAACTGGTTGGAAAATTCTTAATATTAATGACAATTATCCCTCAAATGCACGCATGTGGGAACAAATTTGACACATAAACTTTATTTCAGGTGCGCGGCATGTCGCGTGCCTGTGACTTTCAAATGACAAGTCCTGGTTTTGTGACCGGTCAATGCAGGGTGACCACAGTTACGATGTGTTAACTATTGTTTGCACATCAACGATTTCTCTTGGCACTCAACGATTTTCGTTTGTTTACTTTTTGCGGAAGTCAGGTGGCAGTGTTTTGAACTGTTTTCTCACCATTCCTTTCTGATTTTGCATCGTAGACAATACAATAATGCCAGCGGTTGAAATTAACGGATATCTGATTGACATCCGGTTATGCCCGACAGTTAACCGGTTACAAAAATGGGCCAACTGTCTCGGCACTTGTTCGAAGTAGCCTTAAAGATATTGTGGGACATAAAAATTTTCTGAAAATTTTCGAAGTCGAAAGAGTGAAAAAAAAACTTAACTCTGGGGAAAATTATTGGATGGAACCTGTCTCATGTGCATATCCATTCTCCCATGTGGGTCTATCAGCATCTTCTTCAAGGGTTCCATGAACCATTAAGATATGACCGTTCATCAAGGGGAGGTGGAGTCGCCATTTACATCAAAGACGGTATTTCGTTCCGACCGAGACCTGATCTATACACATTGAACATAGAGTGCATATGGACTGAAGTTTTTACAAAACGGATCAGATCTTTACTTCTAGGAGTATTCTACCGGCCACCCAACAGTCCTATAGACTCATGGGAAGCCATATCAGCATCTATTGAAACCGCAAGAGATACGCAAATCGCGGACCTAATTGTCACAGGCGACTTCAATGATAACCAAGTGGCTCCTGCAAGAAGTGGTTTTTCACAAATATCAAACTATTTTAATCTAAGACAGGTCGTCAATGAGCCGACTTGTTTTACCGAATCGTCTGCCTCATTACTGGATCTCTTTGCTCTCAGTGATACAATTAACATGAAAGCTTGTGACGTCTTAGAACCGATTATCCCAGACATGATCCGATATCACTGCCCAATTTCACTTGAAGTTGAGTTTTTAAAATCTCCACCCCTCTCATTTAAAAGAAGAATATGGCTTTACTCCCAAGGTAATTATGAACTGTTGAACGAGGCTTTTAGGAACGTCGACTGGAGTTCTCTTTTTGATAATCCCTGTCTTGATACCATAGTTTCTAATATTACAGATAAAATAATTGACACGTCATCTATTCACATACCTAACAAACTTGTCACCATAAGAGGAAACCAACCTAAATGGATGCATAACGAGATAAGATTATTGATCAGACAGAGAAAATGCTTGTAACGCAATGCTAAACGCACCAACATTCCACAGGCTTGGCACAATTATAAACTGAAACGCAATGAAGTTGTATCGGCCATTAGGAAGGCAAAAGCGTCATTCTTGTCTAAAGTCCAGTCCACTCTGAGTAGCCGAGAAACTCCACCAGCCCAGTGGTGGAAGACCCTGAAAACATTTATTGGCAACAGTAACCACGCAGCGATTCCTACTCTCATTCATTCGAACAAAACAATTTGCTCAAATGCAGAGAAAGCTGAAGTGTTGAATGAGTACTTCAGTTCTATCTCATTCGTCAATGACTCGAATGCTTCCCTACCAACCGCAAAACCCCAAGCTTCTGGAGGTATTGATTCTATTACTCTGCACTGCAGCGAAGTATATACCGCACTTAAGTCGCTAAAGGCATCCAAAGCGTCAGGGCCAGATCTAGTAAGTCCGCGTCTTCTCAAAGCATGTAAGTCATCTTTGTGTGAGCCCTTTTCGATTTTATTTAACATATTAATGAATAATTTATACTTTCCATCACTGTGGAAAAAAGCCAGTGTATCTCCAATTTTGAAGAAACAACCCTCCAATTTGGTTTCAAATTATCGCCCAATATCACTGATCAGTTGTGTCGGTAAAATACTTGAAAAATGTGTGTTCAAACGTCTGTGGGCGTTTTTAGTAGACAATAATGTACTAAGTCAATTCCAATCAGGATTCACACCGGGTGACTCAACCGTCTTTCAACTGACAGACATATATGATGAATTTTGCCGTGCTCTTGATGAAGGCAAAGAGGTTAGGGTCGTGTTCTGTGATGTAAGCAAGGCCTTTGACAAGGTATGGCACGCCGGTCTTATTTACAAGCTAGAGAGCATAGGTGTTTCTGGTGAGCTCCTGCTGTTCATAAAATCATATCTGGCAAATAGAATGCAAAGAGTGGTGATATCGTCAGAGGTATCATCGTGGAGAACCATCAATGCCGGTGTTCCACAAGGATCGATCCTTGGTCCCTTATTGTTTCTTATTTATATTAACGATATTACCAAAGACCTTCTGAGTAGTATACGTCTCTTTGCAGACGACACGTCTTTATATCTAATTGTTGAAAATCCCATACAAGCCGTGAATTTAATCAACCATGACCTAGCCACAATTGAAAATTGGGCTAGAACATGGCTGGTAGAATTCAATTCAAATAAAACTGAGACTATGCTAATATCGCGTAAAAGCATTCCCATTTCACATCCGCCACTATTTTTAGGTGGCACTCAGATAACTGAGGCATCCGAGCACAAACACTTAGGAGTAATACTGAATAGTACCTGTACATGGAATGATCACATTGAACACATTTGCGCCAAAGCCTGGTCTCGTTTAGATTTATTGAGGAAGCACAAATTCATATTAGATCGCAGTGTATTAGAAAAAATATATTTTGCCTTTATTAGACCCCTCCTTGAATATGCGGATACTGTCTGGGATAATTGTTCGGCAACGAAAGCAGCAGACCTAGAAAGAATACAGATTGCAGCAGCGAGGATTATTACAGGAGCAACCGTCAGCGCTTGTAAGTCCTCTCTTTACTCTGAAACGCAGTGGGACCCACTACAAGATCGACGTCGTAAACATAAGTTAATTCAGTATTTTAAAATGTATCATCGGATGACGCCACCATATCTCTCCTGTAAAGTCTCTCCACCTGCTCATTCGACAGGGCTGCCGGTTAGTCTTCGATCAAGTCAGAACCATCGTATCCCCTTTTGCCGTACCGAACTGTACAAGCAATCCTTTATCCCAAGTGTCACTGATCTATGGAATAATTTGCCACTGTCTGTCCGCGAGAACGCTTCCTTGGTTAATTTCAAGATCTTCTTAAACAAGGGTAACCTACGACCCCCAAAATTTTACATTAAGGCGAAATCTCGCACTGCCCAAATATATCACTGTAGATTGCGATTGGAATGTAGCAATCTTAATTCTCATTTACATGCCAACCATTTATCACCAAGCCCTTCATGTCAGTGTGGTGAAAATGAAACTTCCGAGCATTTCCTTTTGCATTGTCCAATTTTTACCGATGCTCGTAATCAAACAATTAATATTCTCCCGTTTGCATTTGACACATTAATACTACTCTTTGGATCAGAATTCTTGAACTATGATGAGAACTGTTTCGTCTTTGAGGTTGTACAAGACTATATCTTATTAAGTAAGAGATTTCATTAACCAATTGCCAATATTATAGAATACTTGTCAATGTGTATCTGTGGGCGTGTGTTTGTGCCTTTGTGTATGTATATGCTTGTATGTGTGTACCTATCTGGATATATACGCATGCATGTATACATGCATATATGCATGTGTTAGTACATGCACATTCCACAACGATTCACTCCATTTACCCATCGTCCATCAATTTGGTGCGAATATACATGACTACAAAATTACTGCGAGTCACGCCATATTGTTTCCATGTTCCTTACCTTGTGTGAAGACAATGTACCTTATATTCTAGCTGTCAAATATATTTTGGCTTTACAGATTTAATCATGTAGTTTCTGATTCTTGTCATTGTCTCCAAGTTGACTCTGTAATCTTGCTGTTGGTGGAAACGGCCTTCCATAAGCTTATAGCTTTCTGCCTAATCCACATCAATGTACTATGTAATTATTGTTATAACGTCGCATTTACGAAATAAATAATGTTTAAATCAAAGAAGATCCAAATCTGAAATTACAAATTTTTTCGAAGTTTGGTTAAAAACTTTGCACGACAGTGGCCATCTTAGATTTAGATATAAATTGTCCAACAATTCCTTTAGCATACCCTACAGGTTGCAGCTCTCACTCGATTGGTCCCAAATTTCATATGTAGCTTTGCGGCAATGTCTGGATGGGAATTTTCAAATTTCATAGAAAAACATGGCCGCCAGCAGCCTTCTTAGGTTTAGGATATAAATTGTCAACAATTCCATTAGCACACCCTACAGGCCGTATCTCTCACCCAATCTTTTTCAAATTTCATATGTGGCTTTGGTGTGATTTCTAGATGGGAGCAATTGAATTTTTCTGAATTTTGTTGAAAAACATGGCTATCAGCAGCCATCTTGGATTTGGATATAAATTGTCCAATGATTCCTTTAGCACACCCTACAGGCGTTGGCTCTGGTGTCTTGCATTGTATTAGTAATGTTGACTAATTAAAAAATTACGATTACTTCTTGGAGTTATTGCCCTTCATTAGTTCCCTTTTACATACATTTGCTCACCTGGCAAAAATGGGGGCGATATAGCTGTCAACAATCATTTGTCTGTCCAGTGATCAGTCTTTAGTCTGTATGTCGGTCTGTCCATCCATCTGTTGACAAAAAAAAATCAACATCAACTTAATTCAAGGCCAGTCATTTTGAAACTTGATGCAGTGGTGCATATCAATGGGATAGAAAGGATGGCCATCAAAAGTGGCTGCAGTCGACGTAATGTCTAGATGAGAACATCTTATTTTGGTCCGGTTCAGGCAACCATGACATCCAGAGGTACACGTTACCTAGATTCCTTTAGCACAGTCTACAAGTTGCATTTTTGAAGGAATTTCATTGTGAATTGGTAGGATGACTCGGCATGTGACCTAGATTCCTTTAGTCAAGTCTACAAGTCATATTTATGAAGGGATTTCATTGTTTCTTGTTAGGATGACTTGTTTTGGAATGATTTTACTCTAACTTGGTAACTTTGGTTGACATATGTTAACTGTGAGGGCCACATCAACTCAGGCCTCAATTCTTTAGTACAATCTACACCTCAAATCATTCTTGAAAACATAGCATACAGGGAACAGAAATTAACATATTCTCAATTGTCACAATTCTTGTCTTATTTCGTTATCCTCTCATAAACATTGAACATTATCCTTTTCATCAAACACTACACACAGTCAAGTTAAGCTGCAGTGTCATTGACACTTTCATTGTTGAATAGCAGCAGAAAATTCAATAATTTTTAGCTCGGCTTGACAAAGTCAAGCTGTGCTAATCATTTCGCTCATCGTCCGTCAATGCCATGTTTTGGTCTTCTCCTCCAAAACCACTGAGCCAATTCAAGTTAAAGTTTATGTGAATGATGGTCCCGGAGGGGCATTGCATTTTTGTTCAACTCAACATGCCCAGCCCCATAGGGATGTAGTGGGAGAAAATGCTCCAAAATATTTTTAAAATCTTCTCATGAACCAGTGGGTACAATGACTTGATATTTGTTATGGAGCATTGTTTTGAGGTGTAGATTCAAGTTTGTTCAAACGAAATTCGTGAAGCAATATTTGGCTTTGCAATGGGAGGGGTAAGATTTTTGGCCCCGCCCAAAATTTCTGTTTTCTGAACCGATGGTCCCATTTGAACCAAATTTGGTATGTGGTATTATTGGATCATAAGTACTTGACTCGTGCAAAAAAAAAAACAATTCCCGCATCCCCACAAGAACCCCAGGAGCTAAAAATAGAAATATCTTCAAACGCCCATATTTCCCAAACCACACGGAACAGAGAACTGTTATTAGCTCACCTGACTGAAAGTCAGGGTGAGCTTTTCCGATCACTTTTTGTCTGTCGTCCGTCATATGTCGTGAAGGTGGTGTTTGGTTCATTTTCTCCCAAGCCACTGGCTGCAGTTCAATGAAAATTCACATGAGTAGCGGTTATATAGGGGCATTTGGGGTTTTATTCAAATTGGATTTCTGCTCTCATTGAGGAAGGGGGTCGGGCCAAAATGCACAAAATTTTTTAAAATCTTCTCATGAACCAACCGTAGCAGAGACTTGATATTTGATATTTGGAATGCAGCTTCCATTTGAGTTGTAGACTCAAGTTTGTTCAAGAGAAGTTTGACGGGCAATATTTGCCTTTGTTCTGGGAGGGGAAAGAAGTTTCGCCAAGCCCAAAATTTCTGTTTTCCAAACCGAGAGGCAGATTTTAACCAAATTTGATATGAGAGCTTATTGGGTCATAAGTCTTAATTTATGCCCAAATTTTTTTCCCATCGCCCCCATGGGAACTGCAGGAGCTAAAAATAGAAAAAAATTAAAACATCCATATCTCCAAAACTACACAGCACTGAGAATTCTTATTTGGTGTGAAGCTTCCTTAGGACCAACAGAATGGAATGGTCAAAAATATTGCTATCGGTTTTATCATGGGGTACTTTTTTGGGACTTTGAGTCAGCATTTTTTAACTGGTAGAGTGCTGGAAGCCCATATTTGGGCTTCGCTCTGAAGTATAGGTACCACAACTTAAAGGCTTCATATTCAGTGGATGTGCTTCACTTTATCTTAGAAGTGAAATTATTTAGACTGTTAGGATTTGCCTTGTTACAATTTATGGGAGAGTGCCTGTTGGCACTCTCCCATAAATTGTAACAAGGCAAAGACACGTGAACAAATTCTGATGACCAAAAATAATTTAGCACTCTACCAGTTAACACTGTCGGTAATGGGAAAAACATTTAACACTACTTTCCCCCCAAACCACTGCTCCAAAAGCTTTCAAATTTCTTATAACATCTTTGGAAGATTGTTTCACATGTTTATTGAAATCAATTGCCTGGATCCATATTTGGGCTCTCTATGGGAGCCCAAATGTTTAAATTAGTACAGTATGAGGAATATTCTTTAAAAATCTTCTTCAGATCTACCAATAGGAATCTTTTGATATTTGGTATACAGTATGCTGAGGGAGGTGAGATTCATGTATGTTCAAGCCAAAACCCTGTGTTCATATTTAGGCTGAAAATTTGGGATCCCTGTCTGGACTTCGAAATTTTGGGCCAAAATCCAGCAAAATCCGAAAATTAGTTTTTTGTTTTTTATGCATTTTGGTCAATTTAAAGACAAAAAAATTCAATATTTTCTTTTTTACACTGAAAATTTGGGATACGGGTGAGACTTAGAAAATTTTGGACCAAAATCGGGAAATGAGTTTTTTTGTTTTTATGCATTTTGGTCAATTTTAAGACAAAAAAAAAAAAAATTTTTACACTGAAAATTTGGGGTCCAGGTGGCACTTTGAAAATTTTGGGCCAAAGTCCGGAAATTAGTTTTTTGGGTTTTTTATGCGTTTTGGTCAATTTTAAGAAGTAGAAGAAATAATTTTAGTCTGAAAATATTTTGTTTGGGACTTCGAAAATTTCCGAAACAAAAATAAATAAAAAATCTGTTTTTTATGCATTTATCTCAATTTTGGGACGTAAAACTGCAGGAACTGAAAATAGAAGGAAAATCCTGTGTATTGTGTGGGGATAATCGCTTCATCTAGTTGGTATATGCTTTTCTTAGGAGGGGCGTATGCAGCTTATTCAAGTCAAGTCCCTGGTTTGATATTTAGACTGCCATGTCAGGTGAGCGCCCTAAGGACCCCTGGGGCCTCTTGTTTGGTATGAAGCATCCTTAGGAGGGGGGGGGGGGGGGGGGTCAGATACAAGTTTGTTAAAATAAAGCCCATTGGTTCATATTTGGGCAAAAAAGAGGAGCCCAAATTTGTAACTTAGGGCAACATGGGGAATATCTTCTTAGAACCACCACATCTTTTAATGTTTGGTATACATCATTGCTATGAGGGGCTGATTCAAGATTGTTCAAACCAAGACCCTAGGTTAATATTTGGGCTATGGAAGCCCAAATTTTAACTTAATTCAATATGGGGGATAATTTTTAAAAATCTTCTTCAGATCCACTAGTCAGAATGCTTTCATATTTGGTATACAACATCTCTAGGAGGGGGGGGGGGGGGGGGGGGGGGGGGGTCAAATTCAAGTTTATTCAAATCAGGTCTGTAGGTTAATATTTGGGCTCACTATGGTAGCCCAAATTTTAACTTAGTGCAATATGAGGAAATTTCTTTAAAAATATTCTTCTTCAGATCCACCAGTCAGAATGCTTTTATATTTGGTACACAACATCTCTAAGGAGGTCAGATTCAACTTTGTTCAAATCGAGTGCCTGGGTTAATATTTGCGCTCCTTATGGGAGCCGGAATTGGCCATGTAGCTGAAGAATTAGACATTTTTTATTCATTACCCTCTGGAGGTGTGTAACTAAGAGTAATCTGCATAGATTGTATCAAGGGGATTTAGAGGGGAGCTCCATATTTTACATTATGATCAACTGAAGAAAAGGCATGATGCTTGGACTGTTTTTGTCACTCCTGAGGGCTCAAGGATTGACAGTGCATCCTATGGAGATGGATTGCTTAATGGAGACTCATTCTGGAACTCGGTTTATATCGTGTTCTGTTAGTGCAATATGAGGAAATTTCTTAAAATATCTTCTTCAGATCCACCAGTCGGATGCTTTCATATTTGATATACAACAACTTTTGGGGTGTCAGATTCAAGTTTGTTCAATTCGAGTGCCTGGGTTAATGTTTGGGCTCCATATGGGAACCTGAAATTTAACTTAGTACAATATGAAAGAATTTCTTCAAAAATCATCTTCTTCAGATTCACCTGTCCGAATCCTTTTTTATTTGGTTTACAACATCTCTAGGGGAGTCAGATTCAAGTTTGTTCAAATTGGTTCCCTGGGTTAATATTTGGGCTCCCTATGGTAGCCAGAATTTTAACTTAGTGTAATATGAGGAAATTTGGGAGCGCGGTGGCTCAGTAGGTAGAGGTGCAGGCTGCAAGCCAAGAGGTCCTCGGTTCGAATCCCACCTGCGGCAACCGCGTTGTGTCCTTGGCCAAGACACTTCATCTCCATTGCCCGCGTTGGGGCACGATGACGCTGTGTACTAAGGCGTACTGCACGTCAATGGTACGCATGTCTTCAACCAATCTAACCCTGCATGTGCTGCAGTGCAGAGTTACGATGTTGGGGAGCTGGCAGCTGCTCGTCGTTGCTCGGTGGTTCTCTCCAGGTACTCCGGCTTCCACCCGTAAAACTGTCACGGTCATGATTAGCCATTGTGCATAAATATGTGACCTTAAACATCAATAAATAAATATATGAGGAAATTTCTTTAAAAATCTTCTTCTTCAGATCCACTAGCAGAATGCTTTCATATTTGGTATACAACATCTCTAGGGGGGTCAGATTCAAGTTTGTTCAAATCAGGTCTGTTGGTTAATATTTGGGCTTGCTGTGGTAGCCCAAATTTTAACTTAATGCAATATGAAGAAATTTCTTTAAAAAATTTTCTTCTTTAGATCCAACAGTCAGAATGCTTTCATATTGGGTATACAACATCTCTAAGGAAGTCAAATTAAACTTTGTTCAAATCGAGAGCCTGGGTTAATATTGGAGCTCCCTATGGGAACCGGAATTGGCAATGCAGCTGAAGAAATAGAAATTTTGTATTCAGTACCCTCTAGAGGTGTGTAAGATTCATTCACATAGGTTGTATCAAGGGGCTTCATAGGGGAGCTCCACATTTTACATTATGAATGTGAAAAATGCATGATGCCAGGACTATTTTTTGTTACTACTGAGGGGCTCAAGGATTGACAATGTATCCTATGGAGATGGATTGCTTAATGGAGACTCATTCTGGAACTCTGTTTATATCATGTTCTGTTCAAGGTGAGCACTTCAGGCCCAGTGGGGCCTTTTGTTGTATTTCCCAATTGTGCGTGTGTGTGTGTGTGTGTGTGAGAGAGGGGGTGGGGGGGGGGGTGGGGAGTGGTTGGTGATATATGAAGTGTTTCACGCTGCCTTATTTTCTTGTTTGTTGTAATGAAAAGTAATTATCAGATTTCAGTAATGTTTAGTTCATTACACCTTCCAAATTGCAAAGTTTTTGTGATGTCAGAAAAAAAAAGAGTTGTACAAAAGGAAGTTTGCATGTGGCTTACACTCACCTTGAAATTATTCATGGGCAGGTCTGAATTCTAGGCAGTGGGATGAGTTAAGCCTTTAACTAACATAACAGTCATAACCACTAACTAGTCAGTGTCCTTCACAAAAGTGCCAGCCATATATTTCCAGTTTTTGCACTCAAAACATAGATTTACTGAGGTCATAGAACCAGTTTGTTTTGAGGCAAATATGGAAAATTTTGGTTTAAGCATTCAGTGTTAAAAATTCATGCGAAAATCCAAATTAATTCTCAGAAATGATTCTTGCAAGGAAAACGGTGAGAATCAACTTTGATTCTCGCAAAATGTTCATTTGGTTTTTGTCATGGATTCTGAAAATGTCCTTAAAGCTTTGCCTGGGCATTTCTAGTTATTTTTGGCTCCCTCATATTAAGGTAACTCTTTGACCTTTGACTTAGTAGTGGTATCTAGTGATGTCCTGGCTGCCGCTACAGGCAGTCAAGACAACTAGAAACCACTGCCAAGGTATTTTAGCTGCCATCACCAAGACCACCAAAAGCCTTATGTTGGCACATTTGTTCTACAAGTACTTGTGATACAAGAAACTCAACGAAATTGGAACTAAGCCCTCAAGGTCTACAATTTTGTAAATATACAAATATGAGGTTTCCTTTTCAATATGGAATATGTACTGGATACACTCACAAGGGTTCTAAAATATCTCTCAAAAATTCTAAATTACTCAAGAACTGAAAACATAATTTTCAAAAGCAGGAATCCAAACCAATTTTCTTGAATCAAGACCAATTTTAAAGCTTGGCATTCAATGTACTCAAAAGTGCTTCCTTCTAGTCATATTGGGTAATAGCGGGGGAGGAATTCGCTAGAATTGTGCACTTGGTGATACCTTCCTGAAATTTGGCATGATGTAAGGGTAGGCATCAGAGATTTCAAAATCGATCGGCTACAAGTTGGCACCATCCTCTAGCCACCACTAGCAGCGAAATCCAAAATGGCCGCCAAGCGGATCGAAAAAAAGCTATTTTCGCCGATCGCACAACTGAAGCTCCAAACCTAACACCATACATGTGCTGTAATTGATGTGAATGATGGAGTGAAGCCCTTGGAACAAGTTGGGGGGAAGATTAATGGATAATGGGATCAGAATTTCCGTCGATGTGTGCGTCTGTGTGTCTGACTGTCAGTATGATCGTCCGTCCGTAGATAAATTAGTGTTGAATGTTTCTCGGGAATGCAATGGTCAAATGAACATGGTATGAGAGATTCCTGTCAACACATGAACAAGGGTACTCGATAGTATGCAGCAGTGGGGATACTTGGACATTTGATAATCCAATTAAAGTGACAGTCTATTCTCAACTTCCGGCATTTTCGATAGATTTATTTTCTAAGAAAATAAAACTATCAAATTTCTAGAGGAGTTCTGGTTCAATCTCAACACCATAGCGACACGTCTGCCAGCAAGGGCAGTGCTGGAATGAACTCGGGATGCATTAGTTCCCGTTGTTAATTATACAATGTTATCTTGCCAGTATAGAACATTGGCAAAATGGGACTAGAAGGGGTGAGTGTATGTTTGCAGTCATTCGAGGTACAGGAATATTTTTTGACTACAAGTAGTATTCTTCATTTTCGGCCAGTTAAGATGTGGTGTGTTCCAAGTCAGGATTAATGTTGCCGACACTTAATGCCCATCCCTCATGGTATGCTACTTTACCAGGGATATAGAGATATAGCCACCACTGGGAGCCAAAACATGACCTTTGATGTCGATGAGTGGTCGAAATGTTTTAGCGAATAACTTATCGAAATATGATCCGGTATGGCAATTTGATACCTTACGTTAGATTTATTAGATCAACTCAGGTATGGATTCATTGAGACATGAGTGCGCTACAAGATGAAGGATTTCCAAGTTGATTTGCTATGGAGTAGGAACTGACTAGTCACATGTGGCCTATGGCCAGAGAAAGACAAGGATACCATAGATGAACACACGGGTGAACGAAGGTATCAACTGTTGTACAGAGGCAAAATAGTTGGGGATATTGTATCATGCTATGCATGAATTAACACCGTCTTGTGCAGTAAATAACAGACTATTTTCCGAAATCTAAAACTGTATTCCTATACCCCGGACAATGTAGCAAGCCACATGGGATGAACATTTGTTAGCAAAATCAACTCAACTAGAAACATGACATGTGTTAACTGGCCGAAAATGGAAAAAAAAATACCAGAATAGGAGATGACTGGTCCTAACATGACAGTATACTACTCAATATTGTTACAACAGCCACCTTCACACTTACACAAAGGTGTGCACCTTAATCCAGCTTTCAAGCATTTGCAATTGCCCTTGCAGGCCTTGGCACAACTACAGTGGAGCATCAGTGCACATGCAGCACTTGCGTCTCCTAGGTGAGTCCAAAATGGGACCAGAATATTGAGACGTGGATTCCACTCCCATCCGTACTGTGATGGGTCTGGCACACATAAGTGTTTCTGCAGAGCACGATGCCAAATGAAAGATGACACAAGAATTACCCTTTTTACATGTTGATACAGAGCTGCTTTGGTGGGCGGGATGTTTTCCATAGACTTAAGGCCATGTGTGAACATATGCCGTCTCGCATCATTGACACGTGTACTGACACAACTGTTACTGTACATCTGTATGGTGAGTTTTTCGATATGCTGCATATGAGGGGAATCCTCTGAAAAGACTTGCGGATTCTCAGTCAATTCTATCATCATTTCAGTTGATGCGGGAAAATTCATCCATGCATTCCATCCTGTCTTCTTCCCAATGCCGAGCATGCTGGATGTTACATCACAACCTGTGAAGGCGTGGAAGAAAGTCAGGGCCTTACAGTAATCAGGTCCAAGTTGTGAAGCTATCTCATGAATTGGCATATCTTTATATGCCTTTCCAATTCCAAACCCAATCCACAGCTCACTGAGTCCAAGGTCACGGAATGTTGCGAAATGGTGCAAAGACAGAATGACGACATCAGAATCAACCGTGCGAAGAAAAGCTATTTTGTGACCTTGTGAGACTGCATGGTTGAGATGAAGCATCATGCGCGTGTCTGCTTCCTCGTGGTTCGATGGAGATATGTCACATAAGCTAACATCCTTATTGCATAGTACATATTCTCCTGATGTCGTTAACAACTGGTACTCGGATGTTGATGTTAATTTCAGCAGTTCAGCAGACAGGAACTTGAAAAATTCGTCTTTATTCTCACTAACTTTCAAGAATGCCTGCCAATTCTTCCCTTTAGGTAAAGGGACGTTCTCGGACACCCGTATCAACCTAACTGCTGTCTCACCGAGGCGTTTTGCTCGCGTCTGATTCTTCAAACTGCCTTCGGGGTAACAGTCATAGATCGCATCAACCCTTGTGGTGTTCGTGTTAATCAGAGATTCGATGTATGGCAATAATTGCAATCGAGCATATTCTCCAAACAGATCCGCTTTCTGTGGTTTGATTACATGGACTACAGCAGGCATATCCAAGATGACAACTGAAGCTTGTCTAGCTGCTGAATTCTTCCCTTGTGCAGGAATAGCTGGTAAACAATTGAGAATTTGAGATTTTGTCCCACTCCGTAGCTTACCTCTATCGGATAATGCTGGCGGATCACGTGCATTCTCGTGCATGAAAAACTCATCCATGTTTGAATCAGGCCGGGCTTGCAGTGAAACGAACATCTGGGTAACTATTGCGGCAGTTGCTTTACTTGACATGAGTTTGTCTCGGCCTTTGTCCAGGTTGGCTGGGGGTGGGTTAAGGAAGGTATATATATTTGCCTTGGGAATAACATCATTCAGGGGTACGGTGCATTCCACAAGCCTTTCCTTCAAGAAAGTGGAATATAAATGCTTGCCCCTTTCGGGTAATGACCGTAAACTCTTACTAACTTCGGGGTCCATATATTCACCAGTATCTAATGTCACCAGCTGACCACTAGTTTCATCATAAGGGTTGATAATGAGTCCCTGATTCACCAGATCGAGGAGAGATTTCAATTGATTCAGAAATTTTTTCTGCTCTGATACCGAACTTTCCGGGTGTTCCGTGTTATCTGATGATGTTGTGTGGAAACTTGCATATTCATACTCATCTATAACACGCAGAACTTCTGACCTTGAAAGCTCAATAACGACTTTCTCTTCAGCCTGGCCATAGAGACCTTTTGGACCACTGTCTTCTTTGAGTAGTTGGATACTATGTTCTTGGCTCTGATCTAAACCCATCATACTGAACTTCCTCTCACTACGCTGGACCACAAAATGGCCTTCCATGAATTTGTTGTGGATTGAAGGATGCCGCCTGGGTAGCTGAGACATGTCTCTCAGAAATACGGGGACCCACCGACAATAATTTGTATGTCCTAGGGCAAAAAAGTAACTGCACAACTCATCGATAGAACACAGTGTACCAGGCCAGTTACCGATTCGTTGGTTCCGAACGAATTGACAGCTTGTCAAGAGAAAGTTCCGAACGATTTCACCCCAATAGCGCGCAGTTGGAGATTGTGAAAGAATCCTCTGTTCCCACATTTCAAATGACTCATGGGGCCCAGTCTGCTGACAGTAAATCTCATAAGCATTCTTTCTGAGGATCTCAAGCCAAGCTAGAGTGAGAAGATATGCCTGTCGCGTCCTCTTGACATGTTTCCCACCAAGTAGGGATGATGCTACACCGGGTGTGAATATCTTTGCGAGGTGAAACATTCGCTCCCAACCAGAACCACCCATAAGCTTACCACCAGCTTCTTGGGTGCACATTTCAAGATGCAGGAATCCAATCATACACACCATTCGATCCTCACCTATCTCCTCTGGGAACAGCCATTGACATTTTTTCTGCCTGGCATACAACGGACAGTCACCTTCAATGACAGGTATCTGGCCGGGGTTTACGAAAGCAGTAGCTTCCCTGACCACATACATAGCATGCTTCTGCATACTGAGTGAGTCCGCTTTCTGCTCACTGAAAACAGGGAATACCCCAATAACTGCACGAGGTTTGACATTGTCTTGATCTTCATGTTTTGAAAAGAAGCCTGAAAAGGTCACAGGGACTTCATCAAGCTGCCAGCTGCCATCAACCTTCCCTTTATTGCTGATCTGTGACACATGAGACAACCAGTCATTCTCTCCCACGTTCAAATCTGCATATTCATTGGGCCGTACATTACATTCATCTGGAGATTCAAGCCTGATGTCCCCACCAAAGTCTTCAACGAAAGGAACAAATGCATAGTCGTCTGGGAGTTCAATTTGTGTGTCTTCTGGAACATCTAAACTCAGTGGTGGGGGATCAGTACCCACATTGTCCCTGCTCAGTTGACCAATGAGTGTGATGGACGTACCATGCATATCAGATCTACCAGATACATCAATGTTATCAGTGGTTCCTATCGAGAAAACATTACGTTTGCAGTTAGCTGGGACTACAACACCTTCGTTCTTGAACCGCAGTGAAACAGCTCTCGCGAAACTCCTGCGAACATCCATTACGCGATCATAAGAGACAGAGAGTCCCATTTGATGAAAATCTCTGATAAGATTTTTCATACGATCATGGGCATGCAACTTCAAACCCACATAAAGAGGCATTGGAGTTTCTCTGTCACGTCTCTGGTGAACATTTTGTGCATGTTCGGAGCGTTTCGCTGAATTGCTGATCAACATCTGTGAAATAGTACAAGCCACTCGAGTCTTGGCATTAACAGTCTCATCATCGCCTAAGTTCTGTATACTACATGTGCCCTCAAGTAGAACTCTAAGAAGAGTCAGGAGTGAGTTGGGTACAGGCTCGCTCAAGCAATAAGATGAAAATGATCCCGTGAAAGGAGCTTGAGATATGAGTATGTGTTTACGCAGAAGAAGACCCACATCAACTATCTTTTTTGCCTCTTCCTCAGACACTATACGAGTTAAAGATTCGGACAACAAGGAGCCAACTCGAAACCTACTTGAAATAAACACATCTCTACCCTGTGTGAAGGCGTCCCAGCCATCGCCCAATTTCTGCAACAAATGTTCTTTGAATCGAGTGGAATGTATTTCTTCACTAAGCCAATCAGAACCGACTTGCTTCAACCTCCGACTGTACAGATTCTTGAGATCGACAAGCTTCATCGCGGAATCGTTGTGTTCAACAAATGTTATGAGCTCTGCCATAACGAGAGGGTCATAGGGCAGGCCTGACGCGGAATGTTCGGCGTTCTTCGACTTTTTAGATTTAGCCGCTCGTGCTTCATTGGCAAGCTTACAATAACAGGTTTTGTGATAGTAAAGATCACTAGCAGCGGAATCAAATGCTGCATTGACCCGAGAAAAAACAACCCAGTTCTCGGCTTCCTTTGCCATAATTTTGAGTTTATTGTTATCAGACATTGATCTGCAAATAGGCTCACTGCTGTCACCTTCGCGTTTGTGACAATAAACACACTGGGGCAGTTTCCTGTCACAGCCAGATTCAAAACTTGTCCGTGTTCTTTTAGGACTCAGCGTGGAGCAGGATGCCACTGCCTCATTTCGCTCTCGCTTGTGTAGCACGCGCTGTACGATGTGAGTCCGAATACTGTCACGGCATGTCTTATGATATATTGCCTTATTCGTCAACAGTGACATCGACATACACTCATCACTCTCTCTCATCAAACAATCAATGGTCAAATTATATGGAAGCTCAACGCCATTATCTAGGAAGCGCGTTATGTCTTCCTCAATAGCTTTATAGGCGTCATGAAAACGAGATTCTCTATACGGACGCATCAATTTCTTGGAACTGTCTTGCTGGCAAAAGCAACAACGTTCCCAGTCAGTACTAGTCCGTACACGAAGAGGATTCTCACTCATTCTGTGAATGATTTTTGTGAACAATCGCATTCTCGAATTAATTTCGACAGACAAATCAGAATTGCTTGCGGAATTACGCCAAACAAGAGATTGTATGGCAAAGAGACTGCTTCATAAAGAGCGTTGTTTCTCCGGGATCAGCGTCATTCAGGTTTGCCTGAATGACGCTGATCCCGGAGAAACAACGCTCTTTTCAAGTTCCAAGAAATTGATGCGTCCGTATAGAGAATCTCGTTTTATTCTACATCATCTCCCACGTCTGTTTCCAACACGTGCGTGGATCAGAGTTCACTTTCGCGCCCTTACAATCGGATGTATAGTCGGTAGACCGTCGAAAAGGAGGTTCCCTTCAGCCGCTGGCGGCCATTTTGGATTGTGCCGCTACTGGTCGCCACCGGTCGGTGTCAACTTGTAGCCGATCGTTTTTGAGAACCTCATAGCCTACACTAACAGTGTGCCAAATTTCAAGAAGGTATCACCAAGTGCACAATTCACCTGTATGTGACGAATTCCTCCCCCGCTATAAAGCCAAAAAAAAAAGGTTTTGGTTCTCAGGCACTCCCTCATTGAAATTGAACCCCCCATTGAATATTTTTATCAGCTCACCTGACTGAATGTCAGGGGGAGCTTAAGTTGTCACCCTTTGTCTGTCTGTCGTCCGTCCATCTGGTGTGAACTTTACATTATCAACTTCTTATAGACCACTGGACTAAATTGAACCAAATTTGATATGCATGTTCCTTATCTTATGTCAATTCAAGTTTGTTCAAATAAAGTTGCCATGCCTGCTGGGGGCACCACAATGTGCAGGTTAGGTTCAAGTTGATTCAAGTCCATTCCTTAGTGTTTTTCCAATAAATTTGCCTTTCATGACTTCATTCCTGTGTTGTGTCGATGAACCATGTCTAAATGAATGTGATCCCAAATACTTCTTTGAACCACTTTGTCAGTGCCAGCCATGGGCAGGCCTGAAAATAAGCAGTCTGACATTTGCAAAATGAGGTCCCCAGAGGGTGAATTTGATGATGCTATCTCATACAGTGGGCCAATTTAACCTCTGGGTACCACTTTCTGTTTAGATTTGAGACCCTGATTCAGATTGAGGCCCCCAGAAGTTGAATTTAGTGATGCTACCCTGCACAGCCTGCACAGCAGGGTAGCATCACTAAATTTACCTTCTGTGAACCTCATTTTGCAGATGACAGTCTGCTTATTTTCTGGCTTGGCCATGGGGGCCTCTTGTTTGCAGTGTCAAAATTTGTATGAAATCATGAGACTTCAAAATTTTATCTTTTTTGGGATTGATGTATATTTATTTAACAAGCATGATTAAAATACAGTCTGTATTTTTCATATTTGTTTTGTGACCATTCAGTTCGCTTTTTTCTGCACAAGGTACTTCATTCGGATCGCACACGTGGGTACACAATGACGCTGTGTACTAAGGCGTACTACATGTCGATGGTGCAATGCTAACCCTGCTTGCGTGGAGGTAGTCCATTGGGGAATCGGACAGTTACTCGCCATTGCTCATTGGTTCGCACTGGGTACTCCATCTTCCTCCATGTGTACAATTGTCTGACACGAGGTGACCCTTGCTGTCAAAAGTGTTGTTAAATCCCAATAAATCCCAATAAATAAATGAATGTTCTGTGCTGCAGAAAATAACTCAGTTATTATATTGATGGTATTTATTTTTCGAAAAATGTACCTGAATATAACTGAATACAAATGTATTTCATATCTCTTTATTAACAGTTGATAGAATGCTGGAAGTCCAAATTAGGGCTTTTCTTCTGAAGTGCAGGTACTGCAACTTAAATAAAGGCTTCATATTTTGTGGATATTCTTCATAATATCTCTTTAAGTGCAGTTATTTAACCTGTTTGGATTTGCCTTGTTACAATTTGTGGGAGATTGCCTGTAGGCACTCTCCCATAAATTTTAACGAGGCAAGAACATGTGAACAAATCTTTCTGACCAAAAATAATTTAGAAAAGTTATAAAATGCAAAAATAAAGAATAAAAGTAAAAGCCTCCCTCCATCATTGATTTGAAAAATTATTTGCTTCAGAACCAAATGTATTTTTTTTATTTGGCCTAGAAGGTGAAGTTTGTAATTAAAAATTCCATATTTTCTTTTTAGATGGAAACAGATTGAAGATTTCTAACTTTAGAGAGACAGCAAGATTTGGGAAGAACAGCGTGTCCATGTTGTTTTTAAAAATTCACGAGGATTTGTACATAGAAGAAACATTGTATATTTCATCAACATTCTGTATCATACTCAGTTCATGTCAAAAATTTCATTTTAACTGATGCCCTTCATTTTATCATTAGTCATGAATTGAGTGTTTTAGCTGTTACAGACAAAAATATTTATTCTTTTCACTTACATGTTTGCCATAATCTTAAAAATGGCTAAGTTGGGTGCTGTTTATTGTTTGGAAGAGTTCACTGCTTGTCTGATCTCTTAACCTTATTTTTATTTCATTTTATAGACCCTTCCATTAACACAATTTGTCCAATGGTGATACAGATTCATGGTGAATTCACCATCTGTGGGACCCCTGTGAAGTGGAGCAGTGCTTGTTTACTGCAGTAAACAAGTTCCATTTTATTGGTTAATAGGACCTGGAACCAATGTCTGGGGTGGAAGTCATCTGACGTGAACACCATAAGTATAAACGATTGGCTAAACTTGACTTCATACATATGTTGTGATCATGAGAGAGCCAAAGATGCTGAAAGTGACGTTAAACACCAATAAATAAATATGGTGAATTCACACTTGATTCTGGGAGACTGTTGAAGACAATCATTATTTTATCAATCACTGAACCTCATATTTTGCCGGCCGCCTAAATGTTTATAAAAAAAAGGTACCTGTTCAGCAGGTAAAAATATTCACAAGTCCACCTGAACGAATGTATTTACTGATAAGTAGCACACCATTAACTACTTGTGTGCTAGAAGCCCCTATCAAGGCTCTATTGAAAAGTGCTGAAATCAACTTTAGTGGCTTTACACTGTGTGCATAGCTTGTTTTCTCAACAGCAGAAAAAGAATGTTCAGATAGAATTGCATTGTTGCAATCTATTGGAGGGTGCCCTCTCCAATAAATTGTAACAAGGCAAGTATTTAAGAAGAAACTCTTGGTAAACAATGGCTTCCATTCCTTGTAGCATGGTTTCTTTGAAAAGAAGTACTCGCATAACAAATCACCTTTGAATAATAATTTAAAACTCTTCCAGGTAACCCTTTACCCAACGTAACGGCCAAAACTGGCCAGCGCTATTCACAAAAATCGCCAATTAATTTTCATTATTTTTTTCATTTTTTGTCTCAAAAACCTAGGTTATGACCCCTCTTTGGAATGAGCTCATCCAGCTCATTCCAAAGAGGGATCATAACCTATGTTTTTGAGACAAAAAATGAAAAAATTAGTTTTTCAAGAATTTTGTTTGCAAGTGTTGTCTGATTTTCATGTTAGGTAAGCAGTTAACTGGTAAGATTATATGACAAAGGCACAATGTTTCGCATGTGCCTCTGGAATATGACATTACATGTTAGGCCCATTAAAAAATCTCTTGCGATTTTCACACTTGTATGATGACGAAAAAATCTCTTGTTTCTAGGGCAATTTTCATTCTTTAATAAGGCAGGGATTTTTTTTCTCTCTCTTTTCTAAAAAGAGTTGGAATCATTAGTTCAATTCCTTGCGCTATTCTGTAGAAAAAACAATGTTTTTAGTGGAGAAAATTTCAAATACTGCAGTTACAAGTTATATTTAACCAACTATATTGTGTTTGACAGAGCCCAGTGAACTCTGTCAAACAAGATACAGTGGATCCCCATTAATTGAATAGCTACATACCCATTGACAATTATTCAGTTAACAGGAGTCTTCATTTGCTAGGGATTTGGTCACCTTTCTGCATTCTTAAGATAAACTGTTCATTCAGACCTCATGGAGCTTAATGTCAAAGAAGATGTGATCGATTAAATGCCATTATTGGATGTCCTAATGCCGAGATAGGTGGATAAACAAGGGAAATTTGCTGGTTGTCAGGGTAATTTTTTGACATATTACAAAATGTTTTATTCAATTGACAGGTGTTTGCTCTGCAACCTATATGCAATTAACAGGTCAAATTAGTATGGTAAATGGTTTTGTGTTTGGATAATATATCCAGTTAACAAGGTTATTTAATTAAAGATATAGTCAAACAAGTGCAAAACACTCACTGAAAAGTTTTCCAGCAGAAAAAAAGAAATGAAGATTTTTACTTACGAAGAGAGTTGCCTGAGAATCAAGTATTTTTTTTTTAATAGCCTTAATTATATCATTATGCTCCTTCCAACCTTGATTAATAAGATAGGATTTCTGCCTCTTTGAACATATCTAATGTTTCATCATATTTGCAAAATGGTGCACATTTCCCCTGCTGCCTTGAATTTGTTGGAAGTCTTTGAAGATAGAAACCCACTGTAAGACTTGGAAAGACCTTGAATATTAGAGCCTTCCTTGAAACCGTTGAAAAATCATATCTCAAGCGATCCGAGGAGATTTGTTTCTGCAGTATTAGGCTTCCATCACAGCAAACTGAGAATTGCTGGAATGGATCTTCCCTGTCACAACTGGTTGAGTGCTAAAAGCCACTATCAGGGCTTTCAAAAAAATAAGGGTACCAAATTCAGTCGAATGCAAATAATATTTTGTTTATATAAATTTGTTTTATTACAAATTTTGAATAACAAATTCAGACCACCAAAAATAATGTAGCCCTCAGCCAGTTAATGACTGCCTAATAGAAAGAGATGTGTGCATTAGATAGCGGTTATGATTGTGATAAGGCAGGCAATATTGAGCACAGATTTCTTCAGCTTACTTCAAGTAACTATGTATAGCTTTTCAAGGGAAGCTCTCTTGTCATTACCCCAGAAAGTCCTTGGAAATCATTGAATTTCTCTTTGCTAGCTCCTTAAAAACCCCTGAAACAAAGCTGTGCAAGGTAGCTTCCTGCAAACTGTTCTCTAGTTTCTTGAAATTTTCCCCATTACGTCTCAACAGTTTCCTGACTGATTTGGATCAGTATTGAAATAGCACAGAGAGAATAGTCATTTAAATATCGTTTTATTTTTGTGAAAAGAAGAATGGTTTTATTTTTATGATAATCATCATATCATTGAATGCTGGAAAATAAAATATGAACAAACAACTATCAACACATTCTTTTTCATTTATACCCCTGAACTCTGTCCAGGGTTCCTACTGAAATGAAAAGTCTTTGAATGTTGGCACCTTCCTTGTTAAGTGCTTGAAATTGTTTCTAGATTTGAAAAGAACTTGATTTTCCATCACTCCCCTTAAAAATGCTTAAATTCAGTTAGCCTATAACCTTAGAGAAAACAAGTCTTGGGATAACCCTCCCTCCCCACATTCATGTGATGTCACATATTCGGTCATGAATCACATTTCTTTGATCTGTATATTGTCCATTGAGTGCAACAATGCATCATGTACAATGCTTTAGCATTGCAGATTGCTCCTTGTTGAACTCAAGGAATGATATATATTTAGCTAGTTGGGTTTTTGAGAGATCAGGTCCTCAAGACTGAAATTCTTGAGGACCTGATCTCAAAAAATTATAACAGTCCTTGAAATTCATAGCCAGAGTCCTTGAAAAGTGCTTAAATAGTGCTAAAAAGTTGATTTTCTGATCTCAGTGGGAACCCTGCTGTCGGAGTTATGCTGTTCTCAGTGTGATGTCAAAGTTCTGCAATTCTGTCACAAAATCTTTTACACATAATCATGTTCAAATAGCATATTACGGAAATATTGTCTGCAGCACATCTAATAAACGTGATGTCGTAACATTGTGAGTTAGTTTTGAAAGTAGAAGTGAATTAATCTTCTCTGTTTTTGAAGTAGTTTCATCTTTCAGAGGTGAGCAAATTGGAAATTTTGCATAACCCCAGAACAGTTATGCAAAATAATTTTGTACAACCCTTTTTGAATTGGACGACCCCTTCACTAGTCAATAGAAATGTGTTTTTCACCTAGGGCTAGAGTGGTCTTGCTAACCGAAAATTCGGTTCCGAAATGTAACATTAAAAGAAAACCTGTCGTCCAAGTTTCCAATCTCAAAGTTGAAAATCTCTGATCTTCACTTCTCAGAATAATGAGAGAAACAAGATGAAGTTACCTTCATTTTGAAACTTTAAGAGTCGCGATACCCCTTTCTCAGAACAGCTACACTAATTGGTATCGCGTTTGGGCATTGCATTTAACTGAATACCGTGAAAATAAGTGACAAAATTGACTTCTCATGCATCAGGGTTTACTTGAGTTGAATAGTAGAAACAGACAAAACTACAACAAATTATTCTCTGCTACAGATGCGCGATTGGTTGTAGTAAAATGATTCACCCAATCTATCCTAGATTTCCTCATATGTGATATGTCAAACTGGAACTAAGCTGTTGAGTTTAGGTGCACATCATTGTCGTGAATATTCAGAATCACAAGGTCACAAGTGATGACTAACAGAGCTTTCAGTGCATGAGTGAAAAAATGGTTTCCAATTTAATTTTGCTTAACCCGGGGACGAGCATAATTCTTGCTAGCCGAAGTTGTTGACCTCTGGCTTACCTGAGGAAAGATCAATGGGAGCTTTAATGATCACTTTTCATCAGTCATCCATCCATCCATTTGTCCAGCATAAACGTTACATTAAAAAAAACTACCAAATTTGATATCTATGTTCCCTATCATATTTCAAATAAAGTTGCCAGGCCCTCATGGGACACCAGAAGGTGCATAACTCTATTAGCATCCAGGAACCTTTTTTGTATACGCCATTTGAAAAAATGGTTGTATTATGTAAATGGGTTGTTCATCTGGTGTCCGGCATCTGTCCGTCCAGATTTTGTCCACAGATTTTCTCGGTTGTTTGAGGGCCATTCCCTTCGAAATTTGTTGTGCCTCTTTACCACCATGGTAACCTGTGCAAGTGCAATTATAGGGCTATTTTTGCCAGAGTTATGCCCCTTTTGACTCAGAATAATTTGTATCATTGGTCTGAATTTTGAAGGGAGATTTTCTGAGGTTTACGGACCAATTCTGTCGAGACTTGGTGTGCATGTTCACCACCATGCAAACTTGTATATGTGTGATTATAGTTCAAATGGAACTATTTTATGCAAGAGTTATTCCCTTTTTTGACTAAGAATAACTTTCCTCATCAGTCTGAATTTTGTCCAGAGATTTTCTTGGAGGTTTACTGAACAATTTTTTCGAAACTTGGCATGCAAGTTCACCACCATGGGAACCTGTGCATGTGCTATTATAGTTCCGCTGGGACTATTCTTTCCAGATTTACACCCCTTTTCGACTTAAAATAATTTACCTCTTGTCGGAATTTTATCCGGAGATTTTCTTGGATATTTATGGACCAATTCTTTCGAAAATTGGCATGCATGTTCACCACCCCGGAAACCTGTGCAGGTGCGTTTTATAGTTCTGGTGGAACCATTTTTGCCAGATTTATGCTCCTTTTTGACTTAGAATAATTCACTTCATCGGCGTGTGTTTTTTCTGGAGATTTTCTCAGAGATTTATGGATCAATTCTTTTTCGAAAAGTGGTATCCATGTTCACCACCATCGAAACCTGTCTACCCATGATTATAATTTTGGTCAGACTTTTCTTTCCAGAGTTATGCCCCTTTTTGACTTTGGAAATTTCACATTTTGTCAACATTTCGTGTTTTTTTTGGACGATAACTTGAGTTTGGATTTGTTGATCAGCACCAAACCTGATTTGTGTCTCAGGCATACTAAAATACAGATTCAAGTCTGTTCAAGTCAAGTCCATGGATTCATATTTGGGTTCCCTCTGTGAGCACGAATTTTAACTTAGTGCAATATGAGGAATATTCTTTAAAAATCTTTTTCAGAACCACTGATCAGAATCTTTTGATATTTGGCAAAAAAATTATCCTTAAGATTGTCAGATTCAAGTTTGTTCAAATCAAATATCTAATTTCATATTTATGCTCTGTATTAGAGCCTGAATTTTAACTTGGTGCATACATAGAAATCTTCCCCAAATCATGAATCAGAATATTTTGTTATTCGGTATAGATCATCCATAGGGGGTCAGATTGAAGTTTGTTCAAATGAAGTACCTAGGTTCATAGTTGGGTTCCAAGTGGAAGCGCAAATTTTCACTTAGGACAATGTTAGGAATATTCTCCAGAAACACTGATGAAAATCCTTTTGATATTCGGAACACAGCATCCTTAGGAGGGCAGATTTAAGTTTGTTCAAGTCAGGTCTGTTGGTTCATATTTGGGCTCCCTTTCGGCACAAAATTTGTGCAACATGAGGAGTATTCTTCAAAAATCTCCTCCAGAACCACGAATCATAATCTTTTGCTATTTGGCATACAACATCTGTGAGGGGGAGTTGGCTTCAAGTTTGTCCAAATCAAGTACCCAAGTTAACATTTTTTTTTTTGAGGTGGCTGGGGGGGGGGGGGTGGGGGGGGGGGTGGGGGAGCTGAAGGGAGGTCAACACAACACACAGAATTAGCATGCACATCAACTTTTTGTGGCAAGGACATAACTTTTTAGTGGGAGGAGATATCACATTGAAACTTACCCAGTGTATAGACCAACACAAGATGGTGAGTGGGATGCAAAATTCATGACAACCCTCCAAGGTCAAGGTCAAAAATAGAGTCAACACATGTAATCAGTATGCACATAAATTGTTATTGTGTCCAGGCTATAACTTGAAACAACATCTCGACCAACACTAGATGGTATGTCAGTACGAAATTCATGCACATCAACTTTTTCTTGTCCAGGCCATAACTTTTTAGTGGAAGGAGATGTCACAATGAAACTTCCACAACCTGGGGACCAATATCAGATGGTGTGTCGCATAAAAAGTTTGCAAATGACCTACCAAAGTCAAGGTCAACACATGGAATCTCTGTGCTTCTACACATGCAGGCCCCCCCTAGCAAGTGATTTATCATCTATAGTGGATGTATGATGCCCACTAGGCGGTGCTCTTGTTTCCTCTTCTTTTTATTTATTAGCTTACCTGACAAAGTCATTTTCAGTACAAAATCCATGCACATCAACTTTTTCTTGTCCAGGCTGTCCAGGCCAAAACTTTTTAGTGGAAGAAGGAGGAGATGTCCCAATGAAACTTCCACAACCTGGGGACCAACATCAGATGGTGTGTCGCATACAAAGTTTGCAAATGACCTACCAAAGTCAAGGTCAACACATGGAATCTCAATGTGCTTCTACACATGCAGGCCCCCCTACCAAGTGATTTATCATCTATAGTGGATGTGTGATGCCCACTAGGCGATGCTCTTGTTTCCTCTTCTTTTTATTTATTAGCTTACCTGACAAAGTAAGAGTGGGCTTTTGAGATCACTCTGTCCATTGCCGGTGACTTCTCCAGAACTGATTTCAGTGAAACTTGAGGTGATTGTTTCTGATATCGCATTTTGATTTTGTTCAAATCAACTTGCCCTGCCCAATAGAGAGGCACGGGCAAATGTACCCAAATTTTTTTTAAATCTTCTCATGAACCAATTGGTACAATGACTTGATATTTGGTACTGAGCTCCCTTATGAGGTGTAGAATAAAGTTTGTTCAAATGAAGTTCTTTGGGCAGTATTTGGGTGGGGGTGTAATATGAGAAATATTCTTTAGAGAATCTTCTCCAGAACCACCAGTTGGAATCGTTTGATATTTGGTGCGCAACAGGTGTCAGATTCAAGTTTTTTCAAAGCAAGTCCCTGGGTTCATATTTGGGCTTCCCGTGCGAGTCTTGAATTTTTACTTAGTGCATTATGAGGAGTAATCTTTAAAAATCATCTTCAGATCCACCAGTCAGAATCTTCTGATATTTAGGATGCAGCATCCTTATGGAGGTCAGATCCCAGTTTGTTTAAATCAAGACCCTGGGTTCATATTTGGACTCCCTATGGGAGCCTGAATTTTAACTTTGTGCAATATGGAGAATATTCTTTAAAATCTTCTTCAGAACCACTTGTCAGAATCTTTTGATATTTGGTATACAGGATCCTTAAAAGGATCAGATTCAAGTTCAGAGGCGGACTGGCCAAAATGGTCCACTGGAAAAATTCTCTGTGGGCTCCCTGTTGGGTTCCCTCTGGGGCCCCCAAAATTGATGCAGCCCAACACTCATGGGTATGTGAAATTTCATGAAATGACCAAAAGGTGAAATGGATCTGATTGCATAGACTGCCAGTATACCGAATGTTCTCTGTGTGGACTGGCAGTCAACAAAGAGGACATTTCGATATACCAGTAGTCTAGACTGCCATTGATCGCCCAGATGAAATGAAACAGCATTCATTACTTCAGTTTCAAAAATCAAAATTTTCTTCAATCGGGCCGAACTTGGGTTTTTCCAATGCCCCTCCTTTTCCCCCTCACCCCGTAGAACCATTTTTGTCGAAGGATCAACGAAGATGATACAATACAAATATATCGATATGTTCTCTAGGTGGACTGCCATTGTATTGATTATTCAGATGGAGGAAGCCACATTCGTTCTGTTCGCAAAATCAAAATTTCCTCTGGGTCTAGGGCCCCTTTGGTGCATTCCCCAGTAACTTTTCTTGGCCCAGTCCACCCCTGTTCAAGTTAGTTGAAAGCAAGTTTCTTGGTTAATATTTTGGCTCTCTGTGGGAGCCCAAATTTTAACTGAGTGCAGTATGAGAAATAATCTTGAAAAAGTTTCATATTCAGATCCACCAATCACAATCTTTTGATATGTGGTATACAGCATTCGTATGGAGAACAGATCCATGTTTGCTCAAATCAAATCCCTGGGTTGATACATGGGAACCTGACATTTAACTTGGTGCAATACGAGGAATATTCTTTAAAAATCTTCTCCAGAACCACAAGTCAGAATCCTTTGAAATTTTGTATACAACACCTTGGGGGGTAGGGGCGGGGGGGGGGGTGCAGATTCAGATTTGTTCAATCCCTGAGTTGATATTTGCATTCCATAGTATTCACATCCACCAATCAGAATCTTTTGGTATACAGCGTCCTGGGGCGCGGTGGCTCAGTTGGTAGAGGTGCAGGCTGCAAGCCGAGAGGTCCTCGGTTCGAATCCCACCTGTGGCAACCGCGTTGTGTCCTTGGGCAAGACACTTCACCCCGATTGCCTACATGGGGGCACGATGACGCTGTGTACTGAGGCGTACTGCACGTCGATGGTGCGCATGTCTTCAACCAATCTAACCCTGCCTGTGCTGCGGTGCAAAGTTCAGAGTTACGATGTTGGAGAGCTGACAGCTGCTCGTCGTTGCTCGGTGGTTCTCTCCGGGTACTCCGGCTTCCTCCACCCGTAAAACTGTCACGGTCACGATTAGCCATTGTGCATAAGTATGTGACCTTAAAAACACCAATAAATAAATAAATAAATAAATATACAGCGTCCTTTTGTGCAGATTCAGATTTGTTCAATCCCTGAGTTGATATTTGCATTCCATAGTATTCACATCCACCAATCGGAATCTTTTGGTATACAGCATCCTTTTGGAGGAGGTCAGATCCAAGTTTGTTCAAATCAAATCCTTGGGTTGACATTTGGGGCTCTCTATGGGTGCCTGAAATTTAACTATTGGGAATATTCTTTAAAAATCTTCTCTAGACCCACCAGTCAGAATCCTTAGATTTTTAGCTCAACTTTGGCGAAGCCAAATTTGAGCTTATGCCATGGCCAGTCGTCCGTCTGTCCGTCCGTCAACAATTCAATACGGCTCGGGCTAGAGGCCGTATTTATGAACCGATCTTTACGAAACTTCTTGGGTACCTTTGTTATGACCGTGGGACGAGAACGAGTGTTTTCGGGTCCGATCCGAAATTCAAGTTGGCCGCTGGCGGCCATTTTGTATAGACTTAGGTGAAATCAGATTTTTGTGCAGAACTTCCATATGAAAGCGCTGATTTGAATAATTTTTTGTATGAATGTTTAGTACCATGGGATATATCACATTTTATACGGGTTTTTTTTCTCGTACGCAAATTATGCAAATTAGACTAACTTTGATGTATTTAGTGTTAATTTCAGCACTGTAAGTGCAAATGCCAATACGGCTCGGCTAGAGGCCGTATTTATAAACCGATCTTTACTAAACTTCTTGGGTACCTTTGGTATCACCGTGGGACGAGAACGAGTGTTTTGGGGCAGGGACCAGCCTAGGGGGGAATTTTAGGGAGACTTCAAGTCTCCCTCCAGAAAAAAATAGGGAGACTGCAGAGTCATGCAGGGAGACTTCATAGGCAAGTGGGGAAAATTAAGAATATTCATGTACCACCCCCGCCGCCCCTTCATATTTTCAATTTATGGTCCTCCATTAACGTACAAATAATCCAGGTCCAGTTGTCTATGATGCATCTGTGCCAGGTTAAAAAATTACAATGTAATTATTGACTGAAAATCCCCCACTGCTACCTTCTCCTTCATGACCCCTCACCTCTTCTTCGTGCCAATCCCCCATCACCCTCCTGTGGTTGCCTTTCAACAAAGTCTACTAAGCTAATAATTTCCTAAGTCTGAAAGTGTGAACAGGACCAGATGTAAGAAGGTTGCTTGGGAGGTACTTTGTTAGTTAATAAACAAAATACATTCTGGGGTCGAGTATTTTGTAAAAGAAATGTCATTCCGCATCATTTTTATGGCATTTCGGTGTCATTCCGCGTCATTTCATGTCATTCCGATGTTTAGGAGGACCCTTTTTCAAGATCGTCCACATGCGCACTTGTGTCGGGTCCAGGTCGTTTCGTCCCCGGGACGTTTCGTCCCCTACTTGGTGGGACGTTTCGTCCCCGTGACAGGGTGGGACGTTTCGTCCCCAGTTGGGGACGAAACGTCCCACTTCAATACTAAATTATTGAGAAGATATGGGATTGGATTTTTGTTTTCATAAATGAGGGAAGCATCTGCTCGTAACCAATGATGGTCACTCATATGGCATCGAGGTTGGATTTTATGCATAATTAGATATCATATTAGCTTACTATAATACAAACAATGATTTTGGAGTTTTTATAACCACTCAATGATAATAGATCTCACTGATAAGTCGGTACCTCAAGAAATGTTTTTTTTTAAATTTTTCAATCATACATTGTTTTCATAAGCGTTCAAGAAGAATGCATCTCACTGATGCCGGTATATCAATGAATGTTTGTTGATATGTAATTATATTTAATTATTAATAATTATTAGTATGTTTTCATTAGCACTCGAGGATAGTGCAGTTCACTGACAAAAAAATGTTTTTTTTCACAAACTGTGGGTATATATGGGGGATAGAGTCTTTTATATAAATAAACATTTGAATAAAGATTTAACAGCAATAGGAAAGCTAGGCCTGTGTGATCCAAGAAAAAAAAAAAAAAAAAAAAAATGTTAACCGGGTCGCAAGGGATTTGTAAATCCCACATTGTCCCTGCGCGCCTTCGGCGCGCTAAAACCTTTCATTCATTCATTTAAGGGCTTTCGGGTGTGTGTCTGTGAGAGGGTATTTTTTTTTGGGGGGGGGTGGAGGAGGTCATTTGGAATTCCCGAAGGATAACCAGATACCTCATAATAACATACGGCATCCTATCTCCCAGAAGGCTTGATGGATGACTCCCGGTTTTTCAAGTTATATTAATGAAATATACCACTGTTAGTTATTTATAACACTCATCCTTTACAGGAATGTGCATTGGGGACGAATCGTCCCGGGGACGAAAAGTCCCACCAATAGGGGACGAATCGTCCCGGGGACGAAACGTCTCGGGGACGAATCGTCCCGGGGACGAAACGACCCGATCCCCCTGTGTCCTGCACAAAGCTTTTCTTGACATCACTAAAGCTTTTTTTCATGTGTTTCAATTCCATTCGTGTTTTTCTGGGAATAGACAGCCCAACAGTTAACAGTCGTCAGCAAATCGAAATGAAAATAATGTGTTATAAAATACGTCCGTTGTGTATACGTTTTCGGCATCCTAAGCGACGTAACCTACTTTCAAACTGTGTTGTTTTGTTGAGTCGCGTAAGTCACCTATTTTCGTTTCGACATTTGAAGCTCCGACTGGAACGCAACAAAATAGAAATAAAAAAAAATCTGCCAAAAGCGACAATGGACAATTGCTTGTCGTGTGATTTCAAATAAATGGACGTTTATTTGACGAATTAAAATGCCCATTTATCACACTCGAGCACATTCGATTTTTGAAAATACTCGTTTTCATGTAAACCTCGCATCACTCAGTTCAGCCTTTTCTCATTTTGGCCAATTTTTAGAGGGCGACTTGTAATCGCCCCGACTATTTTTCTAGGCGACTTTGGGCTTAGAAGGGCGACTTAATCGCCCTAGTCGCCCTCACGGCTGGTCCCTGTTTTGGGGTGCGGTCCGAAATTCAAGATGGCTGATGGCAGCCATTTTGTTCAAAATTAGGTGCAATCAGATTTTTGCACAGAACTTCCATTGAAAATTTGAAAAAATTTTTGTGTGAATGTTTAGTACCATGGGGTACATCACATATAATACAGGTTTTTTTTCTTGTGCAGAAATTATGCAAATTAGATGAACTTTGATTTTTTCTGTGCTACTTACACACGGTAAGTACACATGTCAATACGGCTCGGGCTCGGGCTAGAGGCTGTATTTATCAACCGATCTTCACGAAACTTCTCGGGGTACCTCTGTTATCACCCTGGGACGAGAACAAGTGTTTCTGAGTGCGGTCCAAAATTCAAGATGGCTGCCAGTAGCCATTTGGTACCGAAATTCGGTCTAATCAGTTTTTTGTACACAACTTCTATACAGCTCAGGCTAGAGGCCGTATTTATGAACCGATCTTTATGGAACTTCTTGGGTACCTTTGTTATCACCGTGGGATGAGAACGAGTGTTTTTGGGTGTGGTCCGAAATTCAAGATGGCCACCACAGCCATTTTGTACCAAAATTAGTGCAGTCAGTCTTTTGTACAGAACTTCTGTATGAAAGTTCTGATTTGAATAAATTTTTGTATGAATGTTTAGTAAAATGGAATACATCACATACAGTATGGGTTTTTTTCTCGTACAGAAATTATGCAAATTAGATGAATTTTGATTTATTTAGTGCTGCTTATACACTGCAAGTGTACATGTCAATACGGCTCGGGCTAGAGGCTGTATTTATCAACCGATCTTTACGAAACTTCTTGGGTACCTTTGTTATCACCTTGGGACGAGAACGAGTGTTTCTAAGTGCGGTCCAAAATTCAAGATGGCTGCCAGTGGCCATTTTGTACCGAAATTAGGTCCAATCATTTTTTTGTCACAACTTCTATACAGCTCGTATTTATGAACTGATCTTCATGAAACTTCTTGGGTACCTTTGTTTTCACCTTGGGACAGGAATGAGTGCGTTTTGGGGTGCCTTTGTTATCACTGGGCTATGAGAACAAATATTTTGGGGTTCAGTCAGACCCACTCTGGGACTCAAAGATTTCTTTTCTAGTTTAGCATCTGACTCACCCACCTTTACAATACTTTACCTATACATTTGTTACAGGTCAGTATTTATGTACAGGCCGTTATAATACTTTATATGTACCTTTGTTATCAGGTCATTACCTAGATGTTTGTCATTGCTGTGTCACATACTATACATGTACATGTCTTGACAAGTTGAGCTACAGTGTCATTGACACTTTCATTGTCTTTGTGTTTCTGATGGGGTCAAGTTCAAGTTTTTTCTACAAAACACACTAGGTTAATATTTGGTGTAAAAAAGAAATATTTACTTCAAAACCAGCATTCAGAATCTTTTTGGGTGTACAACTCGGGGGGGGGGGGGGGGGGTCTCAGATTCAAGTCCCTGCATTCATATTTGAGCTCTATGGGAGCCCAAATTTTAACTTGGTGTAATATAACGAATAATGGCTAAAAATATCTTTCTTCAGATCCACCATTCAGAATATTTTTATATCTGGTATACAGCACCTTTGGAGTGGGGATGGAGGGAATCAGATTCAAGTTTGTTCAAGTTAAGAACAAGGTTGATATTTGGTCTCCTTAGTTGTGCATTACTAGAAATCGGGAGTTTTATTTCTGTGGTAACATTTCAAACTATAAAAAATCATCTGACAAGGACAACAGAGTTATGAATAATTACATGATTTCATTCCTCTGCAGTGTACATAGATGCTAATTAAATCCTTCTTTAAACAACTTTGCCAGGTGAGGACCTCAACCCCCCACCCCCGGGCTTCTTGATCATTTCTTTTATGTCTGTTTATATATGACTTATCTTGGGCTGCTTTAAACTGCATTTTAATGGCAAGTGAATTTATTAAGACTGCTGAAAGTAGCAGTCTAACTTCTAAACCTAGCTTGTGACCTCTCCTTGAATGGCTCTTCAAACCCGTTTAAAGAAGGGTCACAAGCTAAGTTTTGGAAGCACAGATTAAAATATAAACAAAAACTTGATTTCATTATTAACTTGAGATGTTTGGGGAATCGGACAGTTGCTCGCCGGTTCTCTCTGCGTACTCTGGCTTCCTCCATCGTAAAACTGTCTGACATGAGGTGACCCTGGCTGTCGAAAGTGTGGGTATATCAGCATACCAGAGGAGATCCAAATCCGACTGATGGCCGCTTTCAAATAACAATCCAAAACGTTTGAACGGACCGACAGAGGTCTTCACTAGACACCCCCGAATCCTCCTTCAGAGGTCGGGGGCATAATAACTTAAGATATCTTTGAGAGGGCCCTGCGAAGCTTCAAAGTTTGATTTGTTTGGAAATTGTCCAGATAAATTGATTCGAATCGTGTTGATTCTGAAATTTTCGAAGCGTCAAAATGTTCTCAAAATCCTACCAAGTTATCACCTTGTGAACTTGTCTTCTCTCTTTAGTAAAGAGACCAGGAGATTGAAGTGTTCCAGGTGGTTTTGCTTTACTTCCAGCCTTCCACAGCTACTTTGAATCTGCCATGGAATATTCCACCTTTTTTTACTGATTTGCCCAAACAGACAAGTTGTTGTTGGGTACAAGAGAATTGCGAAGAATTGGAAGTAACTTGTAAAAAGGTGTACTATTGGCAATTTGAAGAGCCGCGAGATTTGATTCAAGATTTGATTGCATTCACAATCCTCTGCCTGATTCAATTTGAAATGATTGGGCCCCAATCTTTGATCAATTTGGAGCACACTTGATATGAAGGTTGGACATGATGGCTCCCCCATGAGACGTGGCTGTGGAAGTGTTATAATTGGTCAGAAAAAAAGTTTTCCAGGGAATATTTCTACACATTGTTAATTGAGTCTCAGAAAAGGTGGATACAGGTTATTGAAAACAGTCTGTCGAGATGTAATGAGAATTGAATTGACAAAGCTATATTTAACTGCCCAGCTGCTTTAAGAAACTACACAGTCAATAACTTTCCATTACAGTGGAACCCTGTGGATTAAATAGTCACTTGGAAACGCGGTGGCTCAGTAGGTGCAGGCTGCAAGCCGAGAGGTCCTCTGTTCGAATCACACCTGCGGCAACCGCGTTGTGTCCTTGGGCAAGCCACTGCCCCCCCCCCCCCCCCCCCCCATTGCCTACACGAGGGCACGGTGGCATTGTGTACTATGGCGTACTGCACGGCAATGCTAACCCTGCTTGTGTGGAGTTAGTATGTTGGGGAGCCTGACAGTTGCTCGGTGGTTCCCTCTGGGTACTTCGGCTTCCTCCACCTGTAAAACTGTCCTACACGAGGTGACCCTTGCTGTCGAAAGTGTTGTTAAACCCAAATAAATAAAGTCACTTTGTCAGTAAAAATAATTCACTTAACCCTTGAAGCCTCAAATTAATTTTATGATAATACCTATCGTATATACCTTTGTTATCCTTTTAAAATTATACAAGCTTCATCATTGGTCAGTAACCCGTGCTTCTGTACTATACAGTTAACACCAATAATAATAACTCTTTGGCCAGCCGCTGATTTGTCGCGGTCCTCATAAGAGAAGGCCATCATTACCCCTGCACCCCACCCCCTCTTCCCCTCCTCTCCTCCCAGCATTCAGATATAAACTGCTTAATAGTGTCCCTCACTTCCTCTTTTTCAATTTCTTCAATAAGCATTCCTACCCTCTCCCTCGTGTCCCCCTTTAGCCATCTATCCTTTGTTTCTTCACCCCACTTCTGCATTATTCTTCCAGTAAATTTTATTCTATGAGGTATATACTGTGGGCATTCCAAGAGAAAATGTTCCAGGGTCTCCACTACTCCAGAGTGGCACATTTGGCATCCCTTTTCCCCATCTCTCCCAATTTTTCCCCGAAGCTCCAGTGATCTTGATCTCAGTTTGAACAGCAGTGACCCTCCAAAGGTGCCATCTAGGTACTTCTCAAAAGCTGGCTTTTCTTTATATTGTAACCCCTGCAGTGATCTTTTCACGCTAACCCCTGCTCGCCAGTTTCGATTGCAATCTTCCATGACTCTCTCTTTGACAAACCTTTTGCCTTCTTTCATTCCTACTTCTATGTTTGTGACCTCTATAGAGTAATTGTCCATTAGTTCCCTCACATGTTTTGACCACCCCGTTTCTATATTAGAATTCCAAATGGTATCGAGCATCAGTTTGCACCACCGGTTGTCAGGCAGGTTTCTCAAGTAGTTAAAGTAACACAGTTTTCCCAAATCTACCCTGTCCTTGATTTTCCTCCACCCAAGCTCCCCACTTACTGCTTCCAAAGCTGCAGCATTACTCGACCCTGTTATCCATCTGCCGGCATCATTTTGAGTATTTTCCAACTTCTTAATAACGGTTTGGTTTAATGGAATCACGTCCGTGCCATACGTTATACTTGGTAAACCCACCCTCTCCCACAGTGTTTTCCCCACAAAGACCTTGTTGAAACTATTTTTCCCTAAAAGTTTTAGTTGGTTCAGAATTCTTTTCCCCTTCAGAATCAGTTTGGCTGAGTAATTTCTGTACACCCCTCTTCCCGTTATATTTATGCTTACCCCTAGATACTCATACTCTCCCGTTTCTCCTACAGTGATTTGTTTGTTTTCCCCTTCGGGGATTGAGAACTCCCCCACTCTCCATTTCTTCGTCATATCTACCTTGCGTCCAACGGGTATTACCTTGCTTTTATTTTCATTTAGTTCGAGCCGCCAAGTGTTCCCATATCTACCAACAATTTCCAGCAGTTTCTCTAGCCCCTGTTCAGTTCTAGACATTAACACCATGTCGTCCGCAAAGAATAAGCCTGGCATCTTTATGTCTCCAACATTTACGCCCTCCGCACTCTGAATTAGTTCGTCCCCTAAATCTTTAACATACAATGCAAACAAAATCGGTGAAAAGATACACCCCTGCTTGAGGCCTATATCCATAGGGACTCGTTTTGTAGTGATACTCCCTAGACTGAGTTGGCTTTGCACATCTGTATACAGTGCTTTCATGATTCCCACAAAGTCACCCCCCAGTCCGATGCCCTCGAGCTTTCGCCACATACCTTCCCTCCACACTTGGTCGTACGCTTTTTTCACATCTAGAAATGCCAGAAACATCTTTTTCTTTTCAGCCTTTGTTGATTCTATCAGTTGGGTGAGTGTAAATAGGTGATCAGTGACTCTTCGTCCTTTCCTGAAACCATTTTGAATTTCTCCTAAAAAACCTTTCTCTTCAATAACTTCCTCTAGTCTACCGTATATGACCTTACAGAATACTTTTCCGATGTTACTACTAACTGATATCCCCCTATAGTTATCTAGAACTTCCTTATCCCCCTTTTTGTGTATGAACGACACCTTACTTTCCCTCCACTCTCTGGGGACCTCTTGCTTTCGCAGAGCCAGGTTGAAAAGGTTTGTCAGGACTTCAATAAGTGCCTCCCCTCCATTTTTGAGGAATTGGTTCGGAATTTCATCAGTCCCTCCCGCTTTACCATTTTTTAATTTCGAGACCACGTTCCGCACTTCTTCTGTCGTCATTTCGCTACATACACGATTGGATAGGTTCTCCTCCACCAGTGTATTTCTTTTTGGTGGGGACCCACTGCCTATCGTTTATCTTTTCCCAGTGCTTGACTAACTCTGAAGCGATACGGCCTTTATCTTCTGTACTTTCCCCATCCACTTTGATACTCTGCACACTACTTTTCCCCCGTTTATTTACCCAGTTCCAAAATACGTTTGAGCTCGAACCCCCCGTTTTCTTTATTGTTCTGGCAAGACTGCAATTGCGCTCCTTCCTATTATTATTCTTTATCTCATTCACCTTTATCCGTGCCAGTTCATATTCTCCTTTCCTTAGTCTCGTGTCATTGTTATCCACCCCTTTAAGCTTCCTACTTCTTCTGTAAGCAGCGCATTTTACCTTCCTTTCTTTTATAGCCTTTTTCAGTCCCTCGTTAACCCTGTATCCAAGCTCTCTCGTTGGGTCGTTGGGACCCTCACCCTTCCTATACACTCCTTCCCTGCCTCTGTTAGGCTATTTACTATGCCATCTGAAATACTCTGGACATTTGCATCCCTAGGTATACATTCAAGATTTGGTTTTAGTTTTTCCCGAAACTGCTTCCAGTCGGCTCCTTGTTTTAGTCCCCAAACTTCCTTGAAGGTATTTCTGTCTCTATTCGTCTTTTTGCCCATAATCTTAACTGTTATCAGGTTGTGATCACTACCCAAGTCATTTTTTCCCTCGTCATCTATTTCTACATCTATAACCTCCCTCCATACGCTAATGTCAGTGAGTATATAATCAATTATTGTTTTCTTATCGTTCCTCTCCCAGGTCCATTTACCCTTACATTTCGCATCCCTGTTCAGGATCTTTAAACCAAGCTCTTTTGATAGGTCCAACATCTTCCTCCCATTCGTGTTAATTTTCCTATCACCTCCCTGTATGCCCTCCTCCTTATCCCCGATGTGCCCATTGAAGTCCCCCATTAGGACAATACTGAACCCTCTGCTCCCAAGCTCTGTGATATTCGATCTAAGAGTTGTATATATTGAATCATTCCACTCGGGCTTACTTCCCTCCACTGCTAAGTATACAACACCAACGGCAACACTCCTGCTTCCTAACTTGATTTTTGCCCAGACTATTTCGTTGGATACTGGAATCTGAGTCCTTGCTTCTGTGAGATCTGTAATCAATGAGGGCTGTAATTCCTCTTTAGCGTAGATGCCAACACCCCCACCCCGTTTCTGACCCTCAGTTCGCCCAGCTCCTATCCACACGCAACCCTTCATCTGATCAACCCGCTCATCCCGTCGTATCCACGTCTCACTTAGACCCATTATATCGAAGTCTCCTTCGTCCATCATTGTTGATATTTCGCTTACTTTCTTGTGAAGACCCTGGATGTTGCAGTATCCAAACTTAATGAATCTTTGTTTTTTTGTCATCACTGGCACATTATTATAACCCTGGTATGTCCCTGTATTGTGCATGTTTGTTGTTCTTCCTATGTTCCCAGCATTTGTGCCACTCTGGGTTACCGGCTGTGGTCCCCTACCCCACTTTTCTCCAAAAAAGGCCCAGCCACCTGTAAGATTTTTTGGCCCAACAGGTCTGTACCCATCCTACTTAAATGCAATCCGTCTCGCCCATACAACTCTCCTTGTCCCCAGAATGAATCCCAGTGGTCAATGAAATGTACTCCCAAGTCTTTGCAGTGCTCTTCCAGCTCCTCGTTTAGTGCCATAATCCGCGAGTTCCTCTCATTCCCACCACCCATAACGGGGAGCACCCCTGAAACGATGATCCGAGCATTCCTGCTAAGTAGCTTACTAATTAGGTCCTTGTATGTGTCCACCAAACGAACTGATTTCCTCTCCCTGATGTTATTGGACCCCACATGTAATACCACTACCGGATCAGGCCCCGACCCAGCTACAATACCGTCCACTCTATCCCTCAGGTCCTCCACTTTAGCCCCCGGAAAGCACAGAACTGTTCTATTTTTACTGTCCGGGCCACAGACAACCTTGTCGATCCCCCGAACTATGCTACTTCCCGCAACCACCAACTTACTTTTGAACCTCGCCCTATTTATCTCCTCTAGTCTCCTATTGTTTACAGCGCCCTCTTCCTCTCCAACAGCCCCACTCGGAATCAATATCGGTATCGGTATCTTTGACCTAGGATTACTCCTATCCTTGTCCCTCCATCTCTTTCCAGGCCCTGAGCTACCTGGACTACTCCCCTGGTCTTCCCCCGGATCCCTCCTCCTTTTTCCTGGCCTAGACCCCAAGCTACTATCTGTTGCAACTACCTCCATCTCCTCCTCTGTCTCTTCCGAATCGAGCACATCAAATCTGTTTCTGGTGCTGCACTCCCCACTGCCTTTGGACTTTACACCCCTATCTACCTGCTTCTCTGGCCCCCCTTTCCTACCACTTTTGGTAGTCCACGCCAAACGCTTTACAGCATTGCTCCGGCCTGGGCCCCCCTCATCTGTCCTACGTACTTTTCTAGCAGCCCCCACCTCATCACCTACCTCATTCACATCAAAGGTTCTACCCCCATGTTTCCTCTTGGAACCACCGACAACCTTCCATCCTTCTCGGAAAGCCACTTTCACAGGCGTAACTCCAGAGAGCCCCGCCCTACCAAGTTTTCCCTTCAGCTCAGCAATCTCCCCCTCAAACTTAACAATTGTCTCAAGTAGGCGGAGGATTTCCTGACAGTTTGCACATACCTCTCCATATCCCATCGAGCGACAGTCCCCATACATCATAGAACACTGTTTACAAACTTCAAGCCCAATATCGCCATCGGTGGCCCCACCAACCCAGCTCTGACCGACACCCCCAGCGACCTCTGTCTGCACACCAATACTTACTCCGTTGGCACCGTTGACCTGGACCGCGATATTACACGTATTTACCTCCATACTTACCTCCGTCTGAACAGACTTGCTCGCCATCATCAAGACAAAATTACGCGATCGGACAGGGAAAATTGTAAACACGCGACAAATGGCAACACGACGAACCGTTCGACAACTTAGCGCTCACAGTTTTATTTAAGGCCTCCTAACTTTGTCCCAGTTGCTATACTAAACTAACCCCCCACAAAGTTGAATAAAATAACCTGAAAATGAAATATATATGATTAGTAAACAATAAAAATACTTAATTTCGATTCGTAACCAAGGAGACTTCTTCTGTATACTTGCGGAACCAACCGGACATACGAAGTTAAACTTAGTGTATGAGAACATCACGTGACAGCTAAAAGGGTGTGTACAGACATTCTATGGCACACTTTGCCGATTCCCCTTTCACTCTTCACCTTAACATTTTCGTCAGAAATAATAAACAAACAAAATAAGAACAAGATTTTTTCATGAGAATATTCCGAAAACTTGAAATAAAACGTGGACATAACATCAATGTCCGATTTTATAGTCCAGGAGAGGGATTCAGTTGTGGTGTTTCTTCAGATCCGTTGTGGTTTCGAGTAACATGCAACCCATTTTGTTATATGAATTGTCTCGTCGGTGAAACTTATTATAAAGCACTTGTACAAGTTTGAATATAGTATCTCCGATTTTTCAAGACAGACAACGTACCAGCGTATGGAATAAAACACTAATAAAGTCAACTTACGTCCCACAACAATAATTATAGGTGATTTCTCAATGTCCTTGAATTGAAGTCTCCCAAATATTTCAGTTCAATCGAAGGGAAATAATTCCAAATCGTTCCTGTTCTATAATAAAGAAAGATATGTTTCTTTCAGTTTCTCTAATTATTACTTTCATCAAGGTTTTCGTCACTGGAATACCATTTGGGGATTATATGATAAAACAAAACTCGCCACACTGAAGGGGCAGGGTAATAAATTCGATCTAGTGTTTCAGCAAGGTATTCGGGACTGTTCTGCCCTTCTGAGGATTAAGACTGCTTACAGAGAACAACCGAGAACAAATCAAATAATAAATAAAGGCAAAAATAAATAATTGTTAACATATCGCTACTATATGTTGTATAAACATAAAAGTCAAATTTAGAGCTTTTGGACCAACTGAGTCTGTGGTGATGGGGATTATTTATCAATTTCGTATTCGCCGCCGAACCGAGAAGAGACTACTCACCGGGAACAAGATTGTGACTGTTAGTTAACACTGACTGCATGCAGTTTCATTTGTTTTCGGTAAGTAGTATGTTCTCGTTGAAAATACAAGATTAATAAATAATTCACATCACATAGACTTTGGCTGGTCTAAATTTGTTTTTTTTTATTTAATATAGAAACACAATTCCCATTACAATTTACCAGGACTTTGGACCTGCAAGCATAGACTTGGCTGGTTTAAAATTGTCTGTTCTTTTGTCGCCTATACTGGTACACACAATTTCCATCACCATTTACCAGGGCTTTGGACCTGCAAATCATACATGTGGACTTGGCATGCCTGTCTTAAACTCCGGGTAAACGCCGTGTGTTTTATTTGTTTGATATCAATTTTGTCGTCCGGACATTCCTGGGATACAGTCCTTTTGATCTCACGTGGTTTTTTGCCATTGCGGATACCTTCCTTTGTAAATTGAGTTCGAGAAGACGTAAGACTCTGGTAATTGGATTCTGACGTCGGAGAGAAGTATTCTTTCTAGTGACTTCAACAACCCGTGAACGACCAGGCTGGGGGTCAAATGGAACAAATGCCTTCCTGACTTCAGGTCTTCCCAACCAAATCACCTTTCTTTTCAATATGAGCTAGACCAGTCTCGGATTTCAGAGAATATGTTTTATTAACTGAAATACCCTTTGGGGACCAGGCACCACAGTCATCAGAATGAACACTATAACGACCACTTTCTCGACGCTACTTATTTTCCAAGTCGTCCACTTGAAAGAAAACAGAAAAAAGACACATGGCTTATACGCTAACAAAAAAACTTTAAATCCCATTCACCATCGACCTAAATGGTTTAAAACTGGGTTTTTTTTACTAATTTGAACATAATATAGAGTACATACATGCTTTATACGCTAACAATAAACTTTTATTTCGATCTTTGTATATTATTTTGTTTAGTTCTCGGCAAGTAGTCTCTTCTCGGTTCGGCGCCGAAGGCGGAGGATTAAAGAATAACGCCCTTCACCATAGACCTGGTCGGTTTAAAGTTGTTTTTTTTCTCTAGCTTTTACACAAATAGAGTACCTATATGCTCACAATTAATATTTATTTTTGCCTTTATTTATTATTTTGTTTTGTTCTCGGTTGTTCCCAGTAAGTAGTCCTACCGCTTCTGAGATGTGTATTTCCTTTGGCTTTCAGCCTCAGGAAATACGGATCTCAGAAGGGTAGAACAATCCTGTGCACCCTGCTGAAAGACCTTGTAACTAATAGTACACAGCTGCAGGTGACTTATTGGTGTTTCAACATCATTGATGGCTAACTGCAAAGACAGCCAATAAGGATGTAAAGACACTGCCAACATAAATGCAGCCTACTGGCTGGTGTTCTCAAAAAGAAATACAGTTGGAGGGTACTTTTTCAAAGCAATTCAAAGGTGGCAGTTTGTGTCTGTATGGGAACTCAAGGGTTAACAGGAGTATTCAGTTAAAAGGGATTTGATAACTTCCTTGTATTCTAGGGATAAAATGAGATTTTTTTTATTACATCTTGTTTGACCGCTTATGGAGCTCTAGATTAAATACATTTATTTGATGTCTTGAGACCAAATGGATCTGTAAACATAGGCAATTCAGTGGATGTGTGAGTAATTATTTGATATTAGATTTTTAGCTGCGACGAGCAGCTCCAAATATGGCAATATCTGTCGGTCTGTCGGTCGGATTGTGAACAACGAGTTTAAAAAACACAACTCCTAAAATACTTGATGGAATGACAGCATACTTGGTATGCAAGTGTATCTTCATGATGTCTACACCCTCTCAATAGTATATGTCATTCGGATAATTTCTGTCACATTTTTGGACTTTGCAGCTCTATATGTCGCAATGTCGGTCTGTCTGTCGGTCCGTCGGTCGGTCTGTCACCAACGAGTTTACAAAACACCGTAACTCGTAAAATACTTGATGGAATGACACCTTACTTGGTATGCAAGTGTATCTACATGATGTCTACACCCTCTCAATAGTGCATGTCATTCGGATAATTTCTGTCACATTTATAGACTTGTCACCGAGTTTTTTTTGTCACCAACGAGTTATTTTTTTGTCACCAACGAGTTTTAAAACATCATTGGCGTTGCACGAATCGTCGCAGCTTCGGCACTGTGACAGTGCTTCTAGTTTAATCAACAAACCTCCGTTGGAACCCCAGAGAAGTTGAGCATTGCTTGTTTATTGTGGTAAACAAGTTCTGCTTTGGACACCGGTAAAATAGAACCCAGAACCAACATCAGGGTTGGTAGTTCTCTAAAGTGGGAAGCATAGGTATCTAAACAAACCATTGGCAAAACTTGACTTTTCCCTATGGTGCAGTCATGGTGTAGCCAATGATGCTGAAAATGATCTTATACACCCAAAAACAAAGAAGGAAACCCCTATTCATTCTTGGATGCTTGTTCCAAACGCCAAAGTCACATTGACAAAAATTGAAATCGATTTTTGTTCCCTTACTCAAGATATTGGTTTCTGTTCCATGACTAAAGGTATCTTTGATTAATGTTTTGGAGCAGACTTCATATGTAGGTTGAGCCCGACAGCAGAAGGAATTCTATTCAACTTGGGGCTGTTGGGACAAAGGTCAAGGTCACAATAGCCTATAAATTGAAATTTGTTTCCATTGCATAACTAGAGATTTTTTGACGGTCTCTACTACACTTGGTATGTAGAAGTTTAGAATGATGAAATGAATGTCTCACTATTTTGTCTGTGTTTTAAATGTGGGTCTTCTGACACTAAATCCTTTGAACTCATGCGTCTGCATTTCCGGCCCAGGAACAGTATGTGCTGAGTGAATGTTGGGGTTGACCAACCAATTTTTTCAACGTGCAGCCTTCAGGCTGCACGTTGAAAATATGAATTGGTTTTCCCAAAAATAAAGAATAAGGAGTCGTCCAACCGCTGCCATTGAACTAACATGGAAGATACCACCAGTGTTCAAAGGATTAAGGGAAAATGATAGTAAAAAGTTCAGAGGGAAGTAACTGTCCTTAATATGCAGGGTTAACTTTTAGAGTTGTGTACAGTGTAGTCAGCACAACAGTCTTTCAACTATATATTATATTATCAATACTTAAAAAGTAAAGGTATGACACTTCCCAGATCGAAATTTTCAACAATCTGTAAAAAGCGAATACCTCATTGATCTCGCTCAAATACCCGACAAAATGTCGTCTAATTCGCGAAGCAACTTCGATTTCGAGGCCCAGATAGACGAAAGTTTACTTTTATTTGCATTTTTAGCTTGACAAAGTCAAGATAAGCTATTGCCATCACACTTGCGGAAATCTGTGAGTCTGTCAGTCTGTCCACATTTTTCTTCAGCACAGGCTGCACCCCGTAGTTTTTGTCCGATCGTCATCCCCGTGGGAACCCCGGGAAGTAAGCAGCACTTGTTTACTGTGGTAAACCAGTTCCGCTTTACTAGTAAAATAGGACCCAGTCACCAATGCTTGGGGCGAAAGTCCTCTAAAATGGGCAACATGTAGATCAACGATTGACTACACTTGACTTCATCTCCATGTTGTGTCACGATTAGCCATGGTGCATAAATATGTGACGTTAACCACCAACAAACAAACAAACTTGTCCGATCGTCACGAAATTTCACATGCAGGTTTGAGGTCATGTCTAGATGAGAATGTCCCTTTTTGGTCGCGATCGGTCAAAACTCTAAAACCTTTAGCACAGTCTACAGGTCATATTTACGAAGGGATTTCATTGTAACTTGGTAGGATGACTGCAGATAATGTCAGATGAGATTGTCTCCTTTTGGTCGCGATCGTTCAACCATGACGGCTGCCCGAGCCCAAAACCCGAAAACCTTTAGCACAGACTACAGGTCGTATTTATGAAGTGATTTCATTGTAATTTGGTAAGATGACTCGGCATGATGTCTAGACGAGGACGTCATCTTTTGGTTGCGATCGGTCAACCGTGATGGCTACACAGGCCCGAAGCCCAAAAACCTTTAGCACTGTCTACAGGCCGTATTTATGATGGGATTTCATTGTAACTTGGTAGGATGATTCGGTATAATGTCTAGATGAGAACGCCCCATTTCGGTTGTGATCGGTCGACCGTGACGGAGACAGGGGCCCAAAGCCTGAAAACCTTTAGCACAGTCTACAGGTCGTATTTTGGAAGGGATTTCATTGTAATTTGGTACGATGACTTTGTATAATGTCTAGATGAGAACTTCTCTTTTTGGTCGCAATCTGTCAACCGTGATGGCTGCCCGAAACCCGAAAACCTTTAGCACAGTCTACAGGTCGTATTTATGAAGGGATTTCATTGTAACTTGGTAGGATGACTCAGTATCATGTCTAGACGTGAACGTCCTATTTTGGCCGTGATCGGTTAACCGTGATGGTCGCACAGGCCTGTGACCTAGATTTGTTTAGCACAGTCTGCAGTTCATATTTATGAAGCAATTTCAGTGTTACTCGGAAGGATAACTCGATACGATGTTTAGATAAGACTTCCTATTTTGGTCACGATCAGTCAGCCGTTACCGCCACCTGGTCACGCGATCTGGATTCATTTAGTACTGTCTACAGGTTCTTTTTATAAAGGGATTTAATTGCAACTTGGTAGGATAACTTGGTAGGATTTCTAGATAAGACTGTCCTATTTTGGTCATCATCGGTCAGCCGTGACTGCCGAGCGGTCATGTAACCAAGATTCCTTTAGCAAAGTCTACGAGTTATATTTATGAAGGGATTTCATTGTAAATTGATAGGAAGACTCGTTTTGGAATAATTTCACTGTGACTTGGTAAATTTGGTTGACATACATTAAATGTGAGGGCCACATTAACTCTCCTCCTCCAGTTCTTAGGTACAGTCCACACCTCAAATTATTTTTGTTGAAAACATAACATGCATGAAATAGAAATTAACATTTTCTCAATTATCACAGTTCTTGTCGTATTTCATAATCATTTCATAAACATTGAACATTATCCTTTTCATCAAACACAACACACAGCCAAGTTAAGCTACAGTGTCATTGACACTTTCATTTTACTTTTTATCGAGTGAATCGAGATTGCTTGCTGTCGACAACTGGAGTTATCCGGTAACCGGGGCGCGGTGCCGTTGCGGTAACCGGTTCTCGTCAGATCACCGAAGTTAAGCAACGTCGAGCCCGGTTAATCATTGGATGGGTGACCGTCTGAGCGATCAATTTGGACTCCTGCGTTGTGTCCTTGGGCAAGGCACTTAACCCCGATTTTCCACATGGGGGCACGATGACGCCATGTACTAAGGTGTACTGCACGTCGACGATACGCATGTCTAATCCTGCCTGTGCTGCAGTAGGGAGTTACGATGATGGGGAGCTGGCAACTGCTCGTCGTTGCTCGGTTGTTCTCTCCGGGTACTCCGGCTTCCTCCACCCGTAAAACTGTCACGGTCACGATTAGCCATTGTGCACAACTGTATGACCTAAAATACCAATAAATAAATATATAAATATCCGGTAACCGAACAATGAATGCCACGCCGCATTTTTATTGGTCAATATAAAATTCAACACATTAATTTTCATTCTAAATATAATTCATAGTAAACAATAAAATGTGCTCCGTGTAAACTGAAGTTTATTCGAAGATGTCACTTTCAGAAATCGAAAATGCTGCTGAAAAAGGCCACAACCTTATAATAACTGGACAGACTGGTGTGGGAAAAACATTTTACCTTAATAAAATCAACACTGAACTAACACATATGAACAGAAAGTATATACACTCAGTACAACTGGCATGGCAAGCACCAATTTTCCTCGTGGTTCAATGACTGTGCTGTGATTTTTTGGTTAGGCGGTCGGCATATTTTTCTGACAAATTTTTGATAAAGAAAATCAAGTTTGATGACAATTATCATGATAAAAAGAGGGGCTTTTGTCTGCAGATGTTATAATTATTGACGAAATATCTATGCGTTCCCCAAAACTTTTTAAAAAAATCACCACAATCTGTATGGAGATCAGACGGAATCACCAAAAAGTTTTTGGAGGCATCCAGATGGTTTTATGTGGGATTTCTTTTAGCTGCGACAGGTACCTAATACAAATTATAATGACCCAGGAGACTTTATAATATCTGCAGAAGAACTTTGATTTCATGTGTTTAAACTGAACAATGAAGGAGTGGATTTTTTCAAAGGGTTTAGGTCTCAACATTTTTTAAGTAAAAAAAAAGAAAGAAAACAGTCAAGTTTCAGCTAATGGACCTCACCCCTTGTTTCTAACAAGAGGTCTGCAGACTGAAACTTTGCATCAATTTGGGAAATGAATGTAGAATGCACTGAAACTGATAAACTGTCTAACGGGCCTACACAATGTGGGATGTAAATGTTTTGTATGTATGTGTGTGTGGTGGAGATTGTGGGAAGGCGGGGGGGGGGGGGGGGGGGGGGGGTATATTAATTGGTAATCACTAAGGTAACCAAACAAAATCTCAACAGACAAAATATGCACAGAAAAAAATACCCATGAGCAAAATGTCCATAGACATAATGTTCATAAAACATATAAGTAATCAATATTTGAAAATTCAAATTAATTTCAGTTCAATTTTCAAAGATGCATCCACTTCAGTGTAATCTGAAAAAAATAGAAACATAAAATTGAAAATTTAAGTTCAAATTTAAAACCTTTTTTAGAGTAATATGAAATTTAGCCATTTATTCTGAAAATAAGTGACAATCTGAGAACTGAGGTTTTTATAAAAATAATTTTTTTTGAATTTTTTGTTGTTGTTGTTGTTGGCAAATTCCATTTATTTGTGTGGGACCAAATAGGTCTACCACCAAAAAGCTAAGTTTGAATAAATTGGTAAGGGATCGTATGAATCGGTTGCAGGACAAACTCCCGTGGTCTAAACCCACAGCACCAAAATTTCAAACAGAATAAAAGAAAGTAAATTGGTTGTTTGGACACGTAAATTAAAGCAAAGAAAGTTCAAAGTGACTTCAATCCACACATTCAGTTAATTAACCACAAAGGACATAAGTTAATACCCAATACATACATGTAGTACGTGTTCCTTATTCAATATATAGCTCACAGATTATTTGTTGAGTGCATAGAGTATGCGAAGAGTGGATTTGTACTAAATCATGGTAGGGTAGTTTTTCCACCTGCCAACTAAATTAAATTGCTCTTCAGAAAAGCCCAAGCAACTTTTCAACTTATTGACCACCCAGTGGTCCGTGAGATAAAATAATTGCTTGTGCTTTGTTGTCGGAAATCGTGAATAATCGTCAAACAGGAAATACACTCCCCTGTTATTAGGTATTAATCCACCCTATGCATAAGTACCATCTGAAATATGTTGTAGGACAACCACAAGGAAATTATATTTTTCTGCTGCTGATAATTCCAGCCCTTGACATCATTTCCTGGAAAGCTCTCAGGGAGAGCTTCCAAAGAAATGATGTTAAGGTTTATATGGCATTATTAACAGAGGGAAATTGAGATAGTTTTTTTAATGTTATCTATCCCGCATCTTATTTCCACTAGTACTGTTCCAAAATGTTCACAGTTCACATGCTCTGTAACAAAAGAAAAATTAAAGGCTTTCATACTCATCCTGTATTTTGTATACAGGAGGGGATCGGGGCGGGGGTATGTCAGCAGAGTGCTGGGTGTGAACAATAAATCATCCAACCATGCAGTGGGATCTAAACTTGGACAGTATCCACTGCACACAGATGCCAAATTCCAGTTGGCTAAGTTTGTATTAAAACTATATTATCTCCAAACTCCTTCCTTACCACCAGAGGCTAGAAATGAATCCGTGAATTACACTATGCCGGGCTCAATGTTTATTAAATATCAGCAGCTAAGGACCAATTATAATCCTCAAAATAAATCCGAACAGAAGATTCCGTTTCAACCTGTGACATACATAACACGAAGAGAAAATCTGAATTAGACCCATTTAAATAAATTTTTTAATGCTATATTTGATGACAACAGGAAAACTGGAAAAAAAAATTAGAACTTATCGAGAGTTTAAGAACAAATATCACATAGAGCCTTATTTGATCTATACATCATCCCCCGAGGCGAGAAACATATTTACTTGTTTGCGTATGAATAACCACAACCTTGTGATAGAAAAGGGAGGCATATTCAACCACCCATCCCCATAATGAACGCTTATGTGCGGCTCAGGTGCAGTAGAAACAGAGTGGCACTTTGTTATGGAGTGCAGTGAATATGCACTTCTCAGAGAACGTGCATTTTACAAATTTGAACGTTGAATACCAAGAGTTTGTTGAGATGGGCAGCTAGGACAGATTCATATTCCTGATTAGAAATAATGTGCCGCAGCTATACGGTATCATCTGTAATATCACCCATCAATTCTTAAAACAACGAGAACAAACTCTGTCACTGTGACACCAAGAGGTGGCATTAATAATATATTACATTCACATTAATAATATATAATTATATCCATTATAACCCTTGATATTTACGTCTGTCATTTGGAATTATTGTTTTATGTTTCTATTTATATTGATTCTGTATGTACAAAGCAATCTGCCTTTGTTCTGGTGTATTTGCTAAATAAATCGTATCTTTTATTATCTTATCTTATCATAAAAGGTGAGATTGCGTCGCTGCGATAGGTCACAACGAATTTTGCGCTCCTGAAATGTTTCTATATTGAAAAACTAAATGGCAATCTTTTAATTTTCGGATTGACCTCAGGAATAAATTTTGAACATTGGAAATGGATACGGAAATGTATCTTCTAGATGCAAGAGATAAGGAATCATCATTGGCGAATGAAGATATGTTGAAAGATTTAAACCAATTAGATGTGAAAGATAATGGAAAGTGTGCGACAGTAACACTTGATAATATTCAATTTGAATAGTATGAAAATGGCCTGTTGAAAAAATATTGGGATCCTGTCAAATTACAAGAAAAAGATGGCGTCATTTGGAAGTTTTCTATGCCAAATCCAATGAAAAGAATTATGTTGGTGATGTGTCAACTATTCCAAAAAACTGAATATAGAAAAATAACATTGCATGCATACAAAACAAATTGTGTTACAAGGTTCAAAAAAGGCAATTCTTTGGTGCATCGTGTCACATTTACCCGATGTTTATGAGAAAGGATTTGGAGTGGAATTCAACGGAGATGTTGGCAATATTTTAGCTGGAAAAAAAGATTACAATCTTTCATGAAAAACAATAACAAACTAGAAAGTTCGACTAAAAACACACCCCAACATTCAATATATCATCGAACAAAGTTAGAATCTGTTTCACAACTCCCAGATATGTGTCAAGAAGTGGCATCATAAAAGGAAGGAAGAGTAAGACATTATGTTTCACACCACCTGGCATCACTACATTCTCCCAATAGTCCAGTGGAGCAAATGTGTCGACGGGGCTTTGAAAAACTCTATAGATCTATAGACGATCTTGGGTTGACAGTTGAATTGGCCCAGATGACGCAAAAAGAACACGATGGAAATATGCAACAAGTCATCAGCGATTTGAGAGTACAGCTAAATAATTCCATCAAAGCAAACATGAAAGATTTCAGTTCCAAATTGGACGATTTACAACGTGAGAATGATAAACTGAAATCGGAAGTAAATAAAATCAAGAAAGACTTGTCATCAAAAATCGAGGATCTCAAGAAAGATAATTTAGCAATTAAAAGAGAAAACAAGAGTTTACACTAAGAAATTAGTGAGCTGAAAAAGCGGGATTTTTTTCACCACGACAAGCGCCAAGTGTTCTTCTGACTCAATACCTGAGCAACGACGTCTTGACGGAGTTAAGATAATGTTAAACTAGACACACAAAAATCCGTTAAGAAATTATGCCACCAATTAGTAATATTCTCATAGATGTTGCATCGCCAAAAGCTAATGGAAATGAAACTATTCAGACGGAAGCTAAACACATTTCAAAAGAATCACTTTAGGGAAGCACGACATCCACCATTACACTTGATGGTTGGTGATTCTGTTCTTGCAGGCATCGATCCACGCAAGATGGCGAAGGGGGCGAACGAGTCACCACCGTGGTCACCCCTGCCTTTGTGTTTTTATGGAACAGGATATCGTGACAGAATTCTCCAATGTGTTTAAGTTAACAATTCCCATAGGCGTTAACTCTTATCGGAATAAAATTCAGACAGCGAGAGTGATTTAAACAACTGAAGTTATCCTTGGATAAGAATTTCAGTGGCTCTGAGATAAGATTTTCTTCTATTTTGCCAACAGTACACGCAGATAGCGTGAACAATTTCATCTTGGTCAAAAATGAACAGTACCGGAATTTTTTAATTAGAAATGGTTATCGTTTTATTGATGGCTCAATGGCTTTCGTATCGGAATGCGTAGTGAATGGGAATCTATATAAGGACAATTGGCATCCAAATTAGATCAGAGTTAAGATACAGGCAAAAAATTGAAATATCCACCTGAAGAATTCACGGAAAATCACCAAGAGATGAATCCGGATGCTAGAACAGAGTATGTATCGGACATGCGCGCATCACAGTCAATCTGACACAGGGGACATTCTATGCCAAGACTGAATGTTCACACTCATCAGTTAAAGGGAGTGAATCAAAATAAGAAGACTGAATTCTGTTATGCAAATGGTTCGAATCAACAAATGGTACAAACTGATGCGGAGTAAGATGATTTACTATTTTGTAAACAACAACTTTCGAGCATACCTAATTACATAAATACTGTCAATCTGTGCTTGATAGGATGCATTCATAACCATTTCTGAAACGTGGCATCAAGCACCGTCACAAATTAAGTTACCTGGATATTGCTGTTTTGAAATGAGTCGAAGTTCGAATTATTTTTCAAGAGATGGTATAGCATTTTACTGTAGGAAGAAATATGTTAGTGCAGTACAGAAGGTTCTAACTAAAATTGAACGACTACTGATTGTTGGTAGAATTCGATGATTCTATTTTCAATATCAAATCTAATGAAATATTTATCTCAGTTTACATTCCTCCAGCTAACTCAACAATATTGATATTCGAAAGCATATAATCATTACTGAGTAGGCCTATGCGTGAACCAGATGATCTGATAATAATGGGTGGTGATTTCAATTTGCACACCGGTAAAATGTCGTACTATGTTACACATGTTTGTGATAAATATATTCCTGTTCCAGATACATACACCATTGACATGGAAAGTTGTCGAAAAAGTCTTTATGGGGCAATTAGTTATTTTGGAAGGCAACTTATTTCGCTTTGCAGATCTGCATATTGTAAATGGTAGAATGACCAGTAACCCTTTTGGAAATTTTACCAGTTTCAACTACAAAGGGTGTAGTGTAGTATATTATGTAATTATTTCTGAGCGATATTTATCCGAAGTATCGTATTTTTGTATGAAGGATCCAAATGAGTATTCCGTTCACAGCCAGCGTTCTCTGCATATGGAATACTGTAATGAATATCGCAAAGATGCTCATCTTACTTACAAATATGACAAACCTAAATATAAATTATTGTGGTCACGTGAAAGTGCACCAAAGGAACTGAAAACAATTTAAAGTGTTGATTTTGGAAATAAATTATTATAGATCAGATCTAAATCAAATGGCGAAGCTGGAAAAGATACCGATATTACTGTGCAAGAATTCACAGAATTGCTGCAATAAATAAATGTATCGTCGTCTAGAAGGATTAATTGTTATAAAACGAAGAGCACTTAGAAAAAAGGGTTCGATAATAAATGCAAAATACGAAAACAAATAATGCGTGATGCGGCGTGCAAAATAAAAAAAAAAACCCAAAACAATCCTGATGATAGGGAACTCGTCATCATATTTTTTACCGCCAAGAAGACATACAAGAGACAAAATATAAGATGAAATTGTTCAAAAAACAGTTTGCATCAAAATTAAAGTCTATGGAAACAGCGACTCCACGTGAATATTGGAGATTCATAAACGATTGGAGCAACCACCCGGATGTGAATAAAGATTGCTCAGATCCCGATAAAAGTGTTACATTCTTTTCCGATCTGTATTGTCAAGACACGGCAAATCTAAACAAAACATATGATTCTAAACCATCTGTTGTATATTATTTAAATAATGAGAAATGATGAAGTTATAACTGCAACGATAATAAGAGGTTTGAAAAACAATAAGTCTCCAGGAAGTGATTAAATACGGAATGGAGCATATGATTCTAAATCAGACAAACCATCTGTTGTATATTATTTAAATAATGAGAAAATAACAAATGATGAAGTTATAACTGCAATAAGAGGTTTGAAAAACCAGTCTTCAGGAAGTGATTTAATACGGAATAAACTTTTGAAACAGCAGGTTAGATTAGATTAAACATATTTATTTGTCGTTTGATGTTAAATGGCAAAAGGATTGGAACACAGGTTATTGCAACTTATTGACCTTCCTCTCCTGTACAGTGCAGTGATAAATGTAATCAAACATGTGGGAAAAAAACGACATACAAAAACAACAATTACAATTTTGTTATCGAACGAATTTACAAAGAAAATTTTTTTTTAAGGTAATGGGTACACAGAAATAAAGTGAGTTAAATGGTGTTTATTTTCATGGTTGTACAGTCAATAATAGATTAAGGTTGGAGTGATGTGCAGAAAGTCTAGTCTCTTAGTCACTGTGGAATTCTAGTATACTTCAGCAGGTGGCGGGAGTCCATTTGAACATGTGCATTCTAAATTATATGATAACCTGTCGAATGTGAGTACTGAAGCAGTGATAATAATAATAATAATAATAATAATAATAATAATAATCATTACCATCACTACCATCACTACCATCAACATCACCATTATTACGATAATAATTATGACAATAATAACAATAAAAGACTGCATTTTGTTAGAAGTAGAAGATATTCTGGCGAATTTATTTGCCGTCCTGTGTTTCTGAAGCTAGGGTTGATTGATTTCTCAATCGTTCTATTTCATCTGATGCCGGAATAATAACGAGAAAAAAAATGTTATTAATGTTATATAGTATAGAGTGTAGGAACTGTTTTCTTTGTTCTTTGACTCCCACCACTTGCTTTTTTGGACGACATTTCGGGAGATGCAAACCCCAGCACCCGCAAGCCTAACATATTTGTCGCTCGGCGACTTCGGATACATGTATACATGCAAATATTAGCACGCCTACATGTTCTGGTGCAAGAGTATCTTCGATTCTAAATTAATTGTTGAATCTCTGGGTGCTTGAGATAAAGGACTGACCGCACTTACAGATGAATTTATTGTCGGAAATGGAGAGATTTGGATTGCCGAATAATATGTCAATCAGTGAAACAACACCAAAATCGGATAACCTTCTGAGAAGAATATTACGCTGCGTTTCATACAATGGACACTCAAAGAAATAGTGTTTGGTATTTTCGAGGATATGTCCATATCTACAAATAGGAGTTTCGCAGATATAATTTGAAAATTTGTTGCCGTTTAGATCGCTGCAATTATTTCTTAGCCAACACTGTATGGTATTTAATGTTCTCTTCCCACTAGCAAAATAAACTGGCTGTTTCATAACAGGGTTCATAATTCGGCAAATCATTCCAAGCCAACACTGTTGTGGGCAAAAACGAGTTTCTGAAGTGTTCGGTGCGTGTTTTGTAAGTGGAAAATTGTTCTGCTCGCCGCAGGTTATATGTACTATATCGAGCAACTCGACGGGGTAGTAAACGTACAAGATATCCTGGTGCTTCGTGGTTTACTATTCTGTACATTGAACTTAATTTGTGGATTTCACGTCGACGTGACAGAGAGTTCCAACCAAGTTCAAGCAGAATGTTTTCTGATGACACTAATCGAGTTAGGCCTGTAATGGTACGGGCTGCGTCTAGGTGTAAGCGGTCGAGTCTTTTGATGAGACAAGATGGGGCCGAGTCCCAAAGTACATCTCCATAATCCATTAAAGGTAGTATGTACGATATGTAAATCTTCTCCAATGTTTTGCGTGAGAGTAAAACATTAAATTTCTGAGTTGCGATAATCTGGAAGAAACTTTTTTGCAAATTTCATTGATTTGGACATCCCATTTGAGGTTACTTTGTATGTAAATGCCTAAGTGTTTGTGGTGTTCACAAGCTGATACCATGTTATTGTTAAAATGAATGTTTGGTGAGGTTGGGACAGGAACGAATGAAAAATAAACTGCCTTTGTTTTGGATGGGTTGAATGAGACTAACCATTGTTTTGACCAAATGTTAATTTTTTCCAAGTCATTATTTAGAACAGTTGTTAGGGCAGCTGGGTTATTTTTATTGGATGGTAGGCACGTGCCATCTGCAAACAGCCTGGCAAGTGATTCTAGCAGATCAGCTATGTCGTTTATATAAACTAGGAATAAAAAGGGCCTAACACTGAGCCCTGGGGAACACCCGATTTCATTATTTTAGACTGGGAAGTATCTTCGTTAATTAAAACACTCTGTTGTCGATTATCTAAGTAATCTTCTATCCATAAGAGCAGATTTTCCTGAAATGCCGTTCTCTTTAAGTTTAAAAATCAAACCCTTATGCCAAACCCTTTCGAACGCTTTTGATATGTCACAAAACACCGAGCAAGTTAATAATTTATTGTCAAGAGAGCTGCACAGGGTGTGATATAGTTCAATTAACTAGAACGTTGTGCTGTGTCCGGGAATAAAGCCAGACTGGTATTGGTAGAGATCATTTTCAATGAAATAATGCAAGATGTATTTGAGAGTAACTTTTTCGATTACTTTACCGAGACATATTAGGAGAGAGATTGGTCTATAGTTATTTTTCTCTGTTGGGTCATCCTGTTTAAATATATGGATCACATTTGCTTTCTTCCAGTCATCTAGGAAATTTACAAGTCTGGAAGAAATATTCAAACAAAAGTTTTAGGGGTGGCGAAATACTTGTAGCAGTGCCTTTTAACATTTTAAAGCTAATTTCGTCGTGCCCATGCGCTTTATTGGACTGCTTCGAATTAATGGCTTCGGCAATGCCATCTACTTCGAAAGTAATTTCAGTTAAGTCATTGCTAGAACGGGGGAAAAATCCGGGAGAGTATGGTCTGTTTCGTCTATGAGCCCGATTGATACAAACGTGTCATTGAGTAAATTAGCTTTTTCTTCATCTGTAAATGCAATTTTTGTTAGGCTTGTCTTTGTTTATTATATATAGGGGTGGGATTGTTTTAGTTTTATCTTTTTGGAGCAGATCATTGATTTCATGCCAATATAATGTGGGGCGGGCTGGTCTGAGAGGGAACGTTCAAGGTTGGATTCAAACTGAATTTTTGCATACTTTATCATATTATTTACGTGATTTCTTTGTCTTTTGTATTTGACCCATTCGCCAAGTGAATGCGATTTAGTGGCCCTTCTTCTTAACCGATCACGCTGCCGAATTTCCTTTCTAAGTTCAGTGGTAAACCAGTGTTTGTCCTTTGGGTGGATTAGCACAGTAGATTTTGGGATACATTTGTCGATGATACCAATGAATGTTTTTGTAAAGTTTTCAGTGGCCATATTAAAGTTAGGAGCATTTTTTTTATTAAGGATGTCCAGTCTGTTTGAGGGATTAATATATTTGCCAGATCAAAGTTTGCTTTCTTATAATTCCGAATAGTTCTGTGATATGGTGTATTAAGTGCATATTCGAAGTTTATGCAGCAATAGACTGCATAATGATCCGAAACTTCAAGATGTATTGTATCACACTCGGAGTTATTAATTTGGTCACTTGTTAAAATCGGATCGAGGAGAGTTTGACTGCTTGATGTTACACGAGTGGGATGGGTTACTATGTTGCGTAAACCGTAGTGTGTTATAATTTCGTTTAGACGCCAAGTTGGTTGTGTAAAGTTCGAATTAAAGTCGCCTAACAGTATCAGGGGTTTGTTTGTACCAAGAGCCTTTTCTACAAAACTATCTAATGAGTCCCAGTAATTTGGCGGTGCATATTGTATCGATCTGTACGAGACAGCAATATGAAAACTTTTCGATTTGTCAATGACTTCAAAGCACATACAGGACACGTCAAATTCTAGCTCAGTTGTGCGAAAACTACGAAAGACTTTGATCAAAGTACATGGCAATACCGCCGCCATTCTGGTTTCAGTCGTTCCTAATTGGATAAGAAAAACCTTGCAATTTAAGGTTGGCGGAAGGAAATGAATTATACTGGTGAGTTTCAGTAAAACAGTAAAACAGAGAATATTGAATTCTTGTATAATGTCGGAAATTTGTGAGAGCTTATGCCTTATGCTTCTTATGTTGTTATGGAATATGGATAATGAACCAGGAGATTCAGTTCCAGGAAGAGCTGGGCCAGGATTTGTCTCAATATCGAGTTGCAATAATAGCATACGGAAAAGAAGTAATCTTGGAGCGTGGAGGCTAATCTTTCTAGTTCGACGCAACCGCGGGCGCGAAGAATTTCCAATGGAATACCTTACTCCACCTCCGAAAACCCCAATTACAGCTCTATACTGTTCGAGTGTTTCATCCATATTTGCTGTTATCTGTAAACAAGTGATTACTTTTTTTGGTTACCGGTGGTGGTGCATATTCTAAGCCTATGTACGAAATGTAGTTACTTGCAGAGTGATGGGGCCCGCATCCACCGAATGTGTCCTTGATAGTGTTCTTTTTCTCTAGACTCATCTGTTTGTATTTCAGTTGGTTATGAATGTTAAGGATATTCTCAGATGTAGAATAAGCAATAAAAAGATCAGATGAAAAGGGTGAAATATTTGAAATGCTCGAGATATTGGTAGTGTATACTATGCACTATTGTTGATTATATAGGCTATATACAGGGGCGGCGGAACGATTTTCAAAGTGAGGGGACTGGATCGTGCGATGTATGGTCGTCGGTATGTTGGTCCGACCATGGTTCGGCCCGTGGTACGAAAATTTTAAATTCCAGGGTCCAAAAATCACCATTTCCATGCATCTGAACGGATAATTTGCGATTTTTCAGGAGATGTATTTGAAAGATTTCACAGTTTGAGAGTCGTTAAAAAACGTCGGTAAAGCAAACAGGTGAGGTCTATTTATCAGCTTTGATCGTAACGACCAAAGCTGATAAATAGACCTCACCTTTATGCTTTACCAGACGTTAACAGCTATTATACTGTCTGTGGATTATCTTGTATGGAGGTGGATTTGGTACTTGTATGTCTGTAAGATTACGATCTATTAAAGTTAACCAATTTTTTAACAGACTGTACACATTTTAGCGTTTGCTGCCACTTACTGAAAAAAATGCTCCGAAATCCATCGAAACTGAACCAGTACGAGAGAAACATAGCTGGCGAAAATATGGGGGAGGCTCTGGATCCGCCCCTTGTTTCACCAGTCATTGGTTGTGTTAAAATATATGCATACAAAAAAAAACATGGCCCGGCCCCGGTTCCTCGGCCCCTGATATACAATAACTTCATATTGCATGTTACTTCATAATAGATGACTTGACTAAGATATGTAATATATTCCTTACGTCTGCAAGATACCTGATAAGTTGGTGTGAGTCAGTTTTGACACCAATTTATAAAAAAGGAGATAACAAAGGAGACAGGTATGACCCAAACAACTATAAGGCGATTGCGGTGAGTAGCACAGTGGGGAAATTATTCGATAAAATAATTAACAATAGAATTCCGGATTACATAGAAAATAATGGAATAACAAGTGATGATCAGTTTGGATTCAGAAAGCAAATAAGTACCATAGATGGGGCGTTCATATCAAGTCGAAAATACATAAATGAAGGAAAACGAATTTATACAGAGTTCGTATATTTTCGTAAAACGTTTGATTCTGTTAATAGAGATATTATGTTTGCTAAGTTAGAAAACATCGGTGTTACCAGGTATTACAGGGAATATTCTGAATACTATAAAATCTCTGCATACAACTAGTGCTTATTCAACCAAAACCAGTGCTGGGTTTGTACCTCGTAGGATATCTACAGTTGGGATTAGGCAGGAGTGTATCGTATCGCCTGCACTTTTTAAAATATTTATTGATGATTATAGAGAACCGGCTCCACGAGAGGTTAATGAATTGACGGGAATGCTCTCATATTTAAACATTCACCTTTCTTTATTTTCAAAGAGAGGCAACGTGGTTTTTTTTCCACAGAGTTGCGTCACACATTTTCTTACCTGAAACATGGACATAGTCAAATAGATCTACAAGATAAAATCTTTACGACAAAACCTGGCGACCACTATCTCCTTATACATAACATGACATTGGAAATGAATTCGAGAAAAATGTTGACCGGTTACTGCTGGTGACAAATCCACAAATCATCTTTTATTTGCAGGTGATTTAGTAATAATGTCTGAAACGCCAGAAGATTTGCAAATGTGTTTGAATAATGTGTTTAGCTATGCGTCAAGAAATGATTTGTTTGTTAATCATTCCAAACTAAATGTATGGTTTTTCAAAAAAGGGCTTCAAAAAAGTATCAAATTCAGTTTAGACGATAATATTTTAGAATTAGTGAAAGAGTGTACCTATTTGAGTGTTAATTTTTCTTTTAATGGAAATTTTCAGTGCCCCGTCCGATGTAGTTTGTAAAGGTAACAAAGCATTATATGCAATGACGTCAGCGCTTCGTAAACATGGGGTCCATTCCGTGGATATATGGTGTAAATTATTTGACAACCTAATCAAACCGATAATATTGTATGGGTGTGAGTTATGGGCGCCTGATATTAACTTTGGTAAAACTGAAATCACACCTAATGAACAGGCGCATTTATGATTTTGTAAATCTCTACTTGGTGTTAAGAGAAAATCATCTAATTATGCTCCACGTGAAGAACAAGGTAGACTCCCTTTAAGTCATGATGGATTAATGAATACTATTCGACATATTATCAGATTATATGAATTCATTGACCAGTCGATGCTTCGCTCGGCGGCAGATATGGTGAGTGATTCTACAATCAATCAAAAATGGCCTGAAAAGCTAGATGTACCGAAATTTAATGAGGTGCTAAAAGATCCATTGTCATTAGAAAAGTTAAATGTTACAATATAATCTCAAAAAGGATCACATCTCAAGGTTTCAGACAGAAATGTTCGATGAAAGGGGGGGTGGGATGAACAAATTGAGAACATATTGAACATTCGAAGATAATTACGATTTAGAGTCTTACTTGATCTCAGTTAACCCATTACCCAACGTAACTGCCAAAACCGGCCAGCGCTATTCTCAAAAATCGCAAATTAATTTTTATTGTTTTTTTTTATTTTTTGTCTCCAAAACATACGTTATGACCCCTCGTTGGAACGAGCTCGTCGAGCTCGTTCCAACGAGGGGTCATAACCTATGTTTTTGAGACAAAAAATGAAAAAAATTAGTTATTCAAGAATTTTTTCTGCAAGTGTCGTCTGCTTTTCGTGTTAGGTAAAGGGTTAACATTTATAGTCTACGGACCATGTTCAGTAAACTAACAATCGGCAATTATAAGATAAGAAATAGAAAGAGGGAGACATCAGTGCCCCAAGGTTCCATATGAACAACGAATATGCAAGAATTGTGAGGATAATGTGGTAGAATCAGAAGAACACTTTATATTGAAAGGTAAAAACTCTGAAGATCGCAAGTTATATTTTGAACAAATTCAATCTAAGTACGGTAAATTTAAGCGACAAAGAAAAAATTGTCTTTGTTTAATATGAGAAATGAGAAAATCCGAATTATGTTGAATCATCTGTAACATGGTTAGGTGTTTCACCGAAAAAAGGTCATCACAAACAGCTAACATATGATATATTGTTACTCATTTATATTATTATATTACTTAGATAAGATAAGATTTAATAACCAAATACACCAGAACAAAGGCAGATTGCTTTGTACATACAAAATCAACATAAATAGAAAACAAAGCACAAAGTTTCCGATTGGTGTGCAGGGTAGTGAATTTCCAACTAGAGGGAGGGGGAGAACATATTGAAAATGAAGCCACGAAAGGGACCTAAATTGATTCTAGTAACTGAAATGCCAACACATTTATGATAGAATTATCAGGTTATTATTATTATTATTATTATTTGGTATTATTCTGGGAATTGAATATGTGTTAAACAAATGCTCAAGCTGTGAACTTTGAGCAATTCACACTCTCCTAACATTAAATGAGATCTTATGCAGGAATGATCAGTTTTCGATGTTTCATCATTTTGTAACTGTGAATGGTGGAATAAACTCAGGATAACGATTTCACATGATGCGATTTTCTTGAAGTGCATTTCGGGTTTTTTTTTTTCATTATGATAAGTAAACGTACTATAGAAATCTTGTACCGATTGACATCATGCATACTTATCAAGCTCGACATTGTGTACTCTGTAGTTGTAAATAGTAACAGTTGGATTTTTTGCCGATTTGAAACAGAGTTGGAATTTTGGGAAGTAAAGGAGACATCAGCATCACCAAAGAAGCTCGAAAATCCAGATAGAGGGAATTTTCAATTACTCATGAATTGCCCTCCGAATTTCCAACTATAGCACATTTTGGCCCTTCTGTCGCCACGTCCCTGTATAAAACAATACTAATTCCAAATGACAAACGTAAAAATCAAGGCTTATAGTGGTTGTATTACCGTTGTAATATAATATTATTAATGTCATCTCTTGGTGTCAGATTGACAAAACTTGTTCTCGTTTTGAGAATTGCTGGATCATATTACAGATAATACCGCACAGCTGTGGCACATTGTTTCTCATCAGGAATATGAATCTCTTGGATGTGTCCATCTCAACAAACTCTTGGTATTCACGTTCAAGTTTGTGAAATGCACTTTCTCTGAGAGATGCATATTCGCTGCACTCCATAACGAAGTGCCATTCTGTTTCCACTGCACCTGAGCCGCACCCCGCGCATAGGCGTTCACTTACGGGGATGGGTGTGGTTGCATATGCCTCCCATTTTCTATCATAAGTTTGTGGTTACCTCCACGCAAACGAGTAAATATGTTTCTCGCCTCTGGGGATGTTGTATAGATCAAATAAGGCTCCATGTGATATTTGTTCTTGAACTCTCGATAAGTTCTCAGTTTATTTTTTCCAGTTATATTTATTTATTGGTGTTTAAGGTCTTCTGCACAATGGCTAATCATGACCACGACAGTTTTACGGGTGGAGGAAGCCGGAGTACCCGGAGAGAACCACCGAGCAACGGCGAGCAACTGTCAGCTCCCCAACATACTAACTCCACACAAGCAGGGTTAGCATTGGTTGAAGACAGGTGCACCATCGACGTGCAGTACACCTTAGTACACAGCGTCACCGTGCCCCCACGTGGACAATGGGGGTGAAGTGTCTTGCCCAAGGACACAACGCGGTTGCCGTAAGTGGGATTCGAACCGAGGACCTCTCGGCTTGCAGCCTGCACCTCTACCTACTAAGCCACCGCGCCCCCATATTTTCCAGTTTTCCTGGTGTCATCAAATATAGCATTATAAAAATTATTTACATGGGTCTCTTCCAGATTTTCTCTTAGTGTAATGTATTCACAGGTTGAAACGAAATTTTCTGTTCAGTTTTATTTTGAGGATTATAATTGGCTACAAGCTGCTGATATTTAACCAACATTGAGTCCGGCAAACTGTAATTATCAGATTCAGTTCTAGCTTCTGATAGTAAGGAAGGGGTTTGGAGATCATACAGTTTTGACACCAACTTAGCCAACTGGATTTTGGCGTCTATGTGCAGTGGATACTGTCCAAGTTCAGCTCTCACTGCATGGTTAGAAGATTTATTGTTCACACCCAGGACTAACATACCGAACTGAATATGAACGGTTTCACGTTACGTGGAGATTTATCAATATTAGCATCGTTCCGAGGACCATGATTCACTGCCATATAAGATGATGGGTTTCATCAGGATGTTGAATAGTTTTAGGTAAACTGAAACAGGCGGAAGGCACTTTCTTTTAAAGTTGTTGTTTAGACTGAAGAGAGCTTTTAAACCTTTAGTTTGAGATTTTGTTGCGCATTCTGTAGTTTACCATTGGATGTAAACGAAAGTCCCAGATATGTACACTGATGAGCCTGCATAAGCTCATTGTTTCCAGTATGGAAACCATGGGGCTCCTTATTCTTTCGCGATTGAAAAAACTGGTCGTTTTCTTATGTATTGTTGATATGGCATCGGCCCCTCCTGCGTGTAAATTGTCATCAAAATCTATTCTTAATCATATACACATAAAGAGAAAGAAGCATGGCAATTTTTGAGTGCATATCTAAAACGATTTCCAAGATATGCTGCGGACACAAACTTCTGTAGAAATCTGTATGGATGTCTAAATGTGAACCTTGAAAACTCGGGGGGGGGGGGGGGGCACAAATTTATGTAAAATACTAAACACAGCTGAATGACAAACAAGGGGCATATACGCAGTTTGAAATCCACACTTATTCATTTATTACGATTTTAAGACACTTTTTCCAACCAGGGTCGTGTCGGGCAGTTTTACGGGCGGAGGAAATCGGAGTATCCGGAGAGAACCACCGAACACTGGCGAGCAACTGTGTGACTCCCCAATGTACTGACTCCGCACAAGCCGGGTTGGTATTGACTGAAGACAAGTGCACCGCCAACGTGCAGTGAGCCTTAGTGCACAGCGCCACCGTGCACCCACCCCATTAGCGATGCGGACCATACCAGACGGCTAGTTGTGATCCTGTCCAGGGGAGTGGTGGTCCAGTCCGGTCCTGTCCAACCCTAGGTGGTCCGATATTTTTGCCTGGACCGGTTCTGGTCCGGTCCAATCATTATAAAACACCTTAAATGAAGTGAAATGTGTTAAAATCTTACTTTTGGTAATACCAAATTAAGATTTTAACATGCTTTATTTAAGATATTTTATAATGATTGAATTGATATACGCGTTTGTGTTAAAGAAAGCATCATGTTACTGCCATCTAACGGGCAGGCTTGGTAACTCTGGGCATGTTATATAATGCATTGTATGCACATTCTGGAGATGTGTAGTGCATTTTGAAATATTTTCTCATATCCATCAGTGTAGAGAAGTTAGAGAGTAAATAAACGTAACGTGCTTACAACTTGTGACTGTGACTCATTGTGGAGTCTGCAGTCATATAGCATGTGGAGGATAGCGGAAACGTGAACTACAGACTAAATGTTACTAGTGCTGAAAGATTTGGAACATTTGCACTATCTATCTTTAAGTTCTTTAACCCAATCATATACTATATATCATATAGTATATGATTGGGTTAAGAACTTAAAGATTGATAGTGCAAATGCTCCAAGTCTTTCAGCACAAAAACGTTTTGTTCTTAGCATTGACACCTGACAAATTCCAGATAGATTTGTCAATTTCCGACATGTAGGTATGTGATCGGTCCAGTACCGGACCGCCATGCGTGGACGGGTCCAAAGCGGTCCAATGACGGCGGTCCGATCCGCATCTCTACCCCCCCCCCCCCCCCCCCATGTGGGCAATCTGGATTACGTGCATTGCCCAAAGACATAACGCACTTATCGCTGGTTAGGTCTGAACCGACGACCTTTCGGTTTAAAGTTCAATGCTTTAACCACTGATCCACCGCGCTCCAATAATCCACGTCTGTAGTGGTTTTAACCCTTTACCCAACGAATCGGCCGCATCCGCCCGCGTAATATGCAAATTCTGCGGTCGAAAAAAATATTATTTTTCAAAAAATGTCAACAACACCATATCATGTGAACCCTCGTTGGAACGAGCTCGTCGAGCTCGTTCCAACGAGGGGTCACATAATATGGTTTTGTTGAACATTTTTTTAAAAATTGAAAAAAGGAATGTTCTGGAAGAATACCCATTTGTAAATCTGTTTGAAAAAATTCAAGTTTAACTTTTAGCCCTAAAACTCTGGAAATATGCTGAAAATCAAAATATCAAAAGGGATAACAAGGCGTGAGAAAAAAAGAAACGCACCAAACATGAAATCTCGATATGAGAAGATGGTTTCTAATATTTGCACCAGAATGGACCACTATCCAAATTTAAGCCCCGTAAATTAATTTAAAAAATCAGAAACCTACAGAAAACCTATCAGAAACATACACACATTACATGCCAGAGGAGGTAAAAGCGAATGATGGGGATTAGCTATAACGTGGGTGTGAAAATGCTGCTGCTATTGTTTCCGTTAACATCAGTTAATACATCGCCCTTGTTGGTACAGTCTGTTTTCAAGCAAATGTTTTATTCTCCAATCTCCTAAATAGTATCTGTCCTCGTTCCGACAGAGCCCCGCGTGTCTCCGATGACACAGAAGTTGACGACGACGACGACGACGACGACGAATAAAGATCACTTTGCAATAAAGAATGTGCATAATCGCTCAGTTGTTGACAGTTGTTGTTAATATAAATTTCTTCAATTCTCCGTTCCTCTTTGTCTAGAAAGCTCACAGAGTCCTCCACCAACGTTTCGTACTCATCGTCTGTTGGGCCTATTTTTTGTCTTGAATCGGAGTTTCTGAGCTTACAACAGTTACGCACTAATTTTATTATCATTGTAACAATAATAACCAACGAACTTGTGAGAAAAATCCCCAGTGTTGCCATAAGCATTTTGTAATACACTGAACTTCTTCCATCGTCCTTGATCACAGATAAGGCTCTGGTTGGAATCCAATCAAATTCATAGGAAGTATGGTTAAACTTCGCTCTGGAATAATACTTGATAAATTTACTTCTGTTGCTTTCTGAAAAAACAAAAAAAAACAGAACAAAATTCTTACCATGTCAAAATCAACTCATCAAGAGATGGACTGTCATGTTTGTGGAAATATTGAGTTTCGTTTTTTTGTGTGTGTATTTTTGTTGTTGTTTTTTTTTATGGGGAGCAGGTTTGAGCTATATTCATTATTTATAATTTATGTATTTTTTTACATACAATGCTAGCCAACAACATATGATCTTTCTACGTTAATAGTATATATACGTGCATCAGCACACTATAATGTGCTGTGGCCTGTCTGATTCCACCATTTTACCTTGCTTCCTCTCTCTCTCTCTCTCTCTCTCTCTCTCTTCTCTCTCTCTCTCTCTCTCTCTCTCTCTCTCTCTCCATCTCTTGTTTTCGCCTGCCTGTTAACCTTCATTATCTGCTATGAATATTATTTTGTTGTTGTCCACCCGTTTATCTGTCCGTTGGTCTGTTTTTCTGCCTGTCCACCTGTCTGTCGTTCTACCTGTCCTTCTGCTTGTTCGTTTGTCTGTATGTCTGTCTGTCTGTTACTCTCGTCCTTCATCTCCCTCTCTCTCTCTCTCTCTCTCTCTCTCTCTCTCTCTCTCTCTTACACACAGAGACACACCCACAACACCCCCCACACACACACACGGACACACCTCACACACACACACACACACACACACACACACACACACACACACACACACACACACACACACACACACACACACACACACGCACGCACGCACGCACGCACGCACACACACACACACACACACACACACACACACACACACACACACACACACACACACACACACACACCATTACTCTCTAAAAAACCAATGATGCTTTACATCTTAAAATTATCTGGTTCTAAATATAAACTCAATCTCAAACATATACATGTGACATAGGTTTCTTTATTCACAATTTGTTCTAGCACCCCTCTATTGTTAAATCATGTCACCTAGGCAGAAGCTTATGGGAGGGCCTATGTTGGTCATATCCCCCTTGTTATTGTTTTGTTTTACAAAAAATTGTTTTGAAATTGGCATATATTTAATCAAAATATTTACTCCAATTATGAATCTACTGTAATACGATTAACCTTGCTGATTGTTTATGACTGGCTAAACCAAATGAATCCTCATGGATAGTATAATTTTCGGAAGTTTGAACTGTCGAGGTCTATCCTTAGACCCCATCAAGCGAAGGGACATCTTCTCAAAATGTAGAGACGCATACGATATAACATTTCTTATAGACACAAACTCCTCAAATGAAGTTGAAAACATTTGGAAACATGAGTGGGGGTTTGAAGTAGTCTTTTCATCATATAAAAGTAACAGAAGGGGGATTGCCATTTTGTTCAAAAACAGTTTTGGCTACGAAATTAAAAATAAAGTAATTGATACAGCTGGAAACTTCGTCGTGTTAAATGTTTTGATCCAATCGCAGCGATTAACCATCGCTGCGGTATACGGCCCTAATAATGACGAACCAAGTTTTTATAAAAACTTTTTTAACACCATTGAAAATATCGGTAACACGTCAGTGTTGATCGGTGGGGATTGGAATGTGGCATTGGACCAAAGTTTAGATACACTAAATTATAAAAAAAACAAAATAATGCAAAACAATGCTAAATGTAATGAATGCATCCACAAACATATGGAAAAACTCGACTTACACGATGCGTGGCGTTTAGAACAACCTGGTAAAAAAAGGTATACGATACGTGGAGAGGCCCTCAAAAAAAACTGTCACGATTAGATTACTTTTTAATCACATCTGACTTACAGACATCTGTTCAGAAAGTAGATATTGGTATCATGTACAGATCGGACCACGCACCCGTTATAATTTCCCTGAAATTTATAAATCAAACCAGAGGACGGGGTATTTGGAAATTTGATAACAGTTTGCTAAGTGACCCCAAATACATACAAATAGTTAAGGATACTATTGCAGATACTGTCCTTCAGTATTCGTATAACAATAACAGCAGCAGCAGCAGCAGTAGTAGTAGTAGAAGTAGCAATAATAATAATAATAATAATAATAATAATAATAATAATAATAATAATAATAATAATAATAATAACTCAAGATTCCCAATAACCGACCAGTTATTTTGGGAAACCCTAAAACTAATGATCAGAGGTAAAACAATTTCGTTTTCCCCCTTCCTGAAACGAAAACGCCAGTGCACCGAATCAGCTATCGAAAAACAAATGAAAGTTCTCACTGAAAAACTCGAAGATGGTTGTTAAAATATGTCAGAAAATATCAATTGCCCAACTAATGAACTGCAAAACCTAAGAAATAAAAAAGTGCAAGGCATGATTATCAGATCAAAGGCCCGATGGAAAGTTGAAGGCGAAAAGCCCTCAAAATACTCCTGCAATTTAGAAAAGAGGCAGTACACAGAAAAAATAATACCCAAAATAATAAGGGATGACGGTACAGAAATTGACGACATACTCACCGAGCAACGTAACTTTTACGAATCACTGTACAAATCAAAAATTAATAGCAATCACAAAACAGACCCTTTAGAAAGCTTGTTTTTTGACTCTCAAAATCCATACGTTTGTAAACTGGATACAGAAGGAAGTTTACAACTTGATGGAAAACTAACTTTAAATGAATGTGGTGCGCCTTTAAAAGACATGGGCAACAATAAATCACCCGGCTCTGATGGATTTACAATCGAATTTTATATTTCTGGGGCGATTTGGGCAAATACGTAGTTAGTTCCCTAAATCTTGGCTATGACACAGGAAAACTGTCTATCACTCAGAGGCGGGGGGTAATAACATGTATACCAAAAAAGGGAAATCGAAAGAATATATAAAAAATTGGCGGCCGATCTCCCTCCTTAATGTTGATCAAAAAATAGGCTCCTCGGCAATTGCTAACAGACTTAAAAAAGTTCTTCCTAAAGTAATCTCCGAAAGTCAACTGGGATTTATGAAAGGAAGATTCATAGGTGAATCCACGCGATTGGTCTCTGATATAATTGAAAAATGCGAATCTATGAATATTCCTGGAATGTTAGTTCTAGTTGACTTCGAAAAAGCATTTGACTCACTTGAATGGTCTTTTATCAAAAAAAACTAAATTTTTGCGAATCTTTCATCCAGTGGTTCAACACCTTCTACAGCGAGGTTTCTAGCTGCATTATAAACAATGGGCATTGTTCAGATTATTTTAATATTCAGAGAGGAGTACGCCAAGGCGACCCATTGTCCCCTTATCTGTTTATTCTGTGTGTCGAAATACTTAGCGCGTTCCTTAAATTCAACCCAAAAATAAACGGAATCAAAATTAATGATTCAGAGTATGTAATCAACCAATACGCTGACGACAGTACTCTATTCTTAGATGACGACCGAGATTCCCTAAACGAGGCCCTAAATGCTCTCGACAATTTCGCTGGATATCCGAAATAACCGTTAACTTGGATAACACTCATATCGTTTGGATAGGATCTCGGCGTGGTTGTGGGTTCGTACTGGAAACAGAAAAACGTATAAAGTGGAATCATAACGGAACGTTTACCACCCTTGGCATAAAATTTAAACTAAATTCAGACAATTACATTTTTCAGAAAAAATAAACAAAACGCGAAAACTCTTATCAGGTTGGTCCCTCAGAAATCTTACACCAGTCGGCAAAGTTACAGTTATTAAAACGTGAGCAATTCCCTTTCTAATACACTCTCTTACTGTTCTCCCTGATCCGGCTGATAGAATACTAGATGAAATTCAAAGTATAATTTTTAAATTTCTACGGTCGGATAAAATGGACAAAATTAAACGTGACGTTATAATCAATTTAATCGAAGATGGCGGGCTCAAACTACCCCACGTAAAAACACTGTGTTGCTCTTTAAAAATGATATGGATCAAAAAGTTACTAGATTCAGAAACAATGGCCCCATGGAAAACGCTCGTAGTCGATAATTTTGAAACTTTTGGGGGGAGCAAAATGTGGTCTTTGAATAAACATAGCATACTTAGAGTTTCAAATTATATGGACCCTTTCTGGAAAAACGTGCTTAATTCATGGGCTCTCTTAAAAAATAGCGATCCCACAACCCCGACCGAGATCCTCTCACAACCACTATTTTAGAATAATTATATAAAAATTAACAATGAATCCTTTCTTTACAGACGTCGGTGTGCTAAATGCAATCCCAAGGTCATGGAAAAATATAATATCCAATAGTACAAAACTTGAATATGTTTCTGATCCCTTGGTAAGTGACATCATATCTTGCACTGAAGCCATCCGCCATTTCTATCCAATATTTCGTAATAAAGTATCACAAAAACCCACACATACCCAAAAGAAATGGAACACCACATTAGATGAAAATCTTGACCATAATGATTGGCAACTCATTTACAAACAAACTTTTAGGGAAACAGATGATACATATCTAAAAAGTTTACAATATAAGATTAACCACAAAATCCTATTTACAAAATCTAAACACTTTAAATGTGGGCTTTCGGAAACAGAGCTGTGCTCTTTCTGTGGAAATGCGAAGGAAACGATCGCACATCTGTTTTACGATTGTTCTTTCTCAAAAACAGTTTTACTTTCACTAGTGGAAAAGGTTAACCTTATCCGGATCCGCAAGTTCTACTAAACATAAATAAAAGAGAAATAATTTTAGGCCCAACTTCTGAGCATGCATATCCAAATGTCTGGAATACCTGTCCCCTCATCTACAAAAAGTATATTTACACCTGCAGCCGAAGTGATGTCATCCCCTCTTTTTCAGGTCTAGCAAGAGCTGTAAAATCCTACAAAAATATTGAAATGTATTCTCTATACATACACTCAATCGGCAAGGCTGAGCGTATTAAGGAAAAATGGAACTACCTAACTGATGCATTTTTTTAATATTTGGAGAACTGCTCTGTATGTAAATATATTATGCTGTAAAAATTCAATTCTGTTGTAATCTTTTATAATGTACTATTCTTCTAAGGATGCCAATAAAAAAGAAGAAAAAAAAAGAAAAAAGAGTTTCATTTTGATCCGCCAAAGTTTCCAACATATTATTTGACCAGTGTCGAGGTGGGTTCCAGCGAATCACAATTTGTGATAAAGGGGCAGTGAGTGTCCACCACAGATCTTCGAGGGATATACTTCAAAGTTCTGTGATCCCCACGTGGATACGTTGTCATGGTGTAGCATTGTATTGTCTCCAAACATCCTCGTATACTAAGGACAATACATAGTGTACAAAAATACTTTTTGCAGGAGCCAGGGACGTGGCGACGGGGATGGGGGCTTATTACCCAGCAGTCCAGACCAAAACTTTCAGTTGTTAGAAATTGTAAGCCTGAAACCACCAACAGGTGAAAATGTCATGTCCTCTGGTAATGGCAGATTTCGTAGCATTTTATCAGCGGATGTGACCGTTGCAAAGAGACATTTCTAGATTTTTGAATCATATGTCATTGGGTTTTTCAACTGGAGTCAATATTTCGTACTTTGTGTGCAACGAGGCGCCATTTTCACTCCTGAAACATTGCAGACACTCCTTGTTGCATTCAATAGTCTATTCCAACTCGTGAGTAGTAATTGAAGGCAGTATAACGTAAAAAATTAACTCTACAATCTCCATAGACATTGGTTCGCCAGTGCAAATTTCTCCACATTTTACGGAATCGGATAAGAATCCCACTTGCGGAATCCCTTTTTGATAATCCCTTTTTGGAAAACGTCTGTGGCTATGGAATCCCTTTTTTTCTGAAATGAGTCGAAGAATCGTATGTGGAGTCACTCGATCGAGCAGTTGCTTTATATCACATTTGCTCGATGGGATTCGAGTCGTTCGAGCAGTATGTGGAGTCACTCAATCGAGCAATTGCTCTATAGCACATTTGCTCGATGGGATTCGAGTCGATCGTGCAATGACTTTTCAGTAATTGCTCGATAGCTTATTAGGAGAATTTGGGATAGGTATGTCTTGGTGGCCTAGAAGGCTGGGCCAAATAGGTAATGGTATCCTCAGATAAGTATCCTATAACAGGTATCCTCGAAAGGTATCCTCAAATAATAAAATACCAGGCCATATGTATCCTCAAAGACCGAAATGAGGCTAAGAGTCGTGAACGAGCAATTGCTCTATAGCTAATTTACTGGATGGGATTCGAGTCGTTCGAGCAATCGGAGATAGTTAACAAGCTTGTAGTAATAATACAAGTCAATTGTTGTCTTACAAGGTTGTAAGGGGTGCAGGTGTATTAGGTAAATACATTCGATCATAGGATAGACAGCACAGAACATGGTAGAAGCCGATGGTAAGATTACCTGTATAGGAGCTGTATATGAGTTGTATAGAAGCTTGGAATCCCGCTTATAGAATCCCTCTTGTGGAATCCCTTTTTTGAAAATACCAGGTCATAGGTATCCTCAAATACCGAAATGAGGATAAGAGTCGTATGTGCGAGAAGGCTGGGCCGAATAAGTAATAGTATCCTTAGATAAGTATCCTATAAAAAGTATCCTCAAATACCGAAATGAGCAGTATGTGCAAGTCACTCGAACGAGCAGTTGCTCTAAAGCTCATTGACTCGATGGGATTCGAGACTTTCGATCAGTATGTGGAGTCACTTGATCGAGCAATTGCTCTAAAGCTCATTTGCTCGATGGGCTTTGAGTCATTCGAGCAATGACTTTTCAGTAACTGCTCGATAGCTTATTGGCGTTGGGAATGAAAAAGGCTTTTGTTATACACAAGGGAGATAACTCTGCATACTGATTATGGGAAATCAAGCAATCCGATTGGTTAGTTACCTGCAGTAAAGTGAACTGATTGGATTATCTGGAAAACAAGAACACGGGTATTCGGAATAGGGTCAGAACTAACAGGAACAGACCAGAAAATCTAAATATAGTAATAAAACTGCTCCAATCGATAGTCTGTTCTACTCTTCTGGAGTATACTCCGATTCAATCGAATGCGCCCTATGGCACTATGTGCTACTATTATATGCCCAATCTGGGGTTTCATATCAAATAAAAGTTGTTTTTGGTGATTTTGTGGAAATTCTGCGAAACGGGAAATTACTCTTATTCAATCGAACACACCATCCGAACATATCCCCGTCCTATTGTAAGCCTTTGGGTAGCATAGCAACCACGTGCTACCATAGAAACCAAGATGGCGGTCTCCAGTATACAAAATGGACGACGGAAACACGTATCACCCTAACAATACGCGCTGCGCATGCGCACTAACACCAATTATCATTATGGTAATGACGTCACAAGATGGGCGCGGGCTACCATGACAACCAAACATGGTGCCTCCAGGTCACGTGACTATGGCGTCACATGAGATCCCCCGATGAGATCCCCTTGATGAGTCACGAAACATGCATTACATACTACTAATGTCTATGGAGATTTCAGTGTTATATGTTTACGGGATACCGTCTTCGCATCTTAGCACTGTTTTTCCCATAGACAATCATGGAGGAACTCTGGCATAATTGCAACATTTTATTCCATACTTGATTCAGGATATCTTGTTTCTATTCCTCTGCTTTTTAGAAAAGCTAAGAAGAAAAAACAAAATAAAAAAACTTGATGGCACGCGTTGTGATCGAACTTTCTGCGACAGCTGTTTTAGGTGTAAAATATTTAGGATTATATGATTGTCTATCAACTTTTCACTGACGAACAACAATCACACACAGAATGGGTGAGGGAACTGTGTCTCTCTTTCTGAGACTTTTGTTTTTTCGAAAAAAAAACTTGAAATGTGTTTGCAAAACAACCTTCTGATAACTGTCTTTGCCCCATCTTTTCTTTCTCCATTCTTTCGTGTTCTCCCAGTCGCTTATTCCTTTCGTTATCAGATATTTCCCCGATCCTCCACTTTCTGTAAACGTCTTGATCAAGAGAGAACTTTACATTCATTTTTCATGGAAGAAGAAATGAGCAGATGAAATGGTTTCGCGCACCGAAGGCGCGCAGGGACGGTGTGAGGCAAGCCCCATTCGACCCTCTTTAACTGTTGGATAAGGTTTCTTGCAACATGTCCGGGCCCGTCAAAGGAGGAGAAGGTGGGGTACTCAGCGGATGTCCGGGATCGTGGTGTTCTTTGGGGCTGTGGCAGGACCAACGTTCGCCTCCCAGGAGGTGGGTGACCACTTCTCGGAATGGAGTGAAGGATGTTCATTGTTTTGACTAAGGTACATAACGGTTAGAGTTTTTCCATAGCGGTTATTGGGGAGCTGGAGATCAAAAAGAAAACATCTGTGTGTACCTGCTAATATAGAAGAAAACAGAATTAGTGGGTTTAAAATAGTACAATAAAGAAGACATGCTACTACATGGTTATAAGTAATCGATCCCTGAGGGCAGCCCATAATATTCGTATGGTCTCAGCCAGTCTGAATTCGCAGCAATTTTTTTCTTTTCCTAGTTACCTAGCTATTGATTGTTAAGTGATTATGATAGCTAGATAGGTGAAGGCAGCCCATAATAGTCAATGCTCTCAATGATGAGCACATGGAGTGTTCACTTTTTATACCCAACACAAATTATCATTCGAATCAAAATCTATCCACAGAACGCCCACGGGATATTGGATTATAAGGCGGGATAAAATCAACCCTTCACGACGTTTACTATCACGTCGTTGGAGTAAGTATAAGACTACCAACTCGAGCTGAATTATTTCGTCGACATGGATTTTTAAAAAATTAGAGAGTTAACAGATGAAGATGCAGAAAATGAAGCAGAAAGACTTTTGAAAGAAAGAAGACAGTGGACAAATGAAGTTTTCCCGTTTGCTCTCTACCAGTGGTGTAGTTCAACCCTGCCGAAGAATGAATTTAGAGAAATGATGGAGAAAAAACCGGAGATGGGGCGGTGAGACGGTCCTTAGGAGAGACCCAGTTTCATAACAGACCAAAGCAACCCTGCGAAAACCCAACGGCCGTCTACGAGACGATCATGTTTGGCAGAAGACAAGAAGGTTGGGAAAACGAATGCTTTACTGAAGAGGATATTTGATCGCCTCAACGCTGCTCCTTGGCAGGGTTAATTTCACCACCAAATTGGCTTCGCGCCGGCCCTTCTCAGGGCCCACATATTCTCAAAAGAGTTTTCTCAAACACATTAAAAGTTTTTTCTAAAAAAAAAGTCCCAGGAAGAGAGACACAGTTCCCTCACCCATCCCACGTTGCTTGAACATAAAAGCAAGAATTAAAAAAATGTATTTCCCCGTGAAAGTCAAGTGTGCGATTTTTCTCAAACAAAAATATCCAACAAACCTCTTTCTCCTACTCGGTTGAACACAAGGAAGAAATAAGTATTCAAAAGTGCCTGTGTCTCTGTCAGACTTGGTTTTTTTAATCATTTAGGTATCCCTGAAAAGGTTTTTTTTTTTAAAATTCTGTCAATGTATTCACATATCCATTCTTTTTGAATATCTTCCATTTCCATTGAAATGTACATGTTTCATGATGGGTAGTGGAGTGAGTGGTTTTTTGATCCGTTCCGTTTTCTCCTCTTCAAAAACCTCAGTTTGTGTATCAGTAGGAATAAGCCGTTTACGTGGTTTTCGTCCAGGTTTTCGTCCAAGTTTTTGCCATTGTGGAATTTGTATTGGATTCTCTTCTACCATCTTGAATTCCACCGGTACTATTAGTTTCTCTGCTGATAGGATTAATTGGCTGTGACAAGATTTCATTTCCTGTTTTGCTTTTAAAATATCCTTCAGTAAACCTTCATTACGATTTGTTGAAGTGGTGGTTGATTCCGATTCACTCGCTATAGACTTCTCTTTCCCTGTTTCTGGGGGCGCGGTGGCTCAGTTGGTAGATGTGCAGGCTGCAAGCCGAGAGGTCCTCGGTTCGAATCCCACCTGCGGCGACCGCGTTGTGTCCTTGGGCAAGACACTTCACCCCCATTGCCCACGTGGGGGCACGGTGACGCTGTGTACTAAGGCGTACTGCACGTCGATGATGCACCTGTCTTCAACCAATGCTAACCCTGCTTGTGTGGAGTTAGTATGTTGGGGAGCTGACAGTTGCTCGCCGTTGATCGGTGGTTCTCTCCGGGTACTCCGGCTTCCTCCACCCGTAAAACTTTCGTGGTCATGATTAGCCATTGTGCAGAAATATGTGACCTTAAACACCAATAAATAATAATAATAATAATTCCCGGTTTCTGGTGATAGTCCAGGCACAATATGGGTTGACTTGGAAAAAAATTGGGACAAGCTGATTTTGATGTCATTCGACGCGGAATATATCTGGGAACAACATATCCAAAATCCGCAAAAATCCGCTTTGGGGAAACTTTTTCATGCAAGATGGCCGCAAAGAGGGGTTTCATAGAAGAAAAAAAAATCTTTAGTCGCATCAATTTCTCAATAGTCTTGATATTTTGTGTGAGATCTGAAGAAGTTTTTTGCGTCATTCGTACTTTAAGCACGAATGCCAATCCTATAAGGCGGAAAAATGAATGAGAAAATTCACAATTGTTAGGGAAATGGCCCCAAAATACCATTTCTTCAGTTTTCACACCCATGTGAAGTTGAGTCTGAATAGAACAGAAAACACTAGCTATAATTCTGCTGCCGATGTTTTTCATAACTCCTGAGATGACAAAGAATGATATCGATCAACTTTCTTCGCAATGATTAAATCCCGAGATGAGATCTGACCGAAATCTTGCCGGTGTTCCTCAAGGCACTCTGCTGTCGCCAGTTTCGCCTCCAATCTCAACCAGGTCGGAGTTCAGGCAATTCTCCCCTCGACAGTCTCCACAATCAGAGACACATTTGATTGCGTTCTTTCTACAAGAGCAAATATTCGCTCTGCAGGGGTGTTTGGAGGTCATTTTGCATTTGCAACGTATAAATTTCAGGAGAGCTTCAGGCGCTGCATCCAGGTCAGTGAACACGGGTATCAACTCATTTTTGAGAATTTCCCAGCCCCATTTCTGAGGATCTAGGATATCAATATCCAATTGCTTCCATTCCACGGTTTGTAGGTGGACTCGCAGGCTGTGAAAGTATGCGGTTGCGTTCAGTTGGAGGTAGTTTCTGAGGTTCGATTCCTGTCTTCTTGCTGGAAGTGACCATTGTCATGAACTTTGAGTATCTCAAGCCATTCAGTGTGTCTGACTGCTTGCCAGAGTACAGCATTACAAACAGTTCAGCAATGATTCTTCCAATTTCTGCTTGAGATACGGCGCTGTCGTGCATTGTTGCTGATATCTTCTGAATCCCCCTTGACTTTTCTAACCTCTTAAGAAGCTGTGTTTTCCCATGTCCAAACGTTGCCGAAGTAACATCACACCCACTCCATTCATATATGAACAGGAGGTGTCGCCTAGTTGTTTCTCCGATCTTCGCTATTATATCTGCGATCTTCCATGCCTCCCCTCCCCTATGTGACTTCCGTGCTTCTGATTGGAAATAAACATCAGCCGAAGTATGATTCCAATGGTGAACGGATAGCACTAGTACATCAGTATCACCTGCGGCAATGACAACTGAATTCCCGTGAGATGAAAGTTTGATAGCACTTTCAACAATCAGGGTATCAGCATCGCCCATGCTGCAGTTAACAGTATGTCCACCCGCTCTCAGTAATGTAATGTGGACAGCAATCTTATGAACTGCATTTTGTTATTCTCGTTCGACAAGAACCGTTCCTGGTTCTTGTGTGAGTCATGGTGACTGTCAAACGGATATCGGCACACACGTTGACAGCTCTCCTTCTATGCTCATGACTCTTCGTGTTTGGTCGCTATCCATAACCTTCGAAGACGACACAGCAATTCTGCCCATATTTGTTGGCCACATATCCAACATACTGATGGGCTACTTCCGAGAAGGTAGCCTTCGCCTTCCATTTGACTCTGTGTAGGAGAGCCCCTCCGTCAAGCACGTACATGGAATCAGATGGCGGCTTTGAAAGTGCTACTCGATCTGTTATTGCAGCTGCTAGGTCTGCTTTGTTTGCTTTTCTGAGAAAGAAGTCTTTGAAGAGGGCTGTTGGCATCACAGTCAGTTCGTACTCGAAGAACTGTGCCACGTCGCGCTCCCTTTGAGCAATAGCCATCAATCGAGTGAACAGAGCTGATGGGTCTGTTGATACCCTCTGGTTATCTAACTTCATCCCGGGGTTCAAATGGTCTAAAGTGCGAATTTGATCACTCCTTTTGATGGAGGCATCTGAAACAACAACATTGTCTAGTTTAGAGTGTATCTTCGCCCCTACCGACTCGGTATTGTCGCAGTTAATACCATCACCCAAGGAAGCTGACAATCCGGAGGACAGGGAGCGCAATCTTTCATTCTCATCGAAAGGATCGTATAAGTCAAACCACTCTAGTATTTTCACAATGTCGGTGTTGTCTCGTTTACGACGAGAAGTGCCCATGTCTACATGTTGTTCACTGGTACTGAGTTTCATGTCAGTCAGCTGTGTCATAGCTTCGTGTATTTCAGCGCATTTATGCATGGTGTAAATCCACTTCTGACGCACTGACTCGGTCATCCCACGACCTCGCGTTAGTCCACCTCGACTTTTAATTGAGCACATGAGGACTTGTTCAATCACAAGGTCACTTGAAAGGCCTGCCCAAACCCTGGAACTCCGGCGTATAGCATGGAAACCATCAAAGAAGAACCTATCATACAACCACGGATGTTTCTTGGGGAGCTCAAGCATCATTTGCAGATACAACCTGCAACTCTTAGCGTAATGCACATGTCCTGTGGCTGCGAAGAGGTTCAACATATTACTGATAGCAATAAGGTCGAGATTCCAATCGCCAAGGCGTTCACCTCTGATGAACATTTTCAGTGTCCACTGTCTGGACATATTCTAGATATTGTATCCATAGCTTAGCAGTGCTCGATTGTTCAGCCAGTTTGGCTTTGTACTCGTCGATACAAGTGTTTATGCATACGAGAGCTGCTGAGTTTGCAGCATCGGAAAGAGCTATCGAGCTGTCCAGCACATTATCATACTACTCCCTGTGTGTTAGTGAGTAGAAAAAAAACTGGATTCACACAAATCCATGTCCTCACGTTCGTAAACGTTGGAATGCTGGTTTCGGAAAATTGATTAAATTCGCTCTTACACCACCATCAGTATAAATGCTATAAAAAAATTTTCCCCAAAGCGAATTTTTGCGGATTTTGGATATGTTCTTCGGGAGACATTCCTCTTCAAAATGACACAAAAATCAGCTTGTCCCAATTTATTTCCGGGTACGACCACTTTACTTGGTTTAACGCCTGTACTATGATAGTATCGCAGGATCAATTCGTATTAAATCGTCAAAGTCTGATTAAAATTGAGCTCTACCATATTTTCTTGACTGAACAAATACAATCATCATTTGTTATTGTGACCTGGTATTTATAGGCAAAGCAAGCTGTCATTCGGATCAAAATCTCTCCAAAGAACGCTCACGTGCTATTTGGATTATAAGCAGTAGAAATCAATCCTTTACGACGTTTACTATCACGTCGTTGGAGTAAGTATAAAACTGTCAACTCGAGCTCAGCTACACTTGATCTTGCCAGTGATAGCTCCAACACTCACCCAAGTGGCAGACTATACTTGCCCGAAGAAACACACAAGACATGAGAGACAATCAACCACGACAACATCAGACAGAACAGCCACACAGCCAAACCACCACAACACGGGAACAGAAGACAGGGGGGGGGGGGGGGGGACTTTAATCATCTTATATTTTTTAATTTCAGCCACGGCAGAGACCGATAAGCTAGTACCACAAACACATCAGACCAGACCAGACACCACTGCAAGAAAGACCCCCCTACAGACCACACAGCAAAGTCACAACAGCCAGAACAGCCAGAACAACAACAACAACAACAACAACAACAACAACAACAACAACAACAACAACAACAACACGGCAGAAACATAGAATCTAGCATCATTAACGCACCAGACCAATACACCGCCGTAAGAAAGACTCCCCGCCAGCAAACACAACAACGACACAACAGCCCGAACAACAACAACAACAGAAGAGCTTGAGGCAGACTATACTTGCCAGTGATAGCTCCAACACTCATTTAAGCGGCAGACTATACTTGCCTGAAAATCACACTCAACAGAAATACATCCAGAAAAAGACCTTGCAAATGCACGCACTTCGTCACTGTACTCTACCTTTTGCCGCTTTTAGTCTAAGTTTCTTTTACTATCTTTCAAACTCTCTCCTTTCCCAATAACCGCCATGGATATCAATAACCGCTACGGAAATCAATAACCGCTATGGCAACACAATAACCGTTATGGCTTCAGCACATCCTTCACTCCATCCTTGGAGGTGGGCATCCACCCCCAGGGAGGCGAGCGTCGGTCCTGCGCCCCAATCTCCTAGCCCCTTTTTGTAGAGCGCTCCTCTAGCGCACAATATGTCCCGACCCCATGATAATCGCAGGCCTGTTACCTGAACCAGCAATGTTCAGGTTGGGTGGCACCTTGTTAAGGTCCGTTTTGTTTCTTTCAAATTGTCTATCGCCGAAACCATACAAGCCAGCTAAAAAGCCCAAGGCAGACTATACTTGCCGATGAAGGCCTATCTTCACTACAAAACCAAAAGCGGCAGACTCTACTTGCCTGAAGAAGAAGAACAACCAGAAACATCAACTCCAATCCTCTTCCTCCTTTTCACCGATCGGACATGATGCAGTCTCAAAAATTAACGGAAATATATTATACAGTTAAAGAGGGTCGAAAGGGTCTACTCCAAATCGTCCCAGCGCGCCTTCGGCGCGCTAAAACTATTCTTTTGGCTTTTGGAGCTACACTTGATACTGAAACAACCATGAGAATACAGTTATTCATAGAGATGAAGATATCAAAGGGGAAACATGGAGGTGGAAGAGATGGGATGAAGCGGGAATCAACCATTACTATTCCAAGAAATAATTTACAAAGACTAAGACTTGCAAGGAGGGCTGGAGTCGAGATAATTTCATCATTAGTATTTGACGATATTCAACAATAATAATAATAATAACACTTCGGCCGGCCGCTGATTTGTCGCGGTTCTCGTATGAGAAGGCCTTGGTTACCCATGTTCTACCAACTGCCTCCCCCTATTCCCGCGCTTCTTCTCTCCTCCCAACACTCAGAGACGAACTGCTTGATGACATCCCTTGCCCCATTCTTCCCAATCTCTCCGATTAGTATATTAACCCTCTCCTTCGAGTCGCCCCCTAACCACATGTCCTTCATTCTCCCATCCCACTTCTCCATTATACTCCCCGTGAATCTTGTTCTTTTAGACTGGTATTTTGGGCATTCTATAAGAAAGTGTTCCAGGGTCTCCACCACGCCCACGTTACACATCTGGCACTCCTTTTCACTGTGTTTCCCAATGTTTCCCCTCAGCTCCAGGGACCGCGACCTCAGCTTGAACAACAGTGACCCCCCAAAGGTGCCATCAAGGTACTCTTCAAAACCAGGCTTCTCTTTATCACGCAGGCCACCCAGAGATCTCTTAGATTTGACCCCCTCTCGCCAATTGCGGTTACAATCCTCCATGACCCTTTCTCTGACGATCTTTTTGCCCTGGTTTGCCCCAACGTCAAGGTCCGAGATCTCCATTGAGTAGTTTTCTACTAGCTCCCTCACTTGGACCATCCACCCCGTCCTGATATTTGAGTTCAAAGTTCTCAGGAACATTACTTTACACCATCGGCTATCGGGGAGATTTACCAAATAATTAAGATAACCGAGTTTCAATAGGTCTATCCTGTCCTTGATCCTCATCCACCCAAGCTCGCCCCTGATTGCTTCTAGTGCTGCGGCATTACTCGAGCCTGTTATCCATCGGCCTGCATCGTTCTGCAGGATACCGTATGTTATACTTGACAGACCCACCATTTCCCAAATGGTTTTCCCCACGAAAACCTTATTGAAACTGTTTCTCCCTATAAGTTTCATTTGGTTAAGGATTCGCTTCCCCTTCAGAATCAATATATTTGTGTGGTTTCGATAGATGCCTCTTCCTGTGATGTTTATATTTACCCTCAGGTATTCATAGTCACTAGTCTCTCCTACACTAAGAAGTCTACAGCTACCTTCCGGAATGCAGAACTCCCTCACTCTCCACCTTCGAGTGGGGTCCACTTTGCGGCCCACGGGTATAACTTTGCTCTTGCTTTCATTAAGTTCGAGTCTCCATTTGCTCCCATATTTCCCAACAATTCCCAGCATCTTCTCTAACCCCTCTTCGCTTTCTGACACTAGCACCATATCGTCTGCAAAAAATAGCCCTGGGATCTTCAAGTCACCAACTGCAACCCCCTCGTCGCTATGCAGGAGTTCATCTCCTAAACCTTTGATGTACAATGCAAAAAGGATTGGCGAAAGGATACACCCCTGTTTTAGGCCTATCTCCATAGGCACACGTTTTGTTGTAATGTTACCCAGGCTAAGTTCACTCTGTACATCTTTATATAATGCTTTCATAATCCCAACAAACTCGCCCCCCAAGCCCAGAGCCTCCAGCTTGCGCCACATATCCTCCCTCCATACTCTATCGTATGCCTTTTTAACATCCAAAAAGGCCATGAACATCTTTTTTCTTTTTTGCTTTCGCGGATTCTATCATTTGGGATAGCGTGAAAAGATGGTCAGTGACTCTCCTTCCCTTCCTGAAGCCATTCTGGATTTCTCCCAAAAAACCCTTCTCCTCAATCACCTCCTCTAATCTCCCATACAGGACTTTACAAAAGACTTTTCCAATGTTGCTGCTGACAGAGATCCCTCGATAGTTATCCAAGACGTCTTTTCCCCCCTTTTTGTGAATAAATGTCACTTTACTTTCCCTCCACTCCTTTGGGACCTCTTGTTTTTCTATGGCTAAATTGAATAGGGCAGTTAGGCTTTCCAAGAGTTCCTCTCCCCCTTTTTGATAAACTCGTTAGGAATTTCGTCCACCTCTCCCGCTTTTCCATTCCTCAGTTTTGAGATCACCCTTCGCACCTCCTCAGTTTTGATTTCGCTGCACACGAAGTCCGAGAGATTTTCCTCGACCTGGTTCGGACACTCCGGTGGGTTCCCCATGCCCCATCGCTTATCGTTTACCTTTTCCCAGTGCTTGACTAGTTCTAATGCGATTTGATCTCGCTCTTCTGTAACTCTGCCATCTACTTTAATGCTCTGTTGGTTATTCCCTTTGTTACGTTTGTTCACCCATTTCCAAAATACGCTCGAACTCGACCCCCCTGTCGTTCTTATCGTCCTAATAAGACTGCTATTTGGCACTCTCCGGTTGTCGTCTTTAATCTTGTTTACTTTATTTCGTGCTTGTTGGTATTCTTCCTTTGCTACCATGGCCTCATTGCTTTCCACCCCCTTAAGTTTTCTACTTCTCCTGTATGAAGCACATTTAGCTTTTCTAACCTTTATGGCCCTTTTCATTTCTTCGTTCACCCTGTACCCAAGTTCCCGTGTTGGCACCCTAATCTTTCCTACACTTTCCTTCCCTGCCTCCACTAGGATCGCAACTATGGCGTCCGCCTGCCTCCACTAGGATCGCAACTATGGCGTCCGCCATCTTCTGGACACTACCCCCCTTGTGTACGGCTGCAAGCTTTGGTTTCAGTTTTTCTTCGAACTTCGCCCAGTCGGCATCCTTTTTGAGTTCCCAAATCTCTATGAAGCTTCCTTTCCTTTTCTCTAGGTTTTTGGCCCTCATCGTCACTGTAATCAAGTTGTGATCACTATCCAACTCCATTTTGCCCTCATCATCCACTTCTACCCTTATCACCTCCCTCCATAAATTCATATCTGTGAGAATGTAGTCAATTATTGATTTTCTGTCGTTTCTCTCCCAGGTCCATTTCCCCTTACATCTAGCGTCCCTGTTCAGAATCTTCAGACCGAGCTCATTTGTGAAGTTCAACAGCTTCCTTCCATTCCTGTTGACTTTCTTGTCCCCACCCTCTATGCCTTCTTCCTTGTCACCTATGTGTCCATTAAAGTCGCCCATCAGAATTATACTGAGCCCCCTGTTTTCTAGTTCAGTGATATTGGACCTTAGTATTGAGTGTATCGAGTCATTCCACTCGGGTTTACTTCCCTCCACCGCACAGTACACAATCCCAAGGGCAATACTTTTGTTTCTCAGACTGATCTTTACCCATCCAATTTCTTTTGACACATCAGCCGAGGTGATGATATCTTCCAGATCTGTAATCAGCGACGGTTTTAAATCCTCTTTAATGTACATGCCTACCCCCCCCCCCCCTTTTTCTGGCCTTCCGTTCGCCCTACACCTATCCACACACACCCGCTTACTTGGTCTACCCGTTCCTCTTGTCTTACCCACGTCTCGCTTAAGCCCATGACATCAAACTCCTCTGCCTCGATCAATGTAGCAATTTCACTTACTTTCCGGTGGAGACCCTGGATGTTGCTATAACCCACTTTCAGGGTACCGAGGTTCATTGGCTTCCGCCTACTGGGCCCATTGTTTTATGGTGCTAGTCTTGGTAAACTTATTCTGTCCCCCTCACTCTTGTTCACCCCACCTATGTCCACTCTAGTTATACTTGCCTCTGACCTCCCACCCCGCTCCTCTCCAAAAAAAGGCTCTGCTACCCGTAGAATTTTATCCCCTAATACCCGTTTCCCCGCCCTGCTAAGATGCAGCCCGTCACGCCCGTACATGCTCCCATTGCCCCAAAACGTGTCCCAATGGTCGATAAAGGGAATTCCCAGATCAACACACTAGTCCGCTAACTCTTCATTTAGCGCCAAAATCCTTGAGTTTCGTTCGTCCCCACCTCCAAGGACAGGAAGGACCCCGGATACGACTACCTTTGCATTCCTACCTAGCAGTTTGCCGACTAAGCCTCTATACGACTCCACCAAACTTACTGACCTTCCATCCCTGATATTGTTGGTCCCCACATGGCCACCATTACCGGTTCCGGTCCTGACCCTGCCACAATGCCATCTACCCGGTCCCTGAGATCCCCCACCTTCGCCCCCGGAAAGCACAAGACTGTTCGATTGGAACTATCAGGACCACAAACTACATTGTCAATCCCACGTACAATGCTGCGCTCCCCGATACAACTAATTTTCTTCTTCTGGCCCCACTACAACTAATTTTCTTCTTCTGATCCCAGTTCCAATATCATCTGCACCTCCTCTCGTTTTGCAAGCTCCTGGCCCCCTCTTTCTCTTGACCGCCCTCCTTACCCCGACTGGCCGATCATCATCAACAACCATCTCACCCCCCACACTTTCCCCCTCACTCTCGTCCCCAGGGGTATCAGAGTCTAAAACACTAAACCTGTTTTCTAAACACCGCCTAGCAACCTTGGCAGCCTTACGCCGACTCTGGCTTCCGGACTCGACGCAGCCCTGGCCTGACGCCACCTTCCGAATTTTCCTATTAGAACCTCCTCCTCAGTTACACCCCCCACATCAAGCATTATTCCCCCACGTTTCCTGCTTCCCAGTTTCCTCCTTGAGTCCACAACGACCTTCCACCCACCTTCCACCTCACCATCGTAGGTAACCTTCAACGGGGTAACTCCAGATACACCGGCCCTCCCCAACCTACCTCTCAGCTCTGCAATCTCCCGCTCGAATCCAACACACTTCTCTAACAACTGTAAAATATCCCTGCAATTCGCACATACCCCACTACTCTCCATTGACCGACCACCACCATACCTCATATTACACTGTCTGCATGCCTCCGGATCCTCACTCTCCCTCACCTGCACCCCTCGACTCACCTCCCTCAGACCTCCCTTAACACCCATACTTACCTCCGTCTGAACACCCGTCGTACATTTACCATTCATGTTTACAAATAATATACAGAATCCAATGACCAATAGCCAAAATTACAAAGAGGAACTAAAAATTTGAGAAAGCGGTCGAAAACGTAAACAAAACAAAACAAAACACCGAAAATGACCCGCGCGAAGATAGGGAACACGCCACTAAAATCCGACAGAGAAACTAAACTAAACACTAATATAACTATCTTTTATTACAAATCACACCTATACAACACTAAAACACTATATCGATCAGCATAAACACCTGAAAGAAAATTATGAACTTATTAAAGCTAACTTTTGACAACTGAAATGGCTATACTCCCTGTTGGTTTCTGAGATGGACATTAACACCTGATGTCCAACAATTTCTACGGAATGTCATCAGGGATACCATCCAATACGCAAGATTAAGAGGAGGTGAACAAGCCATTGTTACTAGAGCTGATGTTAACAAAAGATGTAAGAAGAATGGAATAAATATGATGGGGTAGCGATTAAAATAAGGAGAAACAAAGCAAAAGATCCTTTTCAGAGCCAACACATATTGAAAAAAGAGAAAACTCTTAATACACACACTTCGCAGTTCCCTCACTTGAGTCTTGGCGTCAAGACTTTATTCAATTCAAGAGGTATTAACCTCATAGCTCCCACGTTTTGACAATTTTTTCTTTGTGGTAGCATACTTGGTGGCTTTAAAAATGGTGTGTTGCAAAATGTGTTTGTGTTACATATAAGTATTTTTGTTTTTCAGAATTTGTGCATTGTACAAAATTCAGAAAAACAAAAATACCTATGTGTAACACAAACACGTTTTGCACTGTACCTCAAATTATTTTAACATATAATTATTTTTACTTGTACGTAAATTAAGTTTTCAGAAAACTAGTTTGCAAACAGAAAAACAATTTTTGTATTTAACAAAACATGTTTTTCTGTTTGCAAATTAGTTTTTGAAAAAAAGTTTTTTGTATTTTTTATTTCATAGAAATAAAAAAAACGAAAATTGTTTTTCTATTTGCAAATTAGTTTTCTGAAAAAATGATTTGCCGATGTCACTCTGGCGAAAAAAATGTCTATGGGAATTTTCTGTGTTAAAATTTTACGCCATACAGCCTTCCCTTACTACTCTCGTGGACTCAAAAGGTAATATATTTCGAACACAAGGGGAGATTGTGCATTCGGATTTCTTCAGCCGTAGGGAATCTGCAGGTTGGAAAATTCTCACTCAAGGTGTGTGTGTGTGTGGTGGGAGGGGTGGAGGGTGGTTACAATTGGAAATTCAGAGGGCACATCCCTCAAACCAAGACCCTGCAGCCACATCCCTGACGAAGGCTCTCGGATGGCATACGCGGTCATTTCGTCCATTGGGTTGTACAAGGCGCCATTTTCAATGAAAAAATATTCTAGTGTTCTCATCTATATGCACTTGGAAAATTGGGACGTTGTGTGTGTGGTGAAGGGGTGGGGTCTGGATGCGCCACTGATATGTTTTTGAATATAAAATACTGGGGCTGCGATTAACTCTTTAGCTAACGTAACGTCCAGAGCTATTCACAAAAATCGTCAATTCTTTCCCCTTGTGTGTGCCATCCGGAAATCTGTGTTTATTGTATCTTGTGTCTTTCAAGGTTAGTTTGACTAGGGAAAACTTTTTCGGTGGGATGTTTTTTCATGGTGGTCACCCTAACCACCGAGGGGCTATTCAATCACCGACAGTTTTCTTCTATATTTTACCGGACGGTCCACTTATATGTATATTTTGTCGTTTTCCCGCGAGAATATCCATATGGATTATTAATTTAACTAGGTAAAACATTTTGTATATATATACTTTATTCTGTCTATACCAAAAAAAATTGTGTCACAGATGTACATCTATTATACAGAAGCGGGCAAGGGAAAGAGATCCGACATACATCATCATCATGTACAAAAGTACGCAGATGTCACATTTAGTGTGCGAATATTTATCGTAGTCTTGACAATAAATGTAAAAGTGATGGTGACGGTCGCGATGCTAGTATGACCAGGCTAAAACTTGGAGTCTTTAACAATGGGTTAACTCAGATACTTTGAGAATAACGGATTTATAAATCAATGAATTGATGGATTAACACATTAAGCTGTTTTTCACTCATACAATCCATTACAATGCCCATTTGATTAATACAAGAGTCTACATGTTATTTTCACACTTACCAATGTTGATTGTTTTATTTTAATAATGTTACTAAGATATTGTACATATAAAAGCACGTTAACTCTGTAAATTTGGTAATTCGGATATCCGATTGCAAGAAAGTTGGACGGAGAGTTTGATAAACGCTCCCGTCAACATTTTGTATCACATGTACGCTGCAGTCCAGTTAATAAATTTGTTACATAGTGTGAAGACTTTTAGTCTCAGTTGTTTGGGGAGTGAGATCCCCGGTACGAAATAACTTCGCGACCAGTTCCCCCGGTGATACTAGCATGGTGACAGTGATGACAATGGACCGTTGACGGTTAACCCTTTACCCAACGAATCGCTCGCATCCGCCCGCGTAATATGCAAATTCAGCAGCTGAAAAAATATTATTTTTCGAAATATTTCAACAAAACCATATCACGTGACCCCTCTTTGGAACGAGCTCGACGAGCTCGTGCCAAAGAGGGGTCACATGACATGGTTTTGCTGAAATTTTTTGAAAAAAATTAAAAAATGATATTTAAAATTTATTTATTTATTGATGTTTAAGGTCACATATTTATGCACAATGGCTAATCATGACCGTGACAGTTTTACGGGTGGAGGAAGCCGGAGTACCCGGAGAGAACCACCGAGCAACGACGAGCAGCTGCCAGCTCCCCAACATCGTAACTCCACACTGCAGCACAGGCAGGGTTAGATTGGTTGAAGACATGCGTACCATCGACGTGCAGTACGCCTTAGTACACAACGTCATCGTGCCCCCACATGGGCGATGGGGGTGAAGTGTCTTGCCCAAGGAGATATTTAAAATAATAAATTTTGAATCGTCTGCGTTGGGTAAAGGGTTAACTTCACCACCTCAAGAACCATGCTCAATATCATCAGGCCATCATCACCATCGCCACCATCAACATACTCATCATCGTCTCCATTATAGCCATAAGCTTTATGGTCATAATCATCATGATCATCATAACTTTGACATGCCATTTTCGCGAAACGACTAACTTACAGCTTTCTAGTCTTTTTAAAGAAATATACATAAACGTTTTTGAATCTAGATATTATCATATGTTAGTAAACCATAGAACTTGATAAGTTAAGATAAAATAAGATTTATTCAGCAAATACACCAGAACAAAGGCAGATTGCTACACACAGAATCAACATAAACAGAATCATAAAACACGCTAATTGATAAGATAAGATAAGATAAGATAATATTTATTGCAAGAACACCAAAAACAAGGCAGATTGCACGTCATTGAAATTAGCCACCAATACATAAATCATATTACAGATAAGTCCCTCTTGTGAAGGGAGAGCTGGACCATGTTACAAATAACATTGCATAGCACTGGATTATCATTAGTCATTATTACTTTAAATTTGTCCATTGAATCCATTAGAGGGAAGTCAATTTTTTCGTCAGACATTGCGCGAAATAATTTTTCTCTCAATGGTGCACAAAGCGGACATGCCATTACGAAATGTCACTCCGATTCCACCTCCCCAATTGTTCAAGCATCGCATATTCTATGTTCCATGTTCCATCAGAGGAGGAGATTGTAAATGCCTTCCACGTTCGATCCACAGTTTATGGTTGCTGATGCGTAATCGCGTGAAATTGCTTCTAGCTTCAATGGAAGAAGTGTGAATGAGATACGGTTTCATTTGATAATATACTTTGAATAGTCGATATGTCCTAGGTTTGTTTTTTCCTATTCACTTATTATCATTGTGTATATCTTATTTAAATAATTTAATATGGTCCCATTCAAGTTTGGACTTTAGAAGATTAATTTTACTTTTGGACATTTCAGTTTCATTCAAACTGTTAAATCCAAGTCCTTTAAGCTTTTCACTTATTGAGTCAGGGAGTTTACATTTTTTGCTTCCACAAAAGCATCATTCAGAATGATACCCGGGGAAGTAGTAAGCAATTCACCAGTATAATTTGCGAATCGGACTAAAGCATCTAATGTTATTGGATACCGACCTAGCTCCGCGCGTACCGCATGGTTGGAGGAATGTTTACCTACATTTAAGATCAGTTTGCAGAACTTGATATGAGCCCTTTCACACGATGCAGTGTCTCTGTTCCTCATATTCAGCTCCGTCGACCATATTTCACTGCCGTATAATAATATAGGCTTGATTAGGTTATCAAACAGCTTAGAAAAGACAACCACGGTTGGTGTGCATTTCTTTTTGAACGAGCTGTGTAAACTGTACAGAGCCTTGAGCCTCTTAAGACTAAGTTCAGACAATGCATGTTTCACACACTAAAAACTAAAGTGTTAAAACTGACACTTTCAAGGTGTTAAACCCATTCTAACTCTTTGGGTTTGATTTTAACACGCAAAGTCCAATGCTTTAAGCACTTGGACATTACAATCGTCACACATCTGAAACTTGAATGGATGGCACTTCCCATGTGTTTAGCATTGGTGGTTCTTCCAGAATCGTCCATAATTTGATTTGCGCTTGGTTGGCACATAATTAAAAGGACACAACGCAGATGACGCGGATCAGGCTCGAGAGTTCGAGTCTGATTCGCGTCATCTGCGTTGTTTCCTTTTAAGTGACGCGACATAACAATTGTCAAGTGGTTTTATTGTAACACCTACAAGTTCTGAGATGTCTACACTTGAACAAAGTGCTAGTTAGGCACTTAGTAAGTGTTAAATACAGCACTTCAAGCGTAGTTTTTAACACTTTAGTTTTTAGCGTGCAGGGCGCCATTTTCCGAAAGGGTTAACCCTAAGTATGTGTATAAAACTTGATATGTCATGGGTATTCCCAATAGTATTTAGAGAGGTATTGTTTCTCGTAAATCGCTGACAAGATTATACTCAATAATAAAGTGATACTCGTCACCTACTTTCGACCATATTGCACAAAGTACAATAGTATTATTTTCTTTAAATTTATTCCATTTGCTTATTTCATTTGGTAGTCTGTGATTAGCAGTTCTAATTTTCAAAAGATATTTTGATAGATACTGTGGTAGGTTTATCAAATACTTTCCAAATGCAGAAGAATCTTTAATATGAGAGTAAAAGATACCCCTCGTAGATGATAAAACATCTCCGTGCTATTTTTGAATAAACTGGTGAGTTAGTACTCGTTTATTTTGTTTCAATTTGCTTTTCGACAGCGGTTCCTGGTTAATCCATAAATAATTTTGGTATGTTCCCTGAAGAATGTTTCTAACAGTATTTAACCAACTAAATTTACATCTAAAAGTATCGCTATTGGCATCTAAACTTCCTAGCAAGTTATATATCTGTTTGGCTATTAATGGCCCACCTGGTTTTAATAATCTGGACCAATAGCCCAATATTATAGTTTGCAGGCCTATGGAGATCGGGTAGCGTCCAAGCTCCCCATAAACCATGTAACTAGGAGTAGAACTTTTCATGCAAAATCACAATTCACAGAATTTTAAATGGACGGATTCCAGACAGCTCGCTGTTTCATTACCCCACACCTCACAGCCATAAAGCACAATGGGTTGGATCATTGTGTCAAAAAGATGCATAATTAGGTCGAATGTTGGGTTTAGTTTCCTAAGTTTACTTAAAAGGCCGTAATAGCTTTTATTGCTACTCTATTCAGTTTCTTTAAATGACGGCAGGATCGACCATTGTAAAAAAAAACAAAATACCGAGGTACGTAAACTCAGTCACTACTTCCAGTTGTTTGTTATTTAATGTAAAGACAGGTTAGCGCTCACTCTTCCCTTTACTGAATATCATTATCTTTGTTTTTGTAGTATTTACTGTGAGTTCCCAGGCAGCACTAGAATAGTCAGTAATTACATCGAGAGCGCGCTGCATACTGTTTTCGTTTTCTGCTAAGATAACGGTGTCGTCGGCGTATAATATACAGAAAAGCCTTAAATGCTGACCGAGTCGTTCATAAAAGGTTTCGTCAAGGTATGAAAGACCATCAATAGCACAATCGCACAGGAAATCTTCAAAATCATTCAGGAAAATGGAAAATAACAGGGGGGTGGGGGGCGATTTTCTCCTTGACGTACGCCACAGCTGCACATGAAACAAGAGGCCCCAGGGGTCCTGAGGGCGCTCACCTGACATGGTAGCCTAAATATCAACCCAGAGAATTGATTTCAACAAGTTGCATCTGCTCCTCCTAAGAAAAGCTTATACCAAATATCCAAAGATTCTGACCAGTGGATCTAAAAAAAAAGTTTTTTAAAGAATATTCCTCATATTGAATTCCACAGGGAGCCCATATATGAACCCAGGGAAAGGCTTTAACAAACTTGAATATCATCCCCCTAAGGATGTTGCACACCAAATATCAAAACATTCTGACTGCTGGGTCTGAAGAAGAAGATTTTTAAAGAAAATTCCTCATTTTGAACTAAGTTACAATTCGAGCTCCCACAGTGAGTCCAAATATGGACCGAGGGACATGGCTTGAACAAACTTGAATCTCACCCCCTAAGGATGCTGCATACCAAATATCAAAACAATCCGACTGGTGGATCTGAAGAAGATTTTTAAAGAAAATTCCTCATTTTGAACTAAGTTATCATTCGGGCTCCCACAGTGAGTCCAAATATGGACCTAGGTACATGGCTTGAACAAACTTAAATCTCACCCTCTTAAGGATGCTGCATACCAAATATCAAAACAATCCGACTGGTGGATCTGAAGAAGATTTTTAAAGAAAATTCCTCATTTTGAACTAAGTTATCATTCGGGCTCCCACCGTGAGTCCAAATATGGACCTAGGTACATGGCTTGAACAAACTTAAATTTCACCCTCTTAAGGATGCTGCATACCAAATATCAAAACATTCCGACTGCTGGATCTGAAGAAGATTTTTAAAGAAAATTCCTCATTTTGAACTAAGTTACAATTCGAGCTCCCACAGTGAGTCCAAATATGGACCTAGGGACATGGTTTGAACAAATTTGAATCTCACCCTCCTAAGGATGCTGCATACCAAATATCAAAACATTCCGACTGCTGGATCTGAAGAAGATTTTTAAAGAAAATTCCTCATTTTGAGCTAAGTTATCATTCAGGCTCCCACAGTGAGCCCAAATATGGACCTAGGTACATAGCTTGAACAAACTTGAATCTCACCCCCCTAAGGATGCTGCATACCAAATATCAAAACATTCCAACTGCTGGATCTGAAGAAGATTTTTAAAGAAAATTCCTCATTTTGAACTAAGTTATAATTCGGGCTACCACAGTGAGCCCAAATATAAACCCAGGGACTTGGCTTGAACAAACTTAACCCCCCCCCCCCCCCTAAGCATGGTGCATACCCAATATCAAAACATTCTGCCTGCTGGATCTTGAGAAGAAGATTTTCAAAGAAATTTGCCTGAAATGCACTAAGTTCAAATGTGGGCTCCTATACCGAGTCCAAATATAAACCCAGGGAGCCGATTTGAACAAACTTGAATCCGATCCACCCCACAATGTTGCATACCAAATATCAAAAGATTCTTCCTGCTGGATCTGGAGAAGAAGATTTGTTTTAAGAAATTTGCCTGAAATGCACTAAGTTCGAATCCAGGGGGCCGAATTGAACAAACTTGAATCAGATCCACCCCACAGTGTTGCATACCAAATATCAAAAGATTCTGCCTGCTGGATCCGGAGAAGAAGATTTTTGAAGAAATTTGCCTGAAATGCACTAAGTTAGAATTCGAGCTTCTATAGTGAGTCCAAATATGAATCTAGGGAGCCGATTTGAACAAACTTGAATCAGATCCACCCCACAATGTTGCATACCAAATATCAAAAGATTCTGCCTGCTGGATCTGGAGAAGAAGATTTTTTAAGAAATTTGCCTGAAATGCACTAAGTTCGAATTCGAGCTTCTATAGTGAGCCCAAATATGAATCTAGGGAGCCGATTTGAACAAACTTGAATCAAATCCACCCCACAATGTTGCATACCAAATATCAAAAGATGCTGCCTGCTGGATCTGGAGAAGAAGAATTTTTAAGAAATTTGCCTGAAATGCACTAAGTTCGAACTCGGGCTCCTATACTGAGCCCAAATATGAACCCAGGGGGCCGATTTGAACAAACTTGAATCAGATACACGCTACAATGTTGCATTCCAAATATCAAAAGATTCTGCCTGCTGGATCTGGAGAAGAAGATTTTTTAATGTTTTTCCCATTGCCTACAGTGTTATAAAGTGCTGACTCAGCACTTTTTCAAAGTCCTGAAAAAAGTACCTTGTGATCAACCGATAGGGATTTTTTTAACCATTCTATTCTTCTGGATAAAAGTAAGCTTTATACAAAATAAGAATTCTCTGTGCCGTGTAGTTTTGGAGATATGGCAGGTTTAAGGTTTTTCCTATTTTTAGCTCCCGTGGTTCCCATGGGGCAATGAGAAAACATTTTTTTTTGCATCAATCAACTACTTATGACCCATTATCATCTCATATCAAATTTGGTTCAAATCGACCTCACGGTTCTGAAAATAGAAATTTTAGGCGTGGCCAAAATTTTTTCCCATCCCATAACGAAGGCAAATAATGCCCGACAAACTTCTCTTGAACAAACTTGATTCTACACCTCAAAAGGACTCTGTATACCACATATCAAGTCTCTGCTACTGGTTGTTCATTAGAAGAAGATTTTCAAAAAATTTAGCCATTTTTTCCCCACTCCCCTGCTCAATATGAGCCGAAACCTAATTTGCATAAAAATCAAAATGCCCCTATATAACCACTACTTACATGAAATTTAATTAAAATGTGGCCAGCGGTTTAGGAGAAAGAGGCTCAAACACCACCTTCACGCAGGACGACGGACGACGAGTGATAAGAAAAGCTCACCCTGACTTTCAGTCAGGTGAGCTAAAAATCGGAGCACCCTCCTTCCTGCACGACCCAAGATTTGATTTTATTGTACATACCCTTAATAATGTTAAATATTTTCACGTTGATACCTGTCTTCAGTAATTTTAGCCATAGTCCCTCTCTCCACCCGGTATCAAAAGGTTTTTGAAAGTCTATAAATGAGCAGTACAATTTTCGTCCACTTAATAAATATATTTCAATCAAATTGCAAGGAATAAAAATGTTATCTGTTGTTGAATATTGTTTTCTAAAACCGGCCTCGCTATCTCTAATAAGCGACACCCGTTCTGAGAAACGAGTCAGTCTGTCATTCAAGATAGCAGTAAATGTATTTCCGAGGCAACTCAATGGGGTAATTCCACTGTTTGGATCGGGGCTTTTAATATCACCTTTACCTTTGTAGAGAGACTTAATTATACCGGTTGCCCAGACATCGGAAAAATGACCAGTGTCTCAAACCATATTAAAGAATAACCAATATATGGGAAGCATTATGTTTACTGTAGTTTCAATATACTCATTGCATTGTGCGTCAATACCGGATGCTTTCTTATTGTTTAAGTTCCTAACCGCTGATAAACTTTCTTGTTCAGAGATGGGCTCATTGAGTTCACTAACGAATTCACTATTATACATTTCATCCGTGCCGAGATGTGTTCAAAGAATGAATTTAGGTCAACGGGGTTATCCGTAGGCTTAATTTCCAAATAGTTCGTGGATGCGAGGCGTTTCAGCTCGTCCCAGAATCCCTTTATGGGGTCATTGCGAAGAGACCTCAATGTTCGACTGTTTGTGTCGTTCCACTGACATCTCCTTCGATCTAATAATTTTTTGTACTCTTTAGTAGCATCTTTTAAATTATTTTTATTAACCGGTCGAGTGCGGGAAGCCACTATCAGGGCTTGGGAAAAAATGAGGGTACTTTGCAAAAGTTCACATTATACTTGCCCATGTTTAGTATTTACTTGAAGGCAAGTACTATTTGGTTTATAAAAGATTTGATCTATTATAAATTACTGGAGAGTGCCTGATGGCACTGTCCAGTAATTTGTAATAAAACAAATTTTCTGAACAAATTCTGATCACCAAAAATAATCTAGCCCTGAACCAGTTAATTAAACTAGGGAACTTTTTGTAATGATTTCTCTTTTGATTAACGATACGTCGTGCATGTGTGCAATCTTTATCGAACCAGGGCTTACATTTAACCTTCCTGGGTACCCGTTTAGATTGTTTCTTAAAACCAAATGTATGTTCAGCCGAGTTTGTGGGTATCGTTGTTATATCTTTACACAGGGAGTCTATATCGCCATGGGATGCTGTGAGCGGGTTAATGTCAATTAGCTTTCCGATGATACATTCAGCAACGACTATGCTTATATTGTTGATAAAGTCAACAGCTTTTCCTCCGCCCATGGCCCATATTGGATAATTCTCTTACCGGGTTTAGATTTTGGGGTTACCGTGCTATTGTTACAAATTTCAGTTACATCTGCGGTGACATCATCATAATCTGTGAGCCGCTCTTCCGGCCATTAAAGTCTCCAATTAGTAGGACCGCTTCCCCATTTTTACGTAAAGAGATTGATTCATAGCAAACACTCGATTAAAACCCCGGTCCTCAAAATTTGCCTTCCCTTTCCCCAGATGGTTGCGGGTGGTCCACTTCAATATTATCATCTGCCGCATGAGAATGTTGGCAGTTAAGGAGTCAATAATGGTGGCATTTCAGGGTCGTTTGAAAATGAAAAAAGTGCCGCTATTTGGCGGAAGGCTTCTTTAAGTATTCTTTCTGAATTATATTTTTTATGTTTATCCGACGGAGATTTGCCAAACACCACTCTCCCTTAAGGGGACGTCCAACCTAACTTTGGTCAAATTTCAGGAAATATTCTCCAGAGTCCAGAGAAGGTCAAAAAGGAATAACCCCAATAAATTATATATCAAGTTTTTGGGGGAATGAATTAGATTTTGTGGAAACTAATATTTGCCATGGAACCGTTACCATGTGGCAGAAAGCACTGCCTGGAAGTCTGCTATGGCATAAGTAAGAGATCAGGTTTTATACAGTAACAGGAGGAGAGATAAGTGCGGGAGTCGGGGTTCAAACCGTCCACCTCTAGAGCACAAAGCGACCGATTTACCACGAGACTAAGAGATGTGGGCCAACCAGGTTGGTTGGTAAATAGCCTTTATACCTCGCCGCGACACTCCTCTCCCCTTCTTTTTGAGATCCACCCACCGTGAATCTCACCCCACATTCCACCCCAGAGCGGTCGAAACCTCCACCATGCTTCACCGCAGCGTCCACAACGCCACCAACTGCCGAGGATCAGACGAGCCCCAAATGTAACAGGAGGAGAGATAAGTGCGGGAGTCGGGGTTGGATCCCGTCGACCTCTAGCACACAAAGCGACCGATTTACCACGAGACTAAGAGATGTGGACCAACCAGGCTGGTTGGCAAATGCCCTTTATACCTCGACCGCTACAATACAATAAAATACCTTAAATTTACTGAATAGTTAAATTCTGCAATCCTTCTAGTATAGACTCGGATAAATCCTTTTTCTCATTCTTGCAAGGAACGGACTGTGAGACCATTTAAAATTTAGGATGTCTACATTTCAAAAGGGCTGCCATTTTCCTTGTGTTTGTTTACCTTTTATGAAGTTCACCAAGGGTCAAATTCACAAAGTTCAGAAGAACAAGTATGGAGTCATGAGAGAGTGAATCAATGAAAAATGAATGTCTAATGTGGCTTTTGTGTGTCTGCTGTGAACATACTCCCCCCCCCCCCTCCCCCCTCCCCCCAACCCTGTGCCATTTTGCGTGAGAACTGTGTCAACTTGGTAAAAGACGACGAGATTATTGATACTCAAAAAAAGGGAAAACAGAAAAACTTTCTCATTTGTTATTATCTGTGTCCATTTCTGGGGTTGCATGAACAATGACAGCTGCCAAGAGTGTAATTTGAATGCTCAAGTGTGGCCACATAAATAAAAAATGACCTGTCCTGCGTGCAGAATACTTTCATCAATCGGCTACACTAAGTTAGAAAACCTGGCTTCTAATTCATTTATGTACATGATTTGGTATGCTTCGTTTGTTTTGGAACTATCGGTCTTGAGGAGGCTTGACTGTTGTTTTCTTGTGAGATTTAAGAACATTAATAACTGATCTGCTTATTAATACTAATTTTATAGGCAGTGGGTTAAAGGTCTGAATAATATCGGAACTACGATGGTTATTTAATTCATTTATCTAAACACTTATGTCACGTTGTGGTCTCATTTCGGTAATTCATGTGATTTTTGTCCGCCTGGTGGCTTTTTTTCTATTTCTGTCCACAGATTGTCAACACACATAGATTTTCGCCACCTTTTTGTGCTGATAGCGCTCGAAATCAACGTTGATCCATCTTACACACAATGTGGTTGTGTGAGGAAGATATTTAAATTTACAATGGTAAAACAGTTTCGTGAGTGAAATGTTTGAAGATTTCAGAACTTGGGAATTCAAATTATTTCCCAACTTTTCCCGAAACCCTCGTAATCAAAACAAACATGTCATCCGGACACAATCAAAAGTTTGTGGTCATCCATTTTCCTCTGAGCGTTCTCATCACGTTGGTGATGAAATGATAAATATGCTTTCTCCGAGTATGGAGTGTGGAGTCTTTTATTTATAACTCAGACATTCGAATTGACAATCTATTCCTTGTTAATCCTGACGGTTACTTATGCAGCTGGTAATTTCTTTGTCGTCAAAAGCAAAAAATAAAAAGAATTTTTGAAAAAATGTATAAACTCGGGTTTTGTATACATTTGTCATTATTTTGTTATATAATATCTTCTTCTCTTCTTCTTCTTTTTAGGACCAGCCTCCATCAACTGGTTGATGATTCTGCTGGTTTGGTTTCCCGGAGTGCGCACGGATTTGCTCTCGTGGAGGGTTTATAGATTTTGTTTCATAGTTATTTTCAAATGGCAGTCAATAGTGAGGGTGGTTTGCATTTGCTGAGACTGTAGGGGGTTAGTGTTTATAGTATGATGGTAACTGTTAGATTGTTTTATCGTTTGTCGGTTATATCTATATACTTTTTAGTTATGTTCAGTGGGGCAGTATAGCGGAGATAATGCTCCACTGACTGCTCCAATTATACTGTTTTTAAATAAAACAAATGTTTTGCGACTTTTTACAACTTCCATGTCTGTATGCACATATGTATATCTATTAGGCTTTTAGTGACGAAGGGCTGCAATTTACACCCGGGTAGTCCTCTGGCATATCACCACTACTGTTTCCTGTTACGTCCTTATTTAGGTTAGTTTCTAATACTTGTTTGAATTTATTATAATTTTCTAAGGTGGCAGTTTTTTGTGGAAGATTGTTCCAGTCCTGTATTGTGTCTGGAAAGAAGGACCATTTACGTACATCAATGCGAGACTCAAGCACACAAAAAGCGTTGTGATGGGAATGGTGAGTGGTACGATGTGGCTTGTTCAGTCTAGATTTTGTGATCAATTGCTACTGTATTGTGTACAATTTTATGAAGCATTTGAAGTCTAGCATTTTTACGTCTTTCTTCAAGTGTTTTCCAGTTTAGGCTAGCTATCATGTCTGAGACACTTGATATGTTGTGATGTCGGTTTGTCACATATCTTGCTGCACGCCTTTGAGTTTTTTCAATTTTATTTATCTCGTTTTTTGTGTGTGGGTCCCACACTGTACTAGCATATTCGACCAATGGTCTAACTAGGGCTTTATATGCTTGTTCTTTGATTTTAAGAGAGGCAATGTTTAAGTTCCTCCTAAGGAAGCCAATAGTTTTGTTGGCTTTATTGTAGATATTATTTATATGTATGTCCCAGTTTAGATCAGATTTTATTGTTAGGCCGAGGTATTTGATGGTGTCCATATGGCTGAGTATATGATTGTGTAGTGTATATGTATTTATTTGCTTGTATTTCTTGTTTGTTACTGAGAGGATGTTACACTTGTCAGGGTGGAATTGCATCAGCCACTTTGTTTCCCATCTCCCCATTTCTTGCAGGTCATTTTCGAGCTGTATTTTTGAAGATGGTTTGTTTATGATGGTGTATGCAAGTGTGTCATCTGCAAAGAGGCGGACTGTTGATTTTATTTTGTCCGGAAGGTCGTTTATGTAGTACAGAAAGAGATATGGGCCAAGGACTGACCCTTGTGGAATACCTGATTCTACTGGTGTGGGGTCAGAAGTTTGCCCTTGCACAACAACGGATTGTGTTCTATTACTCAGCCAGTTTTGGATCCAATCACAGATCTTTTCGTGGATCCCGTAATATCTGAGTTTGTGTATAAGCAGACTGTGATTTACTTTGTCAAATGCTTTAGCAAAGTCCATAACGATGACATCAGTTTGAACTTTGTTTTTTATGTTTTCTGTAAGATCATCAACAAAATCGAGTAGTTGAATTTCACAGGATCTGGCTTTTCTAAAGCCATGTTGAAGGCGGTAAAAGATATTATTTGTTTCGCCATGTTTCATGAGGGCACTTGTAATTATATGTTCAAAGATTTTACAACAGATACATGTCAATGATATTGGTCTGTAGTTTCCTGGTGATGAGCGTGAGCCTTTTTTAAAGACAGGCGTAACTAGAGCCCTTTTCCAGTCTGATGGTACATTGCCCGTTTCAAGGCTTTTCTGGAAGATCATGTTGAGGATGGGGGCTATTTCATGAGAAAGTGTTTTTAGGATGATTGGTGGAATATTGTCTGGCCCTGGGGCTTTGTGTGGTTTTTGTTGGTTAAGTAGCTTTTGGATCCCGGGAGTAGTTATGTTTAGTGATGGCATGGTTGGATAGTTTGCAGGTTGTGACAAAAAATCTGATGTTTCGAACTGCTCCTTTGATATTGTAATATTTGCAGAGAATGCAGAGTGGAATTGGTCATTTAGGATGTTTGCTTTATCTTGTGGATTTTCATGTAGGATTCCATTTACTTTAAGAGACGAGACTCCTGTGTAATCTTTTTTCTTATGTTTAAAAAAGGTCCAGAAGCGTTTGTTCTGGAGCTTTTCACATATGTTGTCATTTTCTTGTTTGCTCCGAGTGTTATCTGTGTTCTGACTTTCTGAGTCATTAAATAAGTTTTCAAGATAGTTCCAGTATGCTTGTCTCATGCGTTTTTGGACTAGCCTTTTTATGTTTTTATAATCTAGTTGTGATTTTTCGTCTGCGTTTTTCTTCTTTATTTTATACAGGCGTTCCTGTTTTTTTAATAGGTGTTTGAGTTCGAAATTGACCCATGGTAATTTAGTCTTTTTATTGAGGGTTCTGTGCGGGATGTACTTGGAAATGCCATCGGTAATGGTGTGATGGAATGCCTCCCACGTTTTATTCGGGTCTCTTTCTTGATCGACTAGGTCGGTGTGTAGAGATAGCAAATCATCTCGAAATGAACCCCAGTCTGCTTTTTTGTACTGTGGTATTTTGCGAGGTGGTTGATCTAAACTGGCTGGAATAATGTTGCATTCTGCGAGGACAATGTCATGGTCAGACAGGCCAGGGATCACATTAAGTTTTGTTACTATATTTGGTTCATTTGTGAGTAGGAGGTCTAGGGTGTTTTGTTTCCTTGTTGGTTTTAGGGTGGTGTCTCGCCAGTCCCAACCTGGGAAGTTGAAGTCCCCACCAATTATGTTTATTGAGTTGTTTGTGTTTATACCTCTCTCCAAGGACATTTTTAAATGTTTTAGACTTGTTTCGTCAGAAACTTTATTTCTGTAATAAGAACAAATTTGGATATTTCTAGATTCTTTCAGTTTTATTTTCGCCCAGATTATTTCGCAATCAGTGTCAAGTTCTGGTATTTCTTCGCTTTCAAGGCTTGCCTTGATAGCGAGCAGTACCCCACCACCATATGTCGTTATTCACCACTTTAATTCGTGTTTAGGGCATTGTGGAAATTTCCGGTTATGTTGGACGACCCCCTTAGAAATGCGAGTATGGAATTGTTTTCCCCGCATGTGTGACTTTGCAACTTCCATCATTTCATTAAATAAATGGTAAAACGTTGCTAATTTATTCCCCAACTCTCGAATTTATTTAGTCTCCTGCACAGCCCACTAGGTATTCACCTTGAGGTCTGCTATCAGCTTCAGCCATTTTAAAATGGCGGATCAAATAAAGTAGAAGAAAGACGTTTTTCCGTAGGGAGTAGAAATTGTGCTGTTGTGTACATTAAAATGACCAGATCTTTCCCATTTCTGTCCCAATTTTTTCTCGAGAGATTGTGTGGTCGACTTGAACAAAAATGAGTACATGTCACCGCCAAACAACAGCTTTCGTCGCGTTTTAATGCGCGAGAGTCACGTCGATAATTCATGTTTTGATCTGAAGTGTTTATTTCTAAGTTCGGCATAGCATCTCGGTATCGTGTATCGTAAAGCACGCCCGATACCCGTCATTTTAACACAAACCACACTACTGTGCTGCAATTCATACAAAAGTTACAGCTGATTTTATCTTTTCGGGGGGGGGGGGGGGGTAGGCCTCACCCACGGGCGATGGAGTATGGAACTTCGCGTACAACGTGATACGGCGGTGTGGCGAAAGGACACAATTTCTCACTTTAAAATAAAAAAGTTATAAGTATCGACAATGATGAATGAAAATCCCGGTCCAATTCCCAAGTACAGGTAACAGAATTTTCAAATGTTTATTTCCAAATTCCAGGTGTAGTATGATCACGTCCTCACATGATGCATCTGGAAATAAGGTCCATGACTATTATAGTGATCCCAACTGCACCCCCTACACTATACCGAGATGCTATGCCGAACTTAGAAAAAAAACCTTCAGATCAAAACATGAATTATCGACGTGACTCGCGCGCATTAAAACGCGACGAAAGCTGTTGTTTGGCGGTGACATGTACTCATTTTTGTTCAAGTCGACCACCCCCCGGGGGTAGGATAAAATCAGCGGTAACTTTTGAACTAATTGCAGCACAGTAGTGTGGTTGGTGTCAAAATGACGGGTATCAGGCGTACTTTACGATACACTATACCGGGATGCTATGCCGAACTAATAAACATTTCGGATCAAAACATGAATTATCGACGTGACTCTCGCGTATTAAAACGCGACGAAAGCTGTTGTTTGGCGGTGACATGTCATCATTTTTATTCAAGTCGATCACACAATCTCTCGAGAAAAAATTAGGACAGAAATGGGAAAGATCTGGCCATTTTAACGTACACAACAGCACAAGTTCTACTCCCTATCGAAAAACGTCTTTCATCTACTCTATTTGATCCGCCATTTTAAAATGGCTGAAGCTGATAGCAGACCTCTAAGTGAATACCTAGTGGGCTGTGCAGGGCTAGAATTTATTGGAAACCTACTGAAAATTAACAGTTGAAAGTTATCCTGATCAGAACATGGCGGACGTGAACTCGATTCAGCTTCAAATAAACAGATATTGGTATATCACGCGCTTGATCATTGTGTTAAAATTAACTCTTATAGTAAGTATCAATTATAATGTTATTAATAATATGGTAAATCCGAATTGCAACAAACCTTTAGATTAATAACACATTGAAATGTGACTGCGTACAGTCGGGATCGAGTTGCGTATCTTCGTTGCTTTGCAAAGCGAAACGGAGCTACCATTTTGAAAGCTCAACATTCGAAATGCATTAATATAAATAACGTATTGTCAATACCCGTGTCATTGGTGTTTGCATAGTTGAGTTATACCTAAGAAAATGAGTGTCAAATGAAGCGATTGGTGGTAACCGCCATCGCTGGCTTCCTATTGCGCTACACACGTGTTTATTCTTTTGGAAACGAAACGAAACGAATAGAATAGAATATTCCTCCTCCTGCTTTCAGGAATGGAATTTTCAATTTCCTGGATGTGTGCCCATCCCATGTGACCAAACATACAGTACAGTCGCCGTGGATTGGTAGTAATCCACGCGTGGACAGCGATCTTCGCGCATACGTTTACCAGGTAATAAAAATCATCATCGGCAAAACTTTAATTAATGAAGCACCGGGTTGTATCCGGTGCTTCATTAACTAAATTTTTGCTTATTATTCCTGTAATTAGTTTTTGGAATCTAATATTATTGCGTCCGTGGAAATATTGCCCACCCATGGAAAGTGACCAGTCCACGGCGGCTGTACTGTAGGGGGTGCTGATAAAATCTATAAACAAACACCGACCATACTATTTTCAGCGGACCTTCGGGGTTTTGTCACCCTACAATCCCGGCCAAAATTTTCCATTGTTAGATATTATAAGCCTGAAACCACCAACAGTTGAAAATTGTATGCCCTCTGGTAGTAGTAGATTACGTGGCATTTTATCAGCGAATGTGATCGTTGGAAAGAGTCATTTCTAGATTTTTGAATCACATGTCATTGGGTTTTCCAACTGGAGTCAATATTTCGTACTTTGAGTGCAGCAAGGTGCCACTTGCACTCCTGAAATATTGCAGATACTCATTGTTGCATTCAATAGTGTCTTCCAACTTGTGAGCTCAAAAGGTCATATATTTCGAACACAAGGGGAGATTGTGCGTTCGGATTTCTTCAGCAGTTGGGAATCTACAGGTATGACAGTTGGAAAATTCTCACCCAAGGCGTGCGCGCGCCCGCGCGCGTGTGTGTGTGTGGGGGGGGGGGGGGGGGGGGGATGGGGGGGGGTATAATTCGAAATCAAACCAAGACCCTGCAGCCACGTCCCTGACATAGTCTCTCTGATGACATTCGCGGTCATTTCGTCCCTTGGGTTATACAAGGCGCCATTTGTAATAAAAAAAATATTCTATTGTTCTCATCTATATGTACTTGGAAAAACTGGAACTTTGTGTGTGTGTGGAGGGGGGAGGGGGGGGGGGGGGGCTCTGAATGCGCCACTGAATATGTTTTTGAATATAAAATACTGAAGCTACGATTAACCCTTTAGCTAACGTAACGTCCAGAGCTATTCACAAAAATCGTCAATTCTTTCCCCTTCTATGTGCCATCGGGAGAGTTTCGGAAATTTACAGGTAATTCCGAAGCAACATAGTTCATGGGACAGGTATTTTTCCAAAGTGGTCTCACTGGACTCGAGGGATCACCGTATTCCCCAAAATATCTGCACATGGTATACTACTGGCAAATATAGAGGTAAACATGATGTGTTTCTACTGTGATGGCTCAAGAGCCGAATGACTAGTATTACAGCTACATCAGAAAACCATGCCTTAACAACTCTTTGTTTAATTAACACGTGCCGTTCCGATACTTCAAATGCTGGGCCCCAACAGCTCGAATCGGATACTACAGACCTCTACCCAGGGTCGTGGCTAGAGGTTTCCGATTGGGGGTGGGGAGTGTAGGGAAGTGAATTTCCAACTATGGGGAGGCACGGGGGGTGGGAATGCAATTTTGAAAATGAAGCCATGAAAGGGGCATAAAATTGATTCCAGTAACTGAAGTGCCAACACATTTATGATAGAATTATCAGGTTATTATTATTTGGTATTATTCTGGGAATTGAATATGTGCTAAATAAATGCTCAAGCTGAGAATTTTGAGAAATTCCCACAGTGGGACTATCAGGTAGTGTTGGAATAATATTGTACAGCAATTACTTGTTTGAACTTGTTTAGAGAAGTTCACTTACTAAGGAATACACATGCATTTGTGTAACTGCTATTGGTACTGAACCTGTTCTAGCTAAAATATTGGTCACCTCATTTATATAGGGATTGGAGGTTACTGTTGACAAAAAACAACAACTCAATATCAAGTGGAAATTTCAATGGAAAAGAGCAAAACTGAACTTAGGACTGACAAATACTTTTTTTTCAATTATCAACAGTAAACCATACAATTGAAGTAACAAAAATAGAACCAAGAAGATAAAAACACGACTCAACATTTATGTGTTTCAACTAGCTAATTGTTGACTAAGCTGCTTGTGGCATTCATATTGAGCAAAATATGTGGAATTTATCTACTACAGTGGCTGATTTAGGCCACCTTCAGTACTTTTTTTTATCTCGAGAAACTATGTCGAGATCTCGAGAAAATATCTCAAGATCTCGAGATAATATCTCAAGATCTCGAGATAATATCTCGAGATCTCGAAAAACTATGTCGAGATCTCGAGAAAATATCTCAAGATCTCGAGATAATATCTCAAGATCTCGAGATAATATCTCAAGATCTCGAGATAATATCTCGAGATAATATCTCAAGATCTCGAGAAACTATCTCAAGATCTCGAGATAATATCTCAAGATCTCGAGATAATATCTCAGGATCTCGAGATAATATCTCAGGATCTCGAGATAATATCTCGAGACAAGCATATATAATCGGTGTCACCCTTTGATCATTAGCATGAATTCACTCCTGTCACACAAACTGTTCATTTACTTGTCGCATCTTTTCCAACTGCAACATATTCATGCCTCCTATGACAATTACACGAATCAACTCCTGTCCCTCAGAAAAGTGACTGGACTCTTAGAAAAATTCGAAGCGCACTCGGTTTAAGGCTTCTGACATGGTCAACTCACCTCCCCAACATTAGTTGGCATTAGTTCTGAGCGCATTTATGTGTTTTGTCCACCAATATGACTGATATAGTCGTTATATGAGCTAGCAGGGAGAATGCTGTTAAACCCCAATCATTAATTCAAATATGACAGTGAACATTGGGAAGAATCTTATTATGAAAATTGCAAACATTTCTGGGCACACAGGCCTGCTTCTAACAGATACCTACCTACCACACGCAGCATTTGGAAGAGAGTTTGGAGGAGGCATCAGATTGCTGGTAAATCGGGGATCAAGGGAGCTACTCGGGTCTGTCGGGAAAGGGGCCCTTTGTGAGAAAGGGAATAGCAAAAAGGAGGGAGTGGATGCGTTATAACCTGGTAGGGACAGGCGATGCTGTCGTGTCATGAGAGCGTCTTTCCCTTATATCATTGGCAGGATTCAATCCTCTGGAGGAGGGTCCCTCTTACTTCTTGGAATGCTAGGAGGAAGGGAAACTGTTGTTGCGCCCCGGGAGGGGTTTTATTTGCTATATAGGGTGGAGGGAGCCACCAAATGGCCAGTTAATCTACGGTGGGGATGCTACTGTGGGTATATTTGGGAGGGAATCATTTATGGGACCGGGAGTAGCAAAATAGAAAGTGGGGTGCTACTTGTTGTTTCAAATGTCGCGGGAACATCTTTTCAACACGACATTGCGGGGTTCACTGTTTGGCGGGAGGGACACTTTCGCTTATTTGGGAGGACCGCCAATTGGGTCAAACATTTTTGGGAGCTGTAGCAGCGATAGGTCAAACCGGGCTGTATGTTCACGGATGGATTTGAGTTTCGATTATCATTGCAGGGTGGTTCCCGGTGGTGTCGTTTTGAGAGGTATTATTGGGAGTCCCACTGGAGGAGTATGAAAAGTGTATTCATAGTTGGGTATTGTCGGAGGACAAATCAATGGTGTGATGCGCTATCGGGGTTTGGGTGGGCAAGATGTTGCTCTCATAAATTGGGTGTGTGTCTGTGTCATATTGTGAGTTAAGAGGGAGTGGTCTGTGGCGAGTGGTCCTGGTGGAACTATGCTCTCATGGATGGCAAAATTAAGGTTTCCCAGGTTGAATGGGTTTCAGTCGATGAGAACATAGGGGACCAATCAATCTTATGTGACGGGGTGTCCTGTATTACTGTCGGTTCATGAATTGACGTTGGGGGTGGAGGTCACAAGTACTGGGGGGGGGGGGGGGGTGTCTCCTGCGAACGGGTGCAAGTATGTGATCACGGAGGATCGTATGGTTGATTGGGGTGCCATGTTGCAGCTGGTTAAGAGTGGCAGTAAACGACGTTGAGGGGGCTTCATCTTGTTCAAAGATACTGAGAACCGGGTTCAAGTTGTCCTTCTATATATGCGCGGGACTGTATACATCACCATTGGAGCTATCACTTTCGGGTATGCCCCTGGAGAAGTGTGAAAGGTGAATGGACCGTTGAGACTTGTCGGGCGACAGGTCAATCTTTTCATTACTACATTTAATTGGGTTTTGTGTGGAAACAATGTTAGTCATGCCCATCCTGCCACGTTTGGGATTCACAGGAGGGGGATTCTATTCGCCTCTTGGGCTCAGGGTTTTGGGTTTCAATTTGGGTGTGTAATTGTGAGAACGGCTCCTGGGTGTCGGGAGATTGCTGGGTATTGACCATAAATTCACGGTTTTGTCGAGCATCTGCAGCCTTGTACTGGGCAAGCCCTTTTCTAACACTAACGTTGGTAATACGTGAGGTCCTTAATCACTCGTCTGGAAGCAGTATCCGCAGGAGGTAACTAGTTACGCCTAATCCAGACTTTTCAAACCAACGAGAGGAAAGGGAATCCTAGGGTAGGTTAAAAGCTGTCGCTGGTGTAGTGTTATTATACATCGGGTAGCACCGTCGATTTGCTCTGTCAAAATGGACGCGGGAATTGGGTTAAACTTATGCTGTATGTCTCAGTCAGCAAAGTGGAAAGTAGGTGAAAAATCCACCAAGGGAGTGGGGATGAATTCTTCCAACGAAGAGCTGGAAGAGCTATTTGGTATTTACGGGTCTGTGTCTTGTAAAGTTGTGAGTAAACTTTGTGAGTTGTGGTAAAAATCACTCCATTCAATGTGGAGCTGGAAGGAAATATTTGGTGTTTATGGGGGTGTGTGTCTTGTAAAGTAGTAAGTAAACTTTGTGTTTTACGGTAAACATCACTACAATCAGCATGGGCTGGGAGGAAAAGAAGTGAGAAAACGTGGATTTTTAGGGTAAAAAACACTGCAGTAAGCATTAGGAGGTACCGGGTACTGGATCAACACTTTGGATTTGAAGTGTTAGACAGACATAAACTTTTCATCTTGTAAAGTGGTGAGAAAACGTTGTGTTTTGGGGTAAAGGGCACTACAGTAGGTACTGAGTGGTACCGGGTGCTAAGTTGTCACTTTGGGATTGGAGTGGGAACAAGACACCAGCAAGTACAAGTTCGGATGACGGGACACGGTTTATATTAGAGCTGGACTGAGATATGATGGGTTCTCATAACTTCGCAACAAGGTGATTGGTTGATAAGTTTTCTGAGTGACAGGAGTGGATTCGTGTAATTGCCATGGTGGGGAGGAGGGGGGGGGGGGGGGGGGCACGAATATGTTACAGTCGGAAAAGATTCGACAAGTGAATAAACAGTTTGAGTGAATTCATGCTAATGATCAAAGGGTGACACCGATTATAAATGTTTATCTAGAGATCTCGAGATATTATCTCGAGATCTTGAGATATTATCTCCAGATCTTGAGATATTATCTCGAGATCTTAAGATATTATCTCGAGACCTTGAGACAGTTTCTCGAGATCTTGAGATATTATTTCGAGATCTTGAGATAGTTTCTCGAGATCTTGAGATATTATCTCGAGATCTCGACATATTATCTCGAGATCTCGAGATATTATCTCGAAATCTTGAGATATTATCTCGAGATATTATCTCGAGATGTTGAGATTTTATCTCGAGATCTTGAGATATTATCTCGAGATCTTGAGATAGTTTCTCGAGATCTGGAGATCTGGAGATAAAAAAAAGTACTGAGGGTGGCCTAAATCAGCCACCGTAATCTACGAGCATGTTCATTGATTGAATTTATCAGCTACTGCTTGATTGAACATAGTCAGAGTTTGCTTGATTTACTTGTAGAATGTATAGTACTGCTTATACTATTCACGAAGAGAAGAGGATTTTCGACTCAGATTTGTTTATAAGTATATTTTTGAATATTAGTTTTATTTCAGGGAAGTTTTTATTTATTTTGTTTTGTTTATGTGTTTGGGAGGATCGTAGGGTGTAATAAGGAGGTTTAGTTGATAGGTTTTTCCAATTTTGCTGTTTGTCTACCTTAGTTACCTTTTTTCGTGTTTTTGTTGCCTTGGTGTTTTCGGTCATTAGATTCTATATAATATTTATAATCATGAGTGGTAAGTGCTCGACGGGTGTTCAGACGGAGGTAAGTATGGGTATCAAGGGAGGTCTGGGGGGAGGTGAGTCGAGGGGTGTAGGTGGGGGAGAATGAGGACCCGGAGGCGTGCAGACAGTTTAATATGAGGTATGGTGGTGGTCGGCCAATGGAGAGTAGTGGGGTATGTGCGAATTGCAGGGATATTTTACAGTTGTTAGATAAGTGTGTTGGATTCGAGCGGGAGATTGCAGAGCTGAGAGGGAGGATGGGGAGGGCCAGTGTATCTGGAGTTACCCCGTTGAAGGTTACCTACGATGGTGAGGTGGAAGGTGGGTGGAAGGTCGTTGTGGACTCAAGGAGGAAACTGGGAAGCAGGAAACGTGGGGGAATAATGCTTGATGTAGGGGTGTAACCGAGGAGGGGGTTCTAGTAGGAAAATTCGGAAGGTGGCGTCAGGTCAGGGCTGCGTCGAGTCCGGAAGCCAGAGTCGGCGTAAGGCTGCCAAGGTTGCTAGGCGGTGTTTAGAAAACAGGTTTACTGTTTTAGACTCTGATACCCCTGGGGACGAGAGCGAGGGGGGAAGTGTGGGGGTGAGATGGTTTTTGATGATGATAGGCCAGTCGGGGTAAGGAGGGCGGTCAAGAGAAAGAGGGGGCCAGGAGCTTGCAAAACGAGAGGAGATGCAGATGATATAGGAACTGGGGCCAGAAGAAGAAAATTAGTTGTAGCGGGGAGCAGCATTGTACGTGGGATTGACAATGTAGTTTGTGGTCCTGATAGTTCCAATCGAACAGTCTTGTGCTTTCCGGGGGCGAAGGTGGAGGATCTCGGGGACCGGGTAGATGGCATTGTGGCAGGGTCAGGACCGGAACCGGTAGTGGTGGTCCATGTGGGGACCAACAATATCAGGGAGAGAAGGTCAGTAAGTTTGGTTTGAGTCGTATAGAGGCTTAGTCGGCAAACTGCTAAGTAGGAATGCAAGGGTAGTCGTATCCGGGATCCTTCCTGTCCTTGGAGGTGGGGACGAACGGAACTCAAGGATTTTGGCGCGAAATGAAGAGTTACAAGACTACTGTGTTGATCTGGGAATTCCCTTTATCGACCATTGGGACATGTTTTGGGGCAATGGGAGCATGTACGGGCGTGACGGGCTGCATCGTAAAAGGGTGGGGAAACGGGTATTGGGGGATAAAATTCTACGGGTAGCAGAGCCTTTTTTGGAGAGGAGCGGGGTGGGAGGTCAGAGGCAAGTATAACTAGAGTGGACATAGGTGGGGTGAACAAGAGTGAGGGGAACAAAATAAGTTTACCAAGATTAGCGCCAGAAAACAATGGGCCCAGTAGGCGGAAGCCAATGAACCTCGGTACCCTGAAAGTGGGTTATAGCAACATCCAGGGTCTCCACCGGAAAGTAAGTGAAATTGCTACATTGATCGAGGCAGAGGAGTTTGATGTCATGGGCTTAAGCGAGACGTGGGTAAGACACGAGGAACGGGTAGACAAGTAAGCGGGTGTGTGTGGATAGGTGTAGGGCGAACGGAAGGCCAGAAAAAGGGGGAGGGGTAGGCATGTCCATTAAAGAGGATTTAAAACCGTCGCTGATCACAGATCTGGAAGATATCATCACCTCGGCTGAGGTGTCAAAAGAAATTGGATGGGTAAAGATCAGTCTGAGAAACAAAAGTATTGCCCTTGGGATTGTGTACTGTGTGGTGGAGGGAAGTAAACCCGAGTGGAATGACTCGATATACTCAACACTAAGGTCCAATATCACTGAACTAGAAAACAGGGGGCTCGGTATAATTCTGATGGGCGACTTTAATGGACACATAGGTGATAAGGAAGAAGGCATAGAGGGTGGGGACAAGAAAGTCAACAGGAATGGGAGGAAGCTGTTGAACTTCACAAATGAGCTCGGTCTGAAGATTCTGAACAGGGACGCTAGATGTAAGGGGAAATGGACCTGGGAGAGAAACGACAGAAAATCAATAATTGACAACATTCTCACAGATATGAATTTATGGAAGGAGGTGATAAGGGTAGAAGTGGATGATGAGGGCAAAATGGAGTTGGATAGTGATCACAACTTGATTTCAGTGACGATGAGGGTCAAAACCCTAGAGAAAAGGAAAGGAAGCTTCAAGGAGGTTTGGGAACTCAAAAAGGATGCCGACTGGGCGAAGTTCGAAGAAAAACTGAAACCAAAGCTTGCAGCCGTACACAAGGGGGGCAGTGTCCAGAAGATGGCCGACGCCATAGTTGCGATCCTAGAGGAGGCAGGGAATGAAAGTGTAGGAAAGATTAAGGTGCCAACACGGGAACTTGGGTACAGAGTGAACGAAGAACTGAAAAGGGCCATAAAGGTTAGAAAAGCTAAATGTGCTGCATACAGGAGAAGTAGAAAACTTAAGGGGGTGGAAAGCAATGAGGCCATGGTAGCAAAGGAAGAATACCAACAAGCACGAAATAAAGTAAACAAGATTAAAGACGACAACCGGAGAGTGCGAAATAGCAGTCTTATTAGGACGATAAGAACAACAGAGGGGTCGAGTTCGGGCGTATTTTGGAAATGGGTGAATAAACGTACAAAGGGAATAACCCGCAGAGCATTAATGAAGATGGCAGAGTTACAGAAGAGCGAGATCAAATCGCATCAGAACTAGTCAAGCACTGGGAAAAGGTAAACGATAAGCGATGGGGCTTGGGGAACCCACAAGACTGTCCGAACCAGGTCGAGGAAAATCTATCGGACTTCGTGTGCAGCGAAATCAAAACTGAGGAGGTGCGAATGGTGATCTCAAAATTGAGGAATGGAAAAGCGGGAGGGGTGGACGAAATTCCTAACGAGTTTATCAAAAAAGGGGGAGAGGAACTCTTGGAAAGCCAAACTGCCCTATTCAATTTAGCCATAGAAAAACAAGAGGTCCCAAAGTGATGGAGGGAAAGTAAAGTGACATTTATTCACAAAAAGGGGGAAAAAGAATTCTTGGATAACTATCGAGGGATCTCTGTCAGCAGCAACATTAAAAAAGTCTTTTGTAAAGTCCTGTATGGGAGATTAGAGGAGGTGATTAAGGAGAAGGGGTTTTTGGGAGAGATTCAGAATGGCTTCAGGAAGGGAAGGAGAGTCGCTGACCATCTTTTCACGCTATCCCAAATGATTGAATCTGCGAAAGCAAAAAGAAAAAGATGTTTATGGCCTTTTTGGATGTTAAAAAAGGCATACAACAGAGTATGGAGGGAGGGTATGTGGCGAAAGCTTGAGGCCCTGGGCTTGAGAGGCGAATTTGTTGGAATTCTGAAAGCATTATATAAAGATGTACAGAGTGAACTTAGCCTGGGTAACATAATCAACAAAACGTGAGCCTATGGAGATATGCCTAAAACAGGGGTGTATCCTTTCGCCATTTCTTTTTGCATTGTACATCAAAGGTTTAGGAGATGAACTCCTGCATGGCGACGATGGGGTAGAGCAGTTGGGAACTTGAAGATCCCAGGGCTATTTTTTGCAGACGATATGGTGCTAGTATCGAAAGCGAAGAGGAATTGTTGGGAAATATGGGAGCAAATGGATACTCGAACTAAATGAGAGCAAAGTTATACCTGTTGACAGCAAAGTGGACCCCACCCGAAGGTGGAGAGTGGGGGAGTTCTGTATTCTGGAAGGTAGCAGCAAACGTCTTGGTGTAGGAGAGACAGGTGACTACGAGTATCTGGGGTTGAATATAAACATCACAGGAAGATGCATCTACCGAAACCACACAAATAAATTGATTCTGAAGGGGAAGCGAATCCTTAACCAAATGAAACTTATAGGGAGAAACAGTTTCAATAAGGTTTTCGTGGGGAAAACCATTTGGGAAATGGTGGGTCTGCCAAGTATAACATACGGTACGGAAGTTGTACCCCTAAACCAGACAGCTGTTAAGAGCTTGGAAATCCTGCAGAACGATGCAGGCCGATGGATAACAGGCTCGAGTAATGCCGCAGCGCTAGATGCAATCAGGGGTGAGCTTGGGTGGATGAGGATCAAGGACAGGATAGACCTATTGAAACTCGGTTATCTTAATTATTTGGTAAATCTCCCCGATAGCCGATGGCGTAAAGTAATGTTCCTGAGAACTTTCAACTCAAATATCAAGACGGGGTGGATGGTCCAAGTGAGGGAGCTAGTAGAAAACTACTCATTGGAGATCTCGGACCTTGACGTTGGGGCAAACCAGGGCAAAAAGATCGTCAGAGAAAGGGTCATGGAGGATTGTAACCGTAATTGGCGAGAGGGGGTCATATCAAAGAGATCTTTGGGTGGCCTGCGTGATAAAGAGAAGCCTGGTTTTGAAGAGTACCTTGATGGCACAAAACTTTTCCAATATTGCTACTGACATTATACTGAATTGAACAATTTTGGGATTAGGACCCCTTCAGCCAAAACAACTGATCAATCGCAAGAAAGGAGTTTCTCATCTGGATATGACTGAACTTACAGACAAAATTTTGTGATGACCAAAATTAAAGGCTGTAGACAATTCTGAATAAAAAATGACAGACTCTCAGCCTAACAGACATTCACTCGTGAAATTGCAATAGGATAGCTTCCTTCGACTTTGTCAAGTTGAACTTATTGAACACCCTTGTTAAAGCTACACAAATACTGACAATGTTATCACCCTATCGTCACGAATTACCAAATCAGTTGGGGCTGAATAAAAACTGAATTTAAATGACAAAAGCTGCTAATATTTTCAATTGCCGATAGAATGGACATACGACAAAAAAACTTCAAACTGTTGTCGATTCATGCATACTTATGAAGCTTGATATTTCGTACACTGTAGTTGTAAATAGTAACAGATGATTTTTTGCCGATTTGAAACTGAGTTAGAATTTTGGAAAGTAAAGGAGACATCTGCATCACCAAAGAAGTTCTAAAATCCAAATAGATGGAATTTCCAACTACTCACGACTTGCCCTCCGAATTTCCAACTGTAGGAAAGTTTGGCCAGTATGGAGTTGGGGGGGGGGGGGGGCGGTGGATGACATCCCCACATACCCTGTCGCCACATCCCTGCCTCCATTCAATGATCAAATCTAGTATTTTCATAACGTAAACGATTATTAGCAAGAAAGAATTGTTATGTCCTGACTGATGGAATATGATTGAACGTTACAAACATTTTAACTGTTACGACCCAGAACTATCAAAACTGCAAGCCAGAAACTCGACTCAAAAACCTGTGGCCACAACTATAAACTCTGCAGAGACACGCCGAGATCAAACACGTTGAAATATACAATCACAGAGTTGTAACATAATGGGATAACCAACCAAAAGAAGTTGTTAATGCCGATGAACTAAACCACTTTAAAAATAGACTGGATTGGTATTGTAAGGATCAGGAGGAAAAATACAAATACAGGTTAAAACAAGTGACTGACGCAAAACCATTCAAAAGTTTATACCATGAGGCAAACACACCTACCCCCACCCCACCCCTTAGCGACATTCTTGGTTATGATGATAGATATCTCCCCGAAAGTGACGCGCATCATATTTCCGTACAGTCATGAGACAATTCTGATACCGACTCAAAAACAGTAGATGTCCTCTATATATTCATATATTTTATGAAAGAAGTCAACCCATTTTTCGGATAAAATCAATATCTGTAAGCCCATTTCTCAGCCAACTATATTCAAGGATGGCTGCTATTTGCTCGTCTGTCTTAATCCTTTAACCTACACAATGATCAAAACCGACATGACCTATCCACCAAACTCGGCCTTCAAATTTTATTTTTTAATGTGTTTGTCTCATACACATAGCTTATGACCCCTGATTGGAGCGATCTCAACGAGCTCGTTCCTATGTAGGGTCATAAGCTATGTTTTCGGGGCGAAAAACTGTTTAGTTATTCAAGAAACCTTTTTCAGGTGCCGTCTGCTATTAAGGTTAAAGGTGCCGGTAATGGATTAAAAAAATGCTCCCTATTACTCACCTCCATATCTGTTATGCAAAGGTCTACTCTTGTTTGTATATATGAACAAATAGCAAACTGCTGAAGCTAATACAACGGTGAAACAGACGAGAGTAACAATTTGCCAGCACCGCATTATGGTTCTAAGGGTTTTTTTCAATCATCTTTATGTATGTGATTCTACATGGCCGCAGCTTCCAAGATTATGGATTATTTCTGCAACTTGTCTTGTTGTCTCGTTTTGGACTTCTGAAAATATGTGTACAAACTTCCGTTTACTCCGCCACGTTAATTTACATGACGTAATAAGCGCTGTTACGTGGGTTGTCATCAAACTAGGCGGCAAGACAATGGTGAAGAAAAAGAAATCGTGATTTCTGATTTTCGTCAACTACAAAGACCAGAGGAGTTTCCACTAAGATGAATCGTCACGATGTTTTATATAACAGGGGTAGAGAAGTGTTAAATTGCAGGGTGCAGAGGGTGTGGTATTGTTTGAATCCCTACCTTGAGAGATCTTACCGAATAGATGATGGGAGTAAATTTGATGTACCAACAAGCAAATTTGTGGAACCCTTACAATCTGTAGTTTTATGTGAAAACTATTTTGATGACAAACCAACCGACTGGCAGGAAGTTTCAATAGGTAGGTCTAATGATCAGTCTGTTCCATTTTACATTTTGAACCTTCATAATTTTATTAAGTAGGATGGCTGCTAAGTGAATGTGTGGGGTAGACCAATCAATATTTTCAAAGTGCAGCTTAGGGCTGTACGTTGAAAAGATTAATTTATCTACTCCCAAATAATGAATATGGACTATTTCAGTTGCTGCCATTGAACTAGCATGGAAGATACCAACAGGGTTCAAAGGGTTAAAGACACTTTTAAAATTAAATAAACTCAACTTTTGTTACTTTAGAAACAGCCGATTTCCTCCTTCACCCTTCTCCTGCTCTGTGATTTACTTTCTTTCTTGTCGACGAGATCTGCACTGCTTTCTGAGATTCATTTCAAGTATCAACTTTCTCCATCATTGTACGCTTCCGAGTAGCAAGATTTCAAGACCCTCTCTGACTCTTCTGATGTTAATTTGTGAAAGGCAAATAAAACTAGCGCATGCCACCGAGATTGAATTCACGCCACTGGTACCCGAGCTAGAGTTGCAGTAGGACAACTGACTCGGGGGTGGGGGGCTGGGGGTGGTGGGCAGCTACTCCGAGTAGTTTGTGTCCCTCACATCAGGGCCTCGCTGTATAAATTTGGTCAACGCACATACTAGGATATCATTACTAAATAATAATAATAATGTTTAAGCCTTAAATCCACATTGTGCTCTATAGCTTTACAAAAGTAACTGATACACACACACACAAATATTATTTACCTTATCACGTGTAAGCGCTGTCGGAAGCAGTATGTTGTCAAAGTCAAAATCCTTTCCGAGAACGTGCAACTAGACACAAACAGGATATAAAACATAATGATGATGCCCCAGTAGCACAACATTTTAACCTTCTGGGCCATTCTTTCGACGATTTCGAAATCCATCCTATTAAACAACCACCAATTAAAGACACATTAGAAGAAACTGATGAATTTAGAAAAAAACGTGAAGCTTTTTAGATCAATACGCTTCAAACCCTCTGGCCATTTGGTATGACATATCAGAGGGAGAATGCGAAAGGAGGTCCATCATTCCTTTCACTTTAACATACAACAGAATGAATATCGAAATAGCAAAAATGTTAAAAGATGAATTCAATTTAAGCAATGCTAAATTAAATGAACCTTTGAATCTTCGACCTGTCATCGCCTATAAGAAAACAAAAGCTTGCGTAACATCCTTGTAAGGACTACATTAGAGACCATCAATGAACAACATCAATTATTGCCAGTCAGTTTAACCAGTTCCTAAGCTCATCACTTAGTTTAATCAATTTTATGTATTTTTTGTCATGTTTGAAACCCATCAGGGTTCAGTAAATCAAATCATTTTTTCGGCGGCATATTAAAAGAAAAAAACATTTCAGTAGGAAATGTCTGTGCCAGTGCGAATTTTTAACCTCAAACACACACAGGCGAGTGCCAGGGTTCATATATGCCGAAAAAACAAAATAGGTTCCAATTTCAACCATGTTTATTTATTTATTTACTAAATAAATTTATTATTATTCATTTATTTATTTATTTTCACTGTATTTTATTTTTAATTTTTCATACCTTTCACACAATGTAGAGGTTCTGAAGGTAAAACACACAATTTCTACGTTATGTAAAATATTTCCGTCATAAACCTCCGTCGGGGGATATTCAACTGATAACATTCGTGAGGCATCATAATCTTTGGCGTTATTTTTTAAATTTATTTCTCCAGTCTCACTATGAATGAATGAAAGGTTTTAGCGCGCCGAAGGCGCGCAGGGACGATGTGGGATTTACAAATCCCTTGCGACCCGGTTAGCCTTATTTTATTTCACTTGGATCTTGGATCACACAGGCCTTGCTTTCCTATTGCCTCAAATGGGGTGTGAAGGGGTATGCACGCGGTTAGAATTCCCGGCAGTTTGCGTTGGAGTGATAGATTGTCAAAGATCAATCCCTCAACGCCATTAAGACTATTATAGAGTGGGCTCTATTCAGTTCCAGCTTGGCGATGGTAGAGGTTTTGAGTCCCACCATGGTGGCGAGCCAGAATATAATGTTGTGCGATGGCAATTTTAAGGGAAAAAGAAAAAAGAAAACCAAACAGCAACGCCGGTTTGGTAGCGGCCCCGGTATATGACCATAGCGGTTACAAAAAAGGAGTGGAGAAAGCTCCAACAGTTTAGTTTGAAAAAACCGGGAGTCATCCATCAAGCCTTCTGGGAGATAGGATGCCGTATGTGATTTTGAGGTATCTGGTTATCCTTCGGGAATTCCAAATGACCTCCAACACCCCCCCCCCCCCACCAACACCCCCCAAAAAAGCCCTTAAAAGGGCTGTTTGCTGGCAAGATTGTTTCAATCATTGCCTTGGTCTTGTTAGGTTTTCTGCACATCTTTCAATCCCTCATAGTTTGTTATTCAGTTTGGTCGTGTGTCTGATGAGATAGAGGAGGTAGAAAAGATAGAGAGTTGGAAATTAGAGCAATTCGGTTTTTAATTTACAACTGTTCCGTCCGTGACGACCAGTGACATGTGGATGGGGAAGCCAGCATTTTTTCCCCGAGATTTATATCTCAGGAAGGGGAATCCCGGCAGCAGGTGGAGATTTTCCTCGCTGTTTGCAACTCCCACTGGTAACAGAGGCAAGCTTTCGTGCGTATCGTGTCACCCGCAGCCAGTTCTAAATTTAGGTCACAGAATGCCTGGCTCACCCCATCACAATGATGTAATCTTTAACCCTTTCGATAGACACGCCCCAGATTATTTAGTTTTCCTATTGAGGACGCGATGCGCATTGAGTTCTATTATTAATTCGCTGTCTTGAAGTCTATTTAGAGTTTTGCTTTGAAGATCTTTTAAGCGCATTGGTATAGTGTCTATTTTTGCTATCTCGTGAAGTTGTTTTATCGATGTCCACGTGGGCTTGCGCAGAGCCACGCGCAAGGCATGATTTTGGACCCGTTGTAGTTTTTCAATGTTGGTTTTATTCAGGTCACTTGTTATTATGGCCCCATACTCTAGTACTGGGCGTATATATGATTTGTAAAGATCGAGGAGAAGTTCTTTATTGGCTCCCCAATTTTTACCTCTAATCATTTTCAGGAAATTGATGCGTTTAGTGGCTTTGACAGTGACTGAGTTTATGTGATTGTTTAGATTGAGACTGCTATCCAGGGTGAATCCCAGAAACTTTGCCTCATTACCAGCTTCAAGTTTATGATCGTAAAGCTTAAGCTCAATATTAGGGACATGCTTTTTCCTTTGTTTTTTATAGAATGTGATTCGTTGTGTTTTCGTGGCATTTAGCTTGATGCGCCACAGAGCGCACCAGTCTTGCAGGTCGCGGATGGTATCCTGCAGGCGGTTTTGTATTATTTTTTTTTCCAGACTTACTGGCCGTCCACATTCCTTTGTCGTCTGAGAACTGAGATAGTTCAACATGGTTCTTCCCTAGTTTGTCAATGTCATTCACATATATTATGAATAGAAGCGGGCTGAGGACCGAACCCTGTGGAATGCCCGCTTCGAGTTTTACCTCGGCTGACACTTCGCGGTTGACCCTCACTTTGATTTTTCGATCAGATAAAAATGATGATATGATCCTTAGAATTTTGGTAGGTAGCTCCATTTTAGCTAGTTTGTATCTCATGCCAATGTGCCAGACAGAGTCAAACGCTTTTTCTACGTCGAGTAATAGCGCGGTTCCTATTTCATTTTCACTTAACGCCGTTTTCATATAATCTACCAGTCTATAAACACGCTCGATTCCCTCTCTTTGGCTTCTGTATGCCCTTTGCCACTTATTGAAAAAGCTGATTGATTCGAGATGGCTGCGGAGTCAAGTCGTGAGAATCCGTTCGAAAATTTTTCCAATACAGCTGAGTAGGCTGATTGGGTGGTAATTAGCTGGGTTGCTCAAATCCTTGTCGGGTTTGGGTATCATGACTCCTGTAGCTACTTTCCAACATTTTGGGAAGTATCCGCTAGAGAGACAGCAGTTTAGGACGTTAGTGAGTCTACCGAAAAAAGTATTGGGACATTGTTTCAGGATTTTGTATGAGACCTCGTCCCCTCCTGGGGAAGAAGAAGACTTACATTTTTTAATTGTGTTAGCCACTTCTTCTTGGCTTATCGCTTCCGTGAGTTCATGGCCATCCCCGTCCTCGGGCGTTTGGCTGAAGTTGGCATCGTTAAACGTTGTCTTGAACAAATTTGTTTACTTTTTCTTTGAACTCGTTATCAAACCTATCGCCCTCATGTGGACGATGATATTTCTTAAGGAGCACAGCAAAGGCGCTAGCCTTCGCCTTGTCATCCAGGGCCATAGTTCCATCGCTGATCTTTAGAGCCTCACTGTTGGCGTCTTTATGTTTTTATCCAGTAAGGGTTTTAAAAGTATCCCATAACTTTTTAGTCTCCCTGAGTCCATTTAGATTTTCGTTGCTTTTTCCCATCTCACGCGATTGTCGTTTGCTATTGCTTTTTTAACTTCGCCGTGGAGACGATTATACACGGCTTTAAGTTCGACCTTTTTAGTTGGAAGTTTTTCTGATTTGTATGCACGGAAGGCCTTTCTTTTTTGTTTTATTATTTGGAGTGTGGTTTCAGTTATTCTGTTGGCCCGCGGTTTAACTGTCTGTTTGGGACAAATCTCATCAAGAGTGTTGTTAATGACTTCACTGAGATTGGTACATGCTTGCTGGAGTTCGAAGGTATTCATTGGGTCGTTTTTGTTTATTTTAACCTGAATTATTTTTCTGAAGAGGTCCCAGTCAATTTTGGATAGATTCCTCCTCCTCATTGTGGGGTATCTTGCGGGTCCGCTGCAATCGTGTAATGTAGCATGAACAGGCAGGTGGTCGCTACCTAAATCATCGTCCCCCACAAATATGTCTTGCATTTGATTAGTTACTGATTTACTGGTTATAATTAGGTCAAGGATGTCGGATTGGTGGAGGCTGTTGTTACTGACGTGAGTAATGTCGTGGTCGTTATTTAATACAAAAAGATCAAATTGTTCGATGATATTGAAGAGAGCGTCGTCATTGGGCTCCGTTTTATTGCATCCGAAAACCTGATGTTTGGTATTGAAATCACCTAAGAAAATACAGTGTTTGTGATTTTTCACAAAGAAATCAAAGACTGTGCTGTCAACTGTTTTTTTTTTCGGTTCATTATAATATGAGATTACGGCAACTTTTTATGATCCAGTTCAATCTCAGCGGCAATCACCTCTGCGTTGAGATGATCGCTTGATATCGTTTTATATTTTAAGTCCTTATGAGGAGAGTGACTCCGCCTCCACGTTGTGTGGGACGGTCTCGTCTAATGATGTTGAATCCACTTAGCAAAAATGTCTTACTTGGCTTTAACCATGTTTCGCTGATACCAATTACATCTACGTTTGTGAAGTAATCGGACATCTGTGAGCTTTTGCAGTTAACGCTTCGAGCGTTCCACTGAATTATTTTCAACTTATCCATAAGTGTTCAGTACCTGACGTAATTTTACTAAAAATAATAATAACACTTCGGCCGGCCGCTGATTTGTCGCGGTTCTCGTATGAGAAGGCCTTGGTTACCCATGTTCTACCAACTGCCTCCCCCTATTCCCGCGCTTCTTCTCTCCTCCCAACACTCGGAGACGAACTGCTTGATGACATCCCTTGCCCCATTCTCCCCAATCTCTCCGATTAGTATATTAACCCTCCCCTTTGAGTCGCCCCCTAACCACATGTCCTTCATTCTCCCATCCCACTTCTCCATTATACTCCCCGTGAACCTTGTTCTTTTAGATTGGTATTTTGGGCATTCTATAAGAAAGTGTTCCAGGGTCTCCACCAAGCCCACGTTACACATCTGGCACTCCTATTCACTGTGTTTCCCAATTTTCCCCCTCAGCTCCAGGGACCGCGACCTCAGCTTGAACAACAGTGACCCCCCAAAGGTGCCATCAAGGTACTCTTCAAAACCAGGCTTCTCCTTATCACGCAGGCCATCCAAAGATCTCTTTGATTTGACCCCCTCTCGCCAATTACGGTTACAATCCTCCATGACCCTTTCTCTGACGATCTTTTTGCCCTAGTTTGCCCCAACATCAAGGTCCGAGATCTCCATTGAGTAGTTTTCTACTAGCTCCCTCACTTGGACCATCCACCCCGTCTTGATATTTGAGTTGAAAGTTCTCAGGAACATTACTTTACACCATCGGCTATCGGGGAGATTGCTGCAAGCCGAGAGGTCCTCGGTTCGAATCCCACCTGCGGTAACCGCGTTGTGTCCTTGGGCAAGACACTTCACCCCGATTGCCTACATGGGGGCACGATGACGCTGTGTACTGAGGCGTACTGCACGTCGATGGTGCGCATGTCTTCAACCAATCTAACCCTGCCTGTGCTGCGGTGCAGAGTTCAGAGTTACGATGTTGGAGAGCTGACAGCTGCTCGTCGTTGCTCGGTGGTTCTCTCCGGGTACTCCGGCTTCCCCCACCCGTAAAACTGTCACGGTCACGATTAGCCATTGTGCATAAGTATGTGATCTTAAACCCCAATAAATAAATAATATATCGGGGAGATTTACCAAATAATTAAGATAACCGAGTTGCAATAGGTCTATCCTGTCCTTGATCCTCATCCACCCAAGCTCGCCCCTGATTGCTTCTTGTGTTGCGGCATTACTCGAGCCTGTTATCCATCGGCCCGCATCGTTCTGCAGGATTTCCAAGCTCTTAACAGCTGTCTGGTTTAGGGGTATAACTTCCGTACCGTATGTTATACTAGGCAGACCCACCATTTCCCAAATAGTTTTCCCCACGAAAACCTCATTGAAACTGTTTCTCCCTATAAGTTTCATTTGGTTATGGATTCGCTTCCCCTTCAGAATCAATTTATTTGTGTGGTTTCGGTAGATGCCTCTTTCTGTAATGTTTATATTTACCCCCAAATACTCGTAATCACCTGTCTCCCCTACACTAAGAAGTCTACTGCTACCTTCCGGAATGCAGAACTCCCCCACTCTCCACCTTCGATTGGGGTCCACTTTGCGGCCCACGGGTATAACTTTGCTCTTGCTTTCATTAAGTTCGAGTCTCCATTTGCTCCCATATTTCCCAACAATTCCCAGCACCTTCGCTAGCCCCTCTTCGCTTTCTGACCCTAGCACCATATCGTCTCCAAAAAATAGCCCTGGGATCTTCAAGTCACCAACTGCAACCCCCTCGTCGCTATGCAGGAGTTCATCTCCTAAACCTTTGATGTACAATGCAAAAAGAATTGGCGAAAGGATACACCCCTGTTTTAGGCCTATCTCCATAGGCACACGTTTTGTTGTAATGTTACCCAGGCTAAGTTCACTCTGTACATCTTTATATAATGCTTTCATAATCCCAACTAACTCGCCCCAAGCCCAGAGCCTCGAGATTGCGCCACATACCCTCCCTCCATACTCTATCATATGCCTTTTTAGCATTCAAAAAGGCCATGAACATCTTTTTCTTTTTTGCTTTCGCGGATTCTATCATTTGGGATAGCGTGAAAAGATGGTCAGTGACTCCCTTCCCTTCCTGAAGCCATTCTGGATTTCTCCCAAAAAACCCTTCTCTTCGATCACCTCCTCTAATCTCCCATACAGAACTTTACAAAAGACTTTTCCAATGTTGCTGCTGACAGAGATCCCTCGATAGTTATCCAAGACGTCTTTTTCCCCCTTTTTGTGAATAAATGTCACTTTACTTTCCCTCCACTCCTTTGGGACCTCTTGTTTTTCTATGGCTAAATTGAATAGGGCAGTTAGGCTTTCCAAGAGTTCCTCTCCCCCTTTTTTGATAAACTCGTTAGGAATTTCGTCCACCCTTCCCGCTTTTCCATTTCTTAATTTCGAGATCACCCTTCGCACCTCCTCAGTTTTGATTTCTCTGCACACGAAGTTCGATAGATTTTTCTCGACCTGGTTCGGACACTCTGGTGGGTTCCCCATGCCCCATCGCTTATCGTTTACCTTTTCTCAGTGCTTGACTAGTTCTAATGCGATTTGATCTCGCTCTTCTGTAACTCTGCCATCTACTTTAATGCTCTGTGGGTTATTCCCTTTGTTACGTTTGTTCACCCATTTCCGAAATACGCTCGAACTCGACCCCCCCCCCCCCCCCTGTCGTTCTTATCGTCCTAATAAGACTAAAGAAAAATTAAAAATCTTTCCTGTTCAGCCCAAATGGTAGCAATGTTCGTAGGCGATATATCCAGTTTATTTCAGCTTCTTCCTGTGCCCTGTCGTTCGTATGGAGTCGGGGTCCGAGTGTAGGATTTGTATAATACGGAAGTGTAGATCATGAATGTTATGATCTCCAAAATGTCTGCATTTTTTTGGTAAGTCCTAATAAGACTGCTATTTCGCACTCTCCGGTTGTCGTCTTTAATCTTGTTTACTTTATTTCGTGCTTGTTGGTATTCTTCCTTTGCTACCATGGCCTTATTGCTTTCCACCCCCTTAAGTTTTCTACTTCTCCTGTATGCAGCACATTTAGCTTTTCTAACCTTTATGGCCCTTTTCAGTTCTTCATTCACTCTGTACCCAAGTTCCCGTGTTGGCACCCTAATCTTTCCTACACTTTCCTTCCCTGCCTCCACTAGGCTCGCAACTATGGCGTCAGCCATCTTCTGGACACTGCCACCCTTGTGTACGGCTGCAAGCTTTGGTTTCAGTTTTTCTTCGAACTTCGCCCAGTCGGCATCCTTTTTGAGTTCCCAAACCTCCTTGAAGCTTCCTTTGCTTTTCTCTAGGTTTTTGACCCTCGTCGTCACTGTAATCAAGTTGTGACCACTATCCAACTCCATTTTTCTCTCATCGTCCACTTCTATCCCTATCACCTCCCTCCATAAATTCATATCTGTGAGAATGTAGTCAATTATTGATTTTCTGGCGTTTCTCTCCCAGATCCATTTCCCCTTACATCTAGCGTTCCTGTTCAGAATCTTCAGACCGAGCTCATTTGTGAAGTTCAACAGCTTCCTTCCATTCCTGTTGACTTTCTTGTCCCCACCCTCTATGCCTTCTTCCTTATCACCTATGTGTCCATTAAAGTCGCCCATCAGAATTATACCGAGCCCCCTGTTTTCTAGTTCAGTGATATTGGACCTTAGTGTTGAGTATATCGAGTCATTCCACTCGGGGTTACTTCCCTCCACCGCACAGTACACAATCCCAAGGGCAATACTTTTGTTTCTCAGACTGATCTTTACCCATCCAATGTCTTTTGACACCTCAGCCGAGGTGATGATATCTTCCAGATCTGTGATCAGCGACGGTTTTAAATCCTCTTTAATGTACATGCCTACCCCTCCTCCCTTTTTCTGGCCTTCCGTTCGCCATACACCTATCCACACACACCCGCTTACTTGGTCTACCCGTTCCTCGTGTCTTACCCACGTCTCGCTTAAGCCCATGACATCAAACTTCTCTGCCTCGATCAATGTAGCAATTTCACTTACTTTCCGGTGGAGACCCTGGATGTTGCTATAACCCACTTTCAGGGTACCGAGGTTCATTGGCTTCCGCCTACTGGGCCCATTGTTCTCTGGCGCTAGTCCTGGCAAACTTATTCTGACCCCCTCACTCTTGATTACCCCACCTATGTCCACTCTAGTTATACTTGCCTCTGACCTCCCACCCCGCTCCTCTCCAAAAAAGGCTCTGCTACTCGTAGAAGTTTATCCCCAATACCCGTTTCCCCACCCTGCTAAGATGCAGCCCGTCACGCCCGTACATGCTCCCATTGCCCCAAAACGTACCCCAATGGTCGATAAAGAGTATTCCCAGATCAACACAGTAGTCCTCTAACTCTTCATTTGGGGCCAAAATCCTTGAGTTCCGTTCGTCCCCACCTCCAAGGACAGGAAGGACCCCGGATACGACTACCCTTGCATTCCTACTTAACAGTTTGCCGACTAAGCCTCTATACGACTCCACCAAACTTACTGACCTTCTCTCCCTGATGTTGCTGGTCCCCACATGGACCACCACTACCGGTTCCGGTCCTGACCCTGCCACAATGCCATCTACCCGGTCCCTGAGATCCTCCACCTTCGCCCTCGGAAAGCACATGACTGTTCGATTGGAACTATCAGGACCACAAACTACATTGTCAAGCCCGCGTACAATGCTGCTCCCCGCTACAACTAATTTTCTTCTTCTGGCCCCAGTTCCTATATCACCTGCACCTCCTCTCGTTTTGCAAGCTCCTGGCCCCCTCTTTCTCTTGACCGCCCTCCTTACCCCGTCTGGCCTATCATCATCAACAACCATCTCACCCCCACACTTTCCCCCTCACTCTCGTCCCCAGGGGTGTCTGAGTCTAAAACACTAAACCTGTTTTCTAAACACCGCCTAGGAACCTTGGCAGCCTCACGCCGACTCTGGCTTTCGGACTCGACGCAGCCCTGACCTGACGCCACATTCCGAATTTTCCTACAAGAACCCCCTCCTCAGTTACACCCCACATCAAGCATTATTCCCCCACGTTTCCTCCTTGAGTCCACAACGACCTTCCACCCACCTTCAACCTCACCATCGTAGGTAACCTTCAACGGGGTAACTCCAGATACACCGGCCCCTCCCCAACCTCCCTCTCAGCTCTGCAATCTCCCGCTCGAATCCAACACACTTCTCTAACAACTGTAAAATATCCCTGCAATTCGCACATACCCCACTACTCTCCATTGACCGACCACCACCATACCTCATATTACACTGTCTGCACGCCTCCGTATCCTCACTCTCCCCACCTTCACCCCTCGACTCACCTCCCCTAGACCTCCCTTAACACCCATACTTTCCTCCGTCTGAACACCCGTCGTGCACTTACCATTCATGATTACAAATATTATACAGAATCCAATGACCGAAAACGAGAAAAACACCAGGGCAACAAACACACACGAAAAAAGGCAACTAATGCAAACAAACAACAAAACCGGAAAAAACCTATCAACTAAACCTCCTTAATATACCCTACGGTCCTCCCAAACACACTTGCAAAACTAAATATATAAAAACTTCCCTGAAATAAAACTAATATTAAAAAAATACTTATAAACAGTTCCGAGTAAAAAATTTTCTTCTTCTCTTCGTGAGTAGTAGCATTGGACTCCCAGAGCAGCATTTGGCAAATCGGGATTTCCCGAAACAGTTGGAGAAGAAAGTAGATGAGTTAGGTGGCTTTCTAAAGCCTGCTCTTCCCACCCCTCACATGTTTTCTGTTTTTCGACAGATTAGTGTGCAGGGATGTGGCTAGAGGGTTTCAGCTGGGGTGGGTGCCACCGGTGTAAATTCCAACTGTGAGTGGTTTCGATAGGTGGTTGCCCTGCACTGCAGCGCTGGGTGATATCTTTTAAGGTGATTATATATATATATATATTACTGTTGTTGTTTTGGGTAATTTTGAACATTAACATTTTCTTCTACCTATCTGCCTTAAAGCATAGAACGAAATTAGATCAAGGTATTAAAATGGCTGGAGACTTACAACTACACATTTCAGTATGGAAGTGGACCAGCCTTGTACAAATAGCTAAACTGCAACTCTGCAGATAACTGAGACTTATGAAAACTTTAACACAATATCAGCATTATATTAATACTTGTAGAGTGGCAGTTTTGTCCTTTGTGACCACTGAGAACTCAAAATTAATGTTATTCATTTTATTTTAATGAATAAAACAGAAATGTACGTGAAGACTGAAACATTACATAAATACCATCTTATAAAAATAATATTTGCAATAAAAGGCGCTGATAAAAAATAACACAAAATATGAATTAAGTGACCAGCATCTGCTAAAAACCAAGACAAGATCAAATGAAAAAGAACAAGCTCCGAGTCTTCATTATGGTTTCATAATATTATGTTTTCGATTTCTCATTCTAATTTTGGCTATGGTTGCTATGGATGGTAAGTGTTTCTTGACGCGAGAGGTTCAGACTAGCAGTGTAGAGACGGTTAATATTGGTGTACAGGTGGGGGCAGTGGTTGACGCCAGCACAGGGGGTGCTAGTGAGGTACCAACGGACGGCCAGCGGTCGGATGTGTGTAGGCACTGTGATATGGTATATGTGGATGGGCGTGAGCTGGGGGAGTTGGGGATGTGCGTCATCTGCGTAGGGTTAATGCAGCTGCTAGAGGCATATGTAAAGTCGGAGGAAGAGGTGCAGGTGGTGAGGGGGAAACTGGGGAAGGCAGGAAAGTCTGGTGTTACCCCAGTTAGGGTGGCATTCAATGGGGAATGGAAGGTGGTGGGTAGTAGGAAGCGGACTTTTGATGTGGATAGTGGGTCTTTTGGGAATAGGAAGGTGCGTCGGATTGAGGGTAGGGGAGAAGTAGGGGCTAGAGTGTCAAATTCCCAGGCTAGTAGTGTGAGTCGGAGGCCAAAAGGCGTATTCGTTTAGAATCGGATAGTGAGGGAGATAGCGATGACCATGTGGAGTCTGCCAGGGCAGGAGTCAGAGGGAAGGTTAGGAATGTGATAAACGAGGACAAGGTGGCTTGTAGTGGAAGTGCGCAAAAAGTGGAGTGCAGTGTCCAAAATAGATTCAGTGTGTTAGGTAATTTCGAGAATTCTGAGGAGCAGGTTGGGTCTGAAGAGGTGGAGGTTGAGGTAGGCATGGAGGTTATTGTGGCGGAGTGCAAGACTGCGAGCTGGCCCAGTGGGAACAGAGGTGGTAACAGGGGTAGTAGGACAGGAAAGAGGCAGTGGTGGTTGCAGGGAGTAGTATAGTGCGGGGGTTAGATAGGGTGGTGTGTGGGCCCGACAGTGTCAACAGGACCAATTTGTGCTTTCCGGGGGCTAGGGTGGAGGACCTAAGGGACAGAGTGGGTGGATTAGTAAAGGGGTCAGGCCCAGACCCAGTGGTTGTTGTACACGTGGGGACCAACAACATCAGGGAGAGAAAATCAGTTCAGCTTATCGAGACTTACAAGGATTTAATAACTCAACTGAATGCCAAGAATGCACAGGTAGTGGTTTCGGGGCTTCTCCCAGTACGAGGTGGTGGGGGCGAGCGTAATTCGCGGAGCATTGGGACCAACGAGGAATTGGGGGAGTATTGTAAGGAACTTGGGATACCCTTTGTAGACAATTGGGGATAATTTTGGGGCAGAAAGGACCTATATGGAAGGGATGGTCTCCATCTTAGCCCAAGGGGTACAGAGGTTTTAGGAAGAAATATGTTGCAGATGGTGAAGCCTTTTTTGATATAGGGAGGGGAGGGGGGAACAGTGAAGGGGGGAATGAACACAGGAAATATGTTACGAACCATAGTTGTAAAAATGGGACAAGGGGGATAAGGAAAAGGGACCAAAAATCCAAATCAATAGGAATAGCTTCCCAAGGAAAGCACAGGTACACAAAATAGGATATACAGACATACAGCGACTAGATAATAATGGGACCAGTAGGCGGAAGCCAATGAACCTTGATACCCTGAAAGTGGGTTATGGCAACATCCAGGGTCTCCACCGGAAAGTAAGTGAAATTGCTACATTGATCGAGGCAGAGGAGTTTGACGTCATGGGCTTAAGCGAAACGTGGGTAAGACACGAGGAACGGGTAGACCAAGTAAGGGGGTGCGTGTGGATAGGTGTAGGGCGAACGGAAGGCCGGAAAAATGGGGGAGGGGTAGGCATGTGCATTAAAGAGGATTTAAAACCGTCGCTGATCACAGACGTCATGGAAGACGTCAGCACCCCGGTTGAGGTATCGAAAGAAATTGGATGGGTAAGGATCAATCTGAGAACCAAAAGTATTGCCCTTGGGGTTGTGTATTGTGCGGTGGAGGGAAGTAAACCCGAGAGGAATTCGATATACTCAACACTAAGGTCCAATATCACCGAACTACAAATCAAGGGGCTCGGTATAATTCTGATGGGTGACTTTAATGGTCACATAGGTAATAATGAAGAAGGCATAGAGGGTGGGGACAAGAAAGTCAACAGGAATGGAAGGAAGCTGTTGAACTTCACAAACGAGCTCGGTGTGAAGATTCTGAACAGGGACGCAAGGTGTAAGGGGAAATGGACCTGGGAGAGGAACGACAGAAAATCAATAATCGACTACATTCTCACAGATATTAATTTATGGAGGGAGGTGATAGGGGTAGAAATGGATGTGGATGGTAAAATGGAGGTGGATAGTGATCACAACTTGATTACAGTGACGATCAGAGCCAAAAATCTAGTAAAAAGCAAAGGAAGCTTTAAGGAGATTTGGGAACTCAAAAAGGATGCCGACTGGGCGAAATTCAATGAAAAACTGAAACCAAAGCTTGCAACCGTACCCAAGAGGGGCAGTGTCCAGAAGATGGCCGACGCCATAGTTGCGAGCCTGGTGGAGGCAGGGAAGGAAAGTGTAGGAAAGATCAGGGTGCCAACACGAGAACTTGGGTATAGAGTGAATGAAGAACTGAAAAGGGCCATGAAGGGAAGAAAAGCTAAATGTGCTGCATACAGGAGAAGTAGAAAACTTAAGGGGGCGGATAGCAACGAGGCCACGGTAGCAAAGGAAGAATACCACCAAGCACGAAATAAGGTAAATAAGATTAAAGACGATAATCGGAGAGTACGAAATAGCAGTCTTATTAGGACGATAAGAACGACAGGGGGGTCGAGTTCGAACGTATTTTGGAAATGGATGAATAAACGTAACAAAGGAAGTAACCTACAGAGTATTAAAGTAGATGGCAGAGTTTCAGACGAGCAAGATCAAGTCGCATCATAACTAGTCAACCACTGGGAAAAGATAAACGATAAGCGATGGGGCATGGGGAGCCCACCTGAGTGTCCGAATCAGGTCGAGGAAAACCTATCGAACTTCGTGTGCGGCGAAATTAAAACGGAGGAGGTGCGAAAGGTTATATCAAAATTAAGGGATGGAAAAGCGGGAGGAGTGGATGAAATTCCTAACGAGTTTATCAAAATAGGGGGAGAGGAATTCGTGGAAAGCCTAACTGCCCTATTCAATCTAGCCATAGAAAATCAAGAGGTCCCAAAGGAGTGGAGAGAAAGCAAAGTGACATTTATTCACAAAAAGGGGGAAAAGACGTTTTGGATAACTATCGAGGGATCTCTGTCAGTAGCAACATTGGAAAGGTTTTCTGTAAAGTCCTGTATGGGAGACTAGAGGAGGTGATTGAAGAGAAGGGTTTTTTGGGAGAAATCCAGAATGGCTTCAGGAAGGGAATGAGAGTTACTGACCATCTTTTCACACTATTCCAAATGATAGAATCCGCGAAAGCAAAGAAGAAAATGTTTATGGCCTTTTTGGATGTCAAAAAGGCATACGATAGAGTATGGAGGGATGGTATGTGGCGCAAGCTGGAGGCTCTGGGCTTAGGAGGAGAGTTTGTTGGAATTATGAAAGCATTATATAAAGATGTACAGAGTGAACTTAGCCTGGGAAACATTACAACAAAACGTGTGCCTATAGGGATAGGCCTAAAACAGGGGTGTATCTTTTCGCCAATTCTGTTTGCATTGTACATCAAAGGTCTAGGAGATGAACTCCTGCGTTGCGACGAGGGGTTGCAGTTGGGGACTTGAAGATCCCAGGGCTATTTTTTGCAGACGATATGGTTCTAGTGTCAGAAAGCGAAGAAGGGCTAACGAAAATGCTGGGAATTGTTGGGAAATATGGGAGCAAATGGAGACTCGAACTTAATGAAAGCAAGAGCAAAGTTATACCCGTGGGCCGCAAAGTGGACCCCCCTCGAAGATGGAGAGTGGGTGAGCTCTGCATTCCGGAAGGGAGCAGCAAACTTCTCAGTGTAGGGGAAACAGGTGATTACGAGTATTTGGGGGTAAATATAAACATTACAGGAAGAGGCATCTACCGAAACCACACAAATAAATTGATTCTGAAGGGGGAGCGAATCCTTAACCAAATGAAACTTATAGGGAGAAACAGTTTCAATAAGGTTTTCGTGGGGAAAACCGTTCGGGAATTGGTGGGGCTGCCAAGTATAACATACGGTACGGAAGTGGTACCCCTAAACCAGACGGCCGTAAAGAGCTTGGAAATCCTGCAGAACGATGCAGGCCGATGGATAACGGGGTCGAGTAATGCCGCAGCGCTAGTAGCAATCAGGGGTGAGCTTGGGTGGATGAGGATCAAGTACAGGATAGACCTGTTGAAACTCGGTTATCTTAATTATTTGGTAAATCTCCCCGACAGCCGATGGTGTAAAGTAATGTTCCTGAGAATTTTCAACTCAAACATCAAAACGGGGTGGATGGTCCAAGTGAGGGAGCTAGTAGAGAACTACTAATTGGAGATCTCGTATCTGGACGTTGGGGCAAACCAGGGTAAAAAATCGTCAGAGAAAGGGTCATGGAGGATTGTAACAGTAATTGGTGAGAGGGGGTCAAATCAAAGAGGTCTTTGGGTGGCCTGCGTGATAAAGAGAGGCCACGTTTTGAAGAGTACATTGATGGCACCTTTAGGGGTCACTGTTGTTCAAGCTGAGGTCGCGATCCCTGGAGCTGAGGGGAAAAATTGGGAAAGACGGTGAAAGGGAGTGCCAGATGTGTAACTTGGGCATGGTGGAGACCCTGGAACACTTTCTTCTAGAATTCCCAAAGTACCAGTCTAAAAGAATGAGATTCACTGGGAGTATAATGGGGAAGTGGGATGGGAGAATGAAGGACATGTGGTTAGGGGAGACTCAAACGAGAGGGTTAATATGCTAATCGGAGAGATTGGAAAGAATGGGGCAAGGGATGTCATCAAGCAGTTCGTCTCCGAGTGTTGGGAGGAGAGGAGAAGCGTGGGAATATGGAGGCAGTTGGGAGTACAGGGGTACCCAAGGCCTTCTCGTCCGAGAACCGCGACAAATCAGCGGCTGGCCAAAGTGTTATTATTATTATTAATATCAAATGTGTTTGACAGTGCTTCATATAAAGCTTAGTAATCTAGGTAAACCCCTTCCAATTAGCATTTGTGGCAACACTTTATTCATCTTGACTCTTATGCAAATAAATATTCGAAGAAACAGACAATATATTAATTAATCTCATGCACTGATTGATTCCAATTTGAACTGGTTGTTTATAATATGACATTAATAAGTACATATAACATACTTGATGTCAGAATCCAAATTTTGAGGCCATGTCAATTTTAGAGTAGGAAATTTGAAACTCAAGTTTCCAGCTGGAAATAAAAGATCAAAATTTCTCATCATTAGTTGGAATTTTAATATTTTTCATGAACAATGTTAATTTATTGAATTTCCAACTATTTGATTTTTGACCTCGGAATTTCCAACTATTGAAAAAAATACTCCTAGCAGCCTCCCCCCCCCACACCCCACCACACACACACCACACCCCTGTCGCCACATCCCTGTTAGTGTGGGATGGGCCAACCAAACGTTAAATGCTTTAATTGAGCATTACAAGATAAATTTAAACCAGTTGAAGTCTAAGATAACTTTGGCTATGCTGTGTTGTCCCTCTACCCCAACGCGAAAAGCATAATAAGAAAAGATCAAGGCAAAGTACTTCTCCCTCTTCTTTTCCTTCTACTTCTCCTGCTTTCTCTCAGAGTAAGCGCCTCAATTTGCAAACATCTCCGGTCCATATTGTGACTGAAGATGCTCGCAAATTGAGTAACGCTATCTCGACTCGTCTTGCTCCTCTACCTCCTATCCCTCCCCAGCCTTTCTTCTCCGGTTCTCCTAGTGCTTTCACTAGAACTCCCCCTGCTTCCTCTGATTCTCCTTCTGTTTCTTCTCCTGCTTCTGTTTCTCCTCCTCCTCCTCCTCCTCCTGCCTCCAGTGTTTAAAGGGCACAGGGGCCAGTCCAGTCACCCAAAAAATATTATTAAATATTGGGGTGAATTCTCGAAATGATAATTCTGATCTCGTAGTTAAGTAGTTGCGGAATATGCTTAGCGATATCAGGGTCAAGTTTAGATCAGCAAAAATTTATTTCGCTGAATTGAACTTTTCGCAAAAACTCCCTCAGACTGAGAGGAAAACCTTGAGCATCATCAATGAAACCATTCGGAAAGTGAAGGACGTTAAAGTTATGCCAAAAATTGATGACGTGAAGTTTGATGTTGCTCAGGATTTAATCCATTGGACCACGAGAACCGCCAATATTATGTACGATAAATGGTTGGACCATCTTGATTTAAACTAAGTAAAGGCAAAGGTAACAATCGCCTAACAGATGTGGGATCGGGAACTAATGTGGTTAACCTATCTGGCACCAATGACTTAACAACTCAAGAGAAGTCTCTTTTAGATCGCGGTTTAACTTTTGTACCAGCCCCTAAGCCTAAAACTGGTAATCAAACAAATATACCCTCATATAACTGTAATTTTCTTAGGAAACTGAAATTAGCAGACCGCTTTAGAAACTCCAGCGGTAGGAAACTTCCTTTTGCAGAATCATCTGGTTGGTCATCTCCAGATAGTGAACATTCAAAAGAAGATTTTGATGATTTTTTCTAAATTTTGAACAATCATGATCGAAACATTAAATTAAAAGCTACTATAACATCCTTATGATTGGTAGTTCAAATTTAGGACGCATTGATCGAAATCTCCATCCGGACATCCAGGTGGAGTGTTACCCCGGCGCCAAATTCAATCATTTTCGCTCTATGTTTAAAGGGCACAGGGGCCAGTCCAGTCCCCCCAAAATATAATTAGATATTGGCGTGAATTCTCGAAATGATAATTCTGATCTCGTAGTTAAGCAGTTGCGGAATATGCTTAGCGATATCAGGGTCAAGTTTAGATCAGAAAAAAATTATTTCGCTGAATCCCTCCAAATCACCAAAAACGACATTATTTCCCCAATTTATCGGCTTAGCACGTAGTGCTATAGTACCAAAGGGCACAGGGGGTGTGTTCGATTGAATTGTAGTAATTTTCTGGCTTGGTATTTCTCCCATATGGTTTATAATAGTACCGAGAGAGCCCCGTGGGTACGTTCCTTTGGACTAGAGTAATGTTTTTTTTTCCTCCAATAAATTGTATAAGAGTAGTGTTATACGACAAATTATTTTAGTCATTACCCAGAATCCTTTGCTTCTACCATTTATAAAGATTACAAGTAGGGCTCATATGTGTACACGAAAGCCAGGAAGCTAACTTCAAGTTCCACCATACACTCATGTGAGGATCTACCCAAGAGAGACATTGGCTTCAGCTAATAAAAACCCACTACATTTCGTCCTCGTGAATCTTCTTCTTGAAAGGATGTGTCCATTTCTTCTTTGATGACCAAATCTTCTTCTTGAACTTTTTCATTGTCCAAGAATTCAGATGGTAAATTATGAATGTAATAACAGTCTAGAGAATATTTTCTGTGTTCATATATAACATCATCTTCTGTTTCCCAGAAACGAACAACAATACCACAATGAAAACATTGAGTTCTGTCTCCTGTCCCCAAATAAATGAATCCAGCTTTTGTCAGTTCATTCGGGGTTTTCACACTTTCACTTTGTATCATGAATTGAAATGTCTTGAGACGATTTTCCTCCAATGCATTCTTGTTGTTTTTTGGTGGCCTTTGTTCTGGTGTCTTTCTTTTCTCTTCTCCACGTAATAACTGCTCCAGTACTGGTGGTGGAACATCACGAAAATACGTTTCGAATGAAACGCTCATTCTCTCTACAAAGTCTCTTGTATTTCTTATTTCTTGGCTTCGTGATTGATAATCATTCAGTGCCATCTGTATCAACGACGGAATAGTGAACATTCTTCAATCTTTTTTATCTTCATTCTTCTTTGGTTTTCTTTCTCTCTTTGGTTTGAGGTCTCGTATTTCAAGGCTTCTCTTCTTTGTAATATCCACTGCTTTGTTCACTTGTTCCCAATCTCTCGTGGTAAACTGGAACCCAACGTCGCTCTTGAACAGTTGAATCTGTAAATCGTTGTTAAGTTTGAAGACGGTCACATTTGTGGACATCCTTCTTCTTTGGCTGTCGAAACAAAAAATGAGCTGAACACCAAGTGTACTCTTTTTTATAGTTTTTCTTCAATACAGCTACATCTAGTGGTTGGTTTCCTCTATGACGTCATTAACCAACATATCATTATCCTTTAGATCAGTCGTAAACATGTTGGATATGGTTTCCATCGGTACATCGCGACAGCGATGTTTCAAGTAAAATAGGCAGAATTGTCCACACACTGGTAATGGTCATTGAAGGCGTATTGTATTATACTTCCAATATCTAGAATTCTTCTTCAGGAAATTCTCGAATGGTCTGTGTTGTGGTGGTAATCCATAGGAATCAAAGTACTCTGTGTTGTGGTGACTCACAAGTTTTTAGAAAAAAATTCTGTGGTCTGGATCCGTGTTGGCTATCAAAGCCACTTGTCTGTGCTCTGGTAATCTTCTTGGTAATTTGTTTCTTGCAAATACTCCCAAACATATTCTCTTCAAACAACTATCTGATCGAAGGGCGTTCTCTAACTGCAACATGTTCATGTTGAGCAATCGAAAATTACTTGTCTATTCTTGTCTTGTCCATTCTTATCCATTTCTATGATGTTCTGAAATTCTGCATACACCAGTACGTTGATTGTGGTTGGTAATGGGTTTTCGAAATGGACTTCAAGTCTCAAAGTTCCTCTCTTCACCAGTTCGAAGTGTTGTCCATGTGATAGGTCTGGAGTCATGTCGAATACGAATAAGGTGTATCCATTTATGTACTCTTCTCGGCTGATGTGGTTTCCTTCATTCTCATACATTTGTCCAGTTCCTTGGAACAGGGTCGCATAACATCTGGCCACTTCTTGTTGTTCGAATCGGGGTTGGAATGGTTTGGTTGGAATCCGTTGGCCATTCAGGTACAAAGCCAAGTAATTGATTTTGTAGTTCTTGAAATTATACAGATTCTTTGAAAAGTTTGCATTGAAAGCATCGTTGTCTACACATCCCACTACGATGCGTTTAGGTAGTTAGCCTGAAAATAAATTTTCTTGTGTGATGCTCAGATTTCCTTTTGGCACTGAAAATACCTTGGTTTCCACACGATCGATAGGATATTTTGCAGTTGCTTTTGTCAGTGCTTTCTCGTGAGCCATTCTCACGAATGATTGGAGTCTCTCTTTGCGTACAAACATGGATACAAGTAGAATTTTGATCTTGTACCTATCGGCATCGGCCATCAATGCGAAAGCATCATTAGCTCTATTCATTTTAACATGAACATTAACTCCATTCAGCAAGTAACGAGTTTGGAAAAACATGTCCAAATGTAATCTCTTCACTTTTCTCTATAAATTTCTTTCGAAGAAGAAATCCCCTGTTATCATCTGTCAGATCTGCCATGTGTCCGGCCGTATCCTTGTACCATAATGCATTAGTCAGTTGTGACTTCTTGGCAGCTGGTCCATAACTCAACAAAGTTTTTATGAAAGCTCTGTAGTGATAAGTGTTGTTGGAAGGAGATACCAGTTTTTCATTCAAGCTGATATCGATTTGATTAAATAAGGAATGCATCCATAAATTGACTGGACCCACATTGGCATCGGGTGCAATCGATGCCCCATTGGAATCTACAACCTTTGCTTTAACATACAATTATGTCTGTGCCAAATTCAAATAATTATCCCCTAAGTCTGCAATGTGGAATTCTATTGGCCCACTGTTTCCTATGGTCGCCAAAGTCCTGTGTTCTACCCATTGCCCATGTCCCACACTAGTCTGTGTTAGTGGTATGGAAAATAAGTCGAGTTCGCTGATGACACACTCACAAGATTTTTCATGATGAGAGAAATCACGCACCAAGAACGTCTTGGATCTGTACAGTTCTCCTTCGTTTTTGTCGATTTGCCAGTTTTGCGTGGTCCAGGCCTTTTTATACTTTTCCTGCCGGGTGGTTTTGAACCACCAACCACTTCATTCCAAGCTCCCGCACCAGCCTGTTTGACTCTTTTGATTGCTGCCTTTTAAATAGTTTTCCCTTCAATGACATCTTCGGTAAAGGCCGATCCTTTTCTCAATAACTGTTTTCCCACGGTCCTGGCTGCTGTAGTTTTCAATAAAGGTAACACCATATTCTTCAGTCCTCCCAATATACTTCCCAAACCATAACCTCTCTGTATTTGACCTCCAGAAAAAGCTGGTAGACCGTTCCCAGAATTTCGTGTAATATTCTTCATATAATTTGGACTTACAACAGTAAGTCATGTTTATGTGAAATGAAGAGATCTACGATTTCTGAAATGAAGTGTCACTGTCACTTTCCCGAACTCGAAAGGTACTATGGCACCTGTCTCGTCCCTTATATACACCCGGACGGTACTGAATTTTTTTCGTTCTACTGGTACATAATACACATTCTCAAAAGTTTTAGAGATGATATTCCCATATTTTCCACGTACAGGTACGATACGAAGAAGGGGTATTCTTGTATCTCCCACGACTTGGTCACGAACCAAGTCACAGTATACATAGAGTGTATAAAATCCTTGGTTGACATCAGCAACTCTGGAAGAATTGTAAGTTCCTGATTTAAAAACACACTCATTAAATCCCAAAATATTTTGAAGAGTAGGGCTCAATGTGACCACGACTCCATCACGTACAATGATACGAACTTTACCAGTCACTTCATCCAATTCAAAATCTATTTTATCGTGACGAGGCAAGAGTAATTCTTTAATACCATTGATAGCCCGTATCACATCAGTGGGATTCGAATATCGACCTTCCTTGAGAGTAAGTCGATAATTCTTTTTCGAAGACCAGAACACCGTAGCGAAAGCTTTTTCCCCACGAATATTGAACCAAGTATTTGGATACTGAATCTCTACTAGACCTACTTCCCATTCTCTCGTGAGATTCACCGGTTGTGATAACTGAGTGGTGTTCGTAGTCAACGTATTTTCAGGAAACACGTTCCTAGAACTATTACTTGGTAGAGTCAAATAAAACATTACTTTTTCTTAATGGTTGGATTAGGTAACAAATATCCTATGCTACTACTCAAGAGAGCAGTCCACAATTTGCTGTCTGTGTTCTCGAGAGTGAGATTAACAACGCTGGTAATGATGATGATGATGTACAAAATGATAATTTGTGAAAAATCAGTGATCTCGCTTCTTGGAATTCTTTTGCCAAACAGAGGGCAAGAACCGTTCGATCCTTCTTCCATTTTGGAGAAACCTCAGGGGTTCACTTCCTTTTATAGGTGAGCTCACTCTGCTTGATCCACGAATTGAACGAAGCTGGGTATCCTAACCACTTTACAAACAATTCCCTTTTCTTACCACGACCACGTTTTTTGTGTTCGTGTTCGATTTTGTAAATAGTTTTATGTGCAACTTGCTAAAGCTCTTCAGTGTAGAACGACCCTTTCAATATTTCCCCATTATCATCTTGTAAGACATATATGACTGGATTACCTTTTTTGATGGCTACCACTGTGAATAACTCTTCAGTCCAATTGGGCAAATAACCTTTCTCAGGCGTTTTCTTAACTTTACTGATTCTCTCTGTCTCCCACTTCGAATTTTGGAGTCTTGTGTTTTATGGGTTTGCCATACAATCTTTGCCAAACCTCTTCTTGATTTTCAAAGTTCACGGCAAATGGGACCATACCTGTACTACGATGATGAGAATGATTATATGATTTCACTAACTTTTGAAGTGGAAAAATTAGTGTATCGTTCTTGGTAAAATATTTCCACATTTTGGTTTTCAAAGTTCTATTGAATCTTTCTATTATGGGACATTTTGTTTCCACATTTTGTGTAGTGAAAAAGTCGACTTTGTGATCTTTGAGAAAATTCTGAAATTTTCTGTTTAGAAATTCTTTGCCTTGATCACTTTGTAATTTTATTGGTTTACGACCTTGTTTAAAAAATTTAGTAAAAGCTTTAACGATGGAGTCACCAAGTTTGTTTTTGAGAGGCATGACCCAAGCATATTTACTAAACACATCCATACATGTCAACAAAAATGTTGTGTTTTTGTTGAATTTACTTATGTTTGCTACATCTACCAAGTCGGCTTGCCATTGTGCATCGATACCACTAACTATCACTTTCCTTCTAGGAAATGTACAACGAACAGGTTTGTGAAGAGTGTATGTGTCTTAAGTCTCCAACCATTTCACAACTTGTTCAGTCTTTTTCTTGGACGCTCTACAAAGAGCGCCTATACCACCAAAACTTCCAGGGGCTTCAGAATCATAGTATAATGCTTCCATGATTGTCTTTTTTCATGTGTCAGCTCTATTTATACCCTTTTTCGGTCCACTTTGGCGTTTTTGTTTTGTTTAGTTGTTTAGGTTCCGACTTTATCGGGACCTGTTTCATAAAATCCCAATGTTCTTTATGACCAATCAATTCTTGGGGTATGTTACTATCTCTCAAAGCTTCGGCCAACACCTCCCATCTCTTAGGTTGGAAAGATTTTCGTCTTCTAAGTAAATCGTTTAGAAGATCTGTTACATTCGACCCTACCACTGTTTGATCTTTGTAGACTAATTCACCCTTCTCATTCCAAGATATATTTGGGTCACTTCTAATACGATTCAACAACAACTTTCCCTTTCTCTTCATTGTCATAGGTACAGAATCGAGAATGTCTTCGTCTTTATTATTTTTCTCCAATTCGACTTGTTCGAGGAGCCATTACCTTTTGTTGAAATGTCAAGTATCTTTGTAAAATTTGATTATATTGAGTCATCTTTTCATCAGCTGAAAGAAAAGGGGCATCGAGAATATCTCTCATTTCTCGATCCAATGATGAAACAGCCAGTTCATTCGGTTGTCTTTGCGTCTCTTGTAGACGTTCCATTAACCTTGGTTCTACCAAAGTCATCTTCTTTGCATATTCCATCATTATCCAAAAATACTGTTAACAGCATCCAATAGTAAAGGAGGTAGCAATGACCCCAAGAATCCCCCTTTCTGCAAGATTTGTCCCCTCTTTTTGTCAGAGGTGCCTTTAGTTGCCACTGCCCTCACTAGTTGTTTCTGACGAACGAGTTTGGTTCTCTGAGCTTTGGTCAGAGGGACTGCCCCTTTCAAGATATTCGAGGCACAGTCACACAAACAAGTAATCAATTCTTTGTCTGCATGTTTTAGTATGGATTTAACGAGTGTGTGTTTCGATTTATTAAGAAGCTTGAGGGGAGCGATGTTGCGCTTGAGACAGTCAGACATACATCTGACTTGAGAGAGACTTGTTGCTCCCCTTTTATACTTTTCGGAGGTACACATATAGGGTTTCCCCTGGGAAAATTTGACTTCGTAATCTCATATGTTCAGGAGTATCTTGTTTGGGATCTATTAAAAGGTAACCATATGGGATCGAAGTAGCATCTTCGAAAACTTCTCTCAGAAACTTGGAATGACCAGGATACATCTGTGCTGCCAAATGTGAGATCTGAGAACGATCCCTAGGATTTTTAAATAAGATCATGTAATGACTATTGAGAGCTACAGGCATATGTACTTTATTTTTTGTCGAATAAATTTTGAACAATGTACATCACACTCATCTTACGGTGATGCCTACCTTTAGTAAATAATCTAGACACTCGAACATCTGCATCGAGCATCAGATCATCCAATATGACTAAACTATCAGATTTTAATTCTTGAGGGAGACCCTCTACGAATTCTACTTGGGGTAAAGTATTGTATAATGGTTGCCATTCACTATAACACCAAATGATGTGATTTGGAACAGGTGATATAATATTTTGAATGTTTTGAATATGTTTTGAATAACCCGATTTACAAAGGATGATCTACCACTACCCGTGGGACCACACAATAAACAAGTAAATGGATGCTTCCAACGAGGATCCATGTTTGCTGTTCTATGTGGGAACTACTCACCCTTTTATACGTTTTTGGGAAGGGGACAGCGAGTTAAAAAAAATATGTATGCGTGTACTGTATGCAGGGGAACTAAATTTCATTTTTGTTGAAAGAAAAAGGTTCGTCCTTGCCCAAAAGTAACCTATCAGGCGACTTAAAGACATCCACGACACCTTTCTCTGTGGTTGCCAAAACAAAATTCAGAATAAAATGTTTCGTCCTTGCCCAAGGGAAACTCTTCAGGTGGCTTTTTTTTTTCTTTTTCTTCTTTTTTATACTTTTTTTTTTTTTTTATCTATTTACATCTTCATACTGAGTAGTTTCTTGAAGGTCATGCATTCAATCACTAAATCCATAATACAACATCTCTGTCCTTTTGTGGGAGGTTTCTCGAACATATCTTCATACTCTTTCTGAACTGGTGGTGGATTCATTTCAGAAGTATTATGGTGCCACAGCAGATGGACATCATTCTTGTTAACTCTTTCAAGTGCTTCACTAAATCATGTTATACTCTTCTCTTCTTCAGACACCATGAGGCATACATTATGCTGAATCTGACTTGGGTGATCGACTGTACATCCATAACATTTTTCTTTTACTACAGTGTCAATATTCTCTTCCACATAATGAGCATATGCCAAACAAAATTCATGTTGCAAGCGAACTTGCCTGAGTTCACTATCATTTTCATCAACGATCATTGGTAGTGGTTTGGTTCTTCTTACTGTGATCTTTTTTTTCAAAGGTGGTTCCCTTGGCTTTTTGAAGTCATCAGAAGGTTTAGTGTCTTCACTTAAAGCTGTTTGTTGGGTGTTGATTGCTGCATCTATTTCATCTATTTGGGATTAGAGTGCATTCCATTCTTCTAAAGATAGTGCAATCCCAGTCTTCGTTGGATAAGGTTTCTGGCCTTTACCCTCAAAGTATCTTCGTACATGTATCTTCAGTTCACCCTGGTACTGGGTGACATTAGTGTAAGTCTGCTTGCTACCAAGTCGGAACATCTTCTTTGGTCAATGGTTCGATCGTGAAAAGTCCATTCCTCGTCTAATCTTATATGTCTTTGACGGACGTGTTTGAAAACACCACCATAGTTCGGCAAATTTTGATCGATATTTTCATTCTTGATTGGAGTTTGTGTTTGTTTCCTATTGGATTATAGGTTAAAGTTAGAAAAATTAGAAAATTAGTATATAAAGTAATGGAAAAGAAACACAATATGAATACATTAATCTGATTGGTTGATTAACTTCGATCTGATTGGTCAGTTTGGTGATCAAACTGCAATCTTGATCCTTAAACTGTAGGATATGGCCCTCTGCATTTTTATACTGACTTGGGACAGGTCAAGCTACAAACCTCTGTCCAATGGAGATAAGTCAAATAACTCGAGTGCATTCCCACCCCCTACAGTTCGTACTTTTTTCAATTTCAATCCTGTAAGAAGTGTCCCTCTGCATTTTGTACTGAACTTGGGACAGGTCAAGTTTGTCTGATATTTGTCAAGATAAACATCAAATAACTTGAGAGCATTACCACCCCACAACAGGAATTTTTTTTTTGTTTTTTAAATTTAAAAAAAAAATAAAAATTTTAAGTTTTTAATTTTTTTTTTTTTTTAAATATTCTATAAAAAAGGTAGAAGGAAATTTATTCAACAGAGAAGGATGATGATGATGATGATGATGATGATGATGATGATGAATTGACAACATGAATTACTCCATTGATAGGGATAACCTAAAACAGTTTTTTAACTAAATATAATTGGGTATCATCCGGTTCCAATAGGGGTAACCTAAAGGATACCAGAAATCAACTTAAAAAAAAAATGGAATGAAACTAAACATAAATGTTCCGAGTATTTTGAAAATAAATATAATTGGATATCATCTGGTTCCAATAGGGGTAACCTAAGGGATACCAGGAATCAACTTTTTTTTAAAAAAATAAATGGAATGAAACTAAACATAAATTTTTTGAGTATTTTGAAAATAAATATAATTGGATATATCATCCGGTTCCAATAGAGGTAACCTAATGGATACCAGGAATCAACATTTTAAAAAAAAAAAAAATAAATGGAATGAAACTAAAAATAAATTTTTTGGTTATACTTAGCCTACAGCAGGAGTGTACATCATGAATGATAATTGTTGAAGAACAAATTTTGTTCCATAAACTATTTACAAATATGTACAAGTAATTATTTTCACCCACCCCCATGAGAAAAAAAAAGAAAAGAAAATTTTCATCTTGGATAACCATCTCTGTAAATGTAAAAATAATATTGATTGGGATAATTTGAATATAAGAATTATGCTTACCTCTGGATTTGTGTAAAGATTGTGGAAGAATATTCACTGGTTGTTGATAAAGAAAATTAAATTGCCAATGGTAAAGTCGATACACCGTCATTTTGAACTAGTCGTTTTGGATAAAAATAAGATAAACCGTCTTTCGTTTGTACGTAAGTAAACATGTCATTTCCATTAAGTCTAAAGCCTTTATTTTTTCCTGTTGCTGTTTGTTTGTTTTTGATCACTTTTAAATATGTTTCCTTTGTTAAATCATTTTGTCTTTTATTTATTCCTTTACAACTCAGTTTGTTTGATGGGCCGAAACAATAGTAAGTTTTGCTGCACAATCCAATAACCCCCTCTCCCTCCCATTCAATTTTAAAAAGACCCGGGGTTCTTTTATCAAAAGCTTTCCTGCCCTGCAGCATTGAGATGGCATCCTGTTATCTCCCCTTAATTTAGTTTTTGCATAATCTTCCCTATGGGCATCACAGGCTTCTGGGGGTAACCATTTATGGGCTTGGCGATAGAATGATTCTTTTTTCTCTGGTCTGACTACTTCTTCAAGGGAAGATCCAGAAAGGGCTATGTATAATCTGTCTGTGTCCGATTCACAAAATTCAAAATCCTTATGATCAAAAAAACATCCAAAAAACTATAGTAGAACTGGAGCATACGTAACTTGGCATATTGATACACGAAAAAACCAATGTGCTGGGGCAAGTTAAGTTTGATTCTGCTTTTATTCATTTCAATTTCATAAAGTTCTTCAGTGAGGGTGTTCAATTTCCGAAAGGCCAGATTACTGATGAGGTTGGACACATTATCTTCATCACAATACACTACATTCCTATGTTCTGCCTTATTAGTGACCAAATGTTTGGAAGCACGCCTTGGGCTGGTACTGGATGACTTGATACACCCGACTGACTACCAGTCCATGCTCCTAATACCATTGCAATAATGGTGTAGCCAGCAAGATTTTTTCACCAAAGTAGCTACCAATGAGACTACGGCGAGGTTGGCGCATAATGTTGTTGGCTTCAGCGTAAGCCTTCATGTGTGGCTCGATATCTTCCCGAGAAATATTTGTATTTTTGAAGACTGGTGTCATTTCTTCAAAATAGGGCTTCAGTTGGTCGGGTACAGAAATGTCGCACCCCACTAGGCCAAAGATATTGCCTGTGAGGATCTTCTCGAGAAGTTCGCTGGATGTCATCGAACCATCCACCGAAGTCCCAAACTTTTCCCCAGAAAGGTCTTTAAGACTGCACCGGTCTGCTTCTGCTGATGCCACTCGCATTCCCATCATCTGTACCTTCCTGTGTCAAAGCATCTTGAATCATTTGACTGAGGGATAATATGGTGGCCATGTGAAGCTCCTGCATGAGAGAGTAACTTTTCTGAAAAATTTCCATTAAATAATTCATCATATTTTCAACCAATGTCTGTGTGTCACCATCAGTAAAACATTGGGGATTATCAAAACCGGGGACATTACTACATACACTAACTCTGAGGGGGTTGTGTTGAGCTTCCCAGACAAGAGCATCAGTTGAAGTGGGGAGAGAAGTTTTATCAAAATAACATTCAAAATCACATGTAACCCTACAGGGATATGATCGTAAGTGTTCTGGAATAACAATACCTTTTTCATGTAACTTTTCAAAAATGGTCTTTGGGGTGTGATACATACCATCAACATACTTATAAGACACATCATCAGTACAAGTTTTTTTCGTGTTCATTGAGTCTAAACCCTGTTTTCCACAGTTTACCACATTTACGACAAGCAAATATTTACAATATTGATTAATGTCAGTGATGTAACTAAAATAGTTCTCATACAAATTGACATACATGGTATTCTCAAAATTTCTATTAGACCTATATACAATTTTAGCCAAAACTTCATCATCTTCCAATAAGAGTTCAGAAACTTCAATATTCACTTCAAATACTTTTTCTACTTTGTGGAGTTCATCTAATTTCACACCAGGAAAGTTATCGTTTGGTTCATTTGTGTATTTACTATACAGGGTCTGAGTAGTAGTATTCAAAGAATGGCGCTCACTTCCGCTCCACAGGGCTAAACACCGGAATAAACAGAGATTGTCATTATAAACAAAATGGTGAGCTTGATCACTGACAAGGGCAACAATCGAACGATTTTCCAAAATATACTTGGGAAAATTTTCAGGAACCCCACCAATTGGATGATTTTTAATCTTGTTTACATAAAAAGTTACATTGGTTAATTGATGGACAATCCATTTAGAGTTGGGTCTTTGCTGCCTAGCCCATTCCAAAATGTCTTCCTGTTCAAGGTCTTCAAGGAAATTCCCAAAATCTACAGCATTTTCAATAAGGGGTGGCCTATCAAGAACCCGGACATTATTTTGTGAAGGATGATAAAATCTTAGTTCTTCTGTTTCATTATTTCGTAAAATGAAGCCGTAGCTTAAATTAATTTTGAATTTATTTTTTTGACATTGAAAGATTGTTTTATTTAGTTCATAATTCATGGTAGATAAATCAGTTGTGTCTAATCTATAATTACAGACGTCCCGTATTTTCCTATTAGTTGTGTGATGGGTCCGAATAGTATTCCAATTCTTGCGATAAATTTCTGAAATTTCATCACTTGTTTCTACCAAAAGGTCCTGATCAAAATCAATGGGGTCAATGTCCAAAACAGTACGGGTTTGTTTCAGAGTTGTTGCCGGTCGTTCAGAATTCCGTTTCTTGGGGAGAGTAACAGGGAGATGGGCGGTGTTTTTATGCCTATTTAAATGTAAAAGTTGTTTAAATTCCTGTCCTCACTCCAAACATGTATATACATCTAAGCAGGTTTTTTATGGTTGTCTAATTTGTCTTTCCTAGTAAATGTTTTACAGCAGTTGTTACAGTCAAATGTCTTACCTTGTCCATGAGCTGTCCGTTGATGTCTATTCCTGTTCCGTCGATCCGTGAATATTTTCCCACAATCCTCACATGAAAATCCAGAAGTCTCCATAATCCTTAGAATAATGAATGCACAAAAATAGCGCACACAAAAAAACAATTGAATAATCTGAGGACACAGAGATAATCCTTTTCCGTCAAGAGATGAAAATGGAATTAAGCCGACTCCACAAAGTCGTCGCTGAATTTATATAGACGTGACGGAGGTTTTTGAAAAACGTCACAGCGTTTTTTTATCGATATTTTCATTCTTGATTGCGGTTTGTGTTTGTTTCCTATAGGATTATAGGTTAAAGTTGAGAAAATTAGTATAGAAAGTAATGGGAAAGAAACACAATAGGAATACATTAATCTGATTGGTCGATAATTCTGTTATTTCATTGGTCAGTTTGGAGATCCAAAAAGGAATCTTGATCCTCACATTAAAAAAACTAAAGTTAATGAACTTATTAAAATTGTGATGGGGGTCATTTAAAAATGTTACTAAAAATAGAAACTATATAAAAAAATAGAGGATTCTGGGTACGTTTGTCATATAGCACTACTCTTATACAATTTATTGGAGGAAAAAAACATTACTCTAGTCCAAAGGAACGTACCCACGGGGCTCTCTCGGTACTATTATAAACCATATAGGAGAAATACCAAGCCAGAAAATTACTCCTATTCAATCGCACACACACCCCTGTGCCCATTGGTACTATAGCACTACGTGCTAAGCCGATAAATTGGGGAAATAATGTCGTTTTGGTGATTTGGAGGGATTGTAGGGTTGTTTGTGATAATTCGTGATACTCCGATTCAATCGAACACATCCTCCGAATGTACCCCTGTCTTGTTAGAAGGTTTTGGGTCACATAGCAACCACGTGCTACCAAAGAAAAAAACAATATGGCGGCCTCCAGTATACAAAATGGACGACGGGAACACGTATCACCCTAACAACACGCGCCGCGCATGCACACTAATACCACGTATCGCTATGGAGATGACGTCACAAGATGGCCGCTCCCGCGGGTTACCATGACAACATAACATGGCGGTACCAGGTCACGTGACATGTCGTCACTTCCGGGGTCCCCCCCCCCCCCGGAGTCCCCCCAGTGTGGCCCGATCCATCGCTCTCCTACTACTCATCATCAATGAAACCATTCGGAAAGTGAAGGACGTTAATGTTATTCCAAAAATTGATGACGCGAAGTTTGATGGTGCTCAGGATTTAATCCATTGAACCACGAGAACCGTCAATATTATGTACGATCACTGGTTGAACCATCTAGATTTAAACTAAGTAAAGGCAAAGGTAACAACCGCCTAACAGATGTGGGATTAGGAACTAATGTGGTTAACCTGTCTGGTACCAATGACTTAACAACCCAAAGGAAGTCTCTTTTAGATCGCGGTTTAACTTTTCTACCAGCCCCTAAGCCTCAAACTGGTAATCAAATAAATATACCATCATATAACTGTAATTTTCTTAGGCAAATTAAATTAGCAGACCGCCTTAGAAACTCCAGCGGTCGGAAACTTCCTTTTACAGAATCATCTGGTTGGTCACCTCCAGATAGTGAAGTAGATCCCGAAATTATTGAGGCCAGCAAACGAATCCTCCAAAAGGTGTTCAGCATGAACTTACTCTCCGATAAAGACAATTTAACAGCTGGTGAACGGAGAGCCCTCACGAAACTTCGAAAAAATAAGTAATTAGTAATTAAACCAGCAGACAAAGGTGGGTCGGTAGTCGTTCTGTCTCGGGATAATTATATAAAGGAAGCCATGAGACAACTCAGCAATACTAAACATTATAAGAAAATAGATTCACTTATTTGGCCCAGTAATGTCGAAAAATTCAATAAGATCTTAAAATTTCTCCTCGACGAAGGTCAGGTAACCCAAAAACAATTGAAGTAGTTAACAGCTAAGTTCAGTGCTCAAACAAGACAATTTTACATCATACCAAAGATCCACAAGGACCGTTCTTCATGGACGGATGACGTAACTCCACCCGTGAGGCCAATTGTATCAGATTGTAATTCGGAATCTTATGCGATCTCGGGCCTAATTGATTGTCATCTGAAACCTATAGCGAATAGACATCCGAGCTATCTAAAAAATACACAGGATTTTTTGTCAAAAATTTCGAAATTGAAAATATCGAAAAATGCAATTCTGGCTTATTTGGATATCGACAGTATGTATACGAACATTGATATTGATAAAGTTGTTAAATCGGTTAAAAATGCATTTGAAAAATATCCGGAGTAAAATTCGAACCTTAGCTCCGCCACTGGAGTTCTCACAGGTGGTATATCCTTAGTAAAGCGTTTCTACCACAGACAGCCGGACAAACCTCCTGCTGTCCCAGCTCCATGGCAATCTACCCTTGACCACGTATTCCATCCTTATGCCACCATTGACGCAACTGTTCATTGCATCTGTCTCCAAAGCACTTCCTATCATGGTCCAGATTGGCCGACTTACATTGTTTGCCATCCACACATTCTTTGCCATCCACACTTTCTCCATTTGAACAGTTTAATCTTTAGATGCATTTACCAGTAAAAGTAAACCGTTGTTTCAACCTCCGTTTCTAATTGCAACGCCCGACCTTACCCCGGACGGAGAGCACGCTTAATTGCCAACATCGGGGTTGGTGCAACATGGGTTTTCGGACGTCCTGGTATTGCCACCGCCCTGCCTAGTAAATAGCTCTTCTTGAACAACAATCCAGAACTTAGCCTCTGTCACCACCGTTAGCGCCCCCCCCCCCCCCACTCACATCTAGTGAACTGTTTACTAGACTTAGTAGGTTAGTAACCATAATTTAGAAATAGAAAAGGGTAGCCATAACAACCTCCAACGCCCGTAGATGATAGAAGATGCCAGATATGCGATACCGGTGAAATAGAGAGCGCAAAATCATTTTGTTATGGATTGTGAGGCATATGTCGAAATTAGGGAAACGGGGTTCGAAGATATTATAAAAGAAAACAAAGAATTTAAACAATTGAATGATTCGGAAAAATACTATTATATACTGAAAAACTATGATAGTAAATCGATTAATATTATTTCTAACATGATCTGGCCATTCTTATGTACACGAGATCACCTTGTTAAAGAATAAAGTCATTAGTATAAAAAATCATGTTTATGAAGTCTCCTTATTTGTTATTTTTGTATTGTGCAACTGCCATTATGGTGTACTGCTTTAACCCTTTACCCAACGCAGACGATATCAAAATTTATAATTTTAAAGATCATTTTTTTTAAATTTTGCAAAAAATGTCAACAAAACCATATCATGTGACCCCACGTTGGAACGAGCTCGACGAGCTCGTTCCAACGAGGGGTCACATGATATGGTTTTGTTGAAATTATATGAAAAAAAATATTTTCTCAACTGCTGAATTTGCATATTACGCGGGCGGATGCGGGCGATTCATTGGGTAAAGGGTTAAACTATCGACCTATTGAACTACACACTTTACAACGAATTCATACATGTCTATTTTGCCCCAGCTTCCCACAAACCGTTAAATGACAAGTCTCCTCCAATTTACTTTTCATCTCCGAGGAAAGACCCCTGACATAGTCTGGAGAAACTCTGTAAGTTTTCAAAGATGCCATCGAATGATGAGCCTTACATTCGGGCTATCCTCAGCACAGCTTTTCTGAGCTCGGCTTCGGGCTTCCCAACAGCTTCCCCACTTGTTGGGCGATAAAGGATTACATAATTTCACCTTTCCGCTAATAGACGGCAGAATGCATTACCCAAATCTATGACAAACCTTGACTACAGGGCACAAATAGATTAAATTTTCTGTCGGGAAACTACCCCCCCCCCCCCCCCCATCACCTTATCCCCCATCACCACCAAACATTTTGATCCAGATTTCCCATTAAACAATGCTACCACCTACGGGTATCCCGCGCGACAATCTACTTCTGCCCAAGTACATTTATTCCCAATTTCTGTCCCAGACAAAAATGGTTCTATGAAATCCATTAACACTCTCAAGCGGCCGGTACACCAGAAGCACCCTTCACGATCCACATGAGGTTGTGTTCTTTGAATCAATGACCTAACTTTTGTCTCTTGGTTGACATAACCAAGGCGCACAACAAATGGTGGCCAGCAGACATGTACTGGCTTTTACCAGGGTGAGTACTCTTCTCGACCCCTGCTGAAAACTCTCTCACCTTCAGTTCCTCGCGAGTCAAGATCCGCCCCTTTGGCTGGTACTTAAGCAGAACCAAAATTGAGTTTATCTACTTCAACTCAGTCATGTGTTGTATGACACTCCTATATTGTCCTTTTTCTCACTCATTCTTCCATTCTCACTTTGTTCGACCATCCTCCCCACCCCGTTACCATTGCCTTATTGGGAGGGGGGGGGGGGGGGTACCCTGATGCTTCATTAATTATTTTTGTTACCTGGTAACCGCATGTGTGGACACCACTTCCCACAGGTGGCTTATGACCAGTCCACCGTGACTGAAATTATGTGTGTATGGCTACCATCCCGTACTAGTGTGTGTATCCACCCTTAACCTTGCATGGAGAAACACCGAACAGTCCCATCGATCAATATACATAAATGGTGGAGACCCATTAACTTGTTGTCCCTGACGAGCTGGATCCGTATCGCTATATATGTGGGCCCCTATATGCACTATACACTAAGCTTGTATCACGCAGAATACCGACATCTTGGTGAGCTGTGGTGAGCTATCCTGATTACATCTGTATTTTTCCTTTCTCCTCCGAGGAGAGGTTTTCACACATTCTACTAACTGAGGGGAGAACATTTCCAGCACAAGCTTCCCCTTTTCATTACCATCACAAACTAGATTACTTTCGAAGTTCGAACACAATTGTCTGACAGAATGTTTCTTCTCCAAGATTACCGCCACTTCAATTTCTCTAGCCTTGCTTGACCGGTTCCTCTTCGTTTTTCTCGGGGAACCCAACATTTCTCCTTGCAGTACCTTCTTTTGAACTTGCTAGATATCGATTTTACCATACACAAAAACTGGATACCGCCTTGATACCCGGTGCGCTGTTAAAAGTACTCTCTACTCACTAATTCTGAGTGATTGATCTTAGCGATGACTTTTCCATCCGACTGCTCGCATGCATGGTCTCAAATACTGCTCAACTACTTCAGTCAGTTCTTCCCCCTCACCTGGGTTCTTCTCTTTAACGAAGAGAGTCACACCTCTGGATTGCATGCTGGAATACATTGCTCCCTGATAAATAAATCCTTCAGGGATGGCAAATCATTGTCGGTCTCGACAGCTCAACTCAACGATCAAGCGCTTTTCCGCTTTCTCGGGCTTACTGTCTCTGAATCTACTCCTGAATCCCATGCGCTTCGCTGAGCTGGTAACTCTTAAAAAATAGACTTCTTGGGAACATCGTAGTCATTAGCCCCCGCCCACTCTATCATCCTATGCCCCCCCCCCCCTCCCCCACCGATCATGTTTCTAGTCACTGTGATTTTTATTATTAAAAGGGTGTCCCGGTGAGCAACGACGGACCATAAGGATCTCTTTATTCAAATAGCACAAAATCAAATCACAAAACCTGGTAATCTCCATTTATTAAGGATGTTTTTTTCGAAAAAAGTAAGAAATGGCCTGCATATTGGTATTAGCTTTGGTTATGAGGTACCACGTTAAAGTGAAATTAGAGATAAACATCTCTGAAGTATCTGTGCATGCAAAAAGCTTAAAATTGCGTTGTCCGTCGTAATTCGTTCAAACTCGCGCATGTTTAGGACCTTTTCACTCCCACGGTCCATGGTCTAATGCTTTGATGAAAGTGCCATGGAACCAGCACAATCTAATAACCCGAACTGTCTAAAACATGAAGCAAGCCCAAGTATACCGCACGAAAGTAAAAAAAAAATAAGTTATTTTATCAATGGCAGTTGGAAAGAAATGTTCAAATATGAGTTATATCCTTATTTTTGTGATTGGATGTTGGCCAAATTCTCAAGACAACGACTAGCGTAGTTAACAGGGAGGAGGAAAAGCCAGGGGCACGAGCTAGGGGCACCCTTTTATTTTCAGACACACTTACACATACTACACCGAGTTCCCGGCGATGCTCCTTATTCTTTCTAGGTGATCCAGTCGAAGTCAAGAGGCCTGCAATAAGAGTTTGATATTTATAAACCGATGTGCTGGTTATCAAGGTTTTGCAACCGGTTTCATCATCTTCTACCCCAACCATCTTCCAACCCGAAGGCAAATATATAGGCTAAATTTGTTTTTTAACTCTTAGAAGCTGGGAAATCAGAATGAATTTATTGAACATGACATACCGCGAAAAACTTACAGTGAAGCGGGTGCTTCTAGTCAAGTGTCGTCTGCCTATTCAGGCAGACGACTCTTGACTAGAAGCACCTGCTCGGTGTTTAATTCTCCCCCAGCCCAAAGATAGCCGAACCGTCACAGCAAGATTACCTGCCGTATTATATCACAGGCAAGAAAATTCGACTCCTGGCTTCTAAGAGTTAAACTCAGTGTGTTATCGTGTAACATATAGGCCTACTACACTCTAAAATCAGTTGGGTTAAAACAGCTCCTTTAAAGTGGGCTGGGTGAATATGAACCCAATGTCGTTCATATTCACTCAACCCAGTTGATGTGGGTTGATTTTTGACCCAACTAATCTTGGAGTGTATAGAAAAGGTGCAGGTTATCGCACCTCCTCATGGATCTGTGGCTTTTGATACTCCCTGCAGCTATCTTAATCTTTTAACTGACGTAACATTTAATTTAACCGAAAAGTGCTATTCACAAAAATCGACATTTGTGTTATTATTATTTTATATTTTTTTTTATTTCAAGGACATATACACGTAGAACTTAATAAGCATCCCCTGTTTTTTTCGCAGTGGTGTTAACCCTTTACCTAACGTAACGGCCAAAACCGACCAGCGCTATTCTCAAAAATCGCCAACTAATTTTCATTATTTTTTTCATTTTTTGTCTCAAAAACATAGGTTATGACCCCTCGTTGGAACGAGCTCGTCGAACTCGTTCCAACGAGGGGTCATAACCTATGTTTTTGAGCCAAAAAATGAAAAAAAATAGTTATTCAAGAATTATTTTTGCAAGTGTCGTCTGCTTTTCAGGTTAGGTAAAGGGTTAATAGAAACTGTCATTACTTTCATGCTATTTTTAAGATGGCCAAAAGTGATTGTTTGCGGAAAGAATGGTCTATTGACAAATGAAAGACAACACAATCATGAAAATATGCAGTATTTTAATGGCTCTAATTACACATATCTGTCAATAATGTTGTTGATGGAAAAATGATCTCTCGACAAGTATGGTGCTGGAACGGTCCACGATGAAACAATGCCGTTAATTACTGACAAAAAATGTAACTTGTGATCTCCTGAACACAATAGCAGTGTCTGACGTCAGTAGCGAGTGTATCCACCACGTGTCTGGATGACAGCCTGAACCTTCCACCTAAAGCTACCAGTGAGCCTTCTGATACGGTCGAGAGGAAATTGCTGCCACTTCCCATGCAAATCGGGTTCTAAATAGGCCAAATTCAGTACAAGCGGATCCCTTGCTTGCACACGACGTCCAAGAAAGTCCAAGATGTGTTCTAAGGGATTCAAATCGGGGCTCATTGCAGGCCAAGGCAGTGTTGTAATAGCGTTGTTCTGAAGGAATGCTCTCAAATCATGGGAACGATGTGGCATTGCATTGTCGTCCATCAATACAGGGCGAGCAGCCAACGCATCACGCGTGGTTGTCAAAATGAGGCACGACAACCGGATTGAGAATGTCCCGGACGTACTCATAACCACTGAGATTCCCACATACAGTCACCATATCAAATTTACAACCATGAGAGAGACATCCCCAGATCATTACTGATCCTCCACCATAAGGAATTTATACCTCCACACTCCCGTGCAACCATCTGTGACATAAAGCAAGACCCTACTCTCAATGGACTCTCCTCCACGTCCTGAGATTCCAATGTTGTCGTGCCATACACCACTCCAAACGTCGTCTTTGATGCTGATCAGACAGAGCTGGACGCTTGATGACCCTTCTTCCAACCCGAAGGCAAATATATAGGCTAAATTTGTTTTTTACTCTTAGAAGCTGGGAAATCAGAATGAATTTATTGAACATGACATACCACGAAAAACTTACAGTGAAGCGGGTGCTTCTAGTCAAGTGTCGTCTGCCTATTCAGGCAGACGACTCTTGACTAGAAGCACCTGCTCGGTGTTTAATTCTCCCCCAGCCCAAAGATAGCCGAACCGTCACAGCAAGATTACCTGCCGTATTATATCACAGGCAAGAAAATTCGACTCCTGGCTTCTAAGAGTTAAACTCAGTGTGTTATCGTGTAACATATAGGCCTACTACACTCTAAAATCAGTTGGGTTAAAACAGCTCCATTAAAGTGGGCTGGGTGAATATGAACCCAATGTCGTTCATATTCACTCAACCCAGTTGATGTGGGTTGATTTTTGACCCAACTAATTTTGGAGTGTATAGAAAAGGTGCAGGTTATCGCACCTCCTCATGGATCTGTGGCTTTTGATACTCCCTGCAGCTATCTTAATCTTTTAACTGACGTAACATTTAATTTAACCGAAAAGTGCTATTCACAAAAATCGACATTTGTGTTATTATTATTTTATATTTTTTTTTATTTCAAGGACATATACACGTAGAACTTAATAAGCATCCCCTGTTTTTTTCGCAGTGGTGTTAATAGAAACTGTCATTACTTTCATGCTATTTTTAAGATGGCCAAAAGTGATTGTTTGCGGAAAGAATGGTCTATTGACAAATGAAAGACAACACAATCATGAAAATATGCAGTATTTTAATGGCTCTAATTACACATATCTGTCAATAATGTTGTTGATGGAAAAATGATCTCTCGACAAGTATGGTGCTGGAACGGTCCACGATGAAACAATGCCGTTAATTACTGACAAAAAATGTAACTTGTGATCTCCTGAACACAATAGCAGTGTCTGACGTCAGTAGCGAGTGTATCCACCACGTGTCTGGATGACAGCCTGAACCTTCCACCTAAAGCTACCAGTGAGCCTTCTGATACGGTCGAGAGGAAATTGCTGCCACTTCCCATGCAAATCGGGTTCTAAATAGGACAAATTCAGTACAAGCGGACCCCTTGCTTGCACACGACGTCCAAGAAAGTCCAAGATGTGTTCTAAGGGATTCAAATCGGGGCTCATTGCAGGCCAAGGCAGTGTTGTAATAGCGTTGTTCTGAAGGAATGCTCTCAAATCATGGGAACGATGTGGCATTGCATTGTCGTCCATGAATACAGGGCGAGCAGCCAACGCATCACGCGTGGTTGTCAAAATGAGGCACGACAACCGGATTGAGAATGTCCCGGACGTACTCATAACCACTGAGATTCCCACATACAGTCACCATATCAAGTTTACAACCATGAGAGAGACATCCCCAGATCATTACTGATCCTCCACCATAAGGAATTTATACCTCCACACTCCCGTGCAACCATCTGTGACATAAAGCAAGACCCTACTCTCAATGGACTCTCCTCCACGTCCTGAGATTCCAATGTTGTCGTGCCATACACCACTCCAAACGTCGTCTTTGATGCTGATCGGACAGAGCTGGACGCTTGATGACCCTTCTGGACCTCATACCCAGTGCTTTGAGACGGTTTCGGACGTTCTGTTGCACAAACGCCTGTTGGGGAACCAAAGGCGTTTCAAAACCCCACTTGAAGTAAAGGGTTTACGCCTTTCCAGACTCCGATCTTCCCTAGGAGTGGTCTTTCGGTGTTGCCCAGGCCTTGGTCGGTCCTTAACATCGTTGGTTTGTTGATTTGTTCGCACAAGTCTGCCGGTGACAGAGTGAGTATAGCCATGTTGCCTTCCAATAGCTTTGAATGACATGCCTTTTGCTTGCATGCCAACGATTTGCCATCTTAGTGCCTATGACAGTCTTATCCTTGCCACGTCAACATTTACTGATAAAAGAAGTGACAGATGTTCTTGTTTTATACCCAAATATTGCATGTGGATGATAGTTTTTTGTGACATTCGCAGGTGTACACTCTGTGGATCTCCTAATCTAAGTCTGCTGATGACAGAATGACTATAGCAAAGTTGCCTCCCAATAGATTTGAATGACATGGCTGTTGCATGTATGCCGATGATTTGCCATCTTATTGCCTCTGACAGTCTCCTCCTTGCCATGCCAACATTTACTGATAAAAGAAGTGACAAATTTTCTTATTTTATACCCAGATATTGCATGTGGATGATAGTGTTTGTAGTGAAATTCGTGGCAAGCATGTTTCATGTGGACGAGGGGATGTGTTTGGGGTACGCTATCACCCAGAAATATCATGTTTCACGAGATGAAATTTACTGCAAGACATAGCAATCATTAAAGCATAATAATCAATAACAGCAACTTCGCTGTCATGAAACATTTCAGGGGTGCTTAATTAAGTTCCAGGCGTATAGTTTATGATCGCTCATTGGAACAGGGATCGCGCCAGGAGTTCTCTGACCGGAGGATGGGGCTAGGTTATTCCCTTACAAGCCCACGATAGTATAGTAGTAGGACATGTTTATTTCGTGCCCTACCAGATGGACCCCGGCTGGTGGACCCCGGAAGTGACGGGATACCGTAATGTATTATGGATATCACGTGGTTGTCATGGTAACCCGCTGAAACGGCCATGTTGTGACGTCATTGTTATGGTGAAGAGTGATGTGAGTGCGCATACGCAACTCGTGTTGTTAGGGCGATACGTTTTTCCGTCATCCATTTTGTATGCAGGAGGCCGCCATCTTTGTTTCTTTGTCCCCAAACATTGGTCCTCACAAGTCCCCAAAGCCTGATCCTCACTAGTCCTCAAACACTGGTCCTCACTGGTCCTCAAATACCCGTATGTTCGCACGTGCTGCATGTCTTGTGTGCACATTGTGCACTTGCACACATACACATATTGGCACATTTTGCATGTGCTATTTGCACATTATGTACAATCACATCTCGTAGTAGTCACTAGTCCTCACACTGGTCCTCACTAGTCCCCAAAGCCTGGTCTTCGCTTGTCCTCAAACACTGGTCCCCACTGGTCCTCAGATACCCGTATGTGCGCATGTGCTGCATGTCTTGTGCGCACATTGTGCACTTGCGCAAACGCACATATTGGCACATTTTGCATGTGCTACATGTGTTATTTTGCACATTGTGCACAATCACATCTCATAGTAGTCACTAGTCCTCACACTGGTACCCACTAGTCCCAAAGCCCGGTCCTCACTGATCCCCAAAAGATGGCCTTTGCTGGTCCTCAAATACTCGTATGTGCGTATGTGCTTGCACACAGGCACATATTGGCACATTTTGCATGTGCTGGTGTGCTACATGTGCTATTTGCACATTGTGTACAATCATTTCTCATAGTAGTACTGATGCACTTAGCAGAGTGGCGGAATAAGCCATGACCTTGGTTGCAAACGGTAACACTGTTGGTCGCAGAAACTTTAGTACTGAGTTAAGAGACGGTGGTTAGACAATATTTCTGACACTGGTCCTTAAACCTTGGTATCCATGCCTTGGTCCCCCACGCCTGGCCTCACTAGTCCCCAAAGCCTGGTCCTCACTAGTCTCCAAACACTGGTCCCCACTGGTCCTAAAAGCCCGACCCCCACTAGTCCCCAAACACTGGTCCTCACTAGTCCCCAAACACTGGTCCCCACATACCCGTATGTGCGCATGTGCTGCATGTCTTGTACGCACATTGTGCAATTGCACACAGGCACATATTGGCACATTTTGCATGTGCTGATGTGCTGCATGTGCTATTCGCACATTGTGTATGTAGATTACAATCGTTGGAACGAAGAAGATGATGGACGGGAGCTAAGGTTAATAGAGCGATTTGATTGGTTGTTTAATCCCAGAGAAGTGATCTGATTGGTTATTTTATCAGAAGTAGTAACAAAACGGACGGGAGCGAGCAAGTCATACTCCAGAAGAACGGAATAGTACTCCAGGGAAGCAGGTCGGAGAAACAATGACTTTGACCCGGAATAACAAAATTCGAGCCTTCATAAAACACCACTGTCCAAAATGAGGCTTGACCAAGTCCGTTTCGGTAGTTTGGGGTGGATTTTGGTGATTAGGAGGGACTGTCGGGTTCATTTCGGTAATTATCTAGGGAAACCATTGATTCACCTGTCGGGTAACACTCGAAAAGTACTCCGCTTCAATCGAACACAACCGTTTAAGGGTCTATAGCTCTATGTGCTACTCTAAATAGGTCCGTTTCAGTTAAAAAAAGGTACTTTTCGGTGATTTACGGTCATTCTCGGGCCCATTTGGGTAATTATCTATGTAAACCATTCAATCGAACATACCCTCCAAACATACCCCTGTCCTGTTGTAGACCTTTCAGGCCCATAGCAACCACGTGCCACCATAGAAACAAAGATGGCGGCCTCCTGCATACAAAATGGACGACGGAAACACGTATCACCCTAACAACACGAACTGCGCATGCACACTCACATCACCCATCATGGCCGCTCCCGCGGGTTACCATGACAACCACTTGATACCCATAATACATTTGCGGTATGACGTCACTTCCGGGGTCCACCAGCCGGGGTCCATCTGATAGGGCGCGAAATAAACATGTCCTACTACTCACGATAACGGGAGGGTCGGTGGCGGTGGGTAGTGCATGGATAGACTTCCAAGATAGCTTCCTACCCCCCCCCCCCCCATGTGGCGCCACCACTGCATTGGAACTAGCCCGTAATGAGGGGGTCATAAGCTATGTTTTCGCGAGAAAAAATTGAAATTTTGAATTATATTTGTAAGTGTCATCTGGTATTCGTATTAAGTAATGAATTAAAAACAAACGTCACCGATTCTATGTAAAACTCTCTTTATTTCAGAATCTTTCTGGGACTTCCTTTACTCGGATTGCTGGTCACAAAGTTATTCTATACGAGTTCTTGATGGGCAGTTACTGGATTGGATAACTTCAACAATGAATAACTGGGAGAAGGAGAAAAAAATAGTGACCCATGACACTTTTGTTTTTGCGAGGAACAAAAGGGAGATCAGAAGTTGTTACAAAACAGGCAAAACCGACCAGGTAAGATATTTATTGGCTTTTCTATTCTTTCAAAAGGGTATTGGGAATTCGCACCGAACAGCTTTGGACCGTTCCGATCCGGTTCGCTGTCTAGGGGGTAGACTGCACCGTAGTAGCTGTACAGTTCGGAACTAGTCCAAGCTTGCCAGTCCGGTTCTTTCCGACCACTATACACCACGGTTGCCGCTAATGCGTATCGCTATTATTGGCGAACATTTGCCGTGGATACCCTCTTTAATCACCCCCACAATGTTTAAAGGATTAACATGCACGCTGACTACAACAAAACTGCAAAAACAAACTAATTACATGTGGGATATTGCGTGCACAGGATTTCTATTCCAAGCTGAATGAAACTTTTGCTCTCATACCCCCCTCCCCAACACACCAAATATACAGGTTTAAAAAAGTGATTCACAAGACAGGAAAGCCAGATTTATTTATTTATTGGGGTTTAACGACACTTTCGACAGCCAGGGTCACCTCGTGTCGGGCAGTTTTATGGGTGGAGGAAGCCGGAGTGCCCGGAGAGAATCACCGAGCAACGGACTTCCCAACGTACTAACTCAACACAGGCGCTGCAGGGTCGGCATTGGTTGAAGACAAGTGCACCATCGTCGTGCAGTACGCCAAAGTACACAGCGCCACTGTGCCCGCGCGTGGGCATTTTGGGTTCAAGTATCTTGCCCAAGGAAAGTCAGATAGTGGCGAAATTGGAAAGAGCACCAGAGTGGGGTATTCCACTCTCGCCGGAAGGGGATGTTGAAAATTTAGGAGAATGGGAGGTCAGTTTGGCCTTCCGGAGGCTTCTTTGCCAAATTAATGCGGAAATGTTGTGTAAGTTCATTCAAATATTGAAAAGGCGAAACCTATTTATAATGACTTATATTAGCTGTAGCTGTGCACATAGGTACGGCATTATCCACGATAGCACATGACATCCACTAACTCCGGTTATGGATGTCCATGTGTTAGGATACTGTTATCGTTTCCCCTGGTCTCGGTGCTTGTGAAAAAAGAGTTGTAAAAACGAAATGGATCTACCCGTGCTGATGATATGGTGTAGGCAGTGGCGAAGATATGTTTTTCTTTTCAAGGGTGGGGCAACGGAGGTTAGAGATGCGAAGAATCATCATGTACCACAAGTGGCACGCGGACATGCTTAGCATCATTAATTAGTTCTTGGAGACTTCCCCATGGTCGTTTGGGGTTGGGGTTGGGGGGGGGGGGGGGTTGTTTTTTGTTTGGTTGGTTGGTTTTCTTTAGTTTTTTGTGAAATATATCATTTAACGGAGAAAGGTTAGAAAATGTATACCTCACTTAGAGGATAGCGGCCGAAAGGATATCTTAGGTCTTTGCCAAACACGACTAACAGATGAATCTTTGACAAACACGACTGGCAGATGAACCTTGCAAAATAGATTTTTTCAAGGACTAAAGATTTTCCCTATGGCTTGTGGCCAATCATCGGGGCGTGTTCCAAAGAAGGGGTTATCAGCTATGTTTGGGCCGAAAATTGAGAAAAATGCCAAAAAGGCGATTTTGGTGAAGGACAGGAGTGGCGTCAAGGGTGGAGGTCAGGGGAGAGGCTGTTCCCCTGTAAGGGAGGTCCAGCCCCCTCGTCAGGGAAACTGCCTCCTGTATTGTGAGCTTGTCGGGTGCTCAAGTACCCTTCTCGGGGATTTTCTGGTACCATCCCTGGTGAAGAGCGCTCAGGGCATATCGCCATTGCGTATGGTAAAGCTCGAAAGTGCATTTATGCGATATGTTTTCTGTTTTCAGGTATTTGGCCATTTTGAAGAGATATTATTCATAAATTTCAAGTATTTTGGAAGAAACTTACGTCCCCAAAACACTCCTCAAACAGACAGGTGTTCCACGATTTACCCAGTAAGCAGTGTTTCATTTACTCTCCCCGATGAAACATCAGAGGAGTTGCTGAGTAGTGAACAGAGGGGCGAAACACAATCTTCCTCGGAAAAAGTACGGAAAAGTCAGCCTGAAAGCGCAAAGCTGATGAAAAAAGTCCATGGATATACTCTTTATAACGATAATTTTTTACCTCGTATAATACCACGATTCTCCGCAGAAAAGAAAGAAGTATCCAGGGAGACATCCAGTGTGAAAGAAGCGAGTGATTCAGCAACCACACCTTCGTCTTCCGCGATCAGCAGTCATGGCGATGAAAAAAGTTTCGCATTCAGCGACCCAATTTATATTGAATCTGACGATTTGTTCAACGAAGGACCCGTAGAGGAGGACACAAAATCCCCACATGCTCTCGGGGATGAATTTTATTTGTCTGAGAAATTTGAGAAACTTCCAACAATAAACGCTTCGTCGTCTGAATATTTCAAGCGAAGAAAGGCTGAACTCGTGAACGAACGACAACGCAGAAAGGCTGAACTTGCTTTGCTGAACACTGTGAAGAAATTCAAACCTCCGCAGGCTCCAGTCGAGTTGTTAGATGATTCGGATAAGGCACCATTTATACGATTACTCAAAAGTGTGCCGACATTTCATGAGTTTTTGCGCTTACTCGAAGAGGACAATCGATACGATCCTAGGTTCAAGAAACTGAAACAAAAGAAGAAAAAGATAAAGAAAAAATACAAACTGGATAGGAAGACATCGTCTGTCGCCAAACTTGAAGGCAGTGACGTGCAACTGCAACAGCCTTCGAAGGTAGGCTAATTCTGTATTCAGGGACGAAACTAAGACACCCGACCTGAGAGGGTCATGGTGTGGCGAGTTGAACGTTACCGCAGGCATACCACAAAGTCAAAATATCGGGTTTGGTATGAGGGTTGGTTGGGTGTGGCGGGTGTGGAATTGGCGGATACAAGAGTTTCGGGGATTGGAGTGTGCCCCATTTCATTCATGGATAGCGGCGATGTTGGGGCGAGCATATCCCTCTGCTCACAGGATGCCAATTTATAACGGCTCATGCCACAGTCAGAAGTCCTGTGCATTAGCAAAAGGTGCATGCATGGGGTACAGTATTACCCACGACAATGTACCGCTGTTTATTTACAAATAACACCTCATCATTGGTGTTCTATTCATGTTGGAACTGTCTTTATTTCGTTTTCTAATATTTATCATTGAGTGGTAGATGTGAACTCGCGCAACGCACGTTTTTTTTTCGTGGCTGTAAACAGAATAGCACACTATACGACGCAATTGCCGATTTTCGGGAATAACGCAAAATATTGCCACCAAACACAGAGGGGTGGGACCGCGATAAAATGCCAGGGTACAAGGTCTGGGTGGGTGGTTTTCGTGGGGCGAAGCAAGTTTTTGCAACAATCATGTAAATGTTTCCCCAAACACCATAAAAACAAATTTCAGCTATACCAAAGTTAATTTTAAGTATCAGAATCGTGAACTGACATTATAGGATTATTTAATTATTTCCAGCCTTACCCCCCCCCCCCCTCCACCCACCCCTACCCCCCCCCCCCCCCCCCCCCCCCGCCCCCTTCTAAATTCCAGCCTTCAGGGCCCATAATTAGAAGATGGGTCGGGTGTAATGTATGAGAAAAAAATTCCAATGTGTGAAAACTCATTTTTCATATACATATGGAACTTAATTAAGCCCCCCCCCCCCCCCCCACCCGTTTTTTCGCAGTGGTGTTAATAAAAACTTGTCATTACTTGCATGCTATCTTTTAGATGGCCAAAAGTGAGTGTATGCGGAAAGAATGGTCTGTTGACAACTGAAAGACAAAACAATCATGAAAATATGCAGTATTTTAATGGCGCTAATTACACATATCTGTCACTAATGTTTTTGATGGAAAAATGATCTTTCGACAAGTATGGTGCTGGAGCGGTCCACGATGAAACAAAGCCGGTAATTACTGACAAAAAATGTAACTTGTGATCTCCTGAACACAATAGTAGTGTCTGGCGTCAGTAGCGAGTGTATCCACCACGTGCCCGGATGACAGCCTGAACCCTCCTCCTAAATGAGCCTTCTTATACGGTCGAGAGGCAACTACTGCCATTCTTCATGCAATGCAGCTTCCAAATCGGCCAAATTCTGTACAAGCGGATCCCTTACTTGCACACGATGTCCAAGAAAGTCCCAGATGTGTTCTAAGGAATTCAAATCCGTTGTAATGTTGTAATTGCGTTGTTCTGAGGGAATGCTCTCACATCATGGGAACGATGTGGCATTGAATTGTCGTCCATGAATAAAGGGCGAGCAGTCAACGGGTGGTTGTCAAAATGAGGCACGACAAACGGATTGAGAATGTCCCGGATGTACTGATGACCACTGAGAATCTCACGTACAGTCACCATATCAAGTTTACAACCACGAGAGAGGCATCCCCATATCATTACTGATCCTCCACCATAAGGAATTTCTATGCCTCCACACTCTCAAGCGACCATCTGTGACGTGAAACAGGAACCTACACTCATCTGACCAATGGACTCTCCTCCGTGTCCTGAGATTCCAATGTTGTCTTGCCATACACCACTCCAAACGTCGTCTTTGATGCTGATCGAACAGAGCTGAACGCTTGGTGACCCTTCTGGACCTCATACCCAGTGCTTTGAGACGGTTTCGGATAGTTCTGTTTTACAAACGTCTGTTGGGGAGTCAAAGGCGTTTCAAAACCCCACTTGAAGCAAAGGGGACACGCCTAGCGAGGCGTGCTAGACTCCGATCCCAAGAGGACTTTCGGGGTTGTCCAGGCCTTGGTCGGTCTTTAACATCGTTGGTTTGTTGATTTGTTCGGACAAGTCTGCCGGTGACAGAGTGACTATAGCCATGTTGCCTTCCAATAGCTTTGAATGACATGCATGTTGCTTGCATGCCAACGATTTGCCACCTTAGTGCCTATGACAGTTTTATCCTTACCATGTCAACATTTACTGATAAAAGAAGTGACAGATGTTCTTGTTTTATACCCAAATATTGCATGTGGATGATAGTTTTTTTTTGTGACATTCGCAGGTGTACACTCCGTTGATCTCCTAATCTCACACTATTTAGATGACACGTATTTAAACGAGAAGAAAACAAATATATTTTTCATGAATCGCCTTCACTCCGGAAGTATAAAGCACGAACCACAAACACAAGGGAGACAGCATGCAATGAAGTCCAAAATTAGTAGAGTTATCCCTCTTTGGCTATAGCTGCTATACTACATTCTGCCTCCTCTTAAAATAAGTTCACTTATAAAACGAAAGTCTGTCCCACTCCCACGAGTCGAAACCAAGTTTATACACATAAAAGGATAAAAAAGGCTGCCTTCTCAAATGCACCATCTTGCACTAAATGATTGTTATCCAACAACAAAGTCCTTGAACTTGGCAGGCATACGTCCATCCCTCACCGTTCTCTAAGATACATCACCACTGACGGTTGGCTTACTATTACTGGGTGTAAGTTATGATCCACACTATCTCTGAAACCAAATTGTCATCAACATCACCTCTTATCTCTGCGTCTACTGGCGAAGGCTCTCCTAAGCTAGCATTACAGTGATTGTCCGAATTCCACGCACGAAAAGCTTCAACGTTTGTTACATTTCTTTTGTATCTAACGTTGTCTCCATTTTCAAGTCACACAGTTACCGTTTTTGTCAACGATTTTAAAACTGGATCGTTTTGAAAGTTTGTTGAATACTTATTCACCCGATCCTGTCTCAACAAAACAGACTCTCCAATTTTCAATTCATTCTCCATAGCCTTCCTCCTTTGATCAGCATAAACTTTTCCTTTCTCTTCAGCATCTCGATCGCGTACCTCATAATCATCTACGTCAAATGCTTCCAAATCAGTTAGCTTTGTTCTTATTTTTATTCCGTATAAAAACTCTGCTGGTGATTTTCCAGTCACAGAATGAGGGGTACTGCGGTGCATCAAGAGAAAATGATTCATGTCATTTTTCCAGTCCCCCCCCCCCCACCACCCCCCCCCCCCCCCCCCCCCCCCCCCGTGCATGTGATATTCGAATTCTTTTCATCAAAGAGCGATTTTGAATTTCAATTTCTCCATTGGCTTGGGGCCACAAGGGGGTCGTTCTAATGTGTTTCACTCCGTTTTCGTCTAGAAAGTTCACAAATACGGCACTCGTGAAGTTTGTAGCATTATCCGTTCTTAATGTTTTAGGAAGTCCATGTGAGGTAAAAATATTCGTCAGAATTGAAATAAGTTTTTCTGAGGTGATGCTCTTTGTAACAGAAATTTCGAAAAGAAACCCGGCTTTTATAGTCAATCACAGAAAAAATATATTCCCCAGTTGATAGGGGTCCCAGACAGTCACAAGCCAGATCTTGCCACGGTGCAGATGGTAAAACGGTGCGTTTCATGGGTTCAGGATTGCCTCTTGGCGCTACCAGCTGACAACCGTAACAACACTTACTATGCTTCTCAGTGTTTTTGTCCAACACTGGCCACCATACTTTCGATCTCAGACGCTGTTTCATAGCCACTATTCCTGATGTCCCTCATAAGTAAGATTAACTACCCCTTCGCGCAACTCAATCGGGGTCACAATTCTAGTTCCGCGAAGAACAATGTCACCGATAGCACACAGTTCACTGCGAACAGGAAGAAATTCTTTGTAAGATAACTCATGCCACTGATTATTTAAAAGACATTTTCTTACTTGCACAAGTTCGTCACTATCCCTTGAATATTTTTCGACCTCGCGAGTTGTTAGAGCAAATGGTGTTGATTCTTGCGTAATAAGCCGAATGTACTGTTCGGTGGAGCTCGAATAGTCAACATCACTGTTCATACATCCTTTTACATCTAGTCGCGACAACGAATCTGCAATATTAGAATCTCCTGAGATATGGGTGACCACAAAGTTGTAGGTCTGTAGTCGCAAAGCCCATCTTTCTACCCGTGCACATCGACGTTCTTTGATCGCGGGGTGAAAATAAACTCCAGGGCCCTATGATCAGTCAATATCTTGAACTCTTTCAACCCATAGAGCCACATATGCAATCTCTCATAAGCCCACACGATCGCTAATGCTTCTTTCGTTGTCAAAGAATATTTTGACTCAATGTCACTCATTGCACGGCTTACATAACTTATGACCCGATTTTCACCGTTTTCTTATTGTACAAGAACCGCGGCCAATCCAACACCACTTGCATCTGTAATTACTTTCGTTTCTGCATTTGCGGCAAAATATCCTAAGGAAGATGAACTAGAAACTGCCGTTCTAAGTTTTCTAAACGCATCACTCTGTTCATTTCCCCAAACAAATTTCGCGTCTTTTTTGTCAATTGTCGCAGTGGCTCCATATGAATCTACCGCAGAAATTCACCTATCCCATGAAGCTTCTAACCTCACTAGCATTTTCCCGGTTTTTCTTGCATTTACAACTGCTTGCACTTTAATGTTTGTCAATCCCATTTTCATCAACAACCAGTTTATGTTCATAGTTTTTCAACTTTCCATGTCCCTCGAAAACTTTTGGATATTTGTCCAAAACAAAGCATCCCATATCCTGAACTATGCACACATTTTCAACTTGACTTGTATTCATCCTCAAAATACCCAGCTTTGGAGCAGTCCTTTTCCTAATAACGCACGACCTTGTTCTTCAATGACATAAAAATCCACGTTAACAGTGTACCCATTGACAACCACATCGGCGCTAAACCTTCCCGCACCAGTCAATGGGGTATTTGATCCGTATGGATACAACCGTTTTGAACTTAATTTCGATTCACACACAATGTTTTCACCTTTGCGCTCCTCCCACAAGCCGCGGTCCATAACATTCACACAAGAACCGCTGGATCAAAACGTCAATGTTAAGGCCACCGACATTTATTATCACATTCTCGCTGTTATCCATTCCTATGTTGAAAATATAGCTGCCGTCTGAAGGTGAATCATTTTGTGTTTCTGGACGGTCATCAATAGTTCTAACACGATTTGTGGTTCTGGAATTTCCTTGCTGGGTAGGCCTCTTTGTTCGCCAAGTTCTTTCAAAATGATGAAAATTGAGGTACTGCCTATACTGCTGTGCCCTGGCGGGACATTTAGGGTCGGATTTCACATGGCCGAAAAAAACACATCCGAGACAGCGAATGTCCGTATTCCTACCACTTGTATGTTGGCTCGCGCCGCCTTGTCCTCACGACTTTGTGTACACAGCATTAACACTATTATCGTTTGTGATGTCAGTGAGATTAGTAGCGACTTCCATTGCTTTTGCTTGAGTTTCGGACAGTTCTAGACATTGAGCAATCTGCATAACATCTTTTAATGTTACATTTTGTCATTCTAATAATTTTCGGCGCAAACGAGAAGATCGGCATTTTTCGATAACTTGGTCTCTAATCATTTCATCTGGGTTATGAAATTCACATAAAACTACCTGTTGACGTAAACGAACAATATACTGGCCCACAGTCTCATCCAAAGATTGATCCATGCCCCTAAATAAGCTTCTTTGATGGGGAACATTCACATCAGGTGAAAAATATTCATTCAACAGGCCTCTGGCAACTGTATACACAGTCTCATTGTCACCATGAGGTCCTTCTTGCAAGGAGAAGAATATATCTTGTACTTCAGGCCCCGCGATATGCAGCAACAAAGCACGTTTTCTGCTTGTTTTCAATTTTAGCTTTGCCATCTAGGTACAGTTCAAATGACCCGATCCACCTCGACCATTTTGGTTGCAAAACTTACCAATTGTGTTACTTTCGGCAATTCTATGGACATATTATTCACCGAAATGTCAATTAAGTTTATCCACGTCGCCACGTTGTACACCCTGTGGATCTCCTAATCTCACATTATTTAGATGACAAGTATTTAAATGAGAAGAAAACAAATATATTTTTCATGAATCGCCTTCACTCCGGAAATTTTCAGCACGAACCACAAACACAAGGGAGACTACTTATAAAGTAGTCCAAAATTAATAGCGTTATCTCTCTTTGGCTATAGCTGCTACACTACAGTAGGTAGCATGCTTCACGTGGACGAGGGGGTGTGTTTGGGGTACGCTATCACCCAGAAACATCATGTTTCACGAGAGGAAATGTACTGCGAGTCAGAGCAATCATTAAAACGTAATAATCAGTAACAGCAACTTCACTATCGTGAAACATTTCAGGGCGTGCTTAATTAAGTTCCATGTGTATATATTCCACATGTATTCTTTGGTTTTGTTTGTTTAATACATCTTAGTGCCTATGACAGTCTTTAGTAATTAAAGCGTTATTTCATCTTCAAAGCAGCCCTTAAATGAAACAAATCAAGCATCAGAGTATGAAGAGATTGAAAAGGATATTCTGTTGCCTGAACCGATTACTGCCCTAATCTACACTGCTCTCTGCGCCATAAACACCATTGTACTGCTAGGTATGCACTTTTTCTTCGAAAATTGGCCAAAAAGTGGTGTGTTCTCGATTGGCCTGAGAAAAAACTTACCTGGGGGGGGGGGGGGGGGGGGGGGGGGTGTCACGTACAGGGCTGGCAAAAACTTGCATTCCGGGCGTGGTGGGTCCCTAATCTGAAAAAAAACCCAGAAAAATTTCACCTAGTACCCAACAGCCACCCCCGCCCACCAAACGTGTCGATTTAGTTATATCGGATAGACAAACATACACCTGTGGAGTTTAAAGTCCAGTGGGCCCGTAGAGGCCGAGGAGATGGGACACGTGACGATAAATAGATTATATAGGGGATATCTACTCTGTTTTGGTGAATATCGGGGAATTATCTCACGAGTGTGGTCCTGAAAGTTTTATGTTTCACGAGCGCTTTAATTCCCGATATTCACTAAAACAGCATAGATTTTCTTTTTATTATATACTATGTGATATTTTACTGTGCAATATTCAGCCCAATTCGACTGCAAACAGTTTCAAGACAATAACAAAAAGCTGCTGATCGTTCCCTCAAGGCGATGTTCAAGGCAACGTCATGCACCGAAGCGTAACGTCATTTAAGAAGCTACTGAAAAAATTCATCATGTGGACCTGAAAATATTATTTTTCACTCGCGAAAAATAAAACTCTCAGGTCCACACTCATAATTCCAGATACTGACTAAAATAGTAAAATAGAGTAGATTTTCTTTTTTTATTATATGCTACGAGACATTTTATTGCACAATATTCAGTCCATTTCGACCCCAAATGCGTACGTTTCAAAACAATAACAAAGATCAACTGATCGTTCCGTCAAGGCGACGTGATGCGGCGTAGCGTGACATCATTTAGGAAGCTACTGAGGGATATTTCTCGATATCCATCGATGGATATCGAGAAATATCTTTTAGATAATTTGCGATAATTCACAGGCTAGCATATAATAAAATAAGATTCCAGTAGTATTTACGAAATATATCCCTTGTGTAATTAAATCAGAGCAATTGCTGACATGCTCAGTGTAAATGCAAGAACCAACACCACACGATGCATAATCTGCAAGATTCTTGCAGGCTGAACAACTGACGACAGTGGTCTATCGAGTATTTCGAAGGCAAACAAATGCTTGGAGTCTGGGATCCAACACGCAATTTGCTGTTCATGGACCAACAGTTAGACTATCCGGTGGTCTGTGAACAGCAGAATTTGCTTGTTGAGTCATCAAGTTTCTGCAGAAATGCAAGTAGAAGTGTACATGAATACCCACCTGTTGACAAAAAAATCGCTCTATATGTGTGTGATGTTAAACTATAAAACAGTCATTTCAGACAAATTATTAAAATTTTAATTTTTATGGGTATATGGTGCATCCAGTTCACTGATGTGTAATTTACGCATAAGGGACACAAATTGGCTGTACTATTCATATTCCAGTGACTTCTGTTAACACAGCTGTTTTAAGCCCTGGAGGGACATTTTTTTGTTACTAGTTATTACTTACTTGTTATTACAAATAACAAATAACAAGTAAGTAATAACAAATAACAAATAAGTAATAACAAATCAGTAATAACAAATAAGTAATAACAAATAAGTAATAACAAATAACAAGTAAGTAATAACAAATAACAAATAAGTAATAACAAATAAGTAATAACAAATAACAAATAAGTAATAACAAGTAAGTAATAACAAATAAGTAATAAAATATAAGTAAATAAGTAATAACAAATAACAAGTAAGTAATAACAAATAAGTAATAACAAATAACAAATAAAAAACTTATTTGTTATTACTTATTTGTTATTTGTTATTTGTTATTACTTATTTGTTATTTGTTTTTACTTATTTTGTTATTTGTTATTACTTATTTGTTATTTCTTATTTGTTATTACTTATTTGTTATTACTTACTTGTTATTTGTTATTACTTATTTATTATTTGTTATTACTTAATTATTCTTAATTGTTATTACTTATTTGTTATTACTTATTTTTTATTTCTTATTTGTTATTACTTATTTGTTATTACTTAGTTGTTATTTGTTATTACTTATTTGTTATTACTTATTTATTATTTGTTATTACTTACTTGTTATTACTTATTTGTTATTACTTAGTTGTTATTACTTATTTGTTATTACTTACTTGTTAATACTTGTTTGAAATTTGTTATTTGTTATTATTTATTTGTTATTACTTATTTGTTATTTGTTATTACTCACTTGTTATTTGTTATTACTTATTTGTTATTACTTGTTATTACTTATTTGTTATTACTTAGTTGTTATTACTTATTTGCTATTACTTACTTGTTAATACTTGTTTGACATTTGTTATTTGTTATTATTTATTTGTTATTACTTATTTGTTATTTGTTATTACTCACTTGTTATTTGTTATTACTTATTTGTTATTACTTACTTGTTATTTGTTATTATTTATTTGTTATTACGTATTTGTTATTACTTATTTGTTATTTGTTATTACTTACTTGTTATTTGTTATTTGTAATAACAAGTAAGTAATAACCAGTAACAAAAAATGTCCCTCCCGGTCTTCCGTAGCTCCATACACACCACACTGTAAAAAATTACCGTAATTCTACGGTTAACTACTGGCAGATGACTGTCAAATACAACGGTCTCGGGGCTGTAAATTAATTTTAACGGTGTTGCCGTAGAAAAACCCGCGAATTTGATCCAATGAACGTATTTCCCCCGTCACGCTGTCCAATTACGTCGCACGGCGGTAAAAATGCATGGTGAATTATGGCATCGGCCTTGCCATATGCCACTCTGGAAGTCGCCATTTCAAGAAGGACGCCCGATGCCTTTGAAGACGAACAACAACGTATTACTATCAATGTGTAAGTTTGTGGCCAAGTGAATCATGTTCATTGCTGTCATGGACATGAAAATCAAATAACGTGAATTTTTTATGCGTATAATTGTTTCGGTAATCATGCAGAATAGCAGACTGTACGTACTGCGTCACCGATATTTGATGAATCTTATGGCTTGTGGCCTTGGATCTCCGCTAAGGCCAGCATACCCATATGCTTTTATTGGTTCTATGTAAAATGCGGTGTGCGTGCGTGCGTGCGTGCGAGCGTGTGACGTGTGCGTGTGAGCGTGCGTGCGTGCGTGCTGAGGATGAAAAAATTTTGTGTGCAACAATTGATGTGAATCAGTTGGTTTAAAATATACTTTATAATCTAAATGATCGGATGCCTGAAATTGCTTGCCTTTATACACGGTCACATCGAGAAAATCAACAGAATTTTCACTGATAGTAGTAGCTTTTAATTTAATGTTTGGATGATGATTGTTCAAAATTTCTAAAAGAAAAAATCATCAAATTCCTCTTTTGAATGTTCCCAAATAATGTAAATTTCATCTAAATATCTGAGATACACGAACGGATGCTTTGCACATTTGCTTAAGGCATTTCTCTCCCATTCCGCTACATAAATGCTTGCAAAATTAGGACTGAATCTTTTGCCCATATAGGGCAATCCATAATTTGTAGAATATATTCTCCATTGAATTGAAAGTCAGTACCTTTTAAGCTCAGCTCCAAAAGATCCAAAATTTGTTCATCCGGGCGTTTTGCATCGGGATATTTTTTTCAGATGCATTTTTAACCGATTTAACACCTTTATCCGTATCAATGTTCGTATACATACTGTCGATATCCAAAGTAGCCAGGATAGCATTTTTCGATATTTTCAATTTCGAAAATTTTGGACAGGAAATCCTGTTTATTTTTTAGATAGCTCAGATGTCTGTTTGCTATAGATTTAATATGATAATAGATGTCTGTTTGCTATAGATTTAATATGATAATCAATTAGTTCTGAATTACAATCTGATACAATTGGCCTCCCGCGTGGAGTTGAGTCATCCGTCCATGAAGAACGGTCCTTGTGGTTCTTTGGTAGGATGTAAAATTGTCTTGTTTGAGCACTGAGCTTAGCTGTTAAATATTTCAATTGTTTTTTGGTTATGTGACCTTCATCGAGGAGAAATTTTAAGATCTTTTTGAATTTTTCGACATTATTTGGCCAAATAAGTGAATCTATTTTCTTATAATGTTTAGTATTGCTGAGTTGTCTCATGGCTTCCTTCATATAGTTATCCCGAGATAGAACGACTACCGACCCACCTTTGTCGGCTAGTTTAATTACTAATTTCTTATTTTTTCGAAGTTTCGTCAGGACTCTCCGTCCACCAGCAGTTAAATTGTCTTTATCGGAGAGTATATTCATGCTGAACACCTTTTGGAGGATTCGTTTGTTAGCCTCAATACTGTCGATATCCAAAGTAGCCTGAATTTCATTTTTCGATATTTTCAATTTCGAAATTTTTGACAGGAAATCCTGTATATTTTTTAGATAGCTCGGATGTCTATTTGCTATAGGTTTCAAATGATAATCAATTAGTTCTGAGATCGCATAAGATTCCGAATTACAATCTGATACAATTGGTCTCCCGGGTGGAGTTATGTCATCCGTCCATAAAGAACGGTCCTTGTGGATCTTTGGTAGGATGTAAAATTGTCTGAGCACTGAGCTTAGCTGTTAAATATTTCAATTGTTTTTTGGTTATGTGACCTTCGTCGAGGAAAACTTTTAAGATCTTATGGAATTTTTCGACATTACTAGGCCAAATAAGTGAATCTATTTTCTTATAATGTTTAGTATTGTTGAGTTGTCTCATGGCTTCCTTTATATAATTATCCCGAGACAGAACGACTACCGACCCACCTTTGTCGGCTGGTTTAATTACTGATTTCTTATTTTTTCGAAGTTTCGTGAGGGCTCTTCGTTCACCAGCCGTTAAATTGTCTTTATCGGAGAGTATGTTCATGCTGAACACCTTTTGGAGGATTCGTTTGCTAGCCTCAATAATTTCGGGATCTACTTCACTATCTGGAGGTGACCAACCAGATGATTCTGTAAAAGGAAGTTTCCGACCGCTGGAGTTTCTAAAGCGGTCTGCAAATTTCATTTGCCTAAGAAAATTACAGTTATGTGATAGTATGTTTGTTTGATACCAGTTTTAGGTGTGTGTGTGTGTATGTGTGTGTGTGTGAGGGTGTGTGTGTGTGTGTGTTTAAGGTTAAAAAGTCGCACTGGCACAGACATTTCGAACTGAAACGTTTTTCTTTTCTTTTAATATGCCGCCGAAAAATTGTTTGCATTCACTGAACCTTGATGGGTTTCAAACATGACAAAAAATACATAAAATTGATTTAAACTAAGTGATGAGCTTAGGAACTGGTTACACTGACTGGCAGTAATTGATGTTATTCATTGATGGGCTCTAATTTAGTCCTTACGAGTATGTTACGCAAGCTTTTGTTTTTCTTATAGGCGATGACAGGTCGAAAATTCAAAGGTTCATTTAATTTAGAGTTGGTTAAATTGAATTCATCTTTTAATATTTTTGCTATTTCAATATCCATTCTGTTGAATGTTAAAGTGAAAGGAATGATGGACCTCCTTTCGCATTCTCCCTCTGATATGTTCATACCAAATGGCCAGAGGGTTTGGAGCGTATTGATCCAAAAAGCTTCACGTTTTTTTTCTAAATTCATCCGTTCATCTAATGTGTCTTTAATTGTTGGTTGTTCAATAGGATGGATTTCGAAATCGTCCAAAGAATGGTCAGAAAGGGTAAAATGTGGTGCTACTGGGGCATCAGCATTATGTTTTATATCCTGTTTGTGTCTAGTAGCACGTTCTCGGGATGGATTTTGACTCTGACCAACATACTGCTTCCGACAGCGTTTACAAGTGATAAGGTAAATAATATTTGGTGAATCACAATGGAGGGAGTTACGGATCTGATAATGATTTTTCGTTTGTTCGGAGGACAATTCCTCTTTCTGATCAGGCATAAAAGTATGCAATCTACAACGAGGCTTTTTGCAATTAAATTTCGCGCCATTACCATTCTGCAACGGTCTGTTATGTTCAATTTTCAGTCGTTCGAAATCAGTAGTTTCTGCTGGACTTTCGATCTTTTTGAGAGTTTGAGATTTCAGGCTACGCAAAAAGCGCAGAGAGTACCCCCTCGACCTCAGGGCGCCAAATAGAGTAGAACAAGCCTCATTGAAATTTAACTTATCACTTGAATTGCGGTGGAAACGAATGAGGTGTGATTTGCTGATACCTTTAAATGTATGTTGAGGATGAAATGATTTTGTGTGCAACAATTGATGTGAATCAGTTGATTTAAAATATACTTTATAATCTAAATGACCGGATGCCTGAAATTGCTTGCCTTTTACACGGTCACATCGAGAAAATCAACAGAATTTTCACTGATAGTAGCTTTTAATTTAATGTTTGGATCATGATTGTTCCAGATGTCTAAAACATCATCAAATTCTTCTTTTGAATGTTCCCAAATAACAAAAATGTCATCTAAATATCTGAGAGGATGCTTTGCACATTTGCTTAAGGCATTTCTCTCCCATTCCGCTACATAAATGCTTGCAAAATTAGGACTGAATTTTTTGCCCATGCACTGAAACGATGTATCCCTTTTCACATATAAAGAACCTCCGTCACCATTGAAAAGTCCACCTTGCAAGCAAAATCTTATGTAGGGACTGAGGGAAGATTTATATATCTTGGAATTTACTCTTGTCGACTAAAATAGATATAACCCTTGTGACCAATTCATTTCTCTAACGGAGCGCGGAGATCCGCTGTTTATGCCCTGAGTATTTTGATACGATAAAGAGGTCTCGACTGCGAAGCGAGACTGACCCTATTCACGGGAGTTAAGTTCTTCAGAATGACACCTCAGCCCAACTTCTATAGCAGGAATATGGTTCTTCAATGTTATTTAATGTAAAGATGCTTTCAATCAATGCCTCAAATCCCGTGTGTGCGTTTACTTTTGCTGGAAAGTTTGAAAATGATGTTCTCAGTTCCTGTATAATTCTCTCCGGCACTTCAGCTTCATCTACCGACTACCCGTAAAACTGCACGACACGAAATGACTGTTTTAAAAGCTTTTGAACCTCAAAAACCAAACTTGCCGCCTCCATAAGAAATAGCACCTTTCCTCAACCCGATATTTTTTTTTTTTTTTTTTTTTTGTGGCGCATTTTCACAAATCGGAGTGTGGAGTCGAGGTGGGGGGATTTCACTTCATTATTTGAAGGTGTGCATTCGAAAACTGTTTTCATTTTGATCAACCTTTCTTCTTTTTCAGGCCAACTTCACGCTTACAAATCAAGGAAGAGACTTACCAAGCGACTTTCAGAAACGGAGGCTCTCTAGAATACCTAGCAATGTTTCTGCTACATCTGATGGTGCAAGATCGCGTAAGCGTAGGGAATCTGCACCATCGTCGATGATTACCGCGTCCTTGCGTCAGCGTAGATTTGCTGAAGAAGTTGTAGGAGTAACCGAATGCGAGCCATTCAGAGAACCGTTACTGCAAAACGGGGCTCCAGAAATAAAATCGGCTGATGCTGATGAAGTCTATCGACTAGCAAACAATAGTGTCTTGTTGGGAGCCCAAGAAGATTACGCGAACTCATTGCCCCCCGACGCGACTCCTTTTGCCAATCAATATTCTGGGATGCCGCCCCCATCAATGCGTCCAGTGTTTCAGAGGAGACCTCTTAGCAGCATAGGAGAAGCTTGTTTTGAAAACGAACAGCAGTTGGCTCGTCCATCGAGGCTGTTCAGAGCTCCAAATATTGTTGTTACTTCGGAATCCGGAGAAGATTTGAGTTGTGAAATTTCTACAGGCGTATCACATTTCAAAGCGCCCACCGCGTCATATTTGTCTGGCCCCACGGAAATTATAACACCTCATCCTCCAGAATACTTCTTTGACAGTAGGAAAACAGCAGATACACCAAGCGACGAAGTGGACCAACTTGATACAACAGAGGAGGTGCCAGAAACATACAGTGCTCCTAAATCACAGTCAGTTTCCAGGTCATCTTTCAGTTTAAGCAGAAGATCCAACAGACGGCGTTCCAGTATTATTGATGAGTCGCCTGATGTTTATTCTGATGACGAGGAAGACATACCACTTCATGGAGTGTCATCATGTTTCAATACGTTGAAACTCAATACGTGGTACAGCATTGAAAAGCTGAGAGGAAAGGATTTCTATAAAAAGAAACCTGCATTCATGGAAGTATTAGAGAAATACAGACAACTACATCGAGCGGTGCAGGCATTTAAAAAACCAGATAAAAAAGGTACAGATGGTTCCAAGCCTGGAGGTGGCATGCTCAGAAGACTCACAATGATGGTAAGTTATTATATTGTTGCCCAAATATAGACGCGCGGACAGCTAATGAACGTGGGGGAGGGGGGGGGGGGGGGGGGGGCACCTATTAATATGCTATTGTTTCGAAACAACCGATTACGTTCTTTCGTGTCACACAACAGATGATAAGCAAGCGCGTCGGAAGCATCCGAGGGCAAGGCGACAGGAGTATCAAAAAGTGCACGACACTCTGGGTATGAGTTAAGACAGGGAGTTTACAACGCATCATAAAATGTTATGTTACACTCAGTAGTATCGACATTATATATATCGGCCCTTGCGAGGACCAAGCTGCAATCTGCAATGCTAAAGCATTGCATATGGCACCCTGTTCCACGTAGCGACGATATATAAAGCTTTAGAAATCACCCCGCCGATTGTATAGCTTCTTTGTTTGGTGATTATCAACCAGCCTCCCCCACCTCCACCCCGTTGACATCGGCACAAGTAAAATACGTTAGAAACGAATTCTCGAGAGTTTCTTGGTTACAGATCTCAGCAAGTAAAGCCTTTTCCACTGGTGCTTTTCTGGTAAAAAACGCATCACCCCTAACCTCAGGGCAAAGAGGGCAGGTCACAGGTGCCCCCCCCCCCTCCCCTTTCGGCGCCTTTGATGATAAGCCTCTATTTTAGAATGTGGATGTACCTACCATGGTCTGGTCATGGTTCGGTCCACTTTGCCTTCAACCATATTCTAGTCTTCACGTTGGAATATAGTTCAAGTAGAAAAAGTAGACCGAACCTAACTCAAAATGTGGTTTTTGTCGATTTAAAAAAAAAGCCTTCGACACCGTTGTCCGAAGTATACTCTTTGTAAAACTTAAGATGGGGTACATGTGGTAACATGCTCACAATGTTAGGTTCTCTCTATAATGCATGTTTTTACCAATATCAGGAATTTTTTTTTTCTTTCGGAAAGAAACCCTTATTTTTTAAAGCTGAGCACCCCCCACCAGCCCGCTTTCTTTTCTGGATATTTTTTTTTCTGATCTGCTCCCTAGATAAACCGTACAATAGATTTACCGGAAGTGGTGATCGTTGAATTGTGTTGACAGCACTCTTTCAAGCATTCCAGAAACGTAATTATGTGTTGCACAGACACGTTTCCTTGTAACCCTTTACATGAAAAGCAGACGACACTTGAGTAGTAGGAGCTGCACCAACCATGCTAGTTTACCCTGACCTCGAGGTCATTTGCGCCCAAAGCGCCCAGGCCCTTTTTTAGGCTCCCCTCGCCCCATGCATATGCCCACGGCCGTTAGGCCCCCATTACCCCCCCCCCCCCTGCGCCCAGAGCCCCTTAGGCACCCTCCCTGCGTCCAAAGCCAGTTAGTCCCCCCTTCGTGCCTAAAACCTGTTAGGCGCCCCTCCCCATGCTCAGAGCCCTTTTAGGCCAAGATGGCGGTCCAAGATGGCGGCTTCCCCCCATGATATATGTGACGTGGCTACCATAACACATAAAGTGGGAGGGCTTCCGCTCCCTGTACCCAAAGCCTATTGGGCCCATTGGGGCCCAAGATGGCGGCCCAAAATGCCGGCCCAAGATGGCGGATGACAAGATGGCGTCTTCCCCCATGATAAGTGTGACGTGGCTACCATAATACACAAAGTGGGAGGGCTCCCCCTCCCTCCCTGTACCCAAAGCCTATTGGGACCCAAGATGGCGGCCCAAGATGGCGGATGACAAGATGGCGGTCCAAGATGGTGGCTTCCCCCATGATATCTGTGACGTGTCTACCATAATACATAAAGTGGGAGGGCTCCCCCCTCCATGTACCCAAAGCCCATTGGTGCCCAAGATGGCGGTCCAAGATGGCGGATGACAAGATGGCGTCTTCCCCAATGATATCTCCTCTCTCCCTGTACCCAAAGCCTAGTGGGACCCAAGATGGCGGCCCAAGATGGCGGATGACAAGATGGCGTCATCCCTCATGATATCTGTGACGTGGCTACCATAATACACAAAGTGGGAGGGCTCCCCTCCCTCACTGTACCCAAAGCCTATTGGGACCCAAGATGGCGGCCCAAGATGGCGGATGACAAGATGGCGGTCAAAGATGGAGGCTTCCCTCATGATATCTGTGACGTGTCTACCATAATACATAAAGTGGGAGGGCTCCCTCTCCATGTACCCAAAGCCCATTGGTGCCCAAGATGGCGATCCAAGATGGCGGATGACAAGATGGCGTCTTCCCTTGATATCTGTGACGTGTGTACCATAATACACAATGTGGGAGGGCTCCCTCTCCCTCCCTGTACAGCCCAAGATGGCGGCATCGTTAAGGCGCATGACATCAACAAGATGGCTGCGCCCATATTGGGCATGCACAATAAGGATGGTGCCAATGATATGCATGACGTCAACAAGTGGGATATGCATGACGTCAAACCGATGTGCACATGAGTAAAACCGATGTGCACGTTTAAAACTGATGAAAACTGGTGAAAACTGATGAAAACTGATAGAAAACTCATGAAAACCGATGAAAACCGATGTGCACATGTTTAAACCGATGTGCCCGTATGTAAAACTGATGTATACATGCGCGTATTTGGGGATACTCTCCACTGTCTTATAAATCGTGATGTCCCCCCAGTTCTCATTTGTTTTCAGAGTGTTCAAAGAGAGAAGACATGCCGAGCTACAATTGCATTCTCAAGAACCTTCACCGCAAAAGACACGAAGCTGGTTACTGCCTCGAGAGGTTTGGGATGACGGGTGAAGGCATTCAGTCAAACGAGAGCACATACTCGGAGTCAAACGAAGAGTATAACTCGTCTGATTCTAACGAGAGCACATATTCAGAGTCAGACGATGGTGATACAACCACTGAAAGTGAATATTCAGAGGAGGAAGAGGAAGATGATGAAACGAGCGTAATAGACACTTTAATCATAAGCGCATATGAAGATAATACAGCTAAATTTCAGAGATTGAAAGTGTCGTACGTAGAAAATGGCATGCCCAGACACAAGGCCACCAAAGCGGCCAAGGAAGCTCTTAGAGACTTAAGAAATTATTTAAGGCCATGAGTCGAGTAAGGCACTTCAGACAACATCCGGTCTCTGGAAAAATTAGAAAAACTGCTCAGCGACTTCGAGATGAGGAAGGTTACGGAATGAACGAAGCTGAAAAATTCGCAATTGAGAAACGAAGATACCTTTTTGATCCATTATTAAGAAAACACACGTTTTTGGATGTGCAGACAGCTTTGGATGATAATTAGAGAAAGTCCAAAAAAAAAAAAAAAATACAAAAAACTGCCCTTTTTCAAGACCACGAGCTGAACATTTAATTATGTGTTTTTGTATGATTACCAGTAAAATTATTGTAAAAACTACTTATTGTTGTAAAAATTACTTATGGTGCAATTGTAAAATCACTTTTGAAACTGATTGAAAATCCATTTTATCTGCTTGTAAAACCAATTAACTACTTTGTAAAAAACTGATTTTATGTGAAAATAAAAAACTGAATAGATAGAAAAATTTAGAGTTGTTCATTCCGTTTTGGCTTTAGGCCGCATCATGTAACTCTATACCCAACAGAAGAAAAACTGATTACGTGTTTGTATAACAGATTAATACTCTTCTTCTTGCCCAGATCTCTGCAATAATAACGCTTGGTAAAGCCAAGTCAGGGTAATTTTGTCAATAAAGGTTACACGAATGAAGATAAACCACCAGACACAGTTTATTTACAATGCAATCGTAAGAGGATTAACTCGAGACCCTTTATAATTGTTGATAATGTTACCAGATGCATACATACATAGATGTATTTGAAAGCATCCCCATTCTGTGTTAGATGAGGGAAGCCATGTTTTAAATTAAACTTCAATTTTAATTAAAGTTTATGTAATCTAATACTTTGTTTGTGACATGAAAAGTACTGACTGGTTTTCCCCAAAACATGTTAAAAACTAAGAGCACAAAGCGTCCGTGCCTTTTGAGGCGCACATTACCCCTTCCCGTACCCAAGTCTCCCATCAGTGACCGCTATGTTCCCAAATCAGTGACCGCAGTGTTGTATTCATTTATGTGAGTGCATGCATCTCTAAAAGATGTATGGGCCATCTTGTTGACGTCATGCATATCATTGGCACCATCTTTATTGCGCATGCCCAATATGGGCGCAGCCATCTTGTTGATGTCATGCGCATTAACGACGCCGCCATCTTGTGCTATACAGGGAGAGCGGGGAGAGCCCTCCCACATTGTGTATTATGGTAGACACGTCACAGATATCATGGGGGAAGACGCCATCTTGTCATCCGCCATCTTGGACCGCCATCTTGGGCACCAATGGGCTTTGGGTACATGGAGGGGGAGCCCTCCCACTTTATTTATGTATTATGGTAGACACGTCACAGATATCATGGGCGAAGCCCCCATCTTGGGCCGCCATCTTGGGTCCCAATAGGCTTTGGGTACAGGGAGGGAGGGGGAGCCCTCCCACTTTGTGTATTATGGTAGCCACGTCACAGATATCATGAGGGATGACGCCATCTTGTCATCCGCCATCTTGGGCCGCCATCTTGGGTCCCAATAGGCTTTGGGTACAGGGAGGGAGGGGGATCCCTGCCACTGTGTGTATTATGGTAGCCACGTCACACTTATCATGGGGGAAGACGCCATCTTATCATCCGCCATCCTGGGCCGCCATCTTGGGCCCCAATGGGCCCAATAGGCTTTGGGTACAGGGAGGGGAAGCCCTCCCACTTTATGTGTTATGGTAGCCACGTCACAGATATCATGGGGGAAGCCGCCATCTTGGGCACAAAGAGGGTGCGTATGGCCTAAAAGAGCTCTGGGCATGGGGAGGGGCGCCTAACAGGTTTCGGCACGAAGGAGAGACTAACTGGCTTTGGACGCAGGGAGGACGCCTAAGGGGCTCTGGGCGCAGGAGGTAATGGGGGCCTAACGGCGGTGGGCATAGGGAGGGGTGAGGGGAGCCTAAAAAGGGCCTGGGCGCAAATGACCTCGAGGTCAGGGTAAACTAGCATGGTTGGTGCAGCTCCTACTACTCACTTGCAAAAAAAAAATCTTGAATAACTAATTTTTTTCATTTTTTGTCTCAAAACCGTAGGTCATGACCCCTCATTGGAACGAGCTCGTTCCAACGAGGGGTCATAACCTATGGTTTTGAGACAAAAATGAAAAAATAATGGAAATTATTTGGCGATTTTTGAGAATAGCGCTGCCCGGTTTTGACCGTTACGTTAGGTAAAGGGTTAAACACACGGTAATGGTGCCATTTGCGTATTTCTTGATCATCTTGAAAACCAGAATTCTAGCCAAAAAATGCTCTTCAAATCTTATTTTCTCAGGCTTCCGTCATCAACCGAACTTTATGCAATATTCCAAAATGAAAGGCAGTTATTACTCTGTCAAAGTGCGGCGAATGTCAATTTCGCAAATTAAGCACGCCAGCAAAACTAAAACACTTTCTGCATGCCCTACTCCACATTCATTGTCCGCAATTATACTCCACAGTCACTGTTCGCATAGTTGCCAACATTGATAATCAGCAGTTGCTAAAATTCTGTCCAACTGTTGCGATGAGCACATTGGGGTTGAAAATTGTGTTTCAAAACAAAGTATCCAGAAACATACCGAAAAACGGTTGTCAAATATTTCTGAAAGTGAGTGCTTTGAAGAATGGACTATGTATTCGAATGAGACTACAAGTCAGACTATATCGTCAGAAATTATCTATTTGAGAAATTCATTTTCAACAGATTTGATGTTGTTGGTAGTGGGCAATCCACCTAGAGGCCAACCATCATGACGGAGTAAAATTGTGCTTTTATAGTCAGTTTGTGTCTGTCGTACGTAGTCGAACAACAACACTTTCTTTGCGTCAACCAGTCTTCGCCAAATTGAATTTACTGCATTGTCGACATGTGGGTGAATCATTTTTAAAGATGGGCTTTGTGTCCCTGATCTCCAGAATGTCAACATGATATCATCGTTGGTTTCATCATCCAGAAATGCAAGAATTGAGTGGGGAAATCCATTCTGTAGCAGCTTCTTTCATCAGATACTTGAAAATAAACTATGCGAATTTTGTCATTATGCCCGTGGGGGCTCGAGAAGTGGACCAGTGCTTGTTTACTCTGGTAATTTGATAAACAAGTTGTTTTGTACTGGTAAAATAGGATCCGATAACTATTACTTGCGGTGGAAGTCCTCTGAAGTGGGAAACTCGAGCATAAACGATTAGCTGTAGCTGACTTCATACATGTGTTGCGATCCTAACATAGTCATAGATGTTGAATAAATAATAATGATACGTGACCATTTTCTGAGGGTTTCATGTCAAATTTATCATTGCAACCTATGGTAGTCTTGCATTAGAGATGGGCGGTATTGGAATTTCGGGTTCACTATCGGTTTCGGTATTTTTGTGGGGGTATATCCAAGCCAGAAATAAGCAGACAGTCATCTGCAAAATGAGGTCCCTAGAGGGTGAATTTAGTGATACTACCCTGCACAGCAGGGTAGCATAACTAAATTTACCCTCTGTGAACCTCATTCTGAATAAGGGTCTCAAAACTAAACAGAAAGAGGTACCCAGAGGATAAATTGGCCAACTGTCTGGGATAGCATCATCAAATTCACCCTCTGGGGACCTCATTCTGCAAATGTCAGATTGCTTATTTTCAGGCCTGGGTATACCACGGTATCGGTTCGGTATTCGGTATCTGATTTGTCTGAGAATTGCTGACAGTACCAAACGGGAATTCACACTAGGAAAATACAGAATAAGTCGTTCCTGTATCATTCTACCACAGCACTACAAATGTTAATAAGCTCAACATTTGCATTCTTTTGCCACCACAAATTATTTATCTACAGTAATTTAGTGTCTTGTACCAAACACACCTTAACCTTTAAAGGCCTTTTTCATGCTTTTGTGATCTCAAGAGCATGTGTCCTTAACATGCTATCATTAAGAGGTCCTGCTGACGATAGACAAATCAACTTGATAGTGATTTCTAGTTAAGTCTTAGCTGCCTGTTAAGGCAGCCAAGACTTAACTGGAAATCACTGCCAGCCAGGTGGACATGTACAGTGGAAATTAGGACAATTCCCCAGACCCTTAAAGGTTAACAAAAATAAAAGGAAAATCAGTCACTTCTTTCATGAGAAAGAACATTTCAACTGCTCTCAAGCCTCAACAAGGCCTTATAAATAGCAAATATAGGCACATTTGAAAATAGAGATGGTTTCGATACTCAATGGTTGGTTCGGTTTTTCGGTATCCCCATAATTTCGGTATCAGTTCGGTTTTTCGGCATATTCCCCATCTCTATCTTGAATATTTACGGATATTTGAACAAATGAGCTACTGAATTAGGTTTTGGGGTAACTGTGCCAGTTGAGAGTTGAGAGGAAAAAGAACCCAAAAACAGAAATTACAACGTCTTGTGTATTTGTTAACTTCACCATCCCCCAAAACATGTAACCCAAGCCCCCTCCCTCCCCCCCCCCCCCCGCCCATCACTAACATACACGCACACACCTTAGCTGATCGAGCATCCTGTGCCAATTCAAACATGAATCACATAATGTAATCTGACAATCACATTTTCGTGGACACCCGCCAGATATAGCTCGATAAGAGATTAATGAATTGGTCCCCGTCACAGGTCCCTACGAATTTGGAATATTCCTTTATCATTCGAGTCGTCACCGAGATTCGATTCGAGTTTAAGGCTTGGATGTTAGTCTAGAATAATTACCGGGTTTCAAGTTCGATTTCATGGCGAAATTACCCATTTTGTTCAGTTCAATGGACATATTCTACCGATAAAAACTCGATTCAAGGATTAACTCTTGACCCGCTGAGTATTATTAAGATCCTTTACCTAACGCAGACGATATCAAAATTTATTATTTTAAATATATATTTTTTAAATTTTTCAAAAAATTTCAACAAAACCATATCATGTGACCCCTCATTGGAACGAGCTCAATGAGCTCGTTCCAATGAGGGGTCACGTGATATGGTTTTGTTGAAATATTTTGAAATTTTTTTTTTTCAACTGTTCAATATGAATATTACGCGGGCGGATGCGGGCGACTCGTTAGGTAAAGGGGTAAGATCCTTTTCATCAAATCTAGTCATGGCTGCTTTACAGCAATTTAACTCAAGAAATCAGTGGTGAAAAAAATCCATTCAGTTTACAGGGTGGAAATTGGATTAAATCTGTCCGAATTATTAATGTTTCAGTGGCAAGAGAAATCCTGTCTTGGGCTGGAATATCCACCAGCAGTATACATACTAACTCCACACAAGCAGGGTTAGCATTGGTTGACGACAAGTGCACCATCGACGTTTAGTACGCCTTAGTATACAACGCCACCGTGCCCCCACGTGTGCCGTGTGGGTGAAGTGTCTTGCCCAAGGAAACAACGCGGTTGCCCCATGTGGGATTCGAACCGAGGACCTCTCGGCTCGCAGCCTGCACCTCTGGCTACTGAGCCACCGCACCCCCTGATAATTGACTTTATTGTCAACATAAATCAGACGAATATTACGAAGAAACTGTGTCAAAGTTGTGTTTATTAAGGTGCTACACAAGTAAGTAAAATTAGTTTACTTCGAAATTTCCAAGTATTATATTCCATAATTGTGAAAGGAAGACAGAAAAGGAAACAAAAAATCAATTATTTTACTTGATAATATCATTACCTGAAAAAGATCTCATTTGGAGAACTTTTCAAGACATGTCCACCTCTTGATTTCCACTTGGACCCCCCCCCCCCCCCACCCCGGCAAAATTTCGACTACCAGTACATAATTAACAAAAATTGTGGAATTCCATTAGCACCCCCAACCCCCAACCCCCCCCCCCCCCCCCGGGCCAAAAAATTCCAACTAAAGATTTTAACCCTTTACCCACCAGACGATGTCAACTTTTGTTATTTTAATTCTTTTTTTCGTTCCTAGATTTTTAAAAAAATTCAACAAAACTATATCATGTAAGCCATCAATGAAATGTGTTCAACGAGCTGAATTTGTAAATTCCGCGGTCGATTCGGCCGATTCGTCAGGTAAACCCTCAAGGCGCAGAATTCCATTCCTTGACTGTAAAAATATTGGGCCTCTCGGGACAGCCACAAATTTCAACGGCAAATCAATAATTGGGGGATGTATACTACTTTTCAATCAATATTTAGAGGACTTTCACAACTTTTCAGTCTAAAAACTCCATATTTTGGCCAAATTCTGTACATGTTTGGAACAATTCCACCAGCGCCGCCAGAAATTTCCAACCTTTTTACAATTTAGGGCTTCGAATTTCCAACTTTTGTAAATTTTACAAACGATTCGGGAGGGGTCGTCCCTGTCCACAAGATATATATATATTTTTTAAATGGCTTATTATGGCTTTTCTTATAGAAAACATCATAAAATAAAAATTCTACCTCATCATTCAAATACATTAAACCTTTTAAAAGATGTGTCACAATATTCTTGTGTTGGGGAGGGTGTAAAATTTCAATGTTTATGGAGTAAATTGAACAATAGTTATGGAATTGCCCCAACACTCCCCTGCCGCACACGAACACAAACTTTCCAATACAATCAACGCTCCGGGGAGCGCGGTGGCTCAGTAGGTAGAGGTGCAGGCTGCAAGCCGAGAGGTCCTCGGTTCGAATCCCACCTGCGGCAACCGCGTTGTGTCCTTGGGCAAGACACTTCATCTCCATTGCCCGCGTGGGGGCACGATGACGCCGTGTACTAAGGCGTACTGCACGTCGATGGTGCGCATGTCTTCAACCAATCTAACCCTGCCTGTGCTGCAGTGCGGAGTTACGATGTTGGGGGGAGCTGGCAGCTGCTCGTCGTTGCTCGGTGGTTCTCTCCGGGTACTCCGGCTTCCTCCACCCGTAAAACTGTCACGGTCATGATTAGCCATTGTGCATAAATATGTGACCTTAAACACCAATAAATAAATAAATAAATCAACGCTCCGTGTTTACGCATAAAAGCATTTGTGTGTTTTGGACAGCAAGAGTGATACAAATCATACATCTTTTTTCTTTTGGTTGAAATTATTTTTGCAGATCAAAGAAGGCCATACATTGGAAGACATCATCCGCGGACCAAAAAAAGAATATGTTATAGGAAAAATGAAGTATTTCGCTTTCCTGAAAAAGAAGTCTCAAGATTTTATCAGCAATCGTTATAGCCAAAGACCTATAGATTTCAGTTCCTTTTCAACGTACGACTTCCACGAAAGGCTTATGAAATCTTTAGACGATTTTGTTGTTCGACAAGAACATGTCGTTTCCAGTCAGAATTTTCAGAAAGTTACCACGATAACTTTCACACGACCAGGTGTATTTAGACAATACAAAATGTAGCCGACCTCGGAACAAGCTGAAACACAATCAAATTTTAGCTTGAGCCACATCAGAGGCCCGTTCTTCTGAAAGAAGAGACCCAAGCGTGTATTCATCAGGCTCAGTGGATTTCATCTGTTATAAACAAAAGAATATCATAATTGATGCACTCTAAAACCAGTTGGGCTAAAAACCAACGAAATCAACTGGATTGTGTGAATATGAGCCCAGTTGGGTTCATATACACTCAGACCAGTTGATTTTGGTTAATTTTTGACTCAACTGTTTTAATTTTAGAGTGCGCGAATGTCATTTCGTTCCGTAAAAAGGGACCGATTAAATTCACAGGTGCAGCAGTTCTCTTTGTTTTTCACCTTTTTCAAACATGTATGCACACAACCTCTCTCTAACAAATCCTTTCACTGATCAATGTGTAGATCTACCAGATCTTCTGACAAATTTCTTTTAGCTTAATTTCTGCTTAAAAGATTTAGAATCGCTCCCAGCTGCCATCGCTTGCATCCGCCGTAAGCATATACGACCCGGGTTGGAAGAATTCAGAAAAAATGCCAGGCACTGAATTCTTGTGTATTTCATTGCATGAATGACAATAATTATTCTAGCCTCGTTGAGGGTGACGTAATCTTCCAAGGAATCGATATTCGGGTTTCGATCGCCAGTGCAGAAATCATTGTTGGGGCTCTGGTGTAAAGTCTGCCCATTTGAATGAGATACGTCCCTGACCGAGACGAAAGGACAAAACAGAGGAATTCCTTAGCGCGACTCAAGTCAACTGGATGAAGTTTCTTGCTTGTCCCGTAAAAGTCTTTGCTTTTGCGAACGAGATTCTGATGAAAGACAAATTATATTTTCGGGTACGTAACTATCCGGATGAAATGAGGTTAGACTTCTCTAAACTGAGTTTTATTTCCGTAACTGCAACAATGTGTTAGGTACATATGGAAGATTCGAAGTCGCAGGACTCCCCGATGCCTCGTGAATTGGAACATGGCAAAAAGCATCCTCTAGATCTATACTGAGTGGAAGTAAATTATCGTGAATCAGGGGCGGCGGAACGATTTTCAAAGGGGGTGGGGGTGGGGGGGGGGGGGGCTGGATCGGGCGATGGATGGTCGTCGATATGACGGGACAACCATGGTTCGGCCCGTCGTATGAAAATTTTAAATTCCAGGGTCCCAAAACTGCATCTGAGCGGATATTTTGGGATTTTTCAGGAGATGTATTTGAAAGATTTCACACTTTGTGAGCCTTTAAAAAACTCGGTAAAGCATACATGTGAGCTCTATTTATCAGCTTTGGTCGTAACGACCAAAGTTGATAAATAGACCTCACCTGTGTGCTTTACCAGACGTTAACAGCAATTATAATGTCTGTGGATTATCTTGTTTGGGGGTGGATTTGATACTTGTATGTCTGTAAGATTACGATCTGTTTCAGTTAACCGATTTTTTAACAGACTGTATACATTTTAGCGTTTGCTGCCACTTATTGCAAAAAATATTCCGAAATCCATCGAAACAGAACCAGTACGAGAGAAACATAGCTGGCGAAAATATGGGGAGGCTCTGGAACCGCCCCTTATTTTACCAGTCATTGGTTGTGTTAAAATATACATGTCAATCAACTCGTCTTCATTTGTTCCACCCAACAGCAGGTGCCATTTTTCCTGTTTTGATGGAATAAAAAATGTCAAAATGTCAAATAGGGAATAAGTAACTAACTTCACATCGCTTAAAAAATATGCATACAAAAAACATACAAAAAACATGGCCCGGCAAAAAAAGTGGAGGGGGCTGAAGCCACCCTCCCAGCCCCCCGGTTCCGCCGCCCCTGTGAATAGAGTTACTCTGGAACCTGATGCAGAATCTTGGGGCGTTGTAGATTCAGCAGGGTCGGATTAATGACCGATGAGTTTTTCTTCGGCACAATGGAACTCTGACAGCGCGTCGTTGTACACACCCTTCTGTAGCAGCATATGAATTTCGAACATTACAAGATTCTTATCAACAGGGTCCTTGGGGCAGTTACTGTCCGTGCATATGGGGGAGCTGCTGAGTAAAGGCATTTACACACTAGCTGCGATGCGAACCTTCCGAGCGTAGCGATAAAGTAACAATTAAGTAACAAATGTCTCTATTTATTTATTTATTGGGGTTTAACGACACTTTCGAAAGCCAGGGTAACCTCGTGTTGGACAGTTTTACGGGTGGAGGAAGCCAGTGTACCTCGAGAGAACCAGCGAGTAACTGTCAGACTCTCCAACGTATGTAACTTCGCGCAAGCAGGGTTAGCATTGGCTGAAGACAAGTGCACCATCGACGTGCAGTACACCTTAGAACACAGCACCACCGTTTCCCCACGTGGGCAATCGGGGCGTCTGTAATGTGAGCCTCGTTTCACAACATGTACAGATACTAACTACAAGAAGACCATTGTGCAGACTGAAATATGAAATCACTGAATATAATTTTGACGCAACGATTTCTTGAGGCAAAATTAAATTTAACGATTACATTTTCATATCTGTCATCGGACTACATGTATGTTCAGGGCTGATTATTGTTCTTGTTCAAAAGAAAATAAAAAATCAGAGCCAAAACACTGTGTCAAAATTGCAAAGTGAGAACAAAAATCGTTTATTACTTTATCGCAGCAGATCGCATCCATTGAGTAAATGCTTAAATGTTATGCCAAGACTGCTCTGCACAAGCTGAAGATCCCATTGATCTTTGGAGTAAATTTCCAGTGATGAATGGCAAGAGAAAGCAGTCTCATGTCTTGGGGCACTTCACACCTAATTGACACTTATAGTTCCTGAATTCTGTACTAGTTGTTCCAAACGTCCTTGATGAGGGTGAGCACACCGAGGTTGTAACAGTATCTGGGAACCATTTTCTGGGGTCGCCCTGCGTTAATTTTCTCATCGAGAAGTGACATCTTTGTTGATATGGAAGAAATTTGTTAGTATCCAATATTATCCCTCCCCACTAGCTCCACGTCATTGGTGTTCGCGTCATGAGCATGGGAAAAGTTTATAAAACAGGAGTAGTAGGAGAGGGATGAAACGTCCCTCATTGGCCGGATCTCATGTGACGACATAGTCACGTGACCTGGTGGCGGCATGTTTGGTTGTCATGATAACCCGCGTGAGCGGCCATCTTGTGACGTCATCCCCATAGTGATACGTGATGTGAGTGCGCATGCGCAGCGCGCGTTGTTAGGGTGATACGTTTCCGTCGTCCATTTTGTATACTGGAGGCCGCCATCTTGGCTTCTATGGCAGCACTTGGTTGCTATGTTACCCAATGGCCTACAACAAGACAGGGGTATGGTTGGAGAGTATGTTCGTCGATTGAATCGGAGTATCCAAATTTTTTCGGAATCCAAATTTTACGGAGTCGAATAAGAATCTCAATTACGGAATGCCTTATATAGCCTGTCTCTATGTATACAGGGGAAATAAAGCAATCAGATTCAACCTTGGTCGATGTTATAGTCGAGACTGAGATATGTATAGCTAGGAAGTAGTGTTACAAGTCAATATTAATGGTTGAGACATGGGGCAGAATAACAGAAGCCAATAGTACTGATACAAGGCCGCAGCGGCACAAGACTGCTGTAGAAGCTAATGATAGGACAGATAGATCATAGACAAGTAGTGGCCTTGGAGCTTTGGAGATGAGATGGAAGCCATTGGTAAGACTACATTAGACCTCATTGAGGGATTTCTCATGGCTCTCATACGACAAAAAAGGGATTCTCCAAAAGGTATCCTCGATAGATATCCTCAAATAATACAATACCAGGCCATAGGTGTCCTCAAATACCGAAATGAGGCTAAGAGAGATAGTAAATGAGGCCTCATCGAGGGATTTTTTCATGACCCTCATGGTCTCAAAAGAAGTGGGGCTAAGAGGGATAGTAAATGAGGCCTCATTGAGGGATTTTTCATGACCCTCATGGCCTCAAAATAAATGAGGCTAAGAGGGATAGTAAATGAGGCCTCATTGACGGATTTCTCATTGCCCTCATACAACAAAAAAAGGGATTCTCCAGAAAGTATCCTCGATGGGTATTTTCGAATAATACAATACCAGGCCATAGGTATCCTCAAATACCGATTGAGGCTAAGAGGGATAGTACATTAGACCTCATTGAGGGATTTTTCCATGGCCCTCATGGCCTCAAACGAAATGAGGTTAAGAGGGATAGTAAATTAGACCTCACTGAGGGATTTTTTCATGGCCCTCATGGCCTCAAAAGAAATGAGGCTGAGGAATAGTAAATGAGGCCTCATTGAGGGATTTGTTCATAGTCCTCATGGCCTCAAAAGAAATGAGGCTAAGAGGGATAGTAAATGAGGCCTCATTGACGGATTTCTCATTGCCCTCATACAACAAAAAAAGGGATTCTCCAGAAAGTATCCTCGATGGGTATTTTCGAATAATACAATACCAGGCCATAGGTATCCTCAAATACCGATTGAGGCTAAGAGGGATAGTACATTAGACCTCATTGAGGGATTTTTCCATGGCCCTCATGGCCTCAAACGAAATGAGGTTAAGAGGGATAGTAAATTAGACCTCACTGAGGGATTTTTTCATGGCCCTCATGGCCTCAAAAGAAATGAGGCTGAGGAATAGTAAATGAGGCCTCATTGAGGGATTTGTTCATAGTCCTCATGGCCTCAAAAGAAATGAGGCTAAGAGGGATAGTAAATGAGGCCTCATTGAGGGATTTCTCATGGCCTCATACGACAAAAAAGGCATTCTCTAGAAAGTATCCTCGATAGGTATCCTAAAATACAATAGGCCGTAGGTTTCCCCAGATACTGAAATGAGGCTAAGAAAGATAGTAAATTAGGCCTCATTGAGGGATTTTCTCATGGCCCTCGTGGCCTCAAAAGAAATGAGGTTAAGAGGGATAGTATATTAGACCTCATTGAGGGCTTTTCTCATAGACCTCATGGCCTCAGTCGAAATGAGGTTAAGAGGGATAGCAAATTAGGCCTTATTGAGGGCTTTTCTCATAGACCTCATACGACTAAAAAAAGGGATTCCATAACCAGAGACGTTTCACAAAAGGGATTCCATGGGACACGGCCATTGGATAAAGAGGTGATGAGAATCGGATAGGACTTCATTGTAATAAGAGGAGATAACTCTGCAAAAAGATTACGGGAGGGGGGGGGGGGAGAATGAAGCAATCTGATTGGTTAGTTAGCGTCAGGAAGTGAAGTGGTTGGGTGATCTAGATAAATGAAACAACAAGAGTTCTTGGAATAGGGTCAGAACTAACAAGAACAGACCAGAAAAGCTAAATATAGTAATAATAAGCAAAGCTATTCCAGCTGATAGGCTCTTCTACTCGACTGGAGTATACTCCAGGACAAAGGAACATGGTCAGGTAGACGAAAACTATTGCATAGATAGATAGAAGCAGAGAATTGTGAAAGAATTCGAAATAGTACAACTTGTCGGGTTGTTTGTGGTAATTCTACAAATTAAACGAGGGTTTGGGCAAAATCCAAGCCAGAAAATTACTCTAGTTCAATCGAACTCACCCCTGTGCCCCTTCAGTATCACAGCACTACATGCTAAGCTGATAAAATGGGGAATCAGTAGTAAATAAAGTCGTTTTTGGTGATTTGGAGGGATTGTTGGGTTTATTTGGGAAATTTGTGATACTCCGATTCAATCGGACATACCCTCTGAACATACCCCATTCCTATTTTAAGCCATTTGGGTCACATAGCAACCACGTGCTACCATAGAAACCAAGATGGCGGCCTCCAGTATACAAAATGGACGATGGAAACACATATCACCCTAACAACACGCGCTGCGCATGCGCACTCACAAAACGCATCACTATGGAGATGAAGTCACAAGATGGCTGCTCACGCAGGTTACCATGACAACCAAATATGGCGCCACCATGTCAAGTGGCAAGACGTCACTTCCGTCCCAGTGAGGTAAACATTCTTGCGTGCTTCATTCTTGTCATTGATCAATGTATTAGCTCAATTGACAAAATGGCAGTGTAAACACTTGAACACTGGACAATGTTTATCCAGTGACGATACAGGTCTCTTTGACATTGGAGGTATAGCAATTGGTTTGGCATCGATACAACCGTCCCCCAATACACCTGTGTACCTTATGGTGTACTATAAACTAGGAGAAATAACCTGGTTTAGTTTATCTCTCACTGCCATGTTTATCCTCCTTCGCCTTAATTTGTTTGTAGTTTACCCTCTGATTTAATTGTATCATTGTTTCCAGAACTTGATTTTGTTCCTGTTCGTGATATTAAACAAGCAACTGCACATCGAAACACTCGCCAGACAAGGCAAGAGAAGATCTGATATCCACAAAAAAACAAATTGGGTATTGGAATGTGTTCCTAGGTAAACAAAGGTTTTTTTTAAAAAAAAAATACAGAATACAATGAGCAGAGCTGGGAAAAGGCAAGAAAAAATTACCCGCATACATCCCCCCACCTCTTCCCCCCCCCAAAAAAAAAAAAAAAAATTGTGTTAAAGTCTCGTGTGCATGGGATGTGGGGAGAAAAAAACTTTTCAGTCAGGAGACAAGATATGACCTGCGTATCTTCTTTGTCTCAAGTCATAAAATGTCCTTTTTTCCTCACATCATTATTTTGAAGGATATTTCACTTATATTTTTCATTTAAACACTTTTCTACATATAAGTTGTGAAGAGAAACACGGGACACGGCCATTGGATAAAGAGGTGATGAGAATCGGATAGGACTTCATTGTAATAAGAGGAGATAACTCTGCAAAAAGATTACGGGAGGGGGGGGGGGGAGAATGAAGCAATCTGATTGGTTAGTTAGCGTCAGGAAGTGAAGTGGTTGGGTGATCTAGATAAATGAAACAACAAGAGTTCTTGGAATAGGGTCAGAACTAACAAGAACAGACCAGAAAAGCTAAATATAGTAATAATAAGCAAAGCTATTCCAGCTGATAGGCTCTTCTACTCGACTGGAGTATACTCCAGGACAAAGGAACATGGTCAGGTAGACGAAAACTATTGCATAGATAGATAGAAGCAGAGAATTGTGAAAGAATTCGAAATAGTACAACTTGTCGGGTTGTTTGTGGTAATTCTACAAATTAAACGAGGGTTTGGGCAAAATCCAAGCCAGAAAATTACTCTAGTTCAATCGAACTCACCCCTGTGCCCCTTCAGTATCACAGCACTACATGCTAAGCTGATAAAATGGGGAATCAGTAGTAAATAAAGTCGTTTTTGGTGATTTGGAGGGATTGTTGGGTTTATTTGGGAAATTTGTGATACTCCGATTCAATCGGACATACCCTCTGAACATACCCCATTCCTATTTTAAGCCATTTGGGTCACATAGCAACCACGTGCTACCATAGAAACCAAGATGGCGGCCTCCAGTATACAAAATGGACGATGGAAACACATATCACCCTAACAACACGCGCTGCGCATGCGCACTCACAAAACGCATCACTATGGAGATGACGTCACAAGATGGCTGCTCACGCAGGTTACCATGACAACCAAATATGGCGCCACCATGTCAAGTGGCAAGACGTCACTTCCGTCCTAGTGAGGTAAACATTCTTGCGTGCTTCATTCTTGTCATTGATCAATGTATTAGCTCAATTGACAAAATGGCAGTGTAAACACTTGAACACTGGACAATGTTTATCCAGTGACGATACAGGTCTCTTTGACATTGGAGGTATAGCAATTGGTTTGGCATCGATACAACCGTCCCCCAATACACCTGTGTACCTTATGGTGTACTATAAACTAGGAGAAATAACCTGGTTTAGTTTATCTCTCACTGCCATGTTTATCCTCCTTCGCCTTAATTTGTTTGTAGTTTACCCTCTGATTTAATTGTATCATTGTTTCCAGAACTTGATTTTGTTCCTGTTCGTGATATTAAACAAGCAACTGCACATCGAAACACTCGCCAGACAAGGCAAGAGAAGATCTGATATCCACAAAAAAACAAATTGGGTATTGGAATGTGTTCCTAGGTAAACAAAGGTTTTTTTTAAAAAAAAAATACAGAATACAATGAGCAGAGCTGGGAAAAGGCAAGAAAAAATTACCCGCATACATCCCCCACCTCTTCCCCCCCCCCCCCCCCCCCCCCAAAAAAAAAAAAAAAAAATTGTGTTAAAGTCTCGTGTGCATGGGATGTGGGGAGAAAAAAACTTTTCAGTCAGGAGACAAGATATGACCTGCGTATCTTCTTTGTCTCAAGTCATAAAATGTCCTTTTTTCCTCACATCATTATTTTGAAGGATATTTCACTTATATTTTTCATTTAAACACTCTTCTACATATAAGTTGTGAAGAGAAAACAATAAGGTGGGTGGGGGGGATAGGGAAAATAAAAGCTGTGTATGAGCAGAATGATTGATGATCTGAGTGGGATTTGTAAAAGTGCATAAAGAACTGGGATCATCAATCATTCTGCTCATACACAGCTTATATTTTCCCTATCCCCCCCACCCACCTTATTGTTTTCTCTTCACAACTTATATGTAGAAGAGTGTTTAAATGAAAAATATAAGTGAAATATCCTTCAAAATAATGATGTGAGGAAAAAAGGACATTTTATGACTTGAGACAAAGAAGATACGCAGGTCATATCTTGTCTCCTGACTGAAAAGTACTCCAGGTCCTCACTCTGCACATGACAGCCTGCTTATTTTGAGGCTTTTGTCTACATATGCTTATCATCGTATCCCCAATCCAAGTGTACCCAAGTGTCTCACATATATAATGAATACTGATTAATTGTTCCAAATGTTGTAGCTTATATTACACTTGATCTGGAGACGTACCACACCCTTCTATCATCATCTCTTACTTTACTTAGTACATCTTGATACCCACGAAGTTACTATAATACATTGACATGAATTTTGTGTATCTCAATTCAGCCAATAACATCAAAACATTATCTTTATTCTGCAAGTCAAGTTCTGAAATATTTAACACATCCCAATGCAGGTTCCTAGTACAGCTGAAGTTTAAAATCGCTGGGGAATATTATGCAATTTGGAGTACTATTAAATGACATCCATATTCAGTCTACTGGAACTTAAATATTGCTTGAACCAAATGTATGAGCATATGCCATCTATATGCCATCTGTCAGACTAGCCCACAAATGGGCTACTATAACTATCTTTAACACCAGCCATTTTTAGAAAAAGCTATGTTTCCAATTGAAACTCAAAAGTGGCTTCTTAGATCATGCTAGAATCTATCTGATGTCCAAATGGCATCTTCCCACTTTAATCCTGCATTAATCCTTTACCTAACACGAAACGCAGAGGCGACACTTGCAAACACAATTCTTTAATAATTAATTTTTTTTCATTTTTTGCATCAAAAACATAGCTTATCACCTCTCATTGTAATGAGCTCATTCCAATGAGGTGTCATAAGTTATCTTTTTGAGACAAAAATGAAAAGAAATGATGAAAACTGAATACCAATTTTTATGAATAGCACAGACCAGGTTTGGCCGTTACATTGAGTAAAGGGTTAAGATTTAGAAAAAGACATGTTCCCAATAGAAACTCTCTCCAAAATCATAGATGCAGCTTCTTGGATCATACTAGGATCTATCTGATGACCAAATGGCATCATCCCACTTGATGAAAGTTGAAAGATGAATAGTTTGCAAGATATGGCATCAAGGCTCGAAATAAGTGGTGGGACAAGGACAATGACTGGCACCAAACTTACTTTGAGCTACACACTTTGAAATCCATAGGACATTTTGACCGATGCAAAATTATGCTTAAATTTAAGAATCTGAGTTTAAACAAGAGGCCCCATGGAGCCTGAAGTGCTCACCTTGAACAGAACACATAAACAGAGTCCAAGAATGAATCTACATTAAGCAATCCTGCTCCATAGGATACATTGTCAATCCTTGAGCCCCTCAGGAGTGACAAAAATAGTGCAAGCACCATGCCTTTTCTTCAGTTGATCATAATGTAAAATGTGGAGCTCCCCTATGAAGCCCTTTGATCCAACATATGTGGATAAATCTTAGTTACACACCTCTAGAGGGAACTGGATACAAAATTTCTAATTCTTCAGCTACATGGCCAATACTGGCTCCCATAGGGAGCCCAAATATTAACCCAGGCACTTGATTTGAACAAAGTTGAATCTGATCTCCCTAGAGATGTTGTATACCAAATATGAAAGCATTCTGACTGGTGGATCTGAAGAAGAAAATTTTTAAAGAAATTTCCTCATATTGCAGTAAGTTAAAATTCAGGCTACCATAGGGAGCCGAAATTTTAACCCAGAGAACCAATTTGAACAAACTTGAATCTAACTCCCCTAGAGATGTTGTAAACCAAATATTAAAGGATTCTGACAAGTGAAAATGAAGAAGAAGATTTTTGAAGAGATTCCCCCATATTGTACTAAGTTAAATTTCAGGTTCCCATATTGAGCTCAAATATTAACCCAGGCATTCAAATTTAACAAACTTGAATCTGACTCCCCTAGAGATGTTGTATACCAAATATGAAAGCATTCCGACTGGTGGATCTGAAGAAGAAGGTTTTTAATAAAATTTCCTCATGTTGCACTAATTTAAAAGTTGGGCTACCATAGCGAGCCCAAATATATATCTAGGGACCTGATTTGAACAAACTTGAATCTGCCCCCCCCTAGAGATATTGTATACCAAATATGAAAGCATTCTGACTGTTGGATCTGAAGAAGATTTTTAAAAATTATCCCCATATTGCACGAAGTTAAAATTTGGGCTTCCATATGAAGCCCAAATATTAACCTAGGGACTTTGTTTGAACAATCCTGAATCTGCCCCTCATAACAATGATGTATACCAAACATTAAAAGATTCTGACTGGTGGTTCTGAAGAAGAAAGATTTTAAAAAATATTCCCCATATTGCCTTAAGTTAAAAATTTGGGCTCCTGTATTGAGTCTAAATATGAACCAATGGGCTTCATTTTAACAAATTTTTATCTGACCCTCCTATGTATGCTGTATACCAAATATCAAAATATTCTGACCATTGGTGCTGGAGAAAAGATTTTTAAATTTTTTTTGCAAATATGCTGACTCAGCATTTTTTCGATGCCCTCTACACAATACCCTAACATAACCGATGGTAATTTTTTTTTGCCATTCGATTCTACTCGTCCTAAGGATGCTTCATACCAAATAACAGTTCTCTGTTACGTGTGGTTTGGGAAATATGGGCATTTGAAAATATTTCTATTTTTAGCTCCTGGGGTTCCCGGATGTAGGAATTTTTTTTGCATGAGTCAAGTACTTATGATCCAATAATACCACATACCAAATTTGGTTCAAATTGGACCATCAGTTCAGAAAATAGAAATTATGGGTGGGGCCAAAAATCTTACCCCTCCGATTGCAAAGCCAAATATCGCTTCATGAACAAATTTGATTCTACACCTCAAAAGGAAGCTCCATAACAAATCAGGACCATCACTCACACAAACTTTCATTTGAATTGGCCCACTAGTTTTGGAGAAGACCAAAACATGGTGTTGATGGATTGGATGCCAGACGGACAACTATTAGATCAGCTCAACTTGACTCTGTCAGGGTGAGCTAAAAACACAGGTAATTCGGTATAAACTTAAATTTCATTGTGAATTAACAAGTCATTTCCTCATTTAGTAGTTACCATATGTCAATTTACAATGTGTAAAGCAATATGTTGAAAATGACCTGACCAAATTAAAATAACCTCTACCAAGTACTTGGGGCAGGACATTTTGACCTGTACAGGAAAAAAAATTATTTTGAGCCTTGTATGGCATCCTCTTGACAGAAGCCGACAATATGGACCAGGAAGATAATTTGAAACTCAACTTCTATCTCTATAGTACCAGGTTCATACACAATGCTTTTTGGGAACTGGGAATTCTTGCCTACAAGAGTTTTATAATGTACTTGCACTGGTACTTTTATTAAATAAAAGTGGTCAGACATAGCGTATTTCATATAACATGTGTCAAAGCAAAGTAGTTGAGGGGGGGGGGGGGGAGGGTGGAGGGGCACACCCTTCCACATGCTTTGGCATCCCTGTTTGCGATCTCACAATAATCTTTGATGGTTGCAAAAGATAACCACCAAAATACAAGTGCAACAATGAGACTGAACTCAAGAAAATATTCAGCTGTGAATGCTACAGACTATTATGAAAGTTTGACATGATAGTGGTTTTGTGTTGTGACATTAACCTTGTAATTTAATTATTACAATATTAACCCTGTAATTTAATTATTCAGACTCCAAATCTGCAGGAAACGACTAAGTTAAGAAAAATAACAAAAAACAACTTTATATCATCGGATATTTTAATAAAATAAATATTTTCTTTAGCACATTTGCATAAAACACTTGCCATCATTATACCAACAATGCATTTCTTCCTTGCCACTTTCATGTTCGGGTGCCCAAGTCAGGAAGTGCAAATTATTTACCCGTTTACTTGTGTTCAACTTTTACCCTCTTATATGACCAAGAGATAATAACACTTGCCAAACTGTTTATTGAATAACTAAATTAACCCACTGAGCCCTCGTAATATATTCCATGTGAATTCAATGGCAGCAATTGGACAAGTCCATATTCATTATCTAGGGGTAGACTACTTATTATTTTCAAAGTCCAGCCTTGGGACTGCAGATTGAAAATATTAATTACTCAACCTCACACATTAACTTAGCAGCCATCCTACTTAATAAAATTACAAAGTATCATGTTCCTGGGCCGGAAAAGAGGCTTCTTGGGTTCAGTTTTTTAACCCTTTAACTGGTAGAGGGCTAGATTATTTTGGTGGTCTGAACTTGTTATTCAAAATTTGTTTTATTACAAATTATTGGAGAGGCCCATAGGCTCTCTCCAATAATTTGTAATAAAACAAATTTATTTAAACAGAAATATTATTTTCGTTTCACTGAATGTGAAATATGAGCAAGGAAAATGTCGGTTTTTGCACTGGTACCCTTATTTTTCTGAAAGCCCTGATAGTGGCTTCTAGCACTCAACCAGTTGACTAACATGAAAAGCAGATGACACTTGCAAATAAAATTCTTGAATACCTCATTTTTTTTCATTTTTTGTCTCAAAAACATAGGTTAAGACCCCTCGTCGGAACGAGCTTGCCAAGCTCATTCCAAAGAGGGGTCATAACCTAAGTTTTTGAGACAAAAAATGAAAAAAATAATGAAAATTGGCGATTTTTGTGAATAGCCCTGGCCAGTTTTGGCCGTTACATTGGGTAAATGGTTAAAAATTATTTTTGCATAAAAAATATAACTTATGACTCATCATTGGATTTAGCAGAAAGAGCTCATTTCAATGCAGGGTCATATGCTATGTTTCGATGTCAACATTTTTGTAAACAATTAAATTTGAATGGTAATTTGCATTTACTTTTTTATTGGTGTTTAAGGTCACATTCAGCTTCGTTGGCCATCTCATGATTGTACCATATGTATGAAGTCAAGTTTACCAATCATTTATACCTATGCCACCCACTTTAGAGGACTTCCTTCCCAAGCATTGGTTTCGAGTCCTATTTTACCAATAAAGCAGAACTTGTTCACCCCAGTGGACAAGCACTGCTCTACTGCCGGAGTTTCCACGGGGATATTTTTTGCTTCAAAAACAGCTTATGACCACTCATTGGAATGAGCTCAGTGAGATCACTCCAATGATGGGTCATATGCTACGTTTAGGTGGCAAAGGGTTTTAAAATTAAATTTGAATGATTTCTGTGAAAAGCACTAGCCAGATGTGGCCATTGCATTAGGTGAAGGACCACTCTTAGCATATTCGGCTATATTATGGCTTCAGCATAAAGTTAAGTCTAGCTAATCATTTATGAAAAGACAAATGAAAATGATTAACAATCATACCTTCACCAGCAAACTGATTTATTTCCTATGCCCTGAACAAAAATAATTTGAACAAAAAACATTTCACGACAGTAGTCTACAATGGAGAGGGGAAATTGTTCAATAAAACTGTCATAGCTACTTTGAAACTATCTGCATCTATTGCTCTATCACAAGTACACAAAGTTCAACCAATCATTTATAATTATGTACCAACTGAGCTGAAATATATCCCATGAATATTGTTTAGTTTCAGTTTGGTGCCAATACCAATTTACCATACTAAGAGAATCTTCTTAACCCTCTACACACTGATGGTAAAATACTGAAATTTCAAGCAGCAAATTTTTCCCATGATGCAACTAGGAATTTAAGCAATTCAATCTTGTTTGACAGAGCTCAATGCTTAAATTCCAAGATGCATTATGGGGAAACTTAAAGGTTGAAATTTTGGGCTTCTGACATCAGAGAGCAGAGGGTTAAAATACCAAAATTTTGGTAATGAAAAATATTCCTTCCATTCAGTTCATTAGCTAAACTAGAAGGGGTATCAGTACCCCGTGGCTCACCAGCAGGTGGCCAATGTAAAGGGGTGGCTGGAGAAAAAAAAAAGTCCAAAACCTGCACACAAAAGTCCAAAATTAAAGTAAATAAGCAGCTAAAGGATTAAATAATATAATAATAGCCCCAAGAAGCATGCTAACATAAAATAGGAACCATGGCAATATGCTACAAGGTAAGTCTCCACTTTAAAGAAAAGAAAGACAAACCTCAAAACCTGCACATAAAAGTAAAAAAAAAAGTATCACATTTGTTTCAACGGGTTAAAATTGAGAAAAATACCCTGATAATGTCACAGTAACCACCATGGCAATATGCCATATCCATTCATCCTCATGAGTCTCTCGTTGAATATGAACATTTGTGTCTCTGGCTATTTTAAGATGGTAACCTGCAGCTGAGCAGTACACCGAAAATACCACTCGGTATTGCTATTGCTCTCAGTATGTTATCGAGTCTGATACAGAGGTCAAGCATCCTAAAAATATCGATGTCGGACTCAAACTTTAAATTTCAATATCACCCAGCTCTAGTTGCCTACTGTAGAAGATTCGAGTTCCTCCCCCCAGGTTACCAGGAGCCAATACTATAAAACTTTTACAAATGTATTTTCTAGAAATGCATTTTCTACCTATTAATATAACAGACTAAAATGAATCATTATCATTTTAGAAGATATGGCAATTTGCCAACTGGCAAATTTCCACATCTTTGAAAATGCTAATGGTTCATTACAGCCCATTTACAGTCATAACTAGAAAATACAATTCTTGAAAATACAATTCTAAAGTTTTATGGTATTGGTCCCTGGTCCTCCTATTTTACCAGTAAAGCAAAACTTTTCTACCACTGATTCAGTTCTGATAAATAGTTTTTTTTATACATGATGACTTGCAAGTGGACATGTGCAGATTTTGAAATTTTCAAGCTGTGACAATTTGGACCAGGTTATCTCTCCTTGAACTTGGATTTATTATAGATTTATGTATGAATTTTTTTAATGCTTAAGTTCTCCAAAATTTATGAACTGATTTAGATGAAACTTCTTTGACATGCCCTTGTGCAAGTGAACATCCACATACTCCAAACTTTCAAAGCTTCATAATCTGAGGTCCATTCTGCAAAATCAAAAGCTGGGATATTAACCCTTTACCTAATGAATCATCTGCATCCCCTGGACCTGCGTAATTTACAAACTGAGCAGTGAAAAAAAAAAAAAAAAAAAATGTGATCTCTGACTGGAATGAGCTTGCCAGGCTTGTTTCAATAATGTGTCACCTAACATGGTTTTGTTGATATTTTGAGAAAAACCTGAAAAAAATTAAGATACAATGTTGTTGGGTAAAGGGTTAATTACGTTTCGTGATTGTTCTAATTTTCTTTGAGATAGGCTGTATTGCACATGTAAGAATGGAACAGTTAACAGGGTAGAGAGTTTTGGGCTCGGAAAGACAAACTTGACTGCTGCAAAAAAACAGAATCCCTACTGAACATTAGCCTAAAACTAAAAATTATATTGAGGTATATTCTGAAGTCAAAAATCAATACAGAAAGACACAAAATGTATAACCTTGATTAAAAAAAAATGATTGCACTAAAGTTCTACAACCACACCAAAGTTTTTAACATGTGCGAAATACATTGTTTTGATTTAAAATATATTAGATTAATATGAAACCTTAACCTAACAACCTAGAATATATAAAGAAAAACAAATAATCAACAATACTTTTAAACCTGTTAACTCACGTAAAATCTGCCTACTGCTACTCAGAGAAATCATCATTCAGATATAATTTTTGTTCAGATCTTCCCTCCACAACACAGCTTATTATCCCTCACTGGAAATAGCTGAGCTCTTTCTATAATAAGGAGAGCCATAGCCAGTTTTTGGGGTGGCAAACATGTTTTGAAGGCTGTTGGGGGGGGGGGGGGGGGGCTATTTATTTATTTATTGGTGTTTAAGGTCACATATTTCTGCACAATGGCTAATCATGACCACGACAGTTCTACGGGTGGAGGAAGCCGGAGTACCCGGAGAGAACCACCAAGCAATGGCGAGCAACTGTCAGCTCCCCAACATACTAACTCCACACAAGCAGGGTTAGCATTGGTTGAAGACAGGTGCACCAGCGACGTGCAGGATGCCTTAGTACACAGGGTCACCGTACCCCCACGTGGGCAATGGGGGTGAAGTGTCTTGCCCAAGGACACAACGTGGTTGCCACAGGTGGGATTCAAACCGAGGATCTCTCGGCTTGCAGCCTGCATCTCTGCCTACTGAGCCACCACGCCCCTGGGGGGGGGGGGGGGGGAGTTAACTGGGACCCTCCAGTCATTATCCCTTCCTCCACTGCAAAGAACATTTAGCAAAATTCAGTGCCCCAAGAATGAAAGTGAAGCATTTATATCATGTAACCCTATCTTGGAGACCATTTTAGGGATCTGTATGTCATGTGAATGTGTCATTGAGCCAATGTTTTGGGGTTTTTTTGGCGGGGGGTGGGGGGAGGAAATTCAGGGGGAAAGCCCAATCTAGACTCGATTTTAACACTCTGCACACAGTAATCAAAAACTGAAATTTCAAGAAGGAAATGTTTCTCATGACGCAATGAGGAATTTAACCAAATCGGTTGTATCTGAAAGAGGCCCCTCACCCCACTCTTATCATGGCTATGCCACAGGAGCTCATTATAATCAGGGAGTCATGAACTAAATTTTGGAGGGAAAGAAAATTTTCAGTTATCCAAGACAAGAAAGATTCTGCAAGTGTTCTTTAACCCTTTACCTAACATGAAAAGCAGACGACACTTGCAAAAAAATTCTTGAATAACTAATTTTTTTCATTTTTTGTCTCAAAAACATAGGTTATGACTCCTCATTGGAACGAGATCGACAAACTCGTTCCAATGAGGGGTCATAACCTAGGTTTTTGAGACAAAAAATGAAAAGATAATGAAAATTAATTGGCGATTTTTTAGAATAGCGCTGGCTGGTTTTGGCCATTACATTGGGTAAAGGGTTAACCAAACATATTAGGTGAAGGTTTAATATCACAAAACATTACCAGTAAGAATTAACTCCTTGCATGCTGTTGGCAGATATTCCTGCCCAAGACATGATATCTCTTGCCAATGAAATAAGTTTGGGCACATTTATTCAACTTTTCTCCTGATTCTTTCACCAATGATTCCTTGAGTTAAATTTATATGAATTTTCTATCAAGTATAGTCATGGCTGTTTTACAGCAGCCATGTCTAGATTTGCTGAAAATTACCTTGAAAATACTCAGCAGGTTAAAAGTTAAAGTAAAGGTACTGTTTTCTATTCTCAGTTTCCAAATAGCACTGACCTATATTCTAAATGATATCTTTTAACTCCTTGCATACTGCTGGTGGGTATTCCTGCCCAGGACAGAATTGGTCTTGCCATGGATTAAATATAATGTGAACACATTTAATCAAATTTTCTTTCTCTGTACATGGAACAGATTTAATGAAAAAGTATCTTGAAAATACTCAGCAGGTAAATAGTTAAATAAATAAATCTAGAGTGGTTTTTAACCCCCAGCACATTGATGTAAAAAAAAATGAGATTTCAAAGACATTTTCCCCATGATGCAATGAGAAATTTAACCAATTCAGTCTTATTTGACAGAAATGGTTAAATTCGTAGTTGCATTATGGAAAAAATTACGGCTTGACATTTTGATATTTCATTATCAATACGCAGAGGATTAATTCAGGTTGAGTAACAATGAAATCTGACACCCCAACAGGACTGTAGATTACATAAACACTAAACCCTTTTTTCCAAGAAATCTGTTGTCCAAAGCATAACCGAAAATTTGAGGAAATAAATCCAAGGGCTTTCAGGGACTTTTATGGGTTGAAGTTAAGGTTTTTACAATGTCTTTTGAGATCATCTATTATATAAATGGGAAGTCTGCGATTCCATCAATCTGTCCAGCTAGAAATTCCAGCTTTGATTATCTCCCTTGATATTCAATTGGCCATTTTTCCAATGAGCGGGTAGGCCTACTAGTTATTCAGTAACTGTAATGACTTATGGTGAAACAAGGAAAAAATCAACATTGCTTTCAATTTTTAAAAACACTTGTTTATAATACTGAAATGTCCATATTTAATGTTTAGTCACAGCAAGGACCTTCCAGCCAATACCCTAAACCTACCTTCCTACATGCACACGAGGACTGGGGTGATGACAGAAAGGTCCAAGTCAGTACTGTCACAAGATTTGAATAATTTCTGAATTTACGGCCCTTTCAAGAATTCAAGGACCCACAGCTACTAGATTGTAAATTGTCTTCCCATCACTCACTGCCTCCTCTTTTACCTGCATAAAAAGCCAAAATGATTGCTCAAAATTTAATTATTATTATAAAATATCTACAATGCAGTTCAAAGCGGAATGTTCAATTGCTTCAATTTCACTTGGAAAATGTACCAAATTTGAATTCTGCCAAAGAACATGCTTTGGAGATGCCATAACTGTAAAATTGACAGAAAAATGCAGCCAAACAGAGTTACTTGGCTCCAAACATGCATGGTGTTCAAATCTGGTACTTTAATAAGGAAGAATCAGTTTAATATTATCTCCCCATACTCATCTTCTGTATGTGCATATCTAGTCAATTGTTAGTTTTTCTGTGATAACAGCGTAGATATGTGGAGAGTGAGGGAGGGAGGTTCAATTCTTAATTGACTGGGAGGGTCATGCTTTATATAGCATGATAAATATGAAGATGTTTTACTGGAAAAGTGTTACTTCTTTCAAATCTACCATATTACTCTTGTCACCAATCACTTGAGGTAATAGAATGACCTAGAGGAAATGCCCTTTGGGAGGGAGTGAGGAGTATTCTCTACTTTTTTGTTACATCACATGATCGGTGCCAATGACCTATGTTCTTTCAAATGTTTTTACAAATAACACATCTGTTATTGATAAATTTGCAGTGTCTTCTCATCACCATCATGAGTTGAATAAGAGTACGAGTCTCTGACTCTTTTCATATGGTGATCTACAGCCGGGTAGTATACCAAAAACATCAGTTGGTATTATCATGTCAGTGTGAAACACCATACTGAAGCCAAGGTACATCACTTTTAGATCACAAAAAACCCACATTACAATCCTGTTGATTAACCCTTTCACGCAAGAAAATAAGCAGACTGTCATCTGCAAAATGAGGTCCCCTGAGGGTGAATATAGTTATGCTACCCTGCACAGCAGGGTAGCATCACTAAATTTACCCTCTGTGAACCTCAATCTGAATCAGGGCCTCATAACTAAACAGAAAGAGGTACCCAGAGGATAAATTGGCCCACTGTATGGGATAGCATCATCAAATTCACCCTCTGGGGACCTCATTCTGCAAATGTCAGATTGCTTATTTTCAGGCCTGAACCCTGTACCTCATGAATCAGCCGTATCTGTCAATTTACAAATTGAGCACCTGAGAAAAAAAAAAATTCCAAAAATTTCAACAAAACCATATCATGTGACCACTCACTGGAACGAAATTGATAAAGCTCATTCCAATGAGGGGTCATATGATGTGGTTTTGTTTAAATTTTATGAACAATTTGAAAAAGAATAAATTAACAAATTTTGAGATAATGAACATTGGGTTGAGAAGAGGGTTCATCGTACACCATCTTTTTGTACTTTCCTATTGTTGTCTGCTACTTAGAACTTTCACTTTACCAGTAAGTAAAAATGACGATTTGATACTGTTTTATTTTGTCTGTTTCTATTAACTCTTTACCCAACATAATGGCCAAAACCAGCCAGCGCTATTCACAAAAATCACCAATTAATTTTCATTATATTTTCATTTTTTGTCTCAAAAACATAGGTTATGACCATTCTTTGGAACAAGCTCGTCAAGCTCGTTCCAATGAAGGGTCATAACCTATGTTTTTGAGACAAAAAATGAAAAAAATTAGTTATTCAAGAATTTTGTTTGCATGTATCCTCTGCTTTTCATGTTAGGTAAAGGGTTAAAAGGTGATATCCGGCATTGTATAAAGTGATGAAAGTCAAAGTGGTTACTGTACTTTTTATGATCTTATCTGAAACATTATTCAAGAGTTTCACTCACAAAAATAGAGGACATAAAAGATAAAACAAAACAAAAGAAGAAAAAAATACCTATTGAAAATTGCTCAATCTATAACCCTTTCAGCACTAAAGCACAATTTTAAATACCAGAGCCATAGCTGATCTAAGTTTTATAAAATGAAATGGAAGCTTTCAAAGTTTATTGGGTACATTATGGCTATATTTTCTATCTGAAGCCATACTGTTTGTCTGTAAGGGATCAAGATAACTTCCTGAAATAATTGCTCTTTTGTGACTGCAATAAAAGTTTCAAGTTTGTTTCCAGTAAAATAAAACTTGTCTACCTCAACAAACAATGCTCCTCTTCCCAGAGCTATAATTACTAGACTGAGAGTACTGATTAACCCTTTACCTAACACAGCAAAGGGATGACACTCGAAAAACATAGTTTTGAATATTAATTAAAAAGTTTTCATATTTTGCCTACCCCCCCCCCCCCAAGCTTATGACCCTTTATCAGGGGTCATAAGCTATGTTTTTTTTTTTGGGGGGGGGGGGTGTAATTAAAAATATTATTTTTCAAATAACCATATTTGTGAATAGTTATGGCTATATATGACTGTTGCCTTAGATAAAGGGTTATTCTACGTATATATTACATATGTACTTTTCCAGTCCATGTCTTTAAACTGATCCAGAAGATACCATTCTGTTAAGAAAAGTGTTCAAAAACATAAGCCAGCACACTATCCTGGAAACAGCTCACGATCCATACCAGAATCATCCCACATTCATTTCAGCTTTTACTTCCAAATAGAGAAAAAAGAAAGAAATATTATTCTAGTATAGATTGTGAATGGATTTGGGCTTTTTCTTTGGAAATAAGACTTAACCCCCTACCGAACACAAATATCAAACAAACCATTTACAAATATTTCTGGAATAAGTGAAATTTTCCATTTTTTACCTCAGAAGCCTAACTCATGATGCCCACTGGGACAAGGTCAACAAGCTGGTTAAATGAGGAAGATCTAAACTATTTTGGAGGCAAAACTGAAAATATAATAACATGCCAATGGCAATTTTTGCGATTAGTGCTCAACAGTCATGGCCATTGCAATAAGTAAGTGTTAAATTCAACAAACAGCGATACTTAATTTTATCCTTTTAGAACAGGTGCTTGGACATTGTTCACAGAAAATAAAATTACCATACAGTAGCCTCTGGTTGATTTTTGGTTGCTTGTAAGAACAGTTATCTCAGATCATTGTCATCAATTATCTTGTTCTTATGAAGTTGACACAAATATTTAATCCTTTACCGAATGTAATGATATCAGAATGTCATTTTAATTTTTTTTCTTTTTTTTAATTTTAAAAAAAATTCATCAAACCCATATCATGTGAGCCCTCATTGGAATGAGCCCGATGAATTTATTCCAATGAGAGGTCACATGATATGGTTTTGTTGAAATCTTTTCAACCCTTAGGGCCTGGACAATTTTCCTTTATTCACATCTCACCACAGCCTGTACACATTCAATGGTTTAATAGTGATTTCTTGTCAAGTCCTGGCTGCCTTAACAGGCTTGACAAGAAATCACTATTAAACCACCGCCCATGTAATTTGTTTATAGTAAGCAGGCCCTACTCATAATGGCATGTTAAGGGCACCTATTCTGAGATCATGAAATTTGAAAATAGGCCCTTAAAGGTTTAACAACATTTGTATTTTCCCATTGCTCAATTTGTAAATTACATGAGTGGATGCAACCAATTCGTTAGGTAAAGGGTTAACAAGAGATTGCCGCCCGGAAGTGACTTTGCCCCCAATGTGGCAATGACCTTGATCTTGACCTTGACCTTCATCAAACAAAAAGAAAATTTTGTGAGCAACACTTTGCCTCACCATAAGCAACATGCATGCCAAGTTTTAGCAAAATCCAACAAAGCATCTTAGAGTTATGGAGCAGACATGAAAATCTTCCTGACAGACAGTTGACCTTGAACTCCATCGAACAAAAATTTTTTTTTTATGCACGACACATTATCTGTCTCCCCTCAAGCAACATGTATCCCTGGTTTCAACCAAATCCAACAAAGCATCTCAGTTATGGAGCAGACACAAAAAATCTTCCTGACAGACAGTTGACCTTGATCTGTGACCTTGACCTCCATCAAATAAAAAAAAAATTGTGCGCGACACCTCGTCTCCCCATAAGCAACATGTATGCCAAGTTTCAACAAAATCCAACAAAGCATCTCAAGAGTTATGGAGCCGAACGAAAATCTTCCTGATGGATGGACAGATGGATGGATGGACAGACAGACGGAAATGACAAACACTATATGCCCTCCCCCCCCCCCCCCCCCCCCCCCAAAAAAAAAAAATTTCAGGGGCATAAAAAAATATCAAGGACTTGAAGGGTTGGTTGATGCCAGGGCATACTTCTGATTTGGTTCTGGAAAACACCATCACAATTCTTTAGAGCACTGGAAGTGATTATAGGTGTTTTCAGGCCTGGCATTCTTTAGGAGTGCAGGAGTGCTGCATGCCTACTACACGCCTAGAAAAAATTGAGGAGGGCAATTTTTTGCACCCCTTGATTTTCTGGAATGCCAGACCTGTTTGGGACTGCCTTTAAAATCTTTTATCATTTCGTCCCCTGAGTTTCAATTTGTTCTTTGTGCCTACTGGCACAGAGAACACATTGGAACCGAGGGGACATTTTTGTCAATGTTGCATTGATTCGCAATAATTTATGACCAATTCTGTGTCGAATTTTGATACATTTTGAGTGTAGAAGACAGTCACAAAAGAATTGAATGCAACATTTTGAATAATGAGAAGATGTGTGTGCCAATTTGTCCATGATGTAGCTGAATGTAGTACAATTTTTCAGTCACAATATTAACACCTTGAAGTGAATATAACCAAAATAGCATACAAGTTTTTGCATTTAAAATTTCAGGTGCAATTGCACTCCCAAGCAATCTGAGGAGGGCAACTGTTTTGCACTCCTTGATTTTCTGGATAGCCAGGCCTGTGTTTTAATGTATTAATATAAATTTTATTTTCTCCTTGAATATATGATAACTATGTTTTCATCTTCATGTTAGTCCTGAGACTTAAAATAGCCAGAGTCTGGTCTGGACTGAGTCTGTACACTCCCATTTCATTTAAAGCATCTTGTGGGTTGGATCCTTTTGATTTCTGGTCGTTTTTCTGATCAGGTATACAGGAGGCCTCCAACATCTCTTTCAGCAATATTGCAGATCCTACTTTCAATGTTAACAGCATGACAGCTTCCTTTACCCTGTAATAAGAAACAAACAAAGAACAAACTTTAAATTGTTTCCGTATCAATGGATAATTAACCCTTTCAAACCAAGAGGTCACTTTTATGCCCAGGAACATGATACGTCATAGCTTCATAAAGTATTATGGCTGCTATGTGAATGAGTGGGGGAGACCATAATAATGAATATGGACTCTTTCAATTGCTCCAATTGAACTGACATGGAAGATACAACCATTGTTCACAGGGTTAAAATGGTCCATAATACTACAGTTAATTCCCAATGGGGCCATGCTTGATAACTGTAGTAATAAACCATGTGTTAATGGTATAATAAATACTGGTACAGTATGGCTGCCATGGACTGGTGGCAATATTCCCACGGATGTAATAATATAAGATAATTATAGGAATAATCATTAAAAATTTAATTAATGAAGCACCGGGTACAATCTAGTGCTTCATTAATTAAAAGTTTGCTGATGATGATTTTTATTACCTGGTAAATAAATGCATGCGTGGACATTACTGCACATGCATGGATTACGACCAGACCACAGTGACTGTACTGTAACTAATGCTTAGAGTCTGAGACCTCTAAAGTGGGCAGTACTGGTATGAATGGTCTCTGTATATGCTGAATCACCTTAACTGGTTGAGTGCTAGAAGCCACGATCAGGGTTTTCAGAAACATGATGGTACCAGAGCAAAAGCCAACAATTTCCTTTCTCATATTTCATATTGTCAAAAACAAATAAAATTTTGTTTATATAACTTTGTTTTATTAGAAATTATTGAAGAGTGTGTAATAAACCAATTTTGATTAACCCTTTACCCAACGGAACGACCAAAACCGGCCAGTGCTATTCTAAAAAATCACCAATTAATTTTAATTATTTTTGCATTTTTTGTCTCAAAAACATAGGTTATGACCCCTCGTTGGAAAGAGCTTGTCTAGCTTGTTCCAATGAGGGATCATAACCTATATTTTTGAGACAAAAAATGAATGAAAGTGTCAATGACACTGTAGCTCAACTTTGAATGACAGGAATTAGTATTTGCTGTGACCAAGTCAACAATAATGAATATGACAGGAATCAGTATTTGTTGTGACCATGTCAACAATAATGAAAAAGAGAAAAAGGAGTTTTATTGTGACCATGTCAGCCATAGTAAATCAATTACAAAGTGACTGCAATGGTCTAAAGAATAGGACATAAGTATTATATGTGATGCATACCATGTTAGTAAACATTCACACAAAAATTTATTCAAATCAGAGCTTTCACATAGAAGTTCTGAGCAAAAAACTGATTGCACAAAATTTTGTACAAAATGGCTGCTGGTGGCCATCTTGAATTTTGGACCGGACCCCAAAACACTCGTTCTCGTCCCACGGTGATAACCAAGAAATCCAAGAAGTTTTGTAAAGATCGGTTCATAAATGCGGCCTCTAGCCCGAGCCGTATTGGCATTTGCAGTTACAGTGCTGAAAGTAACACTAAATAGATCAAAGTTAGTCTAATTGGCATAATTTATGCACAAGAAAAAAACCCGTATTATATGTGATGTATCCCATAGTACTAAACATTCACACACAAAATTATTCAAATCAGCGCTTTCATATGGAAGTTCTGTGCAAAAATTTGATTGCACCTAATTTTGTACAAAATGTCTGCCAGCGGCCATCTTGAATTTCAGACCGAACCTCAAAACACTCGTTCTCGTCCCACGGTGATAACAAAGGTACCCAAGAGGTTTCGTAAAGATCGGTTCATAAATACGGCCTCTAGCCCGAGCCGTATTGGCATTTGCACTTACAGTGCTGAAAGTAACACTAAATAAATCAAAGTCAGTCTAATTTGCATAATTTACGCAAGAGAAAAAAACCTGTATTATATGCGATGTATCCCATGGTGCTATCATACAAAAAATTAATCAAATCTGAGCTTTCATATGGAAGTTCTGCGCAAAAATCTGATTGCACCTAATTTTATACAAAATGGCTGCCAGCGGCCATCTTGAATTTCGGACTGGACCCCAAAACATTGTTGTCATCTCACGGTGATAACAAAGGTACCCAAGAAGTTTTGTAAAGATCGGTTAAAAAATACAGCCTCTAGCCCGAGCCGTGTTGACGGCGCGACAGACGGATGACAGGCCATGACAATACCTCAAATTTGGCTTCGCCAAAGTTGAACTAAAAAAATTAGTTATTCAAGAATTTTTTTGCAAATGTCATCTGCTTTTCATGTTAGGTAAAGGGTTAACAAACTGAGACCGCCAAAAAATAATCTAACACTCAACCAGTTAACCTTTATGGGCATAATTCTGATTTAGAACACCAGCTACTACAACAAAACAGATATCGCAATATGCAGTCTTTAGGGATACTTGCACTTCAGAATCAAAGTACCTTTGCAGTTGTTTGTAGGTAAGCCTTTGCTGCCTATATAGGCAGCCAGGACTTGCCTATAAACAATTGCAATGCCACAGAATGCAGACTGTTCAAGTGTAGCACAAAATGTATAAAAATCTCCATGCATTTAAAAATCTCCATCTCCATGTTCAAGTCAAGCAAAAATGTATAAAAATATCCTTTACCTAACCAGAAAGGCAGACGACACTTTAAAACAAAATTCATGAATAATTCATTTTTTGCATCAAAAACACAGCTCAGGACCTACGCATTGGAACGAGCTCAAGGAGCTCATTCAAATGAAGGATCATAAGCTATGTTTTTGTGACAAAAAAGGAAAAAAATAATGAAAAATAAATAGTAATTTTTGTGAATAGCGCTGAACAGTTTTGACCATTACTTTGGGTAAAATGTTAAGATTTAAAAATAAATAACCTATACTATAAGTGGTTAAAAATGATGGTATTTTTTTGGCAACTTGACAATAAGTTCTATCCTGGAAACTTCTGAAGAAAGAGTGGGAATTATTGGTTAACAGTGTTAACCCTTTCCCTAATGTAATGGCAAATATAGAACCTTAGTGAGCACGCTCACATACCCCACGCACCCCGATATTTCAAGCTCTAATCATTTTTTAAAAATAAACATAGATTCTAGGAATACTGCAGAAAACAGTGTTCTGTAGTTTCAACAGTACTGAAAGAATTCGGGGGCGCGGTGGCTCAGTTGGTAGAGGTGCAGGCTGCAAGCCGAGAGGTCCTCGGTTCGAATCCCACCTGCGGCAACCGCGTTGTGTCCTTGGGCAAGACACTTCCCCCCCATTGCCCACGTGGGGGCACGGTGACGCTGTGTACTAAGGCGTACTGCACGTCGATGGTGCACCTGTCTTCAACCAATGCTAACCCTGCTTGTGTGGAGTTGGTATGTTGGGGAGCTGACAGTTGCTCGCCGTTGCTCGGTGGTTCTCTCCGGGTACTCCGGCTTCCTCCACCCGTAAAACTGTCACGGTCATGGTTAGCCATTGTGCAGAAATATGTGACCTTAAACGCCAATAAATGAATAAATAAATAAATAATACTGAAAGAATTCAAGCAGAGAAAAAGCCCGGAAAACTATAATTTTGATGAACTTTTCAAAGTCTATGGGGCCGTAATTTTGGTAAAAATCAGTGGAGCGGAACAAAACACAAACTTGTTCTGTAGGCCACCATGTTAGACTAACATATCAAAAATCAGCTCAATATCTGGAAGCGTGTAGGAAAAAAGTCTGGAAAACTGTAATTTTGATGAACTTTTCAAAGTTCAAGGGCCGTAATTTCGGTAAAAATCAGTGGAGCGGAACAAAATGCAATCTTGATCTGTAGGCCACCATGTCAGACTAACATACCAAACATCAGCTCAATATCTGGAAGCGTGTAGAAAAAAAGTCCGGAAAACTGTAATTTTAATGCATTTTTCAGAGTCCAAGGGTCGTAATTTCGGTAAAAATCAGTGGAGCGGAACAAAATGCAAACTTGTTCTGTAGGCCACCATGTTAGACTAACATACCAAAAATCAGCTCAATGTCTGGAAGCGTGTAGGAAAAAAGTCTGCAAAACTGTAATTTTGATGAACTTTTCAAAGTTCAAGGGCCGTAATTTCGGTAAAAATCAGTGGAGCGGAACAAAATGCAAACTTGATCTGTAGGCCACCATGTTAGACTAACATACCCAAAAACAGCTCAATATCTGGAAGCGTGTAGAAAAAAAGTCCGGAAAACTGTAATTTTGATGAACTTTTCAAAGTTCAAGGGCCGTAATTTTGGTAAAAATCAGTGGAGCACAACAAAATGCAAACTTGATCTGTAGGCCGCCATGTTAGACTAACATACCAAAAATCAGCTCAATATCTGGAAGCGTGTAGAAAAAAAGTCCGGAAAACTCTAATTTTGATGAATTTTTCAGAGTCCAAGGGCCGTAATTTGGGTAAAAATCAGAGGAGCAGAAAAAAATGCAAACTTGATCTGTAGGCCACCATGTTAGACTCACATACCAAAAATCAGCTCAATATCTGGAAGCGTGTAGAAAAAAAGTCCGGAAAACTGTTATTTTGATGAATTTTTCAGAGTCCAAGGGCCGTAATTTCGGTAAAAATCAGTGAATCGAAAAAAAAATGCAAACTTGATCTGTAGGCCCCCATGTTAGACTCACATACCAAAAATCAGCTCAATATCTGGAAGCGTGTAGAAAAAAAAGTCAGGAAAACAAGTAGGACTGACTGACGGACTGACGGACGGACCAGTCAAAAACATTATACCCCTGCAACTTTGTTGCGTGGGGTATAATAACTGATCAGTACTATTCATGTTTCGGTAGTTTTAACCTAATTAATATAGATTATGGTAATAACTGAGAAGGCAGACAGACAGTGAAACACTTTCAGTAATGCAGACAGAAAAATGATACAGTTCAAGGACTTCCAACCTTGTAGACTCCATAAGGTTTAAGTAAGGCAGAACATAAGACTTTCTGTGTCTCCAAACAAGTGTATCCACTTCCAGGCAATCTTATCCAAATTGAGAAAACAGCGAGATTCTGAGCTTTTACATTGATGACACCAAATAAACTACCAAGTAGCAATGTCTTTCAGTTTTCAATGATTTTACATAAAATTTCATTGCCCTGATACATAAACATTCCTATCTTCAGTATATAGAAGAAAAAAATCTTGAATATATGTCTTCATTTAAGTGGATAGATATATCTTTATTCTGTGGTATACTAGAACAATAACAACAACAACATAACATTACAAACTACAAGAACATAACCTAGTATACAGCATGGAAATGGCATAGCCTAAAAGGCTGTAATCCTGCCATTCCCGTAAAATATGTATCAACTAGATTTGGCATCAGTGTAAAGAAAATTCTTTTCAAAGACAGGAATATCTGATAGTTTGTCTATGAATCATGTGGCTAGATAGGATCAATAGGTCAAATGCTTGGAGGAGGATGAGATACCAGAGGGTTTTGATGGCTGATACAATCGGGACAGCCTTGGTTGTCGCACTTGAAGTTTGGGCTGGAAAAAGTGCTTAAAGCTTTATGCATTAATGATTTTTTGAACTTGGGTCTACTACCATATTGCTGAGTTAGTGGATCTATGCTATACTAATAGTATTCGAGAACGAGATGAATTGGCTTCAGTTGGTTAAATAATTTTGAAACCACAGGTGGGTTATACCTCTAATGCCACAGAATATAGAAAGGGTGCAGTTCTTTGTTGGTTTATCATTTTCAGTTACTTCGCTATTCAATAAGTGCAATATGGGGTGGACAGTCGAATAGTTTGTTCTAAAGCCAAACTGGTATTTGGGTAAGATGTTACTTTTATCGAAAACTCCACTAGTCTTTTGTACATTAATTTCTCAAGTACTTTTGAGAACGTGGGTAGGATACTGATAGGGCAATAGTTGTCAAAAATTTGAGGATCACCCACACATCAGACTTGAATATTGGTATGACTTTGGCTATTTTCATTTTGAATGGCACGTGACCGGATGAAAATGAAGTATTAATGATGTGTGTTAATGGAATGGCAACTTCATAAGTGACTGCTTTCAGGAGGTTCGTGGACAGTTCTTCCTGATCCCTTGTTGGTTTTGAGGACAACTCAGAAATGTTATGAATAACTTCATGGATGTTCGTTGGAGTTAGGAAAAATGAGTTTCCGTTACTTTGCTTCATGTAATGTGAAAAATGGATGTTCGTATCGGACACTTGTTCACCTACTGATTTTCCAATGTTTGCGAAGAATGTATTATCGGCAAAGATTTTGGGATCCTTTACAGGGGTATTACCATCCAAAAAAGTATCGGGCGTTTCAATTTTTCGGTCTGATTTATTAATTGCTTTACGTAGGAATTCCCACGACTTTTTAAGGTTATTTTTATTTTCCAGTAAAATATTATGATAATAATCTGATTTACTTGCCCGTTTGATCTGACTGAAGATTTGACAGTACTGTTTGTAGGCTGTAGTATTTTGAGCTGTTGGAGATTTCAGCTTTTTGGAGTATTATTTATTTATTTATTGGTGTTTTAAGGTCACATATTTTTGGAGTACAATTTTTGTTTATGTAGGGAAGACTGTAATAGTCCAGCTGTCATTCATTGTGAGCGTTTAATATATTTCGAGGGAACTGATGTTGCTTTTAATGGGAAAGCTTCATTGAATATTCAGCTTTACAGAAGGTGTCCAAAAATAGGTTGTATGCCGGGGTGGTATCGGAAGCATCGAAGACGCCAGAAAAATCACTGCCTAATAAAAGTCTTTTAAAGCGATCGATGTTCTCTTTCTTGAAAGAATGTTTATGAATTTTGGTAGGGCGTGCATGTTGTTCTTCCAAGTTACCGATGCAAAACATTGCAAAGTGATCTCTAATGTCAGAAATAACAATTCCAGAAACATGCTCAGAGGAATCATTACTAAAGACATGGTCTATAAGAGGTGCTGAAGTATCGGTCATTGGTTTAGTGACGAGGGGCATGAAACCTGAGCTGAACATGGAGTTAATAAAAAGTTCAGTTTTATTATGATTAGTGAAGTTGAGTAGGTCAAGGTTGAAGTCACCCATTAGGTAGGCTCTTTTGTTTTTGAGGTTGAATTTATTCAACAGTTCGGACATTATGGACAAAAAAAGGTCAAGATCAGCTTTTGGTGCAGTGTTGGGCCTGTAGATAATCCCGATTATGCATTTCTTTTTAGAGGTAGTTTCAATGAAATGGGATTCAAATACGTGTGGTATAAAGATTGACAGATCACTTCGATGTTTAAAGCTGATGTTGTCCTTGACGAATAATCCTACACCTCCCTTGCCATCATCGTTTGCAGGTCGAGTGTGATGGATTAGAGGGTGATAACCTTTGAGTACAAAATAGATATACTTTTTGACATCAAATATTTCACTATGTCCCACGACATCAAATAAATTTTTTCCAGGATGCATGTCGTGTCAGAGGTTTTGGATATTCTCAAAGTTAGCATTCAGACTTCAGCAGTTCATTTGAAAAAGAAAAATGACTTATTTTTTGCTGGGAATTCCTGACCAAAGTTTCTGGTGTATAATATTTACAGCTGGATTTTTCGATAGCATAGGGAGGGTCTGTGTCACTATTGTCAATTATCAGTGATGTGTTAAACTTAGGTATGAAGTCATAAGCATCAGACGTCTGGATCTCATCAAAATGGATAGTATTAGCCATAGTCAAAAATAGAGTGAACTGAATGAAGCCCTGCCTTTGAGAGATGACACATTTTTACTTAAAATGGGACATTTACAAAAGAATGTAGGTATTTGTGGGATTACACTGATGCCAAACATGTGTGAGCAGAAACATAGTGTTATTGAAATGATGGGAGTACCCTTTTAGGAGTTACAAAATTGTTTATAAGGCAAAGAGGCATAAATTGAGAAATCAGATGTTTGAAAACTCGACTATATATAATGTATACATACATACAGGTTCATATACATATATATGCAGCCTCCTACACACATGATCCTTCCATGAACCAGCCAACATACTCCATAAGCGAAAAGTTTTGTTCTTTTAGTATAACAGATGCCACAGTCTCACAATATATTTGCAAAACATTACTGGTCTCAAACAGAAAAATTTCAACTCAGCCTTAAAACCATTTCTTTAAAATTACACACAATAATCATGGCTTAGTTGAATAAATCTAATTAATATTTTCTAGTATTTTAGATCAGTTTAAGCATCAATGGATATATTGCAACTGCAAGTACAGTGGAACCCTGTTAACTGAATAGCCACTTTGCCAATGAAAATTATTCAATTAACAGGAATATTCAATAACAGGGATTGTGTCACTTTCCTGTATTCTAGAGATAAACGTAGCATTTATTCTATTATATCTTGTTTGACAGAGCACATGGAGATCTGTCAAGATATAATAAATTAAATGACTGTATTGGATGTACTGAGGCCAAATAGGTCTACAAACAAAGGAAAACTTTGGAGAGTCAGAATAATTTCTCGAAAGGTTACAAGATTTTTTATTCAATTAACAGGAGTTTACTCTATAACCTATATTCAATTAACAGGCCAACTTTGTACTGGAGGTATGGTAAATGGTTTTGTTTTGGGAAATTATATTCAATTAACAGGGTTATTCAGTTAAGTGATATCCAATTAATTGGGCTCCGCTGCATTATTAGATAATACATTCATAATTCTTATACAGAGTATAAAGCCAGTCTTAGTGGTTTAGTCTCACTCAGCCAACCTTTTAATTTTTCCTAACTAGAGTCAGATAGGTGTTAGGTTGGCTGAACGCTACTATTACTTAAGGGAAGAAGGTATAGTCTGTATCAAAGAATTTGTTGAACTTGGTTACAAACGAAAGAAAAATTCACAGGATGTGGATATTTCTTTTGCTCGATGTGAAATTCAACTTGTTATACCGACACAGAATACACAGGATACATAGAAGTCCACATGAATGATATGATTTCCGATATTCAGTAAAATCGAGAGGATATAATAAAAAATACTATTAATAATATAGAAAACACGTGTAACAAAAATTAATCTAATTTTAACAATTGCGACGCTTGATCGGCATAGTCTATGACATTCAATTCCCTCTCTCTAACCTCGATTTGAGAACTGTTAGGCGGTTGTCTATGGTCCTGTTCTTTCTTTGTTTTCGTGTTTGTTCCACCCTGCTTCCAATTGCATGATCTTGGCTTCATTTGTTGACTGTTTACCCTTCAACATCTTGACAAATGAATAAATGTTTGGATGTGCTGCTGTGCATATATTTTTTTCACTTTACTATGCCACCCTTCTGCATTATTTGTAGTGCATGGGCCCTCGTTCTCATAATGGTTCAATCTTGACAGAGGGATGCCCACCACCCAGTATTCCGTAACATAGTCGATGAAACGACTAACATCAGTCACAAGTTCATCTGCATCTTCAAGTGCATTTAGCCAAACATCTCCCACCTTCTCGAGTGGCACTAAAGGCAACAAAGCAGCAACCTCCATGAATTAAATAATATCCACCCCTACCATTATCTAAAAACTTAACATTTATTTGCGCAACAGTCATGATTACTGACTCATTTGGGTAATGTTGGGCTCCAGATATACTGGATAACTTCAGCAAAACCAACAAGTGAAATTCATTTGATAATAGGTCACCCGATACAGACTGCTGTTATATGCTAAAAAATAAGCAAACACTTAATTTGATGAAGTTCACCAAACTTAACAAATGTGAGAACAAACTATAGCGTTAATTATAAAGGTGTGAAGGAAAAAAGGTTGGCTAGATGCTACTAATTAACTGTTAGAAGTTGGCTGGACGCGACTCGTTTTTTAAAAAGGTTGGCTGAGTGAGACGTCACCGTCTTAGTCAATCATTAATTCCTGTGCTTCTGACTAAAACCTGTTACCTAATGTATTCATATTCTGCCAGCACCATTCACAAAAATTGTCATTCAAATTTTATAATGGTTTCAATTTTGGGCTCAAAGACATAGCATATGACTCATCATTGGAACAAGGTTGTTGAGCTTGTTTCAAAGAGGGGTCGTAAGCTAACTTTTTTAACCAAAAAATGAAATTGTTCAATTATTTTTGAGAATTTGTTTTGTAAGTGGTTTCTGCCATCCATTTGTGTTACAGTACAGTTGCTGTGGACTGGTCATAATCCACACAGAGGCAGTGATGTCCACGCTTGCTTTCACCAGGTAATAAAAATCATCAACAAACTTTTAATTAATGAAGCACCAGGTTGTACCCGGTGCTTCATTAGTTATATTTTTGATGATTATTCCTATAATTTGTGTTTGGAATCTAATATTATTGCATCCATGGAAATATTGCTGACCCGTGGAAAGTGACTGTCCATGATGGCTGTACTGTAGGTAAAGGGTTAAGAAGAATCAAATCTTGTGTACAGATGAATGATAATTGGATTTTGAAATATCGTCGATATTTTGAAAAATATCGCAATATTTGATAATACCATTTAACGTTGTAACCTTTTGGAGGGTTTTAGTAATCCCTGTATAAAGTCCTGTTCTGAGCAAAGGTATGAATCACCAAGTGTAGAGTCCCCCCACCCACCCCCAGTGTGGAAAGCAGTTGCTATTATTTAGAAAGACCAATGTGAATTATTATATTAAGTCCCCAGTTCCCCCACCCCACTTCACAGTCAGTACAATATATTATTTGTGGGTTTTCTCTTCCCGAATTCCAAAGGCATTGAAAGCACATGGTTCGGAAAACCAAAATTTGATTGGTCATTTCTTCAGACATTTCATTTTGATGATGAAAACAATACTTACCTGTCAATAAATAAAGAACAAGTTTGCAAATAATGTTGTTTTATTAATTACTAGCGGGTGATACCCGGCATTGCACGGGAGAAGATGGTTATATCAACCGTTTTTGAAATAAAAGGTCATGGTCACCAATTTCAAGGTCAAGGTCACCCCACACGGGCACCCCGATAAAGTCAAAATGATCGATGGGTCAATATACCCGCACATATGAAATTTTAGACCGATTGGCCCAGGCTTTTTCGAAATAAAAGGTCAAGGTCACCAATTTCAAGGTCAAGTTCACCCCACACGGGCACTCCGATAAAGGCAAAATGATCGATGGGTCATTATACCCGCACATATGAAATGTTAGCCCGATCGGCCCAGCCATTTTCAAAATAAAAGGTCAAGGTCATCAATTTCAATGTCAAGGTCACCCCACAAGGGCACGGTACCCATCCCATGTTACTCGCAGGGATGAATTACCCCTGTGTACTCGCAGGGATGAATTACCCCCGTGTAGAAAATTTGAGATCAATCGGTCAAGAAACGGAGGAGTTCACCCGAAACAAAGATAGATAGAGAGAGAGAGAGAGGGAGGGAGACAGACAGACAGACATTCGCATTTATATATTAGATATTTCCATTATACAATATATTGCATATGCAATAATACTTTGAACATACAACAAAGAAAGAAATGTGAAATATTCAGTTAAATATATAAAAGTCCAAGAATATAATATATAAATATCAGCCCCTTTGTTCCTAATATCAAAAGTTTCGATAGACCAGTAATTTTTCAAGACAAGCAATATTTTACCAGCTACAAAACTGAAATTGAACCTTATCGAAATACCGGTTTATCATCCAGCACTAATCTCAGGCACTGGATATTGGATTGGCTTAGACCAGAATAACAGAACCCATTTACCAAAGTTACCAAGCTATGCTCCTTCCTAGAATTTGCACATGGAGATTATTTCATAATATTAATGATGTGCGGTTATGTAATGCACTGTTAGACAGAACTCATTTCCAACATTATGCCAAATAATAGAACTTATTTAGCAAAAACTGTGGTGTTAATTGGTGTTTAATGTAACTTTCAGTATCTATGACAATACTAAGATTACAACACAAAAATAAAGTTTAGGTTTGTCAGTTGCTAACTAGTAGAGTGCTAAATTATTTTTGGCCATCAAATTTGTTCACGTATAAGTATATACATTTTTTTTCTGTGTTACAATTTTGTACCAAGGCAAATCCACACAGACTAAATCATTTTACTTCAATGATATTATGGAGCACAACCACAGATGATGAAGCCATTAAGTTGCAGAACCTACACTTAGGAATAAAGCCTAAATATGGGCTTCCAGCACTCTACCAGTTAATAAATATGCTGCTTGGCAATAGTTACTGAGGTTAATCATACCATTAAACACAGAAATTAATTACCAATGTAATTAAGCACTGCTCCACTTCCCATGATTGTCCCAAGGAACCAGGCAAAGATACAAAAAGCTTCCACCATCTTTATCAAAAAGAGACTATGGAAATGAAATAATGGGAGGCCAGATGGTGACTTTGATAGCATTTACATTTTTTTAAATAGCTCCTCCAGAATATTTTTGTTGAAAATTAAAAGTCTCTGCAATGCTTTTCAACTGGAAGAGTGCTGGACTGACTCCCGGGAAGTTAGAATTTATTTACCAATGAACTGTACCAGATCAAATCTTTATGAATTAAACATATTATGTGAAGAATATGAACCATTATCGTGACCACAGTGCTTTAACAGAACCCTGATATAAGACTCCCAGCACTAATGTAGTTTAACAAATTCTGGCTGGAAAAAAGGGTGACAAGACTAGAAGCCATTATGTTACATATTAAGTAAACTTAGGATGGTGGGTTAACAATATTTGACCTTTGAGGGCTCAGATTGATTGGAGCAATTGGAAATGAAAAACCAAAATCGAACTACTCTGACTGCCCCATCAAAAAGGCACCAAAGTGGATGGTTGATGTTTGGATTTGGAGACACTTTCAGAAATGTAAGTAATGACTTGTTAACCAAGATGTACAATATTTGAAAAAAGAAATATCTTATCTCCATTAATACAGCAGGCCACCAAATGTGTCCATGGGACACAAATGCCCCAGCTTAAAAGGGCCATAACACTGCCCCAAAATATTGGGCCAAGCCCACTATCAATACCAACCTGTATTATGTGGTTATAAACCTATGAATAAAATTTTGTTTCATTTCGTTCAGTCAAACTAAAGTTATCGTCCGGAAACCATATTTGGGATGGACGTACGGATGTAAGTACATATGGACAGATGGATAGATGGACAGACAAGGGACAGACAAGGGTAACACTTAATGCCCCCTTCGCCAAATTGGTGGGGGCTTAAATGAAAGTGTCAATGACACTGCAGCTTAACTTCACTGTGTGTTGTGTTTGATGAAAAGGATAATGTTCAATGTTTATGAAAGGATTATGAAATACGACAAGAATATGAAAAAATTGAAATTAATTTATATATTTTTTATACTTACCAATGGCCCAGACTTAGATGGTGCTAACTCAAAAATATCTAGGGCCAAACACAAATTTTGCCCCCCAATCCCCCAAATTTGCATGCAAAACCGAAAATTAGAAGTCCTATCTGGCCCTCCATACATTTACTCTCCGTGCATGCGCAGACGCCAGGAAGTCACCGAAACTGGTGCCAACATCATTCTTTGTAAAAAGATTATAATATATCAGCGGGGAGGGTATGAGTGCCCAGTACTGCCCACTCATGGGAGGGCTATTCCCATTTGGGCCATTGGAAAGTATAAACAAGCCAAGACCAATACCGGGTCTGGACCTGCGTCGCTGCATGCAATTGAATCAGCAAACAGGAAGTGGCTGCACGGCAGATCTGAAAATTGCATACACGATACAATTGATCATTATCAGGCTCCAGATGAAATATAAAATCAATTCCTTGCATAGAAGCCGAGAAAAGTTTGACGAAAAATTTCAATGTTCAGTGGGTACAGTAAAACTTCAAAGTATCGGCAAACAGGAAGTGGCTGCGCGGCAGATCTGAAAATTGCTTACACGATACAACTCATCATTATGAAGCAGCAGACCAAATATAAAATCAATCCCTTGCATAGAAGCTGAGAAAACCTTGACGGAAAATTTCAATGTTCAGTGAAAAATTTCAATGTTCAGTGGGTACAGTAAAACTTCAAAGTATCGGCAAACAGGAAGTGGCTGCAAGGCAGATCTGAAAATTGCTTACACGATACAACTCATCATTATGAAGCAGCAGACCAAATATAAAATCAATCCCTTGCATAGAAGCTGAAAAAACCTTGACGGAAAATTTCATTGTTCAGTGGGTACAGTAAGATTTCAAAGTATCGGCAAACAGGAAGTGGCTGCACGGCAGATCTGAAAATTGCTTACACGATACAACTCATCATTATGAAGCAGCAGACCAAATATAAAATCAATCCCTTGCATAGAAGCCGAGAAACCCTTGATGGAAAATTTCAATGTTCAGTGGGTACAGTAAAATTTCAAAGTATCAGCAAACAGGAAGTGGCTGCACGGCAGATCTGAAAATTGCTTACACGATACAACTCATCATTATGAAGCAGCAGACCAAATATAAAATCATTCCCTTTCATAGAAGCCAAGAAAACTTTGACGGAAAAAGTGTTTCGGATGGACGGACGAATGGACTGACGGACGGATGGACTGATGGACGGAGTCGAGCGGTTACTAGACCTGCTTCGCCGATGGCGACGCAGGTAAAAATATATAAATTACTTTAAATTTTTTCATATTTTTATACTGTATACCAATAGCCCAGACTTAGCTGAATTGTAAAAAGGTAGAGGGCCTAGAACTTCCGAAATAGTAGATCAACATAGATCAAATCCTTCGATCCATGATGAAGAAATTAGAATAATTAGAATTTACATGTATGTCTCTTTACACCATAATAGAGACATATCCTAATATGGATCCCAATTATGGAAATCCTAAATCTGAGCATGAGATCATGCTAATTAGGATGTAACGAGTTCACAAATTTTTAAGGCTAGTCTGGACTAAGCCCTAAAAATTAGGATGGCAGATTTGAGAATGAGAGAAAATTGCCCATAAACCTACGCCATACAATAATACTACAGCTGAACGCCGAATATAGTATGGACAAAACAGCTTCCTTCATAGTTACATACACAATAAGCCAGAGTAGAGGAGAAAAGGACCCCCCCCCCCCCACCCTCTTTTTTGAACATATCTTCAAAAGAAAGATGGGAGAGCTCTGGAATCAATAAGCGGTACCAGGAAACAATATAAATATATATCGATCAGGCACTCAGGAATTAATTCATGAATAATAAATGGTGCTTAATCACAAGCCAAGGCTATAGCAACAATTTTGGTAAATAACATTATACGCTACAAAATATGCACTGCAGACGGCATATACAGGTACGACAAAATCAGTGAAATAATAATATAACATACACATATTAAAACGAGATATGATGAACAATCTCTGCAGTTAAATCACGCTTCAAAGATCATTCACAGGCGGCTTCTGTACAATTAAATCCGGTAAGAACACTCTCCAATGTGTACTATTTGGTATCTACAACTATAAACACGTGAGAATATGTAATTTGAGAACCGACAAAATAGAGACCAGGATCTAGAAATGGAGGTAGGTATGATTAAACGGCTCCAACACAGACTGCCCCCGAAATATATAATAATTTCAAGGTCAACCAAAGCGATAGCGTAATAAAATATTGCGCGAGTGCATTAAAATCTAGCCTGTAATCATCAAAAAACCACTAAGTGGTTATGCAGTCACCTATGAACTCAAATAGCAGCAATTACGATGATTTAATAAGCGCTTGTATATAAGAAATCAGAAAATAAACACCGGAAACTAATGCAACAAAACTGCGTATATGACTATGAGGGCGCCATCCAACACGATCCAAACGCATAGTATGTATCATTACTTAATAATTGCTGGTCCAGACAGCAACAATATAGTAACCGCAAAGCTCCCTCATGTCTGACATACTCCGTTATGCCACTGAGAGCAGACAATGACGTGAAGAACAAAACTTCCCCTGAAGAAGAAGACCCTCTCGTGGGGGAAGCTTCTGGCAAATGTTCAATAACAGACACTTTAAGCTCAATGTAATCAACAGAAACAAATGAATTGAAGTGTATCTATCATTCATTCCCATGAATACGGCCGAGCGTCAACTGTATGCGCTCAAATGCCTAATACTGGCGACACAAATGATGGAAACTATTATTCCTGTGAACCGCAAACTTAACTATCCTGAAGCGATCCTACATAAGATCATGTAATAGCGATACAGTTAGAATAAGCCCAAGATGCTGCCAGCGCTTTTACTTCATGTGCTGAAATCTTAAGCACTGACTGCTGATTGGAAGATAAATTTTCCTAAGCAGTACGAATAACTAATTTAATCCATCTAGCAATAGAATGAACTGAAATGTCCCTTCTATTGGAAATTAATGACAAAAAGAAGAGTTCTTCTCTTCTGATAAACTTTGATCTGCGTCTATAAATACATGATCGCTAATAATATAAATTCAATGGTGTAGCGTAAACAATAAGACATCATTTCTGAATATGAGGTCACAAAGAACCGAGGGCCCCACGAACCCTGCATAGAGAGACCATCGGACTCAGGATTGTAACCCAATATATGAACTCGCGTCCATCATAATTGAGAAAACCATTAAATATATGCCGAAACTTGTCCTTATGTTAAAAGATTCGCTAAAACAAAACAGGTCTAGAGAGAAAAACGTCTACCACTCCAGTTAAGAATAACTGAAGGGGACGTGTGCGTAAGCGACCCATCGAAATAACATTCATAGCTGCTCCGCACAACCCCACCCGACGCATAAAATCTTCCGCTGTTAATGCGTCTGATAAGAGATAAAAGCGAGCCAAACAAGTGGCTAATTCGCTCTGTGAAACAACAGACGAACCAGCTTGTTGAAAATGAATTGTAGGATACGTGTATCCTATCATTCATCCCATGAGACATTAGCAAGTTCATTATTCAAGTGATCAAAAGAACTATACTTGCCACATCGCTGATCATACGAATGCTCGCTTTTCGACTGGAAGATTATCATAAATAACCTAATTATCCAGTTCCAGTCAAAATCGGTCGGCCACCGGCTCAGGGGTGTCTGATCAGTAAACTCAAACAGACCTAAACCCCCTACCCAAGTGGCTGTATAGTCAATCCCTAAAGTAATATATAGGAGGGATACCTATACCTTCGCTATGAGTCCTTATAGACGATCTGAGTCTAGGACAACCTCTTCTACTCTTTCTGCTGGTGTTGGTCGATTAGACCCCAACTTAAAGAGCCGAGTATTGATGCTTTCTTGTAGCTTAATCCTACATTAATGAAAGCTTACCATCAAAGACTTATTGTCTGGAAAACTAAAGCGACCTGTAGTTTTCCACCTAGTCAAATGTTAAAGATGACGACGCAAGGCTTCGTCACATTAGAATAGCTCCCACTTAACATCTGTTAAGACAGAGATATATTTGATAAATAGGATTGGAAAGAATTCTTTTAAAAGGTACAAACATCCACAAAATTCCTTTCCATATAGACGTTGCATCACAGTACTTAAAATTGAAGTACATAAGACCGTGAGTCTAAATTCGCTCTGAATAAGAAATTATCTTCTCAATTGTGTCCGAGCGAACAGCGAAATGATCAAGGTAAGGCTACAACTAAGATCTTAGCCTGCTCATTCAATGCAGAGAAACTCTCAACACATCTTCCCCGGTCGTTTTTTAAATGTATGTGATCAAAAAATGGATAAAAATACAGAAGATGATGATAAGAAACCGTATTACTTCTTCCCACAGGAAGATAAATATTGCGTCGTCTACATAATCGAAGACCTGCGACACCTGTGTAGACTTAACCGAAAAAGAAATCTTATTATCCTACTCTTTGTCCAACTGAAGTGAGCGTCTAACAACACTTGCGGTTTCTCACAGTTACTCGCAGCATTGTGATTCACTGGAACAAGTTCAAGGAAACGATAATGGATAATGTCCATATCATCCATGAGTTGTTCCGAAAGGGAAGGTATCCTCCTCCGTATCCCTTTCATCATTTGTCTAAATCAGTTTAGAATCACAGTCACCGGCATCTGAACAGGCACATGACTGGACCGATCAAGCACCATTCAACAGCTCAAGTTTTGAGATTGACGTTGAGTGCTTCTGTCTTAGCAGGAATACTGCGATGAGCTGCGCAATTGCGACATCAAGTCCATTACGGAGGCCTTAGGAGCAGGGGTCATGTATTGCTTGTCCGCCAGCTGCTCCTGGGACTGTGTGTCCGAGATGGCTCTTTACTGCGGACGTCCCGATGAATGAAGCCTCATCTCCTTGGCTACTAGATGGTGCGACTTTCTTCAGATAAAGTGGACCTTTTGACGATGCAGACTAGATATCCTAAGTCACTTAGCCAAGGTGTGGTCGGGAGTGCTTGGTAGACGCTGAAGAAGCCAAACTGTAGCCGCCCCTGGCTAAGAATTGAACTGAGCGTACCGGACAATAGGTATGTTTGTAAGCTCCGACTGACGCAAGTTCCTACCAACAACACCCGGCCCCAGATGTTGTTAAACGAGAGAGAGGGGTCTCCCTCTTGCTCGCGGTCCTGGGAGACCTAGCCGAGCATACCTCAGAACTTGCCGGCTATTAGCACACTCTCAAACGGCGTCAAGAACCACACAATGTTCTTGTTCCTCTGTAAATAGAAACTAAAAAACTATAGTGACATTTTGGCGAGAGGACCAGCAGTGTTCCCTCGCCGCGAGAGGACCGGTAGTGTCCACTCGCCTAACAACGAACCATGACACCAGTCATCAACATTGTCAAAATCTGACACATGGTGCAAGAATTAGTGGTAGTACATTGACTAAAGCAAGACACAGCCATGTAAATAGAGGAAAGGCTTCCTCTTATTTGCCCTGCTTTTGAGAAATATTATTACCTAAAATCTAACATAGGTCAATTGTACTACCACCAAATCCACATAAATATAAGATAACATTAAAATATGATCGATGAAATAAATACATTCAAAAGAAAAATTCCTTCAAAAAATAAAAAAAAATTTTGAAAATTTTTTTCTTATATAAGAGCCCAAGTTCCCAAAGGGATCGATGAGCCCAAAAGAGCCTAAGTGTGGACAAAATTATAATAATATACCACAAAATTAACTACCACACTATCAGAATATTTAATGTTACTTACAATTGTCGTTCCTTAAACAATAGAAAACTACCTAGCATTGTCAATGTGAACAACTCCAAACCAAAAACAAGACCCCAGGCAACACGGCCCGAAGTCAGTAACAGAAAACAAGACTATCCGATGTAAAGCAAGATCTTCATCAGAAGAAAAAACGACACATCGGATGTATGATGCATGACCAAAATGCCTAAACACCCCAAGGGTGAAGATGTAACCATGGGGATGTACAGAATAATCTTCTGTAAAATACGTTAAATTCCCAAGAAATTTCATAAAAAATTTTCAATAGAACAAGCCAAAAAGCTTGGGAGCTTAACTTGGGGGATCAAGGGAAGGTAGGAAAGGAATACTAAACAAACAGTGGACAGATCATTATCAATCAATGATGACGTCAGGCCCATGTCCCGAAATTGGGGAACATGAACTAATTTTTATAATTATTATAAAATTACAGCCCTGAATGTTTCAAACCACCGTTTCTTCCTTCCTTCATCCAGTTGTGTCTTTGGATCCACCAAAATAACCATTGATTTGTGTCTGGCATCATTAAAACTGAGATTTAAAAGCACAGATGTCAGTTTGTTGTTATCTGACTGAAGGGCCAAACAAAGAATGATGTTTGCACCAGTTTCGGTGACTTCCTGGTGTCTGCGCATGCACGGAGAGTAAATGTATGGAGGGCCAGATAGGACTTCTAATTTTTGGTTTTGCATGCAAATTTTGGGGATTGGGGGCAAAATTTGTGTTTGGCCCTAGATATTTTTGAGTTAGCACCAGCTAAGTCTGGGCCATTGGTACACAGTATAAAAATTGTGATAATTGAGAATATGTTAATTTGTGTTCCCTGTATGCTATGTTTTCAATAAAAATAATTTGAGGTGTAGGCTGTCCTGAAGAACTGAGGGGTGGGTTAATGTGGCCTTCACAGTTAATGTATGTCAACCAAAGTTACCAAGTTACAATGAAATTATTCCAAAACGAGTCATCCTATTAGGTTACAATAAAATTCCTTCATAAATATAACTTGTAGACTTTGCTAAAGGAATCTTGGTCACATGCTTGGCAGTTACAGTTGACCGATCATGACCAAAAAAGAAAGTCTTATCTAGATATCAGACCAAGTTATCCTACTAAGTTACAATTAAATCCCTTTATAAAAAGAAGACAGTACTAATTGAATCCAGGTCGCGTGACCAGGTGTCGGTAACGGCTGACTGATCGCGACAAAAAAGGAAAGTCTCATCTAGACATCATATCAAGTTATTCTTCCAAGTTACAATGAAATCACTTCATAAATATGAACTGTAGACTGTGCTAAACAAATCTAAGTCACAGGCCTGTGCGGCCATCATGGTTGAGCGATCACGGCCAAAATAGGACGATCTCATCTAGACATTATACTGAGTCATCCTACCAAGTTACAATGAAATCCCTTCATAAATATGACCTGTAGTCTGTGCTAAAGGTTTTCGGGCTTGGGCAGCCATCACAGTTGACAGACTGTGACCAAAAGGGGAAGTTCTCATCTAGACATTATACGGAGTCATCGTACCAAGTTACAATGAAAAATCCCTTCATAAAGATGACCTGTAGACTGTGCTAAAGATTATCGGGCCCCTGTCACCGTCATGGTCGACTGATCATGACTGAAAGGGGACGTTCTCATCTAGACATTATACCGAGTCATCATACCAAGTTACAATGAAATCCCTTCATAAATACGGCCTGTAGACTGTGCTAAAGGTTTTCGGGCTTCAAGCATGTGTTGCCATCATGGTTGAACGATCGCAACCAAAAGGGGACATTCACATCTAGACATTATTTGGAGTTATCCAACCAAGTTACAATGAAATCCCTTCATAAATAAGACCTGTAGATTGCACTAAAGGTTTTTGGCTTCAGGCCCCTGTAGCCATCACAGCTGACCGATCGCGACAAAAAGAGGAGGACGTCCTCATGTAGACATCATACTGAGTCATCTTACCAAGTTACAATGAAATCCCTTCATAAATACAACCTGTAGTCTGTGCTAAAGGTTTTCGGGTTTTGGGCTTGGTCAGCCGTCACGGTTGAACAATCACGACCAAAAAGGGGATGTTTTCATCTAGACATTATCTGGAGTTATCCAACTAAGTTACAATGAAATCCCTTCATAAATATGACCTGTAGACTGCACTAAAGGTTTTTGGGCTTCGGGCCCTTGTAGCCATCACAGTTGACTGATCGCGACCAAAAGGGATGTTCTCATATAGACATTATACGGAGTCATCCTCCTATGTTACAATGAAATCCCTTCATAGATACGACCTGTAGATTGTGCTAAAGGTTTTCAGGTTTTGGGCTCGGGCAGCCATCACAGTTGACAGATCGCGGCCAAATGGAGAAGTTCTCATCTAGACATCATACGGAGTCCTCCTACCAAGTTACAATGAAATCTGTACATATTAAATACGACTTGTAGACTGTGCTAAAACTTTTTGGGTTTCGGGCTTGGGTAGCCGTCAAGGTTGACAGATCATGACCAAAAGGGAACATTCTCATCTTGATATTATACAGAGTCATCATACTAAGTTACAATGAAATCCCTTCATAAATGCAACCTGCAGACTATGTTAATGGTTTTTGGGCCTGGTCAGCCATCACGGTTGACCGATTGCGACAAAAAGGGAATGTTCTCATCTAGACAAGACCTCAAACCTGCATATGACATTTCATGACGATCAGACAAGAACTATGGGGTGTAGCCTGTGCTAAAGGAAAATGTGAACAGACTTCCGCACATGTGATGGCAATAGCTTATATTGACTTTGTCAAGTTAAGCTAAACTAGGGGCTCTGAAGAGCCTGTAATCGCTCACCTGGCAGAACTACATATAAAAATGTGATTTCCCATAGGCTTCCCATGGTAACTATAAGATGCAATTGTGGCCATGTTTGCAACATTACATCAACATTACATGAGGATCATTGGTAGGTGGCATAGTCCTCCATCATGTGAAGTTTCAAAACATTTGACTTTGTAGTTTCAGAGAAGAGTTTTCAAAATTGACCAATCAGAATCAAAGAATGCTTCTGGCAGACACGTTTTTCATCCAACAGGAATAAAATGAGTAACAGTTGTAGAGAATCTCTCATAGACCATGGCTGCCAAGTTTGGTTCACAATGGCTCAGTAGTTCCAGAGAAGAAGATCAAAATGTGATTTCCTATAGGGTTTCTATGCTAACTATAAGCTGCAATTGCAGCCATAATTGCAACCCAATGAAGATTAAATGAGGATCATTGGTAGTGGGTGTTCCAGTCATCAGTCACATTAAGTTTCAAAACATTTGACCTTGTAGTTTCAAAGAAGATTTCTTGAAAATCCACATATTTATAAATTCTGTTTCAATAAAAAAAATCAGTAAAAGAAGGTTAAATATTTTGAAAATTACAATTTATTCAGACAGTATTCTCTTTCAAATAGCTTTGGATAGGTAAAGGGTTACAGGAAACACATTTTATTCAAATAATTTGTCATATCTAAAATGATATCATAACTGACTGGTCAGCTCTACATGATGGGAAAACAAAATAAACAAAACTTCCATGCTTTCCAAACACCTGTCATCAATCAGTATTTCTGATAAGTAACTTGAGAGTAATGCATGTATTAACATAATTACAGCTGCACTTGTTTACATGTATACAAAATATTTTGGGGTTTTTTTTCCAGTTCTCAGTGGAGAAAACTGGAACCAACCCTTACCAGATTCTCAAAAAGTTAAAAAATTTATAGTAATTTATATATTTTTTATACTTACCAATGACCCAGACTTAGCTGGTGCTAACTCCTTAAATTCTAGGGCCTAACACAAATTTTGCCCCCCCAATCCTCAAAATTTGCATCAAAATCCGAAATTTCAATGTCCTATGAGGTCCTCTATACTTTTTATCCACTGCGCATACGCAGTGTCAAGGAGGTCTCGGAATTGGCGCCAAATGTCATTCTTACAACCAGTGCCTGTTAAGCGTTATGTAATCAGCGGGGAGGTATGAGTTCACAACTCATGGGAGGGACATCCCCATCTGGGTCATTGGTAAGTATAAAAAATATATAAATTACTATAAATTTTTTAACATTTTCATACTGTACCAATGACCCAGACTTAGCTGAATAGAAAAAAAGGCTGGAGGGCCTAGGACATAAAGGAAAATCCAATAGACTCAATTACATGTAAAAAGAATTATCCCCTCAAGGAGAAAAGGAGAAACAGGCTTCACATGTATCTTTCTTATTTGTATCCAAAAAGAAAGACACAATACCATTCTGTAATTGAGCACAATAACATCAATGATCCCTATTAACATCCAGTATAACCTGTTATACTAATTTTTTAAAGGAAAGCCAATAAATAAAGAAAGTCCAGAGAATGAGACTCTTTATACTCATTAAAAGTGTCCAAGGATTGTATATTAACGCTCGTATGACACGTGACATATACAAATGCTTCACACCGAGCTACACTTTAAAAATATTACATGAATGAGTTAAACATTAACTTTACACTTTAAAACCATCCCGGCACCGACTCGGAATTACTGACTCCAGAGGAGGTATTCCCTTGCTTTTCACTATAAAGCAGGTGACCTAAGGGAACACCATCCCCCCCCCCCCCCCCCCCCTTCCCCTTGCCCTGGGTCAAATACCCCAGAGCGAAGAGGGCAGCAGGACAGAGTCACTGCCGGAACAGAAAGCCTGCATAACTATAGTTGCAACTGTTTAGTGGACGACATTCTCAGCAACAGATAACGGACCTAAACAATGCAGGTCTCCAGAAATGGACTCAATATTTCTAAGATAAAAATTCGTGAATGTGGAAGGCTGAGACCAATATGCAGCCTTCATCAAATCTGTAATAGCAACACTATTAGCATAAGCCCAAGATGTAGATAGAGCTCTTACTTCATGCGCCGAAATCTTAAGCACAGACTGCTGAGTTGAAGATAATTTTTCATAAGCAGTACGGATAGTTAATTGAATACACCTAGCAATAGAATGGACCGTAATGTCCCTTCTATTTGGCAGCCGAGACAGAAAAAAACGTTTACGTCCCTTTCTGATAAACTCAGATCTACGTTTGTAAATACGTATAGCTCTAACAGGACAGAGTAAAGACCTATGCCCATCTGAAGACGGAAGAGCCTTAATTGCAATAGGTTCCGGATACTTATTAGGAGCCTGATTCTTAGCCAAAAATCCAACATTAGTAGTCAAGGTAATAGTATTACCTACACTACGATAGTGAGAATCATCAACAGATAGTGCATGAAGCTCACTAACTCTTCTAGCAGAAGAGAAGGCCAAGAGAAAAGCTGTCTTATAAGATAAGAATTTGAAGTCCACTGTATCAAGAGGCTCAAATGTGCTTCTTTTAGCTTAAGAAGAACACAAGCTAAATTCCACTTAAGAATTAATCTAAGGGTTCTAGGTTTATTTGTCGAAAAGTTTTTCACTAACTTAGATAAAGAGACATTAGATCCAATCTGTAAACTATCATGATGTGCATAGGTATCAGATAGCATAGACCTATAACCCTTAATGGTAACAGGCTGCAGTTTGATCTCATCAAACAGTTAGACTAGAAAATTAGCAATGTCTGGAATGGAGGGATCATAAATATCAACAGAATGATCCCTACACCACCGTGAGAAAACCTTCCACTTAGTAGCATAATTTAGCGAAAAGGAGGTCCTCCTACAGTTAGAAATTGCGTCCACTGCTCGTCCTGTAAAATGCCTGCCGTGCAAGAAGGACCGCACAACGGAAATACGTGAAAGTTGAGACCTTGCGGGTTGTGATGCGGTGTGCACGATTTCCCCTGCGAAAGACGATCCTCCCGTGGAGGAAGCTTCCGCGGCATGTCCCACAACAGACACCTGAGTAGATTTATCCATGGTTTCTGTGGTGACAGAGATGCTACCAACAGAATTTTGCAGTGAGATTGCTTTATCTTGAGCAATATCTGCTGAATCAATGGCGCTGGAGGATACGCGTATCCTATCATTCCGTCCCAAGAGCTCGAGAGAGCGTCTACTGCAAACGCTCGAGGATCTGGACACGGCAACACATAAGTCTGCAACTGATTGTTGAGATGCTTCGCAAATAAGTCTATCATCGGACGCTCCCATTGGTAGCAAATCTGATTGAATACTCATTTGTTGAGAGTCCATTCTGACAACAAGCGACCCCTCCGAGAAAGGGAGTCTGCCAAAATGTTCTGATGACCCGGAATATGACGGACCGATAGGAGAACTTGATGCTCTAGGACAAACAGATTCTTTCCGTAAAGTTTAATAAACGGAATGGAATGAGTGCCTCCCTGGTTCCGAATATATGCTACTACCGTCGAATTGTCGGACAAAATTTGCACATGTGAATTCTGAATAATGTTCATCCAATGACGTAGCGCAAGCCAAATTGACATCATCTCTTTGATGTTTATGTGCTTGTTTAGGAACTGTGGATCCCAAAGACCCTGGCACTTCGAATCTGTTGGGCTCAATGTTGCGCCCCAACATGTTTGACTGGCATCCATCATAATCGTAAAACTCGGATCAGGCGATTGCAGTGGAACTCCCTGAGTTGACCACTGAATATCTACCCAAGTCTGAATCTCTTGTTTCACTTGATTTGACAAGACGATGTTCGTATCGAGCGAATGAATCTTCACACTTCAATTCTGAGTCAGAAAGATTTGGAGTGGCCGAGTAACGGAATAAGATCCGTGGCGGCTCCACACAAACCTATCAGTCACATGAATTCTCTTGCTGTAACTATGTCGGAGTGAAGACAAAAGCGAGCGTAACAACTGATTAATTTCGCTCTGGTTAACGGCAGACGAACGAGATTGTTGTGCGTCTCAAAACTCATTCCCAGGTGGGTGAATGACTTGGACGGCACCAGATCCGACTTCTTCTCGTTTACTATAAAACCGAGACGTCGGAGCAGTTGAAGCAGATTCTGAACATCGTTCTGAAGCATTAACTCGTTGTCATACCTCTGAAGAATGTCGTCCAGGTAGGCCGACGTTACCGCAGATGAATGAGCTCGGAAATGAGTCATTACCAAGTTCATTATTCGAGTGAAAGCCCAGGGCGCTAGATTCAGACCGAAGCACATTGCTCGGAACTGATAAACGACTCCTAGGACAGTGAAGCGAAGATACTTTCTGAACGCCGGATGCACCATGACATGAAAGTACGCATCCATGAGATCTATGCTCACAGCATAGTCGTTCACTAGAATGCTCGCTCTGACCGATCGAATGGTCTCCATATAAAATTTTGGAGCCACGATCAGCTTGTTTATCCATCTCAGATCTATGACTGGACGAAACGAGCCGTCTGGTTTTGGAACCAGAAACAGATGGCTGTAGAAACCTGGAGATTCCTGGTTTTCTACAACCTCTATTGCATTCTTCTCCAGAAGAGATTGGACTTCTGATAGAAGCGAACCTTTCTTCTGAGGATTTGATGGAAGCTGAGTCTATCTTGGACTTCGAGTTAATGGGGGTTTTCTTTTGAAGGACAGTTTTAGCCCTTCTGAAATCACCCCTCAAACCCAAGGGTCGTCCGTAATTGACAACCAATTGGTTAAGAAACTCGATAGCCTTCCGCCCACTGGAACACGATAGAGGTTTGCCCCATCACCTCCTGGATCTGCGAGGGTTGCAGGAGGAGAAACCACGTCCTCCACGACCCGCACCTCGACCTAGGGGCATCTGACCAGGAGTCTCGGCCAGTATTACAACCCCTACCTGAGTCGCTACCTTGACGGTCTCTGGAGTAAGACCTAGAGGACTTATAAGAACCTCTATAGGAACTTCCCTTGGACGTACTCACCCCAGAAGTGCCTGCCTTACTCTTCTCCGCTGAATCCGACTTTTTAGAAGCGGACTTGAACAGCAGAGAGTCTGAAGCTTTCTTAGTAATCTGATCATAGATTATTTATTATTTATTTATTGGTGTTTAAGGTCACATATTTCTGCACAATGGCTAACCATGACCGTGACAGTTTTACGGGTGGAGAAAGCCTGAGTACCCGGAGAGAACCACCGAGCAATGGCGAGCAACTGTCAGCTCCCCAACATACTAACTCCACACAAGCAGGGTTAGCATTGGTTGAAGACAGGTGCACCATCGACGTGCAGTACGCCTTAGTACACAGCGTCACCGTGCCCCCACGTGGGCAATGGGGGTGAAGTGTCTTGCCCAAGGAAACAACGCGGTTGCCGCAGGTGGGATTCGAACCGAGGACTTCTCGGCTTGCAGCCTGCACCTCTTCCTACTGAGCCACCGCGCCCCCGATCATAGATTATGGAAAGCTTGCCGTCGAAGAGAAGCTCTCTGGAGACCGGAGCAACTCGAGAGTTTTTCACCTTATGATCCACCCGAGTGGATGCAGCCAGGGCAGCATCACGTCTAACTAACTCCAGATTTGCCACTGAAAGGGCGGAGTTATATGTAGAGTATGCTATGGCGCTCGAAAGAACTCTTAAGGAAGTCTGAACATCCTGGAATTCTTTTCCTTCGAGACGTAATGATAACGCTCTGGTAAGGTGATTTGCGTACGATAATGTGTCTAAGCTGATCCTGTTAGACGAGATTGTCGTTTCCAACGTAGTGGCTGGAATAGACATAGACGACGGCAAAGACAATTCTTGGTCTTCAGCCTGGTCGTCCAGACGCAGAAGAACGCTCGGAATGCCCTGTCCTGCCGTTTCAAATTTATTCCTTGAATTGATGAAAGGCAGCTGTAGAACATTGGCCGCTAAGAAACCGGACTTGCCCGTCTTGGAGGCAAGTTTGAATATAGCGTCATTCAAAAGTTCAAATGTCTGTGTGACATTTTCTGGACTGGGTCGGAAACTCAGGCGCCATGTCCTTAATCCAACCGAAGAAATCAGTGTCCAGTGACGCTATCAGTCTCTTATCCGGCAACGCAGCATTCTGGTCCGGAGGAACAACATCAGGAAGGTACTGCCGGATGAAATCTACGGCTACCTTATGTTGCTCCGAAAGGGAAAATTCCAGCTCCGCTGAATCCCTTTCACCATCTGGCTGGACCACTTGATAATCTCGGTCGTCCCTTCCTGACTCTGCAGCAGAACGAACCGACCCAGCTTCCTCAGACAATTCCTGATCCGAAAAAGTTTCTGATGGCTGCTGGGATGCTGTGATGAGATGAGCTATCTGCGATAGCAAGTCCATTACGGAGGCCTGTGGAGCCGCGGTCTTATGTGATTTAGCAGGTGGAAGCTCCTGCGACATTGAATCCTGCATACTTCTTTTATGCGAACGTTCCGACTGTAAAGGCCTCGTATCCCTGGCTACCGGATGGCATGACCTGGTCGATGTGGAATCCCTGGTCGGCGAAGCTGGCTGGATATCAGCGGTCACGTAGCCAAGGTGTGGTCATGTGTGCTGCCGTGAGGATGAGGAAGCCGATAGACTAGTCTCTACGGATTGTCTATGCAACGGAGCGTTCCGAGCAGGTGAAGTGGATGTATGCTCCGACTGACGAACGTTACATACAACAACATCTGGGCCCAGATGTTGCTTAAGAGAGAGGGGCCTCTCTCGCTCGCGGTCCGGGTAGACCTGGATGAGCTAGCTACCGGACTGACAGGCTTCCTCCGTACTATCCTCGGATCTGCTGTCGCTGGGTGTGCACGTTCAATGTTTATAGTGCTCGCATCACCCGAACTCCTTCCCTGGACCGTAACGGAAGAACCCGGCTGCCAAGCCATTCCATGAATGGTTGCTTCACCGGGCGAGCTAGCGGACGACAACGCCATCGATCCTACTTGGGACCTCTTAGGCAATTGTCGTATTTCCATGAGCACTTTAGCCATTAGCTCTTCGTCAGACTGCGACGACGGAGGCACACTTCTTGAAGACATCACGGAAACATCACCCTGTTCTTGTTCCTCTGAAAAAGAGACTGAAAAACTAGAGTGACCCTGCGGAGAGAGGACCGGCATGGACCTCTCACCGCTAACAATATACCGTGACACACGTCTCCAACGTTTGTCATCCCAATTGACACACACTGAGCAAGAATTAGTGCAAGTAAATTGACTACAAGAAACACAATGAACATGAGAATCAGAGGAAGACCTCCTCGCATTACAATTTGAACAATATTCTTTCATCATGAAAAAATATAAACAGTCATAATACTCGCACTAACCCTTGAAAACAAAGATACATAATATAATATAATCCATTATAACATTTCGAAAAAAATAATTCAAAAGAAAAAAATTTCAGGAGAGCCCAAGTTCCCAATGGGAACAATGAGCCCAAATGGATCCCCAAAAGCCTAAGTGTGGACAAAAATTTTAAAACATATTTAAAAATTAATGTAACACTTACGGACAATATTAATGTATCTGGCTTTGAGCAGAACTAAACAGAAGACAAGTAATCACTATCAGAAGTAACCGTTGTCAACATAAACAAAAGTGTACAAAAACCGGAAACATGACTCCAGGCACTGTAAACATGGCCCAAAATCAGTTACCAATTTAAACACTATCCGATGCAAAACAGAGACTTCCAGAGAAGAAACTGCAGTACATCGGATGGTAGATGCAGACCAAAACGCCTAACCACCCAAGGGTGAGGACGTAAGCATGGGGAAAAAACAGAATAATTATTCTGTTACCAAGCCAAAACTCCCAAGAAATTTTAGTAAAAAAAGTTAAAAAATTTATAGTAATTTATATATTTTTTATACTTACCAATGACCCAGACATAGCTGGTGCTAACTCTTAAAATATAGGGCCAAACACAAATTTTGCCCCCCAATCCCCAAAATTTGCATCTAAAACTAAAGAAAACATGTCCTGAGAGGCCCTCCACACTTCGCCCCTACTGCGCATGCGCAGTGTCAAGGACGTTCCGAAATTGGCGCCATTTATCATTCTAATAACCAGTGCCTGGTAAGCGCTATGTACTCAGCGGGGAGGCAAGAGTTCCCAACTCCTGGGAGGGCCATCCCCGTCTGGGTCATTGGTAAGTATAAAAAATATATAAATTACTATAAATTTTTTAACATTTTTATACTGTACCAATGACCCAGACATAGCTGAATAGTAAAAAGGCTGGAGGGCCAAGGACATAGAGCAAAATGGAATACGCTCAATAAAATAAAATAGAGTCATCCCCTGTAGGGAAAAGAAGTAATAGGCCTTACATGTATCTTTCTTATTTATGATAAATTAGAAAGATACAACACCTTCCAAAAATTGAGCTTCATATATCCATGTACTCTATTAATATCCAATAATCCTTATACTAATAATGTTTAAAGTAAGCCAATAATAAAGTAAGTCTAGAGAATAGAGACTCTTATACTCCTAAAAGTGTGTGAGAATTGCATAATCATGTCCGTTGACATATGCAATATTCAAAAGCTATACTTTAAAAACTAAGACTTGAATGAATTTTACAAACTTAAACTTCTCACTAAACAACCATCCCAATAACAGCTCAGAATTACTAACTCCGGAGGAGGTATCCCCTTGTTTTCATAGTAAAAACAGGTGACCCAAGGGAACACCCTCCCCCCCCCCCCCCTTTTTCTTGCCCTGGGTCAAATAGCCCAGAGCGAAGAGGGCAGCCGAACGGAGACACTGCCGAAACAGACAGCCTACCTAGCTATAGTAGCAACTGTTAAGTGAATGACATTCTGAGCAGTAGATAATAGACCTAACAATAGAGGCCTCCAGAAATGGACTCGATATTTCTGAGATAAAATTCATGAATGGATGGCTGAGCGCAATGAGCAGCCTTCAAAAATCTATAATAGAACACTATTAATGTAAGCCCAAGAAGTAGAAGAACTCTTACTTCATGAGCCGAAATCTTAAGCACAACTGCTAAGCCAATGATATACCATAAGCAGTACGCTAGTTAATAGAATCCATTAACAATAAAATGGAGCGTAACGTCCTTCTACTAGACATCAAAGACAGAAGAAGCTTACGCCCTTGTAATAAACAGATATCTGTTTATAAATACATAAACTGTACCCGGAAAGAGTAAAGGCCTATGCCCATACGAAGATGGAAGGACCTTAAAATAATAGGTTCCGGATAATAGGAGCCTAACTCTTATGCAACAATCCAACCTAAATAGTAACGGAAGTATTGATTCCGAACTATGAAAGTGAAAATCATCCATCGATAGTGCATGAAACTCACTGACTCTACAGTAAAAGAGAAACCAACAGAAATACTGTCTAAAAGGTCAGAATTTGAAAACTACTGTTTCCAGAGGCTCAAATGATTACTTAGCTAAATAAGAACCTGAAGTTAAAATCCGTATAGGAATTTAATCTAAAGATTCTAAGTCTATTTATCAAAAAGTTACTAACTGACTTAGATAAAGAGACAAAAGACTCAATTGTAAACTATCGTAGAGTGCATAGGTATGAGGTAACATAAACCTATAACCTAAATAACAACAGGCTGCAGTAGATCTTGTGAAACAAGTATACTAAAAAATAGCAATGAGTAGTATGGAGGGATCAACCATATGAACATAATGATCCCTACACCACGACGGAAGAGCCTCCACTTTAGTCGCATAGAATAGCGAAGAAGAGGATCTCCTATAGTAAGAAATCGCGTCCAAAGCTCGTCCAGTACAGTGCTTACAATGCAATACGGACCACACAACGGAATACAAGGTTGCGACCTTGCTGGTTGTGATAAAGATGACACGATTTACCCAGTGAAAAAAGATCCTCACATAGAGGAAGATTTCACGTTAAGATCCACAGTAGACAAGAGAGTAAATTACTCATGATCTCTGAAGATAGAGATGCTATCAACAGAAATGTATTGTGGTTGTTTATCTTAGCAATACCTGCTAAAAACAACAGCGCCGGAGGATACGCGTATCCTATCATTCTGTCCTATAGATCAATAGAGCGTTAACAGTATTAGCTCAGAGATCTGGACAAGCCAACACATACGTCTGCAATTGATTAGCCAGCTGTGTCATAAATAAAACATCATTGGGCGCTCCCATAGATAGCAAATCTGATTGAATACTTGTTTGTTGAGAGTCCATTCTGACAGCAACAAGCGACCCGTAAGAGAACGGGAGTGCGATAAAACAATCAGACGACCCAGAATATGACGGACCAAAACTGAACTTGGTGTACTATAACCAACAGACGGATTCTTTCCATTAATTTGAATAACGGAAACGAAAGAGTGCCTCCCTGGTTCCGGAGATACGCCACTACTGTCGAATTAAAGGACAGGAATTTGGGCATGCGTTTCTGAATAATCTTCATGCAATGACATAAAGCAAGCCTAAAAAACATTATTCCGCGGAAGTTAACTGATAGCTAAAAGACTGCGGAACCCAAAGACCCTGGCACTTCGAATCCGTAGGGATCAGTATATATCCCAATCTGTTTGACTGGCAACCGTCATAACAGCCACACTCGGGTCCGGCAACTGCGGCGGCACTCTCTGAGTCAACCACCGAATGTTTGCCCCAGTCTGAATCTCTTGTAACACTAGATAGACAAGAGAATGTATAAATCAAGCAATTCATGGATTGCCGGAAAGTTGCCGTCGAAGAGAAGCTCCTCCGAGAACGAAGCGACTCTGAGAGAGTTCTTAACCTACTATCCACGCGTGGATGTAGCTAGGGCTGCATCACGTCTAACCAACTCCAATCAGCCACTGAAGGGCGGAGTTATACGTGAACAAACTACTGCCCTCAAAAGAAATTACATTGAGAATAATATCCCGTAAATCTTTTCTTGAAGACGTAATGATAACGCCTCAGTAAGGCGGATTACGTATAATAAAGCGTCTAAGTTAAGTCTAATATACATAATGTCGTTCCCAACATTGAAATTGGAAAAGACATAAACGGTGAAAAAGAATATATGTAGTCTTTAATCACACCGTCTAGACGCATATGAACTCTCGGTATGCCCTGCTCTGCCAAAATAAACTATATGTAAAAAAAGATAAAATGGCAGAAATGAGCCACGCGGACAAGAAACTAAACTATCATGCTTAGTAGCCGTCTTGTATATATATATAAATATATAGCGTCGAAAAATAAAACACATGTTGTAATGACAATATTGGACTGCGTCGGTAAGTCAGGGACAAAGTCCCTGTACCGATCGAAAAATCCGAGTCCAATGACGCTATAAGTCTCTTATCCAAGATCGCAGCAATGAAGTCCGAAAAATAATCACTGGAAGAAATGCCAGAAGATATGAAAGGCATCTTCCGATACTACTAAAGGGAAAACTCGAAATCTTTCGAATCCCTTTCGCCATCCTGTCGGACCCTATAAAGCGTTCGGTCGTCCGTAGCTTGATGCAACCGCGGACCGCACCGACCCAGCGCCGTCGGATAATTCCTGATTCGACCGAGAAACCGTCAATTGCTGGGATGCTGCGAAACTGTGCTAACTCGGATAGCACGTCCGTCACTGAGGCCTGAGGAGCAGCGGTCTTACGATGCATTGCCGCAGGAAGCTCCGAGATCGTTACCCCGTGCATACTTCCAATATGCGAGCGAACGGAGTGTATAGGCCTCGTGTCCCTTGGCTACCGGATGGCGCGACCTATTCGCTGTGGAATCACTGAATGCCGAAACTGATCGGATACTCGAGGTCACGTAGCCAATGTGCGGTCGTGTGCCCTGCTGTGAGGACGAGGAAGCATTGAAGACAGTCTCTCGGACTGTCAATATAACGGAGCGTCCCGAGCAACGGACATATGCTCCGAATGTAAAATATCTGAACCACAACATGCGGTCCCCTATGTTGTTGGCTTCCTCCGATCTGTCCTCAATCTGCCGTCACTGGGTGAGTACTAAAGTAATTAAAGTGCTCGCATCACCCAAATCTCCTTCCTAGACCGCAACGGACGAACCCGGCAGCCGAACCATTCGATGAATGTACGCTACACCGGGTGAGCTAGCGAATGTCACTCCGTAAGCGATAGACATATTCCATGAGCACTTATTGCCGCTAACTCTTCATTAACTATGACGACAGAGGCACACTTTTGAAAGACATCTCCATAACTCTTCAACAAGAAACCAGAAATGCTTGGATAGCAAGCATAAAATAATAATATATATAGCGTCGTTCAATAATTCGAAAGTTTGTGTGACATTATTGGACTATGTCGGAACTGAGGGACGATGTCCCTGAACCGAACCAAAAATTTCTAAGTCCACCGACGCTATCAGTTTCTTATCCGGCATCGCAGCATATGTTGTTCCGAAAGGGAAAGCTTGAAATCCACCGAATCCCTTTCGGTATCCCGTCGGACCGGATGAAACTTTCGGACGTCCGTACCCGCTTCCGCGGAGCGTCCCGACCCAGCATCGTCGGATAAAATATATGCGACAGATTCAGTTGATGCTGGGATGCTGCGATAAACTGTGCTATTAAGGAAAGCACGTCCGTTCCCGAGGCCTGTGCAGTAGCGGACTTATGATGCATTGCCGCTGGAAGCTCCGTGTACGTTGACTCCCGCATACTTCCTATGCGAACGTCCGGAGTCTGCAGGCCTCGAGTCCCCGGTTACCGACCCAGCGCTGTCGGATAATTCTCGATCCGACACCGTTTCTGTCGGCTGCTGGGATGCTGCGATAAGCTGTGCTATGTGCACAAGAATGTCCGGCGTCGAGACCTGCGGAGGCGCAGTCTATCGCTGCTTCGCCGAGGGCAGCTCCGCATCAGATGGCTCCCGCATACTTTTCCTATGCGAACGTCCGGAGTCCATCGGTCTCGAATCCCTGGCTGCCGGATGGAGTGACCTGGTCGCCGAAGAATCCTTGATCGGTGAAGCTGGTAATATATCGGCGGTCACGCAGCCAAGGTGCGGTCGTGTGCGCTGACGAGAAGAGGAAGCCTTAGCAGTCTCAGCGGACTGCCTATACAACGGAGCGTCCCGAGCGACGGACGTATGCTCCGCTAACGACACATTTGTACGACAACATCTGGGGCCAGATGTTGTTGAACGAGAGAGGGGCCTCTCTCGCTTGCCGTCCGGATGGACCGGAACGAGCTATGAACCGGACTAAAAGGCTTCCTCCGTTCTCCCTCCGATCCGCCGTCACTGGGTGTGCATTAAGTTAATTTTATAGTGCTCGCATCACCCCAAAATTCCTTCTAGACCGCAACGGACGAACCCGGCTGCCGAACCATTCGGTGAATGGACGCTACACCGGGCGAGCTAGCGGACGTCAAAGGCCATCGAACCTACTAGGGTCCTCTTAGGCAATTGGCGTATTACATGAGCACTTTTCCGCTAGCCCTTCATTGTGACGACGGAGGCACACTGTTGGAAGACATCACAGACACATCACCCTAATCTTGATCGTCTGAAATAGAAATTGATAAAGTAGAGTGACCCTGCGGGGAAAGGACCGGAGTGTCCAAATCCCCAACAACATACCGTGACATACGCTTCCCATATTGTCATCGAAATCATACGATACAGAACCGGAGTTAATGCGAGTACACTGACCACATATAGAATGATAATAAGGTCAGAGGAAGACTTCCTCTTAAAACAATTGATCAATATCCTTTCAATGTGAAAAGAAAAAAAAAAGTCCTGGTACTCGCACTAACCCCTGGCAATCAAAATACATAATAATAATATGATCCATTAATATAGAAAAAATAATTGAAATCAAAATATTTTGAAAAAATATTTTTTCAGAACAGCCCAAGTTTCTGAAAAGTAACGTTGAGCCCCAATGGATCCCAAGCCTAAGTGTGGACAAAAATTTTAAAAATATTTTAAACAATTTATTCAACACTTACGAACAATAATAATGTATCTAGTTATGATTGAAATAACATAAAGATATTATTATTTAGAAATCCCCCCCCTCACACAGAGGGCTGTTGTAAATGTAAACAATGAGTGTAAAAACACTCAAAATAAGACTCCAGGCACCCAGGCCCGAAATCAGTTACCAAAATACACCATCTGATGCAAAACAGAGACTTCCAGGGAAGAAACTGCAGAACATCAGATGGTAGATGCAGAACACAACGCCTAACCACCCGTAGGTGAAGACGTAAACATGGGGAAAGAACAGAATTCATTCTGTTATTCAGCTAAACTCCCAAGAAATTTTAGTAATAATAATTACAGAAATTATGCCAAAAGCATGGGAGAATAGCAAGGGGGAACTTAAAGGACAGGGAGAGAGGAAAAACACTTGTAAAAACAGTGTAACTAAATAATCAGAATGACAACAAAATGGCTGCTGCCTTGAAAATAGGTAACTTAACATAATTTCATTAAAAAATTTTAAGTTACAGCCCTGATAATATTCTGTCACACATTCTTTTCCTCTCCTCCTTTTCTATCCTCCTTAGAATCACCATTTCACTAATATTTATGTGTCTGGCATCATTTAAACTGAGATTTAAAAGCACAAAGATCAGTCAAATGTTAACTGATGAAGGGCCAAACTTAGAATGATAAATGGCGCCAATTTCGGAACGTCCTTGACACTGCGCATGCGCAGTAGGGGCGAAGTGTGGAGGGCCTCTCAGGACATGTTTTCTTTAGTTTTAGATGCAAATTTTGGGGATTGGGGGGCAAAATTTGTGTTTGGCCCTATATTTTAAGAGTTAGCACCAGCTATGTCTGGGTCATTGGTACAGTATAAAAATATTACAAAAATTATGCCAAAAGCATGGGAGAATAGCAAGGGGGGAATAAAGGAAAGGGAGAGAGGAAACACTAAACAAACAATGGTAAATTCATAGCAAGAATGACAACATAAGGCCCATGCCCCGAAATTAGAGAACATGAAATAATTTCGTAAAAAATTTATAAGTTACAGCCCTGAACACATCCTGCCACTGTTTCTTCCTCTCATCCTTTTATTTCCTCCTTAGATCCACCATTTCTTTCATAATTATGTGTCTGGCATCATTTAAACTGAGATTTACAAGCACAAATATCAGTGAGATGTTACTGATTTTAGAGCCAAACAAAGAATGACATTTGGCGCCAATTTCGAGACCTCCTTGACACTGCGCATGCGCAGTGGATAAAAAGTATGGAGGACCACATAGGACATTGAAATTTCGGATTTTGATGCAAATTTTGAGGATTGGGGGCAAAATTTGTGTTTGGCCCTAGAATTTAAGGAGTTATCACCAGCTAAGTCTGGGTCATTGGTACAGTATAAAAATACAATTATTTTGCTGACAGTACTGATCTTTGTGCAGACAGGAGAGGCATTGGGTTAAGCATTAGAATATAGCCTCTGGTGGCCACATTTTTTCCATCCTCTCATAGACCATTCCTGTCAAGTTTTGGTTCACATCGGCTCAGTAGTTCCAGAGAAGAAGAAGAAAATGTGATTTCCCATAGGTTTTCTGTGGTAACTATAAGCTGCAACTGCAGACAAGTTTGCAATCCAATCAACATTAAATGAGGAATATTGGTAGAGGGGGGTCCCAGTTATTGACCATGTGAAGTTTCAAAACATTTGGCCTTGTGGTTTCATCAGAGAAGATTTTTTCAAAATCCATCAATCAGAATCATAGAATGTCTCTGGTGGCCATATTTTCCAACCAACGAGAATAAAAAGTTGATCATTTGTAGAGGGCCTCCTATAGACCATTCCTGCCAAGTTTGGTTCACGTTGGCTTGGTAGTTCCAGAGAAGAAGATGAAAATGTGATTTTCCATAGGGTTTCTATAGTAACTATAAGCCATAATTGCGGCCATGTTTGCAACATGCTCAACATTAAATGAGGATAGTTGGTAGAGGGTGTCCCAGTCATCAACCATGCAAAGTTTCAAAACATTTGGCCCTGTGGTTTCAGAGAAGATTTTTCAAAATCCTCCAATCAGAATCAAAAATGCTTCTGGCAGCCATATTTTTCAACGCACGGTAACAAAATGTGAAGTATTTATGTAGAGGACCTGCCATAGACTATCCCTGCCAGGTTTGGTTCACATCAGCTCAGTAGTTCCAGAGAAGAAGATGAAAATGTGATTTCCCATAGGTTTGCTATAGTAACTATAAGCCGCAATTGCAGTCATGTTTACAACCCGATCAACATTAAATGAAGACCATTCATAGAGGGCGTCCCAGTCATCATTTATGTGAAGTATCAAAACATTTGGCCTGTTTCAGAGGAGAAGATTTTTGAAAACCCACCAACCAGAATAAAAGAATGCTTCTGGCGGCCATGTTTTTCAACCCACGGGAACAAAATGTGGATCGTTTGTAGAGAACCTCCCATAGACCATTCCTAGTTCCAGAGAAGATGAGAATGTGATTTCCCATAGGGTTTCTATAGTAACTATAAGCCGCAATTGAAGCCATGTTTGTAACCTGATCAACATTAAATGAGGATCGTTGGTAGAGGGTGTCCCAGTCATCAACCATGCAAAGTTTCAAAACATTTGGCCCTGTGGTTTCAGGAGAAAGATTTTTCAAAATCCACCAATAAGAATCAAAGAATGCCTCTGGCAGCCATGTTTTCAAACCCATGGGAACAAAATGAGGATCGTTTGTAGAGGACCTCCCATAGACTATCCCTGCCAGGTTTGGTTCATGTTGGCTCAGTAGTTCCAGAGAAGATGAAAATGTGATTTCCCATAGGGTTTCTATAGTAACTATAAGCTGCAATTGCGGCCATGTTTGTAAACCAATCAACATTAAATGAGGATCGTTGGTAGCGGGGGTCCCATTCATCATTTATGTGAAGTTTCAAAACATTTGGCCTTGGGGTTTCAGAGGAGAAGATTTTTGAAAATTCACCACCAGAATCAAAGAATGCCTCTGGAAGCCATGTTTTTCATCTGACGGGGACAAAATGAGGATTGTTTGTATAGGACCTCCCATAGACCATTCCTGCCAAGTTTGGTTCACACCGGCTCAGCGGTTACAGAGAAGAAGATGAAAATGTGAAAAGTTTATGGACGCCGGATGCCAGATGCCAAGTGATTTGAAAATCTCACATGGCCTTTTAGGCCAGGTGAGCTAAAAATTAGTCATTTTAATGCCAAGCCAAATGTAAGTAGCATAGAATACTGTGTCCTTTTATAAAACTGTTAATATGCTATTTTGAAATACACCAAGTGGATTGAGGTCCATTTCTAATGTTGCTTGTCCATTGTCTCCACCAGCAACAATTGTATACCCGGCAACATCAGTAGTTCCAGTAAAGGAAGCCAACAATGATGTTGAAACACTGTTAAATCATCTCTAGCTGTGTATAAGTACATATGGTAATTATTATCTTAAAATTAACCTAACGATTTAATAATATTCAAGAAGTACATACTCTATGCCTGCTTTCTGTAGAAACTGTAAAATGACTGTCTTCAGTAAATGACAAACTGCAAAATGCTCAACCCTTTACCAAACACGATATCATATTTTTTTATTTCAATTATTTTTTTCCAAATTTTTCACAAAATTTCAACAAATATATGACTCCTTGCTACAACAGGCTCAGTGAGCTTGCTCCAATGAGGAGGTCACATGTTTTTTTAAAAAATATTTTGCAAATTTTTTTCAACTGCTCAATTTGTAAATTTTGCAAGAGGATGTAGCTGATTGGTAAGATTAGAAATGTCCACACTGCACTATTCACAAAAATCATCTTCCAAAAGATAGCTTAGGCCACACAAAGTAGATCTTCTGTTTCTCAGGCCATTATTTGTGAAGTTGCATGCGGGCGAGCGATTTTTTATTTTATTTTTTATTTCAGTAATTTCTTCTTTGTCATCAAAAGTTCATGTTCTTTCTTCAAGTTTTAGGCCTCATAATCTACAGAATAGCATGGGTGGTGGTGTATTTCATCCCTTGAGTGCAAGAAGGCTTTGCAATGCTAAAGCATTGCAAAGCCTTCTTCCACTCAAGGGACAAATTCATCAATTTTTTTAACTTGGGTAAAATATCATACATAAACCATTTAATTTTTATTTTTTAAAAATTTAAATTGGTTATAAAAAGAGAGCATGCGGCAACCAAAAGGACCATGTGGGAGGGCCTGAGAAACAGATTTTTTATTTTTTTTAGGCCTTATGACTCCTCATTGGAATGACCTAATCCAGACTGGTCCAATAAGGGAGGCATCGGCTATGTTTTTGAGGTGAGGCAAAAAAAAAAGAAATGTTTTTTGTTAATGTTGTATCCTCTTTGGTGTTGGGTAAAGAGTTAACAATAATATTCAATACTTGCTCTTTGAAATAGTTTTCTGGCTTTTGTGTAAATTCACCAAATAGTGGAAACAAATTTCTGGTCATGTCAAATTTTAACTGTAATGCTCCACCTTCATTAAAGTGATTTTCCAAAATTACCTACAAGCACAAAAAAAGAATCTGCATAAGATCAGAAAGAAATTTCAATTTAAACATTTAATTACTTTCAAAGTAGATGGGGATTGATGAACTGGCTCCAGCCTATATTATTATCAGAGAAAAAAGAATTCTTTGTCAAAATGAAAATTTTAAACTATGAACAAAAAACCAACTACAGTAAGAACAAATAATTCAAGATGAATGATATTTTCTTAAACATAAGGGTATTTTTGCATAAACAATTTATCAATTTTATTAACTAAACAATAAAGTTTTAATAAAGAAATCTTCCTTCAGGCATACTATTCAAATTAAATTTTCTGACATCTCTCCTTCAACCCTTACAAGATTTTTATACATTTTTGTTATGGTACTTTTGATATCTACATCTTGCTTTGCAGTTTTTTCTGGACAGGTCTTGGCTGTCTATTTGGACAGCCAAGACTTACCAAGAAACGACTGCCAAGGTACACAGAATGTAACTTGCAAGTTTATATGGAGATTGCAAGTTGGGGATCCTGTTTAGTTGTAGTAAAAAATCATCAAAGTTGGAATTACGCCCTTAATTAACTCTTAACCTGCGGAATATTTTCAAAATATTTTTCATCAAATCTAGTCAAGGCTACTGTGGAGCAGCCATGACTAGATTTGATGAAAAATTCATCTAAATTTACCTCAAGAAATCATTGGTCAAAGGGGCCATTCACTTTACAAGGCAGACATTTGTGTCCAAATTATACATATTTCAGTAGTAAGAGAGATTATGTCCATTCCAGGAATATTTGCCCTCAGCATGCAAGGAGTTAAGGGTTAAACTTCACAATGGTTGATATTGGTCAAAATGATCAAAGATTTGACAGACCACTGATTCTTGGTTAGCACAAATTAAAGCAATTTCTCTGAAATGATTATAATTCAGATTCCTACTTACCTCATTTAATATAAATTTATTCAATCGATCAGTAAGTTCTTGCCAAAAGTGAACAAACAAAGGCTTGCTTATGAGTTTTTCAACAGTTGAAAGATGGTCTTTCAGAACCAACATCATTTCACATGCTGAGGGTGACATTCCTAAAGCTACCAGTTCTTTTTGATTTGGTAAACACAACCATCTAAAAAAAGAAACATACAAAATTCAAGCTATAGCAGCAGCGACAAGCATAACTGATGATCAAACAAAATAATTACTTTATCACATCTCAAAAAATGAAATTTGTTTATTTTTCTTTAAGGTCAATTATATCTGCACAGTGACTAATCATGACCACAATATGGAGATAAAGTCAGGCCCAGCCAATCGTTATACCCATTTTAGAGGACTTCCACCTCAGGCATTGGTGACCGGGTCCATAAAACTGAGCTTCTTTACCACAGTAAAGAAGCACTGTTTCACTTCCCAGTGAAATTACTTAAGGCACAAACAATTTATTTTCACAAAACACAACTCAACTCAAGCCTAGTGATTATGTCAATAAAGTAGGGCTGCTTTGCAGTGACAGATGGAAGCACTCTTTAGGCAAGCGAAAAAACGTATAATACTTGCGAGAGTGAAAATGGTGAGGGGTTTTGATTTTGATTAAATACAGTGGAGCCCATTTAATTGAATATTTTTTTAATTGAGTATCCCTGGTAATTGAATATAATTTCTGAATCCCAAACTATTTACCATACTTTCCATACAAATTTAATCTGTTATTTGTAAATAGATTATAGAGTATACTCCTGATAACTGAATAAAAAATCTTGGTTATCAGATTTACTCTGACAAACACTGAATTCCCAATGTTTATAAATCTATTTAGTCCCAGTACATTCAATATGGGCATGTAATCTGTTATATCTTGTTTGACAGAGCTCTATGGGCTCTGTCAAACAAGATATGATATAAAGACTCGGTTCACCACAAGAATATTGAAAGTGCAGGAAAGTGACAAAATTCTGGTTAATTGAATACTCATTGGCAAGTAGTTATTCAATTAACTGATAGACTGCTAAATTATTTTTCAATGGTGATTTGTATAATAAGAGGATTTTTTCAAGAGTACCAAGCTACAAGCAAAAGGAGCCCCAGTTTAGTGACATTTTGTTCATAAACAATTGTTTTGTTACAATTCATTGGAGAGTGCCTCTCAGACATGTTACCTCTCCCGGAATGCCCGGGAAAATCCCGAAATTTCAGTGTAGTTCCCAGAAGGGAATCAGTTTTGGATCAAAAATCCCAGAAAACAACAGTTGAATATTTCTTTCCCGTTGCAACTTATGTAAAACGTTCAGAGTCAAATCAGATGATTTCAAACTCGATGCAGTTTTTTGGTAAATAAAATGTATGAAAAGGAATTAAATAATATATATTTATTTCTTCATAGAATAGCTTTAATCCTCATCCCTTTTCCAAATCGAAACGTAAACAACACCTTGACCTCAACTCTGTTAACTGTTGGCAGTCTGTACCCAGAAAATTTTGAATGGAATTAAAAAAAAATGCTTCAATGATGAAAAGAAAGGTTTTGTGCAGGGCACGAGCATCCACACATACAAGAAGGATTTTGATAGATATACTTTCCAAGTACTAATCTTCTTGCAGTAACTGAACATTAGGACATCTTTTCCTGTTAACATTTCCAGACTTTGGAAATTACTAGCTTAATAGACTTTGATAAAAGCAAACCACAGGTGGTGATGCTCTGTGGGGGGGGGGGGGGGGGGGGGGGGGGGGATCATGAAGAAGAGGGTCAAATCAACTATTATTTTATGCTTTTTTAACATAGCATAAATGCATGAGCATAATTGACAACTAGATCTGGATATAACCTGGTGTTAATGGTGGTCCATGAGCTGAAAATTTACAAGTTTTTTCTTTTGTTTTGTCCCCACGTGAACTTTTCCCTGAAATCCATCCCATTTCCCTGAAAATCACAATCAGGTTCCCTGAAAAATTATTCTGGAGGTTAACATGTCTGGTGCCTCTTGGCACTCTTCAATGAACTGTAATAAAACAACTGCATTTACACATTTTTTTGTGTTTCAAACGAGGTACTGAATACAGTGTAAAGCCACTAAAGTGGCAGGCCTTTAAATTCATTTATTTTGCGCACACCCTTTTACCCTAATTTGGGCACATTAAAACCAGAATTAACAGCCTTATTCTGTTATGTTTTATTGCCATGCCTTTCTTTGTGTTTCTATGATCATATTATGATGGAAGTTATTCTCAAATGCAGAAAAGGCACAGAAAATTTATATATTTTTCTTGATGTCTTCAGACCTTCTCTAATTTGGGCACACTTGTAAACGATGTGAAATTGGGGTAATCTAAAGCCCTCAAAGTGGCTCTCAGCATTTTTAGCTTAACTTGACAATCTCAAGATAAGCTATTGTCATCATGCACACAGAAGTCTGTGAGTCTGTTCACATTTTCTTTAGCACAGACTACACCCCGTAGTTCTTGTCAAAGCATCACGAAATTTCATATGCAGATTCGAAGTCATGTCTAGATGAGAACGTCCCCTTTTGGTCGCAACCGGTCAACCGTGATGGCTGCGCAAGCCCGAAACCCGAAAAACTTTAGCACAGTCTGCAAGTCGCGTATTTATGAAGGGATTTCATTGTAACTTGGTAGGATGACTCCTCCACATAATGTCTAGATGAGACAGACCCCTTTTGGTCATGACTGGTCAACCGTGACAGCTACCAGGGCCCAAAGCCCAAAAACCTTTAGCACAGTCTACGGGTCATATTTAAGAAGGGATTTTATTGTAACTTCGTAGGATCACTCTGTATAATATCTAGATGAGAACATCCTTTTTTGGTCGGGCTCAGTCAACTGTGACGGCCACAGGGGGCATGCTACGTAGATGCCTTAAGCACAGTCTTCAGCTTGCATTTGTTGTAAAATTTGTTAAGTACTGGCAATAATTATTGCATAAAACACCCATCCAATTTATACCCCTCTTGCAGTTTACTTCGTTTTTGCAAAGTACAGTATTTTCATGTATCGATGTCACAATGTTTACAGTACAGTACTATCATCTCCCAGCAAAAATATTTCATCTACTTACATTAATTCATGCATCGTCATGACTCACAACTGTATTCCAGTTATCCATTGGTTCACAGTAACTCATGTGCAAACAGTTTGTATGTTGCCAAAGTTTAAATGTTTATATTTATTCCGTTTCATCTCACAGAACGTTAAGAATTTCCAGGCACGTCTTGCAATGTTCCAAGCTATTTCTGGAAATACTTGTCGTGTGAGTTGCTGTCCTTGAACTTTAAACGCTCGTGACATTCCAATGTTATTACGTCACGTTAACTCACTGCATACTATCGTTCTGTTACAACTATGTTTCTCTTTGGATTTTACTTATATTCTAACCTTTAAGCCAAAATCTAAATTATAATTAAATACCTTATCAATGTTTTTATGGGATAAATTTCAACCTGCAAGTTCCGGGCGTGGAGTTTGGAATATTTTATTCATTTTTATATCTATATAGCTTACAGTTTATTCATTACTAGGAATACATTTTACGAGGTTAGATTGTGAGTTTCGTTCCTATATAAGGCATCGACGCCACAATCTAACGTCTGAAAGCATCTTCCAAAATCTTGGAATTATCCACGCCACACTTTCAGGTATACACCCTCTTTCCCTGGGGTAGGGCTTGGGTGGATACCATCATGAAGTTATCTTAGTATATTATCTCATCGGTTATTAGTCCCGCATCTGTATTCAAGGCAGTGTAACGAAATTTATAAGCTTTTAGTGTCCGTTTTTGGACTTAGTGTAGCGGTGCAATGCCAACACTAATTAAATTACACATCTATTTCGGACGTCCTAGAACAGCGTAATGCTGTCGCTAAATTATCTGTTAACCCTTTACGGTTTATTAATAGTAGATTCCTAATATTTCCAAATATTTACCGCCTTGAATACAGATCCAGTCCAACTTAGGGAAACTTTTCGGCTGCTTATGTCTAAATTATTTCGGGCCAATTCAGTGAGAGCCTCACACAGTTAACCCTCTATTTTCCGATTCGGTTCATGGCAAACTGTCATCGTTCAGAGATATCTATCCATTCCGAAGGGGCGTAATGCCTCAAGTGTTTGAATAAATGTTCCTGAATAATGAATTTCTAAAACTTTTGTAGGTTGTGTCAACACTTACAACAGTATTTTTAGGCTATTTTAAATGCTGCAATATCATAATAAATTTTATAGTGTTGATTCAATCAATTACATTTTACCCCTTTATTCCGTATGCTATTCAATTGTTGCTTATTTTGAAGTGGTGTAATATCACAGCGAATAAGCAAACTCCTGTGTGAGAGTTATTTTAACCCTTTATGTACCCTGTCCCATTGTCCCCATGTATTGTGTATTTCTGTCCAATGGCAGTATGTGCTGTGGCCACAGATAAAGAATGCAGATTAAAGAATTCAACAGATTTGAATCGTATTTATCTATTAAAGAATAACCCTTTATTTTGTGGCATTCTCCCTTGTGTGCGAAAACCTGAACTCATGTCCTGACAGTCTACTACGGGGGTTTTAGCACACAGCATGCTGCTTTTCGGTAATGGTGTCAGTTAATTTATAGCAGCTCTTGGTGGATTCCTGTCCCCAGTCCATAGGGAGTCTTACGTCATGTTTGTTGGTAATTATCCTAGTGGGTCAAGTCAATGTTCACCACACATTTACAAAGGGATTTCATTGCAAATTTGTTGGATGCTCAGTATAATGTCTAGATGAGAATGCCTTATTTTGTCATGTCTAGATGAAAACAACCCCTTTTGGTCGTGATCGGTCAATCGTGAAAACTGTACAAGCCCAAAACCCGAAAACCTTTAGCTGTCTACAGGTTGTATTTATGAAGGGATTTCATTGTAACTTGGTAGGATGATTCTGTATAAAGTCTAGATGAGAACGTACCCTTTTGGTCGCGATCTATCAGCCATGATGGCAATGCGGGCCCAAAACCCAAAAACCTTTAACACAGTGTGCAGGTCGTATTTATGAAGGGATTTTATTGTAACTTGGAAGGATAACTTGGTATGATGTCTAGATGAGATTGTTCTATTTTGGTCACGATGGTCAGCCATTACCGCCGCCTCATCACATGACCTAGATTCCTTTAGCACTGTTTACAGGTTGTTTTTATGGGATTTCATTGTAACTTGGTAAGATAACTTGGTATGATATCTAGATGAGACTCTATTTTGGTCAGGACCAGTCAACGATGACCACCAACCTGTTACATGACCTAGATTCCTTTAGCAAAGTCATGAGTTATATTTATGAAGGGATTTCATTGTAACTTGGTAGGATGACTCGTTTTGGAATATTTTTACTGTAACTTGGTAACTTTGGTTGACATACATTAACTGTGAATATAAATTAACATATTCTCAATTATCACAATTCTTGTCTTATTTCATAATCTTTTCATAAACCTTGAATATTATCCTTTTCATCAAACACAGTGAAGTTAAGCTACAGTGTCACTGACACTTTCATCCAGTAGAGCCATTATAGTGGCTTCTCGCACTCAACCAGTTAACGGGGTTCTACTGTATATTGTTTAGGATTCTAATTTCGCATCTATCATATTGTACATACTGGTATTATGGGATTGCACATACCTGTATATTATTACATTATTACAATTACTTCAATGTACGTCATGGACTAAATAAAATGTCAAATTCAAAAATGTTTATATTTTGTTATTTTCTTTAGTGATGCACTTACCTGTGCATCTGTAACATAAGGAAGAACAAACTTAACCTTTTATCCAACATACATGATATCAATTATTATCAAAATCTATTATTTTATTCATGTTTTTCAAATTTTTCAAAAAATTTCAGCAAAACCATATCATGTGACCCTGTCATTGGAGCGAGCTTAACTTTGTGATGATGGAGGATTAATGATAGTGCAAATCATAATTTTCATTATTTCCCTTTGATCCTTTTCATGTTTCAAAACTTCACATATATAAACAAGTGTCCTAGATTATGAAGTTTGTTAGACTTGCAATTACAGTACAAGTCAAAATAAGTTGCAGGATAACCACTATAAACTATGTATCTTTCTCTTCCTACACTGATAAGACCAGAAGCAGACATCATTTTCCCAAAAGCTCTCACTGATAGCTTTCCAGAAAAGGATATCAGATTCTGATCTTATCAGTGCAGGAGCAGCAGTATACTTAGTTTATTGTGGTTATGCTACAACTTATTTTGACTTGTACTGTAAGCTCAAGTGTTGAAAGTCAGGGGACAACTAACTAAATATACATGTTTTAAACCCTAACCTAATGAAATGGCCAAAACAGGCCAGCACTATTAACGAAAAACATAGCTTATGACACATCATTGAAAGGATCCCATTCAACCCATTCCAATGAGAGGTCATAAGCTATGTTTATGAGACCAAATGTGAATATGTTTCAGTTTTTCAAACATTTCTTGTAAGTGTCATCTGCTATTGTTTTGGATAAAGGGTTAAGTTATAATGGGCTTGTGTTCAAATAGAGAAACAAATTTTTATTTATTTATTGGTGTGTAAGGTAGTTGTCATGAATTCAAAGATTTTGTATTTTTGAAGGTGTCATAATTGTTGCAGTGAAGTTATTCAAGAATTATTTTTGTAGATGTAGTTATTTAAGAGGTTTTTTTGGCAGTTGTCTTCTCATTGTATTGGGAAAAATTTAAGAATTTGTTTTTGCAGTTGTTGTCTTCTCGTATCGGGTAAAGAAAGAATTAGTTATAAAATCTGTTGGACTCCTTTTATATGTGTCTTCTCTAGGGTTGCACAGTCTATCTGTGAACTGGTATACACAAGTATTTAAAATGAAAGTGCCAATTACACTGCAGCTCAGCTTGTCCAAGAAGGGACTGAACCTAATAGAAAGATCCAGTAATGCCTAGCCATTCACTCAAATTTCTACAGAAGAGACATCACACCAAAGCTACATCTGAAAAAATCAGGTGAGTGGTGGGGCCCGTTGGGTGTACTAATGGAATTGTTGACAATTTATATGTCAAATCGAAGAAGGCCGGTGGCTTCCATCTTTTTCAACAGAATGCAGAAAAATTTGATACCTCCTATCTAGACATCATACCAAAGTTACATATAAAATTTGAAAAAGATCGGGTGAGAGGTGCGGCCTGTAGGGTCTGCTAATGGAATTGTTGACAATTTATATGCTAAAACCAAGATGGCCACTGCCAGCCATGTTTTTCAACAAAATTCAGAAAAATTTGATAGCTCCCATCTAGACATCAGACCAAAGCTACATAAGAAATTTCAAAAAGGATGGGGTGAGGGATGTGGCCTGTAGGGTGTGCTAATGGGATTGTTGACAATTTATATGCCAAATCCAAGATGGCAGCTAGCTGCCATGTTTTTCATCAAAAATCAGAAAAATTTGATAGCTCCCATCTAGACATCACACAAAAACTACATATGAAATTTGAAAAAAATTGGGCGAGAGATGCAGCTTGCAGGGTGTGCTAATGGAATTGTTGACAATTAATATTCCAAATCCCAAACCAAAGCTATATATGAAATTAAAAAAAGATCAGGTGAGAGATGCGGCCTGTAGGGTGTGCTAATGGAATTGTTGACAATTTATATCCAAATTCAAGATGGCTGCTGGTGGCCATGTTTTTTAACAAAATTCAGAAATATTTGATAGCTCCCATCTAGACATCACACCAAAGCAACATATGAAATTTGAAAAAAGACTGAGTGAGAGACATGGCCTATAGGGTGTGCTAATGGAATTGTTGACAATTTGTATGCCAAATCCAAGATGGCCACTGACGGCCATGTTTTTCAACAAAATTCAGAAAAATCTGATAGCTCCCATCTAGACATCACACCAAAGGCACATATGAAATTTCAAAAAAGTGAGGGTGAGGGTTGTGGCCTGTAGGGTGTGCTAAAGGAATTGTTGGCCAAATTATATCAAAATTAAGATGACTGCGGGCAGCCAGGTTTTTCAACAAAATTCAGAAAAATTCAATAGATCCCTAAACATCACCCCAAAGCTATTTATGAAATTTAAAAGAGATCGGGTGAGAGATGCAGCCTGTAGGGTGTGCTAATGGAATTGTTGACAATTTATATGCCAAATCCAAGATGGTCACTGGTGGCCATGTTTTTTAACAAAATTCGGAAAGATTCGATAGCTCCCATCTAGACATTGCCCCAAAGCTAGATATGAAATTTGGGACGGATTGGTGAGAGCTGTGGGTGTGCTAAAGAAATTGTGGACTGACCTGTACGGACGTACAGACAGACATACAGACAGACAACGCATCACAACCCATCCAAATAGCACATACTTAATGTTGTCAAGTTGAGCTAATGATATTGGAATTGTTTTAAAATTACTGGTATATTGTTACCACAGTAACGGTTCTGTATCAAATTATCAATATATTATTGGGGAAATGTTGAAATGAACCAGTCATTTTATTCTATCATTCTCAAAATCATTCTCAAAATATTCCAATTTTGTTGCTTTCAAGATCTGTTCAAATAACACTTTGATACACATGTTCCTGATTTATACATGTATTTAAAAAAAATGAAGCAAACATTTGCAGCAATAATTAAAACTACTGAGATAAGGCCCCCAAAGTAGATCTTCTGTTTCTCAGGCCATTTTTGTAAAATTGCATGTGGGCGGGTATTTTTAAAAAAATATTTTGTAATTATTTCTTTACAATCAGAAGTTCATGTTCTTGGTTTGTTTTATGTTTTAAGCCTCATAATCTACAAAACAGCATGGGTGGTGGTGTATTTTGTCCCTTGAGTGCAAGAAGGCTTTGCAATACTAAAGCATTAAAAATAGGCCGATGAAATCACCAGATGTGTACCCATACGCGCAATTAGTAGCAAGCTGTATGACTGAGGGCCACCACGGATGCCGACATAATGTACACCATACAAGGTATGGGTACATATAGAAATGGATTGGTGGAGTGTCTAATTTGATGGATAAAGGGTTAATATCTCCGGATCAAATTATCAGATTTACATAAAAAACTATACAACACAGCACATCAGTAACCTGAATAAATATATAAAGTAACATGACAATCGAATTGATATTTTTTGAGTTATCTCATGACAAAGGGATTGCAGGAATTTTCAATTTGAAGGATAAAGGGGGTTAATAACTCCGGATCAAATTATCAGATTTACACCAAAAACTATACAGCTCGGCACATCAGTAACCTGAACACAAATATATAGTAACTTGACAATCCAAGCAATATTTTTCAAGTTATCAAATGCCAAAGGGATTGGAGGAATTTTCAATTTGAAGGATAAAGGGTTAATATCTCAGGATTAAATTATCAGATTTACACCAAAAACTATACAGCTCGGCACATCAGTAACCTGAACACAAATATAAAGTAACCTGACAATCCAAGCAATATTTTTTAAGTTATCGAATGCCAAAGGGATTGGAGAAATTTTCAATTTGAAGGATAAAGGGTTAATATCTCAGGATCAAAATAACAGATTTACACCAAAAACTATACAGCTCGGCACATCAGTAACCTGAACATAAATATAAAGTAACTTGACAATCCAAGCAATATTTTTCAAGTTATCGAATGCCTAAGAGATTGGAGGAATTTTCAATTTGAAGGATAAAGGGTTAATATCTCGGGATCAAATCATCAGATTTACACCAAAAACTATACAGCTCGGCAAATCAGTAACCTGAACACAAATATAAAGTAACTAGACAATCCAAGCAATATTTTTCAAGTTATCGAATGCCAAAGGGATTGGAGGAATTTGCAATTTGAAGGATAAAGGGTTAATATCTTAGGATCAAATTATCCGATTTACACCAAAAACTATACAGCTCGGCACATCAGTAACCTGAACACAAATATAAAGTAACTTGACAATCCAAGCAATATTTTTCAAGTTATCGAATGCCAAAGAAATGGATATGGACGCCAGATGGACAGACGGACGGACGGAAAAAGGATGGACGAACAACGGATGGTCACCCCGGATGCCAGCATTATGTGTACCATACATAGTACGGGTACACATAAAAAGCCTTGTTACACTCAAAGAGACAAATTTATCAATTTTATTAACTTGGGTAAAATATCAGACATACGGTAATCCATTTAATTTTTATTTGTTTAAGTTTACATTCGTTATAAAAAGAGAGCATGCTGCAGCCAAAAAGATCATGTGGGAGGGCCTGAGAAGCAGATTTTAACATTTTTAGGCCCAAGTAATCTTTTGTTTACAGTTATGTGACAAGAGGCCCCACGGGGCCTGAAGCGCTCATCTTGTACAGAACACAATTTAAACAGAGTCCAAGAATGAGTCTACATTAAGCAAGCCATCTCCATAGGCTACACTGTCAATCTTTGAGTCCCTCAGGAGTGACAAAAATAATCTGGGCATCATGCCTTTTCTTCAGTTGATCATAAAGTAAAATGTAGAGCTCCCCTATGAATCCCCTTGATACATTATTAGTGGATTAATCTTAGTACCTCTAGAGGGTACTGAATACAAAATTTTTAATTCTACAGCAAAATGGCCAATTCTGGCTCCCATAGAGACCCCAAATATTAACCCAGGCTCTTGATTTGAACACAGTTAAATCTGACTTCCCTAGAGATGTTGTGTACCGAATATGAAAACATTCTGACTGTTTGATCTAAAGAAGAGAAATTGTAAAGAAATTTCTTCGAATTGAACTAAGTTCAAATGTGGGCTACCATAGCGAGCCCAAATATTAACCTATGGATCCAATTTGAACAAACTGGAATCTGACCCCCCCCTAGAGATGTTGTATACCAAATGTGAAAGCATTCTGACAAGTGAATCTGAAGAAGAAGATTTTTGAGGAAATTCCCTCATATTGTACTAAGTTAAATTTCATGTTCGCATGTGGAGCCGAAATATTAACCTAGGCATTCGAATTGAACAACCTGGAATCTGACCCCCCCCCCCTCCCCCCAAGATGTTGTATACCAAATATAAAAGCATTCCGACTGGTGGATCTGAAGAAGAAGATTTTTAAAGAAATTTCCTCATATTGCACTAAATAAAAATTTGGGCTACCATAGTGAGCCCAAATATATACCTAGGGATCTGATTTGAACAAACTTGAATCTGAGCCCCATAGAGATGTTGCATACCAAATATCAAAGCATTCTGACTGGTGGATCTGAAGAAGATTTTTTTAAATTACCCTCCATATTGAACAAAGATAAAATTTGGGCTTCCGTAGGAAGCTCAAATATTAACCTAGGGACTTGGTTTGAACAATCTAGAATTTGACACTCATAACAATGATGTATACCAAATATTAAAAGATTCTGACTGGTGGTTCTGAAGAAGAAGATTTTTAACGAATATTTCCCATATTACCCTATGTTAAAACTTTGGGCTCCTGTAGAGAGCCCAAATATGAACCAATGAGCTTTATTTCAACAAACTTTTATCTGCCTCCTCCTCCCCCCCCCCCCCCCCCTCCCCCCATGAATGCTGTATACCAAATATCAAAAGATTCTGATGATTGGTTCTGGAGAAAAGATTTTTTTTAATTTTTGCAAATATGCTGACTCAGCATTTTTTCGATGCCCATTACAGAACACCCTAACGTAACCGATGGCAATTTGTTTTCACCATTCAATTCTACTGGTCATAAGGATACTCCATACCAAATAAAAGCTCTCTGTTCCGTGGGGTTTGGGAAATATGGGCGTTTGAAAATATTTCTATTTTTAGCTCCCAGGGTTCCCATGGGGATGCGGGAATTTTTTTTTTTGCATGGGTCAAGTACTTATGACCCAATACTACCACAAACCAAATTTGGTTCATACCAGACCATCAGTTCAGAAAATAGAAATTTTGGGCGGGGCCAAAAATCTTACCCCTCCTATTACAAAACCAAATATTACTCCCAATGTGGGGAGAGCACGAGAGGGGTGAGAACCCCCCCTCGTTGGTGGGGGTTTGAAAATTTTTGAAAATTTGAAGCTCTGTGAGCCATTCTGAGCCATTATCAGAGCTTATAAATAAGTAATTTTAGGTGCTGATCCAGGGTCCCTGCACCTTTTCCAAAAGTAAATTCCATGACTTTCCATGACCTTTTCCATACATGTACTAGTGGGCCCATGACTGGAAATAAGTGGTTGGTCACAGTGACTGACAAGAAATGCTGTCATTACTTAATCTAAATGTATCCAGTCAGCCATAATTAAAGTATGTGAACCTGTCAATATTGATGAATGTATCATGGTGACCCCCCCCCCCCCACACACACTTTTTCTCGATATTCTACATGTAGATCCCCTCCCCTCTCCACCCCCCCCCCCCCCCCCATCCCCCCATTACATAAGTAATTTAAAACACAGTTACAATAGTGTGGAGTCTGTGAGGGGTGGGTTCATATACATATACACTGTAGTTAAAAGGTACAAAACATGTGTATCATTATGCAGTGTATACTGAATCTTGAATTTAGATGATGATGAATAAAATAAATATACCTTTAGGACTCATTATCTTGTAGGGCTGTACTCATTTCATCTGTCACTGAGCTTAAATAAGTCATCTAAGTTTATCTACACACAGAAAAGTCTCTAGCAGGATGAACATTTCAATGCAGTTTACAATTAACATTTTGTTGGAGTGTATCTTTCCAGGTGTATTTACAAATGCAGCCTATGAACTGTGAACTATAAACCTTTGCTTAACCAGGCAGATTTACACTACAGTTATGCTAAAAGGAGAGGCCTCGGTAATTTTTGAATTTTACAATACAATGAAACAAATATTGATAACATTGGATCTGACCCATGGTGCCACTTCTAACCACATCTATATTATACAGATGCGGTTAGAAGTGGCTCCATGAGCCAGATCCATTAATAATATTTGATCAATTTCATTTTTTTGTATACAGATTAACAGGAATTCTTAATTGATATTTACGATAATTATATATTATATACTGTGTGGGTAAAGCACCTTTACCCAACACAGTATGTAATATATATTAAGGGGTTAAATTGAAGTACATGTAACTCTGCTGATAAGCTTTGTTCACATGGTTTTTTGCCTCTTCTTTCTGAATTTCTCCGACAACTCTTCTAGTGCTCTTTTTCGGCACTTTTTCTGTTCACTCATCTCGTGCTCTTGTCTTTCATTTTTATGTTGCATGGCAGCAGCTGCTTTCACTTTCAGCTTGGACAGTGGAGGTTTACATTTTATGTTCAGCTTTCCCTTTTTCTCTGCAATTTCTAGCTGTTTCACCCCTTTCTCCTTCTTGTATTTGGAAGCTGCAGTGCGTAAATTTCTGCAAACGTTCCGAAGCACTGGTGAATGAATTGGATCATGCCATTCAAAATATTTAAGGCTTGTTGTGTTTCTCGCCCTCAGACCATATTTAATAGACTGGATTGCATTGAATGTTGTGGTGTTCATCCTTGTTGAACGCACGTCAATAATGTCACCCATTAAATTGAACGAAGACTCAACTTGGGGGCCATGGAATAAAGAAAGTACAGCCTGGATAATTTTTGTTAGAAAGGGGTATTTCTTAGTTTCAATAACTTTGGACCACCATTCAACCAATTTTCCGTTCTGGATGTCAAAATTTGGCAGACTGTCATCTACTTGGCAGCGACGGATTTCTGCAGTAATTGCATCTGGGTCATCCTCTGCTACTGGGTTAAAATGACTCAGGTGGCGAGCAAGAGATTCTAGTCCAATTCCTACTGAATGGTGATTTCTGATCAGGGGATCTATACACGACAATGACTTTAAAACCTCACTATTGAGTGGGAGCTTTCTCTGCATGTATTTTGGTCAGTTTATGTACGCTAATTGTGGTTTCTCTTTAAATTCCTTGACTTGAAAATCCTTTCTACCCAATCTCTCAATGATCTTTCTAGCCTTATTTCCATAATACATATTAGCAATGTTCAAATTGTTAACATCTTCCACATCCATTTTCATGATAAATTTGGCTGATTTACCAGCTATATTTTCTGTCTTTAAGAAACATGATAAGAACTGCTTAAATGTCTCAAATTGTCGATCATGTAGTTGGTGGATCAGTGTTTCTTTTGTCTGAAATAAGCAAACGTACATTTTGAGGATGCTTAAAACACTAGAATAAAATGCTAACTGTAGCTGGGTCTGGTCTTGTGTGAAGAAAAGCTTTTTGACAATTCTTTGCTTCCTGTCTTTCCCGTCTTGTGTTAACGCTTTCTTTTTCAGTGACAAATGAATGGTTTCAATTGCTTTAATGGATTCATCGCTGACACCTTTACTGTGGAAGATTTGTAGTCTTATATCCTTGTAGTCTGAAATCAAACTGCAGTTGATAAAGGGGTAGAAAAACAACTGCAAAGCATGGAATAATCGTTCACAGTCCACAGCCCTGTCATAAGCTGATAACCATCTGTGTGAAATGAATCTTTCTGGCATTGTCGCTTTAACCCCAATCATGTTGCATATTTCACTAAGATAGTCTCTCAAGTCTGATGACCACTTAAAATCAGAATATATGTCACTAAATAGACCCTCTAAATACTTCTCAAAGGGGGCGCAGAACTGTTTACATCTGTTATGAATGTGGTGACAACTGTCGCCATCAGTGTCCAATAAATGATTCGCCTTTGTTGTTCTTATCTGTTGTTCAAATCCATTTTTGGACCCACGCATTACATTACACGAATCTGAAAGTATGGACACACAGTTGCTCCAGGGTATACTTGAGGAGTCAAAAACATCACAAACTGCCTCGACGATAGAGCGAGCATCAACGCGAATTAACTCCTTTGTGCATAAATGTTCAACTCGCACTTCTCCATCAATATAATACGATGCCAGAATGGAAAACATCCTTTTTAAATTATTGCCGGTACTTTCGTCAATATTCAGTGAAAATGGGTGGCTCTGTAGGTTCTCAATAGTCTCATCTACAAAACTTTTCCCCAAGCCATAAGTCATTTTGTATGAAGCACTAGTTCGGTCCATGGACATCATAGAGAGAGCTGGCTTGTCTCTGGCTGCAGCCTGACAAAGCTTCACCAATGTTGGTGCCATTGTCAATGGTAACGAGTTTTCAGCAATTATCCCAAGAATAAGTGCCTCTTGTGTTGCTATCCGGTCACACATGGGGACACAAGTGGAATCAATTTTGGGGTTGACAGTCTTCTTGGTAACGGTTGACAGTCTTCTTGGTAACGGTTGACAGTCTTCTTGGTAATGGTTGCACCAAACATTGCATCCAGTGAATAATTTGTTTTCCTCTGCGATAAGGCATTGATGTGGGACGATGTCTCGCAATGACTCTCCAAAGCTTTGCATCCCCGCGACCTGTACTGCGTCAACTTGTTGCAAACAACGCAAATGCATTTTCCACGAATGTTCACTTTTTTGAAGAAATCTCCAAGTTTGTATTCCTTAAAGTCTCCGTTTTTTATTTTAATTTTAACAGTTTTTTGCATCCATGTGAAAGAGAACTTATTTTTAACGCTGTTGTCATCAAATCGGTCTCCCTCTTTCACAATAGAATTCATTTCAATTGTTCAATATTCTTCCTAAACGTTTTGAAAAAGATCACGAAGTGTAAAATTTTCTTTGTTGAAAACAAAGCGCATTTATCCACAAGGATAGGGGCATTCGATTCGAGGCGAGGAGTATAAGCCAGTGCTTTTAAAATGATTTCCGGAAGTGCTCTTAAAATGATCCCCGAAAGACTTGCACTGTCCGCATACGATCAATACAGGCCCACATTTACGTCGACCTTACCCCCTCCCTAAAGTTTCTCAATGGATTTGCACGTATCTCAAAAACGGTCCTACTAAACATAAAAAAAGCGGAAATCCACCGAAAAGCGGAAAATTCTCATGCCTGCATGATAGTGAACATCCACACCAAATTTCAAAGGAATTGACCCACAAACATCTGAGAAAATCTCCAGACAAAATTCAGGCATTCTAAGATGAAAAGGGCCATAACTCTGGCAAAGAAATTCCAATCAAAATAATCGGTGGGGCGCAGATTCCGATGGTAGTGAACATCTATACCAAGTTTCAAAGGAATCGACCCACAAACATTCGAGAAAATCTCTGGACAAAATTAATTATTCTAAGACATAACTTTGGCAAAAAAAAAGTACGATCAAAACTATAATCGCTGGTGTACATGTTCGCATGGTAGTGAATATCCATACCAAGTTTCAATGAAATCGACGTATAAACATCTGAGAAAATCTTTGGACAAAATTCTCACATTCTAAGACATGTGAAAAAGGAGTATAACTCTGGCAAAAATAGTCTGACCACAACTATAATCGCAGGTGCACAGGTTCCCATTCATACCAAATTTCGATGACAATGGTCCATAAACGTCTGAGAAAATCTCCGGACAAAATATGTCTACGGATGGATGGACGGATGGATAGACGGACGGCCGGACGTATGGAATGAGCAGATGACATCTAAAACTGTACACAGATGAAAAAACATCAAGCATTGGCATTCACTGTAGACCCTCAAATACCATGAGAGGGAGAAGCACAAACAACTTATCACTGAGAAAATATTAGAAATACCCCCACCTCTCTTCCTTCTGTTTTGGGAGAGAATTCTTCTCACAAAACAGAAGGGGCAAGAGCCACAGTGAATGTCAAACTCACACACAAAATGTACTCCAATTAATGTAGAACATTTTGTGGCACAGAGGACCAAAGGATTTTAGGTCCTCCGTCACTGATTCCTAAGGAAAAAAGTGGTGAATGTAGACAACTTAGTCCAGTGAATCACCTTCATATCAAACAATGCCACTGAATTAGAATAAGCCCATGAAGAGGATAAGGCTCTAACCACATGAGCTGAGATTTTATTCACTCTGCTATCTGCATCAGATAGGTTGATGTATGCAATGCGGATAGCAGATTGAATCCATCTGGACATGGAGGGAAGAGATATCTTTTCTACCTTGTGCAAGAGTAAGGAAGAGTCTTTTTCTTTCTTTTCTTTAAAAATTAGACCTTCTAATATAAGTTCTGAGAGCCCTTACTGGGCATAAAAAGGGTCTAGCATTATTTACTGGAGGTAAGGCATTGATAACAAGAGCAACACGAAGTGTAGCAAATGCCCCGACGATGTCATAACACCATGGTGGCCATACTGAATTGGCTAGCCGAACAAAATCAAAAGGAGGCATTGTCTTGTTATCCACAAGTAACTTCAAAAATTTTGATTCGATGAAATAAGTGGTTTTCAAATCCAACATGCAGTGAATACAAAATAGAGGTTGAGAAAAATTGCCTAAGTTGAAAAAGGGCCATAACTCTGGGAAAAATTATTGGACGGAAACCCATTCCTTGTGCATATCCGTCCCCCCATGCACGTCTATCAGCATACCCAAGGAGATGCAAATCCGACTAAGGGGTTTGAAATTACAATGCAAAACGTTTGTATGGACAGACGGACAGACAGATGGACAGATGGATGGATGGACGGATGGGCAGACAGATGGATGGATGGATGGCTGGATGGCTGGATGGCTGGATGGATGGATGGATGGACAGACCGACGGAGGGCTTCTCTAGATACCCCGGATCCTCCTTCGGCATACTAAAAGGTGCCGGTAGTTTATCTACAGCTGATGTTTTGGTTAAGAATCCAAGCTGAGTGGTAAAAGTGAAAGTATTTCACATACTACAGTAATGAGGAACATCAATTGATAGAGCATGAAGTTCGACGATTCTTCTAGCAGAAGCAAAGGCAAGAAGAAACACAGTTTTGTAAGTCAGAGCTTCCTGTAACTTTAACAGATCCTAGGCTAAATTACATTTTGGAATAAGTCTAGAACCTGGGTCTTTTGATAGAGAAATGTTTTAACAATTTAGACAAAGACTTATTGGAGCCGATATATAGGCTGTCTTCATGAGAATAGGTATCAAGAAAGCATACAATGGCATTCTGTAATCGTAATAGTTTAAAGCTTTTTAACATCAAAGAGAAATACTAAGAAATCTGTAAGGTTGGGAGATTGATGGGTGCATTAACTAAATGAATTGTCATGACACCAGGAGTAAAAGGTTCTCCACTTCACTGCGTAATTTAGAGAAGAGGTCTTCCTTGGAGCAGAAATGCAGTCCACTGTTGTGGAAAAACGTTTACGTCTGTAGGACCCAACACTGGAAAGGCATGAAGGTTGACAGCTACCAGGTTGCCGTGAAGTGTGTAATTGTTGCCCTGAAACAGAAGATCCTTCCACAGTGGTAGATGGCATGGAATGTCTGAAAGAAAAGGACAGAGAAGGTTGACCATGCTCTCTGAGGGGATGGGGGGCACCAGAAGGATCCAACAGCATGATTGATTTTTAATAGCATTTGTTTAATTAACAGAGTCGGAGGGAAGGCATAACCGACTATTCTGTCTCAAGACATGGAGAGGCATCCACTGCAAACTCTAACAGATCCAGGCAAGGAGATATGAACATCTGAAGATGTTTGTTGCATCTCGTGATGAGGAGAGATCTATCATTGGGTGTTCCCAACCTGAGAGCTAGAAAAACAACTAAAATTTATCTGCAGATTCCAGCTAAAATTGTCACAATTTTTATGGCAAATATGTGAAAAATGAAAATTATATGTTTCTTCAAAAAATAAAAGAACACAGACTGAACCTGTTGCTTGAAAGATATTTTATTTCAATATATTTGCAAGAAAATGGTCTCTTGATACCATTTTCATGCAAACTTATGGAAATAAAATTTCAGCATTATGGGCATGAATTCGCCGAAATCCGAAAATATTCTGAAATTTATCATTCCTGGATTAGAAAAAAACATGTTTGAACTGTTGTTGTCTGTAGGTTGTATTATGTAAAGCATTAGCTACAAAACAAAAGGTTGACTGGAATGACACAAGAAATTAGTTTACCTACATCTAGTCTACTGACCTGTCTTTTCTATAAGGCCGACTTCTAGATTGGACGTCAGTAAATACATAGTTGATTATATTTTTGAGCATATCCATCTTCATTCCACTAAACAGGTTAACTAAATCATCAAAAACAGTGCTATCGATTGCTGGTAGTTCTAATCCATCAAAATCTTCAGACATCTACAAAAATTTCATAAGTTCCAAATCAATACAAACTGGTTAACTCCTTACATTGTAACAGGGATCAAAGTGGGATGAATGAAAAAAACGAAAACAGATCTGCCAAAGGGGACGAAGGCAAATCCTTGGGCAAAAGCTGAATTGAGGGTGGTGACAGGAGGGGGTGTCCCCCCTTGTGTAGGTGGTCAGGGGAGGGGTTGGACTTTTAAGACACTCAGAATGCATCTGGTGGCACCGAGCTGCAAAACAGGTGAAATTTTTTACCTGAAAATTTGAATTTGAATAGCACTTTTTCCCAGAATATTTATCTTTCACACAAAAAAGTTGCAAGTTGCCATAAATGTCTTTCTCCTTCAACCACTGCCACTAGAATATGCTTTTTAATACAGCGTCTATTTTGCCAATTGGTGAATTTCAAATTAAAATGCTCATTTTACTGCGCAAACCCAACAGAATAACAAACATACAAACTTAAATGCACATGCACATCAATAACAGATTAATTTTCAGGAAGGGTTACTGGACAAAGCAGTACCATAGAAACAGAACTAAATGTATCAGGAATGGTTACTGTATGAAGCAGTACCAGCACAAAACATTGACAATTTGCCAGAAAAAGGGATCAAAAGAAGAGTCTTACTTTTCAAAATGCAGAAGTGGGGGGAAAAAGAATGGAAACCAAGAATGGAACAAAAAAACCCCAGAATTCCAGCAAAAACAGGAAAACTTACATCACTGTTCTAAACCCTTTACCTAAGGCTATTAACCCTTTACCTAACGTTACCGTCAAAACCAGCCAGCGCTATTCACAAAAATTGCCAATTAAGTTTTTACTATTTTTTTCATTTTTTGTCTCAAAAACAGAGGTTATGACCCCTCTTTGGAACGAGCTCGTTGAGGTATATATTTTTTCAACTGCTGAATTTGCATATTATGCAGACGGATACGTAAACCAAGAATGGAACAAAAAAAAACAGAATTCCGGCAAAAACAGGAAAACTTACATCACTGATCTAAACCCTTTACCTAAGGCTATTAACCCTTTACCTATCGTAACGGTCAAAACTGACCAGCGCTATTCACAAAAATCGCCAATTAATTTTTTTTATTATTTTTTTCATTTTTTGTCTCAGAAACATAGGCCCCTCTTTGGAACGAGCTCACTGAGGCTGTTCCAATGAGGGGGGGTCATAACCTATGTTTTTTTAGACAAAAAATGAGTTATTCAAGAATTTTGTTCGCTAGTGTCGTCTGCTTTTCCTGTCAGGTAAAGGGTTAAATAAAAAATTATTGTTTTTCAGGCACCTCCGTTAATGAAAATCTGCTTCACTACTCTTTTTTTTACTTGAAAACTCTTCAATGATACTATTTTGCATTTGAGGGACTAAAAATTTAATCAACTATATCTTGTTTGACAGAGCTATCTGAGCTCTGTCAAACAAGATACAGTTAAATTTTACTGCAGTATGAGAAAATGTCACTGCTGAAATCATTGGTTTTGCCACAGATAGTGTTGGGAGTTAAAAAATAAATAATTCCAACACTTTTCAGGACAGTTTTGTGAATTCCACACAAAAAAAACCCAACATTAAATTAAAAACTGAAAAAAATGCCTTCCTCCCTCATCATGAAATTGAGGGGAAATCTGACCAGCACAATTCATAACTGACAAAAGAATTTGATTATTTTTTACAACTTCTTTCTCTAAAACATACCTCAATGCCCCTTATAAGAACAAGCTTGGGACATAAACTATGTTTTTGAGGTAAAAAAAAAAGAAGCTTTTTGTTTGTTTTTCAAGTCTAACCTTTTATTTGGAACAAAAGAGTCTGGTCATATGGTTAGAATTTGAAACTCTATATGGTAGTACAATTTGAGGAGGATCAATCTTCTGGATTTTATAGAAAATGTAATGCAACTGATTAACCCCCAGTTTGTTACGTAAATGTAACAAACTGAGAGTCATTAATCTTTGATATCCAGAACAGACATGTTAACTATCCCAGAATGCCTGGGAAATGAACACTATTTTCAAGCACCTCAGAATAAGATCCATTTGAGTAAAAAATCCCGGAAAATATCAGTGCAAAGAAAATTGTCAGTTTTGAAATGGTTTGAGCATCGGTTTGCGGGCAGTTTCAAAACAGTTAAAGTCTAAGCATTTCTCAGTTTGAAAATCATGATTATAAAGTGCATCATTAACCCTTTACCTAACGAACCGGCCGTATCCGTCTGCATAATTGCAAATTCAGCAGTTGAAAAAATATTAATTTTTTTAAAATTACAACAAAACTATATCATGTGATCCCTCATTGGAACGAGCTCGTCAAGCTCGTTCCAATGAGGGGTCACATGATATGGTTTTGGTCAATATTTTGAAAAATTTGAAAAAATAATTGTTAAAATCACAAATTTTGATATCGTCTGCGTTGGGTAAAGGGTTAAAAGAGAAAAAATATTTGTTACTTTTCAAAGTATTAAATAAACATAAACATAATTCTGTTTCATTATGAATTTGTGTCGATCCAATTTAGAACATATAATTACCAACTCCTTCAGATGTTTGGTCTATAAAAAGTGTTTTCTTCAACAGAGAATACCTCTTTCATAATGTTCATTTATATCTCTCAAGTGTTTGAAAAAGGATGCCCAAGTTTTGCTTTATAAACCATATCACTTTGTGCAACTGAAAGCACAGGTGGCAAACCACATTTCAGATGATGGGCACTACCATTTTAACTTCAAACTTGAATGCTGGGAGATACTGCAGAAATTCTATTGATCTTCTCTATGGATAAAAATATCTGTCTGGAAATACCCTCTTTCTTCCATGCATATCATTGAAGCAAACCAAGTGTTTAGGAAGTAATCAGGAACTTAGGTTGAAAATTCTAAGTTGAAGATCCTAATTTACAAATGTTTTATTTGAGTTTTTATTTATAATTTTTTGGCAAAATGATATTAGTTATTTATTTATTTATTTAATTTTTTATCTATTTAATTATTTTTAAAATCAAGAGCTATTGCTGAAGGCAATTATGCCCCAACTACAGTGCTGGACCGATGAAGCATAAATGAATTAAAAACAAAGTTCTGGTAAGGGCCATAAAATCATGAAAAATTGATAAAGTAAGGACTGTAACTCCAGTGACAAATATGTGGGCAACTTTTTTATAATATGTGCAGGAGCGGCTTGTCACAAGGATCCCTCTTAGCATATTTACTTGAATTCCATCCACTCACTGCAGAGATATTGCTGCAGACAGAAAAAAAATCATGAAAAAATTGACAAAGTAAGGGCCATAACTCTGGTGAAAAATATGCCTGCAATTTTTTTTTATGGGCAGAAGTGGCTTGTCACAAGGATCTCTCATACAAAATTTAATTCAAATCCATCTACTCACTGCTCAGATATCATTTTGGATGGACAGATGCACATACAGATGGACAGATGGATGGACACACAGATGGATGAACACACAGTCTGACAGACGAATGTAATCCAGCATATCCCCATTCTCTTCGAGAGTTAGGGTATAATTATGCTGCACCTCAGGACTTTATCCATTCTGACCTCAGGTAGGCATAGCCAGGAAGTTTAAATTAATGAGTGTAACAAAACCTTTTGCAAAACAGGTCAGAATTTTTCTAAGTCACAATTACAAAAAAAGTCTAACATTGCAGAAAAAAGTCCAAAATCTAAAAAAAAAGGTCCGGCCAAGGGTTAATGTTGTCTTATATTGATGCATTTGACACTCATGAAATATAAAAGTCACAGCATACCTGTGGTAGTCTCCACTCATGTATAGCAAAACAGGTCAGTCCATACTTACAAAAAAGTCTAACATTGCAAAAATACTCTAAAAATCAAAAAAATATCATTGGGTAAGGGTCTGTGGGTAATTGTAAGCCATAGAAACAGTATGAGGTGCATAGTAAGAGGTGGGTAAGTCAAAGTGGACTCTTACAATAACTTTAACACAAGTGTTGATGCCGACGCGCCTCAGGTCTTAACCTAAGCTCACACAATTTTGTTGGTGAGCTAAAAAAGATCTCAAATTCGTGGTAATTCTATTCCAAATTTCTGAACTTTGTCCACTAAATTATATTTGAGCTTTGGTAAATCAAATTCATGGAACTTGGTGAATTTGAGGACCTGTGTTCCAGAAAGAAAACTGAAAACGTATCACAGCCTAAAATGCGAGCATGTAGTCAGTGTTGGAGTTAAATGCAATACAGGAGTGACAGGTAGACAGCCAATCTGTATATCTCATCTCCCAACAGTATAGATTAAGTGTAATTGTCTGATTATCTATATGTATTCTGTAGTTAGATATGTAATTGAATGCAGACTATCCCGTTAAATAAAATATCTATCTTTTTCTATCTACAAATTCCTCAGTGATATTGAAGTTGTGAGATGTCTTTTTTGTTTGAAGAAAGGGTTAATGGTTGTTTGTTTGTTTGTTTATTGGAGTTTAACGACACTTTCAACAACCAGGGTCAGGTCAGGTCAGACAGTTTTACGGGTGGAGGAGTCAGAGTACACTGGACAGAAGCACAAAGCAGATGCAAGCAACTGTCAGACTCTTTAACATAATAACTCTGCACAAGCAGAGTTAGCAGCTGTTGAATTGTAAGTGTGTCATTGACATGCAGTACACCTCAGTATACAATGCCACTGTGCCCAAGGACATAATGCAGTTACTGTTGGTCAGGATTGAACCATTGACCCTTTCAGTTTCAAGTCCAATGCTCTAACCACTGAGCCACCGTGCTCCTGAAAGGGTTAATAATATGTTTGAACTGGAATTCAGAGACAGATGAATGTGCAATAAAGGTTTTATATAACTCCCACCTATAGGTATGAAAATCTAGCACTATTTATAGAAAATACATTTTTAAAGAAATAACATACCATACTAGAATCAGCTGTGGCAAATGATAACCAGCTTTCATCACATGATGGCATTCTTTCAATAGTGCTAAAATACATCTGTTCTTTCGATGTTCTCTGAGGCACGCTGTATTTACTTTTGTAATACTGAAGTTGCAGGAAGAACTGTTTAAAAAAGGACAAGGCTAAATAGGTAAGTTACAATAAGGCTATTGAAAAAAAAATTCTTGTTTCTCAGGCACCTCCCTCGTCATAGAAAATCTGCCACATCACCTTTTTTAACACCTGGAAATCTCTTTTATAATGCTATTTTGCACTTGTAGGACAAATATTTAACCAACTATACCTTGACAGAGCTCTGTCAAACAAGATATAGTTGGTTAAATTTTCAACTACATTATTGGAAATTTTCACTGCTGAAAGCGTTGGTTTAATTAGTTAAATTTCTGATTCCAACTATTTTCAGAACAGCTTTGTAAATAAACAAACAAAACAAGAGGCCCCAAGGGGCCTGAGGGTGCTCACCTGACATGGTAGCCAAAATATCAACCCAGAGAATTGATTTCAACAAGTTGCATCTGATCCTCCTAAGAAAAGCTTATACCAAATATCCAAAGATTCCCACAGGGAGCCCATATATGAACCCAGGGACTTGGCTTTAACAAACTTGAATCTCACCCCCCTAAGGATGCTGCACACCAAATATCAAAACATTCCGACTGCTGGATCTGAAGAAGATTTTTAAAGAAAATTCCTCATTTTGAACTAAGTTACAATTCAAGCTCCCACCGTGAGTCCAAATATGAACTTAGGGACATGGCTTGAACAAACATGAATCTCACCCCCTAAGGATGCTGCATACCAAATATCAAAACATTCCGACTGATGGATCTGAAGAAGATTTTTAAAGAAAATTCCTCATTTTGAACTAAGTTATCATTCGGGCTCGCACAGTGTGTCCAAATATGGACCTAGGGATATGGCTTGAACAAACTTAAATCTCACCCCCCTAAGGATGCTGCATACCAAATATCAAAACATTCCGACTGCTGGATCTGAAGAAGATTTTTAAAGATAATTCCTCATTTTGTTAAAATTCGGGCTACCACATTGAGCCCAAATATGAACCCAGGGACTTGGCTTCAACAAACTTGAATCTCACCCCCCTAACCATGGTGCATACCCAATATCAAAAGATTCTGCCTGCTGGATCTTGAGAAGAAGATTTTCAAAGAAATTTGCCTGAAATGCACTAAGTTCAAATTTGGGCTCATATACTGAGCCCAAATATAAACCCAGGGGGCCGATTTGAACAAACTTGAATCAGATCCACCCCACAATGTTGCATACCAAATATCAAAAGATTCTGCCTGCTGGATCTGGAGAAGAAGATTTTTGAAGAAATTTGCCTGAAATGCACTAAGTTCGAATTCGGGCTTCTATAGTGAGCCCAAATATGAATCCAGGCGGCCGATTTGAACAAACTTGAATCAGATCCACCCCACAATGTTGCATATCAAATATCAAAAGATTCTGCCTGCTGGATCTGGAGAAGAAAATTTTTGAAGAAATTTGCCTGAAATGCACTAAGTTCGAATTCGAGCTTCTATAGTGAGCCCAAATATGAATCTAGGGAGCCGACTTGAACACACTTGAATCAGATCCACCCAACAATGTTGCATACCAAATATCAAAAGTTTCTGCCTGCTGGATCTGGAGAAGAAGATTTTTTAAGAAATTTGTCTGAAATGCACTAATTTCGAATTTGAGCTTCTATAGTGAGCCCAAATATTAATCTAGGGAACCGATTTGAACAAATTTGCATCAGATCCACTCCACAATGTTGCTTACCAAATATGAAAAGATTCTGCCTGCTGGATCTGGAGAAGAAGATTTTTTAAGAAATTTGCCTGAAATGCACTAAGTTCGAATTCGAGCTTCTATAGTGAGCCCAAATATGAATCTAGGAAGCAAATTTGAACAAACTTGAATCAAATCCATCCCACAATGTTGCATACCAAATATAAAAAGATTCTGCCTGCTGGATCTGGAGAAGAAGATTTTTTAATAAATTTGGCTGAAATGCACTAAGTTCGAATTCGGGCTTCTATAGTAAGTCCAAATATGAATCCAGGGGGCCGATTTGAACAAACTTCAATCAGATCCACCCTTAATGTTGCATACCAAATATGAAAAGATTCTGCCTGCTGGATCTGGAGAAGAAGATTTTTGAAGAAATTTGCCTGAACTGCACTAAGTTCGAATTCGAGCTTCTATAGTGAGCCCAAATATGAATCTAGGGAGCCGATTTGAACAAACTTGAATCAGATCCACCCCACAATGTTGCATACCAAATATCAAAAGATTCTGCCTGCTGGATCTGGAGAAGAAGATTTTTGAAGAAATTTGCCTGAAATGACCTAAGTTCGAATTTGGGCTTCTATAGTGAGCCCAAATATGAATCCAGGGGGCCGATTTGAACAAACTTGAATCAGATCCACCCCACAATGTTGCATACCAAATATGAAAAGATTCTGCCTGCTGGATCTGGAGATTTTTGAAGAAATTTGCCTGAAATGCACTAAGTTCGAATTCGAGCTTCTATAGTGAGCCCAAATATGAATCTAGGGAGCCGATTTGAACAACTTGAATCAGATCCACCCCACAATGTTGCATACCAAATATCAAAAGATTCTGCCTGCTGGATCTGGAGAAGATTTTTTAAGAAATTTGCCGGAAATGCACTAAGTTCGAAATCGGGCTCCTATACTGAGCCCAAATATGAACCCAGGGGGCCGATTTGAACAAACTTGAATCCGATCCACCCTACAATGTTGCATACCAAATATCAAAAGATTCTGCCTGCTGGATCTGGAGAAGAAGATTTTTGAAGAAATTTGCCTGAAATGACCTAAGTTCGAATTTGGGCTTCTATAGTGAGCCCAAATATGAATCCAGGGGGCCGATTTGAACAAACTTGAATCAGATCCACCCCACAATGTTGCATACCAAATATGAAAAGATTCTGCCTGCTGGATCTGGAGATTTTTGAAGAAATTTGCCTGAAATGCACTAAGTTCGAATTCGAGCTTCTATAGTGAGCCCAAATATGAATCTAGGGAGCCGATTTGAACAACTTGAATCAGATCCACCCCACAATGTTGCATACCAAATATCAAAAGATTCTGCCTGCTGGATCTGGAGAAGATTTTTTAAGAAATTTGCCGGAAATGCACTAAGTTCGAAATCGGGCTCCTATACTGAGCCCAAATATGAACCCAGGGGGCCGATTTGAACAAACTTGAATCCGATCCACCCTACAATGTTGCATACCAAATATCAAAAGATTCTGCCTGCTGGATCTGGAGAAGAAGATTTTTTAATCTTTTTCCCATTGCCAACAGTGTTAAAAAGTGCTGACTCAGCACTTTTTCAAAGTCCTGAGAAAAGAACCTTGTGATCAAACTGATCGGGATTTTTTTTAACCATTCTATTCTACTGGATAAAAGTAAGCTTTATACAAAACAAGAATTCTCTGTGCCATGTAGTTTTGGAGATATGGCAGTTTTAAGGTTTTTCCTATTTTTAGCTTCCGAGGTTCCCACGGGGCAATGAGAACATTTTTTTTTGCATCAATCAACTACTTATCACCCATTATCATCTCATATCAAATTTGGTTCAAATCGAATTCACAGTTCAGAAAATAGAAATTTTAGGCGCGGCCAAAATTTTTGCTCCTCCCATAACGAAGGCAAATAATGCCCGACAAACTTCTCTTGAACAAATTTGATTCTACACCTCAAAAGGAAGCTGCATACCAAATATCAAGTCTCTGCTACTGCTGGTTCATGAGAAGAAGATTTTCAACGATTTTGGTGCCCCTTGGGGGCGTGGCCCCCTCCAGGAGGAGGGGCAACTTTATTTGAACAAATCTGAATTGACATTAGGTAATAAACATTTACCCAACATTTGAAAAATATTGGGCCAGTGGTTTCTTCGGAGAAGGTGGTTTTGTAAAGTTTATGCCGAATGACGACGGATGATGGACGGACGACGGACGGAAAGCGATTAGTAAAGCTCACCTTGAGCTTCGCTCAGGTGAGCTAATAAATCCTCCTTCCCTCAGCATAAAATTGCGGAAAAATTACTTGAGAAACAAGAAATTCTTTTTATAGGCCTAATTTCGACAAATTTTTCGATTAAAAATTTGAATAATGTACTGCACTACCATCACACTATGAGAGATATGACTCTGAAAACTTACAAGTTGAATCTGACAGGTATCTTAGTAGTCGTTTGTACATGGAATCAGGCCTGGCATTCTTAAAAATGCAGAAGGGCTAAAAATCGCTCCCCTCGCATGGTCTAGGGGAGCAATTAGATCTCCTCAACTCAACCTTACAGAAGATAAAAGTGTCAAAATGAAGTTTTTCTATTAATGAATTCTGCCTTGTGGGTTTTGCACATTTTATTTGGTGCTGCTAACAAGGTAGTCTCTGTGAGACGGCTACACAGCCCCTCCCACACCTCCGGGCCCCGGCAGGCCCGGAGGTGTTGGAGGGGCAGTGTGACCATCTTACAGAGATCACTAACATAGCAGAGAGCTGAAAAGATGTGGGCTTCAGGAATAGGCTGTTATGGTAATCATTTTTTTCTAAGGTCAGGAGGGCTAGTTTTCGCACTCCTCAATTTTTTTAAGGCGAGCAGTAGGCGAGCGAATAAATTGCTCTCCTGAAAATGCCAGGCCTGTGGAATTAGAGAATATCCTACAGAAAAGAGTTATCAGTAACTCTCACCTAGCCAATTATCTTGCCGCAGCATAGATTAACTCTCTGCACACCAATGTCTAAACACATAAATTGAAGCTGCAAATGTTTCTCATACTGTAACTAGTAAATTTAGCCCTTCACCCAATGCAAATGATATCAAAACATTTATTATTTTAATAATTGCTTTTTCAAATTCTTCAGAAAATTTCAACAATGATAAATTTATAGTAATTTGTATATTTTTAATACTTACTAATGGCCTAGACTTAGCTGGTGCAACCTCAATATTATTAAGGGCCAAACACAAATTTTGAACCCCCCTCTTCCCAAAATTTGCATATGATACTGAAAATTATAAATTTCAAGTAATTTGTTTATTTTTTATACTTACCAATGGCCAGACATGTTAACCTCCAGAATAATTTTTCAGGGAACCTGAGGGTGATTTTCAGGGAAATGGGATGGATTTCAGGGAAAAGTTTGCGCGGGGACAAAGTAAAAGAAAAAATTTGTGAATTTTCAGGACCACTATTAACACCAGGTTATATCCAGAACTAGTTGCCAACTATGCTGATGCATTTATGCTATGTTAAATGAAAGTGTCAATGACACTGTAGCTCAACTTGTCAAGACAAAGACATGTACATGTATAGTATGTGACACAGCAATGACAAACATCTAGGTAATGACCTGATAACAAAGGTACATATAAAGTATTTTAACGGTCTGTACATAAATACTGACCGTTTTCCTGTAACAAATGTAAAGGTAAAGTATTGTAAAGGTGGGTGACAGTCAGATGCTAAACTAGAAAAAATCTTTGAGTCCCAGAGTGGGTCTGACTGAACCCCAAAATATTTGTTCTCATAGCACAGTGACAACAAAGGCACCCCAAAACACACTCATTCCTGTCCCAAGGTGAAAACAAAGGTACCCAAGAAGTTTCGTGAAGATCAGTTCACAAATAAGAGCTGTGTAGAAGTTGTGACAAAAAACGGATTGGACCTAATTTCGGTACAAAATGGCCACTGGCAGCCATCTTGAATTTTGGACCGTGCCCAGAAACACTCGTTCTCGTCCCAAGGTGATAACAAAGGTACCCAAGAAGTTTTGTGAAGATCGGTTCATAAATACAGCCTCTAGCCCGAGCCGTATTGACATGTGCACTTACAGAGTATAAGTAGCACTGAATAAATCAAAGTTCATCTAATTTGCATAATTTCTGCACGAGAAAAAAACCCGTACTATATGTGATGTATTTCATGTTACTAAACATTCATACAAAAATTTATTAAAATCAGAACTTTCCTACAGAAGTTCTGTACAAAAGACTGATTACACTAATTTTGGTACAAAATGGCTGCTGGTGGCCATCTTGAATTTTGGACCACACCCAAAAACACTCATTCTCACCCCACGGTAATAACAAAGGTACCCAAGAAGTTTCGTAATGATCGGTTCATAAATACGGCATCTAGCCTGAGCCGTATAGAAGTTGTGTACAAAAAACTGATTAGACCTAATATCGGGAGCGCGGTGGCTCAGTAGGTAGAGGTGCAGGCTGCAAGCCGAGAGGTCCTCGGTTCGAATCCCACCTGCGGCAACCGCGTTGTGTCCTTGGGCAAGACACTTCATCTCCATTGCCCGCTTGGGGGCACGATGACGCCGTGTACTGAGGCGTACTGCACGTCGATGGTACGCATGTCTTCAACCAATTTAACCCTGCCTGTGCTGCAGTGTGGAGCTACGATGTTGGGGAGCTGGCAGCTGCTCGTCGTTGCTCGGTGGTTCTCTCCAGGTACTCCGGCTTCCCCCACCCGTAAAACTGTCACGGTCATGATTAGCCATTGTGCATAAATATGTGACCTTAAACATCAATAAATAAATAAATAAATAAATAATAAATAAATAGACCTAATTTCGATACAAAATGGCCACTGGCAGCCATCTTAAATTTTGGACCGCACCCAGAAACACTCGTTCTCATCCCAAGGTGATAACAAAGGTACCCAAGACGTTTCGTGAAGATCGGTTCATAAATACAGACTCTAGCCAGAGCCGTATTGACATGTGTACTTACTGTGTGTAAGCAGCACTGAAAAAATCAAAGTTCATCTAATTTGCATAATTTCTGCACGAGAAAAAAACCCGTATTATATGTGATGTATCCCATGGTACTAAACATTCACACAAAAAATTATTCAAATCAGCGCTTTCATAAGGAAGTTCTGTGCAAAAATCTGATTGCACCAAATTTCGTACAAAATGGCTGCCATCGGCCATCTTGAATTTTGGACCGGACCCCAAAACACTCGTTCTCGTCCCACGGTGATAACAAAGGTACCCAAGAAGTTTCGTAAAGATCGGTTCATAAATACGGCCTCTAGCCCGAACCGTATTGGCATTTGCACTTACAGTGCTGAAAGTAACACCAAAAAACATCAAAGTTAGTCTAATTTGCATAATTTACGCACGAGAAAAAAACCTGTATTATATGTGATGTATCCCATGGTACTAAACATTCAACAAAAAATTATTCAAATCAGAGCTTTCATATGGAAGTTCTGTACAAAAAACAGATTTCTGCATCGTCGGTACAAAATGGCAGCTGGCAGCCATGTTGAATTTCGGACCACACCAAAAAACACTCGTTCTCGTCACACAGTCATAACAAAAGTACCCAAGAAGTTTCATAAAGATCGGTTCATAAATACGGCCTCTAGCCCGAGCCATAGCAGCTTGGCACTTACAGCTCTGAAAGTAACACTAAATAAATCAAAGTCAGTCTAATTTGCATAATTTACGCACGAAAAAAACCCCCGTATTATATGTGATGTATCCCATGGTACTAAACATTTATACAAAACTTTATTCAAATCAGAACTTTCATACAGAAGTTCTGTACAAAAAACTGATTTTTGCATCATCGGTACAAAATGGCCGCTGGCAGCCATCTTGAATTTCGGACCACACCTAAAAACACTTGTTCCCGTCCCAGGGTCATAACAAAGGTACACAAGAAGTTTCGTAAAGATCGGTTCATAAATACGACCTCTAGCCCGAGCCATAGCCAATTGTTGACGTACGGACAGACTGACGACGGGCCATGACAATAGCTCAAATTTGACTTCGTCAAAGTTGAGCTAAAAATCATATAATAACTGTTGATTTGAACCCCCCCCTCCCCACCACCACCCCCTACACTGTCCCACGGAGCACCTCCACCTGTGGTTTGCTCTTATCAAAGTCTACTTAGCTAATAATTTCCCAAGTCTAGAAATGTTAACAGGAAACGATGTCCTAATGTTCAGTTACTTCAAGAACATTAGTACTTAGAAAGTATCTTTAATCAAACTTCATGCATGTGGGACATTTGTGCCCTACACAAAACTATTATTTTCATCATTGAAGCATTTTTTTTTAATTCAATTCGAAATTTTCTGTGTATAGGATGACCAACAATTAACAGTTCTGCAGTCAGCACAACAGAATAAATGTAGTGTTAGAAAATAAGTCCATTGTGTTTAAATATGCAGTCATAATTTTTCGGAATCCTAAGCGACTTTAACCTACTTTTAAACTGTGCTAAATAGTTGTTGTTTACGTTTTGATTTTGGAAAAGGGATGAGAATTAAAGCTATTCTATGAAGGAATAAATAAATATATATTATTTAATTCCTTTTCATATATTTTAATTTCCAAAAACTGCATTTAAATGAAGGTTGAGTTTTTCATAAGTTACAACGGGAACGAAATATTTTTTGGCTGTTGTTTCCCAGGATTTTTGGTCCAAAACTGATTCCCGTCCGGGAGGCCAGGAACTACAGTGAAATTCCGGGATTTTCCCTGGCATTCCGGGAGAGTTAACATGTCTGCCAATGGCCCAGACTTAGCTGGTGCAAACCCGATAAAATCTAGGGCCAAACACAAATTTTGAACGCTCCAATCCCCAAAATTTGCATACAAAAATAAACAAGAGGTCCCAGGGGGCCTGAGGGCGCTCACCTGACATGGTAGCCTAAATATCAACCCAGAGAATTGATTTCCACAAGTTGCATCTGCTCCTCCTAATAAAAGCTGAAACCAAATATCCAAATATTCTGACCAGTGGATCTAAAAAAAGATTTTTAAAGAATATTCCTCATATTGAACTAAGTCATAATTCGGGCTCCCACAGGGAGCCCATATATGAACCCAGGGACTTGGCTTTAACAAACCTGAAACTCACACCCCTAAGGATTCTGCACACCAATTATCAAAACATTCCGACTGCAGGATCTGAAGAAGAAGATTTTTAAAGAAAATTCCTCATTTTGAACCAAGTTACAATTCAAGCTCCCACAATCAGCCCAAATATGGACCTAGGGACATGGCTTGAACAAACTTGAATCTTACCCCCCTAAGGATGCTGCATAAAAAATATCAAAAGCATTCATCTGCTGGATCTGAAGATTTTTAAAGAAAATTCCTCATTTTGAACTAAGTTGTCATTCAGGCTCCCATTGTGAGCCCAAAAATGAACCAAGGGACTTGGCTTGAACAAACTTGAATCTCAGCCCCTTAAGGTTGCTCCATGCCAAATATCAAAACATTCCAACTGCAGAATCTGAAGGTGAAGATTTTTAAAGAAAAATTCCTCATATTGACTACGTTATAATTTGGGCTCCCACAGGGAGCCCAAATATAGACCCATGGACTTGGCTTTAACACACTTGAATCCCCCTCTCCCCCCCCAAGGATGCTACTCACCACATATCAAACCATTCCGACTGCTGGATCTGAAGAAGAAGATTTTTTAAGAAAATTCCTCATTTCGACCAAAGTTACAATTCAAGCTCCCACAGTTAGCCCAAATATGGACCTAGGGACATGGCTTGAACAAACTTGCATCTCACCCCCCTAAGGATGCTGCATACCAAATATCACAAGCTTCTGCCTGCTGGATCTTGAGAAGAAGATTTTCAAAGAAATTTGCCTGAAATGCACTAAGTTCAAATTTGGGCTCCTATACTGAGCCCAAATATAAACCCAGGGGGCCGATTTGAACAAACTTGAATCAGATGCACCCCACAATGTTGCATACCAAATATCACAAGATTCTGCCTGCTGGATCTGGAGAAGAAGATTTTTGAAGAAATTTGCCTGAAATGCACTAAGTTCGAATTCGAGCTTCTATAGTGAGCCCAAATATGAATCTAGGGAGCCGATTTGAACAAAATAGAATCAGATCCACCCCACAATGTTGCATACCAAATATCAAAAGATTCTGCCTGCTGGATCTGGAGAAGAAGATTTTTTTAAAAATTTGCCTGAAAAGCACTAAGTTCAAATTTGGACTCCTATACTGAGCCCAAATATAAACCCAGGGAGCCGATTTGAACAAAATTGAATCAGATCCACCCCACAATGTTGCATACCCAATATCAAAAGATTCTGCCTGCTGGATCTTGAGAAGAAGATTTTCAAAGAAATTTGCCTGAAATGCAGTAAGTTCAAATTTGGGCTCCTATACTGAGCCCGAATATAAATCCAAGGGGCCGATTTGAACAAACTTGAATCAGATCCACCCCACAATGTTGCATATCAAATATCAAAAGATTCTGCCTGCTGGATGTGGAGAAGAAGATTTTTGAAGAAATTTGTCTGAAATGCACTAAGTTCGAAATCGGGCTCCTATACTGAGCCCAAATATGAACCCAGGGGGCCGATTTGAACAAACTTGAATCAGATCCACCCTACAATGTTGCATACCAAATATCAAAAGATTCTGCCTGCTGAATCTGGAGAAGAAGATTTTTTAATGTTTTTCCCATTGCCTACAGTGTTAAAAAGTGCTGACTCAGCACTTTTTCAAAGTCCCGAAACTGTACCCTATGATAAAACCGATGGCAATTTTTTTTTACCAATTCTTTCTGTTGGTCCTAAGGAACCTTCACACCAAATAAAAATTCTCGGTGCCGTGCAGTTTTGGAGATATGGGCGTTTTAATTTTTTTCTATTTTTAGCTCCTGCGGTTCCCATGGGGCTACGGGAAAAAAAAAATCAGCATAAATTAGGTACTTATGACCCAATAAGCCCTCACATAAAATTTGGTTCAAATCAGCCTTTTGGTTTGGAAAATAGAAATTTTGGGCGGGGCAAAAAATTTTGCCCCTCCCATAACGTCGCCAAGTATAGCCCCACAAACTTCTCTTGAACAAATCTGAGTCTACACCTCAAAAGGGAGCTGCACACCAAATATCAAGTCTCTGCTACTGCTGGTTCATGAGAAGAAGATTTACAAAGATTTTGGTGCACCTTGGGGGCGTGGCACCACCCAGGGGGAGGGGCAACTTCATTTGAACAAATCTGAATTGGCATTAGGTAATAAACATTTAGCCAACATTTGAATAAAATTGGGCTAGTGGTTTACGAGGAGAAGTCGATAATGTAAAGTTAACACCGGACGGACGACGGACGATGGACGGATCACGATCAGTAAAGCTCCCACTGAGCTTCGCTCAGGTGAGCTAAAAATTAAAGTCATATCTGGTCCTCCATACTTTTGTTTACCAGGAAGGTACTGGAATTGGAGCCAAGCATCATTCTTTCTACAGTGCCTGCTAAGTGTTATAATCAGTGGGGAGGTATGAGTGCCCACTCATGGGAGGGCCATCCCATCTGGGCAATTGGTAAGTATAAAAAATATACAAATTACTTTAAATTTATAATATTTTTATACTACAACCACTGGCCTAGACTTAGCTGAATAGTAAAAAGGCTGGAGGGCCTGGGACTTTGGAGGAAAATCCAATCTCTCAATTACTTCGATAAAGAATAGCTCCTACAGGAGAATAGGAGAAGACAGAGGAATTACATATGTCCTTCTCTTATAAAAAAAGAGAATGATATAACACCAACAATGTAATTGAGAATTACATAATTTCTCCATTTAATGCCAGCATAACCCCTTATGCTAATGCGGTGAAGGAAACCAATTAAAGCTAGTCCTGAGGATGAGACGCTTTATACTTATTTAAAAGTGTCTGAGGATTGTATAGAAATGCTCGTTTGACATGTGACATATACAAATGCTTCACAGTGAGCCACACTTTAAAAACAGTACATAAATGAGACATATTTATTGCTTCACACCAAGCTACACATTAAAACCACCCTGCTCCAACACTGGACTACTGTCTCTGGAGGAGGTATTCCCTTGCTTTCACTATAAAGCCAGATAACATAAGGGAAAAACCGTCCCCCCTCCCTTCCCCTTGTTCTGAAGGAAAATTCCTCAAAATGAAGAGGGCAGCGGAACGGCGTCAGTACTTGAGCAGACTGCCTAAGACATCTTCTAGATGTAAGATTAATGGACAACATTCTGAGCAACAGAAAGAGGACCTAAAGACCTAAGGTCACTGGAGATAAGCTCTAAATTTCTAAGGTAAAACTTGGTAAATGAAGAGAGCTGTGTCCAGTAGGCAGCCTTCATAAGATCTGTAATGGCTATACTGTTAGAATAAGCCCAAGAAGCAGACAGTGCTCTAACCTCATGCACTGAAATCTTGACAGAACGTTAATCCGAAGATAGACTTTCATAGGCAATACTTATTGCCAGCTGAATCCATCTAGCGATAGAATGAACAGATGTATCCTTTCTGTTAGGAATCAGGGAAAGAAAGAATCTTTTTCTTCCCTTTCTAATAAAACTCGATCGACTTTTATAAATGTACATTGCTCTAACTGGACACAGCAAAGGTCTACGGATGTCCGAGGACGGTAAAGCCTTAATGATAAGAGACTCCAGCCGCTTATCCGGAATCTGATTCTTGGCCAAGAATCCCACTTCCGTAGTGAGGGTAACAGTATTACCCACACTACGGTAATGGGAATCATCAACAGATAATGCATGAAGTTCACTCACTCTTCTGATACACACAAAGGCTAAGAGAAAGGTCATTTTATAGGTCAAGAATTTGAACTCTTCATCGCCTAATGGCTCAAACGGAGCTTCTTGAAGCTTCAACAGAACCCAAGCCAAATTCCATTTAGGAATTAATCTGAGCGTTCTAGGTCTATTAATAGAGAAATTTGTAACTAGCTTGGATAAAGAAGAATCTGATCCAATAGCCAAGTTATCATGATGAGCATAAGTCTGATAACATAGACCTATAGCCCTTAATTGTGACGGGCTGCAAGTTTAATACGTCAAACAAGTAGACCAAGAAATTAGCAATCTGAAGAATGGACGTATCGTAAATGTCTACAGAATGGTCCTACACCAATGGAAGAAAACCCTCCACTTCGCTGCATAATTCAACGAAGAGGAGGTCCTCCTACAGTTAGAAATTGCGTCCACTGCTCATCCTGTTAAGTGTTTTCTGTGCAAGAAAGACCGCACAACGGAAATATGTGAAGGCTGAAACATTCTGGGTTGTGATGCAGTGTGCAGGACTTCCCCCGATATAGGTCCTTTCGAGGAGGAAGCTTCCGGGGAATGTCCCATAACAGACACCTGAGAAGATTGAACTACTAGCAGGATTTTGCAGTGAGACTGTTTGATTTTTAACAGAATCTGCTGAATCAACGGAGCAGGAGGATATGCATATCCTGTCATTCCTGTCATGGAGATCCGCTCAAATCTGAACCTTTTGTTTGTTAAAACAATCTGGGTTTCGAGCAAATGTGTCTTCACACTCCAGTTCTGAGTAAAGAAAATCTGATGAGGGCCCGTGCCCGTGCACAGGTGGCCCATTGGAATAAGATCCGCAGTTGCTCCGCACAGCCTCATCAGTCAAATAACTCCTTAGCAGTCCCCGCGGGAGAGTTTAGACAAAAGCGAGCATAACAACTGACTAATTTCGCTCTGGGTAACGGCAGACGAACCAGACTGTTGTGAGTCTCGAAGCTCATTCCCAAGTGAATGAAGGACTCGTTTACTATGAAACCGAGACGTCGGAACAACTGAAGCAGACTCTGAACATCGTTCTGAAGAATAATTCTGTTGCCATATCTCTGAAGAATGTCGTCCAAGTACGCCGACATTACCACTGCAGAATGAGCTCAGAAGTATGACATTACCGAGTTCATTATTCGAGTGAAAGCCCAAGGAGCCAGGTTCAGACCAAAGCACATCACTCTGAACTGATAAACCTCTCCTTGCACGGCAAAACGCAGGTACTTTCTGAATGCCGGATGTACCAGGACATGAAAGTACCCATCCTTTAGATCTATACTTGCCGCATAGTCATCCACTCGAATGCGTGCTCTTACCGACTGAATGGTTTCCATATAGAACGTTGGAGCTATGATCAATTTGTTTATCCAACTCAAGTCTATTACTGGTCGGAACAAGCCATCTGGCTTTGGTACGAGAAACAGGTGACTGTAAAAACCTGGAGAATTTTGATTCTCGACGACCTCTATTGCTAGGAGAGCCTGTACCTCTGCAAGGAGAGACTCTCTTTTGGAAGAATTCACCGGAAGATTTGTCCAACGCGGACTTCTTGTAAGTGGGGGCTTTGCTCAGAATGATAGTCGCAGGCCTACCGAGACTACATTTCTCACCCACTGATCTTCCGTAATTTCCATCCATTTTTTCGCGAAGTATGATAACCTTCGGCCAACTGGAAAGCAACAGAGGTCTAGACCATCACCTGTATGACTTGCGAGGCTTGCGGCAGGAGAAACTAGAACCTCGTCCCATCGGCCTATGGGCGTCTGACTTATAGTCTTGATAAGACTTGCGCCCCTTTCCCAAGACACTATATTGACGACCTCCGGAGTAACTGTAAGAGGGTTTCCTAGACCCTTGCGAGGAGCTCCCTTTCGCTGATTGGAAACTGGAACTATCTCACCTACTCCGGCCAGATGATGCATGTTGTTGAGACGCTGATCTCAGTAGCAGTGCAAAGGAAGCTTTTTTTGGTAGCTTGTTCATAGACTAAGGAAAGCTTGTCGTCAAACAGTGTGTGTCCGGAGACCGGAGCGACTCAGAGAGCTTTTCACCCTGTCATCGATAATTGATGACGACGCAAAGGCTGCATCACGTCTAACCAACTCCAAATTTGCCACTGAAAGGGCAGAGTGGTACGTGTCATACATGACTGCCCTGGAAAGAACTCTTAGCGAGGAACTAACATCCTCAAATTCCTTTCCATTTAGACGCTGCACCAGAGCCCTGGTGATATGATCTGCATAGGACATAGCGTCCAGAATCGCTCTATTAGATGAAATAAAAGATTTCATCACATCCGAGCGTAAACTGAATGATGTAGGCAAGCATATATCCAAATCCCCAGTCTGCTCATCCAGACGCAGGGGAGCTCTCTGAACATCTTCTCCAACCGTTTTAAAATAACGTGATCCAGGAAACGGTATACTGATTGAAGATGCAGATACAAAACCGCCTTCTTTTTTGAACTTGTTAGGTTGAACATGGCATCGTTAATGAGGCCGAAGGCCTCCGACACTTGCCAAGATAGTCCTTAGAAGGAAAGAACATCATCTTTCCTTTGCACAACATCTCGGTCTAGGTATGACAGCGGTTTCTGCCTAGCAGGCACAGCTTGCTGATCAAGTCGAACAAGGTCAAGATAGTATTGATGAATAAAATTCATCACTACCATATGTTGTTCCGAAAGGGAAGGGTAATCCTCCTCCTGCTCCCTTTCACCATCCACCTGATTCCACTGAGAATTTCACTCAACAGCATCTGAATGTACAGATGACCGGACCGACCCAGCACCGTCTGACAGCTCACCACTGTCAGTCTGAGTAAGGCTGCCCTTGCACTTGCTGGGAAGCTGCGATGAGCTGCACAATTTGCGCCAGCAAGTCCATTACAGAGGCTTGAGGAGCAATGGTCTTCTTTTTTGGCCCCTTGATGCTCCTGGGATGGAGATCCGGACGTAGATCTCTTCTCCGAACGTCCCAATGAATGAAGCCTCGAATCATTAGCTACCGGATGGCTCGACTTCACGGGCAAAGACTGGGAACGTCTTCGTGAGGCTGCCTGGATATCCGAAGTCGGGTAGCTAGTGTGCAGTCGTGTGTGCTTATCTGAACCTGAGGAAGAAGCCGTAACTGTAGCTGACCCCGGCGAGTGTGAATGTTAGCTTGGACTCAGTGAAGTTTCTCAAAACAACATTTGGCCCCAAATGTTGCTGGGTTAGAGAAGGCTCTTCCGCTTGCGGTCTATCAGACCTTGCCAAGCTTCCCAAAGAGAAACTTGCAGGCTTCTTCCCTTTTGCCGTCTTTAGTTTTTGAGATGCTCGCTCTACCCGATTCTACACTTCCCTTGACCGCAACGGACTTACCCGGTGTTACAGCTCCCACAGTCGGGTTGGCCGCTTCACCGGTCGAACTGGCTGCTGGAATAAGAGGCCTTATTCCTTGTTTAATATTCAGGAGCAGCTTGGCAGCCAGTTCAGTTTGCTCACCAGAGTGCAACGACGGCAGCACACTTTGTATGGGTGTCGCAATACCATCACAATGTTCTTGTTCCTCTGAAAAAGATCTAAAAAACTTGAATTATACTGAAGTGACAGCTCCGGCATCGGAACTTCACTGCCGACGACGTACCGCAACACTCGTCTCCAACATCTGGCATCCCAATGTACACGAGTAGGACAAGAATCTGTAGGAGTGCATCGACTACAGGCAAGACAACAAGCATGTAAATCCGAGGTAGACTTCCTCGCCTTGCATTCAGAGCAGTAAGATTTCGCAATTAATTACAATAAAAAAACAGAGTTGATAGCACTCCTACAAATTCAACAACAAAAATACATGATAAGGATACATGATAAGAGCAATCAAATTAATTTCGAAACAATTATAAACATTTTTTCGAAAAAAGTTTTTTTGAAAATGCCTAAGTTCCCAAAGGGAGCATCATGAGCCCAAGGACATCCCGATAGAGCCTCAGTATGGACAAACGCCAATTTTTTTTAGCTACACAACCGGAATCATAATCAATGTATCCTACAATAGTTCTGAAGTATTATAATACTAAATACTACATGTTAAGGGCGTTGCCAAATGTAAACAACGTCAATAGAAAAACTAGAGGCTCTAAATCGCTCTGTAATCGCTCACCTGGAACTACATTTAAAAATGTGATTTCCCATAGGCTTTCCTTGGTAACTATGAGCTGCAATTGTGACCATGTTTGCAACATTACATCAACATTACATGAGGATCATTGGTAGAAGGTGTCCCAGTCCTCAATCACGTGAAGTTTCAAAACATTTGAATCCACCAAACAATCATAGAATGTCTCTGGTGGCCATATTTTCCAACCAACAGGAACAAAAAGAGGATCGTTTGTAGAGGGCTTCCTATAGACCATTCTTGCCAAGTTTTGGTTCACGTCAGCTCAGTAGTTCCAGAGAGAAGATGAAAATGTGATTTCCCATAGGGTTTTTCTATAGTAAATATAAACCGCAATTGTGGCCATGTTTGCAAAACGATCAATATTAAATGAGGATCGTAGGTAGAGAGTGTCCCAGTCATCAACCATGCAAAGTTTCAAAACATTTGGCCTTGTGGTTTCAGAGGAGAAGAGTTTTCGTAACTGGCCAATCAGAATCAAAGAATGCTTCTGGCGGCCATGTTTTTCATCCAACAGGAATAAAATGAGTAACAGTTGTAGAAAACCTCTCATAGACCATGCCTGCCAAGTCTGGTTCACAGTGGCTCAGTACTTTCAGAGAAGATGATGAAAATGTGATTTCCTATAGGGTTTCTATGGTAACTATAAGCCACAATTGCAGCCATAATTGCAACCCGATGAAGATTAAATGAGGATCATATTAGTAGAGGGGGTTACAGTCATCAGTCACATTAAGTTTCAAAACATTTGGACTTGTAGTTTCATTGAAAATTTCTTGAAAATGCACACATTTATGAATTGTTTCAACAAAAAAATCAGTGAAAGAAGGTTAAATATTTTGAAAATAACAATTTTTCAGACAATATTCTCTTTCAAATAGCTTTGGAAAGGTAAAGAGTTACAGGAAACACATTTTACTCCAATTCTGTCATATCTTAAATAATTTAATTTACTGGACAGCTACTGAATAAACAAAATAAACAAAACTTCCATGCTTTCCAAACACCTGTCATCAATCAGTATTCCAGATAAGTAACTTGAGAGTTATACATGTATTAACATAATTACAGCTGCACTTGTTTACAGTAGTAGTCAAAATAAGTTGTAGGATAATCCTATAAACTATGTATCTTTCTCTTCCTACACTGATAAGACCAGAAGCTGACATCATTTTCTGGAAAGCTCTTACTGATAGCTTTCCAGAAAATGTCAGATTCTGATCTCCTCAGTGCAGGAGCAGTAGTTTACTTAGTTTATTGCAGTTATGCTACAACTTATTTTGACTTGTACTGTATTCTCAATATTTTGGGTTTTTTCCCAGTTCTCAATGGAGAAAACTAGAACCAACCCTTACCAGATTCTCAAAAAACAAGTATTTTGCTGACAGTACTGATCTTCGTGCAGACAGGAGAGGCATTGGGTTAAGCATTAGAATATAGCCTCTGGCGGCCACATATTTCCATCCTCTCATAGACCATTCCTGCGAAGTTTGGTTCACGTCAGTTCAGTAGTTCCAGAGAAGAAGATGAAAATGTGATTTCCCCCATAGGGTTTCTATAGTAACTATAAGCCACAATTGCAGCCATGCTTGCAACCCGATCAACATTAAATGCAGATCATTGGTAGAGGGTGTCGCAGTAATCAACCATGCAAAGTTTCAAAACATTTGGCCCTGTGGTTTCAGAGGAGAACATATTTCAAAATTCACCAATCAGAATCACAAAATGCTTCTGGCAGCCATGTTTTTCGATGCATAGTAACCAAAATGAGGAGCCTTTGTAGAAGACCTCCCATAGACTATCCCTGCCAGGTTTGGTTCATGTTGGCTCAGTAGTTCCAGAGAAGAAGATGAAAATGTGATTTCCCACAGGGTTTCTATAGTAACTATAAGCCGCAATTACGGCCATGTTTACAACCTGAACAACATTAAATGAGGATCGTTGGTAGAGGGCGTCCCAGGCATCATTTATGTGAAGTATCAAAAAATTTGGCCTGGCAGTTTCAGAGATTTTTGAAAACCCACCAACCAGAATCAAAGAATGCCTCTGGCGGCCATATTTTTCAACCCACCGGAACAAATGAGGACCGTTTGTAGAGGACCTCCCATAGACCATTCCTGCCAGGTTTGGTTCATGTCAGCTCAGTAGTTCCAGAGAAGAAGATGAAAATGTGATTTCCCATAGGATTTCTATAGTAACCATAAGCTGCAATTGAAGCCATGTTTGCAACCCGATCAACATTAAATGAGGATCGTTGGTGGAGGGGGTCCCAGTCATCACCCATACAAAGTTTCAAAACATTTGGCCCTGTGGTTTCAGAGGAGAAGATTTTTCAAAATCCAGGAAACAGAATCAAAGAATGCCTCTGGCGGCCATCTTTTCAAACCCATGGGATCAAAATGAGGATCGTTTGCAGAGGATCTCCCATAGACTATCCCTGCCAGGTTTGGTTCATGTCAGCTCAGTAGTTCCAGAGAAGATGATGAAAATGTGATTCCTCATAGGGTTTCTACAGTAACTATAAGCCGCAATTGCGGCCAAGTTTGTGACCCAATCAACATTAAATGAGGATCGTTGGTAGAGGGGTCCCAGTCATCATTTATGTGAAGTTTCAAAATATTTGGACTGGCAGTTTCAGAGGAGAAGATTTTTGAAAATCCACCAACCAGAATCAAAGAATGCCTCTGGAAGCCATGTTTTTCATCCGACCAGATCCGACAGGAACAAAATGAGGATTGTTTGTACAGGACCTCCCATAGACCATTCCTGCCATGTTTGGTTCACACCTGCTCAGCAGTTACAGAGAAGAAGATGAAAATGTGAAAAGTTTACGGACGCCGGACGACGACGGACGTCAAGTGATGAGAAAAGCTCACATGGCCTTTTAGGAAACAAGACAACAGGCACACACAGAAAGGCCCAAAGTCAGTAACCGATTTAAATGCTACCAGATGCAAAGCTAGGTCTTCATACGAAGAAAAACCGGTACATCAGACAGAAGATGCAAGACCTAAATGACCCAACACCCCTAGTGTGAGGACATAACCATGAGGATAAACAGAATAAAAATTCTGTAACACACGTTAAACTCCCAAGAAATTTAATAAAAAATTTCAATAAAAATAGCCAAAAAGCTTAGGAGTTTAACAGGAAGGGTCATGGAAGGATAGGGAAGGAATACTTAACAAACAGTAGGTAAATCAGTAGCAAGAATGATGACATCAGGCGCATGTCCCGAAAATGGGAAACATGAAATAATTTTTATAATTATTGTAAAGTTACAGCCCTGAACGTCTCAAACCACCGTTGTTCACTTCCATCATCCATTTATAGCCTTGAATCCACCAATTCTTTCATTTACTTGTGTCTGGCATCCTCAAAAAAGAGATTTAAAGCACAGATGTCAGCTCATTGTTTACTGACTTAGGTCCAACCAAACAAAGAATGATGCTTTGCGCAAATTCCGGTACCTTCCTGGTTACCGCGCATGCATAGTAAACAAAAGTATGGAGGACTTCATTTTCCAGTTTTGTATGCAAATTTGGGGAATTGGGGGGGGGTTCAAAATTTGTGTTTGGCCCTGGATTTTATCGAGTTTGCACCAGCTAAGTCTGGGCCATTGGTTGTAGTATAAAAATATTAAAAGTCCTATCTGACCCTCCATACTTTTAGTTCTTGCACATGCGCAATGCCCAGGAAGAGACCAGAATTGGTGCCAACATCTTTCTTCCTAGTTGTGTCTACTGAAGTGATAACTCAGCAGGGAAGTATGAGTGCCCACTCATGGAAGGTCCATCCCCGTCTGGGCCCTTGGTAAGTATTAAAAATATACAAATTACTATAAATTTATATTTTTATACTAAAACCCAATGGTCCAGACTAAAATCAATCGTAAAAAGGCAGAAGGCCTAGGACTTAAAGAAATAGCAGACCAAAATACAGCTCCTTATCCTGCATTAGAACTCCCAAGGTGAAAAGGGGATTGAAATTTACCTATATGTCTCTCTATACAGCAATAGAGAAAACATACCACCGAAATAAGGAGCAATATCAAAGTAATTCCCTATTACTTAGCATAAATGATTACGCTAATTGGGTGTAATGAGCCCCCAATTTTAAGGCTAGTCTGGAATAAGCCACTTAAAATTAGGAAAGGCATGTCTGAGAGTGAGAGACTAACGCCCACAAACACACACCATATATAATGTAACAAGCTGTACATAAGATCAGAATAATCTACAGACGATAACAGCTTCACTCAAAATTACACACTTATTATAAGGCTAGACGAGGTAAAGAGAAATTCACCCCTCCCCCTCCCCCTTTTTTTGAAGGAATAATCTTCAAAACAAAGAGGGACGTGGTCTGGACTCAGAGAAAAAGCGGTACTGAATAATATATATATTCACCTAAAAGGCACCCGGCTATTAATTAATATTAATTTATTGGTGTTTAATGCCACATCAACAGCTAAGGCTATATAGTGGTGATCATGGTTATTAATATCACAAGCTTCGAAACGTATGCCGCATCTGGAATATGTAGATATGTCGAAAACCGGTGATATCAATATGTACAACCTTAAATTTGTGCAATTGAATCCCAATGGAAAGTTATCTGATAGAACTTGTACACTTCTGAGCCAACCAACAGGCGACCACGTTCAGGTGTACAATTAATTCCAATAATGAACCTCCAAATTGTAACCATTCAATTATATGAGAATAGGAATATGCCTTGTGTACCGCTTCTGGTTGAAGACTGAATTCGGAACATGGAACGGAATACGATTAAAAAACCCATCACAGACCGTCCCCAAATAATTCATTGTTCCCTAGGTCAGTTAAAACCAATGACTGTTCGGAGAAAGAATATACCACTCCGAATAATGAAGCCAAAAATAGACAATGTGTGCATAGACAGCATGTTGGAAACTCTATAACTGATCCAACTAGCCCCAAAATTCTCATAAGCTCTATACTAAGTCACAGCCCGAATTTAAGAGAATCTATTCAGTAATACGTCTGCCTAATAATATATACATATTATGCACGCAATCAACAGAATCCTGCCTGTACCCTCATCTGAATACAGCCTGTATCAAAGGCGTGACCGAGCAATACAAAAAACTAACCAGGAAACTGAAGGAATAAAATGACGTTAATGCGATTAACCTGAGGAATAGACTCATATGTCATAAGAAAAGCAGACAACTCTGAGCATAACTTCTCAGAGTGTTCTCAGAGTGGACTAATTGCAATGTTTGGAGAATGTCGCCCAGATAACCGACATGCCTGCCACACAGGAACATGAAGGCTAGCAATATCAACCGAATGTATTCATGAAAGAATTTGGAATCCAAAAACAGTTACTGTTCAGGAATCATATGCTCATATACAACTTATGAACGACCGGGTGCACCCTTGATGTCGCTTAGACCACAACCCACCCGCCAGTTGAAGAGCAATGAAAGACATGCATATAATCGAATGCATACGATGCTTACAGGAAGAGCACTACATCCTGCCCTGTGATGGCCTCTTAACATAATGGCGAAGGGGAGGGGGGGGGGGGGGGGTTCGACGAATAAATCATATCGAACCCCCCTTCACACGCATTACTTGAATCGCTAGATAAGTAAGGCCGGCTAAGTAATATTAAAGCTTGGAACTGTGACAAATTCCTTTTTCACTATATGAAAAAGAAACTTCACGCTACATTCCGAAAGCTATACTGCTGCTGCTATTCTCAAAAAAGAGTAATACAGCTAAAAAGCTTATAGTTAGTCAAAGCAAGCATAATGACACTAATCCGGTACGAATCGTAATGCTTTAGTGTTGGTTATCTAGAATAGTATATAAATCATAGGGCTCCCTCACATCTCACCGATTTCATAATGCCACTAAGGACGGAGGGTGACATGATGAACATGGCACTACTGCAAGGAATATACCCACTGAAACAGCGTCGACATATCCCTCAGGGCTTGCATTTTAGAATTGCGATCAGGCTGATTGATAGGCCTAGTGAAGTGGTTGACCAGGCTGATTTTTATTCACTTGGGCCGTTTTATTTTTTTACACTTGCATATGCATATTATATTGATATTTCATATATACATGTATTGTGTTATTTGATGATGTGTTATGAATAAATATTCATACCATGCTGATCCGTGCCTTGCCTCTTGGCACATATTCGTGATTTAGCCCCTTCCCACCTTTCTGCATGTTGAAAACAAGGTGCCCTATCCATGTTCAAGCCTACTGCCTCAGTTTCGAAAACTTTAAAAGTTGGTGGTGCGCCGGTGAATTGGAAGCAAAATTAGGTGAGTAGCGATGTGTTGTCATTACCGGGAGGACAGTGCAGATTTCCTTCTTCATCTAACATTCAAGAAATGGATTGTTGCCTGTCCTGATATGTCAAAAGGAGGTAAGTGATTTTATTAAAATAAAATCCATTCCGAAGCAAAAACTGTGTTGTTTTTATATTTACGAATCCACTTTGCTGAGGATCAACAAACTTGACACCATGAACTCTCACTTGTCAATTATTCCCTAAAAATGCCCATTACTCATGAATAATTAACACATAAACCAGTATGTGTTTAGTGCATATTTCTCCAAATGAGTTATAATTGCTATGTTTTGTGACAGGTTATTTTCAAAGACAGCTTGGGAAGGGGGAATCCACATAAGATGCCGAAATTACAAATTCTTGTGTAAACATTACAGAATAAATGCTCAATCAGTCAGAGGTTATGTCTATTCTCTTTATTATAATAGATGCATGTGCTTGTGTTCACAACTTCAAAACACAGTCATACACAAAATAATTTTTTTTAAAGTCTGCTGATGATATTCGTATGGCTTTTCACACCATACGCATAAAATTTGAGCCAGGCAATCAAACAGTCATCGTATTGGAATCTGGTAATAAATAAGGGATTCAAACTTGTTACACAATAAAAGGTTTATAAGATCAGTATCAACCTGTTTGTGCATTTATTTTTGCCATACCCACCCCCTCACGTTTTCTACGCTCATCTGCAAATGTCTTTTAGTACATCCACTGTGGAAGTACATGAATAAACCCGGAATCGCCTGATCGATTAATCCCATTACCGGAAGTTATTTTGTTTTACAAAATCATTTGTCGCTTGACTCGCTGAGATTGGGAAAACAATAGATTGATGACAGGGTCGATTAATCGGCCTCGTCGGATTATTTTTGCGGCCGATTACCAGGCCGGGGCCGATTGGCCTGGTCAAAATGCAAGCCCTGATCACTTGAAATCAAGACAGTATACCATGGCGTCAAATAATACACCATATAGACATAATATCCAATCCACCGAGTGGAAATATAATCCACAACAATTAAAGTGTCAATGACACGGTAGCTTAACTTGTGTGTTGTGTTTGATGAAAAGGATAATGTTCAATGTTTATGAAAGGATTTTGAAATAAGACAAGAATTGTGATAATTGGGAATATGTTCATTTCTGTTCCCTGTATGCAATGTTTTTGATAAAAATAATATGAGGTGTACACTGTACTAAAGAGCTGAGGGGAGTGTTAATATGACCTCACAGTTAATGTATGTGGCCCTCAACGAAAGTTACCAAGTTACAATGAAATTATTCCAAAACGAGTCATCCTATCAAGTTACATTGAAATCTCTTCATAAATATGGCCTGTAGACTGTGCTAAAGGTTTTCGGGCTTCGGGCCCCTGTAGCCGTCAGTTTATCAACCTACCAAGTTACAATGAAATCCTTTCATAAATATGACCTGTAGACTGTGATAAAGGTTTTTGGGCTTTTGGCTCGGGCAGCCATCATGGTTGAATGATTGCTACCAAAAGTGTACATTCTCATCTGGGCATCATCTGGAGCGATCCTATGAAGTTACAATAAAATCCCTTCATAAATATGACCTGTAGACTGTGCTCAATGTTTTCGGGCTTCGGGCCCCTGAAGCCGTCACAGTTGACCAATCACGACCAAAAGGGGATGTCATCATCTAGACATTATATGGAGTCAAACTAACAGGTTACAATGAAGTCCTTCCATAAATATGACCTACAGACTATACTAAAGGTTTTGGGGTTTTGGGCTCAGGCAGCCATCAAGGCTGAATGATCGTGACCAAAAGGGGATGTTCTCATCTAGACATTATTTGGAGTCATCCTACCAAGGTACAATGAAATTTCTTCATAAATATCACCTGTAGACTGTGCTAAAGGTTTTCGGGCTTCAGGCCCCTGTAGCCGTCACAGTTGCCTAATGGTGTCCAAAAGGGGCTGTTCTCATCTAGAGATTATATGAAGTCAACCTACCAAGTTACAATGAAATCCCTTCATAATATGACCTGTAGACTGTGCTAAAGGTTTTTGGGCTTTGGGTCCCTGTAGCCGTCACAGTTGCCTAATGGTGTCCAAAAGGGGCTGTTTTCATCTAGACATTATATGAAGTCAACCTACCAAGTTACAATGAAATCCCTTCATAAATATGAACTGAAGACTGTGCTAAAGGTTTTCGGGCTTTGGGCTCAGGCAGCCATCATGATTGAATGATCGCAACCAAAAGGGGACATTCTCATCTGGGCATCATCTGAGTGATCCTACGAAGTTACAATGAAATCCCTTCATAAATATGACCTGTAGACTGTGCTCAAGATTTTCGGGCTTCGGTTGTAGTCATCACAGTTGACTAATCATGACCAAAAGGGGATGTCTTCATCTAGGCATTGTATGGAGTCAACCTAACAAGTTACAATGAAATCCTTCCATAAATATGACCTATAGACTATGCTAAAGGTCTTTGGGCGTGGGCAGCATCAAGGCTGAATAATCGTGACCAAAAGGGGATGTTCTTATCTAGACATTATTTGGAGTCATCCTACCAAGCTACAATGAAATCCCTTCATAATTATGACCTGTAGACTGTTCTAAAGGTTTTCGGGCTTCGGGCCCCTGTAGCCATCACAGTTGCGCAATCGTGTCCAAAAGGGGACATTCTTATCTAGACATTATATGAAGTCAACCTACCAAGTTAAAATGAAATCCCTTCATAAATATGACCTGTAGACTGTGCTAACGGTTTTCGGGCTTCGGGCTCGGGCAGCCATCATGGTTGAATGATCGCAACCAAAAGGGGACATTCTGATCTGGGCATCATCTGGAGTGATCCTACGAAGTTACAATGAAAGCCCTTCATAAATATAACCTGTAGACTGTGCACAAGGTTTTCAGGCTTCGGGCACCTGTAGCCATCACAGTTAACCAATCACGACCAAAAGGGGATGTCATCATCTAGGCATTATATGGAGTCAAACCAACAGGTTACAATAAAATCCTTCCATAAATATGACCTTTTGCCTATGCTAAAGGATTTTGGGCTCAAGGCAGCCATCAAGGCTGAATGATCGCGGTCAAAATGGGACGTTCTCATCTAGACATTATTTGGAGTCATCCTACCAAGTTACAATGAAATCCCTTCATAAATATGACCTGTAGACTGTGCTAAAGGTTTTCAGGCTTCGGGCCCTTGTAGCCATCACAGTTGCCCAATCATGCCCAAAAGGGGACTTTCTCATCTAGACATTATATGAAGTCAACCCACCAAGTTACAATGAAATTCCTCAATAAATATGACCTGTAGACTGTGCTAAAGGTTTTCGGGTTTTGGGCTCGGGCAGTCATCACGGTTGACAGATCATGCCCAAATGGGGAAATTCTCATTTAGACATCATAAGGAGTCATCCTACCAATGTACAATGAAATCCCTCCATATTAAACATGACCTGCAGACTGTGCTAAAAGTTTTTGGGTTTCGGGCTTGGGCAGCCATCATGGTTGATGATCATGCCCAAAAGTGGACGTTCTCATCTAGGCATTATACAGAGGCATCCTACCAAGTTACAATGAAATCCCTTCATAAATACGATCTGTAGACTGTGCTAATGGTTTTCGGGTTTTGGGCTCAGGCAGCCATACCCGCTGACCGATCGCGACCAAGAGGGGACGTTCTCATCTAGACATGACGACAAACCTGCATATGAAATTTCGTGACGATCAGACAAGAACTGCGGGGTGTAGCCCGTGCTAAAGGAAAATGTGAACAGACTCACAGACTTACAGACTCACAGACTTCCACAAGCGTGATGGCAATAGCTTATCTCGACTTTGTGAAGTTAAGCTAATGATAAATTTAAAGTAATTTGTTTATTTTTTATACTTTCCAATGGCCCAGACTTAGCTGGTGCAAACTCAATATTATCAAGGGCCAAACACAAATTGTGAACGCCCCAATCCCCAAAATTTGCATACAATACCGAAAATTAAAAGTCCTATCTGGCCCTCCATACTTTTACCATCTGCAAATGCGCAGCAGTCAGGAAGAGACTGGAATTGGCGCCAACATCATTCTTTGTAGATGAGCATACTAAATAATAACTCAGCGGGGAGGTATGAGTGCCCACTCATAGGAGGGCCATCCCCGTCTGGGGCAGGGCCATTGTTAAGTGTAAAAAATATACAAATTACTTTAAATTTATCATATTTTTATACCAATGGCCCAGACTTAGCTGAATCGTAAAAAGGCGGCGGGCCTAGGACTTAAGAATTAGCAGACCAAATATAGCTCCTAAGCCTGCATTCCAAGGTAAAAAGAGATTAAATTTAAAAGGAATTACATGTATGTCTCTCTATACAATAATAGAGAAGACATATCATAAATAAGGAGCCATATCCAAGTAATTCCGTAATGTTAGCATGAATGATTATGATACTTGGGTGTAACAAGCCCCAATTTTAAGGATAGTCTGGACTAAGCCCCATAAATTAGGATGGCGTATTCCAGTGTGAGAGACTAACCCCCACAACACATGCCATATAAAAAAAATAATCAAGCTGTATCTGGAATCAGTAATAATCTACAGACAAAACAGCTTCACTCATAGTTACACACTTATCAAGCTGGAGGAGATGAAGAAAAATCACCCCTTCCTCCACCTTTTTTTGAAGGAATATTCTTCAAAACAAAGAGGGGAGCGCTCTGAAATCTGTGAAAAGCGGTACCAAATAATAAATATATATTCGCCCAACAGGCACCCGGTTATTAATTATTATTAATTATTGCTACTTAACGCCACTTCAAAAGCCAAGGTTATCGTGGCGATCCCGGTAATAAACAGCGTAAGCTTCTAACGTATATCGGAGTCGGAATATGTAGATAGGTCGAAAACCGGTGATATTGAATCCCAATGGAAAGTGCCTGTTAGAGCAAACACACTTCTAAGGTAACCAACAGGCGACCCCGTTCAGGTGTACAATTAATTCCAATAATAAAACTCCAACTGAACTGTGGGAATATATGAGAATGTGCAACGTATCTTGTAGAAACCTGGACACAGAACATGGAACGAGCTATGATTAACAGACTCAGCACGTACCATCCCCGAAATAAATCATTGTCTCCTGGGTCCGTAACAACCAATGACTGTTTGGAGAAAGATGAAATCTTGCATGTACTCATCTGAATACAGCCTGTATCAACGGTATGACCAAGTGATACAAGTGTAACCAGGAACTGAAAGAAATCATATGCCCGTATATGACTTATAAACGAACAACCACAGGAAACAAACCAACTAAATAGTGGATGTGCCCATGAGGTCGCTGTAAGAACACGAGCCAGCTGCCAATCGAAGAGCCATGAAAGGCATGCATATACTTGAATGCATACAAGGCTTACAGGAAGAAAACTACATCCTGCCCTGTAATTGTCTCTTAACACATTGGTGGGGGAGGTGGGGGGGATTGGGATTTGACGAATAATTCCTATCGAACCCCCCTCACCCACATTACTTGAATCGCTCTTGTGTTAGTTGTCAAATAGTGTAGGAACCGTAGGGCTCCCTCACGTCTGACTGACTCCATAATGCCACTAAGGACGGAGAGGGACGTGATGAACAATAATACACCATATTGACATAATATCCAGTCTCTAAGGTGGAAGTATAATCCACAGTAATAGATTGGATAGAAATGAAAGGGAAGACGAAAAAATGTTCCGACACCCGATCATAAAAATCTAGATGAACTCCTTACGTTCGGTCTGATATCAGGAAATATGTATAGGCATTTGAAGAAACGCTCATTAATCACACTAGGTAAATATGGTGTCATCAATAGAGCTTATCGCCTCATATAACTAACACCAAACCATACCGGTAGGAAGAAAATAACCTCCTCTAACATACGGTATCATGTCCGATAGGACAATGAACTCAGCATAGCTGAAGCAGCTAAAGGACTTCCTATACGTGAAGACAATAAAAAGGCTGATAACTGCAGCCTTAGAACCTCACTAGGGAGACTTACAATACAAGCCGTAGCTTATAAGTTTTCATCTCCGTGAAGACAGATATATCGCTGTAAGTTGCGATCTTGAAGGCTCACTGGATGGGGAATAGGTAGAGAATGAAGAGCTGCTATTTTAACAGCCCTAAATTCCCAAAGAGAATATAGTCCCAAGAGATAATAAATTCAGTTATGTCACTGCATAATTACTGAAAAAACATCGCTCATGATTCTAGCTGGGCTACTATGGTGTAAACAATAAGACTCAAGTCTATGACACCTAGGAAAAAACCCTGAAAAGCACTCAATCTTTATTGGTTTTATTCCCAAAGACAGCGGTCAGAGCTTATCTAACGTAGCTTAGAAGTCTTCCTCTCCATGAAGACAGATATCTCGGTGTAACTAGCGACCTTGAAAGCTCACTAAATGGAGACTTACAAGCATCGTTGCACAAGGTAGGAAATGACGAGCCGCTATTCTAACAGCTGTAATTCCCAAAGAGACAGTAATCTCAAGGTAGCTAAGCAGTTATGAGTCTTCGTCTATGTGAAGACATATCTGTGTCACATGCGGCCTTTGAAAGCTCACTAAATGGAGACTTACAACACTAGCCGCTAAATATAAGAAAAGACTGCTATAACAGTACATAAGGCTACTGTGGCATCCACAATGGCATTAAATGCCCTGATGTCAAGGAATACAACATCGAGAGGGAAAAGACGTTCTTATTCCCTCTAAGGGCTCTATACCAAACAAGACGGCTGCCTCAGCCTATCTATGCACTATCCGTCTGGCTTCGGGACGAGAAACAGGTGACTAGTAGAAACCAGGAGAATATTTCAATGATGTCTATTGCTTTTCTTCAATAGGAGAGCCTGTATCTCCGCAAGGAGAGACTCTCTAGGAAGAATTCGTCCAACACACACTTCTTGTAAGTGGAGCTTTGCTCGAACTGATAGCCGGCGGCCTGCCGAGACTACATTTTCATCCACTAATCTTCTGTAATTTTCATCCACTTTTGCGAGGTTGATAACCTTTCGCTAAGTGGAAAGCAACAGAAGACTTTTCTCGATGACCTCTAGTGCTTCATTTAATAAGAGAGCCTGTACCTCTGCTAGGAGAGACTCTCTTTTGAAAGGATCCGACGGAAGATTTGTCCAACGCGGACATCTTGTAAGTGGGTTTTTTTGCTCGGAATGATAGCCATACGCCTTCTGAGACTACACTTCTCACCCACTGAACTTCTGTGACTTCTATCCAGTTTCTCGCTAAGTTTGATAACCTTCTGCCAACTGGCAAGCAATAGAGGTCTTGTCCATCACCTGTATGACTTACGAGGTTTACAGGAGATGAAACTACATCATCCCCACGAAGAGCCTCGTCCCATCGGCTTAGGGGCGTCTGACCTATAGTCTGGATCAGACCTGCGCCCCTTTCCCGAGTCGCCATACGGACGACCTCTGGAGTAAGTATAAGAGGGTTTCTTGTATCCTAGCGATGAGTTCCCTTTAGTTGATTTTGAAGTGGAACGGCCTCGCGTACCCTAGTCTGCTGAAGCATGTTGTTGAGACACAGACTTCAGTAGCAGTGCACTGGAAGCTTTCTTGTAGCCTGTTCATAGACTAATGAAAGCTTGTCATCAAATAGAGTATGTCTGGAGAGCGGAGCGACTCGGAGAGAGCCTTTCACCCTGTCATCTGTAAGTGATGACGATGCAAGGGCAGCATCATGTCTGATCAGCTCCAAATTGCCACTGCCAGGGCGGAGTTGTATGTGGCATACATGACTGCCCTGGAAAGAACTCTAAGCGCGGAACAAACGTCCTCAAATTCCTTCCCCATAAGACGCTGGGCCATAGCTATGGTGAGGTGATCTGCGTAGCACATTGCGTCCAGATTCGCTCTATTGGATGAAAAAGCACATTCCATCACTTCCGAGTGTATATTGAATGATGCAGGTAGGGACATATCTAAATCCCCGGCCTGCTCATCTAAACTCAGAGGAGCCCTCTGGACATCTTCTCCAACCGTTTCAAATGAATGTGGTCCAAGAAACGATATATTATTGAAGATGTCGATAAGAAACCGCCTTCATGAGCACCTTTGCAGCTAGCTCTGTTTGCTCATCAGAGCGCGACGACGGTAGCACACTTTGGATGGGTGTCACAATACCATCACCATGTTCTTGTTCCTCTGAAAAAGAAACTGAAAAACTCAAATTATCTTGCGGTGAGAGTTCCAGCATAGGAATCTCACCGCCAACAATGTACCGTGACACCCGTCTCCAACGTTTGTCATCCCAATGTACATATGTAAGACAAGAATCCGTAGAAGTGCATCGACTACAGGCAAGGCAACAAGCATGTGAATCCGAGGTTGACTTTCTCGTCTTGCATTTAGAGCAGAAAGCTTTCATAATTACAATCAAAATACAAAGTCGATAGCACTCCTACAAACTCCACAGCAAATATAAGATAAAGAATATATGAATAATAGCAATCAAAATTAAATTCGAAAAATTGAAAAAAAAATTTTTTCGGAACATGATGAGCCCAAGGGCATCCCGATAGAACCTAAGTGTGGACAAAATCCAAATTTTTTTAGCTACACTACCAGAATCATAATCCATGTATCCTACAGTAATCCTAATATAATATTAAATACTACATATATTTGAGGACGTTGCCAATGAAAAGAACGTCAAAGGAAAAAAACGGAAACAAGACATCAGGCACACAAAATGGCCCAAAGTCAGTAACCGATTTAAATGCTACCAGATGCAAAGCCAGATCTTCATACGAAGAAAAAACGATACATCGGATAGAAGATGCAAGACCAAAACGACCTAACACCCCTAGGGTGAGGACGTAACCATGGGGATAAACAGAATAAACATTCTGTAATACACGTTAAACTCCCAAGAAATTTAATAAAAAGTTTCAATAAAAAATAGCCAAAGCCAAAATACTTAGGAGTTTAACAGAAGGGCTTCAAGGAAGGATAGGGAAGGAACACTTAACAAACAGTGGATTAATCATTAGCAAGAATGATAATGTCAGGCATAAGTCCCGAAATTGGGAAACATTAAATAATTTTTATAATTATTATAAAGTTACAGCCCTGAAAGTTTGAAACCACCGTTGTTCACTTCCATCATCCATTAATAGCCTTGGATCCACCAATTCTTGCATTGATTTGTGTCTGGCATCCTCAAAAAAGGAGATTTTAAAGCACAGATAACAGATCATTGTTACTGACTTTAAGGCCAAACAAAGAATGATGTTTGTGCCAATTCCGGTCTCATCCAACCTGCTGTGCATGCGCAGTTGGTAAAAGTATGGAAGGCCAGATAGGACTTTTAATTTTTGGTATTGCAAATTTTGGGGATTGGGGGGGTTCAAAATTTGTGTTTGGCCCTTGATAATATCGAGTTTGCACCAGCTAAGTCTGGGCCATTGGTTATTAGTACAAAAATATGAACCTTGAGATGAAAACTATGTCCCGGCACCGATCATAAAAACCTAGATGAACTCCTTGCACCTCGTTCCAATTATAGCAGGAAATATATTCCTGAAAAGGAGTTAACTATAGGCATTCGAAAGAAGGTTCATTAATCACACTAGGTTAATATGGCGTCATCAATAGGGCTAAAAGCCTCAGACAACTAACACAAAAACAATACCGCCAAGGAAAAAACAACTCTTCTCTTGTAACGGTACCTTGTCCGATAGGACCGTGGTCTCAGCCAGGCTGACGCAGCTAAAGGTCTTCCTATTTGTGAAGACAATTAAATGGCTGTTAACTGCGGCCCTAGAAGCTCACTAAAGGAGACTTACATCGCTAGCCGCTAATGATAGGGAAAAAACACTAGCTAGGCTACTATAGTGTCAACAATAAGACTAAAGTCTGTGACACTAAGGAAAACACAGAGAAGGAAAATATGAATTCTTTCCTTTAGCGGTTCTATTCCCAAAAGACAGCGGTCTCAGTCTAGCTAATGAAGCTTAGAAGACTTCATCTCCATGAAGACAGATATCTTGGTGTAATTTTTTTGACTCTAGAAAGCTCACTAGATGGAGACTTACAACGTTAGATGCTCAAATTAACTGGTAAAGTGCTGATTTTTTTCTGACAACAAATCAAAGCTCATTATATACTGCTCTCTGACATTTAATTGGATAGTGCCTAATAGGCACTATCCAGTTAAATGTCAGAGAGCAAGGTATTGTATAAAAAATCTGATTCATATCAGGGACAATAAAGGCTTCCTCAGGCAGAATGTAGCTACAGACAGTTATTGCCTGTCACTTTTAGTAAAGCCCAAAATAGGGCTTCCAGCACTCTACCAGTTAAGGGAAAAAGGGCCACACTTGATTCTTATAAGGCATCAACAAAAGGACTAAAAGTCCCAGATGCCTAAGAATACAACACCGAGAAAGAAAGAACGTACTCCTTCCTTTTAACAGCCTTAATTCCAAAGAGACAGCTGTCTCAGATTAGCTAGCGCAGCTAATAAGCCTTCATCCCGTGAAGACAGATATCTTGGTGAAACTGCGACTTTGAAAGCTCACTAAACAGAGACTTACAACATTAGTCGCTCAAGGTAAGGAATAAGAACCGCTCTTCTAACGGCCGTAATTCCAAAGAGACAGTAGTCTCAGCTTAGCTATTTATTAGTCATCATCTCCATGAAAATAAATATCTGTGTCACCTGCGGCCTTGGAAAGCTCACTAAACGGAGACTTACAATATTAGCCACAATGTATAAGAAAAAGACTGCTGTAAAATATATAAGACCACTATGACATTAGCCGCTAATGATATATAAACACAGACCACTCTTAATTCACATAAGCCAAACTAAGGTGACAACAATACGACTAATTGCTTGTGATGCCTAGGAATACTACACTGAGAAGGCAAACGTAATCTTTCCTTCTAACAGCCTTATTCCAAAAAGATAGCGGTCTCGGCATAGCTAACACAGCCTAGAAGTCATATATCGGTGAAGACAGATATCTGTTTTTTATCCTGCGGCTTTAGACAGCTTAAACAGAGACTTCTGACGTTAGCCGCTAACGTATAAGAAAAGACCGCTCTAAATGTACATAAGGCTACCATGGTGTCCACAATAGCACTAAATGCCTTAATGTGCCGTTCCGTGAGGGATGGAGAATAAACCTCCGTAGCCCTCTCACCACCTGAATGTTCCATCTGAAAACATGGTCAACACCATCCGAATGTACAGATGACTGGACCAACCCAGCGCCATCTGACACCTCACTACCGGAGACTGTTGATGGCAGAACCTGCAACTACTGGGATGCTGTGATACGCTGCGCAATCCGCAGCAGCAGGTACGTGAATGAGGCCTGCAGGGCAGCGATTATCCGCTTCTTCACCATATGCTGCTCACGGGACAGAGATCTGTCCCCAGATCTTTCGATGCATGTTCTGTATAAAAATGCCTCGAATGACTAGCTACAGGTTAATGCAACTTAGGTGGTGAAGACTGGGAACATCTCCGTGGAACAGCATGAACATGCGAAGTCGGATACCTAGTCTGTGGTCTAACATGCTTCATCGATGAAGCAGAGGAAGAAGCTATAACTGCAACCGACCCCGGCTGCAGTGTGGAAGGAGCGTTCCGAACCACAAGCGTGAGCAGACGTTCCAACCCACTAAAATTTCTCAAATCGAAAACAGTCAACCCCGACTGCTGACTGAATGGAGAGGGTTCTCCAGCTTGCAATCTGGCTCCTCTAGAAACTAGTAGGCTTCTACACCTTAGCATAACAACAGCCGACCCCGGCTGAAGTGTGGAAAGAGCATCCCGACTTGCACTTTTCGGACGGGTGCTCCGACTCATCAAAGTTTCTCACGACAGAAAACAGTCGACCCCGACTGTGCTAATGGGACGGAGAACACTCTCCAACTTGCGATCTGACCCCAGATCTCGCTGAGTCTCCCGTTGAGAAACTTATAGGCTAATCCCCTTTGCGTGCACTTCCATGTAGGAAGAAGAAGAAGCCATAACTGCAGCCGACCTCGGCTGCAGTGTAAAAGGAACATCCTGATACATGTTCCGACTCATTATAGTTTCTCGCAACAGACACAGTCGACCCCGACTGCTAACGAGACAGAGAGGGTTCTCCAACTCGCGATCTGACCCCAGATCTTGCTAAGCGTCCCATAGAGAAACTTTCAGACTTCTTCTCCTTTTGTCATCATCGTTGGGTGACCTTTATATTATGAGGTGCTTGCTCTACCCATGTTATACTACTCAACCGCAATGGACCTACCTGGCGTCCCAGCTCCCATATAGGGATGGCCGCTTCACCGGTTGAGGTAGCTGCATGCAGAGAATTAAGCTTCCAATGGCTTTAACTGGTAGAGTGCTGGAAGCCCATATTTGGGCTTTACTCTGATGTGCAGGGACTGTAATATAAGGGCCTCATACTCAGTGGATATGCTTCATATTATCTTCGAAGTGAAATTATTTAGTCTGTGTAGATTTGCCTTGTTACAATTTATGGGGGAGTGCCTACAGGCACTCTCCCATAAATTGTAACAAGGCAAAGACATGTGAAAAATTTTTTATGGTCAAAAATAATTTAGCACTCTACCAGTTAATCCTGTGCAAATATCATGAGCACCTAAGCAGCTAGCTCTGTTTACTCATCAGAGCAGGGGTCATCAGAGTGCGACGACGGCAGCACGTAACGGACAGGTGTCAAAATGCCATCACCATGTTCTTGTTCCCCTGAAAAAGAGACTGAAAGACTGGTATTAGGCAGCGGTGGAAGCTCCGACATCAGAACTTCACCGCCCACCACACAGGTCGACACCTGTTTCCAACGTTCGCATCCCATAGTACAAGTATTGAAAGAGTGCTGCAACTATCGGCAAACAACAAGCCTTACTCCCAAGGCTTTCTGGACTTACACTAAGTACCAATTATTATAATGGATATAATAATAATGAAGCCAATAATTGTTTTTAACTAACACTGAATTAATATGAATCCAAAACGTTATTGAACAGATGTCAAGAGGAAACAAGAGGGATGTTACATCCCAACGCTCACCTACATTCGCGCTTGATAATGTCGTTCCAATGTAACATGCCTAATATTTAGTTAATATAAATCATTAACTAGGCATCAAATGATTAATGTGGTTTATGTGATGCCTTTGGAAAGTATATATTTCTGCATTTATTATATATCAATTCAACATAGAATCATTGGATGTAAAAGCATTTTATTCTTTTAGAAATGTTTATGATAAAGAATATGAATCGTGAGGCCAGATATTAAATCATAAATAAGAATTAGGAAAGGCTTTCATAAATTTATTTTTTACAAAATACATCAGATCAAAAAAAAATAAAATAGGAGGTGCAAAATGGCATTATGTAATGAAGAATCATTGAAACTGTAATTGAAGTACATTCATTGCTTAAAGAGGAGTTGCGGAAAAACATTCGTTCAAGAAAGTGACTATAAGTCCCAACAAAAATACATCACATCAACAACTAAAATAAGCCTTAATGTTACTAGTAACAAGTATGAGAAAGTATTAAATAAAAAAAAAAGTTAAAAAAATTTTTTTTTAAAGAAAGTGAATATAAGTCCCAAAAGTCCCCCTCAAATTCCTCAAATATGCATGTAATGAGGGCGCAACGTTACCGCAATGTAGTTCAGTAACCCATGTGTACAATATCAATTGCCTGGAAAGACACAGAGAAACAGAACTCACCTTAACACAAACTTTTAGAACTTAAAATTGAGTAAATCAAAGAAAAACGTGAACAATGTGACTGAAAAAAAGAAAAGAAATCAGTTAAATTTCTGCATACAGTAGGGTTTATACCTAAAGTAGTTATTGAAATGAGAAAATAAACAGTAATGAGAGGTGAAGGCACCACAATCTGCACAAAAGCTGACTTTAACGCAAATTCTTACAACACCTAAACGCTAATTCTTGAACAAGTTTTGGCAGAAAATCAGCCTCAAATTCCTCAAATATGCATATAATGAGGGTTAAATATTACAGCAATGGAGTTCAGTAACCCAAGTGTAGAATATTAATCGCCTGGAAAGACACATAGAAACACAACTCACCTAAACACAAAGTTTACAAAGTTTTACAACTTAAAATTTACTAAGTCCGAGAAAAACATGAAAATTTTGACTGAAAAAAAAGAAAATTTCCGTTAAATTTCTGCATACAGTAGGGTTAATACCCACAGTTGTTATTGAAATATAAAAATCAACAGTAATGAGAAGTTAAAGCAGCACAATCTGCACAAAAGCTGACTTTAACGCAAATTCTTACAACACCTAAATGCAAATTCTTACAAGTTTTGGCAGAAAATTTTAGGTGAAATTTGGAAAAATGTCGTAGTACCAGGGTTAAATACTGTTCTGATAGTCCCCTACAACCTACATATGCCATATCAAAGGCCCGAGCCCACTGATCTTTGAGAAATTAACCTTAACATTAAATAGTACAATATTGGACACACCGGATGCCGACGCCATGACAATAGCTCACCACTTCTAATAGAAGTAGGTGAGCTAAAAATGGAAACTAACCAACAACAGGCACAACAATGGCCCAGAGTCAGTAACCGATCAACAACCACCTGATGCAAAAATACAAAACGTCCTGAACAGTAATGAACAGGATGTAAGCATAGGGGATAAACGGAATACCTATTCTGTTTTACAAGTTAAATTCCCAAGAATTTAATAAAAAATTCAACAATAAAAAAGCCGAAAAAGCTTGGGAGTATAACAGGAGGGTTCAGGAGAGGGAAGGGAAGTAATACTAACAAAACAACAGTGGAGTCATATTATAATGACGACGTTCAGAAGCATATCCCGAAATTGGAGAACATGCATAATTTTACATAAAAATTATAAAGTTACAGCCCTGCACATCCGAAACCACAGTTATTCACTTTCAGCATCCTGCTACACTGTTGATTCCATGAAAACCATCATTGATTTGTGTCTGGCATCTTCAAAAATGAGATTTTCAAGCACAGATGTCAGTTCAGTTGTTACTGACTTTGGGCCAAACAGAAGAAATGATGTTGGCACCAGTTCCGGTCTCTTCCTGGGTTCTGCGCAAGTACTAAAAGTATGGAGGGCCAGATAGGACTTTTAATTTTCAGTATTGTATACAAATTATGGGGATTGGGGCGTTCAAAATTTGTGTTTGGCCTTTATTAATTTTGAGGTTGCACCAGCTAAGTCTGGGTCATTGGGTTTTAGTATAAAAATATGCAGGTGCGCCAATTGTGGCATGGGCCAATTCTAATAGCGAAAGTGCGATTTTTCTGACTTACGAAATGCTGAGCTATTGTGAAAAGTTATGGAAAGTTAAAAAATTTATAGTAATTTATATATTTTTTATACTTACCAATGACCCAGACATAGCTGGTGCTAACTCTTAAAATATAGGGCCAAACACAAATTTTGCCCCCCAATCCCCAAAATTTGCATCTAAAACTAAAGAAAACATGTCCTGAAAGGCCCTCCACACTTCGCCCCTACTGCGCATGCGCAGTGTCAAGGACGTTCCGAAATTGGCGCCATTTATCATTCTAATAACCAGTGCCTGGTAAGCGCTATGTACTCAGCGGGGAGGCAAGAGTTCCCAACTCCTGGGAGGGCCATCCCCGTCTGGGTCATTGGTAAGTATAAAAAATATATAAATTACTATAAATTTTTTAACATTTTTATACTGTACCAATGACCCAGACATAGCTGAATAGTAAAAAGGCTGGAGGGCCAAGGACATAGAGCAAAATGGAATACGCTCAATAAAATAAAATAGAGTCATCCCCTGTAGGGAAAAGAAGTAATAGGCCTTACATGTATCTTTCTTATTTATGATAAATTAGAAAGATACAACACCTTCCAAAATTGAGCTTCATACATCCATGTACTCTATTAATATCCAATATAATCCTTATACTAATAATTTTTAAAGTAAGCCAATAATAAAGTAAGTCTAGAGAATAGAGACTCTTATACTCCTAAAAGTGTCTGAGAATTGCATAATCATGTCCGTTGACATATGCAATATTCAAAAGCTATACTTTAAAAACTAAGACTTGAATGAATTTTATAAACTTAAACTTCTCACTAAACAACCATCCCAATAACAGCTCAGAATTACTAACTCCGGAGGAGGTATCCCCTTGTTTTCATAGTAAAACAGGTGACCCAAGGGAACACCCTCCCCCCCCCCCTTTTTCTTGCCCTGGGTCAAATAGCCCAGAGAGAAGAGGGCAGCCGAACGGAGACACTGCCGAAACAGACAGCCTACCTAGCTATAGAAGCAACTGTTAAGTGAATGACATTCTGAGCAGTAGATAATAGACCTAACAAAAGAGGCCTCAAGAAATTGACTCGATATTTCTAAGATAAAATTCATGAATGTGGATGGCTGAGCGCAATGAGCGGCCTTCAAAAATCTATAATAGCGACACTATTAATGTAAGCCCAAGAAGTAGAAGAACTCTTACTTCATGAGCCGAAATCTTAAGCACAACTGCTAAGTCAATGATATACCAAAGCAGTACCGATAGTTAATAGAATCCATTAACAATAAAATGGAGCGTAACGTCCTTCTACTAGACATCAAAGACAGAAGAAGCTTACGCCCTTGTAATAAACAGATATCTGTTTATAAATACATAAACTGTACCCGGAAAGAGTAAAAGCCTATGCCCATACGAAGACGGAAGGACCTTAAAATAATAGGTTCCGGATAATAGGAGCCTAACTCTTATGCAACAATCCAACCTAAATAGTAACGGAAGTATTGATTCCGAAACTATGAAAGTGAAAATCATCCATCGATAGTGCATGAAACTCACTGACTCTACAGTAAAAGAGAAACCAACAGAATTACTGTCTAAAAGGTCAGAATTTGAAAACTACTGTTTCCAGAGGCTCAAATGATTACTTAGCTAAATAAGAACCGAAGTTAAAATCCGTATAGGAATTTAATCTAAAGATTCTAAGTCTATTTATCAAAAAGTTACTAACTGACTTAGATAAAGAGACAAAAGACTCAATTGTAAACTATCGTAGAGTGCATAGGTATGAGGTAACATAAACCTATAACCTAAATAATAACAGGCTACAGTAGATCTTGTGAAACAAGTATACTAAAAAATAGCAATGAGTAGTATGGAGGGATCAACAATATGAACATAATGATCCCTACACCACGACGGAAGAGCCTCCACTTTAGTCGCATAGAATAGCGAAGAAGAGGATCTCCTATAGTAAGAAATCGCGTCCAAAGCTCGTCCAGTACAGTGCTTACAATGCAATACGGACCACACAACGGAATACATGAAGGTTGCGACCTTGCTGGTTGTGATAAAGATGACACGATTTACCCAGTGAAAAAAGATCCTCACATAGAGGAAGATTTCACGTTAAGACCCACAGTAGACAAGAGAGTAAATTACTCATGATCTCTGTGAAGATAGAGATGCTATCAACAGAAATGTATTGTGGTTGTTTATCTTAGCAATACCTGCTAAAACAACAGCGCCGGAGGATACACGTATCCTATCATTCCGTCCTATAGATCAATAGAGCGTTAACACTATTAGCTCAGAGATCTGGACAAGCCAACACATACGTCTGCAATTGATAGCAAGCTGTGTCATAAATAAATCATCATTGGGCGCTCCCATAGATAGCAAATCTGATTGAATACTTGTTTGTTGAGAGTCCATTCTGACAGCAACAAGCGACCCGTAAGAGAACGGGAGTCCGATAAAACAATCAGACGACCCGGAATATGACGGACCAAAACTGAACTTGGTGTACTATAACCAACAGACGGATTCTTTCCATTAAATTGAATAACGGAAACGAAAGAGTGCCTCCCTGGTTCCGGAGATACGCCACTACTGTCGAATTAAAGGACAGGAATTTGGGCATGCGTTTCTGAATAATGTTCATGCAATGACATAAAGCAAGCCTAAAAAAACATTATTCCGCGGAAGTTAAACTGATAGCTAAAAGACTGCGGAACCCAAAGACCCTGGCACTTCAAATCCGTAGGGATCAGTATATATCCCAATCTGTTTGACTGGCAACCGTCATAACAGCCACACTCGGGTCCGGCAACTGCGGCGGCACTCTCTGAGTCAACCACCGAATGTTTGCCCCAGTCTGAATCTCTTGTAACACTAGATAGACAAGAGAACGTATAAATCGAGCAATTCATGGATTGCCGGAAAGTTGCCGTCGAAGAGAAGCTCCTCCGAGAACGAAGCGACTCTGAGAGAGTTCTTAACCTTACTATCCACGCGTGTGGATGTAGCTAGGGCTGCGTCACGTCTAACCAACTCCAATCAGCCACTGAAGGGCGGAGTTATACGTGAACAAACTACTGCCCTCAAAAGAAATTACATTGAGAATAATATCCCGTAAATCTTTTCTTGAAGACGTAATGATAACGCCTCAGTAAGGCGGATAACGTATAATAAAGCGTCTAAGTTAAGTCTACTATACATAATGTCGTTCCCAACATTGAAATTGGAAAAGACATAAACGGCAAAAAAGAATATATGCAGTCTTTAATCACACCGTCTAGACGCATATGAACTCTCGGTATGCCCTGCTCTGCCAAAATAAACTATTTGTAAAAATGATAAAATGGCAGAAATGAGCAACGCGGACAAGAAACTAAACTATCATGCTTAGTAGCAGGCTTGTATATATATATATATATAGCGTCGAAAAATAAAACACATGTTGTAATGACAATATTGGACTGCGTCGGTAAGTCAGGGACAATGTCCCTGTACCGATCGAAAAATCCGAGTCCAATGACGCTATAAGTCTCTTATCCAAGATCGCAGCAATGAAGTCCGAAATAATAATCACTGGAAGAAATGCCAGAAGATATGAAAGGCATCTTCCGATACTACTAAAGGGAAAACTCGAAATCTTTCGAATCCCTTTCGCCATCCTGTCGGACCCTATAAAGCGTTCGGTCGTCCGTAGCTGATGCAACCGCGGACCGCACCGACCCAGCGCCGTCGGATAATTCCTGATTCGACCGAGAAACTGTCAATTGCTGGGATGCTGCGAAACAACTGTGCTAACTCGGATAGCACGTCCGTCACTGAGGCCTGAGGAGAAGCGGTCTTACGATGCATTGCCGCTGGAAGCTCCGTGATCGTTACCCCGTGCATACTTCCAATATGCGAGCGAACGGAGTGTATAGGCCTCGTGTCCCTTGGCTACCGGATGGCGCGACCTATTCGCCGTGGAATCACTGAATGCCGAAACTGATCGGATACTCGAGGTCACGTAGCCAATGTGCGGTCGTGTGCCCTGCTGTGAGGATGAGGAAGCATTAAAGACAGTCTCTCGGACTGTCAATATAACGGAGCGTCCCGAGCAACGGACATATGCTCCGAATGTAAAATATCTGAACCACAACATGCGGTCCCCTATGTTGTTGGGCGAGAGAGGGACCTCTCTCGCTCACAGCCCGGACGGACCTGGACAAGCCAGGAACCGGACTAACAGGCTTCCTCCGATCTGTCCTCAATCTGCCGTCACTGGGTGAGTACTAAAGTAATTAAAGTGCTCGCATCACCCAAATCTCCTTCCTAGACCGCAACGGACGAACCCGGCAGCCGAACCATTCGATGAATGTACGCTACACCGGGTGAGCTAGCGAATGTCACTCCGTAAGCGATAGACATAATCCATGAGCACTTATTGCCGCTAACTCTTCATTAACTATGACGACAGAGGCACACTTTTGAAAGACATCTCCATAACTCTTCGAACAAGAAACCAGAAATGCTTGGATAGCAAGCATAAAATAATAATATATATAGCGTCGTTCAATAATTCGAAAGTTTGTGTGACATTATTGGACTATGTCGGAACTGAGGGACGATGTCCCTGAACTGAACCAAAAATTTCTAAGTCCACCGACGCTATCAGTTTCTTATCCGGCATCGCAGCATATGTTGTTCCGAAAGGGAAAGCTTGAAATCCTCCGAATCCCTTTCGGTATCCCGTCGGACCGGATGAAACTTTCGGACGTCCGTACCCGCTTCCGCGGAGCGTCCCGACCCAGCATCGTCGGATAAAATATATGCGACAGATTCAGTTGATGCTGGGATGCTGCGATAAACTGTGCTATTAAGGAAAGCACGTCCGTTCCCGAGGCCTGTGCAGTAGCGGACTTACGATGCATTGCCGCCGGAAGCTCTGTGTACGTTGACTCCCGCACACTTCCTATGCGAACGTCCGGAGTCTGCAGGCCTCGAGTCCCCGGCTACCGACCCAGCGCTGTCGGATAATTCTCGATCCGACACCGTTTCTGTCGGCTGCTGGGATGCTGCGATAAGCTGTGCTATGTGCACAAGAATGTCCGGCGTCGAGACCTGCGGAGGCACAGTCTATCGCTGCTTCGCCGAGGGCAGCTCCGCATCAGATGGCTCCCGCATACTTTTCCTATGCGAACGTCCGGAGTCCATCGGTCTCGAATCCCTGGCTGCCGGATGGTGTGACCTGGTCTTCGAAGAATCCATGATCGGCGAAGCTGGTAATATATCGGCGGTCACGCAGCCAAGGTGCGGTCGTGTGCGCTGACGAGAAGAGGAAGCCTTAGCAGTCTCAGCGGACTGCCTATACAACGGAGCGTCCCGAGCGACGGACGTATGCTCCGCTAGCGACACATTTTGTACCACAACATCTGGGGCCAGATGTTGTTGAACGAGAGAGGGGCCTCTCTCGCTTGCCGTCCGGATGGACCGGAACGAGCTATGAACCGGACTAAAAGGCTTCCTCCGTTCTCCCTCCGATCCGCCGTCACTGGGTGTGCATTAAGTTAATTTTATAGTGCTCGCATCACCCCAAAATTCCTTCTAGACCGCAACGGACGAACCCGGCTGCCGAACCATTCGGTGAATGGACGCTACACCGGGCGAGCTAGCGGACGTCAAAGGCCGTCGAACCTACTAGGGTCCTCTTAGGCAATTGGCGTATTACATGAGCACTTTTCCGCTAGCCCTTCATTAATTGTGACGACGGAGGCACACTGTTGGAAGACATCACAGATACATCACCCTAATCTTGATCGTCTGAAATAGAAATTGATAAAGTAGAGTGACCCTGCGGGGAAAGGACCGGAGTGTCCAAATCCCCAACAACATACCGTGACATACGCTTCCCATATTGTCATCGAAATCATACGATACAGAACAGGAGTTAATGCGAGTACACTGACCACATATAGAATGATAATAAAGTCAGAGGAAGACTTCCTCTTAAAACAATTGATCAATATCCTTTCAATGTGAAAAGAAAACAAGTCCTGGTACTCGCACTAACCCCTGGCAATCAAAATACATAATAATAATATGATCCATTAATATAGAAAAAATAATTGAAATCAAAATATTTTGAAAAAATATTTTTTCAGAACAGCCCAAGTTTCTGAAAAGTAACGTTGAGCCCCAATGGATCCCAAGCCTAAGTGTGGACAAAAATTTTAAAAATATTTTAAACAATTTATTCAACACTTACGAACAATAATAATGTATCTAGTTATGATTAAAATAACATAAAGATATTATTTTTTAGAAATCCCCCCCTCACACAGAGGGCTGTTGTAAATGTAAACAATGAGTGTAAAAACACTAAAATAAGACTCCAGGCACCCAGGCCCGAAATCAGTTACCAAAAATACACTATCTGATGCAAAACAGAGACTTCCAGGGAAGAAACTGCAGAACATCAGATGGTAGATGCAGAACACAACGCCTAACCACCCGTAGGTGAAGACGTAAACATGGGGAAAGAACAGAATTCATTCTGTTATTCAGCTAAAACTCCCAAGAAATTTTAGTAATAATAATTACAGAAACTATGCCAAAAGCATGGGAGAATAGCAAGGGGGAACTTAAAGGACAGGGAGAGAGGAAAACACTTGAAAAAACAGTGTAACTAAATAATCAGAATGACAACAAAATGGCTGCTGCCTTGAAAATAGGTAACTTAACATAATTTCATTAAAAAATTTTAAGTTACAGCCCTGATAATATTCTGTCACACATTCTTTTCCTCTCCTCCTTCTCTATCCTCCTTAGAATCACCATTTCACTAATATTTATGTGTCTGGCATCATTTAAACTGAGATTTAAAAGCACAAAGATCAGTCAGATGTTAACTGATGAAGGGCCAAACTTAGAATGATAAATGGCGCCAATTTCGAAACGTCCTTGACACTGCGCATGCGCAGTAGGGGCGAAGTGTGGAGGGCCTTTCAGGACACGTTTTCTTTAGTTTTTGATGCAAATTTTGGGGATTGGGGGGCAAAATTTGTGTTTGGCTCTATATTTTAAGAGTTAGCACCAGCTATGTCTGGGTCATTGGTACAGTATAAAAATATGATGTTTGGTGATGTTTTTAATAGAGTACAATGTGTGTATCAGTATCACACACACGCTGTATTCTATTAAAAACAACTCCATTTTGATAGTGAGGTTTATTGGGTCATAACTATAAAATAAAGATCACATAATCACAACACATGTTGATCATTTCGAACATTCTTTTTTCAAAAATACATCACATCCGTAAACTAAACTGAAAAGCAAGCACAGATTTGGAAGTAGAATACTGAGTTTGAATAAAGTAAAAACGAAACCGGGAACTGGAACAATATGGAATTGTCAATCACTTGAGGAATCGGAGTTGGAACAACTTGACTCAGTATCAGACTCAGAGAAATCATCGATGTCTGGATCGTTATCAGACTGAGACATTTTATTTTAATCTGACAAATAACTCTGCAACAAAGTGAACTAAATGTTTACTGAATTGCTGGTAGGTCTACACTTTTACTGACGAACCAATTGCGTCATGTTTAAATTGGGATGCTCTGCGGCATCGAAGCTTTGATGTGTCACATTATTTGAAGTTGTGACATAGTTTCTAGACTTGTTTTTAACTTTACATCACAACAGTACCGTGTAGTTGTATATTACCACATGCGGCCATGTGCACATGCCATTGGTGATTGATGAGCATTAATCCCACTTGTGTTAAGCTAATTCGAACATTTAAGTAGGCAATTATATAGCGTGCTGCTTTTTACCAATGTACAGCATTTGTTGCACAGAGCTTTTCAAAATTTGCGTGTGTGATGGCGCGTAAGCACGATGACATGCCTCAAAATCAAAAGACGGACAAAACCATATCATGTAACCCCTTATTGGAATGAGCTTGACGAGCTTCACATAATATCGTTTTGTTGAATTTTTTTTTAACTGCCTAATTTGTAAATTACGTGGGTGGATGCGGTCAATTCTTTTGGTAAAGGGTTAACCAATTCAGTCTTGTTTGAGCTCTGTCATACCAGATTACATTGCTTAGATAGATTATCACAATAATATGCTGCTCATAGTGTTACATCAGTGTGCAGAGAGTTAAGAGAGAACAAAACAAGGGTGGACTATTGGGGAAAGAAATCAATGACCTGAGTAAGAGTTTTTAAAGTTTTTGATGAACTCCACATTTATTTATTTGTGTTTAAGGTCAAACATTTCTGCACAATGGCTAATCATGACCGTAATATGGATATAAAGTCAAGTCCAGCCAAACATTTATACCTATGTTGCCCATTTTCGAAGACTTCCACCCAAGGCATTTGTTGCAGGGTCTTATTTTACTGTTAAACCAAAACTTGTTTACCACAGTAAGCAAGCACTGCTTCACTTCCTGGGGTTCCCACAGGGGACACAAGCTTCATAGGCTCAAGGAGAAAAAAAGATGATATTAAAAAGGCCGTTGTGTAGAGTTTTGGAGGACTCCTCTAGTCCTAACTAGGACCCTCCAGTCATTGCCACCTCCCCCAACTTCTCTGGAGTGGTAGAAGGGGGCAATGATGGAGGATCCTAGTTAGAACTATCACCTCACACCCCAAGAAAATCTTGGAACATTTAGTGCTCTAAGAGCAAATCTGAGGCATTTGCAGTGTGTGGCCCTAAAATTAGAGACCATATTGGGGCTCTATGTTGTGTGAAACTCGCACTGGGGCAATGCTTTTTGGGAGAGAGCAGCAAAAAAGTTTGGGGGGGGGATGCCCCAGGCCCCTCCCCCAAGCTACTTCACTGCTCCAATTAGTTGAAACAAAATAATTACCAATGGCTATTTTTGACATTACTAATAACAAAATAAATGCATGCAATTGCAATTAATCAAACATGTAACCAGTTGAGAAAGGTAAGAAAATTTCATGGATTATGCAGCCTGCAAATTTATTTCAGCAATTTACAATTTTTAAGATCACACTAAATCCCTGTTAGAATTCAAGGATTATGTAGATTGGAAATTTACATCACCAACTTATCATTTGCAGGGGTGTACTAAATCCTACCAGTTCACTTACCACTAATTCACTCCATTCCTTCAAAACCTCTGCCACATAATACACTGTGTTGAGTACAGAGCAAAAACAGTTACCAAGTGGATCATGGGTAACTTCTTTCATTACCTGAACAAGACGAATTCGAAAGTCATCCAATAACTCTAACTGAAGATCCAAAAACTTCAATCGATGCTGTGGATAAGGCAACTGTTTATATCTATCTGCAACAGAAAATAATACAGTGGGTCTCACTTGATTGTTTATCTTACACGACTAGCAGACAACAAATGCCAAAAAATTTCTTGCTGTAGAAAAAATGTTGAACTCTTTTTCTAACAAAATGCCTGTATCTGCCTGCATAATTTACAAACTGAGCAGCTAAAAACAAATAATTTTTCAAAAAATTTCAACAAAACCGTAGCACTGAACTAATACCAATTAGGGGTCACGTGATATGGTTATGTTGAAATTTTGTGAAGAATTTGAAAAAAAATTAAAAGAAAGTTTAATATCATGTGTGTTGAGTAAATTTCTTGAATAACTTGAAGTTTTCATATTTTGTGGCTGTACTTTGGTAAAAAAATTAGCTTATGACCCATTATCAGAACATGCTTGTTTTAATGAGAGGTTATAAGCTATGTCTGGTAGGCAAAAATTGACAATATAACAAAACTGGAACGGTGGTTCTTGTGAACTGGACTGGCTGGACATAGCCCATTAGATTGGGTAAATTGAATAATCATACACTGCTTAACCATCAAGGACCTAGTCAGGGTTAACTCCTTGCATGCTGCTGGCAGATATTCTTGCCCGGGACAGGATTTCACCTACTACTGAAATAAGTGGACTTAGGGCACATTTAATCAAATTTTCACATGTAAATTGCATAGATGTTTTCATCACTGATTTCTTCAGCTAAATTTCGATGAATTTTTCATCAAAAAGAGCATTTGATGAAAATATTATGAAAATACTTAGTGGGTTAAGAGTTAAGAATATATGGTGCAAAATATCTGTGGGAATTATATTTCGCAATGCTGGCAAGTAAAACATAAATTATCACATATGTATGGTTGCTGATTCAAGCAACTTACATTTATGCTAAATAAACTTACATTTATGCTAAATTATTTTTTTACATGCCAGAATTGATCATTACAACCATCAGCTTCCCCCTCCCGACGTTTTCTTGTTAAATGGATGAGGAAACTTACACTCAGCTTGCATAATTGTTTTCATAATATCTTAAGATAATTAATATGCTTAGCATGAAGTCCGTCATTTTAACAGAAGTTGGAAAGAGGTTTCGTGACATTTCAACATTTCAGTTTAGGATCTTGGGCATTTTGACCGTCCAGAAGACAAAAACTATGAATTTAAAGTAATTTGTATATTTTTATACTTATCAATGGCCCAGACTAGCTGGTGCTAACTCGAAGTTATCAAGGGCCAAACACAAATTTTGAACCCCCAAATTTGCTTGCAAAACCGAAAATTAAAAGTCCTATCTGGCCCTCCATATATTTACTCTCTGTGCATGCGCAGCCGTCAGGAAGTGACCGGAATTGACGCCAACATCATTCTTTGTAGAAGAGAGTACTACATAATAATTCAGCGGGGAGGAATGGGTGCCCACTCATGGGAGGGCCATCTCCGTCTGGGCCATTGGTAAGTATAAAAATATACAAATTACTTTAAATTTATAATATTTTTACACTATAACCCAATGACCCAGACTAGCTGAATTGTAAAAAGGCAGAGGGCCTACGACTTCAGAATTAGTAGATCAACATAGTTTCAATCCTGTAATCCAAGGTGAAAGGAAATTAAATTTAAAAGGAATTACATGTATGTCTCTCTATATAGTATTAGAGAAGACATATCATCAATAAGGAGCCACGTTCAAGTAATTCCATATTCTTAGCATGAAGACTATGCTAATTGGATGTAACGAGTTCCCAATTTTTAAGGCTAGTCCGAACTGAGCCCCAAAAATTAGGATGGCGTAATTGAGAATGAACCTTTTGAAGGAATCTTCAAAAAGAAGAGGGGAGCACTCTGGAATCAGTAAAAGCGGTACCAAACTAGAACTATCACTGAAGGTGATTAATACCCCCGCTTTGGGTTTTTAGAGGAATGCACTTCTGATCATGTAGGCAAAGGCCATAAGGAAATGTATACATGAAGATCATTTTTTGTTGTTGAAATTTGTATTTGCATGTGGCCTTCCACAGAACAGCACTGAATACTTAAAGAGCCCACACATATATGGTTTACATTTGGAAAAACACATTTACAATGTGCAACATGTATTCAAAATCCCATTTGAAAACCCATAATAAATCCAAGTTAAAGGGAGATAACCTGGTTAAAATTGTTGCAGATCAAAAATTTGGGAATATGCGTATGTTCACTTAGTTGTGATAATGTTTGAAAGGTTTCGTCAAAATTGATTGATAAATGTAGGAGGAGTTGCACGCACAAGAATTTCATGTAGAAACCCATAATAAATCTAAGTTAAAGGGAGATAACCTAGTTAAAATTGCCACAGCTCAAAAATTTTGGAATATGCGCATGTTTACTTAGTAGTGATGATGTCTGTAAATATTCGTCCAAATTGATTGATAAATGTAGGAGGAGTTGCGCACACAAGAATTTCATGCAGAAATCCATAGTAAATCAAAGTTCAAGAGAGATAACCTGGTTAAAATTGTCGCAGATCAAAAAGTTTGGAATATGCACATGTTCACTTAGTAGAGATGATGTTTGAAAGGTTTCATCAAAATCGGTTCATTAATGTAGGAGGAGTTGCGCACACAAGAATTTGTTCGGACGGAAAGACATAATAAATCTAAGTCAAAGGGAGATAACCTGGTTAAAATTGTCGCAGATCAAAAATCTTGGAATATGCGCATGTTCACTTAGTAGTGATGATGTCTGAAAAGTTTTGTCCAAATTGATTGATAAATGTAGGAGGAGTTGCACGCACAAGAATTTCATGTAGAAACCCATAATAAATCTAAGTTAAAGGGAGATAACCTAGTTAAAATTGCCACAGCTCAAAAATTTTGGAATATGCGCATGTTCACTTAGTAGTGATAATGTCTGTAAACTTTCGTCCAAATTGATTGATAAATGTAGGAGGAGTTGCGCACACAAGAATTTCATGCAGAAACCCATATTAAATCAAAGTTCAAGAGAGATAACCTAGTTAAAATTGTCGCAGATCAAAAAGTTTGGAATATGCACATGTTCACTTAGTAGAGATGATGTTTGAAAGGTTTCATCAAAATCGGTTCATTAATGTAGGAGGAGTTGCTCACACAAGAATTTGTTCGAACGGAAAGACATAATAAATCTCAGTCAAAGGGAGATAACCTGGTTAAAATTGTCGCAGATCAAAAATCTTGGAATATGCGCATGTTCACTTAGTAGTGATGATGTCTGAAAAGTTTTGTCCAAATTGATTGATAAATGTAGGAGGAGTTGCGCACACAAGAATTTCATGTAGAAACCCATATTAAATCAAAGTTCAAGAGAGATAACCTGGTTAAAATTGTCGCAGATTAAAAAGTTTGGAATATGCACATGTTCACTTAGTAGAGATGATGTTTGAAAGGTTTTATCAAAATCGGTTCATTAATGTAGGAGGAGTTGCGCACACAAGAATTTGTTCGGATGGAAAGACACAATAAATCTAAGTCAAAGGGAGAAAACCTGGTTAAAATTGTCGCAGATCAAAAATCTTGGAATATGCGCATGTTCACTTAGTAGTGATGATGTCTGAAAAGTTTTGTCCAAATTAATTGATAAATGTAGGAGGAGTTGCGCACACAAGAATTTCATGTCCGGAAAGACGTACGGACGGACGTACGGACGTACGGACGGACGGACGGATGGACGGACGGACGGACGTACGGACGTACAGGGCGATTCCTATATAGCCCCCACTTCTTCGAAGCGGGGGTATAATAATCAATATAAATATTCGTCGAATAGAGACCCAGGTATTAATTATTATTAATAAATTGGTGCTTAATGTCACTTCAGAAGCTAAGGCTATAGCAGCGGTCCCAGTAATTAATATCGCCTGCTCATAACGTATACCGGAGTCAGCATACGCAGATAGGTCGAAAACCAGTTATATAATATAAAACATGTCCAATAGAATCACAATGGACGATATCCGGAGAGTAAACACACTTCCAAGGTAACCCACAGGCAACCCCATTCAGGTGTACAATAAATTCCAGTAAATAACATTCCTAGACGTGTTCTATCCGATATCTATGTTCCTGGAAAACGTGTGAATATACGAGAGTGAAGACAAGATATATTCGATTGGGTACCGCCAGTAATAGAAACCTGGATCTAGAAATGGATCGAGCTATGATTAACAGACGCGCCACGGATCGCCCCCAAAATAATTCATAGTTTCTAAGGTCCATAACATACAATAATACGCCTGCCTAATAATGCGATTATTATGCACGTGAGCATTGAAATCCCGCATGTAATCATCTGAAGACCAGTTAACTGACTAAACAGCCTCCCAGGTACCCCAAGGCTAGCAATTTATTGACGATGAATCATATGTTCGTAAATGACATACAGACGAACAACCACAGGAAAACAACCAACTAGAAATTGGATGTGACCATGAGGTCGCCATAGAATATGACCCAGCCGCCAATCGAGTAGTCATGAAATGCATGTATGTACTTAAATGCATAGGAGGCTTACAGGAAGAAAACTACGTCTTGCCCGGTAATCGTCTCTTAACACATTGGCGGTGGGGGGATTCAAAATCATATTGAACCTCCCTCACCCGCATTACTTGAATCGTTCTTGTGTTTGTCAACAAATAGTATAGGAACAGCAAGGCTCCCTCACGTCTGACAGACTCCATAATGCCACTAAGAGTGGAGAAGGACGTGAAGAACAAATACTTCACCTGATAAAGAAGGTCCTCTCGTGGAGGAAGCTTACGGGGAACGTCCCATAACAGACACCTGAGAAGATTGATCCAAGGTTTCTGTGACTATAGAGATGCTAATATCAGGATTTCGAAATGAGACTGTTTGAACTAAACAGAATATGCTAAATCAATGGAGTTGGAGTATACGCCTATCCTATCATTCCATCCCCTGAGATCAATAGAGCGTCTACTGTGTACACTCTATGATCTTGGCATGGCGACACGAACGTCGGTAACTGATTGTTCAGGTGTGTCGCAAACAGATCTATCATGGAACAATCACATTGGTAGCAAATCTGCCTGAATATTCGCTTGTTGAGAGTCTGGTCCAATGGCAACAGGCGACCTTTTCCCAGAGAGCGAGTCTGCTAGTACATTCAGACGACCCGGTATATGACGGACAGAAAGATGAACATGATGATTCATGTCGTATAGGAGAATCTTCTCCGTTAATTCGCATAATAGCATTGAATGAGTGTGGCCTTGGTTCCTGATGTAAGCTACTACTGTCGAATTGTCCGACAAAATTTGAACATGGACATCCACCATAATGTGAATGCAATGTTGTAGCGTTAACCAAATTAACATCATCTCTTTGATGTTTATGTGCTTCTCTAGGAACCAAGGGTCCCAAAGACCCTGACACCTCAAGTCTGCGGGACTTAGGGTCACGTCCCAACCCATTTGACTCACATCTGTCATAATCGTGAAAGCTGGAACCGGCAGTTGCAGTGGAACTCCCTGAGTTAACCACTGAATATATGCCCAAATCTGATCCCCTGTTTTACTAGGTCTGTTAAAACAATACTGGTTTCGAGTGAATGCGTCATCACACTTCAGTTCTGAGTAAAGAATATCTGGAGAGGACACGTGTGCATTGGGCTCGTCAGACTAAGATCTGAAGGCACTCCGCACAGCCCCATCAGTGGCATGAATTCCTTCGCCGTTAATGCGTCTGAGTGCAGACAAAAGCGAGCATAATAACTGACAAATTTCGCTCTGGGTAATGGCTGATGAACCAGATTGTTGGGAGTCTCGAAGCTCATTCCCAAGTGAGTAAACGACTTGGACAGAGCTATATCCAACTTTTTCTCATTTACGATGAAACCGAGACATCGGAGCAAAAGAAGCAGACTCTGAACATCGTTCTGAAGAAAAATTCTGTTGCCGTATCTCTGAAGAATGTCGTGCAAGTAAGCCGACGTTACCACCGACGAATGAGCTCGGAAGTATGGCATTACCAAGTTCATTATACGAATGAATGCCCAGGGAACCAGGTTCAGACCAAAGCACATCGCTTCAAACTGATACCCCTTCCCTTGTACAGTGAACCACAGGTACTTTCTGAATGCCGGATGTACCATGACATGAAAGTATGCATCATTAAATCTATGCTTGCCGCATAGTCGTTCACTCAAATGCTCGCTCTTACCAACTGAATGGTCCCCACATAGAATTTTGGAGTCACGATAAGCTTGTTTATCCAGCTCAAGTCTATTACTGGTCAGAACGAGCCATCTGGCTTTGGTACGAAGAACAGGTGACTGTAAAAACCCTGAGAATCCTGATTCTTGGTGACCTCTATTGCTTCCTTTAATGTAGAGCCTGTACTCCGCTAGGAGAGACTCTTTTGAAAGGATCCGAGGGAAGATCTGACCAACTCAGACATCTTGTTAGTGGGTGTGCTGCTTGGAATGACAGCCGTAGGCCATCCAAGACTACACTTCTCACCCACTAATCTTCCGTGACTGCTGTCCAGTTTCTCGTGAAGATGATACCCTTCCGCCAACTGGCAAGCAATAGAGGTCTCTGAAGAACTCTAAGAGAGGTACAAACATCCGCAAATTCCTTCCTGTTGAGATGTTGCGCCATAGCTCTGGTAAGGTGATCTGCGTAAGACATTGCTTCCAAATTGGTTCTACTTGATGAAAATGCCATTGTAATCATGTCTGCGCGAATAGTGAATGATGTAGGCAAGGATACATCTAAATCCACGGGCTGCTCATTCAAACGCAGAGGAGCTCTCTGAACATCTTCTCCAACCGTTTTTAAATGAACGTAGTCCATGAAACGGTATGTTTATGGAAGATGTAGCTAAGAAACTGCATATCCTTCTCGCACTCGAGAGGTTAAATACGGCGTCGTCTATATGGCTGAAGGCCTGCGACACCTGCCTAGACTGGACTAGAAATGAAAGGACTTCCTCCTTTGTCCGGATAAGTCTGTGTCTAACGACGCCAGCGGTTTCTTCCTTGTCATCGCAGCATTCTGATTTGTTGGAACAAATTCAGGGCAGTATTGATGGATGAAATCCATCGCAACCCTGTGCTATTCCAAAAGGGAAGAGTAATCCTCTTCCTTATCCCTTTCACCATCTGAGAGAATGAGTTGCGAATCTCGGTCCCTTGCATCTGCGTGAACAGACGATTGGACCGACCCAGCTCGTCCGACAGCTCAGGTTCTGAGACTGAGGCAGGCTGCATCTGCACTTGCTGGGATGCTGTGACCAGCTGCGCAATCTGTGACAGCAAGTCCATCATCGAGGCCTGAGGAGCAGCAGACTTCTGTTTCCTAGCGGCTTGCTGCTCCTGGGATGGTGTGTCGGAGATGGATCTCTTCTCCAAATGTCCCAATGATCGAGGCCTCATCTTCCTAGCTACCAGGTGATCCGACTTCACAGGTGAAGAGTAATTCCTTCTTCGTGCAGCAGGCTGGATATCCAAAGTCGGGTAGCTAGGATGGGGTCGTGTGTGCTTTAATAACATAGCGGAGGAAGGTGAGACTGAAGCCGACACCGGCTGCCGACTAGACAGAGCGTCCCGAGCGGTGGGCAGACGTATGCTCCGTCTCATGCAAGTTTCCAACCAGATAACTTCATTTCGGCATGTGAAACGTAGTGGAGGAAGCCCGGACTGAAGCCGACCTTGGCTGCAGACTAAACAGAGCATTCCGAGTGGAGGGCGGACATATGCTCCGGCTCATGCAAGTTTCTCATAACAACATTTGGCCCCAAATGTCTGTTAGGTTAGAGAGGGGGGCCTCGCCGAGTACAAGAAACTTGTTGACTTCCTCCCTATTTCCGTCGTCGCTGGCTGAGCTATTTATATTACAGTGCTTGCTCTACCCAATCCACTTCTTAGACTGCAACGGACTTAGCCGGCGTTACAGCACCCACAGATGGAGTACCGCTTCACCAGTCGAGGTAGCGGCTTGCAAGAGATTAAAACCCTTAACAAAAGGGCCTAACTCCTGCAATCATGAGCACTGCAGCTAGCTCTATATGCTCCATGAAGTGCGACGATGGTAGCATACTTGGATGGGTTCCTCTGAAATAGAAATTGACAAAATGAATTATAACGCGGTGAGAGGCTTGCCCTCAGAGCCTCACCGCCATCAGCGGACCGGAAACCCCCGTCTCCAACATTAGTCATTCCAGTGAACACAAGAATGACAAGCATCCGCAGGAGTGCATCGACAAAAGTCGATATCAGACCTCCAAACTCCACAACAAAAAATATATAATTAAGATACATGAATAATAGCAATCAAAAATCAATTAAAAATAATTTTTGGAAATTTTTTTTTTAAAAAACACCTAAGTTCCCAAAGGGAACATTAAGAGCCCAAAGGCATCCTGATAGAGCCTAAGTGTGGACAAAATTCAAATTTTTTGAGCTACACTACCGGAATAATAATAATATATGTATCCTACAGTAATTCTACAGTAACAGAATATAAAAAAACTACCTATATATGAGGACATTGTCAATGTAAACAACGTCAATGTAAACAAGACATCAGGCACACAAAACGGCCCAAAGTCATAAAACAATTTAATGCTACCAGATGTAAAGCTAGATCTTCATATGAAGAAGAAATGATACATCGGATAGAAGATGCAAGACTAAACGACCTAACACCCCTAGGGTGAGGATGTAACCATGGGGAAGAAACAGAATAATATTCTGTAATAAATGTTAAACTCCCAAGAAATTTAATAAAAAATTTCAATAAAAATTAGCCAAAAAGCTTAAGAGTTTAACAGGAAGGGTTCATGGAAGGATAGGGAAGGAATACTTAATAAACAGTGGAATAATCATTAACAAAAATGATGACGTCAGGCGTATGTCCCGAAATTGGGAAACATGAAATAATTTTATAATTATTATAAAGTTCCAGCCCTGAACATCAAAAACCACCATTGAACACTTCCACCATCCAATAACAGCCTTGGATCCACCAATTCTTGCTTTGATTTGTGTCTGGCATCCTCAAAAAAGGAGATTTTAAAGCGCAGATGTCATTTCATTGTTGATGACTTTAGGACCTAACAAAGAATGATGTTGGCGCCAATTCTGGTCACTCCCTGATGGCTGCGCATGCGCAGAGAGTAAATGTATGGAGGGCCAGATAGGACTTTTAATTTTTGGTTTTGCAAGCAAATTTGGGGGATTGGGGGGTTCAAAATTTGTGTTTGGCCTTGATAACTTTGAGTTAGCACCAGCAAGTTTGGGCCATTCGGTTATAGTGTAAAAATATGTTCTATCCCAGACCCATATTATGCAGAGCTAAATTACTCTGTGCCCTTGGAAGACACAACTGGCTGATGCTGATATTTACAATTTGGATAATCTGCAAGCAAACATAAGTAGTAATTGTATTATGGCCGGGCAACCAGTTTTAATTATCTTAAAAAATGATAAATTTAAAGTAATTTGTATATTTTTTATGCTTACCAATGGTCCAGACTTAGCTGGTTCAAACTCAATATTATCAAACACAAATTTTGAACTCCCAATCCCCAAAATTTGCATACAATACCGAAAATTAAAAGTCCTATCTGGCCCTCCATACTTTTAGTACTTGCGCTTGCGCAGTACTCAGGAAGAGACCAGAATTGGCGCCAACATCATTCTTTGTAGACAAGCCTACTAAAGTGATAACTCAGTGGGGAGGTATGAGTGCCCACTCATGGGAGGGCCATCCCTGTTTGGGCCATTGGTAAGTATAAAAAATATACAAATTACTTTAAATTTATCATATTTTTATACTGCAACCAATGGCCGAGACTTAACTGAATTGTAAAAAGGCGGAGGGCCTAGGACTTAAGAATTAGCAGACCACATACAGCTCCTAAGCCTGCATTCCAAGGTGAAAAGGAGATTAAATGTTTAAAAGAATTACATGTATGTCTCTCTATACAATAATAGAGAAGACATATCATCAATAAGGAGCCATATACAAGTAATTCTGTATTCTTAGCATGAATGATTATGTTAATTGGGTGTAACGAGCCCCCAGTTTTAAGGCTAGTCCGGACTAAGCCACTTAAATCATGATGGCATATTCGAGAGTGAGAGACTAACCCCCACAAACACATGCCACATATATATAATAAACAAGCTGTATCTAAGATCAGTAATAATCTACAGACAAAAACAGCTTCACTCATAGTTAGTGAAGACCGGTGACTTCGTTCAGCTGGGAATAGAGGCGATCTCGTACAGACTGCAGATGGTAAATTCTGTAATATCTCGGCTTGCAAATCCCTACATATTCTGGTATGCACTACACACGTTTTAATGGGGAAACTTTATTGAAATGGCCAGATATCAAAGAGATTTTAATAGTCAGTGTTACATGTAAATATAGAATAACAGAAACTGCCGGTTTTTAACTGCTGGTTGTCATAATCGGCCGATGCCCCATAACTGGCTGGTTTCGATTGCCGATTCCGATTATCAGTTCATCACTGCCCACGAGGTTGCTGTTAGAACACAACCCAACCACCAATCGAGGAGCCATGAAAGGCATGCATATACTTGAATGCATACGAGGCATATGGGAAGAAAACTACACCCTGCCCTGTAATCACCTCTTCTTTTAACATATTGGTGGGGGGGGGGGGGTTGGCGAATAAATCCTATCAAACCCCCCTCACCCACAATACTTGAATCGCTAGATAAGTAAGGCCGCCGCAGTAGAATTAAGGCTATACAGCTGCTGCTATTCTCAATAACAGTAATACAGCTAAAAAGGTAAAAGTCAAAGCAATCATAATAACAGTAATCTGGCGCGACTCGTAATGCTTTTGTGTTAGTTATCAAATAGTATAGGAACCACAGGGCTCCCTCACGTCTGACCGACTCCATAATGCCACTAAGGACGGAGGGGAACGTGATGACCAAATAATACACCATAGACATAATATCCAATCCCTCAAGTGGAAATATAATCCACAACAATAGATTGGATAGAAATGAAGAGGGAGACGAAAACAATGTTCTGACACCCGATCCTAAAAACCTAGATGAACTCCTTACGATCTGATATCAGGAAATATATTCCTGAGGAGCTTAGTATAGGTGGGCTCATAAATCACACTAGGTTAATATGGCATCATCAATAGGGCTTACCGCCTCAGATAACTAACACCAACAATACCGGTAGGAAGAGAATAACCTCCACTAACATAACGGTATCATGTCTGATAGGACAGTGAACTCAGCCGAGCTGAAGCAGCTAAAGGTCTTCCTATTCATGATGACCATTAAAAGTCTGATAACTATGGCCTTAGAAGATCACTAAGGAGACTTTTAGCACTAGCCATAGCTGGAAGTCTTCATCTCCGTGAAAACAGATATTTCGGTGTAAGTTGCGACCTTGAAAGCTCACTGAACAGACTTACAACTAACGTTGTGCAAGGTAGGGAATGAAGAGCCCCTATTTTTAACAGCCGTAATTCCCAAAGAGACAGTAGTCTCAAGAGATAAGTTATTTCAGTTATGCTTATTGCATAATTACTGAAAAAACACTGCTCATGATTCTAGCTAGGCTACTACGGTGTCAACAATAAGACTAAAGTCTGTGACACCTAGGAAAACAAACCAAAAAGCACACTTTCCTTTAGCAGTTTTATTCCCAGAAGACAGCGGTCTGAGCCTAGCTAACATAGCTTAGAAGTCTTCATTTCCGTGAAGACAGATATCTCAGTGTAACTTGCGACCTTGAAAGCTCTCTGAATGGAGACTTACAACTATCGTCTCACAAGGTATGGAATGAAGAGCTGCTATTTTTAACATCCGTAATTCCCATAGAGACAGTAGTCTCAAGAGATAAGTTATTTCAGTTATGCTTATTGCATAATTACTGAAAAAAACATCGCTCATGATTCTAGCTAGGCTGCTACGGTGTCAACAATAAGACTAAAGTCTGTGACACCTAGGAAAACAAACCAAAAGGCACACTTTCCTTTAGCGATTTTATTCCCAAAAGACAGCCGTCTGAGCCTAGCTAACATAGCTTAGAAGTCTTCATCTCCGTGAAGACAGACATCTCAGTGTAACTTGCGACCTTGAAAGCTCACTGAATGGAGACTTATAACTATCGTCATGCAAGGTAAGGAATGAAGAGCGGCTATTCTAACAGCCGAAACTTCCAAAAGACAGTAGTCTCAAGGTAGCTATGCAGTTATGAGTCCTCATCTGTGTAAAGACATCTTTATGTCACCTGCGGCCTCTGACAGCTCACTAAATGGAGACTTACAACACTAGCTGCTAATGTATAAGAAAAGACCGCTGTAACAGCACATAAGGCTACTATGGCATACACAATAGTATTAAATGTCTTGACGCCAAGGAATACAACACCGAGAAGGAAAAGACATACTTATTCCTTCTAACGGCTCTATTCCAAATAAGACAGCTGTCTCAGCCTATCTATGCACTATCGAACCTCTATTCGTATGGAATAGAGCATTTCTTATACTATTGCTAAGGCAAGGAAGGCGTCGTTAATCGGGACAAAAGCCCTCGACACCTGAGCCAAAAGATCCGTGGAGGAAAGATCTTCGTCTTTCCATCGCCCGGTATGTTAAGCTGTTTTGCCTAGCAAATGCAGACTTATATTCAGATGGAACAAGATCGGAAGAGCTTATGACTAAAAATTCATAGGCTTAAGGTGCCCTTCTGTGAGGGATGGAGATTCACCCTCTCACCATCCAAATGTTCCATCGGAAAATATGGTCAACACCATCCGACTGAACGGATGACTGGACCAATGCAGCACCATCCGATGGCCCCAGATCATCGACACGTCCCGTATAAAAATGCCTCGAACGACTAGCTATCAACCTGAACATGCGAAGTCAGATAGCTAGTCTGCGGTCAACATGCTTCATCAATGAAGCAGGGGAAGAAGCCAAACTTATAGGCATCTACCCCTTAGCGTGCAAATCCATGGAAGAAGAGGAAGACGTAACAACACCTGACCCCGGCTGAAGTGCAGAAGAAGCATCCAAACTCGTCACATTTTGGATGGATGCTCCTACTCATTGAAGTTTCTTACACAGAACAGTCGTCCAAGACTGTTAATGGGAAGGAGAGCGCTCTGTACTCGCGATCTGTCCCCAGATCTCACCGACTATCCCGCTTAGAAACTTCAAGGCTAATCCCCTTTTGTGCGCTTCCATGTACCAAGAAGAACAAGAAGCCATAACCGATGCCAGCCTCGACTGCAGTGTGGAAGGAACATTTCGATGCGTGTTCTGACTCATTATAGTTTCTCACAACAGACACAGTCGACTCCGATCGACTGTTAATGGGACGGAGAGGGTTCTCCAATCGGCGATCTGACACCAGATCTAGCCGAGCGTCCCATAAGAAACTTCTGGCTTCTTCTACATGCACATATGACCGGACCGACCCGGCACCGTCTGACGACTCACTACCGTAGTCTGCTGATTTGTGTCCCTTGCTGTTTTTTTTAAGCTGCGATAAGCTGCGCAAATTGCGACAGCAAGTCCATTATGGAGGCTTGTGGAGCAGTGACTTATATTCTCCGCTGCCTGTTGCTCTGGCCGCCAATCTCTGCGCGGAATGTCCCGATGAATCAAGCCTCTAATCACTAGCTACCAGATGGTTTTCTCTACCGACTTCGAGGGCAAAGACTGGAGCATCTTCGCTCGGCTGCATGAACATCGAAGTCGGGTAGCTAATGTGCAGTCGCATGTGCTTCGCCGAAGCGGAGAAAGAAGCCATTAACTGCAGCCACCCCGGCTGCAGTGTAGAAGAAGCGTCGCGAGCGGCCAGGGAGGATGTTAGCTCCGACTCAGTGCAAGTTTCTCAAAGCAATAGTCGACCCCGACTGTTACTGGGTTAGAGAAGGCTCTCCCGCTCGTGGTCTGATCCCAGACCTCGCCGAGCTTCCCAAAGAGAATCTTGCAGGCTTCTTCCCCTTATCTTGCTGTTGTCGCCGGGTGAGCTTTTGATTATAAGGTGCTCGCTCTACCCAAATCTACACTCTCCTCGACCGCAATGGACATACCCAGTATTACGGTTCCCACTATTAAGTAACTGCCTGACCGGTTGAGCTAGCTGCTGGAATAAGAGGCCTTATTCCCTTATATTCAAGAGCACCTTAGCAGCTAGCTCTTTTTGCTAAACAGAGTGCGACGACGGCAGCTCATTCTGGACAGGTGTCGTAATACCATCACCATGTTCTTGTTCCTCTGGAAAAGAAACTGAAAACTCGAATTATCTTGCGGTGACAGTCCTGACATCGAAACTTCACCGCGAATTCATAGCGTGACACCTGCTTCCAACGTTAGTGTCCTAATGAGTCAACCCCGACCACACAAGTAGGACCTGAATCAGTGGGAGTGCTGCGACTACAGGCAAGGCAACAAGCATGTAAATCCGATGTAGACTACTTCGCCCTACAATGAGAGCAGTAATTTCATAAATAATTACAATCCAAACAATTTCATTGCACTCCTAACATCTAACATATAATCATACAATATCAGGATAAATGACGAAGACAATAAAAAATAATTTCGAAATAAGTCAAAACAAATTTTTTCCGAAATTTTTTTTTTTTTAATACGCCTAAGTTCCCCTAGGGAACCACATGAGCCCAAGGGCATCCTGATAGAGCCTAAGTGTGGTCAAACACCAAAATATTAAAGCTACACTACTGGAATATTAATAAATTTATCCTACTATAATTGTGATGAAATAAAACCCTGAATATTACCTGTTAAGGGCATTGTTAAAAGTAAACAATGTCAGGATTAGAAAAACCGGAAACTAGACAACAGGCACACAAAAGGCCCAAGTCAGTAAATAATTAACTGATACCTGATGCAAAGCTAGGTCTTCATGTGAAGAAAAAACAATGCATCCGGTAGGATATGCAAGACAATACCGGCCCAACACTCCTAGGGTGAGGATGTAACAGTGGGGATAAACAGAATAAACCTTCTGTACAACACATTAAACTCCCAAGAAATTTAATAAAAAATTTCAATAAAAAGTTAAAAAATTTATAGTAATTTATATATTTTTTATACTTACCAATGACCCAGACATAGCTGGTGCTAACTCTTAAAATATAGGGCCAAACACAAATTTTGCCCCCCAATCCCCAAAATTTGCATCTAAAACTAAAGAAAACATGTCCTGAAAGGCCCTCCACACCTCGCCCCCACTGCGCATGCGCAGTGTCCAGGACGTTCCGAAATTGGCGCCATTTATCATTCTAATAACCAGTGCCTGGTAAGCGCTATGTACTCAGCGGGGAGGCAAGAGTTCCCAACTCCTGGGAGGGCCATCCCCGTCTGGGTCATTGGTAAGTATAAAAAATATATAAATTACTATAAATTTTTTAACATTTTTATACTGTACCAATGACCCAGACATAGCTGAATAGTAAAAAGGCTGGAGGGCCAAGGACATAGAGCAAAATGGAATACGCTCAATAAAATAAAATAGAGTCATCCCCTGTAGGGAAAAGAAGTAATAGGCCTTACATGTATCTTTCTTATTTATGATAAATTAGAAAGATACAACACCTTCCAAAAATTGAGCTTCATACATCCATGTACTCTATTAATATCCAATAATCCTTATACTAATAATTTTTAAAGTAAGCCAATAATAAAGTAAGTCTAGAGAATAGAGACTCTTATACTCCTAAAAGTGTGTGAGAATTGCATAATCATGTCCGTTGACATATGCAATATTCAAAAGCTATACTTTAAAAACTAAGACTTGAATGAATTTTATAAACTTAAACTTCTCACTAAACAACCATCCCAATAACAGCTCAGAATTACTAACTCCGGAGGAGGTATCCCCTTGTTTTCATAGTAAAAACAGGTGACCCAAGGGAACACCCTCCCCCCCCCCCCCCTTTTTCTTGCCCTGGGTCAAATAGCCCAGAGCGAAGAGGGCAGCCGAACGGAGACACTGCCGAAACAGACAGCCTACCTAGCTATAGTAGCAACTGTTAAGTGAATGACATTCTGAGCAGTAGATAATAGACCTAACAATAGAGGCCTCCAGAAATGGACTCGATATTTCTGAGATAAAATTCATGAATGGATGGCTGAGCGCAATGAGCAGCCTTCAAAAATCTATAATAGCAACACTATTAATGTAAGCCCAAGAAGTAGAAGAACTCTTACTTCAAGAGCCGAAATCTTAAGCACAACTGCTAAGCCAATGATATACCATAAGCAGTACGCTAGTTAATAGAATCGATTAACAATAAAATGGAGCGTAACGTCCTTCTACTAGACATCAAAGACAGAAGAAGCTTACGCCCTTGTAATAAACAGATATCTGTTTATAAATACATAAACTGTACCCGGAAAGAGTAAAGGCCTATGCCCATACGAAGACGGAAGGACCTTAAAATAATAGGTTCCGGATAATAGGAGCCTAACTCTTATGCAACAATCCAACCTAAATAGTAACGGAAGTATTGATTCCGAAACTATGAAAGTGAAAATCATCCATCGATAGTGCATGAAACTCACTGACTCTACAGTAAAAGAGAAACCAACAGAATTACTGTCTAAAAGGTCAGAATTTGAAAACTACTGTTTCCAGAGGCTCAAATGATTACTTAGCTAAATAAGAACCGAAGTTAAAATCCGTATAGGAATTTAATCTAAAGATTCTAAGACTATTTATCAAAAAGTTACTAACTGACTTAGATAAAGAGACAAAAGACTCAATTGTAAACTATCGTAGAGTGCATAGGTATGAGGTAACATAAACCTATAACCTAAATAACAACAGGCTGCAGTAGATCTTGTGAAACAAGTATACTAAAAACTAGCAATGCGTAGTATGGAGGGATCAACCATATGAACATAATGATCCCTACACCACGACGGAAGAGCCTCCACTTTAGTCGCATAGAATAGCGAAGAAGAGGATCTCCTATAGTAAGAAATCGCGTCCAAAGCTCGTCCAGTACAGTGCTTACAATGCAATACGGACCACACAACGGAATACATGAAGGTTGCGACCTTGCTGGTTGTGATAAAGATGACACGATTTACCCAGTGAAAAAAGATCCTCACATAGAGGAAGATTTCACGTTAAGATCCACAGTAGACAAGAGAGTAAATTACTCATGATCTCTGTGAAGATAGAGATGCTATCAACAGAAATGTATTGTGGTTGTTTATCTTAGCAATACCTGCTAAAACAACAGCGCCGGAGGATACGCGTATCCTATCATTGCGTCCTATAGATCAATAGAGCGTTAACAGTATTAGCTCAGAGATCTGGACAAGCCAACACATACGTCTGCAATTGATTAGCAAGCTGTGTCATAATAAAACATCATTGGGCGCTCCCATAGATAGCAAATCTGATTAAATACTTGTTTGTTGAGAGTCCATTCTGACAGCAACAAGCGACCCGTAAGAGAACGGGAGTGCGATAAAACAATCAGACGACCCCGAATATGACGGACCAAAACTGAACTTGGTGTACTATAACCAACAGACGGATTCTTTCCATTAAATTGAATAACGGAAACGAAAGAGTGCCTCCCTGGTTCCGGAGATACGCCACTACTGTCGAATTAAAGGACAGGAATTTGGGCATGCATTTCTGAATAATGTTCATGCAATGACATAAAGCAAGCCTAAAAAACATTATTCCGCGGAAGTTAAACTGATAGCTAAAAGACTGCGGAACCCAAAGACCCTGGCACTTCGAATCCGTAGGGATCAGTATATATCCCAATCTGTTTGACTGGCAACCGTCATAACAGCCACACTAGGGTCCGGCAACTGCGGCGGCACTCTCTGAGTCAACCACCGAATGTTTGCCCCAGTCTGAATCTCTTGTAACAGTAGATAGACAAGAGAATGTATAAACCAAGCAATTCATGGATTGCCGGAAAGTTGCCGTCGAAGAGAAGCTCCTCCGAGAACGAAGCGACTCTGAGAGAGTTCTTAACCTACTATCCACGCGTGGATGTAGCTAGGGCTGCATCACGTCTAAACACTCCAATCAGCCACTGAAGGGCGGAGTTATACGTGAACAAAATACTGCCCTCAAAAGAAATTACATTGAGAATAATATCCCGTAAATCTTTTCTTGAAGACGTAATGATAACGCCTCAGTAAGGCGGATTACGTATAATAAAGCGTCTAAGTTAAGTCTACTATACATAATGTCGTTCCCAATATTGAAATTGGAAAAGACATAAACGGCGAAAAAGAATATATGCAGTCTTTAATCACACCGTCTAGACGCATATGAACTCTCGGTTTGCCCTGCTCTGCCAAAATAAACTATATGTAAAAAAGATAAAATGGCAGAAATGAGCCACGCGGACAAGAAACTAAACTATCATGCTTAGTAGCAGGCTTGTATATATATATATAATATATAGCGTCGAAAAATAAAACACATGTTGTAATGACAATATTGGACTGCGTCGGTAAGTCAGGGACAAAGTCCCTGTACCGATCGAAAAATCCGAGTCCAATGACGCTATAAGTCTCTTATCCAAGATCGCAGCAATGAAGTCCGAAAAATAATCACTGGAAGAAATGCCAGAAGATATGAAAGGCATCTTCCGATACTACTAAAGGGAAAACTCGAAATCTTTCGAATCCCTTTCGCCATCCTGTCGGACCCTATAAAGCGTTCGGTCGTCCGTAGCTTGATGCAACCGCGGACCGCACCGACCCAGCGCCGTCGGATAATTCCTGATTCGACCGAGAAACCGTCAATTGCTGGGATGCTGCGAAACAACTGTGCTAACTCGGATAGCACGTCCGTCACCGAGGCCTGAGGAGCAGCGGTCTTACGATGCATTGCCGCAGGAAGCTCCGAGATCGTTACCCCGTGCATACTTCCAATATGCGAGCGAACGGAGTGTATAGGCCTCGTGTCCCTTGGCTACCGGATGGCGCGACCTATTCGCTGTGGAATCACTGAATGCCGAAACTGATCGGATACTCGAGGTCACGTAGCCAATGTGCGGTCGTGTGCCCTGCTGTGAGGATGAGGAAGCATTAAAGACAGTCTCTCGGACTGTCAATATAACGGAGCGTCCCGAGCAACGGACATATGCTCCGAATGTAAAATATCTGAACCACAACATGCGGTCCCCTATGTTGTTGGCTTCCTCCGATCTGTCCTCAATCTGCCGTCACTGGGTGAGTACTAAAGTAATTAAAGTGCTCGCATCACCCAAATCTCCTTCCTAGACCGCAACGGACGAACCCGGCAGCCGAACCATTCGATGAATGTATGCTACACCGGGTGAGCTAGCGAATGTCATTCCGTAAGCGATAGACATATTCCATGAGCACTTATTGCCGCTAACTCTTCATTAACTATGACGACAGAGGCACACTTTAGAAAGACATCTCCATAACTCTTCGAACAAGAAACCAGAAATGCTTGGATAGCAAGCATAAAATAATAATATATATAGCGTCGTTCAATAATTCGAAAGTTTGTGTGACATTATTGGATTATGTCGGAACTGAGGGACGATGTCCCTGAACCGAACCAAAAATTTCTAAGTCCACCGACGCTATCAGTTTCTTATCCGGCATCGCAGCATATGTTGTTCCGAAAGGGAAAGCTTGAAATCCACCGAATCCCTTTCGGTATCCCGTCGGACCGGATGAAACTTTCGGACGTCCGTACCCGCTTCCGCGGAGCGTCCCGACCCAGCATCGTCGGATAAAATATATGCGACAGATTCAGTTGATGCTGGGATGCTGCGATAAACTGTGCTATTAAGGAAAGCACGTCCGTTCCCGAGGCCTGTGCCGTAGCGGACTTACGATGCATTGCCGCTGGAAGCTCCGTGTACGTTGACTCCCGCACACTTCCTATGCGAACGTCCGGAGTCTGCAGGCCTCGAGTCCCCGGCTACCGACCCAGCGCTGTCGGATAATTCTCGATCCGACACCGTTTCTGTCGGCTGCTGGGATGCTGCGATAAGCTGTGCTATGTGCACAAGAATGTCCGGCGTCGAGACCTGCGGAGGCGCAGTCTATCAGTGCTTCGCCGAGGGCAGCTCCGCATCAGATGGCTCCCGCATACTTCCTATGCGAACGTCCGGAGTCCATCGGTCTCGAATCCCTGGCTGCCGGATGGTGTGACCTGGTCGCCGAAGAATCCTTGATCGGCGAAGCTGGTAATATATCGGCGGTCACGCAGCCAAGGTGCGGTCGTGTGCGCTGATGAGAAGAGGAAGCCTTAGCAGTCTCAGCGGACTGCCTATACAACGGAGCGTCCCGAGCGACGGACGTATGCTCCGCTAACAACACATTTGTACCACAACATCTGGGGCCAGATGTTGTTGAACGAGAGAGGGGCCTCTCTCGCTTGCCGTCCGGATGGACCGGAACGAGCTATGAACCGGACTAAAAGGCTTCCTCCGTTCTCCCTCCGATCCGCCGTCACTGGGTGTGCATTAAGTTAATTTTATAGTGCTCGCATCACCCCAAAATTCCTTCTAGACCGCAACGGACGAACCCGGCTGCCGAACCATTCGGTGAATGGACGCTACACCGGGCGAGCTAGCGGACGTCAAAGGCCGTCGAACCTACTAGGGTCCTCTTAGGCAATTGGCGTATTACATGAGCACTTTTCCGCTAGCCCTTCATTAATTGTGACGACGGAGGCACACTGTTGGAAGACATCACAGATACATCACCCTAATCTTGATCGTCTGAAATAGAAATTGATAAAGTAGAGTGACCCTGCGGGGAAAGGACCGGAGTGTCCAAATCCCCAACAACATACCGTGACATACGCTTCCCATATTGTCATCGAAATCATACGATACAGAACAGGAGTTAATGCGAGTACACTGACCACATATAGAATGATAATAAGGTCAGAGGAAGACTTCCTCCTAAAACAATTGATCAATATCCTTTCAATGAGAAAAGAAAACAAGTCCTGGTACTCGCACTAACCCCTGGCAATCAAATACATAATAATAATATGATCCATTAATATAGAAAAAATAATTGAAATCAAAATATTTTGAAAAAATATTTTTTCAGAACAGCCCAAGTTTCTGAAAAGTAACGTTGAGCCCCAATGGATCCCAAGCCTAAGTGTGGACAAAAATTTTAAAAATATTTTAAACAATTTATTCAACACTTACGAACAATAATAATGTATCTAGTTATGATTAAAATAACATAAAGATATTATTATTTAGAAATCCCCCCCTCACACAGAGGGCTGTTGTAAATGTAAACAATGAGTGTAAAAACACTAAAATAAGACTCCAGGCACCCAGGCCCGAAATCAGTTACCAAAAATACACCATCTGATGCAAAACAGAGACTTCCAGGGAAGAAACTGCAGAACATCAGATGGTAGATGCAGAACACAACGCCTAACCACCCGTAGGTGAAGACGTAAACATGGGGAAAGAACAGAATTCATTCTGTTATTAAGCTAAAACTCCCAAGAAATTTTAGTAATAATAATTACAGAAACTATGCCAAAAGCATGGGAGAATAGCAAGGGGGAACTTAAAGGACAGGGAGAGAGGAAAAACACTTGAAAAAACAGTGTAACTAAATAATCAGAATGACAACAAAATGGCTGCTGCCTTGAAAATAGGTAACTTAACATAATTTCATTAAAAAATTTTAAGTTACAGCCCTGATAATATTCTGTCACACATTCTTTTCCTCTCCTCCTTTTCTATCCTCCTTAGAATCACCATTTCACTAATATTTATGTGTCTGGCATCATTTAAACTGAGATTTAAAAGCACAAAGATCAGTCAGATGTTAACTGATGAAGGGCCAAACTTAGAATGATAAATGGCGCCAATTTCGGAACGTCCTGGACACTGCGCATGCGCAGTGGGGGCGAGGTGTGGAGGGCCTTTCAGGACATGTTTTCTTTAGTTTTAGATGCAAATTTTGGGGATTGGGGGGCAAAATTTGTGTTTGGCCCTATATTTTAAGAGTTAGCACCAGCTATGTCTGGGTCATTGGTACAGTATAAAAATACAGAAATTTAGGAGTTTAACCGGAGGGTTCATGGAAGGAAAGGGAAGGAACACATAACCAACAGTAGGTAAATCATTAGCAAAACTAATGGCGTCAGGGCATATATCCCGAAATTAGGTAACATGAAATAATTTTCATATTATTTAAAAGTTACATCCTGAATGTCTCAAACCACCGTTGTTCATTTCCATCATCCATTTACTGCCTTGAATCCACCATACACTTCATTGATTTGTGTCTGGCATCCACCAAAAGAGAGATTTAAAGCACAGATGTCAGTTGAGATGTTTACTGACTTAGGGCCAAACAAAGAATGATGTATGCACCAATTCCGGTCTCTTCCTGAGTACTGCGCATGCGCATGTACTAAAAGTATGGAGGGCCAGATAGGACTTTTAATTTTCGGTACTGTATTCAAATTTGGGAGATTGGGGGTTCAAAATTTGTGTTTGGCCCTTGATAATATTGAATTTGGACCAAGTCTGTGCCATTGGTTGTAGCATAAAAATATGTTGACTTATAGGGCAAAAAGCCCCCAAATAATTTTTTGATTCTTGGTGGACACTTTTCGTACATTTTTTGCCACTTGTGAAAAGCTTAGTTCCAAGGCTTTACACTGATTTCTAGTTCAGTATTCAGCTGCCTATATTTGCTGAATATGTAAGCAGCCTATATTTCACTGCAATTTACAGCCAGGTTACAAGAAATGTAACCAGCAAGGTTACATGTGGACTAAATGTTGGTGCATCTTTCTAAGAAAATAAAATTGAATTGGAATTTGGCACTTGAGTGTTTATCAAATAATCCAGACATCTGCATGTACAGGAATTGTCCCGACTTCTTCGGGGATGGATCCCAGGCCCCAAATGTCCCAAATTAGGGACTGGAAGGAGGAGAAACATTTTCTAAATTGCACTGAGAATTTATCCCATAATCCTGTGATATGATCACCAAACTACTTATCATACCCTGTAGTACAAATCTTTTCTGTTACTTGCATACTGATTGTAGAGTAAATGCCTGTAACTGAATACAAAAGGGTGTGATCCACAGGAAATTTACAAAGATGGCTTTCTTTCTGCCCTCAGTATTTCTGATGGTAGCATTTAAAGATATGTTGTAAACATATGTTTTTTTTGGCATTTTCTTTATATATTTTTTCTAACAAAGATCATAAGCTCTGTTAACACTTTTCCAAACCATAAAACTGAACTCAACAAAAACGGCCAGAAAATTAATCAGAATAAGCCCACTCCAGCCTAAGATATCTCAGAAGTTTCTCAATAAAACCATACAAATATGGATATCCATATTTGTATGGTTTTATTGAAAAATTGTGAAATTTGTTTTCGAAAAATGTGAAATTGAATTTATTTTTTAAAAATACTGTGTTAGGTAAAGGGTTAAATATAATTGTAAATGAGTTAGCAAATTATCTAAACAATCTGTTTGCAGGAATGCTAAAAAAGACATCCCTGCTCAGAATGGGGAGGTAGAAGAGTATTCATGCAAAACATATTTGCCAGCTGTCTGTTAGAGTCAATGCGATATGCATTTTAGAAATCTATTTTTTTTTAAAAATATCCAGGCCAACAGAGAGTACACCCCCTCTATATATGAGGACGGTGACTTGGGAAAGAATGAATTTTCTACAAAATATTAACAGCATGGTAAAGGACCTCTGGCACATAGCAAAATTTTGTTGGAAATTTATGATCTTGACACCTTGGGTATGTGATAATACATTTTATTATATGACTTTGTAATTTAACTGCTAAATATCACCACTGCTTGATGATCTTTTCCTGGTCTCTGCAAAATCCACAGTGTGGAATCCGATTCCATATCAGTATAGGATGACCGACTCTCCATGGGCACATTCAAATTTGCATAATTAGCTGTTCCGGTAGTAGAAATAACTTTACTGGGTGTTTAATTGGGCGATCTGACTTCCTCAACTCAACATGATACTATGACACAGATCACTTCACTGTAGCGATATGTATGTATTGCGAATGTCTGCAGAAAATGTTATAGTCTCAAATTTTCCAACAGAAAAAGATATCTATGCCACAGAATGGGTGCATTTTATGGCTGTCTCCAGAAGATCTCTGGAAAATATCCAAGTAGAAAGGGCAACACAAGTGCTTACAGAGGTTGTTTGGGTTGTTTCACATAATTTACTTGAGTTATACAGTGATTTCTCTCTTCTCCAGCTTCAACCTGCCCCTGGAACTCGAGATGTGAGAGAGGTCCATGAGTTCACCACACACCAAATGAATGGAAATGAAGATCTCCTGGATGTCTTCTGGGGAGTACTAAAATGCACCCCAAGATATATAATAGAAAACATAATCTGGCTTCTAAGAGCTGTTGAAATATTAGTGATCATTATCATGAAAATGTTTGTTCAATGCCACTGTTCTTCAAATAAAACAAGAGGGACAATGCAAAGCATGAGCAAATGCACCCGACACATCAAACATTTTCTAAGTCGGAAGAGTGAAAGGAAAAAATGTGTGGAAGAAACTCACTCTATACAGGTATTGTTCCCCTATGATGCTCTATCACAATACCAAATATCATTCAAATCGGAGTAGCAGTGGCTGAAATACAAGGGAAAATGTTGGTATGGGCAGATGAATGGATGGACAAACAGATGGACGGATGGAGGTTCTCCACTAGATACCCCTTCGACTTTTCAAGTTGGGGGCATAATAAAGGCCGCTCTTTATACGTAACAGACCTGTCTACAGCAAAAAAAAAGTATAGTGCAAAACGGCAACATATCTTGACTAAAAAGAACAATTAATATGAAAGAGCGAAAATACTTCTGAAACATTTTAGAAGCACTCTGTTATGAGAAACACTTTAACCCTTGAAGGCCTGGGGATTTTTGTACAGCTTTGAAACACTTTAAAAGTGCACATCCTGTGACTTTGCAGTTATTTCTAGGCAAGTCTTGGCTGCCTATATAGGCAGCCAAGACATGTCTAGAAACAACTGTCAAGGTACTAAAAATTTGGCTTGCATGTTTACCAAAGAACTGCACATTGGGGCACGTGTTTTGTTGCAGTAAGATGAGATCAAATGCGGAATTTGGACTTTACGGATTAAGAACCTTCATAATAATGGAATACTTTTTGCTAGGCATTACACTTTGTCGTAACATCACAAAGTGGGTGCGGTACCTACCTGTTATGGTCAACATCATGGTCATAAAACTTTCTCCACACTCAGGAACTTTAAGTTCATCGACATCTGATATGTCTCTGTACTGTGAAGTCCATGCTGTAGAGGAAGACAACATAGCATCCATCTTTTCAACAGCAACTATAAGTAATTAGAAAAATGTTTAAATGCACAAAAATTAATTTTCTTTACAAATGAAATCCTGTCAATGGAAAAAACAATTTATACATAATCAGTAAAAAAAAATGGTGGAAGTAGGGGTAGGGTTTCCACTAGCGAGGCAAGCCATCCCAATATTTGATTGAACTGACCTTAAATAATGACAGCAGGGGTCAGCCTGGCACCTGATTTTAGGGAGAAGTGATTTCTCCCTCCAGAAATTTTAGGGAGAAGTCAGAGGACATGAGAGAGAAGTCAGAAAAACATAAAAAATGTTTGCCATTACATTTAACGGCACTATGTAATGAAGTAGATTAGTAGACTGACTGTCACATGATCAACCTAAAATTTGAAATCTGCTGCCTCCAGGCAGTACATTTCAAATTTCAATGTTCTCAACCCTTCACATTATTTATTTGAGACCATGTATAATTCAAAGCATGGTAACTATTGTAATCACTGGTAGGGAAAGAGTTAAGGGGAGTCCTCATTCATTCATATTGTGTTCAACTGGACATATCATATATTATGGCAAGGTGGTAGTGGTGAATATAAACTGATCACTTAAAAGTAAGTTTTATTTAATGCTCAGGCATCAATTCACGCTGAAAAATTAAGTCATATTCCCCTGTCGGTCGGCAAAACGAAATATCAAAATGATATTTAGAAATCGATATTTCATCGTAGGTTCATTTCCACTGTCTTCGATGTTCAGTGGCAGCACGTTTAATGGGCCGATAAACATTTACATGCAATCATCACAGAGTCAGCACATCAGTAATGAATTCCAGAGTCCCAAATACAAACGAATTCGAATAATTGATAGTGACAGTGACTAAATCAATTCATTAAATCAGCGGTTTCAAAGTTTGACTTTCTCATTCACCTTCCAGCGAAAAGCCGAAATCACTTTCAAATTTCTTCAGTTCAACTTCACACGTCTTCAGTGTATTGAGTTCAAAAAAAATAAAATGACGTGTCTTGTTATTGAAAATAAGAAAGTGGTGTTTTTTGTTATTGTTCTATTTCTTCGAAACACATTGCGATTATTTCAATTCGCCAGCCTTGGTAAATCGTAAAGTTAGGGGAGAAATAAGACGGGACTACTTTTTGTGCGGATATTCACACATTCCAATGGTTGGAGTTTGGTTGTTGTAATTTTTGTATGGACGCCGGTTCGGCACATAAATTTTGCGCCTTAATGGCAAATAAAGGCCACAAATCGGAGAGTTTGTAGTCGTAGAGCATTAAATAAAAAGAAAATTCACGAAAATTTGATGAATACCGAAAATATCTCGTTCGTGGCTACAAGAAATATGAGGATCTTCACTCGCGACTGCGTCGATCGTGAAGATCCTCATATTTCTTTGTAGCCACTCATGAGATATTTTCGGTATTCATCAAATTTTCGTGAATATCCTCTATTTATTAACTGGTTGAGTTCTACATTATTTTTTAAAAGGTGGTTTGAAACCTGGGTATTTTTTTCAAAGATACCACACTAACAGCAATAGTGGGCACAGTGTAGCAAGATTTTGTTCATAAATTATTGTTTTGTTGCAATTTATTGAAGAGTCCCAATAGGCACTCTCCAATAAATTGCAACCAGTCACCTTTATATAAAAAATATTTCTACTGCTGAGCAAACATCAAGCTAATGTATACAGTGTTAAGCCACTAAAGTGGCTTCCAACACTTTTCAATGGAGTCATAATAGAGACTTCTAGCACTCAACCAGTTAACTAACAAGAGGCCCCAGGGGGCCTGAGGGCGCTCACCTGACATGGTAGCCTAAATATCAACCCAGAGAATTGATTTCAACAAGTTGCATCTGCTCCTCCTAAGAAAAGCGAAAACCAAATATCCAAAGATTCTGACCAGTGGATCTAAAAAAAAAAAGATTTTTAAAGAATATTCCTCATATTGAACTAAGTTATAATTCGGGCTCGCACAGGGAGCCCATATATGAACCCAGGGACTTGGCTTTAACAAACTTGAATTTCACCCCCCTAAGGATGCTGCACGCCATATATCAAAACATTACGACTGCTGGATCTGAAGAAGAAAATTTTTAAAGAAAATTCCTCATTTTGAACTAAGTTACAATTCGAGCTCCCACAATGAGCCCAAATATGGACCTAGGGACATGGCTTGAACAAACTTGAATCTTACCCCCGTAAGGATGCCGCATAAAAAATATCAAAAGCATTCATCTGCTGGATCTGAAGAAGATTTTTAAAGAAAATTCGTCATTTTGAACTAAGTTGTCATTTGGGCTATCATAGTGAGCCCAAATATGAACCAAGGGACTTGGCTTGAACAAACTTGAATCTCAGCCCCCTAAGGTTGCTGCATGCCAAATATCAAAACATTCCGACTGCTGAATCTGAAGAAGAAGATTTTTAAAGAAAAATTCCTCATATTGACTAAGTTATAATTTGGGCTCCCAAAGGGAGCCCAAATATGGACCCAGGGACTGGCTTTAACAACCTTGAATCCCCCCTCCCCCCCACCCCCCAGGATGCTACACACCACATATCAAAACATTCCGACTGCTGGATCTGAAGAAGAAGAGTTTTTAAGAAAATTCCTCATTTCGAACAAAGTTACAATTCAAGCTCCCACAGTGAGCCCAAATATGGACCTAGGGACATGGCTTGAACAAACTTGAATCTCACCCCCCTAAGGATGCTGCATACCAAATATCAAAACATTCCGACTGCTGGATCTGAAGAAGATTTTTAAAGAAAATTCCTCATTTTGAACTAAGTTATCATTCGGGCTCCCACAGTGAGCCCAAATATGGACCTAGGGACATGGCTTGAACAAACTTGAATCCCCCCACCCCACCCCCACCCCCCCTAAGGATGCTGCATACCAAATATCAAAACATTCTGACTGCTGGATCTGAAGAAGATTTTTAAAGAAAATTCCTCATTTTGAACTAAGTTATAATTCGGGCTCCCACAGTGAGCCGAAATATGGACCTAGGGTAGGGACTTGGATTGAACAAAATTGAATCTCCCCCCCCCCCCCCCCTAAGCATGGTGCATATCCAATATCAAAAGATTCTGCCTGCTGGATCTTGAGAAGATTTTCAAAGAAATTTGCCTGAAATGCACTAAGTTCAAATTTGGGCTCCTATACTGAGCCCAAATATTATGTGATAAAGAATCACTGAAAGTTTCATCAAAATTCTTTCATAGGTTAAAGAGGAGTGGCGGATAAGAGAAAGTGTGACGTGGACGATGCAAGATGACAGAAGTAATCCCTATATGTCGCTCCCCACTTCGTGGGGCGGCGACACAAAAATTCCTCATTTTGAACCATGTTATCATTCAGGCTCCCACAGTCAGCCCAAATATGGACCTAGAGACATGGCCTGAACAAACTTGAATCTCAACCCCCTAAGGATGCTGCATACCAAATATCAAAACATTCCGACTGCTGGATCTGAAGAAGATTTTTAAAGAAAATTCCTCATTTTGAACTAAGTTATAATTCGGGCTACCACAGTGAGCCCAAATATGAACCCAGGGACTTGGCTTGAACAAACTTGAATCTCCCCCCCCCCCCCCCCCCCCCCGCCCCCCCCAAGCATGGTGCATACCCAATATCAAAAGATTCTGCCTGCTGAATCTTGAGAAGAAGATTTTCAAAGAAATTTGCCTGAAATGCACTAAGTTCAAATTTGGGCTCCTATACTGAGTCCAAATATAAACCCAGGGAGCCGATTTGAACAAACTTGAATCAGATCCACCCCACAATGTTGCATACCAAATATCAAAAGATTCTGCCTGCTGGATCTGGAGAACAAGATTTTTTTTAAGAAATTTGCCTCAAATGCACTTAGTTCGAATTCGGGCTTCTACAGTGAGCCGAAATAAGAATCCAGGGGGCCGATTTGAACAAACTTGAATCAGATCCACCCCACAATGTTGCATACCAAATATGAAAAAGATTCTGCCTGCTGGATCTGGAGAAGAAGATTTTTGAAGAAATTTGCCTGAAATGCACTAAGCTCGAATTCGAGCTTCTACAGTGAGCCCAAATATGAATCTAGGGAGCCGATTTGAACAAACTTGAATCAGGTCCACCTCACAATGTTGCATACCAAATATCAAAAGATTCTGCCTGCTGGATCTGGAGAAGAAGATTTTTGAAGAAATTTGCCTGAAATGCACCAAGTTCGAAATCGGGCTTCTATAGTGAGCCCAAATATGAATCTAGGGAGCCAATTTGAACAAACTTGAATCAGATCCACCCCACAATGTTGCATACCAAATATCAAAAGATTCTGCCTGCTGGATCTTGAGAAGAAGATTTTTTAAGAAATTTGCCTGAAATGCACTAAGTTCGAAATCGGGCTCCTATACTTGGCCCAAATATGAACCCAGGGGTCGATTTGAACAAACTTGAATCAGATCCACCCTACAATGTTGCATACCAAATATCATTAGATTCTGCCTACTGGATCTGGAGAAGAAGATTTTTGAAGAAATTTGCCTGAAATGCACTAAGTTCGAATTCAAGCTTCTATAATGAGCCCAAATATGAATCTAGGGAGCCGATTTGAACAAACTTGAATCAGATCCACCCCACAATGTTGCATACCAAATATCAAAAGATTCTGCCTGCTGGATCTGGAGAAGAAGATTTTTTAAGAAACTTGCCTGAAATGCACTAAGTTCGAAATCGGGCTCCTACACTGAGCCCAAATATGAACCCAGGGGGCCGATTTGAACAAACTTGAATCAGATCCACCCTACAATGTTGCATACCAATATCAAAAGATTCTGCCAGCTGGATCTGGAGAAGAAGATTTTTTAATGTTTTTCCCATTGCCTACAGTGTTAAAAAATGCTGACTCAGCACTTTTTCAAAAGTCCTGAAAAAAGTACCTTGCGATCAAACCGATAGGGACTTTTTTAAACCATTCTATTCTACTGGATAAAAGTAAGCTTTATACAAAATAAGAATTCTCTGTGCCGTGTAGTTTTTGAGATATGGCAGTTTTAAGGTTTTTCCTATTTTTAGCTCCCGAGGTTCCCACGGGGCAATGAGAAAAAAAAATTTTGCATCAATCAACTACTTATGACCCATTATCATCTCATATCAAATTTGGTTCAAATCGATTTCACGATTCTGAAAATAGAAATTTTAAGCGTGGCCAAAATTTTTGCCCATCCCATAACGAAGGCAAATAATGCCCGACAAACTTCTCTTGAACAAACTTGATTCTAAACCTCAAAAGGACTCTGTATACCACATATCAAGTCTCTACTACTGGCAGTTCATTAGAAGAAGATTTTCAAAAAATTTGGCCATTTTTTTCCCCACCCCTCTGCTCAATATGAGCTGAAACCTAATTTTGCATAAAAATCAAAATGCCCCTATATAACCACTATTTACATGAAATTTAATTAAAATGTGGCCAGTGGTTTAGGAGAAAGAGGCTCAAACACCACCTTCACGCAGGACGATGGACGACGGCCGACAGACGACGGACGGCGGACGAAGAGTGATAAGAAAAGCTCACCCTGACTTTCAGTCAGGTGAGCTAAAAACAAGCACTGCTCCACTTACATCCCACAGCACCCATGGGGAGGAAAAATGAAAAACAAATTTCTATTTATGACACTCGAACATCTTTCAAGCTTGTCAAAGAACTTATCCACACCAACACCAGTCCTCACTGTTTGCGATGTAGATTATACTACCCGAATTAGATGTTGGGGCGTGATGAGGAAACAGAAATAGGCCCTCGCAAATAATTTGGGAAAGACTAGTAGAATGTTCAAGTTACAAGTAATAAATCAGCCTCAAGCATAGCATTCAACTAGATGTTATAGAGGGATAAGGCCCGTAACTACCCAAGTTACCAGAAGTATGCAGCGTTGTTCTGGCATAATGCCCTTGTTAGTTGCCTGATTCAATTACCCACTCATCCCACCTTTACTAGCCTTTTAACTGAACGCTTTACATAAAATGAATATATATTATGTATTGTACACACTGGCCATCTACCTCAACTAAACTGTTTAGTTAATGAAGTGGAAATACGAAAGTGGAATACTCAAAAATTGCCTTTCAAATCAATTTTTCATATTTTCTTTCAAACTGTAGCGTATGACCCCTCACTGGAACAAGTGTGTTCCTTTCAGGTGCCATAAACTATGATAAAGAAGTAAATAAGTGAAAAAAATAAAAAATGAGGATTTCTTTCAATAAGAGGATAACATTTTTTAAAATCGTGTCAGGAAAGAGTCAACACCCATGCGACCAGTATTCGTACATATCAAAACTTTTAACCACATGTTGATGGAACAGTTTCTCTCCTCAATCGGGACCAGTCTGACCAACCATGCACTGTCCTGCGAACAGGACACACAAAGTATTTGCAGAGGGCACAATCTCCCCCACCCCGTGCCTCCCCCAGATTTATGGCCCTGTGAGGGATGATTTCATTTATACTGGTTAAAGTTCAAACTTAGTTGACAACGAAATCTGGTATAGTCTTTATTTGGCCTGTTATCGGGTTTTGTAATAGAGATCTTCAATATTACCAACACTCCACGTAGACCATGCATTCGGGATTTAGGGCTGGATCCACTTTAAACATGGGATATCACAAGCTATTGCATTGTGATGCCTGTGTACATAACTAAGCCTTCAGTCGATGGCGAACGGAGAGGCATAAATAGGTGGGTGGTACCTCACCCTGTCAAGGACTCAGGGATGTTTGATGATAATCGGGAGGAGGGGGGGGGGGGGGGCACAGTCGGGAATATACTCTGGAGAATGTATTATTCTGAGAATTGTAACAAGTGATGTATGAACCAGAATGGGGAGATCGAAATGGGGAGGGTGGATGGGGTACCTCACCCATAGAAAGGATTGGAGAACTCTCTGTAAGACATAGTCATCTTACAGACTAGTATAGGCCTATACCTAACCTCTTTGTCGGGGGCGTCAGTCCCCAATGTCAGTGAAATTCTAGTGCCACCACTTCCTATGGGTAGGCATTGGATGATTTATTTTGTACTTTTTTGGTCAACTTTCTGCCGAGATACAAGCAATGCCAAGTATACATGCAAAGTCAAGAAACATAAATGTGACAGTGTAGTTAAATCATACAAATAAACACACACGTAAACTTTCAACCCAGAAACCTATCATCTCATAGCTTTATCATTACCCTGTCGGTTGTCATGTGTAGGGGTAAGTCCAACATTTTCTGGAACATTTATTCTAAGTGCATGCATATTGTCTATTATTGACATATTCTTGAATTTCTTCCACACTGCAGTTACCATACCAGCATACATCACAGGCACTATTATCAGATTTCATCAATTTTTATAAAATATATATTATATTATTTTTTTTAGTACTGATAATCTAGTATATATTTTTATAAAAATTTATAAAATCTGATAATACGTCGAGTGCCTGTGGCGTACATCACTGTTATAATATTCTATATAATGGCCAAATGCGGGCTAGTTAATTTTATGAAAAGAAATCATATTGTGGGCGTCTGTGGGAAAATGCTCCCCACCCCCCATTCCCCCCCAAAAGAACAAACAAAAAACCCCAAAACAAACAGAAAAAAAAAACAAAAAAAAAACAAAAAGAAAAAAAACCCAAAACACACACATTTCCGGGTATGCCACTGTCACTGTCTGGGCTTCCGCTCCAACTAAATACTGAAGGCCACCGATGGCTACCAAACGTCACCAAATGCCACCAATGGTCACTGAAGGCCACCCAATATAACTCAAACTGTTGCATTTAAAAGCATTTTTGAAGTCAAACAATCTTTATTTATTGTACAGCGAACGTTTGTAACACTCGTTCTTCCAATTAGTTGTTTTATTTCAAAAAGAAACTATTTTCAAATGCTACCGAAGACCACCGTCACCGATGGCCACTCCAAATAAAGATTGTTTGACTTCAAAAATGCTTTTAAATGAAACAGTTTTAGTTATATTGGGTGACCTTTGGTGGCCATTCGTGGCCATCGGTATTAGTAGGACCCTGGGCTTCCACTGAAAACTAAAAATCTAACATCAACTTCTATGAACAGTTTTTTACTTAATATCGATTAATAAACAGTTTGCCATTTCAAAGGTTCCCTCAATCAATGTTAACAAGTTCAGTATAGTAACTGTTCATAAGCTCTTCCGTACAGGTTGCAATGACCACTTCCTCATTTGAGGCCATATTACATCTGAACTTCACTTGCAAGTTAACAGATTATCGTTCCTTTGAAAAAGTGTTTCTCAATCTCGATTACCAATCCAGACTGTTCATGGAAACGTACCTGTTTTATTAACAATTTGAGTTAATTTATTTCTGAGGAAATCAGAGGTTATTGACGAAATATTTCAGTTGTCTTCCTTTTCTTCTGCACTGGATATTTTGCCAATACACTGTCCAGAAAAATGACAGTTTCTAATGGCCATCCTTCATTGAAACATGCAATTAGTGCTATGGAGACCTGCCATTCTCATCCACCCTAATATTTGTGATTTATAATCACAGCCTGGTGAGTCAGAATGGACGTTCTATTTTTAAAAAGCCATTTTTGTGCTGGTTGCTACCAGTGAGGGCGAATTGTTTAAACACCACAACAGACCATTACAACTCTTTTGAGTAATATTAAATTGGGCTAGTTTGGGCTATTTTCAGAGCCATATGTTGGATTTTAACAGAAACCGCAAACGTATTCATTTTATCAAAACCATCAGAATGCAGAAGTGTTTTTATTAGGAAATAAAACATAAGAAATGCCCCAAACTGCCATATCTCCCAAGGAATTTTGGGCGGGCAAGTTGAATTTCGCCCCCAATGTAAGCCAAGGTGAATTTAGAAATGACAATGTGCCTTCTTTTCCCTAGTCGCCCACTTGGCTGACCCCTGAATGACAGTAATGAAAGGGTCCCATAAATAAATTCATATAATGCAGTATAAACCACACATTATCAACAGAACAGGGTAATTATTGCTTTGAATAAACATATTCAGAACACTTCAGAGATCCCTAGACCTATCAAACCATAGCATCAGAAACATTAGTAAAAGACAATGAAAGATGAGGCGTATGGTGAAGTGCGACGCACAGACAGAAAAGCTGAATGGTTGGGATAGACAACAGCCTGAGCCGAAGAAAGAGGGCCCGTAGGACAAAGGTCCTCTGTCGGCTCCTGCAACTGTTGCAGATAAAAGGAGAAGGTAGCATTTCTCCAATAGGCTGCCAGTATAACATCCGACAACATGACGGAGTTAGTAAAAGAGGAAGACAATGCATGCACCTCGTGGCAGAAAAAACGATTGGTAATACAATCACCAGTAGCTAGACGAGCGGAAGCTGCGCACGAATAGCAAGACAAATCCATCGAAAAATGGATGCAGGAGAGATCTGGCATGTGAGAAAACACATATCCATCCAGGATAAAGGTGCGAATGCCCCCCCCCCCCCCCCCCAAGCAGAGTATCACCCAAGAAAGTGTCCATCTTGGAGTAAACTGCAAAGTCCTATCCTAGGCCTTTTCAAGGAAAAGAGCTGAACAAGCTTGGAGAGGCAAGGATGAGTGTCGGAACAATGCGGTACCACATATGAAAAAGGTCTCCGAAGCATGGACTTGTACCCATTGCTGGAGACCCCCAGAAACAAACATATACCAGAAACTCTGCAAGCGGTGTGATCGAAGGAATGACAGAAGCAACAGAGTGATCGCACACCATCAACAGAAGAACCTTCTACTGAGCCACTGAGGCTAAACCAGTGGAGTGAGTGCCTCCTTGAAGAAGAAAAGCAACTCCACTGCTTGTCTCTAAAAACCACTATGGAGGAGACAGGACCCGATAAAGACATGCGTGAAGGCACAATGAAGTCGGGTCAACTTGAAACCTCCTCGGGCAACTTTGGCAAAGAAAGTCACGACGTAGAGGGAGACATGCAGGAACCGCCACTAACAGAGAGCGGAGCAGACTAATCCACACCCACCGAGGCGACAGGGGTGTGATTGAAAGGATTCGACGACTGCAGGTTCATATCTGGGCTAGAACCTGAGGCGGAATCAGAACCGGCAGGAAGGCGTAGCCGAGAAGACCGTCCCAAAGGAGGGCCAGAGCGTCCATGGCGAAAGCCAGAGCATCTGGACACAGGGACACGAAAGTGTCCACCTGATGGTTCCAACGAGTCGCAAAGAGATCGATGGAACACCGTCATGTGGAGCATCCACTCGGTGGAAAAGAACCTGCCCCGCCGGGACAGGGAGTCAGCTAGGACGTTCAGACGACCGGAAATGTGACGAACAACCACCCCGGCGTTGACATCCTGAGCGAGCAGTAGAAGATCCCGAGCCAATTCATACATTAGAATCGAGTGTGTGCCGCCCTGGTTCCGAATGAAGCAACCACTGTCGAACTGTCGAACAACAGAGGGCTCCACTGCCTGAAACTCAGAAGAAGAGCAAGAAGCTCCTTCTGGTTGATGTGTAGAGATGCCCAATCCTGGTCCCACATCCCGTGAAGTGAAAGACCTAGAGGATCCAATGTCGCACCCCATCCGAGATCGCTGGCATCTGCCGTCAGAACGCGATCGGACGTGGGTAAGTCCAATGGGACACCCTGCGTGATCCACTGAACATTCGTCCAGTGGAGAAGGTGAGGATGAAGAGATTCTGGTAAATGATGCATCAGATCCAGAGAATCAACATTCAGCCTCCAATGACTGAGCAGAAAGTGTTGGAGAGGTCTGATATGCAGCCGACCTATGAGGAATGAAATCTGTCACCGAACCACAGAGACCGAGTAGTCGGAGAATATCCCGTGCTGTCGCGGATGTGGCCTGGGACAGAGTCAGAGCAAAAGCTGAGAGAATCACAGCCCTGGTCTTGGGAACCGCCACTGTATTGAACTGAGTGCGGAAGGCCATCCCCAGATGACAAAACGACGAAGAAGGGACCAGATACGACTTCTCATCGTTGACGCTGAATCCTAGCGACGTGAGCAAGCTCAACAGAGTGTCGACATCCAACTCCAGTAAGGCAACATTGGAATGCCTCTGGAGGATATCGTTTAGATATGCTGAAGTAGTCACCCTGGACAGTGTGTGATGGAAGGCTATCACATGCGACATCAGTCAGGTGAAGGTCCAAGGAGCCAGGTTGAGGCTGAAAGGCATGGCCTTCAACTGGTAAACTCGCCCCAGAAAAGCGAACCTGAGATACTTCTGCGACACCCGATGAATCGGAATGTGAAAGTAAGCGTCTCGCAGGTCGATGCTGGAAGCGAAATCTCCCTGGTGAATGGAACGGCGGACCGACCTGAAAGTCTCCATGCTGAACTTGGGAGCAATGATAGACTGGTTCAGGATACTCAGGTCGATAAGCGGTCGGAGTCGGCCGTCCTTCTTCGGCACCAAGAACAGGCGGGAATAAAACCCCACTGACTGAATGTTCTTGACGACCTCGAACGTCCCATTGGCCAGGAGATTGTCTATCTCCATGGACAAAAGCTCCCGACGTAAAATGTCTGAAGGAACTGTGGTTGGAAGAGGCACTCTGCACAGAGTGGGGTGCCTTCGGAAGGATATTCGCAGCCCGGACCGAACAACATCTAACACCCAAGGATCGAATGTGATGGTGGCCCAACAGTCCGCGAACTCTGCTATCCTTCCTCCAACCTGGGACGAATCGAGGTGAGGACCTTCAGTTCGAGCCCTGACGAGGCCCACGAGAGGAGAAACCACCTCCTCTACTGAATAAAGAATCCTGAGACTTCCCTCTAGCCTGCCAACACTTACCCTTACCCAGTGAGTAAGAAGTAGAAGCGGTGGTAGAAGGATCAGCCCTTTGCTTCGCATAGGAAGCAGAAGGGCACTTGCTAGGCTTTGAACGGTCCCTGCCTCCCCTAGAAGGCTGATCAAGCTGACGAAGCAGCACCTGATCTTTGGAAAGACGTAGGACGTCATCCCGGACCGTTGACACGGAACCCATGGAACAGTAGCGGACCCGCCAAAGAAGCAGATCGAAGAGCAGCGTGCTACCCCAGGAAGTGATCGGCCTGTGTCCAGCACAGAGTCCCTTCGAACTAGTTCCAAAATAGCCGTGTCAAAGGCATGCTTGTGAGCAAAGGAGACTGCAGATCGTCAAACCTATCTGGGGGCAGATAGGCAGCTGAGGCAGAGACGACGTGATCGGAGAGTGAAAGCATACCCAGCATTCCTCTCGATAAGCCCAACATGGACCCCAGAGTCGTCATAGGAATGACAGCAGACTTGGGCTTTGAAAGCCCGAGGGAATTGGCAGACTGACAGCTTGGCGAAATCGTAGTAACGATAATGCACCAGAGACAAAAAGGTGTCAACCCTGGTGAAGAACGGAGCCTTCATAGCCTTGGAACTCAGCTTAGAGTCCAAGGCTGAAAATGCTTCAACCACCTGGCACGGTCTACGACGCCCAGAAGCAGGTTGCTCCACAGGCTGCAGGTGCCCGACCGATGATCGCTACCTGACTGACACTGTCGGCTGGTTTGATGGTTGGAGATCCGGAAGGAACCCAAACACAAAGTCAAGAGCTGCCCCCAAGTCAGAAGACTGCAGGCTCTCGACATCAAATATGTCGGACTCCTCCCCGGAGTCGGAAGACACAAAGCCCATTGTGGGAAAACCAGCCGACGCCTCCCATGGTGTAGGCACCAGGGGGATCAGAAAGCGGCCTGCGAATAATAGCAATAGCTTATCTTGACTTTGTCAAGCTAAAAATTCAACCAGGGGGTCAACTGGTTAAATTGGGTTTTATTTTCTTTGCATAAAATCTCTTGAAATCCTCGAAAACTATTTTGAAGAAAAAAAAAGAGAAAAAAAAACTTCATCCAATCGATCCCAGCTCCAGCCCCACCCTCCCCCTGGGGTCAATTGGGTGATTTTTTTTTTTTTTAAATAACTTAAAATCTAATTTTAAGGCAAAAAAAAAAGAAAACAAGAAAAATGTTACTAAGGTAACACATTCCCCCCCTCATGTGACCTTCACCTTGCAGATGCAGAAGAAACTATTATACGCGACACACCTTCTGACTGGCCTTAACATTTGTAGAAAGTTTAATAATTGTACTATGATTCGTTTCTGAGTTATGGCTGAGACACGAATATTGACCGATTTTTAGTGTGACCTTGAAATGTGATCTTGACCTTGAAGGTACGAACCCGACTATGGTGTGTGACACATCCTCCCATGGTCCTTTATAATTGTGTGAGGTTTGATGACTGTGGCCCTAACCGTGTTCAGTGTGACCTTGAAATGTGACCTTGACCTTACCGACCTGGCTGTGGTGTGTGACACATCCACCCGTTGTCCTTTATAATTGAGCGATGTTAGATGATTGTAGCCCTAATAGTTTTGAAGTTATGCTTGAGACACGATTTGTGACCCTGAACATATGAAGGTCAATTGTGACCTCCACCTTGCAGAAACTATTATATGCAACACACCTTCTGACTGTCCTTAACATTTGTAAAAAGTTTAACAATTGTACTATGATTCGAAACCATTCGGAAAGTGAAGGAAGTTAACATTATACCAAAAATTGATGACGCGAAGTTTGATGTTGCTCAGGATTTAATCCATTGGACCACTAGAACTGCCAATATTATGTATGATCACTGGTTGAACCACCTAAATTGAAACTAAGCAAAGGCAAAGATAACAGCCGTCTAACAGATGTGGGATTAGGAACTAATGTGGTTAACCTGTCTGGCACCAATGACCTAACAACCCAAGAGAAATCGCTTTTAGATCGCGGTTTAACTTTTGTACCAGCACCAAAGCCTAAAACTGATAACCAAACAAATTTACTGTAACTGTAATTTTCTTAGGCAAATGAAATTAGCTGACCGCTTTAGAAACTCCAGCGGTCGGAAACTTCCTTTTACAGAATCATCTGGTTGGTCACATCCAGATAGTGAAGTAGATCCCGAAATTATTGAGGCTAGCAAACATATCATCAAAAAGGTGTTCAGCGTGAACATACTCTCCGATAAAGACAATTTAACAGCTGGTGAACGGAGAGCCCTCACGAAACTTCAAAAAAATAAGAAATTAGTAATTAAACCAGCCGACAAAGGTGGGTCGGTAGTTGTTCTATCTCGGGATAATTGTATAAAGGAAGCCATGAGACAACTCAGCAATACTAAACATTATAAGAAAATAGATTCACTTATTTGGCATAGTAATATCGAAAAATTCAATAAGATCTTAAAATTTCTACTCGACGAAGGTCACATTACCAAAAAACAATTGAAATATTTAACAGCTAAGCTCAGTGCTCAAACAAGACAATTTTATATCCTACCAAAGATCCACAAGGACCGTTCTTCATGCAATCTCGGAATTAATTGATTATCATCTGAAACCTATAGCAAATAGACATCCGAGCTATCTAAAAAATACACAGGATTTCCTGTCAAAAATTTCGAAATTGAAAATATCAAAAAATGCAATTCTGGCTACTTTGGATATCGACAGTATGTATACGAACATTGATGTTGATAAAGGTGTTAAATCAGTCAAAAATGCATTTGAAAAATATCCGGATGCAAAACGCCCGGATGAACAAATTCTGGATTTTTTAGAGCTTAGCTTAAAAGGTAATGACTTTCAATTCAATGGAGAATATTTTCTACAAATAATGGGTTGTCCTATGGGTAAAAGATTCAGTCCTAATTTTGCAAGCATTTATGTAGCGGAATGGGAGAAAAATGTCTTAAGCAAATGTGCAAAGCATCCTCTCGTATATCTCAGGTATTTAGATGACATTTTTATTATTTGGGAACATTCAAAAGAAGATTATGATGAATTTTTAGACATTTTGAACAATCATGATCCAAATATTAAATTGAAAGCTACTATCAGTGAAAATTCTGTTGATTTTCTCGATGTGACCATGTATAAAGACAAGCAATTTCAGGCGTCCAGTCATTTAGATTATAAAGTATATTTTAAACCAACTGATTCACATCAATTGTTGCACACAAAATCATTTCATCCTCAACATACATTTAAAGGTATCATCAAATCACAACTCATTCTTTTCCACCGCAATTCAAGTGATAAGGTAAATTTCAATGAGGCTTGTTCTACTCTATTTGGCGCCCTCAGATCGAGAGGATACTCGCTGCACTTTTTGCGTACCTTAAAATCTCAAACTTTGAAAAAGCTCAAAAGTCCAGCTGAAACCTCTGATTTCGAACCACTGAAGATTGAACACAACAGATCGTTGCAGAATGGTAGTGGTGCAGTATTTAATTGCAAAAAGCCTCGATATAGATTGCATACTTTTATGCCTGATCAGAAAGAGGAATTTTCCTCCGAACAAACGAAAAATCATTATCAGATCCGTAACCCCCTCCATTGTGATTCACCAAACATTATTTACCTTATCACATGTAAGCGCTGTCGGAAACAGTATGTTGGTCAAAGTCAAAATCCTTTCCGAGAACGTGCTACTAGACACAAACAGGATATAAAACATAATGCTGATGCCCCAGTAGCACAACATTTTAACCTTCCTGGCCATTCTCTGGACGATTTCGAAATCAATCCTATTGAACAACCACCAATTAAAGACACATTAGAAGAAACGGATGAATTTAGAAAAAAACGTGAAGCTTTTTGGATCAATACGCTTCAAACCCTCTGGCCATTTGGTATGAACATATCAGAGGGCGAATGCGAAAGGAGGTCCATCATTCCTTTCACTTTAACGTACAACAGAATGAATATCGAAATAGCAAAAATGTTAAAAGATGAATTCAATTTTACCAATGCCAAATTAAATGAACCTTTGAATCTTCGACCTGTCATTGCCAATAAGAAAAACAAAAGCTTGCGTAACATCCTTGTAAGGACTAAATTGGAGCCCATCAATGAATAACATCAATTTTTGCCAGTCAGTTTAACCAGTTCCTAAGCTCATCACTTAGTTTAAATCAATTTTATGTCCTTTTTTGTCATGTTTGAAACCAATCAGGGTTCAGTAAATGAAAACAATTTTTCAGCGGCATATTAAAAGAAAAAAACATTTCAGAAGGAAATGTCTGTGCCAGTGTGATTTTAACCTCAAACACACACAGGCGAGTGCCAGAGTTCATATATGCCCCAAAACAAAATAGGTTCCAATTTCAATCATGCGTATGTATTTCCTAAATAAAATTATTATTTATTTATATATTTATTATTTTTTATTATTTTTTTTATAATTCTTTATTTATTTATTTATTTATTTATTTATTTATTTATTTGGTTTATTCATTTATTTAAATTATAATTATTTTTAATTTTTCATGTAGAGGTTCAGAAGGTAAAACACACAATTTCTACGTGGTGTAAAATATTTTCCGTCATAAACCTCCGCCGGGGATATTCATTCCTGAGGCATCATGATCTTTGGCGTTATTTTTTCATTTATTTCTTTAGTCTCAATATATTTTATCAAACCATTTTTTCATATTATTTTCACATACTTCTGAAGCCAGTAAAGAAAACCACTCCCGATTGGTTTTACTTAAATCAAAGCCAACCAATAGGGCTTCATGGGGTCAGTAAAGCAAACCACTCACTGGCTGATTAAAATTCAATGGAAGCCAATCAATAGGGCTTCATCTAATTTGTTTGGACGACACAAACTGAGATGTGAAAAACAAACTTGGGACATCTCAGATTGAAAAGAATTAATTAGATGAGTGACATTTGTCAGCCTGTTACCGAGTTTAATTATGCACTGAGCTGTGAAAAATACCCCCAGCCCACATATGGATATATATCATGCATGCCCTCCCAAAGTTGGAATCATTTTCCTCAAAGTCTCTTTGAAAAAGCCAAACCAAGCGAAACGCGTCAAGACAGACGGATTATTTTCTACCTTTGCTGAAGACTGCAACCAATCCAGGTATCTTCTTTAATAGGTAATATCTAATTTTTCAATTTTATTTATTTCATCACTTTTATATTTTATTTATACTTAATTCAGCTACTTTCTTTAACAATGGCAAGAAAAGGGCAGAGGCATCAGAGTTGCCCAGTCCGGAACTGGCCAGGAACAATCATTGCAGGCTTATTCTAGGCTGGTCAAGGCTTTGTTTCAGGTGCCTCAATGTTTGCACCACATTGGGCTATTAGAGCACCATTTGGCAAATCGGGATTTCCCGAAACAGCTGGAGAAGAAAGTAGATGAGTTAGGTGGCTTTCTAAAGCCAGCTCTTCCCACCCCACACATTTTTTCTGTTTTTCGACAGATTAGTGTGGGATGGGCCAACCAAACGTTAAATGCTTTAGTTGAGCATTATAAGATAAATTTAAACCAGTTGAAGTCTAAGATAACTTTGGCTATGCGACCACCTCCTGGACTCGAAAAAAATAGACTTCAACAGCGCTTCGGCGCGTGCCTTGATCTGAGCTAAAAAGAACTTTAAAAATAAGTTGACAGATAAGACGATTTCGGCCTATGAGTCTTACATTTCGGAACTTCGCCCAGCATCTGGAGTAAGGAACAATACGGGAGGGAGCAAGCAAACTCCGGCCCGTGTTGTCCCTCTACCCCAACGCGAAAAGCAAAATAAGAAAAGATCAAGGCAAAGCACTTTCTCCCTCTTCTTTTCCTTCTACTTCTTCTTTCTCTCAGAGTAAGCACCTCAATTTGCAAACATCTCCAGTCCATAATGTGACTGAAGATGCTCGCAAATTGAGTAACGCTGTCTCGCCTCGTCTTGTTCCTCTACCTCCTACTCCTCCTCAGCCTTTCTTCTCTCCTCCTCCTTCTGTTTCTTCTCCTGCTTCTGTGTCCTCTCCTGCTTCTGTTTCCTCTCCTGCTTCTGTTTCTTCTCCCCCTTCTCCTGCCTCTAGTGTGGTTCAACCAGGTATATCGTACTCAGAGAAAGTCAAATCACCAAGCCACAACTCGGGCCGCTCATTTGATTCTAAATTCTCCCAGTTTCGGCATAAAAGCGGAGTTAATTTTGACAAAAGGAATTGGCGCCTTCCCGATGTTTGTAAAAACATCCTTATGATTGGAAGTTCAAATTTAGGACGCATTGATCGAAATCCCCATCCGGACACCCAGGTGGAGTGTTACCTCGGCGCCAAATTCAATCATCTGCACTCTATGTTTAAAGACACAGGGGCCAGTCCAGTCCCCCAAAAATATTATTAAATATTGGCGTGAATTCTTGAAATGATAATTCTGATCTCGTAGTTAAGCAGTTGCGAAATATGCTTAGCGATATCAGGGTCAAGTTTAGATCAGCAAAAATTTATTTCGCTGAACTAAACTTTTCGCAAAAACTCCCTCAGGCTGAGAGGAGAACCCTGAGCATCATCAATGAAACCATTCGGAAAGTGAAGGACGTTAACGTTATACCAAAAATTGATGACGCGAAGTTTGATGTTGCTCAGGATTTAATCCATTGGACCACAAGAAACGCCAATATTATGTACGATCACTGTTTGAACCACCTAAATTTAAACTAAGCAAAGGCAAAGGTAACAGCCGCCTAACAGATGTTGGATTAGGAACTAATGTGGTCTGGCACCAATGACCTAACAACCCAAGAGAAATCGCTTTTAGATCGCGGTTTAACTTTTGTACCAGCACCAAAGCCTAAAACTGATAACCAAACAAATTTACCATCATACAACTGTAATTTTCTTAGGCAAATGAAATTAGCCGACCGCTTTAGAAACTCCAGCGGTCGGAAACTTCCTTTTACAGAATCATCTGGTTGGTCACCTCCATATAGTGAAGTAGATCCCGAAATTATTGAGGCTAGCAAACGAATCATCAAAAAGGTGTTCAGCATGAACATACTCTCCGATAAAGACAATTTAACAGCTGGTGAACGGAGAGCCCTCACGAAACTTCGAAAAAATAAGAAATTAGTAATTAAACCAGCCGACAAAGGTGGGTCGGTAGTTGTTCTATCTCGGGATAATTATATAAAGGAAGCAATGAGACAACTCAGCAATACTAAACATTATAAGAAAATAGATTCACTTATTTGGCCTAGTAATATCGAAAAATTCAATAAGATCTCAAAATTTCTCCTCGACGAAGGTCACATTACCAAAAAACAATTGAAATATTTAACAGCTAAGCTCAGTGCACAAACAAGACAATTTTATATCCTACCAAAGATCCACAAGGACCGTTCTTCATGGACGGATGATTTAACTCCACCCGGGAGGCCAATTGTATCAGATTGTAATTCGGAATCTTATGCGATCTCGGAATTAATTGATTATCATCTGAAACCTATAGTAAATAGACATCCGAGCTATCTAAAAAATACACAGAATTTCCTGTCAAAAATTTCGAAATTGAAAATATCGAAAAATGCAATTCCGGCTACTTTGGATATCGACAGTACGTATACGAACATTGATATTGATAAAGGTGTTAAATTAGTTAAAAATGCATTTGAAAAATATCCGGATGCAAAACGCCCGGATGAACAAATTTTGATTCTTTTAGAGCTGAGCTTAAAAGGTAATGACTTTCAATTCAATGGAGAATATTTTCTACAAATAGTGGGTTGTCCTATGGGTAAAAGATTCAGTCCTAATTTTGCAAGCATTTATGTAGCGGAATGGGAGGAAAATGTCTTAAGCAAATGTGCAAAGCATCCTCTCGTATATCTCAGGTATTTAGATGACATTTTTATTATTTGGGAATATTCAAAAGAAGATTTTGATGAATTTTTAGACATTTTGAACAATCATGATCCAAATATTAAATTGAAAGCTACTATCAGTGAAAATTCTGTTGATTTTCTCGATGTGACCGTGTATAAAGGCAAGCAATTTCAGGCGTCCGGTCATTTAGATTATAAAGTATATTTTAAACCAACTGATTCACATCAATTGTTGCACACAAAATCATTTCATCCTCAACATACATTTAAAGGTATCATCAAATCACAACTCATTCGTTTCCACTGCAATTCAAGTGATAAGGTAAATTTCAATGAGGCTTGTTCTACTCTATTTGGCGCCCTCAGATCGAGAGGATACTCGCTGCGCTTTTTGCGTACCTTAAAATCTCAAACCTTCAAAAAGCTCGAAAGTACAGCTGAAACCTCTGATTTCGAACCACTGAAGATTGAACACAACAGATCGTTGCAGAATGGTAGTGGCGCGGTATTTAATTGCAAAAAGCCTCGATGTAGATTGCATACTTTTATGCCTGATCAGAAAGAGGAATTTTCCACCGAACCAACGAAAAAACATTATCAGATCCGTAACCCCCTCCATTGTGATTCACCAAACATTATTTACCTTAACACATGTAAGCGCTGTCGGAAACAGTATGTTGGTCAAAGTCAAAATCCTTTCCGAGAACGTGCTACTAGACACAAACAGGATATAAAACATAATGCTGATGCCCCGGTAGCACAACATTTTAACCTTCCTGGCCATTCTTTGGACGATTTCGAAATCCATCCTATTGAACAACCACCAATTAAAGGCACATTAGAAGAAACGGATGAATTTAGAAAAAACGTGAAGCTTTTTGGATCAATACGCTTCAGACCCTCTGGCCATTTGGTATGAACATATCAGAGGGCGAATGCGAAAGGAGGTCCATCATTCCTTTCACTTTAACGTATAACAGATTGAATATCGAAATAGCAAAAATGTTAAAAGATGAATTCAATTTTACTAATGCTAAATTAAATGAACCTTTGAATCTTCGACCTGTCATCGCCTATAAGAAAAACAAAAGCTTGCGTTACATCATTGTAAGGACTAAATTAGAGCCCATCAATGAATAACATCAATTATTGCCAGTCAGTTTAACCAGTTCCTAAGCTCATCACTTAGTTTAAATCAATTTTATGTAAATTTTTGTCATGTTTGAAACCCAACAGGGTTCAGTAAATGAAAACAATTTTTCGGCGGCATATTAAAAGAAAAAAACGTTTCAGTAGGAAATGTCTGTGCCAGTGCGATTTTTTAACCTCAAACACACACACACACGGATGGATGGACGGACGGACGGACACACGCAGACTTCAATCACTATATGCCACCCGACTTAAGTCGAGGGGCATAAAAATTGCCTCCATGGACAACACCCCTCCCCCATCATCCCCGAACCCAGGGTCAATTGAAGGGAAATTTTATTTTTGCAAAAAATCATTCAGAATCCTTTAAAATTCATTTTAAAGCAAAGAAAAAAATCACCCCAAAGGACATCTCATGCTTACATCTCCCTCTAAAGCTGAGACGACGTGATCTGAGAGAGAAAGCAAACCAAGCATCTCTCTCGATAAGCCCAACGTGGACTCCAGAGTCATCATCGGAATGACGGCAGACTTGGGCTTGGAAAGCCTGAGGGAATTGGAGTCCTGATCCAAAACCGTCAAAGTCTGGCAGACTGACGGATTGGCGGAATCGTAGTAACGATAACGCGCCAGAGGCAAAAAGGTGTCAACCCTGGTAAAGAACGGAGCCTTCATAGCCTTGGAACTCAGCTGAGAGTCCAAGGCTGAAAATGCTTCAACCAACTGTACCAACTGGCACGGTCGAAGATGCCCAGAATCAGGTTGCTCCATAGGCTGTTGGCACGACCGATGATCGTGGCCTGGCTGACACTGTCGGCTGGTTTGATGGTTTGAGATCCGGAAGGAACCCAAATACAAAATCAAGAGCTGCCCCCAAGTCCAAAGACTGTTGGCTCTCGACATCAAGCATGTCTGACTCTTCCCCTGAGTCGGAAACACATAGCCCATTGTGGGCAAACCAGCCGACGCCTCCCATGGTGTCGGAACACCAGAGGGACCAGAAAGCGGCCTGTTTCCAATCCCGGGAGGGGGCGCCATAGGGGGCGCCTGGAAACCACTCGCTGCCTCGCTGGAAGCAATGGGAAGGCTCTTGACAGAACCTGAGTGAGTAAGGAGAGGGCCTCCCTAAGCTCACTGCCCGTACTGGCCAGTTCGACAGGGGAACAAACTGGCAAAGTGGCTTCACCTCTGACCCTCTTAAACAGCGAAGGGTCACGATCCTCCAAATCACCTGACGCTGGACGACGGGCGGCAGCCGAAAACGTCTGAAGGCAGACGTGTATAGGGGTATGACACACCCCGAGGATCAACATAGCGGGAAATCATGAGAGTCACCGTGGACCTCTGCGGGGCAGAAGGTCCAGGCTGCACAAAAGACGTTGGTCCCCCAAAACTGGTCGTGTGGCTAGAATGAGTGGACAGAAATGCCACGGAGTTCATAGTGTCCTCACTAAGAACATGCCGGAACCAGGCATCTCTTCACCAGAAATCCAACAGCTCCCACAGTATCCACCACGGTAAAAAACTGCACATTCCCCACAGAAGGGGAATAACTCTCACCAGACATGGTTGAGTCGGGAATCCCCGAAACATCAGAGTTCCCCACCCCCTGCTGGTGTGGGAGGAGCTGCACATCCCCCACGGAGGAGGAGCAATTCTCACCAGACGTGGTCGAGTCGGGCGGCCCCGAAATGACAGCGACTTCCACCCCCCGTGGGAGCGGGAGGAGCTGCACATCCCCCATGGAGGGGGTAAAACTCCCACCAGACGTGGTCGAGTCCCCCCGGGGTGGGAGGGGGCGGGAGGAGCTGCACATCCCCCACAGAGGGAGTAACCAGACGTGGTCGAGTCGGGAGGCTCCCGAAATGACAGTGTTCCACACCACCCACAGGTGCGGAAGAAACGGCCACGAGAACGCACCAAGGCGAGGGCAAAAGGAATTGCCCTAAAGGAACCGAACTGGAAATAACAGAGGTGAGGTGCAGTAGAAGAAAAAGGTGTTCTCAACAGAAACAGAAAGTAAACACCCTCAACTACGAGAGAAGGTGGCAAAAAAATAAAAACGGTGGGTACACGACAGAACCCAGACGGTCGACAGGGACGAGAAATGAGTGAAGAAATCCTGTCCAGACAGTCCCAGATTGACACCTAACTCCAATAACAATTAAATTCATCAACCGAAAAATTCATTGTCGAAACGCGTTGACACGATGTCGAAAACAAAACATTCGCGAAAACGGAAAAGTAAATAATATACAATGAGAATGTGGTTGAAAATATAAACGAGAAGATATAAAACATAGTCCTGTTATTATACAATCTTCAGATCCATAATTCCAGTCACAGGAAAACCATTTTCGCCGAGTTAAAATATCACTGTTACGGAGCAAAATGGCACACATCCACCACGTGGACGGATAATCAAAAGAATGACGAATTGATGCACTGCGCACTGTTTTACGGTAGTCGTGAATTTGTACTATGGAAGAGCGTCCCATACTGGGTGTGCGCCGATGGCGCTCAACCCAGTTTTGGCTTATTTTTTCCTGGTGTTTTTACACCACTTTTCTTTCCCAAATCTCTTGGGAAAGATTAAAATAGAGAGTATTTTATCCGAGTTAGGTTCTTCCACTGTAGTGCAAGCCTGTAGTAAACAATTGAGGTAGGTTGATAAGAAACAATGTTCCGACACCCGATCATAAAAAACTAGATGAATTCTTACGTTTGATCTGATATCAGGAAATATATTCCTGAGAAGAAGATTAGTATAGGCGTTTGATGAAACGCTCATTAATCACACTAGGTTAATATAACGTCATCAATAGGGCTTATCGCCTCATATAGCTGACACCAAACCATACCAGTAGGAAGAGAATAACCTCCTTTAACATGATGGTATCATGTCCGATAGAATAATGAACTCAGCCTAGCTGAAGCAGCTAAAGGTCTTCTTATCAGTGAAGAAAATTAAAAGGCTGATAACTGCGGCCTTAGAAGCTCACTAAGGAGACTTACAGTGCCAGCCGTAGCTTATAAGTCTTCATCTCCAGGAAGACAGATATATCGGTGTAAGTTGCGACCTTGAAAGCTCACTGAACGGAGACTTACAACTATCGTCACGCAAGATAGGGAATGAAGAGCTGCTATATTAACAGCCCTAAATTCCCAAAGAGACAGTAGTCTTAAGAGATAATTATTTCAGTTATGTCATTGCATAATTACTGAAAAAACATCACTCATGATTCTAGCTAGGCTACTAAGGTGTAAACAATAAGACTCAAGTCTATGACACCTAGGAAAACAAACTGAAAAGCACTCTTCTTTTAGAGATTTTATTCCCAAAAGACAGCGGTCAGAGCCTAGCTAAGATAGCTTAGAAGTCTTCATCTCCGTCAAGACAGATATCTCAGTGTAACTTGCGACACTGAAAGCTCACTAAATGGAACCTTACAACCATCGTCGTGCAAGGTAGGGAATGACGAGCCACTACACTAACAGCCATAATTCCCAAACAGACAGTAGTCCACAATAGAATTAAATGTCCTGATGCCAAGGAATACAACACCGAGAAGGAAAAGATGTACCTATTCCCTCTAATGGCTCTATTCCAAACAAGACAGCTGTCTCAGCCTAACTATGCCCTATGGAACCTCTATTCGTAAAGAATAGGGCATAGCATTTCTTATACTATTGCTAAGGCAAGAAAGGCGTCGTTAATTGGGACAAAAGCCCTCAACACCTGAGCCAAAAGATCCAGAGATGAAAGATTTTCGTCTTTCCATTGCCTGGTATGATAAGCTGTTTTTGGTCTAGCATATGCAGACTTATATTCAGATGGAACTAGATATCACGGAGATGGAATCCATCTTCAATTTTCAATATAAATTATCTCCCCCTTTGTAGTCAGTACTTCAATAACTAGCGGATTGCTTCACAGAGCTCTGAATGGTCTGTAAAGCACCATACTAATTGTTGAACCATTGACTACATAAAAGGAGGCAACTACAGTATGTAGGTATACAATTTTGACACCAGAGTGCAGAGAGTTAAAGTTTGTTTGAACATGAAGGAGATGGAGAAGAGGGAAGTTAACACATGACTGAGATGTTTGAAGTTCATATTTTCCTTTGCGAAATCCCAATAAAGAATACAATCAAAATCTGAATTTAGTAATATATCATTTTCTATAATTAGAAATATCAAAACCCTATCTATTAAAGAAAAAAAGTTACACCCTGGACACAAACTTGTCAGAAAAGAACCCCGATGTGGAATAATTTGACCCTGAGGTGAAAGTTCAAGGTCAAAGCATGGCAACCTTGGTAAGTGACATGTCACCTTGAGATAATCTACCTACATACCAAATATCAAAACCCTACCTATTAAGAGAAAAAGGTTACAGCCCGGACACGAACTTGTCAAAATTCTGAATAATTTGACCTTGAGGTCAAACTTCAAGGTCAAAGCATGGCAACCTTGGTACATGACACGTCGTCTTGAGATAATGCACCCAAGGCAAGAAGGTGTCGTTAATTGGGACAAAAGCCCTCAACACCTGAGCCAAAAGATCCAGAGATGAAAGATTTTCGTCTTTCCATTGCCTGGTATGATAAGCTGTTTTTTGTCTAGCATATGCAGACTTATATTCAGATGGAACTAGATATCACGGAGATGGAATCCATCTCTGCGGGCCCCGAGGCAAATAACCGATGTTAGGGTTATATAAACTGATGTGAACCGTAATACTAAAATATTTCAAACAATAGGTAAAATCTGATTAAAATCCCTTCCCTGTTTCAATAAATATAATCATGTCAGGAAATGACATGACAATTTCTTTAAATTTTGTTGTTTTATATAAAATATAAAGGAAAATGAACCCCCTGCACACAAATGTCGAAATCTTCAATTTTCAACATAAATTATCTCCCCCTTTGTAGTCAGTACTTCAATAACTAGCGGATTGCTTCACAGAGCTCTGAATGGTTTGTCAAGCACCACACTAATTGTTGAACCATTGACTACATAAAGGGAGGCAACTACTGTATGTAGGTGTACAATTTTGACACCAGAGTGCAGAGAGTTAAAGTTTGTTTGAAGTTCATATTTTCCTTTGGGAAATCCCAATAAAGAATACAATCAAAATCTGAACACGTCGTCTTGAGATAATGTACCCACATACCAAATATCAAAACCCTATTTATTAAGAGTGAAAGATTACAGCCCGGACAACTTTTGTTATGGACTGGAGAGACAGATGCACGTACGCACGCACGCATGCACGCACGGCCGCATGGACAGAGCGATCACTATAGGGCCTGATGGCAGGGCCTTAACAATATTCTAAGGGCTTAAGACTAAAATTTCATAGTCTTAAAGTGCCCTTCTGTGAGGGATGGAGACTCACACTCCATAGCCCTCTCACCATCCAAATGTTCCATCTGAAAATATGGTCAACTCCATCCGACTGAATGGATGACTGGACCAACGAAGCACTGTCTGACAGTTCACCATCGGAGTCTGTTAAACGGTAGTGCCAGCGAAAACTGGAATGCTGCGATAAGCAGAGCAAGCTGCGGCAGCCAGTCCATGTCCAAGGCTAGCAGAACAATGATAATACACTTGTTACCATAAGCTGCTCAAGGGATGAAGATCTGGCCCCAGATCTTTGACACATGTCCCGTATAACGACTAGATATCGACCCAAACATGCGAAGTCAGATAGCTAGTCTACAGTCAACGTGCTTCATTAATGAAGCAGGGGAAGATGCCATAGCTGCAACCAGATCCGGCTGCAGTGTGGAAGGAGTGTCCTGAACCGCAAGCGTGAAAGGGTGTCCCAACTCACTAAAGTTTCTCGAATCAAAAACAGTCGATCCCGACTGCTGACGGAAAGGAGATTGTTATCCCGCTTGCGGTCCTCTCCAGACCTTGCCGAGCATTCCATTAGAAACTTGTAGGCATCTATCCCTTACCATGCATATCCATGGAAGAAGGTGAAGCCATAACCACAGCTGACCCAGGATGAAGTGCGGAAGAAGCATCCCGACTCATCACATAGGACAGATGCTCCTACTCATTAAAGTTTCTTACAACACAAAACAGTCGACACAAAAGTGTTAATGGGAAGAATAACACACTGCACTCGCGATCTGTCCCGAGATCTCGCAGAGTATCCCACTTAGAAACTTCTAGGCTAATCCTCTTTTGTGCGCTTCCATGTAAGGAGAGGAAGTCGTAACTGCTGCTGGACACAGCTGCAGTGTGGAAGGAACGTTTCGATGCATGTTTCGACTCAATACGGTTTCTCACAACAGACACAGTCAACCTCAACTGTTAACGGGATGGAGAGGGTTCTCCAAACAGTGATCTGACCCCATCTAGGCGAACGTCCCGCAGGGAAACTTCTGGCTTCTTCTACATGCACAATTGACCGGACCAACCCAGCACCGTCCGACAACTCACCACTGGAGTCTGCGGGAGGCTGCACTTGCACTTGCTGGGATGCTGCGATGAGCTGCACAATCTGCGACTGCAAGTCCATTACCGAGGTTTGAGGAGCAGCGGTTTTCTGTATTACACCGCTTGCTGCTCCTGGGATGAAGATCCGGAAATAGATCTCTACTTCGAATGTCCCATGATTGAAGCCTCGATCACTAGCTACTGGATGGGCTGACTTCACAGGTGAAGACTGGATACTTCTTCTGGTGGGTGCCTGGATATCCGAAGTCGGGTAGCTAGTATGTGGTCGTGTGTGCTACATCTGCCTGAGGAAGAAGTCGTAACTGTAGTCAACCCCGGCTGCAGTTTAGAAGGGAGCATCCCGAGCGGCGAGTGTGGACGTTACATCCTACACAGGCAAGTTTATCAAACGACATTTGGACCCAAATGTTGTGGGTTGGAGAGGGACCTCTCCCGCTCGCGGTCTTTTCACACCTCGCCGAGCCTCCCTAAATTAAACTTGTAAAATACTACACAAGTAAGTTTCTCAACAACATTTGGCCCCAAATGTGGCTGGGTTGGAGAGGCTTCTCCCACTCGCGGTCCTATCTTACCTCGACGAGCCTCCCTAAGAGAAACTTGCAGGCTTCCTCCTTATTTCTGTCGTCGCTGGGTGAGCTTTCATTTTTGAGGTGCTCGCTGTACCCAAATCTACACTTCCCACGACCACAACTGACTTACCCGGTGTAATGGCACCCAAGAATGGAGTAACTGCTTCAGTGGTCAAGGTAGCTGCTTGCAAAGGATAAGAATACCAACGACAGGCCTTATCCCTTGCTTATATTCATGAGCACCTTGCAGCTAGCTCTATTTGCTCATCAGAGCACGATGATGGTAGCACACTTTGGACGGGTGTCACAAAACCATCACCATGTTCTTGTTCCCCTGAAATAGAAACTGAAAAACTCGAATTATATTGCGGTGAGCTCCAGCATAGGAACCTCCCCGCCAACAATGCACTGTGACACCCATCTCCAACGTTTGTCATCCCAATTAACACATGTAGGACAAGAATCCATAGGAGTGCATCGACTACAGGCAAGGCAACATAACATGTAAATCCGAGGTAGACTTCCTTGCCTTGCATTTAGAGTAGTAAGCTTACATAATTACAAGCAAAATACAAAGTCGATAGCACTCCTACAAACTCCATAATAAAATATATGAAAACGATACATGAATAATAGCAAGCAAAACTAAATTCGAAAAATTAAATAAAAAAATCCAAATTTTTTGAGCTACACTACCGGAATCATAATCAATGTACCCTACAATAATCCTACAGTAATATAATACTACATATATTTGAGGACATTGCCAATGTAAACAACGTCAAAGGAAATAAACGGAAACAAGACATCAGGCACACAAAAAGGCCCAAAGTCTGTAACCAATTAAAATGCTACCAGATGCAAAGCTAGATCTTCATACGAACAAAAAACGATACATCAGATAGAAGATGCAAGACCAAAACGACCTAACACCCCTAGGGTGAGGATGTAACCATGGGGATAAATAGAATAAACATTCTGTAATACAAGTTAAACTCCCAATAAATTTAATAATAAATTTCAATAAAAAATAGCCAAAAAGCTTAGGAGTTTAACAGGAGAGCTTCAAGGAAGGATAGGGAAGGAACACTTAACAAACAGTGGATAAATCATTAGCAATGAAAGTGTCAATGAAACATGAAATAATTTTTATAATTATTATAAAGTTACAGCCCTGAATGTTTCTAATCACCGTTCTTCACTTCCATCATCCATTTACATGGATCCACCAATTCTTTCACTGATTTGTGTCTGGCATCCTCAAAAAAGGAGATTTAAAAGCACAGATGTCAGTTCATTGTTACTGATTTTAGGGCCAAGCAAAGAATGAGGTTGGTGCCAATTCCGGTCTCTTCCTGACTGCGCATGCACAGATGGTAAAAGTATCGAGGGCCAGATAGGACTTTTAATTTTCAGTTCTGCATGCAAATTTTGGGGATTGGGGGTTCAAAATTTGTGTTTGGCCCTTGATAATATCGAGTTTGCACCAGCTAAGTCTGGGTCATTGGTTATTAGTATAAAAATACTTGCTATCCAAAATGTTACCTTTCAGATAAAAACTCTCTTGTTACACTCTCAAGCCCCAAGTTAAGTCTTATCACCTCTGATGTTATACAACAAGACCCTGATAGTGATAGTTTGGAATATAATGAGTGGGGAAAATTGCATACATGAACAGCTGTTTCTAGTCAAATGTCATCTGGTTGAAAGACATGTGGCTAAAATAACTGTCAAGACAAAGTTTTGATTATGTTTAACCCTTTAGCCAACACATAGGGATATCAAAATTTATTATTTTAATTATTGTTTTTTCAAATTCTTCATACATTTTCAACAAAACCATATCATGTGCCCCCTCACTGGAACAAGCTTGACAAGCTCATTCCAATCAACCATCTAAAACTCTTTTGAAAAATAATATTTTTTCAACTGGTCAATTTGTAAATTACACAGGTGGATGCAGCCGATTCGTTAGGTAAACAGTTAATGATAAACAAATTTACTCCTAAGGCCCCATAAAGTAGATTTTCTGTTTCTAAGGCCATTTTTTGTAAAATTGCAGATTTTTAACTTTTTTAGGCCTAACTGGGGTTATCAGGACATTTTTCTGCGAAAAAAGTCTGGGAATCCCTGGTTAGGTGTAAACAAGTACTGTTCCACTGTCAAGGGTTTCCAGAGAGAAAATAGTGAAAGAAAAATTAGATCTTCACTTGTGAACATACAAGGAATGATCTTCATTTCTGGTTATTGCCAGTATCAATTTCGATACTGAGTGATTTCACTGAATTTTAAGTGGTAGAGTTTCAAAGGTAATTTATAAATGAAAGCAAGTATTTTTTGCAAAAGAACCATGCATGCTACCCATAAGGGGAGACTTAGTTTAGTTCGATTTTGTTCATGGAGAATTGTACAAATATAGATGTGTACAAAGAGAGTAATGAGACTAAATTCATTAAAGTTACTTACATTTTCGCTCAATAAGAAGCCATTTCTCAAAAGCTTTCTCATCAGACAGCATATGCAGACAGCCTGGGTAACTAGATGGGTAGGCATAACTACTTTTTAGTTCTCTATCAAACATTAATACCTCATCAACTAGATGTGAGAACAGGTGTTCATCATACATAATATCAGGCAAATCAGCTACCATTTTTTCCATCGCTAAGGACACTAAACCACGAGCAATCTCTGTCTGAAAAGAAAAACATTGTTAAATAATTACAACTTCCACAACAGGCCTGCGAATTTGGAAAATGAAGGAAAGGAACAACAGCTTTCCTTAACTGGTAGAGTGCTATAAGCTATTATGAATGCGCTACTGAAAAGTGCTTCACACTGTATGCATTAGCTTATTGCTTGCTAAACAGAATAAAAATATGTTTATATAATATTGTTACAATTTATTGGAGTCCCTGAAGACTCTCACCAATATGTAACAAAGGAATTATTCACATAAAAAATCTTGCTAAACTATGGTTCCCTTTCATGGAAGCATGATATCTTCGGAAAAATATTACCAACATTACAAATTATCTTTGTACAATAAATGAGCTCTCTAGGAGTTAATTCAACCCAGAAGAGCCCTTTGTCTCCGATTTCTACCACAAATCCACTTTAGTTAAGCTGCACCGATATATAGTAGCTGAAGTAATTGAATACCTTTCCAGACTTTCACAAGGGAGTATTTGCCTATCACCATCAACCAAAACAGCCCAAATGGTTCCTACGGCATATCTGGGCTGTATTGATCAGTGGTCATAGGCAAGAATTGTTACTCCCAATAACAAATTCTGCCACATCACTCTAATTTTGTATGATCTTCATTGATTGTCTGTAAGGGAGAGAACTGAATTTAAAATTCCCCTCCTAACCTACAAATCACTCTAACAACATTGTTCCTTAATACATATCGAGGTTGGTTAAACATTATGCACCAGCAAGATGTCTGAGATCATTCACTGCATACATTCTTGTTCACATACCTGTACACCTGATAACAGCAGTCAGCAGGAGACAGAGCATTTTCCATAGCAGCTCCACTTCTGTGGAACAAACTCCCCGATCATCTCAAGGTGCCACAAAGCTTGTACTCTTTTAAGACCTTGCTTAAAACATCTTTTCAGAAGAGATACTCAAAACTTCACAGCGTCCAAATTTTTTTTTCTCCTTTTTGTGTTTTTGTCATGCCATGAACATTATAAATTCAAAGTAATTTGTATATTTTTTATTCTTACCAATGGCCCAGACTAGCTAGCTGGTGCTAACTCAAAAATATCCAGAGCCAAACACAAATTTTGCCCCCCCAAATCCCCAAAATTTGCATGCAAAACCAAAATAAACGTGTCAATGACACTGTAGCTTAACTTGTGTGTTGTGTTTGATGAAAAGGATAATGTTCAATGTTTATGAAAGGATTATGAAATAAGACAAGAATTGTGATAATTGGGAATATGTTCATTTCTGTTCCCTGTATGCTATGTTTATGATAAAAATAATATGAGGTGCACACTGTACTAAAGAGCTGAGGGGTGGGTTAATATGACCTCACACTTAATGTATGTGGCCCTCACAGTTAACATATATCAACAAAAGTTACCAAGTTACAGTGAAATTATCCCAAAACAAGTCATCCTATCAAGTTACATTAAAATCCCTTCATAAATATGGCCTGTAGACTGTGCTAATGGTTTTCGGGCTTTGGGCCCCTGTAGCCATCAGTTTCCCAATTGCGTCCAAAGGGGACGTTCTCATCTAGACATTATATGAAGTCAACCTACCAAGTTACAATGAAATCCCTTAATAAATATGACCTGTAGACTGTGCTAAAGGTTTTTGGGCTTTGGGCTTTGGCAGCCATCATGGTTGAATGATCGCAACTAAAAGGGGACATTCTCATCTGGGCATCATCTGGAGTGATCCTACAAAGTTACAATGAAATCCCTTCATAAATATGACCTGTAGACTGTGCTCAAGGTTTTTGGGCTTCAGGCCCCTGAAGCCATCACAGTTGACCAATCACGACCAAAAGGGGATGTCAGCATCTAGGCATTATATGGAGTCAACCTAACAAGTTACAATGAAATCCTTCCATAAATACGGAGTCAAACTTATGGGTTACAATGGAGTCCTTCCATAAATATGACCAATAGACTATGCTAAAGGTTTTGGGGTTTTGGGTTCGGGCAGCCATCAAAGCTGAATGATCGCTACCAAAAGGGGACGTTCTCATCTAGACATTATTTAGAGTCATCCTACCAAGGTACAATGAAATCCCTTCATAAATATCAACTGCAGACTGTGCCGAAGAGTTTCAGGGCTTTGGGCCCATGTAGCCAACACAGTTGCCTAATGGTGTCCAAAAGGGGCTGTTCTCATCTAGACATTACATGAAGTCAACCTACCAAGTTACAATGAAATCCCTTCATAAATATGATCTGAAGACTGTGGTAAAGGTTTTCGGGCTTTAGGCTTGGGCAGCCATCATGGTTGAATGATCACAACCAAAAGGGGACATTCTCATCTGGACATCATCTGGAGTGATCCTATGAAGTTACAATGAAATCCCTTCATAAATATGACCTGTAGACTGTGCTCAAGATTTTTGGGCTTCAGGCACCTGTAGCCATCACAGTTGACCAATCACGACCAAAAGGGGATGTCATCATCTAGGCATTATATGGAGTCAACCTAACAAGTTACAATGAAATCCTTCCATAAATACGACCTACAGACATGCTAAAGGTTTTTGGGCTTGGGCAGCCATCAAGGCTGAATGATCGTGACCAAAATGGGACGTTCTCATCTGGACACTATTTGGAGTCATCCTACCAAGCTACAATGAAATCCCTTCATAATTATGACCTGTAGACTGTTCTAAAGGTTTTCAGGCTTTGGGCCCCTGAAGCCGTCACAGTTGCCCAATCGTGTCCAAAAGGGGACGTTCTCATCTAGACATTATATGAAGTCAACCTACCAAGTTACAATGAAATCCCTTCATAAATATGACCTGTAGACTGTGCTAAAGGTTTTCGGGCTTCGGGCTCGGGCAGCCATCATGGTTGAATGATCGCAACCAAAGGGGACAAACTCATCTGGGCATCATCTGGAGTGATCCTAAGAAGTTACAATGAAATCTCTTCATAAGACTGTGCTCCAGGTTTTCGGGCTTCGGGCACCTGTAGCCATCACAGTTGACCAATCACGACCAAAAGGGGATGTCATCATCTAGGCATTATATGGAGTCAACCAAACAGGTTACAATGAAATCCTTCTATAAATATAATCTTTTGCCTATGCTAAAGGTTTTTGGGCTCGGGCACCCATCAAGGCTGAATGACCACGACCAAAATGGGACGTTCTCATCTAGTCATTATTTGGAGTCATCCTACCAAGTTACAATGAAATCCCTTCATAAATACAAGAGGCCCCAAGGGGCCTCAGGGCACTCACCTGACATGGTAGCCTAAATATCAACCCAGAGAATTGATTTCAACAAGTTGCATCTGCTCCTCCTAAGAAAAGCTTATACCAAATATCCAAAGACTCTGACCAGTGGATCTAAAAAAAAAAAAATTTTTTTAAAGAATATTCCTCATATTGAACTAAGTTATAATTCGGGCTCCCACAGGGAGCCCATATATGAAACCAGGGACTTGACTTTAACAAACTTGAATCACACCCCTCTAAGGATGCTGCACATCAAATATCAAAACATTCTGACTGCTGGATCTGAAGAAGATGATTTTTAAAGAAAATTCCTCATTTTGAACTAAGTTACAATTCAAGCTCCCACAGTGAGTCCAAATATGGACCTAGGGACATGGCTTGAACAAACTTGAATCTCACCCCACTAAGGATGCTGCATACCAAATATCAAAACATTCCGACTGCTGGATCTGAAGAAGATTTTTAAAAAAAATTCCTCATTTTGAACTAAGTTATCATTCGGGCTCCCACAGTGAGTCCAAATATGGACCTAGGGAATGGCTTGAACAAACTTGAATCTCACCCACCTAAGGATGCTGCATACCAAATATCCTAACATTCCGACAGCTGGATCTGAAGAAGATTTTTAAAGAAAATTCCTCATTTTGAACTAAGTTATAATTTGGGCTACCACAGTGAGCCCAAACATGAACCCAGGGACTTGGCTTGAACAGACTTGAATCTCACCCCCCTAAGCATGGTGCATACCCAATATCAAAAGATTCTGCCTGCAGGATCTAGAGAAGAAGGTTTTTTAAGAAATTTGCCTGCAATGCACTAAGTTCGAATTCGGGCTTCTATAGTGAGCCCAAATATGAATCCAGGGGGCCGATTTGAACAAACCTGAATCAGATCCACCCCACAATGTTGCATACCAAATATCAAAAGATTCTGCCTGCTGGATCTGGAGAACAAGATTTTTGAAGAAATTTGCCTGAAATGCACTAAGTTCGAATTCGAGCTTCTATAGTGAACCCAAATATGAATCCAGGGGGCCGATTTGAACAAACTTGAATCAGATCCACCCCACAATGTTGCATACCAAATATCAAAAGATTCTGTCTGCTGGATCTGGAGAAGAAGATTTTTGAAGAAATTTGCCTGAAATGCACTAAGTTCGAATTCGAGCTTCTATACTGAGCCCAAATATAAACCCAGGGGGCCGATTTGAACAAACTTGAATCAGATCCACCCCACAATGTGGCATACCAAATATCAAAAGATTCTGTCTGCTGGATCTTGAGAAGAAGATTTTTTAAGAAATTTGACTGAAATGCACTAAGTTCGAATTCGGGCTTCTATAGTGAGCCCAAATATGAATCCAGGGGGCCAATTTGAACAAACTTGAATCAGATCTACCCCACAATGTTGCATACCAAATATCAAAAGATTCTGCCTGCTGGATCTGGAGAAGAAGATTTTTTAAGAAATTTGCCTGAAATGCACTAAGTTCGAATTCAGGCTTCTATAGTGAGCCCAAGTATGAATCTAGGGAGACGATTTGAACAAACTTGAATTAGATCCACCCCACAATGTTGCGTACCAAATATCAAAGGATTCTGCCTGCTGGATCTAGAGAAGAAGATTTTTTAAGAAATTGCCTGAAATGCACGAAGTTCGGAATCGGGCTCCTATACTGAGCCCAAATATGAACCCAGGGGGCCGATTTGAACAAACTTGAATCAGATCCACCCTACAATGTTGCATACCAAATATCAAAAGATTCTGCCCACTGGATCTGGAGAAGAAGATTTTTTAATCTTTTTCCCATTGCTTACAGTGTTAAAAAGTGCTGACTCAGCACTTTTTCAAAGTCCTGAAAAAAGTACCTCGTGATCAAACCGATAGGGATTTTTTTTAACCACTCTATTCTACTGGATAAAAGTAAGCTTTATACAAAATAAGACGCCTCTGTGCTGTGCTGTTTTGGAGATGTGGCAGTTTTAAGGTTTTTCCTATTTTTAGCTCCCGAGGTTCCCACGGGGCAATGAGAAAATTTTTTTTTGCATCAATCAACTACTTATGACCCATTATCATCTCATATCAAATTTGGTTCAAATCAACCTGACGGTTCTGAAAATAGAAATTTTAGGCGTGGTCAAAATTTTTGCCCCTCCCATAACGAAGGCAAATAATGCCCGACAAACTTCTCTTGAACAAACTTGATTCTAAACCTCAAAAGGACTCTGTATACCACATATCAAGTCTCTGCTACTGGTAGTTCATTAGAAGAAGATTTTCAAAAAATTTGGCCATTTTTTCCCCACACCTCTGCTCAATATGAGCTGAAACTTAATTTGGATAAAAATCAAAATGCCCTTATATAACCCCTACTCACATGAAATTTCAGTAATATGCGGCCAGTGGTTTGGGAGAAAAAGGCCCAAACACTACCTTCACGACGGACGACAGACGACGGACGACAGACGAAAAGTGATCAGATAAGCTCACCCTGACTTTCAGCCAGGTGAGCTAATGACCAGTAGACTGTGATAAGGATTTTCAGGCTTCGGGCACTTGTAGCCATCACAGCTGACCAATCACAACCAAAAGGGGATGTCATCATCTAGGCATTATATGGAGTCAACCTAATAGGTTACAATGAAATCCTTTCATAAATATGACCTTTTTTACCTATGCTAAAGGTTTTGGGGCTTGGGCACCCATCAAGGCTGAATGATAGCGATCAAAATGGGACGTTCTCATCTAGACATTATTTGGAGTCATCCTACCAAGTTACAATGAAATCCCCTCATAAATATTACCTGTAGACTGTGCTAAAGGTTTTCGGGCTTCGGGCACCTTTAGCCGTCACAATTGCCCAATCATGTCCAAAAGGAGACGTTCTCATCTAGACATTATATGAAGTTAACCTACCAAGTTACAATGAAATCCCTTCATAAATATGACCTGTAGACTGTGCTAAAGGTTTTTCGGGCTTCGGGTTCGGGCAGCCATCATGGCTGAATGATCACAACCATAGGGGACAATCTCATCTGGGCATCATCTGGAGTGATCCTAAGAAGTTACAATGAAATCCCTTCATAAATATGACCTGTAGGCTGTGCTCAAGGTTTTCGGGCTTTGGGCATTTGTAGCCATCACAACTGACCAATCACGACCAAAAGGGGATGTCATCATCTAGGCATTATATGGAGTCAACCTAACAGGTTACAATGAAATCCTTCCATAAATATGCCCTTTTGCCTATGCTAAAGGTTTTTGGGCTCGGGCACCCATCAAGGCTGCATGATCATGATCAAAATGGGATGTTCTCATATAGACATTATTTGGAGTCATCCTACCAAGTTACAATGAAATCCCTTCATAAATATGACCTGTAGACTGTGCTAAAGGTTTTCGGGCTTCGAGCCCCTGTAGCTGTCACAGTTGCCCAATCACGTCTAAAAGGGGACTTTCTCATCTAGACATTGTATGAAGTCAACCCACCAAGTTACAATGAAATTCCTCAATAAATATGACCTGCAGACTGTGCTAAAGGTTTTCGGGTTTTGGGCTCGGGCAGTCGTCACGGTTGGCAGATCATGCCCAAATGGGGAAATTCTCATCTAGACATCATAAGGAGTCATCCTACCAAGTTACAATGAAATCCCTCCACATTAAACATGACCTGCAGGCTGTGCTAAAAGTTTTTGGGTTTCAGACTTGGGCAGCCATCACAGTTGATAGATCATGCCCAAAAGGGGGCGTTCTCATCTAGGCATTATACAAAGGCATCCTACCAAGCTACAATGAAATCCCTTCATAAATACGACCTGTAGACTGTGCTAATGGTTTTCGGGTTTTGGGCTCGGGCAGCCATACCGGTTGCCCGATCGCGACCTAAAGGGGACAATCCTCATCTAGACATGACCCCAAACCTGTATCTGAAATTTCGTGACAATCAGACAAGAACTGCGGGATGTAGCCCGTGCTAAAGGAAAATGTGAACAGACGTCACAGACTAACAGACTCACAGACTTCTGCACACGTGATGGCAATAGCTTATCTTGACTATGTCAAGTTAAGCTAAAAATTATGTCTTAACTGGTCCTCCATACTTTTGCGAACTGCGCATGCGCAGTATCCAGGAAGACACCAAAATTGGCGCCAACCATCATTCTTTCTACAAATTGCCTGCTAAATGTTGTCAACAGCGGGGAGGTTCCATCTGGGCCATTGGTAAGTATAAAAAATATACAAATTACTTTGAATTTATAATATTTTTATACAACAACCAATGGCCCAGACTAGCTGAATCATAAAAAGGCTGGAGGGCCTAGGACATAGAGGAAAATCCAATTACTCAATCACTTCTTAAAGGGTAGCTTCTACAGGAGAATAGGAGAGAAAGGAATTATATTTGTCTTTCTCATTTAAGAGAAACGAAAAAGACACAACACCAACAATGTAATTGAGCATTACATAATATATAATTCTCTATTTAATGCCAGCATAACCCATTATGCTAATTTGGTGAAGGGAAGCCAATATATAAAGACAGTCCAGAGAATGAGACTCTTTATACTCATTTAAAAGTGTCCGAGGATTGTATATTAATGCCTGTTTGACACGTGACATATACAAATGCTTCACAGTGATCTACACTTTAAAAACAATACATAAATGAGACATATTAATTTTGCTTCACACCGAGCTACACATTAAAACCATCCCAGCACCAACTTGGGACGACTGACACCAGAGGAGGGCTTCCCTTGCTTTTCACTATAAAGCCAGATGATCATAAGGGAAAAACCGCCCCCCCCCCCCCCCCCCCCCCCCACATTCCCCTTGTTCTGAGGGTACATGTCCTTAGAACGAAGAGGGCAGCAGAACAGTCATTGCTGGAACTGGTTGCCTAAATAACTATAGATGTAATCATTTACTGGATGACATTCTGAGCAACAGATAGAGGACCTAAACATCTAAGGTCACCGGAGACGGACTCTAAATTTCTAAGGTAAAACTTGGTAAATGTAGAAGGCTGTGTCCAGTACGTAGCTTTCATGAGATCAGTAATGGCTATACTGTTAGAATAATCCCAAGAAGTGGACAGTGCTCTAACTTCATGCGCTGATATCTTATTAACCGAACGCTGATCCGAAGAAAGACTTTCATAGGCAATGCGTATTGCCAACTGAAGCAGAGGTCTACTGTTGTCCATAGATGGCAGAGCCTTTATAATAATAGGCTCAGGCCGTTTATCTGGAGCCTGATTCTTAGCCAAAAATCCCACTTCTGTAGTTAAAGTGATGGTATTACCAACAATACGGTAGTGAGATTCGTCAACAGAAAAAGCATGATGTTCACTAACTCTTCTAGCGGAAGCAAAGGCTAAGAGAAATGCTGTTTTATAGGTCAAGAATTTGAACTCTAAAACGGCTCAAACGGAGCTTCTTTAAGCTTCAACAGAACCCAAGCTAAATTCCACTTAGGAATTAATCTGAGGGTTCTAGGTCTATTTATAGAGAAATTTCTAACTACTTTGGATAATGAAGCATTAGATCCTATTGCCAAGTTATCATGATGTGTCCGATAACATAGACCTATAGCCCTTAATAGTGACAGACTGCAGTTTGAGAACGTCAAACAGGTAGACCAGAAAGTTGGCAATATCCGCTACTACTGTCGAGTTGTCCGACAATATCTGAACATGAGTGTCAGCTATAATGTGAATCCATTGTTGTAGTGCTAACAATATTGACATCATCTCTTTGATGTTTATGTGTTTCTCCAGGAACCGAGGGTCCTAAAGACACTGACACTTTGAGTCTGCCGGGCTCAGGGTTGTGCCCTAACCTGTTTGACTTGCATCCGTCATAATCGTGAAAGCCGGATCCGGCAGCAGTACTCCCCGAGTTAACCACTGAATATCTGCCCAAATCTTGACCTTTTGTTTTACCATGTCCGTTAAAACAATACTGGTCTCGAGCGAATGTGTCTTCACACTCCAGTTCTGAGTGAAGAATATCTGGAGGGGACATGTGCGCAAGGCCCATCAATAATAAGATCAGCAGCCTCTCCGCACAACCCCATCAGTCGCATAAATTCCCTCGCTGTTAATGTGTCTGAGTGTAGACAAAAGCGAGAATAACAACTAACTAATTTCTCTCTGGGTAACGGCAGACGAACCAGATTGTTGGGAGTCTCGAAGCTCATTCCCAAGTGAATGAATGACTTGGACAGAGCTAGATCTGACTTCTCGTTTACGATGAAGCCGAGACGTTGGAGCAAGAGAAGCAGACTCTGAACATCGTTCTGAAGAGTAGTTTTGTATCGTATCTCTGAAGAATGTTGTCCAAGCAAGCCGACGTTACAGCAGATGAATGAGCTCGGAAGTGAGACATTACCGAGTTCATTATTTGAGTGAATGCGCAGGGCACAAGATTCAGACCGCAGCACATCGCTCGGAACTGATATACTATTCCTTGAACGGCGAACCATAGGTACTTTCTGAATGCCGGATGTACCAGGACATGAAAGTATGCATCCTTTAGATCTATGCTTGCCACATAGTCGTTCACTCGAATGCTCGCCCTTACTGACCGAACGGTCTCCATATAGAACTTTGGAGCTACGATAAGTTTGTTTATCCAGCTCAAGTCTATTACCGGTCGGGATGAGCCTACTGGCTTCAGTATGAGAAACAGGTGACTGTAGAATCCTAGAGAATTTTGATTCTCGACGACATCTATTGCTTCCTTTGCCAAGAGAGCCTGTACCTCCGATAGGAGAGACTCTCTTATGCAAGGATTTGACGGAAGATTTGTCCACCGCAGTTATCTGGCTAGTGGTGGTTTAGCTCGGAAAGATAGCCGTAGGCCGTTCGAGACTATAACTCTCACCCACTGGTCTTCAGTAATTGTTATCCAGTTTGTTGCGAATCTTGATAACCTTCCACCAACTGGCAAGCAATAGAGGTCCTGACCATCACATGCAGGACCTGTGAGGCTTACAGGAGGAGAAACCACGTCCCCCTCACGAAGAGCCTCGACCCGCCAGCTTAGGGGTGTCTGACCGGTAGTCTCGATCAGACCTACGCCCCCCTTCCCGGGTCGCTGTATTGACGATCCCTAGAGTAATTATTGGAGGGTTTCCTATACCCTTGCGAGGAGTCCCCTTTAGACAATTTCTGTCTAGGATGTCCTCCCTTACTCTTTTCTGCTGCCGCGGGTCGATAAGACACTGACTTAAGTAGCAGTGTATTAGACGCTTTCTTTGTAGGTTGGTAATAAACAAATGAAAGCTTATCATCAAAAATTGTGTGTCCGGATACCGCAGCGACCTGTAGAGAGTTTTTCACCTTGTCATCTATTAAAGATGACAACGCAAGGGCTCCATCACGTCTGATTAACTCCAAATTAGCCACTGTTAAGGCGGAGTTATACGTGGTAAACATAATAGCCCTGAAAAGAACTCTTAAAGAGGTACAAACATCCTCAAATTCCTTTCCGTTAAGACGTTGCGCCACAGCTCTTGAAAGGTGATCTGCGTACGACATAGCGTCTAAATTCGCTCTGTTTGAAGAAATTGGCATCTCAATTATGTCCGAGCGAATAGTAAATGACGAAGGCAAGGATAGCTCTAGATCCTCAGCCTGCTCATCCAAACGCAGAGGAACTCTATATATCTTCTCCGACCGTTTTAAATGAATGTCCAACAAATGGTAAATTTACGGAAGATGATGACAAGAAACCGACTTTCTTCTTCCCACTGGAAAGTTTGAATATGGCATCGTCTAAATGGCTGAAGGCCTGCAACACCTGTCCGGACTGAACCGGAAAAGACAGGACCTCCTCCTTTGTCTGGATAAAGTCTGCATACAATGGCGCCAGCGGTTTCTTCCTTGGAGTCGCAGCATTCTGATTTGCCGGAACAAATTCAGGGTAGTATTGACGGATTAAATCCATTGCAACCATGTGCTGTCCCGAAAGGGAAGGGTAATCTTCCTCCGTATCCCTTTCACCATCCGATTGAATCAGTTGAGACTCACGGTCAGCAGCATCTGAATGTTCTGAGACTGCCGTAGGCTACTCCTGCACTTGCTGGGATGAGCTGCGCAATCTGCGAGAGCAAGTCCGTTATAGAGACCTTCTGTTTTTTGGCTGCAAGGCTGCTCCTGGGACGGTGTGTCCGAGACGGCTCTTTTCTCCGGACGTCCCGATAAATGAGGCCTTGTCTCCTTAGCTACAGGATGGTCCGACTTCTTTGACGATGAGTGGTCCCTTCTCGGCAATGCAGGCTGGATATCTGAAGTCCTGTAGCTAAGGTGTGGTCGTGAGTGCTTTGAAGATGCCGATGTAGAAGCCGTAACTGTAGACAACACCGGCTGCGAACTGATCAGAGCATCCCGGACAGGAGGCGCGGATGTATGCTCCAACTGACGCAAGTTTCTGATCACAACACAACATCTGGCCCCAGATGTTGTTGGGAGAGAGAGGGGCCTCTCTTGCTCGCGGTCCTTTCAGACCTCGCCAAGCTTCCCACTGAACTGGCCGGCTTCTTCCTCTGTTCTGTCATCGCCGGGTGAGCCTGTTTATAATTTAAGGTGCTCGCTCTACCCAATCCACTCATCATGACCGCAATGGACACACCCGGTGTCACGGTACCCACAGATGGAGTAACCGCTTCACCGGTCGAGCTAGCTGGTAACAAGGGATTGAAACCACCGGCTAGTGTTTTTTTGCCGTCTAATATTCATGAGCACCTTTGCCGCTAGCTCTGCTTGTTCATCTGAATGCGACGATGGCAGCACACTATCTCTAGGCGTCATGTAAACATCACCATGTTCTTGTTCCTCTGAAAAGAAACTGAGAAACTAGATTGACTTTGTGGCGAGAGGACCGGCATTGGCCTCTCGCCGCTAACAACATACCGTGACACCTGTCTCCAACATTTGTCATCCCATCTGACACATGTTGAGCAAGAATTAGTGGGAGTACATCAACTGCAAGCAAGGCAACAAGCATGTAAATCTGAGGAAGACTTCCGCGCCTTGCATTTTGAGCAATAAGCTTTCATAATGAATCAAAATAAAGTCGACAGTACTCCCACCAACTCCACAATAAATATATGAAAAAGATACATAATAAATAACATTCAAAATAAAAATCGAAAATTTCAACAACAAAAAATTTTTCGAAAAATTTTGACAGGAGCCCAAGTTCCCCAATGGGAACAATGAGCCCAAATGTATCCCGATAGAGCCTAAGTGTGAACAAAAATTCCAAAAAATTAATTGCTACACTACCGGAATATTTAATGTATCTTACAACAGTCCTATCATGATAATAAATAGGAAATTACGTATCTTTATAGAGCGTTGTCAATGTAAACAAGGTCAGAAGAAAAACCATAAACAAGACTCCAGGCACTGAATAAAAAGGCCCAAAGTCAGTAACAGATTTTGAACTATCTGATGTAAAGTAAGATCTTCATCAGAAGAAAAAACGATACATCGGATGTATGATTCATGACCAAAATGTCTAAACACCCCTAGGGTGAGGATGTAACCATGGGGAAATACAGAATAAACATTCTGTATAACACGTCAAACTCCCAAGAAATTTATATAAAAAAATTCAATAAAACAAGGCAAAAAGCTTGGGAGTTTAACTGGGGGGCTTCAAGGAAGGATAGGGAAGGAACACTTAACAAACAGTGGAAAAATCATTAGCAAGAATGATGACGTCAGGCCCATGTCCCGAAATTGGGAAACATGAAATAATTTTTGTAAAAATTATAAAGTTACAGCCCTGAACGTTTCCAACCACCGTTTCTTCCTTCCATCATCCAAATGTGTCCTTGGATCCACCAAAATTACCATTGATTTGTGTCTGGCATCATTAAAACGGAGATTTAAAAGCACAGATGTCAGTTTGTTGTTACTGACAGAAGGGCCAAACAAAGAATGATGGTTGGTGACAATTTCGGTGTCTTCCTGGATACTGTGCATGCGCAGTTCGCAAAAGTATGGAGGACCAGTTAGGACATATTTTTTTTGGTTTTGCATGCAAATTTTGGGGATTGGGGGGGCAAAATTTGTATTTGGCCCTGGATATTTTTGAGTTAGCACCAGCCAGCTAGTCTGGGCCATTGGTTGTTGTATAAAAATATTAAAATTTTTTAGTAAATTTTGTTTCTTAACATACCTACCACAATTGTTTACAATTGGCTGTAACATAAGTGCAAGCCCTACTTCGGAACTAACTCAAGCTTTTAGAATCTTTTCCAAACAAGTTGGAAAAGTACAAGAGTGCAAAAGCACGAAAAAGATCGAAAAAAGGGTCGAGCGAGACCAGCGCTCGAAATTACAGGTACTCTCTCTGCACACCTCTTGCGTTTACCGAGCGCATGCGCAACAACCGTGACGTCAATTCCGTATTTCCGCCAACGAGAAGTTTGTGATTTAGCGGGGAGGCATCGATATCAAAGATATCCCCAAGGAGGGTGGGCCTCCGGTAAACAATTGTGGTAGGTATGTTAAGAAACAAAATTTACTAAAAAATTTTAATTTCTTTTCAACCTACTCACAATTGTTTACAATTGGCTGAATAAACAATAGGAGGAGGTGGATCACATAACCAATACCAACAAGAGTAGCAGAACGAAAGCAAGGATGGCAGAGAACAAAAACGAAAACCTGTAATGAAGATAGAGAGAAGGCACCTGAAAAGAACAAGGCTGAGCGAAGCGCAACCTCGACAAAAACAATTTTAACGAGGGTGCACAACAGCCTGAGCAGCGACGAGAGGGCCTAAAGAATAAAGGTCCTCAGATTGCTGCCGAAGGTGGCGGAGATAAAAGGAGAAGGTAGAAGCATTCCTCCAGTAAGCCGCATTCATAACATCCCGGAGCAAAACAGAATTGGAGAACGCCCAGGATGTAGAAATGGCACGAACCTCATGAGCATTAAGCCGGTTCGAAACAAGATCCGACGCAGACAAGCGAGAATAAGCCAGCTTGATTGCAAGACAGATCCACCTGGAAATAGAATGGGAAGAGATAGACTGCCTCTTAGGAATGAGAGACAGAAAGAATCTCTTCCGCCCCCTCCTAATGAACTGAGTGCGAGTAATGTAAGTCTTGATCGCACGAACAGGACAAAGAAGAGGCCTCCGGCCATCTACAGCAGGGAGAGCCCGAATGCAGATGGGAGGAGGTACCGAATCAGGAAGTTGATTCTTAGCCAGAAAAGAGCAATCAGTAGTGAAGGTGACACTGTTAGCCTCATTTCGGAAGAAGGCAGAATCAACAGATAGCGCATGAAGCTCACTGACTCGACGAGCAGAAGCAAACGCTAGAAGAAAAGCCGTATTATAGGTGAGAAAACGCATGTCGGTCTCAGATAAAGGCTCGAATGGCTCCCCCTCCAAACAGTGCAACACCCATGCCAAGTTCCACTTGGGTGTAAGACGCAAAACTCGAGGCCTCTTCAAAGAAAAGTGCCGAATAAGTTTGGAGAGAAAAAGATTACGACCAATGCACCGCTTTCCCACATAAGAGAAAGTATCAGACAGCATAGACCGATAGCCCTTAATCGTAATAGGTTGGAGGCCCTTGGAGTCAAAAAGAAAAACCAGAAAATCCGCAATTTGAGCGATTAACGGATCACGGTAATTCACATTGTGATCTGCACACCAGCGGCAGAAAACCTTCCACTTGGCGGCATAAGTCATGCCAGTGGAATGTCGCCGCGATGCAGAAATGCACTCCACTGATCGTCTCGAAAAACCTCTACGTCGGAGACTGGACCTGATAAAAGACAGGCGTGAAGGGACAGGCTCGCCAGGTTGTTGTGATACTTCCTGGGACAACCCTGTGAAAGAAGATCGCGACGTAGAGGTAGACGAATCGGTCGATCGGCCAACAGAGGCCGCAGCAGATTGATCCACACCCTCTGTGGAGACAGGGGTGTGATCAGAATGATCCTGCAACTGCAAGCACGAATCTTCGCTAATACTTGAAGAAGAATCGGTGCAGGAGGAAAGGCATAGCCGATCCAACCTGTCCAGTCCAGAGACAGAGCGTCTACTGCAAATGCCAGAGGATCTGGACAAGGGGAGACAAAGGTCTCTACCTGATGATTCCAGCGAGTAGCGAAAAGGTTGACCTGAGGACGGCCCCAGTGCTCGCAAATCACCTGAAACACCGACTGATGTAGCATCCATTCGGTTGGAAGGACACTGTCGCGTCAGGACAGGGAGTCTGCTAGGACGTTGAGACGCCCGGGAATGTGTCGAATGGACACCCGAGCGTTCACATCCCGCGCCAACAGAAGAAGATCCCAAGACAGCCGATACATGGGAATCGAATGTGTGCCTCCTTGATTCCGTATGTAGGCCACTACTGTCGAATTGTCCGAAAGAAGAAGGACAACATGGTCCGACAGATGAGGGATCCAGAGCCGAAAACTCAACAGAAGAGCAAGGAGCTCCTTCTGGTTGATATGAAGGCCCACCTGCTCCCTGTCCCACTCTCCGTGAGTAGGCAGACCGAGAGGATCCAACGTCGCACCTCAGCCCCGATCGCTGGCATCCGCAGTAAGGATGCGATCGGCCAAAGGAAGATCCAACCGAACACCCTGTGTCAGCCAGGGAATATCTGCCCAAGGGCGGAGGTGACAAAGCAGAGACCGAGGAATAGTGAGTTCCAGGTCCAGCGGATCTACATTCGCACGCCAATGATCCAACAGGAAGTGTTGGAGAGGTCGGACAAACAAGCGACCGAGCGGAATGAGATCTTGTCACCGAACTGCAAAGGCCCAGCATCCGAAGGAAAGTCCTGGCCGAGACCGAGGAAGATTGAAGCAGGTCCCGAGTCAAGGCGGAAAGAATCGTCGCCCGAGCCTGGGGGACCGACACTACATTGTGAAGAGTGTGGAAATCCATCCCCAAATGATGGAATCGCTGAGAAGGAAGGAGATCCGACTTCTCGCGATTGACTCTGAAACCCAGCGACGCTAGCAGGCAAAGAAACTGCCGGACATCGAACTCCAGAACAGCAGCATCAAGGTGCCGTTGGAGGATGTCGTCTAGGTAGGCTGACGAAGTCACTGCCGACTGAGTGCGGTGGAAAGCAAGCACATGTGACATCAGTCAGGTGAAGGCCCAAGGAGCCAGGTTCAAACCGAACGGGAGAGCTCTGAATTGAAAAACTCGATCCCGAAACGAGAACCGAAGTTATTTCCGTGACGCCAGATGAATGGGTACATGGAAGTAGGCATCCTTCAGGTCGATACTGGCCGCAAAATCGCCCTGATGAACTGAACGTCGAACCGACCGGAAAGTCTCCATACTGAAACGAGGAGCTATTATGTACTCGTTCAGGGTACTCAGATCGATGACAGGACGATATTGGCCGTTTTTCTTCGGCACCAAGAAAAGTCTCGAGTAAAACCCCGGTGAAAGGGTGTTCCTGACCACTTCAATCGCCCCTTTGGTGAGGAGATTGTCGATCTCCTGCACCAGAAGGTCCCGACGCAGAGAATCGGAAGGGACCTGAGTCGGAAGGGGCACCCGAGATAAACTGGGGTGCCGATGGAAGGACAGTCGCAGACCGGATTGAATGACGTCGAGGACCCAAGAGTCCGACGTTATTTCTGTCCAACGGTCGTAAAACAGCGACAGCCTTCCCCCGACTGGAGGCGAATCGAGGTGAGAACCTTCACTTGCGGCCTCGACGAGGCTCCCAAGAGGAGAAACCACCTCGGGAAGTGACAGAGTCCTGAGACTTCCCAGCCTGAGGCTGCCAGCGAGTCTGGCCACGTCGGCGCTTCTTATGAGCAGAAGGAGCAGACGGAGCCCGAAGGCGTAGCCGACGTCGCCAATGAGGCAGACGCAGCAGCACGCTTGGCAGGCCTGGAATGACCCCCACCCGCAGCAGCAGGTTGGTCAAGCTGTCTCAGCAAAAGCTGGTCCTTCGAATGACAAAGAACTTCGCCACGAACAGCTTCCACGGAACCATGGAACAACTGAGGTCCCACCAAAGAGGCAGACCTCAGAACAGCACGTTGCTCAGAAGGAAGGGATGGTAAAGAATCCAACACCACATCCCGGCGTGCCAGCTCCAAATTAGCCATGTTACAGGCGTGAGCGTGTGTCAAGTTCATAAGAGCCTGTGACAAAACGCGAAAAGGCGCCTGAGTGTCATCAAACTCCCCTGGTGGAAAATATTCAGCCAGGGCAGCGACGACATGGTCCGCGAGAGATAACATACCCAGCATCTCTCGGGACAGGCCCACCATAGACTCAACTACCGACATCGGGAGAACTGCCGACTTAGGCTTAGTCAACCCGAGGGAAGAAGAATCCTCATCCACAGTAGTCATCCCTTGGAAGACTGGTAGAGAGACGGAATCGTACACACGAAACCGCGATGGAGGCAGAAAGGCATCAGCTCTAGAAAAGAAGGAACCCTTGAGGGCCTTAGAACGCATTTTGGCGTCTAAGCCCTGGAAGGACTCAACAACCTGAGCCGATTGCAGAGGACGCAAAGCCCCTGAGCTAGAAGGCTCAACAGGGTTACGGCGCTCCACAGTGGACCGCGGTCGGACGGTCACAGAAGGCTGGTCGGAAGGTTGAACGTCCGGCAATAAGCCAAAGATGAAATCCAAAGCCTGCCCCAAGACTGACGAGGGTGGCCCATCACCTTCAAGATACTCGTCATCCTCTGTAGCAGAGGAGACGTAGCCCAACTCGGGCTGACCAGCAGAAACCTCCTGTGAATACTGAGCAGTATCCAAGGGGCCAGGCGAGACATCTCGGCGACCGACCAAAGGAGGTTGTGCCTCAGGAGGCACAGGGAGGCCAACTTGAGGGTTGCCAGAAAGCGACCGGGTGAGCGCCAAAACGGCCTGGCGCAGGTCACCCTGAGAATCCATCGCAGCAGAATCGCCCGACGGAGTGTCCTCCCAATGGACCCTTCTGGAAGAAGAACCCAAATCCTCAGAAGAGACCGACGTCGAACGTCGATCGGCAGACAGAATAGGAACACGGTGAGAAGACACCGGAGGATAGTCCCGATTGTGACGCCCAGGGGCCATCACTGACCTCTGCGAAACAGAAGGTCCTGCCTGCAAATCCTCTAAAGAGACCGACGGCGCACATCGATTGGTAGCTGGACCTAGGACATGGTGAGTAGACACCGGAGCATTGTCCCAAGAATGACAGGAACCTGTCATTGGCCTCTGCGCAGCAGACGGCCCCAACTGCCTATCCTCTGAGACCGACGGCAAGCATCGATCGACACCCAGACTCGGAACACAGTGAGGAATCACCGGAGGAAGGTTTCGAGAGTGACAGCTAACAGGGGCTGTCACTGACCGCTGCCGAACAGCAGGCCCTGGATGCCAACGTCCCAACACCATCCCGCTAGGCGGTACACTAGCAGGGGAAGGTGGAACGATAAACGATTCACTCGAGGGACAAGGAATCGCTGCCGAAGCGACCGGAGCAAACCTAGCCAGATGAGACGGAGCAGACAGCAAACCCGCACAGCCCCGCCGCGAGGCTGGGGGAGGCTGAGAACACACAGACACACCAGCAGATACAGCCTCGGTCCCCCGAGACTGTAGACCATCCCCAGAGGAGATGGAAGAGCCACCATCAGACAGAATAGGATCTGGAGTAGCAACTTTCTCAACAACGGTCGACAGTGTAGAAGGCAGATCGGAGAGGGTCACCGAGCTGACCTCGGAAAAGCTCTCAACGAAAACAGACGCCTCAATAGTGACATCAGAAGACAAAGAGACCATGGTCTCCTCGTCAGGTATCACTGAACTAACACTGCCAACAGTTGCAGAGGAACTCGCCACAGAAGGCAGATCCGAATCCTGTGTGACAGAGTCACCACGTGCACCAGCAGAAATGTCTGCTACCGCACGGATACCCTTACCCCGAGAACGAGGGGTTCTAGCTCTGGAAAGAACCACCTTGTTCACAGAAGCCCAGAATTTAGAGGACCAAACCCCACAAATACCACATGATTGGGCCTGAGTGCAATTGTTACAAGTGACACATGTGGCATGAGAGCCGTCCACATGCTTCACCTGCAAGCAAGAGGTACAAGGAATAGTCTTAGGCATTATATCAAAATAATCAAGCTTCCCGTCGACGGAAAACAGCACGAAGGTTGTGTTCACATGTGGGGGAAAGACAAGATAAAGTGTGAAGAGACAAGCAATAAAAATACAAATTAACATTAATTAATAATAACTTGGTAGCTTGATAAAAGGATACAATCCAATAACACTAAATATGTAGAATAAGTTGTTCACGAAGAATAAACAGCATAATTTAGCACGAGTCACAAAAATTTCCGACCATGTACAATGGCGGAAAATAAAGGAATTGACTTCACGGTTGTTGCGCATGCGCTCAGTAAACGCAAGAGGTGTGCAGAGAGAGTACCTGTAATTTCGAGCGCTGGTCTCGCTCGACCCTTTTTTTGATCTTTTTCGTGCTTTTGCACTCTAGTACTTTTCCAACTCGTTTGGAAAAGATTCTAAAAGCTTGAGTTAGTTCCGAAGTAGGGCTTGCACTTATGTTACAGCCAATTGTAAACAACTGTGAGTAGGTTGAAAAGAAATATATGTTCGCTGCTATGGATAATGAAAGTGTCAATGACACTGTAGCTCAACTTGACAAACTTGAACCTGGTAAGTTATAAATGAAATGGCAAAATTGAAGATCATTGGTACCAGTGTCATTTTTTTTTGCCAGTGGCAACATTTTTTGACAGAAACCGAAGAAAATCGATAGCTCCCATCTAGAGGCCTTCCCAAACAAGCATGTCAGGTTTCAAAGCAATCCGATCATAAATGTGCCCTGTAGGGTGTACAAAAGGGAAATATTGTGGTCTGACTCGACTAAATTCTAAGAACGTTGGCCGTGGCAACATTTTTTGACGGAAATTGAAGAAAATCGATAGCTCCCATCTAGAGGTCTCCCCAAACAAGCATACCAGGTTTCAAAGCAATCAAATCATAAATGTGCCCTGTAGGGTGTGCCAAAGGGAAATATTGTGGTCTGACTAAACTGAGTTCTAAAAACGTTGGCCACGGCAACATTTTTTGACAGAAATTGAAGAAAATCGATAGCTCCCATCTGGAGGTCACCCCAAACAAGCATGCCAGGTTTCAAAGCAATCCGATCATAAATGTACCCTGTAGGGTGTGCCAATGGGAAATATTGAGTCTTCTGACTAAACTAAGTTCTAAGAATGTTGGCCGCGGCAACATTTTTTGACGGAAATTGAAGAAAATCGATAGCTCCCATCTAGAGGTATCCCCAAACAAGCATACCAGGTTTCAAAGCAATCTGATCATAAATGGGCCCTGTCGGGTGTGCCAAAGGGAAATATTGAGGTCTGACTAAACTAAGTTCTACGAACGTTGGCCGTGGCAACATTTATTGCCAGAAATTGAAGGAAATCGATAGCTCCCATCTAGAGGTCACCCTAAATAAGAATACCACATTTCAAAGCAATCAAATCATAAATGTGCCCTGTAGGGTGTGCCAAAGGGAAATATTGTGGTTTGACTAAACTAAGTTCTAAGAACGTTGGCCGCGGCAACATTTTTTGACGAAAATTGAAGAAAATCGATAGCTCCCATCTAGAGGTCACCCCAAACAAGCATGCCAGGTTTCAAAGCAATCCGATTATAAATGTACCCTGTAGGGTGTGCCAAAGGGAAATATTGAGTCTTCTGACTAAACTAAGTTCTAAGAACGTTGGCCGCGGCAACATTTTTTGACAGAAATTGAAGAAAATTGATAGCTCCCATCTAGAGGTCTACCCAAACAAGCATACAAGGTTTCAAAGCAATCTGATCATAAATGTGCCCTGTAGGGTGTGCCAAAGGGAAATATTTAGGTCTGACTAAACTAAGTTCTACGAACGTTGGCCGTGGCAACATTTTTTGCCGGAAATTGAAGAAAGTTAAAAAATTTATAGTAATTTATATATTTTTTATACTTACCAATGACCCAGACATAGCTGGTGCTAACTCTTAAAATATAGGGCCAAACACAAATTTTGCCCCCCAATCCCCAAAATTTGCATCCAAAACTAAAGAAAACATGTCCTGAAAGGCCCTCCACACTTCGCCCCTACTGCGCATGCGCAGTGTCAAGGACGTTCCGAAATTGGCGCCATTAATCATTCTAATAACCAGTGCCTGGTAAGCGCTATGTACTCAGCGGGGAGGCAAGAGTTCCCAACTCCTGGGAGGGCCATCCCCGTCTGGGTCATTGGTAAGTATAAAAAATATATAAATTACTATAAATTTTTTAACATTTTTATACTGTACCAATGACCCAGACATAGCTGAATAGTAAAAAGGCTGGAGGGCCAAGGACATAGAGCAAAATGGAATACGCTCAATAAAATAAAATAGAGTCATCCCCTGTAGGGAAAAAGAAGTAATAGGCCTTACATGTATCTTTCTTATTTATGATAAATTAGAAAGATACAACACCTTCCAAAATTGAGCTTCATACATCCATGTACTCTATTAATATCCAATATAATCCTTATACTAATAATTTTTAAAGTAAGCCAATAAATAAAGTAAGTCTAGAGAATAGAGACTCTTATACTCCTAAAAGTGTCTGAGGATTGCATAATCATGTCCGTTGACATATGCAATATTCAAAAGCTATACTTTAAAAACTAAGACTTGAATGAATTTTAAAAACCTAAACTTCTCACTAACAACCATCCCAATAACAGCTCAGAATTACTAACTCCGGAGGAGGTATCCCCTTGTTTTCATAGTAAAACAGGTGACCCAAGGGAACACCCTCCCCCCCCCCCCTTTTTCTTGCCCTGGGTCAAATAGCCCAGAGCGAAGAGGGCAGCCGAACGGAGACACTGCCGAAACAGACAGCCTACCTAGCTATAGTAGCAACTGTTAAGTGAATGACATTCTGAGCAGTAGATAATAGACCTAACAATAGAGGACTCCAGAAATGGACTCGATATTTCTGAGATAAAATTCATGAATGTGGATGGCTGAGCGCAATGAGCGGCCTTGAAAAATCTATAATAGCGACACTATTAATGTAAGCCCAAGAAGTAGAAGAACTCTTACTTCATGAGCCGAAATCTTAAGCACAACTGCTAAGTCAATGATATACCATAAGCAGTACCGATAGTTAATAGAATCCATTAACAATAAAATGGAGCGTAACATCCTTCTACTAGCCATCAAAGACAGAAGAAGCTTACGCCCATAGTAATAAACAGATATCTGTTTATAAATACATAAACTGTACCCGGAAAGAGTAAAGGCCTATGCCCATACGAAGACGGAAGGACCTTAAAATAATAGGTTCCGGATAATAGGAGCCTAACTCTTATGCAACAATCCAACCTAAATAGTAACGGAAATAGTGATTCCGAAACTACGAAAGTGAAAATCATCCATCGATAGTGCATGAAACTCACTGACTCTACAGTAAAAAAGAAACCAACAGAATTACTGTCTAAAAGGTCAGAATTTGAAAACTACTGTTTCCAGAGGCTCAAATGATTACTTAGCTAAATAAGAACCGAAGTTAAAATCCGTATAGGAATTTAATCTAAAGATTCTAAGTCTATTTATCAAAAAGTTACTAACTGACTTAGATAAAGAGACAAAAGACTCAATTGTAAACTATCGTAGAGTGCATAGGTATGAGGTAACATAAACCTATAACCTAAATAATAACAGGCTGCAGTAGATCTTGTGAAACAAGTATACTAAAAAATAGCAATGAGTAGTATGGAGGGATCAACAATATGAACATAAGGATCCCTACACTACGACGGAAGAGCCTCCACTTTAGCCGCATAGAATAGCGAAGAAGAGGATCTCCTACAGTAAGAAATCGCGTCCAAAGCTCGTCCAGTACAGTGCTTACAATGCAATACGGACCACACAATGGAATACATGAAGGTTGCGACCTTGCTGGTTGTGATAAAGATGACATGATTTACCCAGTGAAAAAAGATCCTCACATAGAGGAAGATTTCACGTTAAGACCCACAGTAGACAAGAGAGTAAATTACTCATGATCTCTGTGAAGATAGAGATGCTATCAACAGAAATGTATTGTGGTTGTTTATCTTAGCAATACCTGCTGAAACAACAGCGCCGGAGGATACGCGTATCCTATCATTTCGTCCTATAGATCAATAGAGCGTTAACAACATTAGCTCAGAGATCTGGACAAGCCAACACATACGTCTGCAAATGATTAGCAAGCTGTGTCATAAATAAATCATCATTGGGCGCTCCCATAGATAGCAAATCTGATTGAATACTTGTTTGTTGAGAGTCCATTCCGACAGCAACAAGCGACCCGTAAGAGAACGGAAGTCCAATAAAACAATCAGACGACCCGGAATATGACGGACCAAAACTGAACTTGGTGTACTATAACCAACAGACGGATTCTTTCCATTAAATTGAATAACGGAAACGAAAGAGTGCCTCCCTGGTTCCGGAGATACGCCACTACTGTCGAATTAAAGGACAGGAATTTGGGCATGCGTTTCTGAATAATGTTCATGCAATGACATAAAGCAAGCCTAAAAGACATTATTCCGCGGAAGAAAACTGATTGCTAAGAGACTGCGGAACCCAAAGACCCTGGAACTTCGAATCCGTAGGGATCAGTATTATATCCCAATCTGTTTGACTGGCAACCGTCATAACAGCCACACTCGGGTCCGGCAACTGCGGTGGCACTCTCTGAGTCAACCACCGAATGTTTGCCCCAGTCGGAATCTCTTGTAACAGTAGATAGACAAGAGAACGTGTAAATCGAGCAATTCATGGATTGCCGAAAAGTTGCCGTCGAAGAGAAGCTCCTCCGAGAACGAAGCGACTCTGAGAGAGTTCTTAACCTTACTATCCACACGTGTGGATGTAGCTAGGGCTGCGTCACATCTAACTAACTCCAATCAGCCACTGAAGGGCGGAGTTATACGTGAACAAACTACTGCCCTCAAAAGAAATTACATTGAGAATAATATCCCGTAAATCTTTTCTTGAAGACGTAATGATAACGCCTCAGTAAGGCGGATTACGTATGATAAAGCGTCTAAGTTAAGTCTACTATACATAATGTCGTTCCCAACATTGAAATTGGAAAAGACATAAACGGCGAAAAAGAATATATGCAGTCTTTAATCACACCGTCCAGACGCATATGAACTCTCGGTATGCCCTGCTCTGCCAAAATAAACTATTCGTATAAATGATAAAATGGCAGAAATGAGCAACGCGGACAAGAAACTAAACTATCATGCTTAGTAGCAGGCTTGTATATATATATATAGCGTCGAAAAAGAAAACACATGTTGTAATGACAATATTGGACTGCGTCGGTAAGTCAGGGACAATGTCCCTGAACCGATCGAAAAATCCGAGTCCAATGACGCTATAAGTCTCTTATCCAAGATCGCAGCAATGAAGTCCGAAATAACAATCACTGGAAGATAATGCCAGAAGATATGAAAGGCATCTTCCGATACTACTAAAGGGAAAACTCGAAATCTTTCGAATCCCTTTCGCCATCCTGTCGGACCCTATAAAGCGTTCGGTCGTCCGTTGCTGATGCAACCGCGGACCGCACCGACCCAGCGCCGTCGGATAATTCCTGATTCGACCGAGAAACTGTCAATTGCTGGGATGCTGCGAAACAACTGTGCTAACTCGGATAGCACGTCCGTCACTGAGGCCTGAGGAGAAGCAGTCTTACGACGCATTGCCACTGGAAGCTCCGTAATCGTTACCCCGTGCATACTACCAATATGCGAGCGAACGGAGTGTATAGGCCTCGTGTCCCTTGGCTACCGGATGGCGCGACCTATTCGCCGTGGAATCACTGAATGCCGAAACTGATCGGATACTCGAGGTCACGTAGCCAATGTGCAGTCGTGTGCCCTGCTGTGAGGATGAGGAAGCATTAAGGACAGTCTCTCGGACTGTCAATATAACGGAGCGTCACGACCGACGGACATATGCTCCGAATGTAAAATATCTGAACCACAACATGCGGTCTCCTATGTTGTTGGACGAGAGAGGGACCTCTCTCGCTCACAGCCCGGACGGACCTGGACAAGCCAGGAACCGGACTAACAGGCTTCCTCCGATCTATCCTCAATCTGCCGTCACTGGGTGAGTACTAAAGTAATTAAAGTGCTCGCATCACCCAAATCTCCTTCCTAGACCGCAACGGACGAACCCGGCAGCCGAACCATTCGATGAATGTACGCTACACCGGGTGAGCTAGCGAATGTCACTCCGTAGGCGATAGACATATTCCATGAGCACTTATTGCCGCTAACTCTTCATTAACTATGACGACAGAGGCACACTTTGAAAGACATCTCCATAACTCTTCGAACAAGAAACCAGAAATGCTTGGTTAGCAAGCATAAAATAATAATAATATATATAGCGTCGTTCAATAATTCGAAAGTTGTGTGACATTATTGGACTATGTCGGAACTGAGGGACGATGTCCCTGAACCGAACCAAAAATTACTAAGTCCACCGACGCTATCAGTTTCTTATCCGGCATCGCAGCATTCTGGTCCGACGAAAGAAGCTGTAGAAGACCAAGTCAGATGACATACACAACAGCATATGTTGTTCCGAAAGGGAAAGCTCGAAATCCTCCGAATCCCTTTCGGTATCCCGTCGGACCGGATGAAACTTTCGGACGTCCGTACCCGCTTCCGCGGAGCGTCCCGACCCAGCATCGTCGGATAAAATATATGCGACCGATTCAGTTGATGCTGGGATGCTGCGATAAACTGTGCTATTAAGGAAAGCACGTCCGTTCCCGAGGCCTGTGCAGTAGCGGTCTTACGATGCATTGCCGCCGGAAGCTCCGTGTACGTTGACTCCCGCACACTTCCTATGCGAACGTCCGGAGTCTGCAGGCCTCGTGTCCCTGGCTACCGGATGGTGTGACCTGGTCGCCGAAGAATCCTTGATCGGCGAAGCTGGTAATATATCGGCGGTCACACAGCCAAGGTGCGGTCGTGTGCGCTGACGAGAAGAGGAAGCCTTAGCAGTCTCCGCGGACTGCCTATACAACGGAGCGTCCCGAGCAACGGACGTATGCTCCGCTTGCGACACATTTTGTACCACAACATCTGGGGCCAGATGTTGTTGAACGAGAGAGGGGCCTCTCTCGCTTGCCGTCCGGATGGACCGGAACGAGCTATGAACCGGACTAAAAGGCTTCCTCCGTTCTCCCTCCGATCCGCCGTCACTGGGTGTGCATTAGGTTAATTTATAGTGCTCGCATCACCCCAAAATTCCTTCTAGACCGCAACGGACGAACCCGGCTGCCGAACCATTCGGTGAATGGACGCTACACCGGGCGAGCTAGCGGACGTCAAAGGCCGTCGAACCTACTAGGGTCCTCTTAGGCAATTGGCGTATTTACATGAGCACTTTTCCGCTAGCCCTTCATTAATTGTGACGACGGAGGCACACTGTTGGAAGACATCACAGATACATCACCCTAATCTTGATCGTCTGAAATAGAAATTGATAAAGTAGAGTGACCCTGCGGGGAAAGGACCGGAGAGTCCAAATCCCCAATAACATACCGTGACATACGCTTCCCATATTGTCATCGAAATCATACGATACAGAACAGGAGTTAATGCGAGTACACTGACCACATATAGAATGATAATAAAGTCAGAGGAAGACTTCCTCTTAAAACAATTGATCAATATCCTTTCAATGTGAAAAGAAAACAAGTCCTGGTACTCGCACTAATCCCTGGCAATCAAATACATAATAATAATATGATCCATTAATATAGAAAAAATAATTGAAATCAAAATATTTTGAAAAAATATTTTTTCAGAACAGCCCAAGTTTCTGAAAAGTAACGTTGAGCCCCAATGGATCCCAAGCCTAAGTGTGGACAAAAATTTTAAAAATATTTTAAACAATTTATTCAACACTTACGAACAATAATAATGTATCTAGTTATGATTAAAATAACATCAAGATATTATTTTTTAGAAATCCCCCCCTCACACAGAGGGCTGTTGTAAATGTAAACAATGAGTGTAAAAACACTAAAATAAGACTCCAGGCACCCAGGCCCGAAATCAGTTACCAAAAATACACTATCTGATGCAAAACAGAGACTTCCAGGGAAGAAACTGCAGAACATCAGATGGTAGATGCAGAACACAACGCCTAACCACCCGTAGGTGAAGACGTAAACATGGGGAACAGAACAGAATTCATTCTGTTATTCAGCTAAAACTCCCAAGAAAATTTAGTAATAATAATTACAAAAACTATGCCACAAGCATGGGAGAATAGCAAGGGGGACTTAAAGGACAGGGAGAGAGGAAAACACTTAAAAAAACAGTGTAACTAAATAATCAGAATGACAACAAAATGGCTGCTGCCTTGAAAATAGGTAACTTAACACAATTTCATTAACAAATTTTAAGTTACAGCCCTGATAATATTCTGTCACACATTTTTTTCCTCTCCTCCTTCTCTATCCTCCTTAGAATCACCATTTCACTAATATTTATGTGTCTGGCATCATTTAAACTGAGATTTATAAGCACAAAGATCAGTCAGATGTTAACTGATGAAGGGCCAAACTTAGAATGATTAATGGCGCCAATTTCGGAACGTCCTTGACACTGCACATGCGCAGTAGGGGCGAAGTGTGGAGGGCCTTTCAGGACATGTTTTCTTTAGTTTTGGATGCAAATTTTGGGGATTGGGGGGCAAAATTTGTGTTTGGCCCTATATTTTAAGAGTTAGCACCAGCTATGTCTGGGTCATTGGTACAGTATAAAAATATCGATAGCTCCCATCTAGAGGTCACCCTAAATAAGCACACCAGGTTTCAAAGCAATCAAATCATAAATGTGCCCTGTAGGGCGTGCCAAAGGGAAATATTGTGGTTTGACTAAACTAAGTTCTAAGAACATTGGCCGCGGCAACATTTTTTGACGGAAATTGAAGAAAATCGATAGCTCCCATCTAGAGGTCACCCCAAACAAGCATACCAAGTTTCAAAGTAATCTGATCATAAATGTGACCTGTGAGGTGTGCCAAAGGAAATTGTGGACGTACGTACTAACATACTAACGTACTAATGTACGTACGTACGTACATACGTACGTACGCCGACGGACGAGAAGTGATGGCAATAGCTCAGCTTGACTTTGTCAAGTTGAGCTAAAAATACAAAGTGGGCCTTTTTTGTGAAGCCTGAGAGCACAATGTGGATTCAAGGCTTTAAACTGTATTATTATTCTTCTTCTTATTATTATTATCATTTTGCACATGCTTAGCCAATGTGCTGCTGCTGTAATTAGTTCCTGCCAATGCTCTTGCATATCTTTTTGGAAGCTACTGTTAGGAGCCAGCGAATCTCAAATTGGGGTCACACTGAATCCCAAATAAAATTAGGAAGAGGATTTTGAATCAAAATGAACCTCGAATCAAATCTCGCCACTCTTCAAGTTGGAAATATTTTAACCTTCTCACAACCAGATATATTGTCAGTCTCCACTCAAGTATTGTATGCAATGGTGTCTTTAACTGTTTGTACAAAGCAATCAATAACATGGAATATCCAGAATGGAATCAGAGTAGTTTTGGAAGCTGAACCTCCTTGGACTCTTCTATCATCAGGTCTCCCATACAGGAGATCTGATGCTAGAAGAAGAATTCAAGTAGAGATTCTTTGCAGGATTTTGATAACATGTCAATGATTCGAAAATTTCCAAATCAGCATGACTCTTATCAAATGAAATTGAAGTAAATCATCTGGACAATTTTGAAGCAAATCAAATTTTGAATATTTGCAGTGCAACAAGTCAAAATAAGTTGTAGGATAACCACTGTAAACTATGTATCGTTCTCTTAATACACTGATCAGACCAGAATCTGATATCATTTTCTGGAAAGCTCTCACTGAGAGCCTTCCAGAAAATGATGTCAGATGATGATTTTATCAGTGCAGAAGCAGCAGTATACTTAGTTTATTATGGTTATGTTACAACTGGGGGCGTGGTGGCATTGTGGTAACTGGTTCTCGTTAGATCGCCGAAATTAAGCAAGCCTGGTTATTCCTTGGATGGGCAACCGTCTGAGCGATCGATTCAGACTCCCGTGTTGTATCCTTGGACAAGGCACTTAATCCCGATTGTCCACATGGGGGCATGATGAGGATGTGTACTAAGGTGTACGAAACAACGATGTTACGCATGTCTTCATGTCTAACCCTGCCTGTGCTGCAGTGCGGAGTTACGATGTTGGGGAGCTGGCAGCTGCTCGTCATTGCTCGGTAGTTCTCTCCGGGTACTCCGGCTTCCTCCACCCATAAAACTGTCACCGACATGATATGACCTTGGCTGTTGATGTGTCATTAATCCTAATAAATAAATGTTACAACTATTTTCAATTGTACTGTACCTACTGTCCATTACGAAGTTGGATGAATTCACCAGTAGTCAATTTTGAACTCTACTCAAATCACAAATCTTCGAAGACACAGATGTGATTGGATTGTTAGTTTGGGGTGAGAATGGACTCAAACGATCAAGGTGGGTTGTAAAAAGACTAAAGTGAGTAGTGAGTGGGTGAGTAGGGACAACATCATTTTGATCTTACCTGAGTAATAAAGATTAAAAGCAATCACCCACTTCAAAAAGCCAAGCCTGCCAGAACACCATGATAAATAAACATAAAACAGTGAAACCCATTTAATTAGGTATGTCTTAACTGAATAATCTTGTTAATTGAATATAATTTCCCAACACAAAACCATTTACCATACGTCCAGTACAAATTTGACCTGTTAATCGAATATAGGTTCTTGTTTGACAGAGCTCATGACAAAATTCAAGGCCATTCGAAAGTGTTTCTTAAGATTTTCCAGCATTTTTCAAGGGCCTAAAATAGCTGAATTCATAGATTTTAAGCTCCCCCACCCAGCCATCCATCACAAACTACAGTATAAATATCTACAGTTATAAGAAGATAATTATGTTATAAGAAAGTTATTATGTACTCCATTGGCATTGTCATTTGATGAAAAATTAAAGGCTTTTCAATGCCACCTGGTCCATTTTCTATGATTTCAAGCCTTTGAATACTCCTTCCTTAAAGCCATTTCTTGGATCCAGGACCCTGCTAGAACCCTGCGAGATACTCTTCACAAGTTTTCAGGCTTGTCTTAATTATCTATATCATAACAACTATAATGAAAGTGTCAATGACACTGTAGCTCAACTTGTCAAGACATGTACGTGTATAGTATGTGACACAGCAATGACAAAGATCTAGGTAATGACCTGATAACAAAGGTACATATAAAGTATTGTAACGGTCTGTACATAAATACTGACCGTAGCCTGTAACAAATGTATAGGTAAAGTATTGTAAAGGTGGGTGACAGTCAGATGCTAAACTAGAAAAGAAATCTGAGTCCCAGAGTGGGTCTGACTGAACCCCAAAATATTTGTTCTCATAGCACAGTGATAATAAAGGCACCCCAAAACACACTCGTTCCTGTCCCAAGGTGAAAACAAAGGTACCCAAGAAGTTTCGTGAAGATCAGTTCATAAATACGAGCTGTATAGAAGTTGTGACAAAAAAATGATTGGACCTAATTTCGGTACAAAATGGCCACTGGCAGCCATCTTGAATTTTGGACCGCACTCAGAAACACTCGTTCTCGTCCCAAGGTGATAACAAAGGTACCCAAGAAGTTTCGTGAAGATCGGTTGATAAATACAGCCTCTAGCTCGAGCCGTATTGACATGTGCACTTACAGTGTATAAGTAGCACTAAATAAATCAAAATTCATCTAATTTGCATAATTTCTGCACGAGAAAAAAACCCGTACTGTATGTGATATATTCCATTTTACTAAACATTCATACAAAAATTTATTCAAATCAGAACTTTCATACATTAGTTCTGTACAAAAGACTGATCGCAATAATTTTGGTACAAAATGGTTGTGGTGGCCATCTTGAATTTCAGACCTCACCCAAAAAAACACTCGTTCTCATCCCACGGTGATAACAAAGGTACCTAAGAAGTTTCGTAAAGATCAATTCATAAATACGACCTCTAGCCTGAGCCGTATAGAAGTTGTGTACAAAAAACTGATTAGACCTAATTTCGGTACAAAATGGCCACTGGCAGCCATCTTGAATTTTGGACCGCACTCAGAAACACTCGTTCTCGTCCCAAGGTGATAACAGAGGTACCCAAGAAGTTTCATGAAGATCGGTTGATAAATACAGCCTCTAGCCCGAGCCGTATTGACATGTGTACTTACTGTATGTAAGTAGCACTGAAAAAATCAAAGTTCATCTAATTTGCATAATTTCTGCATGAGAAAAAAAAAACGTATTATATGTGATGTATCCCATGGTACTAAACATTCACACAAAATATTTTTCAAATCAGCGCTTTCATATGGAAGTTCTGGGCAAAAATCTGATTGCACCTAATTTTGTACAAAATGGCTGCCATCGGCCATCTTGAATTTCGGACCGCACTCCAAAACACTTGTTCTCGTCCCACGGTGATACCAAAGGTACCCAAGAAGTTTTGTAAAGATTGGTTTATAAATACGGCCTCTAGCCCGAGCCGTATTGGCATTTGCACTTACATGCTGAAAGTAACACTAAATACATCAAAGTTAGTATAATTTGCCTAATTTATGTACGAGAAAAAAACCCGTACTATATGTGATGTATCCCATGGTACTAAACATTCATACAAAAAATTATTCAAATCAGCGCTTTCATATGGAAGTTCTGCGCAAAAATCTGATTTCACCTAAGTCTGTACAAAGTGGCCACCAGCGGCCAACCTGAATTTCAAATCGGACCCAAAAACACACGTTCTCGTCCCACGGTCATAACAAAGGTACCCAAGAAGCTTCGTAAAGATCGGTTCATAAAAACAGCCTCTAACCCGAGCCGTATTGAATTGTTGGACAGACGGACAGACAGACAGATGGACAGACAGACAGACGGACGACTGGCCATGGCATAAGCTCAAATTTGGCTTTGCCAAAGTTGAGCTAAAAATTATTAGAAAAATCAAATTTTTTTGGTTCAGTCAAGGTATGACCTCTTTTATTGTGAAAATCCACTGCATTTCTCATTTACATTATCTTCTTCATCTCAGTCAGAGTAGAAATATACATTTTGCACCATACAATTCAGATAACTCTATTTAAGTGGAAGTTGGTTAACCCTTTACCCAACGTAACAGCCAAAACCAGCCAGCGCGATTCTCAAAAATCGCCAATTAATTTTTATTACTGAGCTCATTCCAACGAGTGGTCATAACTTATGTTTTTGAGACAAAAAATGAAAAAATATAGTTATTCAAGAATTTGTTTTGCATGTGTCGTCTGCTTTTCATGTTAGGTAAAGGGTTAATAAAATAATGGTGTTAATCATTTTCAATATCAAAAATTATTATTTTAATTATTTTCTTTCCATATTTTTCAAAAAATTCAACATACCATATCATATGACAGCCGATTGGAATAATTTTGACAAGCTTGTTGCAATGAGGATGGGGATGGGGGAGGTCACATAATATATATTTCTGTTAACATTTTTTTTAAACAATTTTTTTTTAACTGCTCAATTTGTAAAATAATGTGGGCAGATGCAACTGCTGCATTTGATAAACGGCTAACAGCATATAACTTTCAAACACCAATAAAGTGGCTTTCAGTACTTTTCAATAGAGCTATGATAGTGGCCTTAAGCACTCAGAACTTGAACTTTTCAATTCCATCTTACATTATTCCAATCAAAACACACCCAAAATCTATCAAGAAAATTCATTAATCCAGACCTGGTTCAATAGCAGTGGAGGATTTTGTAAGGAGGATGATTCATACAAATATAGCTTTACAGATAATTCATAAATATAACTTTATAGATAATTCAACATGAATACCTTAGCATTGACAGAGATCATCCCAGCTGCTATCAACAGTGGTTGTATTTTTGTATCCAAAAAGTCAGCATGGTCCCTAATTCACGTTAAAATCTGGGTCAAATACCATTCAGGCTGTAAATAACAGCTTTATAGATAATTCAATGTGTATACCTTAGCATCGACAGAGTTCATCTCAGCTGCTATCAACAGTGGTTGTATTTTTGTATCCAAAAAGTCAGCATGGTCCCTAATCCACGTTAAAATCTGGGTCAAATACCATTCAGGCTGGAAATAACAGAAGTTTTGAAGTGAGTTTTACTTTTAACAACAATGGCATTAAACTAAAAGTGTGAAAAAAATTGCAAGTTACGTATGGTAAAAACACATTTCAAGTAAAAAAAAAAAAAGGGTAATAAAACTGATAAAAATCTTCTAAATAACACCTACATTGAACATGGGATTAGACACCAATAAGATACCAATTGTCATTACATCTAGTATTTTAAAAATTATTAAGTTTCATGGTGAAAAAGTAAACAAATTCCAAATCCATAAAGGGTAATAACTATCGCAAAAATACTCCAAATAACATGAAAAGCAGATGACACTTGCAAAAAAAATTCTTGAATAACTAATTGCTGGCGATTAATTGGCGATTTTTGACAATAGTGCTGGCCAATCTTGGCCGTTACGTTGAGTAAGGGGTTAAACATAACGCTAAATATTGTTGAGATACACATGCATACCATATATGATATTATTCCACCGAGAATTTTAAAAGTTATAGATTTTAAAAATTCATTGGTGACAGACTGACCAACTGACGATAGACTGACAGAGAGAGACCATCGGCATTGCCAGATATAAAGCTGCTTGTTACAGCTAAAACATAATGATGAAGGAAAATGTTATGATACTTAATTTTCATGGGCGGTTGGTTGATTGTCTTACTGTCCAGTTTCCATCCCTCAGGGACTGGCATAGATTTTATATATTTTCTCAACACAAGCAGGCAGTTTTTATTATACCAATCATGCATGCATAAAAGAACATGAAAATGTATACAGGTCTACTTTATTTATTTTGATAATTTATTTATTTATTTATTTATTCATGTTTAAGGTTACTTTAAGCATCTGTGGGTATATTATGGTCACAACTTATTTTGGATTGGATTGGACTGGATTGGACTGGATTGGACTGGACTGGACTGGATTGATTTTGCTTGATTCATTTATTTATTTATTTATTAATTGATTGGGGTTTAATGACACTTTTGACAGCCAAGTCACCTCATACCAGACAGTTTTATGGATGGAAAAAGCCAGAATACCTGGAGACAACCACTGAGCAAGGGCAAGCAACTGTCAGACTTTCCAGCGTTTTAACTCCTCCAGGGTTAGAATTGGCTGAAGACAAGTGCACCATCGACATGCAGCATGCCTCAGTACACAGTGTCACTGTGGCCCAACATGGGCTATTGGGATGAAGTGCCTTGCCCAAGGATACAACACAGTTACCCCCAGAACAAACCATGGACCTTTTGGGTTTGAAGTCCAAAGCCGTAACCACTGAGCCACCACACTCCTGCCAGCATTGGTCCTATTTTACAAGTAAGGCAGGACTTGTTTACCACAGTAAACAAGCACAACTCCACTTCCTGGAGTTTCCACAGGGAGGGTCTTTTAAATTTCAAGATATGATTCTTATATTGGGTCAATGTGTATTTTACTTAATGTTGGATATGACACTGATGGCTTTCTTATGAAGATTCACAATTGTTTTTGTTGAAGCTGAATGGCCATAAGCATGAAAACAAACAATACATGACCAGAATAAGGATAAACTAAATAAAGGATACCTATTATTTTTGAGCAGGTATAGAATTAACTAATTTATGACTACAACGAATTCTAAGTTCCATATATGACTTTCAGTTTACATTTCATATTAATACTTCAGACCAACCATTGTGAAAATCCAATAGGAAATGTAGTTTTTTTTTGTTTGTTTTTTAAATTTTGTTAGTGGGATTTAATGGTGCTTTCAACAGCCAGGGTCACCTCATTTCAGGCAGTTTTACTAGTGGAGGAAGGCGGACAAACAAGAGAACCACCAAGCAATAGTGGGAAACCACAAGACTCTCCAACTTACTAACACAGCACAAGCTGGATTAGCATTGGTTGAAGACAAGAGCACCATCAACATGCAGAATGCCTTAGTGCACAGTGCCACCATGCCCCAAATGTAGGAGTTCAGGAGACAAATATTTGTGATGAATTGACAGGTGAAAACCAATATAATAGCCTTCTGGCAATTTCGAGAGCGGGTATAAAAAAGAAATAAAAAAAAATCTATGCCTTGCAAATGCTGAAAAACTCAAACTAATTTATCTGATGCAATTACCTTATCGAGACTGTTAGTCTGTTTTTTACCATAAAAGTGATATCTGAAGCGTTTCCTGAAGGGCTTCAACATTAATTGTAGAGGCAGTAAGGGTGACTTGAATCCCGGTATGCTGGAAAGTGAGGGTGATGGAGGCTGGTGGTCAACAGACAAACCATCACTTCATAAGTTAAGGAGTATGAAAAGCTAAATAAACATTCAAATACTGAGAACACAAAAAACTTATTTCATTTAATATATCATTTATATTAAGCTCAATTCTCAAATTAAAAATCACCCTCTGCCACCCAATTTGGTAAGATTTTTTGATAACTATACATCTAATCATCTGCTTTAACCCTTAGGGGATGAACAAGTGTCCTGAATTCTCAACAGACCACAGTAGTCTGTATACATCTAATGGCTTAGCACTTATTTGTTAAGTGTTAACCCTTTGAACCCAACAGGCCGCTTTACCAACCCAGGAACATGATAAGTTATAATTTCACTAAGAGGGATGGCTGTTAAGTGAAAGTGTGATTTGACCAATCAGTATGTTTGGCGTGTAGCCCTAAGGCTGCATGTTGAAACTATTAATTGGTCTATCCCCAAATAAGGAATATGGACACTTTCAATTGCTGTCATTGAACTGACATGGACGATACCACCAGTGTTCAAAGGGTTAAGGCAGCCATGACTTGATTAGAAACCACTGTCTAGGCAATTTGTCTGTTGTCAGCAGGACCTTCTTATGATGGCATGTTAAGGGCACCTGCTCTGAGGTTGTAAAAGTTGAAAATAGGCCTTTGAGAGTTAAGATCTTCAAGGGTCCAGTTCAGGGCATATTTTTGTTTGTTTTGGATCCATACTTGTTTGTTTGTCCATCTGTACACCCCTCAGTACATTTATTAACTCTTTCAGTTGGTTATGAAACTTTCATCAGCCAGAGTTTTAATACAGTACTGTGATCACAAAAGTGGATTATTTTCTCAGTCAGATCGCAACCAAGTCACAACACACATTTTACCCAGTAGGCCAAGATAATGTCTTGCTCAAACGAGAAAGATTCAGTTTCTGAGTCACACTGATAGGACTCACTAAATGTGAGAGTTTTGGGGGAAGATCTTGTATGGAGAGAAGCAGAAAATTTCAGCTTACAACAGAACTGGGATAATTTTTCTTTTTTTTAAAGGGGCTTAATGACACTTTTGACAGCCAGCTCGTGTCAGGCAGTTTTACAGGTAGAAATCGGAGTACCTGGAGAGAACCACCAAGCAATGGCAAGCAACCGTCAGATTCCCCAACAAACTAACTCTGCACAAGAAGGACTAGCATTGGTTGAAGGCAAGTGAAACACTGACATGCAGGGTGCCTTTGTATACAGTGCCACCATGCCTACAATCCGGATTAAGTGGCGTGCCCAAGGACACAATGCAGTTACTGCTGATCATGATCAAACAGTGGACCATTCAGTTTGAAGTTCAATTCTCTAACCACTGAGTCACCATGCTCACAGAACTGGTATCTCAAACCCATTGGAGACTTTTTCAAACTGGTGGAGAAGATTCCAGTTGTGTTGCAATAAGTATTCTCTGATAATAGTTCATACAATTGAAATGGTACTTGTATCTCCTTCCCAATTGTTGATTCCTGCTATAAAGCTGGTCCTGGTGAAGACAGTCTGACACCTTCCTCCTGAAAAGACTACCTTTGGCAGACCTACTAACCTCAGAGAAGAAATTTGCAGATCAACAATGAAGGGGTATTTTAATCTGCTAAAGAAAACTTGACTGTTGTCCTGTCCAGGGGGAGAGAGTTCTCTTATATACTTGTATCACCAACACCAAGCATAACAAGAGGCCCCACAGGGGCCTGAAACACTCACCTTGAACAGAACACAATATAAACAGAGTCCAAAAATGAGTCTACATTAAGCAATCCATCTCCATAGGATACATTTTTAATCCTTGAGCCCCTCATGAGTGACAAAAATAGTCCGAGCATCATGCCTTTTCTTCAGTTGATCATAATGTCAAATGCAGAGCTTCCCTATGAAGCCCCTTGATACAACCTATGTGGACTAATCTAGAGGGTACTGAATACAAAATTTCTAATTCTTCAGCTACATGGCAAATTCTGGCTCCCACAGGGAGCCCAAATATTAATCCAGGCTCTCGATTTGAACAAAGTTGAATCTGTCCTCCCTAGAGATGTTGCATATCAAATATGAAAGCATTCTGACTGTTGGATCTGAAGAAGAAAAATTTTAAAGAAATTTCCTCATATTGCCCTAAGTTAAAATTCGGGCTACCATAGGGAGCCCAAATATTAACTCAGGGAACCAATTTGAACAAACTTGAATCTGACTCCCCTAGAGATGTTGTAAACCAAGTATGAAAGGATTCTGACAGGTGAATCTGAAGAAGATTTTTGAAGAAATTCCCTCAAATTGTACTAAGTTAAATTTCAGGTTCCCATATGGAGCCCAAATATTAACCCAGGCACTCGATTTTAACAAACTTGAATCTGACCCCCCTAGAGATGTTGTATACCAAATATGAAAGCATTCTGACTGGTGAATCTGAAGAAGATTTTTAAAAATTATCCCCCATATTGAACTGTTAAAATTTGGGCTTCCTATTGACCTAGGGACTTGGTGTGAACAATCTTGAATCGGACCCTCATAACAATGATGTATACCAAACATTAAAAGATTCTGACTGGTGGTTCTGAAAAAGAAGATTTTTAAAGAATATTCCCCATATTGCCCCAAGTTAAAAATCTGGGCTCCTGTATTGGGCCCAAATATGAACCAATGGGCTTTATTTTAACAAACTTGTATCTGACCCCCCATGAATGTTGAAAACCGAACATCAAAAGATTCTGACCATTGGTTCTAGAGAAAATTTTATTTTTAAGTTTTGCAAATATGCTGACTCAGCATTTTTTCGATGCCCTCAACACAACACCCTGACATAACCAATGGCAATTTTTTTTTACCATTCAATTCTACTGGTCCTGAGGATGCTTCATACCAAATAACAGTTCTCTGTTCCGTGTAATTTGGGAAATATGGGCATTTGAAAATATTTATATTTTCGGTCCTGGGTTTCCCAAGGGGATGTGGGATTTTTTTTTTTGCATGAGTCAAGTACTTATGACCCAATAATACCACATACCAAATTTGGTTCAAAACGGACCATCGGTTCAGAAAATAGAAATTTTGGGCGGGGCCAAAAATCTTACCCTTCCCATTACAAAGCCAAATATTGCTTCACGAACTTCATTTGAACAAAATTGATTCTACACCTCAAAAGGGAGCTCCATAACAAATATCAAGTCACTGTACCCACTGGTTCATGAGAAGAAGATATTAAAAATATTTTGGAGCATTTTCCCCCACCCACTCCCTATGGGGATGGGCATGTTGAGTTGAACAAAAATGCAATGCCCCTTAGGGACCATCACTCACACAAACTTTCTCTTGAATTGGCCCAGTGGTTTTGGACGAGAAGACCAAAACATGATGTTGACGGAAGATGGACGGAGAGCGATGAGATTACCTCAGCTTGACTTTGTCAAGGTGAGCTAAAAACAGATATATACTATAGAACCTGCAACTGACCGATGTTCTGCACATGGATGAAGACAGGGATGCTTTAGATTTATCCATTCCAGGGTACAGGGCAGGACCACTGGCATCATAGTCATGGTCTTAGCAGTCTGATACAGGGCAGGGTGTCTGTTGACTGGATCTGCACATCAAAATGGTATTAAAAATTCCAAATTGCTATCCAGTTTCTGTCATTTAAGCCTTATATTGCTTATTCCTCTTTCCTTTTTGAAAGCCAGGATGAAAATTGCTAATAAATTTTTTTTTAAAACATCCGATACAATGGGTGGTAACACAGTTCATGCTAATCTGTTTACACAGGGCGGGTAACATTCAGCAAAGTAAGCATTTATGTTGTTTTACCTGTTATACTTATTATATTTCTCAACTGTGAAAATGACTTTCATAACTGTTTTCAGTACTTACTAGGCCATGCTGAAGAGAGTGGAGGGGGTGGGGTCGGTAGTGGTGGTGGTGGTGGTGGTGGTGGGGGGGGGGGGGGGGGGCACCGACCATCATGCCATGATATGGTGTTCAAGAATCACCTACCTATCTCCTTTTCCAACACTGCTCTAAGTTGAGTTAGATCAACTTGGAAGTTAGGAAGAGCTTGTTGGGGATGCAAAAAGATTTCCATTCTAATAAGGGCCATAACTATGTAAATATCCCGGACAAAACCGTAAAAGATTGAAATTCTTTCTACCATGCTGGTCTTTCACCATATCAACATACATCAAAATGCAACAACCAATGTTTGAGTTATAATGCAGAATGGTTATATGGACAGTTTTCTGAATCTAACAAGGGGCATACCTATGGTAAGTATGTATAGACAAAATCTGCAATACATGGTTATTCTTTCTTTAGACATACTTGCCAATACGTCTAAATGACCACGGGTACTTGATGACGTGATAGACAAACTGTTACACAAGGGGAAAGACACTGTGCCACAGCATGTCTCACCTGTTGACCTTGCAAATGATTTTGCAAAATTTTTTCTCGACAAAATTCAAATTATAAGATCCGATCTAGCCTGTCCTGTCGCTGATGCACCATCCACGAATTGGGACACATCCCAAGACGGGGATATTGCATTGGTAGCTGAACAGTTTAGTTCATTTAGGCTATTATCTTCTGAAGAGCTTAGTCAAATAATCAAGCGTTCACAATCAAAGCAATGCCCTCTTGACATCATACTCACAAAGCTGTTTAAATTATGCTTGCTATGTTTACTACCCTCCTTACTGAATATTGTAAATCAGTCATAGAAACAGGACATTTTCTATCTAGCATGAAGCATGCACTAGTTACTCCATTACTGAAGAAAACAGGATTAGATGCCGAAGTATTAAAAAACTATAGGCCTGTGTCAAACCTCTCGTTTAATTCTAATCTCGAAGATGAATCTTTCCGAGGTTTATCAGTCAGCCCACCACCCTAAGTGCAGTACCAAAACAGCCCTACTCCATGTCCAGAATGATCTTCTGTTAGCAATGGATAGTAGGAAGGCATCATGTTTGGTGCTTTTAGACCTTAGTGCTGCATTTGATATAATTGATCACTCAATTCTTTTGAAAAGACTAAAATATCAAAAAGGCGTATCCGGTCCAGTACTTACATGGTTTCAGTCCTATCTCTATGACCGTTCTCTCAGTGTCACAGTTAATAACGTTCACTCCAATGACCACAATCTAAAATTTGGGGTTCCACTGGGTTCGGTTCTCAGCCCACTATTGTATGTCATATATGTTCTACCACTCGGCGAGAGTATTCACCACTACAGTCTTCACTACATCTTCTATGCAGATGATATACAACTATACATTCATTTTAAACCACATGATGGCCCAGTGTCCACCAAACGCATTGAGAAATGTGTTGCCGACATTAGAAGATGAATGACCGAAAACTTTTTTGAAATTGAACACAGACAAAACTGAACTCATTTATATAGGCTCTCCATATTACTTGCATCAGTGTAGTGGGCATAATTTGGTGCTTGAGGAGATTTCGGTCTCAGCGTCTTCTAGTGTTCGCAATCGTGGTTATATGATGGACAGCAACCTATCGGCGGAGGCTCATGTCACACAGATCTGCAGACAGTCTTACTCTCAAATTAGAAACATCAGCAGAGTACAGGATGTGATTGATGAAAATACGACGAAAGTTAAAAAAGTTACAGTAATTTATATATTTTTTATACTTACCAATGACCCAGACTTAGCCTGTGCTAACTCCTTAAATTCTAAGGCCAAACACAAATTTTGCCCCCCAATCCCCAAAATTTGCATCAAAATCCAAAATTTCAATGTCCTATGTGGTCCTCCATACTTTTTATCCACTGCACATGCGCAGTGTCAAGGAGGTCTCGAAATTGGAGCCAATTGTCATTCTTACAACCAGTGCCTGGTAAGTGTTATGTAATCAGCGGGGAGGTATGAGTTCCCAACTCACGGGAGGGCCATCCCCGTCTGGGTCATTGGTAAGTATAAAAAATATATAAATTACTATAAATTATTTAACATTTTTATACTGTACCAATGACCCAGACTTAGCTGAATAGAAAAAGGCTGGAGGGCCTAGGACATAAAGGATAATCCAATAGACTCAATTACATGTAAACAGAATTATCCCCTCAAGGAGAAGAGGAGAACAGGTTTTACATGTATCTTTCTTGTTTATACCAAAAAAGAAAGACACAATACCATTCTGTAATTGAGCACAATAACATCAATGATCTCTATTAACATCCAGGAAAACTCGTTATACTAATTTTTTAAAGGAAAGCCAATAAATAAAAAAAGTCCGGAGAATGAGACTCTTTATACTTATTAAAAGTGTCCGAGGATTGTATATTAACGCTTGTATGACACGTGACATATACAAATGCTTCACACCAGCTACACTTTAAAAATATTACATGAATGAGTTAAACATTAGCTTTACACTTTAAAACCATCCCGGCACCGACTCGGAATTACTGACTCCAGAGGAGGTATTCCGTTGCTTTTCACTATAAAGCAGGTGATATAAGGGAACATCATCCCGCCCCCCCCCTCCCCCCCTTCCCCTTGCCCTGGGTCAAATACCCCAGAACGAAGAGGGCAGCAGGACAGAGTCACTGCCGGAACAGAAAGCCAGCATAACTATAGTTGCAACTGTTTAGTGGACGACATTCTGAGCAACAGATAACGGACCAAAACAATGCAGGTCTCCAGAAATGGACTCAATATTTCTAAGATAAAAATTTGTGAATGTGCAAGCCTGAGACCAAAATACAGCCTTCATCAAATCTGTAATAGCAACACTATTAGCATAAGCCCAAGATGTAGATAGCGCTCTTACTTCATGCGCCGAAACCTTAAGCACAGACTGCTGAGTTGAAGATAATTTTTCATAAGCAGTGCGGATAGTTAATTGAATCCACCTTGCAATAGAATGGACCGTAATGTCCCTTCTATTTGGCAGCAGAGACAGAAAGAAACGTTACGTCCCTTTCTGATAAACTCAGATCTACGTTTGTAAATACGTATAGCTCTAACAGGACTGAGTAAAGGCCTATGCCCGTCTGAAGACAGAAGAGCCTTAATAACAATAGGTTCCGGATACTTATTAGGGGCCTGATTCTTAGCCAAAAATCCAACATTAGTAGTAAAGGTAATAGTGTTCCCGACACTACGATAGTGAGAATCGTCCACAGATAGTGCATGAAGCTCACTGACTCTTCTAGCCAAAGAAAAGGCTAAGAGAAAAGCTGTCTTATAAGATAAGAATTTGAAGTCCACCATGTCAAGAGGCTCAAATGGCACTTCTTTTAGCTTAAGAAGAACCCAAACTAAATTCTACTTAGGAATTAATCTTAGGGTTCTAGGTCTATTTATCGAAAAGTTTTTCACTAATTAGATAAAGAGACATTAGATCCAATCTGTAAACTATCATGATGTGTGTAGGTATCAGATAGCATAGACCTATAACCCTTTATGGTAACAGGCTGCAGTTTGATCTCATCAAACAGGTAGACTAGAAAATTAGCAATGTCTGGAATGGAGGGATCATAGATATCAACAGGATTATCCCTACACCACCGTGAGAAAATCTTCCACTTAGCAGCATAATTTAGTGAAGAGGAGGTCCTCCTACAGTTAGAAATTGCATCCACTGCTTGTCCTGTAAAATGCTTGCCGTGCAAGAAGGACCGCACAACGGAAATACGTGAAGGTTGAGACTTTGCGGGTTGTGATGCAGTGTGCACGATTTCCCCTGCGAAAGAAGATCCTCCTATGGAGGAAGCTTCCACGGCATGTCCCACAACAGACACCTGAGTAGATTTATCCATGGTCTCTGGGGTGACAGAGATGCTACCAACAGACTTTTGCAGTGAGATTGCTTTATCTTGAGCAATATCTGCTGAATCAACGGCGCTGGAGGATATGCGTATCCTATCATTCCGGCCCAAGAGATCGAGAAAGCGTCTACTGCAAACGCTCGAGGATCTGGACATGGCGACACATACGTCTGCAATTGATTGTTGAGATGCGTCGCAAATAAGTTTATCATCGGACGCTCTCATTGGTAGCAAATCTGACTGAATACTCGTTTGTTGAGAGTCCATTCTGACGGCAACATGCGACCCTTCCGAGAAAGGGAGTCTGCCAAAACATTCAGACGATGCGGAATATGACGGACCGATAGGAGAACTTGATGCTCTAGGACAAACAGAAGGATTTCTTTCCGTTAAGTTGTATAACAGAATGGAATGAGTGCCTCCCTGGTTCCGAATATACGCTACTATCGTCGAACTTTCGGACAGAATTTGCACATGTGAATTCTGAATAATGTTCATCCAATGACGTAGTGCAAGCCAAATTGACATCATCTCTTTGATGTTTATGTGCTTGTTTAGGAACTGCAGATCCCAAAGACCCTGGCACTTCGAATCTGTTGGGCTCAATGTTGCGCCCCAACCTGTTTGAATGGCATCCGTCATAATCTTAAAACTCGGATCAGGTGATTGCAGTGGAACTCCCTGAGTTAACCACTGAATATCTTCCCAAGTCTGAATCTCTTGTTTCACTTGATTTGACAAGACGATGTTCGTATCGAGCGAATGAATCTTCACACTCCAGTTCTGAGTCAGAAAAATTTGGAGTGGCCGAATACGTAGCCGCCCCACACAAACCGCACAAACCTATCATGAATTCTCTCATTGTAACTATGTTGGAGTGAAGACAAAAGCGAGCGTAACAACTGATTAATTTCGCTCTGGTTAACGGCAGACGAACGAGATTGTTGTGCGTCTCGAAGCTCATTCCCAGGTGGGAGATTGACTTGGACAGCAACAGATCCGACTTCTTCTCGTTGACTATAAAAACTGAGATGTCGGAGCAGTTGAAGCAGATTCTGAACATCGTTCTGCAGCATTAACTCGTTGCCATACCTTTGAAGAATGTCGTCTTGGTAGGCCGACGTTACCACAGACGAATGAGCTCGGAAATGAGTCATTACCGAGTTCATTATTCGAGTGAAAGCCCAGGGTTCTAGATTTAGACCGAAGCACATTGCTCGGAACTGATAAACGACTCCTAGGACAGCGAAGCGAAGATACTTTCTGAACGTCGGATGTACCATGACGTGAAAGTATGCATCCTTGAGATCTATGCTCGCAGCATAGACGTTCACTCGAATGCTTGGTCTGACCGATCAAATGGTCTCCATATAAAATTTTGGAGCTACGATCAGCTTGTTTATCCAGCTCAGATCTATGACTGGAAGAAACAAGCCATCTGGTTTCAGAACCAGAAACAGATGGCTGTAGAAACCTGGAGATTCCTGGTTTTCTACGATCTCTATCGCGTTCTTCTCCAGAAGAGATTGGACTTCTGATAGAAGTGAACCTCTCTTCTGAGGGTTTGACGGAAGCTGAGTCCATCGTGGACTTCGAGTTAACGGGGTTTTCTTTTGAAGGACAGCTTTAGCCCTTCTGAAATCACCCCTCGAACCCAAGGGTCGTCCGTAATCGACAATCAATTGGTTAAGAAACTCGATAGCCTTCCGCCCACTGGAACACGATAGAGGTTTGCACCATCACCTCCTGGATCTGCGAGGCTTGGGGGAGGAGAAAACACGTCCTCCACGACCCGCACCTCGCCACAACGACCTAGGGGCGTCTGACCGGTTGTCTCAGCCAGTATTACGACCCCTACTTGAGTTGCTACCTTGACAGTCTCTGGAGTAAGACCTAGAGGACTTATTAGAACCTCTATAGGAACTTCCTTTGGACGACCTCGCCCCAGAAGTGCCTGTCTTACTCTTCTCCGCTGAATCTGACTTTTTAGAAGCGGAATTGAACAGCAGAGAGTCTGAAGCTTTCTTAGTAATCTGATCATAGATTATGGAAAGCTTGCCGTCGAAGAGAAGCTCTCTGGAGACCAGAGCGACTCGAAGAGAGTTTTTCACCTTACGATCCACCCGAGTGGACGCAGCCAGGGCAGCATCATGTCTAACTAACTCAAGATTTGCCACTGAAAGGGCGGAGTTATACGTAGAGTATGCTATGGCCCTCGAAAGAACTCTTAAGGAAGTCTGTACATCCTGGAATTCTTTTCCTTCGAGACGTAATGATAATGCTCTCGTAAGGTGATCTGCGTACGATAATGCGTCTAAGCTGATCCTGTTAGATGAGATTGTCGTTTCCAACGTACTGGATGGAATAGACATAGACGACTGCAAAGACAATTCTAGGTCTTCAACCTGGTCGTCCAGACGCAGAGGAACTCTCGGAACACCCTGTCCTGCCGTTTCAAATTTATTCCTTAAATTGATGAAAGGCAGCTGTAGAGCATTGGCAGATAAGAAACCGGACTTGCCCGTCTTCGAGGCTAGTTTGAATATAGCGTCATTCCAAAGTTCAAATGTCCGTGTGACATTTCTGGACTGGGTCGGAAACTCAGGCGCCATGTCCCTAATCTGACTGAAGAAATCTGTGTCCAGTGACGCTATCAGTCTCTTATCCGGCAACGCAGCATTCTGGTCTGGAGGAACAACATCAGGAAGGTATTGCCGGATGAAATCTACGGCTACCTTATGTTGTTCAGAAAGAGAAAATTCCAGCTCTGCTGAATCCCTTTTCGCCATCCAGCTGGACCACTTGGTAATCTCGGTCGTCCCTTTCTGACTCTGCAGCAGAACGAACCGACCCAGCTTCCTCAGACAATTCCTGATCCAAAAAAGTTTCTGACGGCTGCTGGGATGCTGCGATGAGATGAGCTATCTGCGATGATAGCAAGTCCGTCACGGAGGCCTGTGGAGCCGCGGTCTTACGTGATTTAGCCACTGGAAGCTCCTGGGACATTTGTATCCTGTATACTTCTTTTATGCGAACGTCCCGACTGTAAAGGCCTCGTATCCCTGGCTACCGGATGGCGTGACCTGGTCGACGTGGAATCCCTGGTCGGTGAAGCTGGCTGGATATCAGCAGTCATGTAGCCAAGGTGCGGTCATGTGAGCTGCTGTGAGGATGAGGAAGCCGATAGACTAGTCGCTCGGGACTGTCTATGCAATGGAGCATCCTGAACAGGTAGAGTGGACGTATGCTCCGACTGACGAACGTTACGAACAACAACATCTGGGCCCAGATGTTGCTGTAAGAGAGAGGGGTCTCTCTCGCTTGTGGTCCAGGTAGACCTGGACGAGCTAGCTACCGGACTGACAGGCTTCCTCCGTACTATCCTCGGATCCGTCGTTGCTGGGTGTGCAAGTTCAATGTTTATAGTGCTCGCATCACCCGATCTCCTTTCCTGGACTGCAACGGGCGAACCTGGCGTCACAACCATTTCGTGAATGATTGCTTCACCAGGCGAGCTAGTGGGCGACAACGCCGTCGATCCTACTTGGGACCACTTAGGCAATTGTCGTATTTCCATGAGCACTTTAGCTGCTAGCTCTTCGTTAGACTGCGACAACGGAGGCACACTTCTTGAAGACATCACAGAAACATCACCCTGTTCTTGTTCCTCTGAAAAAGAGACTGAAAAACTAGAGTGACCCTGTGGAGAGAGGACCGGCATGGACCTCTCACCGCTAACAATATACCGTGACACACGTCTCCAACGATTCTCCCCCAGGAAAATTTTGAAATTTATGGGGGTCTCTGAGCTCATTCTGGTGGGTTCGGGGTGAAATTCCTTGTGTTTTTTCAAACAGTAATGTTGGAGCGAATACCGGACTTGAGAGTGGAATGCAATGTCACAAAAATAAACAAAGTCTACAAACCATGCAGGGGAATCCAAATTTTCAAACACCGCAAGTGCCAGTCTGTCTGTCAAACTCCATAAATCGATCCTAAGATCATCCCATGTGTGAATAATAAATTAATAATCCATGTCAGGTGAACGAAATCATCGAGAACAATTGTGTATCACTTTGGGAATATACATGTAAATCCAAATAAACTAAAACATCCCACACATGTTTGGAAGGAAACACCAAAGATAAGCATGTGCCATGCAGCTCACGTGACTGTGTCACATATGATATCACATGATTTGAAGATGATTTCGTTCGATTACTGTGGTGGCGGCACCAGTCGGAACCAGTACACAGTTTTTCTGAAGCATTACCAAAACATTGCATTGCAAAGTTGGAAATTTTTTTTTTTGTTTCTTTGACTTTCTGCATTAATCTGCAATTTTGAAATTACTCTATTAAAACTTCATTCCGTGTACACGTTTACCAGAACTGTAAACGTTTAATGCCCATAAACGAAATGTTCACGTTTACACGTGTAAACGTGGAAGTCTTAAGACATAATATAATATAATCCATTATAACATTTCGAAAAAATAATTCAAAAGAAAAAAAAATTTCGAAAAAATTTTAGGAGAGCCCAAGTTCCCAATGGGAACAATGAGCCCAAATGGATCCCAAAAAAGCCTAAGTGTGGACAAAAATTTTAAAACATATTTAAAAATTAACGTAACACTTACGGACAATATTAATGTATCTGGCTATGAGCAGAACTAAACAGAAGACAAGTAATCACTATCAGAAGTAACCGTTGTCAACGTAAACAAAAGTGTACAAAAACCGGAAACATGACTCCAGGCACTGTAAACATGGCCCAAAATCAGTTACCAATTTAAACACAATCTGATGTAAAACAGAGACTTCCAGACAAGAAACTGCAGTACATCGGATGGTAGATGCAGACCAAAATGCCTAACCACCCTAGGGTGAAGACGTAAGCATGGGGAAAAACAGAATAATCATTCTGTTACCAAGCCAAAACTCCCAAGAAATTTTAGTAAAAAAAAATATAAAAATTATGCCAAAAGCGTGGGAGAATAGCAAGGGGGGAATAAAGGAAAGGGAGAGAGGAAACACTGAACAAACAATGGTAAATTCCTAGCAAGAATGACAACATCAGGCCCTAGCCCCGAAATTAGGGAAGATGAAATAATTTCATAAAAAAATTATAAGTTACAGCCCTGAACACATCCTGCCACTGTTTCTTCCTCTCCTCCTTTTATTTCCTCCTTAGATCCACTATTTCTTTCATAATTATGTGTCTGGCATCATTTAAACTGAGATTTACAAGCACAAATATCAGTGAGATGTTGCAGATTTTAGGGCCAAACAAAGAATGACAATTGGCGCCAATTTCGAGATCTCCTTGACACTGCGTATGTGCAGTGGATAAAAAGTATGGAGGACCACATAGGACATTGAAATTTCAGATTTTGATGCAAATTTTGGGGATTGGGGGGCAAAATTTGTGTTTGGCCCTAGAATTTAAGGAGTTAGCACCAGCTAAGTCTGGGTCATTGGTACAGTATAAAAATATGCTCATTCATCTTGAGTCGTCTCGATTACTGTAATTCACTGCTTTTTGGTGGCAACAAATCTCTATTGGTTAAGTTACAGGCTGTCCAAAATTGTGCAGCCACAGTTCTGACCAAGACCAGGAAATATGACCACATATCTCTGGTACTGGCAGATCTACACTGGCTCCAAGTTCTGAAAAGAATTGACTTTAAAATCTTTTTAATCATATATAAATGTCTCAACATATCTTACTGATCTTCTTGTTCCCCACAAACCTGTCAGGACTCTCAGGTCCAGTTTCTCCAAGGACTTAGTTTATACATCTTGCAACCTTCTATCATGCGGTGGTCGTGCCGGTCCAAAGCTCTGGAATTTGCTTCCCGCTTATATGAAGACGCCACAAACTCTTGACCAGTTTAAATCTGCTCTGAAGACCTATCTCTTCAAGCAAACATATAACAATGAGCTTAACCTTGGTTGATTAATAGTTGATAGTTGTTACTTTTTCTTTTTGTATATATTCAGCTTCAGCCGCAGAGTCTATTTATTTATACACCACATGTGCACTCGATATTGTAAAACCCACGAGCACATTGTGGATCCGAGGCTATAAACTTCATTATTATTATTTTTATTTCTCCCATACAGGTTTACCACTGTACTGAAGGACTAAAATTCAACAACCGGTGGTTGAGTTATATTGCAAACCGTTCATACAGAAAGAGCCCTTGAGTATATGCCCACTGTAACCACCCGGGTTGAGGGCATAATAAACCTCTAAAGTGGATCAGAGAATGGAAAGTTTCAAAGCTTAAACTTATGTTTCCTTCAGCCGAATTGGAAACGACTTTTCAGAATACACTCTGCTTATTGGTTGATAGTGGGACAATCATGCAAACCAATCATATCATAAATCTGATAAGGCCCAAAAAAGTCAAAAATCAGTTTCTCAGGCCCTCTGGCATTGTCCTTTTGGCTGCCGCATGCTCTCTTTTTATAACCAAAGCAAACTTAAAAAATTAATAAAAAGTTAAAAAATTTATACTAATTTATATATTTTTTATACTTACCTGGTGCTAACTCTAAAATATATAGGGCCAAACACAAATTTTGCCCCCCCCCCCCCCCCCATCCCCAAAATTTGCATCAAAAACCGAAAAATAGATGTCCTATATGGTCCTCCATACTTTTACTCCTCTGCACATGTGCAGTGTCAAGGAGGTCTCGAAATTGGTGCCAAATGTCATTCTTACAACCAGTGCCTGGTAAGCGTTATGTACTCAGCGGGGAGATATGAGTTCCCAATTCATGGGAGGGCCATCCCCGTCTGGGTCATTGGTAAGTATAAAAAATATATAAATTACTATAAATTTTTTAACATTTTTATACTGTACCAATGACCCAGACTTAGCTGAATAGTAAAAAGGTTGGAGGGCCTAGGACATAAAGGAAAATCCAATAGGCTCAATTACATATAACAGAATTATCTCCTCAAGGAGAAAAGGGGAGATAAGCTTTACATGTATCTTTCTTATTTGTATCAAAAAAGAAAGACACAGCACCAATCTGTAATTGAGCACAATAACATTAAAGATCTCTATTAACATCCAGTATACCCCTTTATACAAATATTTTTAAAGGAAAGCCAATAAATAAAGGAAGTCCAGAGAAATGAGACACATTATACTCATTAAAAGTGTCCGAGGATTGTATATTAACACCCGATTGAGATGTGTCAAATAAAAATGCTTCACACCGAGCTACACTTTAAAAATATTTCATTGATGAGTAAACATTAGCTTTACATTTTAAAACCATCCCGGTACCGACCTGAATTACTGACTCCAAGGGAGGTATTCCCATGCTTTACACTATAAAGCAGGTGACCTAAGGGAACACCTGCCCACTCCCCTTGCCCTGGGTCAAATACACCAGAGCGAAGAGGGCAGCAGAACAGAGTCACTGCCGGAACCGAAAGCCTACATAAGTATAGTTGCAACTGTTTAGTGGACAACATTCTGAGCAACAGATAACAGACTTAAACAATGCAGATCTCCAGAAATGGACTCAATATTTCCAAGATACAAATTCGTGAAAGTGGAGGGCTAAGACAAATAGGCAGCCCTCATTAGATCCGTAATAGCAACACTATTAGTGCAAGCCCACGATGTAGAAAGAACTCTTACTTCATGAGCTAAATCTAAAGCACAGACTGCTGAGTTGAAGATATTATCATAAGCAGTACGGATAGTTAATTGAATCCATCTAGCCATAGAATGGACCGAATTGTGGAGGAAGCTTCCACGGCATATCTCACAACAGACTCCTGAGTAGATTAATCCACGGGCTTTGTGGAGATAAAGATGCTACCAACAGAATTTTGCATTGAGATTATTAACTTGAGCAATGTATGCTGAATCAACGGCACTGAAGGATACGCATATCCTATCATTCCGTTTCCCTAGATAGATAGAGCGTCTACTGCAAACGCTTGAGGATCAGAACATGGTGACACATACGTCTACAACTGATTGTTGAGATGCGTCGCAAAAAACTCCATCATTGACCGCTCTCATTGGTAGCAAATCTTGATTAAAATACTCGTTGTTGTAAGTCCATTCTGACGGCAACAAGCGGCCCCTCCGTGAAAGGGAGTCCGCTAATATGTTCAGACGACCCGGAATATGACGGACCGATAGGAGAATTGATGTTCATTCCATTAAATTGAATAACAGAATGGAATGAGTGCCTCTCTAGTTCCGAAAGTACGCTAATATCGTCGAATTGGCGGAAACAATTGCACGTGAGCATTCTGAATCACATTCATTCAATGATGTAACGCAAGCCAAATTGACATAATTGTTGATGTTTATGTGCTTGATTAGGAACTGCGGATCCCAAAGACCCTGGCACTTCAAATCCGTTGGGCTCAATGTTGCGTCCCAACCTGTTTGACTGGCATCCGTCAAAACTGAAAAACTCGGATCCGGCAATTACAGTGGAACTCCCTGAGTTAACCACTGAATAACTGCCCAAACTCTGAATCTCTTGATCACTTAATTAGACAAGAGGATGTCCGTATCGAGCGAATGAATCTTCACCCTCCAATTCTGGGTTCGAAAATTGGAGAGGACGAGTGCGTAGCCGCCCCATCGGAATAAAATCCGCAGCAGCTCCGCACAACCTATCATTCTCATGAAATCTCTCGCTGTAACCTTGTCTGAAGACAATAGCGAGCGTAACAACTGATTAATTTCACTCTGGTTAACGGCAGACGAACGAGATTGTTATGCGTCTCGAAGCTCATCCCCCGGTGGGTGAATGACTTGGACAACACCAGGTCCGACTTCTCCTCGTTTACTTATGAAACCAAGACGTCAGAGCAATAGAAGCAAATTCTGCACATCGTTCTAAAGCATTAACTCATTGCCGTACCTCTGAAGAATGTCGTCCAGGTAAACCGACGTTACCGCAGACGAATGAGCTCAGAAATGAGTCATTACTGAGTTCATTATTCGAGTGAAAACCCAGGGTGCTAGATTCAGACCGAAGCACATTGCTCGGAGCTGATACACGACTCCTATGACGGCGAAGCAAAGATACTTTCTGAACGCCCGATGTACCATGACGTGAAAGTACGCATCTTGAGATCTATGCATGTAGCATAGTCGTTCACCCAAATACTCGCTCTGAACGATCGGATGGTCTCCATATAGAAACTTGGAGCCACGATCAGCTTGTTAATCCAGCTCCGATTTATGAGTAGACGGAACGAGTTGTCTGGTTTCGGAACCAGAAACAGATGGTTGTAGAAACCTGGGGATTCCTGGATTTCTACAATCTCTATCGCTATCTTTTCCAGAAGAGACTGGACTTCTGATGGAAGCGAGCCTCTTCTCTGCGGACTTGACGGAAACTGAGTCCATTTTGGACTTCGAGTTTAGCGGAGATTTTCCTTGAAGAACAGTTTAGTCCTTCCGAAATCACCCCTCGAACACAATGGACGTACGTAATCGACTCCTAATTGGTTGAGAAAACTCGACAGTCTTCTGCCCACTGGAACACGATAGAGGTTACACCATCACCTCCTGGTCCTGCGAGGCTTGCGGAAGGAGAAACCATGTCCTCCACGGCACGCATCTCGCCCCGTTGACCTAGGGGGCGTCTGACCGGTTGACTTGGCCAGAATTACGGACCCTATCTGAGTCGCTACCCTGACGGTCTCTAGAGTAAGACCTAGAGGACGCAAAGGAACCTCTATAGAAACTTCCTTTGGACGTATTCGTCCCAGAAGTGCCTGTCCTACTCTTCTCCGCTGAATCCGACCTATGTAAGCGGATATGAATAGCAGAGTCTGAAGCTTTCTTAGATATCTAATCATAGATTGCGAAAAGCTTGCCGTCGAAGAGAAGCTCTCCGGAGACCGGAGCGACTCTGAGAGAGTTTTTACCTTACTATCCACGCGCGTGGATGTAGCCAGGGCCACATCACGTCTAACTAATTCCAGGTTGCCACTAAAAGGGCGGAGTTATACGTGGAGAATGCTAAGGCCCTCGAAAGAACTCTTAAGGAGGTTGATACATCCTAGAATTCTGTTCCATTGAGACGTAATGATAACGCTCTGGTAAGGTGATCTGCGTACGATAATGTGTCTAAAGTAGCCCTGTTAGATGTTGTCGTTTCCAACATAGTGGTTGGAATTGACATAGACGACGGTATAGACAGTACTAGGTCTTCGGCCTGGTCGTCTAAAAGCAGAGGAACTCTCGGAATGTCCTGCCGTTTCGAATTTATTCCATGAATTGATGAAAGGCAGATGCAGAGCATTTGCCGATAAGAAACTGGACCTGCCCGATTTGGTAGCAAGTTATATAGCGTCATTCAATAGTTCAAATGTCCGTGAGACATTACTGGACTGTGTCGGAAACTCAGGGACGATGTCCCTAAACTGATTAAAGAATTCGGTGTCCAGTGGTGCTATCAGTCTCTTATTCGGTAACGCAGCATTTTGGTCCAGAGGATGATGCCGGATATACTCTACGGCAAATATGTTGTTCCGAAAGGGAAAATTACAACTTCTTCGTATCCCTTTTGCCATCCTGTCGGACCACTTGTAAATTTTGGTCGTCCGTTCGTGAACCTGCAGAGGAACATACCAACCCAGCTTCCTCAGACAATTCCTGATCTGACAGAGTTTCTGTCGGTTGCTGGGATGCTGCGATAATTGTGCTATCTGCGATAGCACATTCGTAACAGAGGCCTGTGGAGCTGCGGTCTTATGGGATTTAGCCGCTGGAAGCTCCTTGCACGTTGACACGTGCATACATCTTTATGCGAACGTCCGGAGTATGAAGGCCTCTTATCCTTGGCTACCGGATGGAGTGACCTGGTCGCCATGGAATCCCTGGTCAGCAAGATTAGTTGAATATCACTGGTCATATAGCCAAGGTGCGGTTGTGTGTGCTGGCGTGAGGATGAGGAAGCTGATAGAGCAGTCACTCCGGACTGTCTATATAACGGAGTGTCCCGAGCAGTGGACGTATGCCCCGACTGAGGAACGTAATGTACCACAACATCTGAACCCAGATGTTGTTGTACGAGAGAGGGATCTCTCTCGCTCGCAGCCCGGATGGACCTGGACAAGCTAGGAACCGGACTAATAGGCTTCCTCCGTACCATCCTCGTATCTGTCGTCACTGGGTGTGCACATTGTATTTTATAGTGCTTGCATCACCCAAATCTCCTTTCTGGACCGCAATGGATGAACCCAGGTGACGAGCCATTCGGTGAATGGTCGCTACACCGGGCGAGCTAGCGTACGCCAAAGCCGTCGATCCTACTTGGGACCTCTTAGGCAATCGACGTATCTGCATGAGCACTTTTACCGCTAGCTCTTCATTTGCCTGTGACGACGGAAGCACACTTTTCGAAGACATCACGGTAAAATCACCCTGTTATGCTCCTCAGTGAGGCCTGTGGAGCCGCGGTGCATGCATGATTAGCCGCTGGATGCTCCAGGGACATTCATTCCTGCATTTATATAATATGCAAACGTCCCAACTGGAAAGGCCTCGTGTCCTTGGCTAGCAGATGGAGTGACCTGGACAACGTGTATTCCCTGGTTGGCGAAGCAGGAGCTCCAGGCCCGTTCATTCCTGCATTTATATAATATGCGAACTTCCCCTGGAAATCTGTGGTCACATAGCCAAGGTGCGGTCCTGTGTGCTGATGTTAGGATGAGGAAGCCAATAGAACAGCTGCGTCCGACTGTCTATGCGAGCAGGAGGAGTGGATGTATGCTCCGACTAACAAACGAACATACAACAACATCGAGGCGCAGATGTTGATGTAAGAGAGAGGGGGCCTCTCTTGCTCGCAGTCCGGATGAACCTGGACGAGCTAGGAACCGGACAAACAGGCTTCCTCTGTACCATCCTCTGATCCATCATCACTGGGTGTGCACGTGGTATGTTTTTTGTGCTCGCAAATCTCCTTCCTGGACCGCAACGGATGAACCCAGGTGCTGAGTCATTCGGTGAATGGTCGCGACACCGGGCGAGCTAGCGGATGCCAAAGCCATCGATCCTACTAGGGAACTCCAGGCAATTGACGTATCTGCATGAGCACTTTTGCCGCTAACTCTTCATTGAATGTGACGACGCAATCACACTTCTGGACCACTTCACACTTCTGGATGACATCACGGAAACATCACCCTGTTCTTGTTCCTCTGAAAAAGAAGAGTGAAAAACTAGAGTGACCCTGCGGAGAGAGGACCGGCATGGTCCTCTCCCCGCTAACAACATACCGTGACACACGTCTCCAACGTTTGTCATCCCAATTGATACAGACTGAACAAGGCTTAGTGCGAGTACATTGACTACAAATAATACAGAGATCATGAGAACCAGAGGAAGATTCCTCCCATTACAATTTGAACAATAATCTTTCATTGTGAAAAATGCAAACAGTCATAGAACTCGCACTAAACCTTGAAATCAAAGATACATAATACAATAATGCATTATAACATTACGAAAAAATAATTCAAAAAGAAAAAATTTTTTGAAAAAATTTTTTTCTGAAAAGCCCAAGATCCCAATGGGAACGATGAGCCCAAATGGATCCCAAACAAGAAGGACGCCAACGCCCTATAGCTCACCAACATTCCTCTTTGATAGTAACTTTGGCAAACACAAGAACTGTATCAAACAGGGTCATAACATGCGACAAAGCTTACCTAAACACAACCTCGTAAAAGTAAAACACAGAAACTGACATAAACACTAAGTGAAACATGAAATTCTGAGCGAAACAGAAAACTAAACGCAAATAAAAATGTCAAGAAAAATGTTTAAAATGCAGGGTATGAGGGGTTAATCATGGAACAATGCTACTGAGGAACATGTATGATGAATATAAGTGCCATGGGAAGAGAAGGAACACAGCAGCTGACCTAAACACTAAGTTAAACATGAAATTCCGAGCTAAACAGAAAACTAAACGCAACTAAAAATGTCAAGAAAAATGTTTAAAATGCAGGGTATGAGGGGTTAATCATGGAACAATGATACTGAGGAACATGTATGATGAATATAAGTGCCATGGGAAGAGAAGGAGCACAGCAGCTGACCTAAACACTTAGTTAAACATGAAATTCTGAGCTAAACAGAAAACTAAACGCAACTAAAAATGTGAAGAAAAACGTTTAAAATGCAGGGTATGAGGGGTTAATCATGGAACAATGATACTGAGGAACATGTATAATGAATATAAGTGCAATAGGAAGAGAAGGAGCACAGCAGCTGACCTAAACAATAAGTTAAACATGAAATTCCGAGCTAAACAGAAAACTAAACGCAACTAAAAATGTCAAGAAAAATGTTTAAAATGCAGGGTATGAGGGGTTAATCATGGAACAATGATACTGAGGAACATGTATAATGAATATAAGTGCCATGGGAAGAGAAGAAGCACAGCAGCTGACCTAAACACTAAGTTAAACATGAAATTCCGAGCTAAACAGAAAACTAAACGCAACTAAAAATGTCAAGAAAAATGTTTAAAATGCAGGGTATGAGGGGTTAATCATGGAACAATGATATTGAGGAACATGTATGATGAATATAAGTGCCATTGGAAGAGAAGGAGCACAGCAGCTGACCTAAACACTTAATTAAACATGAAATTCTGAGCTAAACAGAAAACTAAACGCAACTAAAAATGTCAAGAAAAATGTTTAAAATGCAGGGTATGAGGGGTTAATCATGGAACAATGATACTGAGGAACATGTATAATGAATATAAGTGCCATGGGAAGAGAAGGAGCACAGCAGCTGACCTAAACACTAAGTTAAACATGAAATTCCGAGCTAAACAGAAAACTAAACGCAACTAAAAATGTCAAGAAAAATGTTTAAAATGCAGGGTATGAGGGGTTAATCATGGAACAATGATACTGAGGAACATGTATGATGAATATAAGTGCCATTGGAAGAGAAGGAGCACAGCAGCTGATCTAAACACTTAGTTAAACATGAAATTCTGAGCTAAACAGAAAACTAAACGCAACTAAAAATGTCAAGAAAAATGGCTAAAATGTTGGGTATGAGGGGTTAAATCATGGTAAAATGATAATAATCATCATATAGCAGCATTATAAAAGCCATGATATGGAAATAGGGCGAATAAGTGACCTAAACAGAAACTTTAACATTATTGGACACGTATGCTGACGCCGACGCCGATGCTGATGCCGACGCCGACGCTGACCAATCGAGCCATGCCATAAGCTCACACAACTAAAGTTGGTGACCTAAAAAGCCTAAGTGTGGACAAAAATTTTAAATCATTTCAAAAAATTAATGTAACACTTACGGATGATATTAATGTATCTTGCTATGAACTGAACTAAGCAGAAGACAAGTAATCACTATCAGAAGTAACCGTAGTCAACCTAAACAAAAAGTGTAAACAAACCAGAAACATGACTCCAGGCACTGGTAAACATGGCCCAAAATCAGTTACCAATTTAAACACTATCTGATGCAAAACAGAGGCTTCCAGAGAAGAAACTGTAGAACATCAGATGGTAGATGCAGACCAAAATGCCTAACCACCCAAGGGTGAGGACGTAAACATGGGGAAAAACAGAAAATAATTCTGTTTCCAAGCCAGTACTCCCAAGAAATTTTAGTAATAAACATTACAAAAAATAAGCCAAAAGCATGGGAGAATAGCTAGGGGGGAATAAAGGAAAAGGAGAGAGGAAACACTGATCAAACAATGGAACATTCATAGCAATAATGACAACAGGGTCATGCTACGAAAATAGGTAACATGAAATAACTTCGTAAAAAAAGTTAAAAAATTTATAGTAATTTATATATTTTTTATACTTACCAATGACCCAGACATAGCTGGTGCTAACTCTTAAAATATAGGGCCAAACACAAATTTTGCCCCCCAATCCCCAAAATTTGCATCTAAAACTAAAGAAAACATGTCCTGAAAGGCCCTCCACACCTCGCCCCCACTGCGCATGCGCAGTGTCCAGGACGTTCCGAAATTGGCGCCATTTATCATTCTAATAACCAGTGCCTGGTAAGCGCTATGTACTCAGCGGGGAGGCAAGAGTTCCCAACTCCTGGGAGGGCCATCCCCGTCTGGGTCATTGGTAAGTATAAAAAATATATAAATTACTATAAATTTTTTAACATTTTTATACTGTACCAATGACCCAGACATAGCTGAATAGTAAAAAGGCTGGAGGGCCAAGGACATAGAGCAAAATGGAATACGCTCAATAAAATAAAATAGAGTCATCCCCTGTAGGGAAAAGAAGTAATAGGCCTTACATGTATCTTTCTTATTTATGATAAATTAGAAAGATACAACACCTTCCAAAAATTGAGCTTCATACATCCATGTACTCTATTAATATCCAATAATCCTTATACTAATAATTTTTAAAGTAAGCCAATAATAAAGTAAGTCTAGAGAATAGAGACTCTTATACTCCTAAAAGTGTGTGAGAATTGCATAATCATGTCCGTTGACATATGCAATATTCAAAAGCTATACTTTAAAAACTAAGACTTGAATGAATTTTATAAACTTAAACTTCTCACTAAACAACCATCCCAATAACAGCTCAGAATTACTAACTCCGGAGGAGGTATCCCCTTGTTTTCATAGTAAAAACAGGTGACCCAAGGGAACACCCTCCCCCCCCCCCCCTTTTTCTTGCCCTGGGTCAAATAGCCCAGAGCGAAGAGGGCAGCCGAACGGAGACACTGCCGAAACAGACAGCCTACCTAGCTATAGTAGCAACTGTTAAGTGAATGACATTCTGAGCAGTAGATAATAGACCTAACAATAGAGGCCTCCAGAAATGGACTCGATATTTCTGAGATAAAATTCATGAATGGATGGCTGAGCGCAATGAGCAGCCTTCAAAAATCTATAATAGCAACACTATTAATGTAAGCCCAAGAAGTAGAAGAACTCTTACTTCAAGAGCCGAAATCTTAAGCACAACTGCTAAGCCAATGATATACCATAAGCAGTACGCTAGTTAATAGAATCGATTAACAATAAAATGGAGCGTAACGTCCTTCTACTAGACATCAAAGACAGAAGAAGCTTACGCCCTTGTAATAAACAGATATCTGTTTATAAATACATAAACTGTACCCGGAAAGAGTAAAGGCCTATGCCCATACGAAGACGGAAGGACCTTAAAATAATAGGTTCCGGATAATAGGAGCCTAACTCTTATGCAACAATCCAACCTAAATAGTAACGGAAGTATTGATTCCGAAACTATGAAAGTGAAAATCATCCATCGATAGTGCATGAAACTCACTGACTCTACAGTAAAAGAGAAACCAACAGAATTACTGTCTAAAAGGTCAGAATTTGAAAACTACTGTTTCCAGAGGCTCAAATGATTACTTAGCTAAATAAGAACCGAAGTTAAAATCCGTATAGGAATTTAATCTAAAGATTCTAAGTCTATTTATCAAAAAGTTACTAACTGACTTAGATAAAGAGACAAAAGACTCAATTGTAAACTATCGTAGAGTGCATAGGTATGAGGTAACATAAACCTATAACCTAAATAACAACAGGCTGCAGTAGATCTTGTGAAACAAGTATACTAAAAACTAGCAATGCGTAGTATGGAGGGATCAACCATATGAACATAATGATCCCTACACCACGACGGAAGAGCCTCCACTTTAGTCGCATAGAATAGCGAAGAAGAGGATCTCCTATAGTAAGAAATCGCGTCCCAAGCTCGTCCAGTACAGTGCTTACAATGCAATACGGACCACACAACGGAATACATGAAGGTTGCGACCTTGCTGGTTGTGATAAAGATGACACGATTTACCCAGTGAAAAAAGATCCTCACATAGAGGAAGATTTCACGTTAAGATCCACAGTAGACAAGAGAGTAAATTACTCATGATCTCTGTGAAGATAGAGATGCTATCAACAGAAATGTATTGTGGTTGTTTATCTTAGCAATACCTGCTAAAACAACAGCGCCGGAGGATACGCGTATCCTATCATTGCGTCCTATAGATCAATAGAGCGTTAACAGTATTAGCTCAGAGATCTGGACAAGCCAACACATACGTCTGCAATTGATTAGCAAGCTGTGTCATAATAAAACATCATTGGGCGCTCCCATAGATAGCAAATCTGATTAAATACTTGTTTGTTGAGAGTCCATTCTGACAGCAACAAGCGACCCGTAAGAGAACGGGAGTGCGATAAAACAATCAGACGACCCCGAATATGACGGACCAAAACTGAACTTGGTGTACTATAACCAACAGACGGATTCTTTCCATTAAATTGAATAACGGAAACGAAAGAGTGCCTCCCTGGTTCCGGAGATACGCCACTACTGTCGAATTAAAGGACAGGAATTTGGGCATGCATTTCTGAATAATGTTCATGCAATGACATAAAGCAAGCCTAAAAAACATTATTCCGCGGAAGTTAAACTGATAGCTAAAAGACTGCGGAACCCAAAGACCCTGGCACTTCGAATCCGTAGGGATCAGTATATATCCCAATCTGTTTGACTGGCAACCGTCATAACAGCCACACTAGGGTCCGGCAACTGCGGCGGCACTCTCTGAGTCAACCACCGAATGTTTGCCCCAGTCTGAATCTCTTGTAACAGTAGATAGACAAGAGAATGTATAAACCAAGCAATTCATGGATTGCCGGAAAGTTGCCGTCGAAGAGAAGCTCCTCCGAGAACGAAGCGACTCTGAGAGAGTTCTTAACCTACTATCCACGCGTGGATGTAGCTAGGGCTGCATCACGTCTAAACACTCCAATCAGCCACTGAAGGGCGGAGTTATACGTGAACAAAATACTGCCCTCAAAAGAAATTACATTGAGAATAATATCCTGTAAATCTTTTCTTGAAGACGTAATGATAACGCCTCAGTAAGGCGGATTACGTATAATAAAGCGTCTAAGTTAAGTCTACTATACATAATGTCGTTCCCAATATTGAAATTGGAAAAGACATAAACGGCGAAAAAGAATATATGCAGTCTTTAATCACACCGTCTAGACGCATATGAACTCTCGGTTTGCCCTGCTCTGCCAAAATAAACTATATGTAAAAAAGATAAAATGGCAGAAATGAGCCACGCGGACAAGAAACTAAACTATCATGCTTAGTAGCAGGCTTGTATATATATATATAATATATAGCGTCGAAAAATAAAACACATGTTGTAATGACAATATTGGACTGCGTCGGTAAGTCAGGGACAAAGTCCCTGTACCGATCGAAAAATCCGAGTCCAATGACGCTATAAGTCTCTTATCCAAGATCGCAGCAATGAAGTCCGAAAAATAATCACTGGAAGAAATGCCAGAAGATATGAAAGGCATCTTCCGATACTACTAAAGGGAAAACTCGAAATCTTTCGAATCCCTTTCGCCATCCTGTCGGACCCTATAAAGCGTTCGGTCGTCCGTAGCTTGATGCAACCGCGGACCGCACCGACCCAGCGCCGTCGGATAATTCCTGATTCGACCGAGAAACCGTCAATTGCTGGGATGCTGCGAAACAACTGTGCTAACTCGGATAGCACGTCCGTCACCGAGGCCTGAGGAGCAGCGGTCTTACGATGCATTGCCGCAGGAAGCTCCGAGATCGTTACCCCGTGCATACTTCCAATAAGCGAGCGAATGGAGTGTATAGGCCTCGTGTCCCTTGGCTACCGGATGGCGCGACCTATTCGCTGTGGAATCACTGAATGCCGAAACTGATCGGATACTCGAGGTCACGTAGCCAATGTGCGGTCGTGTGCCCTGCTGTGAGGATGAGGAAGCATTAAAGACAGTCTCTCGGACTGTCAATATAACGGAGCGTCCCGAGCAACGGACATATGCTCCGAATGTAAAATATCTGAACCACAACATGCGGTCCCCTATGTTGTTGGCTTCCTCCGATCTGTCCTCAATCTGCCGTCACTGGGTGAGTACTAAAGTAATTAAAGTGCTCGCATCACCCAAATCTCCTTCCTAGACCGCAACGGACGAACCCGGCAGCCGAACCATTCGATGAATGTATGCTACACCGGGTGAGCTAGCGAATGTCATTCCGTAAGCGATAAACATATTCCATGAGCACTTATTGCCGCTAACTCTTCATTAACTATGACGACAGAGGCACACTTTTGAAAGACATCTCCATAACTCTTCGAACAAGAAACCAGAAATGCTTGGATAGCAAGCATAAAATAATAATATATATAGCGTCGTTCAATAATTCGAAAGTTTGTGTGACATTATTGGATTATGTCGGAACTGAGGGACGATGTCCCTGAACCGAACCAAAAATTTCTAAGTCCACCGACGCTATCAGTTTCTTATCCGGCATCGCAGCATATGTTGTTCCGAAAGGGAAAGCTTGAAATCCACCGAATCCCTTTCGGTATCCCGTCGGACCGGATGAAACTTTCGGACGTCCGTACCCGCTTCCGCGGAGCGTCCCGACCCAGCATCGTCGGATAAAATATATGCGACAGATTCAGTTGATGCTGGGATGCTGCGATAAACTGTGCTATTAAGGAAAGCACGTCCGTTCCCGAGGCCTGTGCCGTAGCGGACTTACGATGCATTGCCGCTGGAAGCTCCGTGTACGTTGACTCCCGCACACTTCCTATGCGAACGTCCGGAGTCTGCAGGCCTCGAGTCCCCGGCTACCGACCCAGCGCTGTCGGATAATTCTCGATCCGACACCGTTTCTGTCGGCTGCTGGGATGCTGCGATAAGCTGTGCTATGTGCACAAGAATGTCCGGCGTCGAGACCTGCGGAGGCGCAGTCTATCGGTGCTTCGCCGAGGGCAGCTCCGCATCAGATGGCTCCCGCATACTTCCTATGCGAACGTCCGGAGTCCATCGGTCTCGAATCCCTGGCTGCCGGATGGTGTGACCTGGTCGCCGAAGAATCCTTGATCGGCGAAGCTGGTAATATATCGGCGGTCACGCAGCCAAGGTGCGGTCGTGTGCGCTGATGAGAAGAGGAAGCCTTAGCAGTCTCAGCGGACTGCCTATACAACGGAGCGTCCCGAGCGACGGACGTATGCTCCGCTAACAACACATTTGTACCACAACATCTGGGGCCAGATGTTGTTGAACGAGAGAGGGGCCTCTCTCGCTTGCCGTCCGGATGGACCGGAACGAGCTATGAACCGGACTAAAAGGCTTCCTCCGTTCTCCCTCCGATCCGCCGTCACTGGGTGTGCATTAAGTTAATTTTATAGTGCTCGCATCACCCCAAAATTCCTTCTAGACCGCAACGGACGAACCCGGCTGCCGAACCATTCGGTGAATGGACGCTACACCGGGCGAGCTAGCGGACGTCAAAGGCCGTCGAACCTACTAGGGTCCTCTTAGGCAATTGGCGTATTACATGAGCACTTTTCCGCTAGCCCTTCATTAATTGTGACGACGGAGGCACACTGTTGGAAGACATCACAGATACATCACCCTAATCTTGATCGTCTGAAATAGAAATTGATAAAGTAGAGTGACCCTGCGGGGAAAGGACCGGAGTGTCCAAATCCCCAACAACATACCGTGACATACGCTTCCCATATTGTCATCGAAATCATACGATACAGAACAGGAGTTAATGCGAGTACACTGACCACATATAGAATGATAATAAGGTCAGAGGAAGACTTCCTCCTAAAACAATTGATCAATATCCTTTCAATGAGAAAAGAAAACAAGTCCTGGTACTCGCACTAACCCCTGGCAATCAAATACATAATAATAATATGATCCATTAATATAGAAAAAATAATTGAAATCAAAATATTTTGAAAAAATATTTTTTCAGAACAGCCCAAGTTTCTGAAAAGTAACGTTGAGCCCCAATGGATCCCAAGCCTAAGTGTGGACAAAAATTTTAAAAATATTTTAAACAATTTATTCAACACTTACGAACAATAATAATGTATCTAGTTATGATTAAAATAACATAAAGATATTATTATTTAGAAATCCCCCCCTCACACAGAGGGCTGTTGTAAATGTAAACAATGAGTGTAAAAACACTAAAATAAGACTCCAGGCACCCAGGCCCGAAATCAGTTACCAAAAATACACCATCTGATGCAAAACAGAGACTTCCAGGGAAGAAACTGCAGAACATCAGATGGTAGATGCAGAACACAACGCCTAACCACCCGTAGGTGAAGACGTAAACATGGGGAAAGAACAGAATTCATTCTGTTATTAAGCTAAAACTCCCAAGAAATTTTAGTAATAATAATTACAGAAACTATGCCAAAAGCATGGGAGAATAGCAAGGGGGAACTTAAAGGACAGGGAGAGAGGAAAAACACTTGAAAAAACAGTGTAACTAAATAATCAGAATGACAACAAAATGGCTGCTGCCTTGAAAATAGGTAACTTAACATAATTTCATTAAAAAATTTTAAGTTACAGCCCTGATAATATTCTGTCACACATTCTTTTCCTCTCCTCCTTTTCTATCCTCCTTAGAATCACCATTTCACTAATATTTATGTGTCTGGCATCATTTAAACTGAGATTTAAAAGCACAAAGATCAGTCAGATGTTAACTGATGAAGGGCCAAACTTAGAATGATAAATGGCGCCAATTTCGGAACGTCCTGGACACTGCGCATGCGCAGTGGGGGCGAGGTGTGGAGGGCCTTTCAGGACATGTTTTCTTTAGTTTTAGATGCAAATTTTGGGGATTGGGGGGCAAAATTTGTGTTTGGCCCTATATTTTAAGAGTTAGCACCAGCTATGTCTGGGTCATTGGTACAGTATAAAAATATTATAAGTTACAGCCCTGAACATTTCCTTCCGCTGTTACTTCCTCTCCTCCTATTTCCTCCTTACATCCACCATTTCTCTCATAATTATGTGTCTGGCATTTAAACTGAGATTTACAAGCACAAATATCAGAGAGATGTAACTAAATTGAGGGCCAAACAAAGAATGACATTTTGTGCCAATTTCGAGACCTCCTTGACACTGTGCATGCTCAGAGGAGTAAAAGTAAGGAGGACCATATAGGACATCTATTTTTCGTTTTTTGATGCAAATTTTGGGGATTGTGGGGCGCAAAATTTGTGTTTGGCCCAAGATATTTTAGAGTTAGCACCAGCTAAGTCTGGGTCATTGGTACAGTATAAAAATTTAAATGGTTTATGTCCGATATTTTACCCAAGTTAATAAAATTGATAAAGTTTCCACTGAGTGCAACAAGAATTTGCAGTGCTAAAGCATTGTAAAGCCTTTTGCACTCAAGGGATAAAATACACACCACCTATGCTATTCTGTAAATTATGAGGCCTAAAACATAAAACAAACCAAGAAGATCAATGCAATTTCACAAAAAAATGGTCAGAGAAACAGATGATCTAATTTGTGGGGCTTAACTGATAATTATTTTTTTATTTACTAGATATGATTTACTTTCCCACAATTGCACATTATCAAACTCGACTGATATGCCTTCAAAACTGGCTAATATCACCCCATTCATTCTTGGCCAATATGAATCAATTTACAGTTGTCCCCCTTGATGTTTTACTTGCCACAACCAATTTGTTTACATCAAAATGTTCAGTTATTCGGCTAACACAATCAAGGAAATTGGCATTACCAGATATAATGGGAGTGGTTTGAAGCAGAGTTTTGTATGATAGGAAATTAATGATGGCAATAAGTAATGATTAGGTGGATGAAGAGAAGAAAGAAAGGATTTAATTTATTGCAAGCCCAGATTTACAGCTATAAGCATAGATTTGTCAAAGTGAGAGAAGAGATAATTCAGCTATCCAAACATTGCGGCTTCCCTTCTGCAGCTTCCCCAGAAGGGAAGCCGATACATTCAGATAGCTGAATTATGAGACGAGGAAACTTCAGACTTTGTGAAACGACAAAGAAACAATAACAATGTCAGAAAACTGTAACAGATCTGAGAACATATTGTAATTACATTTGTATTTACACATCTGGTAACTATACATCTGCCTTTGGCCTTCGGTCTCAGGCGATATGAAGTTATTTCGTGCTGATAACTGGGCTGATATGAAACTAGCCTCTGAGAATCAGGCCAGAAAATAAGCAGACTGTCATCTGCAAAATGAGGTCTCCAGAGGGTGAATTTAGTGATGCTACCCTGCACAGCAGGGTAGCATCACTAAATTTATCCTCTGTGAACCTCAATCTCAATCAGGGTCTCAAAACTAAACAGAAAGAGGTATCCAGCAGATAAATAGGCCCACTTAATGGGATAGCATCATCAAATTCGCCTTCTAGGGACCTCATTTTCCAAATGTCAGACTGCTTATTTTCAGGCCTGCTAAGAATACCTCTCATATTACCTGCCACAAAACACTAGGCAGTACTTGAATTAGAAATCAAACTAAATATATCACTAGATACAAAGAATGTTTGTTCTATGACAGTTAAGCAGGCATTAGAAATGCAACTGTATTAAAAACTCTGTAAAGATATTTTATAACAATCATTAATGAACCTCTCTTTCAAGAAATAAACATATCAGGCTGTAATAGGGGAACTTTTTAATACTTAATAACTACATTAATTTTAAGTAAAAAGATACGGCAACTGAAGTTGCAAAAGTCGCTTGAATAAACTATCCATAATATTGTTTGTTTCTGTAAAGTCTTGAACAGGTGGTGATTTTATCGACAGAGCAATCAGTGGCCATCTCATCGTTTTCAATATATCCTCAAATTCACTGTAATAAAGGTATAAAAATATTTTGTTTAACTTAACAATATACTTAATATGGATGACAATATTTGTTCTTCATTAAATCAAATAAAATCACCCTTTTTCCTTTTAGAAAAAAACAAAAATGAGCTCTAGAAAACCTCTCAGATGAGAGTGCTCATTTTTTCCCTAAATTTTTCAAAATCTATTCACAAATGCACTTCTTTTACAGTAATTCACCAGAATCCAATATGGACAAGTATATACATGTAGTCAGCAGAAAAAACATGATTTAGACAAAACTTGCTAAAAAACCCATTTTTCTTAACCATATGAAATGAAGCAGCCAATTCCATTATAGGAGACTGATACGACCCATATTTATAAAGTAGACAACTTCTTCGAGAATTTGTACGGTAGACCAATCAATATTTTCAACGTGCTAAGGCTGCACATTGAAAATATTAATTGTTCTACTCCCAAACAATGAACATGGACTCTTCCATTTGAAGACATTGAAATGAGATGGAATACACCATCAGGGTTCTAGGGTTCAAATGGTTAAGTAATTAGAAGTAATGACAAATTTTCATTTTTTAATGCCCAAACTTTGCTTATGGCCCTTCATTGAAAGACGCTTGAAGAGCGTGTTACCATGAGTGGTCATAAGCTATTCTTTGAGACAAAAAAATCACAAAAAACCCAATTTGAATGGCGATTTTCGCAAACATTACTCGTTGGATATGGCCATGACATCTAGTGAAGAGTTGACATATTTTCCTCATAAATGCGAATTCCTTGTGTCCTAGGAGTCTGACAAGTACATCACGAAAAATGGCCCTAAAGTTATGAGATATGAAAGTTTTCTGTGGTGGTAAAACTAACATTGTTAGTCAGCTCTGGAGAAAATGATAAATTTAAAATAATTTGTATATTTTTTATACTTACCAATGGCCCAGACTAGCTGCTGGAGGAAAGTCGATAAAATCCAGGGCCAAACACAAATTTTGACCCCCACCCCCCCCCACCCCCCCCCCCCACCAATCCCAAAAATTTGCATACAAAACCAAAAAAATGAAGTCTTATATGGTCCTCCATACTTTTGTTTACAGCACATGCAAGGTACCGAAATTGGTGCCAACCATCATTCTTTCTATATTGCCTGCTAAATGTTATCATCAGCGGGGAGGTATGAGTGCCACCTCATGGGAGGGCCATCCCAGTCTGGGCCATTGGTAAGTATAAATGAAAGTGTCAATGACACTGTAGCTCAACTTGTCAAGACATGTACATGTATAGTATGTGACACAGCAATGACAAACATTTAGGTAATGACCTGATAACAAAGGTACATATAAAGTATTGTAACGGTCTGTACATAAATACTGGCCGTAGCCTGTACCAAATGTATAGGTAAAGTATTGTTAAGGTGGGAGACAGTCAGATGACTGCTAAACTAGAAAAGAAATCTTTGAGTCCCAGAGTGGGTTTGACTGAACCCCAAAATATTTGTTCTCATAGCACAGTGATAACAAAGGCACCCCAAAACACACTCATTCCTGTCCCAAGGTGAAAACAAAGGTACCCAAGAAGTTTCTTGAAGATCAGTTCATAAATACGAGCTGTATAGAAGTTGTGACAAAAAACTGATTGGACCTAATTTCGGTACAAAATGGCCACTGGAAGCCATCTTGAACTTTGGACCACACCCAGAAACACTCGTTCTCGTCCCAAGGTGATAACAAAGGTACCCAAGATGTTTCGTGAAGATCGGTTGATAAATACAGCCTCTAGCCCGAGCCGTATTGACATGTGCACTTACAGTGTATAAGTAGCACTAAATAAATCAAAATTCATCTAATTTGCATAATTTCTGCACGAGAAAAAAACCCGTACTATATGCGATGTATTCCAGGTTACTAAACATTCATACAAAAATTTATTCAAATCAGAACTTTCATGCAGAAGTTCTGTACAAAAGACTGATTGCACTAATTTTGGTACAAAATGGATGCTGGTGGCCATCTTGAATTTTGGACCACACCCCAAAACACTCGTTCTCATTCTACAGTGATAACAAAGGTACCCAAGAAGTTTCGTAAAGATTGGTTCATAAATACGGCCCCTAGCCTGAGCCGTATAGAAGTTGTGTAAAAAATCTGATTAGACCTGATTTCGGTACAAAATGGCCACTGGCAGCCATCTTGAATTTTGGACCGCACTCAGAAACACTCGTCCCAAGGTGATAACAGAGGTACCCAAGAAGTTTCGTGAAGATCGGTTGATAAATACAGCCTCTAGCCCGATCCGTATTGACATGTGTACTTACTGTGTGTAAGTAGCACTGAAAAAATCAAAGTTCATCTAATTTGCATAATTTCTGCAAGAGAAAAAAACCTGTATTATATGTGATGTATCCCATAGTACTAAACACTCACACAAAAAATTATTCAAATCAGCGCTTTTATATGGAAGTTCTGTGCAAAAATCTGATTGCACCTAATTTTGTACCAAATGGCTGCCATCGGCCATCTTGAATTTCAGACCACACCCAAAAACACTTGTTCTCGTCCCACGGTGATACCAAAGGTACCCAAGAAGTTTTGTAAAGATCGGTTTATAAATATGGCCTCTAGCCCGAGCCGTACTGGCATTTGCACTTACAGTGCTGAAAGTAACACTAAATACAGCAAAGTTAGTCTAATTTTGCAGTATTTATGTACGAGAAAAAAACCTGTATTATATATGATGTATCCCATGGTACTAAACATTCATACAAAAAATTATTCAAATCAGTGCTTTCATATGGAAGTTCTATGCAAAAATCTGATTGCACTTAAGTCTGTACAAAATGGCCACCAGCGGACAACTTGAATTTCGGATCAGACCCCAAAACACTCGTTCTCGTCCCACGGTCATAACAAAGGTACCCAAGAAGTTTTGTAAAGATCGGTTCATAAATACGGCCTCTAGCCCGAGCCGTATTAAATTGTTGACGGACAGACGGACAACGGATGACTGGCCATGTAATGTAATTGAGAATTACATAATTTCTCCATTTAATGCCAGCATAACCTGTTAATTCAGTGAAGGAAATCAATTATAAAGCTAGTCCAGAGAATGAGACACTTTATACTCATTTAAAGGTGTCAGAGGATTGTATATTAATGCTCGTATGACACGTAACATATACAAATGCTTCACAGTGAGCTACACTTTAAAAGCAGTACATAAATGAGACATAGTTATTGCTTCTCACCGAGCTACACATTAAAACTACCCAGCACCGACACTGGACTACTGTTTCTGGAGGAGGTATTCCCTTGCTTTTCACTATAAAGCCAGATAACAAAAGGGAAAAAAATATCCCCCCCCCCCCCCCCCTTCCCCTTGTTCTGAGGTAAAATTCCTCAGAACGAAGAGGGTAGCAGAACGGCGTCAGTGCTCGAGCAGACTGCCTAAACATCTTCTAGATATAATATTAATGGACAACATTCTGAGCAATAGAAAGATGACCCAAAGATCTAAGGTCACCAGAGATATGCAATACGTATTGCCAGCTGAATCCACCTAGCAATAGAATGAACAGATATATCTTTTCTGTTAGGAATCAAAGAAAGAAAGAATCTTTTCCTTCCTTTTCTAATAAAACTCTATCAACATTTATAAATGCGCATAGCTCTAACTGGACTCAGCAAAGGTCTATGGTTGTCCGAGGATGGTAAAGCCTTAATGATAATAGGCTCCGGCCATTTATCCGGAATCTGATTCTTAGAAAAGAATCCCACTTCCGTAGTAAGGGTAATAGTATTACCCACACAGCGGTAATGGGAATCATCAACAGATAATGCATGAAGTTCACTCACTCTTCTGGCAGATGCAAAGGCTAAGAGAAAGGTCATTTTATAGGTCAAGAATTTGAATTCTACAACGTCTAATGGCTCAAACAGAGCTTCTTGAAGCTTCGACAGAACCCAAGCTAAATTCCATTTACGAAATAATTTGAGGGTTCCAGGTCTATTTATTTATTTATTGTGTTTAAGGGCACATATTTATGCACTATGGCTAATCATGACCGCGACAGTTTTATGGGTGGAGGAAGCCGGAGTACCCGGAGAGAACCACCGAGCAATGGCGAGCAACTGTCAGCTCCCCAATGTACGAACTCCACACAAGCAGGGTTAGCATTGGTTGAAGACAAGTGCATCATCGACGTGCAGTACGCCTTAGTACACAACACAACCGTGCCCCCACGTGGGCAATGGAGATGAAGTGTCTTGCCCAAGGACACAATGCGGTTGCTGCAGGTGGGATTCGAACTGAGAACCTCTCGGCTTTCAGCCTGCACCTTTACCTACTGAGCCACCGTGCTCCCTCTAGGTCTATTAATAGAGAAATTTCTAACTAGCTTGGATAAAGAAGAATCTGATCCAACAGCCAAGTTATTATGATGAGCTTAAGTGTCTGATAACATAGACCTATAGCCCTTAATAGTAACGGGCTGTAGTTTGAGTACATCAAACAGGTAGACCAGGAAATTGGCAATCTGTGAACGGATCATAGATGTCTACAGACTGGTCCGTACACCAACTGAAGAAACCCTTCCACTTCGCTGTGTAATTCAACAAAGAGGAGGTCGTCCTGCAGTTAGAAATTGGGTCCACTGCTCGTCCTGTAAAATGTTTTCCGTGTGAAAAGGACCACACAGAGAAAATACGTGAAGGTTGAGACATTCCGGGTTGTGATGCAGTGCACGAGACTTCCCCTGATACAGAAGATCCTTTTAAGGAGGAAGCTTCCAGGGAATGTCCCATAACAGACACCCGAGAAGATTGATCCAAGGTTTCTGTGACGACAGAGGTACAACTAGCAGGATTTTGCAGTATGACTGTTTGATCTTTAACAGAATCCGCTGAATCAATGGAGCTGGAGGATAAGCATATCCTATCATTCCGTCCCATGAGATCGACAGAGCGTCTACTGCGTACGCTCGATCATCTGGACATGGCGACACGAACGTCGGAAACTGATTGTTTAGGTGTGTCGCAAAAATATCTATCATGGGACGATCCCACTGGTAGCAGATCTGACTGAATATCCGCTTGTTGAGAGTCCACTCCGATGGCAACAGGCGACCTTTCCGAGAGAGCGAGTCTGCCAGTATGTTCAGACGACCCAGTATATGACAGACTGAGAGATGAACATGATGATTCAGTACGAATAGGAGAAGTGACTGCCACCTTGGTTCCTGAGGCAAGCTACTACTGTCGAGTTGTCCAACAGAATCTGAACATGGACTATTTGAAGAATCCAATGTTGTAGTGCTAAACAGATGGACATCATCTCCTTGATGTTTATGTGCTTCTCTAGGAACCGGAGACCCTGACACTTCAAGTCTGCAGGACTTAGGGATACACCCCAGCCGTCTGACTCGCATCTGTCATAATCGTGAAAGCCGGATCCGGCAGTTGAAGCGGAACTTCTTGAGTCAACCACTGGAGGTCTGCCCAAATCTGAACCTTTTGTTTTACTAGATCCGTTAAAACAATCCTGGCTTCGAGCGAATGCGTCTTCACACTCCAGTTCTGAGTAAAGAATATCTGGAAGGGACGCGTGCGCAGGCGGCCCATCGGAATAAGATCCACAGCTGCTCTGCACAGCCCCATCTGTCGCATAAACTCTCTCGCCGTCACTGCTGGAGAGTTTAGACAAAAGCAATCATAACAACTGACTAATTTCGCTCTGGGTAATGGCAGATGAACCAGATTGTTGTGAGTCTCAAAGCTCATCCACAAGTGAATGAAAGACTTGGATGGAGCTAGATCGACTTTTTCTTGTTTACTATGAAACCGAGACGTCGGAACAATAGAAGCAGACTCTGAACATCGTTCTGTAGAATAATTCTGTTGCTGTATCTCTGAAGAATGTTGTCCAAGTGAGCTGATATTACCACAGACGAATGAGCTCGGAAGTATGACATTACCAAGTTCATTATTAAAGTAAAAGCCCAAGGAGTTAGGTTCATACCAAAGCACATTGCTCTGAACTGATAAACCTCTACTTGCACAGCAAACCGCAGGTACTTTCTGAATGACGGATGTACCAGGACATGAAAGTGGGTGTCCTTTAGATCTATGCTTGCCGCATAATCGTCCATTCGAATGCTCGCTCTTACCGACTGAATGGTTTCCATATAGAACTTTGGAGCTACAATCAACTTGTGTATCCAGCTCAAGTCTACTGGCACAGAGAACACAGGGGACGAGTTGTCAAATAAATCGTTGAGTGTCCTTCTAATAGTTGCTTTCATAGACGTGAAGGCCTGTTTTTTTAAACACAGAATGACACACGTCTGTGGATTGGGTAACTCTAGGCCTGCGGCCTCTCATTTTATACTTCCTTGCTGGCACTTGTGCCATATCGATTTACCCATTCACACATGTGTCGTTATGTGTATATATTGGACATACAAGAAAACTTCATCAATTTGTAAGGAAAAACTGAAATTCAACGCTTTTCAAGGGCCTTACTTAATTTTCAAGCACTTTCAAGGCCTTGAAAATTAATTTTCAAATTCTAAAAAATAAGTTGCCTAAAAAAATTAAAATTGACGTGCAGGACTAATCTTGAACTACCTTAGAGCAGATATCCATTTCTATAATCAAAGTTAGCAAAATTCAGAGAATTATATAAAACTTACCCAGCAATCTTATCTTTTAGTAGTTTATACCAAAACAACACTGTGTCTTTGGTGAAAGTAAGAAGGTTGTGACACTGTGAGCTCTGCACCACAGAATACAATGATGTCATCTCCTTGAATGTTGACACAGCTCTGTCAACTTCTTCTGTTATCATGCATGTCTGAATCTGAGAACTAGAGAAACAAATTTAGTTATGAAAACTTAAAATTTATGAGTATTTTGCATCTAAAAAATGACAGAGATTTCCGCAATGGACATTTCACCAGTGGACATTACCCCATGTGGACATTATCCCAGTGAGGGCAAACATTTCCCCAGTGTGGGCAGACATTACCCCAAACATTCCCTCATAGATGGGTGGGCATTATAATATAAATATAAACATATTTCAAAGATAAAATAATTATCAGAGTGACAGTGAAGAGGAACAATTCAACATAGATAAAAACAAGGTCCTGGTATCATTTCAAGAACCTGAAATGATCTGCATCATATTTTTATGTCATTAAACCCTGGTCCTGGTATCATTTGCTGGAACGCTGTTTAAGATAGCATTTCAGGAAATGATATCAGTACATGATTTTATCAAGGCAGAATAAATATGATGAAAATCATTTCAAGTTCTTCTTGAGTTATTGTTTATTTATCGGTGTTTAAGATCCCATATTTCTGCACAAAGGCTAATCTTGACTGCACCGTGGAGATACAGTCATGTTTGGTCAATAGTTTATACACGTTGCCCATTTTAGAGGACTTTTAGAGGACTAAGTTCAAATTTGGGCTCCTATACTGAGCCCAAATATAAACCCAAGGGGCCGATTTGAACAAACTTGAATCAGATCCACCCCACAATGTTGCATACCAAATATCAAAAGATTCTGCCTGCTGGATCTGGAGAAGAAGATTTTCAAAGAAATTTGCCCGAAATGCAGTAATTTGGGCTCCTATACTGAGCCCAAATATAAACCCAGGGGGCCGATTTGAACAAACTTGAATCAGATCCACCCCACAATGTTGCATACCAAATATCAAAAGATTCTGCCTGCAAGATCTGGAGAAGATTTTTTTTGAAGAAATTTGCCTGAAATGCACTAAGTTCAAATTCGAGCTTCTATAGTGAGCCCAAATATGAATCTAGGGAGCCAATTTGAACAAAATAGAATCAGATCCAGCCCACAATGTTGCATACCAAATATCAAAAGATTCTGCCTGCTGGATCTGGAGAAGAAGATTTTTTAAGAAATTTGCCTGAAAAGCACTAAGTTCAAATTTGGGCTCCTATACTGAGCCCAAATATAAACCCAGGGAGCCGATTTGAACAAACTTGAATCAGAGCCCAAATATGGACCTAGGGACATGGCTTGAACAAACTTGAATCTCACCCCCCTAAGGATGCTGCATACCAAATATCACAAGATTCTGCCTGCTGGATCTTGAGAAGAAGATTTTCGAAGAAATTTGCCTGAAATGCACTAAGTTCGAATTTGGGCTTCTATAGTGAGCCCAAATATAAACCAAGGGAGCCGATTTGAACAAACTTGAATCAGATCCACCCCACAATGTTGCATACCCAATATCAAAAGATTCTGCCTGCTGGATCTTGAGAAGATTTTCAAAGAAATTTGCCTGAAATGCACTAAGTTCAAATTTGGGCTCCTATACTGAGCCCAAATATAAACCCAGGGGGCCGATTTGAACAAACTTGAATCAGATCCACCCCACAATGTTGCATACCAAATATCAAAAGATTCTGCCTGCCGGATCTGGAGAAGATTTTTTAATGTTTTTCCCATTGCCTACAGTGTTAAAAAGTGCTGACTCAGCACTTTTTCAATGTCCCGAAACTGTCCCCTATGATAAAACCGATGGCAATTTTTTTTTACCAATTCTTTCTGTTGGTCCTAAGGAAGCTTCACACCAAATAAAAATTCTCGGTGCCGTGGAGTTTTGGAGATATGGGCGTTTTAATTTTTTTCTATTTTTAGCTCCTGCAGTTCCCATGGGGCTACGGGGAAAAAAAAAATCAGCATAAATTAGGTAATTATGACCCAATAAGCCCTCACATAAAATTTGGTTCAAATCAGCCTCTCGGTTTGGAAAATAGAAATTTTGGGCAGGGCCAAAAATTTTGCCTCTCCCATGACGACGCCAAGTATAGCCCCACAAACTTCTCTTGAACAAATCTGAGTCTACACCTCAAAAGGAAGCTGCACACCAAATATCAAGTCTCTGCTACTGCTGGTTCATGAGAAGAAGATTTTTTAAGATTTCAGCACACTTTTTGGGTGTGGCCCTACACACGGGCGGGGCAACTTGATTTGAACAAAATCAAATTGCGATGTCATAAACTATTATCTCAAATATCAATTAAATTGTTTCAGCGGTTTGGGAGGAGAAGACGCAAACACCATGTTCACGGACGGCGGACGACGACGGTGAGTGATCACTATAGCTCTCCTGACTGAAAGTCAGGTGAGCTAATAAATACCACAAGTTGCCTGGGGTGCCATGTTTATCAAAATTAGCCTCGACAATCGGCAATATCGTGGTAGAACCCATGCTAGATTGCCGCATGTTTAACAACTACATTGCCTATTGCCGTGCCTAATTCCTGGGGAAGCCATGTTTACCAAAATTAGGTGTGAGGATCCGGGTCTTTTGGGTCTTTTAAAAAGTCATTTGACCACATGTTTTTGAACATAAGAGAAGTCGTCCCAAACAAAGTCGATCCCCGAGAGAAGTCAGCACAAAACAAATTGGCCCACAAGACGCATGTATGAGGTTTCCAGGCTGGTTGAGCATATACTGCAATCGAAACTGGCGAGCAGGAGTTAGCGTGAAAAGATCACTGCAGGGGTTACAATATAAAGAACTTTGAAAAGTACCTAGATGGCACCTTTGGGGGTCACTACTGTTCAAACTGAGATCAAGATCACTGGAGCTTAGGGGGGAAATTGGGAGAGATGGGGAAAAGGGATGCCAAATGTGGCACTCTGGAGTAGTGAAGACCCTGGGACATTTTCTCTTGGAATGCCCATAGTATATACCTCATAGATTAAAATTTACTGGAAGAATAATAAAGAAATGGGGTGGAGAAACAAAGGATAGATGGCTGAGGGGGGGGGGGGGGGGGGGACACGAGGGACAGGGTAGGAGTGCTGATCTGATTGAAGAAGTTGAAAAAGGGGAAGTGAGGGACACTATTAAACACTTTATATCTGAATGCTGGGAGGAGAGGAGGGGGTGAGGGGCAGAGGGAATGATGGCCTTCTCTTATGAGAACAGCCACAAATCAGTGGATGGCCAAAGAGTTATTATTATTAAGAGAAGTCGGCCCCATACAAAGTCATCCCACGAGAGAAGTCGGCCCAAAACAAAGACAACCCGAAAAAGAAGTTGGCCCAAGGGAGAGGTTGGCCCCAAACAAAGTTGGCCCATGGGAGGAGTCGAAAAATGACATGGGTGGGTCCCGAAAGCATGCAATGTTGCGTAGACTTTTAAAAGTGCAGTTTCTACATGGCTTTTTATTATGCTATAGTCTCACCATTTATGGATTGATCAGTATACAATTTGACATCCAGGCGTAATTTGACAAGGATATTGACATGGCTTGGGTCCCAACTGCATTCAATGTTGTGTTAATCCCTTTACCAGTGCAGTTTCGAAAGTGTCAATGACACTGTAGCTTATCTTGATCTTATGGTATATTTCTAAGAGTAATGTTATAATTACTTAACTTACGTAACATTTAAGTAAATTGCGCCATAATTATTGACTTTTTTTTGGTAATTCCATTAAAATTGGAGTGAAAAATATATGTCTGAAGCAGCAATGCTACATTGGTTGACTCTTAGTTTTCGACCCCATTCAAGGCTAATCTACCAGTGAAACTACCCATCTCAGACCAAGTTGGTCAAAATTGGAAGAAAAATGACACAGCTGCAGCAGCCATGCTACCATTGGCTGATTTGAAGCCAACCATTATGAAAAGTACTGATAAAACTAAACCTGCATATGAAATTTCGTTGAAATTGGGAGAAAAAAAATCATGGCTGAAGCAGCCATGCTACCATTGGCGGATTTGAAGTCAAACTTTAGGAAAAGTAGTCATGGTTGAAACAAAAAAAAAAACAACTTGCATATCAAATTTCATCAAGTGGGCAAAATATATACACATTTAAAATGTACTTGCTGATCTAAACACTCGCAGTCATAACAGTGTCCTACATGCCTGAAATATCATATTACATTCACCACACAAAGACAATTTCTTTCAGCGTATTATTGTCTTTTTCATCCAAATGTGGTATAACAAAAATAAGATAAAACAACTTCACCCCTCAATTCACCCACCCTGGGGGCAGCCACGATCAAAATAGGAAGGTCTCATCTACTCATCAATCTAAGACAACCTGCCAAATTTCAAGAAATTTGCGTAAGATAACAATTTTTAATATCAACCCACACTGCGGCTGCTGCAGCAGCCACTGTGTGCAGCCAACTGAGACCAAAATAGGACGTTCTCATCTGGACATCAACCCGAATATGCAGATGAAATTTCGTGATGATCAGATGAGAACTACAGCCTGTAGGCTGCGCCATACAAAATTCACGATGGCTGCTGCAGCAGCCAATGTAAGCAGCCAGTCATAACCAAAATATGACGATCTCATCTAGACACCAACGCGAACATGCATCTCAAATTTGGTGATGATAGATAAGAACTATGGCCTATAGCCTGTGCCGAACAAATTGTGGACAGACAGACTCACAGACTTCCGCATGCCCCATGACAATAGCATAGCTTGACTTTGTCAAGAAAAGCTAAAAATTGAACTAATAAAAAACAACACAAAGTCTTTTCAAGATACTGTACTTTTAGATTGTCATTACCGCAAAGTAGTCATGTATAATTTAAACAAGGGATTCTGCCTTGTTATCAGTTTTTCAACATAAAATTGTTTACCCTACTTAGTAACCCAAAGTGTTCATATGTTAGATACCCATATTGGGTACTCAATAATTTATCTATTTATTTATTGGAATTTAAGGTCACTTTCAGCATCTAAGGCTACATCTTACAGAGGCGTAATTATAATATCAAGTTTGGTCAATCGTTTATGCCTATCACTGCCCACTTTACAGGGCTTTCAATGCAGGAATTGGTTACTACTGGGCCCAATTTTATCAATAAAGCAGAACTTGAACAAACTTCAATTTGCCACTTCTAAGAAAATCAAAAATCAAATATCAAAAGATTCTGACAGGAGTAACAGAAAAAAAAGATTTTTTAAGAATATTTCTCATACTGAACTAAGTTATACATGGGCTCCCATAGGGAGCCCAAAAATAAAAGCTTCTGAAGCAGTGTTTTGGGAGAAGAAGATTCTTCAACGTTATTCCCATTAGCTACACTGTTACAAAATGATGACTCGGCACTTTTAGTCCTAGAAAAGAACCTTATGATAAAATTTTTACCATTTTTTTCTTCCGGTCCTAAGGAAGCTTCACACCATATAAAAATTCTCAGTGCCATGTAGTTCTGGACATATGGGCATTTAAAAAGAAAAAAATTTTTTAGCTCCTGCAGTTCCCGTGGGGGACAGGAAAACAATTTTCGGCATAAATTAGGTACTTATGACCCAATAAGCCCTCATATCAAATTTGGTTCAAATCGACTTTTTGGTTTGGAAAATAAAAATTTTGGTATAATTTGGGCTCCCACAGTGAGCCCAAATATGAACCCAGGTACTTGGCTTTACCAAACTTCACTCTCAGCCCCTAAGAATGCTGTACATCAAATATCAAAACATTTTGACTGGTGGATCTGAAAAAAAATTTTTTTTTAAAGAATATTCCTCATATTGAACTAAGTTATAATTTGGGCTCCCACAGGGAGACCAAATATGAGCCGAAGGACTTGACTTGAACAAACTTGAATCTCACCTCCCTAAGCATACTGTATACCAAATATCAAAAGATTCTGACCGGTGGATGCGAAGAAGAAGATTTTAAAAGAATATACCTCGTATTGCACTAAGTTACAATTTGGGTTCCCAAAGGGAGTCCAAATATGAACTCAGGGACTTGGCTTGAACAAACATCAATCTCACCCCCCTAAGGATGATGCATAGCAAATATCAAAAGATTCTGATTTGTGGATCCGAAGAAGAAGATTTTTAAAATATATCCCTCATATTGCACTAATTTGAACATTTGGGTTCCCATAGGGAACCCAAATATGGACCGAGGAATTTGATTTCTACAAATATGTGAATCAATGTTCCAAAGATGTTATATGTAAAATATGAAAGCTTTTAGAGCAGTGGTTTGGAAGAAAACAATTCTTTATTTTTTTCCCATTGCCTACTGTGTTAAAAAATACTGACTCAGCACTTTTTCAGAGTCCCGAAAAAGTACCCTATGATAAAACCGATAGCAATTTTTTTTTACCAATCCTTTCTGTTGGTCCCAAGAAAGCTTCACACCAAATAAAAATTCTCACTGCCGTGCAGTTCTTGAGATATAGGCGTTTTAATTTTTTTCTATTTTTAGCTCCTGTGGTTCCCACGGGGCTACAGGAAAAAAAATTTCTGCATAAATTAGGTACTTATGACCCAATAAGCCCTCACATAAAATTTGGTTCAAATTGGCCTCTCGGTTTAAAAAATAGAAATTTGGGGTGGGGCCAAAATTTTTGCTCCTCCCATAACATCGCCAAGTATAGACCTACAAACTTCTCTTGAACAAACTTGAGTCTACACCTCAAAAGGAAGCTGCATACCAAATATCAAGTCTCTGCTATTGCTGGTTCTTGAGAAGAAGATTTTTTAAGAATTGGAGCATTTTTGCCCCACCCCTCTGCTCAATATGAGCCGAAACCTAATTTGCCCAAAAATCAAAATGCCGCTATATAACCCCTACTCACATGAAATTTCATTAACATGCGGCCAGTGGTTTGGAAGAAAAAGACCCAAACACCACCTTCACGCCGGACGACGGACGCCGGACGCCGGACGACGGACGAAAAGTGATCAGAAAAGCTCACCCTGACTTTCAGTCAGGTGAGCTAACAAGTGCAATGCCGATTGCCAGCGATCAGACAATCAATCGTCCCCCACGGAAGGTGGATAACTGTGAAATATATTGATATTTCCTCAATAAAACCCAAACAAATATCGATATCAAAGTAACAACTCAACAAACTAGTCCCAATATTACCCATATTTCTGTGGTTGTACTGGAAGCATCCAAATACCTGTAAAAAGTTAAGTAAGGCTAACTTGCATAATGTATGCACAAGAAAAAAAACCATGTATAATATGTTATTTATCTTATGTTCCTTCCCTTCAAATCTGAAAATTTGAAACAAAAGCATGAAAGCATCTTTTAGATACAGGTGGTAGCAGTACACAACATAATACGCACAAAAATATTACCCGAGAAAAATGTCAAGTAAGGCTAATTTGCATAATTTATGCATGAAGAAAAAACCTCTATGATATGTTATTTATCTTACGCTGCTAGACCTCCATACCAAAATTTATTGAAATCGGAAATGTTGTTCAGAAGTTCTGAGCATATAACGAATTACACGCAATTTCCAACAAAAATGGCCGTCAGTCGGACATCTTGAATTTTTTTCGCAAAAAAATTGACATGCATCAATTTTTCCTAATGACCCATCAAATCTGAAAATTTTAAACAAAAGCGTCAAAGCATCTCTGATACCTGTAAAAAGTTAAGTAAGGCTAACTTGCATAATGTATGCACAAGAAAAAAAACCATGTATAATATGTTATTTATCTTATGTTCCTTCCCTTCAAATCTGAAAATTTGAAACAAAAGCATGAAAGCATCTTTTAGATACAGGTGGTAGCAGTACACAACATAATATGCACAAAAATATTACCCGAAAAAAGGTTAAGTAAGGCTAATTTGCATAATTTATGCACGAAGAAACAACCCATATGATACGTTATTTATTTATGCTGATAGACCTCCATAACAAAAGTTACTGAAATCGTAAATGTCGTTCAGAAGTTCTGAGCGTATAACGAAATACACGCAATTTCCGGTGGACGGGCGGACGGACGGATGGGGACAGACAGACAGACAGACAGACAGACAGACAGACAGACAGACAGACAGACAGACAGACAGACAGACAGGCAGGCAGGCAGGCAGACAGACAGACAGACAGACAGACAGACAGACAGACAGACAGACAGACAGACAGACAGAGACAGACAGACAGACAGACAGACAGACAGACAGACAGACAGACAGATGGAGTGCAATCCAATAGTCCCCCAAAACGGTAAAACCGTGGGGGACTAATAAAGCAGAACATATGGACACATTTAAATATATTATCCTGTACTCAATACAAGATTTACTCCAAGGCAGTAAAGCTAAGTGATTCTGACGAGAGAAGTGCCATGTTACTCAATATCAAGCTAAATGGAGATGACTCTGGAGTAGCCTTCTTTTCAAGGACTTGGTACTAAACTAAGATCAAGAGATTAATACAAGCATTTGTTAGAAAATGAAAAATTCAAAGTAATTTGTATATTTTTTATACTTACCAATGACCCAGACTTAGCTGGTGCAAACTCAATAATATCCAAGGCCAAACACAAATTTTGAACCCCCCCCCCCCCCCCCCAACCCCCCAAATTAGCATACAGATCCGAAAATTGAAAGTCCTATCTAGTTCTCCATACTTTAGTACTGTGCATGCACGGTAACCATGAAGGTACCAAAATTAGCACCAAGCAGCATTCTTTCTAGCTGTGCCTGCTAAATGTTATAAATCAGCAGGGAGGCATGTGCGACAACTCATGGGAGGGCCATCCCCGTCTGGGCTATTGGTAAGTATAGAAAATATATACAAATTACTTTAAATTTTTCATATTTTTATACTAGAACCAATGGCCCAGACTTTGCTGAATAATAAAAAGGCTGGAGGGCCTAGGACTTTTAAATGAAACAAAATAACTCTATTACTCCGACTGAAAGGACTCCTACAGGAGAATAGGAGATAAATAAGGAATCACATATATCTTTCTCTATAAGAAAAAGAGAAAGACATAACACCAAAATTTAAAGGAGTAATATATAATAAATTCATGTTAATTCGATCAAGGAAAAAAATTATAAAGCTAGTCCAGAGAATGAGACGCTTTATACGGAGTTAAAAGTGTCCGAGGACTGTATATAAACGCTCGAATGACACGTGACATATACATAATGCTTCACAATGAGCTACACTTTAAAAGAACAATACATAATGAGACAATATTGTTGCTTCACACCGAGCTACACATTAAAACCACACAGCACTGATGCCTGACAACTGTCCTTGGGGGAAGCATTCTGTACTTACCAATGACCCAGACATAGCTGGTGCTAACTCTTAAAATATAGGGCCAAACACAAATTTTGCCCCCCCAATCCCCCAAATTTGCATCTAAAACCAAAGAAAACATGTCCTGAAAGGCCCTCCACACTTCGCCTCTACTGCGCATGCGCAGTGTCAAGGACGTTCCGAAATTGGCGCCATTAATCATTCTAATAACCAGTGCCTGGTAAGCGCTATGTACTCAGCGGGGAGGCAAGAGTTCCCAACTCCTGGGAGGGCCATCCCCGTCTGGGTCATTGGTAAGTATAAAAAATATAGAAATTACTATAAATTTTTTAACATTTTTATACTGTACCAATGACCCAGACATAGCTGAATAGTAAAAAGACTGGAGGGCCAAGGACATAGAGCAAAATGGAATACGCTCAATAATATAAAATAGAGTCATCCCCTGTAGGGAAAAAGAAGTAATAGGCCTTACATGCATCTTTCTTATTTAAGATAAATTAGAAAGATACAACACCTTCCAAAATTGAGCTTCATACATCCATGTACTCTATTAATATCCAATATAATCCTTATACTAATAATTTTTAAAGTAAGCCAATAAATAAAGTAAGTCTAGAGAATAGAGACTCTTATAGTCCTAAAAGTGTCTGAGGATTGCATAATCATGTCCGTTGACATATGCAATAATCAAAAGCTATACTTTAAAAACTAAGACTTGAATGAATTTTAAAAACATAAACTTCTCACTAAATAACCATCCCAATAACAGTTCAGAATTACTAACTCCAGAGGAGGTATCCCCTTGTTTTCATAGTAAAACAGGTGACCCAAGGGAACACCCTCCCCCCCCCCCCCCCCCTTTTTCTTGCCCTGGGTCAAATAGCCCAGAGCGAAGAGGGCAGCAGAACGGAGACACTGCCGAAACAGACAGCCTACCTAGCTATAGCAGCAACTGTTAAGTGAATGACATTCTGAGCAGTAGATAATAGACCTAACAATAGAGGCCTCCAGAAATGGACTCGATATTTCTGAGATAAAAATTCATGAATGTGGATGGCTGAGCGCAATGAGCAGCCTTCAAAAATCTATAATAGCGACACTATTAATGTAAGCCCAAGATGTAGAAGAACTCTTACTTCATGAGCCGAAATCTTAAGCACAACTGCTAAGTCAATGATATACCATAAGCAGTACCGATAGTCAATAGAATCCATTAACAATAGAATGGAGCAAAACGTCCTTCTACTAGGCATCAAAGACAGAAGAAGCTTACGCCCATAGTAATAAACAGATATCTGTTTATAAATACATAAACTCTACCCGGAAAGAGTAAAGGCCTATGCCCGTACGAAGACGGAAGGACCTTAATAACAATAGGTTCCGGATATTAGGAGCCTAACTCTTATGCAAAAATCCAACCTAAATAGTAACGGAAGTAGTGATTCCGAAACTACGAAAGTGAAAATCATCCATCAATAGTGCATGAAACTCACTGACTCTACAGTAAAAGAGAAACCAACAGAATTACTGTCTAAAAGGTCAGAATTTGAAAACTACTGTTTCCAGAGGCTCAAATGATTACTTAGCTAAATAAGAACCGAAGTTAAAATCCATATAGGAATTTAATCTAAAGATTCTAAGTCTATATATCAAAAAGTTACTAACTGACTTAGATAAAGAGACATAAGACTCAATTGTAAACTATCGTAGAGTGCATAGGTATGAGGTAACATAAACCTATAACCTTACTAATAACAGGCTGCAGTAGATCTTGTGAAACAAGTATACTAAAAAATTGCAATGAGTAGTATGGAGGGATCAACAATATGAACATAATGATCCCTACACCAACGACGGAAGAGCCTCCACTTTAGCCGCATAGAATAGCGAAGAAGAGGATCTCCTACAGTAAGAAATCGTGTCCAAAGCTCGTCCAGTACAATGCTACAATGCAATACGGACCACATAACGGAATACATGAAGGTTGCGACCTTGCGGGTTGTGATAAAGATGACACGATTTACCCAGTGAAAAAAGATCCTCACATTGAGGAAGATTTCACGTTAAGACCCACAGTAGACAAGAGAGTAAATTACCCATGATCTCTGTGAAGATAGAGATGCTATCAACAGAAATGTATTGTGGTTGTTTATCTTAGCAATATCTGCTAAAACAACAGCGCCGGAGGATACGCGTATCCTATCATTCCGTCCTATAGATCAATAGAGCGTTAACAACATTAGCTCAGAGATCTGGACAAGCCAACACATACGTCTGCAATTGATTAGCAAGCTGTGTCGTAAATAAATCATCATTGGGTGCTCCCATAGATAGCAAATCTGATTGAATACTTGTTTGTTGAGAGTCCATTCTGACAGCAACAAGCGACCCGTAAGTGAACGGGAGTCCGGTAAAACAATCAGACGACCCGGAATATGACGGACCAAAACAGAACTTGGTGTACTATAACCAACAGACGGATTCTTTCCATTAAATTGAATAACGGAAACGAAAGAGTGCCTCCCTGGTTCCGGAGATACGCCACTACTGTCGAATTAAAGGACAGGATTTGGGCATGCGTTTCTGAATAATGTTCATGCAATGACATAAAGCAAGCCTAAAAAAACATTATTCCGCAGAAGAAAATTGGTTGCTAAGAGACTGCAGAACCCAAAGACCCTGGCACTTCGAATCCGTTGGGATCAGTATTATATCCCAATCTGTTTGACTGGCAACCGTCATAACAGCCACACTTGGGTCCGGCAACTGCGGTGGCACTCTCTGAGTCAACCACCGAATGTTTGCCCCAGTCTGAATCTCTTGTAACACTAGATAGACAAGAGAACGTGTAAATCGAGCAATTCATGGATTGCCAAAAAGTTGCCGTCGAAGAGAAGCTCCTCCGAGAACGAAGCGACTCTGAGAGAGTTCTTAACCTAACTATCCACGCGTATGGATGTAGCTAGGGCTGCGTCACATCTAACCAACTCCAATCAGCCACTGAAGGGCGGAGTTATACGTGAACAAACTACTGCCCTTGAGAATAATATCCCGTAAATCTTTTCTTGAAAACGTAATGATAACGCCTCAGTAAGGCGGATTATGTATGATAAAGCGTCTAAGTTAAGTCTACTATACATCATGTCGTTTCCAACATTGAAGTTGGAAAAGACATAAACGGCGAAAAAGAATATTTCCAGTCTTTAACCACACCGTCTAGATGCATATGAACTCTCGATATGCCCTGCTCTGCCAAAATAAACTATTCGTATAAATGATAAAACGGCAGAAATGAGCAACGCGGACAAGAAACTAAACTATCATGCTTGGTAGCAGGCTAGTATGCATATATAGCGTCGAAAAATAAAACACATGTTGTAATGACATTATTGGACTGCGTCGGTAAGTCAGGGACAATGTCCCTGAACCGATCGAAAAATCCGAGTCCAATGACGCTATAAGTCTCTTATCCAAGATCGCAGCAATGAAGTCCGAAATAACAATCACTGGAAGATAATGCCAGAAGATATGAAAGGCAGCTTCCGATACTACTAAAGGGAAAACTCGAAATCTTTCGAATCCCTTTCGCCATCCTGTCGGACCCTATAAAGCGTTCGGTCGTCCGTACCTGATGCAACCGCGGACCGCACCGACCCAGCGCCGTCGGATAATTCCTGATTCGACCAAGAAACTGTCAATTGCTGGGATGCTGCGAAACAACTGTGCTAACTCGGATAGCACGTCCGTCACTGAGGCCTGAGGAGAAGCGGTCCTACAATGCATTGCCGCTGGAAGCTCCGTGATTGTTACCCCGTGCATACTACCAATATGCGAGCGAACGGAGTGTATAGGCCTTGTGTCCCTTGGCTACCGGATGGCGCGACCTATTCGCCGTGGAATCACTGAATGACGAAACTGATCGGATACTCGAGGTCACGTAGCCAATGTGCGGTCGTGTGCCCTGCTGTGAGGATGAGGAAGCATTAAGGACAGTCTCTCGGACTGTCAATATAACGGAGCGTCCCGACCGACAGACATATGCTCCGAAAGTAAAATATCTGAACCACAACATGCGGTCCCCTATGTTGTTGGACGAGAGAGGGACCTCTCTCGCTCACAGCCCGGACGGACCTGGACAAGCCAGGAACCGGACTAACAGGCTTCCTCCGATCTGTCCTCAATCTGTCGTCACTGGGTGAGTACTAAAGTAATTAAAGTGCTCGCATCACCCAAATCTCCTTCCTAGACCGCAACGGACGAACCCGGCAGCCGAACCATTCGATGAATGTACGCTACACCGGGTGAGCTAGCGAATGTCACTCCGTAGGCGATAGACATATTCCATGAGCACTTATTGCCGCTAGCTCTTCATTAACTATGACGACAGAGGCACACTTTTGAAAGACATCTCCGTAACTTTGCGAACAAGAAACCAGAAATGCTTAGTTATAGCAAGCATATAATAATAATATATATAGCGTCGTTCAATAATTCGAAAGTTTGCGTGACATTATTGGACTATGTCGGAACTGAGGGACGATGTCCCTGAACCGAACCAAAAATTTCTAAGTCCACCGACGCTATCAGTTTCTTATCCGGCATCGCAGCATTCTGGTCTGATGAAAGAAGCTGTAGAAGACCAAGTCAGATGACATACAGAACAGCATATGTTGTTCCGAAAGGGAAAGCTTGAATCCTCCAAATCCCTTTCGGTATCCCGTCGGACCGGATGAAATTTTCGCACGTCCGTACCCGCTTCCGCGGAGCGTCCCGACCCAGCATTGTCGGATAAAAAATATGCGACAGATTCAGTTGATGCTGGGATGCTGCGATAAACTGTGCTATTTAGGAAAGCACGTCCGTTCCCGAGGCCTGTGCAGTAGCGGTCTTACGATGCATTGCCGCCGGAAGCTCCGTGTACATTGAGTCCCGCACACTTCCTATGCGAACGTCCGGAGTCTGCAGGCCTCGTGTCCCTGGCTACCGGATGGTGTGACCTGGTCGCCGATGAATCTCTGACTGGCGAAGCTGACTGGATATCCGTGGTCACGTAGCCAAGAGCGGTCGTGTGCGCAACTATGAGAATGAGGAAGCCTTATTGACAGTCTACTCCGGACTGACTATATGTCGGAGCGTCCCGAGCGACGGACGTATGCTCCGAATGCGAAACATTTTGTACCACAACATCTGGGGCCAGATGTTGTTGAACGAGAGAGGGGCCTCTCTCGCTTGCCGTCTGGATGGACCGGAACGAGCTATGAACCGGACTAAAAGGCTTCCTTCGTTCTCCCTCCGATCCGCCGTCACCGGGTGTGCATTAGGTTGATTTATAGTGCTCGCATCACCCCAAAATTCCTTCTAGACCGCAATGGGCGAACCCGGCTGCCGAACCATTCGGTGAATGGACGCTACACAGGGCGAGCTAGCGGACGTCAAAGGCCGTCGAACCTACTAGGGTCCTCTTAGGCAATTGGCGTATTTACATGAGCACTTTTCCGCTAGCCCTTCATAAATTGTGACGATGGAGGCACACTGTTGGAAGACATCACAGATACATCACCCTAATCTTGATCGTCTGAAATAGAAATTGATAAAGTAGAGTGACCCTGCGGGGAAAGGACCGGAGTGTCCAATTCCCCAATAACATATCGTGACATTCGCTTCCCATATTGTCATCGAAATCATACGATACAGAACAGGAGTTAATGCGAGTACACTGACCACATATAGAATGATTATAAAGTCAGAGGAAGACTTCCTCTTATTACAATTGATCAATATCCTTTCAATGTGAAAAGAAAACAAGTCCTGGTACTCGCACTAACCCCTGGCAATCAAAATACATAATAATAATATGATCCATTAATATAGAAAAAATAATTGAAATCAAAATATTTTGAAAAAATATTTTTTCAGAACAGCCGAAGTTTCTGAAAAGTAACGTTGAGCCCCAATGGATCCCAAGCCTAAGTGTGGACAAAAATTTTAAAAATATTTTAAACAATTTATTCAACACTTACGAACAATAATAATGTATCTAGTTATGATTAAAATAACATCAAGATATTATTTTCCAGAAATCCCCCCCTCACACAGAGGGCTGTTGAAAATGTAAACAATGAGTGTAAAAACACTAAAATAAGACTCCAGGCACCCAGGCCCAAAATCAGTTACCAAAAATACACTATCTGATGCAAAACAGAGACTTCCAGGGAAGAAACTGCAGAACATCAGATGGTAGATGCAGAACACAACGCCTAACCACCCGTAGGTGAAGACGTAAACATGGGGAAAAGAAACAGAATTCATTCTGTTATTCAGCTAAAACTCCCAAGAAAATTTAGTAATAATAATTACAAAAACTATGCCAAAAGCATGGGAGAATAGCAAGGGGGGACTTAAAGGACAGGGAGAGAGGAAAACACTTAAAAAACAGTGTAACTAATTAATCAGAATGACAACAAAATGGCTGCTGCCTTGAAAATAGGTAACTTAACATAATTTCATTAAAAAATTTTAAGTTACAGCCCTGATAATATTCTGTCACACATTTTTTTCCTCTCCTCCTTCTCTATCCTCCTTAGAATCACCATTTCACTAATATTTATGTGTCTGGCATCATTTAAACTGAGATTTACAAGCACAAAGATCAGTCAGATGTTAACTGATGAAGGGCCAAACTTAGAATGATTAATGGCGCCAATTTCGGAACGTCCTTGACACTGCGCATGCGCAGTAGAGGCGAAGTGTGGAGGGCCTTTCAGGACATGTTTTCTTTGGTTTTAGATGCAAATTTTGGGGACTGGGGGGCAAAATTTGTGTTTGGCCCTATATTTTAAGAGTTAGCACCAGCTATGTCTGGGTCATTGGTACAGTATAAAAATATCTCTTTCTTCCTTTTGTAATAAAGATAAAACAACGTTTATAAATACGCATCGTTCTTACTGGACACAACACTGGTCTAAAGTTGTCCGAAGACGGTAAAGCCGTAATAACAATAGGCTTTGGTCACCTATCCAGAATCTGGTTCTTAGCCAAGAATCCCACCTCCATAGTAAGAGTAATAGTATTACCCACACTACGGAAATGGGAATCTTCTACTGATAAAGCATGAAGTTCACTAACTCTTCTAGCAGAGGCAAAGGCTAAGAGAAAGGCCGTTTTATAAATAAAAAATTTAAATTCCACCTCATCTAATGGCTCAAAAGTAGCTTCCTGTAACTTCAGGAGAACCCAAGCTAAATTCCATTTAGGAATTAATCTTAGGGTTCTAGGTCTATGGATAGAGAAATGTCTAATTAGCTTGAATAAAGAAAGATCTGATCCAATAGCCAAATGATCATGATGAGCATAAGGGTCTGATAACATGGACCTACAGCATTTAATAGTAACAGGCTGCAGTTTTAATATGTCAAAAAGGTAGACCAAAAATTGGCATTTCAGGTATAGATGGATTATAAATATCCACAGACTGATTCGCACACCAACGACAGAAGACTATCCACTTAGCCGCATACTTTAACGAAGAGGAGGTCCTCCTACAGTTAGAAATTGCGTCCACTGCTCGTTCTGAAAATTGCTTTCTGGGCAGGAAGGACCGCACAACGGAAATATAAATTTTATAGTAAATTTCCTTTCTTATTATGCCTACTGCAATTGTTTACTACAGGCTTGCACTACAGTGGAAGAACCTAACTCAGATAAAATACTCTCTATTTTAATCTTTCCCAAGAGATTTGGGAAAGAAAAGGAAAAGTGGTGTAAAAACACCATGAAAAAATAAGCCAAAACTGGGTCGAGCGCCATCGGCGCACACCCATTAAGGAATGCTCTTCTCTTAGTACAATTCCACGACTTCCGTTAACCAGTGCGCAAGCAGTAATCAAAACCATTCTTCTGAGTCCGCCAACATAGGAGGTATGTGATCAGCGGGGAGGAAGGATTCTTACCCGAATAAGAAGACGGGAGGGCCTCTATGTAAACAATTGCGGTAGGTATAATAAGAAAGGAAATTTACTATAAAATTTACATTTCTTATCAACCTACCTTACAACTGTTTACTACAGGCTGAATAGACAATAGGATGGAGGGAATCACATAACCAAACCACACATAACTCAATTGCACTGGAACCGTGGACAGAGGAAGAGATCCCTAGTCCTATCAAACCACAGAATCAGAAACATTAGTAAAAGACAATGAAAGATGAGGCGTATGGTGAAGTGCGATGCACAGACAGAAAGGACATGAACAGCATGGAGCTGGAACTGACCCTGTAAAAAGCTGAATGGCTGGGATAGACAACAGCCTAAGTCGAAGAAAGAGGGCCCGTAGGACAAAGGGCCTCTGTCGGCTCTTGCAACTGTCGCAGATAAATGGAGAAGGTAGCATTTCTCCAGTAGGCTGCCAGTATAACATCCGACAGCATGACAGAGTTAGTAAAAGCCCCGAGAGGAAGACAATGCACACACCTCGTGGCAGAAAAAACAATTGGTAATACAATCACCAGTAGCTAGATGAGTGGAAGCTGCACGAATAGCAAGACAAATCCATCGAGAAATGGATGCAGGAGAGATCTGGAATGTGAGAAAACGCATATCCATCCAGAATAAAGGCACGAATGGAACCGGCAGGAAGGCGTAGCCGACAAGACCGTACCAAAGGAGGGCCAGAGCGTCCACGGCGAAAGCCAGAGCATCTGGACATGGGGACATGAAAGTGTCCACCTGACGGTTCCAACGAGTCGCAAAGAGATCGATGGAACACCGTCATGTGGAGCATCCACTCGGTGGAAAAGAACCTGCCCCATCAGGACAGGGAGTCGGCTAGGATGTTCAGACGACCGGAAATGTGACGAACAACCACCCCGGCGTTGACATCCTGAGCGAGCAGTAGAAGATCCCGTGCCAACTCGTACAGTGGAACCGAGTGCGTGTCGCCCTGTTTCCGAATGTAAGCAACCACTGTCGAATTGTCGAACAACAGAAGGACCTGAAGATCCAACAGGTGAGGGATCCACTGCCTGAAACTCAGAAGAGCAAGAAGCTTTTTCTGGTTGATGTGTAGAGAAGACCGGTCCTGGTCCCACATCCCATGAATGGAAAGACCTAGAGGATCCAACATCTCACCCCATCCGAGATCGCTGACATCTGCCGCCAGAATGCGATCGGACGTGGGTAAGTCCAATGGGACACCCTGCGTGATCCACTGAACATTCATCCAGTGGAGAAGGTGAGGATAAGAGATTCTGGTGACTGAAGCACTAGATTCAGAGAATCGATATTCGGCCTCCAACAACTGCGCAGAAAGTGTTGGAGAGGTCTGACATGCAGCCGACCCAGAGTAATGAGATCCGTCACCGAACCACAGAGACCGAGCAGCCAGAGAATACCACGTGCTGTCGCGGATGTGGACTGGGAACAGAGTCAGAGCAAAAGCTGAGAGAATCACAGCCCTGGCCTGGGGTACTGCCACCGTAATGAACTGAGTGCAGAAGGCCATCCCCAGAAGACAAAACGACTGAGGAGGGACCAGATCAGACTTCTCCTCGTTGACTTTGAATCCTAGCGAAGTGAGCAAGCTCAACAGAGTGTCCACATCCAACTCCAGTAAGGCAGCATTGGAATGCCTCTGGAGGATATCGTCTAGATATGCCAAAGTAGTCACCCTGGACTGTGTGCGATGGAAGGCTATCACATGCGACATGAGTCGGGTGAAGGTCCTAGGAGCCAGGTTGAGGCCAAAAGGCATGGCCTTCAACTGGTAACTCGCCCCAGAAAAGAGAACCTGAGAAACTTCTGCGACACAAGATGAATCAGAACGTGAAATTAAGCGTCTCGCAGGTCGATGCTGGAAGTGAAATCTCCCTGGTGAATGGAACGGCGGACCGACCTGAATGTCTCCATGCTGAACTTGAGAGCAATCATAGACTGGTTCAGGATACTCATATCGATAACCGGTCGAAGTCGGCCGCCCTTCTTCGGCACCAAAAACAGGCGGGAATAAAACCCCACTGACTGAATGTTCTTGACGACCTCGATCGCCTCCTTGGCCAGGAGATTGTCTATCTCCGTGGACAAAAGCTCCCGACGTAAAACGTCTGAAGGAACTGTGGTTGGAAGAAGCACTCTGGACAGAGTGGGGTGCCTTCGGAAGGATATTCGCAGCCCGGACTGAACAACATCTAACACCCAAGGAACAGATGTGATGGTGGCCCAATGGTCTGCGGACTCTACTATCCTTCCTCCAACCTGGACGAATCGAGGTGAGGACCTTCAGTTCAAGCCCCGAGGAGGGCCGCGAGAGGAGAAACCACCTCCTCTTCTGAATTAAGAATCCTGAGACTTCCCTCTAGCCTGCCAACGCTTACTCTTACCCCGTGAGTAAGAAGTAGAAGCAGTGGCAGAAGGATCAAACCTTTGCTTCGCTGAGGAAGCAGAAGGGTATTTGTTAGGCTTTGAACGGTCCCTGCCTCTCCTAGAAGGCTGATCAAGCTGACGAAGCAGTAGATGATCTTTGGAATGATGTAGGACGTCAATCCGGACCGTCGACACGAAACCCATGGAACACTAGCAGACCTGCCAAAGAAGCAGATCGAAGAGCAGCGCGCTGCCGCCAGGAAGGGATCAGCCTGTGTCCAGCACAGAGTCCCTTCGAACTTGTTCCAAAATAGCCGAGTCACAGGCATGCGTGTGAGTAAGATGCATGAGCGCCTTGGACAGCACACGCAAAGGAGCCTGTACATCGTCAAACCTATCTGGAGACAGATAGGCAGCTAAGGCAGAGACGACGTGATCGGAGAGAGAAAGTATACCCAGCATTCCTCCCGATCAGCCCAACAAGGACTCCAGAGTCGTCATAGGAATGACAGCAGACTTGGGCTTGGAAAGCCCGAGGGAATTGGAGTCCTGATCCAAAACTGTCAAAGTCTGGCAGACTGACGGATTGGCGAAACGATAATGCACCGGAGGCAAAAAGGTGTCAACCCTGGTGAAGAACAGATCCTTCATAGCCTTGGAACTCAGAGTCCAAGGCTGAAAATGCTTCAACCACCTGTACTGACTGGCACGGTCGAAGATGCCCAGAAGCAGGTTGCTCCACAGGCTGTAGGCACGCGACCAATGATCACGGCCTGGCTGACACTGAAGGAACCCAAACACAAAGTCAAGAGCTGCCCCCAAGTCAGAAGACTGCTGGCTCTCGACATCAAGGATGTCTGACTCCTCCCCGGAGTCAGAAGACACATAGCCCATCGTGGGCAAACCAGCCGACGCCTCCAATGGTGTAGGAACACCAGGGGGATCAAAAAACGGCCTGTTTCCAATCCCGGGAGGTGGCGCCATAGGGGGCGCCTGGAAACCACTTGCTGCCTTGCTGGAAGCAACAGGAAGGCTCTTGGACAGAACCTGAGTGAGTAAGGAGAGGGCCTCCCTAAGTTCACTACCCATACCAGCCGGTTCGACATGGGGACGAACCAGCAAAGTGGCTTCACACCTGACCCTCTTAGCCAGCGAAGGGTCACGATCCTCCAATACACCCGAAGCGGGGCGATGGGCGGCAGCCGAAACATCTGAGGGCAGACGTGTATAGGGGTACGACACACCCCGAGGATCAACATAGCGGGAACTCAGGAGAGTTGCCGTGGACCTCTGCGGGGCAGAAGGTCCAGGCTGCACAGAAGGCGTTGGTCCCGCAAAACTGGCCGTGTGACCAGAATGAGTGGACGGAAAATGCCAATGATAAAACTGTGGTACTCGACGGCGCAGAGACCACATTAGAGGGTCCGGCCGGCAGCCACTTCCAACTTCACCGAGTTGAAGTCAGGGAAGGCTGAGGCCGATACCCCCATGTCTACACTACTAGACACCGCAGCAGACCACTGCAGGTATAAAACTGCTGTGCTCAACGGCTGAGAGGACACAGCAGGGGGTTCAGTCGGCAGCCACTTCCGATTTCGCCAAGTTTTAGTCAGGAAAGGCTGAGGCCGATACCCCACAACCACACTACAGACATCCCTGCAGACCCTTGCAGGGATTAGCCGAGGTTGGCTAAAAACGGTGCCCGATGATGTTGTAGACGGAACAGCAGTAGCAGCAGATACGACGGAAGCTGTTGGAACTGGCGGAAAGGGGAAGAGAGCCACCCAGCTCGGCCTCCAAAGGAGGAGTCACAACCCTAGTGACAGCCTCAGATGTCGAATGGAGAGGGCGCATAGTCCCGGAACCAGGCATCTCTTCACCAGAAATCCAACAGCTCCCGCAGTATTCACCACGGTAAAAAAAAACTGCACATCCCCCACGGAAGGGGAATAACTCTCACCAGACGTGGTTGAGTCGGGAGGCCCCAAAATGACAGCGTTCCCCACCTCCCGCTGATGCGGGAGGAGCTGCACATCCCCCATGGAGGGGGGGTTGTAATTCTCACCAGACGTGGTCGAGTCGGGAGGCCCTGAAACGACAGCGCTCCCCACCCCCCGCGGGAGTGGGAGCAGCCGCACATCCCCCACAGAGGGGGTATAACTCACACCAGAAGTGGTCGAGTTGGGGGCCACGAAACGACAGCATTCCCCCCCCCCCCCCACGGGTGTGGGAGCAGCTGTACATCCCCCACAGAGGGGTATAACTCACACCAGACGTGGTCGAGTCGGGAGGACCAGAAACGACAGTGTTCCACACCACCCGCGGGTGCGGAAGAAACGGCCACGAGAACGCACCAAGGTGAGGGCAAAAGGAATTGCCCTAAAGGAACCGAACTGGAAATAACAGAGGTGAGAGCAGTAGAAGAAAAAGGTGAACTCAACAGATACAGAAAGTAGAAGAACACCCTCAACTATGAGAGAAGGTGGCAGAAAAAAAACAGTGGGTACACGACAGAACCCAGACGGCAGTCAGGGACCAAAAAAAACCCCCCAAAAACAGAAATTCAGCCCTCAACAGAGTGAAGAAATCCTGTCCAGACAGTCCCTAATTGACACCTAACTCCAATAACAATTTAAATTTATCAACCGAAAAATTTCATTCATTGTCGAACAGCGTTGACATGATGTCGAAAAAACATTCGCGAAAACGGAATAATAAATAATATACAATGAGAATGTGGTTGAAAATATTAACGAGAATATATAAAACACAGTCCTGTTATTATACAATCTTCAGATCCATAATCCAGTCACAGGAAAACCATTATCGACGAGTTGAATTATCACTGTATCATAATGCAAAGATGGCGCAACGCGTCCACCACGTTGCATGGACAAAAGAAGAATGGTTTTGATTACTGCTTGTGCACTTGTTAACAGAAGTCGTGGAATTGTACTAAGAGAAGAGCGTCCCTTACTGGGTGTGCGCCGATGGCGCTCGACCCAGTTTTGGCTTATTTTTTCGTGGTGTTTTTACACCACTTTTCTTTCCCAAATCTCTTGGGAACGTTTAAAATAGAGAGTATTTTATCTGAGTTAGGTTCTTCCACTGTAGTGCAAGCCTGTAGTAAACAATTGTAAGGTAGGTTGATAAGAAATACGAGAAGGTTGAGACCTTCCGGCTTGTGATGCAGTTTGTGAGACTTCCCCTAAAACAGAAGATCCTTGAGTGGAGGAAGCTTCCGAGGGATGTCCCACAACAGACACCTGATGAGATTGATCCAACGTTTCTGTGTTAACAGAGATGCTACCAGTAGAATCTTGCAATGAGACTGATTTTGAACAGGATCTGCTGAATAAGAGGAGATGGACGAAATGCATATCCTACTATTCCATTCCATGAGATTGATAGAGCGTCCACTGCACACGCCCGAGGATCCAGACACGGTGACATGAACGTCGGAAGCTGATTGTTCAGGTTCGTGGCAAAAAGATCTATCATGGGATGATGCCACTGGTAGCAAATCTGCCTGAAGACACATCTGTTGAGAGTCCACTCCAATGGTAACAGGCAACCTTTCATTGAGAGCAAGTCTGCAACTACGTTCAGACGACCCGGAATATGACGGACCAAGATAAGAACGTGACGATGAAGAGCAAATAGGAGAATTTTCTCCGTCACTTCAAATAGAGGAATGGAATGAGTGCCGCCCTGATTCCTGATATAAGCCACTACTGTGGAATTTGCTACATCAACAATCTAATGCTTTAGGGCTGTGAACAATCTAATGCTTTAGGGCTAGCCAAATGGAATCATCTCTTTGATGTTTATGTGCTTTTCCAGGAACCAAGAGTCCCAAAGACCCTGACACTTTAGATCTGCAGGAATCAGGGAGGCACCCCAACCTGACTGACTGGCATCTGCCATAATAGTGAAGACATGAGCCGGTACTTGAAGCGGAACTCCCAGAATCAACCACTGATTGTCCGCCCAAATTTGAATCTTTTGTTTAACTAGGTCCGTTAAACAATATGGCTTTCGAGCGAATGCATCTTGACACTTCAGTTCTGAATAAAGAAAATCTGGAGAGGATGCATGTGTAAGCGACCTAGTAGAATACGCTCCGCAGCCACTCCGCACAGTCCCATCAATGTCATAAAGTCCCTTGCTGACACTGTGACAGAGTTTAGAAGAAAGTGAGCATAATAACCGACTAGTTTCGCCCTGGTTGTGGGAAGACGAACCAGATTGATGTGAGTCTCGAAACTCATTCCCAAGTAAATGAAGGACCTCGTTTACTATGAAACCGAGATGTCGGAATAACAGAGGCAGACTCTGCACATCGTTCTGAAGTGTGCTTTCGTTGCGGTTTCTTTGAAGAATGTCGTCCAAGTAAGCCAAAGTTATCATTGCCGAATGAGCTCAGAAATAAGACCTGACCGAGTTCATTATCCGAGTGAACGCCCAAGAAGCCAGGTTCAGACCGAAACACATTGCTCTGAACTGGTAAACCTTCCCTTGAATGGCAAAACACAGATACTTTCTGAGTGCTGGATGGACCAAGACATGAAAGTATGTCTCTTTTAGAGCTATGCTTGCCGCAAAGTCATTCACTCGAATACACGCTCTTACCGACAGGATAGTTTCCATGTAAAACTTTGGAGCTACTATCAATTTGTTTATCCAGCTCAAGTCTATAACCGGTCGAAACAAATGAGAATCCCAGAGCATTGGGATTCTCTACAACCTCTATTGCCTAATCTAAGAGAGACTGAACATCTAAAAGAAGAGACTCTCTCTTTAAGAATTCGCCGGAAGATTTGTCCAACGCAGACTTCTTGTAAGGAGAGGCTTTGATCAGAATGATAACCGAAGACCCTTTTTGACAACATTCCTTACCCACTGATCTTCCGTTATTTCTATTCAGTTGGTTGCAAATTTTGATAACCTTCCGTCAACTGGAGAGCAATAGAGGTCTAGAACATCATTTGTAGGACTTATGAGGCTTCCGGGAAGAGAAACATCCTCCCAGGGAACCTCCTTGCGCTGTCAGCTTAGAGGTGCCAGACTTAAAGTCCTTATAAGACTTATGCCCCTTACCAAAGTTGCTGGATTGACGGTTTCCCAAATTACCATACAAGGGTTCTTAGAACCAAGCGAGGAGCCCCTCTTCGACGACTGCAAAAAGGAGACTCTGCCTACCATATCCAGCAGTCGACTGCTGGTGCAAAACTGACCTTAACAACAAAGTGTTAGTGGCCTTTTCGGTAGCTTCCTCGTACACAAAGGATAACTTGTCAATGAACAAAGTATGACCAGAAACAGGCGCAACTCTGAGAGAGCTTTTCACTCGATCGTCAATCAAGGTAGATGATGCTAAGACTCCATCACATCTAACCAACTCCAAATTAGCCACTGAAAGGGCGGAGTGATACGTGGCATACATGTCTGCTCTAGAAAGGACTCTGAGCGATAGAGTAATGTCATCAAAATCCTTTCCGCTGAGCCAGAGCCCTGGGGATATGATCTGCGTAAGACATTGGGTCCAGAACCACATGACTGGAATCAATAGAAGATTCCAGAACGTCTGAACAGACATTGAATGAAGCGGGCAATGAAATATCTAAATCTGACGCCCGCTCATCCAAGTGCAGATGAGCTCTCTGAACATCTTCTCCTACCGTTTTCAAATAACGTGGCCCAGGAAACAGTAATTACAGAGATGGCGAAGATAAGAACCGCCTTTCTTTTTTGTATTTTGCTAGGCCAAAGATAGCATTAAGTTTTTGTATTTTGCTAGGCCAAAGATAGCATTAAGTTGGCCAAAGGCCTCCGACACCTGAACAGACTGACCCGGGAAGGAAAGAACCTCCTCTTTCCTCTGCAAGGTACCCCTATCAGGGAAGATAACGGTTTCTGCCTAGCTGTCGCAGACTGTTGATACGATGGAACAAGATCCAGGAAGAACAAAATTCGTAGTCTCCATGTGCTGTTCCGCGAGGGATGGAGAATCATCCTCCATAACCTCCCCGGCATAAGACTGATCCATCTGAGAATTGTGGTCAACACCATCTGAATGCACAGATGATTGGACCGACCCAGCACCATCAAAAGCTCACTACCGGAGTCTGTTGACGGCCGAACCTGTGACTGCTGGGATGCTGCAATAGGCTGCGCAATCTGCGACAGCAGGTCTGTAACAGGCTTACACAGCAGCGGTCTTCCGTTTCCCTCGCAGCATGCTGCTCACAGGACAGAGATCTGACCCCAGATCTTTTTGACACATGTCCCGTATGTGCAAGCATCGAACCATTAGCTACATGTTGATCCGACTTTGGTGGAGTACACTGGGAACGTCTCCGCGAAACAGCTGGGACATCCGAAGTCAGGCAGCGAGTGTGCGGTCCAACGTGCCTTGCCGATGAAGAGGAAGAAGCCATAACTGCCGCCGGCCCCGGCTGCTGTGTGGAAGGAGCTTCCCAAACCTCAAGCGAGGACTGGTGCTCCAACGCAGTGAAGTTTCTCGCGGCACAAACAGTCGACCCCGACTGCTGACAGGACAGACAGGGTATTCCAGCTCGCGATCTGACCCGAGCATCCCGTTGAGAAACCTGCAGGCTTCTTCCCTTTTGCCGTCGTCACTGGGTGAGCTTTTGTTTTTCAGGTGCTCGCTCGACCCACGTCTACACTCTCCTTGACCACTACGGACATACCTGGCGTCCTGGCTCCCACTAACTGGGGAACCGCTTCACCGGTCAAGCTAGCTGCCTGCAAAGGATTAAGAGCACTAACTAGATGCCTTATCCCTTGTTTTAATATTCATGAGCACCCTGGCAGCTAGCTCTGTTTGCTCATCAGAGTGCGATGATGGCAGCACGTTATGGGTGGGTGTCGAATAACCATCACAATGTTCTTGTTCCTCTGAAAAAGAGACTGAAAGACTAGAATTGGCCTGCGGTGTAAGTTCCGGCATCAGAACTTCACCGCCAACTAGTAGGCAGACACCTGCTTCCAATGTTTGGCATCCCAATCTTCACAAGTAGAACAAGTATTAGAAGGAGTGCAGCAACTACAGGCAAGACAACAAGCATGTAAATCCTAAATACTGATATAATATGTATTCAAAATGCTGTTTGACAGAAAACAAAGTCAATATGAAAAACCAGAAACTAACAAAACAAACAGGCACAAAAGAGGCCCGAAGTCAGTAACCGATCAACAACCACCTGATGCAAAGCTAGATATTCATAGGATGAAAAAACAATGCATCTGGTGGAAGATGCAAGAGTACAAAACGTCCTAAACACCCAAAGATGAGAACGTAAACATATATCCATTCTGTAACACACGTCAAATTCCCAAGAAATTTAATAAAAAATTTCAATAAAAAAGTTGAAAGAGCTTAGGAGTCTAACAGGAGGGTTCAGGAAAGGACAGGGGAGGAACATTTAACAAACAATAGTGTATTCATTAGCAAGAATGACGACGTTCAGGCGCATATCCCGAAATTGGGAAACATGAATAATTTTACATAAATATTTCAAATTTACAGCCTTGAACGTCAAAAAACACCATTGTTCACTTCCAGCATCCTGTTATAGTCTTGAATCCACCATAACCATCATTGATTTGTGTCTGGTATCTTCAAAAATGAGATTTAAAGTGCAGATGTCAGTTGAGATGTTTACTGACTTGGGTCAAACAAAAGAATAATGCTTTGTTCCAATTTTTGGTACCTTCCTAGTTACCGCGCATGCGCAGTACTAAAGTAGAGGAGGACCAGATAGTACTTTCAATTTTCGGATTTGTATGCAATTTTGGGGCGTTGAGGGGTTAAAAATCTGTATTTGGCCCTGGATATTATTGAGTTTGCACCAGCTGTGTATGGGCCAATGGTTCTAGTATAAAAATATACTGTTTATCAAATAAAAGCTTAGTACCCAAGTATCTAGAATAAAACACTCCAAACTTATGGTTAATTTCAGCAAGCAGAAAGGTTGCGAATTGGCCATCCACATGCCACATACTTGATATCTCACCTGGACTAATCGTGAATAAGTGTCTTATATACCACAAGAACATCATCAAAAACAAAACAGGACAAGATAATGGAGTAATAAATATCAAATAAAACAGGCAGTATGGTATCTATTGCTGACAGGGTGCAATAACAGACTGAGCAGTGAACAAAGGACAAAGCGAGTATCGTCTCCGGACTGTAGTTGAAGATTCCTAAGGTAAAATTTGGAGAAAGTAGACTGGCTTCTCCAAAATGCTGCCTTCATAAGGTCAGGAATTGAAACCTAGTTAGCATGAGCCTTTGAGGTAGCCAGACCCTGAACTTCATGAGCTGTGACATTGTTGGAGATGATGAGATCCTGTTCAAAATAGCAAGTTGCTCATAAGACAGACGGATAGCTTCCTATATCCAATGTGACACAGAGTATGGTGGGATGTCTTTCCCACAAGGGATAAGAGAAAGAAATAATCTCTTCCTGCCTCTCCAAATAAAACAACATATGTCCTAATTACTCCGATAGGGTATATGGTAAGCCTCTTGCTCATGGAATCTTCCGAAGGAAGAGATTGAATGCAGATAAGTAAAGAAGCAACCTCTAACAAAACTGAAAAGAAAAATCAGTCACTTCCAACATGAAAATGATAAATTTAAAGTAATTTGTATATTTTTTTATACTTACCAATGGCCCAGACTTAGCTGGTGCAAACTTGATATAATTTAGGGCCAAAAACAAATTTTGAACCCCTCAATCCCCAACATTTGCATACAAAACTGAAAAATTTAAGTCCTATGTGGTCCTCCATACTTTTGTTTACTGTGCATGTGCGGTAACCAGGAAGGTACCGAAATTGGTGCCAAGCATAATTCTTTCTATATTGTCTGCTAAATGTTATAATCAGCGGGAGGTATGAGTGCCCACTCATGGGAGGGCCATCCTCGTCTGGGCCATTGGTAAGTATAAAAAAATTTACAAATTACTTTAAATTTATCATATTTTTATACTGATAACCAATGGCCCAGACTTAGCTGAGCAGTCAAAAGGCTGGAGGGCCTAGGACGTAGAGGAAAATCCAATCTCTCAATTACCTTGATAAAGAATAGCTCCTACAGGAGAATAGGAGAAGACAGGAGAATTTCATATGTTCTTCTCTCATAAAAAAAGAGAATAACACCAAGAATGTAATTGAGAACTACATAATTTCTCCATTCAATGCCAGCATAACCCATATGCTAATTTGGTGAAGGAAACCAATTATAAAGCTAGTTCAAAGAATGAGATGCTTTATACTCATTTAAAAGTGTCCGAGGATTGTAGAGAAATGCTCGTTTGACACGGGACATATACAAGTGCTTCACAGTGAGCTACACTTTAAAAACAGTACATAAATGAGACATAGTTATTGCTTCACACTGAGCTACACATTAAAACCACCCAGCATTCACGCTGGACTACAGTCTCTGGAGGAGATATTCCCTTGCTTTTCACTATAAAGCCAGATAACATAAGGGAACCCCCCCCCCCCCCCCCCCACCTCCTTTCCCTTGTTCTGAAGGACAATTCCTCAGAACGAAGAGAGGGCAGGGAAACGGTCTCGAGCAGACTGCCTAAGACATCCTCTGGATGTAAGATTAATGGGCGACATTCTCAGCAACAGAAAGAGGTCCCAATGATCTAAGGTCACTGGAGATGGACTCTAAATTACTAAGGTAAAACTTGGTAAATGAAGAGGGCTGTGTCCAGTATGCAGCCTTCATAAGATCTGTAATGGCTATACTGTTAGAATAAGCCCAAGAAGCAGACAGTGCTCTAACCTCATGCACTAAAATCTTGTTGACAGAACATTGATCTGAAGATAGGTAATACATATTGCCAGCTGAATCCATCTAGCGATACAATGAACAGATGTATCTTTTCTGTTAGGAATCAAGGAAAGGAAGAATCTATTTCTTCCCTTTCTTATAAAACTCGATCGGCGTTTATAAATGCGCATTGCTCTAACTGGACACAGCAAGGGTCTACGGTTGTCCGAGGACGGTAAAGCCTTAATGATAATAGGCTCCGGCCGCTTATCCGGAATCTGATTCTTAGCCAAGAATCCCACTTCTGTAGTGAGGGTAACAGAATTACCCACACTATGGTACTGGGAATCATCAACAGATAATGCATGAAGTTCACTCACTCTTCTGGCCGACGCAAAGGCTAAGAGAAAGGCCATTTTATAGGTCAAGAATTTGAACTCTACATCATCTAACGGCTCAACCAGAGCTTCTTGAAGCTTCAACAGAACCCAAGCCAAATTCCATTTACGAATTAATCTGAGGGTTCTAGGTCTATTAATAGAGAAATTTCTAACTAGCTTGGATAAAGAAGAATCTGATCCAATAGCCAAGTTATCATGATGAGCATAAGTGTCTGATAACATAGACCTATAGCCCTTAATTGTGACATGCTGCAAGTTTAATACGTCAAACAAGTAAACAAGGAAATTGGCAATCTGAGGAATGGACAGATCATAAATGATCTACAGACTGGTCCGTACACAAACGGAAGAAAACCCTCAACTTTGCAGCATAATTCAACGAAGAGGAGGACCTCCTAAGTTAGAAATTGCATCCACTGCTCGTCCTGTAAAATGTTTTACGTGCAAGAAGGACTGCACAACGGAAATACGTGAAGGTTGAGACCTTCGGGGTTGTGATGCTGTGCGCAGGACTTCCCTTGATATAGAAGGTCCTTTCTTGGAGGAAGCTTCCAGGGAATGTCCCGTAACAGACACCTGAGAAGATTGATCCAGGGTTTCTGTGACAACAGAGGTGCTACAAGCAGGATTTTGCAGTGAGACTGTTTGAATTTTAACAGAATCAATCAACGGAGCATGAGGATATGCATATCCTATCATTCCGTCCCATGAGATCAATAGAGCATCTAGTGTGATGATGGGCATGGCGACACGAACATCGGTAATTGATTGTTCAGGTGTGTCGCAAAAAGATCTATCATGGGACGATACCACTGGTAGCAGATCTGACTGAATACTCGCTTGTTGAGAGTCCACTCCGATGGTAACAGGCAACCGTTTTGAGAAAGCGGGTCTGCTAGTACGTTCAGATGACCCGGTATATGACAGACTGAGAGATGAACATGAATAGGAGAATCTTCTCCGTTAATTTGTATAAATGAATCGAATGAGTGCCTTCCTGGTTTCTGAGATAAGCCACTACCGTCGAGTTGTCCGACAGAATCTAAACATGGACGTTCGCTATTTGAGCAATCCAATGCTGTAGTGCTAGCCAGATAGACGTCATCTCCTTGATATTTATGTGCTTCTCTAGGAACCGAGGATCCCAAAGGCCCCAACACTTTAAGTCTGTGGGACTTAGGGACGCACCCCAGCCCATCTGAATCGCATCCGGCATAATCATGAAGACCGGATCCGGCAAAGGAAGCATAACTCCCCGCGTCAATCACTGGAAATCCGCCCAAATCTGAACTTTTTGTTTTACTTGGTTTGTTAAAACAATCTGGGTTTCGAGCGAATGTGTCTTCACACTCCAGTTCTGAGTAAGAAAATCTGGATGGGATGCATGCGTAGACGGCCCATCGGAATAAGATCTGCAGCCGCTCCACATAGCCCCATCAGTCGCATAAACTCCCTTGCAGTCACTGCGGGAGAGTTTAGACACAAGTGAGCATAACAACTGACTAATTTCGCTCTGGGCAACGCCAGATGAACCAGATTGTTGTGAGTCTTGAAGCTCATTCCCAAGTGAATGAAGGACTTGGATGGAGCTACTTTTTCTCATTTACTATGAAACCGAGACATCGGAACAACTGAAGCAGACTCTGTACATCGTTCTGAAGAATCCAAGTAAGCCGACGGCACCACAGCCAAATAAGCTCGGAAGTATGACCGAGTTCATTATTCGAGTGGAAGCCCAAGAAGCCAGGTTCAGACCGAAGCACATCACTCTGAACAGATAAACCTCTCTTTGCACAGCAAAACACAGGTACTTTCTGAATGCCGGATGTACCAGGACATGAAAGTACGCGTCCTTTAGATCTATGCTTGCCACTTACTCGTCCACTCGAATGCTCGCTCTTACCTACCGAATGGTTTCCATATAGAAGTTTGGAGCTATGATCAATTTGTTTATCCAGCTGAAGTCTATTACCGGTTGGAACGAGCCGTCTGGCTTTGGTATGAGCAATAGGTGACTGTAAAAACCTTGAGAATTTTGATTCTCGACGACCTCTATTGCTTTCTTTGATAGGAGAGCCTGTACCTCCGCAAGGAGAGACTCTCTTTTGGAAGAATTTGCTGGAAGATTTGTCCAACGTGAACTTCTTGTAAGTGGGGGTTTTGCTCAGAATGATAGCCGCAGGCCTGCAACGACTACATTTCTCACCCACTGATCTTCCGTAATTTCCATCCAGTTTTTCGCGAAGTTTGATAACCTTCCGCCAACTGGAAAACAACAGAGGTCTAGGTCATCACCTGTGCGACTTGCGAGGCTTGCGGGAGAAGAAACTGCATCCTCTCTGCAAAGAACCTCGACCCGTCGGCCTAGGGGCGTCTGACTTATAGTCTTAAGACTTGCGCCCCTTTCCCAAGTCGCTATATTGACGACCTCCGGAGTAACTGTAAGAGGGTTTGTTAGACCCTCGCGAGGAGTTCCCTTTCGATAATTGGGAACTGGAACGACCTCGCCTACTCCGGCCAGATGATGCACGTTGTTGAGACACTGATCTCAGTAGCAGTGCACTGGAAGCTTTTTTGGTAGCTTGTTCATAGACTAAGGAAAGCTTGTTGTCAAACAGTGTGTGTTTGGAGACCGGAGTGACTCGGAGAGAGCTTTTCACCCTGTCATCGATAATTGATGACAACACAAGGGCTGCATCACGTCTAACCATCTCCAAATTTACCACTGAAAGGGCAGAGTGGTACATGGCATACATGACTGCTCTGGAAAGAACTTTTAGCGAGGAACTAACATCTTCAAATTATTTTCCATTTAGATGCTGCGCCAGAGCCCTGGTGATATGATCTGCGTAGGACATAACGTCCAGAATCGCTCTATTAGATGAAATAGAAGATTCCATCACATCCGAGCGTAAATTGAATGTGTGCTTATCTGAACGTCGTGTGTGCTTATCTGAACCTGAGGAAGAAGCCGTAACTGTAGCCGACCCCGGCTGCACTTTAGACGGAGCATCCCGAGCGGCGAGTGCCGTAGTAGCTGGGTGAGCTTTAGCTTTTTAGGTGCTCGCTCTACCCACTTCTACACTTCCCTTGACCACAACAGACTTACCCGGTGATTGAATGATGTAGGCAAGGATACATCCAAATCTGCAGCCTGCTCATCCAGGCGCAGAGGAGCTCTCTGAACATCTCCAACCATTTTAAAATAATGTGATCCAGGAAAAGGTCTACTGATTGAAGATGCAGATAAGAAATCAGCCTTCTTTTTCGAACTTGCTAGGTTGAATATGGCATTGTTAAGGTGGCCGAAAGGCCTCCGACACCTGCCAAGATTGTCCCGGGAAGGAAAGAACATCATCTTTCCTTGGCATGACATCTCTGTCTAGAGACGACAGCAGTTTCTGCCTAGCAGACACAGCTTGCTGATCAGGTGGAACAAGGTCAGGATAGTATTGATGAATGAAATTCATCGCTACCATATGTTCTTCCGAAAGGGAAGGGTAATCCTCCTCCTTCTCCCTTTCACCATCCGATTGATTCAGCTGAGAATTTCGGTCAACAGCATCTGAATGTACAGATGACTGGATGGGCCGACCCAGCTCTGTCCGACAACTCACCAGGGAAGTCTTCCGAAGGCTGCGCTTGCACTTGCTGGGAAGCTTCAATGAGCTGCGCAATTTGCGACAGCAAGTCCGTTACAGAGGCTTGAGGAGCAGCGGTCTTCTGATTTTTCACTGCTTGCTGCTCCTGGGATGGAGATCCGGAGAAAGATCTCTTCACCGAACATCTCAATGAATGAAGTCTTGGATCACTAGCTATCAGATGGGCCGACTTCACAGGCGAAGACTGGGTATGTCTTCACATGGCTTCCTGGATATCCGAAGTCGGGTAGCTAGTGTGCAGTCGTGTGTGCTTATCTGAACCTGAGGAAAAAGCCGTAACTGTAGCCGACCCCTGCTGCAGTTTAGACGGAGCATCCCGAGCGGCGAGTGCCATAGTAGCTGGGTGAGCTTTAGCTTTTTAGGTGCTCGCTCTACCCAATTCTACACTTCCCTCGACCACAACAGACTTACCCGGTGTTACAGCTCCCACTGTCGGGTTAGCCACTTCACCAGTCGAACTGGCTGCTGGAATAAGAGGCCTTATTCCTTGTTTAATATTAAGGAGCATCTTAGCATCTTAGCAGCCAGTTCTGTATGCTCATCAGAGCGCGATGATGGCAGCACACTTTTGATGGGTGTCTCAATAACATCACCATAATCTTGTTCCTCTGAAAAAGAAACAGAAAAACTTGAATTATCCTGCAGTGACAGCTCCGGCATTGCAACTTCACCGCCGACGACATACCGCGACGCCCGTCTCCAATGCCTTTCATCCCAATGTACACAAGTAGGACAAGAATCTGTAGGAGTGCATCAACTACAGGCAAGACAACAAGCATGTAAATTCGAGGAAGACTTCCTCGCCTTGCGTTTAGAGCAGTAAGCTTTCATAATTAATTACAATTCAAAAACAGAGTCGATAGCACTCCTACAAATTCAACATCAAAAATACATGATAAGGATACATGAAAGAAGCAATCAAATTAATTTTAAATTCTTTTTTTAAAATGTCTACGTTTCCAAATGGAACATCATGAGGCCAAGGGCATCTCGATAGAGCCTAAGTGTGGATAAACGCCAATTTTTTTGAGCTACACTACCGGAATTATAATCAATGTATCCTAGAGTAATTCTAGAGTATTATAATACTAAATACTACAAGTTAAGGGCGTTGCCAAATGTAAACAACGTCAGTAGAAAAAAACGGAAACAAGACAACAGGCACACAAAAAGGACCAAAATCAGTAACCGATTTAAATGCTACCAGATGCAAAGCTAGATCTTCATATGAAGAAAAAACGATACATCAGATAGAAGATGCAAGACCAAAACGACCCAACACCCCTAGGGTGAGGACATAACCATGTGGATAAACAGAATAAACATTCTGTAACACACGTTAAACTCCCAATAAAAACAGCCAAAAAGCTTAGGAGTTTGACAGGAGGGTTCATGGCAGGATAGAGAAGGAACACTTAACAAACAGTAGATAAATCATTAGCAAGAATGATGACGTCAGGCGCATGTCCCGAAAATGGGAAAAATAAAATAATTTTTATAATTATTGTAAAGTTACAGCCCTGAACATCTCAAACCACCGCTGTTCACTTCCATCATCCATTTATATCCTTGAATCCACCAATTCTTTCATTGATTTGTGTCTGGTATCCTCAAAAAAGGGGATTTAAAGCACAGCTGTCAGATCATTGTTTACTGACTTAGGGCCAAACAAAGAATGATGCTTGGCATCAATTTCAGTACCTTCCTGGTTACCATGCAAGCACAGTAAACAAAAGTATGAAGGACCAGATAGGACTTAAATTTTTGGGTTTTGTATGCAAATTTTGGGGACTGGGGGGGTTCAAAATTTGTGTTTGGCCCTGAATTATATCAAGTGTGCACCAGCTAAGTCTGGGCCATTGGTTATTAGTATAAAAATATGAACCTTTCAACTGTTATAAAGCCTCAACAGGGACTTATAAATAGCGAATGTAGGAAATTTGAAAATTCAGACGGTTTCGGTATTCAACGATTGGTTCAGTTTGGTTTTTCGCTATCTTCATGGTATCGGTATTGGTTCTGTTTTTTGGTATATTGCCCATCTCTAGCCACTGTGTGATAATTTTCGAAAATCTCCTGGATGGACTTTGATGTAGTCGATCATGACAAAGAGGAGGGCAAATTGGGATGTCTAGAAGTAGAGACCTGCAGAGATTGATCCAAATTTTATGAGGTGCGAGTGGAACAATCAGTTTGATCCACCACCAGTGCAGAGACTTGATCTTGTGGAGTACAAACTGCATGATGTGTGTCGGAGGAACTGCATAGCTGTCTACTCCATTCTAGTCGATCAACAGAGCATTGACTGTATAGGCAAGATCTGGACATGGTGAGTCTAATGGAACACCTTACATTGACCAATGAAGACATCCATCTGGACATGTGAGAGATGATCGACTCGTTTATTGGTAAGAAGGCTTTGAGAGAGTCAATGTTGGGTTTCTATTGCTGGAGCAGGTAATGTTGAAAGGGTTGAGTGTGAAGCCCACTAAGTGGAATGAGGTCTAACACAGAAAAGCAAAGACCGATGACATGGAGAAATTCCCAGGCTGTGACTCAAGTCACCCTGGAGAACTGAAGAGCGAAAGCAATGAGAAACTTTGCTCTTACCAATGGTACACAGACTATCTTCAGAAATGTGACAAAATTCCATGCTCATATGATGAATATTTAGGATGGAATGAGGTATAATTTCTCCAGGTTGGCCTTAAGGTTTAGTGACAGTAGTAGTTACACCATATGATAAATTAAGTTCTTCAGATGATTTGAATTGGCATGCTTCTGAAGAATTTTGTCTAGGCACTCATCAGTCAGGTGTAAGCCCAAGGTTCTAGATTTAGGCCAAACAGGATTGCTTTGAACTGGTAGACTATGTCTTGAACGAGAAACTCTGATACTTTCAAGATGCCACGTGAATAGGAATATGAAAGTATGCATCCTTGAGATGGATGCTGGTGGTGAAATCGTTCTTGTGAATCAAATTCCTAATGGACCTGAATGTCTCCATAATTAATTTGGGTGTCTTGATGAAAAGATTCAGACGACTCAGGTCACTAACTGGTCTTAATTGCCTGTTTTTTTCTGACACCATGAAGAGGTGTCTGTAAAACCCTGGTGATCCTAGTGTTTTTTACAACCTTGATCGCTTTCTTTTCTAAACAATATTTCCACATCTAACAGAGATGCTTGATTGGCATCTAAGGGAATTTGAGTGGGGACAGGATTGTACATGATAGGAGTGTGTTCTGTGAAAATGATATGAAGTCTGAACTGAACAACCTGTAGAATCCATGGAGCTGTCATAATGTGTTTCCAATGTGTGTCCACTGATCAAAAACATGTGTAATCCTGCCGACAACTGGAAGCAATATGAGGTGAAAGTTGTCACTTTCCATCCCGTCAAGGCTTCACATCCTCTACCTCTAGTGCCAGACTTTTTATCCCTAGAAGTTACAGAGGATTTCGAACCTTGGAAAGAGGAACAAGCCAGAGACTTCTTTCTAGGTGATCTTCTTTACGAGTGACCAGCATTATGAGACCACCTGAAGAATGACCAAGTTGTTACATTAGAAGTTGGTCCTGAGTGTCTTAGGATGCCTTCTCAGACGGATTCGGTTTGGTTGTTTCACAACTTATAAATTATGAACGTATACAGGCTCAGTGTCAAGGAAATTGCATTTTTTTGTCTTGAATTTCAATTTTTTTCCTAGCAAGAAGGTGTGTCCCCCTCTTGTGCTCACCCCCATCTCGGCACTCAGATGATGCTGCGCATCCTATTCTGTATGCCCCCCTAGTAGTTCAGCAATCTGAACATAGCGGCTACCCCCTTCATAAGAGGGTAGCCGCTATGTACAAATCACTGAACTAGCCCCCACTAGATATTACTCTTGACCCCTTAACTTTGATATCCTGGCTATGTGCCTGTTGTCAAAAGTTGCATTCCGAAAAGAGAGGACGATCTGAAGTCATGGCTTTAATTTGTTGCTCTGGTAGAGATTTATTAGAATCCAAAATGTGATCTCTTCGCAACAATTCCAGATTATCAACATTAACAACATGTGCATGAACGAGGTTCATAGTGCATGTATGAGGTTCAAAATGCATTTGGACATAAATCTGAATGGAGCTGCCATATCATCCAATTTGACCTCCTTGGACATTTTAGAGACTAGAGTTGCAACAATATGATTGGAGAAGAGAATACATATCATTTCTCCAGAAAGGCCTAGAGTAGTCTCATTATTGTCTGAGGTAAGTTATGAGATTGAAGTGCTGAGATATGTAAGGTGGTAGCATTCTGGTCCAATGGAAGAGTAGTTTGAGCAATGCCTGCACAATCACATAAAACAGCTTATACCTGTGAGGAGCCAGATACGTATCTGCTCGTGATGGATACAAGTTCCACAATGCCTTTTCCTTGAGTTTGTCGTCAACAATTTTGAAGAAATCTGATATTTCCAAGGCCTACTGGCTGAAGTGGAAGGTTGATCACCAGCTGAATGTCTTTTCACTGTCTGTGCAGACTTAGTTTTGAAGATGGCACAGCCTGAAGAACAACTTCCTGTAGATGAGTAAACATGAAGACTTGTCCATCCTAGTAATCAGTAGACTGACTAGAAAATGCCTTGTCATCCTTGTCATCGGGAGTATTATTTGATTTGTCAGTGGAGACATAATTGAGCAGAAGCACTGAATGACCTGGGCTATGCGACTTGTAGGCATGGCTCCTATACCTATGAGAAGAAAAACTGGAGTCATGTCATGATCACTTAAAAGGTAAGATTTTATTTATTTATTTATTTATTTATTTATTTATTTATTTATTTATTTATTTATTTATTTATTCGTGTTTGAGGTCACATACTTATGCATAATGCCTAATCGTGAGTGTGACAGTTTTACGGGTGGAGGAAGCCGGAGTACCTGGAGAGAATCACCGAGCATCGACGAGCAACTGTCAGCTCCTTAACATTCTAATCTGTTCAAGCCCCACTCACGCACGGTTACAGCGGTTGAAGACATGTGCAGCATCTACATGCAGTACGCCTCAGTACACAGCGTCATCATGCTCCTGTGTAGACAACCGGGATAAAGTGCCTTGCCCAAGGACACAACACGGGTTGTTCCGGACGGGGATCGAACTCTGGATCTCTAGCATAGAAGGCAAACAGTCTACCACTGCGCCACAGCGCTCCCTAAAAGGTAAGAACTTCTGTGTTAACTCTGTAAGAGCTTTTGCTAAAGCACTATAAGAGTCATGGGGACTCTCTCTGTCGGATGTTCTAGACAGAGATCTGGATCTGTGCCGTCCATGATATGAGTGATCCCTATGTCTATGACGTGATTCTCTCTATCTATCATCCATGTCCCTGCTATACTAATAAGAGTGTGCCTTCTGCTGATTCTTATCAAAGTTAATTTGATCATGGCAGATTGGGGAGCCTCAATCCTGGGTATTCACAGGAAGGAAAGGTGGACAGATCATATCCAATTTGCTTGAATTTATGGGATCATGATCTGATTGATGAGAATTAACCATGTTGTGCAAAAGACCCTCAGTCATGGAATGTGCAGTAGAATGCTCCTGGTTGTATATTGCAGTTAACTGGTGCGACAGTCCCTTGGAGGAATGATATCAGGGCCAGAGAGTCTCCAGGCTTGGCACAGTTGTGCACTGAGGTCAGTACCGGCTGTGAGGTTAAGTCTGTTGAGTATCTGCAATAGAAGAAGTAATGACAGGATCATCATTAGATAGATCAATAATACATGAAAGTCTTGGAGGGGAGGGAGAAGAAGCAAATGTGCATGATGACTCTCACTCTTCTTAGCATGAAACTTAATAACAGACTTCACCAATCTCCAAAGAGAATTTGGCCAATTGTCACATACAGCACAAAGTTAACTCCGGACAGCAGCCAACACACACAATACAGAAGAAATGGTCATCATCAATGTGTCTGTTCTGCTTACATTTATGGCATGTAATCAGGGCAGGCATTCTGACCAGGCTCTATGAAGAGATAATGATAAAGTACGAAATGATATACTGTTAGGTGAATAACAAAAACATACAGTAATGTAACACCCAAATATACATCTAGAACTTCATTAAGCACCTCCTGAAATGTTTCATGACAGTGAAGTTGCTGTTACTGATTATTATGTTTTAATGATTGGTATGTCTTGCAGTACATTTCATCTCATGAAACATGATGCTTCTGGTTGATAGCGTACCCCAAACACATCCCCTCGTCCATGTGAAGCATGCTACCCACGAATGTCACAAAAAATTATAAATTTTAAATAATTTGTATATTTTTTATACTTACCAATGGCCCAGACTAGCTGGTGCTAACTCAAAAATGAATCCAGGGCCAAACACAAATTTTGCCCCCCAATCCCCACAATTTGCATGCAAAACCGAAAAAATAATGACCCATCTGGTCCTCCATACTTTTCAGATCCGCATATGAGCAGAATCCAGGAAGTCACCGAAATTGGCACCAACCATCATTCTTTCTATAATTGCCTGTTAAAAGTTGTAAACAGCGGGGAGGTATGAGTGCCCAGTCATGGGAGGGCCATACCCGTCTGGGCCATTGGTAAGTATAAAAAATATACAAATTACTTAAAATTTATAATATTTTTATACAACAACCAATGGCCCAAACTAGCTGAATCGTAAAAAGGCTGGAGGGCCTAGGACATAAAGGAAAATCCAATCTCTCAATTACTTCAGTAAAGGATATCTCCTACAGGAGAATAGGAGAAAAAAGGAATTATATATGTCTTTCTCCTTTACGAGAAAAGAGAAAGACATAACACCACCAATGTAATTGAGTATTACATAATAGAGTATTCTCCATTTAATGCCAGAATAACCCATTATGCTAATTCGGTGAAGGAAAGCCAATATATAAAGATAGTCCAGAGAATGAGACTCTTTATACTCATTTAAAAGTGTCCGAGGATTGTATATTAACGCCCGTTTGACACGTGACATATACAAATGCTTCACAGTGAGCTTCACTTTAAAAACAGTGCATAAATGTTAGTTATTGCTTCACACCGAGCTACACATTAAAACCATCCCAACACCGACTCAGGACTACTGACACTGGAGGAGGTGTTCTCTTGCTTTTCACAATAAAGCCAGATGATCAGAAGGGAAACCCCTTCCTCTTGTTCTGAGGTACGAGACCGCAGAAGGAAGAGGGCAGCGGAACAGCGCCACTGCTGGAACGGGCTGCCTACATAACTATAGATGTAATCATTAACGGACGACATTCTGAGCAACAGAAAGAGGACCTAAGATCTAAGGTCACAGGAAATGGACTCTAAATTTCTCAGGTAAAACTTCGGAAATGCAGAGGGCTGTGTCCAGTACGCAGCCTTCATGAGATCAGTAATGGCTATACTGTTAGAATAAGCTCAAGAAGTGGACAGCGCTCTAACTTCATGCGCTGATATCTTAATTACAGAACATTGGTCCGAAGATAGATTTTCATAGGCAATGCGTATTGCCAACTGAATCCATCTAGCAACTGAATGAACAGAAATATCTTTTCTGTTAGGAACCAATGAAAGAAAGAAACATCTTCTTCCTTTTATTATAAAATCTGATCAACGTTTATATATGCACATAGCCCTGACTGGGCACAGCAGAGGTTGTCCGAGGACGGTAGAGCCTTAATGGTAATAGGCTCAGGCCGTTTATCTGGAGTCTGATTCTTAGCCAGAAATCCCACTTCCGTAGTTAGGGTAATTGCATTACCCACACTATGGTAGTGAGAATCATCAACTTATAAAGCATGAAGTTCACTAACTCTTCTAGCAGATGCAAAGGCTAAGAGAAATGCTGTTTTATAGGTCAAGAATTTGAAATCTACAACATCCAACGGCTCAAACAGAGCTTCTTTAAGCTTCAACAGAACCCAAGCCAAATTCCACTTAGGAATTAATCTGAGGGTTCTAGGTCTATTAATAGAGAAATTTCTAAACAGCTTGGACAATGAAGCATTAGATCCAATAGCCAGATTATCATGATGAGCGTAAGTTTCTGATAACATAGACCTATAGCCCTTAACAGTGACGGGCTGCAGTTTGAGAACGTCAAACAAGTTGACCAGGAAATTGGCAATATTTGGTATGGAAAGATCATAAACGTCTATCGACTGATCCTTACACCAACAGAAGAAAACCTTCCACCTCGCTGCATAGTTCAACGAAGAGGAGGACCTCCTGCAGTTAGAAATTGCATCCAATGCTCTTCCTGTAAACTGTTTTTCAATCAAGAAGGACCGCACAACAGAATACGTGAAGGTTGAGACCTTCCGGGTTGTGATACAGTGCACGTGACTTCCCCTGATAGAGAAGGAATTCTCGTGGAGGAAGCTTCCGGGGAACGTCCCATAAAAGACACCTGAGAAGATTGATCCACAGTTTCTGTGACGACAGAGGTGCTACTAGTAGAATTTTGCAATGAGACTGTTTGATCTTTAACAGAATCTGCTGAATCAACAGAGTTGGAGGATACATATGTCGGTAACTGATTGTTCAGGTGCGTCGCAAACAGATCTATCATGAGGCGATCCCACTGGTAGCAAATCTGCCTGAAAACTCGCTTGTTGAGCATCCACTCCGATGGCAACAGGCGACCTTTCCGAGAGAGCGAGTCTGCTATTTCATTCAGATGACCCTGTATATGACGGACAGACAGCTGAACATGATGATTCATGACGTATAGAAGAATCTTCTCCATTAGTTCGCATAACGGAACCAAATGAGTGCCACCCTGGTTCCTGATGTACGCTACCACTGTTGAGTTGTCCGACAAAATCTGAACATGAGCGTCTGCTACTATGTGAATCCAATGTTGAAGTGCTAGCAATAACGACATCATCTTCTTGATGTTTATGTGTTTCTCCAGGAACCGAGGGTCCCAAAGACCCTGACACTTCAAGTCTGCTGGACTTAGGGTCGCACCCCAACCCGTCTGACTTGCATCCGTCATAATCGTGAAAGCCGGATCCGGCAGTTGCAGCAAACTCCCTGAGTTTACCACTGTATATCTGCCCAAATCTGAACCCTTTGTTTTATCAGGTCTGTTAAAACAATACTGGTTTCGAGCGAATGCGTCTTCACACTACAGTTCTGAGTAAAGAATATCTGGAGGGGACAAGTGCGCAGGTGACCCATCGGAATAAGATCCGCAGCCGCTCCGCACAGCCCCAACAGTCGCATGAATTACCTCACTGTTAATGCATCTGAGTGTAGACAAAATTGAGCATAACAACTGACTAATTTTGCTCTGGGTAACGGCTGACGAACCAGATTGTTGTGAGTCTCATAGCTCATTCCCAAGTAAATGAACGACTTGGACGGAGCTAGATCCAAATTTTTCTCGTTTATGATGAAACCGAGACGTCGGAGTAATAGAAGCAGACTCTGAATCTGAACATCGTTCTGAAGAATAATTCTGTTGCCGTATCTCTGTAGAATGTCATCCAAGTAAGCCGACGTTACCCCAGATGAATGAGCTCGGAAGTGTGACATTACCGAGTTCATTATTCGAGTGAATGCCCAGGGAGCCAGGTTCAGACCAAAGCACATTGCCCTGAACTGATACACCTTCCCTTGTGCGGCAAACCACAGGTACTTTCTGAATGCCGGATGTACCAGAACATGAAGGTACGCATCCTTTAGATCTATGCTTGCTGCATAGTCGTTCAATCGAACGCTCGCCCTTACTGACCGAATGGTCTCCATATAGAATTTTGGAGCCACAATGAGCTTGTTTATCCAGCTCAGGTCTATAACCGGTTGGAACGAGCCATCTGGCTTCAGTACAAGGAACAGGTGACTGTAGAAACCTTGAGAATTTTGATTCTCGATGACCTCTATTGCTTCCTTTAATAAGCGAACTTGTACCTCCTCTATGAGAGACTCTCTTTTGCAAGGATCTGACGGAAGATTTGTCCAACGTGGACATCTTGTTAGTGGGGGTTTCGCTCGGAATGATAGCCGTAGGCTGTCCGAGACGACACTTCTGACCCACTGGCCTTCCATGATAGTTATCCAGTTTTTTGCGAAGCCTGATAACCTTCCGCCAACTGGTAAGCAATAGAGGTTTTTACCATCGCCTGTATGACTTGTGAGGCTTACGGGAGGAGAAACCACATCCTCCCTGCGGAAAACCTCGTCCTGTCGGCCTAGGGGCATCTGACCGATAGTCCCGATCAGACCTCCGCCCCTTTCCCCGAGTCGCTATACTCCAGGAGTCCCCTTTTGACGATTTCTGTCTGGAACATCCTCTTTTACTCTTGTCTGCTGTAGCGGGTCGACGAGACGCCAACTTTAAAAGCAGAGCATTAGATGCTTCCTTAGTAGCCTGGTCATAGACTAATGAAAGCTTGTCATCGAATATAGTATGTCCGGAGACCGGAGCCACTCGGAGAGAGTTTTTCACCTTGTCATCTATCAGTAATGACGACGCAAGGGTACCATCACGTCTTATTAACTCTAAATTAGCCACTGTTAGGGTGGAGATATACGTGGTACACCTAATTGCCCTGGAAAGAACTCTAAGAGAGGTACGAACATCTTCAAATTCCTTTCCGTTGAGACGTTGCACCATAGCTCTTGTAAGGTGATCTGGGTAAGACATAGCATCCAAATTTGCTCTATTTGAAGAAATTGCCGCCTAAATTGTGTCTGAGCGAATTGTGAATGATCCAGGTAAGGAAACCTCTAGATCCTCGGCCTGCTCATCCAAATGCAGAGGAACTCTCTGAACATCTTCACTGACCGTTTTAAATGAACGTGGTCCAAGAAACGGTATGTTTATAGAAGATGAAGTTAAGAAACCGCCTTTCTTTCTGTGTACTTGAGAGATTAAATATGGCATCATCTAAATGACCGAAGGCCTGCAACACCTGCCTAAACTGAAGCAGAAAAGAAAGGACCTTCTCCTTTGTCCGGATAAAGTCTGCATCCAACGACGCCAGCGGTTTCTTCCTTGTCGTCGCAGCATTCTGATTCGACGGAACAAAATCAGGGTAGTATTGATGGATGAAATCCATTGCAACCATGTGTTGTTGCGAAAGGGAAGGGTAATCTTCTTCCATATCCCTTTCACCATCCGAGAGAATCAGTTGTGAATCTCGGTCCCTTGCATCTGCGTGAACAGATGACTGGATCGACCCAGCACCGTCCGACAGCTCATGTTCTGAGTCTGGAGGAGGCTGCACTTGCACATGCTGGAATGCTGCGATCAGCTGTGCAATCTGCGACAGCAAGTCCGTCCCTGAGGAGCAGCGTTTTTTTGTTTCTTCGCCGCTTGCTGCTCCTGGGACGGTATGTCGGAGATGACTCTTTTCTCCGAACGTCCCGATGTTTGAGGCCACGTCTCCCTAGCTACCGGATGGACCGACTTCACCCACGAAGAGTAGTCCCTTCTTTGCGTAGCAGGCTGGATATCCGAAGTCGGGAAGCTAAGATGCGGTCGTGTGTGCTTAGTAGATGAAGTGGAAGAAGCCGTAACTGCAGCCGAGGCCGGCTGAGATCTATACGGAGCGTCCCGAACGGTAGGTGTGGACGTATGATCCAACTCATATGGAAGTTCATTATCACAACATCTGGCCCCAGATGTTGCTGTGATAGAGAGGGACCTCTCTCACTCGCGATCCTGTCAGATCTCGCCGTGCTTCCCACAACACTTGCCGGCTTCTTCTCTTGTTCTGTTGTCGCTGGGTGAGCATGTTTATGTTTTAAAGTGCTAGCTCTACCCAATCCATTTCTTAAGACCGCAACGGACGTACCCGGCATCACGGTAACCACAGACGGAGTAACCGCTTCACCCGTCGAGCTAGCTGTAGACAAGGGACTAAAACCACCGGCTGGTGGCTTTATCCCCTGCCTAATATTCATGAGCACTTTGGCAGCTAGCTCTGTTTGCTCATCAGAGTGCGACGACGGTAGCACACTTCGGTTAGGTGTCACATAACCATCACCATGTTCTTGCTCCTCTGAAAAAGAAACTGAGAAACTTGAATGACTTTGCGACAAGAGGACCGACATTGGCCTCTCACCGCTAACAACATACCGGGACAACCATGTCCAACGTTTGTCATCCCAATCAACACATGTAGGACAAGAATTAACGGGAGTACATCGACTACATGCAAGGCAACAAGCATGTAAATCTGAGGAAGATTTCACCGCCTTGCATTTTGAACAATAAGCTTTCATAATTAATCAAACAAAGTCAATAGTACTCCCACCAACTCCACAATAAATATATGATAAAGACACACAATAATCAACATTCAAAATACAAATTGAAAAATTAATTTCCAAAAAATTTTGGGAACAAGGCGAGCCCAAAGGTATCCCGATAGAGTCTAAGTGTGGACAAAATTTCAAAAATAATTGCTACACTACTGGAATATTATAACATGTATCTATAACAATCCTACATTAATAATAAGTAGAAACTACATATATTTATAGGATGTTGCCAATGTAAACGTCAATGAAAAAACTGGAAACAAGACCCCAGGCACTGAATAAAAAAGGCCCGAAGTCAGTAAAAGATTTTAAAGCTACCCGATATAAAGACAGAAGATGCATGACCCAAACACCCCTAGGATGAGGATGTAAACCTGGGGTTATACAGAATAAACATTCTGTAATACACGTCAAAGTCCCAAGAAATTTTTATAAAAAATTTCAATAAAAATAAGCCAAAAGCTTGGGAGTTTAACCAGAGGGCTTCATGGAAGGATAGGGAAGGAACACTTAACAAACAGTGGAAAAATCATTAGCAAGAATGATGACGTCAGGCCCATGTCCCGAAAGTGGGAGACATGAAATAATTTTGATAAAAAGTATAAAGTTACAGTCCTGAACGTTCCTGACCACCATTGTTCACTTCCATCATCCAATTATGTTCTTGGATCCACCAATTTTACCATTGATTTGTGTCTGGCATCCTCAAAAATGAGATATAAAAGCACAGATGTCAGTTCATTGTTGCTGACTTCAGGGCCAAACAAAGAATGATGGTTTGCGCCAATTTCGGTGTCTTCCTGGATACTGCGCATGCACAGATCTGAAAAATATGGAGGACCAGATAGGACATTATTTTTTCGGTTTTGCATGCAAATTTTGGGAATTGGGGCAAAATTTGTGTTTGGCCCTGGACTAATTTTTGAGTTAGCACCAGCTTGTCTGGGCCATTGGTTGTTGTATAAACACTATCATCTTCAATCATCTGGGTATCAAACAAGAAAATTTGTCACTTCTTTTATCAGTAAATGTTGACATGGCAAGGAGGATACTGTCAGAGGCACTAAGAAGGCAAATCGTTCGCATGCATGCAACAGGCTGGTCATTCAAAGCTATTGGAAGGCAACTTGGCTATAGTCATTCTGTCATCGGCACACTTGTCCTAAAAAATCAACAAACAATGATGTTAAGGACCGACCAAGGCCTGGACAACCCTGAAAGACCCTTTCGCGGGAAGATCAGAGTGTGGCACACCTCATTAGGCATGAATCCTTTGCTTCAAATGGAGTTTTGAATCGCCTTTGGCTCCCCAACAGGCGTTTGTGCAACAGAACTGTCCAAAACCGTCTCAAAGCACTGGGTATGAGGTTCAGAAGGGTCATCAAACGACCAGTGTCAACATCAAAGACGATGTTTGGAGTGGTGTATGGCATGACAACATTGGAATCTCAGAACATGGAGGAGAATCCATTGGTCAGACGAGAGTAGGTTCCTGCTTCACATCATAGATGGTCCCATGCGAGTGTGGAGGCATAGAAATACTGCTTACATGTCCAGGAACATCAGACCTACTGTTCCTTATGGTGAAGGATCAGTAATGATCTGGGGATGCCTCTCTCATGATTGTAAACTTGATATGGTGACTGTAAGTGGGAATCTCAATGGTCATCAGTACATCTGGGATATTCTGAATCCAGTTGTCGTGCCTCATTTTGACAACCACCCGTTGGCTACTTGCCCTGTATTCATGGATGACAACACAAGGCCACATTGTTCCCATGCTGTGGGAGCATTCCTTCAGAACAACGCTTTTACAACACTCCCTTGGCCTGCAATGACTGGGACTTTCTTGGACGTTGTGCGCAAGCAAGGGATCCAACTGTATAGAAGTTGGCAGATTTGGAAACTGTGTAGCCGTGTCACAGAGACTACCTTACTAGCCACACAGGGGAGCGCGGTGGCTCAGTTGGTAGAGGTGCAGGCTGCAAGCCGAGAGGTCCTCAGTTCGAATCCCACCTGCGGCAACCGCGTTGTGTCCTTGGGCAAGACACTTCATCTCCACTGCCCGCGTGGGGGCACGATGATGCCGTGTACTAAGGTGTACTGCACGTCAATGGTCCACATGTCTTCAACCAATCTAACCCTGCCTGTGCTGCAGTGCGGAGTTACGATGTTGGGGAGCTAGCCACACAAATAAAATGTACAAAGCCCACTAGGAAGAATTCATTAATAGTAAATCTTCATTTTGCCACCTTCAGCTTTTGTAAGCTTGGGGAGAGCTAAATGCTACCCTAGGCAATACGAAGGGAGTGAATTTTAGCCCTCATGAATTTTTGAGAATGCCAGGCCTGGATGTCCAAGGTCCTGTCCATTTCCAAGAAGACATGCACATTCAATTTCCAAATTTAATCAGAAAAAGGGGTGTCTGAAAAAAAAGTATGGCAAGCTTTTGTAGTGTTGTCATAGCAACATTGGAAAAGTCTTCTGTAAAATCCTGTATGGGAGACTAGAGGAGGTGATTGAAGAGAAGGGTTTTTGGGGAGAAATCCAGAATGGCTTCAGGAAGGGAAGGAGAGTCACTCACCATCTTTTCACGTTATCCCAAATGATAGAATCCGTGAAAGCAAAGAAGAAAAAGATGTTGATGGCCTTTTTGGATGTTAAAAAGGCATACGATAGAGTATGGAGAGAGGGTATGTGGCGCAAGCTGGAGGCTCTGGGCTTGGGAGGCGAGTTTGTTGGAATTATGAAAGCATTATATAAAGACGTACAGAGTGAACTTAGCCTGGGTAACATTACAACTAAACGTGTGCCTATGGAGATAGGCCTAAAACAGGGGTGTATCCTTTCGCCAATTCCTTTTGCATTGTACATCAAAGGTTTAGGAGATGAACTCCTGCATAGCGACGAGGAGGTAGCAGTTGGGGACTTGAAGATCCCAGGGCTATTTTTTGCCGACAATATGGTGCTAGTGTCAGAAAGCGAAGAGGGGCTAGTGAAAATGCTTGGAATTGTTGGGAAATATGGGAGCAAATGGAGACTCAAACTTAATGAAAGCAAAAGCAAAGTTATACCTGTGGGCCGCAAAGTGGACCCCACTCGAAGGTGGAGAGTGGGGAAGTTCTGCATTCCGGAAGGTAGCAGCAAACTTCTTAGTATAGGAGAGACAGGTGACTACGAGTATTTGGGAGTAAATTTAAACATCACAGGAAGAGGCATCTACCAAAACCACACAAATAAATTGATTCTGAAGGGGAAGCGAATCCTTAACCAAATTAAACTTATAGGGAGAAACAGTTTCAATAAGGTTTTCGTGGGGAAAACCATTTGGGAAATGGTGTGTCTGCCAAGTATAACATACGTACAGAAGTGGTAAACCCTAAACCAGACGGCCGTAAAGAGCTTGGAAATCCTGCAGAACGAGGCAGGCCGATGGATAATGGGATAACAGGGTCGAGTAATGCCGCAGCACTAGAAGCAATCAGGGGTGAGCTTGGGTGGATGAGGATCAAGGACAGGATAGACTTATTGAAACTCAGTTATCTTAATTATTTGGTAAATCTCCCCGACAGCCGATTGTGTAAAGTAATGTTCCTGAGAAGTTTCAACTCAAATATCAAGACGGGGTGGATGGTCGAAGTGAGGGAGCTAGTAGAGAACTACTCATTGGAGATCTCGGACCTAGACGTTGGGGCAAACCAGGGTAAAAAAATCATCAGAGAAAGGGTCATGGAGGATAGTAACCGTAATGGCGAGAGGGTGTCAAATCAAAGAGGTCTTTGGGTGGCCTGCATGATAAACAGAAGCCTGGTTTTGAAGAGTACCTTGATGGCACCTTTGGAGAGTCACTGTTGTTCAAGCTGAGGTCGCGGTCCCTGGAGCTGAGGAGAAAAATTGGGAGAAACAGTGAAAAGGAGTGCCAGATGTGTAATTTGGGTGTGGTGGAGACCCTGGAACACTTTTTCTGGAATGCCCAAAATACAAGTCTTACAGAATAAGATTTCCTGGGAGTATAATGGGGAAGTGGGATGGGAGAATGAAGGACATGTGAGTAGTGTGAGACTCAAAGGAGAGGGTTAATATGCTAATCGGAGAGATTGGGAAGAATGGGACAAGGGATGTCATCAGGCAGTTCGTCTCCGAGTGTTGGGAGGAGAGAAGAAGCGTGGGAATAGGGAGGCAATTGGGAGTACAGGGGTAACCAAGGCCTTCTCATCCAAGAACCGCAACAAATCAGCGGCCAGCCAAAGTATTATTATATTATTAGTACAGTTGTCAGGGACTGGTCCCATTCCACAGGTGGGCAATATTTCCACGGAGGCAATAATTTTATATTCCAAACACTAATTATAGGAACAAGAGGCCCCAGGGGACCTGAGGGCGCCCACCTGACATGGTAGCCTAAATATCAACCCAGAGAATTGATGTCAACAAGTTGCATTTGCTCCTCCCAAGAAAAGCTTATACCAAATATCTAAAGATTCTGACCAGTGGATCTAAAAAAAAAGAATATTCCTCATATTGAACTAAGTTATAATTCGGGCTCCCACAGGGAGCCCATATATGAACCCAGGAACTTGGCTTGAACAAACTTGAATCCCCCCTTCCCCCCCCCCCCCCCCCCCCCCCCCAAGGATGCTGCACACCAAATATATCAAAACATTCCGACTGCTGGATCTGAAGAAGATGATTTTTAAGAAAATTCCTCATTTTGAACTAAGTTATAATTTGAGCTCCCACAGTGAGTCCAAATATTGACCTAGGGACATGGCTTGAACAAACTTGAATCTCACCCCCCTAAGGATGCTGCATACCAAATATCAAAACATTCTGACTGCTGGATCTGAAGAAGATTTTTAAAGAAATTTCCTCATTTTGAACTAAGTTATCATTCGGGCTCCCACAGTGAGCCCAAATATGGACCTAGGGACATGGCTTGAACAAACTTGAATCTCACCCCCCTAAGGATGTTGCATATCAAATATCAAAACATTCCGACTTTTGGATCTGAAGAAGATTTTTAAAGAAAATTCCTCATTTTGAACTAAGTTATAATTCGGGCAACCACAGTGAGCCCAAATATGAACCCAGGTACTTGGCTTGAACAAACTTGAATCTCACCCCCCCTAAGCATGGTGCATACCCAACATCAAAAGATTCTGCCTGCTGGATCTTGAGAAGAAGATTTTCAAAGAAATTTCCCTGAAATGCACTAAGTTCGAATTCGAGCTTCTATACTGAGCCCAAATATAAACCCAGGAGTCCGATATGAACAAACTTGAATCAGATCCACCCGACAATGTTGCATACCAAATATCAAAAGATTCTGCCTGCTGAATCTGGAGAAGAAGATTTTTTAAGAAATTTGCCTGAAATGCACTAAGTTATTTATTATTTATTGGTGTTTAAGGTCACATACTTATGCACAATGGCTAATCGTGACCGTGACAGTTTTACGGGTGGAGGAAGCCGGAGTACCCGGAGAGAACCACCGAGCAACGACGAGCAGCTGTCAGCTCTCCAACATCGTAACTCTGAACTCTGCACCGCAGCACAGGCAGGGTTAGATTGGTTGAAGACATGCGCACCAGCGACGTGCAGTACGCCTCAGTACACAGCGTCATCGTGCCCCCATGTAGGCAATCGGGGTGAAGTGTCTTGCCCAAGGACACAACGCAGTTGCCGCAGGTGGGATTCAAACCAAGGACCTCTCGGCTTGCAGCCTGCACCTCTACCAACTGAGCCACCGCGCCCCCAATGCACTAAGTTCGAATTCGGGCTTCTATAGTGAGTCCAAATATGAATCCAGGGGGCCGATTTGAACAAACTTGAATCAGATCCACCCCACAATGTTGCATACCAAATATCAAAAGATTCTGCCGGCTGGATCTGGAGAAGATGATTTTTGAAGAAATTTGCCTGAAAGGCACTAAGTTCAAATTCGAGCTTCTTTTGTGAGCCCAGATATGAATCTAGGGAGCCGATTTGAACAAACTTGAATCAGATCCACCCCACAATGTTGCATACCAAATATCAAAAGATTCTGCCTGCTGGATCTGGAGAAGAAGATTTGTTAAGAAATTTGCATGAAATGCACTAAGTTCGTAATCGGGTTCCTATACTGAGCCCAAATATGAACCCAGGGGGTTGATTTGAACAAACTTGAATCAGATCCACCCTACAATGTTGCATACCAAATATCAAAAGATTCTGCCTGCTGGATCTGGAGAAGAAGATTTTTTAATGTTTTTCCTATTGCCTACAGTGTTAAAAAGTGCTGACTCAGCACTTTTTCAAAGTCCTGAAAAAAGTACCTTGTGATCAAACCGATAGGGATTTTGCAAATAATGCCCGACAAACTTCTCTTGAACAAACTTGATTCTAAACCTCAAAAGGACTCTGTATACCATATATCAAGTCTCTGCTACTGGTGGTTCATTAGAAGAAGATTTTCAAAAAATTTTGCCATTTTTTCCACACCCCTCTGCTCAATACGAGCCAAAATCTAGTTTGCATAAAAATCAAAATGCCCCTATATAACCACTACTTACATGAAATTTAATTAAAATGTGGCCAGTGGTTTAGGAGAAAGAGGCTCAAACACCACCTTCACGCAGGACGATGGACGACAGACGACCGACGGACGGATGACGGACGAAGAGTGATAAGAAAAGCTCACCCTGACTTTTAATCAGGTGAGCTAATAATCATCAAAAATTTCATTAATGAAGCACCGGGTACATTAATTAAAATTTTGCTGATAATGATTCTTATTACCTGGTTAAGGAATGTGTGGACATCACTACCTATGTGTAGATTAGGACCAATCCATGGCAAATGAATTGTACTTTCTAATTTGCACATTCTGTTTGTGTCTGACTGAGAAATACCACCATTTATATTATAATTCATGTATATGTACCTAAACTCTTCCATTCTTGCAATAAGATTTAAATATTTAGTGTAGTGCTCTATTTCCTGAATCTGCTTGGACAGTCGAGTGAATTCATCAACCATTGGTTGAACTGTCCTGATGTGGTCCATGATGTCATGGTACAGCGTCTCTTGGTCACTGTCAATCTTCTTGATGGTTTTTCTAACTTTTTCAGCATTGTTAATGGCTTCCTCAATTTCTGTTGGTACTTCAGTGCTGGCAAGTGATAGCTATAAAAAGATAAATTAACGTTTATTGTAACGATCTACATATCAAATAAATATAGAATAAATGTATTTTGTGGGAAAAGAAAATATAAAATTTATTCCATGAGTACTAGTAGAATTAAGAATTAAACTTATGTGCCTCAGGCGAGTAAATTTAATTTTTATTTCTATAAATAGAATAAATTTTATATTGTCTCACACTATAAGTTTATTTTATTTGGAGAGGGGGGGGGGGAGGGGGGGGGGGGGGGGCGGGGGCGGATTGAATTCTCTACCATATACAAATGCAATAAAGTATCCCAAATGTAACCTCCAATGATAAAGATCAAAATCCCAAACTGAGCCCCAAATCTGAAACCGAAATGTGTCGAGATTTTATTGATCGAGGTGATTGTGAACTTGACCATGTAAATGTAATAGTGGTTATAAGACAAATAGGTCAATAAACTATGGTGAACTTAATTTTCTCATCCTCCATGAAGAAATTGGGGATAGGAAACTTTTTTATAAAAAATACAGGGTGATCCCCAAGAAAAGCTATTTAATTTACAACACAGTAAAGGAGTTCAATAAAAACGACAAACAAAAACAAATGCTATTAGTGCACTAAAAATAGACTGAGTCTATTTGTGAATCATTTTGTTTCTAAACCAGGTCATGCTTCTGGTCCTCTAAAACACCAGAATCACACAGAATTACACAAAATGATGTCACCAGAATGACATAAAAAGTAACATTTTAGTGTAAAAAATGTGCTTTTTAATATATTATATACCAGGGCCAGTCTCTTCTTGATAAATGACCATTTTTTTTTCTTTGTTCCAAACGAACTGAAAAGTCGGCGAAAATAGATATTCAGTGAGAGTATGTTTGAACAACACAGTCAGAACTTGATTGTCCGTAATTGTATTGAGGTTGAACAGTGGCTGATTCTAATCCCATTCCAAAGTGGCTTTTGTCAGTCAGCTGTGACCACACCTCCCACAATTCTATGCCATTTTGCATGAGATGTGTCATTTTGGTAAAAGAAGATGAGATTGACATGCCAAAAAAGGAAAACTACTAAACTTCCTCATTTGGTATTATCTGTGACCATTTCTGAGGTTACATGGGCAATGACAGCTGCCAAGAGTGCCATTTGAATGCTCAAGTGTGGCCAAAACAACAATGACCTACCCTGTCTGCAGAATACTTTAACTTCCATTAAGGGAAGGCATGACGACAGGCAATCTGGCTATGCCTTACCCTACAAGTATACGAAATAAATATTGACAGATTTGTAACCTAGTATCAACAATATTTATATATTGTAAATGTTCAGATTCCGTGTACTTTGTGTTTAGTCTTTTGTATGATGGTGAATAAATTATATATCATCATCATACATCATTATTCAGCTTCATTAAGTTAGGAAACATGGCTTCTAATTCATTTGTGTACATGGTTTGGTATGCTTCATTTGTTTTGAAACTACTGCCCTTCTGTAGTTGCTGTTTGGGGAGGCTTGACTGTTGCTCACTCGTCAGATTTAAGAACATTAATAACTGATGTGCTTACCAATACTAATTTTATAGACAGTGGGTTTCCAGCCTGAACAATATCGGAATTATGTTGGTTATTAAATTTATTTATCAAAAAATGTAGAGATCTTGTGGTCTCATTTTGGTAATTTGTGTGATTTTTGTCCGCCAGGTGGCTTCTTTCTATTTCTGTCCACAGATTGTCAACACACATAGATTTTCACAACCGTTTGGTGCCAATAGCGATCAAAATCGACGTTGATCCATCTTACACACAATGTGGTAGTGTGGGGAAGACATTTAAATTTACGATGGTAAAACATTTCGCTATATTTGTTGAACAGGAAGAAACCTTTCTATTAATTCTCCTTGACATTGGTCTTCTTTTTTCGTAGCAGACTTCATCAAACCTTCTTTTTGTCACCAATATAGTTCGGCGACAGCAACATTTTTTTTTTTTCGTAAATATACAATTGTGTGGACTGTTCTGTATGTTGGTGTGAATATATTTTTGTTTTCAAATATAATTTTGCTAAATTTGGTGAAAAGGAAAAAACCTTTCTGAAAATTCTCCTTGACATTCATCTTCTAAGCCTTCTTTATGTCACTGATATAGTTCAGCGGCAGTAAAATTATTTTTTCGTAAATATACAATTGTCTGGCAGCTGCTCGTCGTTGCTCGGTGGTTCTCTCCGGGTTCTCCGGCTTCCTCCACCCATAAAACTGTCACGGTCATGATTAGCCATTGTGCATAAATATGTGACCTTAAACACCAATAAATAATAATAATAATATACAATTGTGAGGACTGCAATGTATGTTGATGTGAATAGATTTTTGTTTTCAAATTTAATTTTCCATTTTTAGGTTTTGATCATCGACACAATCTAAATAATAGGAGATCGAATCGGTGGTGTATTAATCCCTTGCTGACACTTGCTTCACACTGTACAGTTTCTGAACTCAACGGTGCTAATGAGGACTGTATCTCGCAATTATTACATTGTCAGTTAAATATTTTCCTATGAATATATTGTGTGTTTTACATTACATCGCCTCTCAGATTTGAAAACAGCAGTGAAAAGTTTGAAGATTTCAGATCTTAGAAAATAAAATTGTTTCCCAACTTGGCACAAAAATCATGTGATCATAACAAGCAATGTGGACCGAACACAATGCCTAGTTTGTGGTAACCCATTTCCCTCTGAGCGTTCTCACCACGTTGAGGATGAAATGATAAATATGCTTTCTCCGATTATAAAGTGTGGAGTCTTTTATTTTTAACTCAGACATTCAAATTACTGAGCTATTCCTTGTTAATCCTGTTGGTTACTTATGCAGCTGGCAATTTCTTTGTCATCAAAAGCAAAAAAAATTTTTTTAATTTTGAAAAGGTGGATAAATTCAGGTTTTGTGTACTTTTGTCATTATTTTGGTATATAATATGTTGTTATTCACCGCTTTAATTGGTATTTAGGGCATTGTGGAAATTTTAAAAAAACATTGGTCCGAACTGTCTTCAAAGGTGGTCTGACTGGTCTTGGGCTGAGTGGTCTCCAAAGGGTTTCTGGATGTTTTGTACCCTGGATGTTTTGTACCCAGGAAGTTTTGTACCAGGACATTTTGTACCCAGTTGGACATTTTGTACCCAAATTGCTGGACGTTTTGGACCCAAAAAATTTTGAAATTGCTTGTTAATATGATGACAAAAGTGTAAAAAAATGATAAATTTAAAGTAATTTGTATATTTTTTATACTTACCAATGGCCTAGACTTAGCTGGTGCAAACTCAATATTATCAAGGGCCAAACACAAATTCTGAACCCCCCCCCCCCCCCCCCCAATCCCCTAAATTTGCATACAACACCGACAGACGGATCTTAGATTTTGAAAAAAAAATATTGAGCTTGCATAATCCCCTCACAACCCTTTATCCATGTACCATATATGAAAGGTGTAGCTTTATGTTAAGACAATAAAAAGGCTGATAACTGTGGCCTTAGAAGCTCACTAAGGAGACAGACTTACAATGCTAGCCGTAGCTTATAAGACTTCATTTCTGGGAAGACAGATATATCGGTTTAAGTGGCAACCTTGAAGGCTCACTGAATGAAGACTTACAACTATCGTCGCGCAAGGTAGGGAATGAAGAGCCGCTATTTAACCAGCCCTAAATTCTCAGAGACAGTAGTCCCAAGAGATAATAAATTCAGTTACATGTATGTCACTGCTTAATTACTGAAAAAACTTCGCTCATGATTCTAGCTAGGCTACTATGGTGTAAACAATAAGACTCAAGTCTATGACACCTGGGAAAACAAACCGAAAGGCACTCTACATTTATTGGTTTTATTCCGAAAAGACAGCGGTCAGAGCCTAGCTAACGTAGCTTAGAAGTCTTCCTCTCCGTGAGGACAGATATCTTGGTGTAACTAGCAACCTTGAAAAGGTAGCTACGCAGTTATGAGTCTTCGTCTATGTGAAGACATATCTGTGTCACATGCAGCCTTTGAAAGCTCACTAAATGGAGACTTACAACACTAGCTGCTAATTATAAGAAAAGGCAGCTGTAACAGTACATAAGACTAATATGGCATCCACAATGGCATTAAATGTCTTGACGCCAAGGAATACAACACCGAGAGGGAAAAGACGTACTTATCCCTCTAATGGCTCTATTCCAAACACGACAGCTGTCTCAGCCTATCTATGCACTATCCATCGGGCTTCAGGACGAGAAACAGGTAACTTGAAAAAACCAGGAGAATATTTCAACGACCTCTATTGCTTTTCTTCAATAGGAGAGCTTGTACCTCAGCAAGGAGAGACTCTCTAGGAAGAATTTGCCGGAAGATTTGTCCAACACGTACTTCTTGTAAGTGGAGCTCTGCTCTGACTGATAGCCGCAGGCCTGCCGAGACTACATTCTCATCCACTGATCTTCCGTAATTTTCATCCACTTTTTATGAGGTTGATAACCTTCCGCTTAGTGGAAAGCAACAGATGTCTTTTTCTCGACGACCTCTATTGCTTCTGCTAGGAGAGACTCTCTGCTGAAAGGATCCGGGGGGGGGGGGGGGGGGGGGGGATGGGGGTTTGGAGTGATAGCCGCAGGCCTTCCGAGACTACACTTCACCCACTGAACTTCCATGAGCTCTATCAGTTCTTGCGAAGATTGAAACCCTTCTGCCAACTGGCAAGCAATAGAGGTATTGTCCATCACCTGTACGACTTACGGGAGAAGAAACTACGTCCTCCCCGCCAAGAACCTCGTCCCGTCAACTTAGGGGCAGCTGACCTATAGTCTGGATCAGACCTGTGCCCCCTTTCCCGAGTCGCTGTACTGACGACCTCCGAAAAAAGTATAAGAGGGTTTCTTATACCCTCGCGAGGAGTTCCCTTTAGTTGATTTGAAGTGGAACGGCCTTGCTTACCCCGGTCTGCTGAAGCATGTTGTTGGGACGCAGACTTCAGTAGCAGTGCACTGGAAGCTTTCTTTGTAGCCTGTTCATAGACTAACGAAAGCTTGTCGTCAAATATTCCGGAGACCGGCGCGACTCGGAGAGAGCTTTTCATCTTGTCATCTATAAGTGATGATGACACAAGAGCAGCATCACGTCTGATCAACTCCAAATTGCCACTGTCAGGGCGGAGTTGTACGTGGCATACATGACTGCCCTGGAAAGAACTCTACGCGAGGAACAAACGTCCTCAAATTCCTTCCCATTAAGACGTTACGCCATAGCTCTGGTGAGGTGATCTGTGTAGGACATCATGTCCAGATTCGCTCTATTGGATGAAATAGCACATTCCATCACTTTCGAGCGTATACTGAATGATGCAGGTAGGGACATATCTAAATCCCCGGCCTGGTCATCTAAATGCAGAGGATCTCTCTGGACATCTTCTCCAACCGTTTTAAATGAATGTGGTCCAAGGAACGGTATATTTATTGAAGATGTTGATAAGAAACCGCCTTCCTCTTTGCACTAGAGAGGTTGAATATGGCGTTGTTAACATGGCCGAAGGCCTCCGAACCTGTCAAGACTGTTTCAGAAAGGAAAGAACATCCTCTTTCCTCTGCATGAAATCTGCATCCAGAGACGATCGTGGTTTCTCTCTAGTAGTTGCAGCTTGCTGATCAGGTGAACAAAGTCAGGACAGTATTGATGAATAAAATTCATCGCTACCATATGCTGTTCCGAAAGGGAAGGGTAATCCTCTTCCTAGTCCCTTTCACCATCCGACTGATTCAGCTGTGACATTCGGTCCATTGCATCTGCATGTGCTGATGACTGGACTGACCCACCACCATCCACAGCTCACCACCGGAGTCTGCGGAAGGCTGCTCTTGCACTTGCAGGGATGCTGTGATTAGCTGTGCAATCTGCGACAGAAAGTTACAAAGGCTTGAGGAGCAGCGGTCTTCCATATTTACGCCGCTTGCTGCTCCTGGGATCGAAGATCCGGACATAGATCTCTACTCCGAACATCCCTATGATTGAAGCCTTGGATCACTAGCTACCGGATGGGCCGACTTCACTGGCGAAGACTGGATACTTCTTCTGGCGGCTGACTGGATATCCGAAGTCGGGTAGCTAGTATGCGGTCGTGTGTACTATATCTGCCTGAGGAAGAAGCTGTAACTGTAGCCGATGCCACTTGCAGTTTAGAAGGAGCGTACCGAGCGGCGAGAGTGTGGACGTCAGCTCCTACACAGGCAAGTTTATCAAACAACATTTGGCCCAAAATGTTGTGGGTTAGAGGGAGGGCTCTCCCGCTCGCAGTCTTTCCAGACCTCGTCGCGCCTCCCTAAGATAAACTTGCAGGTTCCTACACAGGCAAATTTCTCAAAACAACATTTGGCCCCAAATGTTGCCGGGTTAGAGAGAGGGCTCTCCCGCTCAAGGTCTTAACAGACCGCGCCGAGCCTCCCTAAGAGAAACTTGCAGGCTTCCTCCTTATTTCCATCGTCGCTGGGTGAGCTTTAGTTTTTGAGGTGCTCGCTCTACCCAAATCTACACTTCCCTCGATCGCAATGGACTTACCTGGTGTCATGGCTCCCACGAACGGAGTAACCACTTCGCCGGTCGAGCTAGCTGCTTGCAAAGGATTAAGAACACTAACTAGAGGCCTTTTCCCTTGCTTACTATTCATAAGCACCTTGCAGCTAGCTATGTTTGCTCATTAGAGAGAAACGACGGTTGCACACTTGGATGGGTGTCACAATACAATCACCTGACATGGTAGTCTAAATATCAAACCAGGGACTTGACTTGAATAGTAATACGCTGCATATGCCCCTCCTAAGAAAAGCATATACCAACTACCGGTAGATGAAGCGATTGTGCCCACACAATACACAGAATTTTCCTTCTATTTTCAGTTCCTGCACTTTTACGTTCCAAAATTGAGATAAACGCATAAAAAACGGATTTTTTTTATTTTTGTTCGGAAATTTTCGAAGTCCCAAACAAAATATTTTCAGACTAATATTTCTTTTTCTTCTTCTTAAAATTGACCAAAATGCATAAAAAACAAAAAAACTAATTTCTGGATTTTGGCCCAAAAAATCCCACCCGGCCCCCAACTTTTCTGGGTAAAAAAAAATAAATTTTATCTTAAAATTGACCAAATCGCATAAAAAAAACAAAAAAAAACAATTTCCGGATTTGGGTCCAAAATTTCTAAGTCCCACCAGGCCCCCAAATTTTCAGTGTAAAAAGAAAAAAAAAATTTTGTCTTAAAATTTACCGAAACGCATAAAAAAACAAATGAAAGTGTCAATGACACTGTAGCTCAACTTGTCAAGACAAAGACATGTACATGTATAGTATGTGACACAGCAATGACAAACATCTAGGTAATGACCTGATAACAAAGGTACATATAAAGTATTGTAACGGTCTGTACATAAATACTGAGCGTTGCCTGTAACAAATGTATAGGTAAAGTATTGTAAAGGTGGGTGACAGTCAGATGCTAAACTAGAAAAGAAATCTTTGAGTCCCAGAGTGGGTCGGACTGAACCCCAAAATATTTGTTCTCATAGCACAGTGATAACAAAGGCACCCCAAAACACACTCATTCCTGTCCCAAGGTGAAAACAAAGGTACCCAAGAAGTTTCTTGAAGATCAGTTCATAAATACGAGCTGTATAGAAGTTGTGACAAAAAACTGATTGGACCTAATTTCGGTACAAAATGGCCACTGGCAGCCATCTGGAATTTTGGACCACACCCAGAAACACTCGTTCTCATCCCAAGGTGATAACAAAGGTACCCAAGAAGTTTTGTGAAGATCGGTTGATAAATACAGCCTCTAGCCCGAGCCGTATTGACATGTGCACTTAGAGAGTATAAGTAGCACTGAATAAATCAAAGTTCATCTAATTTGCATAATTTCTGCACGAGAAAAAAACCTGTACTATATGTGATGTATTCCATGTTACTAAACATTCATACAAAAATTTATTCAAATCAGAACTTTCATACAGAAGTTCTGTACAAAAGACTGATTGCAATAATTTTGGTACAAAATGGCTGCTGGTGGCCATCTTGAATTTCAGACCACACCCAAAAACACTCGTTCTCATCCCACGGTAATAACAAAGGTACCCAAGAAGTTTCGTAAAGATCGTTCATAAATACGGCATCTAGCCTGAGCCGTATAGAAGTTGTGTACAAAAAACTGATTAGACCTAATTTCGATACAAAATGGCCACTGGCAGCCATCTTGAATTTTGGACCGCACCCAGAAACACTCGTTCTCGTCCCAAGGTGATAACAAAGGTACCCAAGAAGTTTTGTGAAGATCGGTTGATAAATACAGCCTCTAGCCCGAGCCGTATTGACATGTGCACTTAGAGAGTATAAGTAGCACTGAATAAATCAAAGTTCATCTAATTTGCATAATTTCTGCACGAGAAAAAACCCGTACTATATGTGATGTATTCCATGTTACTAAACATTCATACAAAAATTTATTCAAATCAGAACTTTCATACAGAAGTTCTGTACAAAAGACTGATTGCACTAATTTTGGTACAAAATGGCTGCTGGTGGCCATCTTGAATTTCGGACCACACCCCAAAACACTCGTTCTCATCCCACGGTAATAACAAAGGTACCCAAGAAGTTTCGTAAAGATCGGTTCATAAATACGGCATCTAGCCTGAGCCGTATAGAAGTTGTGTACAAAAAACTGATTAGACCTAATTTCGATACAAAATGGCCACTGGCAGCCATCTTGAATTTTGGACCGCACCCAGAAACACTCGTTCTTGTCCCAAGGTGATAACAAAAGTACCCAAGACGTTTCGTGAAGATCGGTTCATAAATACAGACTCTAGCCCGAGCCGTATTGACATGTGTACTTACTGTGTGTAAGCAGCACTGAAAAAATCAAAGTTCATCTAATTTGCATAAAAAAAACCCGTATTATATGTGATGTATCCCATGGTACTAAACATTCACACAAAAAATTATTCAAATCAGCGCTTTCATATGGAAGTTCTGTGCAAAAATCTGATTGCACCAAATTTCGTACAAAATGGCTGCCATCGGCCATCTTGAATTTTGGACCGGACCCCAAAACACTAGTTCTCGTCCCACGGTGATAACAAAGGTACCCAAGAAGTTTCGTAAAGATCGGTTCATAAATACAGCCTCTTGCCCGAGCCCTATTGGCATTTGCACTTACAGTGCTGAAAGTAACACCAAAAAACATCAAAGTTAGTCTAATTTGCATAATTTACGCACGAGAAAAAACCCCGTATTATATGTGATGTATCCCATGGTACTAAACATTCATACAAAAAATTATTCAAATCAGAGCTTTCATATGGACGTTGTGTACAAAAAAACAGATTTCTGCATCGTCGGTACAAAATGGCAGCTGGCAGCCATCTTGAATTTCCAACCAGACCCCAAAACAAACGTTCTCGTCTCACAGTGATAACAAAGGTACCCATGATGTTTCGTAAAGATCGGTTCATAAATACGGCCTCTAGCCCGAGCCGTATAGGGATTTGCACTTACAGTGCTGAAAGTAGCACTAAATAAATCAAAGTTAGTCTAATTTGCATAATATAAGCACGAGAAAAAAACCCATATGATATGTAATGTATCTCATGGTACTAAATATTCATACGAAAAATTATTCAAATCAGAGCTTTCATATGGAAGTTCTGTACAAAAAAAAAATTTCTGCATCGTTGGTACAAAATGGCTGCTGGCAGCCATCTTGAATTTCGGACTGCACCCACGGTCATAACAAAGGTACCCAAGAAGTTTTGTAAAGATTGGTTCATAAATATGGCCTCTAGCCCGAGCCATAGCAGCTTGGCACTTACAGCTCTGAAAGTAACACTAAATAAATCAAAGTCAGTCTAATTTGCATAATTTACGCACGAGAAAAAAACCCGTATTATATGTGATGTATCCCATGGTACTAAACATTTATACAAAACTTTATTCAAATCAGAACTTTCATACAGAAGTTCTGTACAAAAAACTGATTTTTGCATCATCGGTACAAAATGGCCGCTGCCAGCCATCTTGAATTTCGGACCACACCTAAAAACACTCGTTCCCGTCCCAGGGTCATAACAAAGGTACACAAGAAGTTTCGTAAAGATCGGTTCATAAATACGACCTCTAGCCCGAGCCATAGCCAATTGTTGACGTACGGACAGACGGACAGACGGACAGACGGACAGGCGGACGACGGGCCATGACAATAGCTCAAATTTGACTTCGTCAAAGTTGAGCTAAAAACTCATTTCCGGATATTGGTCAAAAATTTCTGAGTCCGGACCAGGACCCCAAATTTTCAGCCTAAATATGAACCAAGGGACTTGGCTAGAACAAACTTGAATCTCACCCCTCTAAGGATGCTGCATACCAAATATCAAAAGATTCTTATTGGTAGATCTGAAGAAGAAGATTTTTAAAGAATATTCCTCATACTGCACTAATTTAAACATTTCGGCTCCCATAGAGAGCCCAAATATGGACCCAGGGAATTGATTTCAATAAACATGAGAAACAATCTTCCAAAGATGTTATATGTGAAATTTGAAAGCTTTTGGAGCAGTGGTTTGGGAGAAAAGTAGTCTTAAATGTTTTTCCCATTAGCCACAGTGTTAAAAAATGCTGACTCAGCACTTTTTCAAAGTCCCAAGAAAGTACCCCATGATAAAACTGATAGCAATTTTTTTTTACCATTCCATTCTTTTGGTCCTAAGGAAGCTTCACACCAAATAAGAATTCTCAGTGCCGTGTAGTTTTGGAGATATGGGCATTTTAATTTTTTTCTATTTTTAGCTCCTGCGGTTCCCATGGGGCGACGGGAAAAAAAATTGGCATAAATTAAGTACTTATGACCCAATAAGCCCTCATATCAAATTTGGTTCAAATCTGCCTCTCGGGTTGGAAAATAGAAATTTTGGGTGGGGCAAAAATTCTTGACCCTCATAACAATGATGTATACCAAATATTAAAAGATTCTTACTGGTGGTTCTGAAGAAGATTTTTAAAGAATATTCCCCATATTACCCTATGTTAAAACTTCGGGCGCATGTAGAGAGCCCAAATATGAACCAATGAGCTTTATTTCAACAAACTTTTATCTGACCCCCCCCTATGAATGCTGTATACCAAATATCAAAAGATTCTGATGATTGGTTCTGGAGAAAAGACTTTTTAAAATTTTTGCAAATATGCTGACTCACCATTTTTTCGATGCCCATTACAGAACACCCTAACATAACCGATGGCAATTTTTTTTTACCATTCAATTCTACTGGTAATAAGGATACTTCATACCATATAAAAGCTCTCTGTTCCGTGGGGTTTGGGAAATATGGGCGTTTGAAAATATTATTGTACACACTGGTTCTTGAGAAGAAAGGGTACGTAAGGTAAGTTTAGAAAAGGCTCCGCATGTAGTGACTGTAAATAGTTCAAAATGCATATTGGAGGAAATAATAATTAAAAAAAAATGCCTAATTGGGGAGGGGGGGGGGGGGGGGTATTGTTGGTGGTGATGTTTGTCTGGGTTCTTAACCACAAACTTTAACCAAAACTGTAAAAAAGCATTTTTGATGAAAGAAAAAAAAGTGCCTAATTGCCCCCCATCCCCCCTCCACGAAAAGCGTTGTGAAAAGGGTTAAATTAATGCCAATATTATTTGAAACCACTGTGTACAGCTTCAGTAGACCTTGCCCGAAATGAAAACAAGAAATCACGATGTAACAAAGTGTTTGGAGAATGAAAGGTAGAACCTTGAAAAGCAGAACTTTAAACCCAAACTTTAAGCTGGGAATACTAAGTAAAATTGATTGGCAAAAAGGGTTAAATATTTCCTAAAACCGATGAAAGAAATCACTGTATTACAAGCTGGAAAATACACATATCAACTTTGGTTGAAAACAAATAAAATAATCCAAACTGGAGTAATCAGTTGGAAACCAATTGTTTGCAGACAGATGGATGGACGAAAGTCATGACTATAGCCCTGACTATTGTCAGGCTAAAAATGCATTTTGTACCAAAGAAAAAATATTGCATGAATGGCCCTTGGTGAGGAGGTGGGGTGGGAGGTGAGGGGTGGGGTGGGGGAGAGTGGGGGTGTGTTAGGGAAGTCCATTTTTTTTTTCCACATGTAGTCAGTCTAAATCCTTCAGAATGCATTTTGAGCAGAGAAAAAAAAAATACCTAACTGGTACCATGGGGGTGGGGGTGGTGTTTGTCTGGGTTTTTAACCACAAACTTTAACCAAAACTGTAAAACTGCATTTTTGACAAAAGAAAAAAGTGCTTAACTGACCCCCCCGGTGGGTGTGGGGTTTGGGGTTACGTGAGTTTAAAAAAAGGTTCCGCATGTAGTGACTGTAAATAGTTGGAAATGCATATTCGAGGAAAGAAAAAAAGATGCCTAATTGGGGGGGGGGGGGGGGGGGGGGGGGGGGGAGATAATTTCTGTCTGGATTTTTAAACACAAACTTTAACAAAAAAAGCATTTTTGACAAAAGGGTTTGAACCACAAACTTGGAGTCACCCTACCAAGCTACAATGAAATCCCTTCATAATTATGGCCTGTGGAATATTCTAAAGGTTTTCGGGCTTCGGGCCTCTGTTGCCATCACAGTTGCCCAAAAGGGGACGTTCTCATCTAGACATTATATGAAGTCAACCTATCACGTTACAATGAAACCCCTCCATAAATATGACCTGTAGACTGTGCTAAAGGTATTTGGGCTTTTGGCCCCTGTTGCCGTAACAGTTGCCCAAACGGGGACGTTCTCATGTAGACATTATATGAAGTCAACCTATCAAGTTACAATGAAATCCCTCCATAAATATGACGTGTAGATTGTGCCAAAGGTTTTCGGGCTTCAGGCTCGGGCAGCCATCATGGTTGAATGATCACAACCAAAAGGGGACATTCTCATCTGGGCATCATGTGGATTGATCCTACGAAGTTACAATGAAATCCCTTCATAAATATGACTGTAGACTGTACTGAAGGTTTTCGGGTTTCGGGCACCTGTAGCCATCAAAGTTGCCCAATCACATCCAAAAGGGGATTTTCTCATGTTGACATTATATGAAGTGAACCTATCAATTTACAATGAAATCCCTCCATAAATATGACCTGTAGACTGTGCTAAAGGTTTTCGGGTTTTGGGCTCGGGCAGTTGTGACGGTTGATAGATCACACCCAAATGGGGAAATTCTCATGTAGACATCATACGGAGTCATCGTATCAAGTTACAACGAAATGCATCCATATTAAACATGACCTGTAGACTGTGCTAAAAGTTTTTGGGTTTCAGGCTTGGGTAGCCATAACGGTTGACAGATCATGCCCAAACAAGGACGTTCTCATCTAGGCATTATACAGAGGCATTCTATGAAGTTGCAATGAAATCTCTTCATAGCCCTGTAGACTGTGCTAATGGTTTTTGGGTTTTGGGCTCGGGCAGCCATACCGGTTGACCGATCACGCCCAAAAGGGGACGTTCTCATGAAGACATGACCTAAAACCTGCATATGAAATTTCGTGATGATCAGACAAGAAATACCGGGTATAGTCTGTACTTGAAGGTTGAATAAAAAACTTTAACCACAAACTTTAACCAAAACTCCAAATGTCAACTAAACAGGAATAAGAAGAAAAAATAACAAAAAAAAAACACTTGAACCTTCAGTAAAAAATTTTAACCACAAACTTTAACCAAAACTCTAAATGTTAACAGAAAAAGACAGATGGACAGACGGATGGACGGGCGGGCAGACAAAAGTCATTACTATAGCCCTCACTGTAAACAGTCGGGCTAACAAAATGAGAATGATACAATCAACAGTAATATCAATTTAAAAGAAAAAAAAACAAAAAACTTCAAGGTTGACTAAAAAACTTTAACCACAAACTTTAACCAGAACTCCAAATGTTAACAGACAGATAGAAGAAAGTCATGACTAAACAGGAAAAAAAAAAACACCACTTGAACCTTCAGTAAAAAAACTTTAACCACAAACTTTAACCAAAACTCTAAATGTTAACAGACGGACAGACAAAAGTCATGACTATAGCCCTCACTGTAAACAGTCGGGCTAAAAATACTACATATATTTGAGGACGTTGCCAATGTAAACAACGTTAAAGGAAAAAAATGGAAACAAGACATCAGGCACACAAAAAGGCCCAAAGTCAGTAATCAATTATATTTATTTATTGATGTTTTAAGGTCACATATTTATGCACAATGGCTAATCAGGACCATGACAGTTTTACGGGTGGAGGAAGCCAGAGTACCCGGAGAGAACCACCGAGCAACGACGAGCAGCTGCCAGCTCCCCAACATCGTAACTCCGCACTGCAGCACAGGCAGGGTTAGATTGGTTGAAGACATGCGTACCATCGATGTGAAGTACGCCTTAGTACACGGCATCATCGTGCCCCCCACGCGGGCAATGAAGATGAAGTGCAGTAACCAATTTAAATGCTGCAAGATGAAAAGCTAGATCTTCATACGATGAAAAAACGATACATCAGATAGAAGATGCAAGACCAAAACGACCTAACACCCCTAGGGTGAGGACGTAACCATGGGGATAAAAAGAATAAACATTCTGTAATACATGTTAAACTCCCAAGAAATTTAATAAAAAATAGCGAAAAAGCTTAGGAGTTTAACAGGAGGGGTTCATGGAAGGATAGGGAAAGAACACTTAATAAACAGTCGATAAATCATTAGCAAGAATGATGACGTCAGGCGCATGTCCCGAAAATGGGAAAAATAAAATAATTTTTATAATTATTGTAAAGTTTCAGCCCTGAACATCTCAAACCACCGTTGTTCACTTCCATCATCCATTTTTATTCTTGAATCCACCAATTCTTTCATTGATTTGTGTCTGGCATCCTCAAAAAAGGGGATCTAAAGCACAGATGTCAGATCATTGTTACTGACTTTAGGGCCAAACAAAGCATGAAGTTGGTGCCAATTCCGGTCTCTTCTGCACTGCTGCACATGCACAGATGGTAAATGTATGGAGGGCCAGATAGGACTTTTAATTTTCGGTATTGTATGCAAATTTGGGGGTTCAAAATTTGTGTTTGGCCCTTGATAATATCGAGTTTGCAGCAACTTAGTCTGGGCCATTGGTTATCAGTATAAAAATATATGTATGTTTATGTACAATATTGTATATAATTAATTTTCAATATGATGATACAAAAAATGTTTTGAGAACTGTTTATCAGTGTAAGTTGTTTTAATGGTGTTACTGCTTTGTTGTTATACATACTTTCTATACTTTATTCTATGATCTTGTGTTTGTTGTTACGTTAAACCTTTATGATAGCCACTCATTTTTACAAAGACTGATTAACGAAATTAGATTGTTTGGTTTTTCCTGCTTTGAATATTTTGTTATGATCTTATTCATTAATGATTTCTCACCAATTAAAGTGAATCCAATGATGTTTGTTTTGTATGCTACTATATCAGGTGTGAGCTTGGGTGGATGAGGATCAAGGACAGGATAGACCTCTTGAAACTCGGTTATCTTAATTATTTGGTAAATCTCCCCGACAGCCGATGGTGTAAAGTAATGTTCCTGAGAATTTTCAACTCAAATATCAAGATGGGGTGGATGGTCGAAGTGAGGGAGCTAGTAGAGAACTACTCATTGGAGATCTTGGACCTAGACGGGGCAAACAAGAGTAAAAAAATCATCAGAAAAAGGGTCATGGAGGATTGTAACCGTAATTGGCAAGAGGGGGTCAAATCAAAGTGGTCTTTGGGTGGCCTGCGTGATAAAGAGAAGCCTGGTTTTGAAGAGTACCTTGATGGCACCTTTGGGGTGGTCAATGTTGTTCAAGCTGAGGTTGTGATCCCTGGAGCTGAGGGGAAAAATTGGGAAAAACAGTGAAAAGGACTGCCAATGTGTAATTTGGGCATGGTGGAGACCCTGGAACACTTTCTTCTAGAATGCCCAAAATACCAGTCTAACAGAATAACATTCACTGGGAGTATAATGGGGAAGTGGGATGGGAGAATGAAGGACATGTGGTTAGGGGGAGACTCAAAGGAGAGGGTTAATATGCTAATTGGAGAGATTGGGAAGAATGGGGCAAGGGATGTCATCAAGCAGTTCGTCTCCGAGTGCTGGGAGGAGAGAAGAAGCGTGGGAATAGGGAGGCAGTTGGGAGTACAGGGCCTTCTCATCTGAGAACCGCGACAAATCAGCGGCCGGCCAAAGTGTTATTATTAAATTATTATATCCTATATAAGGTCGTTCTTTTTGCCTTCGATGTTCATTCAAAATGTCTTCCTTGTGTGTGGCATGTCGGCACGCTGTCCATCCAAGACAGCATGGTTTAAAGTGTGAGGGTTGTGATCTTTAGCAGCAACATGTATGTGGCACAGGAATTTCCCAAGAGACATATCGACAATGTGTTCGTGATGGATTATCCATTGACTGGCAATGTAAAGACTGTGCCAATAGTGCTGTCGGAAATTTCTCCATAAATTATTCCAATCTGTTCCAAGCAAGCCTGAAAATAAGCCAACAATCATCTGCAAAATGAGGCCCCCAGAGGGTGAATTTAGTGATGCTACCCTTCACAGCAGGGTAGCATCACTAAATTTACCCTCTGTGAACCTCAATCTGAATCAAGGTCTCAAGCCAAAACAGAAAGATGTTACCTAGAGGATAAATTGGCCCACTGAATGGGATAGCATCAGCAAATACACCCTCTGGGGACCTCATTCTGCAAATGACAGATTGCTTGTATTCAGGCTTGGTCTCAAGAGAGTGTGCAAACAGAGGTGCATCGATCTGATCAGAATGCAGCTAACACCGTGGCGTCAGTTCCTGATCATGCATTGTCATTCAATGCAGAATCATCATTCAGAGTACCAAAAATGCAAAATGAAAGGTAAATTACATGTAATATTATTTAAATAGTGTCTGTTTGTCTAATATTTTGGTTATTGGGTTTTATGTTAAAATTGTTCAAAGTGAGATCCAACGTCACTGGAGTTGAGGGGGAGAGAAAAGTCGAGGAAAAGCGTGTGCCAAATGAGTAACTTGGAAACTAATTGCAATTCTGGAAAATAAGTTGGCTATTAGATAAAATTCACTAGCAATACCAGTCAGTCGATTTCCACCCTGTATTTTTATTTAATTTGGATGAATGTGTTCTACCCCGTACTTTTACTCCAACATGTACTTTTATTTGGAACACAAGAGTATTATTATTATGGGGGTTCACATGATAGGGTTTTGTGGATTTTTTTTAAAAAGGGGTTAACTTATTGAAAGTAATTTGTTGTTTCTGTACTTGAAGGTCATTAAATGCTGATAGTGAAGACGAGAACCATTACGGTGTGACTACAGAAAGTGTTACGGAAAGCATTCCTGATAGTACAAATGATGGTGTTACATACAAAGTGACTGAAAATGCCACAAAGCGTGGTCGTAATTTTACTGTCAAAAAGTCTACAGCAACAACTACATATTGGTGGTCTTCCCACTGCGGTGCAAGCAGAAAATGTCCAGCAACCATCAAAGAGAAAAATGGATTCTCTTCGGGACCAAGACCACACAACCATCCTCCAGATGATGTTGTTTCAATTGAGATATCGGCTAAGCTACGTGACAGGCACAACAAAAGACCAATGTATTCACATCAGTGTCTAGTTTGGCTGATAAATTACTCAAGAAGGAGTATGAAAGTATGAAGAACCAACGGACACAGATTTTGAGGCAAGTAGACTAACTGTAATCACAGGTACGTGTGGTGGGGGGGAGAGGGGGGGGGGGAGAGGGGGGGGGGGGTCATTCCACGGCTACTGCACTGTAGATTTGAAGAAAAATATTTGAAAATACTCAGCGGGGGTTAATTACCGTAACCATTATTGCTTTAAAAAATTGTTTTTCGTGTGTGTGTGTGTGTGTGTGTGTGTGTGTGTGGGTTTGTCTTACCAACTTGACGAGGTAACTAGACAAAAGAGTTTGCGTGTTTTGCCTTACTGAGGTACAAAAGACAAAAGAAACCCTTTACCTCGGTTGTTTTCCCAGAACTGTACCGGCAAAACGAGGTAGAAACCGTTAGTCCACACAAAGGACAAACAATGGGGCACCTCGGTATGTAGGGTAGACAAGACTCTGTGTGTGTGTGTGTGTGTGTGTGTGTGTGTGTGTGTGTGTGTGTGTGTGTGTGTGTGTGTGTGTGTGTGTGGTTGTGTGTGTGTGTGTGTGTGTGTGTGTGTGTGTGTGTGTGTGTGTGTGTGTGGTTTTCAAGTGACACAATCATGTTTCAGAGGAATTTTTGAATGTTGGTTTCTGATCCCCCGCCGGGATTCAAACCCTCGGCAACACCGCCTGGCAATCAGGAGTCCAGCGTCTAAACCACTAGACCATTGCACACCATCAAAAATGCCGCTCAGGATCACCGATCCAATGTCGAGTTGTGACAACAGTTCCTCGCACCAAGGCCAACAAACCTATGAAGTTTCATGACTCTAGGTTGAACCACTATCAAGTTCTCATCCGGAAACCAATTGTTGCGATATACTATGTTCAAGGTCACTGTGACCTTGACCTTTGACCTGGTGAGTCCAACATCAATAGTGTTCTTCCTCGCACCAAGGCCAACACGCCTGTAAAGTTTCATGACTCTAGGTTGAACCACTATCAAGTTATCATCCGGAAACCAATTGTTGCGATATACTATGTTCAAGGTCACTGTGACCTTGACCTTTGACCTGGTGAGTCCAAGATCAATAGGGTTCTTCCTCGCACCAAGGCCAACACACCTATGAAGTTTCATGACTCTAGGTTGAACCACTATCAAGTTATCATCCGGAAACCAATTGTTGCGATATACTATGTTAAAGGTCACTGTGACCTTGACCTTTGATCTGGTGAGTCCAAGATCAATAGAGTTCTTCCTCGCACCAAGGCCAACCCACCTATGAAGTTTCATGAATGTAGGTTGAACTACTATCAAGTTATCATCCGGAAAGGAATTGTTGCGATTTACTATGTTCAAGATCATGTTGACCTTGACCTTTGACGTAGCGAGTCCAAAATCAATAGGGTTCTTCCCCTCACCAAGGCCAATCTACCTATGAAGTTTCATGAATGTGAGTTGAACCATTATCAAGTTATCATCCGGAAACCAATTGTTTAAGATTTACTATGTTCAAGGTCACTGTGACCTTGACCTTCGACGTAGCATGTCCAAAATCAATAGGGTTCTTCCTCCCCCCAAGACCAACCTACGTATGAAGTTTAATGAATGTGAGTTGAACCACTATCAAGTTATCATCCGGAAACCAATTGTTTACGTCCGCCCGCCTGAAGCCCGCCCACCCGCCCGCCCGCCCTCCCACCCACCCGCCCGCCCGCCATTCACCAAACTATAAGTCGAGTTTGACTTCGTCACAACTCGACTAAAAATGATGGCTGGAATCTAGCTTTTTAGATGAAGTCCTCCTGATTACTCGGTTCATCTTCCTTTCGGCTGCAGCATGAAAGTGTGGAACGCGCTGGCTACAGTACGACGAAAGTGCTGTGGATGGCCTCAGACGAAGACTGGCACGGGCTTGTGTGTGTTTTTCAAATGACACAATCATGTTTCAGAGGAATTTTTGAATGTTGGTTTCTGATCCCCCGCCGGGATTCGAACCCGCGGCAACACCGCCTGGCAATCAGGAGTCCAGCATCTAAACCACTAGACCATTGCACACCGTCAAAAACGATGGCTGGAATCTAGCTTTTTAGATGAAGTCCTCATGATTACTTGGTTCATCTTCCTTTCGGCAGCAGCATGAAAGTGTGGAACGCGCTGGCTACAGTACGATGAAAGTGCTGTGGATGGCCTCAGACGAAGACTGGCACAGGCTTGTGTGTGTTTTTCAAATGACACAATCATGTTTCAGAGGAATTTTTGAATGTTGGTTTCTGATCCTCCGCCGGGATTCGAACCCTCGGCAACACCACCTGGCAATCAGGAGTCCAGCGTCTAAACCACTAGACCATTGCACACCGTCAAAAACAATGGCTGGAATCTAGCTTTTTAGATGAAGTCCTCATGATTACTTGGTTCATCTTCCTTTCGTCAGCAGCATGAAAGTGTGGAACGCGCTGGCTACAGTACGACGAAAGTGCTGTGGATGGCCTCAGACGAAGACTGGCACAGCCTTGTGCGTGTTTTTCAAATGACACAATCATGTTTCAGAGGAATTTTTGAATGTTGGTTTCTGATCCCCCGTCGGGATTCGCATCCTCGGCAACACTGCCTGGCCGAAAAATTGTTTTCATTTACTGAACTCTGATGGACTTCAAATTGATGTTATTTCATTCATGGGCTCTAATTTAGTCCTTACAAGGATGTTACGCAAGCTTTTGTTTTTCTTGTAGGCGATGACAGGTCGAAGATTCAAAGGTTCATTTAATTTAGCATTGGTAAAATTGAATTCATCTTTTAACATTTTTGCTATTTCGATATTCATTCTGTTGTACGTTAAAGTGAAAGAAATGATGGACCTCCTTTCGCATTCGCCCTCTGATATGTTCATACCAAATGGCCAGAGGGTTTGAAGCGTATTGATCCAAAAAGCTTCACGTTTTTTTCTAAATTCATCTGTCTCTTCTAATATGTCTTTAATTGGTGGTTGTACAATAGGATGGATTTCGAAATCGTCCAATGGCCAGGAAGGTTAAAATGTTGTGCTACTGGGGCATCAGCATTATGTTTTATATCCTGTTTGTGTCTAGTAGCACGTTCTCGTAAAGGATTTTGACTTTGACCAACATACTGTTTCCGACAGCGCTTACATGTGATAAGGTAAATAATGTTTGGTGAATCACAATTGAGGGGGTTACTGATATTATAATGATTTTTCGTTTGTTCGGAGGAAAATTCCTCTTTCTGATCAGGCATAAAAGTATGCAATCTACAACCAGGCTTTTTGCAATTAAATATCGTGCCACTACCATTTTGCAACGGTCTGTTGTGTTCAATCTTCAGTGGTTCGAAATCGGTAGTTTCAGCTGGACTTTCAAGTTTTTTCAGGGTTTGGGATTTCAGGCTACGCAAAAGGCGCAATGAGTACCCTCTTGACCTGAGGGCGCCAAATAGAGTAGAACGAGCCTCATTGAAATTTACCTTATCACTTGAATTGCGGTGCAAACGAATGAGCTGTGATTTGATGATACAGTGGAGCCCACTTAATTGGATATCTTTTAATTGTATATCCCTGTTAATTGAAAATAATTTTCAAACACAAAACCATTTACCATACCTTCAGTACAAATTTGATCTGTTAATTGCATATGGGTTGTAGAGTAAACTCCTGTTGAATGTATATAAATTTTTGTAATATGTCGAAAAAATTACTGTGACATGCACCAAATTCCCTTATTTATCAACCTTTTTGGCCCCACTACATCCAATACAGGCATTTATTCTATTATATCTTGTTCAACAGAGCTCTATGAGCTCTGTCAAACAAGATATAATAGAACAAATGCTCAGTTTACCTCCAGAACACAAGAAACTGACCAAATCCCTGTTAATTGTATACTCTTGTTAATTGAATAATTTTCACTGGCAAAATGGATATTCAATTAAGAGGATTCTACTGTACCTTTAAATGTATGTTGAGGATGAAATGATTTTGTGTGCAACAATTGTTGTGAATCAGTTGGTTTAAAATATACTTTATAATCTAAATGACCGGACGCCTGAAATTGCTTGCCTTTATACACAGTTACATCGAGAAAATCAACAGAATTTTCACTGATAGTAGCTTTCAATTTAATGTTTGGATCGTGATTGTTCAAAATTTCTAAAAATTCATCAAAATCTTCTTTTGAATGTTCCCAAATAATAAAAATGTCATCTAAATACCTGAGGTATACGAGAGGATGCTTTGCACATTTGCTTAAGGCATTTTCCTCCCATTCCGCTACATAAATGCTTGCAAAATTAGGACTGAACCTTTTGCCCATAGGACAACCCATTATTTGTAGAAAATATTCTCCATTGAATTGAAAGTCATTACCTTTTAAGCTCAGCTCTAAAAGATCCAAAATTTGTTCATCCGGGCGTTTCGCATCCGGATATTTTTCAAATGCATTTTTAACTGATTTAACACCTTTATCAATATCAATGTTCGTATACATACTGTCGATATCCAAAGTAGCCAGAATTGCATTTTTCGATATTTTCAATTTCAAAATTTTTGACAGGAAATCCTGTGTATTTTTTAGATAGCTCGGATGTCTATTTGCAATAGGTTTCAGATGATAATCAATTAATTCCGAGATCGCATAAGATTCCGAATTACAATCTGATACAATTGGCCTCCCGGGTGGAGTTAAGTCATCTGTCCAAGAAGAACGGTCCTTGTGGATCTTTGATAGGATATAAAATTGACTTGTTTGAGCACTGAGCTTAGCTGTTAAATATGTCAATTGTTTTTTGGTAATGTGACCTTCGTCAGGGAGAAATTTTAAGATCTTATTGAATTTTTCGATATTACTAGGCCAAATAAGTGAATCTATTTTCTTATAATGTTTAGTATTGCTGAGTTGTCTCATGGCTTCCTTTATATAATTATCCAGAGATAGAACAACTACCGACCCACCTTTGTCGGCTGTTTTAATTACTAATTTCTTATTTTTTCGAAGTTTCGTGAGGGCTCTCCGTTCACCAGCTGTTAAATTGTCTTTATCGGAGAGTATGTTCATGCTGAACACCTTTTGAATGATTCGTTTGCTAGCCTCAATAATTTCGGGATCTACTTCACTATCTGGAGGTGACCAACCAGATGATTCTGTAAAAGGAAGTTTCCGACCACTGGAGTTTCTAAAGCGGTCTGCTAATTTCATTTGCCTAAGAAAATTACAGTTGTATGGTGGTAAATTTGTTTGGTTCCCAGTTTTAGGCTTTGGTGCTGGTACGAAAGTTAAACCGCGATCTAAAAGAGATTTCTCTTGGGTTGTTAGGTCACTGGTGCCAGACAGGTTAACCACATTAGTTCCTAATCCCACATTTGTTAGGCGGCTGTTACCTTTGCCTTTACTTAGTTTAAATTAGTTCAACCCGTGATCGTACATAATATTGACGGTTCTCGTGGTCCAATGGATTAAATCCTGAGCAACATCAAACTTTGCGTCATCAATTTTTGGTATAACGTTAACGTCCTTCACTTTCCGAATGGTTTCATTGATGATGCTCAGGGTTCTCCTCTCAGCCTGAGGGAGTTTTTGCGAAAAGTTTAGTTCAGCGAAATAAATTTTTGCTGATCTAAACTTGACCCTGATATCGCTAAGCATATTCCGCAACTGCTTAACTACGAGATCAGAATTATCGTTTTGAGAATTCACGCCAATATTTAATAATATTTTTGGGGGACTGGACCGGCCCCTGTGTCCTTCAAACATAGAGCGAAAATTATTGAATTTGGTGCCGGGGTAACACTCCACCTGGATGTCTGGATGGGGATTTCGATCAATGCGTCCTAAATTTGAACTTCCAATCAAAAGGATGTTTTTACAAACATCGGGGAGGCGCCAATTCCTTGAATTTGGCGCTGGGGTAACACTCCACCTGGATGTCCGGATGGGGATTTCGATCAATGCGTCCTAAATTTGAACTTCCAATCAAAAGGATGTTTTTACAAACATCGGGGAGGCGCCAATTCCTTTTTTCAAAATTAACTCCGCTTTTATGCTGAAACTGGGAGAATTTAGAACCAAATGAGTGGCCCGAGTTGCGGCTCGGTGATTTGTCTTTTTCTGAGTACGATATACCTGGTTGAACCACACTAGAAGCAGGGGAAGGGGGAGAAGAAACAGAAGCAGGAGAGGAAAAAGAAGCAGGAGGAGGAGTTCTAGTGAGAGCACTAGGAGAACCTGAGAAGAAAGGCTGAGGAGGAGTAGGAGGTAGAGAAACCAGACGAGGCGAGACAGCGTTACTCAATTTGCGAGCATCTTCAGTCGCAATATGGACCGGAGATGTTTGCAAATTGAGGCGCTTACTCTGAGAGAAAGAAGAAGTAGAAGGAAAAGAAGAGGGAGAAGTGCTTTGCTTGATCTTTTCTTATTATGCTTTTCGTGTTGGGGTAGAGGGACAACACGGGCCGGAGTTTGCTTGCTCCCTCCCGTATTGTTCCTTACTCCAGACGCTGGGCGAAGTTCCGATATGTAAGACTCATAGGCCGAAATCTTCTTATCTGTCAACTTATTTTTAAAATTCTTTTTAGCCCAGATCAAGACAAGCGCCGAACCGCTGTTGAAGTCTATTTTTTCGAGTCCAGGAGGTGGTCGCATAGCCAAAGTTATCTTAGACTTCAACTAGTTTAAATTTATCTTATAATGCTCAACTAAAGCATTTAACATTTGGTTGGCCCATCCCACACTAATCTGTCGAAAAACAGAAAAAATGTGTGGGGTGGGAAAAGCTGGCTTTAGAAAGCTAACTCATCTACTTTCTTCTCCAGCTGTTTTGGGAAATCCTGAGTTGCCAAATGGTGTTCTAAGAGCCCAATGTGGTGCAAACATTGAAGCACCTGAAACAAAGCCTTGACCAGCCCAGAATAAGCCTGGAATGATTGTTCCTGGCCAGTTCCGGACTGGGCAACTCTCTGCTTCTGATGCCTCTGCCCTTTTCTTGCCATTGTTAAATCAAGTAACTGAATTAAGTATAAATAAAATATAAAGTAATGAAATAAATGAAATTGGAAAACTAGATATTACCGATTCAAGAAGATACCTGGCTTGGTTATTTCCTTCTGAAATGGTAGAAAATCTGTCTGTCTCGACGAGTTTCGCTTGTTTTGGCTTCTTCAAAGAGACTTTGAGGACAATGATTCCAACTTGGAGAGGGCATGCCTGGTATATATCCATATGTGGGCTGGGGTGTTTTTCACAGCTCAGGGCATAATTAAACTTGGTGACAAGCTGACAAATGTCACTCATCTAGAGATGTCCTAAGTTTGTTTTCACAACTCAGTTTGTGTCGTCCAAACAAATTAGATGAAGCCCTATTGATTGGCTTCCATTGAATTTGAATCAGTCAGTGAGTGGTTTGGTTTACTGATCCCATGAAGCCCTAATGGTTGGCTTTGATTTAAGTAAAACCAATCGGGAGCATTTTGCTTTACTGGCTTCAGAAGTGTGTGAAAATAATATGAAATGAAAGTGTCAATGACACTGTAGCACGACTTGTCAAGACATGTACATGTATAGTATGTAACACAGCTATGACAAACATCTAGGTAATGACCTGATAACAAAGGTACATATAAAGTATTGTAACAGTCTGTACATAAATACTGGCCATAGCCTGTAACAAATGTATAGGTAAAGTATTGTAAAGGTGGGTGACAGTCAGATGCTAAACTAGAAAAGAAATCTTTCAGTCCCAGAGTGGGTCTGACTGAACCCCAAAATATTTGTTCTCATAGCACAGTGATAACAAAGGCACCCCAAATCACACTCATTCCTGTCCCAAGGTGAAAACAAAGGTACCCAAGAAGTTTTGTGAAGATCATTTCATAAATACGAGCTGTATAGAAGTTGTGACAAAAACTGATTGGATCCAATTTCGGTAGAAAATGGCCACTGGCAGCCACCTTGAATTTTGGACCGCACTCAGAAACACTCGTTCTCGTTCCAAGGTGATAACAAAGGTACCCAAGAAGTTTCGTGAAGATCGGTTGATAAATACAGCCTCTAGCCTGAGCCGTATTGACATGTGCACTTAAAGTGTTTAAGTAGCACTAAATAAATCAAAATTCATCTAATTTGCATAATTTCTGCACGAGAAAAAAACCTGTACTATATGTGATGTATTCCATGTTACTAAACATTCATTCAAAAATTTATTCAAATCAGAACTTTCATACAGAATTTTGGTACAAACTGGCTGCTGGTGGCCATCTTGAATTTCGGACCACACCCCAAAACACTCGTTCTCATCCCAGGGTGATAACAAAGGTACCCAAGAAGTTTCGTAAAGATCGTTTCATAAAAATGGCCTCTAGCCTGAGTCGTATAGAAGTTGTGTACAAAAAACTGATTAGACCTTAATTTCGGTACAAAATGGCCACTGGCAGCCATCTTGAATTTCGGACCGCACTCAGAAACACTCGTTCTCGTCCCAAGGTGATAACAGAGGTACCCAAGAAGTTTCGTGAAGATCGGTTGATAAATACAGCCTCTAGCCTGAGCCGTCTTGACATGTGTACTTACTGTGTGTAAGTAGCACGGAAAAAATGAAAGTTCATCTAATTTGCATAATTTCTGCACGAGAAAAAAACCTGTATATTATGTGATGTATCCCATGGTACTAAACATTCATACAAAAAATTATTCAAATCAGAGCTTTCATGTGGAAGTTCTGCGCAAAAATCTGATTGCCCCTAATTTTGAACAAAATGGCTGCCAGCGGCCATCTTGAATTTCGGACCGCACCCAAAAACAATCGTTCTCGTCCCACGGTGATAACAAAGGTACCCAAGAAGTTTTGTAAAGATTGGGTCATAAATGCGGCCTCTAGCCCGAGCCGTATTGGCATTTGCACTGACAGTGCTGAAAGTAACACTAAATAAATCAAAGTTAGTCTAATTTGCATAATTTAAGCACGAGAAAAAAACCTGTATGATATGTGATGTATCTCATGGTACTAAACATTCATACAAAAAATTATTCAAATCAGAGCTTTCATATGGAAGTTCTGTACAAAAAACAGATTTCTGCATCGTCAGTACAAAATGGCGGCTGGCAGCCATCTTGAATTTTGGACTGCACCCAAAAACACTCGTTCTCGTCCCACAGTCATAACAAAGGTACCCAAGAAGTTTCGTAAATATTGGTTCATAAATACGGCCTCTAGCCCGAGCCGTATCCAATTGTTGACGTATGGACAGACGGACGACGGGCCATGACAAAAGCTCAAATTTGTCGCCGCCAAAGTTGAGCTAAAAATGGTTTTATAAAATATATTGAGACTAAAGAAATAAATAAAAAATAACGCCAAAGATTATGATGCCTCACGAATGTTAGCAGTTGGAATGAATATCCCCCGACGGAGGTTTATGATGGAAAATATTTTACATAACGTAGAAATTGTGTGTTTTAGCTTCTGAACCTTTACATTGTGTGAAAGGTATGAAAAAATCAAAATAAAATACAGTGAAAATAAATAAATAAATAAATAAATAAATATCTATCTTTTCAAGTGGGTGGTATAATAATAGAAAAAGACCAAATTCATCATTGTGTGAAAGATGTTTGCCCTGCCATTGAATCCGATGGAGCACACAGAGCCAGCCTACCGTCAGCTGAAAGGGGAAGCGGCTGAATGTTTGCAGGAATCTGTGGAATATGTGGGGATGACGTGGATAGTATATGAGACGTGGCCCTTGGAGTGTTGGGGCATCTTCAATAAGAGTACATGCAGGGGTCAGCCTGGCAGCTGATTTTAGGGAGAAGTGACTTCTCCCTCCAGAGACTTTAGGGAGAAGTCAGGATCCAGGAGGGAGAAGTCAGTGGACATGAAGGAGAAATCAGAAAAAAAACATAAAATGTATATGACACCGTGACAAAATAAATGAACATAGAGGACACAATTGTGGAGAAAAAAATAAATAAAAGTTATACAAACATACATACACACACAAAACTAAGTCAGATGGTATATAACAGAATGTAGGTTAAAATCCCCCCCCACTCCCCCCCCCCCCCCTCACCCCCCAAAAAACTGTGTCGTTCATGGTTTCTGAATACCCCCTAACTCTTTGCCTAACAGTGGTGACTAAGGTTACGATGCAGATGATTTTGTATTTGCCTCAACAAAGTGGATTTGAAATTTAGTATGACCCATGGTGAGAGTGTTCTCTGTAATAGAAGGTACATTCTTTTTTTAAAAAATATTTAAAGTGTTTAAAATAAATTCCAAGTTCATTTAAGAAGCTGGGTCATTCATGGTTTCTGAATGCCCTAACTGAGTTGAAAAGCGTAGTTGAAAAAGTTTTCGATATCCTTCGTAAATTTAGCGTTATTAATAATATAATAATAACTCTTTGGCCAGCCGCTGATTTGTCGCGGTCCTCATAAGAGAAGGCTATCATTCCCCCTGCACCCCACCCCCTCTTCCCCTCCTCTCCTCCCAGCATTCAGATATAAACTGCTTAATAGTATCCCTCACTTCCTCTTTTTCAATTTCTTCAATAAGCATTCCTACCCTCTCCCTCGTGTCCCCCTTCAGCCATCTATCCTTTGTTTCTTCACCCCACTTCTGCATTATTCTTCCAGTAAATTTTATTCTATGAGGTATATACTGTGGGCATTCCAAGAGAAAATGTTCCAGGGTCTCCACTACTCCAGAGTGGCACATTTGGCATCCCTTTTCTTCATCTCTCCCAATTTTTCCCCGAAGCTCCAGTGATCTTGATCTCAGTTTGAACAGCAGTGACCCTCCAAAGGTGCCATCTAGGTACTTCTCAAAAGCTGGCTTTTCTTTATATTGTAACCCCTGCAGTGATCTTTTCACGCTAACCCCTGCTCGCCAGTTTCGATTGCAATCTTCCATGACTCTCTCTTTGACAAACCTTTTGCCTTCTTTCATTCCTACTTCTATGTTTGTGACCTCTATAGAGTAATTGTCCATTAGTTCCCTCACATGTTTTGACCACCCCGTATCTATATTAGAATTCCAAATGGTATCGAGCATCAATTTGCATCACCGGTTGTCAGGCAGGTTTCTCAAGTAGTTAAAGTAACACAGTTTTCCCAAATCTACCCTGTCCTTGATTTTCATCCACCCAAGCTCCCCCCTTACTGCTTCCAAAGCTGCAGCATTACTCGACCCTGTTATCCATCTGCCGGCATCATTCTGAGTACTTTCCAACTTCTTAATAACGGTTTGGTTTAATGGAATCACGTCCGTGCCATACGTTATACTTGGTAAACCCACCCTCTCCCACAGTGTTTTCCCCACAAAGACCTTGTTGAAACTATTTTTCCCTAAAAGTTTTAGTTGGTTCAGAATTCTTTTCCCCTTCAGAATCAGTTTGGCTGAGTAATTTCTGTACACCCCTCTTCCCGTTATATTTATGCTTACCCCTAGATACTCATACTCTCCCGTTTCTTCTACAGTGATTTGTTTGCTTTCCCCTTCGGGGATTGAGAACTCCCCCACTCTCCATCTCTTCGTCATATCTACCTTGCGTCCAACGGGTATTACCTTGCTTTTATTTTCATTTAGTTCGAGCCGCCAAGTGTTCCCATATCTACCAACAATTTCCAGCAATTTCTCTAGCCCCTGTTCAGTTCTAGACATTAACACCATGTCGTCCGCAAAGAATAAGCCTGATACCTTTATGTCTCCAACATTTACCCCATCCGCACTCTGAATTAGTTCGTCCCCTAAATCTTTAACATACAATGCAAACAAAATCGGTGAAAAGATACACCCCTGCTTGAGGCCTATATCCATAGGGACTCGTTTTGTAGTGATACTCCCTAGACTGAGTTGGCTTTGCACATCTGTATACAGTGCTTTCATGATTCCCACAAAGTCACCCCCCAGTCCGATGCCCTCGAGCTTTCGCCACATACCTTCCCTCCACACTCGGTCGTACGCTTTTTTCACATCTAGAAATGCCAGAAACATCTTTTTCTTTTCAGCCTTTGTTGATTCTATCAGTTGGGTGAGTGTAAATAGGTGATCAGTGACTCTTCGACCTTTCCTGAAACCATTTTGAATTTCTCCTAAAAAACCTTTCTCTTCAATAACTTCCTCAAGTCTACCGTATATGACCTTACAGAATACTTTTCCGATGTTACTACTAACTGATATCCCCCTATAGTTATCTAGAACTTCCTTATCCCCCTTTTTGTGTATGAACGACACCTTACTTTCCCTCCACTCTCTGGGGACCTTTTGCTTTCGCAGAGCCAGGTTGAAAAGGTTTGTCAGGACTTCAATAAGTGCCTCCCCTCCATTTTTGAGGAATTCGTTCGGAATTTCATCAGTCCCTCCCGCTTTACCATTTTTTAATTTCGAGACCACGTTCCGCACTTCTTCTGCCGTTATTTCGCTACATACACGATTGGATAGGTTCTCCTCCACCAGTGTATTTCTTTTTGGTGGGGACCCACTGCCCCATTGCCTATCGTTTATCTTTTCCCAGTGCTTGACTAACTCTGAAGCGATACGGCCTTTATCTTCTGTACTTTCCCCATCCACTTTGATACTCTGCACACTACTTTTCCCCCGTTTATTTACCCAGTTCCAAAATACGTTTGAGCTCGAACCCCCCGTTTTCTTTATTGTTCTGGCAAGACTGCAATTGCGCTCCTTCCTATTATTATTCTTTATCTCATTCACCTTTTTCCGTGCCAGTTCATATTCTCCTTTCATTAGTCTCGTGTCATTGTTATCCACCCCTTTAAGCTTCCTACTTCTTCTGTAAGCAGCGCATTTTACCTTCCTTTCTTTTATAGCCTTTTTCAGTCCCTCGTTAACCCTGTATCCGAGCTCTCTCGTTGGGACCCTCACCCTTCCTATACAATCCTTCCCTGCATCTGTTAGGCTATTTACTATGCCATCTGAAATACTCTGGACATTTGCATCCCTAGGTATACATTCAAGACTTGGTTTCAGTTTTTCCCGAAACTGCTTCCAGTCGGCTCCTTGTTTTAGTCCCCAAACTTCCTTGAAGGTATTTCTGTCTCTATTCGTCTTTTTGCCCATAATCTTAACTGTTATCAGGTTGTGATCACTACCCAAGTCATTTTTTCCCTCGTCATCTATTTCTACATCTACAACCTCCCTCCATACGCTAACGTCAGTGAGTATATAATCAATTATTGTTTTCTTATCGTTCCTCTCCCAGGTCCATTTACCCTTACATTTCGCATCCCTGTTCAGGATCTTTAAACCAAGCTCTTTTGATAGGTCCAACATCTTCCTCCCATTCGTGTTAATTTTCCTATCACCTCCCTGTATGCCCTCCTCCTTATCCCCGATGTGCCCATTGAAGTCCCCCATTAGGACAATACTGAACCCTCTGCTTTCAAGCTCTGTGATATTCGATCTAAGAGTTGTATATATTGAATCATTCCACTCGGGCTTACTTCCCTCCACTGCTAAGTATACAACACCAACGGCAACACTCCTGCTTCCTAACTTGATTTTTGCCCAGACTATTTCGTTGGATACTGGAATCTGAGTCCTTGCTTCTGTGAGATCTGTAATCAATGAGGGCTGTAATTCCTCTTTAGCGTAGATGCCAACACCCCCACCCCGTTTCTGACCCTCAGTTCGCCCAGCTCCTATCCACACGCAACCCTTCATCTGATCAACCCGCTCATCCCGTCGTATCCACGTCTCACTTAGACCCATTATATCGAAGTCTCCTTCGTCCATCATTGTTGATATTTCGCTTACTTTCTTGTGCAGACCCTGGATGTTGCAGTACCCAAACTTAATGAATCTTTGTTTTTTTGTCATCACTGGCACATTATTATACCCCTGGTATGTCCCTGTGTTGTGCATGTTGACAATACATTTTTGTTTGTTTTGAAATGGTGGTTAACTTTAATAAATTCTAATTAACTCGATGCGTGGTGTCTTGTGTGATTCGTTGTTTTGGCTGGCACTTTGTTTTTAAATAGCCATTTTGTGCTGGTTGCTATCAGTTGGGGCGAATTGTTCGGGTACGGGACGGTTCACCATCGGGACGATTCGCCATAACCTCGATTTTATGGCGAATCGTCCCACCTAAAATGGCGAATCGTCCCGGTTTTTTATCTAAGATTTTCATTTGATTTTTTCATTTATTTTCAATATTTCAATATTTTTGTTTCTTTTTATTCTACTTCTTAATTTTACATGAAAAGAACATTTAAATCAACATAATTTTTTCTCAAAAGATCTTATATCAAATTAGCTAATATCTTATTAGGTACTTACTTACACTGAGTCAATTACAGGGGAAATTGTTGTCAAAACAAACAATACTGGACATGTGTGCAATGAAAAATATGAAGAAAATGTTTACATAACAATTTGCATTGGAGATTGAAATTGCCAGAAAGGAGAGCCGCAGTCTTGTTTTTACAAGTCTGAGTGATACATGTTTTTTTTTTAAAACCAGCTTGTTTGTTTATACAACAATCCAGGTTAGTTGACTGATGTCTGAGAGGTAAAGATGAAAGGCACAGATTTATGGAGCTACATAACAAAAAAGTGGCAGATTATACTTGCCCGAAGAGTGAATACTGCTCGCAGCACACCGGACAAGGATTGAAACAAGCTTGTTACGGTTGGGATAAAAGGTAAAGACGAAAGGCACAGATTTATGGAGCTACATAACAAAAAAGTGGCAGATTATACTTGCCTGAAGAGTGAATATTGCTGGCAGCACACCGGACAAGGATTGAAACAAGCTTGTTACCGTTGGGATGAAAAACTTTTTTCCAGGTACTCTCAATTTTTTTGTGTATAATAAATTTTTTTTTAAAATCCCTTTTTTCTCATTTTCAGTCTGAAAAGGGTTCCATAGTTAGATGGCAATGCAGCGTTCGTGGCCGGAACATGTCATGCAATGTAACTGTTGTACGCTGTTAAGAAACAGATTCAAGCCCAGGCCAAGTCTATGGCAGATCTTGATCTATTTCGTCCAGGCACTGGTATTGCAGAAGAATATATACGAGACAACATTACAGACGAAAACGTCTTCCTCAAACCACGCACTGACTCAACTAAGAGATTCATTAATAGACACCGGGCCAAAAAACGACCCACTGCACCAGCTTCTACTTTACACTTTATGGGCGATACTGTAATAAATTATCACAAAGATATTAAATTTTTGCTTCATAATCTGAACTAATCAATATACTTTTTTCATTCCAGCCTGGCATAGAAGAATGAATACCATTGGAACCAATATCAGCTTCTATAAACTCGTCCCCCTCTTGTACCAAGAATCCAAGACAGTTGATCTTCGGGTCATAGCAACCGACTTAGAGAGTGACATTCGGTCAAAATATACAAAGACAGCTGCAAGAATACAGGAATGTTGGGATGATTATATGGCAGATCCTCCACGTTTGACAACAGCAGCTTTCTTAAGAAAATGCGCATGTATTTACACAGAACAGAAAACTTCACGGAAACGAAAAAGAACTGATGACACAACCACGGCAGTTTGATTGAACACAACCACAGCAGTTTGATTGAACACAACCACAGCAGTTCGACTGAATCAATTAATATATGCTACATGTAAGTTAGGTAAATGGCTGAAGAAACGGCAAAAATAGCTATTCAATTTTTTTTTTCAATTTTCATTTTTTGCTTCCGAGAAAGATTTTCCATGTCGCGAAAACAGCTATTCAATTGTTTTTTTTTTTCATTTTTTGCTTTCAAAACATAACTTCTAATCGCTCATTGGGATCGTAAGCTACGCTTTGGGAGCAAAAACCGAAATTTGTTAAAACAGAAAAAAATTGTTAAGTAATTACGTATTTTTTTTTTTATAGGGCCAGTTATACAGGCACCGAAATTAATTAATAAACGCCATGTTAAATAAATGTTTAACGCAGTCACGAAAAATATCTTCTATCACACATTTTAATTGCTTCTCCATCATCAGGTTTCAAGCGTCATGTATCCTAAGTTATTTTGTTTTATTTTTATATATTGTCAGTTTTTGTTATTTATGTGTTATACTTGTTATATACTTGTTATATTGCCGCAAAATATTATGCCAGCCTACTGTTATTTACTACCAACTATATTGATGAAATTTTAAAAAAAAACAACATATATTTTGTCAAAGCCAAGCGTTCTGTTGTCTGTTTTCTATTTCCCACTCCCGGTAATCCTCTTTTAGTCAATACCACTGATCTGAAAATAAAGTTTATTTTTAGACCAGTAAATAACCCCGAATGGCAAATCGTCCCGCCTACGAAAAATGGCGAATCGTCCCGATGGTGAACCATCCCGGTCGACAATGGCGAATCGTCCCGATGGCGAACCGTCCCGTTCCCAGTTGTTCGAACGTCTACGCCATTACAATTCTTTTCAGAAATATAAAATTGGGCTAGTTTAGGCTATTTTCATAGTCGTGTGACGGACTTTAACAGCAGCCGTGTTTACTTTTTTTGCGAATGCGGAAGCGGGGGTTTTTAAAAAATAAAACATAAGAAAATACAGTAAACTGCCATGTCTCCCAAGGAAGTTTTGGAGGGTGACTTGAATTTCGCCTCCAATGTAAGCCAAGGCGACTTGAGGAATGACAAGGCGACTTCTTCGCCCAAGTCGCCCACTCGGCTGACCCCTGAGTACATGTAACAAGGACAAATAATGATTGTGAGGGCTGGCATCATCGCCAGATGCCCGAACGACAAAGCAGGCAAAGAAAATATACTATTTTACTTGTTGATCCCTCTCCCTTTTGACGAAAGCATCACCACTGACATCAACATAAAATTGGTGTCAGAAAAAAAATTGAAAAAGTATCAACAGAAAAAGTACACTCCATTACAACAAGAACTGTTTGAATTGTGCAAAAAATATATACAGGGACAGTTATCAACAAACACTTTGTTAAAAAAATGTGATAAACTTTACTCTCCAAAAGTGTAATTTTGTGAATAAAATCTATCCAAGCGATTAACGGGTTATAAAAATATCTTTAATCGATAATAAGCCCAGTTTCTTTATCTACCACTTTAATCACAAATCCCTATTTGACAGGCCTGGCAACTGCTCTTTAATGTAACTGCAGATGTCTCTTGTATAAATGTACAAAAATATTTTTAAAAAATGATGTATTTGTATTTCTTTTTACATGGCCTTATCTATTTGTTTTAATAAAGCAACCATATTTATACACCAATCCTAGTGCTGTGCGGTATACAAAATTTTTGGTTCTGTTTCAGTATTAAAGGAATACCGAAAACCATACCGAAGCCAAATCAAAATATCGCTTATTTTGGTATTTATATTTTTCTGCAAAATTGACAGAAAGTCAACTCATCAAGGTGGATCATAAATGAAAAAGCCTGTGCAGTCTTGGTCATATGAAAAAACGAGGGTGGCAACAAATCGCTTGCCTGAAAACCAGTTAGATGAGTAAATCGCTTGCCTAAAAAGTTTTTTCTGTAAAAACATACTGACCCATTAGAGAATTGCCTTATACTTGCTACCTACATGTGATACTATCTTATAATGCACAAACTGTCAGCCAGGGTTTCCATTAGGGGGAAATTGGCAGGTCCGGTATGAGGGGAAAACCAGACTGTCGGCACAACCATGGTTCACGTCAGACAGAGAAAATGTTTTAAATTACAACTGCAGGAAGGCCATTTCTTGCATCTGACACTGCCCAGTTAGAAAAGTGGGTAACCAATGTTTGTTTCAGTCAGTACATCAATTAGTGTTGGGAGGTTATGAAATTTTTCCACAGTCCGGTTTCGGTTTTGGTTTTTTTTAGAGAAAAATATTGAAGTATTAAACACTATAAACACTTGGGTTTTTTTCCCAAATATTAGTTTTAATAAAAGTTCAAAGTCCAAGTACCTTCCCTCTCTCTAAAATTATGAGATTATAAATAGCACAGCACATGTACAGTGAACCATTAATCCAGAAGACAATGAAGATTGTTCACACAGCCTTGGATATACAGTTGAATAGCATTGGTGTTGAAGGTCATGAAAATTAATGAATATCGTGTTGAGTTTCGTGTATTGACAGTGAAAGCCCTGAATCTTGGCCTGCAGTCTTGAAAATGTTATTGGTGTAAGTATAGTGTACAACTGGGGTTTTTTTTAATTCCATTCAAACAGATACATAGAAATTACTGACAGTGGCCAGCAGATGCATGGATATTGCATTGAAGTGTTCAAAGTGTGTGGTCATTTTGGTAGTTCGATGTTTGTTTTATTTTTGTTTTATTTTTGTCCAAAGCCAGGTGGCGCTTTCAATTTCACACCGAATGGGGTGATTTTTATCATTTCAATCATTTGTCATTCGAAAGAAAGTGTATTTAACATGTAAATACAATTATATTATGGGACCAAAAAAGTTATTAATTTGGCCTAGCGGGCTCTGATTTTTTTCTGTGATTTCCACCCTTTTTATTTAACACATTACATGAAGTGACAGCATTTAAGACTGTGCAGTTAAATAAACGTGCATGTCCCGACTGATGGTTATCTCACATTCAGGTCGGTCGGTGTTTTAAAATAACCAAAACCTAGTTGTATTTTCAGTTAACCTCCCAGCACTAACATCAATTCACATGGCGTTAGACTCATACTTGCTTCTAAAATTACTGGGACCTACATTGCATTCAAATACTTATTGGGATTGGCACTTGGATTAATTCAATTCTCAAAATGAAATGAAAGAGTTTAGGAGAGAGATTGCTGATTCTGAGGCCAGACAACTGACCTACATTAGACATTGTCAATTTCAAATCACATGTATGCCGACAAAGTGAAATCAGACCTTAGAATTAGACAGTGTTGTGAGCACAGAGTACATGTCAATGTATTGTCAAGGAAGTGCTATTTATAAATTCTTTGAAGTCGCATGCATTTGTCATCTTTAGAGCACTCGTTGATTTCAAAACATACATATATTATAACATAATGTTTGGACGGTATGTTGGATGATTTAACCACTTGAGGGCTGTTCGAAATATTTCCGTCTTTGGTAAGATTGAAGCGTCTTTACTGTGTAGTCAAAGTCAAAGATAGGCACGCAGAAAAACGCGTGCGTGGAATAGGATTTACGCAAGTGGTAGGCGTGCGATAAAATCGTGTGCATAATATTTCCAACACTGCTTGTGGGTCGCATATTTTTATTGAATTGATAAGAAAACGTACAAATGTGAACTTTGTAAGTGACAGATAGCAGCAGACTCTGTTAATACATCAGAGAAAAAAATTAAAAAGTGATGGCAGAAAAACGAAAATTGGCAAGTTGTTAACTTGGTACTTCTGTTTCTGAAGAAATATGGCCCGGTTCCAGTTCCTAACATTCTGCCTGATTCAATATATATTCTGGACATTACTGTGCATTATATTCACTTGGGACATTAGTGGTCGGGTGGGTGGATGACTGGTTGACAATTGGTTGGGAATACATGTAATCCACTGGTATTGACAACTCATACATTGAAAACTTGACACACAAAGTTACAAACGGTATCACTGCCTGTGGTTGTCACTTCTAGGCAATTTTTTATAGAATTTCTTTCAATTCAGCATTGCTATTTTAAGTTGCAGATACTTTTAACAACTGATAATTTTATTAAAATACAAGCACACAAACTTTAATACCCCATCATCTGCTTTATATTCTTTGGAATAAATAATTTATACTGCACACCAGTGCAAACTGAGATGTGACTAGCAGAAACCAACAGGCGGCAGCAGATTTATCATTATCGAAGTTCATTTTATCGATCGAGGAGCAGCAAATGTTTTGAAAATGATTTGCTGCTATTAGTAAATCATCGATTTGTACATTTTTTGTTTCATGTAAAATGAAAATTTACCCTAATTTACCATGGAAAATTGTGAATTCTCTGGAATTTTCAGAAACGTGTATGAAGCGAGGAACCAGAAGTGAAGTTAGTGAACACTGATAAGAGTGATTCCACGCAAAATACCCTATAATTGCAACTAGATGAAAGTCATAAAACATGTTATTTTACATGTTTATCAAGGATGAACCCAAACTATGAAAGGTGGATGACACCATGTCATTGACTTGACTCATGGCATGATTGACAATGATTGCACAATGTTTTCACAACTGGGATTATCATAGAGATCATAGAGAGATTAATTACAATTGCATTACTTCATTTTAATTGCATATTTGTGTGGATATTGGACACTGGATACACTGGACTGTGGCATTAGTCTTGTTACCACTTTGAAAGATAAGGGTGGAGGGACTGATCAAGAGTGTTACTACTAGTACTAGTGAACACTTACATGTACTGAAAAGCTTGGAAGATGAAGAACATACATGTTTCTTCTACCTGATTCATTGGGGGAGGGGCATGGTACGAAGGACATAGAGGCCAACTGATTAGCTGAACAAGTTATTTAATGAATCACTAGATTCAATGTAATGATACACTGAATCGAGTGATTCATTAAATAACTTGCTAGACTAATCAGATATCACCATTGAATTAACAAGTTCATGAGATGTCAGCGCTGAACCTGTTAAGTTACTATATGGTTGAATTTTGGGAAATTGGGTCAGTTTGTGACTACTTTCAGTGTTCTGTGCATATACTGAATACCATAACGAAACCGAGGTATTTACCTGAAAAATACCGATACTGAACCTGAAATTTAGTTTAAACAATATTTATTCAAAGAAAATGCTATATATTACAAAACTGAACAGCAACAAAAAAGTAACAGCACAAGGCACAGCATATATATATTTGACACTAAACAAATTGCTAATTGAAGGAGGGATTTGACAGGAAGCTAGAAGCTTATGTGAGTAAGGTGGTATAAAATAGGAGATGGACTCATATATCGCCTCTGGTTGGTCAGTCAAGCCGGTTCATCACGTCAATACACACACAATGATGGCTGTCTAGAGATCATGAGAATGTAGACCTGGGAGCAGATGCATGGCAGATTATTCATATTTAACTTAATAACACTGTACTCTGCACAAGTGGGTAACTGCGAGTGCAAAGACCCGATGCCCTGGCTCATCTCATAACTGGGGAGACAGTTGTTGGTAGCTCTAGCCATATAAGGATGAGCATGGGGAGTACAACCATCAAGCGACGATATATGATATTTTTTAAACCTTGCATATGAGCGAAGAAGTAGATGGAAAGAGAGTAAAAAGAAGAGGAGCAAAGGAGAACAAGGGAAGCCAACTTGAAGACATAATAGTTGAAGACACACACTCGTAAGTAAGCAGCATATGCACCTTTAATTAGAAGTGAGACGGAAGCCGACTTGGTGGTACTGAGCACAAAGAAAATGGAAAACGAAGTAAGATCGCATTTTTTCTAGGATGCTACGATCTAGATTGAATTTTTGCTTCCTAAGCAGGTCTAAATGAGACCAGGCTTTAGAGCAGATGTAGTTGATATGGTCGTTCCATGTACAGGTGCTATTTAATATGACCCCTAAATGTTTGTGGTTATAGACTTCAGATATCCGTGTATTACCAAAGAATAGAGGTGGTGGGAAATGGGATTGGTTTTGCATGATACAAGCATACTCTCTGTTTTGTGGGGATTAAACTCAACCAGCCACGTCCTGGCTTAATGTTCTATTGTGGCCAAGTCTTGATTTATCAAAGTCGAAGCTAGTTCTGGATTCTCTTCAATTAAATATAAGGATGTATCATCTGCAAAGAGGCATATGCTACCTACTAAGTCTTCGGTTATGTCATTAATATAAATCAGGAACAGTAAAGGGCCAACTATCGACCCTTGTGGAACACCAGCATTAATGGGTTTCCATAATGATGCATCCGATCCTATCACAACCATTTGCAATCTATCCAAAAGATATGATTTTAAGAACAGTAATTCATGCGAGACACCAATTCTGATCAACTTGTGAATAAGACCATCGTGCCATACCTTGTCGAAAGCCTCAATGACATCACAGAAGACCACCCTGACTTCTTTGCCTTCATCGAGAGCTCGACAGATTTCGTTGTATATGTCAGTCAGCTGGAGGACAGTTGAATTACAGGTTCAAAGCCTGATTGGAATTGACTGAGAATATTGCCACAAGCGTTTGAAGACACATTTTTCAAATATTTTACCAATGCAGCTGGTCAGTGATATCAGCCGATAATTAGAAACCGAATTTGAGGGCTGTTTTTTCAAAATTGGGGGGACATTTGCTCTTTTCCACAGTATAGGAAAGTAGGAATTGTTCAACAGAACATTAAATAGGATTGTAAGAGGCTCACATAAGGACAATTTACATTCTTTAAGAAGACGTGGACTTACAAGATCGGGACCGGATGCCTTAGATACCTTTATCAATTTCATTGCTTCATATACTTCACGACAATATAGAGTGATACTACATGTATCAATGACTTGTGAAGGTTGGGATGAGAAGTCAGGTAGGGAGGCTTTCGAATTGTCGACTATTGAGATAGAACTGAAGTATTCATTGAACATTTCTGCTTTCTCAACGTTTGATGAGTATACTTTATTTAGATGGATAATAGCAGGGATTCCTACTGCTTTACTGCTACCTATGAACGTTTTTAGTGTCTTCCACCACTGTGAGGTGGGGGTTTCATTGTTCCTCAGGATGGTCTGGACTTTAGATAGATATGTTGCTTTGGCCTTCCTAATAACCAATACAACTTCATTCCTTTTGCATTTATATTTGGCCCAGGCGTTCGGATAACCATTGCATTTGGCTATGCGATAGAACCGTTTTCTCTGTCTTATTAGTAGTCTGATTTCGTTGTGGAACCATTTCGGCTGATCTGATCGCGAAGTGATAATTTTGTGCAGGATATGTTTAAATGCTGTATCGAGTAATGTGTCAGTGAAGTTGGAAATGATAGTATCGAGACATAAATTATCAAAGAGAGAATTCCAATCAACATTTCAGAGGGCCTCGTTTAGTGCTTCATAATTGCCTTGAGGATACCGCCATACCTTTCTCTTAAAGGAGAGGGGATGTGGTTTCGAGAATTCAACATCAATTAATATTGGGAAGTGGTACCGAATCATTCATGTCTGGGATGATTGGTTCTAGGACTTTGCAGTCTTTCACGTTGATTGAGTCACTCACAGCAAAAATATCAAAGAGGTAGGCCAACGATTCAGTAAAACAGGTTGGCTCACTTACAAGCTGCCTCATTATTATTTATTTATTGGTGTTTAAGGTCACATACTTAGGCACAATGGCTAATCGTGACCGTGACAGTTTTACGGGTGAAGGAAGCCGGAGTACCCGGAGAGAACCACCGAGCAACGACAAGCAGCTGTCAGCTCTCCAACATCGTAACTCTGAACTCTGCACCGCAGCACAGGCAGGGTTAGATTGGTTGAAGACATGCGCACCATCGACGTGCAGTATGCCTCAGTACACAGCATCATCGTGCCCCCAGGTAGGCAATCGGGGTGAAGTGTCTTGCCCAAGGACACAATGCAGTTGCCGCAGGTGGGATTCGAACCGAGGACCTCTCGGCTTGCAGCCTGCACCTCGACCAACTGAGCCAAGGCGCCCCCACAAGCTGCCTCAAGTTAAAGAGGTTACTCATTTCTGTACAGGGTTCTTGCTCTCAAGGATGAGCAAAATTCAAGGCTATTCGTGGCCGTTTTGCCGCATTTTTAACAGGTTTTCAAGGCTCGGTGGGAATCAAATTCAAGGCTTTTCAAGGCTGAAATTCAAAAATTCAATATTATGATAATGTTAAAAGATGTAGTTTTGAGTAGCGTTTATAATTACAGAAGTGAACAAAAATAAACTGAGAGGAAATTGCTGTCCTTGATATCCAACTGTCAACATCTTGATGAAATTTCAACTTGAATAGAAATCTTTCAACTGATTGAACATATGTACAGTCATTTATCAATCTATTTAAACTTTGTTCAGTTTGCTCAAAGTGATATCCTGCGTGTAAGGCCCGATGCCAAACGTTGCAAGGTAGGAGCATTTATTTTCACAAGAGAACTGCTGAGCTATGGTGCTGTCGGGAAACATCTGTTTGTGTTTATCTTAGAACAGCAGCGAAAGCTGTAGTGACTGGAAACACACTTCATAGTCCAGATTATTTCTGCTGTCTCAGCCTGTCTGCGCCTGAGTGGACACCTCAGATATTGCGAATGATGCGTTACTGCCGGTTTTTTGACTGGCAACTTTACTTACTGATTCAGATTTTTGTTTCCAAAAGCAACTTTGAATACTCACAGTCATGTTAGAACTTAGCTCTTTTATTTTTTGCGTATTTGTCAGACTTTACGTGTGAGTCCAAAGCAGATTTCCCCATTTTCAACACGCTAATCACTGTTCTGTACAGGTTGCATTTGGCTCGAAAACTCCAAACAATAGTGACTACTATGTTTGGTAAATATTTCAGCCCATAGGCACTCAATAATCAGTACCTCTTGGTCGGGCCGCTGTCGAAAAGAGATATTCTCTTTAATATAGATGGCAACCCCACCTCCCCTTGTAGATCGTCGTGGTGCAACAGTTCATGGAACCCATGGATTAGGACATCGGGTGTGGGATTGTTGCTCTGCAATCATGTCTCAGTTAATGCCAAGATATCATAGGATGAAGATTCACATTCAACAGTGTCCAATTTGGGTTTTAAGCCCTGAACGTTAAGATGTAAAATTTTCAAGTTTTGGGGGTTATTATGTGAGTTGATTGAGCTTGGTCCAGGATTGGGTTCGATGTCACCCAATAGCAATAAGGTTATACCCAAATAAAGGAGGGTGGAAGTAACAGTGAAGACAAAGGCTAATACTTTCAAAACAGATAAAATGTTTGAGACAGGAGTACTCATGTGAGGGTACATAGATGCCTCAGCAGACTTTATCACATGCCAGTTAATTGATTCGTTATTACACCCAATAAACAAAACAATCATTGCTGTGAAGCTTTCATGCAGTTCAACACCACCGAGACGCAGGAGCAGGTAAAGTAAAACACAATTCGATTGATGCTTCGACAACTGGTGCTTTAGGCTGCGAACAAATACTGTGACGTTGAACATACCTATCCGACCACGATGTAATTCGATATTACACATTATATAATCTGTTATGTAATGTGTCGGTGGTAACGTAACCGCCGTGCACGGATATAAGTACAAATCACAAATGAATGTCATGTTTCGGGATCATTTCGAAGGCAGATTGTATTCAAGTTGGCATGGAAAACACGGCTGTAGTGGAAGGTAATAAAGAAAGAAAAGACAATTAAACATCAAGGTAGAGAAAACATAAAACAATAGAATAAGATGAAAATAAGAGATATGTACATGGTAACTGCAAAGCATCTATATATAAATAAAGGTATATTCTGCTTGACCAAAGTCATAGATTGTCTCTTAATATGAAGTGGATGTTTCGAAATATAGTACGATGGTTATGAGAGAGATCTAGAGAAAAACTAGAGTGACGTCACACATGCAGCCCGACTTTCCCAGGAATGGTAATTCTTAAACGCAAAATAGTCAGAGCAATTTTTTGTTAACAGTTTACCTAACGAATCTGCCATATCTGCACTCGTGATATACAAAATTTGCTATTCAAATTTTATTTTTTCATTTCTCTACTTCAAAACATACCTCATGACCTATTAATGGAACAAACTTGATGAGCTTGTTCCAATATGGACTAATAAGCCATGGTTAGAAGTAAACAAGAGGCCCCACGTGGCCTTAATCGCTCACCTGACAAAGTGACTCTAAGAAGTATTTTAGGTCACCTTCACCATGTCATGCCTCATCAACATTAACTGGTTGAGTGATAGATTTTGTTTGAAGTTCAACATTTGTTACCTAAAATTAGTTTTATTTAAAATCATTGGTGTGTGGCCAATCTCCAATGATTTTTAATAAAGCAAATTTATCTCTGCAGACAAACTGGTTTAGCATGAAGCACAAACAAGGAATGTGAAGAGATAGCCTTGGACATCTCTCCCCAACTGTGGATATCTTCCATGTGCTACATGTATATATTTGCATGCAAGAAAACAAAAATTTTCACAAATTTTCCAAAATATTAGTTTTTTTATCATCATTGGAACAAGCTCAAACAGCTTATTCCAATAGGGGTATGGGAAGATCAGGTATATTTTTAAGACAGAAATGTGAATATATAAATAATGGTGTTTTTTTGTGAATGATGCTGGAGAATTTTGCGTAAAGATATGGTAAATGGTTTGTTCTAGATACAGAATGATGCAAAAGTATTTAAATTTGATTAGGCAAGTTGTTCCTATAATGCATTTAAAAACTGAAGTAACTGTTTTTTTGCTGACGAACTTTTAGATGTATGTGTCTGTGTTTGTGTGTGTGTGTGTGTGTGTGTGTGTGTGGGGGGGGGGGGGGGGGGGGGGGGGGGTAAGAGTGTTCTTGCAAACAAAATTCCTGAATAAATGGAAAATTTTATTTTTTGTGTGAAAGACATAGTGCGTGAATGTTGATTGGAACAAGCTTAGAGAGCTCATTTTAATGTGAAGTCATAAAGCTGTGTTTTACGTACGAAATTCTGGAATAACTAAAAAAATTGCTTTTTTGACTCAAAAAGCATGGTGTGCGACCTCTCATTGGAATGAGCTCAAAAAGCTCATTCCAATGGGGTATTTACAAGCGATAAGTACATGTATGTTTAAGAGACAAAAATTAAAATTTGAATAGCGATTTTTGCGAAGAATGCAGACAAGTTTTGGCAGTTATGCTGGTAAAAAGGTAAGATATGCAAAGTGGTTGTTTTTTAGAGGCGACATTTAATTAAGGGGAATTAACCCTTGATTACTGAGCTAACTTCTAAAAGTACTGAAATTTCATGAAGCAATGTGAATAACAGACAACAGTTGCCTAAAAATTTCATGAATAACTAAAATTTTTATTCCTTTGTCTCGAAAACATGGCATATGACCTTTGTTGGAATGAGCTGAATGCGTGTGTTCCAATGAAGGGTCATAAAATTTGAACGGAGATTTATGTGAATAATGCATTAGTACTGCTAGATTTGGGTAAACGGTTCACCCTGGATACCAACCCTTCTATAGTAGATCTTTTCTGCAAATTTTGTCTAAGATTCTATCAACTTTACAAATAAATACGTTCATGAATCACAATCAGATCCACCCCACAATGTTGCATACCAAATATCAAAAGATTCTGCCTGCTGGATCTGGAGAAGAAGATTTTTTAAGAAATATGCCTGAAATGCACTAAGTTAAAATTTGGGCTCCTATACGGAGTCCAAATATAAACCCAGGGGGCCGATTTGAACAAACTTGAATCAGATCCACCCCACAATGCTGCTTACCAATTATGAAAAGATTCTGAAGCTGGATCTGGAGAAGAAGATTTTTTAAGAAATTTGCCTGAAATGCACTAAGTTCGAATTCGAGCTTCTATAGTGAGCCCAAATATGAAACTAGGAAGCCGATTTGAACAAACTTGAATCAGATCCACCCCACAATGTTGCATACCAAATATCAAAAGATTCTGCCTGCTGGATCTGGAGAAGAAGATTTTTTAATAAATTTGCCCGAAATGCACTAAGTGCGAATTCGGGCTTCTATATTAAGCCCAAATATGAATCCAGGGGGCCGATTTGAACAAACTTGAATCAGATCCACCCCGCAATGTTGCATACCAAATATCAAAAGATTCTGCTTGCTGGATCTGGAGAAGAAGATTTTTGAAGAAATTTGCCCGAAATGCACTAAGTTTGAATTCGAGCTTCTATAGTGAGCCCAAATATGAATCCAGGGGGCCGATTTGAACAAACTTGAATCAGATCCACCCCGCAATGTTGCATACCAAATATCAAAAGATTCTGCCTGCTGGATCTGGAGAAGATGATTTTTTAAGAAATTTGCCTGAAATGCACTAAGTTCGAATTCGAGCTTCTATAGTGAGCCCAAATATGAATCTAGGAAGCCGATTTGAACAAACTTGAATCAGATCCACCCCACAATGTTGCATACCAAATATCAAAAGATTCTGCCTGCTGGATCTGGAGAAGAAGATTTTTTAATAAATTTGCCCGAAATGCACTAAGTGCGAATTCGGGCTTCTATATTAAGCCCAAATATGAATCCAGGGGGCCGATTTGAACAAACTTGAATCAGATCCACCCCGCAATGTTGCATACCAAATATCAAAAGATTCTGCCTGCTGGATCTGGAGAAGAAGATTTTTGAAGAAATTTGCCCGAAATGCACTAAGCTTGAATTCGAGCTTCTATAGTGAGCCCAAATATGAATCCAGGGGGCCGATTTGAACAAACTTGAATCAGATCCACCCCGCAATGTTGCATACCAAATATCAAAAGATTCTGCCTGCTGGATCTGCAGAAGATGATTTTTCAAGAAATTTGCCTGAAATGCACTAAGTTCGAATTCGAGCTTCTATAGGAAGCCCAAATATGAATCTAGGGAGCCGATTCAAACAAATTTTGCATCAGATCCATCCCACAATGTTGCATACCAAATATCAAAAGATTCTGCCTGCTGGATCTGGAGAAGAAAATTTTTTAAGAAATTTGCCTGAAATGCACTAAGTTCGAATTCGAGCTTCTATAGTGAGCCCAAATATGAATCTAGGAAGCCGATTTGAACAAACTTGAATCAGATCCACCCCACAATGTTGCATACCAAATATCAAAAGATTCTGCCTGCTGGATCTGGAGAAGAAGATTTTTTAATAAATTTGCTTGAAATGCACTAAGTTCAAATTTGGGCTCCTATACTGAGCCCAAATATAAACCCAGGGGGCCGATTTGAACAAACTTGAATCAGATCCACCCCACAATGTTGCTTACCAAATATGAAAAGATTCTGCCTGCTGGATCTGGAGAAGAAGATTTTTGAAGAAATTTGCATGAAATGCACAAAGTTCAAATTCGAGCTTCTATAGTGAGCCCAAATATGAATCTAGGAAGCCGATTTGAACAAACTTGAATCAGATCCACCCCACAATGTTGCATACCAAATATCAAAAGATTCTGCCTTCTGGATCTGGAGAAGAAGATTTTTTAAGAAATTTGCCTAAATGCACTAAGTTCGAAATCGGGCTCCTATACTGAGCCCAAATATGAACCCAGGGGGCCAATTTGAACAAACTTGAATCAGATCCACCCCGCAATGTTGCATACCAAATATCAAAAGATTCTGCCTGCTGGATCTGGAGAAGAAGATTTTTTAAGAAATTTGCCTGAAATGCACTAAGTTCGAAATCGGGCTCCTATACTGAGCCCAAATATTAACCCAGGGGGCCGATTTGAACAATCTTGAATCAGATCCACCCCACAATGTTGCTTACCAAATGTGAAAACATTCTGCCTGCTGGATCTGGAGAAGAAGATTTTTTAAGACATTTGCCTGAAATGCACTAAGTTCGAATTCAGGCTTCTATAGTAAGCCTAAATATGAATCCAGGGGGCCGATTTGAACAAACTTGAATCAGATCTACCCCGCAACGTTGCATACCAAATATCAAAAGATTCTGCCTGCTGGATCTGGAGAAGAAGATTTTTGAAGAAATTTTGCCTGAAATGCACTAAATTCGAATTCGAGCTCCTATAGTGAGCCCAAATATGAATCTAGGGAGCCGATTTGAACAAACTTGAATCAGATCCACCCCACAATGTTGCATACCAAATATCAAAAGATTCTGCCTGCTGGTTCTGGAGAAGAAGATTTTTTAAGAAATTTGCCTGAAATGCACTAAGTTCGAAATCGGGCTCCTATACTGAGCCCAAATATGAACCCAGGGGGCCGATTTGAACAAACTTGAATCAGATCCACCCTACAATGTTGCATACCAAATATCAAAAGATTCTGCCTGCTGGATCTGGAGAAGAAGATTTTTTAATGTTTTTCCCATTGCCTACAGTGTTAAAAAGTGCTGACTCAGCACTTTTTCAAAGTCCCGAAACTGTACCCTATGATAAAACCGATGGCAATTTTTTTTCACCAATCCTTTCTGTTGGTCCTAAGGAAGCTGCACACCAAATAAAAATTCTCAGTGCCGTGCAGTTTTGGAGATATGGGCGTTTTAATTTTTTTATATTTTTAGCTCCTGCGGTTCCCACGGGGCTGCGGGAAAATTTTTTTTTGCATAAATCAAGTACTCATGACCCAATAAGCCCTCACATAAAATTTGGTTCAAATCAGCCTCTCGGTTTGGAAAATAGAAATTTTGGGCGGGGCAAAAAATTTTGCCCCTCTCATAACGACGCCAAGTATAGCCCCACAAACTTCTCTTGAACAAATCTGAGTCTACACCTCAAAAGGAAGCTGCACACCAAATATCAAGTCTCTGCTACTGCTGGTTCATGAGAAGAAGATTTACAAAGATTTTGGTGCCCCTTGGGGGCGTGGCACCACCCAGGAGGAGGGGCAACTTCATTTGAACAAATCTGAATTGGCATTAGGTAATAAACATTTAGCCAACATTTGAATAAAATTGGGCTAGTGGTTTAGGAGGAGAAGTCGATAATGTAAAGTTAACGCCGGACGGACGACGACGGACGACGGACGACGGACGACGGACGCCGGACGACGGACGCCGGACGACGGACGACGGACAGAAAGTGATTAGTAAAGCTCCCCTTGAGCTTCGCTCAGGTGAGCTAAAAATGAATAAATCTGATGTTTCAGAAAAATAATTTGTACTGTTGGCTCAACTTGTGTTAGGAAAAGGATTAAAGATGCAGTATATACACCAATGTTGGGCTATATGAGTCAATTTTCTTTTTTGCATGTAATAACTCTCAATCCTTCAAAATGCATTTTGGGAATCATTGCCTAATTGACATATTTGTGTGTGTCTTTGTGTGTGTGTGTGTGTGTGGGGGGGTGGGGGTGGGGGGGGGGGGCAGGGGGAGGGAGTTGTGGAACCTATATTGAAACCTGGCCTGTATTACAAGCTGGAAAATACACATATCAACTTTCGTTGAAATCAAATAATCCAAACTGGAGTTATCAGTCGGAAACCAATTGTTTACAGACAGATGGATGGACCGACAGATGGACAGATGAAAGTCATGATTATAGCCCTGACTATAAACAGTCAGGCTAAAAATGCATTTTGTACCAAAGAAAAAATATTGCATGAATGGCCCTGGGTGAGGAGGAGGTGGGGTGGGGGTGGGGATGGGGGTGGGGGGGGGGAGGTGCAGTTGCGTTAGGGGAGTCTATTTTTTTTCCACATGTGGTGGTCACTCTAAATGCTTCAGAATGCATTTTGAACAAAGAAAAAAAAAATACCTAACTGGCACCATGGGGGTGGTGTTTGTCTGGGTTTTTAACCACAAACTTTAACCAAAACTGTAATAAAGCATTTTTGACGAAAGAAACAAAAAGTGCCTAATTGCACCCCCCCCCCCCACCTCAAAGGGGGAGGGGGGGGGGGGGCGAGAGTTTAAAAAAAGGTTCCACATGTAGTGACTGTAAATAATTCAAAAATGCATATTGGAGGAAATAAAAAAATGAAAGTGTCAATGACACTGTAGCTCAACTTGTCAAGACAAAGACATGCACATGTATAGTATGTGACACAGCAATGACAAACATCTAGGTAATGACCTGATAACAAAGGTACATATAAAGTATTGTAATGGTCTGTACATAAATACTGACCGTTGCCTGTAACAAACGTATAGGTAAAGTATTGTAAAGGTGGGTGACAGTCAGATGCTAAACTAGAAAAGAAATCTTTGAGTCCCAGAGTGGGTCTGACTGAACCCCAAAATATTTGTTCTCATAGCACAGTGATAACAAAGGCACCCCAAAACACACTCGTTCCTGTCCCAAGGTGAAAACAAAGGTACCCAAGAAGTTTTGTGAAGATCAATTCATAAATACGAGCTGTATAGAACTTGTGACAAAAAACTGATTGGACCTAATTTTGGTACAAAATGGCCACTGGCAGCCATCTTGAATTTTGGACCGTACCCAGAAACACTCATTCTCGTCCCAAGGTGATAACAAAGGTACCCAAGAAGTTTTGTGAAGATCGGTTCATAAATACAGCCTCTACCCTGAGCCGTATTGACGTGTGTGCTCACATTGTGCAAGTAGCACTGAATAAGTCAAAGTTCATCTAATTTGCATAATTTCTGCATGAAAAAAAACCCCTTAGAATATGTGATGTATTCCAGGTTACTAAACATTCATACAAAAATTTATTCAAATCAGAACTTTCATACAGAAGTTCTGTACAAAAGACTGATTGCACTAATTTTGGTACAAAATGGCTGCTGGTGGCCATCTTGAATTTTGGACCACACCCAAAAACACTCGCTCTCATCCCACGGTGATAACAAAGGTACCCAACAAGGTTCGTAAAGATTGGTTCATAAATATGGCCTCTAGTCTGAGCTGTATAGAAGTTGTGTACAAAAAACTGATTAGACCTAATTTCAGTACAAAATGGCCACTGGCAGCCATCTTGAATTTTAGACCGCACCCAGAAACACTCATTCTCGTCCCAAGGTGATAACAAAGGTACCCAAGACATTTCGTGAAGATCAGTTCATAAATACAGACTCAAGTCTGAGCCGTATTGACATATGTACTTAATGTGTGTAAGTTGCACTGAAATATCAAAGTTCATCTAATTTGCATAATTTCTGCACGAGAAAAAAACCCGTATTATATGTGATGTATCCCATGGTACTAAACATTCACACAAAAAATTATTCAAATCAGCGCTTTCATATGGAAGTTCTGTGCAAAAATCTGATTGCACCTAATTTTGTACAAAATGGCTGCCATCGGCCATCTTGAATTTCGGACCGGACCCAAAAACACTCGTTCTCGTCCCACGGTGATACCAAAGGTACCCAAGAAGTTTCGTAAAGATCGGTTCATAAATACGGCCTCTAGCCCAAGCCGTATTGGCATTTGCACTTACAGTGCTGAAATTAACACCAAAAAACATCAAAATTAGTCTAATTTGCACAATTTACGCACGAGAAAAAAACCTGTATTATATGTGATGTACCCCATGGTACTAAACATTCATACAAAAAATTATTCAAATCAGAGCTTTCATATGGAAGTTCTGTACAAAAAACAGATTTCTGCATCATCGGTACAAAATGGCGGCTGGCAGCCATCTTGAATTTCGGACCGCACCCAAAAACACTCGTTCTCGTCCCACGGTCATAACAAAGGTACCCAAGAAGTTTCGTAAAGATCGGTTCATAAATACGACCTCTAGCCCGAGCCATAGATAGCCAATTGTTGACGTACGGACAGACGGACAGACGGGCCATGACAATAGCTCAAATTTGACTTCGTCAAAGTTGAGCTAAAAATGCCGAATTGGGGGGGGGGGGGGGGGGGGGGGGGGCAGTGTTTGGATTTTTAACCAAAACTGTAAACAAGCATTTTTGACGAAAGAAAAAAAAGTGCCTAATTGGCTCCCGGTGGAGGGGGGATGAGGGGGGGGGGGATGGGGGATGGGGGTACGTAAGGTTAAAAAAGGTTCCACATGTAGTGACTGTAAATAGTTCAAAATGCATATTGGAGAAAAGAAGAGAAAAAAAAGCCTAATTGGGGGGGTGGGGGGTGGTAGGGGGGTAGGGGTTGGTGGGGTTTGTCTGGGTTTTTAACCACAAACTTGGAGTCATCCTACCAGGCTACAATGAAATCCCTTCATAATTTTGGCCTGTGGAATATTCTGAAGGTTTTCAGGCTTCGGGCTTCTGTTGCCGTCACAGTTGCCCAAAAGGGGATGTTCCCATCTATACATTATATGAAGTCAACCTATCAAGTTACAATGAAATCCCTCCATAAATATGACCTGTAGAATGTGCTAAAGGTTTTCGGGCTTCGGGCCCCTGTTACCATCACAGTTGCCCAAAAGGAGATGTTCTCATCTAGACATTATATGAAGTCAATCTATCAAGTTACGATGAAATCCCTCCACAAATATGACCTGTAGAATGTGCTAAAGGTTTTCGGGCTTCGGGCCCCTGTTGCCATCACAGTTGCCCAAAAGGGGATGTTCTCATCTAGACATTATATGAAGTCAACCTATCAAATTACAATGAAATCCCTCCATAAATATGACCTGTAGACTGTGCTAAAGGTTTTCTGGCTTCGGGCTCAGGCAGCCATCATGGTTGAATGATCGCAACCATAAGGGAACATTCTCATCTGGGAATCATGGAGATTGATCCTACGAAGTTACAATGAAATCCCTTCAAAAATATGACCTGTAGACTGTGCTGAAGGTTTTCGGGCTTTGGGCACCTGTGGCCATCACAGTTGCCCAATCATGTCCAAAAGGGGACTGTCTCGTGTAGACATTATATGAAGTCAACCTATCACATTACAATGAAATCCCTCCATAAATATGACCTGTAGACTGTGCTAAAGGTTTTCGGGTTTTGGGTTCGGGCAATCGTGACGGTTGATAGATGACGCCCAAATTGGGAAATTCTCATGTAGACATCATACGGAATCATCGTATCAAGTTACAATGAAATCCGTCCATATTAAACATGACCTGCAGACTGTGCTAAAAAGTTTTTGGGATTCGGGCTTGGGCAGCCATTACGGTTGACAGATCATGCCCAAATGGGGACGTTCTTATCTAGGCATTATATAGAGGCATTGTATGAAGTTGCAATGAAATCCCTTCATAAATACAACCTGTAGACTGTGCTAATGGTTTTCGGGTTTTGAGCTCGGGCAGCCATACCGGTTGACCGATCATGACCAAAAGGGGATGTTCTCATGTAGACATGACCCAAAACCTGCATATGAAATTTTGTGATAATCAGACAAGAACTACCAGGGATAGCCTGTACTTGAAGGTTGAATAAAAAACTTTAACCACAAACTTTAACCAAAACTCCAATCAACATTTCAGAGGGCCTCGTTTAGTGCTTCATAATTGCCTTGAGGATACAGCCATACCTTTCTCTTAAAGGAGAGGGGATGTGGTTTCGAGAATTCAACATCAATTAATATTGGGAAGTGGTACCGAATCATTCATGTCCGGGATGATTGGTTCTAGGACTTCGCAGTCTTTCACGTTGATTGAGTCACTCACAGCAAAAATATCAAAGAGGCAGGCCAACGATTCAGTAAAACAGGTTGGCTCACTTACAAGCTGCCTCAAGTTGAAGAGGTTACTCATTTCTGTACAGGGTTCTTGCTCTCAAGGATGAGCAAAATTCAAGGCTATTCGTGGCCGTTTTGCCGCATTTTTAACAGGTTTTCAAGGCTCGGTGGGAATCAAATTCAAGGCTTTTCAAGGCTGAAATTCAATATTATGATAATGTTAAAAGATGTAGTTTTGAGTAGCGTTTATAATTACAGAAGTGAACAAAAATAAACTGAGAGGAAATTGCTATCCTTGAAATCCAACTGTCAACATCTTGATGAAATTTCAACTTGAATAGAAATCTTTCAACTGATTGAACATATGTACAGTCATTTATCAATCTATTTAAACTTTGTTCAGTTTGCTCAAAGTGATATCCTGCATGTAAGGCCCGATGCCAAACGTTGCAATGTAGGAGCATTTATTTTCACCACAAGAGAACTGCTGAGCTATGGTGCTGTCGGGAAACATCTGTTTGTGTTTATCTTAGAACAGCAGCGAAAGCTGTAGTGACTGGAAACACACTTCACAGTCCAGATTATTTCTGCTGTCTGCGACTGAGTGGACACCTCAGATATTGCGAATGATGTGTTACTGCCGGTTTTTTGACTGGCAACTTTACTTACTGATTCAGATTTTTGTTTCCAAAAGCAACTTTGAATACTCACAGTCATGTTAGAACTTAGCTCTTTTATTTTTTTCGTATTTGTCAGACTTTAAGTGTGAGTCCAAAGCAGATTTCCCCATTTTCAACACGCTAATCACTGTTCTGTACAGGTTGCATTTGGCTCGAAGACTCCAAACAATAGTGACTACTATGTTTGGTAAATATTTCAGCCCATAGGCACTCAATATTCAGTACCTCTTGGTCGGGCCGCTGTCGAAAAGAGATATTCTCTTTAATATAGATGGCAGCCCCACCTCCCCTTGTAGATCGTCGTGGTGCAACAGTTCATGGAACCCATGGATTAGGACATCGGGTGTGGGATTGTTGCTCTGCAATCATGTCTCAGTTAATGCCAAGATATCATAGGATGAAGATTCACATTCAACAGTGTCCAATTTGGGTTTTAAGCCCTGAACGTTAAGATGTAAAATTTTCAAGTTTTGGGGGTTATTATGTGAGTTGATTGAGCTTGGACCAGGATTGGGTTCGATGTCACCCGATAGCAATAAGGTTATACCCAAATAAAGGAGGGTGGAAGTAACAGTGAAGACAAAGGCTAATACTTTCAAAACGGATAAAATGTTTGAGACAGGAGTACTCATGTGAGGGTACATAGATGCCTCAGCAGACTTTATCACATGCCAGTTAATTGATTCGTTATTACACCCAATAAACAAAACAATCATTGCTGTGAAGCTTTCATGCAGTTCAACACCACCGAGACGCAGGAGCAGGTAAAGTAAAACACAATTCGATTGATGCTTCGACAACTGGTGCTTTAGGCTGCGAACAAATACTGTGACGTTGAACGTACCTATCCGAGCACGATGTAATTCGATATTACACATTATATAATCTGTTATGTAATGTGTCGGTGGTAACATAACCGCAGTAGCAAATGTCAACTAAACAGGAAAAGAAAAAAAAAGAAAAATAAAAAAAAGAAAAAAAAAAAATACTTGAACCTTCAGTAAAAAACTTTAACCACAAACTTTAACCAAAACTCTAAAAGTTAACAGACGGACGGATGGACAAAAGTCATTACTATAGCCCTCACTGTAAACAGTCGGGCTAAAAACAACAAAAAAATCGCCTCACGAGCCCCTCTTGGCTCAAAAGTGTCAAAAGTTGGCAAGAGGGGCATACATTTAAGATAAAAAAAGCAGGGATATGAATCAAGGTGGGCCCACCTCTGATAATTATATCCATCATGCAACAAATGTGTTGGAAGAGGTTTCATTTGCACTCACGCACACACATATGCACACGTCGCAGAATGACTCCATCCTTTGCAAGAGGGAATCAATGGTGTCCCATCTGCCGCTGACTGATGGGTCCAGCACAAGGCTCTTTGGGACATTTGATTGTTACCATTGAAACATCGATGCAATGAGTGCTGCCAGGTGGGGATAACATATCCATCCCACAGCTTATGCCAGTCTCAAACATTCTGACAACCAGCAGTCAAAACAACTGCGACAACCACAATTGGACAGGGGCGCAGTCCAGCAGTAATAGCCACGAGTGCTCCGACCACCGATCGACAAAATATCCAAAACCAGAATAATATCATCAATCCGATATGCATATTTTTGCACAAAACAACAATTTTCAGTCAGTGGACGGAAAGTAAAATGACATTGTCTGTGGGAATAGGTGGTTCATTGTCGATTCATTCCAGCAGTCCTACCGGGCTGCAGGAAAAAGCTGTCACTGATCCCCCAACGAACTGAGCCTGCCCCACCCCCATCCCCCCCCCACCCCCATGATTCATTACACATAGTAGTACATCAGGCACGATACCATCCAGAGACCCATGATTTATTATGCATTCAACCTGGAATAAAATCACCATATCAATGTATGATTGGGCGCTATATGTTGCTATAAGACTAAATTACATGTCTCAATTATCCCAAATAAGTGAGACTTATATTACAAATTGAAACTGAAAATTAAATCTTGCCAGAAACCCCCAGTAAGACAACATGCCATTAGAGTTGCGTTAACTCAACCTAGTTATCAACTATACTGAGTGGTGAAGGGTCTTCAGATGGCGACCTGGCTGCCTCCATGTCCGAATCGGCCATCACATTTTAAAAGACTGCACTACAACATACGATGAAGATGGTCATAAAGGAAAGAATCAGTATGCCCCTGCGATCAGGGCAGTGAATATAAAAAGTGGGAGAGTCATTAAACTCCCTCGACCCAGTATGCAAGAACGGGTTGATCATTGGCGATCCAGCCATGCAGCCTCGCTGGACTGCAGGACTGTATCGCCACTGATCCTTCTCACAAGTTCAGCTTAGCACCCCCACACCCTTCATTACACACAGGAGTATATCAACATCAGATGATAGCTTCCAAAGTGACAGGCGATTTGGGGATGAGAAATATATCGACCATTGTTGCAACTACAATAATAATACATTATCCTGATAAAAGACAGAGGTTGCCAGGGTTGGGGCGAAAACATTGTAAATGTATTAAATACGAATATGAATACTTTGAAATTTTATGAATACGAATAAACAAATTTCAAATGTATTTGATTACGAATATGAATACTTTACAATGTATTCATGAATACAAATATGAATACTTGGATACTTTTCAAAATTATTTCTTGTAAATGGATGATAATTTGATCATTTTTATTGGGATTAAGGGTATAAGGGATTATAGGTGAAGAATTAGTTTTTCAGAGGGTGGATCTCTTAATCCTTTAGAATCCAATCAACAGACATAAGTTGGTATTAATGACAAACAAGAGAAAAAAAGAGTGTAAAATCCACTTACCCTCTCCTCTCCCCCCTACACCAAAATTTTTCCAACACTTCTGTAAAAATTACAGATCAAGAATACCAATTCTTACCATTTTTTCTATATGACATTTTAACTTTTTGTCTGAAAAACATAGTTTATGACCCCTCATTGGAATCAGCTCATTTTAAATATATATCGCAACATACATACTATCAACGCCAATTTTTTTTTCTATTTTTTCAGGATTTTTTTCTTCTAAACTGCATCTTATGACCCCAAAATAGGGTCATAAGAGGCAGTTTGAAAGGAAAAAATGGAAAAATAAAATCATTAAATAAATAAAATATGAGATTAGTATTAATTGGATAATGGAGCTGTTTAGGGATTAAAAATGAATACTTTGGCCAGACTGATATACTTTGTCCTAAGAATAATCTGTACAATTACAATGTTAATTTATAGTGAAACAATATTTGAACAATGAAGAGTTTGCTATCAAAAGACAGATAAATAATTGAACTTACCTTCATGTGAAGTATGAAGTTTGATGTACTATTTGATGGACCTCATATGAATGTTGGACAGTGCTTACATTGAACTTTTATTGTACCAGATGCATTATCTGGCATTTTGTAATGAATAAAAATTAGCGATTTGTTCCTTGATGACATCTTGGACAAAAACAAGAAAAGTATTCAAATAGTATTCAAAAAGTATTCATGAATACACCTCAAATTTGACTTTATTCGAATACGAATACGAATACTTTAAAATTGCATGAATACTGAATACATTCGAATACTTGAAAAAATGTATTGAATATACGACTGAATACCGAATACGAATACGAATACCCCAACCCTGGAGGTTGCATGCTTTAACAATCCCACATAAATCAACCCTGAGATTGTAAATTAAAATTGAATCCTTGCAATTGAACCCCAGAAGGAGTAAGAGCGACAAGGGATCAAGATTATGGTTGCATTGTGTCAGCTTAGGGTACCAACTGTGACAAGTATTGGAATGAATGAAGAGGACGTGGCTGCCCATTGCAGGCCTGCCATTTTCAGGCAAGCAATTTTTTCGTGTGCCTGAACGTGCGCCAAGAACCATTAAGGTCCACGAAATTTCGCTCTCCTGGGTGCACAAAGATAAGTACAACACTTTTGAAAAACGCAGCTTCAAAATTGAAGGATACGTATTTATGCTTGCATATCATAGCAGGGAAAATCAGAAAGTTATCTCATTTTTTTTCTTTTCATTTCAGAGGTTTCGTACCTATTTTTCTGTCATGTAAAACTAAACTGTAAAACACATGATCGTGGAATAATTCAGGTGACCCTCACAAGTTCAGTATCATAAATGACTGTTTTTTTGGCTCAGACAGTAGTATTCCTAACCGTGTTGAATATACAATGACGCTATGAGCAAATTCGGAACATCACATGGACACGTGTATATAGCGAATCAATTCTGACAGGTTTCGGAGAGATAGCACTGCATTTCTCCAATACAGGAACCTGATTGATTGAGAGCCTGAGGCAAAGTGTCTGCAGAAAATCTAATGGTTATGAAATAACATTAAATCATTATCAAAATCACCATCAAATAGTAGTTTTCATGCATTATGGAGGATATCGTAACATCACCAATAACAGAGTTTTTTACTTCCTCACTTCCTGGTGTGACAACGTACGCGTTTTGGCTTGGGACGATTCGCGGGTTAAGTTGTTCAATATCTCAATTTATTTTGGTGGTTACTGTATCACAACGCCATCTTTCGTCAGTTACACGAGGCATCACTGAACAGCATAACACAGGCTATTTATAAACCTCTGTTGTGTTTACTTTCACTTTCGGTTGTCATGATATTTGATTATCCATCTGATTTTTTGTGAATTTCCGCGAATGTTCGAAACGTCACCATCACCTGCCCACGAGAATTATTTGATTGGTTTCATTTTTCACCGGGTACGTACAGTTTCTATTACTATTCAAACACTGCCCCATTTCAAAACCAACTTATATTCCCATTAAACGACATCGGATAATCAAAGAACTTAAATTAAGTGATAACCACGTGGAGTGACAGTATTCCCTCAACACAAATTCGATAGGTATGACTATTAACGTACAATTTCCAAAAGCTGTCCCGGTCTAAGAGTCTTCACATTTTTTTTATTTACCACATCAAGAGTAATTTCGAATGCGATGAATAAAAAAAATTAAAGATAAATGAAAGTGTCAATGACACTGTAGCTCAACTTGTCAAGACAAAGACATGTACATGTATAGTATGTGACACAGCAATGACAAACATCTAGGTAATGACCTGATAACAAAGGTACATATAAAGTATTGTAACGGTCTGTACATGAATACTGACCGTTGCCAGTAACAAATGTATAGGTAAAGTATTGTAAAGGTGGGTGACAGTCAGATGCTGAACTAGAAAAAATCTTTGAGTCCCAGAGTGGGTCTGACTGAACCCCAAAATATTTGTTCTCATAGCACAGTGATAACAAAGGCACCCCAAAACACACTCGTTCCTGTCCCAAGGTGAAAACAAAAGTACTCAAGACGTTTTGTGAAGATCAGTTCATAAATACGAGCTGTATAGAACTTGTGACAAAAAACTGATTGGACCTAATTTCGGTACAAAATGGCCACTGGCAGCCATCTTGAATTTTGGACCGTACCCAGAAACACTCATTCTCATCCCAAGGAGATAACAAAGGTACCCAAGAAGTTTTGTGAAGATCGGTTCATAAATACAGCCTCTACCCTGGGCCGTATTGACATGTGTGCTTACATTGTGTAGGTAGCACTGAATAAATCAAAGTTCATCTAATTTGCATAATTTCAGCACGAAAAAAAACCCCTTACAATATGTGATGTATTCCATGTTACTAAACATTCATACAAAAATTTATTCAAATCAGAACTTTCATACAGAAGTTCTATACAAAAGACTGATTGCACTAATTTTGGTACAAAATGGCTGCTGGTGGCCATCTTGAATTTCGGACCACACCCAAAAACACTCGCTCTCATCCCACGGTGATAACAAAGGTACCCAAGAAGTTTCGTAATGATTGGTTCATAAATATGGCCTCTAGTCTGAGCTGTATAGAAGATGTGTACAAAAAACTGATTAGACCTAATTTCGGTACAAAATGGCCACTGGCAGCCATCTTGAATTTCAGAGTGCACCCAGAAACACTCGTTCTCGTCCCAAGGTGATAACAAAGGTACCCAAGACATTTCGTGAAGATCAGTTCATAAATACAGACTCTAGTCTGAGCCGTATTGACATGTGTACTTTCTGTGTGTAAGTCGCACTGAAAAAATCAAAGTTCATCTATATTGCATAATTTCTGCACGAGAAAAAAACCCGTATTATATGTGATGCATCCCATGGTACTAAACATTCACACAAAATAATTATTCAAATCAGGGCTTTCATATGGAAGTTCTGTGCAAAAATCTGATTGCACCTAATTTTGTACAAAATGGCTGCCATCGGCCATCTTGAATTTCGGACCGGACCCAAAAACACTCGTTCTCGTCCCATGGTGATACCAAAGGTACCCAAGAAGTTTCGTAAAGATCGGTTCATAAATACGGCCTCTAGCCCGAGCCGTATTGGCATTTGCACTTACAGTGCTGAAAGTAACCCCAAAAAACATCAAAATTAGTCTAATTTGCACAATTTACGTACGAGAAAAAAACCTGTATTATATGTGATGTATCCCATGGTACTAAACATTCATACACAAAATTATTCAAATCAGAGCTTTCATATGGAAGTTCTGTACAAAAAACAGATTTCTGCATCGTCGGTACAAAATGGTGGCTGGCAGCCATCTTGAATTTCGGACCGCACCCAAAAACAATTTTTCTCGTCCCACGTTCATAACAAAGGTACCCAAGAAGTTTCGTAAAGATCGGTTCATAAATACGGCCTCTAGCCCGAGCCATAGCAGCTTGGCACTTACAGCTCTGAAAGTAACACTAAATAAATCAAAGTCAGTCTAATTTGCATAATTTACGCACGAGAAAAAAACCCGTATTATATGTGATGTATCCCATGGTACTAAACATTTATACAAAACTTTATTCAAATCAGAACTTTCATACAGAAGTTCTGTACAAAAAACTGATTTTTGCATCATCGGTACAAAATGGCCACTGGCAGCCATCTTGAATTTCGGACCACACCTAAAAACACTCGTTCCCGTCCCAGGGTCATAACAAAGGTACACAAGAAGTTTCGTAAAGATCGGTTCATAAATACGACCTCTAGCCCGAGCCATAGCCAATTGTTGACGTACGGACGGACGGACGGACGGACAGACGGACGACGGACGACGGGCCATGACAATAGCTCAAATTTGACTTCGTCAAAGTTGAGCTAAAAATTATGTTATCCCAGGACCATTTAGAAAATCTTCAATTGGCATCATGTACTGTACAGCTGGCTCAGGTGCAATGAACTGAAATTCAAAATTTGTCTGATGGGATGAACTTGAAGGGGATGAAATTGAACCATGATTGGCTTAACCTTGTGACAGTTGTGGGTTGTCGGACCGACGACTTCAACACAGTATTGAGTAACTTTCGAAGTAACATGTATTTATTACAACTATCCAAATAACGCAATGCAACTTTGTGAGTAGAGCATGTCTGGTCACAGTGTTGAACTGCATTCATATAATATATCATGGTTCAACTGCCTTCCATGTCAAAAAAAAATTAGGATTAGATTAACCTCAGCTCACATCAAGATTCGAAAAAAGTAAGTAAGCACACGATGACAAGGATCAAAGGTTATAAAGCAGCTGCGTTTACTTAATGTATCGACAGTGATAGATAGAGAGGTGGTTCCAAAGGATGTCGCGGTTATCTTGGAGCAGCTATGTCCTCATCTTTGAGAAGGGAAATATATATATATATATATATATATATATATATATATATATATATATATATATATATATATATATATATATCACGACACACAGTGAACAATGCTGGGATCTAAAATTATAAGTAGTTGTGTCTGAACCTGAAATTTCAATACCGCACAGCTCTAACCAATCCTCTTATTTATTTCTCCAAAACCCATACCAACATACAGTATGTGGAGAGTGTATTATCACTAAATCACCTGCAGAGTGGGGATTCCACTCGGATAATAATTGCAAATTGTTGCAAAGCATAAGAAGCACAAGCAAAGTTCAAGCCAATGGACCTCCGGGTTGTACCCGGAGGTCCATTGGCTGAAACATTGCTTGTGTTTTTGTCCACATGTATAGAATTTGAAAATAATACTTTGGGTGTCTGCTCCACTCCCCGGGTGATTTAGCTACAATCCACTCTCCACGTACTGTACCTGGTTGGGTACAAACGTCCAACAGTTTAGGTACAAAACTAGTTCAGCGATCCGAACGTAGTAGCTACGCCTCTACGTTCAGATTCTCCCCATTCAATCCTATAGAAAAAGTTCCCATCAAGTTTTTATGGGAACTCAAAACTCGAAATTAGGAATATATATCAAGCTTTCGCCCATATTACCGGCTGCAATCGATAGTATGCGTGTTTCCTTACATTTAGGCAGAGTTTATTGATCCAAACTATGTTTTATTCTTTAATTCTCGTCATTTGAGTACTCGTGAGGCGTCAACGGAGATTTCGAAATCCGCCATGTTTTTGTATAAATATAAAACAGTAAAAACAATAACCCGGTAATGGCGCCGAAACGAATAGACCTTTTTTATCGATACGGAATCAGAATCTCGATCTCATTCGTGCAGAGAAGGTAATCAAACTCGGTCGAATTCGCACAGAGCAGATTATCAACCCCCCTCTGCGCAATTGCGATCGAATTTCCAATTCTGCATCGATAAAAAGGTCTATTCGTTTTGGCGCCATTACCGGGTTATTGTTTTTACTGTTTTATATTTATACAAAAACATGGCAGATTTCGCAATTTCCATTGACGCCTCACGAGTACTCAAATGACAAGAATTAAAGAATAAAACATAGTTTGGATCAATAAACTCTGCCCAAATGTAAGGAAATACGTGTACTATCGATTGCAGCCGGTAATATGGGCAAAAGCTTGATATATATTCCTAATTTCGAGTTTTGAGTTCCCATAAAAACTTGATGGAAACTTTTTCTATAGGATTGAATGGGAAGAATCTGAACGTAGAGGGGTAGCCACTACGTTCGGATCACTGAACTAGTACAAAACTAGTCCAATAATATTAGCCTTCGCCTGTGCTCCGAATTTATTATTTTTTGATTTTTAATATGTCGCACCGTCAAAGTCTAATCTGATCTTTCGTTTTTCCAGCAGCAAAGTACGAAATTAGGCGACATAACACTAATATGATGAATACTCATTCTCCATATATGTTCCCACATTCGACAAGAATAATATGCCTTCACATTCATATTAGATGTATAAATTTCCTATACTTACTGTCGAATTACGTATTAAATACCAATAATTAAATAAAAACATTTTTTCAAGCGGTAATGTTACAGCGGTTGGAAAATTGTTGAAAATCGTATCCCATTTCCGGGAACGGACCTCAGCGGTTTCGAACAAATCGAGATGTATTGCAACGACTGCCGCGTCGTTTGACTTGGTGTGCACTACATTATCGGTATTCCGTTTTTCACTCCGTGTTTTCCTATCAACCCATCTTCCAGTTCAACAGTTTGTTTCGAGTTGAAAAAATTGCTGTGCAAATGACGCCTAAATAATTCAAAATATTGATTTATTTGCAAGAAAATGACCACCAGAATGAAGAAAAATGTGTTTTACACAACTGTCAATCGGAAGTAGGAACCAGGTGGGGAAATTTGATCTTTAATCAAGGTCCAACTGTTCAGCGAGAGTCTCTTGCTGAACTTTGCTGCTGGAAAAACGAAAGATCAGATTAGACTTCGACGGTGCGACATATTAAAAATCAAAAAATAATAAATTCAGAGCACAGGCGAAGGCTAATATTATTGGACTAGTACAAAACATACCTGGTTGGGTACAAAACGTCCAATGTCAATGATGGGTACGAAACAACCATCACTTTGTGGACAAAACATCCAGCAATTTGGGTACAAAACGTCCTGGGCACATAACGACCAGTTACCGTCCAAAACTGCGTTCGCTTGTGGGTTGCACCTATTTAAGTATTTTCATATATTTAGTCTCGTCACTGGGAGCAGGAGAAGTCGGCCCATTGCGAACTCGGCCCCGGAGAAGTCGGCCCCCAGGAGAAGTCGGCCAAGACAATTTCGGAGAAGTCGGCCCATGAGAGAAGTTGGCCCCACAAACTACAGGAGAAGTCGGCCCCTAGGAGAAGTCGGCCCAGACAATTTCGGAGAAGTCGGCCCATGAGAGAAGTCGGCCCCACAAACTACAGAAGTCGGCCCCTAGGAGAAGTCGGCCCAGACAATTTGAGAGAAGTCGGCCCACGAGAGAAGTCGCCCCCATGAAGTACAAGGGAACTCGGCCCCTAGGAAGTCGACCCAGACAATTTGGGAGAAGTCGGCCCCACAAACTAAAGGTTAACACCCGATGGTTTAGGACATTAGTTTACTGTAAACAGAACTAATTTACAGCAATACACTGATCTATTTCCGTACTTCGCCGTATTGACGATTCAACACTTCATAATTTGAGATGTATGAAAAAAAGCAGTCTTGTTTTTTTATCATTGAAAATACCAGTACTTAACATTAATTCCTAGAACGCCCACGGGGCTTTCTAGGAACTGATGTTACGTAGTGGTATTATCAGTGATAAAAAGACATTATTTTACTGCAAACAGAACTAATTTACAGCAATTACAATACACTGATCTATTTCCGTATTTCGCCGTAATGACGATTCAACACTTCACAATTTGAGATGTATGAAAAAAAGCAGTCTTGTTTTTTTATCATTGAAAATACCAGTACTTAACATTAATTCCTAGAATGCCCGCAGGGCTTTCTAGGAACTGATGTTACATAGTGGTATTATCAGTGATAAAAAGACATTATTTTACTGCAAACAGAACTAATTTACAGCAATTACAATACACTGATCTATTTCCGTATTTTGCCGCAATGACGATTCAACACTTCACAATTTGAGATGTATGAAAAAAAGCAGTCTTGTTTTTTATCAGTGAAAATACCAGTACTTAACATTAATTCCTAGAACGCCCACAGGGCTTTCTATGAACTGATGTTACGTAGTGGTATTATCAGCGATAAAAAAACAAGACTCTAACAACATTATAATAATCATGACAGGTTTGTCACAAACAGAGCTCATTTGTCTGTTTTTACAACAATAACGCTCCCATTGTACATTTTAAAAAATGTATGTGATCAAAAATGTGTGCAATGTTGTACTGTGCAGACACGAATGTTCGTGGGAGATTTATGCTTCAATTTAAAATGTGGAAAAACATAACGTAAAGGTGAGCAGAACCTTGATGAAATTCATTCTATAATATTTAAAACAAGGTTTGTCAGGGCTTGGGGTGGATTTACCATGGTACTTTTTATAAGGGTGGGGCCGACTTCTCTCATGGGCCGACTTTGTTTTGGGCCGAGTTCTCCTATGGGTGACTTTGTATGGGGCCGACTTCTCTCATGGGCCGACTTCTCCTATGGGCCGACTTTGTTTTGGGCCGAGTTCTCCTATGGCCCGACTTTGTTTGGGGCCGACCTCTCTTATGGGCCGACTTCTCTTGTGGGCCGACTTTGTTTTGGGCCGAGTTCTCCTATGGGCCGACTTTGTGTGGGGCCGACTTCTCCTGCATTCCGTCAATATAGGCCTAGACAATAATTAGCTCGAAATAAGGCAGTTTTTCAGAAAAATAACTATATACAAATTATTACCTGTTGTTCAATCGAATGCTTTTTATTTTTATAATGAGTGTATATTTCTTTCAATTTTGAAAGTGATTTTATGTCATTTCCAAATTCTTGATTCACAAAATCTACAACATACTGGTCTTTTATCAATGTCGACACATTCCCACAGGGGGCTGCCATTTTTTTGTGACGTGATATGCAATGCAACTCTATTGAACCGGTCCGAAAATAGTAATGCCTTAAAAATTACCTGGGAAAGCTTGAGGCTTGGCCTAACGCGAGTGCTCATCAAACGGATCCACGACCAAAACGTCACATACTTCTACTTCTACCGGATAGTAGCCACCATCAATATTTTGATTATTCTGCTACTTTTTGGCAGGGATGTGCATTTCTCTCCTCACACACCATCTCTCTCTCTTTCTCTTTTTTTTCTTTTTTTTGATTTTGTATATTTTTGGTTGTTTTTTTTTTTTTTTTTTTTTTTTTTTTTTTTAAAAACTATTTACAGATTATACTTTCACTTGAATGGAAAGGGAGGCCTTAAAGGATACGAGGCTCCCGGCGGTGGCTATGTTATCTGGCAGGTTATTCCAGTCCCTGATTGTCCTGGGACAGAATGATTCTTTTCTGATATCTGTCCGACATGATGGAATTTGGTATGCTTTGGTATTGGTGTTTCTTGATTTACGCTTTGGTTGTATGAGTATGTCGACAGCCTTGGATTTTACTAGGTTGTTTGTGATTTTGTACATCATTGTCAGTCGGGCATTTTTCCTGCGCTCTTGGAGTGTTGGCCATGATAGATCGTCCAGCATGCTCTGGACCGATGATGTGTTGTGGTATCGATTTGTCACATACCTTGCAGCCCTTCATTGAATCATTTCCAGTGTGTGTATATCGTTTTGTTCATGAGGGTCCCAAATGGCGCATGCGTATTCGACAGTGGGTCTAACGAGTGATGTGTATGCTGTTTCTTTTATTTTACTGTTGCTGATGTTTAGATTTCGTTTGAGGAGTCCCAGGGTTTTGTTGGCTTTATTGAATATGTTGTTGATATGGCCACTCCATTTTAGGTCTGAGCTGATGGTACAACCAAGGTATTTAGCTGATGAGACAGGTTGAAGTATATGGCCATGTAATGAGTAATCTGTCAGGATTGGCCGTTGTTTTCTGGTGATCCTGAGAACATTACATTTATCAGGGTGGAATGCCATTTTCCATTTCGTTTCCCACACTGCTAGCTTGTCAAGATCTTGTTGTAGTTGGGCACTGTCGCTGTTTGATGTTATCGTCAGGTACATAATAGTGTCGTCGGCAAAGAGCCTTACTTTGGAACGGATTCCCTCCGGCATGTCGTTGATATAGAAGAGAAATAAGCTGGGTCCGAGTACGGAGCCTTGTGGAACTCCGGACTCTACCGGGATGGTATCTGACTTTTCCCCTTCCACAACCACTGTTTGTTTTCTGTTGGTTAAAAAGTTCTTGATCCATAAATTGGTTTTTCCTCTTATGTCGTATTGCTCTAGTTTGTGTGTTAGAAGACTGTGGCTGACTTTATCGAACACCTTAGAGAAGTCCATGATTAGGCAGTCCGTTTGTTTGCCTCGATCCATATTTTCTGAGATGTCATTTATGAAGTCCAGAAGCTGAGTTTCACATGATAGGCCTTTCCTGAATCCATGTTGGAGAGGGTAGAGGATGTTGTTTCTGTCGGCATGATTCATAATGTGGCTGGTGATTATGTGTTCCATGATTTTACAGCAAATACACGTGAGGGACACTGGACGGTAGTTGACTGCTTCGTAACGTTTGCCTTTCTTATAAATTGGGCTTACATTTGCTGTTTTCCAGATATCTGGTAGTTCACCAGTATTATAAGACACTGTGAATATGGTAGTGAGGATTGGTGCGATGTCTGTTGCCAGTTCTTTTAGTATTCGTGATGTTATGTTGTCTGGTCCAGCAGCCTAATGTGGATTTAGTTTAGATAGTAACTTCACAATGCCATGCTCGGTGATGTTTATGTCATCAGCTATTGGATGTGCTGATGTGGGCATGTTGCATCTGTCATGGAATTGGGATTCTGTGAAGTCTTCTGCATGAGAGAAGGCAGATTTAAACTGTTCATTTAGAATGTTGGCTTTGTCGACCGAACTCGCATGTAGTTGACCGTCTTTTCGCAATGGTGGTATGTCATTTCCGTCTGAGCGCTTATGTTTGATGAATGTCCAAAACTTTTTCATGCAATTTGTTCGTTCTCCTTCTCTTGGGTCCGGTGTAATAATGTCCTCAATGTATTTCCAGTAGGCTCTCCTGATCTCCCTCTGTACCATTTGTTTTAGTTGCTTATATTTGTCTATGTCTTCAGGGTTTGCAGATTTCTTTTTGTTCTTATAATATCTGTCCCTCTAGCGGATTAGGCGCTTGATGTTTATGGTGATCCAGGCATTGCCGTCGTTTGTTTTAGTTAACTTGTGGGGTATGTTCATTTGTATACATTTTTCCAATTCGTCTTTGAAGTGATCCCATATAGGCTGTATTTTTTGGTCATGTTGTGCCATCATTTCCACCTCTGTATTAATTTTCTTAAGTCTACTACGGATGTCGTCCCAATTAGCTCGTTTGTATAGTGGTATTGTTCTGGGTTTTTGGGTTCGCTTGCTAGGTATGGTGTTTAGCTCTGCAAAAACAACATCATGATCTGAGATTTCTGGCATTGTTTCGACTCTGTTTATGCAGTTTGGGAAGTTGGTTATTATGAGGTCTAGTGTGTTCTGTCCTCTTGTTGGTACGTCCACCATTTGTGCTTGTCCGTTGTCATCTAGCAGGTCCTTAAATTTATAGTGTAGGTTGGTATATTGGGTGTTTGGTTTTAGTGTTTTTGTTTTCCCGTCCCACCCTGGTAGGTTAAAGTCTCCAGCCAAGATCATGAAGGCATTTTTTATCTTGCTGGCTCTGTTTATGCTTTTCTCAAGTTCTAAGTACCCCGTTTCGTTAGATGTTTTCGGATTATAGAAAGAACAGAGGTATACTGCCTTGTGTCCGACAATCTCTAGTTTACACCAGGCAATCTCGCAATCGGTGTCGAGTTCTGGGACAGGAGATGTAATATATGTATCTTTAACTGCTATTAGTTCCTATCCTTCCGGAAAATCTTGAAGCCTTGTGGAAGTATTTGGTTGTCAGTAATTTTCGAGTCTATCCAGGTTTCTGTGCCGAAGATGATGTCAGGGTTCACACTGTCGATTAAATTACGTACCTGGCCTTGTTTGTTTTTGATTGACTGGAAGTTTACATTCAGTATTCGTAGTGGTTTGGTACTCTTTCCTCTATATGCTTTCTTCCTGTAGGTGTTGATGTGTGGACAGGCTTCATCGTTGTGGGTGTTGGACTTATGAGTGAAGTATCAGATAGGATGCTGTATTGATCTGAAGTACTGAGTACCAAAGAGTAGCAGAGAGTAGAGTAGTTTGGGCAGCCGCACGGTATACAATCCCATGCGATCGATGGCGATGCATACATGTCGTAGGATTTTGTATTCATTGATTGACAGGAGACATGGTACCACTGATTACATGTGTCACATACAATTCCCCTATCATCCCATGTGACTGGTTGGTCACATGTGCCACATTGATATATGGTTGAATCAGGCCCAGGATTGAGGTTGATGTCATTTGCTGTTACTATCAGGATAGCTGCTAGATATAATGATGGTTTGTTTTTGGTTTCCGAGATCTTTTTCAGATTTGGAGTTTCCCTGTTCATTAAGCAGTTTACTTTCACAGTGGCCGTACTGATAGTTGTCATGTTTATTGAGTTCACGATCACTGGTGTCCAGCCATTTTGTTTTGTTGGTAGATTGCGGTTAGTCTGTGCCCAATTGATCGAGACTAGTAGTGTGGTTACTTTTAGTCAAAGCGTCACATAGTTTTTGTCGAATCCGGCTTATTCGGACCTTGAATTATTAGAACCTTGGCTTTTTCGGGCCTCCGGCTTTTTCGCTCCTTCAATTACATATTAACAATAATGACAAGCATTTGGGAAGTTTCTTAAATATGAGCTTTAGAATTACAGCCACAAGTTACCCAGGCTCCAAATGTTAGATATGGTGTTAGTGACCGTGTCACCAAATATCTGCGTGTCAGTATTTTCTCTCAGTCTTCCTCATAAATGATGTACATATCAAATGTGAAGAAGGTCCGTTCATTACACCTACTCAAGTTATTTATGGAAACCAAAATAAGTGTGGGTGGAAGGGGTGCTGGTCAAAACATCCCCAAACCAAAACGTCCCCTAATTTTTTTTGGTCAAAACGTCCCCAAGAGTTGGTCAAAACGTCCCCAACAATTGGTCAAAACGTCCCCAAGAGTTGGCCAAAACGTCCCCAACAATTGGTCAAAACGTCCCCAAGAGTTGGTCAAAACGTCCCCAAGAGTTGGTCAATACGTCCCCAACTCATTTATCCTTTTGGTCAAAATGTCCCCAAGAGTTGGTCAAAACGTCCCCAACTCATTTATCCTTCTTTCGAAGTTTCATATTTAATTTAGCAATGTTTATACCATTTTTCGGTCGAAATCTAGGATTCTAAGTCAGTTGTACCAATACTCTGCTCTCGGCTGGATGGAAGCTGGGGTATCGGGTCGATTCGTCCTTGAGTCGATTCGGCCCCGGGTTGATTCGGCCTTGGGTCCGGCCCCGGGTCGATTCGGCCCCAAGGTAAGTTGAATGGGATTTTACTTTAGACCACGTTGGGACAAAAAAAACAACAAACACTTGAACTTTTATTTGTAATTTAATCCATATCGTACACATATACTTTAAAACAGCAATAAAAACAACAAATAACAATAAATACAGCAGAATGTAAAGAAGAAGATGTATTAAATTACTCTCACTTTCTTATTATCCCGACCTGGTAATTGTCTATTAGTTTCGATTTTAATACATTCTCTCAAAACCGAGTGGAAACAAGAAGATGTATTAAGATCGAAAATAATTGTCATTGGGTACACAGATTTCTAGAAAACTTTCATTAAATTACTCTCACTTTCTTATTATCCCGACCTGGTAACTGTCTATTAGTTTCGATGGTAACAGGATGATTCGGCGGTGGGACGATTCGGCGACAGCGCCTGATTGATTCGGCGGAGAAAAAAATTTCTCCGCCAAACCCGTCGAGACGGTTCGGCGTAAAAAAATAGGGACGGTTCGACGGAAGAAAATAGGTATGAGAGGGATGGTGAAAGACAAGGAATAAGATTATTTCTAATATTTTTTTATTTAAATATTTTCAGTCAAGGTCAATGGTAAGTGGATAATCAATTTTTTTTACAATTTCTCACATTCTAAAATGAAAAGACTTCCTTTTAAATACATTACTACGGTGGCTGGTTTAGGACCTAGGAAATATTTTTTTTATCTCGTGCGCACGAGATAATAAGTCGTGCGCACGAGATAATAAGTCGTGCGCACGAGATACTAAGTCATGCACACGACATAATTATCTCGTGCGCACGAGATAATAAGTATAGCTTTTCATTGCCACGTGATTAACTGATGTTCACGGGAAAATACCTCCAAGTAACTCCTTCTTGCAATGATAAATTTATAGAATAAATCTTCAGCCGCGGTGTACATATTTCTCGATCAAGGGACTGAATACAATCTTCACAAGATTGAAACAAATGTTTTTTTTAAAACATATTCTGACATGTCTTGTGTAAAATGTGTTTTGCAGATCATACGATAATCGTGCTTGCGTCGTGATCCTAATTATTTAAAGCATTCGCCAAAGAACAATTTTGTTATAATCCTTTGTTTATAGGGAACTACTTTATTAAAGAATTTATACATAGTAAATGCTCTTATGATTTAATTAACCCTAGCTACACTGTGACACCCTGGATCATTTAATTTTATAAAACTTTGTCGACCGAATAATATACGAATCCATTTGGTACTACTGTGGAAGTTCAGCAATTATTCAGTCCTTAGGCATACTACTTGGTAAATCTGCCCGACGGACGATGGTCTAAATTAATGTTCCAGAGTATTTGGAATTCAAACACAAAGACAGGGTGGATAGACCAATGAGGTAGTCTATTTGTCTATTTATTGATTTGTTTATTTTGGGTTTAATGACACTTTCGACAGCCAGGGTCACCTCGTGTCGGACAGTTTTACGGGTGGAGGAAGCTGGAGTATCCGGAGAGAACGTCCAATCAAGGGCGAGCAACTGTCAGACTCCTCAACGCACTAACTATTCACAAGCAGGGTTAGCATTGGCTGAAGACAAGTGCACCATTGACGTGCAGTACGCCTTAGTACACAACACCACCGTGCCCCCACGTGGGCAATTGGAATTAACCTTTTCAACACTGACACCCTTGAAGGTATCATTTCAGTCAAAACTGTCAATGGCGAAATGTGCGAAACCAGTCTGGTTTGTTGGGAGGATCATTAAAAATTTAATCCAACAGCTCTGTCGAGCTGTTGGATAAAATTATTACCGATCCTCGCTTCAGATTTTTTGCTCTTTACATCGTCTGCTCGTCCACTACCAATTGTTTCTTCACGCAAACATTTATGCGCACCGAGTTGAAAAAGGGTTAAGTGTCTTGCCCAAGGATACAACGCGCTTGCCGGACCTGCATCTCTACCTACTGAGCCACCGCGCTCCCGAGGTAGTCAATATAGAACTATGCAATGGAGATATCTGACTTACAAGCGACCGCAACCCAGGGAATAAAAATCGACAAAGAAAGGGTCATGGTCGATTGTAACCCGAATTGGTGAGAGTGGGGTCAGAGCAAGTAGGTCTTTGGGTGGCCTGCATAATAAAGAAAAGCCAGATTTTGAAGAGTACCTTGATGGCACATTGGGGGAGGGGGGGGGGGGGCACTGTTGTTCAAGATGAGGTCGCAGTCGCTGGAGCTTAGGTGGAAAAGTAGGAACAACAGTGAAAATGAGTGTCAAATGTGTAATTTAGGCGTAGTGGAGACCCTAGAACACTTTCTATTAGAAATGTCCAAAATACCAGTCTAACAGAATAAGATTCACCGGGCGTATAATGGGGAAATGTGATGGGTGAATAAAGGACATGTGGTTAGTGGATGACACAAAGGAGAGGGTTGGTATGCTTATCGGAGAGATGGGGAAGAATTGTGTAGGGGATGTCATCAAACAGTTCGTCTCAGAGAGTTGGGAGGAGAGTAGAGCCGTGGAGATAGGGAGGCATTTGGGAGCACAGGGCAAATAAAATCCTTCTCACCTGAGAACCGCGGCAAATTAGCGGCCGGCTAATTCCTACTAGGCTGTAACAAAAATATACTATTCAAAAAAAGTAGGGGATGTCCAAACTGAAGTTGATATTTTCAGAAAAAGTTATTGGATACGCGCGCGTTTGGACACATGAATATGTTACCAAGTTTAATGTGGATCATGAATGTCACCACCTCACGAAAACTTCGTGCAGGGTTTTCGCACGAGCGCCGTGTTAATGTCTGTGGGATACGTTTTGAAATTTTCATTTGTACTGGACGGGCTTTTTCGAAGGTCTCATCGTTCTTTTCTTGGTATAAACTCGTTCATCAATAGTTTCTGATCGAAACGTAACTTTTGAGGTAGGCGAAGACTGACAGGTGACGAACGTTTACGTGCCGTTGGCATGTTGGAAGCTGGCAACAGACATACTGCAGTGACTCAAATTCAAAACGTTACTCAATCGGTGATTAGAAGGTTGTGGTCACGCTACCGTCAGACAGGCAATATTGATGACAGACGGCAATCAGGTCATCCAAGGGCGACAACTGATAACCAGGATCGTTTCATCCGAACCACAACGTTACGTAACCGCCATCAAAGTGCCTCAGAAATTGGACAGCAGGTGTACCGAGCGACAGATGTGCGTGTCAGTGGTCACACTATCCGAAATCGCCTACACAGCTGAAATTTGTACGCACGACGACCTCGAATAATTCCACGTTTCACTGAATGTCACATCGCAACAAGGCGAAATTGGTATGGAGCACGACTGCGATGGAACAATAGTCGGTGGAGCAACTTCATGTTTTCCGATGAATCGAAGTTCACTCTCGATTTCCACTACAGGCGAAACAGAGTGTGGAGGCGGCGGAACGAACGATACCATGACGTAACCGTTAGACAGCACGATCGTTTTGGTGATGGATCGGTTTTGGTGTGGGGAGGCATAACCATGACAAGCAGAACAGTATTAGATGTCATCCAAGGGCGTGTCACAGGGCAGTACTACCGTGACAACATGTTAGCAGCTCATGTGATGCCATTTGCGCGACGTCACAACCGTCGGTTCATTTTTCAAGATGACAATGCAAGAGTACACAGGGCCGTGTCGCTGCAGAGTTCCTACAGAAACAGGACATCACTACATTGCCTTGACCAGCACTAAGTCCAGAACTTTCACCAAACGATCACGTCTGGGATATGCTTGGCAGGCGCCTGCGACAACGCCAACAGCCAACTACCATTGTCCAGGAACTCGCCTCTGCACTCCAGGAATAATGAAATAACTTCAGTCAAGCTGATATTGGACGGTTGGTGAGGAGTATACCACGTCGGATCCGCGCTTGTCTCGCGAACCGAGGAACATTTACTAGGTATTGAGGTCTTGGACTGTATGTGGTAAATTCTCTGACCGACCGTCTATTCTTCTACAGCTCAGTGAGTGGAATGTGTGCTTGTCAGACACCCAACTATGGTTGAAATCTTTGAACCAGATGTCACAGTGCAATGCCTCAACTGTCTTTTTATGAAAATATAAATATATTTCTTCATGTATCTCACTTTTATCAAATATCCCCTCCTTTTTTTTGAATAGTATATTTGGGCTCAATACAGGAGCGCGGATTTTAACTTAGTGCAATATGAGAAAATTTCTTTAAAAATCTTCTTTTTTTTCAGATCCACCAATCAGAATCCTTTCATATTTCGTATACAGCATCTCTTGAGTGATCAGATTCATGTTTGTTCAAACTGGGGGAGGGGGGGGGGGGGGGGCAGATTCAAATTTCTTCAAATTGGGTTTCTGGGTTCATATTTTGGCTCCCTATGGTAGCCCAAATTTTAACTTAGTGCAATATAAGGAAATTTATTTAAAAATCTTCTTCAGATCCACCAGATTGAATCCTTTCATATTTGGTATACAACATCTCTAGTTCACTATTCAGAACAGAATTCTGAGATTCGATGCGTGCTAAAAATAGAAACTTAATTCCAAGTCAATTTTATAAGGAGCCATGTTTATTAAGTACCCTCGAGAGGTGTGTAACTATGATTAATCCACATAGGTCGTATATCAAAGGGGCTCCGTAGAGGAGCTCCACTTTGAACATTATGATTAACTGAAGGAAAGGCATAATGCTTGGACTATTTTAGTCACTACCGAGGGGCTCATGGATTGACAATGGATCCTATGGAGATTGATTTCTTAATGTAGATTCATTCGTGGCCTCGGTTTATATCGGGTTCTGTTCAAGGTGAGTGCTTCAGGCTCCGTGGGGCCTCTTGTTTATCACCAGGTCTGCTGTATAGGGCGGGCGGGTAAGTGGGTGGGGTATCTGGGGTCGTTGGGCGAACGGTTCGGCGAGGCCTGGTAGATCCTCGGGCAGTGGGGCGGGCAGGCAGGCGAAGTCACGATAAAAATCGCGATGCCATCTCCATGTTTTCAAGTGCATCCATTTGTCAACCCATTCGAATGACGTTTTATAGGCATATTGGGACGGCGTACAATCAGCCTTGCGAATCTATAGTAATAAATCTTCGGCCTTCCGCTGATTTGTCGCGGTCCTCTAACGAGGAGGCCTACATTAACCCAGTGCCCCGCCGGGGTATTCCTACCCCACTTTCCCAGCATTCATTCAAAAACTGTTTCACAGTTCCCCCATTGGCCCTTTCCCCAACTATAAAATTTACCCTTGTCCTCATCCAATTATCCTTCATGTTTCCATCCTATTTTTCCATTAGTTTCACAAGGAGCCTTGTTCTTCTTGGCAAATATTTGGGGCATTCTATAATGAAATGTTCCAGGGTCTCCGTTACACCGAAGTTACACATTTGGCACACTATTTCATCGCCTTTCCCGATCCCCCCCCCCCCCCCAGCTCCAGTGACTTGGATCTCACTTTGAACAACAATGACCCCCAAACGATCCGTCCAGGTACTCCTCAAAAGCTGGCGCATCCTTTTTATAAAACCTGTCTAAACAACTTTTGGTCCAAATTCCCTTTCGACCATAAACTATTGATGAACGAATTTATACGAAGAAAACAACGACGAGACCTTCGAAAAAGCCCGTCCAGTACAAATGACGTAAAGATCTAGAGGAGGAACTGCAGCGGGGGGGGGGGGGGGACTTTATAAGGGATAGGGTGCTTGGTGATTGTATTAGAAACTGGCGAGCTGGAATTTGGACCAAGAGTTGTTTAGACAGGTTTTATAAAAAGGATGCGCCCCGGCGGCGCACTGGGTTAATGTGGGCCTCCTCGTTAGAGGACCGGGACAAATCAGCGGAAGGCCGAAGGTTTAATATTATAGATTCGCAAGGCTGATTGTACGCCGTCCCAATATGTCTACAAAACGTCGTTCGAATGGGTTGGCACACGGACGCACTTGAACACATGGAGATGGCATCGCGATTTTTATCGTGACTGCCTGCTTTCCAACCCGCCTGCCTGCCCGCCCCACTGCCCGAGGATCTACCAGCCCTCGTTCGCCCAACGACCCCAGATACCCCACCCACTTACCCGCCCGCCCTATACAGCAAACCTGATGATAAACAAGAGGCCATACGGAGCCTGAAGCTCTCACCTTGAACAGAACCCGATATAAACCGAGGCCAAGAATGAATATACATTAAGAAATCAATCTCCATAGGATCCATAGTCAATCCATGAGCCCCTCAGTAGTGACTAAAATAGTCCAAGTATTATGCCTTTCCTTCAGTTAATCATAATGTCCAAAGTGGAGCTCCTCTACGGAGCCCCTTTGATATACAACCTATGTGGATTAATCATAGTTACACACCTCTTGAGGGTACTTAATAAACATGGCTCCTTATAAAATTGACTTGGAATTAAGTTTCTATTTTAAGCACGCATCGAATCCCAGAATTCTGTTCTGAATAGTGAACTAGAGATGCTGTATACCAAATATGAAAGGATTCTATCTGGTGGATCTGAAGAAGATTTTTAAAGAAATTTCCTTATACTGCACTAAGTTAAAATTTGGGCTACCATAGGGAGCCAAAATATGAACCCAGGGACCCAATTTGAACAAACTTGAATCTACCCCCCCCCCCCCCCCCCGAGATGTTGTATACCAAATATGAAAGGATTCTGCCTGTGAATCCGAAGATGAGTTTTACGGAAATTACCTCATTTTGCACCAAGTTAAAATTCGGTATCCAATTGGGAACCTAAATATTAACCCTGGTTCTCAGTTTGAACAAACTTGAATCTCATCACTCAACAGATGCTGTATACGAAACATGAAAGGATTCTGATTGGTGGATCTGAAAAAGAAGATTTTTAAAGAAATTTTCTCATATTGCACAAAGTTAAAATCCGCGCTCCTGTATTGAGCCCAAATATACTATTCAAAAAAGGAGGGGATATTTGATAAAAGTGAGATATATGAAGAAATATATTTATATTTTCATAAAAAGACAGTTGAGGCATTGCACTGTGACAGCTGGTTCAAAGATTTCAACGATAGTTGGGTGTCTGACAAGCACACATTCCACTCACAGAGCTGCAGAAGAATGGACGGTCGGTCAGAGAATTTACCACATTCAGTTCAAGACCTCAATACCTTGTAAATCCTCCTCGGTTCGCGAGACAAGTGCGGATCCGACGTGGTATACTCCTCACCAACCGTCCAATATCAGCTTGACTGATGTTATTTCATTCTTCCTGGAGTGTGGAGGCGAGTTCTAGGACAATGGTAGTTGGCTGTTGGCGTTGTTGCAGGCGCCTGCCAAGCATATCCCAGACGTGATCGTTTGGTGAAAGTTCTGGACGTAGTGCTGGTCAAGGGAGTGTAGTGATGTTCTGTTCCTGTAGGAACTCTGCAGCGACACGGGCCCTGCGTACTCTTACATTGTCATCTTGAAAAATAAATCGACGGTTGTGACGTCGCGCAAATGGCATCATATGAGCTGCTAACATGTTGTCACGGTAATACTGCCCTGTGACACGCCCTTGGATGACATCTAATACTGTTCTGCTTGTCATGGTTATGCCTCCCCACACCAAAAACCGATCCATCACCAAAACGATCGTGCTGTCTAACGGTTACGTCATGGTATCGTTCGATCCGCCGCCTCCACACTCTGTTTCGCCTGTAGTGGAAATCGAGAGTGAACCTCGATTCATCGGAAAACATGAAGTTGCTCCACCGACTTTTGTTCCATCGCAGTCGTGCTCCATACGAATTAAGCCTTGTTGCGATGTGACATTCAGTCAAATATGGAATTATTCGAGGTCGTCGAGCGTACAAATTCCAGTTGTGTAGGCGATTTCGGATAGTGTGACCACTGACTCGCACATCTGTCGCTCGGTACACCTGCTGTCCAATTTCTGAGGCACTTTGATGGCAGTTTCGTAACGTTGTGATTCGGATGAAACGATCTTGGTTATCTGTTGTCGCCCTCGGATGACCTGATTGCGTCTGTCATCAATATTGCCTTCTGAAGGTAGCGTGACCACAACCTTCTAATCACCGATTGAGTAACGTTTTGAATTTGAATCACTGCAGTCTGTTTATTGCCAGCTTCCAACATGCCAACAGCATGTAAACCTTCGTCACCTGTCAGTCTTTGCCAACCTCAAAAGTTACGTTTCGACAAGAAACTATTGATGAACGAGTTTATACGAAGAAAACAACGACGAGACCTTCGAAAAAGCCCGTCCAGTTCAAATGAAAATTTCAAAACGTTCCCCACAGACATTAACACGGCGCTCGTGCGAAAAACCTGCACGAAGTTTTCGCGAGGTGGTGACATTCACGATCCACATTAAACTTGGTAACATATTCATGTGTCCAATCACGCGCGTATCCAAGAACTTTTTCTGAAAATATCAACATCAGTTTGAATATCCCCTACTTTTTTTTAATAGTATATTTTGTTACAGCCTAGTAGTAATTAGCCGGCCGCTGATTTGCCGCGGTTCTCAGGTGAGAAGGATTTTATTTGCCCTGTGCTCCCAAATGCCTCCCTATCTCCACGGCTCTACTCTCCTCCCAACTCTCTGAGACGAACTGTTTGATGACATCCCCTACACTATTCTTCCCCATCTCTCCGATAAGCATACTAACCATCTCCTTTGCGTCATCCACTAACCACATGTCCTTTATTCTCCCATCACACTTCCCCATTATACGCCCGGTGAATCTTATTCTGTTAGACTGGTATTTTGGACATTCTAATAGAAAGTGTTATAGGGTCTCCACTACGCCTAAATTACACATTTGACACTCCTTTTTACTGTTGTTCCTACTTTTCCACCTAAGCTCCAGCGACTGCGCCCTCATCTTGAACAACAGTACCCCCTCCCCCAATGTGCCATCAAGATACTCTTCAAAATCTGGCTTTTCTTTATTATGCAGGCCACCCAATGACCTACTTGCTTTGATCCCCCTCTCGCCAATTCGGGTTACAATCGACCATGACCCTTTCTTTGTCGATTTTTATTCCCTGGGTTGCGGTCACTTCTAAATCAGATATCTCTATTGCATAGTTCTATATTGACTACCTCGGGAGCGCGGTGGCTCAGTAGGTAGAGATGCAGGTCCGGAAACCGCGCTGTGTCCTTGGGCAAGACACTTAACCCTTTTCAACCCGGTGCGCATAAATGTTTGCGTGAAGAAAAAATTGGTAGTGGACGAGCAGACGATGTAAAGAGCAAAACATCTGAAGCGAGGCTCGGTAATAATTTAATCCAGCAGCTCGACAGAGCTGTTGGGTTAAATTTTTACTGATCCTCCCAACAAACCAGACTGGTTTCGCCCATTTCGCCGTTGACAGTTTTGACTGAAATGATATCTTCCAGGGTGTCAGTGTTGATAGGGTTAATTCCAATTGTCGACGTGGGGGCACGGTGGTGTTGTGTACTAAGGCGTACTGCACGTCAATGGTGCACTTGTCTTCAGCCAATGCTAACCCTGCTTGTGAAGAGTTAGTGCGTTGGGGAGTCTGACAGTTGCTCGCCGTTGATTGGTGTGGCATAGCAGGGTTAAGTACCCCGGAAAAATGATCGTCTAGTGGATTTGGGTTAGGACTACAATCGTGGCAAGTGGCCACAGGACAATTTAAGTGTTCAGTCTAGGAGGCAACCAGTTTCTGTAGAGTCTGCAACAATTCTTGATACTGCAGCCGCAGCGAAAGTGTGAATTCAAAACACATAAAAGTTACTTACAGTTTTCTATGTTTATTCACTAAACCCTAAATAAAGTTCCTATAAATTAAACTTGTAAAGAAATATTCACTCTCTGGTAAATTTATAAAATATATCAGATACGAAATGAGACTAAGTCGAAATTATCGCATCGCTCTCATCGCGTCCCGTGTCTGGAACTGTTGTCTGGCCTGGCAGCGTTCGGCGGCATCCTTCCACGAGATAGGAGAGTGACTTCTTGTACGACGGAAGACCAAAGAGAGAAGCGTCTACTCGGGTGCATCCGTGGGTTTAAATACAGTTTGATTCGTGCATAGTCGTGCATATCTTGTTTCAATTGACGTCATAAAACACCACCAAACACCATTTATACCCCAAGATGGCGGAGAGGTATTTCTTAACCCCTTACCGCCATTCCGGGATAGTAGGGCATCCTGTGGGTATCCTATGCTAAGAGTATGCGTTCTCGCATTTAAAAGGACATTGGCATTTAGTAGGTGTACAATTTCAAAACCAACAGTGCCGCCTAGCGAACGTGCTAGATTGCACAATTCTCAGAGCTGAAACTGATACTGGGTGTGTTGAGGTTAGGTCGGGTCAGTATACAATGCTAAAATCTGTCAAAAGCATTCTGATGAGGTTATTATAGGTTAGGCTTTTACTAGCTAATATGCCAGTCATAATTGCAAATTCTGTCGAAAACACCTTAGTAAGGTTATTTTAGGTCAGACTATTGTCTAATTTCGTGTCTCGTGCTCCACTTCTATAGTAAGTGTGCAAAGTACTTTTTAGGTCAGTTGCACTGATGTTATGCAATGCAAATATACTAGGAATATGAATAAAATTACATAACTTGTGCCTGAAAACAGCGTTTACTTATTAAAGTTTATACAACAGAGAATATTATTACCAAGTAGGACTTGGCCACTCTGATTAACACATTAACACTTCGGGAACCAAGACTCCAATTTGCAATCATATGACTCCGACGCGCCCCACGGAGGTTAACCCGACGCGCTCCGTGGAGGGCATTTCGTTACAATTGGACGTTCTCTCCGGATACTCCAGCTTCCTCCACCAGTAAAACTGTCCGATACGAGGTGACCCTGGCTGTCGAAAGTGTCGTTAACCACCACCCCCCAATAAATAAATAAATAGACTACCTCATTGGTCTATCCACCCTGTCTTTGTGTTTGAATTCCAAATATTCTGGAACATTAATTTGGACCATCATCCGTGGGACAGATTTACCAAGTAGTATGCCAAAGGACTGAATAATTGCTGAACTTCCATAGTAGTACCAAATGGATTCGCATATTATTCGGTCGACAAAGTTTTATAAAATTAAATCATCCAGGGTGTCACAGTTTAACTAGGGTTAATTAAATCATAAGAGCGTTTACTGTGTATAAATTCTTTAATAAAATAGTTCCTTATAAACAATGGATTATAACAAAATTCTTCTTTGGCGAATGCTTGAAATAATTAGGATCACTACGCAAGCAAGATTATCGTATGATCTGCAAAACACTTTTTTACATAAGACATGTCAGAATATGTTTAAAAAAAAACATTTGTTTCAATCTTGTGAAGATTGTATTCAGTCCCTTGATCGAGAAATATGTACACCGCAGCTGAAGATTTATTCTATAAATTTATCATTGCAAGAAGGAGTTACTTGGAGGTATTTTCCCGTGAACATCAGTTAATCACGTGGCAATGGAAAGCTATACTTAGTATCTCGTGTGAACGAGATAATTATCTCGTGCGCACGACTTATTATCTCGCGCGAACGAGATAATTATCTCGTGCGCACTACTTATTATCTTGTGCGCATGACTTATTATCTCATGCGCACGAGATAATTATGTGGTGCGCACGATTAGTATCTCGTTCGCACGACTTAGTATCTCGTGCGCACGAGATAATTATGCCGTGCGCACAGCTTAGTATCTCGTTCGCACGACTTAGTATCTCGTGCGCATGAGATAATTATGTCGTGCGCACGACTTAGTATGTCGTGCGCACGAGATAAAAAAAATATTTCCTAGGTCCTAAACCAGCCACCGCACATTACACATACAATAAGAGGATGGAAAAAATAGCACTGAAGGAATAAAATCTATTAAAAAAATACCCAATAATTTAACCCTCGGCGTACACTTATTAAGGCAATACACTGAAGGAATAAAATCTATAAAACAAAATACCCAATAATTTAATTTTTTTCTAAGTTTTTGATTTCATTTGCCCCAAAACATAGCTTATGATTCATCACTGAAACGACATCAATTGAGTTCGTTTCAGGGAGGGAGCATAAGCTATGTTTTAAGGCAAAAAATACCCAATAATTTAACCCTCGACGAACACTTCGGGAAATATAACGAAGGTGACTCGAATTAAAGTTTTGACGTCAACACTCGAGGGTATTCCCCTTCCCTGTTGGAAGAATTTAGTTTAATGGGTTGTAGTTTAAAACTTTAATTCAGATCACCTTCGTTATATTTTCGTTAAGGCTGTAAACGTTGTTCAGTTCAAAGGGTGTTAATACCTTCATTAGGGTTATAGTTCATTCAAACAGTTCAAAGGATTAACACTGGGTTATATTTAGGGTTATAGTTCATTCAGTCTGTACAACTAGTTCGATCAATCTGACTAGTTCGATCTTCGTTCACATTGTTATGTTCACTTCCATCTTGGTAATGTTGGATCTTCGTTCTGTACCTTTATTGTTTTGTAGTGGTTGGTTGTCTCTGTTCAGAGTCTTGTAATAATAATTGGGTGTTATCAATCCCTTTCCATACCCTCGACTCTTGATGTTAAAACACGGAATCCAAATTTTACGGAATCGGATAGGAATCCCACTTTACAGAATCCCTTTTTAAGAATCCCTTTTTCGAAAACGGCTGTGGCTATGGAATCCCTTTTTCTGAAATGAGTCTAAGAGTCATTCGAGGGGTCACTCGAACGAGCAATTGCTCGTTAGCTCATTTGCTCGATGGGATTCGAGTCATTCGAGCAGTATGTCGAGTCACTCGATCGAGCAATTACTCGATAGCTCATTTGCTCGGTGGGTTTCGAGTCGTTCGAGCAATTGCTCATGGAGCAATTACTCTCTTGGCTCTTTAGCTTGTAAGGGATATTTGGGATAGGTATGTCTTGTGATACAGGTAATAGTATCCTCAGATAAGTATCCTATAAAAGATATCCTCGATAGGTATCCTCAAATAATACAATGCCAGGCCATCGGTATCCTCAAATACTGAAATGAGTCTAAGAGTCATTCGAGGAGTCACTCGAAGGAGCAATTACTCGTTAGCTCATTTGCTCGATGGGATTCGAGTCGTTCGAGCAGTATGCCGAGTCACTCGATCGAGCAATTGCTCTAAGGCTCATTTGCTCGATGAGCTTCGAGTCGTTCGAGCAATTGCTCATGGAGCAATTACTCTCTTGGCTCTTTAGCTTATAAGGGATATTTGGGATAGGTATGTCTTGTGGTATGGGTAATAGTATCCTCAGATAAGTATCCTATAAAAGGTATCCTCGATAGGTATCCTCATATAATACAATGCCGGGTCATCGGTATACTCAAATACTGAAATGAGTCGAAGAGTCGTTCGAGGAGTCACTCGAACGAGCAATTACTCGATAGCTCATTTGCTCGATGGGATTCGAGTCATTCGAGCAATATGCCGAGTCACTCGATCGAGTAATTACTCTAAAGCTCATTTCCTCGATGGGATTCGAGTCATTCGAGCAATGGTTTATCAGTAACTGCTCGATTGCTTATTGGCTTTGGGAATGCTTTTGATGTACACAAGGGAGATAACTCTGCGTACAGAATATGGGAAATCAAGCAATCTGATTGGTAAGTTATATAAATGATCTAGATCAATGAAACAACAAGAGTACTTGGAATAGGGTCAGAACTAACAAGAATAGACCACAATATAAGCCGACAATATGGGAAATCCGTATCAAATAAAGTCAATTTCAGTGATTTGGGGTGGATTTTGGTGATTTGGAGAGATTGTCGGGTTGTTTGTGGTAATTTGATTTACTCCGATTCAATCGAACATACCCTCCGAACATACCCCTGTCCTATAAGATGGTTTTAGGCAACATAGCAATCACGTGCTACTATAGAAACAAAGATGGCGGTCTCCAGTATACAAAGTGGACGACGGAAACACGTATCACCCTAACAACACGAGCTGCGCATGCACACTCACATCACCCATCACCATGACAATGACGTCACAAGATGGCCGCTCACGCGGGTTACCACGACAACACAACATGGCGCCACTGGGTCACGTGACTATGACGTCACATGAGATCCCCCTATGAGATCCCCTAAACCATCCCTGAAACATACGAGCTATACTACTCCTGACGTTCCACTGATTGTCGGTTAAATGCCCTAAATGAGCAACGAAATCAAATTTAAAAGGCAAAGGTGTAAGTTAGTATGTTAGTTATATTTACCGTGTGAGATCCGTATTTTATGATTTTTTAATTGTTATTTTTTCATAATTGAAAATTGTAAAACCTGGATTTTATTCTATGTATAGCTGTTTGGGTTAAAATGTAATAAAATAGATGAATTTCCTAAATTCTTGTCATAATTATCAATGCTTAATTGAGGGGCGAAAAAGTCGGAGGTCCGAAAAGGCCAAGGTTCGAATGAGCCAGAGGTCCGAAAAAGCCAAGGTTCGATTAAGCCGACATTCAACGTCACATCCTTTTAGTCAAAACGTAACATTATATTTTTTTTCGCAGTTGACAACTAACTAATAAATATAAGGGACTCAAACAATTAATTTCAGTGGGTCCTCCTAAACACCGGAATGACGCAGAATGACACGGAATGACATAAAAATGATACGGAATGACATTTATTTTACCAATACAGTGGCAATACTAGACCCCAAAATGTATTTTGTTGATTAACTAACAAAAGATAGAGGGTCGCGGCTGGCCTATGGATTTGTGGCAATTTCGTGCACTATAAAACATTTCTTTCCTTTTCGGACCATCAACTTTAATTAACTCATTGTGTATCTTTCACAAACATGGGGATTAGCAATCAGCCACCTCAATGCAATTACGGCCAATGAAATTCAGACTGCGTTGTTCAATTAATTATGCCCAATTGTGTTTTTCCCTAAGTCTCTGAAGTGCACCCCTTTGCCATATAATACAATGTAACTGTTTTCCACAACGTTCTCCACAAAGAACGGAGAAAGAGATAAAAAGCTCCCGCCACAGTTGCCAGTAGAATGAAGAAAAATATTGGAAATTCCAATAAAAATACTGGCAGAATTTACTTACCTTCAAAACAGTTAAATGTATTATTTTACCGACAAAGAAAATTCATTAAAAAATACTATGAAAAGCGGCTTACTACTGACAAATCACGAACGATGCAAGTTTGCAATAACATGCAGCAGTTGCATTGATTACGTGATTACTTGTAACTAGTGTGTTTTGGATCAAACAAGGAAGAGAGAGGTGAAAATTTCCAACAGGGGTACTGATGTGGGAGAGCTGAATTACATATAATTCAAGAGAACAGTAACTTACACTTAATGTATTTATTGCAGGTGTTTCTTTTGCGGATTAATCCTTGAATATTATTTTGGATCAACATGATTGCAGATCTTTATTTCAGCTGATATCATTACAATTTGCACTTAGCTAACTTGCGTCTGCACTTCTTTATAGTATGCGCCTGCGCGTAGTTGTCTTGCATGGGTTAATCATATCGACTTGGTATTGTAAGCCTAAATTTAGTCTGGCGGGAAATGCTATTGCTCTTAGGAACCTAGATTTGACATCGGTGTTTTCTTGTTATTGTTGTGATGAAACTTTGTTTTATAATATCTTGTTCTGGAAGACCTCTGTCATATCGATTTGGTAAGTTTATTTTCAAATATACTTTTGTGTATTGTTGTACTAAAATGTTGTTATGAGCATATCTGCTTCACGATCGCTCCTTAGGCTTGATCACGTTGCAGATAAAACTGGCGACTCTTGATTTGAGACCATTATAGTTTAAAATGGTAATTTTGACTTCACGCAATTACTTGAGGTACTGATGACGTCTCTTTTCTGTGTTTACATGGTCTAAACAAACAAATATATAAATAGATGTATGTATATATGGATGTGAAATGAATCACCACACAGTAAGGATGTTGCAAATAAAAGTTACAAAGAAAAGCTAATCCCAAGTTGACAATTTATCGCGGTTCACTGTGTAGATAACCCAATATAACCCTGCGATAATGGCGCCCAACGTGGGGCTCGAACCCACGACCCGAAATTAAGAGTCTCGTGCTCTACCGACTGAGGCTGCACTTTTTTTCTCTCTTTCATACATTTCTTTTTCTTCTTTCCTTCCAGGGCAGTGTTTGGAGAAGTTGTTCACTCTGTCGGTTACTATATTTCTATAGTTTCAGATTGTAGGTGCTGGCACATCACATAAGAGAACTTAATAGATTACTATTTGTCCATAGTTACAGAATGTAGGTGCTGGCAAATCAGAGAACTAAATAAATTTGTTACTATATTTCCAAATTACAAATTGTAGGTGTGACGTATCAGAGAGTATTTCAGTTGATGTGATATTTGACATGTTTATTTTATTTTTCTTGGTGTTAGCTACTAACATTATGACAACCTTTTCTCAGGAAGATGTTCAGAATATGATTCAGGCTTTTACGCAAATGGGTGTGAAACCTAAAGCAGGCACCCCAGGGGAATTTCAGACTTGGTTGAAAGTAGTTCAGCGATCCGAACGTAGTGGCTACCCCTCTACGTTCAGATTCTTCCCATTCAATCCTATAGAAAAAGTTCCCATCAAGTTTTTATGGGAACTCAAAACTCGAAATTAGGAATATATATCAAGCTTTCGCCCATATTACCGGCTGCAATCGATAGTACACATATTTCCTTACATTTGGGCAGAATTTATTGATCCAAACTATGTTTTATTATTTAATTGTCGTCATTTGAGTACTCGTGAGGCGTCAACGGAGATTTCGAAATCGGCCATGTTTTTGTATAAATATAAAACAGTAAAAACAATAACCCGGTAATGGCGCCGAAACGAATAGACCTTTTTATCGATGCGGAATCTCGATCTCATTCGCGCAGAGAAGGTCATCAAACTCGGTCGCATTCGCACAGAGCAGATTATCAACCCTCCTCTGCGCAATTGCGATCGAATTTCCGATTCCGCATCGATAAAAAGGTCTATTCGTTTCGGCGCCATTACCGGAGCTTAGCGAATGAATGAAAGGTTTTAGCGCGCCGAAGGCGCGCAGGGACGATGTGGGATTTACAAATCCATTGCGACCCGGTTAACCTTATTTTATTTCACTTGGATCACACAGGCCTAGCTTTCCTATTGCCTCAAATGGGGTATGCGGGGGTATGCACGCAAGTAGTATAGCATGTACCCGATCGTGCCTCATTACCCGGACTTTTGGGGGTGCAGCTAGTGTTAAATTCCCATAGGAACCGGACTTTGGGGGTGCAACTTTGGGGGTGCAAAAGTACGGCTCCTTGCAGCTAGATCCGGTAAATAGTGTACGTACTGCATATATAGTATGCTATGGCAAGTATAGTGATATATGTATGCGTGGGGCTATAGGTATATGTTATGGGTAAGTGGTGGAAAGATGATGGGAAAATTGGGTTTGCTTGAAAGTTTTTCCCGCGAAACGGTTGACGTTGCTATTTACGTCGTGACGTCATGATGCGCACGCGACGTCATAGAGATGTTGACCGCTGTTATTGTCCAGTATACAATCTGACATAACGTTTTTCGGGTCAGGGGGTGTCGGGCTTCTCGTTTGGGGAGAGGGGGTGATATGGTATTAGTGGTATATATGCACGTAGGTCCCAAGTTAGCCCTTAATACTATTAATCCACCTTATGCTTCATATTATCCTATGTCTGCTATAGCTAAGTCAAGCAGTAGGGTGGGTGGGTGGTAGTGTGGTATTGCGAGATAGTCATTGGTGATTAAAGTTGGACAGTATAGGATGAATGATCTGTTGGTCTATTACCCCCCTTAGTACTATTAACCTACCGAATCCTTTGTATTATCTTATGGCTGATATTGGTACTATGGAATTCCAGACCAGGCAGTATTATACTAGGTTGTTTAGAACAGTAGTAAAGGATTAACGGCCTGTTGGTCTATTATCCACTAAGTTCTAACCTATTAGCTCGTTTCGGGACGAGGGTGGGTGGAGGTGGTATTGGTAGTACGAAATACGGACTACTAATGAAATGAGGTTAGCCTTTGTGGTGTTTTGGCAATTAAAGTCAGATTGGGGTGTGGTTCGGGGCTTAGTGGGGACTTTCGGAGACCGAAAAAGAGCTGATTTGTGGACTATTGGGGGCGCTGATGTTGCACTTGTGTAGTTTGGCTCCTGAATCCCAGAAAAGCCTCTAGGCCTTTTACATCCAAGCTCCTACACAACCTATTTATGGCTCCTATATGGCTCCTATTTCTGGAAGCGTCCTATACAATAGATAACAGAAGGCTTTTCAACATTCAATACATTTTATTCTATACAACATAATAATATTACAATATACATTCAGTTGACAAAACACGATTTAATTGCAGTTTTCAAATATACACGACTAATGAATGACGCGTAACACAGAAAAATGAATTTTTCTCATCAAGATTGCAGTGACAAAACAGCTGATGGTCAGAGTACATTAATGTCTATATATCCAATGGTTTGGTCGAGGTTCCATCTTCTTGAACTTTTCTTTTCGGGTAAAAATATGGCAGTCCATCTTTCATCTGACTATAAGTGTACATGTGATTATTGTTCACCACAAATCCACGGTTAACTCCTGTTCCACTCTGTTGCGTTTTCAACACATGCATATATTTGTTCTTCGTTAGGTCGTTTTGGCGTTTATTTATTCCTTTGGAACTAAACTTGCTACTCGGGCCGAAACAGTAGTAGGTTTTGCTACAGAGACCCACAATTCCATCTCCGCTCCATTCAACCTTGAAAAGGCCAGGTGTTCTTTTATCGAATGCTTTCCGGTCGCTGCAACATGACCCCTTCGGTGACCATATATCTCCTCTAATCTTGGTTTGAACAAAGTCTTCTCTGTGCTCATCGCATGATTCTGACGGTAACCATTGATGATACGCTCTATAAAACTGTTCTTTCTTTTCCGGTTTTATTACTTCTTCCAGAGATGATTTGGAGAATGAGATGTATCCAGAATCTGTATCCATGAGGCAGTACTGAAAATCACGTCTATCCACGAAGGTATCAATAAAATCATAGTAAAACTGCAACATCTTCATCTTTGCGTATTGGTACACGAAGAATCCGATATGAAGTGGTAAGTTCAGCTTGATGCGGTTCTTATTCATTTCCAGCTCGTATACTGTTTCGCTCAAAGAGTTCATTTGTTGGAAGTGCACGTTGTTTATTAAGCGAGAAGCTTCGTCGTCATTACAGTAAATAATATTTCTGTGTTTTTCTTTGTTGGTTACTGTCTTTCCGTACCCGCTATTCCCAAGGAGTTTCATTGTGTCAGCAACTATTGCCTTATCTGGATTCCGATCACCGTCTCTTCTAGCCTTTGATACCTCTTCTCCAAATTTCTTGAAGCACGCTTTTGGTTCGTATTGTATGACTTGGTAAATTTGTGTCACCTCGAGGCCGTGATCAAGGTACCATTTCAGGAGTGGCGTTGCAAGCAATATCCTCTTCGCATGGTAACTCCCGATCAAACTTCTTCTCGGCTGGCGCATGACGTGGTTTTTCTCTGCAAACTTTCTCATGTGATCTCCAATGTCGTCTGTACTAATGGTGGTATTTTTAAAGATGGGTGTCATTTCTTCAAAGTGATGTCTTAGGTGATCTGGAACATGAATGTCACACTCGACTAATCCGAACAGATTGCCCGAAATCACATGCTGCGTTACTTCACTCTCGTTCATTGTCCATGTTAAGGTGTTGCTCCCAAGTTTCTCTAGATAACATTTTACTGCAGGATCCTTTCTCATTTTCAACCACTGACATTCCCAAATTTCAACAAGTTTGTATCCTTGATCAGCAATGTATTTGGCGTTCTTGATAGTCTCTTTGTGAAGATCTCCCATTTGTTTTTCTCGAACACTGTTGAAAAGAATTGCTTCTCCATTTCTTTTGGTGTTTAGTCGACAATTGTGGCCATGCCAGAAGCAACCGTGAAATTGGTACACCGTCTGCGTTTCTTTGCACCAGCCGTCTACGGGCAGATGTCTCCTTCCAATCTTTTTCTCTTCTCCATTGAACTGATGCCGAATTTCAAGACTGTCTCTTCTGGAGATATAGTTTAACCACTGCTGTGCCATTCTGCCATATTTGTGAGAATACTCCGGTTTGAAGTCATGCTCTTTACGTCTTCTTATATACATCCCAGTTGGCATCTCTTGCATTAAACACCACAAGTAAAGAGCGTTGGCGTCATAACCAACTACACTCCCACACGTTTTAGCTTCCTCTCCATACTGATAAGATCTAATTTTTGTTAGTCATTTTTCTTGATGACGGTCAAAAATTATCGAAGGACCTCCCACGATGTTGTCTTTTACCGGGTGATGTAAATCTTTGTTCTTCTCGTTGAAAATGGTAAAATGGGTTTCATTGTCGATCGTGTTGAACAAATACTTCAATGTCAGTCGGGGTACACTCATTCCATCTTTCATCATATCAATCCCGCGCTCTTTGTAGAAGGCAAACTGTTTCTCTAGTGCTTCTTGGAATGGTTGGACATCACGATTGTTGTACCAGATGAGAAAATCGCGAAAGGTTTTCATCTTGTGGTCTTTCCATACTTTCTGACAGTAGATGTATTCTTCTTTAGATATATTTTCCCCTTTGAGCGAACTGTAGAATGTATCGTAGTCCGGCAAGTGGTCTTGTTCCAGTTTCTTCAAATCATCAATCCACTCGTATGGCAGGTAACCTTTCGTCACTGAACATCCAAATGCTCTGAGAAATTTATCATACGAAAAACCAGGTGCCAGATAATTCACAATGTCGAGGAATTTGAACTGTTCTGTTTTAAGGCACAAGAAATTGTTGTTTCTCTTCACAGTGAATCCAATATCCTGTTTCGTTTTCAAGAAAGTAAGTAGCTCGCACTTCACAACATTGAAATCATACTTTCCAGAGTTGAATCCAACAACCGGCATTTCTTTCAAATAAGCAACAAACTGGTGATGTAGCTCCTCCAAGGGATGTGATCTGGCACGTCCTTCTTCATTTAACAATGGGTCACTCTCAATTGCTTCTGTGATCTTCGTATTGAGTTCATCAATGTAGGGTTGATATTCTGACTTTAACAGCGCATAGGCCTCGTTTGAAATCTCTTCCAAGTAATTCATCATACGGCTCACCAGTTCTTGTGCATTTCCTTCTGTAATAAAGGTTCTATAAATCCTGGTACATTGCTGCTTACACTTTGTAGGTAGATGAGTTGTATCGAAATAGCATTCGAAGTCAAAGGTTGCTCGGTACTGGTAATATCTATTTTCACTTGGAACCGAGATGCCTTCATCTTCTAAGAGTTCAAAAACTGTTTTTGGAACATGATAAACACCGCCAGTATATTCGTAACATACTTCTTTTGTACATGTTCTTTCATGGCAATGTAGCGCTTTCACTGTTTTCCACAATTTGCTACACTTCCGACAGGTAAATGACTTACAGTAATGATTGATATCTCTGATGTAACTGAAATGTTCTTCGTGAATGTTGATATACATCGTCTCACTAAAACGGCAGAGTGATCGTCTGACTAGACTAGCATTTGTTTCTCCATCTTCATTGTGTTGCAACTGATAAACGTTGATGTTCAGTTGGAATAAGTTCTCTATTTCAGGTAACTGGTTGAGATTCACTCCTTTGAAAGTTTCCATGTCTTCATTTGTATACTGTCGAAACAGGTGTTTAGTTTCTGTGTTCAAGTTGTGGAAGGTGGCCCCTCTTGAAAGGGCTAAGCATCTGAATAAACACAGGTTATCGTCGTACTTGAAGTTATGGTTTTGGTCTTTCACTAAAGCAATTATAGATGGGTTTTCCATGATGTACGCAGGTAATTCTGTGGCGCCTCCAATAGGATGATCTTTGATTTTATTGATGTAGAATGTTATGTTGGTCACTTTATAAACAGTCCATTTAGAATCTGGTCGTTGTTGTTTTGCCCACTCCAATACATCTTCTTGGGAAATATCTCTCAACAACTTTTCAAAATCTTCTAGGTTCGAAACAAGACGTGGTGTATCCAGAAATCTGGCATTGTTCTGGGATGCGTGATAGTATCGGAGGTCGTCAGTTTCATTGTTACGTAAGATGAATCCGTAGCTCAGGTTTATTTTGAACTTCCATTCTTGTTGTTGAAAAATTGTTTCTGTAAATTCACTGGCCATAGCTGTTATGTCGCCGGTCTTGATGCGAAAATTGTAAGTGTCTTGAAGTTTTCTGTTCGTGATATGGTGGGTCCGTATAATGTCCCAGTTCACTTTGTAGAGAGCTTTCATATCATCACATTCTTCTTCGTATAGTAGATCAGGTGAAAACACTGCAGGATCACACTCCATGAATGATGTTCTGGATTTCTTCGTCTTTCCACTTGACTGCTGTTGGTCGTCATTCGATTTTCGTTTCTTGGCTGTTTTCTTGTCAGATTGGTGAGCTTCTTCCATATGTACACTGGTTTGAGACAGTTCACTGAATTCTTGCCGACGCTTTTCACATTTTTTCAAGTGATGCTCGAGATCTTCATTCCTGGAATGCTTCATGTAGCATGTTGTGTTATGAAGGAAAAGCGCGATAACGACAGCAAACGTTTTTCTGTATAAAAGAGATATGATAATTTTTTTTTAATTTCGGCGCGCCCCCTCGTGCGTTTTCATTATATCACAAGCTGTTTGCGACCAATATCTACACAAGTTCGATTATTTGTTACATTAAAGTACAAATTTCGATACCTCTCCATTTCCGAATTATCTTCATGCGTAAAATTTTCATAGCACAACACCACACCTTTGGGGTATATGTACAGATTCCTATATAAGTCCGTCGCCAGCTCCATTTTGCGTAAATATTTAGAATCGTATAAAAATTTCTATCGATCCACTTTGTATTCTAAAATCACGGTAAGTTTTATTAAATTTTAAAAAAAATATGATAAGGTGTGTCTTTACTGTTTATTATAGATTACGCATCTTTCGGTCCAGTTCAGTGAGCAAGATCAACCTTCCACGGGCATTCCGTTTAAATTCCAGGCACTTCCACTTTGATTGGAACCCTAGTGTGTTTCAGCGGAATGAGCTGATTATATAACCTGAAGTAAAATTCAAGGACATCCCACTGGACTGATAAAATGCCGTGGAATGGTATTTCACATGATGCATCAATTGTACAGACTGACTGTTGTTTTTTTTTAAATATAACTATAGAACAAGTCGGGGGGGGGGGGGTGGTCTTCGCTTCAGCGCCATTTGTTGCTGCTGATGTGGGGAGAGTGGCTTCCAGAAGGTATAAAAGGCGACGTGCACTGCGCAATCGGTCATTCGCCATCCAGCAGCCGAGGTGAACACATCGTCAGTGAGCAGCTCTGCTAATTTGAAATTTTCTCCAATAATTTCAGGCAAGAGACACCGACAACGCAACCAACATGCCACCAACATCCTTTGTGTGCCACCAGTGTGAAAAGTCGTTCAGCAGGAAAAGCAGTTTGGAGAGACATGTAAGGACTGTACACCTAGAAGAACGAAGGCACGAATGCAAGAGATGCTGCAAGAAATTCGCTCGGAAAGAAAAACTGGAGCACCACTTGGAGAAATGCAAAAGCCAATGGAAATGCGGGGACTGCCAGCGAGAATTCAGCAATCTCATACCCTATCGACTGCATCTGAAAACAGATCACCAGTACCATACCAAGGGGAAAGAAGACAAGAAGATACAAGGTGTAACAAGAAATCTCCAGAAAAAGTTTTATAAAAGAGACGATGAAAAGACATTAACTTCATTAGAATGCGAACAGTGTAAAAGAATATTTTACGACAGAAGCAACTTGGAGCGACATGTGAGAAGTGTGCATATGAAGAAGAAGATATATGGATGCCATAACTGCTACATGAAGTATTCCAGGAATGAAGATCTCGAGCATCACTTGAAAAATTGTGAAAAGCGTCGGCAAGAATTCAGTGAACTGTCTCAAACCAGTGTACATATGGAAGAAGCTCACCAATCTGACAAGAAAACAGCCAAGAAACGAAAATCGAATGACGACCAACAGCAGTCAAGTGGAAAGACGAAGAAATCCAGAACATCATTCATGGAGTGTGATCCTGCAGTGTTTTCACCTGATCTACTATACGAAGAAGATTGTGATGATATGAAAGCTCTCTACAAAGTGAACTGGGACATTTTACGGACCCACCATATCACGCACAGAAAACTTCAAGACACTTTCAATTTTCGCATCAAGACCGGCGACATAACAGCTATGGCCAGTGAATTTACAGAAACAATTTTTCAACAACAAGAATGGAAGTTCAAAATAAACCTGAGCTACGGATTCATCTTACGTAACAATGAAACTGACGACCTCCGATACTATCACGCATCCCAGAACAATGCCAGATTTCTGGATAAACCACGTCTTGTTTCGAACCTAGAAGATTTTGAAAAGTTTTTGAGAGATATTTCCCAAGAAGATGTATTGGAGTGGGCAAAACAACAACGACCAGATTCTAAATGGACTGTTTATAAAGTGACCAACATAACATTCTACATCAATAAAATCAAAGATCATCCTATTGGAGGCGCCACAGATTTACCTGCGTACATCATGGAAAATCCATCTATTATTGCTTTAGTGAAAGACCAAAACCACAACTTCAAGTACGACGATAACCTGTGTTTATTCAGATGCTTAGCCCTTTCAAGAGGGGCCACCTTCCACAACTTGAACACAGAAACTAAACACCTGTTTCGACAGTATACACATGAAGACACGGAAACTTTCAAAGGAGTGAATCTCAACCAGTTACCTGAAATAGAGAACTTATTCCAACTGAACATCAACGTTTATCAGTTGCAACACAATGAAGATGGAGAAACAAATGCTAGTCTAGTCAGACGATCACTCTGCCGTTTTAGTGAGACGATGTATATCAACATTCACGAAGAACATTTCAGTTACATCAGAGATATCAATCATTACTGTAAGTCATTTACCTGTCGGAAGTGTAGCAAATTGTGGAAAACAGTGAAAGCGCTACATCGCCATGAAAGAACATGTACAAAAGAAGTATGTTACGAATATACTGGCGGTGTTTATCATGTTCCAAAAACAGTTTTTGAACTCTTAGAAGATGAAGGCATCTCGGTTCCAAGTGAAAATAGATATTACCCGTACCGAGCAACCTTTGACTTCGAATGCTATTTCGATACAACTCATCTACCTACAAAAAGTGAAAAACTGACCTGGGAAACCCGACACGTTCCATTGAGCATAAGTGTAAGCAGCAATGTACCTTGATTTGTAGAACCGGTCTGCTTTATTACAGAAGGAAATGCACAAGAACTGGTGAGCCGTATGATGAATTACTTGGAAGAGATTTCAAACGAGGCCTATGCGCTGTTAAAGTCAGAATATCAACCCTACATTGATGAACTCAATACGAAGATCACAGAAGCAATTGAGAGTGACCCATTGTTAAATGAAGAAGGACGTGCCAGATCACATCCCTTGGAGGAGCTACATCACCAGTTTGTTGCTTATTTGAAAGAAATGCCGGTTGTTGGATTCAACTCTGGAAAGTATGATTTCAATGTTGTGAAGTGCGAGCTACTTACTTTCTTGAAAACGAAACAGGATATTGGATTCACTGTGAAGAGAAACAACAATTTCTTGTGCCTTAAAACAGAACAGTTCAAATTCCTCGACATTGTGAATTATCTGGCACCTGGTTTTTCGTATGATAAATTTCTCAGAGCATTTGGATGTTCAGTGACGAAAGGTTACCTGCCATACGAGTGGATTGATGATTTGAAGAAACTGGAACAAGACCACTTGCCGGACTACGATACATTCTACAGTTCGCTCAAAGGGGAAAACATATCTAAAGAAGAATACATCTACTGTCAGAAAGTATGCAAAGACCACAAGATGAAAACCTTTCGCGATTTTCTCATCTGGTACAACAATCGTGATGTCCAACCATTCCTAGAAGCACTAGAGAAACAGTTTGCCTTCTACAAAGAGCGCGGGATTGATATGATGAAAGATGGAATGAGTGTACCCGGACTGACATTGAAGTATTTGTTCAACACGATCGACAATGAAACCCATTTTACCATTTTCAACGAGAAGAACAAAGATTTACATCACCCGGTAAAAGACAACATAGTGGGAGGTCCTTCGATAATTTTTGACCGTCATCAAGAAAAATGACTAACAAAAATTAGATCTTATCAGTATGGAGAGGAAGCTAAAACGCGTGGGAGTGTGGTTGGTTATGACGCCAACGCTCTTTACTTGTGGTGTTTAATGCAAGAGATGCCAACTGGGATGTATATAAGAAGACGTAAAGAACATGACTTCAAACCGGAGTATTCTCACAAATATGGCAGAATGGCACAGCAGTGGTTAAACTATATCTCCAGAAGAGACAGTCTTGAAATTCGGCATCAGTTCAATGGAGAAGAGAAAAAGATTGGAAGGAGACATCTGCCCGTAGACGGCTGGTGCAAAGAAACGCAGACGGTGTACCAATTTCACGGTTGCTTCTGGCATGGCCACAATTGTCGACTAATGAGAAAGGATCCTGCAGTAAAATGTTACCTAGAGAAACTTGGGAGCAACACCTTAACATGGACAATGAACGAGAGTGAAGTAACGCAGCATGTGATTTCGGGCGATCTGTTCGGATTAGTCGAGTGTGACATTCATGTTCCAGACCACCTAAGACATCACTTTGAAGAAATGACACCCATCTTTAAAAATACCACCATTAGTACAGACGACATTGGAGATCACATGAGAAAGTTTGCAGAGAAAAACCACGTCATGCGCCAGCCGAGAAGAAGTTTGATCGGGAGTTACCATGCGAAGAGGATATTGCTTGCAACGCCACTCCTGAAATGGTACCTTGATCACGGCCTCGAGGTGACACAAATTTACCAAGTCATACAATACGAACCAAAAGCGTGCTTCAAGAAATTTGGAGAAGAGGTATCACAGGCTAGAAGAGACGGTGATCGGAATCCAGATAAGGCAATAGTTGCTGACACAATGAAACTCCTTGGGAATAGCGGGTACGGAAAGACAGTAACCAACAAAGAAAAACACAGAAATATTATTTACTGTAATGACGACGAAGCTTCTTGCTTAATAAACAACGTGCACTTCCGACACATGAACCCTTTGAGCGAAACAGTATACGAGCTGGAAATGAATAAGAACCGCATCAAGCTGAACTTACCACTTCATGTCGGATTCTTCGTGTACCAATACGCAAAGATGAAGATGTTGCAGTTTTACTATGATTTTATTGATACCTTCGTGGATAGACGTGATTTTCAGTACTGCCTCATGGATACAGATTCTGGATACATCTCATTCTCCAAATCATCTCTGGAAGAAGTAATAAAACCGGAAAAGAAAGAACAGTTTTATAGAGCGTATCATCAATGTTTACCGTCAGAATCATGCGATGAGCACAGAGAAGACTTTGTTCAAACCAAGATTAGAGGAGATATATGGTCACCGAAGGGGTCATGTTGCAGCGACCGGAAAGCGTTCGATAAAAGAACACCTGGCCTTTTCAAGGTTGAATGGAGCGGAGATGGAATTGTGGGTCTCTGTAGCAAAACCTACTACTGTTTCGGCCCGAGTAGCAAGTTTAGTTCCAAAGGAATAAATAAACGCCAAAACGACCTAACGAAGAACGAATATATGCATGTGTTGAAAACGCAACAGAGTGGAACAGGAGTTAACCGTGGATTTGTGGTGAACAATAATCACATGTACACTTATAGTCAGATGAAAGATGGACTGCCATATTTTTACCCGAAAAGAAAAGTTCAAGAAGATGGAACCTCGACCAAACCACTGGATATATAGACATTAATGTACTCTGACCATCAGCTGTTTTGTCACTGCAATCTTGATGAGAAAAATTCATTTTTCTGTGTTACACGTCATTCATTAGTCGTGTATATTTGAAAACTGCAATTAAATCGTGTTTTGTCAACTGAATGTATATTGTAATATTATTATGTTGTATAGAATAAAATGTATTGAATGTTGAAAAGCCTTCTGTTATCTATTGTATAGGACGCTTCCAGAAATAGGAGCCATATAGGAGCCATAAATAGGTTGCGTAGGAGCTTGGATGTAAAAGGCCTAAAGGCTTTTCTGCGATTCAGGAGCCAAACTACACAAGTGCAACATCAGCGCCCCCAATAGTCCACAAATCAGCTCTTTTTCGGTCTCCGAAAGTCCCCACTAAGCCCCGAACCACACCCCAATCTGACTTTAATTGCCAAAACACCACAAAGGCTAACCTCATTTCATTAGTAGTCCGTATTTCGTACTACCAATACCACCTCCACCCACCCTCGTCCCGAAACGAGCTAATAGGTTAGAACTTAGTGGATAATAGACCAACAGGCCGTTAATCCTTTACTACTGTTCTAAACAACCTAGTATAATACTGCCTGGTCTGGAATTCCATAGTACCAATATCAGCCATAAGATAATACAAATGATTCAGTAGGTTAATAGTACTAAGGGGGGTAATAGACCAACAGATCATTCATCCTATACTGTCCAACTTTAATCACCAATGACTATCTCGCAATACCACACTACCACCCACCCACCCTACTGCTTGACTTAGCTATAGCAGACATAGGATAATATGAAGCATAAGGTGGATTAATAGTATTAAGGGCTAACTTGGGACCTACATGCATATACACCACTACTACCATATCACCCCCTCTCCCCAAACGAGAAGCCCGACACCCCCTGACCCGAAAAACGTTATGTCAGATTGTATACTGGACAATAACAGCGGTCAACATCTCTATGACGTCGCGTGCGCATCATGACGTCACGACGTAAATAGCAACGTCAACCGTTTCGCGGGAAAAACTTTCAAGCAAACCCAATTTTCCCATCATCTTTCCACAACTTACCCATAATAATATAATATATACCTATAGCCCCACGCATACATATTTCACTATACTTGCCATAGCATACTATATATGCAGTACGTACACTATTTACCGGATCTAGCTGCAAGGAGCCGTACTTTTGCACCCCCAAAGTTGCACCCCCAAAAGTCCGGTTCCTATGGGAATTTAACACTAGCTGCACCCCGAAAAGTCCGGGTAATGAGGCACGATCGGGTACATGCTATACTTCTCACGCAGTTAGAATTCCCGGAAAAAAAATGAATGAATGAATGAAAGGTTTTAGCGCGCCGAAGGCGCGCAGGGGCGATGTGGGATTTACAAATCCCTTGCGACCCGGTTAGCCTTATTTTATTTCATTTGGATCTTGGATCACACAGGCCTAGATTTCCTATTGCCTCACATGGGGTCTGAAGGGGTATGCACGCGGTTAGAATTACAGGCAGTTTGCATTGGAGTGATAGATTGTCAAAGATCAATCCCCCAACGCCATTAAGACTATTAGAGAGTGGGCTCTATTCGGTTCCAGCTTGGCGATGGTAGAGGTTTGAGTCCCACCATGGTGGCGAGCCAGAATATAATGTTGTGCGATGGCAATTTTAAGAGAAAAAGAAAAAAGAAAACCAAACAGCAACGCCGGTTTGGTAGCGGCCCCGGTATATTTATTTATTTATTTATTGGTGTTTAAGGTCACATACTTATGCACAATGGCTAATCGTGACCGTGACAGTTTTACGGGTGGAGGAAGCCGGAGTACCCGGAGAGAACCACCGAGCAACGACGAGCAGCTGTCAGCTCTCCAACATCGTAACTCTCTGCACTGCAGCACAGGCAGGGTTAGATTGGTTGAAGACATGCGCACCATCGACGTGCAGTACGCCTCAGTACACAGCGTCATCGTGCCCCCATGTAGGCAATCGGGGTGAAGTGTCTTGCCCAAGGACACAACGCACACCCCGGTATATGACCATAGCGGTTACAAAAAAGGAGTGGAGAAAGTTCCAACAGTTTAATTTGAAAAAACCGGGAGTCATCCATCAAGCCTTCTGGGAGATAGGATGCCGTATGTGATTTTGAGATATCTCGTTATCCTTCGGGAATTCCAAATGACCTCCAACACCCCCATCCCCACCTACAAAAAAAAGCCCTTAAAAGGGCTGTTTGCTGGCAAGATTGTTTCAATCCTTGCCTTGGTCTTGTTAGGTTTTCTGCACATCTTTGCATGAGGATTGTTTCAATCGCTCATAGTTTGTCATTCAGTTTGGTCGTGTGTCTGATGAGATAGAGGAGGTAGAAAAGATAGAGAGCTGGAAATTAGACCAATTCGGTTTTTAATTTTCAACTGTTCCGTCCGTGACGACCAGTGACATGTGGATGGGGAAGCATTTTTTCCCCGAGATTTATATCTCGGGGAGGGGAGACCCGGCAGCTGGTGGGGATTTTCCTCGCTGTTTGCAACTCCCACTGGTAACAGAGGCAAGCTTTCGTGCGTATCGTGTCACCCGCAGCCAGTTCTAAATTTAGGTCACAGAATGCCTGGCTCACCCCATCACAATGATGTAATCTTTAACCCTTTCGATAGACACGCCCCAGATTATTTAGTTTTCCTATTGAGGACGCGATGCGCATTGAGTTCTATTATTAATTCGCTGTCTTGAAGTCTATTTAGAGTTTTGCTTTGAAGATCTTTTAAGCGCATTGCTATAGTGTCTATTTTTGCTATCTCGTGAAGTTGTTTTATCGATGTCCACATGGGCTTGCGCAGAGCCACGCGCAAGGCATGATTTTGGACCCGTTGTAGTTTTTCAATGTTGGTTTTATTCAGGTCACTTGTTATTATGGCCCCATACTCTAATAATGGGCGTATATATGATTTGTAAAGATTGAGGAGAATTTCTTTATTGGCTCCCCAATTTTTACCTCTAATCATTTTCAGGAAATTGATGCGTTTAGTGGCTTTGACAGTGACTGAGTTTATGTGATTGTTTAGATTGTGACTGCTATCCAGGTTGAAACCCAGAAACTTTGCCTCATTACTAGCTTCAAGTTTATGATCGTAAAGCTTAAGCTCAATATTAGCGACAGGCTTTTTCCTTTGTTTTTTATAGAATGTGATTCTTTGTGTTTTCGTGGCATTTAGCTTGATGCGCCACAGAGCGCACCAGTCTTGCAGGTCGCGGTTGGTATCCTGCAGGCGGTTTTGTATTATGTTTCCAGACTTATTGGCCGTCCACATTCCTTTGTCGTCTGAGAATGGAGATAGTTCAACATGGTTCTTCCCTAGTTTGTCAATGTCATTCACATATATTATAAATAGAAGCGATCTGAGGACCGAACCCTGTGGGGTACCCGCTTCGAGTTTTACCTCGGCTGACACTTCGCGGTTGACCCTCACTTTGATTTTTCGATCAGATAAAAATGATGATATGTTCCTTAGAATTTTAGGTAGCCCCATTTTAGCTAGTTTGTATCTCATGCCATTGTGCCTGATAGAGTCAAACGCTTTTTCTCCGTCGAGTAATAGCGCGGTTCCTATTTCATTTTGACTGAACGCCGTTTTCATATAATCTACCAGTCTATAAACATGCTCGATTCCCTCTCTTTGGCTTCTGTATGCCCTTTGCCGCTTATTGAAAAGCTGATTGATTCGAGATGGCTGCGGAGTCTAGTCGTGAGAATCCGTTCGAAAATTTTTCCAATACAGCTGAGTAGGCTGATTGGGCGGTAATTAGCTGGGTTGCTCAAATCCTTGTCGGGTTTGGGTATCATGACTTCTGTAGCCACTTTCCAACATTTTGGGAAGTATCTACTAGAGAGACAGCAGTTTAGGAGGTTAGTGAGTCTACCGAAAAAAGTATTGGGCCATTGTTTCAGGATTTTGTATGAGACCTCGTCCCCTCCTGGGGAAGAAGAAGACTTACATTTTTTAATTGTGTTAGCCACTTCTTCTTGGCTTATCGGTTCCGTGAGTTCATGGCCATCCCCGTCCTCGGGCGTTTGGCTGAAGTTGGCATCGTTAAACGTTGTCTTGTTGTCTTGAACAAATTTGTTTACTTTTTCTTTGACCTCGTCATCAAACCTACCGCCCTCATGTGGACGATGGTATTTCTTAAGGAGCTCAGCAAAGGCGCTAGCCTTCGCCTTATCATCCAGGGCCATAGTTCCATCGCTGATCTTTAGAGCCTTACTGTTGGCGTCTTTATGTTTTTGTCCAGTAAGGGTTTTAAAAGTATCCCAAAACTTTTTAGTCTCCCTGAGTCCATTTAGATTTTCCGTTTCATTTTCCCATCTCACGCGATTGTCGTTTGCTATTGCTTTTTTTAACTTCGCCGTGGAGGCGATTATACACGGCTTTAAGTTCGACCTTTTTAGTTGGAAGTTTTTCTGATTTGTATGCACGGAAGGCCTTTCTTTTTTGTTTTATTATTTGGAGTGTGGTTTCAGTTATTCTGTTGACCCGCGGTTTAACTGTCTGTTTGGGACAAATCTTAGCGAAATGGATGTTGTAAAATATATAGTCAAGCATATAAAAACAAGTCCCCTAGGTTTGAAAGGCAGCAGTTGGTCCTGTTATGCCCATACAGACATATCAAAGAGACGCACTGGTGTTTATACAAACAGCCGGCTTGATCATTCACACACAACAGAAGGCTGTACTTACATCAACCAGCAAGTAAAAGTGTTTGAAGACCGACTTATTTACTCAATTAACAACAACAAAAATATAATTACAATCCTTATCAAAATAATTGCAAACAAACAAAAATACCGTGAGTCCACATTGAGATTAGTAACAAAAGACATAATGGTATGTTTGATTGACCGACAAATTCACATAAACAAAAAAAAGACCCTAACAAACAACAATTACAAGTTTGTTACAGAACAAGATAAGTTTATAAATTAGGGAAGCTAGGCATTTTCACGTCAACCTCGGATGGGACGAAACGTCCAAAGTGAAAAATCCACATGGGACGAAGCGGCCAAAGTGAAAAATCTACATAGGACGGAACGACCAAAATAAATGGGACGAAACGCCCAAAATAGGACGAAACGTCCTGGGACGAAACGACCATGGGACGAAACGACCTGATCCCGTCTGAAACAACCGAACCGAAACGCCCAAGGGTCGAAGCGCACAGCACCATTAATCGTGGTATGTATGCGCCCTTGTCGCGAAGGGTCTGTTTTGAGACAGGGAAGCCCCTTTGATCCGTTGACAGCAGTGTAAGTTTGGTTGGAAAGGAGAAAAACGATTTCGCTGAAGCGGTCTTACACTTAATTGCAAGAATATTTTTCACATGAGAGTACCATTTCGCCTTCATGGGAACAAAATTAGGGTAGTACTACTCAGGGCAAATGGCACTGGGACAAGGCGGTGATGGCGAAATGACGTGGGGATGAACGGCTCAAAGGCGAACTGACACCTGTTCGAAATAACCCAGACTCAAAAAATATGACATCTTATCGTAGTTGTTTTACTTCTGTCCTCTCTATTCCCATTTTCTATGCCGGTACTTCTTTTCCTTTTCTCTTGAATTCCCAATCTATTTTTCCCTTCTCCCATGATATGATAGAAATACATTAAATTTGGTTTGTCATTCTCTTTCGATACACACATTGGACTGTCCGAAATGTCTTCCTCTCTAAACGCCCGGACCTTTTATGACCCGGGTATTATTATGGGAAAAGGTATGAATCATCACCGTTTCATGTGCGAGGGAAATTTGTCAGAGAAAGCGAAAACCGCAAAACACAAGCCCGATTATTTAAGGTTTCTTGTAGAACTTAATCAAATTACAGTCATAAATCAATCAAGTATTTGACTGAGAGTTGCTGTGTGAAAAAGAAACTCAGAAATGATTTAAAGCTGTTTCTTTTTTTAGTATTTTGGTTCAGTCACCTATTTTCGAAGTAAATACAGTAAGATTTTTAAAGGGGACTCTTTTGAAAATACACTTAAACTGTCCTCTTGCCAAACCATCCTCCGCATTTTAACTCAAATCGGCCACTACATTTTGACCTAAACTGGTCGTTGATATTGGTAATCCTTTACAACAGCGGGTTTTGTTTTTTTTCTAAATTAGGCAATTTTTATTTTTTCTCGCTTCTTTTGTTTTTTTTCCATTTTAAAACACTTTTCCAACAATTCTACCGACCCCCCCTCATCTGATCCTGACAATATTGACCACCTGCAATCTTCACTCTCCCGTATTAGATCATCAACCAATTCTACCATTATCCTGAGTGGTGATTTCAATCTGGGATACGTAGACTGGACCTAGTTCAGCGATCTGAACGTAGTGGCTACCCCTCTACGTTCAGATTCTTCCCATTCAATCCTATAGAAAAAGTTCCCATCAAGTTTTTATGGGAGCACAAAACTCGAAATTAGGAATATATATCAAGCTTTCGCCCTTATTACCGGCTGCAATCGATAGTACACATATTTCCTTACATTTGGGAAGAGTTTATTAATCTAAACTAGGTTTTATCCTTTAATTGTCATTTGTGTACTCGTGAGGCGGCGACGGAGATTTCAAAATCGGCCGTGTTGTTGTTTAAATATAAAACAGTAAAAACGATAACCCGGTAATGGCGCCGAAACGAATAGACCTTTTCATCGATGCGGAATAGGAAATTCGATCTCATTCGCGCAGGGGAGGCCATCAAACTCGGTCGCATTCGCACAGAGCAAATTATCAAACCCATTCTGCACAATTGCGATCGAATTTCCTATTCCGCATCGATGAAAAGGTCTATTCGTTTCGGCGCCATTCCCGGGTTATCATTTTTACTGTTTTATATTTAAACAACAACATGGCCGATTTTGAAATCTCCGTCGCCGCCTCACGAGTACACAATTGACGACAATTAAATGGATAAAACCTAGTTTGGATTAATAAACTCTTCCCAAATGTAAGGAAATACATGTACTATCGATTGCAGCCGGTAATAAGGGCGAAAGCTTGATATATATTCCTAATTTCGAGTTTTGAGTTCCCATAAAAACTTGATGGGAACTTTTTCTATAGGATTGAATGGGAAGAATCTGAACGTAGAGGGGTAGCCACTGCGCTCAGATCGCTGAACTAAGACTGGACCCTACCAGACATTATCCCAGGTGCGAAAGATGCTCGCCTCCATCAAAAACTCCTTGATGTAGTTTCTGACTTCTCTCTCTTCCAGATTGTTGGAAAATGTACAAGATACAACAAAATCCTTGATCTTGTATTAACAAACAAACCAGAACTTTTCATAGAGCATGATGTCCTTCCACCTATTGCAAAAGCCGATCACAACATTGTCGTGTCACATGCCGATGTTAGGGGTGCCAGTAACAACGTGACCCCCCCGGAAAATTATGCAATTTAGGAAAGCAAATTTTGATGCCATTGGTGGCGACCTCTTAGACTATTGGCACACGTTTGACAAAAACACCACATGTACAAACACCATTTGGAAATCTTTCAAGGACTGCCTCCAAACATCTTGCAACAAAAACATGCCAACGAAAACATTTAGGAAACAGGACAAACTGCCGTGGATTAACCACAAATTAAAAACCTAAATAAAGAAATTGAAATGCCATTACAAAAACATCAGTAACCCATCAAAATACAAAAAATTAAGGGCAGAAATCCAGAGAGAGTCGAGGCAAAACTACTGGAGATTTGTAAACGACATGATCCTAGACCTACCCATCCCAGATCCTGTTACCCCAAACGCCCAAGAGGCCAAACATAACTCTAAAAAGCTCTTCTCATTCCCGAAATCTAAGAAAGCTGAAAATAAATCCATCCCCCCACTCCTGAAAGACGGCACCCTGATCACTGACCCTCTAGAATTCACAGTTCCAAAAAGCCTTCTCCAAAGAACAAAATATACCTATTCCTGAAAAAGGCCCAAGTCCACATCCAACCATGGATACAGTTAAAATAAATGTAAAGGGAGTTGAAAAATTGTTGTCCAACATCAAACCACACAAAGCTATGGGGCCAGATGGTATACATGGGATGATTCTCAAAGAACTGAGCCACATTATAGCTCCCATCTTAACACACATTTTTACCATCTCCCTGGAAACAGCCTCAGTCCCCGACGATTGGAGAATGGCCCATGTCTGTCCTGTATTCAAAAAAGGCGACAAGCAAAACCCATCAACTATCGCCCAATATCTCTAACATGTATTTGCTGCAAACTTTCAGAACATATCATCTCACGCAACATCATGGACCATTTGGAACTAAATACCATTTTAGACGACAAGCAGCATGGCTTCCGGTGCAACCGTTCCTGTGAATCCCAACTTATTGACTTCACTCACGAAATAGCCGAAAACTTAAATAAAAATATCCAAACTGACGTCATCATCATGGACTTTGCAAAGGCCTTTGATAAAGTCCCACACAAACGACTATTGTATAAGTTGTCATATTACGGAATCGACCATTTGACCTTACAATGGATCTCACATTTCCTGTCAAATAGAACACAAACTGTCCTCCTTGACGGCATACAATCCTCATCGATACCTGTCTCTTCCGGGGTACCACAAGGCTCCGTCCTTGGCCCCATTCTCTTTCTCCTATATATAAACGACTTCCAACAATACTTAAACCACAGCACACGTCGTCTCTTTGCCGATGACAGTATCATCTACCGCACTATTAAATGTAAAGCCGATACAACCAAGCTTCAAGACGATCTAAACATGGCAACGAAGTGGGAAGAAGATTGGCTTATGTCCTTCCACCCTGACAAATGCAATCTCTTAAGTATCACGGGGAAAAAAAATCCCACAATTGCAACCTACCATCTGAAAGGCCACCCACTCGAAAAAGTCAACTCTGCGAAATACCTAGGTGTAACCATCCAGAGAGACCTAAAATGGGACAAACACATTGCAACCATTTCCTCCAAGACAAATCATACATTAGCCTTCCTCAAAAGAAATCTAAAAATTACAAACGAAACCATAAAAGAAAGAGCCTACCAGTCCATAGTTCGACCACAAATGGAATATACATCATCCATTTGGGACCCCCATCATGACCAACAAATTAAAAAACTTGAAAATGTACAGCGCAGGGCAGCTAGGTATGTCAAAAACCGATACCATAATACTAGCTCACCAACAGAAATGATTAACTCCCTGGATTGGCCAAGTCTACAGCAAAGGCGACTTAGAACTAGATTATCTGTCCTCCATAAAATCAAACATAGCCCTAAACCCTGAAAATATCCTCCATGAGAAAACTATTGCTACAAGACAAAACAAAGCAACAACATACCACACTATCTCTACCGTATCAGATACATACAAATTCTCATTCTACCCAGGGACAATTACCCAATACAACCTCCTACCTAAATCTGCTCTTCAGTCCAACAACCTGGACAATTTTAAAACCGAGCTCAAGCCTTCAGTACTTAACAACATACTGCTGGCCACAAAAAAAACCACGAAATAAATAACTGTCCCTGACTTGTATATAGTTTTAACTAAAATAAAAAGAAAAAAATAAATAAATAAAAAAACTCCATCTCTGTTAAATGTTCCTATGTCATTAACAACCATCATCTTTATTTTCTTCAAAGTCGGTTGACTAACACCTGAGCTTACTTTCTTTAGTCCTCCAGACTGCCCTTAATAGTCAGAATTGACTGCGGGCAGAAATAGAGAAGAAGAAGAAGCAGCAAAAGCGCATACTTTTTGATGAAAATATTCATACTTAATTAAGAATTACATTATTTTATTGCGCCGTTGAAAATCAGTCGACACGAAGTCGCCATTGCGGTTGGCTTGTTCTTTCTCACTGGTCAGGAGTAAGTGGGTGTGCTCGAATGAAAGTGCAATATACACCCAGGGTCGAATACGGGAGGAATCAGTGAAAGATTCGTTTTTAAGGCAAGTGAAAATTTGTGAAGAACGTTTATATCAATCTTGTATCACTAGGGTCAGTAGTAGCTGGGGCCAGGGTTTGGGTACCCTAAATCATTAGGGTCAATAGTAGCTGGGGCCAGGTTAAGGTATCCTAACCCTGGCCCTGCTGCTACTGACCCTATTTTGTTGTGACCTCAAATCTTGTTGCACATACATTGATGCCTCTCTCGGTTTGAAGAAGACACATAGAGGGCGCTGACGGGGAAACAAAATTGAGCTGACGACTCCATTCGAAAAAGCTCCACTCAGTGTGTTATTAAAATGCATTTTTTATTAAATTTCTTGCCCCGAAATCAAATATTTTTCTATTAATTTGTTGGAAAAGTGTTTTAAAACAGAAAAAAAACCAAAAGAAGCGAGAAAAAAATTGCCTCATTTCGCAAAAAAACGAAAACCCGCTATTGTAAAGGATTACCCGTTGATAGACCAAAACCGCCCTCCATTAAAAATATTTATAAAATGGATATGTTTTATAACTAGACCACTATAATATTAAGGTGCTACATAAGAGAAATTTGTTTACTTTGAAATTCCCACCTCTGATATTCCATCAATTCAAATTAAATATACACAAATTATACATCAAAATGAAGGTTGTGATGTATTGAACCCGAAAAACTAGTTCAGTGATCTGAACTTAGTGGTTACCCCTCTATGTTCAGATTCCTCCCATTCAAATCTGTTGTAAAATTCCTCAAGTTTTATTGGGAACACAAATATCGATGCAGAAACGGAAATACAATCTCATTCGGGTAGAGGAGGTCAGTTATGATCATTGCATGGAGGCTTTTTATTACGAGTTACCGTTTCCACATCAAAATTTGTTTCAGCAGCAACTCTGGGTTGTGCAAAAAACATGGACGATATTTAAGCGCTGTTGATGCTTCACTCTTGTTCAAATTTCTTATAAGTAAAGGATAACACAGTGTGGATCAATAAACTCTGCCCAAATGTGTTAAAGGAAATATGTGTACTATCGAATGCAGCCGGTAATAAGGGCGAAAGCTTGATATATATATTTTTATACTGTACCAATGACCCAGACTTAGCTGGTGCTAACTCTAACAAAACCAGGGCCAAACACAAATTTTGCCCCCCAATTCCCAAAATTTGCATCCAAAACCAAAGGAAATCATGTCCTATAGGACCTCCATACTACGCCCCCACTGCGCATGCGCAGTGTCAAGGACGTCCCGAAATTGGTGCCAATTATCATTCTCTGTTTGGCCCTTCATCAGTCAACATCTCACTGATCTTTGTGCTTGTAAATCTCAGTTTAAAGGATGCCAGACACGTAATTTTTTGAGAAATGGTGATTCTAAGGAGGATATAGAAGGAGGAGAGGAAAAAGAAGTGACAAAAAATAATCAGGGCTGTACTTAAAATTTTTTGATGAAATTATGTTAAGTTGCCTATTTTCGAGGCATGGGCCTCTTGTTGTCATTCTTGCTAAATGTTGCACTGCTTATTCAGTGTTTCCTCTCCCCTAGCCTTCTAAAGTCCCCCCTTGCAATTCTCCCATGCTTTTGGCATATTTTTGAGAAAGTTCATTTCTAAAATTTTCCTGGGAGAGTTGCTTGGATACAGAATGTTTTCTGTTATTTTCCCCATAGTTACGTTTTCACTCATGGGTGTATAAACGTTGTGTTCTGCATCTTCCATCTGATGTTCTGCAGATTCTCCCCTGGGAGTCTCTGTCTTGCATCAGATAGAGTGTAATTTTGATGACTGATTTCGGGCCAGTTTTTTCAGTGCCTGGAGTCATGTTTTCTGGTGTTTTACACTGTTTGTTTACATTGGCAACAGCCTTTTTTGAGAGGGGCTGTTTGCCTTTGGTGTAGTTTATCTCACTATAAGATACATTTATATTATCCGTAAGTGTCTCATTAATTATTTAATATAAATTTAAAATTTTTGACCACACTTTGCCATCGGATCCATCGGGGCTCAACGTTACTTTTCAGCAACTTGGGCTTCGCTGAAAAAATATTTTTTCAAAATTATTTTGATTTGCAATTGTTTTTTCATTTATTAATGGATCATGTTATTATGTATCTTTGTGTCAGGGGTTTGTGCGAGTAACTAGGACTTGTTGTTGACTTTTCACAATGAAAGGATATTGTTCAAATTGTAATGGGAAGAAATCTTCCTCTGACTTTCATGATCATTGTATTAATTGTAGTCAGTGTTCTCGCACTAATCCCTGTTCTATATGTCAATATTGGATTGACAAACATTGGAAACGTGTCTCACGGTTTGTTGTTTCTGGAGAAAGGGCTATGCCGGCTCTTTCTCCGCAAGGTCACTCGACACTCTCAGTTTCTATTTCAGAGGAACAAGAACAGGGTGATGTTTCCATGTTATCTTCTGCAAGTGTGCTTCCGTCGTCACAAATGAATTCAGAGCTAGCGGCAAAAGTGCTCATGGAGATTAGACAAATGTCGTCTGCTAGCTCGCCCGGTGTAGTGTCCATTCACCGAATGGTTCGGCAGCCGGGTTCGTCCGATGCGGTCCAGGAGGAAATGTTGGGTGATGCGAGCACTATAAACATTCAATGTGCACACCCAGTGACGGCGGATAGTAAGCGAGATCGGAGGAAGCCTTTGAGTCCGGTTCCTAGCTCGTCCAGGTCCAGCCGGGCCGCGAGCGAGAGAGGCCCCTCTCTCGTACAACAACATCTGGGACCAGATGTTGTGGTACAAAATGTGTGGCAAGCGGAGCATACGTCCGTCGCTCGGGACGCTCCGTTGTATAGGCAGTCCGCGGAGACTGTTAAGGCTTCTTCTTCTCGTCAGCGCACACTACCGCACCTTGGCTGCGTGACCGCCGATATCTTACCAGCTTCGCCGATCAAGGATTCTACGGCGACCAGGTCACACCATCCGGCAGCCAGGGACTCGAGACCGATGGACTCCGGACGTTCGCATAGAAAAAGTATGCGGGAGCCATCTGATGCGGAGCTGCCCTCGGCGAAGCAGCGAAAGACTGCGCCTCCGCAGGTCTCGACGCCGGACATTCTTGTGCAGGTAGCACAGCTTATCGCGGCATCCCAGCAGCCGACAGAAACGGTGTCGGATCGAGAATTATCCGACGGCGCTGGGTCGGTACGCTCCGCCGAAGCATCGGGGGCGGACGACCGGGAGCATCATGAGGTCCTAACGGATGGTGAAAGGGATACGGATGATTTGGAGCTATCCCTTTCGGAACAACATAAAGCTGCCGTGGACTTCATCCGGCACTTTCTCCCTCAAGTTGTTCCGTTGGGCCAGACTGCTGCGGTTCCGGACAAGAGGATTATAGCGTCATTGGACTCTGAATTTTTTGAGCGGTTCAGGGACATCTCTCCCGAATTTCCGTCGCAGTCCAATAATGTTGCAAGAACATTTGAATTATTGAACAACGCTATATTTAAACTTGCTTCCAAGACGGGGAAAGCAGGTTTTTTGTCCGCCAATACTCTCAACCTGCCTTTCATTAATGCAAGGAATAAATTCGACACGGCAGGACAGGGTATCCCGAGAGTTCCTCTGCGTATGGACGACGAGGCGGAAGACTTAGAGCTATCATTACCGTCGTCGGCTTCTATTCCATCCGCGGTGTTGGAAACAGCTATTTCGTCTAACAGAGCCAATTTAGATGCCTTATCTTACGCACATCACCTTACTAAGGCATTATCACTGCGCCTTCAAGGGAAAGAGTTTCAGGATATACAATCCTCTTTAAGACTTCTTTCAAGGGCAGTAGCTTATTCCACGTGTAACTCCGCCCTTTCTGTGGCAAACCTGGAGTTGGTTAGACGTGACGCAGCCCTAGCTACATCCACACTCGTGGATACTAAGGTGAAGAACTCTCTTAGAGTCGCTTCTGTCTCCGGAGAACTTCTCTTTGACGGCAAGCTTTCTGCTATTTATGATAAAATTACAAAGAAAGCTTCGGATTCTCTGTTGTTCAAATCTGCTTCTAAGAAGTCGGATACAGCAGACAAGAATAAGACAGGCACTTCTGGGTCTAATGCGCCCAAGAGAGGTTCCTATAGAGGTTCCGGTGCGTCCTCTTGGTCTTATTCGAGAGACCGTCAGGGTAGCGACTCTCGTTCGGGACGTCCTTCGGGCCGGGACAACCGGTCGGACGCCCCGAGGTCGACGGGACGAGGTGCGGGTCGTGGAGGACGTGGTTTCTCCTACCGCAGGCCTCGCAGGTCCAGGAGGTGATGGCTTAAACCTCTATCGCGTACCGGTTGGCGGAAGGTTGTCGAGCTTTTCACAAGAATGGGCGTCGATTACGGACGACCCTTGGGTGAGAGGAGTGACTTCGGAAGGTCTAAAGATATCCTTCAAACGAAAGCCTCCATTAACTCGAAGTCCAAAGTGGACTCAACTTCCGTCAAATCCGCAGAAAAGAGACGCTCTGTTATCAGAGGTGCAGTCTCTTTTAATGAAGAACGCGGTAGAGGTCGTAGAAAACCAGGAGACTCCGGGATTCTACAGCCATCTGTTTCTGGTTCCGAAACCAGATGGCTCGTTCCGTCCAGTCATAGATTTGAGCTGGATAAACAAGCTGATCGTCGCTCCGAAATTTTATATGGAGACGATTCGGTCGGTCAGAGCGAGTATTCGGGTGAACGATTATGCAACAAGCATAGATCTCAAAGATGCGTACTTTCACGTCATGGTACATCCGACATTCAGAAAGTATCTACGCTTCGCAGTCCTAGGAGTGGTGTATCAATTCCGGGCGATGTGCTTCGGATTGAATCTAGCACCCTGGGCTTTCACTCGGGTAATGAACTCGGTAATGATCTATTTCCGAGCTCATTCGTCTGCGGTAACGTCGGCCTAACTGGACGACATTCTTCAGAGGTACGGCAATGAGTTAACGCTTCAGAACGATGTTCAGAATCTACTTCTATTGCTCCGACGTCTCGGTTTTATAGTAAACGAGGAGAAGTCGGATCTGGTGCCGTCCAAGTCATTCACTCATCTGGGAATGAGCTTCGAGACGCACAACAATCTCGTTCGTCTGCCGTTAACCAGAGCAAAATTAGTCAGTTGTTACGCTCGCTATTGTCTGCACGCAGACAAAGTCACAGCGAGAGAATTTATGAGACTGATAGGTCTGTGCGGAGCCGCTGCGGATCTCATTCCGATGGGGCGGTTACGCAGCGTCCTCTCCAAATTTTGTTGACTCAGAATTGGAGTGTGAAAATTCATTCGCTCGACGTAGACGTTCTCTTGTCAGATCAAGTGAAACAAGAGATTCAGACTTGGGCAAACATTCAGTGGTTAACTCAGGGAGTTCCGCTGCAGTTGCCGGATCCGAGTTTTACCATTATGACGGATGCCAGTCAAACAGGTTGGGGTGCATCATTGATCCCAACGGATTCGAGATGCCAGGGTCTTTGGGATCCGCAATTCCTGTGCAAGCACATAAACATCAAGGAAATGATGTCAATTTGGCTTGCATTACGTCATTGGATGGACATTATTCACAATGCTCATGTCCAAATCCTATCCGACAATACGACAGTAGTGGCGTATATACGGAATCAGGGAGGCACTCATTCAGTTCCGTTGTTCAATCTAACGGAAAGAATCCTTCTGTTTGCGCTAGAACATCAGGTTCTTCTTTCGGTCCGTCACATACCGGGTCGTCTGAATGTGCTAGCAGACTCCCTTTCACGAAAGGGTCGCTTGTTGCCGTCGGAGTGGACTCTCAACAAACAAGTATTCAATCAGATTTGCTACCAATGGGAACGGCCAATGATAGACTTATTTGTGACACATCTCAACAATCAGTTGCAGACGTATGTGTCTCCGTGTCCGGATCCAAGAGCATTTGCAGTAGACGCTCTGTCGATCCCTTGGGACGGAATGATAGGATATGCGTATCCTCCAGCGCCGTTAATGCAACAAGTATTGCTAAAGATAAAACAATCTCAATGCAAGATTCTGTTGGTAGCATCTCTGTCGCCACAGAGACCGTGGATAAATCTACTCAGGTGTCTGTTGTGGGACCTACCGCGAAAGCTTCCTCCACGGGAGGATCTTCTTTCGCAGGGGAAATCGCGCCAACTCCATCACAACCCGCAAGGTCTCAACCTTCACGTTTTTCCATTGTGCAGTCCTTCTTGCATGGCAAGCACTTTACAGGACGAGCAGTGGACGCGATTTCTAACTGTAGGAGGACCTCCTCTTCGCTAAACTATGCGGCTAAGTGGAAGGTTTTTCGTCGTTGGTGTAGGGATCATTCTGTAGATATTTTTGATCCCTCTATACCAGACATTGCAAACTTTCTAGTATACTTGTTTGACGAAATCAAACTGCAGCCTGTTACTATTAAGGGTTATAGGTCTATGTTATCTGATACCTATGCACATCATGATAGTTTACAAATTGGATCTAATGTCTCTTTATCTAAGTTGGTTAGAAACTTCTCGATAAATAGACCCAGAACTCTTAGATTAATTCCTAAATGGAATTTAGCTTGGGTTCTTCTTAAATTGAAGGAAAAGCCATTTGAACCTCTTGGGACAGTAGATTTCAAATTCTTATCTTATAAGACAGCTTTTCTCTTAGCTTTCTCTTCTGCTAGAAGAGTCAGTGAGCTTCATGCACTGTCGGTGGATGATTCTCACTATCGTAGTGTCGGGAACACTATCACCTTCACTACTAATGTGGGTTTTTTAGCTAAGAATCAGGCTCCTAATAAATATCCGGAACCTATTGTTATTAAGGCTCATCCGTCTTCAGACGGGCATAGGCCTTTACTCTGTCCTGTTAGAGCGTTACGTATCTATAAACAGAGATCTCAGTTTATCAGAAAGGGACGGAAGCGTTTCTTTCTGTCTTTGATGCCTAATAGAAGGGACATTTCGGTCCATTCTATTGCTAGATGGATTCAATTAACTATCCGTACTGCTTATGAGAGTTTATCTTCTTCTCAGCAGTCTGTGCTTAAGATTTCCGCTCATGAAGTAAGAGCTCTTGCTACTTCTTGGGCTTATGCTAATAGTGTTGCTATTACAGATTTAATGAAGGCTGCTTATTGGTCTCAGCCATCCACATTCACGAATTTTTATCTCAGAAATATTGAGTCCATTTCTGGAGACCTGCATTGTTTAGGTCCGTTATCTGTTGCTCAGAATGTCGTCCACTAAACAGTTGCAACTATAGTTATGCAGGCTTTCTGTTACGGCAGTGACTCAGTCCGGCTGCCCTCTTCGCTCTGGGCTATTTGACCCAGGGCAAGGGGAAGGGGGGGGGGGGGGGGTGTTCCCTTAGGTCACCTGCTTTATAGTGAAAAGCAATGGAATGCCTCCTCCAAAGTCAGTATTTCTGAGTCGCTTCCGGGATGGTTTTAAAGTGTAATATTAATGTTAAAATTCATTCATGTCTTATTTTTAAAGTGTAGCTCGGTGTGAAGCATTTGTATATGTCAACTGTCAAACGGGCTTTAATATACAATACTCGGACACTTTTAAAAGATTATAAAGAGTCTCAATTCTCTGGACTACTTTATTTATTGGCTTACTTTAAAAATAATTAGTATAAGGGTTATACTGGATGTAAATAGAGAACATGAATATTATTGTGCTCAATTATTAAGGGTATTGTATCTTTCTAATTTAATATTAAATAAGAAAGATACATGTAAAGCCTAATACTCCTTTTCTCCTTAAGGGGTTACCTCTTTATTATATAGTTGAGCTTATTGGATTTTCCTCTATGTCCTAGGCCCTCCAGCCTGTTTACTATTCAGCTAAGTCTGGGTCATTGGTACAGTATAAAAATGTTAAAAAATTTATAGTAATTTATATATTTTTTATACTTACCAATGACCCAGACGGGGATGGCCCTCCCAGGAGTTGGGAACTCTTGCCTCCCCGCTGAGTACATAGCGCTGATCAGGCACTGCCAGTAAGAATGATAATTGGCGCCAATTTCGGGACGTCCTTGACACTGTGCATGCGCAGTGAGGGCGTAGTATGGAGGTCCTATAGGACATGATTTCTTTTGGTTTTGGATGCAAATTTTGGGGATTGGGGGGCAAAATTTGTGTTTGGCCCTGGTTTTGTTAGAGTTAGCACCAGCTAAGTCTGGGTCATTGGTAAGTATAAAAAATATATAAATTACTATAAATTTTTTAACTTTTCCTATTTTCGTGTTTTGAGTTCCCAATAAAACTTATTGTGGAATTTTACAACAGATTTGAATGGGAGGAATTTGAATGTAGAGGGGTAGTCACTACGGTTCAGATCGCTGAAAAACATTCAGTCCACTCACAGAGTTGAGAGCAGGCACCAATGGTTCCTGGAAATCTGCTACCATATTCATACCAGAAATGATAATAAAATAATATTTGCTGAAAACAACTTGTGGCCAAGTGTGCTTCAGGTATCCAAGAACAAAGCTGGGCTTTCAAAACCCTTGACAATACAGCAACAGGAGTGCATTTGGGGAAAGGACAACATCGTCTGCATTTTTATTGAAGATAGGTTCCATGACCGACAGATATGCGCATAGAACATACCACCACAAATTTTCATCGAAAAAACAATCGTGTAAGTCTTAGAAATTCATACAGGTGTCATGATACCTTGCAAATAATATGGCAACTATACAGTCTCTATATAATAATAGTGTGAAGGCGATCTGTCTCATTATTTTGATTTTAGGCGGCATTGTTTATCGATGCTCTTTCGGCTCTGATGACCTTGACCTAAATGTAAACGAACTGAAAACAAAACAAAGCCGAGTGTTTTGGAATGTACCCCTCACACAGCTATGTGGTTGTATTTTGAAAAATTTTGATTTTCTAGTTCTCTTCTTGGATATCTGAAGCACACTTGGCCACGAGTTGTTCTCGTGAAATATTTTATCAGTTCTGGTATGAATACGGTAGCAGACTTCCAGGAACTATTGGTGCCTGCTGTCAGCTCTGTGCATCGACTGCATATATTCTTTGTGTTCTTTACATCACAACCTTCATTTTGATGTATAATTTATGTATATTTAATTTGAATTTATGGAATATTAGAGGTGGAAATTTGAAAATGAAAAACATTCTCTTGCTTACATAGCACCTTAATAACAAAATAAGAATTTTTATTTTCAAATATAAATCCTCCAAAGGGAAGTAGATAAATGTTCTTTTCTTAAGTCACTCTGTGACTACTGCTTATACTCTGGTATCAGAAAAATACTAACACCAGATGTTTATTTGATTGGTTTGAATGTATGGAGCTTCCTACATCTACATGGATCCCACAGTACCAATGCCAGTAAGTGTGGGTACTCAGATGGGTAATGGGGATGGCGGCCCATTATCGGCTGACAATAATAATACCGAGGTGCTTGAATAAATGAAAAGTGTGACTAATAATAATAATAATAATAATAACACTTTGGCCAGCCGCTGATTTGTCGCAGTTCTCGGACGAGAAGGCCTTGGTTACCCCTGAACTCCCAACTGCCTCCCTGTTCCCACGCTTCTCCTCTCCTCCCAACATTCGGAGACGAACTGCTTGATGACATCCCTTGCCCCATTCTTCCCAATCTCTCTGATTAGCACATTAACCCTCTCCTTTGAGTCTCCCCCCTAACCACATGTCCTTCATTCTCCCATCCCACTTCCCACTTCCCCATTATACTCCCAGTGAATCTCATTCTTTTAGACTGATACTTTGGGCATTCTATGACGTGATGGAGGACTCTTTGGCTAACAACATCAAACATGATGCAGTTGAGAAGGAAAACGTGATTAAAGTAAATAAATATAAAGAGGTGGTTACCAATTTGTCTACATACCAACTCACGGATGCAGAAACATCATTACTGTCAAAAGGATTAAAATTCATTCCGGACAGGTCAAGAATCAAACTGTGTAAACTTCTAGCAGACATAGGGGAATGGGAACGGAGGATGAGACTTAGAGAGTTTTTCTAAGGCAAAGATGTCCCGGATGAAACTGACCGGTGGGAGAAATTTCAGATAAAAAAAAATAGTAATTTCACATCAGATAGTGGGAGGGATGCCTGGCCTGACCTATGCATAGAATTTGTAAAATCTGACATCATGCAAAACTTGAAGAAAGTTGACAAAGCTAACACTCTCTCCTTCACAATAAGGATATCATCAAACGTCCGGCTGATAAAGGCTCGGGTATTGTGGTCATCAACAAGGCAGATTACATTGAAAAACTTAGAAATGAAATGATCAACAGCAAGTCTTATGAAGAAGTGGAGCAAGACCTTACAGCCATTTCAATGAAGAAGGTCAAGAAACTGGTGAACAGAATGTACCGAGAAGGAGCTATAGACCGTAATTTATGGCAGTATCTTATTCCCAGGTATCCATCTGCTGGTAAATTAAAAGATGGAGCACCGCTAAGGACAATTGTTAGTGAAATTAATACCCCGACAGAGAAACTCACAGAGGTGGCGGAATATGAACTCAACGAGTATGTAGAAAAATCACCCACCTACATAAAAGACACGACAGACTTTCTGGTCAAATTGCGGGAAAATAACCCAATAGTTCCAAAAGATTGTATTCTCTTCTGCTTTGATGTTTGTAAACTATATCCATCAGTACCCAGGAAAGAGGGAATGGAAGCCTGCCTCGAGGCGCTGGACAGCAGGACTAACCCACTAATACCAACGGGGTATGTTTTACAAATAATTGAGACAGTTCTAGACAATAATACTTTCAGCTTGGCAGATAAACATTACAAACAAGTTGACGGGATAGCTATCGGATCCAAGCTTGGTCGTAACTTTGCTTGCTCGTATATGCGGAAGTGGGACGAGGAACTGTTAAAGTTCTGAACTTTTGAACCGTCTCTGTAATAATCAAGACCAGTTGGCAGTTGCGAAGTTGCAACAGTGTGTCTGTGATGTTCTTCCTTTGAAAAGTAAGAACACTCACCTTTGAAATACCGAAAAGGTTCTTTTACTTGTATAACTAAAATATCTAAACTCAATCATTTAAACAGAGACATAAATCCAACAACCCCCCCCCCCCCCTCCCCTCTGGCTGCCAACACAAACACACACACACAGGGTAACACTTGTTTCCATGTTCGACTGGATTTGATCTACAGTGCAATTGGTGGCCATATATTTTTCTGTCATGTGTATAAAGGGATAGAGAGACCACTAGGCTCGCCAGCAAGCTTCAGGTATGGCATCTGACTGCTGTAATATAAGGGGGCACTGGTGGCCCATTTCGCTGTGCAGCAAAGCGCCTCTGGGGATGTCTTAAGTAGTGTGGTGAATGAGACCCGTGGTAGGTGGGTCGTAGATGTTCGTTCAGGGTGGGGCCACGGGCATGGCTGGGCCACATAGAGGTATATCCGTTGTCATGCATGGTGGTATGCACCCCAATTCTATGTAGAACTGTGGGGAGTGGGGCGTTTGTGTGTAGACCATAGGTAGGTTCCTATGTTTATAGATGGGCGGGGTGCCCAAGGATACTACTTCCAAACTGATGCCGGTGGCAAATGTAAGTATGTGGTCATCATAGGTGGATCAGAGGTCAGCCCCAACGGGCCGAAGGCCCGGGGCTCAGGTTAACGCCACCCTGCATTGTGCAGGGGTGTGAGCTTCCATGTGATGGAGGCTAATTGACGAGTTTCATCATCAGAGTGATATATCAGCATGGATAACGCGAAGTCGCATTTTGTTATGAAGCAGCTGATTGTCTTCAGTGAGGAAGGACCTGGTGGGCCTTTGCGGCGTTGGTATATATTTGAGTCCCTTGCCAAGTACAATTTTTTCTTGTGGACTGAGAATGTAAGTTGACATGTTGGTAATATGTTTGCTAGCCGTGTCAGCCAGTGTGGTGAGGTGAAATTGTTGTTTCACTTGTTGCCGTGTGTCCGATCGCCGGGTGCGTTTGACATGTAAAGTGGCATGTGAGCTTCTTGCTCGACGACGCTGGGGTGAGCAGCGAGTTCTGGAGGAATGAGCTCCACTGGGCGGAACAAGTCTGCCTAGTCAGGATTGTTTATTATCGAGTATCTTGGTCAGGTAGCATAGTATGCCTTCCCTTGTGCATTTGTGGGCAAGCTCGGTAATGGGAGCGAGTGATTTACTGCCCAATGCGCGGGTACTAACACATGAGTGGTCCATGTTTTGTGTACCCTGGGAAGGGGGATGGAAAGAGCCATCAAGCCTGAAGGCACCTGCAAGTGGAGTGCCTGTGTCCAACACGTCAGGTTCAGCGGAATTGGACAGAGTTACAGAGTTGTCAGAAGAGGCATAGTAAGCTTTAATGCCCTCTGATGACGTGTTGGTGAGACAGCTTTTGGTCCCCGTGGTGGGATCGGGGTCAAGGTCTGACAAGGAAGTGTCAGAGTGGAAACCCAGGGGACGGATATGGTCCCTTCGACCAACATGAGTGGATATGTCGGTGGGCTCGGTGGTTGGTGGTGTACAAGGTCGAGCTGATTCAATGTTGGTTAATACCGGTTGTATGTCGGTGACAGTACTGACGGTATCATCCGCTTTATTGGTAGACTCCTGGTCCGTAGAGGGGCCACAATCTCTCTGGCATAGTGACCTGTGACCATGGTAGTTGGCTACTACAAGGGGTCATAAGTGTACTAAGTACGGTCGAGGTGGTTGTGTCCAGAGGTACGCTAGGTGTGGAATTGGCCTCTCTAGTGGTGGCCCTGCGTTTAGTGGTAGTAAACTCCGCCCTGTGGGTGACATCTCTGGGAGAGGTCGCAGAAGTCGGATATATATTGAGCCAAGATATAGAACTTGGGAGAAGAGTCTTGGTCATTCCCAACCTGCGGCGCTTAGGTGCGCTCGGAGGTGAATCAGCTGAAGTTTGGTTGGTGTTTATTGCAGCACGCTTCGGGGGGCATGCCCCAATTTGTCCACTCGGTGAGTGGATATTAACCCTTTGTGTGGTTGGCGAGGGTACAGTAGCAGTAGCTGTTGTGTCATAACCCTCATTAGGGGCCGGTACAGCAGTGGCCATTATTTCCTTAAAATGCTGAGCATTGGATAGCCGATATTTGGTGATGTCAGCACTGGAAAAGCGCTTGATAGTAGTGTGGAAGAGCTCAAGAAAGGCAGATTGGTCCTGCTCAGTGATATTAGGGGGAAGCTTGCGGGCTGTCGAGATACTCAGATATCTCGGTCTCTAGGTCAGAGATGCGCTTCCGGTATTGTGTCTCTAGGAATTGTGTCAAACGCTGAGTGGTTTGGTGGGCAAGCTTGTCGAGGTCCGACGATATGTCTCTCTCAAATTTGAGCACGCCATTGACGGTGCGGCGTAGATCTGTATTTATGGTGCGGAGAAGATCTGCGGGCACGGCATTTTGTGAGTTGCATTGTTGGTAAATGCAGTGTTTATGGTGCGCATCAGCTTCCCGAAACATGAGTCTCCGAGTATAATTGAGTTGCAGTCGGAGCTTGCGGTGTGTTTCAGGGTTAAACGACTCCATTGTGGAGACGAGGTAAATGAGTGAGAGGTAAGGTGGACCTCTATTTGTATTTGTACGGAATTAACTTCCGCAATGTGTAACCAAGGTTTCGACCTGTACGACCTTATCAAACAAACAAATACAGAGATCTGTTGTATTTCAGTGGTATTGTTACAAAACCAACCCAAGGTGGGTGGGAGTCTCTTCGGTTGTCCGAAGTATGAACCTGTTGATCAAGGTTAATAGTGATAGCGACTTAGGTAAGGCAGCTGTGAGTGTGAAAGTCGCGAATGGTCACGACTTTATTGTGTTAATATTGTGGTTGACTGAGAACCATGAAAACACAATGGAGAGCTGTAGCTTCTGTAGCCAGCTGTGTTGAGAGGGTTAAGGCTCAAATTGTGATGATTGTTGGGTACCAATCCGAGTGCCAAGTGCTGACAATGTTAGCTTGATAAATTATAGGCATGCATAATAGTCGATGGCACTGGTGGAAGACCAAGGGTGAATGGCTTAGCTACCCGTTTCCTCCATCCACCCATAGCCCTCGCTCTAAGGCCTATCTATGCATGCATGCTAACGCTTTCGGGAAGGTACCCTTTGAACGTTGTGGGTCGACGTAAAAGCTGGTGCGGGTCACCAGTATATACTTCACCAGGAAGGTGGAATTTGTGATGATTGTTAGTACCACTCCGAGCTCCAAGAGCTAAGAATGTTAGCTCGATAATGCTTTCGGGAATGTATCCTTTGAACGTCGTGGGTTGACGTAAAAACTGGTGTGGGTCGCCAGTGTATACTTCACCAGGAAGGTGGAATTTGTGATGGTTGTTATTACCACTCCGAGCTCCAAGAGCTAAGAATGTTAGCTCGATAATGCTTTCGAGAATGTATCCTTTGAACCTCGTGGGTCGACGTAAAAACTGGCGTGGGTCACTAGTGTATACTTCACCAGGAAGGTGGAATTTTTGATGATTGTTAGTACCAATCCGAGCGCCAAGAGCTAAAAATGTTAGCTCGATAATGCTTTCGGGAAGGTACCCTTCGAACGTCGTGGGTCGGCGTAAAAACTGGTGTGGGACACCAGTGTATTCTTCACCAGGAAGGTGGAATGTATCATGTGAAGTGGACATGCAGTGGTGTCTGGTGACACAGGAGCGAGTCGCACTAACCTGGTTGGCGGTCAACATGATCAAATAAAAATAGTACAAAAATCGAAAGATGAAAACGAAAATAACGAAAGCAAAGTATCGGGTTGGAGTAACTACCTGTACCAGAAAAGGAAAGTGTGTATATACAGTTGTGTCGCAAGGTGCGGTGGTATAAACAATGTGTAAAGGTCACAAGTTGGTAAATCACGAGCTTGATATGTTGTGAAAATAATATTTCAAAATGGCTGCCAGTTAACGAACTGAAGTCAATCACAGTCTTGTTAGAAATGATTGTCGGACAGGTGAGAGACCTCGTGCAGGTGTGCATGTGATGTGAGGAAGCGATGTGATTGGTTATTAGAACGAATACACATCACAGCGTTTGGCTGAGACTGGAGGTGTGTCTGTAAATTGATTGTTTTGATTTTGTAAGACCATAGTCAGATACTAGGTACAGGTTGTACAGAATAAGGTGGAAGTCAAGTGTTGTATGAGCGTGTCATAAAATACCATGGTGAGAGTGTCCTGGATAGCCAGGATAGGAGTAAAATAATAGCAGCATTTAGGCTACCATGTCAGGTGAGGGCCCTCAGGCCCCATGGGGCCTCTTGTTTTTATCCAGCGTTTCAAAAAACGTTGACCATGGACTCATAATTCGCTCTGCCATGATAACAGTGAATGCATAAGTAACACAGGGATTCCCAACTTCCTCTATTGTTATGGAATGGAAACTGATATTGTCGGTTTGATGTTTTTCAGTTGTGCTCGATACGATATTTGATACGGGAACAATATCGATATCATATAGAAAATTCAATGTATCGCACATCTTTAACTGTTGCCATACGTTAAAGTAGCTTTTGTCATTTTCACCACTTTCGACTGATTTGAGGGTCCCTTCCTTCAACCCCAATTTACAGCCAAATCTATGCATGACATGTTTTCAGGTTTTTACATTTTCTGTTAGGATATAAAATGAGCTACCAATTGCAGACCTTTATTTAATAAATCTTGACTCGGGTTCCGAGGTACAAGCGATTTTGAAATAAGGTGTTTTTTGTCCATTTTATGCTGTTGTTGCCATGGTAACATCAACCATTGCGAAAAGCGACGACAATTCATCAGCAACTGTTCGGTCATTGTACATACTATGTAGTTACAAAATTTCTGCTGGCTAGCTTGAAGAGTTATTGAGATATGGTGCCAAATGCCTTAACTGGCCACTTTTGGAATATTAGCCTTCTACTGATATGCATGGTAATACCTGCAGAAAAACATGTTTTCTGCCAAAATATGCAGACTCTGGCATTTCACAACTTTAGGGCTTTTAGCTCAACTTGACAAAGTCAACCTGAGCTATTGCCATAACTTCTCGTCCGTCGAGTGTACGTCCACAAGTTCCTTTGGCACACCTCACAGGTTGCATTTATGATCAGATCGCTTTGAAACTTGGTATGCTTGTTTGGGCTGACCTCTAGATGGGAGCTATCAATTTTCTTCAATTTCCTGTGGAAAATGTTGCCGCGGCCAACTTTCTTAGAACTTAGTTTAGTCAGACCTCAATATTTCCCTTTGGCACACCCTACAGGGCACATTTATAATTGGATTGCTTTGAAACCTGGCATGCTTGTTTGGGGTGACCTCTAGATGGGAGCTATCGATTTTCTTCCATTTCCGTCAAAAAATGTTGCCGCGGCCAAAGTTCTTAGAACTTAGTTTAGCCAGACCTCAATATTTCCCTTTGGCACACCCTACAGGGCACATTTATGATCGGATTGCTGTGAAACCTGGCAGGCTTGTTTTGGGTGACCTCTAGATGGGAGCTATTGATTTTCTTCCATTTCCGTCAAATAATGTTGCCGCGGCCAACGTTCTTAGAACTTAGTTTAGTCAGACCTCAATATATCGCTTTGGCACACCCTACAGGGCACATTTATGATCAGATTGCTTTGAAACCTGTCATGCTTGTTTGGAGAGACCTCTAGATGGGAGCTATCGATTTTCTTTCATTTCTGTCAAAAAATGTTGCCGCGGCCAACGTTCTTAGAACTTAGTTTAGTCAGACCTCAATATATCCCTTTGGCACACCCTACAGGGCACATTTATGATCAGCTTGCTTTGAAACCTGTCATGCTTATTTGGAGAGACCTCTGGATGGGAGCTATCGATTTTCTTTCATTTCCGTCAAAAAATGTTGCCACGCCCAACGTTCTTAGAACTTAGTTAAGTCAGGCATCAATATATTCGTTTGGCATGCCCCACAGGGCACATTTATGATCAGATTGGTTTGAAACTTTGTATGCTTGTTTGGGGTTACCTCTAGATCGGAGCTTTCGATTTTCTTCGATTTCTGTCAAAAAATGTTGCCACTGGCAATGACCTTTGATGAACTTAGTAAAAACTTAGTGCAGTTAAGCATCAATATTTCCCTTTGACACACCCTGCAGGGCACATTTATGATTGGATCGCTTTGAAACTTGGTGTGCTTGTGTGGGGTGACATCTATATGGGAGCTGTCGATTTTCTTCCATTTCTGTCAAAAAATTTTGCCGCTGACCTTTGAACTTAGTTTAGTCAGACCTCAATATTTCCCTTTGGCATACCCTTCAGGACACATTTATGACTGGATCACTTTGAAACTTGGTATGTGTGTTCGTGGTGACCTCTAGATGTGAGCTATTGCTTTTTTTCATTTTCATAAAAATTATTGTCGTTATCACCAGCCTTTGAACTTTCTGCATTTGTGCATCAACTTATCCCTTTTGCACTCTCTGCAGGATATATTTATGAATTTCCATAAAAAAACCCCAAAAACCATTGCCACAAGCAATAACCTTCTACTTAGTGCATTTATGCTTTAACATCTTCCTTTGGCATGCCTCAGAGGGCACAGTCATTATCAGGTTGTTTTGAAACTTTGTATGCTTATGCAGGGTGACAAAGATAGGAGCTATTGATTTTCTTTTCATTTCCATCAAAAACTGTTGCTGTTAGCAACAATCTTTGAATTTATTGCATTTGTGCATCAACATTCTTTGACATGGCCTACAGGCCACATTTATCATAGGATTGTTTTTGAACTTGGTGTGCTCATTAGTCAAGAACTCAAGATAAGAGATATGATTAGCATTCATTTCTGTGAAAAAAGTTGCTATTTACAATAACCTCTGAACATACTGCATTTGTGTATCAACATTCTACCTTTAGCCAGTCTTACAGTTTACATTTAAAAATGCATGGATTACTCTGACGTTGTACACACACAATGCTGTTATGTTGAAATTTCATCAAGAACATTGGTACCAATGATCTTCAATTTTGCCATTTCATTTATAACTTACCAAGTTCAAGTTTGTCAAGTTGAGCTACAGTGTCATTGACACTTTCATTTTTAATTCCACTTTGGCGAAGCCAAATTTGAGGTATTGTCATGGCCCGTCGTCCGTCTGTCAGTCTGTCGCGCTGTACACACGGCTCGGGCTAGAGGCCAATCTTTACGAAACTTCTTGGGTACCTTTGTTATCATTGTGAGACGAGAACGAGTGTTTGGAGTCCGGTCCGAAATTCAAGATGGCCGCTGGCAAAAAAAAAAAAAATTTTCCCCCTGAAAATTTGGGGTCTGGGTGGGACTTAGAAAATTTGGGACTGAAATCCGAAAAAAAATTTTTTTTTGTTTTTTATGCATTTCTGTCAATTTTAAGACAACAAAAAAAAAAAAATTTTTCCCTTGAAAATTTTGGGTCCGGGTGGGACTTAGAAAATTTTGGACCAAAATCCGGAAATTTTTTGTTTTTTATGCATTTCTGTCAATTTTAAGACAAAAAAAAAAAAAAAAATTTTTTTTTACCCTGAAAATTTGGGGTTCGGGTAGGACTTAGAAAATTTGGGACCAAAATCTGGAATTTTCGTTTTTTTGTTTTTTTATGCGTTTCTGTCAATTTTAAGACAAAAAAATTTTTTTTTTTTTTCACCCTGAAAATTTGGGGTCCGGTGGGACTTAGAAACTATTGGACCAAAATCCGTAAAAAAATTTTTTGTGTTTTTTATGCGTTTCTGTCAATTCTAAGACAAAAAGAAATTTTTTTTTTACACTGAAAATTTTGGGTCCGTGTGGGACTTCGAAAATTTTGGACCAAAATCCAGAAATTTTTGTTTTTGTTTTTTATGCATTTTGGTCAGTTTTAAGACAAAAAAAAAAATTTTTTTTTACCCTGAATATTTGGGGTCCGGGTGGGAGTTAGAAAATTTTGGACCAAAATCCATAATTTTTTGGTTTTTTGTTTTTTATGCGTTTCTGTCAATTTTAAGACAAAAAAAACATTTTTTTTTTACACCAAAAATTTGGGGGCCGGGTGGGACTTAGAAAATTTTGGACCAAAATCTGGAAATTAGTTTTAGCGTTTTTTATGCGTTTTAAGAAGAAGAAAAAAATTTAGGCTGAAAGTATTTTGTTTGGGAAAAAAATCTGTTTTTTATGTGTTTATCTCAATTTTGGGACGTTAAAGTGCAGGAACTGAAAATAGAAGGAAAATCCTGTGTATTGTGTGGGCACAATCGCTTCATCTAGTTGGTATATGATTTTCTTAGGAGGGGCGTATGCAGCTTATTCAAGTCAAGACCCTGGTTTGATATTTAGACTACCATGTCAGATGAGCGCCCTCAGGCCCCCTGGGGCCTCTTGTTTTTTTTAATTTTTTATTACTTGTTCACTTAGAAACAGCCAAATTTTGTCTGTTCAGCCTGTATCTCGGGTATCGAATGTTCTATTGCAATGAAATTTGCCTTGAACACTGCTTTTGGTATAGGCTTTAAAAAAAAGTATTCAACGATATTTCTAACATTCTCCTCTTTAGAGTTATCCCCTTTTTTTGACTTAGAAATTGTAGGAAGTAGACATTATTTGTCTGTTCAGCCTGTATCTCAGGTATGGGTTATCCGATTTCACTGAAATATGGCATGCAGTTTGCCTATGACAAAGGCCTCTGCCTCATTGCATAAAACTTTCAAACACCAATTAATTTTTTTTTTTTTTTTATTACTTGTGGAACTTGTTTTCTGTAATATTTAGTCATAGGTATGCCCACACTAGGCAGTACACCACGTGGGGGTATGCACCAGACGACAGTCCAGCTCTTGTTGCATCTGTGTCAAGTGTCAGGACCGCATGGAAACCGAGAGTACGATTTGTCCCGACTCTTATCACTTTGGAATGAACTTGGAGTGTTGTAGACTACTGTAGAGCAGCAATTGCACATAAAGTCCCTGTTTTTGATGCCAAATCGCCGAACTGCAGCAGTGGCTCCAAAGTATGATTTTTTGTTTGCATATCGGCCATACCACCTGTAGTTTATACCGTTGCCATACGTTAAAGTAGCCTTTTGTCATTTTTGCCACCTTCGACCTAGAAATGAGGGTACCGTCCTTCAATCCCAATTTACAGCCATATCCAGGCATGACATGTTTTCAAGTTTTTACATTTTCTCTTAGGGTTTAAATTGCACTACCAATTCAGAGGTACAAGCGATTTGAAATAAGGTGTGTTTTGTCCATTTTCAGTCGTTTTTACCATGGTAACATCAACCATTGCGAAAAGTTCAGCGACAATTCATTGTCAACTGTTTGGCCATGCTACATACTTTGCAAAATTTCAGCTAGCTAGCTTGAATAGTTGTTGAGATATTTCGCCAAATGCCTTTACTGGCCTCTTTTGGGGAAAATTAGCCTCCTTCTGATATGCATGGTAATACCTGTAGAAAAACATGTTTTCTGCCAAAATACGCAGACTCTGCCATTTCACAACTTTTGTTAATTTCAGCCATGTAGATATATTGATTGCAGAATTATTAAGGAAAATGTGCTTAGAAAGTGGGTTTTTTTTTACAAACCAGATCTTTATGCCTCTTTTTCACCTGGATCCTGGCGATACGCCAATATGTTTTTTTTTCGTTGTTATAGAGACCCTACTTTTTTCTAACACCTCCCACATTTTTCAGACAACAGTTCAACTGAGTTATGATGTTACAGCTTTATTCCCTAATCCCCTATATTTTTATACTGTACCAATGACCCAGACATAGCTGGTGCTAACTCTTAAAATATAGGGCCAAACACAAATTTTGCCCCCCAATCCCCAAAATTTGCATCTAAAACTAAAGAAAACATGTCCTGAGAGGCCCTCCACACCTCGCCCCCACTGCGCATGCGCAGTGTCAAGGACGTTCCGAAATTGGCGCCATTTATCATTCTAAGTTTGGCCCTTCATCAGTTAACATCTGACTGATCTTTGTGCTTTTAAATCTCAGTTTAAATGATGCCAGACAAATAAATATTAGTGAAATGGTGATTCTAAGGAGGATAGAAAAGGAGGAGAGGAAAAGAATGTGTGACAGAATATTATCAGGGCTGTAACTTAAAATTTTTTAATGAAATTATGTTAAGTTACCTATTTTCAAGGCAGCAGCCATTTTGTTGTCATTCTGATTATTTAGTTACACTGTTTTTACAAGTGTTTTTCCTCTCTCCCTGTCCTTTAAGTTCCCCCTTGCTATTCTCCCATGCTTTTGGCATAATTTCTGTAATTATTATTACTAAAATTTCTTGGGAGTTTAGCTGAATAACAGAATGAATTCTGTTCTTTCCCCATGTTTACGTCTTCACCTACGGGTGGTTAGGCGTTGTGTTCTGCATCTACCATCTGATGTTCTGCAGTTTCTTCCCTGGAAGTCTCTGTTTTGCATCAGATGGTGTATTTTTGGTAACTGATTTCGGGCCTGGGTGCCTGGAGTCTTTTTTTAGTGTTTTTACACTCATTGTTTACATTTACAACAGCCCTCTGTGTGAGGGGGGGATTTCTAAATAATAATATCTTTATGTTATTTCAATCATAACTAGATACATTATTATTGTTCGTAAGTGTTGAATAAATTGTTTAAAATATTTTTAAAATTTTTGTCCACACTTAGGCTTGGGATCCATTGGGGCTCAACGTTACTTTTCAGAAACTTGGGCTGTTCTGAAAAAATATTTTTTCAAAATATTTTGATTTCAATTATTTTTTCTATATTAATGGATCATATTATTATTATGTATTTTGATTGCCAGGGGTTAGTGCGAGTACCAGGACTTGTTTTCTTTTCACATTGAAAGGATATTGATCAATTGTTTTAAGAGGAAGTCTTCCTCTGACCTTATTATCATTCTATATGTGGTCAGTGTACTCGCATTAACTCCGGTTCTGTATCGTATGATTTCGATGACAATATGGGAAGCGTATGTCACGGTATGTTGTTGGGGATTTGGACACTCCGGTCCTTTCCCCGCAGGGTCACTCTACTTTATCAATTTCTATTTCAGACGATCAAGATTAGGGTGATGTATCTGTGATGTCTTCCAACAGTGTGCCTCCGTCGTCACAATTAATGAAGGGCTAGCGGAAAAGTGCTCATGTAATACGCCAATTGCCTAAGAGGACCCTAGTAGGTTCGACGGCCTTTGACGTCCGCTAGCTCGCCCGGTGTAGCGTCCATTCGCCGAATGGTTCGGCAGCCGGGTTCGTCCGTTGCGGTCTAGAAGGAATTTTGGGGTGATGCGAGCACTATAAAATTAACTTAATGCACACCCAGTGACGGCGGATCGGAGGGAGAACGGAGGAAGCCTTTTAGTCCGGTTCATAGCTCGTTCCGGTCCATCCGGACGGCAAGCGAGAGAGGCCCCTCTCTCGTTCAACAACATCTGGCCCCAGATGTTGTGGTACAAATGTGTCGTTAGCGGAGCATACGTCCGTCGCTCGGGACGCTCCGTTGTATAGGCAGTCCGCTGAGACTGCTAAGGCTTCCTCTTCTCGTCAGCGCACACGACCGCACCTTGGCTGCGTGACCGCCGATATATTACCAGCTTCGCCGATCAAGGATTCTTCGGCGACCAGGTCACACCATCCGGCAGCCAGGGATTCGAGACCGATGGACTCCGGACGTTCGCATAGGAAAAGTATGCGGGAGCCATCTGATGCGGAGCTGCCCTCGGCGAAGCAGCGATAGACTGCGCCTCCGCAGGTCTCGACGCCGGACATTCTTGTGCACATAGCACAGCTTATCGCAGCATCCCAGCAGCCGACAGAAACGGTGTCGGATCGAGAATTATCCGACAGCGCTGGGTCGGTAGCCGGGGACTCGAGGCCTGCAGACTCCGGACGTTCGCATAGGAAGTATGCGGGAGTCAACGTACACGGAGCTTCCAGCGGCAATGCATCGTAAGTCCGCTACTGCACAGGCCTCGGGAACGGACGTGCTTTCCTTAATAGCACAGTTTATCGCAGCATCCCAGCATCAACTGAATCTGTCGCATATATTTTATCCGACGATGCTGGGTCGGGACGCTCCGCGGAAGCGGGTACGGACGTCCGAAAGTTTCATCCGGTCCGACGGGATACCGAAAGGGATTCGGTGGATTTCAAGCTTTCCCTTTCGGAACAACATATGCTGCAATGCCGGATAAGAAACTGATAGCGTCGGTGGACTTAGAAATTTTTGGTTCGGTTCAGGGACATCGTCCCTCAGTTCCGACATAGTCCAATAATGTCACACAAACTTTCGAATTATTGAACGACGCTATATATATTATTATTTTATGCTTGCTATCCAAGCATTTCTGGTTTCTTGTTCGAAGAGTTATGGAGATGTCTTTCAAAGGTGTGCCTCTGTCGTCATAGTTAATGAAGAGTTAGCGGCAATAAGTGCTCATGGAATATGTCTATCGCTTACGGAGTGACATTCGCTAGCTCACCCGGTGTAGCGTACATTCATCGAATGGTTCGGCTGCCGGGTTCGTCCGTTGCGGTCTAGGAAGGAGATTTGGGTGATGCGAGCACTTTAATTACTTTAGTACTCACCCAGTGACGGCAGATTGAGGACAGATCGGAGGAAGCCAACAACATAGGGGACCGCATGTTGTGGTTCAGATATTTTACATTCGGAGCATATGTCCGTTGCTCGGGACGCTCCGTTATATTGACAGTCCGAGAGACTGTCTTTAATGCTTCCTCATCCTCACAGCAGGGCACACGACCGCACATTGGCTACGTGACCTCGAGTATCCGATCAGTTTCGGCATTCAGTGATTCCACAGCGAATAGGTCGCGCCATCCGGTAGCCAAGGGACACGAGGCCTATACACTCCGTTCGCTCGCATATTGGAAGTATGCACGGGGTAACGATCTCGGAGCTTCCTGCGGCAATGCAGCGTAAGACCGCTGCTCCTCAGGCCTCAGTGACGGACGTGCTATCCGAGTTAGCACAGTTGTTTCGCAGCATCCCAGCAATTGACGGTTTCTCGGTCGAATCAGGAATTATCCGACGGCGCTGGGTCGGTGCGGTCCGCGGTTGCATCAAGCTACGGACGACCGAACGCTTTATAGGGTCCGACAGGATGGCGAAAGGGATTCGAAAGATTTCGAGTTTTCCCTTTAGTAGTATCGGAAGATGCCTTTCATATCTTCTGGCATTTCTTCCAGTGATTATTTTTCGGACTTCATTGCTGCGATCTTGGATAAGAGACTTATAGCGTCATTGGACTCGGATTTTTCGATCGGTACAGGGACTTTGTCCCTGACTTACCGACGCAGTCCAATATTGTCATTACAACATGTGTTTTATTTTTCGACGCTATATATTTATATATATACAAGACGGCTACTAAGCATGATAGTTTAGTTTCTTGTCCGCGTGGCTCATTTCTGCCATTTTATCTTTTTTTACATATAGTTTATTTTGGCAGAGCAGGGCATACCGAGAGTTCATATGCGTCTAGACGGTGTGATTAAAGACTGCATATATTCTTTTTCACCGTTTATGTCTTTTCCAATTTCAATGTTGGGAACGACATTATGTATATTAGACTTAACTTAGACGCTTTATTATACGTAATCCGCCTTACTGAGGCGTTATCATTACGTCTTCAAGAAAAGATTTACGGGATATTATTCTCAATGTAATTTCTTTTGAGGGCAGTAGTTTGTTCACGTATAACTCCGCCCTTCAGTGGCTGATTGGAGTTGGTTAGACGTGAGGCAGCCCTAGCTACATCCACGCGTGGATAGTAGGTTAAGAACTCTCTCAGAGTCGCTTCGTTCTCGGAGGAGCTTCTCTTCGACGGCAACTTTCCGGCAATCCATGAATTGCTTGCTTTATACATTCTCTTGTCTATCTAGTGTTACAAGAGATTCAGACTGGGGCAAACATTCGGTGGTTGACTCAGAGAGTGCCGCCGCAGTTGCCGGACCCGAGTGTGGCTGTTATGACGGTTGCCAGTCAAACAGATTGGGATATATACTGATCCCTACGGATTCGAAGTGCCAGGGTCTTTGGGTTCCGCAGTCTTTTAGCTATCAGTTAACTTCCGCGGAATAATGTTTTTTAGGCTTGCTTTATGTCATTGCATGAACATTATTCAGAAACGCATGCCCAAATTCCTGTCCTTTAATTCGACAGTAGTGGCGTATCTCCGGAACCAGGGAGGCACTCTTTCGTTTCCGTTATTCAATTTAATGGAAAGAATCCGTCTGTTGGTTATAGTACACCAAGTTCAGTTTTGGTCCGTCATATTCTGGGTCGTCTGATTGTTTTATCGCACTCCCGTTCTCTTACGGGTCGCTTGTTGCTGTCAGAATGGACTCTCAACAAACAAGTATTCAATCAGATTTGCTATCTATGGGAGCGCCCAATGATGTTTTATTTATGACACAGCTGGCTAATCAATTGCAGACGTATGTGTTGGCTTGTCCAGATCTCTGAGCTAATACTGTTAACGCTCTATTGATCTATAGGACAGAATGATAGGATACGCGTATCCTCCGGCGCTGTTGTTTTTAGCAGGTATTGCTAAGATAAACAACCACAATACATTTCTGTTGATAGCATCTCTATCTTCACAGAGATCATGAGTAATTTACTCTCTTGTCTACTGTGGATCTTAACGTGAAATCTTCCTCTATGTGAGGATCTTTTTTCACTGGGTAAATCGTGTCATCTTTATCACAACCAGCAAGGTCGCAACCTTCATGTATTCCGTTGTGTGGTCCATATTGCATTGTAAGCACTGTACTGGACGAGCTTTGGACGCGATTTCTTACTATAGGAGATCCTCTTCTTCGCTATTCTATGCGACTAAAGTGGAGGCTCTTCCGTCGTGGTGTAGGGATCATTATGTTCATATGGTTGATCCCTCCATACTACTCATTGCTATTTTTTAGTATACTTGTTTCACAAGATCTACTGCAGCCTGTTGTTATTTAGGTTATAGGTTTATGTTACCTCATACCTATGCACTCTACGATAGTTTACAATTGAGTCTTTTGTCTCTTTATCTAAGTCAGTTAGTAACTTTTTGATAAATAGACTTAGAATCTTTAGATTAAATTCCTATACGGATTTTAACTTCAGGTTCTTATTTAGCTAAGTAATCATTTGAGCCTCTGGAAACAGTAGTTTTCAAATTCTGACCTTTTAGACAGTAATTCTGTTGGTTTCTCTTTTACTGTAGAGTCAGTGAGTTTCATGCACTATCGATGGATGATTTTCACTTTCATAGTTTCGGAATCAATACTTCCGTTACTATTTAGGTTGGATTGTTGCATAAGAGTTAGGCTCCTATTATCCGGAACCTATTATTTTAAGGTCCTTCCGTCTTCGTATGGGCATAGGCCTTTACTCTTTCCGGGTACAGTTTATGTATTTATAAACAGATATCTGTTTATTACAAGGGCGTAAGCTTCTTCTGTCTTTGATGTCTAGTAGAAGGACGTTACGCTCCATTTTATTGTTAATGGATTCTATTAACTAGCGTACTGCTTATGGTATATCATTGGCTTAGCAGTTGTGCTTAAGATTTCGGCTCATGAAGTAAGAGTTCTTCTACTTCTTGGGCTTACATTAATAGTGTTCTATTATAGATTTTTGAAGGCTGCTCATTGCGCTCAGCCATCCATTCATGAATTTTATCTCAGAAATATCGAGTCCATTTCTGGAGGCCTCTATTGTTAGGTCTATTATCTACTGCTCAGAATGTCATTCACTTAACAGTTGCTACTATAGCTAGGAAGGCTGTCTGTTTCGGCAGTGTCTCCGTTCGGCTGCCCTCTTCGCTCTGGGCTATTTGACCCAGGGCAAGAAAAAGGGGGGGGGGGGGGGGAGGGTGTTCCCTTGGGTCACCTGTTTTTACTATGAAAACAAGGGGATACCTCCTCCGGAGTTAGTAATTCTGAGCTGTTTTTGGGATGGTTGTTTAGTGAGAAGTTTAAGTTTATAAAATTCATTCAAGTCTTAGTTTTTAAAGTATAGCTTTTGAATATTGCATATGTCAACGGACATGATTATGCAATTCTCACACACTTTTAGGAGTATAAGAGTCTCTATTCTCTAGACTTACTTTATTATTGGCTTACTTTAAAAATTATTAGTATAAGGATTATTGGATATTAATAGAGTACATGGATGTATGAAGCTCAATTTTTGGAAGGTGTTGTATCTTTCTAATTTATCATAAATAAGAAAGATACATGTAAGGCCTATTACTTCTTTTCCCTACAGGGGATGACTCTATTTTATTTTATTGAGCGTATTCCATTTTGCTCTATGTCCTTGGCCCTCCAGCCTTTTTACTATTCAGCTATGTCTGGGTCATTGGTACAGTATAAAAATGTTAAAAAATTTATAGTAATTTATATATTTTTTATACTTACCAATGACCCAGACGGGGATGGCCCTCCCAGGAGTTGGGAACTCTTGCCTCCCCGCTGAGTACATAGCGCTTACCAGGCACTGGTTATTAGAATGATAAATGGCGCCAATTTCGGAACGTCCTTGACACTGCGCATGCGCAGTGGGGGCGAGGTGTGGAGGGCCTCTCAGGACATGTTTTCTTTAGTTTTAGATGCAAATTTTGGGGATTGGGGGGCAAAATTTGTGTTTGGCCCTATATTTTAAGAGTTAGCACCAGCTATGTCTGGGTCATTGGTAAGTATAAAAAATATATAAATTACTATAAATTTTTTAACTTTTATACATTTCCATGGTTACCAATTAAATTTCTCGAAAGTAATGTAGCAGAGGCCATACGGGAGTCTGACCATATACCCAAGTTCAAATTTCATCATTCTGCTGTGTATAGTTTCTGAGAACATTCAAAATTATGGTGGAATAATAATAATAAAGAAAAATGATGAAACCCTACAATTCCAATAAGAATACACTAATAATAATAATAATCATTCTTTGATTTTCTGCTGATTTGCAGCGGTCTGCCAGTGTGAAAGCTTATATCAACCCAGTCAGCCACCTAGTTACTTCTCCCCCACTATCCCTTCTAATCTCCCAGCATTCTGACACAAACTTTTGTAATCTCCCCATTGGCGCTTTCTCAATCTCTCCAACTATGATATGGACTCTTTCCCACAAATCATACCTCATCATACCCTCATCCACTTATCTCTCATGTTTTCATCCCAGTTTTTCATTAGTTTTTAGCTCAACTTGACAAAGTCAAGCTGAGCTATTGCCATCACTTCTCGTCCGTCGGCGTACGTACGTACGTTAGTACGTACGTCCACAATTTCCTTTGGCACACCTCACAGGTCGCATTTATGATCAGATTACTTTGAAACTTCTTATGCTTGTTTGGGGTGACCTCTAGATGGGAGCTATCGATTTTCTTCAATTTCCGTCAAAAAATGTTGCCGCGGCCAACGTTCTTAGAACTTAGTTTAGTCAAACCACAATATTTCCCTTTGGCACACCCTACAGGGCACATTTATGATTTGATTGCTTTGAAACCTGATACGCTTATTTAGGGTGACCTCTAGATGGGAGCTATCGATTTTCTTCAATTTCCAGCAAAAAATGTTGCCACGGCCAACGTTCGTAGATCTTAGTTTAGTCAGACCTCAATATTTCCCTTTAGCACACCCTACAGGGTACATTTACGATCAGATTGCTTTGAAACCTGGATGCTTGTTTGGGGAGACCTCTAGATGGGAGCTATCGATTTTCTTCAATTTCTGTCAAAAAATGTTGCCGCGGCCAATGTTCTTAGAACTTAGTTTAGTCAGAAGACTCAATATTTCCGTCTGGCACACCCTACAGGGTACATTTATGATCGGATTGCTTTGAAACCTGGCATGCTTGTTTGGGGTGACCTCTAGATGGGAGCTATCGATTTTCTTCAATTTCTGTCAAAAAATGTTGCCGCGGCCAACGTTCTTAGAACTTAGTTTAGTCAAACCACAATATTTCCCTTTGGCACACCCTACAGGGCACATTTATGATTAGATTGCTTTGAAACCTGGTATGCTTATTTAGGGTGACCTCTAGATGGGAGCTATCGATTTTCTTCAATTTCCGACAAAAAATGTTGCCACAGCCAACGTTCGTAGAACTTAGTTCAGTCAGACCTCAATATTTCCCTTTGGCACACCCTACAGGGCCCATTTATGATCAGGTTGCTTTGAAACCTGGTATGCTTGTTTGGGGAGACCTCTAGATGGGAGCTATCGATTTTCTTTAATTTCTGTCAAAAAATGTTGCCGCGGTCAACGTTCTTAGAACTTAGTTTAGTCAGAAGACTCAATATTTCCCTTTGGCACACCCTACAGGGTACATTTATGATCGGGTTGCTTTGAAACCTGGCATGCTTGTTTGGGGTGACATCTAGATGGGAGCTATCGATTTTCTTCAATTTCCGTCAAAAAATGTTGCTGCGGCCAACGTTTTTAGAACTCAGTTTAGTCAGACCACAATATTTCCCTTTGGCACATCCTACAGGGCACATTTATGATTTGATTGCTTTAAAACCTGGTATGCTTGTTTGGGGAGACCTCTAGATGGGAGCTATCGATGTTCTTCAATTTCCATCAAAAAATGTTGCCGCGGCCAACGTTCTTAGAACTTGGTTTAGTCAGAAGACTCGATATTTCCCTTTGGCACACCCTACAGGGCACATTTATGATCGGATTGCTTTGAAACCTTTCATGCTTGTTTGGGGTGACCTCTGGATGGAAGCTATCGATTTTCTTCAATTTCCATCAAAAAATGTTGCCGCAGCCACCATTCTTAGAACTTAGTTTAGTCAGACCACAATATTTCCCTTTGGCTCACCCTACAGGGCTTTTTTATGATTAGATTGCTTTGAAACCTGGTATACGTATTTACGGTGACCTCTAGATGGGAGCTATCGATTTTCTTCCATTTCCGTCAAAAAATGTTGCCACGGCCAACGTTCTTAGAATTTAGTCTAGTCAGACCACAATATTTCCCTTTTGTACACCCTACAGGGCACATTTATGATCGGATTGCTTTGAAACCTGGCATGCTTGTTTGGGGAGGCCTCTAGATGGGAGCTATCGATTTTCTTCGGTTTCTGTCAAAAAATGTTGCCGCTGGCAAAAAAACTGACATTGGTCCCAATGATCTTCAATTTTGCCATTTCATTTATAACTTACCAAGTTCCAGTTTGTCAAGTTGAGCTACAGTGTCATTGACACTTTCATTTAAGGGATCTTATTCTTCTAGGCAAGTATTTAGGGATTTCGCAAGTGAAATGTTCCAGGATTTCTGTTACTCCTAAGCTGCACATCTGGCACCTTCTTTCCTTGCCTTTCCCAATTTTCCCCCTCAATACAAGTGACTTTGATCTCACTTTGAACAACAGTGATCCCCAAACGATCAGTGGAAGTACTTTTCAAACACTGGCAGATCACTTTTATATAACCTCTCTGAAGAAATGTTGGCCCAAACTCCAGCTAGCCGATTTCTCTTCCAATCTTTGAGAACCCTTCCCCAAATAAAACTGCCCCTGCTTCACTCTCCTTTGTAGATCTTCAGTCTCAATGGAATAATTCTTCATTAACTCCCTTACATGCCTTGTCCTTCCTGTCTGAATGTTCAAATGCCAAACAGAGTTAAATGTTGTTTTACACCACCTGCTGTTTGGAAGGTTTACCAGGTAATTCAACTTTATTCAAGTCAATCCTTTCACCCTGTCTAATCCATGTCTCTCTCAGGCCTATTATATCATGATTCTCTTCCTCCACAGTGGATGTGATTTCACTGACTTTCCTACAGAGATATTGCTGTATCTCATTTTGAAAACACATGAATCCTCTGATTTATTTTATGCTAGCCTGTGAATTATCGCAAATTATCTAAAAGATATTTCTCAATATCCATCGACTCGATGGATATTGAGGAATATACCTCAGTAGCTTCCTAAATGATGTCACTCTATGCCGCATCACGACACCTTGAAGGAATGATCAGCTGATCTTTTTTATTGTTTTGAAACGTATGCATTTGGGGTCGAATTGGGCAGAATATTGTGCAATAAAATGTCTCGTAGCATATAATAATAAAGAAAATCTACTCTGTTTTTATCAGTATCTGGAATTATCTCATGAGTGTGGACCTGAAATTTTTATTTTTAGAGCAAGTGAAAAATAATATTTTCAGGTCCACACAATGAAATTTTTCAGTAGCTTCCTAAATGACGTTATGCTTCAGCACATGACGTCGCCTTGAAGAAACGATTAGCAGATTTTTGTTATTGTCTTGAAACTGTTTGCAGTCGAATTGGGTTGAATATTGTGCAGTAAAATGTCACGTAGCATATGGTAAAAAGAAAATCTAGTCTGTTTTTAATGAATATCGGGAATTATCTCATTCGTGTGGACCTGAAAGCGTTATTTTTCACTCGCGCAAGCACTCATGACAAATAAAGCTTTCAGGTCCACGCTCATCAGATAATTCCCGATATTCACAAAAACAGTGAAGATATCCTTTACTTATTATTTTTAACGTTTTGTGGGCCCCCTTTTTTCAATCTTTGCTCCTTTCAAAATTGCTTTTGTGTGGAATCTTTTCCCACCCACCTTGTCTTATTTTAAAAAAAAAAGTTACACGAAGTGTAATAATTTCATCCCCAGTATCTGCATTCCCCTTGGACTTAGATGAAGATTATCCCAACCACATAACTCCTGCTTCACCAGTCTAAAATGTGATTACAGGTTTACTGATCAAAACATCTGACCTGGGTTAGACTGGTGAATCATGTCATAAAGAACTCCTTCTTAAATGGACACCATTTTACTCATCCACATCATAAAATAGAACTATTATTTTCGTGATTCCAATGAAAAAAATATTTTCAGGGGTGTTTTGTGACTCCATTATTATAGTGAGTTTTCATGTGCAACTTCTACCTACTATCACAGCTATCGACAGTGAATTCCTCTGATTCGATGCCTTGAAATTGTACACGGACGTTGCTTACTTGCATGCAAAGTGAAAATTTGAAGACCCCTCCCAGGGGGTGCGGTGGCATTGCGGTAATTGGTTCTCGTCAGATCACTGAAGTTAAGCAATGTTGAGCCTGGTTAGTCCTTGGATGGGTGACCCTCTGAGCAATCGATTCGGACTCCGCATTGTGTCTTGGGCAAGGCACTTGACCCCGATTGTCCACATGGGGGCACGATGACGCTGTGTACTAAGGCGTACTGCATGTCGATAGTGCACATGTCTTCAACCAATCTAACCCTGCCTGGGCTGCAATGCGGAGTTACGATGTTGGGGTGCTAGCAACTGCTCGTCGTTGCTCGGTGATTCTCTCCGGGTACTCCGACTTCCTCCACCCATAAAACTGTCATGGTTATGATTAGCCATTTTGCATAAGTATGTGACCTTAAACACCAATAAATAAATAAATAAATGAAGATCCCCTCCCCCCTCCCCCCTCCCCCACCCAAGGAAATTGCTGAAGTTACAAAGGTTACATACATGACACGATATGTTCCTGACTGTTGAAAGTGTCATTAAAGCTCAATAAATAAATGAATAAATACTCCAGCATTGTCACATTAGCACAAGGAAGCACATGCTTAGCTTGAAGTCAGTCATTTTAATCTATAAAAAGGGATTCACTTGGGTGTCTACAGGGAGCAAAAATGGCACCCTTTCCCAATGACATTTTGATATGATTTTTCCCAATTCAAATAAAAAATTTCCCAATCTCGGTCCTCATTTAAATAAAAATTTAAGCTGCAGCTCTTGAATGCCTAATATTTTCTTTCATCACTCTTTCCTGCAACAAAACAGGTGACCGTGCCTCAACAGGCAGTTTTTACATGGAGTTGCAAGTTTCATCCCAAGAACCTTGTCAGTTTCTAGACAAGTCTTGGCAAGACACAACTGCAAAGACACAGAATTTGGACTGTTCAGGTATAGCAAAATGCATAACTATCTTCATCATTTAATAGTTTAAGAACAATTTATTTAATAGAGTTTACAGAGACTAATCGTTATTTCATGTGACTGTTTGTTATCAAACTTACCACATGTACTATAATAATAACACAGGCCGCTGATTTGTCATGGTTCTCGGATGAGAAGGCCATGGTTACCCCTATACTCCTAACTGCCTCCCTATTCCCACGCTTTTTCTCTCCTCCCAACACTCTGAGACGAACTGCTTGATGACATCCCTTGCCCCATTCTTCCCAATCTCTCCGATTAGCATATTAAGCCTCTCCTTTGAGTCTCCCACTAACCACATGTCCTTCATTCTCCCATCTCACTTCCCCATTATACTCCCAGTGAATCTTATTCTTTTAGACTGGTATTTTGGGCATTCTAGAAGAAGGTGTTCCAGGGTCTCCACCACGCCCAAATTACACATCTGGCACTACTTTTCACTGTTTTTCCCAATTTTTCCCTTCAGCTCCAGGGACCGTGACCTCAGCTTGAACAACAGTGCCCCCCCAAAGGTGCCATCAAGGTACTCTTCAAAACCAGGCTTCTTTTTATAACGCAGGTCACCCAAAAGACCTCTTTGATTTGACCCTCTCTCGCCAATTACAGTTACCATCCTCCATGACCCTTTCTCTGATGATTTTTAGCTCAACTTTGGCGAAGCCAAATTTGAGCTTACGCAATGGCCCGTCGTCCGTCCGGCCGTCTGGCCGTCAACAATTGGATACGGCTCGGGCTAGAGGCCGTATTTATGAACCGATCTTTACGAAACTTCTTGGGTACCTTTGTTATGACCGTGGGACGAGAACGAGTGTTTTTGGGTGTGGTCCGAAATTCAAGATGGCTGCCAGCCACCATTTTGTACCTACGATGCAGAAATCTGTTTTTTGTACAGAACTTCCATATGAAAGCTCTGATTTGAATTTTTTTTTGTATGAATGTTTGGTACCATGGGATACATCACATATAATACAGGTTTTTTTCTCGTGCAGAAATTATGCAAATTAGAGTAACTTTGATGTTTTTTGGTGTTACTTTCAGCACTGTAAGTGCAAATGCCAATACAGCTCGGGCTAGAGGCCGTATTTATGAACCGATCTTTACGAAACTCCTTGGGTACCTTTGTTATCACCATGGGACGAGAATAAGTGTTTTGGGGTCCGGTCTGACATTCAAGATGGCCGATGGCAGCCATTTTGTACAAAATTAGGTGCAATCAGATTTTTGCACAGAACTTCCATATGAAAGCGCTGATTTGAATAATTTTTTGTGTGAATGTTTAGTACCATGGGGTACATCACATATAATACGGGTTTTTTTCTCGTGCAGAAATTATGCAAATTAGATGAACTTTGATTTTTTCAGTGCTACTTACACACAGTAAGTACACATGTCAATACGGCTCGGGCTGGAGTCTGTATTTATGAACCGATCTTCACGAAACGTCTTGGGTACCTTTGTTATCACCTTGGGACGAGAACGAGTGTTTCTGGGTGCGGTCCAAAATTCAAGATGGCTGCCAGTGGCCATTTTGTACCGAAATTAGGTCTAATCAGTTTTTTGTACACAACTTCTATACGGCTCAGGCTAGAGGCCGTATTTATGAACCGATCTTTACGAAACCTCTTGGGTACCTTTGTTATCACTGTGGGATCAGAACGAGTGTTTTTGGGTGTGGTCCGAAATTCAAGATGGCCACCAGCAGCCATTTTGTACCAAAATTAGTGCAATCAGTCTTTTGTACAGAACTTCTGTATGAAAGTTCTGATTTGAATAAATTTTTGTATGAATGTTTAGTAACATGGAATACATCACATATAGTACAGGTTTTTTTCTCGGGCAAAAATTATGCAAATTAGATGAACTTTGATTTATTCAGTGCTACTAATACACTGTAAGTGCACATGTCAATACGGCCCGGGCTAGAGGCTGTATTTATCAACCGATCTTCACAAAACTTCTTGGGTACCTTTGTTATCACATTGGGGCGAGAACGAGTGTTTTCAAGATGGCTGCCAGTGGCCATTTTGTACCGAAATTAGGTCCAGCCAGTTTTTTGTCACAACTTCTGCACAGCTCATATTTGTGAACTGATCTTCACGAAACTTCATGGGTCCCTTTGTTTTCACCTTGGGACAGGAATGAGTGTGTTTTGGGGTGCCTTTGTTATCACTGTGCTGTGAGAACAAATATTTTGGGGTTCAGTCAGACCCACTCTGGGACTCAAAGATTTTTTTCTAGTTTAGCATCTGACTGTCACCCACCTTTACAATACTTTACCTATACATTTGTTACAGGCAATGGTCAGTATTTATGTACAGACTGTTACAATACTTTATATGTACCTTTGTTATCAGGTCATTACCTAGATGTTTGTCATTGCTGTGTCACATACTATACATGTACATGTCTTTGTCTTGACAAGTTGAGCTACAGTGTCATTGACACTTTCATTTTTCCCTGGTTTGCCCCAACGTCTAGGTCCAAGATCTCCAATGAGTAGTTCTCTACAAGCTCCCTCACTTGCACCATCCACCCTGTCTTGATATTTGAGTTGAAAATTCTCAGGAACATTAGAACATTACTTTACACCATCAGCTGTTGTGGAGATTTACCAAATAATTAAGATAACCGAGTTTCAATAGGTCTATCCTGTCCTTGATCCTCATCCACCCAAGCTCACCCCTGATTGCTTCTAGTGCTGCGGCATTACTCGACCCCTTTATCCATCGGCCTGCAGGATTTCCAAGCTCTTTACAGCCATCTGGTTTCGGGGTACCACTTCCGTACCGCATGTTATAGTTGGCAGATCCACCATTTCCCAAATGGTTTTCCCCACGAAAACCTTATTGAAACTGTTTCTCCCTATAAGTTTCATTTGGTTAAGGATTCACTTCCCCTTCAGAATCAATTTATTTGTGTGGTTTCGGTAGATGCCTCTTCCTGTGATGTTTATATTTACCCCCCAGATACTCGTAGTCACCTGTCTCTCCTACACTAAGAAGTTTTCTGCTACCTTCCGGAATATAGAACTCCCCCACTCTCCACCTTCGAGTGGGGTCCACTTTGCGGCCCACAGGTATAACTTTGCCCTTTCTTTCATTAAGTTCGAGTCTCCATTTGCTCCCATATTTCCCAACAATTCCTAGTATTTTCGCTAGCCCCGCTTCGCTTTCTGACACTAGCACTATATCGTCTGCAAAAAATAGCCCTGGGATCTTCAAGTCCCCAACTGCTACCCCCTCGTCGCTATGCAGGAGTTCATCTCCTAAACCTTTGATGTACAATGCAAAAAGAATTGGCGAAAGGATACACTCCTGTTTTAGGCCAGTCTCCATTGGCACACGTTTCGTTGTACATGCAATAGCTTCTGTATTAATGTTCTCAATTCAATATTAATGTAACATTTCTTATTCTTTGTGTTTTTTTCTCCTAAACAGCTTCCCAATTGGAGCTTTCATGACACAAATTTTCTCAATTGCATGGTCCCGGGACCCTTTCCTAAAGAGGGCAGAAAAATCCCTGATAAATCATTGCAGATCATGTGCTGACCATGATGTCAGTGTCAGTCTTCTGTCCTTGACCCACCTGCTACCGGTCAAGTGAGGAAGACAGTTGAATAGTCAGTCTGTGTCAGGGTTTATTTCCCTTTTGTCAATGCCCTTTTGGCCAGTTACCCCTTGGTCAACACGTTTTGCAAAATTTTCTAAGTGTTCAGATTTTAATTTTTTTTCTCATTGAAGTTTTCATTTGAAATAAAATGTTTTTTACTAGTAGTATTAGTGTTTACAGAATAATATTTTACCTGCAGTGATGATTGTATGTTTTTATAAGAATAAATTCTCCAACTTGTGTGTGTTTATAAGCCCAAGCCTTTTATAAATATTGTTAAAGGTAGCAATATGTTTTGGTCATTATTCTTTTTGAAGTTTAAAAGTCAACACAAATTGTTAGCTTTTGTTGTTTTTCTTCAAAGTTTTTGTATTCTCTGATGTCACACTTCAAATGAAATTGAAAACTTATATATATCTGCATTTTATTCTGTATTTTCATTCCAAATACAATAATGGAGAAGGAGATTACCTTTGTGTTAACGTCCAAAGGAAAAAATGCTCTTGTTGTATAATATTTGAAAATTCGTGAAAGTAATGAAAAGGTTTACTGGAGATGTGAGAAAAGTAGAACCAACAAGTGCATTGCAAAAGCAACAACAAGTGATAACCAACTTACTTCATTAACTGGTTACCACAACCACAGCCCAGATGTTGGAAAATTATTAAACGATGCTGCTGTTAGCGAAATGAGAAAAAAAGGGTTCTTACTGAGACACAGCCAATTCCAAGAGTATATGACAGTGTTTTAGAAGAGGTCATCAACTCACAAAATAGTAGATTACATGAACTCGCTTCTGCATTACCAACATTTGAAACCGTAAAGAATTCTTTGTATAGACAGAGACATAAAAAGTATCCACTTTTGCCAAAAGAAAGAGCAGACGTTTGTTTAGAAGGCGAGTGGTTAGCTATGCCAGAAGGAGAGAATTTTCTATTATCCAGCAGTACAGACAAAAACATTCTGATTTTTGGAACATTAGAGGCATTCTCAGAAGTCTGTCCAGCACACACTTAATATGTGGATGGAACATTTTTATCATTTTATGCCTGCCCAAGTATATTTTGTCAAGTTTTTACAATCCATGCATTTATTGAAGGACAGCAGTTTCCACTGGTGTATTGTTTACTGGACAAAAAATCAAAGAAAACCTATAACCAAACATTTTTGCTTCTAAAAGAGTTAGCCCATCAGAGAGGAAAAGAATTTAATCCAAAAGAAATTATGTCTGACTTCGAATCTGGTCTTCTGGCAGCAATTAAAATAAGCTTTCCTTCAACAAGACACAAAGGATGTTATTACCATTTTTCACCAAGTGTATGGAGGAAAATACAAAATGTTGGCCTTAGTTGCCCGTATAGTGATGATAGTGAATTCAGAGACTCCATAAGAAAAATCATTGTGTTAGCATTTGTTCCAATATTATGTGTCAGAACTTCCTGGGAGGAACTAAAAGAAGAATTGTTACATCACTCATACTCTGGGATTTGTCAATTCTTTGAATATATGGAGAACACTTGGATTTCACAAACATCAATCTTTCCTGTAAAATTATGGAATCACAATCAAACACATTCATGCAGAACAAACAATCATGTAGAGGGTTGGCATAATAAGTTAAATAAAAGTATTGGTAAAGCCCACCCCAACCTATATGAATTGGTTGATGTGTTCAAGAAGGAAGCCAACATAAATAAACTCAAAATTACACAACTTTATTGTGGCCAGCCACCACTGAAACGCAAAAGAAAGTATATAGCAACTGATGAAAAAATTGAAAAACTTTAAACTTGCAGAGGGTGAATTATGTGTTAACGAATTCTTAGATAGAAGATGTAAATACTTGTGTTCCCTTTAAAACTAATTTTCTATGTTAGGTAATCAGAGTAATGTGTCAAATCAATTCAAAATACCAACAGGAAGCCTATAAAAATTGCATGAACGCTCATTTTCTTTGTGCAGTGGTTAACCATTTACCAACACATTTTGTTGGGTATATCTCAATCAAGCCATGCAGATATGGATATCATTGGAACCGACTCGATCAGCCGGTTCCAATGACATCCATAATTGCATGATTTTATTGAGAAGCCTTCAAGATATTACAGCTTGCGGCAGCCCTATTCATGTTAATTTACTGTGCGGTTTTGGCCATTTTATTATTTTCCTGCACTTTACTGAACAGTATCAAAAGCTGATATAATTCAATAAATTGTAATATGGCCCCTGCATGAAGCCATGTTCATCAATTCTATTCCTCTAAGATAGGAAATGGCGCTTTTCATAGGCTTGTTTTTGTTTTTTTTAGTGCTCAAACAAACTATTTCATGTGCTGTTAGGGAGATGTTTGTATGTTATAACTACACTCGTTCATATTGTTGTGCAAGTTGTTTTTAGTTTTAATTTCAGATACAGAAGAAAATATAATTTGAAAAGTGTTGTTATTGTTGATGTTCGCCCATAAAGAAATGGAACAAATTAAAAAAAGAACAAATTTCTTTTCAAAAACAAAAATTAGGTTTATTACCCTTTGGTCAATTCTCTTTTGGTCAATTACCATTTGCAAAAAGTGTTGACCAAGAGGAATTGACCAAAAGGTAAATGATCAAAAAGGTATTGACCAAGTGGTAACTGACCAAAAGGGAATTGACCAAAAGCGAAGATACCTGTGTCAGTCATCTAAAATTCTCAACAGGACTACAAATTAATTAAATTTAGCCTAGAGATTAAAGGGAAGAGAAGATGCTAGTCTTTCTGATAATACTAGGATTAGATGATTGACAATGACGAAATTAACTGCGCTTAATCCTTTGTCTAATGAATTGATCGCATTTGCCCGTGTTGAAAAAAAAAAAAATTTCACAAAATTTCAGCAAAACCTGATCGTGATGATATGGTTTTGTTGAATTTTTTTTTTTCAACACCTCAAGTACCCGGTGATTCATTAATTAAATTTTTGTTGATTATTCCAATAATTAGTGTTTGGAATCTAATATTATTGTGTCCGTGAAAATATTGCCCACCCATAGAATGTGACCATGGTGGCCGTACTGTAACTTCAGTAAAACTTACTTTCAGAAATTACATGTACCAAGACGGAAATCTTAATCCATTTATGAAAAGTACTCTTATCTAAATGTCAGAATCAGGCCATAACCCTGTCAGCACTAATGGCATCATGTTACAGAGTATTATGACCGAATCTGTTGTGTTTTTGTAGAGTGTTTGGTAATAATTTAAAATTTTAAATCCTACACCCTTATTAGGCTGTAGAATTAAATTATTACAGATCTTCCTAATTATTGCCTTTGAAGGCAAATTTCCTCTGGGCCAAAATTTATGCGTCCTGGGTTGAAAGAGTTCACCCTGTACTTAACGAATCTGCTCCATCTGCCTGCATAGTTTACAAATTGAGCAGTTGAAAAACATGATATCCAAAATATAGCAACAAAACCATATCATGAGACCTCTGATTGGAACGAGCTTTCTGAGCTTGTTCCAATGAGGGGACACATGATATGGTTTTGCTGAAATTTTGTGAACAGTTTGAAAAAATATAATTAAAAGAACAAATTCTGATTTCATGTGCATTGGTTGAAGAGTTATCTGTTCAGTGTAAACCTAATCAGAACATAATTTCTTTTCTTTACAGTTCTTTAAATTATGTCAGGTATTGCTTTAGGTCGCCTCGCTGAAGAGAGGAAGGCATGGCGAAAAGATCATCCTTTTGTGAGTAGTATAGGTTTTTTCTTCTTTTGTGATTAATACAAAAGCAACCAACAAACATGATGTACTCTTTTTACCAATATTGATAGGATTAGAGCATCATTAATTTTGTTGCAGATTCACTGAACTGGCATTGTTAATTCTGAAGGCTTGAATTGTCTTACCTTATACTCTTAGTTTGAGTTCTGTTAATTGAAAGCAATCCTGTCTTTATGTTTTGACAGCATTGGAATCAGTCAAAAGCTAATTATGGTTCTAAAATCTAAAGAAAAAAAAAGCCTTTTGCTCTTCCCTAATTTCATTATTGTAGCTCAGAATATCAGGCCGGGCTTTTTCAGGAGAGCGATTTATTCGCTCGCCTAATGCTCACCATAAAAAAAATTAAGGAGGGCGAAAACTATTTCTCCTGGCCTTAGAAAAAAATGATTACCGCAACAACCTATTCCTGAAACCCACATCTTTTCAGATCTCTGCCATGTTAGTGGTCTCTGTAAGACGGCCACACTGCCCCTCCCAAACCTCTGGGCCTTGCCAAAGCCCGGAGGTGTGGGATGGGCAGTGTAGCCATTTCACAGAGACTACCTTGTTAGCAGCACCGAATAAAATGTACAAAATCCACAAGGCAGAATTCATTAATAGAAAAACTTCATTTTGTCACTATTAGCTTTTGTAAGGATGGGTTGAAGAGATCTAATCGCTCCTCTAGGCCATGCGAGGGGAGTGATTTTTAGCCCTCCTGCATTTTTAAAAATGCCAGGCCGGGAATATAGAGAATAATTTTTAAATATTTAATGTTAAAATACAAGTAGATGTAGTTCCATGTCAAGTGGACAAATATTAGTTTAAACAGTATATTGATAAAAATGAATATTATGTAACATGCATGCACAACATAAAACATAAGGTATGAACGCAATAGTACAGGATACACAGCACATAACAGTAGACAAGTTTGAAGCAAAAGAGATAAGGGATTCGACGGAAAGTTTTAAGCTTATGTGTGTTGTCTCCCTATCTCAAATTAAATTTACGCCATATGATTTGTGGCAGTAGATTGAACTTGTATATCACCACCCAAGGACCTTGGCCCCAACAGTCACCCTGATAGAATCAATTAAAGTCACAGCACAAGCAATCGCCTCTCAGAAACACTAAACTAGAATGCCTCTCAAACCAAACCAACACAAAACTGGTGCGATGGCTGGTGGAAGACATTCAAAGAAGCACTTGTCTCTGGGCTACTATATTTTCAAATGTTTAAACTCTGTAAGCAGATATATGGGGAACAAAATGGAAAAGAAGAGGAGAAGAACAAAGTGAAGACAAAAGCGAGATAAGAAGAAGGTGGGTAAGCCAGTCTGAACATAAGTTTTCATACCTTTTAAACACGTTTTGTGGAAGCAGCACTCATACACAATGTTGGGAAGGAGTTTTTATATTTGGGCCACTGGACGTGGCTGAGATGGAGAAGACTCATCTTTTTCGTGGAATACATTTCATAATCTTAATTTGGTTATTTTAACGTTCAGTGGAATTGCTTGCTCTGTAGAATAAAATTGTGTACCACACTAAACATAAGGCGATTCTCAGCATTACATAAAAATTCAGAGCCAAAAAGTAAGGCGAAAACATCTGTTTCAAATGGGAGGTGGCCGATTGTGTCGTTTCCATTTGGAAAGATTGGACAAGACAATAAAAAATGTTCACATGTCTCGCACTCGCCACACTGATAGAACGGATGAGATGTTAAGTAATTATCGTACGAAAGGTAATTATTGTGCAAATATTTGTTGGGCCATAGTTCTAAACTTGAGTAATTGGTTCCCACACTGTTTTACCCTGTTGACAGGGAAGATGGTGACTCAGTGGTTAGAGCATTGGACTTTAAACCCAAAGGTTGATAGTTTGATCCTGACCAGTGATAACTGTGTTGTGTCCTTGGGCAAGACATTTAATCTTGGTGGCACTGTGTACGAAGATGTACTAGTGATGGTGCACTTGCCTTCAACCGTTGCCAACTCTGTTAGTATGTTAGAGTCTGACAGTTGCTCGCTCCTTCTTGGTGGTTCTCTCTGGATACTTCAGCTTTTCCACCCATAAAACTGCCCAACCATGATGTGACCATGGCTGTTGAAAGTGTCATTAAACCCCAATAAAATAAACAAATCTTGTTGACAACTTGACACTTCAGACATTAGTGAAATACTGCTCTCAGATCAATGCAATAAACAATACAATTTGTTTATTACTTTCCAAAGTGTGATTTACTGGGATTTCCGGGTTTGATTATAAACGATAACTTCACAAGTGAATTATGCAATCAACAATTGGGCCATGTATCCGTGCGCGCAAATGAAGACGCTTTGCCGTGGGTGTAATGGAGACTTCATTGTTTTTTGTTTTTTTAACCCTTTAACTAACATGAAAAGCAGACGACTCTTGCAAAAAAAATTCTTGAATAACTATTATTTTCATTTTTTGTCTCAAAAACATAGGTTATGACCCCTCATTGGAACGAGCTTGTTCCAATGATGGGTCATGACTTATGTTTTAGAGACAAAAAATGAAAAAATAATGAAAATTAATTGGCGATTTTTTAGAAAAGCGCTGGCCGCTTTTGGCCGTTATGTTAGATAAAGGGTTAAATAATATAATTATCTTTAATAATGAAAAGTAATAAACAGAGTAATCACTTGACTGGACTGGTTACAGGAAATAATTCATTCGAGGCGAGGGACTATATTGTAAAACACTCGTGCGCATTCACACACTCGTGTTTGTACAACGTCCCTCACCTCTCATGAATTATTTCACGTAACCAGTCCAGTCAAGCAATTACTCTCTATGTAATGCACTGCTGTACCTTTATTCTGCTCTTTATTATTATTCAAATTTAAAAGAACGTCCACCCTGTTCTATCATTTGAACGTTTTCTACCATTTGGAACGCAAGAGTAAAGGATTCCATGTTTGAAACTGATGAAAGCTACACCTGGACCGGTAGAGTGCTGAATCATTCAGGCACTCTCCTATAAATGTTAACAAGGCCAATCCACACACACTGAATAATTTCTCTTCAGAGATAATATACGGAACTTCAGCAGAATAAGAAGCTTATAAGTTGAGGTAACTGCACTTAACCCTTTACCTAACATGAAAAGCAAATGACACTTGCCAAAAGAATTCTTGAATAACTATTATTTTCATTTTTTGTCTCAAAAACATAGGTTATAACACCTCATTGGAACGAGCTCAATGAGCTCATTCCAATGAGGTGTCATAACCTATGTTTTAGAGACAAAAAATGAAAAAATAATGAAAATTAATTGGTGAGTTTTGAAAATAGCACTGGCCGCTCTTGGACGTTACATTAGGTAAAGGGTTAGGAATAAAGACCAAATATGGGCCGTGATCTGAGAAAAGGGACCTTTGGGGTCGAAAAATCAGATTGGAGTTAATGTCACATCTCAAATCTCCGGAAAACAACCTTTTCAACAAAGTTTATTTCAGGATCATCTAACAATTAGAAATGGGTCAAAAGTGTAAAGTGAGGTGTCAAAGAGCCCAACAAGTTGAATTGACCATTTGATGTTTCAGCATAATACCCATGCAATGCGTATGTACAGTGTTATTGATCATGATAATGAAAACAAGAACCAATACCCATTACAGGCTATTGACATTTACAGACAGCAGACAGTACCAAGTTGTTTCTTTTAGACAAGTAAAATATTAGTGAACACATACTACACAGATCACCAATTGAGCTTTCACTTTGGATATATTTTCATGGTGTGAGAAGAGTCATCTCGAATGGAATTGGATAAGAATTTTTTTTTAAAGTTTTGATCAGTTGAGAAAGAAATATTTCACTACGCCTCTTACAGACACCACCACAAAATGTACTGAAAAGGAAGTAAGATAAATAATAAATTATAAAAACTCACTACTCTATTGTTTTTGACAGATTTCCAAACTGATGGTTTCGTGTCTTGATACATTGACGTTTCAGAAAATTATGGATTAAAAAAACTCAAATGGTAGCAGTAGAAACTTAATGAAACATTTTGTCGGAATTTAAAAAAAAACCCATAAAACCAAAACAGGTACATCATACCCACCACTACCACCCAAAGCTCTTTTGAGATATAGGCACAGGGTGGGGTGGGTGATCTCCTCCCATGCAATCTTTCATTGACATTTGGTATCCAATCATAGTTCTGATAAAATTGGGGTGTTCCTGCTAGGTAGCCTCCAAACCCATACACCAAGCGAGGAATGTTTGATCGAAAATTTAATGTCTGAAGATGAATGAATTTTTCAATGAGAGATTTGTAAACTTCCCATAAACAAAGCATCAACTGAGTCCGACCCAACCTGTCATGTCTGTTTTACACAAATAATAAAAGTTCCTTTGTTGCTTTGCTCAAAAATATTTCCAGGCAAACTTATCCACACATCAAACCGCTATGGCCCCCCCATTACCCCCCACCCCTCACCCCCCACCCCCCGCGCCACCACCTATCAACGAGAAATTCTGGATCCTGTAAGTCTATGCCTGGACCATTTTGTTGTAACTTAATTGAGCAGTCAGTTACTCTCATTATCAAATCCAAAATATAACTGACATACTTTTATGAAAATGAGCGACTCGAGGGAGGTGGTCATTGGTAGAATAGCTTGGGGAGAGTGAAAAATAAGACATTTATCTCATAGTACCAGAGAGAGGAAGAGTGGCATGGTATGTGTAACAAAGGGTTATTTGTTCACTGGTCAGTATGTTCAGTTCAGAGATGCGGAAGACGAGCGCGGGGGCAGACAAAGAGTGGAGGATCCAGGATTCACGGGAGGGAGGGGTGCCAAATTTCGTTTTTTGGTCATGATGTGAAGGATCATCCCGTTGATCCAAGCAAGTTGGTGATGGGGGGGGGGGAGGGGGGGGGGGTGGCTCTCTATGTAGTCTATGTGGGGTTTTCTTTGCACATGACCACCATGTTTTTCAGCCAAAGTATCCCCCTACTGGAATGGAATCGTTCAATTAGGAAAAAGGAAAACCCAATTTATAACCGCGAAAGGGCTATATTGTGCAATATTATCATCCGCGATAACACATGGTGATTCACTACCTGTTGCAGTGGATGACAATGTGTTATAGATATAAAACCTTGTACCTACAGGTCTCGATGCTAAGAAAACCATAAATTAATTTTAGTTGGGGTTTTCTTTGCACATGACCACCATGCTTTTCAGCCAAAAATATCCCCCTACTGGAATGGAATCATTAAATTAGGAAAAAGGAAAACCCAATTTATTACATGCGAAAGGGCTGTATTGTGCAATATTATCATCCGCGATAACACATGGTGATTCACTACCTGTTGCAGTGGATGACAATGTGTTATAGATATAAAACCTTGTACCTACAGGTCTCGATGCTAAGAAAACCATAAATTAATTTTAGTCAAAAAAATTGGGGGTTGGGGGAGATCTCATTGTATGTTAGACTAGTTTTCAAAGTTCTGCTGCCCTACTTCAATTTGCTCAGTGAGTGAATCCCCTTGGGTACCATGATTCAACAAATTGGGTGAATGAGCATCTTTTTCACCTACTGTTCTCAAAAGAAATTTAAGGTCACCATTTTCCTGTTCACCCGCTGGACTAGAGCTTCACGATTTCTGCTTAGTTAACATTTGATAATTCTTTCGAAACTAGGATCTGTCTATAAAATGATCAAAAATAGCTTCCTTTGGCTATGGCAAATGGAAGCTGCATGTGATGTAAGTTCATCATGTAACACATTTATGTTGGAATAAGCTATCCGAGAGCTTTCCAACAGTGCATTAGACATCGAACAAATTTCATGTAATAATATAGAGTCTTATACTAAGTTATCAATGAACATGATTCAAAGTGACAAGTATGATCTCTACACGGTGATTATCAATAAAATTGCCTTATCAGCTGGCAATGACAAGAGAAACATGCATTCGGATGGAATAAACATGTTAGCTTACTGTCATAATATAGGGAACGCAGCGGCTCAGTGGATAGAGATACAGGCTGCAAGCCAAGGGGCCCTCGGTTTGAATCCCACCTGCGTCAACCGCATTGTGTTCTTAGGCAATACACTTAATCCAATTGCCCACGTGGTGGCACGGTGGCGTTCTGTACTAAGGCGTTTGGAGCTTAATTTTTAAAAAAATCTTCTGGGAGAGGGTGGGGGGAGGGAGGAAACCACCCTTGAGAATGTTTTTTAAAATACCTTCTCCACGTCCACACTCAGGGAACACCACCCCCATATGTTTCCCAAATTCCAGATTTACAATTTAAGGATTTACGTCTGCAGGCTAAAAATACTTGTCCTTCCTCCTTCCAAAAAAAAAGATCAGATCCCAGTGGCCTCCTATAATATATATACCTGTCTATGAGCCGGGTGTTACTGTGTAGAATTCATTCTTTTGTAGGAATTCATTCATAATCAAGCTAGTGTAATAATGTGTTATGCCCTATAAGTTTAAAGCGAATTAGAAGCAATGAAAGTTTTAAGCTGAATGCACATGAACAGTTTTGGTTCTTGGGTTGGGGGGGAGGGGGGGGGGGCTGCTTTTTGTATGTAGGCTAAGGGTGAGCAATTGATTTTTTTAAATAATACAAAATAGGCACACAACAGTTAGCATGATTGCAAAACTGATGGAATATGATGTAAGATAACCACTCAAACCTTCCATTATCTTTTTCTTGAATAGTAGGTCTAATACTAACTTTAGACATTACTGCGCAGAAAATTTCAGATATTTTAAACAAATGATGCCAGAGGGCAGAAGCATGTATTATTAATAAGACTAATGCTGAAGACAATTGTAACTTTTTGAGGTTATCCTAAAAATTATTCTAGCCCATACTGTAATCTGATGTTCTGAAAAAATTATTGGATCCAACAGGTGCCAATCAACAGAATATCAGACACAGTGAAAAAATGATTTAGGCAATCACTTTGAGTTTCCAGTTACATTCTACTAGAATCTAGAAGTGTAGGCCTACTGTCATCAGTAGGCCCATCTATATTTGGTTGAAATCACTGCGATTATGTGAAAATATTAAGCAAGACAAGTATTTCAGGAAACCAACACGTTTTGAAGAATTGCATGTGTCTTTACTTTTTAAGTTCCACCCGCCCCCCCCCCCCCCCCCCCCCCCCCCTCCGAAAAAGATAAAATGTGAAAAAATAGATCCGCGGTCAAGTGTCAGGATTTCACGGTAACGATCATTACCGGTAGCGTGTCGGTACTGTGGTCACAAAATGACGAAACCGAAATATCGTTACCCACTCAATCTGTCACTAAAGACATTGAAACATTTGTTGTTGAAAGAAATGCTCATAAGAGCTGCTCGTTGGTGAACAATCATCACTGTGATAGAAATGAAATGCTGTTTACATCGAATACAGAAACAAGTTGAAGTGGGAAAAACGTGTGTACCATTTGCACACGTTAGACATTTCAACCAATAACTTTCTCGGAATGAGTAAAGTGCGGGACCCTTTTGCTGAAGTGAATGTGATTGGCTCATTCTGTAAACATCTTGATGTTTTTTTCATCAGTAACATCATCACAAGGAATTTCATTGTGTGTCTGAGAATTGTTTTAAGTATGATAAAATAACAAGCGCCTGTGTTCAATATATGTTGAAAACTGAAAAGCAGTTTTTTTAACAAAGGTATCATGCACAGGTTTACTGGCGTTATAATATCTAAAACAATAAATATATATTAAAAAATCAACATCCCAATAACCTCTGTTTGGTATCTATCGTGCCGGGGGTAATTCCCTTCACTCCGGACTGTTAATATAGGAGGCCGAAACGTCTCAGGGCCGAAACGTCCCAATATCATTTCACATATAACTTACAAGTATATCAATGTATGCAGGCAGTTTTATCTAGGAGGGAAATGTGTCAGAAATCTAAAAAGCTACAAATGATATAAAATTCCCTCGATTCGTAAAAACTTCAAAAAGGTTCCCATAACTGCTCACAGACGGTACCTAAATTTCGTTACCGGCGGGTTCCGTGTCTCTTAAACCACGGAAACGATTTTTTGGTTCCATTGACGTCTGAAATCCTGATGCTTGACAGTGAAAATTGAAGTAAAAAAAAATGTTCAAATATCTGTAGACTGTAGTCTCTACACAATACTCTGAGTTACTGTCCGAGTGTTGTCTTCAGTAAGTTCACAATATTAGGCTATCTTCTATGTTCTTTTGAGGGTGCATTGTAATTTTATACTATTTTAGAGAGAAATCTAATACAACTCATTATATTAACATTGTCGACTTATTACTGAGTTCCTAATCACCAATCATTCTAAAAAGACATATTTAAAAAAAAAAAATGTAGGAAAATATTTTTAGCCTTGTAGTTGTAGGCCTCAACCTTAACCTCAGTACAAGTAAATCACTAGCAGAACAAAAAGCTGTTTCTTGTATTTGCAAAGTTTTGAATGAAAGTTTTGAAAGTTATTTCCACTTTATAATTTTATTGATATTAAATCTGTAGAAAAAAAACACATTAATTACAAGTATGTGTAGTCGTATCATGGATTCACAAGTTACTGGTAATAGGCGTACAGAGATCAAAGTGTTTTCCAAGTGGCTTGGCAGTTCTGTCATCCTGTATTAAAGATTTTGGCTGCCTGCATAGGCAGAGAGTAGCAAATTCTGAATATTGTCGTTGTTAGAAAATTCATTGCAACTTGGCAGAGTCTATACCATATACGATACTCGATACTGACGATAGGTAGTGCTGTGTACTGTAAATCTTAACCAGTCATTTATAGGAAAACGTAATTCCATCAAATAGATTAAAAAAATAATGTTAACGATCATTCCACTTGACATTGCCAGATACACAAAATCACCGAATATCCATATCTGGTTCTCGGAAAGCCTTAATATATTGAATCCATAGGCCTGCACAGATGAAAAGGAAACAAAAACGTTTTTCGAAACATATGTTCACTGCAACTTTCATTTTGATGTCACTTAATGACTTATAAATAGATTCACATACTCGTTCATGTAAACAATTCAGTGCACGAAACATCGTAAACAAGGGCAAGGCAGCAGCACAGGAAAAAAAACATTTGTTTCTCTTCTAATGGCAGAGCTTCGAAAAACTGTTTGTGAAGCCATAAATTTGCATTATTCATGTCAGTATATTTTTAGAGTATGTTCATTTCACCCCAAAATGTGGCACACAATGCAGTTTATTACTTTAATTTCACAGTTTAATGGGGGCGCAGATAAAGCCCAAAGCAAACAACCAAACAATTTGAAAAGCCTACAGATGTGTGCTACACTATAAACTAGAGATGGGCGGTTAACCGAAAATTCGTTTCGGTTTCGGTTTTGTTATCAAAACCCAAACTATTACAGAAAACATGTCTTCACGGTTTTCAACTTCAGTGTTGGAAAACTCTAATCACGTCTTCACCTCTCAGGAATAAAGAGAGAATCAACCTAAAGTTAACCTTGTTTTCAAACTTCAGAGTTACAATACCTCCTTTTTCAGAATGCACTAATTGGTACTAATTGGTATTGCGCTCAAGCGTGGCATTTACCGCGAAAATAGGTGACAAAATTACTTCTTGCGCCTTGTGTTTTAAACGTTTATCTGTTTATCAAATGCAATTTCCTTTGCAGAACTGGAACTTGTCACTTGTTCCACATTTATAATGACAAATATATTTATTTCTACATGTAATTTTGAAAGCTTGAACTCCAAAGACAGCGTCAAAATCACAGTTGATGTTGGATGGAAATTTAGGGTTACAATGATCTATATGAGCGACTTTTACTTGATGAAATTTTATGGTCGGCCTGTTTTGTTTTAGGGTGTGTTGGGTTACCCTAAACACAGGTATTTTTTTTTTTTTGGGGGGGGGGGGGGGGGGGGCTAATTTTGCAACAGACTCAAGGCAAAAATCATATTTATTATACTGGTGTGTTGCCTTGGAAAGGGTGTCCCTGTGACACTGACTGGCACTCAATACATCTTATATGCAAGTGCAATATATTATGTTTGTACAGTGAAAACCGAAAACCGAAAACCCGACTCTTTGAATGAAACCGAAACCGGAACGACATGAAATTTGAAAACCACCCATCTCTACCATAAACAACAGTTACTGAATGTCAAGAACAAATCTGTGTTCACCCTCTTCGACGATTTCGCTTCCAAACAGTAACCCAATTCATGAGAATGTTTGGTTTTTATACGCCCATTTGAAAAACGGGACGTTTTATGTGAATGGTCTTGCCATCCGTCCATCTGTCTGTCTGTCCATCCATCTGTCTGTCCGTCCATCATTGACACATTTCGTTTCCAGACGATAACTTTAGTTGTAATGGTTTGAGCTGAGTTAAATATATCATGTGGATTTAGTATAACAAAATACAGGATGGGTTCGATTTCCGTTTTTAGCGACCCATTTGCAGTAGAGTTATGGCCCTTTATTTATGGGAATTTAGCCCAAGTTCTCGTTTCTGGACAATATCTGAAGATGTTATAAAGGAATGGAAAGAAAGTCGGTATGTGGGTTTATTACAACAAAATACAGGTCAAGTTTCATTTTGGGTTTTAAGAGCCAATTTGCAGTAGAGTTATGGCCCTTTGTTTATGAGAATTTAGCCCAATTTTTTCGTTTCCGTATAATAACTTCAGTTATAATGGATTGAATGGAAAGAAATTGGTTTATATGCTCGTTTGAAAAATAGGACATATTATTTGAATGGTCTTGCCATCCGTCTGTCTGTCTGTCTGTCTGTCTGTCTGTCTGTCTGTCTGTCTGTCTGTCTGTCTGTCTGTCTGGGCTTAGCAGAGGTACATTGTGGGGTTTACAATTTAGGGTCAGTGGTAGTTGTGGGGTTGGGTTGGTACAGTGGCCACTTGTGGGGTTATTTTTTGGACTGTGGGGTTAACTGTCTGTCTGTCTGTCTGTCTGGGCTTAGCAGAGGTACATTGTGGGGTTTACAATTTAGGGTCAGTGGTAGTTGTGGGGTTGGGTTGGTACAGTGGCCACTTGTGGGGTTATTTTTTGGACTGTGGGGTTAATTTTTTGACCTTGTGGGTTTTGGTTTTTACATGGGAAAAACCCCACAAGTAAGAACATGTAAGAACGTCTGCCCGTGGACACATTTCGTTTCCAGACAATAACTTTGGTTGTAATGGTTTGAGCTGAGTTAAATTTGGCATGTGGATTTAGTATAACAAAATACAGGATGGGTTCGATTTCCTTTTCTAGCGGCCCATGTGCAGTAGAGTTATGGCCCTTTATTTATGGGAATTTAGCCCAAGTTCTCGTTTCCGGATGATAACTTAAGATGTTATACATGGAATGGAAAGAAATTTGGTATGTGGGTTTATTTCAACAACAGTAAAAAGGAACCCTGTTAATTGAATAGCCACCTTACCAATGAAAATTCTTCAATTAATAGGATTAACAGATTTTGGTCACTTTCCTGTATTCAAGAGATAAACATTTAGCATTTATTCTATTATATCTTGTTTGACAGAGCTCAGTCAAAAACATATAATAGAATAAATGTCTGTATTGGATGTACTGAGGCCAAATATGTCTATAAACATGGGGAATTTAATGATTATCACTGATTATCTAGGACATTTTTTGACATATTGCAAGATCTTTTATTCAATTAACAGGAGTCTGCTCTATAACCTATATGCAATTAACAGGTAAAATTTGTACTGAAGGTATGGAAATGGTTTTGTGTTTGGAAATTATATTCAGTTAACAGGGATATTTATTTATTTATTTATTTATTTATTTATTTATTAGTCCCTTATGGGAACCGTAAGGAGAGTATAGGATTGCACTCCGTCTGTCTGTCCATCTGTCTGTCCGTCCATCCGTCCGGCCGGCCATCCGTCCATCCGTCCGTCCGTCTGTCTGTCCGTCCATCCATCCATCCGTCCGTCCGTCCATCCATCCATCCGTCCGTCTGTCCATCCATCCGTCTGTCTGTCTGTTTTTTATGTTACCACCTCTCCCTCCAACATGCTTTAAGCTACACCTTTCATATTTGGTACATGGATAAATGGTTCTGAGGGGATGATGCATGCTCAAAATTTTTTTTCAAAATCCAAGATGGCGGAATGGCGGCCATTTTTGTTGTGTTTTTTAAGCTTTTTTTCTCTATTTTCATGTTACCACCCCTCCCACCAACATGGTTCAAGCTCCACCTTTCATATTTGGTACATGGATAAATGGTTCTGAGGGGATGATGCACACTCAAATTTTTTTTTTCAAAATCCAAGATGGCGGAATGGCGGCCATTTTTGTTGTGTTTTTTAAGCTTTTTTTCTCTATTTTCATGTTACCACCCTTCCCACCAACATGGTTCAAGCTACACTTTGCATATTTGGCACATGGATAGAGGGTTGGGAGGGGATGATGCACGTTCAATATTTTTTCTTCAAAATCCAAGATGGCAGCATGGCGGCCATTTTTGTTGTGTTTTTTAAGCTTTTTTCTCTATTTTATGTTACCACTGCTCCCTCCAACATGGTTCAAGCTGCACTTTTCATATATGGTACATGGATAAAGGGGTTGTGAGGGGATTATGCATGCTCAATATTTTTTTTTCAAAATCTAACATCTGTCTGTCTGTCCGTCTGGCTTTCTGTTTTTATGTTACCACATCTCCCTCTAATATGCTTCAAGCTACACCTTTCATATTTGGTACATGGATAAATGGTTCTGAGGGGATGATGCACAGTCAATATTTATTTTTTAAAATCCAAGATGGCAGAATGGCGGCCATTTTTGTTGTGTTTTTTAAACTTTTTTCTCTATTTTATGTTACCACCGCTCCCTCCAACATGGTTCAAGCTACGCCTTTCATATATGGTACATGGATAAAGGGTTGTGAGGGGATTATGCACGCTCAATATTTTTTTTTCAAAATCCAAGATGCTTATATACTCTAGTGTCTTCTGTGACAAAAACACCTTATGTCACAAAAGCGCCGTAGGGGACTAATACCACCTTGGTGGTCAAACACTTGTTTATTAGTGTTTAAGCTCACATACTTATGCACAATGGCTAATCATGACCGTGACAGTTTTAAGGGTGGTGGAAGCCGGAGTACCCAGAGAGAACCACCGAGCAGCGATGAGCAGCTGCCAGCTCCCCAGCATCATAACTCCTCACTGCAGCACAGGCAGGGTTACATTGGTTGAAGACATGCGCACCATCGACGTGCAGTACACCTTAGTACACGGTGTCATCGTGCCCCCATGTGGACAATCGGGGTTAAGTGCCTTGCCCAAGGACACAACACTAGAGTCTGAATCGATCGCTCAGACGGTCACCCATCCAAGGACTAACTGGACTCGACGTTGCTCAGCTTCGGGGAGCTGACGAGATCCAGTTACTGCAACGCCACCGCGCCACCGGATATTCAGTTAAAAGGTATCCAATTAAGTACTGTACAGACAACAACAAAAAAAAAAATGGTGTGTTTTGTCACACCTCAGCTGTGCTCTTGTTGAGACGTGTGATTCTTTCTTTAACGTAAAATTTCTAGTTTGTAATAGTAACCAGAGATAATTTATTTAAATTACTGTAATTCAGGAGTTGCCCACGCAAAGTGAAACTAAAACAAACAAAAAACGCCAGTGTTTCTAATCTAAAATTTTTTCATCACACCCATAATTTTCATGTTCTTTTTTGACGTTTTTCTTTGTTTTCATTGGATATCCTCTAAGGTCCCTTTTCTCAGAATGCTTCCAGCACTACACCAGTTAACAGAGCTGCTGTCAAATATCTCATCCTGGATATGCAACAAATAACCTGCAAAGGATGTGGACTTGGAAGTAGTTTTAGTAAGAATTGGTTACAAAGCACTATTGCAGAAGTCATATTATCTTTTTCTAGAAGGTTCCCTTATAACATAATGATACAGCATGTCTTGTAAGGTCATAAAATTCATTAAAATTTGAATTTATCATTTAGGGTTCAGAATTCTTTGATAATTTAACGTTAATGTAAAAGACCAGTAAGAGCTGTGAAAATGCAATTATTGTACAGTGGTTCCCAGTTAATTGGATCTCCATTGATTGAATAACCATGTTAATGGAATATAACTTCAATCACAAAACCATTTATCATACCTTCAGTACAGATTTGACTGGTTAATTCCACATGGGTTAAATTCCTGTTAATGGAATGAAAAATATTGCAATATCTTGAGAAATTACCCCGAAATAACTGAATCCCCCTTGTTTGTAGACCTCTTTGATCTAACCACATCCATTACAGGCATTGCATCAATTATAACTTGTTTGACAGATCTCCATGAGTTCTTTCAAACAAGATATTATAGAATAAATGCTCAGTTTACGTCCAGAATACAGTAAAGTGACCAAATCCCTGTTCCTTCATTCTGAATAGTTATAGAACTAGAGAAGGAAGAACAATTTTAATAATATTTTGTTATTATATTTTTCCAAAGGGCTTTGTTGCAAAACCTTCAAAAAATCCTGATGGCTCATTAAACCTAATGAATTGGGAATGCGCGATACCAGGGAAAAAACAGGTGAGTTCAACTTTTTGTAATGTATTTTACTCTTCTAGTGAGTCCTGAAAACAAAATCATTTAGTTATTGGTATTTAATGTCACTTTCAGCATCCTTGGCTATCTCACGACTGCACCATAGGGATGAAGTCCAGTTTAGCCAATTGTTCATACCTATGCTTACCACTTTAAAGGAGTTCTACCCCTGGCATTGGTTCTGGGTCCTATTTTACCAGTAAGCAGAATTTGTTTACCACAGTAAGCAGGCACTGCTCCACGTGAAGGGGGTTCCCATGGGGACTGAAAACAAATGAACCTGCTCAGGTTGATATGTCTGAGTGACCAGTATTATCTTTATGCTCTTGAACCCTTAGAAGCCACATACCAACTTTGATAACTTGTTTTGGCTTCAGAACTTGTCTCCTTACTCAAAGTTGTGGCAGAACCCGGTGGGCACAGGGGACTCTGCCCCTTCATTAGCTTAACTTGACAAAGTCCAGATAAGCTATTGCCATCACGCGTGCGGAAATCTGTGAGTCGGTTCACATTTTCCTTTAGCACAGGCTACACCCCGTAGTTCTTATCCGATTGTCATGGAATTTCATTTGCAGGTTTGAGGTCATGTCTAGATGAGAACGTCCCTTTTTGGTCACGATCGGTCAACCGTGATGGCTGCTGGATCCCAAAATCCGAAAACCTTTAGCACAGTCTACAGGTCGTATTTATGAAGGGATTTCATTGTAACGTGGTAGGATGACTCTGTATAATGTCTAGATGAAAACGTCCCCATTTGGTCATGATCTGTCAACCGTGATGGCTGCCCAAGCTTGAAACCCAAAAACTTATAGCACCGTCCACAGGTAATATTTAATATGGAGGGATTTCATAGTAACTTGGTAGGATGACTCTGTATGATGTCTAGATGAGAACTTCCCCATTTGGTCTTGATCTGTCGACCGTGATGGCTGCCCAAGTCCAAATCCCCAAAAATTTCAGCACAGTCTACAGGTCGTATTTATGGAGGGATTTCATTGTAACTTGGTAGGATTACACAACACACAGTGAAGTTAAGCTACAGTGTTAATCACACTTTCATTTTCTTTTTCACAGGCATGTTGGGTGATTAAACAATGAGTTAAAATGAGCGTGTGCAAACATGCCAGTATACAGGCATTCCTGTAATATATTATTTGCAAATCCAGACAACATTTGGCCAAGGAATCCCACCTTTGCTTCGATTGAAGTAACAGAAATGGACAGAATAGTGACCACCCCACATCAGGCTCATCTAAACGAGAAACTATAGTGTGTCATGCTACATTTACCGATATAGGATTGCAACTTTTTCTCCCATCTAGCCGAAACAATGGTAGCCTTGAAAATTTGTGCCCCTCCACTTATATCAAACTTCTGCCATCCGGGCCATCCCTGTATGAAAACACTTTTAACCCTTTACACATGGCAACTATTGGATGACACTTGTCCCAACTGTTTTTGAATAACAAATAATATTCATTTTTTTCCTGTAAAATATGGCTTATATGACCCCTCATTGGATCCATGCTCAATGAACTCGGCTGTTGAGTGGTAATGAGCATATTAAAAATTACTGAAATTTGAATGGTATTTTTGTGAATAGTGCTGGCAGAATATGAAGTGTTAATCACATATAAGCAGCCAATACTTGACTAGAAATCACTGTCTGTTGATTCTACACAATGTTGAGGTCATTCAGGAGTTGAGCTAAAGGGGAGAACATCAGATAAATTTTGCTTCTTTGACAAGATAGTTTTAAATTTTCCTAAAGTAATTCTGTGAATCTACCAGAGAAACATCTTTAACTCTCAGCTGGGAGAGTGCTAAATCATTTTTAAAAAAAAAGATTTGTATTTTATTTTCAAAGATACCAGCAGAGGAAGCCAATCAGGCTAAGTCTCAAGCTCTCAGGCCACCAGTCTAATTCTTAAGAAAACTTGACACTGTTATGGCCAGGAACCAGTCCAACTTTCTTATAGGTCATTACCTATGTTCATCTTCTCTCGTCCAGAATATTTCTGTTGGGTGGAAAAGCAAGCTTACAATTCGCTTTTCCGTCCAACTGAAATATTCCAGGCGATTGGATCTGAAAATTTCATAAACATTCGTTTTTAACTTAACTTGACAAAGTCAAGATAGGCTATTGCCACCATGCATGCAGAAGTCTATGAGTCTCTTCACATTTTCTTTGGCATAGGCTACAGCCCATAGTTCTTGTCCGAACATCACAAAATTTCATATGCAGGTTTGGAGTCATGTCTAGATGAGAACATCCCTCTTTGGTTGTGTTGTGTCATTAACCCACCTCTCAATTCTTTGGAACAGTCTATACCTCAAATTATTTTTATTCTACCTTTCGAAGGAAGAACATAAGAATCACACTGTCGCAACTTTGCAACTGCCGACCGATCTTGATTATTACACTGACGGTTCAACAGTTCAGAACATCAAAGTTTTAAATGTACTTAAAACACGAATGCTTCTAACAGCTTCTTGAAGTTTAACATCAACGTTCTTACCACTCTATCTTTAGAAACAATAGTTTTTCATCAAGTTTTCTTTTAATTATTAAACGTCTAAAACAGAATTTTAGGAGTCAAATTCACACTGGCTCCTTACTAGGTCGGTCCCGGATTAGGATTATAGTGGTAAGGGTGGGATGGTAAAATGTAAATTAATGATGTGCTAGCTGCATGCACAAATCTCCCACAGAAGCATGGAAATCTCTGACTGCTCGCCAAAATCTCTTAACAGATATAATCAAAGGATATCGGGTCAGATCTGGTACAGTTAGACACAGATGTAGTGGTGAGGAGGGGGAGGATATTTTAGTGTTGATTTTCAACCAGCAAGTTCCATTTCTTTGACTCCAGAAGCCACCAAATGCAATCTGAGAGGGTCAAATTTTCCATTTTCTTGGGGAGGCCCTGATAGATTCCCACCTATGGGGGAGAGATTCTACCTTTCATAGGTTATTACAGTGTAAGTCTGTTTTTGTGCTCCTTGAAGATATTTGATACTGAACATGAATTTTCAATACCATACAGCTCTATTCTGTATACAAACCTATATTTTTATTCTGTACCAATGACCCAGACTTAGCTGGTGCTAACTCTTAAATTCTAGGGCTCAACACAAATATTGCCCCCCCCAATACCAAAAATTTGCATCAAAATCCAAAAATTAGAAGTCCTATGTGGTCCTCCATACTTTTATCCACTGCGCATGCGCAGTGTCAAGGAAGTCCAAAATTGGAAAAAATCCTCATTCTTTGTTTGGCCCTTCAACCAGTAACATCTCACTGATATCTGTGCTTATAATCTCAGTTAAATTGATGCCAGACACAAAATCATGAAAGAAATGGTGGATCTAAGGATGAAATAAGAGGATGAGAGGAAAAAACAGTGGAAAGATGTGTTCAGGGCTGTAACTTATAATTTTTATGCAAAATTATTTCATGTTCCCTAATTTCGGGGCATAGGCCTGATGTTTACATTCTTGTTATAAAATCATTACGTGTACACTCCATATAAAACCGCACTTCGAGTACCCCACTTTTTGTGTAGAAAACTGGGGTACCCAAGTGCGGTTAGGAGAGAAGCATTACATAATTAATTAGTGCTCGATGAGAAATTTCTTCCAGAGTCTGAACCTGATTAATAATATTTGTCTTCAGTCAGCGAATTTCTAAAACCTGCATTTCATAAAATAATGACATAAAAATACTATATCTGTCTCTTCCAGATCATTGTACCCCGGAATAATGTCCGATTTTAAACAATTCGCCCAGTATTTTTCGAGATATTGAACTTGTTTCCGTATTAAAATAAAATGTTTTGCCGATATGTCATTTGGATTCCCCCTGCATAGTTAAAGGTAAGTTTGTCACCATCGAACATGATCTTGTCCACCTTCATCCTCGAAACAGTTCGTCGAGACATTTTTAAATAAAATTACCAAATAGAGGAAGTATTTTAAAATAAAACGTATTTTGTGCGTTAAGTTTTTTAGAACAATCATGTGACAGTCTCGGCAATACATCCTGTCTTTACGAAGTGCGCCCCTGTTTTTCAGACTCGGGATCATTACGAACCCGGCATTTGATTTAATATCATTGCAGATAAGCTGCTTCACGTTTACCTCAGTAATTATTTTGACGAACTAAATTGAGAATGGAACAGAATTAATCAATAAATCCATCCACTCCTTCCGGCCATTTTCATAATAACTCGGGCAGATTTTTCAAATTAAGTTCAGTCTTTGGAATCATGAAATTTTAGAAGCAAGGGACGGACGAATCATGGCCTACGGTAAACAAATTTATAGTGCAGTATAGGAAGTGGATTGATACTAAGACACACACGATGGGATTTTCTTGTCATCTTCCAATATCTGAAAAAAAGGCATGAAAAATTGGTGGCGTCACTGGGGGCCGTGGGGGTAGGCATTTGCCCCTTAAACATAGATTTTGCCCACATTTGCTTCCCACGTCCATAACACACACACACACCCTCTCTCTCTCTCTCTCTCTGCCCCCCCCCCCCCCCCCCCCCCAACCCTGGCATATTCACGCCTCCCGTGAGTCAGAGATCGACAGTATGGTTTCTCCACTTTTAAATCTGATCCGCCGTGCCTGGAAAAATTCTCCCTTAACATTTTATATATTTTCCTTTTTTTACAGCTTGCGGCCCTCATTGACGGCGGAGGGGGGGCATTCCAATGAGGGGCCATAAACTGTCCCTGAGACAAAATATGGAAATTCACTATAGCCCTACATCCAACGCCAATGGCCGAATTTGGCCAGCACTCAGGCTATACAAAAATCTGCATTCAAATTTTATTATGTTTAAGTTTTTGTTTCAAAAACATGGCTTATGACCCTTCATTGGAACGAGATAGTGGATATTGAGTCGTTCCATTGAGGGGTCCCAAGCTCTGTTTTGAGACAAAAAATTTCAAATTTTTAGTTGTTATTAAAGAATTTATCTTGCAAGTGCCACCTGGTCCTGTTGGGTGGTGGAGACTATTGGATCACCGGGTTTATCTTCCTAGCATTTGGTACGTTTTTTCTTGGAAATAGTATGTTTATTTTTGTGGCTGGAAACTGGGTAGACTGATAACATTTTGGCTAGACGCTGTCGTATGTATGTTGGTGTTTTGGTAATAATAATTCTCCCCAGCCAGCATGGGTTTCTTTTCAATAGATGCGTCAAATGCTTCGGCCCTTTGACAGATAATGTAAATTAGCCTTAGAAAAGGTGTTGAAAATATGACACACCAGTATACAATTAAGCTCAATTTGTTACTTCTGTTCAGTGGCGTGTTAAATTAAATCCTTTGTTGTTAATCCCGAAGAAAATGTTAAAAGAAACAAAACACTTGCTGTGTATAATCATATCACATCCCCAAATATAAAAATATTCACAGGGAAACATTTTTAAAATCTCCTGAAATTTAGTGCTTGCGCGGTCTCGAGTCCAATGATATTAGCTACAAATACGAGAGTTCATTAGTTGAAACTTTAGATATTTAGAGCTTATCACATTTCGGTTCAGAATCAGAATGTTTTTTTCAACAACAATGACCTTGATTAAGCGAGTTCAGACTATTTTATGTCATGTAAATCCAATAGATGGAAGAGCCACACTGCATCACAGGATCGTCAAAATTCGCATTTTTTTTCAAGATTTATTAGAACACAAAACATGAATTATTGGACCGATTTTCGCATTTAAAGGATTTTTTTAATACAGAAAATTCCCCACAAATATATTTCAGGCACAGAAAAAGGATTTAGTGAAGAGAACTTATTATGTAAATTGCGAGGTGTTTTCCCAATCAACACTGATTAATGAGTAAATACCTGATGTTATATAATCATGCATAACACACTCAGTCGATATTGGGATATTTTTTTATATGGAGTGTACACGTAATGTTTCCACAGTTTGTTCAGAGTTTCCTCTCTCCCTTTCCTTTATACCCCCCTTGCTATTCTCCCATGTTTTTGGCATAATTTTTGTAATTTTTTTACTGAAATTTCTTGGGAGTTTTAGCTTGTTTATTCTGTTTTTCCCCATGGTTACGTCCTCACCCTAGGGTGGTTAGGCGTTTCGGTCATGCATCTACCATCCGATGTACTGCAGTTTCTTCTCAGGAAGCCTCTGTTTTACATCGGATAGTGTTAAAATTTTCTTACTGATTTCGGGCCATTTTTCAGTGCCTGGAGTCTTGTTTCCAGTTTTTATTCACTTTTGTTTATGTTGACAACGGTTACTTCTGACAGTTAGCCCGACTGTTTACAGTGAGGGCTATAGTAATGACTTTTGTCCGTCCGTCCGTCCATCTGTCCATCTGTCCGTCTAGTAACATTTATAGTTTTGGTTAAAGTTTGTGGTTAAAGTTTTTTACTGAAGGTTCAAGTGTTTTTTGTTTTTTTGTTTTTTTGCTTTTTTCTCTTTTCCTGTTTACTTGACATTTGGAGTTTTGGTTAAAGTTTGTGGTTAAAGTTTTTTATTCAACATCCAAGTACAGGCTATACCTGGTAGTTCTTGTCTGATCGTCACAAAATTTCATATGCAGATTTTAGGTCATGTCTACTTGAGAACTTCCCCTTTTGGTCGTGATCGGTCAACTGGTATGGCTGCCCGAGCCCAAAACCCGAAAACCATTAGCACAGTCTACAGGTCGTATTTATGAAGGGATTTCATTGCAACTTCATAGAATGCCTCTGTATAATGCCTAGATGAGAACGTCCCCGTTTGGGCATGATCTGTCAACCGTGATGACTGCCCAAGCCCGAAGCCCAAAACTTTTAGGGCAGTCTGCAGGTCATGTTTAATATGGACGGATTTCATTGTAACTTGATACAATGACTCTGTATGATGTTTACTTGAGAATTTCCTCATTTGGGCGTGATCTATCAACCGTCACAACTGCCCGAGCCCAAAACCCGAAAACCTTTAGCACAGTCCACAGGTCATATTTATGGAGGGATTTCATTGTAACGTGATAGGTTGACTTCATATAATGTCTACATGAGAAAGTCCCCTTTTGGACTTGATTGGGCAACTGTGACGACTACAGGTGCCTGAAGCCCGAAAACCTTCAGCACAGTCTACAGTTCATATTTATGAAGGGATTTCCTTGTAACTTTGTAGAATCAATCCACATGATGCCCACATGAGAATGTCCTCTATTCGTTGCAATCATTCAACCATGATGGCTGCCCAAGCCCGAAGCCTGAAGCCCTTTAGCACAGTCTACATGTCATATTTATGAAGGGATTTCATTGTAACTTAATAGGTTGACTTTATATAATGTCTAGATGAGAAAATCCCCTTTTAAGCAACTGTGACGGCAACAGGGACACGAAGCCCAAAAACCTTTAGCACAGTCTACAGGTCATATTTATGGAGGGATTTCATTGTAACTTGATAGGTTGACTTCAAAAAATGTCTAGATGAGAACATCCCCTTTTGGGCAACTGTGATGGCAACAGAGGCCCGAAGCCCGAAAACCTTTAGAATATTCCACAGGCCAAAATTATAAAGGGATTTCATTGTAGCTTGGTAGGATGATTCCAGGTTTGTGGTTAAAAACCCAGACAGACACCACTACCCCCTTACGACCCCCCCCCCCCCCCCCCCCAAATTAGGTTTTTTTTTTTCTTCTTTTTTTTCTCCAATATGCATTTTGAACTATTTACAGTCACTACATGTGGAACCTTTTTTAAAACTTACGTACTCCCCCCATCCCCCCCCCAAGGCCAATTAGGGACTTTTTTTTTCTTTCGTCAAAAATGCTGGTTTACAGTTTTGGTTAAAAACCCAGACAAACACCACCGCCCCACCCCCCGCCCCCACCCTCCCCCAAATTAGGCATTTTTTTTTTTTCTCCAATATGTATTTCGAACTATTTACAGTCACTACCTTTTTTTTTTTCCTTTTGTCAAAAATGCTTTTTACAGTTTTGGTTAAGGTTTGTGGTTAAAAATCCAGACACAAATTATTACCCCCACCCCTCCCCCTCCCCCACCTCCTCGAATATGCATTTTGAACTATTTACAGTCACTACATGCGGAACCTTTTTTTAAACTCACGTACCCCCCCCCCCCCCCCCCCCCCCACCTCCCCCCTCCCCTGGAAGGGGTGGGTGGGCAATTAGGCACTTTTTTCTTTCTTCAAAAATGCTTTTTTAAAGTTCGTGGTTAAAAACCCAGACAAACACACCCCACACCCCCACCCCCACCCCCACCCCCATGGTGCCAGTTATGTATTTTTTTTTCTCTGCTCAAAATATATTCTGAAGCATTTGGACTGACCACGTGGAAAAAAATGGACCCGCCTGACACACTCCCACTCTCCCCCACCCCTCAGCCCCACCCCACCCCACCTCACCCCACCTCCTCCTCATCCAGGGCCATTCATGCAATATTTTTTCTTTGGTACAAAATGCATTTTTAGCCTGACTGTTTATAGTCAAGGCTATAGTCATGACTTTCATCTGTCCATCTGTCGGTCCATCCATCTGTCTGTAAACAATTGATTTCTGACTGATAACTCCAGTTTGGATTATTTGATTTCAACCAAAGTTGATATGTGTATTTTCCAGCTAGTAATACAGGCCAGGTTTGAATATAGGTTCCCCCCCCCCCCCCCCCACACACACACACACACACACACAGTCTTGTCTACCCTACATACCGAGGTGCCCCATTGTTTGTCCTTTGTGTGGACTAACGGTTTCTACCTCATTTTGCCGGTACAGTTCTGGGAAAACAACCGAGGTAAAGGGTTTCTTTTGTCTTTTGTACCTCGGTAAGGCGAAACACGCAAACTCTTTTGTCTAGTTACCTCGTCAAGTTGGTAAGACAAACCCACACACACACACACACACACACACACACACACACACACACACACACACACACACACACACACACACACACACAACTGTAATTTTCTTAGGCAAATGAAATTAGCCGACCGCTTTAGAAACTCCAGCGGTCGGAAACTTCCTTTTACAGAATCATCTGATTGGTCACCTCCAGATAGTGAAGTAGATCCCGAAATTATTGAGGCTAGCAAACGAATCATCAAAAAGGTGTTCAGCATGAACATACTCTCCGATAAAGACAATTTAACAGCTGGTGAACGGAGAGCCCTCACGAAACTTCGAAAAAATAAGAAATTAGTAATTAAACCAGCCGACAAAGGTGGGTCGGTAGTTGTTCTATCTCGGGATAATTATATAAAGGAAGCCATGAGACAACTCAGCAATACTAAACATTATAAGAAAATAGATTCACTTATTTGGCCTAGTAATATCAAAAAATTCAATAAGATCTTAAAATTTCTCCTCGACGAAGGTCACATTACCAAAAAACAATTGAAATATTTAACAGCTAAGCTCAGTGCTCAAACAAGACAATTTTATATCCTACCAAAGATCCACAAGGACCGTTCTTCATGGACGGATGACTTAACTCCACCCGGGAGGCCAATTGTATCAGATTGTAATTCGGAATCTTATGCGATCTCGGAATTAATTGATTATCATCTGAAACCTATAGCAAATAGACATCCGAGCTATCTAAAAAATACACAGGATTTCCTGTCACAAATTTCGAAATTGAAAATATCGAAAAATGCAATTCTGGCTACTTTGGATATCGACAGTATGTATACGAACATTGATATTGATAAAGGTGTTAAATCAGTTAAAAATGCATTTGAAAAATATCCGGATGCGAAACGCCCGGATGAACAAATTTTGGATCTTTTGGAGCTGAGCTTAAAAGGTAATGACTTTCAATTCAATGGAGAATATTTTCTACAAATAATGGGTTGTCCTATGGGTAAAAGATTCAGTCCTAATTTTGCAAGCATTTATGTAGCGGAATGGGAGGAAAATGCCTTAAGCAAATGTGCAAAGCATCCTCTCGTATATCTCAGATATTTAGATGACATTTTTATTATTTGGGAACATTCAAAAGAAGATTTTGATGATTTTTTAGAAATTTTGAACAATCACGATCCAAATATTAAATTGAAAGCTACTATCAGTGAAAATTCTGTTGATTTTCTGGATGTGACCGTGTATAAAGGCAAGCAATTTCAGGCGTCCGGTCATTTAGATTATAAAGTATATTTTAAACCAACTGATTCACATCAATTGTTGCACACAAAATCATTTCATCCTCAACATACATTTAAAGGTATCATCAAATCACAGCTCATTCGTTTCCACCGCAATTCAAGTGATAAGGTAAATTTCAATGAGGCTTGTTCTACTCTATTTGGCGCCCTCAGATCGAGAGGGTACTCGCTGCGCCTTTTGCGTAGCCTGAAATCCCAAACCCTGAAGAAGCTCGAAAGTCCAGCTGAAACTACCGATTTCGAACCACTGAAGATTGAACACAACAGACCGTTGCAAAATAGTAGTGGCGCGGTATTTAATTTCAAAAAGCCTCGTTGTAGACTGCATACATTTATGCCTGATCAGAAAGAGGAATTTTCCTCCGAACAAACGAAAAATCATTATCAGATCCGTAACCCCCTCCATTGTGATTCACCAAACATTATTTACCTTATCACTTGTAAGCGATGTCGGAAACAGTATGTTGGTCAAAGTCAAAATCCTTTCCGAGAACGTGCTACTAGACACAAACAGGATATAAAACATAATGCTGATGCCCCAGTAGCACAACATTTTAACCTTCCTGGCCATTCTTTGGACGATTTCGAAATCCACCCAATTGAACAACCACCAATTAAAGACACATTAGAAGAAACGGATGAATTTAGAAAAAAACGTGAAGCTTTTTGGATCAATACGCTTCAAACCCTCTGGCCATTTGGTATGAACATATCAGAGGGCGAATGCGAAAGGAGGTCCATCATTCCTTTCACTTTAACATACAACAGAATGAATATCGAAATAGCAAAAATATTAAAAGATGAATTCAATTTTACCAATGCTAAATTAAATGAACCTTTGAATCTTCGACCTGTCATCGCCTATAAGAAAAACAAAAGCTTGCGTAACATCCTTGTAAGGACTAAATTAGAGTCCATCAGTGAATAACATCAATTATTGCCAGTCAGTTTAACCAGTTCCTAAGCTCATCACTTAGTTTAAATCAATTTTATGTACTTTTTTGTCATGTTTGAAACCCATTAGGGTTCAGTAAATGAAAACAATTTTTCGGCGGCATATTAAAAGAAAAAAACGTTTCAGTATGAAATGTCTGTGCCAGTGCGATTTTTTAACCTCAAACACACACACACACACACACACACACACACACAGTTCTGGGAAAACAACCGAGGTAAAGGGTTTCTTTTGTCTTTTGTACCTCGGTAAGGCGAAACACGCAAACTCTTTTGTCTAGTTACCTCGTCAAGTTGGTAAGACAAACTCACACACACACACACACACACACACACACACACACACACACACACACACACACACACACACACACACACACACACACACACACACAGAGAGAACAGAAGAGATAAAAGAAAGAGGGGTGGCGGGGGTAACCTCAGTACAAATCAATCCAATTACGCAGCTGGTAGCATAAGTTGTACACTAAGATTATAATTGTCACAGCAATTCTGGGACTGCCCCCTTAATGAGATAGTGCCACTAAAGGCGTATTATTCTCTGTTACTGGTGAAGGGAAGCGACCAGGTAAAACTTGTATTTACAAGACCATTACTAAAGGGGTCCAGCGCTGCCAAAAACACTTAGATGATCGCCAGAAGTTAAAAGTGGACAGATTTCGCGGTAGAATTAATGGCGAAAAATGTGTAAATAGGCTAAAAGACAATGGAGATGATGAAAAATAGTAGCGTCGGACAGAAATAAAATGCGTTCCAGGCCGCTGAGTGCAGTTGTAATATCGAAAAATTCAATAAGATCTTAAAATTTCTCCTCGACGAAGGTCACATTACCAAAAAACAATTGAAATATTTAACAGCTAAGCTCAGTGCTCAAACAAGACAATTTTATATCCTACCAAAGATCCACAAGGACCGTTCTTCATGGACGGATGACTTAACTCCACCCGGGAGGCCAATTGTATCAGATTGTAATTCGGAATCTTATGCGATCTCGGAATTAATTGATTATCATCTTAAACCTATAGCAAATAGACATCCGAGCTATCTAAAAAATACACAGGATTTCCTGTCACAAATTTCGAAATTGAAAATATCAAAAAATGCAATTCTGGCTACTTTGGATATCGACAGTATGTATACGAACATTGATATTGATAAAGGTGTTAAATCAGTTAAAAATGCATTTGAAAAATATCCGGATGCGAAACGCCCGGATGAACAAATTTTGGATCTTTTAGAGCTGAGCTTAAAAGGTAATGACTTTCAATTCAATGGAGAATATTTTCTACAAATAATGGGTTGTCCTATGGGTAAAAGATTCAGTCCTAATTTTGCAAGCATTTATGTAGCGGAATGGGAGGAAAATGCCTTAAGCAAATGTGCAAAGCATCCTCTCGTATATCTCAGATATTTAGATGACATTTTTATTATTTGGGAACATTCAAAAGAAGATTTTGATGAATTTTTAGTAATTTTGAATAATCACGATCCAAATATTAAATTGAAAGCTACTATCAGTGAAAATTCTGTTGATTTTCTCGATGTAACCGTGTATAAAGGCAAGCAATTTCAGGCGTCCGGTCATTTAGATTATAAAGTATATTTTAAACCAACTGATTCACATCAATTGTTGCACACAAAATCATTTCATCCTCAACATACATTTAAAGGTATCATCAAATCACAACTCATTCGTTTCCACCGCAATTCAAGTGATAAGGTAAATTTCAATGAGGCTTGTTCTACTCTATTTGGCGCCCTCAGATCGAGAGGGTACTCGCTGCGCCTCTTGCGTAGCCTGAAATCCCAAACCCTGAAAAAGCTCGAAAGTCCAGCTGAAACTACCGATTTCGAACCACTGAAGATTGAACACAACAGACCGTTGCAGAATGGTAGTGGCGCGGTATTTAATTGCAAAAAGGCTCGTTGTAGACTGCATACTTTTATGCCTGATCAGAAAGAGGAATTTTCCTCCGAACAAACGAAAAATCATTATCAGATCCGTAACCCCCTCCATTGTGATTCACCAAACATTATTTACCTTATCACTTGTAAGCGATGTCGGAAACAGTATGTTGGTCAAAGTCAAAATCCTTTTCGAGAACGTGCTACTAGACACAAACAGGATATAAAACATAATGCTGATGCCCCAGTAGCACAACATTTTAACCTTCCTGGCCATTCTTTGGACGATTTCGAAATCCATCCTATTGAACAACCACCAATTAAAGACACATTAGAAGAAACGGATGAATTTAGAAAAAAACGTGAAGCTTTTTGGATCAATATGCTTCAAACCCTCTGGCCATTTGGTATGAACATATCAGAGGGCGAATGCGAAAGGAGGTCCATCATTCCTTTCACTTTAACGTACAACAGAATGAATATCGAAATAGCAAAAATGTTAAAAGATGAATTCAATTTTACCAATGCTAAATTAAATGAACCTTTGAATCTTCGACCTGTCATCGCCTATAAGAAAAACAAAAGCTTGCGTAACATCCTTGTAAGGACTAAATTAGAGCCCATCAATGAATAACATCAATTTTTGCCAGTCAGTTTAACCAGTTCCTAAGCTCATCACTTAGTTTAAATCAATTTTATGTATTTTTTTGTCATGTTTGAAACCCATCAGGGTTCAGTAAATGAAAACAATTTTTCGGCGGCATATTAAAAGAAAAAAACGTTTCAGTAGGAAATGTCTGTGCCAGTGCGATTTTTTAACCTCAAACACACACAGTCTTGTTTTCCCTACATACCGAGGTACCCCATTGTCTGTCCTTTGTGTGGACTAACGGTTTCAACCTCGTTTTGCCGGTACAGTTCTGGGAAAACAACCGAGGTAAAGGGTTTCTTTTGTCTTTTGTACCTCGGTAAGGCGAAACACGCAAACTCTTTTGTCTAGTTACCTCGTCAAGTTGGTAAGACAAACTCACACACACACACACACACACACACACACACACACACACACACACACACACACACACACACACACACACACACACACACACACACACACACACACACACAGTCTTGTTTTCCCTACATACCGAGGTACCCCATTGTCTGTCCTTTGTGTGGACTAACGGTTTCAACCTCGTTTTGCCGGTACAGTTCTGGGAAAACAACCGAGGTAAAGGGTTTCTTTTGTCTTTTGTACCTCGGTAAGCTTGCGTAACATCCTTGTAAGGACTAAATTAGAGCCCATCAATGAATAACATCAATTATTGCCAGTCAGTTTAACCAGTTCCTAAGCTCATCACTTAGTTTAAATCAATTTTATGTACTTTTTTGTTACGTTTGAAACCCATCAGGGTTCAGTAAATGAAAACAATTTTTCAGCGGCATATTAAAAGAAAAAAACGTTTCAGTAGGAAATGTCTGTGCCAGTGCGATTTTTTAACCTCAAACACACACACACACACACACACACACACACACACACACACACACACACACACACACACACACACACAGAGTCTTGGTCTTGTCTATCCTACATACCGAGGTACCCCATTGTTTGTCATTTGTGTGGAATAACGATTTCTACCTCGTTTTGCCGGTACAGTTCTGGGAAAACAACCGAGGTAAAGGGTTTCTTTTGTCTTTTGTACCTCGGTAAGGCAAAACACGCAAACTCTTTTGTCTAGTTACCTCGTCAAGTTGGTAAGACAAACCCACACACACACACACACACACAGTCTTGTCTACCCTACATACCGAGGTACCCCATTGTTTGTCCTTTGTGTGGACTAACGGTTTCTACCTCGTTTTGCCGGTACAGTTCTGGGAAAACAACCGAGGTAAAGGGTTTCTTTTGTCTTTTGTACCTCGGTAAGGCGAAACACGCAAACTCTTTTGTCTAGTTACCTCGTCAAGTTGGTAAGACAAACCCACCCACCCCCCCACACACACACACACACACACACACACACACACACACACACACACACACACACACACACACACACACAGAGAGAGAGAGAGGGGCAGTTATTCCCAAAATGCATTTTGAAGGATTGGGAGTTATTACATGCAAAAAGGAAAATTGACTTATATAGCCCAACATTGCTTTATGTACTGCATCTTTAATCTTTTATCTAACACAAGTTGAAGCCAACAGTACAAATTATCAGATTTTTTCATTTTTTACTTCTAACCATGGCTTATTACTCCTTATTGCAACAAGCTCATCAAGTTTGTTCCATTAATGGGTCATGAGGTATGTTTTGAAGAAGAGAAATGAAAAAATAAAATTTGAATAGCAAATTTTGTATATCACGAGTGCAGATATGGCAGATTCGTTAGGTAAACTGTTAACAAAAAAATGGTTCTGACTATTTTGTGTCTAAGCATTGCCATTGCTGGGACAGTCGGGCTGCATGCGTGACATCACTCTAGTCTTCTATTAGTTCTACTCACAGCCAGATACATTAATATTGTCCGTAAGTGTAACATTAATTTTTAAACATGTTTTAAAAATTTTTGTCCACACTTAGTCTTTTTTGGGATCCATTTGGGCTCATCATTCCCATTGGGAACTTGGGCTCATCTTGAAAATTTTTCAAAAAATTTTTTTTCTTTTGAATTAATTTTCGAAATGTTTGTAATGGATTATTATTATTATGTATCTTTGTTTTCAAGGGTTGGTGCGAGTATGATGACTGTTTAATATTTTTTGAAATGAAAGAATATTATTCAATTGTAAATCGAGGAAGTCTTCCTCTGATTCTCATGTTCATTGTATTTGTTGTAGTCTGTGTACTCGTACTAATTCTTGCTCAGTATGTGCCAATTCAGATGACAAATGTTGGAGACGTGTGTCACAGTATATTGTTAGTGGTGAGAGGTCCATGCTGGTCCTCTCTCCATAGGGTCACTCTAGTTTTTTCAGTGTCTTTTTCAGAGGAACAAGAACAGGGTGATGTTTCCGTGATGTCTTCATAAGTGTGCTTCCGTCGTTGCCATAGTGAGCTAGTGGCAAAGTGCTCAAGGAATGCAGCAAGTGCCTAAGAGGTCCCACATAGGATCGACGGTCACTTGTCGCCCGCTAGCTCCCCCGGTGAAGCAATCATTCTTACGCAGATCACCTTACCAGAGCGTTATCATTACGTCTGGAAGGGAAAGAATTCCAGGATGTTCAAACTTCCTTAAGACTTCTTTCGAGGGCTATAGCATATTCTACGTATAACTCCGCCCTTTCAGTGGCAAATCTGGAGTTGGTCAGACGTGATGCTGCCCTGGCTGCGTCCACTAGAGTGGATAGTAAGGTGAAAAACTCTCTTCGAGTCGCTCCTGTCTCAGGAGAGCTTCTCTTCGACGTTAAGCTTTCTACAATCTATAATCAGATTACTAAGAAAGCTTCGGATTCTCTGCTTTTAAGTCTGCTTTGAAAGAGTCGGACTCAGCAGGGAGGAGTAAGGCAGGCACTCCGGGGGCGAATACGTCCAAGGGAAGTTCCTATAGAGGATCTAAGAAAGCCTCTACGTCTTACTCCGGAGACCGTCAGAGTAGCGACTCAGGTAGGGGTCATAATGCTGGCCAAGATAACCGGTCAGACGACCCTAGGTCGACTGGGCGAGGTGCGGGTCATGGAGGACTTGGTTTCTCCTCCCGCAACCCTCGCAGGGCCAGGAGGTGTTGGTCTAAACCTCTATTGCGTTCCAGTGGGCGGAAGGCTGTCAAGATTCTTAACCAATTGGTTGTCAATTACGGACAACCCATGGGTACAAGGGGTTATTTCTGAAGGTCTAAACTGTCCTTCAGGGAGAAACCTCCGTTAACTCGAAGTCCATGCTGGTCACAGCTTCCGTTAAACGTTCAGAAGAGAGATTCGCTTCTGTCAGAAGTTCAATCTCTTCTGGACAAGAACGCTATAGACGTTGTAGAAAACCAGGAATCTCCAGTTTTCTAAAGTCGCCTGTTCCTGGTTCCAAGACCAGACGGGTCGTTTCGTCCAGTCATAGATCTGAGCTGGATAAACAAGCTGATAGTGGCTCCAAAATTTTATATGGAGACCATCCGATCGGTCAGAGCGAGCATTCGATTGCTCCGAAGTCTCATTTTCATAGTAAATGAAAAGAAGTTGGATCTAGTGCTGTCCAAATCATTCACCCACGTGGGAATGAGCTTAGAGACACACAACAATCTCGTTCGTCTGCCGTTAATCAGAGCGATATTAGTCAGTTGTTAAGCTCGCTTTTGTCTTCACTCAGATGTAGTAACAGCGAGAGAATTCATGAGACTGACAGGTTTGTGCGGAGCCGCTGCAGATCTTATTCCGATGGGGCGGCTACGCACTTGTCCACTCCAGATATTTTTATACTGTACCAATGACCCAGACTTAGCTGGTGCTACTCTAAAATATTTAGGGCCAAACACAAATTTTACCCCCCCAGTCCCCAAAATTTGCATCTAAAACCGAAAATTACATGTCCTATATGGTCCTCCATACTTTTACTCCACTGCGCATGCGCAGTGTCAAGGAGATCTCAAAATTGGCGCAATTATCATTCTTTGTTTGGCCCTCAATAGAGTTACATCTCACTGATATTTGTGTTTGTAAATCTCAGTTTAAATGATGCCAGACACATAATTATGAGAGAAATGGTGGATATGAGGAGGAAATAGAGGAGGAGAGGAAGAAACAGTGGAAGGAAATGTTCAGGGATGTAACTTATAATTTTTTTACGAAATTATTTCATGTTACCTATTTTCGAGGCATGGCCCTGTTGTGGTCATTCTTGCTATGAATGTTCCATTGTTTGATCAGTGTTTCCTCTCTCCCTTTCCTTTATTCCCCCTAGCTATTCTCCCATACTTTTGGCATATTTTTTGTAATGTCCATTACTAAAATTTCTTGGGAGTTTTGGCTTGGTAACAGAATAATATTCTGTTTTTTCCCCATGTTTACGTCCTCACCCTTGGGTGTTGAGGCGTTTTGGTCTGCATCTTCCATCTGATGTTCTGCAGTTTTCTTCTCTGGAAATCTCTGTTTTGCATCAGATAGTGTTTAAATTGGTAACTGATTTTGGGCCATGTTTATCAGTGCCTGGAGTCATGTTTCCGGTTTGTGTACACTTTTTGTTTATGTTGACAACGGTTACTTCTGATAGTGATTACTTGTCCTCTGCTTAGTTCAGTTCATAGCAAGATACATTAATATTGTCCATAAGTGTTACATTAAATTTTTGAAATGGTTTTAAAATTTTTGTCCACACTTAGGCTTTTTTGGGATCCATTTGGGAACTTGGGCTCTTCTGAAAATTTTTTCAAAATTTTATTTTTTTTTTAAATTATTTTCTTTAGAAATGTTATAATGGATAATATTATATTATGTATCTTTGTTTCAAGGGTTAGTGCGAGTAATATGACTGTGTATATTTTTGTTTGATGAAAAAATATTGTTCAAATTGTAATGGATATCTTCCTCTGATTCTCAGGTTCATTGTGTTTCTTATAGTCAATGTATTCGCACAAATTCTTGCTCTGTGTGTGTTGATTGGAATGACAACATTGGAGACGTGTGTCACGGTATTTTGTTAGCGGTGAGGGGTCCATTCCGGTCCTATCTCCGCAGGGTCACTCTACTTTATGAGTGATGTTTCCGTGATGTCTTCAACAAGTGTGTCTCCGTCGTTGCAATATTAGGGCTAGCGGAAAGTGCTCAAGGTATTACGACAATTGCCGAAGAGTTCCCAAGTAGGATCGAAGGCATTGGTTATCCACTAGTCCACTAGTCCGCTAGTCCACCCGGTGTTGAATGGATCGGCATCCGGGTTCGTCCGTTGCGGTCCAGGGAAGCAGATTGGGTGATGCAAGCACTATAAAACATGGAATGTGCACACCCAGCAACGACGGATCCAAGGATAGTATGGAGGAAGCCTGTCAGTCCGGTAGCAAGCTCGTCCAGATCCACCCAGACCGCGAGTGAGAGAGGCCCCTCTCTCTTACATCAACATCTGCGCTGCGATGTTGCATGTTTGTTCGTTAGTCGGAGCTTACATCCACTCCTCCTGCTCGGGACACTCCGCCGCATAGACAGTCCGACGCGGCTGTTATATTGGCTTCCTCATCCTCACATCAACACACACGACCGCACCTTGGCTATGTGATTACGTTCGCATATTATATAAATGCAGGATTGAACGTCCCTGGTGCTCCTGCTTCGCCGATCAAGGAATACACGTCGACCAGGTCACTCCATCTGCTAGCCTAGGATACGAGGCCTTTCCAGTTGGGACGTCCACATATTATATAAATGCAGGAATGAACATCCCTGGAGCTTGGCGGATAATTATGTATGACCGCGGCTCCACATGTCTCATTGAGTAACATGAACAAGGTGATGTTACCGTGATGTCTTCATAAAGTGTGCTTCCGTCGCCACAGTCAATGAAGAGCTAGCGGTAAAAGTGCTCATGTAGATACGTCAATTGCCTAAGAGGTCCCAAGTAGGATCGACGGCGTTGGCATCTGCTAGCTTGCCCGGTGTAGTGACCATTCATCGAATGGCTCAGCAGCCGGGTTCGTCCGTTGCGGTCCAGGAAGGAGATTTGGGTGATGCGAGCACTGAAAAAACAATGTACACACCCAGTGACGACGGATACGAGGATGGTACGGAGGAAGCCTATTAGTCTGGTACCTAGCTCGTCCAGGTCCATCCGGGCTGCTAGCGAGAAAGGTCCCTCTCTTGTACCACAACATCTGGGCCCAGATGTGGTACAAAACGTTCCTCAGTCGAAGCATACGTCCACCGCTCGGGACACTCTGTTATATAGACAATCCGGAGAGACTGCTCTTTCGGCTTCCTCATCCTCACGACAGCACACGCGACCGCACCTTGGCTACGTGACCAGTGGTATTCAACCAACACCGCCGACCAGGGATTCTAGGGTGACCAGGTCACGCCATCCGGTAGCCAAGGATACGAGGCCTTCATACTCTGGACGTTCGCATATAAGAAGTATGCAGGAGTCAACGTCCAAGGAGCTTCCAGCGGCTAAATCCTGTAAGACCGCAGCTCCACAGGCCTCCGTTACAGACATGCTATCACAGAGAGCACAAATTATCGCAGCATCCCAGCAACCGACAGTAACTCTGTCAGATCAGGAATTATCCGAGAAAGCTGGGTTGGTACGGCTGTAGAATTACAAGTGGTCCGACAGGATGGTGAAAGGGATAAGGAGGAGTTGTATTTTTCCCTTTCGGAACAACATAATTGCCGTAGAGTGCATCCGGCATTATCATCTGACGTTCCTCCGGACCAAAATGCTGCGTTGCCGGATAAAAGACTGATAGCGCTGATAGCAGTCTCAATCAATTGGGAGTAGATTACGGATGTCCCTTGGATTCGAGGGGTGATTTCGGAAGGACTAAATTGTCCTTCAAATGAAAACCTCTGTTAATTCGAAGCTTCCGCCAAGTCTGTAGGAAAGAGGCTCGCTTTCATCAGAAGTCCAGTCTCTTCTGGAATGATCGCGATAGAGATCGTAGAAATCCATGAATTTCCAGGTTTCTACAACCATCCTTTTCTGGTTCCAAACCAGACGGCTCGTTCTGTCCACTCATAAATCTGAGCTGGATAAACAAGCTGATCATGGCTCCAAGTTTCTATATGGAGACCATCCGATCGGTCAGAGCGAGTATTCGGGTGTATGTCTATGCTACATGCATAGATCTCAAGATGCGTACTTTCACGTCATGGTACATCAGGCGTCAGAAAATATCTTCGCTTCCTCATCATAGGAGTCATGTATCAGCTCCAAGCAATGTGCTTCGGTCTGAATCTAGCCCCTGGGCTTTCACTCGAATAATGAACTCGGTAATGACTCATTTCCGAGCTCATTCGTCTACAATAATGTCGGCCTACCTGGACGACAACCTTCAGATGTACGGCAATGAGTTAACGCTTCAGAACGATGTGCAGAGACTGCTTCTATTGCTCCAATGTCTCGGTTTCATAAGTAAACGAGGAAAAGTCGGATCTGGTATCGTCCAAGTCATTCACCCACCGGGGGATGAGCTTCGAGACGCACAACATTCTTGTTCGTCTGCCATTAACCAGAGCGAAATTAATCAGTTGTTATGCTCGCTATTGTCTTCACTCAGACAGGGTTTCAGCGAGACATCTCTTGAGACTGATAGGTTTGTGTGGAGCTGCCGCGATTTTATTCCGCTGGGGCGGCTACGCACTTGTCCTCTCCAAATTTCTTCTGACCCAGAATTGGAGGGTGGAGATTCTTTCGCTCGATATGGACATCCTCTTGTCAAATCAAGTGAATAAGAGATTCAGACTTGGGCAGATATTCAGTGGTTAACACAGGGAGTTCCACTGCAATTGAAGGATCCAAGTTTTACACTTTTGACGGATGCCAGTCAAACAGGTTGGGATGCAACATTGAGCCCAACGGATTTGAAGTGCCAGGGTCTTTGGGATCCGCAGTTCCTAATCAAGCACATAAACATCAACAATAATGTCAATTTGGCTTGCGTTACATCATTGAATGAACGTTATTCAGAATGCTCACATGCAAATTCTGTCCGACAGTTCGACGGTGTTAGCGTATTTTTGGAACCAGGGAGGCACTCATTCCATTCTGTTATTCAAGTTAACGGAATGAATCCTTCTGTTTGTACTAGAACATCAAGTTCTCCTATCGGTCCGTCATATTCCGGGTCGTCTGAACGTATTAGCGGACTCCCTTTCACGGAGGGGCCGCTTGTTGCCGTCAGAATGGACTTTCAACAAACGAGTATTTAATCAGATTTGTTACCAATGAGAGCGGCCAATGATGGACTTATTTTTGACGCATCTCAACAATCATTTGCAGACGTATGTGTCACCATGTTCGGATCCTTGAGCGTTTGCAGTAGACGCTCTATCGATCTCGTGAGACGGAATAATAGGATATGCGTATCCTCCCGTGCCGTTGATTCAGCAGATATTGCTCAAGTCAAATAATCTCAATGCAAAATTCTGTTGGTAGCATCTCTATCTCCACAAAGACTGTGGATTAATCTACTCAGGTGTCTGTTGTGGGACATGCCGTGGAAGCTTCCTCCACATTTCGGTCCATTCTATGGCTAGATGGATTCAATTAACTATCAGTACTGCTTATGATAATATCTTCAACTCAGCAGTCTGTGCTTAAGATTTCATCTCATGAAGTAAGAGTTCTTTCTACATCATGGGCTTACACTAATAGTGTTGCTGTTACAGATCTAATGAGGGCTGCATATTGGTTTCAGCCTTCCACTTTCACAAATTTGTACCTAAGAAATATTGAGACCATTTCTGGAGATCTGCATTGTTTAGGTCCGTTATCTGTTGCTCAGAATGTCGTCCACTAAACATTTGCAACTATAGTTATGTAGGCTTTCGGTTCCGGCAGTGACTCTGTCCTGCTGCCCTCTTCGCTCTGGTGTATTTGATCCAGGGCAAAGGGAAGGGGGTGGGGGTGTTCCCTTAGGTCACCTGCTTCATAGTGAAAAGCAAGGGAATACCTCCCCTGGAGTCAGTAATTATACCCCACACAACGAAGTTGCAGGGGTATAATGTTTTTGGCTGGTCCGTCCGTCAGTTCATTAGTCAGTCCTACTTGTTTTCCGGACTTTTTTTCTACACGCTTCCAGATATTGAGCTGATTTTTGGTATGTTAGTCTGACATGGTGGCCTACAGATCAAGTTTGCATTTTGTTCCGCTCCACTGATTTTTACCGAAATTACGGCCCTTGAACTTTGAAAAATTCATCAAAATTACAGTTTTGCAGACTTTTTTCCTACACGCTTCCAGATATTGAGCTGATTTTTGGTATGTTTGTCTAACATGGTGGCCTACAAAACAAGTTTGCGTTTTGTTCCTCTTCACTTATTTTTACCGAAATTATGGCCCTTGGACTCTGAAAAATGCATCAAAATTACAGTTTTGCCCACTTTTTTTCTACATGCTTCCAGATATTGAGCTGTTTTTTGGTATGTTAGTCTGACATGGTGGCCTACAGATCAAGTTTGCATTTTGTTCCGCTCCACTGATTTTTACCAAAATTACGGCCCTTGGGCTCTGAAAAATTCATCAAAATTACAGTTTTCCAGACTTTTTTTCTGCACGCTTCCAGATGTTGAGCAGATTTTTGGTATGTTAGTCTAACATGGTGGCCTACAGATCAAGTTTGCATTTTGTTCCGCTCCACTGATTTTTACTGAAATTACGGCCCTTGAACTTCGAAAAGTTCATCAAAATTACAGTTTTGCGGACTTTTTTCCTACACGCTTCCAGATATTGAGCTGATTTTTGGTATGGTAGTCTAACATGGTGGCCTACAAAACAAGTTTGCACTTTGTTCCACTCCACTGATTTTTACCGAAATTACGGCCCTTGGACTCTGAAAAATTCATCAAAATTACAGTTTTCCAGACTTTTTTTCTACACGCTTCCAGATATTAAGCTGATTTTTGGTATGTTAGTCTAACATGGTGGCCTACAGAACAAGTTTGGGTTTTGTTCCACTCCACTGATTTTTACCAAAATTACGGCCCCATAGACTTTGAAAAGTTCATCAAAATTACAGTTTTCCAGGCTTTTTCTCTACATGCTTCCAGATATTGAGCTGATTTTTGGTATGTTTGTCTAACATGGTGGCCTACAGATCAAGTTTGCATTTTGTTCTGCTCCACTGATATAAACAAGCGTACACTAAAGTAATTTTATCAGCAAAGACCTAGTGTGACCTTACATTATTTACAATGTGTGTTGGAAAGATCAAATTGGATTTAAAAAGGTTGGTATCATTAAATCTTAACATGGCTCCACATTTCAATTAAAATTTATTCTGCTTGAATTCTTTCAATACCGTTTAAACTACAGAACACTGTTTTCTGCAGTATTCCTAGAATCTATGTTTATTTTTAAAAAATGATTAGAGCTTGAAATATCGGGGCGCATGGGGTATGTGAGCGTGCTCACTAAGGTTCTGTATTTCAAGTCGGTACTGGGATGATTTTAAAGTGTAAAGCTAATGTTTACTCATCCATGTAATATTTTTAAAGTGTAGCTCGGTGTGAAGCATTTGTATATGTCACATGTCATATGGGCGTTAATATACAATCCTCGGACACTTTGAATGAGTATAAAGAGTCTCATTCTCTGGACTTCCTTTATTTATTGACTTTCCTTTAAAAATAATTAGCATAAAGGGTTATACTGGAGGTTAATAGAGATCATTGATGTTGTTGGGCTCAATTACAGAATGGTGTTGTGTCTTTCTCGTTTTGATGCAAATAAGAAAGATACATGTAAAGCCTATTTCTCCTTTCTCATCGAGGGGATAATTCTGTTATATGTAGTTGAGTCTATTGGATTTTCTTTATGGCCTAGGCCCTCCAGCCTTTTTACTATTCAGCTAAGTCTGGGTCATTGGTACAGTATAAAAATGTTAAAAAATTTATAGTAATTTATATATTTTTTATACTTACCAATGACCCAGACGGGGATGGCCCTCCCATGAGTTGGGAACTCATACCTCCCCGCTGAGTACATAACGCTTACCAGGCACTGGTTGTAAGAATGATAATTGCACCAATTTCGAGACCTCCTTGACACTGTGCATGCGCAGTGGATAAAAGGTATGGAGGACCACATAGGACATTGAAATTTTGGATTTTGATGCAAATTTTGGGGATTGGGGGGCAAAATTTGTGTTTAGCCCTAAATATTTTAGAGTTAGCACCAGCTAAGTCTGGGTCATTGGTAAGTATAAAAAATATATAAATTACTATAAATTTTTGACATTTTTTACTCAGAATTGGAGTGTGAAGACTCATTCGCTCGAAACGAACATCGTCTTTTCGAATCATGTGAAACATGAGATTCAGACTTGGGCAGATATTCAGTGGTTAATTCATGGAAGTACCACTGCAACTGCTGGATCCGATTTTTATGATATTGACGGATGCGAGTCAAACAGGTTGGGGCACAACTTTGAGCCCATCAGATTCGAGGTGCCAGGGTCTTAAACAGTTCCTGAACAAGCACATAAACATCAAAAGATGATGTCAGTTGGCTTGCGCTACATCAGTGGATGAACATCATTCAGAATTCGCATGTTCAATTTCTGTCCGACAATTCGACAGTAATAGCATATATTCGGAACCAGGGAGGCACTCATTCCATTCTGTTGTTCAATCTAACGGAAAAAATCCTTCTGTTTGTTCTAGAGCATCAAGTTCTTCTATCGGTCCATCATATTCCGGGTCGTCTGAACATTCTAGCGGACTCCCTTTCTCGGAAAGGTCGTATGTTGCCGTCAGAATGGACTCTCAACAAACGAGTATTCAATCAGATTTGCTACCAATGTGATCGTCCAATGATAGACTTATTTGTGACGCATCTCAACAATCAGTTGCAGACGTATGTGTCGCCATGCCCAGATCCTCAAGCGTTTGCAGTAGACGCCCTCTCGATCTCTTGGGATGGAATGATAGGATACGCGTATCCTCCAGCTCCGTTGATTCAGCAGATATTGCTAAAGTCAAGCAATCTCACTGCAAGATTCTGTTGGTAGCACCTCTGTCACCCCAGAGACCATGGATAAATCTACTCAGGTGTCTGTTGTAGGACATTCTGCGGAAGCTTCCTCCACAGGAGGACCTTCTTTCGCAGGGGAAATCGTGCACACTGCATCACAATCCGCAAGGTCTCAACCTTCACATATTTCCATTGTGCAGTCCTTCTTGCATAGCAAGCATTTTACAGGACGAGCAATGGATGCAATTTTTAACTGTAGGAGGACCTCCTCTTCGCTAAATTATGCTGCTAAGTGGAAGGTTTTCTATCGGTGGTTTAGGGATCATTCTATTGATATTTATGATCCCTCCATTCCAGACATTGCTAGTTTTTTGGTATACTTGTTTGACGAGATCAAACTGCAGCCAATAACCATTAAGGGTTATAGGTCTATGCTATCGGATACCTATGCTCATCATGGAAGCTTACAGATTGGATCAAATGTCTCTTTATCTAAGTTAGTGAAAAACATTTCGATCAATAGACCTAGAACCTTAGGTTAATTCCGAAGTGGAATTTAGCTTGGGTTCTTCTGAAGCTGAAAGAAGCGCCATTTGAGCCTCTTGATACAGTGGACTTCAAATTCTTATCTTACCAGACAGCTTTTCTTTTAGCCTTCTCTTCTGCCATTATCTGCATTATCGGTTGATGATTCTCACTATCGTAGTGTTGGTAATACTATTACTTTAACTACTAATGTTGGATTTTTGGCTAAGAATCAGGCTCCTAATAAGTATCCTGAACCTATTTTTATTAAGGCTCTTCCGTCTTCAGACGGTCATGGTCCTTTGCTTTATCCAAGTCAGAGCTATGCGTATTTACAAACGTAGATCTGAGTTTATCAGAAAGGGACGTAAGCGTTTCTTTCTGGCCTTGCTGCCTAATAGAAAGGACATTATGGTCCATTCTATTGCAAGGTGGATTCAATTAACTATCCGTACTGCTTATGAAAAATTATCTTCATCTCGGCAGTCTGTGCTTAAGATTTTGGCGCATGAAGTAAGAGCGCTGTCTACATCTTGGGTTTATGCTAATAGTGTTGCTATTACCGATTTGATGAAGGCTGCATATTGGTCACGGCCTTCCACGTTCACAAAGTTTTATCTTAGAAATATTGAGTCCATTTCTGGCGACCTGCATTGTTTAGGTCCATTATCTGTTGCTCACAATGTCGCCCACTAAACAGTTGCAACTATAGTTATGCGGGCTTTCTGTTCCGGCAGTGTCTCTGTCCTGCTGCCCTCTTCGTTCTGGGATATTTGACCCAGAGCAAGGGGAAGGGGGGAGGGGGGGGGGAGATGGTGTTCCCTTACATCACCTGCTTTATTGTGAAAAGCAATGGAATACCTCCTCTGGAGTCAGTAATTCCGAGTCGGTGCCGGGATGGTTTTAAAGTGTAAAGCTAATGTCTATCTCATTTATGTAATATTTTTCAAGTGTAGCTCGGTGTGAAGCATTTGTATATGTCACATGTCAAACGAGTGTTAATATACAATCCTCAGAAACTTTTAAACGAGTATAAAGAGTCTCATTCTCTGGACTATCTTTATTTATTGGCTTTCCTTTAATAAATTAGTATAATGGGTTATACTGGATGTTAATAGAGATCATTGATGTTATTGTGCTCAATTACGGAATGGTATTGTGTCTTTCTTTTTTGCTATAAACAAGAAAGATAGATGTAAAGCCTGTTCTCCTCTTCTCCTTGAGGGGATAATTCTGTTTACATGTAATTGAGTCCATTGGATTATCCTTTATGTCCTAGGCCCTCCAGCCTTTTTAGCTCACCTGAGCGAAGCTCAAGGGGAGCTTTACTAATCACTTTCTGTCCGGCGTCGTCCGTCCGGCGTTAACTTTACATTATCGACTTCTCCTCCTAAACCACTAGCCCAATTTTATTCAAATGTTGGCTAAATGTTTATTACCTAATGCCAATTCAGATTTGTTCAAATGAAGTTGCCCCTCCTCCTGGGTGGTGCCACGCCCCCAAGGGGCACCAAAATCTTTGTAAATCTTCTTCTCATGAAACAGCAGTAGCAGAGACTTGATATTTGGTGTGCAGCTTCCTTTTGAGGTGTAGACTCAGATTTGTTCAAGAGAAGTTTGTGGGGCTATACTTGGCGTCATTATGGGAGGGGCAAATTTTTTGCCCCGCCCAAAATTTCTATATTTTTATACTGTACCAATGACCCAGACTTAGCTGGTGCTAACTCCACAAAAACCAGGGCCAAACACAAATTTTGCCCCCCAATCCCCAAAATTTGCATCCAAAACAAAAAGAAATCATGTCCTAAAGGACCTCCATAGTACGACTCTACTGCGCATGCGCAGTGACGCAGTCGTCCCGAAATTGGCGCCAAATATCATTCTCTGTTTGGCCCTTCATCAGTCAACATCTCACTGATCTTTGTGCTTGTAAATCTCAGTTTAAAGGATGCCAGACACGTAATTCTTGGAGAAAATGTGATTCTAAGGAGGATAGAAGGAGGAGAGGAAAAAAGAAGTGGCAAAAAATAATCAGGGCTGTACTTAAAATTTTTTGTTAAAATTATGTTAAGTTGCCTATTTTCGAGGCAAACGCCTCTTGTTGTCATTCTTGCTAATTGTTGCACTGCTTATTCAGTGTTTCCTCTCCCCTAACCTTCTAAAGTCCCCCCTTGCAATTCTCCCATGCTTTTGGCATATTTTTGAGAAGTTTCATTTCTAAAATTTCCCTGGGAGAGTTGCTTGGTTACAGAATGTTTTCTGTTATTTTCCCCATAGTTACGTTTTCACCCATGGGTGTATAACGTTTGTGTTCTGCATCTTCCATCTGATGTTCTGCAGATTCTCCCCTGGGAGTCTCTGTTTTGCATCAGATAGAGTGTAATTGAGGACTGATTCCGGGCCAGTTTTTTCAGTGCCTGGAGTCATGTTTTCTTCTGTGTTTACACTGTTTGTTTTCATTGGCAACAGCCTTTTTTGAGGGGGGCTGTTTGCCTTTGAGGTAGTTTATCTCATTATAAGATACATTTATATTATCCGAAAGTGTCTCATTAATTATTTTATATAATTTTAAAATTTTTGACCACACTTTGCCATCGGATCCATCGGGGCTCAACGTTACTTTTCAGCAACTTGGGCTTCTCTGAAAAAATATTTTTTCAAAATTATTTTGTTTTGCAATTGTTTTTTCATTTATTAATGGATCATGTTATTATGTATCTTTGTGTCAGGGGTTTTTGCGAGTAACTAGGACTTATTGTTGTTCCTTCACAATGAAAGGAACTTGTTCAAATTGTAATAGGAAGAAATCTTCCTCTGACTTTCATGATTATTGCATAAATTGTAGTCAGTGTTCTCGCATTAATCCCTGTCCTGTATGTGAACATTGGGATGAGAAACATTGGAAACGTGTGTCACGATATGTTGTTTCTGGAGAAAGAGCGATGCCGGCTCTTTCTCCACAAGGTCACTCTACTCTCTCAGTTTCTATTTCAGAGGAACCAGAACAGGGTGATGTTTCCATGTTATCTTCTTCAAGTGTGCGTCCGTCGTCACAATTAAATACAGAGCTAGCGGCAAAAGTGCTCATGGAGATTAGACAAATGTCGTCCGCTAGCTCGCCCGGTGTAGCGTCCATTCACCGAATGGTTCGGCAGCCGGGTTCGTCCGATGCGGTCCAAGAGGAAATTTTGGGTGATGCGAGCACTATAAAAATAATAGATGCACACCCAGTGACGGCGGATAGTGAACGAGAACGGAGGAAGCCTTTTAGTCCGGTTCCTAGCTCGTCCAGGTCCAGCCGGGCCGCGAGCGAGAGAGGCCCCTCTCTCGTACAACAACATCTGGGACCAGATGTTGTGGTACAAAATGTGTCTTTAGCGGAGCATACGTCCGTCGCTCGGGACGCTCCGTTGTATAAGCAGTCCGCAGAGACTGTTAAGGCTTCCTCTTCTCGCCGGCGCACACGACCGCACCTTGGCTGCGTGACCTCCGATATCTTGCCAGCTTCGCCGATGAAGGATTATTCGGCGACCAGGTCACACCATCCGGCAGCCAGGGATTCGAGACCGATGGACTCCGGACGTTCGCATAGGAAAAGTATGCGGGAGCCATCTGATGCGGAGCTGCCCTCGGCAAAGCAGCGAAAGACCGCTCCTCCGCAGGTCTCGACGTCGGACATTCTAGTGCAGATAGCACAGCTTATCGCAGCATCCCAGCAGCCGACAGAGACGGTGTCGGATCGAGAATTATCCGACGGCGCTGGGTCGGTACGCTCCGCCGAAGCATCGGGGGCGGACGACCGGGAACATCGGGAGGTCCGACCGGATGGTGAAAGGGATACGGATGAATTGGAGCTATCCCTTTCGGAACAACACAAAGCTGCCGTAGACTTCATCCGGCACTTTCTTCCTCAAGTTGTTCCGTCGGGCCAGACTGCTGCGCTTCCGGACAGGAGAATTATAGCGTCATTGGACTCTGATTTTTTCGAGCGGTTCAGGGACATCGCTCCCGAGTTTCCGTCGCAGTCCAATAATGTTGCAAGAACATTTGAATTATTGAACGACGCTATTTTTAAACTTGCTTCCAGGACAGGGAAAGCAGGCTTCTTGTCCGCAAATACTCTCAACCTGCCTTTCATTAATGCAAGGAATAAATTCGACACGGCAGGTCAGGGTATACCGAGAGTTCCTCTGCGTATGGACGACGAGGCGGAAGACTTAGAGCTATCATTACCGTCGTCAGCTTCTATTCCAACCGCAGTGTTGGAAACAGCTATTGCGTCTAACAGAGCCAATTTAGATGCCTTATCTTACGCAGATCACCTTACGAAGGCGTTATCACTGCGTCTTCAAGGGGAAGAGTTTCAGGATATACAATCCTCCTTAAGACTTCTTTCAAGGGCAGTAGCTTATTCCACGTGTAACTCCGCCCTTTCAGTGGCAAATCTGGAGTTGGTTAGACGTGACGCAGCCCTGTCTACATCCACACTAGTGGATTCTAAGGTGAAGAACTCTCTTAGAGTCGCTTCGGTCTCAGGAGATCTTCTCTTTGACGGCAAGCTTTCCGCTATTTATGATAATATTAAAAAGAAAGCTAGTGATTCTCTGTTGTTTAGATCCGCTCCTAAAAGGTCGGATTCAGCAGACACGAATAAGGCGGGCACTTCTGGGTCTTATCCGCCCAAGAGAGGTTCCTATAGAGGTTCCGGTGCGTCCTCTAGCTCTTATTCGAGAGACCGTCAGGATAGCGACTCTCGTTTGGGACGTCCTTCAGGCCGGGACAATCGGTCGGACGCCCCGAGGTCGACGAGGCGAGGTGCGGGTCGTGGAAGACGTGGTTTCTCCTACCGCAGGCCTCGCAGATCCAGGAGGTGATGGCTCAAACCTCTATCGCGTTCCGGTTGGCGGAAGGTTGTCGAGTTTTTCTCAAGAGTGGGCGTCGATTACGGACGATCCGTGGGTGAGAGGAGTGACTTCGGAAGGTCTAAAGATATCCTTCAAACGAAAGCCTCCATTAACTCGAAGTCCAAAGTGGACTCATCTTCCGTCAAACCCTCAGAAAAGAGACGCTCTGCTATCAGAGGTGCAGTCTCTTTTAATGAAGAACGCGGTAGAGGTCGTAGAAAACCAGGAATCGCTGGGATTCTACAGCCATCTGTTTCTGGTTCCGAAACCAGACGGCTCGTTCCGTCCAGTCATAGATTTGAGCTGGATAAACAAGCTGATCATCGCTCCGAAGTTTTATATGGAGACGATTCGATCGGTCAGAGCGAGTATTCGGGTGAACGATTATGCAACGAGCATAGATCTCAAAGATGCGTACTTTCACGTCATGGTACATCCGACATTCCGAAAGTATCTACGCTTCGCAGTCCTAGGAGTGGTGTATCAGTTCCGGGCCATGTGCTTCGGATTGAATCTAGCACCCTGGGCTTTCACTCGGGTAATGAACTCGGTAATGATTTACTTCCGAGCTCATTCGTCTGCGGTAACGTCGGCCTACCTGGACGACATTCTTCAGAGGTACGGCAACGAGTTAACGCTTCAGAACGATGTTCAGAATCTTCTTCTATTGCTCCGACGTCTCGGTTTCATAGTAAACGAGGAGAAGTCGGATCTGGTGCCGTCCAAGTCATTCACTCATCTGGGAATGAGCTTCGAGACGCACAACAATCTCGTTCGTCTGCCGTTAACCAGAGCGAAATTAGTCAGTTGTTACGCTCGCTATTGTCTAAATACAGACAAAGTCACAGTGAGAGAATTTATGAGACTGATAGGTCTGTGCGGAGCCGCTGCGGATCTCATTCCGATGGGACGGCTACGCACACGGCCTCTTCAAATTTTCTTGACTCAGAATTGGAGTGTGAAAATTCATTCGCTCGATGTAGACGTTCTCTTGTCAGATCAAGTGAAACAAGAGATTCAGACTTGGGCAAACATTCAGTGGTTAACTCAAGGAGTTCCGCTGCAGTTGCCGGATCCGAGTTTTACCATTATGACGGATGCCAGTCAAACAGGTTGGGGTGCATCATTAATCCCAACGGATTCGAGATGCCAGGGTCTTTGGGATCCGCAATTCCTGTGCAAGCACATAAACATCAAGGAAATGATGTCAATTTGGCTTGCGTTACGTCACTGGATGGACATTATTCACGATGCTCATGTCCTAATCCTATCCGACAATACGACAGTAGTGGCGTATATACGGAATCAGGGAGGCACTCATTCAGTTCCGTTGTTCAATCTAACGGAAAGAATCCTTCTGTTTGCGTTGGAACATCACGTTCTTCTTTCGGTCCGTCACATACCGGGTCGTCTGAATGTGCTAGCAGACTCCCTTTCTCGAAAGGGTCGCTTGTTGCCGTCGGAGTGGACTCTCAACAAACAAGTATTCAATCAGATTTGCTACCAATGGGAACGGCCAATGATAGACTTATTTGCGACACATCTCAACAATCAGTTGCAGACGTATGTGTCCCCGTGTCCGGATCCAAGAGCATTTGCTGTAGACGCTCTATCGATCCCTTGGGACGGAATGATAGGATATGCGTATCCTCCAGCGCCGTTAATTCAACAAGTATTGCTAAAGATAAAACAATCTCAATGCAAGATTCTGTTGGTAGCATCTCTGTCGCCACAGAGACCGTGGATAAATCTACTCAGGTGTCTGTTGTGGGACCTACCGCGGAAGCTCCCTCCACGAGAGGATCTTCTTTGGCAGGGGAAATCGCGCCAACTGCATCACAACCCGCAAGGTCTCAACCTTCACGTTTTTCCGTTGTGCGGTCCTTCTTGCATGGCAAGCACTTTACAGGACGAGCAGTGGACGCGATTTCTAACTGTAGGAGGACCTCCTCTTCGCTAAACTATGCGGCTAAGTGGAAGGTTTTCCGTCGTTGGTGTAGGGATCATTCTGTTGATATATTTGATCCCTCTATACCAGACATTGCTAACTTTCTAGTATACTTGTTTGACGAAATCAAACTGCAACCGGTTACTATAAAGGGTTATAGATCTATGTTATCTGATACCTATGCACATCATGATAGTTTACAAATTGGATCTAATGTCTCTTTATCGAAATTGGTTAGAAACTTTTCGATAAATAGACCCAGAACTCTTAGATTAATTCCTAAGTGGAATTTAGCTTGGGTTCTCCTTAAATTGAAGGAAAAGCCATTTGAACCTCTTGGGACAGTAGATTTCAAATTCTTATCTTATAAGACAGCTTTTCTCTTAGCTTTCTCTTCTGCCAGAAGAGTCAGTGAGCTTCATGCACTATCGGTGGATGATTCTCATTATCGTAGTGTTGGGAACACTATCACCTTCACTACTAACGTCGGTTTTTTAGCTAAGAATCAGGCTCCTAATAAATATCCGGAACCTATTGTTATTAAGGCTCTTCCGTCTTCAGACGGGCGTAGGCCTTTACTCTGTCCTGTTAGAGCACTACGTATCTATAAACAGAGATCTCAGTTCATCAGAAAGGGACGGAAACGTTTCTTTCTGTCTTTGATGCCTAATAGAAAGGACATTTCAGTCCATTCTATTGCTAGATGGATTCAGTTAACTATCCGTACTGCGTATGAAGATTTATCTTCTTCTCAGCAGTCTGTGCTTAAGATTTCTGCTCATGAAGTAAGAGCTCTTTCTACTTCCTGGGCTTATGCTAATAGTGTTGCTATTACAGATTTAATGAAGGCTGCTTATTGGTCTCAGCCATCCACATTTACTAATTTTTATCTCAGAAATATTGAGTCCATTTCTGGAGACCTGCATTGTTTAGGTCCGTTATCTGTTGCTCAGAATGTCGTCCACTAAACAGTTGCAACTATAGTTATGCAGGCTTTCTGTTCCGGCAGTGACTCCGTCCGGCTGCCCTCTTCGCTCTGGGCTATTTGACCCAGGGCAAGGGGAAGGGGGGGGGCGGGTGTTCCCTTAGGTCACCTGCTTTATAGTGAAAAGCAAGGGAATGCCTCCTCCAAGACAGTATTTCTGAGTCGCTTCCGGGATGGTTTTAAAGTGTAATATTAATGTTTAATTTCATTCATGTCTTATTTTTAAAGTGTAGCTCGGTGTGAAGCATTTGTATATGTCAAGTGTCAAACGGGCTTTAATATACAATACTCGGACACTTTTAAATGATTATAAAGAGTCTCAATTCTCTGGACTACTTTATTTATTAGCTTGTTTTAAAAATAATTAGTATAAAGGTTATACTGGATGTTAATAGAGAACATGAATGTTATTGTGCTCAATTATTAAGGGTAGTGTATCTTTCTAATTTAAATATTAAATAAGAAAGATACATGTAAAGCCTAATACTCCTTTTCTCCTTAAGGGGTTACCTCTTTATTTTATAATTGAGCTTATTGGATTTTCCTCTATGTCCTAGGCCCTCCAGCCTGTTTACTATTCAGCTAAGTCTGGGTCATTGGTACAGTATAAAAATGTTAAAAAATTTATAGTAATTTATATATTTTTTATACTTACCAATGACCCAGACGGGGATGGCCCTCCCTGAGTTGGGAACTCTTGCCTCCCCGCTGAGTACATAGCGCTGACCAGGCACTGCCAGTAAGAATGATATTTGGCGCCAATTTCGGGACGACTGCGTCACTGCGCATGCGCAGTAGAGTCGTACTATGGAGGTCCTTTAGGACATGATTTCTTTTTGTTTTGGATGCAAATTTTGGGGATTGGGGGGCAAAATTTGTGTTTGGCCCTGGTTTTTGTGGAGTTAGCACCAGCTAAGTCTGGGTCATTGGTAAGTATAAAAAATATATAAATTACTATAAATTTTTTAACTTTCCACACCGAGAGGCTGATTTGAACCAAATTTTATGTGAGGGCTTATTGGGTCATGAGTACTTGATTTATGCAAAAAAAAAATTTCCCGCAGTCCCGTGGGAACCGCAGGAGCTAAAAATAAAAAAAATTTAAAATGCCCATATCTCCAAAACTGCATGGCACTGAGAATTTTTATTTGGTGTGCAGCTTCATTAGGACCAACAGAAAGGATTGGTAAAAAAAAATTGCCATCGGTTTTATCATAGGGTACAGTTTCGGGACTTTGAAAAAGTGCTGAGTCAGCACTTTTTAACACTGTAGGCAATGGGAAAAACATTAAAAAATCTTCTCCAGATCCAGCAGGCAGAATCTTTTGATATTTGGTATGCAACATTGTAGGGTGGATCTGATTCAAGTTTGTTCAAATCTGCCCCCTGGGTTCATATTTGGGCTCAGTATAGGAGCCCCATTTCGAACTTAGTGCATTTCAGGCAAATTTCTTAAAAAATCTTCTTCTCCAGATCCAGCAGACAGAATCTTTTGATATTTGGTATGCAACATTGTGGGGTGGTTCTGATTGAAGCTTGTTCAAATCGGTTCCCTGGATTCATATTTGGGCTCACTATAGAAGCCCGAATTCGAACTTAGTGCATTTCAGGCAAATTTCTTCAAAAATCTTCTTCTCCAGATCCAGCATGCAGAATCTTTTGATATTTGGTATGCAACATTGTGGGGTGGATCTGATTCAAGTTTGTTGAAATCGGCCCCCTGGATTCATATTTGGGCTCACTATAGAAGCCCGAATTCGAACTTAGTGCATTTCAGGCAAATTTCTTAAAAAATCTTCTTCTCCAGATCCAGCAGGCAGAATCTTTTGATATTTGGTATGCAACATTGTTGGGTGGATCCGATTCAAGTTTGTTCAAATCGGCCCCCTGGGTTTATATTTGGGCTCACTATAGAAGCTCGAATTCGAACTTAGTGCATTTCAGGCAAATTTCTTCAAAAATCTTCTTCTCCAGATCCAGCAGGCAGAATCTTTTGATATTTGGTATGCAACATTGTGGGGTGGATCCGATTCAAGTTTGTTCAAATCGGCCCCCTGGGTTTATATTTGGGCTCACTATAGAAGCTCGAATTCGAACTTAGTGCATTTCAGGCAAATTTCTTCAAAAATCTTCTTCTCCAGATCCAGCAGGCAGAATCTTTTGATATTTGGTATGCAACATTGTAGGGTGGATCTGATTCAAGTTTGTTCAAATCGGCCCCCTGGGTTCATATTTGGGCTCAGTATAGGAGCCCCATTTCGAACTTAGTGCATTTCAGGCAAATTTCTTAAAAAAATCTTCTTCTCCAGATCCAGCTGACAGAATCTTTTGATATTTGGTATGCAACATTGTGGGGTGGTTCTGATTGAAGCTTGTTCAAATCGGCTCCCTGGATTCATATTTGGGCTCACTATAGAAGCCCGAATTCGAACTTAGTGCATTTCAGGCAAATTTCTTCAAAAATCTTCTTCTCCAGATCCAGCATGCAGAATCTTTTGATATTTGGTATGCAACATTGTGGGGTGGATCTGATTCAAGTTTGTTGAAATCGGCCCCCTTGATTCATATTTGGGCTCACTATAGAAGCCCGAATTCGAACTTAGTGCATTTCAGGCAAATTTCTTAAAAAATCTTCTTCTCCAGATCCAGCAGGCAGAATCTTTTGGTATTTGGTATGCAACATTGTGGGATGGATCTGATTCAAGTTTGTTCAAATCGACCCCCTGGGTTTATATTTGGGCTCACTATAGAAGCTCGAATTCGAACTTAGTGCATTTCAGGCAAATTTCTTCAAAAATCTTCTTCTCCAGATCCAGCAGGCAGAATCTTTTGATATTTGGGATGCAACATTGTGGGGCGGATCTGATTCAAGTTTGTTCAAATCGGCCCCCTCGATTCATATTTGGGCTCACTATAGAAGCCCGAATTCGAACTTAGTGTATTTCAGGTAAATTTCTTCAAAAATCTTCTTCTCCAGATCGAGCAGGCAGAATCTTTTGATATTTGGCATGCAACATTGTGGGGTAGATCTGATTCAAGTTTGTTCAAATCGGCCCCCTGGGTTTATATTTGGGCTCAGTATAGAAGCTTGAATTCAAACTTAGTGCATTTCAGGCAAATTTCTTCAAAAATCTTCTTCTCCAGATCCAGCAGGCAGAATCTTTTGATATATGGTATGCAACATTGTGGGGTGGATCTGATTCAAGTTTGTTCAAATCGGCCCCCTGGATTCATATTTGGGCTCACTATAGAAGCCTGAATTCAAAATTAATGCATTTCAGGCAAATTTCTTAAAAAATCTTCTCCAGATCCAGCAGGCAGAATCTTTTGATATTTGGTTTGCAACATTGTGGGGTGGATCTGATTCAAGTTTGTTCAAATCGGCCCCCTGGATTCATATTTGGGCTCACTATAGAAGCCCGAATTCGAACTTGGTGCATTTCAGGCAAATTTCTTAAAAAATCATCTTCTCCAGATCCAGCAGGCAGAATCTTTTGATATTTGGTATGCAACATTGTGGGGTGGATCTGATTCAAGTTTGTTCAAATCTGCCCCCTGGGTTTATATTTGGGCTCACTATAGAAGCTCGAATTCGAACTTAGTGCATTTCAGGCAAATTTCTTAAAAAATCTTCTTCTCCAGATCCAGCAGGCAGAATCTTTTGATATTTGGGATGCAACATTGTGGGGCGGATCTGATTCAAGTTTGTTCAAATCGGCCCCCTGGATTCATATTTGGGCTCACTATAGAAGCCCGAATTCGAACTTAGTGCATTTCAGGCAAATTTTAAAAAAAATTTTCTTCTCCAGATTCAGCAGGCAGAATCTTTTGATATTTGGTATGCAACATTGTGGGGTGGATCTGATTCAAGTTTGTTCAGATCGACTCCCTAGATTCATATTTGGGCTCACTATAGAAGCCCGAATTCGAACTTAGTGCATTTCAGGCAAATTTCTTTGAAAATCTTCTTCTCCAGATCCAGCAGGCAGAATCTTTTGATATTGGGTATGCGCCATGCTTAGGGGGGTGAGATTCAAGTTTGTTCAAGCCAAGTCCCTGGGTTCATATTTGGGCTCACTGTGGTAGCCCGAAGTATAACTTAGTTCAAAATGAGGAATTTTCTTTAAAAATCTTCTTCAGATCCAGCAGTTGGAATGTTTTGATATTTGATATGCAGCATCCTTAGGGGGGTGAGATTCAAGTTTGTTCAAGCCATATCCCTAGGTCCATATTTGGACTCACTGTGGGAGCTTGAATTGTAACTTAGTTCAAAATGAGGAATTTTCTTTAAAAATCTTCTTCTTCAGATCCAGCAGTCGGAATGTTTTGATATTTGGTGTGCAGCATCCTTAGGGGGGCGAGATTCAAGTTTGTTAAAGCCAAGTACCTGGGTTCATATATGGGCTCCCTGTGGGAGCCCGAATTATAACTTAGTTCAATATGAGGAATATTCTTTTAAAATCTTCTTTTTTTTTTAGATCCACTGGTCAGAATCTTTGGATATTTGGTATAAGCTTTTCTTAGGAGGAGCAAATGCAACTTGTTGAAATCAATTCTCAGGGTTGATATTTAGGCTACCATGTCAGGTGAGCGCCCTCAGGCCCCTTGGGGCCTCTTGTTTCTATTCAGCTAAGTCTGGGTCATTGGTACAGTATAAAAATGTTAAAAAATTTATAGTAATTTATATATTTTTTTATACTTACCAATGACCCAGACGGGGATGGCCCTCCCATGAGTTGGGAACTCATACCTCTCCGCTGAGTACATAACGCTTACCAGGCACTGGTTGTAAGAATGAGGATTTGGCTCCAATTTTGGACTTCCTTGACACTGCACATGCACAGTGGATAAAAGTATGGCAGACCACATAGGACATCTAATTTTTGGATTTTGATGCAAATTTTGGGGATTGTGGGGGCAAAATTTGTGTTTGGCCCTAGAATTTAAGAGTTAGCACCAGCTAAGTCTGGGTCATTGGTAAGTATAAAAAATATATAAATTACTACAAATTTTTTAATGTTTTCAACCCTAAAAATTTTGCATTGAATAAAATGAAAGTTGTTTACTATTTATATTTAATAAATTCCAGTGAAAATGAATACACTTACATGAATGTTTGTTTTACAGACACCATGGGAAGGTGGCCAGTATAAACTGAGAATGTTATTTAAAGATGACTATCCAAGCTCACCGCCAAAATGTAAGTAGGCCACCTGCTCTTTCTTATCAGTTGATTATCTATTCAGAGAATTCAATAATGGTCAAATTTTATCTATGAATTTGGCAGATTGAATGAAAAGGTTGGTCTTTGCCAAAAACCAACACTGTTTTTCTCAACCGAAATGTGCTTCATTTATTTATTTATTGTTGCTCCAAGGTAAAATACTTATGCACAATGGCTAATCATGACTGTGACAGTTTACGGGTGGAGGAAGCCGGAGTACCCGGAGAGAACCACCGAGCAATGAGCAGCTGCCAGCTCCCCAACATCGTAACTCCGCACTGCGGCACAGGCAGGGTTAGATTGGTTGAAGACATGTGCACCATCGACGTGCAGTACGCCTTAGCACACAGCGTCATTGTGCCCCCATGTGGACAGTCGGGGTGAAGTGCCTTGCCCAAGGACACAATGCGGGAGTCCGAATCGTTCTCTCCGACGGTCACCCATCCGAGGACTAACCGAGCCCACTGTTTCTTAACTTCGGTGATCTGACGAGAACCGGTTACCGCGACGCCACTGCACGCTTTATTAAATAGTCATGTAATCTTACTGGTTTGGTGTTGGACTCTTATAAGGTACTAAGAGCTTTTAACTCCTTGCATGCTGTTTGCCAATATTTTTCTCCGGGTCACAAAATTTCTTGCCACTGAAATAAGTAGGATTTGGACACATTTAACTAAATTTCTCTACTGTAAACTGAATATACTTTTTGATCACTGATTTCTTTAGTTAAATTTAGATGAATTATTCATTATACACCCTGCAAACAAAGTTTGGGGGGGTATATAGGAATCACCCTGCCCATCCATCCGTCCGTCCATCCGTCCATCCGTCCATCCGTCTGTCCATCCTTGTAAGCACAACTCCTCCTAAACCGTTTGAAGAATTTTCTTGAATCTTTACACAATGGAAGAACTCCATATGAAGATGTGCATGAAGCATTATAATTGAGTTCTGACATTTCCAAGGGGAGATAATCTAACTTATACATTTCAGGCGTGGGAGGTATCACTTTGTGAGTTTGCTCACAGTACCTCCAGTTAAATCTAGTCATGCTGCTGCACAATAGCCATGACTAGATTTGATGAAAAATATTTTGAAAATACTCAGTGGGTTAAGAGTAATTGGACATCATTCATAGATTCATTTGCTTTCTTCCTCCTTCACTAAACATAAGTTGCTGTTCATAAAAATTACCTTTTCTTAATTTGTTTTAGAAACCCTGTAGAAAGCCTCTAGTTAATTGTAAGAAAATAGTTTTATTAATCCTTTACCTAAAACAACTAGTTAATGACCCACACAATTTTTTAATATCTAAATGCTTTCATTTTTAGCCTCGAAAACAAAGCATATAAACTTTCATTGGAGTGAGCTCGTTGAGATAGTTGTAGTGAGTGGTCATAAGCTATGTTATAAGGGGCAGAAGTTGAAAAAAGATTTTAAAATTTGAAAGCAGTTTTCCTGAATACACTGGCCAGGTTTGTTCATTAAGTTAAACAGAGTTCACCCTGTCGTATGCCAAGGCTGCCAATTGCACAATAAAAATTTGTTTGGCACCAGAAATACTGCATTTGGCACTACAATTTGGCACCAGAAATATTCTTTTGTTAGGTTTCAAAGCTTTGTGGTTGATTATTTCAGTGCATCATTTTTGATAAAATCACAGTCTGATGACACAGACGAGACAGAATTTACGTCTGTCTTATCTATAGCTAACTAGTTAGTCGTGGCTCTCGGATATGGGACAACTGAATTAACAGGTTATCCATTTAATCTGATGCTTATCAAAACATTTCTTTGTTACTTAATCTTTTTTTATATTGCTTAATTTTTAGCTCAACTTTGGCAAAGCCAAACTTGAGGTATTGTCATGGCCTGTCTGTCCGTCGCGCCGTCAACACGGCTCGGGCTACAGGCCGTATTTATGAACCGATCTTTACGAAACTTCTTGGGTACCTTTGTTATCACCGTAGGACGAGAACGAGTGTTTTGAGGTCCGGTCCGAAATTCAAGATGACCGCTGGAAGCCATTTTGTACAAAATTAGGTGCAATCAGATTTTTGCACAGAATTTCCAAATGAAAGCCCTGATTTGAATCATTTTTGTATGAATGTTTAGTACCATGGGATACATCACATATCGTACAGGTTTTTTTTTTGTGCGTAAATTCTGCAAATTAGACTAACTTTTATTTATTTAGGGTTAATTTCAGCACTGCAAGTGCAAATGCCAATACGGCTCGGGCTAGAGGCCGTATTTATGAACCGATCTTTACGAAACTTCTTGGGTACCTTCGTTATCACCGTGGGACGAGAAGGAGTGTTTTTGGGATGGTCTGAAATTCAAGATGGCCGATGGCAGCCATTTTGTACAAAATTAGGTGCAATCAGATTTTTGCACAGAACTTCCATATGAAAGCACTGATTTGAATAATTTTGTGCGTGAATGTTTAGTACCATGGGATACATCACATATAATACAGGTTTTTTTCTCGTGCATAAATTATGCCAATTAGACTAACTTTGATATATTTAGTGTTACTTTCAGCACTGTCACTGCAAATGCCAATATGGCTCGGGCTAGAGGCCGTATTTATGAACCGATCTTTATGAAACTTCTTGAGTACCTTGTTATCACCGTGGGACGAGAACGGGTGTTTTGGGCTGAGGTCCGAAATTCAAGATGGCCACCAGCAGCCATTTTGTACTTTAATTAGTGAAATCAGTTTTTTGTACAAAACTTCTGTATGAAAGTTCGGACTTGAATAAATTTTTGTATGAATGTTTAGTAACATGGAATTCATCACATATAATACAGGTTTTTTTCTCATGGAGAAGTTATGCAAATTAGATGAACTTTGATTTATTCAGTGCTACTTATACACAGTAAGTGCACATGTCAATACGGCGCGGGCTAGGAGCAGTATTTATGAACCGATCTTCACGAAACTTCTTGGGTACCTTTGTTATCACCTCGGGACAAGAACGAGTGTTTCTGGGTGCGATCCAAAATTCAAGATGCCTGCCAGTGGCCATTTTATACTGAAATTAGGTCCAAATAAGTTTTTTGTACACAACTTCTATACGGCTCAGGCTAGAGGCCGTATTTATGAACCGATCTTTATGAAACTTCTTGGGTACCTTTGTTATCACTGTGGGACGAGAACGAGTGTTTTTGGGTGCAGTCCAAAATTCAAGATGGCCACCAGCAGTCATTTTGTACCAAAATTAGTGCAATCAGTTTTTGTACAGAACTTCTGTATGAAAGTTCTGATTTGAAAAAATTTTTGTGTGAATGTTTAGTAACATACATCACATATAATACAAGTTTTTTTCTCGTGCAGAAATTATGCAAATTAGATGAACTTTGATTTATTCAGTGCTACTTTTACACTGAAAGTGCAAATGTCAATACAGCTAGGGCTGGAGGCTGTATTTATGAACTGATCTTCATGAAACTTCTTGGGTACCTTTGTTATCACCTTGGGACGAGAACGAGTGTTTTTGGGTGCGGTCTGAAATTCAAGATGGCTGCCAGTGGCCATTTTGTACTGAAATTAGGTCCAATCAGTTTTTTGTACACAACTTCTATGCGGCTCAGGCTAGAGGCCGTATTTATAAACCGATCTTCACGAAAATTCTTGGGTACCTTTGTTATCACCTTGGGACAGGAACAAGTGTTTTGGGGTGGCTTTGTTATCACTGTGCTATGAGAACCAATATTTCGGGGGTTCAGTCAGACCCACTCCAGGACTCAAAAGATTTCTTTTCTAGTTTAGCATCTGACTGTCGCCCACCTTTACGATAGGTTTGTTACATGCTACGGTCAGTATTTATGTACAGACCGTTACAATACTTTATATGTACCTTTGTTATCAGGTCATTACCTAGATGTTTGTCATTTCTGTGTCACATACTATACATGCACATGTCTTAACAAGTTGAGCTACAGTGTCATTGACACTTTCATTTTTAGCTCAACTTTGACGAAGTCAAATTTGAGCTTTTGTCATGGCCTGTCGTCCGTCTGTCTGTTTGTCCATCTGTCCGTCTGTCCGTACATCAACAATTAGCTATGGCTCGGGCTAGAGGTCGTATTTATGAACCGATCTTTACGAAACTTCTTGTGTACCTTTGTTATGACCCTGGGACGGGAACGAATGTTTTTAGGTGTGGTCCGAAATTCAAGATGGCTGCCAGCGGCCATTTTGTACCGATGATGCAAAAATCAGTTTTTTGTACAGAACTTCTGTATGAAAGTTCTGATTTGAATAAAGTTTTGTATAAATGTTTAGTACCATGGGATACATCACATATAATACGGGTTTTTTTCTCGTGTGTAAATTAGGCAAATTAGACTGACTTTGATTTATTTAGTGTTACTTTCAGAGCTGTAAGTGCCAAGCTGCTATGGCTCGGGCTAGAGGCCGTATTTATGAACCGATCTTTACGGAACTTCTTGGGTACCTTTGTTATGACTGTGGGACGAGAACGAGTGTTTTTGGGTGCGGTCCGAAATTCAAGATGGCTGCCAGCTGCCATTTTGTACCGACGATGCAGAAAACTGTTTTTTGTACAGAACTTCCATATGAAAGCTCTGATTTGAATAATTTTTTGTATGAATGTTTAGTACCATGGGATACATCACATATAATACGAGTTTTTTTCTCGTGCGTAAATTATGCAAATTAGACTAACTTTGATGTTTTTTGGTGTTACTTTCAGCACTGTAAGTGCAAATGCCAATACGGCTTGGGCTAGAGGCCGTATTTATGAACCGATCTTTACAAAACTTCTTGGGTACCTTTGGTATCACCGTGGGACGAGAACGAGTGTTTTGGGGTCCGGTCCGAAATTCAAGATTGCCGATGGCAGCCATTTTGTACGAAATTTGGTGCAATCAGATTTTTGCACAGAACTTCCATATGAAAGCGCTGATTTGAATAATTTTTTGTGTGAATGTTTAGTACCATGGGATACATCACATATAATACGGGTTTTTTTCTCGTGCAGAAATTATGCAAATTAGATGAACTTTGATTTTTTCAGTGCTGCTTACACACAGTAAGTACACATGTCAATATGGCTCGGGCTAGAGTCTGTATTTATGAACTGATCTTCACGAAACGTCTTGGGTACCTTTGTTATCACCTTGGGACAGGAACGAGTGTTTCTGGGTGTGGTCCAAAATTCAAGATGGCTGCCAGTGGCCATTTTGTACCGAAATTATGTCCAATCAGTTTTTTGTCACAACTTCTACACAACTCATATTTGTGAACTGATCTTCACGAAACTTCTTGGGTACCTTTGTTTTCACCATGGGACAGGAATGAGTGTGTTTTGGGGTGCCTTTGTTATCACTGTGCTATGAGAACAAATATTTTGGAGTTCAGTCAGACCCACTCTGGGACTCAAAGATTTCTTTTCTAGTTTAGCATCTGACTGTCACCCACCTTTACAATACTTTACCTATACATTTGTTACAGGCAACGCTCAGTATTTATGTACAGACCATTACAATACTTTATATGTACCTTTGTTATCAGGTCATTACCTAGATGTTTGTCATTGCTGTGTCACATACTATACATGTACATGTCTTTGTCTTGACAAGTTGAGCTACAGTGTCATTGACACTTTCATTTATTCATTTCTTAGTTTTATCTCTTTATTATCAATATTTTTATCAATTGCTGTTTTTTTTTGGTAACTAAAATACTTACAAGAGCCAGGTGACACTAACTTAAAATATAATACTTTGAGTGCAACAAAGCACCATCTGCAATTCAGATTACATTTGGTACTAAAATCTTTCATTTGGCACCCCAAAAATTCATTTGGCACCCAAAAAATTCATTTGGCACCATAAAAAAATTCCATTTGGCACCAAAAACTTTCGGGCCAGCATGAACACTGATATTAAGTAAACAATTAATAAACTACATTTTTGAAATCAATGTAACCATTGTAAATGTTCAGATTCTGAAAATGAAATTCTATGTCCCAAATCATGAAAAATCTCCCAAAATATGGTTAGGTAATTACGTGACATGTTAAATGCTCACTGCTGTTCTGTCCAGGCTTGAAAATAAGCAGTCTGACATTTGCAGAATGAGGTCCCCAGAGGGTGAATTTGATGATGCTATCCCATACAGTGGGCCAATTTATCCTTTGGGTACCTCTTTCTGTTTAGTTTTGAGGCCCTGATTCAGATTGAGGTTCACAGAGGGTAAATTTAGTGATGCTACCCTGCTGTGCAGGGTAGCATCACTAAATTCACCCTCTGGGGACCTCATTTTGCAGATGACAGTCTGCTTATTTTCTGGCTTGGTTCAGTCCTGTGAGGAGGAAGTATAGCTCTTTAAATGCAATTTGTTTTCATGTACCCCTTGTTCTGTTAAGACCCACACTGAACCTCTTAATAAAATATTTTGAATATGTTGTTGTGTAACCATTTCAGAAAAAAATCAATGAGGTCCTAGTTAGAGGAACAAAATCAGTACAGTGTTTGTCTGACTAAAAAATTTTGAAAGTTTACTAGTGGAGGGATTTTGCAAATATTCAATCAAGATAACTTGATCTTAATTGGTCAGTGGTAAAACAAATCAAACAGCACATTAGGTCTATATTTTAATGGGTAGAGTGCTGAATTATTTTTTGTCGTTGAAATTTGTTCTAGTGTTGAATCGTTCATCTGAATCTATCCCATATAATCAGCTGATTAATTGAATATCAACTGCAAAGGGCATTGAGTTAATTGATCGAACAGGTTTGATCGAACAGGTTTGATCGAGCAGCAAGTGTTTGCGAATAACCATAGAGTAGAGAAAGTATACTCTTTGTAATAACTCAAGTTGGGTAAGATCAAAGAGTACTGTAAAAGTAACTGAATTCAGTTTACCTACAACCTTGAATTCCTTGAAAACCCTGGAATTTGAAAATAAATTTGAAAATTGAAATTCAAGGCCTGGAAAGTCCTTGAATTTGCCCCTGAACCCATTAAAATCCTGGAATGTCCTTGAATTTTATTATGAGAGTGTTTGTGAAAATGTATTCGCGATCACTAAAATTTTTGAGGCAATAGGAAAATCAGTTATTTCGAAACAGACGGAGAAAAGAGAAATGCGAACTGACATCAGTGCACTGCATGTTAAGTAATGGCTGTTTTGATTGGTCGGTTGCAAGCCATAATGAGCCTTCTGGTGTATTTGAACCAATGGCTGTTCAGACACACATACATGTAGTGACTATACTGAAGGAGAGCTACTTGGCAGCCTTATACATGTACAGTGTAATGTGGCAGGTATGTAATACACGTAAGTTTCGTGTTTTTTTTTCTCTATAATAATCATTGTCACAAATTATACATAGTGCTAACAAGAAACAATGCCTCAACATTGTATTAGCTTATCAGTAAAGTCAAGCTACATGTATAATATCGATTGGCTGTATTGATATACTTTAAGCTCAGTCAGAAAGTAGTCCCTGAAAATCCTGGAATTCCATATAGAATTGTGCATGTAATCCTTGAATATGGGTTAAATATGTCCTTGAAAGTCCTTGAAAACCTTTGAAATTTTTATACTGTACCAATGACCCAGACTTAGCTGGTGCTAACTCCTTAAATTCTAGAGCCAAACACAAATTTTGCCCACCAATCCCCAAAATTTGCATCAAAATCCAAAATTTCAATGTCCTATGTGGTCCTTCATACCTTTTATCCACTGCGCATGCGCAGTGTCTAGGAGGTCTCGAAATTGGAGCCATTTGTCATTCTTTGTTTGGCCCTTTAAATCAGTAACACCTCACTGATATTTATACTTGTAAATCTCAGTTTAAATGATGCCAGACACATAATTATGGAAAAATGGTGGATCTAAGGAGGAAATAGAAGGATGAGAGGATGAAACAGACACAGGATGTGTTCAGGGCTGTAACTTATAATATTTTTATACTGTACCAATGACCCAGACTTAGCCTGTGCTAACTCTAAAATATTTAGGGCCAAATGCAAATTTTACTCCCCAATCCCCAGAATTTGCATCTAAAACCAAAAAATACATGTCCTATATGGTCCGCCATACTTTTACTCCACTGCACATGCGCAGTGTCAAGGAGGTCTCGAAACTGCCGCCAAAAGTAATTCTTTGTTTGGCCCTCAATACAGTTACACTTCACTGTTATTTGTGCTTGTAAATCTCAGTTTTAAGGATGCCAGGCACATAATTATGAGAGAAATGGTGGATATATGGTGGAAATAGAAGGTGGAGAGGAAAAAACAGTGGAAACAAATGTTCAGGGCTGTAACTTATAATTATTTTACGAAATTATTACATGTTACCTATTTTCGTGGCATGACCTTATTGTGGTCATTCTTGCTATGAATGTTCCATTGTTTAATCAGTGTTTCCTCTCTCCCTTTCCTTTATTCCCCCCTCAGCTATTCTCCCATGCTTTTGGCTTATTTTTTGTAATGTTTATTACTAAAATTTCTTGGGAGTTTTGGCTTGGAAACAGAATTATTTTCTGTTTTTTCCCCCAGGTTTACGTCCTCACCCTAGGGGTGTTTAGGCGTTTTGGTCTGCATCTACCATCTGTTGTTCTACAGTTTCTTCTCTGGAAGCCTCTGTTTTTCATCAGATACTGTTTAAATTGGTAACTGATTTCGGGCCATGTTTGTTTCAGTGCCTGGAGTCATGTTTCCGGTTTGTTGACACTTTTGCTTATGTTGACAACTGTTACTTCTGACAATGATTACTTGCCTTCTGCTTAATTTAGTTCATAGCAAGATACATTAATATTGTCTGTAAGTGTTACATTAATTTTTCAAAATGATTAAAAAATTTTGTCCACACTTAGGCTTTTTCGGGATCCTTTGGGCTCAGGGTTCCCATTGGGAACTTGGACTCTTCTGAAAATTTTTTCGAAATTTTTTTTTTTTGAAAATTATTTTCTTTTGAAATGTTATAATGAATTATAATATATTATGTATATTTATTTCAAGAGTTAGTGCAAGTAATATGATGGTGTATATTTTTTCTGGTTGAAAAAATATTCTTCAATCGTAATGCGAGGATATCTTCCTCTAATTCACAAGTTCATTGTGTTTCTTATAGTCAATGCAGTCGCATTAATTCTTGCTCTGTGTGTGTTGATTGATATGACAACGTTGGAGACGTGTGTCACGGTATTTTGTTGCGGTGGAGGTCCATTATGGTCCTCTCTCCACCGGGTCACTATATATTATCAGTTTCTTTCAGAACTCAGAGTGATGTTTCCGTAATGTCTTCAATAAGTGTGTCTCCGTCGTTGCAATATTAGGGCTAGTGGGAAGTGCTCAAGGTATTACGACAATTGCTGGGAGTTAGCTAGTTGTATCGAAGGCATTGTCGCCTGCTAGTCTGCCCGGTGTCACGACCATTCACCAGGAAAGAATGCCTCAGCACCCGGGTTAGTCTGTTGCGGTCCAGGGAAGCAGATTGGATGATGCGAGCACTATAAAACTTCAGATGTGCACACTCAGCAATGACAGATCCGAGGATAGTACGGAGGAAGCCTGTCAGTCCAATAGCAAGCTCACCCAGGTCCCCCGGACTGCGAGCGAGAGAGGCCCCCTCTCTCTTGCATCAACATCTGCACCACGATGTTGTTGTATGTTGTTCGCTTAGTCGGAGCTTACGTCCACTCCTCCTGCTCTGAACGCTCTGTCTCATGACAGCCCTATGCGGCTGTTACATTGGCTTCCTCATCCTCGTCAACACACATGACTGCACCTTGGCTATGTGACCACAGATTTCCAGGGGATGTTCGCATATTATATAAATGCAGGATTGAACGTCTCTGGTGCCCCTGCTTCACCGACCAAGGAATACACGTCGACCAGGTCACTCCACCTGCTAGCCAAGGATATGAGACCTTTCCAGTTGGGACGTTCGCATATTATATAAATGCAGGAATGAAAGTCCCGGGCGCTTCCAGCGGATATTCACGTAGGACCGTGGCTCCACAGGTCTCATAGGGTAACATGAACTAGGTATTGTTACCGTGATGTCTTCGTAAAGTGTGCTTCCGTTGTCACAGTCAAATGAAGAGTTAGCGGCAAAGTGCTCATGTAGATACGTCAATTGCCTTGAGTTCCCTAGTATGATCGATGGCGCTGGCGCCGCTAGCTCGCTTGGTGTTGCAACCGTTCACCGAATGGCTCAGCACCCAGGTTCGTCCGTTGCGGTCCAGGAAGGAGATTTGGGTGATGCGAGCACTATAAAATACAATGTGCACACCCAGTGATGACAGATACGAGGATGGTACGGAGGTAGCCTATTAGTCCGGTTCCTAGCTCGTCCAGGTCCATCCGGGCTGTGAGCGAGAGAAGTCCCTCTCTCGTATTACAACATCTGGGCCCAGAAGAGCCCAAGTTCCCAATGGGGTCTGAGGATTGTATATTAATGCTTTCTAGTTGCAAGGTGGATTCAAATAACTATCCGTACTGCTTATGAAAAATTATCTTCAACTCAGCAGTCTGTGCTTAAGATTTCGGCGCATGAAGTAAGAGCGCTGTCTACATCTTGGGCTTATGCTAATAGTGTTGCTATTACCGACTTGATGAAAGCTGCATATTGGATTTAGCCATCGACATTCACAAGTTTTTATCTTAGAAATATTGAGTCCATTTCTGGTGATCTGCGTTGTTTAGGTCCGTTATCTGTTGCTCAGAATGTCGTCCACTAAACAGTTGCAACTATAGTTATGCAGGCTTTCTGTTCCTGCAGCGACTCTGTCCTGCTGCCCTCTTTGCTCTGGGGTATTTGACCCAGGGCAAGGGGAGGGGGGGGGGGGTGGTGTTCCCTTAGGTCACCTTCTTTATAGTGAAAAGCAAGGGAATACCTCCTCTGGAGTCAGTAATTCCGAGTCGGTACCGGGATGGTTTTAAAGTGTAAAGCTAATGTTTAACTCATTTATGTAATATTTTTAAAGTGTAGCTCGGTGTGAAGCATTTGTATATGTCAAATGTCATACGAGCATTAATATACAATTCTCAGACACTTTTAATGAGTATAAAGAGTCTCATTCTCTGGACTTCCTTTATTTATTGGCTTTCCTTTTAAAAAAATTAGTTTAACGGTTTACACTGGATGTTAGTAGAGATCATTGATGTTATTGTGCTCAATTACAGAATGGTATTGTGTCTTTTTTGATACAAACTATAGTATGTAAAACCTGTTCTCTTCTCCTTGAGGGGATAATTCTGTTTACATGTAATTGAGCCTATTGGATTTTCCTTTATGTCCTAGGCCCTCCAGCCTTTTTTCTATTCAGCTAAGTCTGGGTCATTGGTACAGTATAAAAATGTAAAAAAAATTATAGTAATTTATATATTTTTTATACTTACCAATGACCCAGATGGGGATGGCCCTCCCATGAGTTGGGAACTCATACCTCCCCTCTGATTACATAATGCTTACCAGGCACTGGTTGTAAGAATGACAATTGGCGCCAGTTTCGACACCTCCTTGACACTGCGCATGCGCAGTGGATAAAATGTATGGAGGACCACATAGGACATTGAAATTTTGGATTTTGATGCAAATTTTGGGGATTGGGGGGCAAACTTTGTGTTTGTCCCTAGAATTTAAGGAGTTACCACCAGCTAAGACTGGGTCATTGGTAAGTATAAAAAATATATAAATTACTATAAATTTTTTAACTTTCATTTTTTAAAATGGGCAGGAACTCTGTACAACCTTTAAGACCATAACTTTCATCAAGGTTTCCGCTAGAGTGACCTGGGATCCCCTGAATGGCCCCATTCCCCTCGCCATAAATTCCCCCTAACCATGCATGCCATAGTTGATATAAGTTGCAACAAGAAGTTTGACATCGCGGGAAAACTCCAAATAAACTCTTGTGCTACCAACGCAGTGCATTCAATGGTAATAATCACAAGTTACACCAAACAGGCACAAGAAACTCATTGTAAAATTATACACAGATGTCGGTCAGAGATCAATCAATGACACTCTCTAAGTTCGCAATGACCACATGCAGCAGTGTATGAGTGTGTTGCCAAACTTCAAGTCAATCAGAGACTGACGTTGCAACTTCATGCTTTTTGATTTCCGTGTGAATGCTTATGAGTAAACTGTTGTGACATATAATGGTTGTTCTAGCAGTCAGACACATTTAAAAAAATGAGTCACAAGGAAGGTTATTATTCTGGGTTTATTTTTTGGACACCCACATACACGCTATCATTGTTGAACTGGATCATCCATGCCACCATGGACCGGTATTGTTGGTTAGTACTATAATCTGTATGAATGATTTTTCACCTGAATTTCTCCTCATTGGTACTTATTCTTCCGCAATGACCGACTTGGAATGGGAAAACCTACATAAATATTGCTGTGAAAAACCTCAAAATATCCCTCAGATGCAATGAAATGGGGGTTTTGGACACCAGAACTTAAATGTTCCCACCATGTCCCGTCGTATGACAACTCTTGGTTGCCCCACTGATAATTTTCAACAAATTACTGGCCCCAACATTTTTACCGCAGTGGAAAACCTGCTTTCATAAGGATAATCCTTATGTGCGATGACATAACATCAGGCCTACACACATATGGGGGCTGCATATCTTTCATCTCTGCACAAAGATCATGAACTGGAATTCCCAGAATTTCAGTTACACCATCATTTTGTCACAAGACCCTCTCGCCTTCTGAAGGATTCCCTAGAAATGTTGACCAGTTAGAATCATCCCCATTGCAAACTGACATACCATGTCGAAAAACTGCTGTTTACGTCTGCTTTGACATGACTTATTGTTTTGATTTCATTGCATAATGGCCTATTTGATGCAGACAAATTCAAGTGATATATGCTTCCAAAAAATCAAAACATTTGTGTTGGGGACGCCGGATAATTATTGGAAGCATGTGTATAAAATATAAGCTTTTATTGATATAAAAATAAGGGTGGTATTTGATGACAAACCAGTTAACACATGTTTGACCTCAACAAACATAACCACTCCCACTCAGAATATATTCTATCTTATGAATGATAAGAGCATTGTTGTCACAAAATTCATGCCAGTCAAGATGTATACGCGCATGTTGAAGTCTTTGTAACAATAATAATAGAGCTTTTATACACTGAAATAGTATCTTCTCTGTGAACACTGATTATTTGGAATCTTGTCTCAAATACTTTTAACTTGTGGAGTGCTGGAAGCCCAGATTTGGGCTTTACTCTCAAGTGTGGGTACCACAACTCAGAGGCTTCATATTTTGTACATGAACTTCAAATCATTTTTGAAGTGAAATTATAAGTCTATAAGGATTTACCTTGTTGCAATTCAAGGGAGAGTACCCATAGGCACTCTCCCATGAATTGTAACGAGGCAAAAACATGTGAACAAATTTTGCTGATCAAAAATAATTTAGCTCTCTATCAGTTAAGTGAAGATTCTGAAAAGGCTTGAAAACTCCATAGAAAAGTCCTTGTATTTTATTCTCTCATGGGCAAATGAACCTGCATTACAATTTATTTATTTATTGGTGTTTAAGGTCACATACTTATGCACAATGGCTAATCGTGACCGTGACAGTTTTACGGGTGGAGGAAGCCAGAGTAGCTGGAGAGAACCACTGAGCATCGACGAGCAACTGTCAGCTCTTCAACATCCTAATACTGTTCAAGCTCCGTTCAAGCAGGGTTACAGAAGTTGAAGACATGTGCGTTGAAGACATGTGCACCATCGACGTGCAGTACACCTTAGTACACGGCGTCATTGTGCCCTCATGTAGGCAACCGGGATAAAGTGTCTTGCCCAAGGACACAACGTGGGTCGGCCCGGACTGGGATCGAACTCCGGACCTCTAGCATAGAAGTCCAACAGTCTACCACTGAGCACCATGCTCCCTGAATTACAATGTTACAAAGACTTCAACATGCGCGTATACATCTTGACTGGCATGAATTTTGTGACAACAATGCTCTTATCATTCATAAGATAGAATGTATTCTGAGTGGGACTGGTTATGTTTGTTGAGGTCAAACATGTGTTAACCCTTAAGGGTTGGACAATTGTTCTAAATTTACACATGACCACTGCGTTTATACGCCCAGTGGCTTAATGGTGATTTCTAGTCAAAGTCTTAGCTGCCTTGACAGGCAGCCAAGACTAAACTAGAAACCATTGCCTATGTAATTTGTCTATTGTCAGCAGGCCCTACTCATGATGGCATGTTAAGGGCTCCTGTTCCGAAGTCATAAAGGTCGGAAATGGGTAGGCCTTTAAGGCTTAAAAGAACACTTGCGTTAAGGACACCTGCTGCATGTGCCAAATGCATATGTGTATGCGAGGGATGGGGGGTTTCCGTGCAGAAAATTTTGAATTTTGGATGCTCTTCGGTGGCCTGTGGAGGCATTCTGACTGCAAAAATACTGAAAAGAATCACGAGGAAAATGTTTATTTTTTCCTTGTAAAAGGTGATAAATTCATGCCTGGAGAAACATTCTGTAAATTGTAATGTTGGCTATTGCCGACAGGTGCCAATCATATTTTTGCAATTAACTGGCTGAGTGCTAGAAGCCACTATCAGGGCTTTCAAAACAATGAGGGTACCATTGCAAAAGTCTATGTTTTCCTTGCATGTGTTTCATAAACAGCCAAACGCAAATAATATTTTGTTTATATAAATTTGTTCTATTACAAATTATTGGAGAGTGCCTGTAGGCACTCTCTAATAATTTGTAATAAAACAAATTTTGAATGACAAATTCAGACCACTGAAAATAATCTAGCCCTCAACCAGTTAAGTAAATTAATACTTTGCCGCTCCAACCATTGGTGATCTATTTTCGAATTAACCTTTGACTTTATTTATAGAATTTGGTCCACAGTTGTCAAAAATAAATAATTCATAAATATATAAGAAATGACCGGAGCTTCCAAGGTAGCATGAATTTAAATTGAACAGCCAGGTCTACGGATCGCAGAGCACAATCGTACCTCCACACCGAAGAGTATGTTGCACATCAGGGGATAGCATTCTATTAGAATTCACATAGTGGCAAACAGAACAGAATGGCATGCTAGAATGTTTCACAATGGGTCTCGTGTTAGGGAGGTTGGGAAAGGCGTGTCATACTTCATAGGAACCAAATGTTTAGGAATGAAATGAATAGTTTTTTATTTGACATTAACAGTCAGAGTTTGTGTGATTTATATAGAAATATTCAGTCACATTCTGATTCAAGTGCATAACAATATACATTTGTACATTTGCCGACTGGGGAAAATTGGTTTGGGCAATAGGTCTGTTTCACAGACCCCAAAACAGAATCGCAGAAGCTCTGGTATGTAAGACAAATATTGTATTATGTCTCTAATTTCTTTATTGCAGGTAAATTTGAGCCACCACTCTTCCATCCCAATGTCTATCCATCTGGTACAGTATGTCTGTCATTGTTAGATGAAGAAAAAGATTGGAGACCAGCCGTCACAATAAGACAGGTAAACTAACACCTTACTAGAATCTTCTGATAGTGTAAATATAGACTTGATTGACCTTGCCATTTACCCCATTACCCCGAAAGAGACTGCTTTTTTTGGTCCAGGATCATGATACAACCTGAATTCATAAAGTAGATAGTTGCTCGTGAATTTTTGTGGTAGATCAATCAAGATTTTCAATGTGCAACCCCAAGGCTGCATGTTGAAAATATTGATTGGTCTTTCCACATATAATGGATATAGACTCTACCAGTTGATGGCTCTGAACTGTCATGGAATACGCCATCAGGGCCTTAAGGGTTAAGCTCAGATTTATATTTAGACATTAACTCATTATAGTCTGGCCGCCAAACGCCATTTTTTCACCAAACCATGTTTTGTTGTATTAAGTTTTTTTCTCAACGGTTTTTATTAGTTCAGACACCCCTCTTACTAATTTTTCTTACTGGACAGCTGACAGCATTGAGCATTTTTTTTAACTGGGCCTTAAAGTGAGGTACTGTTGAAGGGGTCGAAAATTAATGTGGAAATTACAGTTCCGAATGATTATTTCATCTTAACTCACTGTATAAGCACAAAACGTGATGTAATTGTGTTTCGATATAGTAACTACATCCGCATTGGGTATTTGGTAGAAATTGAATGGATATTACACTGCTATTTATATCTATCAATGCTATTCATATCTAACAACGCTCTTTATATGTGAACGCGTTTGGAGATTACGTCATATAACTGTTCTTTCTCTTTGATTTCTTAGAGCGAGGCCGCATTATTGCAACTGCGCAATTGGGTCTCACTGCACACCTCATAAACTTACAATTTTGTCTTGCCTTTTATCACTAGCGTTTCTATTTCTTCATCTTCACTCGATATAGCATCAGGTTCAGGCGACCTTTGCTTTGAAACGACATAGACTAACTCTGTCATGTCAGGTGCTTGTTTTTCTCAACGACGTTCGGTTGTGCTGAATCGAGGAGCAAAGATCCTCTAATGAACGTGGAAGCAAAGCAAATTGAGAATATACTCAGGTGTAGTAGGATTTATAACAATGACTTACATATAGCTTTGCAACATGGGTACGATGCAGACCCAAATTTGACTCTGAGTTGCCATAAATACTGTGTTGAGAAGTATTTGCATCTGAAGAATGTGAAGCAAGCAAGCATTGCTCATAGCACATCCTTAGATTCTGATGGTCCGCCCCCAAAAATGACCCAAACGTTCACATGACGAATTTACTTTCAGGCGTCATTGCCTATTTTGTGGTGATGACGGCATAGTTGACCGGGATACGAAGAATCCTTCAAGGTGGAGGTCTGCCTACCTGTTTTGCCAAATAGGCACACATACACCGCATATGTCAGTTAGTGATGAAATAATTGGCATTTGTTGTCGTAGGAACGATAAATGGTCCGAAGAAGTAAAGCTTAGAGTGTGTGGTGCTGTTAGCGACTTGCATGCTGCCGATGCTCGGTACCATGTTGACAGTAGGTCGAAATTTACGAATCCAAAATCAGTAGAATCAGCTGCAAAACAGAAAATTGATCTTTCGTCACCACATAGTCAGGCCATACAATCTGTCATATCTTACATGAAAAATCACACATCCCCCACGTGGAGTTCTGTCGAATTATTTTATCTTTATCTGCAATCTGGTGGGACTTTACAATTCCCGTCGATCATTTGTGTCTGATCTAGTCGATAGCTGCGGAAATGACATTTTGGTGTTGTCTTCCCCGGGAATCGCTACCGTTTTGGCAGACAAATCCAGAGCTGGCACCTTACTTTGGCACGTTAACGACTCGGATGATGACAATATTGACAGTTCCATAAAGATTCTCAGTAAAGCAATTGGCAAAGAAATCAAAGATATGGATCATGACCTACGCCACTGATGTTAACAGCGAGAGCGTATCCTCGTTTGTAAGTGGTACACTTCTCACATTACTAAGTCGTTTAGCTCCACAGTTGGACCACACATTACCTGCTCTGATGATAGGAAACATAGTGACATCAGTGTTGTGTGGAAAATACACACCGCTTCAAATTTCGTTGGCAACGCTGTTAAGAAATTCTAAAGAGTTGGTAAAAACCATGCATGATTTTGTGTTACATGCTCATATGACGAGCTATTGAGATTCAAAAAATCTGCGGCAGCTCTGGCTACAAAGAATGCAAATGATACACCGATTTCGGATGCCAACAATGGCCTCATACAAGTGGTTGTTGACAACTTTGATGCTGAAATTGCTTCTCAAAATGGGAAGCTAAGCACCCATTCATTGGCAAACGTGAGGGCTCAAAAGGACAATAATGATTCCGTTGAGTCTCAGGCGATCCCAAGATTGAAAAAGTCAGATATGACAAAACCAGCAGAGTACAAATTGGATGTTGTGCATTTCAATGGACCCAAACGACCCGACATGCCCGCATCACATGTTCCCCTTCTTTCAACATTGTATTGCAGTGCAATGTCATTACGCAGAGCGATAGAACTTGACTTTGCATTTTTGAAAGATATGGTCAGTGACCAGAACTGTCCGGAATTCAATGGGAATAATATCCACATGATGAGAGACTCGGGTCAAGCAACAAACCCAAAAATGAATGCAGCATACCTCCCTCTAATAGACCCTCTAATAGACATGACATCTGCTGATCCAGACACTATCATGACAGCTATGGAAAAGGCAGAGCAACTATCGTCAGATGCAGGACAGCCGTTCAGTATATTTACTGCCGATCAGCAGTTATACAAGATAGCAGTTCAGGTATTATGATCTTATCCAAACAAATTCGCAGCATTTGTTCCTCGATTGGGTGGTATGCATTTGCTCATGAGTTTCATTGGTTCAGTTGGAATGCTCATGGCCAATACTGGACTTTCTGATATACTTGAGTCAGTATTCAGTGGGGTTGAAAAGATGTTGACTGGGAAAAAGTTTCCAATGAATATGAGAGCCATGCGTTTGTTATCAGAAGAACTTTTGCGAACATCTTTCGAGAATAATGATTTGCAATGTGTAGAAGATTTATTTGCATTGCTAGAAGAGAACGCGTGCAAAAGTCGCATGATAAAAATGTGGGTTGATGCTTTTTTGAAACCATGCTTCCACATGATGTTGTACATACGAGCAGAGAGAGAAGGTGACTGGCTTTTGCACATCGAAGCTGTGAAAAGCATGCTTCCTTATTTCTTATCAACCTACCTACAATTGTTTACTACAAGCTTACACTACAGTGGAAGTCCCTAACTCGGATAATATACTCTCTATTTTTAGCTTAACTTAACATAGTCAAGATAAGCTATTGCCATCACGCTTGCGGAAGTCTGTTAGTCTGTGACGTCTGTTCACATTTTCCTTTAGCACGGGCTACACCCCGCTGTTCTTGTCTGATCATCACGAAATTTCATATGCAGGTTTGGGGTCATGTCTAGATGAGAACGTCCCCTTTTGGTCGCTATCGGGCAACCGGTATGGCTGCCAAGCCCAAAACCCGAAAACCATTAGCACAGTCTACAGGTCGTATTTATGGAGGGATTTCATTGTAACTTCGTGGGATGCCTCTGTATAATGCCTAGATGAGAACGTCCCATTTTGGACATGATCTATCAACCGTGATGGCTGCCCAAGCCTGAAACCCAAAAACTTTTAGCACAGTCTGCAGGTCATGTTTAATGTGGACGGATTTCATGGTAACTTGGTAGGATGACTCATTATGATGTCTAGATGAGAATTTCTCCATTTGGGCATGATTGGGCATCTGTGACGGCTACAGGGGCCCGAAGCCCGAAAACCTTTAGCACAGTCTAGAGGTCATATTTATGAAGGGATTTCATTGTAACTTGGTAGGATGACTCCAAATAATGTCTAGATGAGAACATCCCATTTTGATAGCGATCATGCAGACTTGATGGGTGCTCGAACCCAAAAACCTTTAGCATAGGCAAAAGGTCATATTTATGGAAGGATTTCATTGTAACCTGTTAGGTTGACTCCATATAATGCCTAGATGATGACATCCCCTTTTGGTCGTGATTGGTCAGTTGTGATGGCTACGAGTGCCCGAAGCCCGAAAACCTTGAGCACAGTCTACAGGTCATATTTATGAAGGGATTTCATTGTAACTTCTTAGGATCACTCCAGATGATGCCCAGATGAGATTGTCCCCTATGGTTGCGATCATTCAGCCATGATGGCTGCCCGAGCCCGAAGTCTGAAAACCTTTAGCACAGTCTACAGATCATATTTATGAAGGGATTTCATTGTAACGTGGTAGGTTAACTTCATATAATGTCTAGATGAGAACGTCCCCTTTTGGACGTGATTGGGCAACTTTGACGGCTAAAGGTGCCCGAAGCCGGAAAACCTTTAGCACAGTCTACAGGTCACATTTTTTGAGGGGATTTCATTGTAACTTGGTAGGATGACTCCAAATTATGTCTAGATGAGAACGTCCCATTTTGATCGCGATCATTCAGCCTTGATGGGTGCCTGAGCCCAAAAACCTTTAGCATAGGTAAAAGGTCATATTTATGGAAGGATTTCATTGTAACCTATTAGGTTGACTCCATATGATGCTGAGATGATGACATCCCCTTTTGGTCGTGATTGGTCAGCTGTGAGGGCTACAAGTGCCTGAAGCCCAAAAACCTTGAGCACAGTCTTCAGGTCATATTTATGAAGGGATTTCATTGTAACTTCGTAGGATCACTCCAGATGATGCCCAGATGAGATTGTCCCCTTTGGTTGTGATCATTCAACTATGATGGCTGCCCGAGCCCGAAGCCCGAAAACCTTAAGCACAGTCTACAGGTCATATTTATGGAGGGATTTCATTGTAGCTTGGTAGGTTGACGTCATATAATGTCTAGATGAGAACGTCCCCTTTTGGACATGATTGGGCAACTTTGAGGGCTAAAGATGCCCGAAGCCCAAAAACCTTTAGCACAGTCTACAGGTCATATTTATGAAGGGATCTCATTGTAACTTGGTAGGATGACTCTAAATAATGTCTCAATGAGAACGTCCCAGTTTGGCTGTGATCATTCAGCCTTGATGGGTGCCCGAGCCCAAAAACCTTTAGCATAGGCAAAAGGTTATATTTATAGAAGGATTTCATTGTAACCTGTTAGGTTGACTCCATATAATGCCTAGATGATGACATCCCCTTTTGGTCGTGATTGGTCAACTGTGATGGCTATAGGTGCCTGAAGCCTGAAAACCTTGAGCACAGTCTACAGGTCATATTTATGAAGGGATTTCATTGTAACTTCACCCGATCACTCCAGGTGATGCCCAGATGAGATTGTCCCCTTGGGTTGTGATCATTCAACCATGATGGCTGCCCGAGCCCGAAGCCCAAAAACCTTTAGCACAGTCTGCGGGTCATACTTATGAAGGGATTTCATTGTAACTTGGTAGGTTGACTTCATATAATTTCTAGATGAGAACGTCCCCTTTTGGACACGATTGGGCATCCGTGACAGCTTCAGGGGCTCAAAGCCCGAAAACCTTTAGAACAGTCTACAGGTCATAATTATGAAGGGATTTCATTGTAGCTTGGTAGGATGACTCCAAGATGTCCAGATGAGAACGTCCCCTTTTGGTCACGATCATTCAGCCTTGATGGCTGCCCGAGCCCAAAAACCTTTAGCATGTCTGTAGGTCGTATTTATGGAAGGATTTCATTGTAACTTGTTAGGTTGACTCCATATAATGCCTAGATGATGACATCCTCTTTTGTTCGTGGTTGGTCAACTGTGATGGCTACAGGTGCCTGAAGCCCTAAAATCTTGAACACAGTCTACAGGTCATATTTATGAAGGGATTTCATTGTAACTTCATAGGATCACTCCAGATGATGTCCAGATGAGAATGTCCCCTTTTGGTTACGATCATTCAACCATGATGGCTGCCCAAGCCTAAAGCCCGAAAACCTTTAGCTCAGTCTTCAGATCATATTTATGAAGGGATTTCATTGTAACTTGGTAGGTTGACTTCATGTAATGTCTAGATGAGAACAGCCCCTTTTGGACACCATTAGGCAACTGTGTTGGCTACAGGGGCCCAAAGCCCAAAAATCTTTAGCACAGTCTACAGGTGATATGAAGGGATTTCATTGTACCTTGGTAGGATGACTCTAAATAATGTCTAGATGAGAACGTCCCCTTTTGGTCGCGATCATTCAGCCTTGATGGCTGCCCGAACCCAAAACCCCAAAACCTTTAGCATAGTCTATTGGTCATATTTATGGAAGGACTTCATTGTAACCCGTAAGTTTGACTCCATATACTACCTAGATGATGACATCCTTTTTTGGTCGTGATTGGTCAACTGTGACGGCTTCAGGGGCCCGAAGCCCAAAAACCTTGAGCACAGTCTACAGGTCATATTTATGAAGGGATTTCATTGTAACTTCTTAGGATCACTCCAGATGATGCCCAGATGAGAATGTCCCCTTTTGGTTGCGATCATTCAACCGTGATGGCTGCCAGAGCCCAAAGCCCAAAAACCTTTAGCAAAGTCTACAGGTCATATTTATGAAGGGATTTCATTGTAACTTGGTAGGTTGACTTCATATAATGTCTAGATGAGAATGTCCCCTTTGGACACAATTGGGAAACTGACAGCTACAGGGGCCCGAAAACCTTTAGCACAGTCTACAAGCCATATTTATGAAGGGATTTTAATGTAACTTGATAGGATGACTCATTTTGGAATAATTTCACTGTAACTTGGTAACTTAACTGTGAGGTCATATTAACCCACCCCTCAGCTCTTTAGTACAGTGTACACCTCATATTATTTTTAGCTCAACTTTGACGAAGTCAAATTTGAGCTATTGTCATGGCCCGTCGTCCGTCTGTCCGTCCGTCCGTCCGTCTGTCCGTCTGTCCGTACGTCAACAATTGGCTATGGCTCGGGCTAGAGGTCGTATTTATGAACCGATCTTTACGAAACTTCTTGTGTACCTTTGTTATGACCCTGGGACGGGAACGAGTGTTTTTAGGTGTGGTCCAAAATTCAAGATGGCTGCCAGTGGCCATTTTGTACCGATGATGCAAAAATCAGTTTTTTGTACAGAACTTCTGTATGAAAGTTCTGATTTGAATAAAGTTTTGTATAAATGTTTAGTACCATGGGATACATCACATATAATACGGGTTTTTTTCTCGTGTGTAAATTATGCAAATTAGACTGACTTTGATTTATTTAGTGTTACTTTCAGAGCTGTAAGTGCCAAGCTGCTATGGCTCGGGCTAGAGGCCGTATTTATGAACCGATCTTTACGAAACTTCTTGGGTACCTTTGTTATGACCGTGGAACGAGAACGAGTGTTTTTGGGTGAGGTCCGAAATTCAAGATGGCTGCCAGCTGCCATTTTGTACCGACGATGCAGAAATCTGTTTTTTGTACAGAACTTCCATATGAAAGCTCTGATTTGAATAATTTTTTGTATGAATGTTTAGTACCATGGGATACATCACATATAATACGGGTTTTTTTCTCGTACGTAAATTGTGCAAATTAGACTAATTTTGATGTTTTTTGGGGTTACTTTCAGCACTGTAAGTGCAAATGCCAATACGGCTCGGGCTAGAGGCCGTATTTATGAACCGATCTTTACGAAACTTCTTGGGTACCTTTGGTATCACCGTGGGACGAGAACGAGTCTTTTGGGGTCCGGTCCGAAATTCAAGATGGCCGATGGCAGCCATTTTGTACAAAATTAGGTGCAATCAGATTTTTGCACAGAACTTCCATATGAAAGCCCTGATTTGAATAATTTTTTTGTGTGAATGTTTAGTACCATGGGATGCATCACATATAATACGGGTTTTTTTCTCGTGCAGAAATTATGCAAATTAGATGAACTTTGATTTTTTCAGTGCGACTTACACACAGTAAGTACACATGTCAATACGGCTCAGACTAGAGTCTGTATTTATGAACTGATCTTCACGAAATGTCTTGGGTACCTTTGTTATCACCTTGGGACGAGAACGAGTGTTTCTGGGTGCGGTCTAAAATTCAAGATGGCTGCTAGTGGCCATTTTGTACCGAAATTAGGTCTAATCAGTTTTTTGTACACAACTTCTATACAGCTCAGACTAGAGGCCATATTTATGAACCAATCTTTACGAAACTTCTTGGGTACCTTTGTTATCACCGTGGGATGAGAGCGAGTGTTTTTGGGTGTGGTCCAAAATTCAAGATGGCCACCAGCAGCCATTTTGTACCAAAATTAGTGCAATCAGTCTTTTGTATAGAACTTCTGTATGAAAGTTCTGATTTTAATAAATTTTTGTATGAATGTTTAGTAACATGGAATACATCACATATTGTAAGGGGGTTTTTTTCGTGCAGAAATTATGCAAATTAGATGAACTTTGATTTATTCAGTGCTACTTACACAATGTAAGCACACATGTCAATACGGCTCAGGGTAGAGGCTGTATTTATGAACCGATCTTCACAAAACTTCTTGGGTACCTTTGTTATCTCCTTGGGATGAGAATGAGTGTTTCTGGGTACGGTCCAAAATTCAAGATGGCTGCCAGTGGCCATTTTGTACCGAAATTAGGTCCAATCAGTTTTTTGTCACAAGTTCTATACAGCTCGTATTTATGAACTGATCTTCACAAAACTTCTTGAGTACTTTTGTTTTCACCTTGGGACAGGAACGAGTGTGTTTTGGGGTGCCTTTGTTATCACTGTGCTATGAGAACAAATATTTTGGGGTTCAGTCAGACCCACTCTGGGACTCAAAGATTTTTTCTAGTTCAGCATCTGACTGTCACCCACCTTTACAATACTTTACCTATACATTTGTTACAGGCAACGGTCAGTATTTATGTACAGACCGTTACAATACTTTATATGTACCTTTGTTATCAGGTCATTACCTAGATGTTTGTCATTGCTGTGTCACATACTATGCATGTACATGTCTTTGTCTTGACAAGTTGAGCTACAGTGTCATTGACACTTTCATTATCATAAACATAGCATAGAGGGAACAGAAATGAACATATTCCCAATTATCACAATTCTTGTCTTATTTCATAATTCTTTCATAAACATTGAACATTATCCTTTTCATCAAACACAACACACAAGTTAAGCTACAGTGTCATTGACACTTTCATTGTCTTTCCCAAGCAATTTGGGAAAGAAAAGTGGTGCAAAAGCACCAAGAAAAAATAAGCCAAAACTGGATCGAGTGCAACTGGCGCAGACCCAGTAGGGGACACTCTCTTCCAAGTACAACTCCACGACTTCCGTTGCCAGTGTGCATATGCGTCGCTAATGGCTCATTCTTTTTTTCGTCTGCCATGTGACGAGATGTTTTTCTGCACTCGTATCAGTGTTCATCCTGCTCGTTGATTGTTGTCTCCTGCATCAAGTTGGATCCAAGTATCCTTTTTTGCTTAACAGGAACTGTTTTATTTATATTCTCTATACAATTATTCTCCATAATGTTTTATATGTTCTTTATCCGAGTCGCGCGCCATTTTCGTGAGCCATGCGGTTTCGGACTTAATTTTTCACAATTATTGTAAATGTTAAAATTGTTCTTTTTTCTAATTGTGTTAGAGTTAGGTGTCAGCGGGATACCTTTTCTGCAGATTTTTTTCTTTCTTTTGAGAGTGGTCATTCTGTTGTTTGGTTCCCGGTCGAACGTCTGGGGTCTATTTTTCTGTCACCTTTCTCTCATCTTTGGGGGGTGTTCTTCTGTTTTCTGATTTCACCTTCTCTGCTTCTCTCACTTCTATCATGCCCAGGACTATTCCTTGTGGGCAATGTTTGCTTCCAAAGCATGTGGACGATTTGCATGCTTCATGCTCCTCTTGTGTAATGGGTGTTCAGCCGATCGGCCCTGTGGCCTCTGTGGATTGTGGTCTTCCACTTTCTGGGCGTCTGTGAACCGTGTTGTGCGTTCTCGTGGCCGTACCTCCCGCACCCGCGGGAAAGGGGAACAAGGTCTTTCGGGGGCTCCCGAACCCACCATGTCTGGTGAGAGTTATTCCTCCTCTGTGGGGGATGTGCAGTCTATTCCTGTAGTGGATACTGCGGGAGCCGTTGACTTGTCTGGTGAAGAGGTGCCTGGTTCCGGGACTATGGTCCCCCTCCAGTCGACATCTGAGGCTGTCACTAGGGTTGTGACTCCTCCTTCGGAGCCAAGCAGGGGTGCTCTCTCCACAATTCCACCAACCTCAACAACTCCCGACATATCTACTATTACTGCTGGTCCATCTGCTTCGTCGTTGGTTTCAGCCGGCCTCGGCTTATCCCTGCAGGGGACTGCAGGGATGTCTGGTAGTGTGGACGTGGGATAGCGGCCTCAGCCTTCCCTGGCTTCAATTCAGCGAAGTTGGAAGGGGCTGCCGGCCGAACCCTCTACTCTGGTCTCTGCGCCATCGAGCACCACAGTTGTGTCATTGGATTTGGATGTTCATAGTGGGGACACTATGAACTCCGTGGCGTTTCCGTCCACTCATTCTGGTCCCACGGCCAGTTTTGAGGGACCAACATCTTTTGTGCAGCCTGGACCTTCTGCCCCGCAGAGGTCAGCAGCAACTCTCATGAGTTCCCGCTGTGTTGATCCTCGGGGTGCGTCGTACCAATATACACATCTGCCTTCAGATGTTTCGGCTGCCGCCCGTCGCCCCGCTTCGGGTGTTTTGGAGGATCGTGACCCTTCGCTGGTTACGAGGGTCAGAGGTGAAGCTATTTTGCCGGTTCGTCCCCATGTCGAACCGGCCGGTACGGGCAGTGAGCTTAGGGAGCCCCTCTCCTTACTCACTCAGGTTCTGTCCAAGAGCCTTCCTGTTGCTTCCAGCGAGGCAGCGAGTGGTTTCCAGGCGCCCCTTATGGCGCCGCCTCCCCGGATTGGAAACAGGCCGCTTTCTGATCCCCCTGGTGTTCCTACACCATGGGAGGCGTCGGCTTGTTTGCCCACGATGGGCTATTTGTCTTCCGACTCAGGGGAGGAGTCAGACATGCTTGATGTCGAGAGCCAGCAATCTTCTGACTTAGGGGCAGCTCTTGACTTTGTGTTTGGGTTCCTTCCCGATCTCAAACCATCAAACCAGCCGACAGTGTCAGCCAGGCCGCGATCATCGGTCACGCGCCTACAGCCTGTGGAGCAACCTGCTTCTGGGCGTCTTCGACTGTGCAGGCGGTACAGGTGGTTGAAGCATTTTCAGCCTTGGACTCTAAGCTGAGTTCCAAGGCTATGAAGGCTCCGTTCTTCACCAGGGTTGACACCTTTTTGCCTCCGGTGCGTTATCGTTCCTACGATTCCGCCAATCCGTCAGTCTGCCAGACTTTGACGATTTTGGATCCGGACTCCAATTCCCTTGGGCTCTCCAAGCCCAAGTCTGCCATCATTCCTATGACGACTCAGGAGTCCACGTTGGGCTTATCGAGAGAGATGCTGGGTATGCTTTCTCTCTCAGATCACGTCGTCTCTGCTTTAGGTGCTTATCTGCCTCCAGATAAGTTTGACAAGGTACAGACTCCTTTGTGTGTGCTGTCCAAGGCGCTCATGCATCTTACTCACATGCATGCCTGTAACACGGCTAATTTGGAACTAGTTCGAAGGGACTCTGTGCTGGACACGGGTCAATCCCTTCCTGAGGAGCAGCACGCTGCTCATCGATCTGCTTCTTTGGCAGGTCCGCAGCTGTTCCATAGTTCCGTGTCGACGGTCCGGGATGATGTCCTGCATCATTCCAAAGATCAGCTGCTGTTTCGTCAGCTTGATCAGCATTCTAGGGGAGGCAGGGGTCGTTCCAAGTCTAACAAGTACCCTTCTGCTTTCTCTGCGAAGCAAAGGGCTGATCCTTCTGCCACCGCTTCTACTTCTTACTCACGGGGTAGGGGTAAGCGTCGGCAGGCTAGAGGGAAGTCTCAGGATTCTTCATACAGTAGAGGAGGTGGTTTCTCCTCTCGCGGGCCTCGTCGGGGCTCGAAATGAAGGTCCTCACCTCGATTCATCCCAGGTTGGAGGAAGGATAGCAGAGTTCGCAGACCGTTGGGCCACCATCACATCCGATCCTTGGGTGTTAGATGTTGTTCAGTCCGGGTTGCGAATATCCATCCTGAGGCACCCCACTCTGCCCAGAGTGCCTCTTCCAACCACAGTTCCTTCAGATGTTTTACGTCGGGAACTTTTGTCCACGGAGATAGACAATCTCCTGGCAAAGGGGGCGATCGAGGTCGTCAAGAACATTCAGTCAGTGGGGTTTTATTCCCGCCTGATCTTGGTGCCGAAGAAGGACGGCCGACTCTGACCGGTTATCGATCGGAGTATCCTGAACCAGTCTATCCTTGCTCCCAAGTTCAACATGGAGACTTTCAGGTCGGTCCGCCGTTCAATTCACCAGGGAGATTTCGCTTCCAGCATCGACCTGTGAGACGCTTACTTTCACGTTCAGATTCATCGGGCGTCACGGAAGTATCTCAGGTTCGCTTTTCTGGGGCGAGTTTACCAGTTCAAGGCCATGCCTTTCGGCCTCAACCTGGCTCCTTGGGCCTTCACCAGACTGATGTCGCATGTGATAGCTTTCCATCGCACACAGTCCAGGGTGACTACTTCGGCATATCTGGACGATATCCTCCAAGGGCATTCCAATGCTGCCTTACTGGAATTGGATGTCGCCACTCTGTTGAGCTTGCTCACGTCGCAAGGATTCAGAGTCAACGAGGAGAAGTCGGACCTGGTCCCTTCTCAGTCGTTTTGTCATCTGGGGATGGCCTTCCACATCCAATTCAATAATTCAATACGGTGGCGGTTCCCCAGGCCAAGGCTGTGATTCTCTCAGCTTTTGCTTTAACTCAGTCCCAGTCCACATCCGCGATGGCACGGAGTATTCTCTGGCTGATCGGTCTCTGCGGTTCGGTGACGGATCTCATTCCTCTACGCCGGCTGCATGTCAGACCTCTCCAACACTTTCTGCTCAGTCGTTGGAGGCCGAATGTCGATTCTCTGGATCTGGTGCTTCAGTTTCCAGAGTCTCTTTATCCTCACCTTCTCCCCTGGTCGGATGTTCAGTGGCTTACGCAGGGTGTTCCGTTGGACTTACCCACGTCCGATCGCGTTCTGACGGCAGATGCCAGCGATCTTGGATGGGGTGCGACGTTGGATCCTCTTGGTCTTTCCCTTCACAGGATGTGGGAATACGATCAGGCAGCTCTACACATCAACCAGAAAGAGCTTCTTGCTCTTCTTCTGAGTTTCAGGCAGTGGATCCCTCACCTGTCGAATCGCCAGGTCCTTCTGTTGTCCGACAATTCGTTAGTGGTTGCTTACATTCGGAACCAGGGAGGCACGCACTCGGTTCCAATGTATGAATTGGCTTGGGCTTTTCTACTGCTCGCTCAGGATGTCCATGCCGGGGTGGTTGTTCGTCACATTTCCGGTCGTCTGAACGTCCTAGCCGACTCCCTGTCCCAACGAGGCAGAGTCATTTCTTATCAACCTACTCACAATTGTTTACTACAGGCTTGCACTACAGTGGAAGTCCCTAACTCGGATAAAATACTCTCTATTTTTGTCTTTCCCAAGCAAGTTGGGAAAGAAAAGTGGTGCAAAAGCACCAATAAAAATAAGCCAAAACTGGGTCGAGTGCAACCGGCGCAGACCCAGTACGGGATGCTCTCTCCCAAGTACAACTCCACGACTTCCGTTGCCAGTGCGCATATACCGACTCTAAAGACTCATTCTTTTTAAAATCCGCTTCGTGTCAAGATGTTTTTGCACGCTTATCAGTGTTCCACCAGCTCGATGTTTGATGATTCCTGATTCATTATACCACAGTGTATCCTTTGTATTCTCAGGAACAGTGTTTTATATTCTCTTTTTTCTATTATATGTCCATAATGTATATTTATTTGCTCTCTCTCGGGTCGCGCGCGATTTTCGCGGGCCACGCGGTTCGGACTTAGATTTTCACAATTATTGTTCATGCTTTTTTTGCAAATTTTTCTAATTGTGTTAGAGTTAGGTGTCAGCGGGGTACCACTCCTACAGTGTTTCTTATTTCTGTTGAGAGTAGTCTTCCTGTTGGGTGGTTCCCGGTCGAACGTCTGGGGTCTTTGTTTCTGTCACCTTTCTCTCTTTGGGGGTGTTCTGTTTTCTGATCTCACCTTCTCTGCTCCTCTCACCTCTTTCATGCCTAGGACAATTCCTTGTGGGCAGTGTCTGCTGCCTAAGCATGTGGACGATGTACATTCGTCGTGTTCCTCCTGTAATGGGTGTTCGGCCGAGCGGCCGTGTGGTGTCTGTGGAACATGGTCTTCCACCTTCTGGGCGTCAGTAAATCGTGTCGTTCGTTCTTGTGGCCGTGCCTCCCGCTCCCGCGGGAAAGGAGAACGTGGTCGTTCGGGGCCTCCCGAGCCGACTTTGTCTGGTGAGAGTTATTCCTCCTCCGTGGGGGATGTGCAGTCTTTTCCTGTGGTGGATACTGCGGGAGCCGTTGAGTGTTCTGGTGTAGAGATGCCTGGTTCCGGGACTTCGGTCCCCCTCCAGTCGACATCTGAGGCTGTCACTAGGGTTGTGACTCCTCCTTCGGAGCCGAGTCGGTGTGCTCTCTCCACTTTTTCACCAGCCTCAACGACTCTCGACGTATCTACTACTGCTGCTGGTCCGTCTGCTTCGTTGTCTGTTTCAGCCGGCCTCGGCTTTTCGCTGCAGGGGACTGCAGGACTGTCCGATACTGTAGAAGTGGGATATCGGCCCCAGCCTTCCCTGACTTCAACTCGGCGAAGTCGGAAGGGGCTGCCGGCCGAGCCCATCGCTGTGGTCTCTTCGCCGTCGAGTACCACAGTTGTGTCTTTGGATTCGGATGTTCGTAGTGGAAACACTATGGCTTCCGTGGCGTTTCTGTCTACTCACTCTGGTCATACGACCAGTTTTGGGGGACCAACGCCTTTTGTGCAGCCTGGACCTTCTGCCCCGCAGAGGTCCGCGGTGACTCTCATGAGTTCTCGCAATATTGATCCTCGGGGTGCGTCGTACCCCTATACACGTCTGCCTTCAGATGTTTTGGCTGCCGCCCGTCGTCCCGCGTCGGGGGTTTTGGAGGATCGTGACCCTTCGCTGGTTAAGAGGGTCAGAGGTGAAGCCACTTTGCCGGTTCGCTCCCCTGTCAAACCGGTCGGTTCAGGCAGTGAGCTTAGGGAGGCCCTCTCCTTACTCACTCAGGTTCTTTCTAAGAGCCTTCCTGTTGCTTCCAGCGAGGCTATGGGTGGTTTCCAGGCGCCTCCTATGGCGCCGCCTCCCGGGATTGGAAACAGGCCGGTTTCCGATTCCTCTGGTGTCCCGTCACCATGGGAGGCGTCGGCTGGTTTGCCCACGATGGGCTATGTGTCTTCCGACTCTGGGGAGGAGTCCGACATGCTTGAGGTCGAGGGCCAGCAGTCTTCGGACTTGGGGGCAGCTCTTGACTTTGTGTTTGGGTTTCTGCCTGAGCTCAAACCTGCTAACCAGCCGACAGTATCAGCCTGGCCGCGATCATCGGTCGCGCGCCAACAGCCTTTGGAGCAACCTGCCTCTGGGCGCCTTCAACCGTGCCAGTCGGTACAGGTGGTTGAAGCTTTTTCAGCATTGGATGCCAAGCTGAATTCCAAGGCTTTGAAGACTTCGTTCTTCACCAGGGTTGACACCTTTTTGCCTCCTGTGCGTTATCGTTCCTACGATTCCGCCAATCCGTCAGTCTGCCAGACTTTGACGGTTCTGGATCAGGACTCCACTTCCCTCGGGCTTTCCAAGCCCAAGTCTGCCGTCATTCCAATGACGACTCTGGAGTACACGTTGGGCTTATCTAGAGAGATGCTTGGCATGCTTTCTCTCTCAGATCACGTCGTCTCAGCTTTGGCTGCTTATCTGCCTCCAGATAAGTTTGACGAGGTACAGGCTCCTTTGCGTGTGCTGTCCAAGGCGCTTATGCACCTTACTCACACGCATGGCTGTAACACGGCTAATTTGGAATTAGTTCGAAGGGACGCTGTGCTGGACACAGGACGATCCCTTCCCGAGGAGCAGCGTGCTACTCTTCGATCTGCTTCTTTGGCAGGTCCGCAACTTTTCCATGGTTCCGTGTCGACGGTCCGGGATGACTTCCTACGTCATTCCAAAGATCAGCTGCTGTTTTGTCAGCTTGATCAGCCTTCTCGGGGAGGCAAGGGCCGTTCCAAGCCTAACAAGTATCCTTCTGCTTCCTCTGTGAAGCAGAAGGCTGGTCCTTCTGCCGCCGCCTCTACTTCTTACTCACGGGGTAAAGGTAGGGGTCGGCAGAATCGAGGGAAGTCTCAGGATTCTTCATTTGGCAGAGGAGGTGGTTTCTCCTCTCGCGGGCCTCGTCGGGGCTCGAAATGAAGATCCTCACCTCGACTCGTCCCAGGTTGGAGGAAGGATAGCAGAGTTCGCAGACCATTGGACCACCATCACATCCGATCCATGGGTGTTAGATGTTGTTCGGTCCGGGCTGCGCATATCCTTCCAACGGCACCCCACTCTGTCAAGGGTGCCTCTTCCAACCACAGTTCCTTCAGACGTTTTACATTGGGAACTTTTGTCCACGGAGATTGCCAATCTCTTGGCAAAGGGGGCGATCGAGGTCGTCAAGAACGTTCAGTCAGTGGGTTTCTATTCCCGCCTGTTCTTGGTGCCGAAGAAGGACGGCCGACTCCGACCGGTTATCGATCTGAGTATCCTGAACCAGTCTATCATTGCTCCCAAGTTCAGCATGGAGACTTTCAGGTCGGTCCGCCAATCAATTCCCCAGGGAGATTTCGCTGCCAGCATCGACCTGCGAGACGCTTACTTCCACGTTCCGATGCATCGGGCGTCACGGAAGTATCTCAGGTTCGCTTTTCTGAGGCGAGTTTACCAGTTCAAGGCCATGCCTTTCGGCCTCAACCTGGCTCCTTGGGCATTCACCAGACTGATGTCGCATGTGATAGCATTCCATCGCACACAGTCCCGGGTGACTACTTCGGCATATCTGGACGATATCCTCCAGAGGCATTCCAATGCTGCCTTACTGGAATCGGATGTCGCCACTCTGTTGAGCTTGCTCACGTCGCTAGGATTCAGAGTCAACGAGGAGAAGTCGGACCTGGTCCCTTCTCAGTCGTTTTGTCATCTGGGGATGTCTTTCCAAACCAAATTCAATTTGGTGGCTGTTCCCCAGGCCAAGGCTGTGATTCTCTCAGCTTTTGCTCTGACTCTGTCCCAGTCCAGGTTCGCGACCGCTCGGAGTTTTCTCCGGCTGATCGGTCTCTGTGGTTCGGTGACGGATCTCATTCCTTTAGGTCGGCTGCGTGTCAGACCTCTCCAACACTTTCTGCTCAGTCGTTGGAGACCGAATGTAGATCCTCTGGATCAGGTGCTTCCGTTTCCGGACTCTCTGTATCCTCACCTTCTTCCCTGGACAGATGTTCAGTGGATTACGCAGGGTGTTCCGCTGGACTTACCCACGTCCGATCGCGTTCTGACGACAGATGCCAGCGATCTCGGATGGGGTGCGACCTTGGATCCTCTCGGTCTTTCCCTACACGGGATGTGGGACCAGGATCAAGCAGCTCAACACATCAACCAGAAGGAGCTTCTTGCTCTTCTTCTGAGTTTCAGGCAGTGGATCCCTCACCTGTCGAATCGCCAGGTCCTTCTACTATCCGACAATTCGACAGTGGTTGCTTACATTCGGAACCAGGGCGGCACGCACTCGCTTCCGATGTACGAGTTAGCTCGGGATCTTTTACTGCTCGCTCAGGATGTTCATGCCGGAGTGGTTGTTCGTCACATTCCCGGTCGTCTGAACGTCCTAGCCGACTCCCTGTCCCGACAGGGCAGGGTTATTTCCACCGAGTGGATGCTTCACAGGGCAGTGTTCCAGTCGCTTTGCGATCTCTGGGGACGTCCCCACATCGACCTCTTTGCGACTCGTTGGAACCATCAGGTGGACACTTTCGTGTCCCCGTGTCCAGATCCTCTGGCTTTTGCCGTGGACGCTCTGTCACTCGATTAGAACGGTCTAGTCGGCTACGCCTTCCCGCCGGTTCCGATTCTTCCTCAGGTTCTCGCCAAAATTCGAACCTGCAGTTGTTGAATCATTCTGATCGCTCCCCTGTCGCCTCAGTGGGTGTGGATCAATCAGCTCCGCTCGCTGATGGCGGCGGTTCCGGCACGTCTCCCGCTACGTCGCGACCTTCTTTGTCAAGGTCGCCCGAGGAGGTTTCACGTCGACCCGACTTCATTGTGCCTTCACGCATATCTTTTGTCAGGTCCTGTCTCCTCCGTAGAGGTTTTTCAAGACGAGCAGTGGAGTGCATTTCTTCTTCAAGGAGGCACTCCACTGGTTTAGCTTATGCAGCTAAATGGAAGGTCTTCTGTCGATGGTGTGCTGATCACTCTGTTGATTATGCCAATCCTTCGATTTCACAGATTGCGGAGTTTCTGGTATATCTGTTTGATTCTCGGGGTCTCCAACCTGTTACCATCAAGGGTTACAGGTCTATGCTTTCAGAGACTTTTTCTTATGTGGGGAAGCGTCGTATCGGCACTAATCCTTACCTCTCCAAGCTTGTTCGGCACTTTTCTTTGAAAAGGCCTCAGACTTTGCAGCTTACTCCACGATGGAATCTTTCGTGGGTGCTGCTTTGCTTGGGGGGGGGGGGGGGGGGGGGGGGGGGGCACCGTTCGAACCTTTATCCCAGGTGGATATGCATTTTCTCACATATAAGACAGATTTTCTGATGGCATTTGCTTCGGCCAGACGGGTTAGTGAGCTTCACGCCCTCTCGGTTGACCCGGCCTTTTTTAGGAGCTCTCCCAACAATGTTACTTTTACCACTGATTGCACTTTTTTGGCTAAGAATCAGTTACCAGATACTACTCCTCCTCCTATCTGTATCAGGGCTCTTCCCTCTGTTGAGGGTACTCGCCCTTTGCTCTGTCCGGTCCGTGCTATTCGCATTTATCTTGATCGGACACGCTTCATACGGAAAGGCAGAAAACGATTTTTTCTGTCTCTCATTCCGGGTCGACAGAAGATCTCTCCTCAATCCATTTCTCGATGGATTTGTCTTGCTATTTGTACGGCTTATGGTCGTTTAGCAGCTGGCGATTGTATTACCAATCGTATTTCTGCCCACGAGGTGCGGGCACTGTCTACCTCTTGGGCTTATTCTAACTCCGTCAAATTGTCGGATGTTATGCAGGCAGCCTACTGGAGAAATGCTTCTACTTTCTCCACCTTTTATTTACGCCAGTTGCAGGAGCAGTCGGAGGACCTTTTTGCCCTGGGTCCTCTTTCTTCTGCTCAGGCTGTTGTCTGCCATAGCCATTAGGCTTCTTGAAGGTCAGTTTCAGCCTTGTGCTGTTACTGCCCTTTTTCTGTCTGTGTGTCACACAGGCTCATATGTCTCTTTTCATTGTCCTTTACCAATGATTGAGACATTATGGTTGATAAGCCTCGGGACCTCTTCCATCTACTTCACGGTTCCAGTGCACTAGGGTTATGTGGGGGTTGGTTATGCGATTCCCTCCAGCCTTTTGTCTATTCAGCCTGTAGTAAACAATTGTGAGTAGGTTGATAAGAAATCTAAATTTTATAGTAAATTTCCTTTCTTATTATACCTACCACAATTGTTTACATGGAGGCCCTCCCGTCTTCTTTACGGGTAAAGAATCTTTCCTCCCCGCTGATCACATAACTCTAACGTTTACGGATTCAAAAAGAATGAGTCTTTAGAGACGGTATATGCGCACTGGCAACGGAAGTCGTGGAGTTGTACTTGGGAGAGAGCATCCCGTACTGGGTCTGCGCCGGTTGCACTCGACCCAGTTTTGGCTTATTTTTATTGGTGCTTTTGCACCACTTTTCTTTCCCAACTTGCTTGGGAAAGACAAAAATAGAGAGTATTTTATCCGAGTTAGGGACTTCCACTGTAGTGCAAGCCTGTAGTAAACAATTGTGGTAGGTATAATAAGAAAGGAAATTTACTATAAAATTTAGATTTTCAACGAGTGGATGCTCCACAGGGCAGTGTTCCAGTCTCTTTGCGATCTCTGCTGTCGTCCCCACATCGATCTCTTTGTGACTCGTTGGAACCATCGGGTGGACACTTTCGTGTCGCCGTTCGAACCTTTATCCCAGGTGGATATGCGTTTTCTCACATTAAGACGGCTTTTCTGATGGCTTTTGCTTCTGCCAGACGGGTTAGTGAGCTTCACGCCCTCTCGGTTGACCCAGCCTTTTTTAGGAGCTCTCCCAACAGTGTTACTTTTACCACTGATTGCTCTTTTATGGCCAAGAATCAGATACTAGATACTACTCCTCCTCCTGTCTGTGTCAGGGCTCTTCCTTCTGTTGAGGGTTATCGCCCTTTACTCTATCCGGTCCGTGCTATTCGCATTTATCTTAATCAGACACAATTCATACGGAAAGGCAGGAAATGGTTTTTTAGCTCAACTTTGGCGAAGCGAAATTTGAGCTTATGCCATGGACAGTCATCCGTCGTCCATCAACAATTCAATACGGCTCGGGCTAGAGGCCGTGTTTATGAACCGATCTTTACGAAACTTCTTGGGTACCTTTGTTATGACCGTGGGACGAGAACGAGTGTTTTTGGGTTCGGTCCGAAATTCAAGATGGCAGCCAGCCACCATTTTGTACCGACGATGCAGAAATCTGTTTTTTGCACAGAACTTCCATATGAAAGCGCTGATTTGAGTAATTTTTTGTGTGAATGTTTAGTACCATGGGATACATCACATATAATATGTTTTTTTTCTCGTACGTAAATTATGCAAATTAGACTAACTTTGATGTATTTAGTGTTACTTTCAGCACTGTCAGTGCAAATACCAATACGGCTCGGGCTAGAGGCCGCATTTATGAACCGATCTTCACGAAACTTCTTGGGTACCTTTTTTATAACCGTGTGACGAGAACGAGAGTTTTTGGGTGTGGTCCGAAATTCAAGATGGCCACCAGCAGCCATTTTGTACCAAAATTAGAGGGAATCAGATTTTTGTGCAGAACTTCCACATGAAAGCTATGATTTGAATAATTTTTTGTGTGAATGTTTAGTACCATGGGATACATCACATAATACAGGTTTTTTTCTTGTGCAGAAATTATGCAAATTAGATGAACCTTGATTTTTTCAGTGCTACTTAGTAAGTAGTCCAATAATATTAGCCTTCGCCTGTGCTCCGAATTTATTATTTTTTGATTTTTAATATGTCGCACCGTCAAAGTCTAATCTGATCTTTCGTTTTTCCAGCAGCAAAGTTCAGCGAGAGACTCTTGCTGAACGGTTGGACCTCGATTAAAGATCAAATTTCCCCACCTGGTTCCTACTTCCGATTGACAGTTGTGTAAAACACATTTTTCTTCATTCTGGTGGTCATTTTCTTGCAAATAAATCGATATTTTGAATTATTTAGGCGTCATTTGCACTGCAATTTTTTCAACTCGAAACAAACTGTTGAACCGGAAGATGGGTTGATAGGAAAACGCGGAGTGAAAAACGGAATACCGATAATGTAGTGCACACCAAGTCAAACGACGCGGCAGTCGTTGCAATACCGCTGAGTTCCTTTCCCGGAAATGGGATACGATTTTTAACAATTTTCCAACCGCAGTAACATTACCGCTTGAAAAAATGTTTTTTTTTAATTATTGGTATTTAATACGTAATTCAACAGTAAGTATAGGAAATTTATACATCTAATATGAATGTGAAGGCATATTATTCTTGTCGAATGTGGGGACATGTATGGAGAATGAGTATCCATCATATTAGTGTTATGTCGCCTAATTTCGTACTTTGCTGCTGGAAAAACGAAAGATCAGATTAGACTTCGACTGTGCGACATATTAAAAATCAAAAAATAATAAATTCGGAGCACAGGCGAAGGCTAATATTATTGGACTACTTAGTAAGTAGTACTTACACACTGTAAGTACACATGTCAATACGGCTCGGGCTAGAGGCTGTATTTATGAACCGATCTTCACAAAACGTCTTGGGTACCTTTGTTATCACCTTGGGACGAGAACGAGTGTTTCTGGGTGCGGTCCGAAATTCAAGATGGCTGCCAGTGGCCATTTTGTACCGAAATTAGGTCTAATCAGTTTTTTGTACACAACTTCTATACGGCTCAGGCTAGAGGCCGTATTTATGAACCGATCTTTACGAAACTTCTTGAGTACCTTTGTTATTACCGTGGAATGAGAACGAGTGTTTTTGGGTGTGGTCCAAAATTCAAGATGGCCACCAGCAGCCATTTTGTACCAAAATTAGTGCAATCAGTCTTTTGTATAGAACTTCTGTATGAAAGTTCTGATTTGAATAAATTTTTGTATGAATGTTTAGTAACATGGAATACATCACATATAGTACGGGTTTTTATCTCGTGCAGAAATTATGCAAATTAGATGAACTTTGATTTATTCAGTGCTACTTATACACTGTAAGTGCACATGTCTATACGGCTCGGGCTAGAGGCTGTATTTATCAACCGATCTTCATGAAACTTCTTGGGTACCTTTGTTATCACCTTGGGATGAGAACGAGTGTTTCTAAGTGCGGTCCAAAATTCAAGATGGCTGCCAGTGGCCATTTTGTACCGAAATTAGGTCTAATCAGTTTTTTGTACACAACTTCTATATGGCTCAGGCTAGAGGCCGTATTTATGAACCGATCTTTACGAAACTTCCAGTTTTTTGTGACAACTTTTGTACAGCTTGTTTTTATGATCTTCACAAAACTTCTCGGGTACCTTTGTTTTCACCTTGGGACAGGAATGAGTGTGTTTTGGGGTGCCATTGTTATCACTGTGCTATGAGAACAAATATTTTGGGGTTCAGTCCGACCCACTCTGGGACTCAAAGATTTCTTTTCTAGTTTAGCATCTGACTGTCACCCACCTTTACAATACTTTACCTATACATTTGTTACAGGCTACGGTCAGTATTTATGTACAAGCTGTTACAATACTTTATATGTACCTTTGTTATCAGGTCATTACCTAGATGTTTGTCATTGCTGTGTCACATACTATACATGTACATGTCTTGACAAGTTGAGCTACAGTGTCATTGACACTTTCATTCTGTCTTTTATTCCTGGTCGACAGAAGATTTCTCCTCAATCCATTTCTCGATGGATTTGTCTTGCTATTCGTACGACTTACGCTCGTTTAGCAGCTGGCGATTGTATTACCAATCGTATTTCTGCCCACGAGGTGCGTGCATTGTCTACCTCTTGGGCTTATTCTAACTCCGTCAAGTTGTCGGATGTTATGCAGGCAGCCTACTGGAGAAATGCCTCTACTTTCTCCACCTTCTATCTGCGTCAGTTGCAGGAGCAGACGGAGGACCTTTTTGCATTGGGTCCTCTTTCTTCTGCTCAGGCTGTTGTCTGCCCTAGCCATTAGGCTTCTTGAAGGTCAGTTTCAACTCTGTGCTGTTACTGCCCTTTTCTGTCTGTGTGTCACACAGACCCATATGCCTCATCTCTCACTGTTTTTTACTAATGATTGTGATGCTATGGTTGATAAGCCTCGGGACCTCTTCCGTCTGTTCACGGTTCCAGTGCACTTGGGTTATGTGTGGGTTGGTTATGCGATTCCCTCCAGCCTATTGTCTATTCAGCCTGTAGTAAACAATTGTAGGTAGGTTGATAAGAAATTTAAATTTTATAGTAAATTTCCTTTCTTATTATACCTACCACAATTGTTTACATGGAGGCCCTCCCGTCTTATACGGGTAAGAATCCTTCCTCCCCACTGATCACATAACTCTAATGTTGGCAGATTCAAAAAGAATGAGTCATTAGTGACGCATATGCGCACTGGCAACGGATGTCGTGGAGTTGTACTTGGAAGAGAGCATCCCCTACTGGATCTGCGCTGGTTGCACTCGACCCAGTTTTGGCTTATTTTTTCTTGGTGCTTTTGCACCACTTTTCTTTCCCAAATTGCTTGGGAAAGACAGAAATAGATAGTATATTATCCGAGTTAGGGATTTCCACTGTAGTGCAAGCCTGTAGTAAACAATTATAATAAGAAAGGAAATTTACTATAAAATTTAAATTTCTTTGCTTCTGGTCATGCAAATTACGCAAGATATGGGCTTTACTATCTGCGGCAGATGCAAAATATACTACCAGATATTTTATCTCATTTCTTGAAGGGTGAACATGTGATGAGACACATACCTGGTCTATGGAATGGCATATGGAGCGATATGTATATCGAAACTACCTTCATGCGATATGGCCATGGCAAATCCGGTATAATAAGGATCACATTAAAGCCAGAAACACTAAAAACCTGGGCATTGAGTTTGCATGCATGTGGGAAGTTAGCTACCGGTATATCAAATTTGCGAGAAGATCGAGATAGTGACAAATTACAGATCGCACGTAAGGAAGAGGCCAAGTCTAGAATTGCAAGCGGTTCTGTCGACCGTATGGGTCTGAGAACTAAACTAGGAATGTGTATTGACCCATTGGATCCAAACGGACACTCCGAGACCATAATTAACATCGCAACTGGTAGGATAGGTCCAACATCTGTCAATGTCGATAAGATTGTCAGCCTCGGAGTTCAGAAGATGACAGAATTTGAAGAGGCCTTCCCGAGTGGATTTTATGAGTCAATTTCGAAACCAGTACAAACTATGACAATCTTGAAAAAGTCGCTGAAGGTTGGGGAGGTCAAAATATATGACACTAATCTCATTTATTCCAGAGTTATCAGACTTTTATGTAGTTCACGTGCATTAGATATCAAACATATCCTTTCCTTTGAACTGTCACCACTACCAACCGCCATATTTGATGAATCCGGGGATATGCGCATGTGCACATCAAAATCAGTATTGAAAATTAAAACAGTTGTTGAGAAACCAAAAAGAATGTCTGGTGTGGATAAGAAGTCTGCAATTGTTATCGATGGCTGTGCACTGCTTTGGATACCTCATTGGAGCGTGTCTACCAAAACCAGACCGGCAACTGTTCTAGACTTCATTACAACTGTTAAAGACAACATCAAACAGAAGTTGCGATCGAGTGATGTGTATTTGGTATTTGACAGATATGTTGACTACAGCACCGTGACAAGGACACACAGAAAGGCCGATAGCTGCCGGTTGTTTCAACTTGTACCCACCTCCCTGCTACCACCACAAAAACACATGCTGACCATAGTGGAGAACAAAAAGCAACTGATCTCCATTATATGTGATCAACTCACCACGGACAAAAGTTTTACTGAGCAAAACACACGAACTCACAAACTTGTAATTACTGGCCAACATGATGTTCCGGTTGAGGTTAGTTGTGGATCGGTGACAGATAGAGTAGATATGGCAACTAGTCACGAGGAAGCTAACAACATTGTTGTTCATAGAGTAGATATGGCAACTAGTCACGAGGAAGCTGACAACATTATTGTTCAACAGGCAATATTGTTTGCTGCAGCAGAATGTAATAACGTTGTGGTTGTTGCTGACGACACTGACGTCTATTTGTTGTTGCTGCATCACTACCTTGAACAACACTTGACGGTTGCAATGACTGTGGAGTCACCAATCCATGGACAGGTGGTGATAGATATACCTGCTGCAGTTGATACACACCAGAAAATTGTTCCTCAGTATCGCACTTTCCGGGTGCGATACTGTAGGGGGATACTTTGGTATCGGCAAAGGGCGTGTACTGAAGGTTCTGCAAACTGGTGGGACACTGGAATAACTTGGTGAGAATAACGGGAGATATTGGATGTTCTAGAACAAGCCACCAAGTTCACAGCATTATGCTATAGATCTCCTAAATCAACATCAATGTTCGATGCTCGTTTGTGCATATGGAGAACACGAATTGGGAATCCGACTGCAACATCTGCTCCTAAATTGTGCAGCCTAGTACCCACAACAGAGGCTTTTACTGAGAATGTCAAATGGGCCCACTTGCAGACTTGTATATGGAAGCATGCCCTTCAACCTAACCCACCGCAGATGAACCCAACTGCATTTGGATTCGAGAAAGACGTGAATACAAAATCTTTGAACCCTGTGACAGTCGTGTTCAACGTCAAGCTAGCACTTGATGAAATACTGAAGATGATTACGTGCACATGTTCGAGTAAAACGCCATGCAAATATTTGAGGTGTAAGTGTAATGCAGCAAACATGGCATGTACCATTTTCTGTGCGTGCAGTGTTTCAGAGGACTGCTGCAATGAACAGACATCACTGGCAGTAATGCGTAGTGATGAGTCGATCTAAGGAACTACACAGTCATTCAACTTGATATTCACTGCATCTTGTGTGGTCCTTATAAAGTACTTCACCGTTGATATTTGCAAACATCTCTCTTGTTACAATTTCTCGTACATTTCAGTTCCCACCTCCGTTTTGGAGTCTTTAACACTATTGCTGAAAATAGCAAAATGTTACTAATTTTGGTAGCCATTTTGATTTTTTCTGGAAAATCTGGGGATAAGCTGACCCGCTTTGTGACCAACACAATCAGTTGGAAATGGCGTGCTGTACTGAATTATTTAGTAAAGATTTTTGACTTTCAATTTCAATATTTTCAGTGGTATTGGCGGAAACTTGAATTTGGGGCCATCTTAGGTTTTGGCGGTTATAAGGAAATTGATCAACCCTGTCAGCTGCCCAGTAAAAGGAATCGCACGAGGAGACCATATAGTTATACGATATAGTTAGTTGAAGTTAGTTCAACTTATGATAACCAACACAGTATGTGTTTGGTTCTCACCTGATTGTTAGTAATAATTTTACATCACAACAAAGTGATTGTTATATTAGAGTAGTCATTTGAAATGTTATAAGAAAAACTGTAGGGGCCCAAATAAGAAGAGTACAGGGGGATTTTTACTTGAAATTTAATAAGAGTACCTGTCAGACCTGTTAACTCTCCCGCTTTCGCCAGGAGACTCCCGGTTTGGTACCCAATCTCCCGCACTCACGGCAACATCCTATTTTCTCCCGCTTTGATACTTTTCAAAATTAGTTATTCAGTACCAGTAATCCATCACGGCATCACTGAATCCACCAGCTTTTGTTTACAAATACAAAAGCTTGTGCTCTACTCTCATTGGCAAGGTCATTAAGTTTGTGTGAAACGTCACCAGTTACGTCAGAACTGATAACCAATTCTGATTTTTATCAATGGCCGGCTATTGTGTTCTGTGATTATTGCAACACGTTTCACAGTCGAAATAAATGAACTTGAGATGCAGGATAATTGCTGAAATTGATTATATATTAAACAGACACCTTTGCTTGATATAAGAGTAGCAGTCACATCAAAAAATAAATCCCATACTATTAATTATGTACACTCGAAATTGGGCAAAAATACGCACAAATTTGTTGTGCATTTCGGATTTCAGATAATTATATTTTGTAGACGAACGGCTCATTCAAATGAGTTGCGGTAATTTTCAGTATGTTGGGAAAAATTTCCGATTTGCGATTTTCTAGGGCAGGCTGTGAAAGAAATTCTGTTTTTGGCGAAAAAAATCTCTAAAGAGTTGGTAATTTACGGCACTTGGAGGTTTTTTTATCTGCGAATTGTAGTGATAAATGGACAACAACAACAAATCCCCAAGACGTTTCGTCCTGTGGCTGTGGCATAATTTTCACGTTTCACTGAAAAATGATCACCTCCATTCCAAACCCCCTTCAGAAATGACCAATTACTTCATGTGAATAACCAGCATGGTTGGCGGGGGGGGGGGGGGGGGGGGGGGTCGCTGAGCTTTGGAAGGTCGAATTACCACAAACAACCGACAAGTACAAAACCACTGAAATATGAATGTCATTGGAACAAGCTCAGATATTGGCACATGGCCATATCCATATTTCTGTTTTGCTCTATATTTCTATGTTTTGGCTTTTGAAAAGACAAATTGTTCAAATAAAACACATTAGGGTGGAGTGTCTTGTCGGGGGGGGGGGGGGGGGGGTGAGTGGGTGTAACATGGAAATTATTGATGTGCTGTCTGCGCGCAAAAAACTCACTGACAAGCATCCAAATCTCACTGAGAGCTCATCAAAATCTCACTGACGGTCATCTACAGAGGTTAACAGGTTAACAGGTCTGGTACCTGTATGTTTATTTGGATCCTGAGGGTACCCGGGCCACCTTTTTACATGTACATGGTAGTGTATGCAAATCTGTCAAAACAATATAATGCAGTATGGCCTCACAAAGTAGATTTGTGTCTCAGGTCATATTTTTATACAACAACCAATGGCCCCGACTAGCTGGCGCTAACTCACAGTATCCAGGAAGACACTGAAATTGGTGCCAACCATCATTCTTTGTTTGGCCATTCTGTGAGTTACAACAAAGTGACATCTGTGCTTTTAAATCTCAGTTTTAATGATGCCAGACACAAATCAATGGTAAATTTGGTGGATCCAAGGACACATTTGGATGATGGAAGGAAGAAACGGTGGTTGGAAATGTTCAGGGCTGTAACTTTATAATTTTTACAAAAATTATTTCATGTTTCCCAATTTCGGGACATGGGCCTGACGTCATCATTCTTGCTAATGATTTTCTCACTGTTTGTTAAGTGTTCCTTCCCTATCCTTCCTTGAAGCCCCCCAGTTAAACTCCAAAGCTTTTGGCTTGTTTCATTGAAATTTTGTTTATAAATTTCTTGGGAGTTTGACGTGTTACACAGAATGTTTATTCTGTATATCCCCATGTTTACGTCCTCACCCCAGGAAGACACTGAAATTGGTGCCAACCATCATTCTTTGTTTGGCCATTCTGTGAGTTACAACAAAGTGACATCTGTGCTTTTAAATCTCAGTTTTAATGATGCCAGACACAAATCAGTGGTAAATTTGGTGGATCCAAGGACACATTTGGATGATGGAAGGAAGAAACGGTGGTTGGAAACGTTCAGGGCTGTAACTTTATAATTTTTACAAAAATTATTTCATGTTTCCCAATTTCGGGACATGGGCCTGACGTCATCATTCTTGCTAATTATTTTCTCACTGTTTGTTAAGTGTTCCTTCCCTATCCTTCCTTGAAGCCCCCCAGTTAAACTCCAAAGCTTTTGGCTTGTTTCATTAAAATTTTGTTTATAAATTTCTTGGGAGTTTCACGTGTTACACAGAAAGTTTATTCTGTATATACCCATGTTTACGTCCTCACCCTAGAACTGTTTAGGCATTTTTGGTCATGCATCATACATCCGATGTATCGTTTTTTCTTCTGATGAAGATCTTGCTTTACATCGGATAGTTCAAAATCTATTACTGACTTCGGGCCTTTTTATTCAGTGCCTGGAGTCTTGTTTCTGGTTTTTCTTCTGATGTTGACATTGACAATGCTCTATAAATGTATGTAGTTTCCTATTTATTATCATGGTAGGACTGTTGTAAGATACATTAAATATTCCGGTAGTGTGGCAATTAATTTTTTGGATAATAAAAAAAAATTTGTCCACACTTAGGCTCTATCTGGATACATTTGGGCTTATCGTTCCCATTGGGAACCTGTGCTCCTGTCAAAATTTTCAAAAATTTTTTTTTTCTAAATTATTTTTCAATTTATATTTTGAATGTTATTTATTATGTATCTTTTTCATGTATTTATTGTGGAGTTGGTGGGATTACTGTCAACTTTATTTGATTAATTATGAAAGTTTATTGCTCAAAATGCAAGTCGAGGAAGTCTTCCTCAGATTTACATGCTTGTTGCCTTGCTTGCAGTGATGTACTCCCACTAATTCTTGCTCAACATGTGTCGGATGGGATGACAAACGTTGGAGATGGGTGTCACGGTATGTTGTTAGTGGCGAGAGACCAATGCCGATCCTCTCGCCACAAAGTCAGTCTAGTTTCTCAGTTTCTTTTTCAGAGGAACAAGAACATGGTGATGTTTACGTGACGCCTAGAGATAGTGTGCTGCCGTCGTCGCATTCAGATGAACAAGCAGAGCTAGCGGCAAAGGTGCTTATGAATATTAGACAGGGCAAAAAACTTACTAGCCGGTGGTTTCAGTCCTGTGTCGCCAGCTAGCTCGACTGGTGAATCGGTTACTCTATCCGTGGGTACCGTGACACCGGGTGTGTCCGTTGCAGTCGAGAGGAGTGGATTGGGTAGAGAGAGTACCTTAAAATATAAACAGGCTCACCCAGCGACGAAGGAACAGAAGAAGAAGCCAAGAAGTTCAGTGGGAAGCTCGGCGAGGTCTGAAAGGACCGCGAGCGAGAGAGGCCCTCTCTTTCCCAACAACATCATTCGCCAGATGTTGTGATTAGAAACTTGCATCAGTCGGAGTATACGTCTGTGCCTCCTTCCGGGACGCTCCTTTCAGTTCACAGCCAGTGTCGGCTACAGTTATGGCTTCTACATCGGCTTCTTCAAAGCACACATGACCGCACCTTAGCTACTCGACTTCTGATATCTAGCCTGCATCGCCGAGAAAGGACCACTCATTGTCAAAGAAGTCGGACCATTCGGTAGCTAAGGAGACGAGGACTCATTTATCAGGACGTCCGGAGACATCTCGGACACACTGTCCCAGGAGCTGCCGGCAGCCTAGAAACAGAAGACCGCTGCTCCTTAGGCCTCCATGACCGACTTGCTGTCGCAGATTGTGCAGCTCATCGCAGCACCCCAGCAAGTGCAGGAGTAGCCTACGGCAGTCTAAGAACCTGAGCTGTCGGATGGTGCTGGGTCGGTCCGGTCAACTGCACGTTCAGATGCTGCTGACTGTGAGTCTCAACTGATTCAATCGGATGGTGAAAGGGATACGGAGGAAGATTACCCTTCCCTTTCAGCACATGGTTGCGATGGATTTAATCCATCAATACTACCCTGAATTTGTTCCCGCGAATCAGAATGCTGCGACTACTAGGAACAAACAGCTGGCGTCATTGGGCGCAGACTTTATCCGGACAAAGGAGGAAGTCCTGCCTTTTCCGGTTCAGTCTAGACAGGTGTCGCAGGCCTTCGGCCATTTATACAATGCCATATTCAAGCTTTCCAGTGGGAAGGCGGTTTCTTATCATCATCTTCCGTAAATTTACCGTTTGTTGGATCACGTTCATTCAAAATGGTCGGGGAAGATGTACAGAGAGTTCCTCTGCGTTTGGATGAGCAGACTGAGGATCTGGAGCTATCCTCGCCTTCGTCATTCACTATTCACTCGGACACAATTGAGACAGCAATTTCTTCAAACAGAGTGAATTTAGATGCTATGTCTTACGCAGATCACCTTTCAAGACCTGTGGCGCAATGTCTTAACGGAAATCCAGTATCCGAACGCACAATTTTTGACGATAAGCTTACATTGGTTTACGACCCAGCTACAAAGAAAGCGTCTAATACACTGCTCCTTAAGTCGGCGTCTAATCGACCCGCGGCAGCAGAAAAGAGTAAGGGTGGATGTCCTAAACAGAACTTGTCTAAAGGGGACTCCTCGCAAGGGTATAAGAAACCCTCCTATTATTACTCTAGGGATCGTCTATACAGCGACCCGGGAAGGGGGCATAGGTCTAATTGAGACTACCGGCCAGATGCCCCTAAGCCGGCGAGTCAAGGCTCTTCGCGAGGAGGGATGTGGTTTCTCCTCTTGTAAGCCTCGCAGGTCCTACAGGTGATGATCAGGACCTTTATTGCTTGCCATATGGCGGAAGATTATCAAGATTCGCAACAAACTGGATAACAATTACGGAAGACCAGTGGGTGAAAGTGTGGTCTCGGACGGCCTTCGGCTATCTTTCCGAGCGAAACCACCACTAACAAGATGTCTGCGGTAAACAAATCTTCCATCAAATCCTTGCAAAAGAGAGTCTCTCCTATCGGAGGTACAGGCTCTCTTGGCAAAGGAAGCAATAGAGGTCTTCGAGAATCAAAATTCTCTAGGATTCTACAGTCACCTGTTTCTCGTACCGAAGCCAGACGGCTCGTTTCGACCGGTGATAGACTTGAGCTGGATAAACAAACTTATCGTAGCTCCAAAGTTCTATATGGAGACCATTCGGTTAGTAAGGGCGAACATTTGAGTGAACGACTATGCGGCAAGCATAGATCTAAAGGATGTGTACTTTCATGTTCTGGTACATCCGGCATTCAGAAAGTACCTACGGTTCGCCGTTCAAGGGATAGTATATCAGTTCCAAGCGATGTGCTTCGGTCTGAATCTTGCGCTCTGCGCATTCACTCGAATAATGAACTCGGTAATGTCTCACTTCCGAGCTCATTTGTCTGCGGTTACGTCGACTCACTTGGATGACATTCTTTAGAGATACGGCAACAAAACTATTCTTCAGAAAGATGTTCAGAGTCTGCTTCTCTTGCTCCGATGTCTCGACTTTATTGTAAACGAGAAGAAGTCAGATCTAGCTCCGTCCAAGTCGTTCATTCACTTGTGAATGAGCTTCAAGACTCACAACAATCAGAGCGAAATTAGTCAGTTGTTATGCTCGCTTTTGTCTACACTCATGCATTAACAGCGAGGGAATTTATATGACTGATGGGGTTGTGCGGAGCAGCTGTGGATCTTATTCTGATGGGTTGCTTGCGCACACGTCCCCTCCAGATATTCTTTACTCAGAACTGGAGTGTGAAGACACATTCGCTCGAGACCAGTATTGTTTTAATGGACTTGGTAAAACAAAAGGTCCAGATTTGGGCAGATATTCAGTGGTTAACTCGGGGAGTTCCACTGCAGCTGCCGGATCCGGCTTTCACGATTATGACAGATGCGAGTCAAACAGGTTGAGGCGCGACCCTGAGCCCAACAGACTCGAAGTGTCAGGGTCTTCGGGACCCTCGGTTCCTGGAGAAACGCATAAACATCAAAGAAATTATGTCAATATGGTTAGCGCTACAACAATGGATTCACATTATAGTGGACGCTCATGTTCAGATATTGTCGGACAACTCGACAGTAGAAGCGTACATCAGGAATCAGGGAGGCACGCATTCGATTCCGTTAGGCAAACTAACGGAAAAAATTCTTCTGTATGTCATGAAGCATCATATTCATCTATCGGTCCGTCATATACCGGGTCGTCTGAACGTACTAGCAGACTCGCTCTCTCAGAAAGGTCGCCTGTTGCCATCGGAGTGGACTCTCAACAAGCGAGTATTCAGACAGATTTGCTACCAGTGGGATCGTCCTATGATAGATTTGCTTGCGACACACCTCAACAATCAGTTGCAGACTTGCGTACCGCCATATCCAGATCATCGAGCATATGCAATAGATGCTCTGTCAATCTCATGGGACGGAATGATAGGATATGCGTATCCTCCAACTCCGTTGATTCCGTGGATCAATCTTCTCAGGTATCTGTTATGGGACGTTCCCCGGAAGCTTCCTCCGTGAGAGGACCTTTATCAGAAGTCACGCACATGCATCACAAACCGGAAGGTCTCAATCGTAACGTATTTCCATCGTGCGGTCCCTCTTGCATGGCAAGCAATTTACAGGATGAGCAGTGGACGCAATTTCTAACTGCAGGAGGTCCTCCTCTTCGCTGAATTATGCAGCAAAGTGGAAGGTTTTCTTCTGTTGGTGTAAGGATCAGTCGATAGACGTCTATGATCCGTCCATACCGGATATTACTAACTTTCTGGTCTATCTGTTTGATGTTCTCATACTGCAGCCCGTCACTATTAAGGGCTATAGGTCTATGTTATCGGACACTTACGCTCATCATGATAACTTGGCAATTGGATCTAAAGCTTCATTATCCAAACTGGTTAGAAATTTCTCTATAAATAGACCTAGAACCCTCAGATTAATTCCTAAGTGGAATTTAGCTTGGGTTCTGTTGAAGCTGAAAGAAGCTCCGTTTGAGCCTTTAGACGTTGCAGAGTTCAAATTCTTGACCTACAAAACAGCATTTTTCTTAGCCTTTGCTTCCACTAGAAGAGTTAGTGAACTCCATGTGTTATCTGTTGACGAATCTCATTACCGTAGTGTTGGAAATACCATCACTTTAACTACAGAAGTGATATTTTTGGCTAAGAATCAGGCTCCAGATAAATGGCCTGAGCCTATTATCATAAAGGCTCTGTCATCTACAGACAATCGTAGACCTCTACTGTGTCCAGTCAGGGCTATGCGCACATATAAACGCCGATCTGTGTTTATTAGAAAAGGAAGGAAACGCTTCTTTTTATCATTGATTTCTAACAGAAGAGATATTTCTGTCCATTCAGTTGCTAGATGGATTCAGTTGGCAATACGCATTGCCTATGAAAATCTATCTTCGGATCAGCGTTCGGTTAATAAGATATCAGTGCATGAAGTTAGAGCGCTGTCCACTTCTTGGGCTTATTCTAACAGTATAGCCATTACTGATCTCATGAAAGCTGCATACTGGACACAGCCTTCTACATTTACCAAGTTTTACCTTAGGTAAGGTTGGCTGTGAGTATTATGTTCACAACCACAACTGGTGGATTTTCGTTTTAGTTTATTTAATACCAATATTTAAACGAAATAAAGTTTTATTTTTTGAAAAAAAAATTCCCATTTAACAGTGACCACTTTCTACAAAAGTGAAAACAGAAGTCAAGTGCCACTATGCTTGCTTTGATCTGTCCATGAGATGAAATTGCAATCCCCTGCTTTGATTCTTTCAGACATATGACTTGTATTTGTGGTTAACCTGACCTCGTCAGGTCATTGCTATTGGGCATGTTAGAGTGAACAGGTTCAATAGTAACCTGCGTGCCTGAACTCTTTTAGGAGCCCATTTTTTAGTTCCCAGCTTTTAGAAATCAGATGCATGCTGGCGTCAAGCACAGTTGTGTGCCACAAAATCGAAGGTCTGATTATACACCTTTACAACCAAGTAAAATGCATGAAAAGCAAAAGAAATACCCATGAAAGCGAATTCCTGAATATGTTTCATAAAAAGTATTGTATTACGTTATTATCAGCACGTCATTCATTCAACAAGTTAATGAAGCAGCAAATACAAAACATTATCACACCATATTATTCATTCATCAAGTTACTGTAAGGCCATAAAAAAAGAACCTCTGTTTCTCAGGCCCGCACGCATGGTCATTTTTGGTGCGCATGCAACCTTTTTATGACACCAAAAAATCTTCAAAAAAAAATTGAGATATTGTGCTCATTTCGGTAAATCGATATCGATGCGTTCGCAAATTTTAAATTATCACACTTCAAGCCTTTTCTACATCATACCTTAATAAATTGGGTGGGTTTTAGCAATATTCACGACAGAAAGTGTTTTATTCTATAAAAGGTAAGTCATAATGACAGCAAGAAGGAAGGTGTCTTTCAGTCTAACAACAAACAGTCACAAAGAGGAATGGTCGATTTGCACCAAGTTTGATTCGCACCAACCCTCAGAAAGTCTACAAAGTCAGGTGCTATGTTGAATGGAACACAGTCTCCTGGCATTTATTTTTAGTAACATTTGTATTGTAAATGGCCGTCATTGGGAATTTGTGTACTGTTATTTGAAACTGTTACGAGTTTCCCAGTTAATTTAAATAAATGCATTTGAGATGCAGGATAATTGGATAACTAATAGTAACCATTGCTTGATATAAAAGTAGCAGTCATAGTTGAAAATAAATCGCATATAGGCAGGTATGTGCGGTCGAATTGGTTAATTAAAACACGCAAACATTCGTTTTGTATTTCATTTTCAGATTTCAAAAAAATATGATTATGGATGAACTGCCTGTTCAAATGGGTTGTGATAATTTTGAATATAATGGGGAAAAATTGCGATTCACGATTTTATTAGGCAGGTTGTGAAAGGATTTTTTTTTTTGGTAAAATAAATCTCTGAAAGTTGGCACTTCGACATTTGATTTGTCCCAGAGACGTATCAACCCGAGACGTTTCACCCACGAGGCGTTTCGTGACTTTCGTCCTGTGTTATAATTTTCACGTTTCACTGAAAAAAACAAACATTCAAACCCCACTTCATTTACGACCCAACACCCCTATGGTGAATAACCAATATATTTGCGAAATTTTGCGTGGTCCACCAGGCGTTTGGGTGGGGGTCAAATTACCACAAACAACCTCTCGGGGAGAAAATAAAAAGAAAAAAAAAAAAACGCTCGCCCGCATCCTTTTTTGGAAAAAATGGCCTGAGAAACAGACAATCAACTTTGTATGGCCTAATATTCTTGTTGTTTCTCATCGACAAATCTATCACAGATAAGTCAAATTGTTCATAATGTATGCAAAATTAATTATAGGTGTGTGAATTTATGTTCAGCATCTGAGCCTGATTTTCAAATGTAAATGATTGGAAAAATTAGCTATTTATAGATCATAACTCTCAACCCAGCTGAGTTTTAATCACGACATAGGCATAAATAGTTCTGTTTAAGATATGGATTTAGAAAACCACAATCTCATTTTCCGTCAGTTCGGATTAATTCTCTGTGAGAACCCTGGGAAGTGATGCTCTATTTATATATCCAAGTTGCAGTCACGATTAGCCATTGTGCAGAAGAGTGTGACCTTAAACACCAACAAATAAATATAGATCGGATTAATGGATCCACAACAGTGGTATCAAGTTGATTGTCATGTTAGGTAGGTATATATCCTAGCATGCTGCTGGCAGATATTCCTGCCCAGGAAATGATATCTCCTGCAACTGAAATAAGTTTTTCATTTGGGTTCATTTAGTTTTTTGTCACAACTTCTCTACAGCTCGTATTTATGAACTGATCTTCACGAAACTTCTTGGGTACCTTTGTTTTCACCTTGGGACAGGAACGAGTGTGTTTTGGGGTGCCTTTGTTATCACTGTGCTATGAGAACAAATATTTTGGGGTTCAGTCAGACCCACTCTGGGACTCAAAGATTTCTTTTCTAGTTTAGCATCTGACTGTCACCCACCTTTACAATACTTTACCTATACATTTGTTACAGACTACGGTCAGTTTTTATGTACAGACCATTACAATACTTTATATGTACCTTTGTTATCAGGTCATTACCTAGATGTTTGTCATTGCTGTGTCACATACTATACATGTACATGTCTTAACAAGTTGAGCTACAGTGTCATTGACACTTTCATTTTTTAAACCTTCTGGACACTGATGTCTAAATATCAAAATTTCAAGCTCTAAATATTTTCCATAATGCTACTAGGAGTCTAATTAATACAATCATGTTTAACAGAGCTGCATTATGGGAAAAATTTGCAGCTAAAACTTTCGGTATTTTGACTTCAGTATGCAGAAGGTTAGCCATTATCATCTTCAGCAACGACCCCAATGCAGGGTTGGTTGTGAAAACATACATCTTTATGGCAGATATATATAAAAATAAGATAAAACAGTGTAGTTACAGAATAATTTTATTTGGCTTGGGTATTAACCCTTTACCTAACATTAAAAGCAGACGACACTTGCAAAAAAAAATTCTTGAATAACTTATTTTTTTCATTTTTTGTCTCAAAAACATAGGTTATGACCCCTCATTGGAACGAGCTCCAATGAAGGGTCATAACCTATGTTCATAACCTATGTTTTTGAGACAAAAAATGAAAAAAATAATGAAAATTAATTGGCGATTTTTGAGAATAGCGCTGGCCGGTTTTGGCCGTTACGTTGGGTAAAGGGTTAAGTTTGACCTCTCTGTATCAGATGGGATCTGATAAAAATCTCCAAATGGATAACTGCATTAGAAGATCCAGGGCTTATATTTCAACAAGAATCTGCAAAGATTTGCGCAACAAACCAGCGAGAATCCACATAGATTCTTGCAGCACCTTTTCTAGGACTTGGGTGAAAAGAATTGAGTCAGTTTAACCCATTACTTAACATAGTGGCAGCAAATTATTCAATACAAGTCTAACATGACCTGAAATATCCTGACACTTTGTCAATACAATTGTACAAATATGGCTATCATTGTAACCGGATCAATGAGTCGGTTCCAATGACATCCTTATTTGTAAGGTTTATTTGTAAATATCTTTTATTATTCAAAAAATGATCAAATTCGGTTTAGGTTTTAAAAATTAAAAGCTTTGTTGATTAAATGGTTAACATGAGTTATCAGTATACAGCAGGGGTTCAACCATAGTATCTTCATGGGATCTTGGGACACTGATAGCAGGTATGGAGTCTTGCAACCATTTTCGCAAGAATCCAAATGGTTTCTCCTAAATTTAGATGAAATATGAGCCATAAAGATCTGATCTTTCATTTTTTTCTTCCTAAGCATAACATCATACATAGTGTTAATAAAGAAAGAAATTAATTCTTTTTTCCAAAGTTGAGCTTATTACCCCTTGAATACACTCAATGAGCTTTCTCCAATAGGAGGTTGGTTGAAGTAATATGTGTTTATTGTGTTTCTAGTTGCACAGACAAATAGAGAGTAATCGCTACGTGAAATAATTCATGAGAGGTGAGGGACATTGTACAAACAGGAGTGTGTGAATGCGCACATATAGTCCCTTGCCTGGAATGAATTATTTCATGTAACCAGTCCAGTCAAGCGATTACTCTTGTTTATTACTTTTCATTATTAAGAATAATTATATTATTTAACCCTTTACCTAAATTAAGGTAAAAAACCGCCCAGAGCTGTTCTAAAAAATCTCCAGTTAATTTTCATTATTTTTAGCTCAACTTGACAAAGTCAAGCTGAGCTATTGCCATCACTTCTCGTCCGTCGGCACACCTCACAGGTCGCATTTATGATCAGATTACTTTGAAACTTGGTATGCTTGTTTGGGGTGACCTCTAGATGGGAGCTATCGATTTTCTCCAATTTCTGTCAAAAAATGTTGCCGCGGCCAACGTTCTTAGAACTTAGTTTAGTCAAACCACAATATTTCCCTTTGGCACACCCTACAGGGCACATTTATGATTTGATTGCTTTGAAACCTGGTATGCTTATTTAGGGTGACCTCTAGATGGGAGCTATCGATTTTCTTCAATTTCCGGCAAAAAATGTTGCCACGGCCAACGTTCGTAGAACTTAGTTTAGTCAGACCTCAATATTTCCCTTTGGCACACCCTACAGGGCACATTTATGATCAGATTGCTTTGAAACCTGGTATGCTTGTTTGGGGAGACATGTAGATGGGAGCTATCGATTTTCTTCAATTTCTGTCAAAAAATGTTGCCGCGGCCAACGTTCTTAGAACTTAGTTTAGTCAGACCTCAATATTTCCCTTTGGCACACCCTACAGGGCCCATTTATGATCAGATTGCTTTGAAACCTGGTTTGCTTGTTTGGGGAGACCTCTAGATGGGAGCTATCGATTTTCTTCAATTTCCGGCAAAAGATGTTGCCACGGCCAACGTTCATAGAACTTTTAGTCAGACCTCAATATTTCCCTTTGGCACACCCTACAGGGCCCATTTATGATCAGATTGCTTTGAAACCTGGTTTGCTTGTTTGGGGAGACCTCTAGATGGGAGCTATCGATTTTCTTCAATTTCTGTCAAAAAATGTTGCCACGGCCAACGTTCATAGAACTTTGTTTAGTCAGACCTCAATATTTCCCTTTGGCACACCCTACAGGGCCCATTTATGATCAGATTGCTTTGAAACCTGGTTTGCTTGTTTGGGGAGACCTCTAGATGGGAGCTATCGATTTTCTTCAATTTATGTCAAAAAATGTTGCCACGGCCAACGTTCTTAGTACTTAGTTTATCAGAAGCCTCAATATTTCCCTTTGGCACACCCTACAGGGCACATTTATGATCGGATTGCTTTGAAACCTGGCATGCTTGTTTGGGGAGGCCTCTAGATGAGAGCTATCGATTTTCTTCGGTTTCTGTCAAAAAATGTTGCCACTGGCAGAAAAAATGACATTGGTACCAATGATCTTCAATTTTGCCATTTCATTTATAACTTACCAAGTTCAAGTTTGTCAAGTTGAGCTACAGTGTCATTGACACTTTCATTTCATTTTTTGTCTCTAAAACATAGGTTATGACCCCTCATTCGAATGGGCTCGTCGAGCTCGTTCCAATGAGGGGTCATAACCTATATATTTTTATACTGTACCAATGACCCAGACATAGCTGGTGCTAACTCTTAAAATATAGGGCCAAACACAAGTTTTGCCCCCCAATCCCCAAAATTTGCATCTAAAACCAAAGAAAACATGTCCTGAATGGCCCTCCACACTTCACCTCTACTGCGCATGCGCAGTGTCAAGGACGTTCCGAAATTGGCGCCATTAATCATTCTTAGTTTGGCCCTTCATCAGTTAACATCTGACTGATCTTTGTGCTTGTAAATCTCAGTTTAAATGATGCCAGACACATAAATATTAGTGAAATGGTGATTCTAAGGAGGATATAGAAGGAGGAGAGGAAAAATGTGTGACAGAAAATTATCAGGGCTGTAACTTAAAATTTTTTAATGAAATTATGTTAAGTTACCTATTTTCGAGGCAACAGCTTGTTGTGGTCATTCTTGTTAATCAAATTACACTGCTTGTTCAGTGTTTTCCTCTCTCCCTTTCCTTTAAGTCCCCTCTTGCTATTCTCCCATGCTTTTGGCATATTTTCTGTAATTTTATTACTAAAATTTCTTGGGAGTTTTAGCTGAATAACAGAATGAATTCTGTTCTTTTCCCCATGTTTACGTCTTCACCTATGGGTGGTTAGGCGTTGTGTTCTGCATCTACCATCTGATGTTCTGCAGTTTCTTCCCTGGAAGTCTCTGTTTTGCATCAGATAGTGTATTATTGGTAACTGATTTCGGGCCTGGGTGCCTGGAGTCTTATTTTGGTGTTTTTACACTTATTGTTTACATTTACAACAGCCCTCTGTGTGAGGGGGGATTTCTTGAAAATAATATCTTGATGTTAATTTAATCATAACTAGATACATTATTATTGTTCGTAAGTGTTGCATAAATTGTTTAAAATATTTAAAAAATTTTTGTCCACACTTAGGCTTGGAATCCATTGGGGCTCAACGTTACTTTTCAGAAACTTGGGCTGTTCTGAAAAAAATATTTTTTCAAAATATTTTGATTTCAATTATTTTTTCTATGTTAATGGATCATATTATTATGTATTTTGATTGTCAGGGGTTGGTGCGAGTACTAGGACTTTGTTTTCTTTTCACATTGAAAGGATTTTGGTCAATTGTAATAAGAGGAAATCTTCCTCTGACTTTTATAATCATTCTATATGTAGTCAGTGTACTCGCACTAACTCCTGTTCTGTATGTGATGATTTCGATGACAACATGGGAAGCGTGTGTCACGGTATGTTAGTGGGGAATTGGACATTCCGGTCCTTTCCCCGCAGGGTCACTCTACTTTATCAATTTCTATTTCAGACGATCAAGATTAGGGTGATGTATCCGTGATGTCTTCCAAAAGTGTGCCTCCGTCATCACAATTAATGAAGGGCTAGCGGAAAAGTGCTCATGTAAATACGCCAATTGCCTAAGAGGACCCTAGTAGGTTCGACGGCCTTTGACGTCCGCTAGCTCGCCCGGTGTAGCGTCCATTCATCGAATGGTTCGGCAGCCGGGTTCGTCCGTTGCGGTCTAGAAGGAGTTTTGGGGTGATGCGAGCACTATAAATCAACCAAATGCACACCCAGTGACGGCGGATTAGAGGGAGAACGGAGGAAGCCTTTTAGTCCGGTTCCTAGCTCGTCCAGGTCCATCCAGATGGCGAGCGAGAGAGGCCCCTCTCTCATACAACAACATCTGGCCCCAGATGTTGTGGTACAAAATGTTTCGCATTCGGAGCATACGTCCGCCGCTCGGGACGCTCCGACATATAGTCCGTCCAGAGAGACTGTCAATAAGGCTTCCTCATTCTCATGGTAGCGCACACGACCGCTCTTGGCTACTTGACCTCGGATATCCAGTCAGCTTCGCCAATCAGAGAATCATTGGCGACCAGGTCACACCATCCGGTAGCCAGGGACACGAGGCCTGCAGACTCCGGACGTTCGCATAAGAAAGTGTGCGGGAGTCAATGTACACGGAGCTTCCGGCGGCAATGCATCGTAAGACCGCTACTGCACAGGCCTCTGGGATGGACGTGCTATCCCAAATAGCACAGCTTATCGCAGCATCCCAGCAACAACTGAATCTGTCGCATAATGTATTATCCGACGATGCTGGGTCGGGACGCTCCGCGGAAGCAGGTACGGACGTCCGAAAATTTCATCCGGTCCGACGGGATACCGAAAGGGATTCGGAGGATTTCGAGCTTTCCCTTTCGGAACAACATATGCTGTTGTGTATGTCATCTGACTTGATCTTCTACAGGTTCTTTCGTCGGACCAGAATGCTGCGATGCCGGATAAGAAACTGATAGCGTCGGTGGACTTAGAAATTTTTGGTTCGGTTCAGGGACATCGTCCCTCAGTTCCGACATAATCCAATAATGTCACACAAACTTTCGAATTATTGAACGACGCTATATATATTATTATATGCTTGCTATTACCAAGCATTTCTGATTTCTTGTTCGCAAAGTTACGGAGATGTCTTTCAAAGTGTGCCTCTGTCGTCATAGTTAATGAAGAGCAAGTGGCAATAAGTGCTCATGGAATATGTCTATCGCCTAAGAGGTCCCTTGTAGGATCGACGGAGTGACATTCGCTAGCTCACCCGGTGTAGCGTACATTCATCGAATGGTTCGGCTGCCGGGTTCGTCCGTCGCGGTCTAGGAAGGAGATTTGGGTGATGCGAGCACTATAATAACTTTAGTACTCACCCAGTGACGACGGATTGAGGACAGATCGGAGGAAGTCTGTTAGTCCGGTTCCTGGCTCGTCCTGGTCCGTCCGGGCTGTGAGCGAGAGAGGTCCCTCTCTCGTCCAACAACATAGGGGACCGCATGTTGTGGTTCAGATATTTTGCATTCGGAGCATATGTCCGCCGCTCGGAATGCTCCGTTATATTGACAGTCCGAGAGACTGTCGATAATGCTTCCTCATCCTCACAGCAGCGCACACGACCGCACATTGGCTACGTGACCTCGAGTATCCGACCAGTTTCGTCATTCAGTGATTCCACGGCGAACAGGTCACGCCATCCGGTAGCCAAGGGACACGAGGCCTATACACTCCGTTCGCTCGCATAATAGAAGTATGCACGGGGTAACGATCACGGAGCTTCCAGCGGCAATGCATCGTAAGACCGCTTCTCCACAGGCCTCAGTGACGGACGTGCTATCCAAGTTAGCACAGTTTTTCGCAGCATCCCAGCAATCGACAGTTTCTCGGTTGGATCAGGAATTATCCGACGGCGCTGGGTCGGTGCGCTCCGCTGTTGCATCAGGTTTGGCCGACCGAACGCTTTATAGGGTCCGACAGGATGGCGAAAGGGATTCGGACGATTTCGAGTTTTCCCTTTCGGAACATCGGAAGCTGCCATACATTTCTTCGGGCATTATCTTCCAGTGGTTGTTCCTTCGGACTACATTGCTGCGATGTTGGATAAGAGACTTATAGCGTCATTGGACACGGAATTTTGGATCGGTTCAGGGACATTGTCCCTGACTTACCGACACTGTCCAATAATGTCATTAGAACATGTGTATTATTTATCGACGCTATATATATATATAAGCCTGCTACCAAGCATGATAGTTTAGTTTCTTGTCCGCAATGCTCAATTCTGCCTTTTATCATTTCTAGGAATAATTTATTTTGGCAGAACAGGGCATACCGAGAGTTCATATGCGTCTAGACGGCGTGGTTAAAGACTGGAAATTATCTTTTTCGCCGTCTATGTCTTTTCCAACCACAATGTTGGAAACGACAATGATGTCTAATAGACTTAACTTAGACGCTTTATCATACGTAATCCACCTTACTGAGGCGTTATCATTACGTCTTCAAGAGAAAGAATTCCGGGATATGATCCTCAATGTGATTTCTTTTGAGGGCAGTAGTTTGTCCACGTATAACTCCGCCCTTCAGTGGCTACCTGGAGTTGGTTAGACGTGACGCAGCCCTAGCTACATCTACGCGCGTGGATAGTAAGGTGAAGAACTCTATCAGAGTCGCTTCGGTCTCGGAGAAGCTTCTCTTCGACGGCAACTTTTCAGCAATCCATGAATTGCTCGATTTACACGTTCTCTTGTCTATCTAGTGTAGCAAGAGATTCAGACTGGGGCAAACATTCGGTGGTTGACTCAGAGAGTGCCACTGCAGTTGCCGGATCCGAGTTTTATAATTATGACGGTTGCCAGCCAAACAGGTTGGGATACAATATTGATCCCAACGGATTCGAAGTGCCAGGGTCTTTGGGTTCCGCAGTCTCTAGGCAAGCACTTATCTTCCACGGAATAATGTTTTTTAGGCTTGCTTTATGTCATTGGATGAACATTATTCAGAAACACATGTCCAAATCCTGTCCGATAATACGACAGTAGTGGCATATCTCCGGAACCAGGGAGGCACTCATTCGTTTCCGTTATTCAATTTAATGGAAAGAATCCTTCTGTTTGTTATAGTACACCAAGTTCTGCTTCGGTCTGTCATATTCCGGGTCGTCTGATTGTATTACTGGACTCCCTTTCACTTATGGGTCGCTTGTTGCTGTCAGAATGGACTCTCAACAAACAAGTATTCAATCAGATTTGCTATCAATGGGAGCGCCCAATGATAATTTATTTATGATACAACTTGCTAATCAATTGCAGACGTATGTGTTTACATGTCCGGATCTCTGAGTTTATGTTGTTAACGCTCTATTGATCTAATAGGACGGAATGATAGGATATGCGTATCCTCCTGCACTGTTGTTTCAGCAAGTATTGCTAAGATAAACAACCACAATACATTTCTGTTGATAGCATCTCTGTCTTCACAGAGACCATGGGTAAATTTACTCAGATGTCTACTGTGGAACTTAACGCGAAAACTTCCTCCATGAGAGGATCTTCTTTCGCTGGGGAAAATCGTGTCATCTTCATCACAACCCGCAAGGTCTCAACCTTCACGTATTCCGTTGTGTGGTCCTTATTGCATTGTAAGCATTGTACTGGACGAGCTTTGGACGCGATTTCTTACTGTAGGAGAACCTCTTCTTCGCTATACTATGCGGCTAAAGTGGAGGCTCTTCCGTCGTTGGTGTAGGGATCACTATGTTGATATTGTTGACCCCTCCATACTAGTCATTGCAATTTTCTAGTATACTTGTTTGACAAGATCTACTGCAGCCTGTTACTATTGGGGTTATAGGTCTATGTTATCTCATACCTATGCACTCTATGATAGTTTACAATTGAGTCTTATGTCTCTTTATCTAAGTCAGTTAGAAACTTTTCGATAAATAGACCTAGAATCATTAGATTAAATTCCTATACGGAATTTAGCTTCGGTTCTTATTTAGCTAAGTAATCATTTGAGCCTCTGGAAACAGTAGTTTTCAAATTCTGACCTTTTAAGACAGTAATTCCATTAGTCTTCTCTTTTACTGAGGAGTCAGTGAGCTTCATGCACTATCGGTGGACGATTCTCACTTTTGTAGTGACGGAAACACTACTTCCTTTACTACTTAGGTTGGATTTTTGGTTAAGAGTCAGGCTCCTAATAATATCCGGAACCTATTGTTATTAAGGTCCTTCCGTCTTCGTACGGGCATAGGCCTTTACTCTGTCCGGTTAGAGTTTACGTATTTATAAACAGATATCAGTTTATTAGTACGGACGTAAGCTTCTTCTGTCTTTGATGCCTAATAGAAGGACATTACGCTCCATTCTATTGCTAATGGATTCAATTAACTATCGGTACTGCTTATGGTATATCATTGACTCAGCAGTTGTGCTTGAGATTTCGGCTCATGAAGTAAGAGCTCTTTCTACATCTTGGGCTTACACTAATAGTGTCGCTATTATAGATTTTTGAAGGCTGCTCATTGCGCTCAGCCATCCACATTCATGAATTTTTATCTCAGAATATTGAGTCCATTTTTGAAGGCCTCCATTGTTAGGTCTATTATCTACTGCTCAGAATGTCATTCACTTAACAGTTGCTACTATAGCTAGGTAGGCTTTCTGTTCCGGCAGTTACTCCGTCCTGCTGCCCTCTTCGCTCTGGGCTATTTGACCCAGGGCAAGAAAAAGGGGGGGGGGGGGGGGTGGGGGGGAGGGTGTTCCCTTGGGTCACCTGTTTTATTATGAAAACAAGGGGATACCTCCTCCAGAGTTAGTAATTCTGAGCTGTTACTGGGATGGCTTTTAAGTGAGAAGTTTATGTTTTAAAAATTCATTCAGGTCATAGTTTTTAAAGTATAGCTTTTGAATATATCACGTGTCAAACGGGCGTTATTATACAATCCTCAGACACTTTTAAGGAGTATAAAGAGTCTCTATTCTCTAGACTTTATTTATTGGCTTACTTTAAAAAATATTAGTATAAGGATTATACTGGATATTAATAGAGTACATGGATGTTATGATGCTCAATTTTGGAAGGTGTTGTGTCTTTCTAATTTATCATAAATAAGAAAGATACATGTAAGGCCTAATACTCCTTTTCCCCTAGAGGGGATGACTCTATTTTATATAATTGAGCGTATTTCAACTTGCTCTATGTCCTAGGCCCTCCAGCCTTTTTACTATTCAGCTAAGTCTGGGTCATTGGTACAGTATAAAAATGTTAAAAAATTTATAGTAATTTATATATTTTTTATACTTACCGATGACCCAGACGGGGATGGCCCTCCCAGGAGTTGGGAACTCATACCTCCCCGCTGAGTACATAGCGCTTACCAGGCACTGGTTACAAGAATGATTAATGGCGCCAATTTCGGGACGTCCTTGACACTGCGCATGTGCAGTAGAGGTGAAGTGTGGAGGGCCATTCAGGACATGTTTTCTTTGGTTTTAGATGCAAATTTTGGGGATTGGGGGGCAAAATTTGTGTTTGGCCCTATATTCTTAAGAGTTAGCACCAGCTAAGTCTGGGTCATTGGTAAGTATAAAAAATATATAAATTACTATAAATTTTTTAAATTTTTTCTTTTTTTTAAAGATATTGCTCGGTATACAAGATCTTCTAAATGAACCAAACATTAAAGATCCAGCGCAGGCAGAAGCATACACTATTTATTGGTAAGTTGTTAAAATGATACAGCAGATCCTAAACAGTGATATAAATAACAGCATATTCAAATTGTTTGCATGTGAGGAGAATAGATTATTTTAGACTCTTATTATCCTGTAAAACCATTGAATGATTAGGCCAAATAAAAAAAAATACATTTGGTTCTTGAGCACTTAATTTTTTAATAGGGAGGGAAGCTTTTATATATAATTTTTGTTTGTTTTTATTTATTCATAGGTTGAGCTCAATGCCCATATTATTTCATATTTGAAAGATCCTTGGGAGGCCACACACCAGACAATACTGTTTTATTGATTTGAAAATTTATACTTTTGTCACAGTCAGTAATAAATAAAGGCTGTATATTGTCAAAAATGAGGCCTTTGATGCAAGGAAATTCTTATCTTGGCCAAATTTAGCTTCCAGAAGCACACAATAATCACTTTGAAATGCTAAATAACTACAAAATCTACCCTGCTAACAGATTTATATAAACCCTGGTTTTTGCCTGTAGTCCTGGGGGTAGAGTTGGATTCCAAATTGCCAACCCCCCCCCCCCCACCCCCCTCCCAAATTACCATACTAGCACACAGCCAGAAAACCTATATTACACTTCCATTCACTGATTTTGGGAAGTTTTTATGCTGTGAAAAACAGTTAGAAAACAATTTATTCACTCAAAGAGCATTTTGGAACAGTATTGGGAGGAAAAATTGGAAAAAGTGACATAATAAAATAATAATAAATGTGAATTTGTTCATAGCTTCTCAGAATGGATGTTTGTAAGGAGTTTACTTGCATCATTTCATTGGAAATCATCTCGAACAATCTCTGTCAAATTTCCCAATTGATAAACTAGGTAATGTATGTGGAATGTTGAATGACATGAGGCATGATGAAACACACGGCTGGTGGTTTGCAAAACTGACCAAATTAAGTATTTCTTTGGCAGTGCTTTTTTGTACGATCAAAGATTGCAACTTCAAAGCATGTTGACCTTTTGTCTTTGTTGTGTGTATTTGCCTATTTGTTAATAAATTCATAACCCTAAAGTTGTTGTTGGAATGAAAAATGCGGTACATATTTGGAAATAGTGGGACAAAAATCAAAATGGTCAACAGATTAGTAGATTATTCACTGCATCTCTACCACACAAGCATTACTGATTATACAGTTGGAAAATAAGCTGTGTTTGGGGTTTGGTCAGTGTCATATCAATGAGTCTAGGTTCCTTTTCTACGAAAATCCAGGTTTTTTTTCTACTAAAATTGCAAAATATTCATCAAACACAATGTAAAACTTATCAGAAGCCAGGATTTGATTCAAAAACTATGACAAATAAGGAATTTAATATGACAAGTTTGTTTCTTGTGAACATCATTTGAATGATGAATTATATAAAAGTTTTTGATGAAATGTTGCACTCTGGGGGCCTAATTCAGGTCAGTATTTTTACCATGTCAGTTGGTGGAAGAAAATGTTACATTAAATATTATGATAACAGGGAGGGTGCTTAATCGTATTGGAAAATTGTATGGCCTCAATCTGGTATTAGAGTTATTTTCAGCTGAAGCTGTGAGCTTTTATCCATCCCTGCTTACTCATTGGGTTTCAGAGTAGAAAAATCTACTGAGGGCAATACCAATTTTTTAGGCCCATTTCCCTCAGTTTGGACACTTTTCTTTAAAGAAACATATTTTCTATGTTTTCAACTCAGTAGATCCAAAAGTTGAATTTTAGTTTAGAGGGCTGAAAAAGTTGTCTGAAGTGCTATACACGACAAAGATATTTGAATACCCAAATGAAAATGATGCGATCATATTTTTTATCACACAAATGTTACAATGGTCGTTTATGGGAAAATATTGAGTACTGTAATACCATTTGAACTGTTGCATTGTGCCAGTGATGTAAATTTAATGTGGAATTCCCAGTACTTTTATCAGCCGAAGCCTTTGATTGGTTCTATTTATGAGCTGTAAGACCCCAAAGTGGGGAAGCCAAGAATAATTCCTGTCGTTTGATGAAATGTTAATCACAGTCCTGGGTTTTTATGAAGAGTAATAAATACAGTATTGGTGGATTTTAATATTTTTCATTCTTATCCGAATTGATTTTCAAACTAATGTTAGGTCACCCCACACAATATTGACTTCACATAGGATTTTCACTTTTAAAATATATTGTATACTGGGTTGGATAATCCTTTTTGTCAGTGTCACAGTATGGAAATATTATTGATATTGGTAACAGAAAGAAATCTGAGAATCAGCAACAATAACTATGAATTTAACTATTCTGAAATTTAATTTAAAAAAAATTAATATAAAAAAAACGATACAAAGATCTTTTACGCTAATTGGTTTACAAAAAATAAAAACAGTGATGCTTATCAATTATTGAATTAGTCCAAAGTACAGTTTGACAGAATCCAGTAATCCAGTGGTGAGGAATCTAGTGAAGAAAGTTACCAGCTGGTAGTATTAAATCCAAGAATGTCTCTTCAAAAACAGTATCCTGTAGATTTGTAATAAAATTTTCACTTAGAAATTTCAGCAGTCTCCAATAAAATATAATAAAATGCTCCGCAAAATTCAAATGGAGTAAAAATTCAAGAAGTATTGGCGCCACAGGTAATTTCCAAATAATCCAGTAGAATTCTGGCTTTTCACAAAATAATATTATTCTGTTTCACAAAAAGTATAAATTCTCTTTTCCAAGACAAATAAATTCTCTTCAAAATTCTCTTTTGGAATAAATCTTCCAAATTCACAAAGAAGCACTGCTTCTATAATAAATGCACTGTCCTAAAACAATAATAATCTCCAATGGAAACAACTGCTGTGTTTTAACTGAAGTGAGTCTTTCTGAAATGGCTTTCTAAAAATGAGTTTTTGAATTCTGTTGACAAACCTTTATATTGTAACCAGATAGAATGTTCTGTCATAGTTCAAGTAAACAAGGTCCTTGACCTACTTAAACAATCAACAGCTATATGTACAATAGATCAGTGTAACAAAGATGTAAACAAAGGTCACTCAGTGCAAATGAGTCAGACCAGTCAGAAAATGCAGAAAAAAATATATCAAACTTAATATAATTATCCACTAAGGATATATCAATCTCAATATAATATGGGGGCTATATAACAGTCAGAATTACTGTACTTGGAACATGTCAAAAAATTATGACTACAATTTGTGGAGGTAAAATATCGCTATTAAACCACAGTGTACAAGGCACCAGCACTTGCATTGACACAGTCATTTATCAAGTAACACAGATCTGTTTGAAAAAAAGTTGTTAAATTACTACTCAATGCCAGAAAGTTACGTTTTTAGGGAGGTAAAATAAAGATTTTCTTTCAATTAACCCTGGTTGTCCCAAGCAAAATTCGATCTCCACGTCGTATTGAGGAGAACGATTTTCCACTCACCATAACTTTTTTTATTTTCCTCAAATTTTGTGCCCTGCATAAGTTATGCATCAATCAGTTTCCATGCAGTTATTCTCATATAAAAATACCAAGAATGTAAACTACACATAGGGTGGAAGCGATGGATTATGAATTTATGAGGAACTATATTTTTATACTGTACCAATGACCCAGACTTAGCTGGTGCTAACTCCAACAAAACCAGGGCCAAACACAAATTTTGCCCCCCAATCCCCAAAATTTGCATCCAAAACAAAAAAAAAATCATGTCCTAAAGGACCTCCATAGTATGCCTCTACTGCGCATGCGCAGTGACGCAGTCGTCCCGAAATTGGCGCCAATTATCATTCTCTGTTTGGCCCTTCATCAGTCAACATCTCACTGATCTTTGTGCTTGTAAATCTCAGTTTAAAGGATGCCAGACACGTAATTTTTGGAGAAAATGTGATTCTAAGGAGGATAGAAGGAGGAGAGGAAAAAGAAGTGGCAAAAAATAATCAGGGCTGTACTTAAAATTTTTTGATGAAATTATGTTAAGTTGCCTGTTTTCGAGGCATGGGCCTCTTGTTGTCATTCTTGCTAATTGTTGCACTGCTTATTCAGTGTTTCCTCTCCCCTAGCCTTCTAAAGTCCCCCCTGGCAATTCTCCCATGCTTTTGGCATATTTTTGAGAAGTTTCATTTCTAAAATTTCCTGGGAGAGTTGCTTGGTTACAGAATGTTTTCTGTTATTTTCCCCATAGTTACGTTTTCACCCATGGGTGTATAACGTTTGTGTTCTGCATCTTCCATCTGATGTTCTACAGATTCTCCCCTGGGAGTCTCTGTTTTGCATCAGATAGAGTGTAATTGATGACTGATTCCGGGCCAGTTTTTTCAGTGCCTGGAGTCATGTTTTCTGGTGTGTTTACACTGTTTGTTTTCATTGGCAACAGCCTTTTTTGAGGGGGGCTGTTTGCCTTTGTGGTAGTTTATCTCATTATAAGATACATTTATATTATCCAAAAGTGTCTCATTAATTATTTTATATAATTTTAAAATTTTTGACCACACTTTGCCATCGGATCCATCGGGGCTCAACGTTACTTTTCAGCAACTTGGGCTTTTCTGAAAAAATATTTTTTCAAAATTATTTTGTTTTGCAATTGTTTTTTCATTTATTAATGGATCATGTTATTATGTATCTTTGTGTCAGGGGTTTTTGCGAGTAACTAGGACTTATTGTTGTTCTTTCACAATGAAGGGACATTGTTCAAATTGTAATAGGAAGAAATCTTCCTCTGACTTTCATGATCATTGTATTAATTGTAGTCAGTGTTCTCGCATTAATCCCTGTCCTATATGTGAACATTGGGATGAGAAACATTGGAAACGTGTGTCACGATATGTTGTTTCTGGAGAAAGAGCGATGCCGGCTCTTTCTCCACAAGGTCACTCTACTCTCTCAGTTTCTATTTCAGAGGAACCAGAACAGGGTGATGTTTCCATGTTATCTTCTTCAAGTGTGCGTCCGTCGTCACAAATGAATTCAGAGCTAGCGGCAAAAGTGCTCATGGAGATTAGACAAATGTCGTCCGCTAGCTCGCCCGGTGTAGCGTCCATTCACCGAATGGTTCGGCAGCCGGGTTCGTCCGATGCGGTCCAAGAGGAAATTTTGGGTGATGCGAGCACTATAAACATAATAGATGCACACCCAGTGACGGCGGATAGTAAACGAGAACGGAGGAAGCCTTTTAGTCCGGTTCCTAGCTCGTCCAGGTCCAGCCGGGCCGCGAGCGAGAGAGGTCCCTCTCTCGTACAACAACATCTGGGACCAGATGTTGTGGTACAAAATGTGTCTTTAGCGGAGCATACGTCCGTCGCTCGGGACGCTCCGTTGTATAAGCAGTCCGCAGAGACTGTTAAGGCTTCCTCTTCTCATCAGCGCACACGACCGCACCTTGGCTGCGTGACCGCCGATATTTTACCAGCTTCGCCGTTGAAGGATTCTTCGGCGACCAGGTCACACCATCCGGCAGCCAGGGATTCGAGACCGATGGACTCCGGACGTTCGCATAGGAAAAGTATGCGGGAGCCATCTGATGCGGAGCTGCCCTCGGCGAAGCAGCGAAAGACTGCGCCTCCGCAGGTCTCGACGTCGGACATTCTTGTGCAGATAGCACAGCTTATCGCAGCATCCCAGCAGCCGACAGGAACGGTGTCGGATCGAGAATTATCCGACGGCGCTGGGTCGGTACGCTCCGCCGAAGCATCGGGGGCGGACGACCGGGAACACCGGGAGGTCCGACCGGATGGTGAAAGGGATACGGATGAATTGGAGCTATCCCTTTCGGAACAACATAAAGCTGCCGTGGACTTCATCCGGCACTTTCTCCCTCAAGTTGTTCCGTCGGGCCAGACTGCTGCGCTTCCGGACAAGAGAATTATAGCGTCATTGGACTCTGAATTTTTTGAGCGGTTCAGGGACATCGCTCCCGAGTTTCCGTCGCAGTCCAATAATGTTGCAAGAACATTTGAATTATTGAACGACGCTATTTTTAAACTTGCTTCCAGGACGGGGAAAGCAGGTTTCTTGTCCGCAAATACTCTTAACCTGCCTTTCATTAATGCAAGGAATAAATTCGATACGGCAGGACAGGGTATACCGAGAGTTCCTCTGCGTATGGACGACGAGGCGGAAGACTTAGAGCTATCATTACCGTCGTCAGCTTCTATTCCAACCGCGGTGTTGGAAACAGCTATTGCGTCTAACAGAGCCAATTTAGATGCCTTATCTTACGCAGATCACCTTACTAAGGCGTTATCACTGCGCCTTCAAGGGGAAGAGTTTCAGGATATACAATCCTCTTTAAGACTTCTTTCAAGGGCAGTAGCTTATTCCACGTGTAACTCCGCCCTTTCAGTGGCAAATCTGGAGTTGGTTAGACGTGACGCAGCCCTAGCTACATCCACTCTAGTGGATTCTAAGGTGAAGAACTCTCTTAGAGTCGCTTCGGTCTCAGGAGAACTTCTCTTTGACGGCAAGCTTTCCGCTATTTATGATAAAATTAAAAAGAAAGCTAATGATTCTCTGTTGTTCAGATCGGCTCCTAAAAAGTCGGATACAGCAGACACGAATAAGACAGGCACTTCTGGGTCTAATGCGCCCAAGAGAGGTTCCTATAGAGGTTCCGGTGCGTCCTCTTGGTCTTATTCGAGAGACCGTCAGGATAGCGACTCTCGTTCGGGACGTCCTTCAGGCCGGGACAATCGGTCGGACGCCCCGAGGTCGACGAGGCGAGGTGCGGGTCGTGGAAGACGTGGTTTCTCCTACCGCAGGCCTCGCAGGTCCAGGAGGTGATGGCTTAAACCTCTATCGCGTTCCGGTTGGCGGAAGGTTGTCGAGTTTTTCACAAGAGTGGGCGTCGATTACGGACGACCCTTGGGTGAGAGGAGTGACTTCGGAAGGTCTAAAGATATCCTTCAAACGAAAGCCTCCATTAACTCGAAGTCCAAAGTGGACTCATCTTCCGTCAAATCCACAGAAAAGAGACGCTCTGTTATCAGAGGTGCAGTCTCTTTTAATGAAGAACGCGGTAGAGGTCGTAGAAAACCAGGAATCTCTGGGATTCTACAGCCATCTGTTTCTGGTTCCGAAACCAGACGGCTCGTTCCGTCCAGTCATAGATTTGAGCTGGATAAACAAGCTGATCGTCGCTCCGAAGTTTTATATGGAGACGATTCGATCGGTCAGAGCGAGTATTCGGGTGAACGATTATGCAACGAGCATAGATCTCAAAGATGCGTACTTTCACGTCATGGTACATCCGACATTCCGAAAGTATCTACGCTTCGCAGTCCTAGGAGTGGTGTATCAATTCCGGGCGATGTGCTTTGGATTGAATCTAGCACCCTGGGCTTTCACTCGGGTAATGAACTCGGTAATGATCTACTTCCGAGCTCATTCGTCTGCGGTAACGTCGGCCTACCTGGACGACATTCTTCAGAGGTACGACAACGAGTTAACGCTTCAGAACGATGTTCAGAATCTTCTTCTATTGCTCCGACGTCTCGGTTTTATAGTAAATGAGGAGAAGTCGGATCTGGTGCCGTCCAAGTCATTCACTCATCTGGGAATGAGCTTCGAGACGCACAACAATCTCGTTCGTCTGCCGTTAACCAGAGCGAAATTAGTCAGTTGTTACGCTCGCTATTGTCTGCATGCAGACAAAGTCACGGCGAGAGAATTTATGAGACTGATAGGTCTGTGCGGAGCCGCCGCGGATCTCATTCCGATGGGGCGGCTACGCACACGTCCTCTTCAAATTTTCCTGACTCAGAATTGGAGTGTGAAAATTCATTCGCTCGATGTAGACGTTCTCTTGTCAGATCAAGTGAAACAAGAGATTCAGACTTGGGCAAACATTCAGTGGTTAACTCAAGGAGTTCCGCTGCAGTTGCCGGATCCGAGTTTTACCGTTATGACGGATGCCAGTCAAACAGGTTGGGGTGCATCATTAATCCCAACGGATTCGAGATGCCAGGGTCTTTGGGATCCGCAATTCCTGTGCAAGCACATAAACATCAAGGAAATGATGTCAATTTGGCTTGCGTTACGTCACTGGATGGACATTATTCACGATGCTCATGTCCAAATCCTATCCGACAATACGACAGTAGTGGCGTATATACGGAATCAGGGAGGCACTCATTCAGTTCCGTTGTTCAATCTAACGGAAAGAATCCTTCTGTTTGCGTTAGAACATCACGTTCTTCTTTCGGTCCCTCACATACCGGGTCGTCTGAATGTGCTAGCAGACTCCCTTTCACGAAAGGGTCGCTTGTTGCCGTCGGAGTGGACTCTCAGCAAACAAGTATTCAATCAGATTTGCTACCAATGGGAACGGCCAATGATAGACTTATTTGCGACACATCTCAACAATCAGTTGCAGACGTATGTGTCTCCGTGTCCGGATCCAAGAGCATTTGCAGTAGACGCTCTGTCGATCCCTTGGGACGGAATGATAGGATATGCGTATCCTCCAGTGCCGTTAATTCAACAAGTATTGCTAAAGATAAAACAATCTCAATGCAAGATTCTGTTGGTAGCATCTCTGTCGCCACAGAGACCGTGGATAAATCTACTCAGGTGTCTGTTGTGGGACCTACCGCGGAAGCTTCCTCCATGAGAGGATCTTCTTTCGCAGGGGAAATCGCGCCAACTCCATCACAACCCGCAAGGTCTCAACCTTCACGTTTTTCCGTTGTGCGGTCCTTCTTGCATGGCAAGCACTTTACAGGACGAGCAGTGGACGCGATTTCTAACTGTAGGAGGACCTCCTCTTCGCTAAACTATGCGGCTAAGTGGAAGGTTTTTCGTCGTTGGTGTAGGGATCATTCTGTAGATATATTTGATCCCTCTATACCAGACATTGCAAACTTTCTAGTATACTTGTTTGACGAAATCAAACTGCAGCCTGTTACTATAAAGGGTTATAGATCTATGTTATCTGATACCTATGCACATCATGATAGTTTACAAATTGGATCTAATGTCTCTTTATCGAAATTGGTTAGAAACTTTTCGATAAATAGACCCAGAACTCTTAGATTAATTCCTAAGTGGAATTTAGCTTGGGTTCTCCTTAAATTGAAGGAAAAGCCATTTGAACCTCTTGGGACAGTAGATTTCAAATTCTTATCTTATAAGACAGCTTTTCTCTTAGCTTTCTCTTCTGCCAGAAGTGTCAGTGAGCTTCATGCACTATCGGTGGATGATTCTCATTATCGTAGTGTTGGGAACACTATCACCTTCACTACTAATGTGGGTTTTTTAGCTAAGAATCAGGCTCCTAATAAATATCCGGAACCTATTGTTATTAAGGCTCTTCCGTCTTCAGACGGGCGTAGGCCTTTACTCTGTCCTGTTAGAGCACTACGTATCTATAAACAGAGATCTCAGTTTATCAGAAAGGGACGGAAACGTTTCTTTCTGTCTTTGATGCCTAATAGAAAGGACATTTCAGTCCATTCTATTGCTAGATGGATTCAGTTAACTATCCGTACTGCTTATGAAGATTTATCTTCTTCTCAGCAGTCTGTGCTTAAGATTTCTGCTCATGAAGTAAGAGCTCTTTCTACTTCCTGGGCTTATGCTAATAGTGTTGCTATTACAGATTTAATGAAGGCTGCTTATTGGTCTCAGCCATCCACATTTACGAATTTTTATCTCAGAAATATTGAGTCCATTTCTGCAGACCTGCATTGTTTAGGTCCGTTATCTGTTGCTCAGAATGTCGTCCACTAAACAGTTGCAACTATAGTTATGCAGGCTTTCTGTTCCGGCAGTGACTCCGTCCGGCTGCCCTCTTCGCTCTGGGCTATTTGACCCAGGGCAAGGGGAAGGGGGGGGGGGGGGGGTGTTCCCTTAGGTCACCTGCTTTATAGTGAAAAGCAAGGGAATGCCTCCTCCAAGTCAGTATTTCTGAGTCGCTTCCGGGATGGTTTTAAAGTGTAATATTAATGTTTAAATTCATTCATGTCTTATTTTTAAAGTGTAGCTCGGTGTGAAGCATTTGTATATGTCAAGTGTCAAACGGGCTTTAATATACAATACTCGGACACTTTTAAATGATTATAAAGAGTCTCAATTCTCTGGACTACTTTATTTATTGGCTTGCTTTAAAAATAATTAGTATAAGGGTTATACTGGATGTTAATAGAGAACATGAATGTTATTGTGCTCAATTATTAAGGGTAGTGTATCTTTCTAATTTAATATTAAATAAGAAAGATACATGTAAAGCCTAATACTCCTTTTCTCCTTAAGGGGTTACCTCTTTACTATATAATTGAGCTTATTGGATTTTCCTCTATGTCCTAGGCCCTCCAGCCTGTTTAATATTCAGCTAAGTCTGGGTCATTGGTACAGTATAAAAATGTTAAAAAATTTATAGTAATTTATATATTTTTTATACTTACCAATGACCCAGACGGGGATGGCCCTCCCTGGAGTTGGGAACTCTTGCCTCCCCACTGAGTACATAGCGCTGACCAGGCACTGCCAGTAAGAATGATAATTGGCGCCAATTTCGGGACGACTGCGTCACTGCGCATGCGCAGTAGAGGCGTACTATGGAGGTCCTTTAGGACATGATTTTTTTTTTGTTTTGGATGCAAATTTTGGGGATTAGGGGGCAAAATTTGTGTTTGGCCCTGGTTTTGTTGGAGTTAGCACCAGCTAAGTCTGGGTCATTGGTAAGTATAAAAAATATATAAATTACTATAAATTTTTTAACTTTTTGGGGCATATTTTCTAGATTAGAGAGGTGAACTTTTAACTGGTTGAGTACTAGAAGCCACTATCATGGCTTTAAAAGAAATGAGAGTACCAGAGCAAAAGCAAACATATCTCTTTCTCATGTTTTCTATTCAGTCAAATGCAAATGACATTTTATTTATATAAGTTTGTTCTATTACAAATTATTGGAGAGTGCCTGTGGCAAATTTTGAATAACATTTAAACCATCAAAAATAATGTAGCTCTCAACCAGTTAATGTATTATGAAAACAAAATGTGATAACTACATGTGCTAAATGAAACATTTGTCTATACATGTAAACCTACGGCAGTAATGTAGCAACTGCTTGTTCATGCTACAACATTGCAACTTGACAAAAAAGATTGCATGAAACATCGAATGCACAAGAAAAGAAATCTCAGGAACACTGCTACACTAAAAATGCAAGGATAAACAGGGATAAATCTGTTAAAAATAATTATGATGGCTGGCTTTGACTGCAAGTGACATATTGTTCTGTTGAAATTTTAGCTGGTTTACAAAATATTGTGTACCTTCATTACAAATAATGTGCATTAGCACAACAGCACATCTCAGTGATGAAGCCCAGAATTAGTTTTGTGCTTGCTCAAAGAATGCTGTTATTGGATGTAAACAGAGTTCCAGATAAGATAGGGTTCCAACAGGTCTTTTAAAATCTCAGCATTTGAAAATAAAATTTCAAGGCCTTGAAAATTCACGAATCACTGAAGAGTTTTGAAATTGGATTTTTAGAGTCTTTGGATAAGAGCCTAGAAATGTTTTTCTCCCATTTTCCTCTATTTCTAAAACCAGTCCATGACACTGATTCTTGAAAAGCTCTCAAAGAGAACTTCCTGGAAATCATATGTCCGAGGCCATTATACCAACTAAAAAGAAAAAGACGGCAATTTTCTGTACAGCTAATAATTACCCTTCCCAAATAAAATTTGATGATCAATTAATTTTCCTATAAAGTTCAGAAGTCTTGATTCCGAGGTTGATCTATATTTGTAAATCCCTAAAAAACATGGCAGAAAGAGTTTTGCAGGTTCTTGAATTCCTCTTCACATAAATACAACAACTTTGAGGATGTGTATTGGAATGAAAAGTATTATTGCATTAAAAGCTCATTGAAAATAACTTAGAGATGTTGGAATTCACTTTTAATTCAATTTTGAAAAAAGAGTATTGATTATATGTCATGTGTGTAAAAACTGTTATTTCAAAAAAGGACTTAGCCATTTCTGTAATAACAGGAGTGCACTACCAGATGAGAGGTTAACAAGAATAATACCTGAGGATGGTTTCGATCGATTCTCTACAGAATTTTTATACCCCCACTTCAGAGAAGTAGGGGCTATGATGCCCTGTACATCTGTCTGTCCATCCATCCATCCACCTGTCTGTGCAAACATTCTTGTGTCAGCAACTACTACATTTTTAACCAATTTTGATCGTACATTATGACTAACAAGTGAACATGCACATATTCTAAAATATTTCATCTGCGACAATTTTAACCAGGTTATTTCCCCTGAACTCAGATTTATTCAGGATTTTCAAATGAGATTCTTGTGTGTGCAACTCCTACATTATTGAACTGATTTTGATAAAACTTCTTAAACATGGCGACTAATGAGTGAACATGTGCATATTTCCAAATTTTCCGTCTGTGATAATTTTTACCATGTCGTCTCTGCTTCAACTTTAAGATTTAATATAGATTTGTATATGAGATTTTTGTGTGTGCAACTCTTCCTTCATTAATGAACTAATTTTGATTAAACGTCTCAAATATTATGACTAACAAGTCGACATGCGCCTATTCTAAAATTTTTGATCTGCAACAATTTTAACCAGGTTATCTCTCAAGATTTATGGATTTTCAAATGTGATTCTTGTGTGTGCAACTCCTACATTATTGAACCGATTTCGATGAAACTTCTTAAACGGAGCCACTAATGAGTGAACATGCACATATTTCCAAATTTTCCATCTGAGTACATTTTTACGAGGTTATCTCCCCTTCAACTTAGAAGATTTAATATAGATTTGTAAATGAGATTTTTTGTGTCTGGAACACCTCCTTCATTAATGAACCAATTTTGATCAAACTATTTAAACATGACTAACAAGTGGGCATGTTCCCAAGTTTTTTATTAGCGACAATTTTAACCAAGTTTTCTCCCATGAACTTATATTGGTTTTTCAAGCTCAACATTCAGAGTTGCGTTCTAGTTAGCCGGAAGTGGGGAGGGGGGGGGGGAGAGGAGGTGGGGGGGGGGGGGGGTATTAATCACCTTCATTGATAGTTCTAGTTCATTTTCATGTCAACTTCTGAATTTGTTTCTTGCACTTTTGGTTGGTAACTGAGCTGATCGGACATCAGGTCACTGTACTACAACACTTAACCAGGGTTCCCACTCAAATTTTCGAAAAGTCTTTGAATTTCAGCCCCTTCCTTGAGAAGGGCTTGGATTTTTTGCTATCCTTGAAAAGTATTTGATTTTCCACCACCTTCCTTGAAAAATACTTGAATTCAGTTTACCTATAACTTCTGAGACAAGAAGTTTCATGATAACCCACCTCAGTCTGGTGTGCAGATTCTAGACCATTGCTGTTTATTTCATGCATTTTTGTCAGTAATCTGATAACATGCTATGATTTAATACACTGTTGGAAAGGGCTCAGTGAGCCCTTTCCAACAGTGTGTTACATCACAGCATTTCAAAATTATGTCATCAGAACAATCATTTTTATCATCATTACAATGTAGATGACAGTTCTGGGATAGTTAACAAATGAATAAAAGGCAAGTCGAGTTAAGATATTTTTCGAAGATCTTGAAATGTTGGTGAACAAATAAATGTTCACCTTATTTTTAGGTGAACAGCAGGCCAATGAAATGATCGTTTGCACAATATGTACCATGCTGATAGTCCTCGAGAATGATTGTCAAATTTCTTGAAAAGTGCTTAACCCTTTACCTAACATGAAAAGCAGACGACACTTGCAAACAAAATTCTTGAATAACTATTTTTTTCATTTTTTGTCTCAAAAACATAGGTTATTACCCCTCATTGGAACGAGCTCGACGAGCTCGTTCCAAAGAGGGGTCATAATCGATGTTTTTGAGACAAAAAATGAAAAAATAATGAAAATCAATTGGCGATTTTTGTGAATAGCGCTGGCCGGTTTTGGCCGTTACGTTAGGTAAAGGGTTAAATAGTGCTTGAATTTGACTCTCTGATATCAGTGGGAACACTGTTAACCCTTTAATAATGCATATAACATCACAGTTTATTATTTTAATTATTGATTTTTCAAATTTTTCCAAAATTACAATAAAACCATATCATTTGAGCCCTTAGAAGAATGATCTCGGTGCACGTGTTCCAATGAGGCATCACACGATATGTTTGGTTTTGTTGAAATTTTTTGAAAATTATATTTCTTTTCAGCTGCCTAATTTTCAGATAATGCGGGCAGATATGTTTTATTCATTAGGAAAAGGGTTAAATTACCCTATGAAAAGTTGAAAATTCTTTTGCAAAAGTTTCTGAGAGGTACAGTGCACATTGCAGAATTGTTGAAGTGGGTCAGGGGTTAAATACCCTTTATACCCAAATACTATCTTGAGCATTGCATATTTGGAGATAAAGTAGTGCTGCAATCATTATGAGGGGCTGTTAGGATAGTGATAGTAAATGGTAAAAGGCTTCATTTTCTGTGTATGGGCATCATATTGTTTTTGAAGTGAAATTATTTAGTCTACGGGCTTGCTTTGTTTCAGTTTTTGGGAGAATGCTCATGAGAATGCCTCTGACATCCAAAAATAATTTAGCATCCTACTATTTAAGCAGTGTACAGTAAGGAGAGGCCCCATACATTGTAATCATGCAACAAGTGAATAAATTTTGACATCCAAAAATAATTTGGTACTCTTCAAGTTAAGCAGTTACCAGTAAGGAGTAGTTCACTCTGTTTTATGTGTCATCCCTTCTAGTTTCACACTTCCCCAGCCAAGAACCAGTTTTCATGCTCTGTAGCTAAAATCTCGAGCTTAACCACATAATTTATTATATTTTTGTGAAATTCAATAATTATATAAACTAAATTGTCTTTCAAAGAACAGCAGAGATCCTCATTCATGGCCTTTTTTCTCAAAATCTGGTTTTTAGCTTAACTTGACATAGTCAAGATAAGCTATTGCCATCACGCGTGCGGAAGTCTGTTAGTCTGTGAGTCTGTTAGTCTGTGAGTCTGTGACGTCTGTTCACATTTTCCTTTAGCACGGGCTACACCCTGCAGTTCTTGTCTGATCGTCACGAAATTTCATATGCAGGTTTGGGGTCATGTCTAGATGAGAACGTCCCCTTTTGGTCGCGATCGGGCAACCGGTATGGCTGCCCGAGCCCAAAACCCAAAAACCATTAGCACAGTCTACAGGTCGTATTTATGAAGGGATTTCATTGTAACTTGGTAGGATGCCTCTGTATAATGCCTAGATGAGAACGTCTCCTTTTGGGCATGATTCATCAACCGTGATGGCTGCCCAAGCCCGAAACCCAAAAACTTTTAGCACAGTCTGCAGGTCATGTTTAATGTGGAGGGATTTCATTGTAACTTGGTAGGATGACTCCTTATAATGTCTAGATGAGAATTTCCCCATTTGGGCATGATCTGCCAACCGTGACAACTGCCCGAGCCCAAAACCCGAAAACCTTTACCACAGTCTACAGGTCATATTTATTGAGTAATTTCATTGTAACTTGGTGGATTGACTTCATATAATGTCTAGATGAGAAAGTCACCTTTTGGGCATGATTGGGCAACTGTGACGGCCTAAGGGGCCCAAAGCCCGAAAGCCTTTAGCACAGTCTAGAGGTCATATTTATGAAGGGATTTCATTGTAACTTGGTAGGATAACTCCAAATAATGTCTAGATGAGAACGTCCCATTTTGATCACGATCATGCAGCCTTGATGGGTGCCCGAGCCCAAAAACCTTTAGCATAAGCAAAAGGTCATATTTATGGAAGGATTTCATTGTAACCTGTTAAGTTGACTCCATATAATGCCTAGATGATGACATCCCCTTTTGGTCGTGATTGCTCAGTTGTGAAGGCTACTAGTGCCTGAAGCCCGAAAACCTTGAGCACAGTCTACAGGTCATATTTATGAAGGGATTTCATTGTAACTTCGTAGGATCACTCCAGATGATGCCCAGATGAGATTGGCCCCTATGGTTGCGATCATTCAGCCATGATGGCTGCCCAAGCCCGAAAACCTTTAGCACAGTCTACAGGTCATATTTATGAAGGGATTTCATTGTAACTTGGTAGGTTAACTTCATATAATGTCTAGATGAGAACGTCCCCTTTTGGACATGATTGGGCTACTGTGATGGCTAAAGGTGCCCAAAGCCTGAAAACCTTTAGCACAGTCTTCAGGTCATATTTATGAAGGGATTTCATTGTAACTTGGTAGGATGACTCCAAATAATGTCTAGATGAGAACAACCCATTTTGATCGCGATCATTCAGCCTTGATGGGTGCCCGAGCCCAAAAACCTTCAGTATAGGTAAAAGCTCATATTTATGGAAGGATTTCATTGTAACCTATTAGGTTGACTCCATATAATGCCTAGATGATGACATCCCCTTTGGTTGTGATTGGTCAGCTGTGATGGCTACAAGTGCCCGAAGCCCAAAAAACTTGAGCACAGTCTACAGGTCATATTTATGAAGGGATTTCATTGTAACTTCGTAGGATCACTCCAGATGATGCCCAGATGAGATTGTCCCCTTTGGTTGCGATCATTCAACCATGATGGCTGCCCGAGCCCGAAAACATGATTGGGCTACTGTGACGGCTAAAGGTGCCCAAAGCCCGAAAACCTTTAGCACAGTCTACAGGTCATATTTATGAAGGGATTTCATTTTAACTTGGTAGGTTGACTTCATATAATGTCTAGATAAGAATGTCCCCTTTTGGACACGATTGCGCAACTGTGATGGCTACAGGGGCCCGAAGCCCGAAAACCTTTAGAACAGTCTACAGGTCATAATTATGAAGGGATTTCATTGTAGCTTGGTAGGATGACTCCAAATAGTGTCCAGATGAGAATGTCCCCTTTTGGTTGCGATCATTCAACCATGATGGCTGCCAGAGCCCAAAGCACAAAAACCTTTAGCACAGTCTACAGGTCATATTTATTTAGGGATTTCATTGTAACTTGGTAGATTGACTTCATATAATGTCTAGATGAGAACGTCCCCTTTGGACGCACTTGGGAAACTGACGGCTACAGGGGCCCGAAGCCCAAAAACCTTTAGCACAGTCTACAGGCCATATTTATGAGGGGATTTTAATGTAACTTGATAGGATGACTCATTTTGGAATAATTTCACTGTAACTTGGTAATTTTTGTTGATATACGTTAACTGTGAGGGCCACATACATTAACTGTGAGGTCATATTAACCCACCCCTCAGCTCTTTAGTACAGTGTACACCTCATATTATTTTTATCATAAACATAGCACACAGGGAATAGAAATGAACATATTCCCAATTATCACAATTCTTGTCTTATTTCATAATCCTTTCATAAACATTGAACATTATCCTTTTCATCAAACACAACACACAAGTTAAGCTACAGTGTCATTGACACTTTCACTTTCATTTTATCCCCCGCCAAAACAAAGTTTGTAGTGGACCTAGCAGTGGATTCCATCCCTTCGTCCATCCATCTGCCTGTTCGTTGGATCTGTCCATTCATCCAGGCTTAGCAGGGTACATTGTGGGGTTTACAATTTAGGGTCAGTGGTAGTTGTGGGGTTGGGTTAGTACAGTGGCCACTCGTGGGGTTATTTTTTTCACTGTGGGGTTAATTTTTTGACTTTGTGGGGTTAGGGTTTAACATGGGAAAAACCCCAAAAGTAAGAACGTGCAAGAATTTCCATCTGCCTGCCTGTCTGTCCATCCATCTATCTGTCTGTCCATAACAACTTTAGATCTCTGTATCTTGGTCTGTGCATATCAGATTTGACTGATCTTATTGATACTGATGGACCATCATGGGGGAAAGGATATTCATTTCTTCTAGAGTTATGGGCCCTTTTAGACTTTTTTCAACTTAGAAAATTTCAATTTTTATGGTTTCTGGTTTGTAAACCAGTTCTCGGCAGGGGATACTGGTGGCATTGCACCTTGTTGCAATTATGTTCAGCCTTTGGCACTTGAAATTTCAGTGTTTTAACATCCGCGTGCAGAGAGTTAACAGCAGAACTATGTTGTACTGTATAATTTTCACTGAAATTTTGAAAGCTTCATCCTTTAACCCCTAGCACTCTGGTAGTGCAACAGAATTTACTCCCATTACTCTTTTTTTTCTTGTTTAACTTTGAATTTAACCACTTGAATCTTGTTTACCAGAGCTGACTGAGCTCTGTCAAACAAGGTATATTTGGTTAAATATCAACCTGCATAATGGGAAATATTTGCTGCTGAAAACTTTTCCATTTTGACATCAGCGTGCAGAGGGTTAACCTTTACCTACTGAATTGTCTGCATCTTATCGCATATTTACAATTTAAGCAGTTAAAAAAAAATTATGTATTTTTCAAAAGATTTTAAACAAAACCTTATCATGTGACCCCCTCATTGGAACGAGCTCATTCCATCGAGGAGTCACATTATATGGTTCTGTTGAAATTTTTTTTAAATTTGAAAAAAAAAACAATTAAAATAACAAAGTTTGATATCTTTTGCCATGGGTAGAGGGTTTTATAATATTTTTTTCAGAATGACAAAATAAACTTGTGTTTTACTTCCAAAGTATAGCTTATTCCAATGAAGTTTCAAAAACTAGGTTTTGGAAGCAAACACTAAAAAAACATTCCAACACGAATTCTTGGATATTGTCTAGTGATTATATTTTTGAGGGAAGTAGGTGAGAAACTGACCATTTGTATCCCTCTTGTTAGTGTTGATATTGGTTTTGTTCTAAGATATTTTCAGTAGGGCCCTGCAAATATTCGAATGTGATCGAATTGAATACCGAATCGAATACTGCTCACTATTTGCAGATCGAATCAAATACTTAATCAAATTTATTAGAATAGTTACTGGTAGTGCTACCAGAAAAAAACATCGTGTTTTAGTCCAGAACATACACATGTTTGCCCTTTCTCCCTATTCCATGTGCCGGCAACAGATATATCCATCGCCAACACATGAAATAGGAAGCATGAGCGATGGATAAATCCGTCGCCGGCACTGAATGTGGAGTGGCGTGAGATGGAATCCATTTTTAAGCTGATGTGTGCCTATTTTTAAAACAAGCTTTCCTCCCGCCACTATCAGGTGCTTTCCGGCAGAGAGAGAGGTTGCAAGGGTAATCGGAGATATTCGATAGATATTCAGCACCGATTGCCGAATTGAATTTGAATCAAATACTAACATCAAATCGTATATCATTTTGAATACCGAATATTCACAGGGCCCTAATTTTCAGCAAATATTTCAATTTGAGTTTTAAATTTTTATTTCAGCCAAAATAAGATTGAATACGAGAAGAGGGTGAGAGAACAAGCAATGAAATTTCGAGATCCCTCGATGTAATGAGATTGTTAAATAGAGAAATCTAACAGAAATATTCTGTGTGAGATCAAACATTCAGAAACAAATAATTTATAACTATTTTTGAAGCAACAGCACGTACAGTGAAAAAATACCTTTGTCAAACATACAGCAATCAGATTATGTGATTCTGTTCTCTTCTGCACTACTTTCCACTGAGTGATATATTTTGTGGATGACAACAGAACTTAGATGAAGGCCACAAAAAAATGAAGATTTGTTTCTTTCGGAACTCCCACATCTGTCAACAACCTTTGTATTGTTGCATGTTATCAGTTCTTTGGTAGTTGTTGCAGTCCCATCCATTGGGCAAAGAAAATAGATGTATTTAATTTTGTTTATTTTATCTTCTCTAGTTGTTTAAAGGTAGTACTTAGGAAAAGGGAGAGGCTAAAACAATATACATATGATTTTTTTTTGTAAATTTTGGAAAAACACTTCCAAGCAATTTCTGGCGTAATATTTCTTGACTTATTGGTATTAAAGCCACTGCTTTATGATTCACTGATTCACACTACAAATTTATTATTATGTGATTATGAGGGGGTGCGGTGGCATCATGGTAACCGGCTCTCGTGAGATCACCAAAGTTAAGCAACATTGAGCGCGGTTAGTAGTTGGATGGGTGACCATTTCAGCGACTGATTCGCACTCCTGCGTTGTGTCCTTGGGCAAGGTGCTTAACCCTGATTGCCTAATGGAGGCATGATGATGCTGTGTACTAAGGCGTACTGCACGTCGATGGTGCGCATGTCTTCAGCCAATCTAACCCTGCCTGTGCCGTGGTGCAGAGTTCAGAGTTACGATGTTGGCGAGCTGACAGCTGCTTGTTGTTGCTCGGTGGTTCTCTCCAGGTACTCTGTATTCCTCCACCCGTAAAACTCTCACTGACATGATATGACCCTGGATGTTAAAATGTCGTTAATAAATAAATAAATAAATACATGTGATTATGAATGATGTACTTCTGTCAAATACACATAATATTGTACTTTCATGGGTGTCAGTGATGGAAAGAAGTTCAATTTTTTCATTTTAACCCTTTACCCAATGAATCGGCCACATCCGCCTGCGTAATATGCAAATTCAGTAGCTGAAAAAATATTATTTTTCAAAACATATCAACAAAAACATATCATGCTTGTTCCAATGAGGGGGTCACATGATATGGTTTTGTTTAATTTTGTTGAAATTTTTTTTGAAATGATATTTAAAATAATAAATTTTGATATAATCTGCGTTGGGTAAAGGGTTAAATCAAGGGCAATTCATGGGCATATACGTGTGTTGTAGTTATGATATTGCCACAAATGCTGAAAATGTATGTATGTGTAAAACAATGTATCTTACCAGCTGCAGTGTAATGTCAGTAATATTCATCCATGCTCTAGAACAATGATGGTAAACAAGTCAATATCCAAAGTGACAAATCCAATTATAAATTGAATGCAACAATTTTTTAGGCCGAAATTGTAATTGGTGATTATGTGCATCTATTGTAGATTGATCTCAGCAGTCCACTCAATATTTGTGTTTGTTTTAGGAAAGAACTCAGTTTACTTACATCATGCTGCAACAAAAATGCAAACTGGGATAGAAAATTTGTTATGCTCTCACCTCCTTAGGAGGTTCAGTGAGTATACAGTATAGTCCATCCGTCTGTCCATACAAACATTTAGAATTATAACTCTGGCATCGGTTGTCAGATTTTGTTGTCCTTTGGTATGATGATAGACCAGCAAGGGGAACATGATATCTGCAAATTATGGGTTTTGTCAACACATTCATACCAGAGTTATGGCCCTTGTTAATTAGGCCAATAGGTGTGTTTCCTTTTACAGGTCAGAAAAAGACTAGAAAAGCTAGGGAGGTAATTTTGTTTCTTCCAATTCTATTTGAACCATTTTGCAATGCAAATTTATGGCTGTATGCCCCCATTCCACAAAAATGCTGAATATTTGAATAGGAAGCAAATATAAGCAAAATAATATTCTTAGGAGGGTGGGGGTGGGGGGGGGGGGGGCATATATTCATGTCATAATGTCACTCAAGACATGGAATGTTCAATCAGAGATGTTCTTACATGACGTTCTTACACATTCCAGAACCCAAACCTGCAAGTATTAAAAATATTTTTTCCTCTGTAACTGCAATAAAAATAGGGTTGGGTCCTAAAAATAAGGTAGAGTGTGTGACAAGAACAGTGCCACTTTTCTTTGCTTTATATAGCACTTAAAGGCATGGGGATTTTTGTACTTTTTTGCTGTTTTTTGACAGTCCATATCCTGTGGCTTTGCAGTTTCTTGTCAGCCAAGACTTTCTTAGAAACATCCACCAAGGTTCTTAGAATTTTAGTTGTGAGTTTGCCCAGTGACGACAAGGAGCACTGTTGATCATTGGTTAGTGCTTAAAAACTTGAAATAAAGAGGTTGACAGTTCGATCCTGACCTGCATTATCTGTGTTGTGTCCTTGGTTAAGATACTTCACCCCACCCCCTTCACTGTGGTGTAGAGCAGGATGGTGATACACTTGCTTGAATCACTGCCAACCCTGCTGGTTCCGACAAGAGGTGAGCCTGGTTGTCAATAGTGTCATTAAATAATAAATATTATTAATATAAAAAAAAACGCTGCTGGAGCCAGTTAATAAGTGGGAAAGTCTAGAAGTTACTTGCCATTGCTCAGTGGTACTCACTGGGTACTCTGGCTTCCTCAACCAGTAAAACTGTCTGAAATGATTGGACTCTGTCGTTAAACCCCAATAAACAAAGAAATAAACCTAGCGAGTCCATGTTGGGGATCCTGTTCTACTGCAGTAAAAATTGACAAAAGTTAGCATTATGCCTGTGAGGGTTAACTTCTATGGCATCACTCACAGTGCGTATCGGCCATTAAAGTAGCGTAGTAGAGGCTTAAATCTGATAGGCTGACTATATTGAATTATTTACCTCAGTTTTCGTGAAAATAAACCAAGCGACTCATCAGCCATTGCATTCAGATGAGACAAGTATGTAGTATGTAATTACCACCAATACTATTGCAGTTTCCTTTGAAAGTCTTCAAAATTATATTCAAGCATTTTTAATTGTCCAAAATTTGTTTTACAAAATTTACAAGCAAAGACACTCAAACAAGGGTACTCTTCAAACGAGCTCAACAAGGTTTTATGAATATAAAACTTTTAATGGTTCAACCAAATGTACATAGCGCAAAACATAAAAATTGCTAGAATGGTTAGGTTTTTTTTTCTTCTCAGTTTTAACTCTTGAAATATAGCTTATGACCCTTACTATATAGGAGCCTATCTATAGCTTGTTTCATTGAGAGCTGGGCCAAAATTTGAAAATGCTTTGTCTTTCAGGAAAAAATGCTGCATGTGGCATTTTCTGTTTGTGTTGGGTAAAATTTAATCATTTACCTAACAAATCAGCCACATCCGTCCACGTAATTTACAAATTGAGCACTTGAAAAAAGATTATTTAAATTTTTTTTTTAAAAAACCCATATCATGTGGCCCTTCATTGAAACAAACTTTTTGAGCTTGTTCCATTGAGGGCATTTCATATGGTTTTGTTGGAATTTTTTGATAAATTTGAAGAAAAAAAAAAATAATTAAAATAACAAATTTTGATATGTGTGTTGGATAAAGGATTAACCCACAAAAGTTAGCCCTTCACCTAATCAGTTAAAGAATCCACCCAACGGTATACAAAAAATTATAACATTAATTTTTGCTTTAAAAACAGAATCTTCAATCCCATCATTGGAAGAAGTTCCTTGGGCTCATTCCATTGATGACATAATCTATCTTTTGGAAGGAATAAGATGGAACACAACAAGGGTGGAATACAAGGGACTGGAATCAGTGACCCAAGGTGAAGTTTTTCACCAAAGGCATGCATGAAATAAATGAAAACTCCACCAAGGGTCATTGATTCCTGTCCCCTATACTCTACCAGGGCTGTGTTCTGTATTTATACCAAGATTAAACTTGAATTTAGTGAATGAAGCTGATGTTTTTAACCCTTTACCTAACATGAAAAGCAGACGACACTTGAAAAAATTTTTTTTGAATAACTCATTTTTGTCCCAAAAACATAGGTTATGACCCCTCGTTGGAATGAGCTCGACGAGCTCGTTCCAACGAGGGGTCATAACCTATGTTTTTGAGACAAAAAATCAAAAAAATAATGAAAATTAATTGGCGATTTTTTAGAATAGCGCTGGCTGGTTTTGGCCGTTACGTTGGGTAAAGGGTTAAAGAAAAATATCACCTTTTGTGGGCTGATAACTTTCTTGCTTGACACTGTTTTGTAGCAAACAATTTCCTTCACATCATATTGCTACACGGATATGTAAAATCGAATCAGATGTATTCTTACCTGACATTGTTGCACATAATCCAAATTCTATATGTGGTGTATCTAGCACTTTTTGCAATGCCTGTATTGTATCATGTAACATTGAATACATACAACAATCGTATAAAAGTGAAACCAGGGACCGACCTTGTAAGTAGCCAGTGTAAATTTGACTCCTAAAATTCTGATTTGGCTCCTGAATTCAGGTGATATAAAATATTTTTCAGTCATTTGAGAAAAAACTTTAATTATTCCCCAAAAAGAATGTAATTAAATTCAAAAGTAACTAGAGTTAACTGGTAGCCCATATTTGGGCTTTATGCTAGTGTGAAGGTGCTGAAACTTCAAATAAAGCTTCATGTTTTGAAAATGTTCTTCATATTTTTTTAAGTGAAATTATATCATCTGTGTGGATTGCCTTTTTACACTTTATGGGAAAGTACCTTTTTAGGCGCTCTCCCATAAATTGTAACAAGGCAAAGCACATGGACAAATTTTGACAATTGACCAGAATTTAGCAGTCCACTGGTCAAGAAGTAAATCTGGCTTCTAGATTTCAAAAGTAGGTGCCAAGTCTGACTCTTATTTTATTTTAAATGCTCAGGTCGGTCCCTGTGTGCAACGTTTGCTTTTGCAACTGGTAGAGTGTTGGAAGGTCATATTTGGGCTTTATTCTGAAGAGCAGGTACCAAAACTTAAAGGCTTCATATTCTGGGAATGTGATTCATATTATCTTTGATGTGAAATTGTGTGAGAATTTGACTTGTTTCAATTTATGGGAAACTGCCTGTAGACTCTCTCCCATAAATTGTAACAAGGCAAAGACGTGAATAAATTTTGATGTTCAAAAAATCATTTAGCACTCGACCAGTTAAGAAAAAAATTGGAAGTGTTGTCTGCGAGTCATGTTAGACGAAGCATTGACTGGAGTCTTCTGTACTGTCAGCTGTTCTGTTTGAAATATGGATATGTTGAAAATGTTCTTGTCTTGATCTTACTGCTGTAATTCAATCTCTCTTAACTCACAGTCATGTTGTACAGTTGTAATATGTGTAAATGTCATTGTTCTCGTTGTCAATAAACACATCATGTCATAGTCATTTGTTGGTCATCTTTATTTTCAATCACTGTTTTACCTGGGTCTACTGAAAAGAACCTTTGTTTCTCAGACCCACCCAATTCATATTTATCAGCTCCCCTGTGAGAACTTCAAAAAAGTAGAGCACTGCATCTTTATTGCAGTAAACAAGTGCCCTTTCACTGGTGCTATAGGGCCCTTTAACCAGTGCCTGGAGAGAGAATCCTTTTAAGTGGGTGGCATAATTATAAATGATTGGCTTTATAATTTTATTGTTAGCCTCAGCTGCTGTAACTGACATAAAACCCCAATAAATAACAATAATATTAATTTATCAATATTATTATGGTGATTTCTGTTACTGAGAATGTGCTCATTTTAAAACAATGCCAGCAGCACTCTCTGGCTATAATGCTTTCAATACATGTTGTAACATCCTATATTCCATTGCTGAAGGGCTAATTGTAATATTTTTTATGGAAATGGAAGATAATTGATAGCTCCATCTAGAGGTAATCCCAAATAAACATACCAAGTTTCAAACCGATCTGATCATAAATGTGCCCTGCAGGGCGTGCCAAAGGAATATATTGATGCCTGACTAAACTAAGTTTAAAGGTCATTGCCAGCGGCAACATTTTTTGCCGGAAATGGAAGAAAATCGATAGTTCCCATCTGGAGGTCGCCCCAAACAAGCATACCAAGTTTCAAATTGAATTATAAATATGCCCTTCAGGGTGTGCCAAAGTGAAATACTGATGCATAAATGGACAAAGTACATCAAACAGGCAGCCAAGACTTGACTAGAAATCACTGCTAAGCCATTAGACATATAGAGACTGAGGAAATTAAAGACCCTTGTCCAGGCCCTTAAGGGTTAAGGGAAAGATGTGCAGAAACAGGGGGGGGGGTGCATTTTCCATTGCAACAGATGCTCAAAAACTGTTTCACAGTCATCTATGAAAATTTGTGTTTGTGCCACAAATGTCAATTGCAGCATCTTTTGTGGGATGGGTTGCCTTTTTGAGCAATACTGTTCCATGTGGTTTTAAAGCTAAATATTGTGTCAACCATCCAATGCTGACTGAATACATCTACTCCCATTCAATTTAGACATTACCAGTGAGAGCACAACTGATGTAGTGCTGCATGTTCTCCCATAGCCACTGATCAATTACATTAAAGTTCATGGTGCATGTCTAATCTTCAACAGATTTCGATGAAACAATCAATGGGTGTACTTTTTGTTTTAGGGGCAGAGAAGATAAAAATAAAGAAAAATATAATTTTGCTTGTGTCAAACTTTATAAAATATATGTTTCATCAACAGTAATTAATAGGAAGATGCTGCGGATTAAGCGGGGGATAAAAATAGATATACCACAGTTTTTGTGGTGTGCGGCGAAATAGTTATACAGTTTTGCGGGGGTCCTGTGAATTGGATGAAGCCTCCTCCAATTCACAGAACACCCGTAAAACTGTACAATTATTTCACCATACACCACAAAAACTGTCATACATCTTTTACCAATAACTGATATGATCTAAGCAGATTTTAACCCTTAACTGGTAGAGTGCTAAATTATTTCTCAAAGGTGATTTCCAATGTGCATATTTTTTTAAGATATCATACCACCAACATGGGGTGCTTCAGTTTAGCTAGATTTTGTTAACAAATATCACAAATTTATTTAAAATTTTTTCATGCGACTGCTCAGCAAACAAGCTTTCAGAACTTTTCAGTAAAGGCATGATAGTGACTTCTGGTACTCAGCCAGTTAAAAGCCTATTTCCAACTTTTACAACCCCAGTTCAGGTGCCCTTAACATTCCATCATGACATCATGAGTAGGTCCTGCTGCTTATAGACTAATTACATAGACAGTGGTTTCTAGCCAAGACTTGACAAGAAATCACTGTAACTCTCAAAAAAATACTTGGACATGGCTGGTGCACAATCCCATTCATGATTTTCTGCTCAAAGTTTGCTAAGCACCAAGTATATCCAACAACCTGTTTTACATTTTATTGAAATATTATGAAAAGTGTATATATTTTTTATTTAATTATATCTTTAATGATTTAAGTACAGAAATTAAGATTTTGTTTGTGTTTGACATTATTTTTTAGCTTTTGAATAAAATAACCATGGAGAATGGATATTATTGTTAAAAGAGGAAATTTTTCAAATTTGCCAAAAACTTGACGGAGCGAACTGATATGGGTTCAACAACGAGTATGAGACCCATTGTTGTTAATTACAGCTTGATAACGCCTTCTCATGCTCCCAATCAGGTTCCAGATGGTCCTGTGTGGGATGTTCCATTCTTGGACCAGCATGGCACCAAGCTCCTGGACACTTCTTGGCTGGACTGGACGGACTGAAATTGCAAGGTGAAATTCATTCCAGACATGTTCGATTGCATTTAGCTCAAGGGATCTTGCTGGCCAGTCCATATGCTCAATCCCCACCCTCTGTCAGTACTCCTGGACAGCATGGGCAACATGAGGACGGGCATTATCATCCATCAGAATGAATCTATCACCCACTGCACCTGCATACAATCTGACGGGGGCACCCAGGATCTCATCAGTGTACCGCTGTGCAGTCAATGTACCATGGTCAAGGACACAGAGCTCTGTACATCCATCCCAGCTGATGCCACCCCAGACCATTATTGATCCTCCACCATAGCGGTCATTCTCAGCAATGTTGGCTGCATGGAATCGCTCTCCTGGTCTTCTCCATACCCTAGAATGCCTATCTGTGTTGTCTGGGCAGAACCTTGACTCATCTGTTAAAAGGACAGGTCGTCAATCTTCTCGGGTCCATCCAACGTGATCTATGGCCCATTCATATCGTTCCTGGTGGTGGTTCTGGGACAGCTGAATGCGAATACATGGTCTTCTCAATCGAAGACCACACTTCGTGCAACCTTGCCCGGATAGTCTGCGTCGAAACATTTACCCTGGATGCATTCTGAAAGTCACTGCGAAGCTGGGTTGCTGTGTCAAAGCAGTTCCTACAGGCCTGAATAATCAAAAAATGGTCTTCAGCTGCAGATGTTGCCCTGTCTCTGCCACCACCATGTCATCTGACCAGTATGCCATACTGCTGAAATCTTTCCCAGGCTCTGGTGATCACCGTATAGTGCACACCAAGGGCTTCACCAACCGGACGATGGGTAGCCCCTTGTTCCTACAGCCTGCCACATTTCTGCTTCAGACAAATGTCTTTTTACATTTTCATTCGCCATATTCAATCATTAAATCACAAGGGTTTGTGTTGAAATACCCTACACATGTCATGTACATGTAGACAGTACACAAAAACATCATGAAAATCAAGGGTTACATGCTTTCCATGACTGTCGTGAAAAGTCTGCCTGTCAAGAGAGCTAATGTAAACACTGGGGACCATCTCAATACATTCCTCAATCATATCCACCAAAAATATCGCAAATGTGTCACAAGAAAATTTCACAATGATGTGTCAAATATGTGGTGCTTAGCAAACTTTGAGTAGTATATCATCACCAAAAGCTTTTTATTAAATTTGGGAAAAAGATCAATTAAGCATAACACTTTGAACAAACTTTAATCCAAGAGTCATAGTAATGCTATATAACAAATATCAAGGTTCTGCCTGGTGGGTGTGAAGAAGAAAATTACTGAAGAATATTATTCCCCATACTGCACTAAATTAAAATTCAGGCTCCTATAAGGGAGCCCAAATATGAGGCCCAGGATCTGATTAGAGCACACCTGAATCTCCCCACTCATAAGGATGTCAGCACTATGTGACAAAAGAATCTGATTTGTGGATGTGAAAAATATTTTGTAAAGAATAGTTCTTATATTGCATATATTCCACAGGGAACCCAAATATGACCCCAAGGGAGTTGATTTGAACAAACTGGAATCTGAACCCCCTGAGGTTGCTGCATATCAAAAGGCTCTGCCTGGTGGATCTGAAGAAAAAGATTTTTAAAGGAATTTTCCCATATTGCAATAAGTTATTTATTTATTTATTTATTAATTTATTTATTGGGTTTAGCAACACTTTTGACAGCCAGGGTCACTTGGCATCAAGTTAAAATTTGGGCTCCCACAGAGAACCCAAATATGACCCTTCGGACTTGATTTGAACAAACTTGAATCTGAACCTCCTGAGAATGCTGCATATCAAAAGATTCTGTTGGGTAGATCTGAAGAAGATTTTAAATAATTTTTCCTCATACTTGACTGAGTTAAAATTTGGGTTCCCACAGATAGCCCAAATATGAACCAGGGACTTATTGTGGGTGCTAACAGAATTATGCCCCTTGTGGTGTATCCCCTTTGGGCGTGGCAACTTTATTTGAACAAACCTGAATTGACATATGATAAGGAACATGCATATCAAATTTAGTTCAATTTGGCCTAAAGAAGTTGATAATGTAAAGCTCACGTCGGACAACAGGCAGAAAGTGATCTCTAAAGCTCCCTTTGAGCTTCACTCAGGTGGGCTAACAAGGTCACTGAATGAAATCGTACAGTGAATCTTGCATAACTACATACTGGTGAATATAATATCCCTTGTAACCTTTACCCAACCAAAAGATCAGAGAACACTTTAAAACAAGATGCTCCACAGGGCCTGAAGCCCTCACCTTGAACAGAACACAATATAAACCGAGTCCCAAGAATGAGTCTACATTAAGCAATCCATCTCCATAGGATACATTGTGGATCCTTGAGTCCCTCAAGAATGACAAAAATAGTCAGAGCATCATGCCTTTTCTTCAGTTGATCATAATGTAAAATGTAGAGCTCCCCTTTGAAGCCCCTTGATACAACCTGTGTGGATTAATCTTAGTTACACACCTCTAGATGGTACTGAATACAAAATTTCTAATTCTTCAGCTACATGGCCAATTCCGGCTCCCATAGGGAGCCCAAATATTAACTCAAGCTTTCGATTTGAACAGAGTTGAATCTGACCTCCCTGGAGATGTATACCAAATATGAAAAATTATAAAGAAATTTCATATTGCACTAAGTTAAAATTTGGGCTACATAGCGAGCCCAAATACTAACCCACCGAACCAATTTGAACAAACTTGAATCTGAAATAGAAATTTTGGGGTGGGGCCAAAAATCTTACCTCTCCCATTACAAAGACAAATATTGCTTCACGAACTTCGTTTGAACAAACTTGATTCTACACCTCAAAAGAAGCTCTATAACAAATATCAAGCCATTGTACCCATTGGTTCATGAGAAGAAAATTTTAAAAATAGTTTGAAGCATTTTCCCCCACCTCCTCCCTATGGAGCTGGGCATGTTGAGCTGAACAAAAATGCCCCTTCGGGAGCAGCACTCACACAAACTTTCACTTGAATTGGTCCAGTGGTTTTTGAGGAGAAGACAAAACATGGTGTTGATGGACACCGGACGGAGAACGATGAGATAAGCTCAGCATGACGTCAAGGCGAGCTAAAAACAAAACTTGAATGACTGAAAATTCTAATTATTTTACCTCAATCACATAGCTTAGACCCCCTCAATGAGAGTGTTCAAAGAGGAGTTATAAGCCATGGTTGAGACAAAAACTGAAATAAAAGTGTCAGTGACACTGCAGCTTAACTTGTCCAAGAAGGGACTGAACTGAATAGAAAGATCCAGTAACGCCAAGTCATTCACTCAAGTTTCTACAGAAAAGACATCACACCAAAGCTACATATGGAATTTGAAAAAGATCGGGTGAGAGGTGCAGCCTGTAGGGTCTGCTAATGGAATTGCTGACAATTTATATGCCAAATCCAAGATTGCCATTGACGGCCATGTTTTTCAACGAAATTCAAACAAATTTGATAGCACCCATCAAGACATCACATCAAAGGTACATGTGAAATTTCAAAAAAAGATGGGGTGAGAGATGTGGCCTGTAGGGTGCGCTAATGGGGATGTTGACAATTCATATGCCAAATCCAAGATGGCTGCTGGTGGTCATATTTTGGAACGATATTCAGAAAAATTTGATTGATCCCGTCTAGACAACACACCAAAACTACGTATGAAATTTGAGAAAGACCGGGTGAGAAATGCAGCCTGTAGGGTGTGCTAATGAAATTGTTGACAATTTATATGCCAAATCTTAGATCGCCACCGATGGCCAGGTTTTTCAATGAAATTCGAAAAAAATTCTTTAATGACTGAAAATTCTCATTTTTTTACCTCAAGCACATAGCTTAGATCCCTCAATGAACATGTTGTAATGAGGAGTTATAAGCTATGGTTGAGACAAAAATTGAAATGAAAGTGTCAATGAAACTGCAGCTCAACTTGTCCAAGTAGAGACTGAACTGAATAGAAAGATCCAGTAATGCCAAGTCATTCACTCAAATTTCTACAGAAATTACATCACACAAAAGCTACATATGAAATTTGAAAAAAGATCAGGTGAGAGAGGTGCTGCCTGTAGAGTCTGTTAATGGAATTGCTGACAATTTATATGCCAAATCCAAGATGGCCACTGACGGCCATGTTTTTCAATGAAATTCAGAAAAATATGATAGCTCCCATCTAGACATTGCCCCAAAGCCACATATGAAATTTCCAAAAATCTGGTGAGAACTGTGGCCTGTAGGGTGTGCTTAAGGAATTATTGGACAATTTATATCCATACCAAAGATGGCTACTGGTGGCCATGTTTAAAAAAAAAATCAGAAAAATTTGATAGCTCTCATATAGACATCACACCAAAGCTACATATGATATCTGAAAAAGATCGGGTGAGAGGTGCGTCCTGTCGAGTCTGCTAATGGAATTGCTGACAATTAATACGCCAAATCCAAGATGGCCACTGGTAGCCATGTTTTTCAACAAAATTCAGAAAAATTCGAGAGCTCCCATCTAGATATTGCCCCAAACTACATATGAAATTTGGGATGGATCCGATGAGATCTGCAGCCTGTAGGGTGTGCTAAAGGAATTGTTGGACAATTTATATCCAAATCCAGGATGGCCATTGGCGGCCATGTTTTTCAATGAAATTCCGAAAAATTTGATAGCTTCCATCTGGACATTGCCCTAGAGTCATGTATGAAATTTGGAACTGATCGGGCGAGAGCTGCGGCCTGTAGCGTGTGCTAAAGGAATTGTGGACAGATAGATGTACAGACATATGATGGGCCGCAACCAATCCCAATAGCTCATACTTGTCGTCAAGTTGAGCTAAAAATAACATAATATGAATGGTGATTTTAAGGAAAAGTGCCTGCCAGTTTTAGACTTAACTCCCAGTAAAAAGGTTAACTGCATATAGTTACCAAATACAAAATCATCACTTGACTTTTTGTACAACACCGACCATTAATTGCATAAATTATCATGGTTTATTGAATGAATCCCTCTCACTTGATTTAACACTCACCTGATAAAGTGGTTCAAAGAAGATCACATTCAGTTAGTCATTGTTCATCAACACTACAGAGGAATGAAGTCTTGAAATTATTCATAACTCTAGTCTCCATGTCAGATGATATTATCAGAGGACTTTCCGACTGCTTCCAATTCTATCAGCTGTAGACCAGCACTGCCATACTCCAAGGGTTATTATGTCACTGCAGTTTGAAATGCAAATTTTATGGAAAAAAACCCACTTAGAATTGGATTTGACCAAACTTGGAACCCCCCCCCCCCCCCTGCCTACCCCCATCCCGAAAGAGAGCCTAAATGTTAAGGCAGGGACTGAATCTGACCTTCCAAGAGATGTTATTACCAAATATGAAAAGATTCTGGAGATTCTGATTTGTGGTTCTGGAGAAAAAGATTTTTGAAGAAAATTCCTCATACTGCACAAAGTTAAAATTCAGACTCCTAACAGGAGCCCAAATATTAACCCAGGGACTAGATTTGAACAAATTGAATACCCACCCAGTCCCTAGTTGTGTACCAAATATGAAAAGATTCTGACAGGTGAATCCAAAGAAGAAAATTTTGAAAGAAATTTCCTCATATTGCACCAAGTTAAATTTTGGGCACCAATAGAGAGCCCAAATATTAACCCAGGGACCTGATTTGAATCTGAACCCCCTAAAGATGTTGCATGCCACATATGAAAGCATTCTGACTGGTGGAGCTGCAAAAAAGAGGTTTCTAAAGAAATTTCCTCATATTGCAATAATATGGACCTACAATAGCAATGGCAATTGACATCCAGACATACCGAGAGAGGATTGGCCGGTACTGTGGGGGTAACACTCTGTCAAGTGATTATGGAATAAACTCTATGGAACAAATATTGATAAGTACCTTTGGCTTTATCTTAATGATCTACTACTTCTCTCCCTCTGGGTAGGGATATTGAATGCAATCTGGGAACGGTTGATCAAATTTCCATAGTTCACTTAAAAAATGTCAGAGGGTTGCATCGCAAGATTGACATAAACGCACAGCTTGGTCATTTTGATGTGATTGCTTTGACGGAAACATTTCTTTCGGCGGAATTTTCCAATGAATAAAATTGCTATATCCGGCTTTCATTTCCCACCTATACGACAGGACCGCCCAGATGATCACGGTGGAGGAATAGTTATATATATTAAGTGCGGCTTAATTTATAAAACTTGTGATGATTTTATGGTTCCTGGGGTGGAGGCCGTTTGGTTAAATTTAAGAAATTGTGACCAAAAATATTTGTTAGGCATTTTCTATTGACCCCCATCGAGCAACAATTTACAGTGGGACCTAATTAATAACTCAATAGGACTAGCAAGGAGTAACCTGGATATGAAGTGTATAGTTGTAGAAGATTTTAACAGTAATTGTGTTCCAATAGTTCATCCCAAAATAAAAGATATTGAAAATACACATAGCATTGTCCACATTGTAAAATGCCCAACTCGAATACCGGAGCACCACAGTAGTCTTATTGATTTCATCTTGATTTCATGTCCTGAACTTGTTTCCAACTGTGATGTTACCCCGCCTTTCTGTAGTGATCATTGCGCAACAGCTGTGAGTTTGAAGACATGCCGGAACTATACCAAATCTTACAAAAGAGAAGTATAGAACTATGATAGAATGGATATAGATGGGATGCGGTCAGCACTGCTACAAACTGATTGGGATTCACATTTCATGATTAATAATGTAAATAGCAGTGCCGAAAGCGTCACATCACACATTCTTAATGTTGCCAAACTATTCCACATAAAACAGTTCTCATACGACCAAAAGATAAACCTTGGATGTCCTCGGCTGTCCGTCGACAAATGAAAGTTAGAGATAAAGCTCACAAAAAAGCTAAAACTGGTAATAATCCTGAAGACTGGAGAAATTTTAGACAAGTACGTAATGAGACCATAGCATGCGTACGTGCGGCAAAAAAAAAATACGACACTAATTTGGATTCCACAATCAATAATAATGATCTCCCGTCAAAAGTTTGGTGGAAAACAATCAAAAGTTTTACAAATCAACAATGCAGTGACAGTCAAATATTTCCGCCATTCCTAGAAGGGGATAACGTAATAAGCAATCCTGATGAAATTGCCGATACTTTAAATGCACTGCTACAAACTGATTGGGATTCACATTTCATGGTTGATAATGTAAATAGCAGTGCCGAAAGCATCACATCGCATATTCTTAATGTTGCCAAACAATTTATTCCACAAAAAACAGTTCTCATAAGACCAAAAGATAAACCTTGGATGACCTCGGCTGTCCGTCGACAAATGAAAGTAAGAGATAAAGCTCACAAAAAGCTAAAACTGGTAATAATCCTGATGACTGGAGAAATTTTAGAAAAGTACGTAATGAGACCATAGCATGCGTATGTGCGGCAAAAAAAGAATACGACACTAATTTGGATTCTACAATCAATAATAATGATCTCCTGTCAAAACTTTGGTGGAAAACAATCAAAAGCTTTACAAATCAACTATGCAGTGACAGTCAAATATTTCTGCCATTCCTAGAAGGGGATAACGTAATAAGCGATCCTAATGAAATTGCCGATACTTTAACTGGTAAAGTGCTAAATTATTTTTGGTAAATAAAACTTCTCTGTGCATTTTTGCCTCATTACAATTTATGGGAGAGTGCCAATAGGCACTTTCCCATAAATTGTAACAAGGCAAATCCTAACAGATAAAATAATATCACTACCAAGATAATATGAAGCCCATCCACAGAATACGAGGCCTTTAAATTGCGTTACTGGCACTTCAGAATAAAGCCCCAAAATGGACTTCCAGCACTTTACCAGTTAAATGCATATTTTCTAAGTCAGAGTAATACCATCATCGATAAAGACCTGCCCAAAATCCTGTTTAATAATCATGAAATAGATGATCTCGAAATTAACCCAACTGAGGTAGAATCTCTCTTTTCGAAACTTGATGTCAGTAAGGCAAGTGGACCAGATAAAATTAATAATGGATTACTGAAGACATTTGCTTCGCAGTTGTCTGTGCCATTTTGTCTTATTTTTAATATTTCTATATCCCAAGGAAAGTTCCCTTCAATATGGAAGCATGCAAATGTGATTCCTATCCACAAAAAAAGTCTTCTGTCAATCATAAAGAAAGCTATCGCCCTGTCTCCCTGACAAGTAATGTTAGTAAGGTCTTTGAAAAAATCGTTTTTAACCATGTTTTCTCATATCTTATGGAAAACCGATTATTGACAGACTTGCAGTCAGGTTTTGTACCAGGGGACAGAACAACATATCAGTTAATCGACCTAGATCACACTATTAGATTAGCACTTGATCAGAATAAAGAAATACGTTTTGTTTTCTGTGATATCAGAAAAGCATTTGATAGAGAATGGCATGCGGGCTTACTATATAAATTGAAAGCTATAGGAATTAATGGAAAATTGTTATCATGGTTTGAAGACTATCTCAGAGAACGAAGTCAGGCGGTTGTTATAAATGGACAGACATCAAAGAAATTAGAAGTTCCTGCAGGTGTTCCACAAGGATCAGTCCTAGGTCCTTTGCTCTTCAATATATTCATAAATGATATTGTTAATAATATCCAATCAAATATTCAACTCTATGCAGATGACACTTCACTTTCCTTGATTATAGAAGACCTCTTTCTAGCGTCACAGGTTCTGAATAATGATCTTATAAAGATTGGTAACTGGGCAAAAATATGGCAAGTAAATTTTAGTCCAAAAAAAACGGTAGCTCTCAGCATCACTCGTAAAACTGCCCCAAATCCCAAACAAATCTTGTATCTACTTGATAACCCAATTAAGGAGGCTATGCAGCATAAACATCTTGGTATTACTTTCCAGAGTAATGGTACATGGGATTTACATATAAAATCAGTCATTAACAAGATTAGCCTGATGATTAATTGTTTTCGTAGCTTGAAGTATAGATTCTCACGGTCATCATTGATAACATTGTACACCCATTTCATTCTTCCCCTGTTTGGTTATGCAGATGTCATATGGGATAACTGTACACTTGAAAAACAAGAGGCCCCACGTGGCATTAATCGCTCACCTGACAAAGTGACTCTAAGAAGTATTTTAGGTCACCTTCACCATGTCATGCCTCATCAACATTAACTGGTTGAGTGATAGATTTTGTTTGAAGTTCAACATTTGTTACCTAAAATTAGTTTTATTTAAAATCATTGGTGTGTGGCCAATCTCCAATGATTTTTAATAAAGCAAATTTATCTCTGCAGACAAACTGGTTTAGCATGAAGCACAAACAAGGAATGTGAAGAGATAGCCTTGGACATCTCTCCCCAACTGTGGATATCTTCCATGTGCTACATGTATATATTTGCATGCAAGAAAACAAAAATTTTCACAAATTTTCCAAAATATTAGTTTTTTTATCATCATTGGAACAAGCTCAAACAGCTTATTCCAATAGGGGTATGGGAAGATCAGGTATATTTTTAAGACAGAAATGTGAATATATAAATAATGGTGTTTTTTGTGAATGATGCTGGAGAATTTTGCGTAAAGATATGGTAAATGGTTTGTTCTAGATACAGAATGATGCAAAAGTATTTAAATTTGATTAGGCAAGTTGTTCCTATAATGCATTTAAAAACTGAAGTAACTGTTTTTTTGCTGACGAACTCTTAGATGTGTGTGTCTGTGTTTGTGTGTGTGTGTGTGTGTGTGTGTGTGTGTGTTTGTGTGTGTGTGTGGGGGGGGGGGGGTGGGGGGGGGGGGGTAAGAGTGTTCTTGCAAACAAAATTCCTGAATAAATGGAAAATTTTATTTTTTGTGTGAAAGACATAGTGCGTGAATGTTGATTGGAACAAGCTTAGAGAGCTCATTTTAATGTGAAGTCATAAAGCTGTGTTTTACGTACGAAATTCTGGAATAACTAAAAAAATTGCTTTTTTGACTCAAAAAGCATGGTGTGCGACCTCTCATTGGAATGAGCTCAAAAAGCTCATTCCAATGGGGTATTTACAAGCGATAAGTACATGTATGTTTAAGAGACAAAAATTAAAATTTGAATAGCGATTTTTGCGAAGAATGCAGACAAGTTTTGGCAGTTATGCTGGTAAAAAGGTAAGATATGCAAAGTGGTTGTTTTTTAGAGGCGACATTTAATTAAGGGGAATTAACCCTTGATTACTGAGCTAATTTCTAAAAGTACTGAAATTTCATGAAGCAATGTGAATAACAGACAACAGTTGCCTAAAAATTTCATGAATAACTAAAATTTTTATTCCTTTGTCTCGAAAACATGGCATATGACCTTTGTTGGAATGAGCTGAATACGTGTGTTCCAATGAGGGGTCATAAAATTTGAACGGAGATTTGTGTGAATAATGCATTAGTACTGCTAGATTTGGGTAAACGGTTCACCCTGGATACCACCCCTTCTATAGTAGATCTTTTCTGCAAATTTTGTCTAAGATTCTATCAACTTTACAAATAAATACGTTCATGAATCACAATCAGATCCACCCCACAATGTTGCATACCAAATATCAAAAGATTCTGCCTGCTGGATCTGGAGAAGAAGATTTTTTAAGAAATATGCCTGAAATGCACTAAGTTAAAATTTGGGCTCCTATACGGAGCCCAAATATAAACCCAGGGGGCCGATTTGAACAAACTTGAATCAGATCCACCCCACAATGCTGCTTACCAATTATGAAAAGATTCTGAAGCTGGATCTGGAGAAGAAGATTTTTTAAGAAATTTGCCTGAAATGCACTAAGTTCGAATTCGAGCTTCTATAGTGAGCCCAAATATGAAACTAGGAAGCCGATTTGAACAAACTTGAATCAGATCCACCCCACAATGTTGCATACCAAATATCAAAAGATTCTGCCTGCTGGATCTGGAGAAGAAGATTTTTTAAGAAATTTGCCCGAAATGCACTAAGTGCGAATTCGGGCTTCTATATTAAGCCCAAATATGAATCCAGGGGGCCGATTTGAACAAACTTGAATCAGATCCACCCCGCAATGTTGCATACCAAATATCAAAAGATTCTGCTTGCTGGATCTGGAGAAGAAGATTTTTGAAGAAATTTGCCCGAAATGCACTAAGTTTGAATTCGAGCTTCTATAGTGAGCCCAAATATGAATCCAGGGGGCCGATTTGAACAAACTTGAATCAGATCCACCCCGCAATGTTGCATACCAAATATCAAAAAATTCTGCCTGCTGGATCTGGAGAAGATGATTTTTTAAGAAATTTGCCTGAAATGCACTAAGTTCGAATTCGAGCTTCTATAGTGAGCCCAAATATGAATCTAGGAAGCCGATTTGAACAAACTTGAATCAGATCCACCCCACAATGTTGCATACCAAATATCAAAAGATTCTGCCTGCTGGATCTGGAGAAGAAGATTTTTTAATAAATTTGCCCGAAATGCACTAAGTGCGAATTCGGGCTTCTATATTAAGCCCAAATATGAATCCAGGGGGCCGATTTGAACAAACTTGAATCAGATCCACCCCGCAATGTTGCATACCAAATATCAAAAGATTCTGCCTGCTGGATCTGGAGAAGAAGATTTTTGAAGAAATTTGCCCGAAATGCACTAAGTTTGAATTCGAGCTTCTATAGTGAGCCCAAATATGAATCCAGGGGGCCGATTTGAACAAACTTGAATCAGATCCACCCCGCAATGTTGCATACCAAATATCAAAAGATTCTGCCTGCTGGATCTGCAGAAGATGATTTTTTAAGAAATTTGCCTGAAATGCACTAAGTTCGAATTCGAGCTTCTATAGGAAGCCCAAATATGAATCTAGGGAGCCGATTCAAACAAATTTGCATCAGATCCATCCCACAATGTTGCATACCAAATATCAAAAGATTCTGCCTGCTGGATCTGGAGAAGAAAATTTTTTAAGAAATTTGCCTGAAATGCACTAAGTTCGAATTCGAGCTTCTATAGTGAGCCCAAATATGAATCTAGGAAGCCGATTTGAACAAACTTGAATCAGATCCACCCCACAATGTTGCATACCAAATATCAAAAGATTCTGCCTGCTGGATCTGGAGAAGAAGATTTTTTAATAAATTTGCTTGAAATGCACTAAGTTCAAATTTGGGCTCCTATACTGAGCCCAAATATAAACCCAGGGGGCCGATTTGAACAAACTTGAATCAGATCCACCCCACAATGTTGCTTACCAAATATGAAAAGATTCTGCCTGCTGGATCTGGAGAAGAAGATTTTTTAAGAAATTTGCATGAAATGCACTAAGTTCAAATTCGAGCTTCTACAGTGAGCCCAAATATGAATCTAGGAAGCCGATTTGAACAAACTTGAATCAGATCCACCCCACAATGTTGCATACCAAATATCAAAAGATTCTGCCTTCTGGATCTGGAGAAGAAGATTTTTTAAGAAATTTGCCTAAATGCACTAAGTTCGAAATCGGGCTCCTATACTGAGCCCAAATATGAACCCAGGGGGCCAATTTGAACAAACTTGAATCAGATCCACCCTACAATGTTGCATACCAAATATCAAAAGATTCTGCCTGCTGGATCTGGAGAAGAAGATTTTTTAAGAAATTTGCCTGAAATGCACTAAGTTCGAAATCGGGCTCCTATACTGAGCCCAAATATTAACCCAGGGGGCCGATTTGAACAATCTTGAATCAGATCCACCCCACAATGTTGCTTACCAAATATGAAAACATTCTGCCTGCTGGATCTGGAGAAGAAGATTTTTTAAGAAATTTGCCTGAAATGCACTAAGTTCGAATTTGGGCTTCTATAGTAAGCCTAAATATGAATCCAGGGGGCCGATTTGAACAAACTTGAATCAGATCTACCCCGCAACGTTGCATACCAAATATCAAAAGATTCTGCCTGCTGGATCTGGAGAAGAAGATTTTTGAAGAAATTTGCCTGAAATGCACTAAATTCGAATTCGAGCTCCTATAGTGAGCCCAAATATGAATCTAGGGAGCCGATTTGAACAAACTTGAATCAGATCCACCCCACAATGTTGCATACCAAATATCAAAAGATTCTGCTTGCTGGATCTGGAGAAGATGATTTTTTAAGAAATTTGCCCGAAATGCACTAAGTGCGAATTCGGGCTTCTATATTAAGCCCAAATATGAATCCAGGGGGCCGATTTGAACAAACTTGAATCAGATCCACCCCGCAATGTTGCATACCAAATATCAAAAGATTCTGCTTGCTGGATCTGGAGAAGATGATTTTTTAAGAAATTTGCCTGAAATGCACTAAGTTCGAATTCGAGCTTCTATAGTGAGCCCAAATATGAATCTAGGAAGCCGATTTGAACAAACTTGAATCAGATCCACCCCACAATGTTGCATACCAAATATCAAAAGATTCTGCCTGCTGGATCTGGAGAAGAAGATTTTTTAATAAATTTGCCCGAAATGCACTAAGTGCGAATTCGGGCTTCTATATTAAGCCCAAATATGAATCCAGGGGGCCGATTTGAACAAACTTGAATCAGATCCACCCCGCAATGTTGCATACCAAATATCAAAAGATTCTGCCTGCTGGATCTGGAGAAGAAAATTTTTTAAGAAATTTGCCTGAAATGCACTAAGTTCGAATTCGAGCTTCTATAGTGAGCCCAAATATGAATCTAGGAAGCCGATTTGAACAAACTTGAATCAGATCCACCCCACAATGTTGCATACCAAATATCAAAAGATTCTGCCTGCTGGATCTGGAGAAGAAGATTTTTTAATAAATTTGCTTGAAATGCACTAAGTTCAAATTTGGGCTCCTATACTGAGCCCAAATATAAACCCAGGGGGCCGATTTGAACAAACTTGAATCAGATCCACCCCACAATGTTGCTTACCAAATATGAAAAGATTCTGCCTGCTGGATCTGGAGAAGAAGATTTTTTAAGAAATTTGCATGAAATGCACTAAGTTCAAATTCGAGCTTCTATAGTGAGCCCAAATATGAATCTAGGAAGCCGATTTGAACAAACTTGAATCAGATCCACCCCACAATGTTGCATACCAAATATCAAAAGATTCTGCCTTCTGGATCTGGAGAAGAAGATTTTTTAAGAAATTTGCCTAAATGCACTAAGTTCGAAATCGGGCTCCTATACTGAGCCCAAATATGAACCCAGGGGGCCAATTTGAACAAACTTGAATCAGATCCACCCTACAATGTTGCATACCAAATATCAAAAGATTCTGCCTGCTGGATCTGGAGAAGAAGATTTTTTAAGAAATTTGCCTGAAATGCACTAAGTTCGAAATCGGGCTCCTATACTGAGCCCAAATATTAACCCAGGGGGCCGATTTGAACAATCTTGAATCAGATCCACCCCACAATGTTGCTTACCAAATATGAAAACATTCTGCCTGCTGGATCTGGAGAAGAAGATTTTTTAAGAAATTTGCCTGAAATGCACTAAGTTCGAATTTGGGCTTCTATAGTAAGCCTAAATATGAATCCAGGGGGCCGATTTGAACAAACTTGAATCAGATCTACCCCGCAACGTTGCATACCAAATATCAAAAGATTCTGCCTGCTGGATCTGGAGAAGAAGATTTTTGAAGAAATTTGCCTGAAATGCACTAAATTCGAATTCGAGCTCCTATAGTGAGCCCAAATATGAATCTAGGGAGCCGATTTGAACAAACTTGAATCAGATCCACCCCACAATGTTGCATACCAAATATCAAAAGATTCTGCCTGCTGGTTCTGGAGAAGAAGATTTTTTAAGAAATTTGCCTGAAATGCACTAAGTTCGAAATCGGGCTCCTATACTGAGCCCAAATATGAACCCAGGGGGCCGATTTGAACAAACTTGAATCAGATCCACCCTACAATGTTGCATACCAAATATCAAAAGATTCTGCCTGCTGGATCTGGAGAAGAAGATTTTTTAATGTTTTTCCCATTGCCTACAGTGTTAAAAAGTGCTGACTCAGCACTTTTTCAAAGTCCCGAAACTGTACCCTATGATAAAACCGATGGCAATTTTTTTTTACCAATCCTTTCTGTTGGTCCTAAGGAAGCTGCACACCAAATAAAAATTCTCAGTGCCGTGCAGTTTTGGAGATATGGGCGTTTTAATTTTTTTCTATTTTTAGCTCCTGCGGATCCCACGGGGCTGCGGGAAAATTTAAATCAAGTACTCATGACCCAATAAGCCCTCACATAAAATTTGGTTCAAATCAGCCTCTCGGTCTGGAAAATAGAAATTTTGGGCGGGGCAAAAAATTTTGCCCCTCCCATAACGACGCCAAGTATAGCCCCACAAACTTCTCTTGAACAAATCTGAGTCTACACCTCAAAAGGAAGCTGCACACCAAATATCAAGTCTCTGCTACTGCTGGTTCATGAGAAGAAGATTTACAAAGATTTTGGTGCCCCTTGGGGGCGTGGCACCACCCAGGAGGAGGGGCAACTTCATTTGAACAAATCTGAATTGGCATTAGGTAATAAACATTTAGCCAACATTTGAATAAAATTGGGCTAGTGGTTTAGGAGGAGAAGTCGATAATGTAAAGTTAACGCCGGACGGACGACGACGGACGACGGACGCCGGACGACGGACAGAAAGTGATTAGTAAAGCTCCCCTTGAGCTTCGCTCAGGTGAGCTAAAAACTAATAACCTCGAGAATCTGCAACTTGACACTCTTAGAACAATCTGTGGTGCTCCTTGTGGAACTCGCCACGAACTGCTCTCTCGTGAAACGGGTTTCATTTCTTTAAAAGAACTTCGTAGGCGACATAAACTTACACTTTTTTACAAAATGAAAAATGGACTTGCCCCAAGTTATTCAAACAGATTGATTCCTCGTACAGTTGCAGAAACAATGAACAGCTTGATAACTTCTATAGAACCAATACTTTGATGAATCCTTCATATCTGCCACCATTAGACTATGGAACAAGCTTGATCCTGAAGTAAGGGGCTACGGGACTGTTCAAATGTTCCAAAAATTTTTAAAACAAGAAGATATAGTAGTTCCAAAATTATATCTTACATGAACCAGGGAAGGGCAAATTATTCATGCAAAATTACGATTAGGATGTAGGGATTTAAATGCTCATAAATATGATAGATTCATTTCAGAAAATCCTCATTGCCAGTGTGGTTATGGGTATGAAAGTACGACACACTATGTTCACGACTGTCCGTTATATACATCACAAAGGAGTGTCCTCTCCCACAACTTGGGGATTCCAGACGTATCTATCAATACATTGTTATACGGAGATCCCCTATCCTCTGACTTGCAGAATGAAGAAACATTTTCTGCTTTTCAACAGTACATAATCACATTGCAACGCTTTACATGAGTTAGTCATGGTACACCACAATGGTTCGCTATAGGTATTTCTCTTGCGGCAAAGGAAACATGATAATTGCAAACGTCACTTGTAGAGGTTGTGTGTAATCAACTTTTTACGCCCAACGTCTACGGGCGGTTCTTCCCATTAGAACTCTTCCCGCAAGAATACTCATGTTTGATCACTCTGGAATATGCATAGCGCACCAACATCAAAATGCCCGATATGACTAAATGTTGTGACCCATACGTAATTTTGATGTCAAACAACTATCTCCGTGTCCGTATTTCACATATCAACAAGTTGAAATTGTAGTTTGCTATTCTTAGTAATTGTAAGGCCAGCTTCCTTTGGAAACTTAACCTCTAATATAGTGAAAAGGTAATACCATTGGATGATTTAAATCCTGAAACAATACAAAATTATTATGAATGTGGTGTATTTACTTTTCTGTTGCACATGCACCTGTTCTTTTTCAATGTGACTGAATACATGTGTATGGTGAGGCGTTTAAATAGGCTATGTCTGTTCGCCAAACAAAGTTTCTATTTTATGGAAATAAAATTATTGTTTAAAAAACAATGAAAGTGTCGATGACACTGTAGCCCAACTTGTCAAGACATGTACATGTATAGTATGTGACAGCAGTGACAAAGATCTAGGTAATGACCTGATAACAAAGGTACATATAAAGTATTGTAATGGTCTGTACATAAATACTGACCGTAGCCTGTAACAAATGTATAGGTATATAGGTAAAGTATTGTAAAGGTGGGTGACAGTCAGATGTTAAACTAGAAAAGAAATCTTTGAGTCCCAGAGTGGGTCTGACTGAACCCCAGAATATTTGTTCTCAAGGTGAAAACAAACGTACCCAAGAAGTTTCGTGAAGATCAGTTCATAAATACGAGCTGTATAGAAGTTGTGACAAAAAACTGATTGGACCTAATTTCGGTACAAAATGGCCACTGGCAGCCATCTTGAATTTTGGACCGCACTCAGAAACACTTGTTCTCGTCCCAAGGTGATAACAAAGGTACCTAAGAAGTTTTGTGAAGATCGGTTAATAAATACAGCCTCTAGCCCTAGCCATATTGACATGTGCACTTACAGTGTACAAGTAGCACTAAATAAATAAAAATTCATCTAATTTGCATAATTTCTGCACGAGAAAAAAACCCATACTGTATGTGATGTATTCCATTTTACTAAACATTCATATAAAAATTTATTCAAATCAGAACTTTCATACAGAAGTTCTGTACAAAAGACTGATTGCACTAATTTTGGTACAAAATGGCTGTAGTGGCCATCTTGAATTTCGGACCACACCCCAAAATACTCGTTCTCATCCCACGGTGATAACAAAGGTACCCAAGAAGTTTCGTAAAGATCGGTTAATAAATACAGCCTCTAGCCCGAGCCATATTGACATGTGCAGTTACAGTGTACAAGTAGCACTAAATAAATCAAAATTCATCTAATTTGCATAATTTCTGCACGAGAAAAAAAACCCGTACTGCATGTGATGTATTCCATTTTACTAAACATTCATATAAAAAATTATTCAAATCAGAACTTTCATACAGAAGTTCTGTACAAAAGACTGATTGCACTAATTTTGGTACAAAATGGCTGTAGTGGTCATCTTGAATTTTGGACCACACACCAAAATATTCGTTCTCATCCCACGGTGATAACAAAGGTACCCAAGAAGTTTCATAAAGATCAGTTCATAAATACGGCCTCTAGCCTGAGCCGTATAGAAGTTGTGTAGAAAAAACTGATTAGACCTAGTTTCGGTACAAAATGGCCACTGGCAGCCATCTTGAATTTTGGACTGCACTCAGAAACACTCATTCTTGTCCCAAGGTGATAACAAAGGTACCCAAGAAGTTTCGTGAAGATCGGTTGATAAATACAGCCTCTAGCCCAAGCCGTATTGACATGTGTACTTACTGTGTGTAAGTAGCACTGAAAAAATCAAAGTTCATCTAATTTGCATAATTTCTGCACGAGAAAAAACCTGTATTATATGTGATGTATCCCATGGTACTAAACATTCATACAAAAAATTATTCAAATCAGAGCTTTCATGTGGAAGTTCTGCGTAAAAATCTGATTGCCCCTAATTTTGAACAAAATAGCTGTCAGCAGCCATCTTGAAATTCAGACCGGACCCCAAAACACTCGTTCTCGTCCCACGGTGATAACAAAGGTACCCAAGAAGTTTCGTAAAGATCGGTTCATAAATGCGGCCTCTAGCCCGAGCCGTATTTGCATTTGCACTGACAGTGCTGAAAGCAACACTAAATAAATCAAAGTTAGTCTAATTTGCATAATTAAAGCACGAGATAAAAAACTGTATATGTAATATATCTCATGGTACTAAACATTCATACAAAAAATTATTCAAATCACAGCTTTCATATGGAAGTTCTGTACAAAAAATCGCGACATCGACGCCATAGCTGAGACAGGTGGTGCAATTTCACAAAATTCTAAGTTCATCAAGTGCCATAACTCCAAGAAAAATATTTGGAACAACACTTGCATTGAACAGTGGCTAGACATCAATAAGATACACTTACATGCAAAATATAAAGTCATTCCATCAAGTATTTCAAAAGTTATTGAGTTTTGAAACTCGTTGGTCACAGACAGACCGACCGACATTCTAAGTTCATCAAGGGCCATAACTCCAAGAAAAATATTTGGAACAACACATGCATTGAACAGTGGCTAGACATCAATAAGATACACTTACATGCCAAATATAAAGTCATTTCATCAAGTATTTCAAAAGTTATTGAGTTTTGAAACTCGTTGGTCACAGACAGACAGACCGACCAACAGACAGACAGACCGACATTGCCACTTATAGAGCTGCTAGTCGCAGCTAAAAACAGATTTCTGCATCGTCGGTACAAAATGGTGGCTGGCAGCCATCTTGAATTTCGGACCGCACCCAAAAACACTCGTTCTCGTCCCACAGTCATAACAAAGGTACCCAAGAAGTTTCGTAAAGATCGGTTCATAAATACGGCCTCTAGCCCAAGCCGTATCCAATTATTGACGTACGGACAGACGTTGAGCTAAAATATTGCAATAAGGTACAATTCAGGCTCCCATAGTGAGCCCAAATATTAACCCAGGGACTTGATTTGTACAAACCTGAATCAACCTGAAATAAATTCCCTCACATTGCACTAAGTTAAACCTTGAGCTCCAATAGAGAGCTCAAATACTAACCCAGGGGCCCGATATGAACAAACATGAATCTGACACTCCTAGATATGTTGTATACCAAATATGAAAGGATTCTGACTGGTAGATTTGAAGAAGATTTTCAAAGAAATTTCCTCATAATGCACTAAGGTAAGCCCAAATATTAATCCAGGAACTCGATTTGAACAAACTTGAGTCTGACCCATCTAGAGATGCTGTATACCAAATAAGAAAGGATTCTGACTGGTGGATCTGAAGAAAAAGATATTTAAGAAGAAATTTCCTCATATTGTACTAAGTTAAAATTCAGGCCCCCACAGGAAGCCAAAATATTAACCGAGAGACTTGATGCAAACAAACTTGAATCTGGCCCTCATAACAATGATGTTTACCAAATATTAAAACATTCTGACCTGTGGTTCTGAAGATGATTTTTAAAGCTTATTTCCCATATTACCCTAAGTTAAGATTTGAGCCCAAATATGAACCAAAGGGCTTAGATTGAACACACTTGTATCTGCACCCCCAACCCTCCTATGGATGCTCTATGCCAAATATCAGAAGATTCTGATAGAGTTTTTTTTTAATATTTGACTCAGCATTTTTTCTATTTCTTTATTTGAACAAACTTGAATTGGAATATGATAAGGACCATGCATATCAAATTTGGTTCAATTTGGCCCAGGGGTTTAGGAGGAGAAGTCGATAATGTAAAGTTCACGATGGACATATGAAAGGACAAATGGCGGATAGAAAGTGATCACTTGATCTCCCCCTGACTTTCAGTCAGGTGAGTTAATAATATGCTGCATGATAAAATTATATGGTTATTATATTGTTCTGCTTTGCAGACCTTTTCAGTCTTGGTATTAACCCTTTACCAAACATGAAAAGCAGACGACATAATATCAACAGGGAAATCGAAAGTAATTGTGATTCATCAACTTTGTACCGGTCCCCGTCTGGTGATTTATCTCCAAATAGCTTAGATGGTAAATATTTATTAAAACGATTTTATTCAGAATTTTCAACCGTGACTGAATGATTTGACTTATTTTTACCTTATTCAAAACACAATGACAGTGCTGGTCGACTATGTGTTAACCCTTTACATAACATGAAAAACAGACGACACTTGCAAACAAAATTCTTGAATAAGTAATTTTTTTCATTTTTTTGTCTCAAAAACATAAGTTATCACCCCTCGTTGGAAGGGGCTCGACGAGACAAACAATGAAATGAAAGTGTTAATGACACTGCAGCTTAACTTGTGTGATGTGTTTGATGAAATGGATAATGTTCAATGTTTATGAAAGGATTATGAAATAAGACAAGAATTGTGATAATTGGGAATATGTTCATTTCTGTTCCCTGTATGCTATGTTTATGATAAAAATAATATGAGGTGTACACTGTACTAAAGAGCTGAGGGGTGGGTTAATATGACCTCACAGTTAATGTATGTGGCCCTCATAGTTAACGTATATCAACAAAAGTTACCAAGTTACAGCAAAATTATTCCAAAACGAGTCATCCTATCAAGTTACATTAAAATCCCTTCATAAATATGGCCTGTAGACTGTGCTAAAGGTTTTCGGGCTTCGGGCCCCTGTAGCCGTCAGTTTCCCAAAGGGGACGTTACCAAGTTATAATGAAATCCCTTAATAAATATGACCTGTAGACTGTGCTAAAGGTTTTTGGGCTTGGGCAGCCATCATGGTTGAATGATCGCAACCAAAAGGGGACATTCTCATCTGGGCATCATCTGGAGTGATCCTACAAAGTTACAATGAAATCCCTTCATAAATATGACCTGTAGACTGTGCTCAAGGTTTTTGGGCTTCGGGCCCCTGAAGCCATCACAGTTGACCAATCACGACCAAAAGGGGATGTCATCATCTAGGCATTATATGGAGTCAAATTTATGGGTTACAATGAAGTCCTTCCATAAATATGACCAATAGACTATGCTAAAGGTTTTGGGGTTTTTGGTTCGGGCAGCCATCTAGACATTATTTAGAGTCATCCTACCATGGTACAATGAAATCCCTTCATAAATATCACCTGTAGACTGTGCTAAAGATTTTCGGGCTTTGGGCTCCTGTAGCCAACACAGTTGCCTAATGGTGTCCAAAAGGGGCTGTTCTCATCTAGACATTACATGAAGTCAACCTACCAAGTTACAATGAAATCCCTTCATAAATATGATCTGAAGACTGTGCTAAAGGTTTTCGGGCTTTAGGCTTGGGCAGCCATCATGGTTGAATGATCGCAACCAAAAGGGGACATTCTCATCTGGACATCATCTGGAGTGATCCTATGAAGTTACAATGAAATCCCTTCATAAATATGACCTGTAAACTGTGCTCAAGATTTTCGGGCTTCAGGCACCTGTAGCCATCACAGTTGACCAACCACGACCAAAAGGGGATGTCATCATCTAGGCATTATATGGAGTCAACCTAACAAGTTACAATGAAATCCTTCCATAAATACGACCTACAGACATGCTAAAGGTTTTTTGGGCTCGGGCAGCCATCAAGGCTGAATGATAGTGACCAAAAGGGGACGTTCTCATCTGGACACTATTTGGAGTCATCCTACCAAGCTACAATGAAATCCCTTCATAATTATGACCTGTAGACTGTTCTAAATGTTTTCGGACTTTGGGCCCCTGAAGCCGTCACAGTTGCCCAATTGTGTCCAAAAGGGGACGTTCTCATCTAGACATTATATGAAGTCAACCTTCCAAGTTACAATGAAATCCCTTCATAAATATGACCTGTAGACTGTGCTAAAGGTTTTCGGGCTTCGGGCACCTGTAGCCATCAAAGTTGACCAATCATGACCAAAAGGGGATGTCATCATCTAGACATTATATGGAGTCAACCTAACAGGTTACAATGAAATCCTTCCATAAATATGACCTTTTGCCTATGCTAAAGGTTTTTGGGCTCGGGCACCCATCAAGGCTGAATGATCGCGATCAAAATGGGACGTTCTCATCTAGACATTATTTGGAGTCATCCTACCAAGTTACAATGAAATCAGCTTATAAATATGACCTGTAGACTGTGCTAAAGATTTTCGGGCTTCGGGCACCTTTAGCCGTCACAGTTGCCCAATCATGTCCAAAAGGGGACGTTCTCATCTAGACATTATATGAAGTTAACCTACCAAGTTACAATGAAATCCCTTCATAAATATGACCTGTAGACTGTGCTAAAGGTTTTCGGGCTTCGGGCTCGGACAGCCATCATGGCTGAATAATCGCAACCATAGGGGACAATCACATCTGGGCATCATCTGGAGTGATCCTGCAAAGTTACAAACGAAATCCCTTCATAAATATGACCTGTAGACTGTGCTCAAGGTTTTCGGGCTTCGGGCACTTGTAGCCATCACAACTGACCAATCACGACCAAAAAGGGATGTCATCATCTAGGCATTATATGGACTCAACCTAACAGGTTACAATGAAATCCTTCCATAAATATGACCTTTTGCCTATGCTAAAGGTTTTTGGGCTTGGGCACCCATCAAGGCTGCATGATCGCGATTAAAATGGGACGTTCTCATCTAGACATTATTTGGAGTTATCCTACCAAGTTACAATGAAATTCCTTCATAAATATGACCTCTAGACTGTGCTAAAGGTTTTCGGGCTTCGGGCCCCTGTAGCCGCCACAGTTGCCCAATCAAATACAAAAGGGGACTTTCTCATCTAGACATTGTATGAAGTCAACCCACCAAGTTACAATGAAATTCCTCAATAAATATGACCTGTAGACTGTGCTAAAGGTTTTCAGGCTCGGGTAGTCGTCACGGTTGGCAGATCATGCCCAAATGAGGAAATTCTCTTTTAGACATCATAAGGAGTCATCCTACCAAGTTACAATGAAATCCCTCCCCATTAAACATGACCTGCAGACTGTGCTAAAAGTTTTTGGGTTTCGGGCTTTGGCAGCCATCACGGTTGATAGATCATGCCCAAAAGGGGATGTTCTCATCTAGGCATTATACAGAGGCATCCTACCAAGTTACAATGAAATCCCTTCATAAATATGACCTGTAGACTGTGCTAATGGTTATCGGGTTTTGGGCTCGGGCAGCCATACTGGTTGCCCGATCGCGACCAAAAAGGGACGTTCTCATCTAGACATGATCCCAAACCTGCATATGAAATTTCGTGACGATCAGACAAGAACTGCGGGGTGTAGCCCGTGCTAAAGGAAAATGTGAACAGACGTCACAGACTCACAGACTTCCGCACGCGTGATGGCAATAGCTTATCTTGACTATATCAAGTTAAGCTAAAAAATAATGAAAATTAATTGGCGATTTTTGTGAATAGCGCTGGCCGGTTTTGGCGGTTACGTTGGGTAAAGGGTTAAAAGTAAGTTTATTCAATTATACCTTCTTTGATACAGTCAAATGCATATTTCTATAATAAAAACAAAAGAGCAAGTTAATAACTCAAGTATCGTGAAAACGTTACTAAACCTTGACCCATACCGGGAATTCCACAAATTAAGTTTAAACTAGATGCCATGAGATGGGGGCCATCACTGTGGGTCCTGCACTTGAAATGGTTTGCAATTCGAACAGTGTACAGTACAGTGAAACCTTCCTTGAGAGACCACCTGTCTTGAGAGGCCACTGAAGTCCCATAATTCTGGAACGACACATCTGAAAATTGTCAAAAAATGAAAGGGAGCTTTGATCAATCTCAACAGTGTGTGTATAAATTATGAGAATCAGTCAAAACAAACTCGAGTAAAGATATGACATGTGATAAAGTCATTTTTTTATGATTAAAGTCCCATAATTCCAGAATGACAAACCTGACAATCGTAAAAATTGAAAGGGGTGTTGCCTAACTGATTGTAACATTGCTACAAAACTTCAAGTGATTCAGTGAAAGCATTAAAGTTATCATACATGTAAACAAGAAGCCCCAATGAGCCTCAATCGCTCATCTGACAAAGTGGTTCAAAGAAGAATTTGGTGTCACATCCAGTAGACATAGTTCATCAACACTACAAAGGAATGAAGCAATGAAAAGCAAATTTTATGGAAAAACACTAAGAAATGGATTTGACCAACTTGAGCCTAGCCTGCACCCCTGCCCCCCCCACACCCCCAAAGAGAGCCCAAATATTAAGCCAGGGACTCAAATTGAACAAACTTGAATCTGATCCCCCTTGAGATGCTATATACCAAATATGAAAGAACTCTGGTGGATCTGAAGAAGACGTTTTTTTAAAGACATGTCCTCACATTGCTCTAAGTTAAGGTCCCTATAGAAACCTAAATGAAAGTGTCAGTGACACTGTAGTTTAACTTGACTGTATGTAGTGTTTGATGAAAAGGATAATGTTCAATGTTTATGAAAGGATCATGAAATAAGACAAGAATTGTGATAATTGAGAATAAGTTAATTTCTGTTCCTTGACAAATACCACACATATACGGGACTTGATAATTATCTTTTATTAGTTAATCTAACATATGACTCCTTCCTTGATGGTGGGAAGAAATAACCTGTCATCCGACACTTGGCCACTTGATGCAGACCAGATGTGGAATGCAGGTTTGAGATTTAATCTTGATAGTAATATTGGCTGAATGATGAATTCAGTGATGTTTGTTTATTTTTTATTGAAATAATAAAAGCAAGGCTATCAACATCTTCTGAGTATGAAAATAATTTGTCAGACAATCTGGTTTGGATGACCTCTGCTGGTGATGACCAGTTGTTTTAATGAGTTTGATGGCATCAGTAGCAACTTTGTCAGAGCTGTAACAATGTAGTGTTGATGACCTGAAATGACAAACCAGAAGGTCTGTAGTCACAGTTCCATTACAAGATTCACTTATACCTAAGTGAAGAATGAACAGCTTACATAGAATTCAGATTCTGACTGGTGGATCTGAAGAAGATTTTTTACGAAATTTTCTCATATTGCACCAAGTTAAAATTTGGGCTCTCATAGGCAGCCCAAATATAAACCCAGGGACTAGATTTGAACATGAATCTGACCTCCCAAAAGATGTCACCAAATATGAAAGGATTCTGACTGGTGGATCTGAAGAAGAAATTTCCTCATATTGCACCATGTTAAAATTCTGGCTTTCCATAGGGAGCCCAAATATAAACTCAGGGACTCAATTTGAACAAACATGAATCTGACCCCCTCCCCCCCTCCCCATTTGTATACCAAATATAAAAGGATTTTGACAGGTGAATCCAAAGAAAATTTTGAATGAAATTTCCTCATATTATACTAAGTTAAACTTCGAGCTCCCACAGGAAGCCCAAATATAAATCCAGGGACTTGATTTGAACAAACATGAATTTGACCCGCCTAGAGATGCTATATACCAAAGATGAAAGGATTCTGATTGGTGGATCTGAAGAGGAAGATTTTTAAAAGAAATTTCCTCATATTGCACTAAGTTAAAATTTGGGCTCCAATAGAGAGCCCAAATATTAACTCAGGGACCCTATTTGAACAAACTTGAATCTAACACCCCTAGAGATGTTGTATACCAAATATGAAAAGATTCTGATTGGTGGATCTGAAGAAGATTTTTAAAGAACATTCCTCATATTGCACTAAGTTAATATTCAGGTTAATATAGGGAGTCCCAGTATTAACCCAGTGACCCAATTTGAACAAACTTGAACCTGACCCCCTAGAGATGTTGTATATATCAAATACCAAAAGATTTCAACTGGTGGATCTGAAGAAGACGATTTTTAAAGAAGTTTCCACATATTGCACTAAGTTAATATTCAGGCTCCAATAGAGATCCCAAATATTAACACAGGGACTCAATTTGAACAAACTTGAATCTGACCCCTCCAGAGATGTTGTATACCAAATATGAAAAGATTCTGACTGGTGGATCTGAAGAAGATTTTTAAAGAACATTCCTCATACTGCAATCAGTTAAACTGTGGGCTCGAATAAGGAGCCCAAATATTAACCCAGGGACCCCATTTGAACAAACTTGAATCTGACCCCCCTAGAGATGTTGTATACCAAATATAAAACGATTCTGACTAGTGGTTCTGAAGGCAATTTTTTTTAAATTTTGGAATCAAATTTATGGGTGCTATCAGAGTTATGCCCCTTGTGGTGCCCTTGTGGACGTGACAACTTTATTTGAACAAACTTGAATTGACATATGATAGGGAACATGCACACCAGATTTGGTTCAATTTGGTCAAGTAGTTAGTGAGGAGAAGTCGATAAAGTAAAGTTTACGTCTGACAGATGATGACGGATGGCAAGTGATTAGTAAAGCTCCCCTTCAGCTGAGAGCTAAAAACTGCCAATTTATTAAGATTCAAGTCCCATAACTCTGGAAAGAAAAAAACCAGAAAACCGTCAAAAATGAAAGGGAGCTTTGATTAATTTCAATATTGTGTATAAATATTAAAAGAATTGGTCAAAGGAAACTTGAGTTATCGTATGAATATGCTGATGGACATATTTTTTTACGATTAAACTCCCATAACTCCAGAATACAAAGCTGAAAATCATAAAAATTGAAAGGTGTGTTGCCTTTCCTGATTGTAACATTACTACGAAATCAAGCAATTCAGTGAAAGCATTATTGAGTTATCATATGACATGCAAAAAATTGACAATTTTTTGAAGATTCAAGTCCCATAACTCTGGAAAGAAAAAAACATAAAAACTGCCAAAAATTAAAAGGAGCTTCGTTTGATCAATTTCAAAAGTTTGTATAAATATTATGAGAATTGGTCAAAGGAAACTTGAGTTTTCTTATGACATTGGAATATACCAACGGATAGAGTGATTACTATATGGCTTCTGCCAAAAGTCGGCGGGGCTCTAATAATGTTTCAAACATGACACAAACCACACGGAAGATAAATGAATATTTACTTATTTTATTGGTGTGTTAGATCTCTTTCAGATGGCTATTTCATGACAACAATATGAGTATAAAGTCAAGTTTGGCCACTCGTATATGCTGCCTACTTTAGAAGGCTCCCAAAGGCAATCCCATCCTGTATTAACTGTAAAATAGGACTTGTTAACTACAGAGAAGCACTGATTCACTTCCCAGGATTCCCAAGGAAAAGATAAAGGAATGTTTGTTGTTCAAGATGAGTGTTTTGACAGTACTCAAGTTGATAAAGTGGTCATAGAATAGCCATAGATGCTGAAAGAGATCTTATACACCAATAAACAAATTTAGTAATACTTCAACCTGGTGAGCCATATAATGAGTTATTGTGCAGTGAAACAGCAGAGCATTCTTCATCAAACTTTAGTAGGTAACCCTAAATTAAGTTTCTGGTACTAACTATGTATGTCAGACTGTGTCCCGAATCAGTCTGGCTTTATCAAAACTGACCTTGTAAAAATATATTACTTTAACCCATTTTTACAGATTTATCTAGCACACTTTTCATGGATGGAGGTCCATTAGCTGAAACTTCAGTCAAATGTCAGCTGTTTGTTGACAAATCTAGGGAGGATACTGTGATTTCTGCATATCCGGGGGTATCATTCTGCATATGCAGGTTGTACAACTTGTCAAAACCATCATTTGCTTTCCGTAGTGGATTGATTAGTGTGCTCCATAATTAACTTCCAGGGGCCATTACTATAAAACTTTTAACACTTGTATTTTTCCAAATTTGTATTCTTGACCTGGGTATATAAACCACTGAAATAAATGGTAAATTGCCACTTCTTTTTAAATGCTACTGATTTATTCCACATATTCCACATAGCCATAGATAGAAAATAAAATTCTGGAAAATATGTAAAGATTTTATAGAAATGGCCCCAGGTGTATAATTCTTCTCCAATTATTCAGTCAAAATATAGACTTAAGATGCCGAAAACCTAAGCGGATAAATACCAAATAATTTTACATAGAACTCAAACAAAAACAAATCATTTTTCTAGCTATAATTTATTTTCGACAACCACCATGACTGGTGAAACTGAAAGTGGCACAAGTTTGAGAGATCACATATACAGAACAGCACAAATATATACAGATTTTATTCACAATTCTATCTTTATATCTCCATTTTATACACATATCTCAATTATGTCCCCAATATCAACAAAGAAGTATGTGAGATACTGTATTTACAAAACATATTATAATGAAATATGAGGTGATGAAGATAAGCATACCCTTTCTTTTGATGGTTTAAGTGCTTTGATGAATTTACTTATTGGTGTTTTAAGGTCACATACTTCTGCACAATGGCTAATCCTGACTGCCACATGGAAAAAAAGTCAAGACCAGCTAATCATTTATACATACAATGCCCATTTTAGAGGATTTTCATGGTGACTGGGTCCTCTTTTAGTAAACAAGCACTGCTTTACTTCCCAGAGTTTCCCCATGGAGTGCTTTGATGAAGTCAAGAATGAAAACGCCTTTAGGCCTTCAGAGCCCTTTCCAACAGTGTGTGACATAACAGCATATAAGCTCAAGGGACATGAGACAACAATTTAAAAAATACTGCTTACTGCCGCGGAGACAGAACAAGTGAATTCTTCATGCAAAAGAACCCTTTTGTTCCAAATATCGAGGTGAAATTGCCTGTCCAATTTATTAACCCTTTACCTAATAGTGGCCAAAAACAGCCAGAAAATTAACCAGAATAAGCCAACAACAGCCTAAAATATCTCAGAACTTTCTCAATAAAAACGATACAAATATAGATATAATCAGAACCAGGTCATCGAGCTGGTTCTAATGATATCCATATTTGTTTGGTTTTATTGAAAAATTGTGAAATTTGTTTCCGAAAAATGGGAAATTTATTTTTTAAAATATACTGTGTTAGGTAAAGGGTTAAAGGAAGTTGGAAATGAGCTTACAGGACATGGAATTTCAGTTGAAGTTTTGTATCCGCCTATCTCTCCGCAACACTACACAATGTCACTTGGTGAAAAATAAATATTCTGAGTCCAGCTGAGTCAACAAGAAAGTATAATAGAAACAAATGTGAAAAATAGCATAAAGGATGAAATATAATAGTTCTAATGTTGCATGTTTGTGGACAAGAAGTCGTGCAAAGAGTTTAATGACATGTTGTTGTCCACCCAACCATATACAATTTTGCTACGGATTTCAAAATAGCTTGTGCTACCTGAGAATGTCAAATTGAATGGGTGACCAACGATTTTCTTTGTGTTATGTTGTGCTAGAGAGCTTGGGTTATTGAGAAAATATGCTAGTTTTTGTCTTCCGACATTTTAAAAATGCCAAAGTTAACCAAAAATCAGAGGTTGGGTTCCATTGGTATGCATGAGGCTGGGATACCTCCAGATGAGCTCGCTGCCGAGTTTGGAGTCACTAATCACTATTTATTGTCTCATTGGAAGGTACAGAACCACTGGATCTACTGCCGACCGACTGCGTTCAGGTCGACCAAGAGTTATGACCCCTGCACAAGACCAACACATCAGGACATCTCACTTGTGGGGTCGCTTCCTTCCGGCGACAAGGACCACAGCTATTACTCCTGGTAGAAATAACAATAGAATCAGTGCACAAACTGTCCGCAACTGACTCGCTGAATACAGCATCTGAAGTAGGCATCCATACTATGGACCAATCCTTACTCATCATCATCGTACTATCAGAATGGAATGGGTACATCAGCATGTTCGCTGGACTCAGCAGCGTTGGAGCACAGTTCTTTTTAGAGATGAATCACGATTTGGTTTATAGCACACTGATTGCAGGGCAAGAGTGTGTTGCCGATGAGGAGAACAGTTTTCTGATGCTTGTGTGTGGGAATGTGACCGTTTCGGCAGGGGTAGTGTAATGGTTTGGGCAGGAATTTCCTTGCACCATCGAACGCAGCTGATCTTCATCAATGGTAATCTGAATGGATAGCGATATAGCGACAAAATTCTTAATGCTGTTGTTGTCCCGTTGTTCAACGCTGACGTCGGATTGCAGTTATTCCAGCAAGACAATGCCCGATGTCACGTGGCACTTATCTGTCATGACTTTCTTGAGGAGCAGAGCATCGAACTTCTTCAATGGTCCATACTTTCACCAGATTTTTTGCCAATCAAGCATCTTTGGGATCAATTGGACAGTCAGATATGACTTCATGATCTTCAGACATTAGGCAGTTTACGTAATGTTCTAAGGCAGGAGTAGAACGCAATACCGCAGGGTGACATCCCTAAGACTTATCAGGTCCATGTGCCATCGATGTCTTGCCATCCAAGAGGCAAACAGTAGACATACACGCTATTGATTGCATGTGTGAACTTTTCATTTCACCCTATGTCTGAATTGCGACGTCCTGACGTGATGCTGGCAACAGTAAGAACATGAAATTATGCAAATTCATTCAGCTAGACTCGAAATATGAATTTACAATAATTTGATTGGGATTAAAGTCGATAATACTAAAAAAAATTGCTCCTCAAAGTTTGTTATACTTTCTTTTCTGACTCAGTTTAGATCATTGAATCTAATATATTATTTCTGTGTGCTCTTTTCTTATGGTTTTGACTTCACAGTATTTTATTTATGATATCTTGATGCACTGGTTCAAGTGTGTCGTGATCGTAATTGCAAAAAAAGTTCACTTTTGTAATCATGGGACTGTAAGTGACAAAATAAGGGGTCCTAAGCTATGTTTTGAGGCCAAAAATAATGAGAATTGAACGGTGATTTTTGTGAATAGCGCTGGATGGTTTTGGCAGTTCTCTTGGGTAAAGGGTTAAATGACCATTTTCTATGACTTTTACGTTCAATTATTAAATTCAAATGACTGACTTCAGCAAACAGACATACGGTATGAAACATACGAGAACTGCGATTACGTAACACGAACAGCACATGGCACATGCAAAAATAATTTCCTGAACAGTTTTTCCTTTTTTACTGCCAAACATAGCTTATTACCCTTAAGTGGAAGTCGCCTGTCTTTATTGTTCCAATGAAAGGTATTAAGCTATGCTTTGGAGGCAAAAACTGAAATAATAATAAAATAATTAATAAAAATATAGAACCTTAATAAGCATGCTCACATACCCCACACACCACGATATTTCAAGCTCTAATCATTTTTTAAAAATAAACATAGAGCATGTAGAGAAAAAGCCCGGAAAACCGTAATTTTGATGAACTTTTCAAAGTCTATGGGGCCGTAATTTTGGTAAAAATCAGTGGAGCGGAACAAAACCCAAACTTGTTCTGTAGGCCACCATGTTAGACTAACATACCAAAAATCAGCTCAATATCTGGAAGCGTGTAGGAAAAAAGTCCGCAAAACTTATTTTGATGAACTTTTCAAAGTTCAAGGGCCGTAATTTCGGTAAAAATCAGCGGAGCGGAACAAAATGCAAACTTGATCTGTAGGCCACCATGTCAGACTAACATACCAAAAATCAGCTCAATATCTGGAAGCGTGTAGGAAAAAAGTCCGCAAAACTGTAATTTTGATGAACTTTTCAAAGTTCAAGGGCTGTAATTTCGGTAAAAATCAGACCCCCCCCCCTTCCCCCCCCCCCCCCCCCCCCCCCCCCCCCCTTAGAGATGCTGTATACAAAATATGAAAGCATTCTGACAGGTGGATCTGAAGAAGAAAATTTTTAAAGAAATTTCCTCATACTGCATGAAGTTAAAATTCAGGCTACCACAGGGAGCCCAAATATTAACCCAGGGAACCAATTTCAACAAACTTGAATCTGACTCCCCAAAAGATGTTGTATACCAAATATGAAAGGAGTCTGACAGGTGAATCTGAAGAAGATTTTTGAAGAAATTCCCTCATATTGTACCAAGTTAAATTTCAGTTTCCCATATGGAACCCAAATATTAACCCAGGCACTCAAATTGAACAAACTTGAATCTGACCCCCTAGAGATGTTGTATACCAAATATGAAAGCATTCTGACTGGTGGATCTGAAGAAGCAGATTTTTTATTAATTATCCCCCATATTGCACTAAGTTAAAATTTGGGCTTCCGTACGAAGCCCAAATATTACCCTAGGAACTTAGTTTGAACAAACTTGAATCTGACCCTCATAACAATGATGTATACCAAACATTAAAAGATTCTGAGTAGTGGTGGTTCTGAAGAAGAAGATTTTTAAAGAATATTCCCCATATTACCCCAAGTTAAAAATTTGGGCTCCTGTATTGAGCCCAAATATGAACAAATGGGCTTCATTTTAACAAAACTTGTATCTGAGCATTTGGATGCTGTATACCAAATATCAAAAGTTTCTGACCATTGGTTCTGGAGAATAGATTTAAAAAAAAAAAAAAAAAAAAAAAAAAAAAAAAAAAAAAAAAAAAAAAATTTGCAAATATCTGACTCAGCATTTTTTTGATGCCCTCTACTGAACACTCTAACATACTCCAACATAACCGATCGCATGGTTTTTTTACCACTCAATTCTACTGGTCCTAAGGATGCTTCATACCAAATAAGAGTTCTTTGTTCTGAGTGGTTTGGGAAATATGAGCGTTTGAAAATATTTCTATTTTTAGCTCCTGGGGTTCTCCTGGGGTTCCCATGGGGATGCAGGACTCTTTTTTTTTGCACGAGTCAAGTACTTATGACCCAATAATACCACATGCCAAATTTGGTTCAAATCGGACCAGCATGTCAGAAAAAAGAAATTTTGGGAGGGGCCAAACTTACCCCTCCCATTACAAAGCCAAATATTGCTTCATGAACTTCGTTTGAACAAACTTGATTCTTCACCTCAAAAGGAAGCTACACAACAAATATCAAGTTATTGTACACACCTGTTCATGAGAAGAAGATTTTAAAAATATTTTGGAGCATTTTCCCCCACCCCCTCCCTATGGGGCTGGGCACGTTGAGTTGAACAAAAATGCAATGCCCCTTTAGGACCATCAGTCAAACAAACTTTCACTTGAATTGGCCCAGTGGTTTTGGAGGAGAAGACCAAAACATGGTGTTAACGGACAACAGATGCCGGACAGAGAGCGATCAGATTAGCTCAGCTTGACTTTGTCAAAGTGAGATGAAAAAAAAATTAAAAGGCAAATTTTTTGAAAATCACTGGCTGGTTTTTTAACTATTATGTTGGATATAAAGGATAAATTTCTTCAGTCAGTGTAAAAATTCTATGTATGTAAAGTGTATTATCTCTACTCTAAAACACCAGCAGAGTGGAATTGAATAAACTCTGTAAAAAAAAAAAAATACGAGTCACAAGAAAAGGTTCTGCTAAAATGACAGGTTCAACCTGGAGTTTAATGGCTGAACCTGGCTTTCTTGAGCTGTTCAAGAAAATTTATTTGGTGAGTGGAGACCCCCACCCAACATGTATTTTCATGTTTTCCACATGGTGTAGATGAGGGAGAAAATTTGTTTGTGACATTGCAGTTTCAAAATGACATGGTTACAATTTGTGTCACAATCACATGTTCACTGTTTTGTAAAACAATTTATGGTCAGAAAGATTATGGTTTTGAGAACAGTGGCATAAAGTCAACTTGTGGGCAGTTGTTTATATCTCTCTCTCAAGTAATTGAGAACAATGGCATAAAGTAACAAGAACCAATTCCCAGGTTCTCTTCAGTACAAATGCATTACTCAACTAGGGAAACAGAATTTACTGCCACCAGTAAATTCAAGTCTGTGTGAAAGGGGTTAAAGTATCAGGAATAAACTATAAAGAAAGAGAATTCATGGAGGCTTATTTTTCAGGAGTAAAATATTTTTGAACGAACCAGAAATGGGTTTTCGTTAGCAGTATTTACAGATATTCATACAGGAATCAGAACATTTTTATAAGAAACCAGAAATGGCATATATGTGACCAGCATTCAAAGGGTTTGATAAATGAATCAGAAATGGACATTTTTGGCTCTGCCCACTAATTTGAGTGATGAAATACATTCATAAACTTTAGAAATGCATTAAGGTGTAATAAAATGCATTTCCCAGTCTTTCTGAGTAATGCCCCCATATTAATATCTTCAGAGGGTTAAAATATTCCCTTTAAATACTCCATTTTAATCCTTTAAATGGGGGTGCAGTGGCTCAGTTGGCAGAGGTGCAGGCTGCAAGGCGTGAGGTCCTCACTCTGTCCTTGGGCAAGACACTTCACCCCATTGCCCACGTGGGTGCATGGTGGCACTGTGTACTAAAGCATACTGCACATCGATGGTGCACCCAGCTTCAAACAATGCTAACCCTGTTTGTGTGGATTTAGTATGTGGGGGATCTGACAGTTGCTCGTTGTTGCCCGGTGATTCTTCCTGGGTACTCCGACTTCCTCCACCTGAAAAACTGTTGTGGTCATGATTAGCCACTGTGCAGAAATATGTGACATTAAACACCAATAAATAAATAATCCTTTAACAAAGAGCTCAATCCAATAAAAGGTCATAAGCTATGTTTTTCAAGCAAAAATGAAAAGGTAATTAAAACTGAATCGACGTTTCTGTGAATAATGTTGACCAGTTTTCGCCATTATGTTGGCTAAAGGGTTAAGAATCCCTTACTTTGGAAGGCACACTGAAAGGGTGTCCCATTCCACATAGAATTCAATGTTAAGAAAATAAAGCAAAAAACATTAAGTTTCTCAGCTGAGAGTACCTGCTTTTGCACTCCGGATGGATGGAATGGCACAAATCAGAGACATTCTCTTAATGGCACTTTGGCATCAAAGGTTTCTGCACTCTCGGTGAGACCGAGCCGAGCGCAGTGAAAGACTATAGAACTCCTCTAACAAATGAGTTTTAAACAGTCATAGCACTAACACAGTTAACAGTACAGTCGACCATGTCAGCATTGGATTGTTACCTGACAGTTTTGTGATAGGTTTCAACAATTATTCTGTGCAGTTTTATGGAAAGGGTTAACTTTATTCTGCCTGAAATAAAATATGAGCAATCCACATTGAGGTCTTGAGAGGGTTAAAAGCATTGAACTGAATAAAACAGGTTTCAACAAATTTTACAATTATTCAATGCAGTTGTATGGAAAGGGTTAATTTTATTCTGCCTGAAATAAAATATGTGCAATCCAAATTGAAGTCTGGAGAGGGTTAAAAGCATTGAACTGAATAATTTATAATTTATTTCCTTGCAAGACAAAGGGTTTCTCTCGGTGAGACCGAGCCGAGCGCAGTGAAAGACTATAGCACTCCTCTAACAAAATGAGTTTTAAACAGTCATAGCACTAACACAGTTAACAGTACAGTCGACCATGTCAGTATCGATAGGTTTCAACAATTATTCAGTGCAGTTTTATGGAAAGGGCTAACTTTATTCTGCCTGAAATAAAATATTCCATGACTATTCCATGTCAGTATTGCATTGTTACCGGCGCCCTGACAGTTTTGTGATAGGTTTCAACAATTATTCAGTGCAGTTTTATGGAAAGGGTTAACTTTATTCTGCCTTAAATTAAAATATGTGCAATTCACATTGAAGTCTTGAGAGGGTTAAAAGCATTGAACTGAATAAGATAGGTTTCAACAATTATTCAATGCAGTTTTGTGGAAAGGGTTAACTTTATTCTGCCTGAAATAAAATATGTGCAATCCACATAGAAGTCTGGTGAGGGTTAAAAGCAGTGAACTGAATAAGATAGGTTTCAACAATTATTCACTGCAGTTTTATGGAAAGGGTTAACTTTATTCTGCCTGAAATAAAATATGTGCAATCCATATGGAAGTCTGGAGAGGGTTAAAAGCAGTGAACTGAATAATTTATAATTTACTTCCTTGCAAGGTAAAGGGTTTCTCTCAACTTAGTTTCAGGAACTTACATCCCATTATGATGACAAGGCCAGATTTCATTTTGACAGCTAACTCCACTGGTGTTTACATAGTCTCCAGTGTGAACATAACATTGTATTGCTTGGGGGAGAATTTACTGTATCAGGAAATTGGAGGCTGTGAAAACCCTATAGCCTACTGGGCCATACTCAATGGCTCTAGTGACCTGAAAAACATAGGTGGCCGAGAAGTTATGATTTTCTACCAGTGTGCCAAAAATCAGCGAGATAGGACAATTCATTTTCAAGTTATCGTGAGGACAAGGAAGTGAATAGAAGACAGAAGACAGGAGAATAAGAAGAAGAAGAAGAGGAAGAAGAAGAAGAAAAAAAAAGAAGAAAAAAAAAACGTACAAAAACAATAGTCTGTGTGTTCATGCAGACTAATTAAAAAGAGGTATTTCAACAGAATTAAAGTAATGTATAACATACAAAACTTCCAATGGAAATGTAATTTTACAATCCAATATACATGAATAATTTAATGTTTGCAGCACTTTTCATATGTTAAAACTCTCAGCATGCCAAGTTATGTAAAAATTTTTGCTGAAACTAGACTATCTCTTTTTGGCATTTGTTCTGTCGCCACCTCAAACAAAAATGATTTTTAAAATGCTACTAAACTATGGATACCAATAGTCACAGCATGTTTAATGAGCTCTACTGAAATGAGCTGGTACCCTGTTAAATGAACAGCCACTTGAGCAGAGAAAAATATTCAATTAACAAGAGTATTCAATTTGCAGGAAAAGGGTCATTTTCCTATCTTCTAGTTATAAACTGTTCATTTATTCTATTATGTCTTGTTTGGCAGAGCTCAGTGTTCTCTGTCAAACAAGATGTAAAAGATTGAATGCCTATATTGGATGTATGGATCCATAAATGACTATAAATGTGGGGAATTCAGTGGAGGTCAGAGTAATAATTCTTGGCCACAGATTGCAAGATTTTTATTCAATTAACAGTATACTCTATTGCCTACTGGTACTATTAGTTACCCCGTGTCTGATCACATGGTATGGGTTTTTACCTTCCCGAAGCCAGCCGTATCCCATTCGACCGAAGCCGAATGGGATAGGGCTGGCTTCGGGTAGGTAAAAACCCATACCATGTGATCAGACACGGGGGTAACAAATTTATCTATTGACTTTCCGTTTTAGAAGTACAATCTATTTCATGTGTGAACACACACAGCATGAGATCTTTTATCTTCCATTGTTGAGCCATACAGGTTTCTGTGGAATTTTTGTGCAAGAGTTTTTGTGAAAATATGCCGATATGACTAGTATAAAAAAATTATTGAATTTCTTTTTTTCTTTTTTGTCTCAAAAACATAGCTTATGAACCCCACATTGGAGGGTACTCGACAAGCTCATTCCAATAAGGGGTCATGAGCTATATTTTGGAGATAAAAAATTAAAATATAATACATGTACACTGTAAAACTGGAATGACGCGTCTTCTACGGGGTATGGACAATTTGTAGATTTCGGAACGAGGCTTCCACTGGGTATGGGAAATTTGTCAGTGGCTGGGCGGACGTATCGTGAGTTTCAATGAATATGGTCTTACACCACGTATCTATCAACCAATCAAATCAAAAAATTCACTTTAGGCAACAGATAAATGCTGTTAACAGGTCAAATTTGTTCTGAAGGTATGGTAAATGATTTGCTGTTTGTAAGTTATATACAATTAACAGATTTATTCAATTAAAAGATACACAAGTAAATGGGCACTCCTTTACTGTAATTAAAAGACTTATGTTCCATTCACGCACTTCAAATTTAGTTTAAAAGGACAATATTTTGATAATCTAGATCTGAATTGTTACCAAAAAAAACTCCCCAATAAACTGTAAGACAACAAATCCATGTGAACAAATTCTGGCTACTAAAGAACCTAGCTAGCATTCTACCACTAAAAGCCTACGGTCCAACTCTGACACCCTTTTTGGCCCCAGACACGAGCTCCTTTGGGAGACTTTACGATTGAATTATTACTAATCCTTCAGACAGATTTTGTCCATAGTGTCGTCTGCTTGTTGACAATAAATTTTCATTCTTGCAAACATTTAAGCGTACTTTATCAAAAGGGTTAAAACATTCAACAATCAGATTTCAACTCTTACCCCTCATCAAACAAAACTTACACAGTATAAACATCAATCCTTAATTTACTTTTCAATATTATTTTTTCTAGAACACATTTTATGACCCCTTTTCATACTTTTAAGGAGACAAAAGCTAGGTTTTGGATTATTGATACAAGATAAAAGTGTGCCTTACTTCAAATATAAGGCAACACAAAATAATTTAATTGACTCTCTGGCATTTTTTTTTTTCAATTACTGAGGGAAGGCGGGTTTTATTTTTAACTGGTTGCATGCTAGAAGGCACTATCATGGCTCTCGAAAAGTTCTAGAAGGCACTTTTGTGGCTTTACACTGTATGTATTATCTTGCTGTTTGCTCATAAGTAGAAGAAAAAAATTATATAAAATTGTTTGGTAAAAAATGTATTGGAGAGTGCCTGTTGGCACTCTCCAATAAATTAAAACAAAACAATTATTTATGAACAAAATCTTGCTTAACAAAGGCTATTCTTGCTGGTAGCTTGGTATCTTTGAAAAAAATAACCATGTTTCAAATCACCTTTGAAAAATAATTTAGCACTCAACCAGTAAATTTTAATTTTTTTTTGCATGTTGTGAGCATGAATTGAGTGGCTTTTCACTGTCTTTTTACACACAGAAATTATTTATTATTTATTTATTGGTGTTTAAGGTCACATATTTATGCATAATGGCCCAATTGTGACAGTTTTACAGGTGGAGGAAGCCGGAGTACCCGGAGAGAAGCACCGAGCATCGATGAGCAACTGTCAGCTCCTTAACATTCTAGCTCTGTTCAAGCTCCGCTCAAGCAGGGTTACAGTGGTTGAAGACATGTGCACCATCGATGTAAAATACGCCTTAGCATTCGGTGTCATCATGCCCCCTTTGTAGGCAACTGGGTTAAAGTGCCTTGCCCAAGGACACAATGCGGGTCATCCCGGATGTGGATCGAACTCGGGACCTCTGAAGTCCAACAGTCTACAACTGAGCAACACACACAGAAATATGGAAAGTGCAAAAATATACAAATAGACTAATTTAATTTTATGTTCTTAAGATTTCTGTTTCAGATCTCCACTGTAAATCTCCTGATTTTGTAGCAATACTGAAAGGAAGACACTGTAAGGCAATAAAAACATCCCATGAGGGGGTTCAATTTCAATGGAGGATTGCTTGACAATCAAAACATTTTTATTTGGCCTAATGTGGGACAGATACGACAGATTTGTAATATGTTACAAGACTTAGAGCAAAGCAGTATATTGCAGCCTAGACTTGGCTGTCTGCATGGGCAAAGAAAATTCTGTACACTTAACTGCAAAGACATTCAAACAACTGTCTTAAGAAATTCTAACAACTAAAAATGCAGAAGTCAGTGCTCTGGGGCCTCAAAATTAACTTAAAATCAACCTCCAGTTTTAACAGTTTTAAAGCTGATTCCAAATGATCAGCTTAAACCTCTGGGCTGTTAACTGCTTGAATACTAAATTTCATAATCTGGCTCTACTGAAAATTTGGATCTAAAAATTTAATGGCTTTATATTCTATGTATTGGTCCATATTCAATTCGAAGCAAAAATATTTGTTCACAATGTGTTTTGTTACATCTCATTGGGGAGTACTTACAGAAATTCACAAATGAATTTTAACAAGAATAAAAGTCCATTTAAACAACTTCTGACATTCAACATGCTAAGTATTTTCTTGAATTTCTCATAAAATCAAGTCAAAGCTGCTGAAAGTAGTCAGTACTTAATTTAATGGAACATTCAACAGACAGTGGCATCAAGAATTCACAAAGAGAGCTACTCCTATTTACAAGGATATATTGTGCTGACAAAAGTTGTCAGCATACCTCCAAATTGGTTGCAGAAGTATTTTTGTTCTGGGCCTCTCTGGGCAGGAAAACATACCTGCATCATTTAAAATGGTACTCTTGCACTCAGCTGTTTGATATAGAAAATATCTACAGTGTAGGAAAGTGATTTACTGTACAGCACCTGTGGAGTGGAATTCCCACTCAAGACAATTTAATTCTATGGAAAAGCACAAGTAAATACAATTAATCTTTTTCACAGAATTTAAGTCACTTTCCAGGTTAACCCTGAGGTCCCCATATAGCCACAAACTGCCACTTTTATAATGCTTTGAAAAAGTTGGCTCCAAGCATATTTGTATTCTTCCTTGAGAAATCTACTGTTAGGCTGTATTTATCTTGGCAATGTTTTTACATCATTATTGGCTGCCTGTACAGGCAGCCAACAATGATGTAGAAACACTGTTAAGTCATCTGTGGATTCGTACATACATACAAAGCAGTAATTAAGAAAATTAATCAGAGACTTTAATGGTTAAAAGTTCACTCAGTGGGCACCTTAAAAATTATTCACTCAGCACTACCAGTATGTAGGTTGTTTCCACCTGGAGATTCATTAATTTAATTAATCAAAGCTTCAAACATAATATATAAATGTTGTTATATTTTATTAACTGATGCACAAAAAATTATTCACCATGCTGAGAGTTTTATAATTTGAAACTTTTACAACATGAGTGCCATGTTTCAAGTTTTATCAAATTTGTACACCATGCTTGTGCTGTGACAGAAGATAGTCAACAGAAGTCGAAAATATTGTGAAACAAAAATATGTGGTTTGTACAATGAGCAAATGAAAATAAAAAATGATGGCAAATAAATATTTATTAAACAATTCCATTCAGAAACAAGGAAGCCATATGGGTTATGAAACAGATGACAGTGTAAATGTTCCCACCAAAAGCAGAGTTATATCTATGTATGTGGATTACCACAAAAACACCCAAAAGAGTGCAGAGTTCCAGACAGGATTTTAGTACAAAGGATGTTAACTCGCAACATTTTTAACAATGGATATCTCATCTCTGGTAAACTTTTGGAAAGTTAAAAAATTTATAGTAATTTATATATTTTTTATACTTACCAATGACCCAGACTTAGCTGGTGCTAACTCTAACAAAACCAGGGCCAAACACAAATTTTGCCCCCCAATCCCCAAAATTTGCATCCAAAACAAAAAGAAATCATGTCCTAAAGGACCTCCATACTACGCCTCTACTGCGCATGCGAAGTGACGCAGACGTCCCGAAATTGGCGCCAATTATCATTCTTACTGGCAGTGCCTGGTCAGCGCTATGTACTCAGTGGGGAGGCAAGAGTTCCCAACTCCAGGGAGGGCCATCCCCATCTGGGTCATTGGTAAGTATAAAAAATATATAAATTACTATAAATTTTTTAACATTTTTATACTGTACCAATGACCCAGACTTAGCTGAATAGTAAACAGGCTGGAGGGCCTAGGACATAGAGGAAAATCCAATAAGCTCAACTATATAGTAAAGAGGTAACCCCTTAAGGAGAAAAGGAGTATTAGGCTTTACATGTATCTTTCTTATTTAATATTAAATTAGAAAGATACACTACCCTTAATAATTGAGCACAATAACATTCATGTTCTCTATTAACATCCAGTATATCCCATATACTAATTATTTTTAAAGCAAGCCAATAAATAAAGTAGTCCAGAGAATTGAGACTCTTTATAGTCATTTAAAAGTGTCCGAGTATTGTATATTAAAGCCCGTTTGACACTTGACATATACAAATGCTTCACACCGAGCTACACTTTAAAAATAAGACATGAATGAATTTTAACATTAATATTACACTTTAAAACCATCCCGGAAGCGACTCAGAAATACTGACTTGGAGGAGGCATTCCCTTGCTTTTCACTATAAAGCAGGTGACCTAAGGGAACACCCGCCCCCCCCCCCCCCCCCCCCCCCCCCTTTCCCCTTGCCCTGGGTCAAATAGCCCAGAGCGAAGAGGGCAGCCGGACGGAGTCACTGCTGGAACAGAAAGCCTGCATAACTATAGTTGCAACTGTTTAGTGGACGACATTTTGAGCAACAGATAACGGACCTAAACAATGCAGGTCTCCAGAAATGGACTCAATATTTCTGAGATAAAAATTCGTAAATGTGGATGGCTGAGACCAATAAGCAGCCTTCATTAAATCTGTAATAGCAACACTATTAGCATAAGCCCAGGAAGTAGAAAGAGCTCTTACTTCATGAGCAGAAATCTTAAGCACAGACTGCTGAGAAGAAGATAAATTTTCATAAGCAGTACGGATAGTTAATTGAATCCATCTAGCAATAGAATGGACCGAAATGTCCTTTCTATTAGGCATCAAAGACAGAAAGAAACGTTTCCGTCCCTTTCTGATAAACTGAGATCTCTGTTTATAGATACGTAACGCTCTAACAGGACAGAGTAAAGGCCTACGCCCGTCTGAAGACGGAAGAGCCTTAATAACAATAGGTTCCGGATATTTATTAGGAGCCTGATTCTTAGCTAAAAAACCCACATTAGTAGTGAAGGTGATAGCGTTCCCAACACTACGATAGTGAGAATCATCCACCGACAGTGCATGAAGCTCACTGACTCTTCTAGCAGAAGAGAAAGCTAAGAGAAAAGCTGTCTTATAAGATAAGAATTTGAAATCTACTGTCCCAAGAGGTTCAAATGGCTTTTCCTTTAATTTAAGAAGAACCCAAGCTAAATTCCACTTAGGAATTAATCTAAGAGTTCTGGGTCTATTTATCGAAAAGTTTCTAACCAACTTAGATAAAGAGACATTAGATCTAATTTGTAAACTATCATGATGTGCATAGGTATCAGATAACATAGATCTATAACCCTTTATAGTAACAGGCTGCAGTTTGATTTCGTCAAACAAGTATACTAGAAAGTTTGCAATGTCTGGTATAGAGAGATCGAATATATCTACAGAATGATCCCTACACCAACGACGAAAAACCTTCCACTTAGCCGCATAGTTTAGCGAAGAGGAGGTCCTCCTACAGTTAGAAATCGCGTCCACTGCTCGTCCTGTAAAGTGTTTGCCATGCAAGAAGGACCGCACAACGGAAAAACGTGAAGGTTGAGACCTTGCGGGTTGTGATGGAGTTGGCGCGATTTCCCCTGCGAAAGAAGATCCTCTCGTGGAGGAAGCTTTCGCGGTAGGTCCCACAACAGACACCTGAGTAGATTTATCCATGGTCTCTGTGGCGACAGAGATGCTACCAACAGAATCTTGCATTGAGATTGTTTTATCTTTAGCAATACTTGTTGAATTAACGGCGCTGGAGGATACGCATATCCTATCATTCTGTCCCAAGGGATCGACAGAGCGTCTACTGCAAATGCTCTTGGATCCGGACACGGAGACACATACGTCTGCAACTGATTGTTGAGATGTGTCGCAAATAAGTCTATCATTGGCCGTTCCCATTGGTAGCAAATCTGATTGAATACTTGTTTGTTGAGAGTCCACTCCGACGGCAACAAGCGACCCTATCGTGAAAGGGAGTCTGCTAGCACATTCAGACGACCCGGTATGTGACGGACCGAAAGAAGAACGTGATGTTCTAGCGCAAACAGAAGGATTCTTTCCGTTAGACTGAACAACGGAACTGAATGAGTGCCTCCCTGATTCCGTATATACGCCACTACTGTCGTATTGTCGGATAGGATTTGGATATGAGCATTGTGAATAATGTCCATCCAGTGACGTAACGCAAGCCAAATTGACATCATTTCCTTGATGTTTATGTGCTTGCACAGGAATTGCGGATCCCAAAGACCCTGGCATCTCGAATCCGTTGGGATTAATGATGCACCCCAACCTGGTTGACTGGCATCCGTCATAATGGTAAAACTCGGATCCGGCAACTGCAGCGGAACTCCCTGAGTTAACCACTGAATGTTTGCCCAAGTCTGAATCTCTTGTTTCACTTGATCTGACAAGAGAACGTCTACATCGAGCGAATGAATTTTCACACTCCAATTCTGAGTCAAGAAAATTTGAAGAGGACGTGTGCGTAACCGCCCCATCGGAATGAGATCCGCGGCGGCTCCGCACAGACCTATCAGTCTCATAAATTCTCTCGCCGTGACTTTGTCTGCGTGCAGACAATAGCGAGCGTAACAACTGACTAATTTCGCTCTGGTTAACGGCAGACGAACGAGATTGTTGTGCGTCTCGAAGCTCATTCCCAGATGAGTGAATGACTTGGACGGCACCAGATCCGACTTCTCCTCGTTTACTATAAAACCGAGATGTCGGAGCAATAGAAGAAGATTCTGAACATCGTTCTGAAGCGTGAACTCGTTGCCGTACCTCTGAAGAATGTCGTCCAGGTAGGCCGACGTCACCGCAGACGAATGAGCTCGGAAATAGATCATTACCGAGTTCATTACCCGAGTGAAAGCCCAGGGTGCTAGATTCAATCCGAAGCACATCGCCCGGAATTGATACACCACTCCTAGGACTGCGAAGCGTAGGTACTTTCGGAATGTCGGATGTACCATGACGTGAAAGTACGCATCTTTGAGATCTATGCTTGTTGCATAATCGTTCACCCGAATACTCGCTCTGACCGACCGAATCGTCTCCATATAAAACTTCGGAGCGACGATCAGCTTGTTTATCCAGCTCAAATCTATGACTGGACGGAACGAGCCGTCTGGTTTCGGAACCAGAAACAGATGGCTGTAGAATCCCGGAGATTCCTGGTTTTCTACGACCTCTACCGCGTTCTTCATTAAAAGAGACTGCACCTCTGATAACAGAGCATCTCTTTTCTGCGGATTTGACGGAAGATGAGTCCACTTTGGACTTCGAGTTAATGGAGGCTTTCATTTGAAGGATATCTTTAGACCTTCCGAAGTCACTCCTCTCACCCAAGGGTCGTCCGTAATCGACGCCCATTCTTGTGAAAAGCTCGACAACCTTCCGCCAACCGGTACGCGATAGAGGTTTAAGCCATCACCTCCTGGACCTGCGAGGCCTGCGGTAGGAGAAACCACGTCCTCCACGACCCGCACCTCGCCCCATCGACCTCGGGGCGTCCGACCGATTGTCCCGGCCTGAAGGACGTCCCGAACGAGAGTCGCTACCCTGACGGTCTCTCGAATAAGACCAAGAGGACGCACCGGAACCTCTATAGGAACCTCTCTTGGGCGCATTAGACCCAGAAGTGCCTGTCTTATTCTTGTCTGCTGTATCCGACTTCTTAGAAGCAGATTTGAACAACAGAGAATCCGAAGCTTTCTTTGTAATTTTATCATAAATAGCAGAAAGCTTGCCGTCAAAGAGAAGTTCTCCTGAGACCGAAGCGACTCTAAGAGAGTTCTTCACCTTAGTATCCACTAGTGTGGATGTAGCTAGGGCTGCGTCACGTCTAACCAACTCCAGATTTGCCACTGAAAGGGCGGAGTTACACGTGGAATAAGCTACTGCCCTTGAAAGAAGTCTTAAAGAGGATTGTATATCCTGAAACTCTTTCCCTTGAAGGCGCAGTGATAACGCCTTAGTAAGGTGATCTGCGTAAGATAAGGCATCTAAATTGGCTCTGTTAGACGCAATAGCTGTTTCCAACACCGCGGTTGGAATAGAAGCCGACGACGGTAATGATAGCTCTAAGTCTTCCGCCTCGTCGTCCATACGCAGAGGAACTCTCGGGATACCCTGTCCTGCCGTATCGAATTTATTCCTTGCATTAATGAAAGGCAGGTTGAGAGTATTAGCGGACAAGAAACCTGCTTTCCCCGTCTTGGAAGCAAGTTTAAATATATCGTCATTCAATAATTCAAATGTTCTTGCAACATTATTGGACTGCGACGGAAACTCGGGAGCGATGTCCCTGAACCGCTCAAAAAATTCAGAGTCCAATGACGCTATAATCCTCTTGTCCGGAACCGCAGCAGTCTGGCCCGACGGAACAACTTGAGGGAGAAAGTGCCGGATGAAGTCCACGGCAGCTTTATGTTGTTCCGAAAGGGATAGCTCCAAGTCATCCGTATCCCTTTCACCATCTGGTCGGACCTCATGATGTTCCCGGTCGTCCGCCCCCGATGCTTCGACGGAGCGTACCGACCCAGCGCCGTTGGATAATTCTCGATCCGACACCGTTTCTGTCGGCTGCTGGGATGCTGCGATAAGCTGTGCTATCTGCACAAGAAAGTCCGGCGTCGAGACCTGCGGAGGCGCAGTCTTTCGCTGCTTCGCCGAGGGCAGCTCCGCATCAGATGGCTCCCGCATACTTTTCCTATGCGAACGTCCGGAGTCCATCGGTCTCGAATCCCTGGCTGCCGGATGGTGTGACCTGGTCGCCGAAGAATCCTTGATCGGCGAAGCTGGTAATAAATCGGCGGTCACGCAGCCAAGGTGCGGTCGTGTGCGCTGACGAGAAGAGGAAGCCTTAACAGTCTCCGTGGACTGCTTATACAACGGAGCGTCCCGAGCGACGGACGTATGCTCCGCTAAAGACACATTATGTACCACAACATCTGGTCCCACTGGGTGTGCATCTATTATGTTTATAGTGCTCGCATCACCCAAAATTTCCTCCTGGACCGCATCGGACGAACCCGGCTGCTGAACCATTCGGTAAATGGACGCTACACCGGGCGAGCTAGCGGACGACATTTGTCTAATCTCCATGAGCACTTTTGCCGCTAGCTCTGAATTCATTTGTGACGACGGACGCACACTTGTAGAAGATAACATGGAAACATCACCCTGTTCTGGTTCCTCTGAAATAGAAACTGAGAGAGTAGAGTGACCTTGCGGAGAAAGAGCCAGCATAGCCCTTTCTCCAGAAACAACATATCGTGACACACATTTCCAATGTTTCTCATCCCAATATTCACATATAGGACAGGGATTAATGCGAGAACACTGACTACAATTAATACAATGATCATGAAAGTCAGAGGAAGATTTCTTCCTATTAAAATTTGAACAATGTCCCTTCATTGTGAAAGGACAACAACAAGTCCTAGTTACTCGCAAAAACCCCTGACACAAAGATACATAATAACATGATCCATTAATAAATGAAAAAACAATTGCAAATCAAAATAATTTTGAAAAAATATTTTTCAGCGAAGCCCAAGTTGCTGAAAAGTAACGTTGAGCCCCGATGGATCCGATGGCAAAGTGTGGTCAAAAATTTTAAATTTATATAAAATAAGTAATGAGACACTTACGGATAATATAAATGTATCTTATAGTGAGATAAACTACAGCAAACAGCCCCCCTCAAAAAAGGCTGTTGCCAATGAAAACAAACAGTGTAAAACACCAGAAAACATGACTCCAGGCACTGAAAAAACTGGCCCGGAATCAGTCATCAAATTACACTCTATCTGATGCAAAACAGAGACTCCCAGGGGAGAATCTGCAGAACATCAGATGGAAGATGCAGAACACAAACGTTATACACCCATGGGTGAAAACGTAACTATGGGGAAAATAACAGAAAACATTCTGTAACCAAGCAACTCTCCCAGGAAATTTTAGAAATGAACTTTCTCAAAAATATGCCAAAAGGATGGGAGAATTGCAAGGGGGGACTTTAGAAGGCTAGGGGAGAGGAAACACTGAATAAGCAGTGCAACATTTAGCAAGAATGACAACAAGAGGCCCATGCCTAAAAAATAGGCAACTTAACATAATTTCATCAAAAAATTTTAAGTACAGCCCTGATTATTTTTTGTCACTTCTTTTTCCTCTCCTCCTTCTATCCTCCTTAGAATCACATTTTCTCCAAAAATTACGTGTCTGGCATCCTTTAAACTGAGATTTACAAGCACAAAGATCAGTGAGATGTTGACTGATGAAGGGCCAAACAGAGAATGATAATTGGCGCCAATTTCGGGATGTCTGCGTCACTGCGCATGCGCAGTAGAGGCGTAGTATGGAGGTCCTTTAGAACATGATTTCTTTTTGTTTTGGATGCAAATTTTGGGGATTGGGGGGCAAAATTTGTGTTTGGCCCTGGTTTTGTTAGAGTTAGCACCAGCTAAGTCTGGGTCATTGGTACAGTATAAAAATATATATTTTAAATTTGTACCAAGTCTTGTCAGGCAATATCAGGTCTGCTGTTTTGAAAATCACCCGAGAGCAACTAACGCCCTCCATAGAAATGGTTTGGGAGGGGATTATCCACATAGTGTAACTGTGATTGGAAATCCTCTACCATAGGCCTTTCCTTCTTTGACATCATCCTTTGCGAGTTATTAACCCTTAAAGTCTCAAATTAATTTAATGATAATTACTGCCTTATAGCCTTATATTTGTACACAGCTGCAGATGAATTAGCAGTGTTTATATATTATTGTTGGCAGCCTGCACAGGCAGTCAACAATGATGTAACTAGAGGTAGCCGTCAGGGGTGGCCAATCCCGACGAAAAATCACCATGATGCAGTAACCTTTGTCATATATTACACTAAATTAACACAGCCACTGTTGGTATTATTTACTCAAATAATACAGATAAGATTACCTGTAGTTGATAACATGTCAAGTTTGATTTCGATTGGGACTGATAAAATTTTAATTTCAACCCACATGCCAAGTTGGGAATGCATAATTTTAATAACTGAGAACCAAAACCAGCTCTGACCAATAAAATACCATTTTCAAGCGGAACTTTAATTACAAAGCAGAAACCAATACTGATAAAAATTAAAATTCAAGGTCACTGTGACCTTGACCTTTGGCACAATGATCCCAGAATAAATAGGGTACTTCCTCTCATCATGCCTAACCCACATGCTAAGTTTGGTTTCAGTCCGCCAAGCAGAATTTTAGTCAGAGAGCGGAAACAAACTCAGTTGATGGACGGATAGTGCCACGGCTATATACCCCTCCCCAAAATTTCGGGGGGATAAAAACATTGCCAAGGTGAAAGCAGTCTACTGGGCAAATTCTCAAGGAAGAATACACTTGGAGTCAATTTTCAAAGCAATATGAACTTTAATTGTTAACCATCAAAGACCTTCACACAAATTTGACAGACTTTATGGGCTGAAGAGGTTTGTGGGCAATATTCAAAAACTTGGCAATGGTTTCCATTCAAGTCTTGGCTGCTTCTTCCGGCTGACAAAACTTTGCTTGAAATCACAGCTAAGCCACTCGACTCACAAGATGTGATGTAGTTCAAAGTCTAGAAAATTACACAGTCCCTTAAGAGTTAAAAGAGACTTATGTTTCTGTAAGATTTATTGAGCAAACAGAATCCTTTACTGTATCTTACAATCAATCAGATTTCCCCTGATACAAGCTAAAACGTCTCAAATGATAGAAATTTGTATCAGCCATAGCAACTAGTAACTTCTGGGAACATGTGCCATCATTTGATTCAGAAAAAGAACAGTTTTACCTGCACTCACAGAAAACTGATTATACATGTCGAGTTTACCATTTTGATAACAGTAATTAGAAGACAAATAAATCACCAGCTAAACAAAATAAATTAGACTAGATCATTTTTGACCATGATATTTTTATATTGGCATACCCTGTGTTAAAGCTGAACACTCAGCTGAAACACCACTATAAATTTTGGCTGTTAAAGTATAAGTGGAACCACTATGTATTGATTGAGAAATTTGTTTCACACCTTGATGGTGTTCCTGTTATGTATCGTGACTCACCCTAAAGGGCTCATGGCAATACCTAATACTTACACCATGTCGACTTGATACAAATTTCTCGATCAACACATAGTGGTGATAACATATTTATCAAGATTCTCAAGATCAGCATTCGTTGCGCTCCTTATTTTCAAATCAGGTGGGCTTTAGAGGATGGGAGCGATTGCTTGCCTCAAAATGACGATTATAAATAAGAAGATATTTGATACTTTTTTGAGCAAATATAATTGATCAAAAAATGTTATCATATATAATTTTTTAACCTGTCTTTTAAGGCCAGGCACCTGGGATTACAAAGACTAGTGTATTTTTTTCAATGCATGTAGCAGATTTTCAATGCATGTTTTTAAAACTGAAAGTGTATTTGTAGGCCTTAACATTATTTCCAAAGTGTTTTTTTGAAAAATAAAGATATTTTAATGCCCATATGCATCTCGCTATAAGAGGAAAGACCTACATTTTATGAATATGCACAAGCAAAGTTTCAACCACTTCACCTCAATGTGAAACCCAGAGGTGCATTGGCTAAAACTCTGCATATGGTACATGTTTCAGTTGTGATCCACTATTCATGTAATTTAGATAAAAAAAAAATTGGTCTGCTTCTAGTCTTAGGTAAAGGGTTAATAAGGATGCCTAACTCTCTGCATACTGTTGTAGAAGCAACAAAATTTTAAGCTGCAAATTTCACCCATAATGCAACTTGGGATTTAACTGATTCAATCTTTTAACAAGAGCTCACTAAGCGCTGTCAAACAGGATTGAACTGGTTCAACTCCTAGTTGCATTGTGGGAAGGTTGTAGCTTTAAATTTCTGTGTTTTTCGAAATCAATATGCAGAGGTTAACCCTTTACCCAATGCAATTGCCAAAACCGGCCAGCACTATTCTAAAAAATCGTCAATTAATTTTCAGTATTTTTTACCATTTTTAATCTCAAAAACATAGGTTATGGCCCTTCGTTGGAAGGAGCTCGTCAAGCTCATTCCAGCAAGGGGTTATAACCTATGTTTTTGAAACAAAAAAAATGAAAACAAGCCAAGACCTGCGTCGCTGCATGCAATTGATTACAGAGATGAACAGACTTCAAAGTATCGGCAAACAGGAAGTGGCTGCACGGCAGATCTGAAAATTAGATACACGATACAACTCATCATTATGAAGCAGCAGACCAAGTATAAAATCATTCCCTTTCATAGAAGCCAAGAAAACTTTGACGGAAGAAGTGTTTTGGACGGACTGACGGACAGATTGACGGATGGAGTCGAGCGGTTACTAGACCTGCTCTGCTGCTGGCGACGCAGGTGATAAAAATGAGTTAGTCAAGAATTTTTTTTGCAAGTGTCGTCTGCTTTTCATGTAAGGTAAAGGGATAAAATTTATAAATTACTTCCAAGGATTCTACTTCATTTTAACTATTTTCCTAACACAGTGAGGAGACGGCATCTGCGAAAACTAAAAAAAAACTCCAGAATAGTTTGAAATTTTCCTATTTTTTTTTGCATCAAAACCATAGCTTATGACCCCCTTGCAACAAGCTCATTCCAGTGAGTATCATAAGCTATGGTTTGGAAGCAATAAGTTGTGAATGGCAAGTTTGGTGATTAGCATGGGCTGGATATGGAGCTGAGTTTGAAATAAAAAAAAATAAATAAACTGACAAGATATTGGCAATGTCCTTCAAAAAAGTCTCCAGTTTTCAATTTGAGTCAAGTAATCTCTCCATATCAATTGGAGCTCATTTAAATGTTGGAAGATAGACACAAGAAAAATCTTTTTCATTCAAGATACCAGGTCTACACCGATTTTTAAAAGGTCTCATGGACAGCTTTTTAAAAATCATTGTCAGTGCCTGGTGCTGTGGGAAATAAAAAACTTTTGGACTTGGAATGTGGGTCTATAAAGTATTATAAGGGTTAGGTACTAAAGTTACATTGTCATTTTTCGATGGCTCACTATCTGAAGTTACATTGTCATTTTTAGCTTTGGATGTCTCATTACACAGTGGACATAGAGGTGTATCGATTTTGTAATAATATGGACAGTGTAGATGTTTCAGTTCTAAATAAGCATGGAATTTGCAAGTTGGAGAAAATAAATTAAGAAATCTAATTTATGTGCATAATTAAAATGCCATCCTCCCCCTGTAGCTATAAAATTCCATTACAGATGTGATAACTAGTCAGGAGTAAAATATGATTTATCTGTTTTAAAAAGTGTTCAGCAGATTTCCAGACTACTATAAAATGATAAAAATTAAAAGTAAAATACTAAAAAATCATCATTGCACTATGGAATTGAAATTTATTTAAAAAAATAAATTAATGAATAGAAAATGTGATAAATCTTCTGACGTATAACTGTGCAGTACATTCAATTAACTGAGTGCTATATTATTTGGGGTGGGAGATAGCAATTACATTTGTTCATGTTTTTGCCTTGTTACAATTAATGAGAGAATGCCGACAGGCAATCTCCAAAAAGTTCAGCATTGCAAATCCATACAGATTAAATAGTTTAACTTAACTGATAATATGAAGAACATCCCTAGACTATTTATGTTTCAGTATTAGTACTTAAGAATGGAGCCCAAATATGGGACTCCAGCACTCATCTAGTTAATCCTTTGAAACAGAGACCATTTTTCCAGCTCTGGATCAGGATACTTCATGATTTCATTAAGTATGATGTCTGCTGTGTGAATGTGTGGGTTAGACCAATCAATATTTTTAACGTGCAGCCTGCACGTTGAAAATATTAATTGGTCCATCCCCAAAGTACAAATATGTACTCTTCCAACTGCTGTCATTGTATTGACATGGAAGATACAACCAGGATTCTAAGGGGTTTTCACAATTCAGTGCCACAATGATCCTTATCCTAATCCTAATCCTTATCTTAGGAAGTTAAAGTGGTTTCTAATCAACTCTTGGCTGCCTTTATAGGCTAAGTTTGAGAACTGTGTCAGGGTACTTTGAATATAATTTTAACCAAAAACTATACACTGGTGCACCTGTTCTATGAAAAACAAGTAATCAACGTTGCAATTACACTTTAGAAGATGAAGGGGCCCATTCTCTGCAACATAGAGAAAAGAGTATTCTGCCAGAAGTTACACAATATACTTCAGAAAAGCTAACAAGAAAAAAGTTTGAACTGAATTTTTTAATGAAGTCTACAACAACGTTAGAATATTCACATGATGGATACTAAAACTATTTTATGCATGAAAACATAGAATACATGATTTTCATCCTCATGCTTAAAATCACTTTTATGTTCACTTTAAATGTTTAAGTTTTATTTTTAGCATATTACACTGATTATTTCCAAGATCATTTGAGAGAAAAAAAAATAGCTGAACATCAACAGAACCATGATGCTTGAAAAACAGTTGATTACTGGGCATTTTTTTTTTCTAATTTGAATGCATTTGAGTTTCAAGTTAATGTGTAATTGTATCTCCATTGGTTAATACAAGTAAAAAAAATCAACCACAAACCCATCAAAGTAGCAAATTTTGATTTACTTTCACAATCAAATTGTCAAATCTTTGTTTTATTATCATTTTTCAAATGTAAACAGGCCCATAATATGCCAACACAAGCAACAACATGATAAGGGAGCTGCTCTAAATTAATATATGCCAAAATCAAAAATAGTAAATATGTTTACTTGTGAAGATAGATCTTTTTATGTGAAGATAGTTTTTATCTGATATTTTGTCTAATTTTATGGTAAGATAGGAAAGCATCCAACAAAATACAGGTATCTAATAGCTTTTCAGTGATATTTATTGATTGGTGTTTAAGGTCACATACTTATGCACAATGGCTAATCATGACCGTGACAGTTTTATGGGTGGAGGAAGCCGGAGTACCTGGAGAGAACCACCGAGCAACGCCGCGCAGCTGCCAGCTCCCCAATATTGTAACTCCGCACTACAGCACAGGCAGGGTTAGATTGGTTTAAGACATGCGCACCATCAACATACAGTATGCCTTAGTACATGGCGTCATTGTGCCCCCATGTGGACAATTGGGGTTAAGTGACTTGCCCAAGGACACAATGCGGGAGTCCGAATCGATGGTTCAGACGGTCACCCATCCGAGGATTAACCAGGATCGATGTTGCTTAACTTCGGTGATTCTTAGTGATAAGTCACTTTTTTGAAAATGTAAAGAGAATCAGTCATGGCTTAAAACAAATTGAGTTAAACCTCAGTTTTCACAAATGTGTTTTGGGGAATTGATTTGGGGCTGAAATTTTCCAGTACTAACCTCCACACCTCAAGTACCATCTAAACTGGACCCCCCCCTCCCCCCCCCCCCCAACAAAAAAACTAAAATAAAATTGGACTTTTTTTTCTTTTTCAAAAAAATAGAATCAGATTTGTTTGTGGTCATTCTTTATGCTGTCCAAGCTGGAATCGGGATAGTCAGACACAGTACATGTTTGACTCTCTAAAGGATTCTAGATTTATTTCATGTCAAAACTTTTCACTTAAAATTTTCATTTTTTGCTTCAAAATCATAGTTTTTGACCCTTCAATAGAACAAATGATCACAAGCTTGGTTTTTGAGGCAAAATTGAAAAAATAATCCAATATGAAGAGGAATATTTATGAATAGCACTGGATGGATATGACCATTACATGAGCTAAAAGGACTAATTTTGACATTGATCAGTTTTTCTTCTATTTCAGAACAGGTGCACCCATAACTTGTATCAACAGGCTGGTTAAAATTCACAGTAAACTGGCAGTGGTTTCTAATGAAGTATTAGTTGTATATATACAGACTACAAACCAGGGCAAATCCACAAGATAACTAATCATGGGTACTGAAAATTGTGAAAAACTGCCCATGCTTTTGATGCTTAACCCTCTTGTAACCCAATGTCAAAATACCAAAATTTCAAGCAGAAATTCTTTCCCATAATGCAACTAGAAAATTAACATTCACTCTTGTCTGACAGAGTTCTCTTGTCTGACAGAGTTCGATGAGCTCTGTCAAACAATTGGTCAAATTCCTAATTGCATTATGGGAAAATTTAAAACTTGCTGTTTTGAGCAGAGGGTTGAGCTGAAGATATTTTGTTATATGACAAAATGTTGAAAAGACTACACAGAACCGTTACCAGCGGTATGTCCTAAAACAGCAATCCCTCAACAAGATTCAAGTGAACATTCTAGACACAATTACGACATTAAAACAACTGACCACAAAAAATTATTCAGATTATTCAGCACTATAACAGCAGTTATCCATTTACTCCCCATCAAACTGGGTTAAAGAAAAAATAATTTAACAAATTAAATAGAAATGTGACGATGGATTATTATGTGAAGAAATTGATTCCACTGAGACATATTATTCCTTAACCAAACCAAGATATTCAAAGAGAATTGGTGATTTTTTTTTCTACTAATTATGTGAAGTGATCTCCAATACAGGAATATGCTGAAAGAGCATGTCCCAATGGAGGATACATCAGTTCCAGCACAAAAAAATGTCATATCAACATTTGTAAAAATTGTTTTCAACACTGGTAAGATTCGTCATTGTAATAACAATGTGGAGCCCTGTAAATTGAAGTGCAACATTGTCACTGGAAAAAATATTCAATTAACAGTATTCAATAAAGAGGATGCTGGTCATTTTCTTTGAGTATTTCTTTTATCATGTTTTGTTTGACACAGCTTATAGAGCTCTGTCAAACAAGAAATAATAGAATAAATGGTTCCATTGGATGTACGGATGTCAAATAGATCTATAAACATGGGGAATTTAGTGGTTGTTAGAGAAGACTGCTTGATAACTCACAAGATTTGTTATTCAGTTAAGAGATCAAATTTGTACCAAAGGTGTAGTAAATGGTAAGTTATATGCTTTTAAAAGGGTTATTCAATTTGGAAACATCTATTTAAGTGGGCTCCAGTGTACATCAAGTATTACATGTAACCCACATCTAAAAAAAACCCAAAAACATCTGGAAATAAAGATTTTCTTTCAAGTGTACCTTAATCATCACAGTTTGAGAGCCCTCTACCAAGCATAGGACAATGAAACACTAAAAAAAAAAAGAAAAACTTTCAAGAAGTATTGTATTTTATTTGCACTATTTCATTCTCGATAAAATAGAAACTTGTGTGCAATGATAAGTGTGTGAGAAAAATTTCTAAGAGGGTTTCTACACCATTCATACTCCATTTCTTTCATTCTCAAAAAATCACATAAATTCACAAGGATGAAGATGGCAGCCATATGACTTTCATCTGTTCGGATGAAATAGCAGTTTTTATTTGTGTGCACATTCTTGCCATATTTCCACTCTGTATCACAACTGAAAATAAAAAATAAAAAAAAAGAATTTAGATTACTTACCATGAACCCTTTACCCAAGATATTACCACTGGAAATTTGAGCAGAAAACCCCTTGATAATAAAGAAATTCATCTGTTTAACTAACCTTTGGGGACTCGATACTTTGAATGAAAGAATGAAATCCATCATTTCTTGCTGGATAGTACTTTACACGTTTATGTTTCCTAATTTTGTGGCCCAACCTACAGTGATATTTGAAAAATGCCAATAAAATGTACCAACGCACACGAAAAAAATAAATGCAGCGGTCTTGGAGAATCAAAAGTAATTCTTTTTGCCTTAACTGGTTATTTTTGTTAAATTTATATTTTCTACTGGCAATATTTGTATTCATTTAACACAGTTCTACTGTGTCAGTTCAATGCTGTGGATTGGTAGAATCCTGATACAGTATGTAGGATGATTCAATTTATATTTTTAACCTGTAGGCTTGTTACCGCAGGTAAAAGGTTGGACATACTATTTAAAAGATGAAAGTGTCAATGACACTGTAGCAAACTTTGACTTTATGGTTCATTTATGAAATTTATGTCATTAATTATCTCACTGATGTTGCATTGAACTAGAACTACATATACCTCAATTATTCTAATCAGAAACAAAGAATGCAGCCGGCTGCCATGCTCCTTCATCTGAGTGAAACAGAATGATGATTGTTTTCAGAGGACTTTCCATACATTATTCGTGCCAAGTTTGGTTCACAATGGCCAAGTAGTTTCAGATAAGATGATGAAAATGTGATTTCCCATAGGGTTTCCATGGTAACTATGAGCCACAGTTGCAGCCATGTTTGCAATCTGATCAACATTAAATGAGGATTGTTGGTAGAGGGTGTTCCAGTCATCAATCTTGTGAAGTTTCAAAACATTTGGCCTTGTAGTTTCAGAGGAGAAGATTTTTGAAAATCAACCAATCGGAATCAAAGAATGCTTCTGGCGTCCATGTTTGTCATCCGATGGGAACAAAATGAGGATAGTTTGTAGAGGACCTCCTATTGACAAGTCCTGCCAAGTTTGGTTCACATCAGCTCAATAGTTCATGAGAAGATGAAAATGTAAAAAGTTTATGGACGACGACAGTCTCCAAGTGATTGAACAGCTCACACGGCCCTTTGGGTCAGGTGATCTAAAATGAACTCAGTGACCCCTGGGTGACCACAGTGTCCTTAACCCATATTTTGAACCTCCTGCACTTTCGACTCATTTGATGTTGATCCCCAGGCCCACGGGTCATATGATGCTTGAGATTTGAACATGACCAACTTTCAAAATTATAGGCTCTACTCACTTTTTTGAGTGTAGAAATAATGTATGAACTTCGGTAATGCATTAGAGGACATAAAATGGAATTTCCAATAATTCTGAAAATTGTACTCAATGACAGTGTGTGACCACAATGACCTTGATCCATATTTTGAACTTCCATCCAGTTTTGATTCCTTTAGTATTGGTCCCAGGTCTATAGGTTATACCTTGCTTGAGATATGAGTGTAACCTTCTTTCAAAATGTTTGGCTCCACCCACCTTTGGGGTTGTTAAAACACATGTATGAACTTCGGAAATGCAATTTCCAGAAATTCTGAAAAATGCACTCAATGATCCCTGGCTGACCTTGACCCATATTTTGAACCTCCATTGAGTTTCGGCTTAACTGGTGTTGGCCCCATGTCTATAGGTTATACCGTGGTCGAGATATAAGCGTGACCCACTTTCAAAATGTCCCCCCCCCCCCCCCCCACCCCTTGCACACTTTTGCAATGTTTTTACCTCAGGAATGCATTTAGGGGGGATGAATGCAATTTCCAGCAATTCTGAAAATGCACTCAATGATCCACCATGGTGACCTCAGTGACTCATTTGGTGTTGGTCCCAGGTTTGTAGGTCACACCATTTTCGAGATATGAGCATGAACCCCATTCAAAATGTTTGGCCCAACATACTTCTTTGAGTGTAAAAATACATGTAGGAACTTTGGGAATGCATTAGAGGATCATAAATGGCAAGTTCCAGCAATTCTGAAAATTGCACTCAATGACTCATTGATGAACTCAATGACCTTGACCCACCCATATTCTGAACCTCAATCAAGTTTCGATTCATTGGTGTTGGTCCCAGATCCATAGGTCATACCATGCTTGAGATATTAGCTCAGTCAAATAAGACTAAACTGGTTCAATTCCTAGTTGCATTATAAGAAAAACTGGCTGCTTTAAATTTTGAACTTTCAGCAACAGTGAGCAAAGGATTTACTCCAAACACCATTAACCCTTAAGATTCTAATGCTGACTTTGATACCTTTTAACTGCAAGAGAACATGTGCCCTAACATGCAGTCTGTGGGTTAACTCACAAGTCACATTCTGAGTACCTTGGCAGTTGTTTTAGACAAATCTTGGCTGGCTAGATTGGCAGCCAGGGCTTGCCAAAAAACAACTACAAAGCAACGATGTGTTCACTGTGATAGTGGAGCAAATGAAAGTGTCAATGACACTCTAGCTTAACTTGTGTGTTGTATTTGATGAAAAGGATAATGTTCAATGCTTATGAAAGGATTATGAAATAAGACAAGAATTGTGATAACTGGGAATATGTTCATTTTTGGTCCCCGTATGCTATGTTTTTGATAAAAATAATATGAGGTGTACACTGTACTAAAGAGCTGAGGGGTGGGTTAATATGACCTCACAGTTAATGTATGTGGCCCTCACAGTTAACGTATATTAACGAAAGTTACCAAGTTACAGAGAAATTATTTCAAAACGAGTCATCCCATCAAGTTACATTGAAATCCCTTCATAAATATGGCCTGTAGACTGTGCTAAAGGTTTTCGGGCTTCAGGCCCCTGTAGCCGTCAGTTTCCCAATTGCGTCCAAAGGGGACGTTGTCATCTAGACATTATATGAAGTCAACCTACCAAGTTACAATGAAATCCCTTCATAAATATGACCTGCAGACTGTGCTAAAGGTTTTTGGGCTTTGGGCTCAGGCAGCCATCATGGTTGAATGATCGCAACCAAAAGGGGAATTCTCATCTGGGCATCATCTGGAGTGATCCTACGAAGTTACAATGAAATTCCTTCATAAATATGACCTGAAGACAGTGCTCAAGGTTTTTGGGCTTCGGGCCCCTGAAGCTGTCACAGTTGACTAATCACGACCAAAAGGGGATGTCATCATCTAGGCATTATATGGAGTCAAACTAACAGGTTACAATGAAATCCTTCCACAAATATGACCTATAGACTATGCTAAAGGTTTTGGGGTCTTGGGCTCGGGCAGCCATCAAGGCTGAATGATCGCGACCAAAAGGGGACGTTCTCATCTAGACATTATTTGGAGTCATCCTACCAAGCTACAATGAAATCCCTTCATAATTTTGACCAGTAGACTGTTCTAAAGATTTTCGGGCTTCGGGCTCGGGCAGCCATAATGGTTGAATCATCGCAACCAAAAAGGGACAATCTCATCTGGGCATCATCTGGAGTGATCCTACAAAGTTACAATGAAATCCCTTCATAAATATGACCTGTAGACGGTGCTCAAGATTTTCGGGCTTCGGGCACCTGTAACCATCACAGTTGGCCAATCACGACCAAAAGGGGATGTCATCATCTAGGCATTCTATGGAGTCAACCTAACAGGTTACAATGAAATCCTTCCATAAATATGACCTATAGATTATGCTAACGGTATTTGTGCTCGGGCAGCCATAAAGGCTGAATGATCACAACCAAAAGGGGACGTTCTCATCTAGACATTATTTGGAGTCATCCTACCAAGCTACAATGAAATCCCTTCATAATTATGACCTGTAGAATGTTCTAAAGGTTTTCGGGCCCCTGTAGCCGTCACAGTTGCCCAATCGTGTCCAAAAGAGGACGTTCTCATCTAGACATTATATGAAGTCAACCTACCAAGTTACAATGAAATCCCTTCATAAATATGACCTGTAGACTGTGCTAAAGGTTTTCGGGCTTGGACAGCCCTCCTGGTTGAATGATCGCAACCAAAGGGGACAATCTCAACTGGGCATCATCTGGAGTGATCCTACGAAGTTACAATGAAATCCCTTCAAAAATATGACCTGTAGACTGTGCTCAAGATTTTCGGGCTTCGGGCACCTGTAGCCATCACAGATGACCAATCGCGACCAAAAGGGGATGTCATCATCTAGGCATTATATGGAGTCAACCTAACAGGTTACAATGAAATCCTTCCATAAATATGACCTTTTGCCTATGCTAAAGGTTTTTGAGCTCGGGCACCCATCAAGGCTGAATGATAGCGATCAAAATGGGACGTTCTCATCTAGACATATTTGGAGTCATCCTACCAAGTTACAATGAAATCCCTTCATAAATATGACCTGTAGACTGTGCTAAAGGTTTTCGGGCTTCGGGCCCCTGTAGCCATCACAGTTGCCCAATCACGTCCAAAAGGGGACCTTCTCATCCAGACAATATATGAAGTCAACCCACCAAGTTACAATGAAATTCCTGGATAAATATGACCTGTAGACTGTGCTAAAGGTTTTCGGGTTTTGGGCTCGGGCAGTCGTCATGGTTGGCAGATCATGCCGAAATGGGGAAATTCTCATCTAGACATTATAAGGAGTCATCCTACCAAGTTACAATGAAATCCCACCATATTAAACATGATCTGGAGACCGTGCTAAAAGTTTTTGGGTTTCGGGCTTGGGCAGCCATCACGGTTGACGGATGATGCCCAAAAGGGGACATTCTCATCTAGGCATTATACAGAGGCATCCTACCAAGTTACAGAGAAATCCCTTCATAAATACGACCTGTAGACTGTGCAAATGGTTTTCGGGTTTAGGGCCCGGGCAGCCATACCGGTTGCCCGATCGTGACCAAAAGGGGACGTTCTCATCTAGACATGACCCCAAACCTGTATATGAAATTTCGTGACGATCAGGCAAGAACTGCGGGGTGTAGCCCATCCTAAAGGAAAATGTGAACAGACTCACAGACTAACAGACTTCCGCATGCGTGATGGCAATAGCTTATTTTGACTATGTCAAGTTAAGCTAAACAAGAGGCCCCACGGGGCCTGAAGCGCTCATCTTGTACAGAACACAATTTAAACAGAGTCCAAGAATGAGTCTACATTAATCAATCTATCTCCATAGGCTACACTGTCAATCCTTGAGTCCCTCAGGAGTGACAAAAATAATCTGGGCATTATGCCTTTTCTTCAGTTGATCATAAGTAAAATGTAGAGCTCCCCTATGAAGCCCCTTGATACAACCTATATGGATTAATCTTAGTACCTCTAGAGGGTACTGAATACAAAATTTTTAATTCTTTAGCAAAATGTCCAATTCCGGCTCCCATAGAGAGCCCAAATATTAACCCAGGCTCTTAATTTGAACACAGTTAAATTTGACTTCCCTAGAGATGTTGTGTACCGAATATGAAAGCAATCTGACTGCTGGATCTGAAGAAGAGAAATTGTAAAGAAATTTCTTCGAATTGCACTAAGTTCAAATTTGGGCTACCATAGCGAGCCCAAATATTAACCTATGGATCCAATTTGAACAAACTTGAATCTGACCCCCCTAGAGATGTTGCATACCAAACGTGAAAGCATTCTGACAAGTGAATCTGAAGAAGATTTTTGAAGAAATTCCCTCATATTGTACTAAGTTAAATTTCATGTTCCCATATGGAGCCCAAACATTAACCTAGGCACTCGAATTGAACAACCTGGAATCTGACCCCCCTAGAGATGTTGTATACCAAATATAAAAGCATTCCGACTGGTGGATCTGAAGAAGAAGATTTTTAATGAAATTTCCTCATATTGCACTAAGTAAAAATTTGGGCTACCATAGTGAGCCCAAATATATACCTAGGGATCCGATTTGAACAAACTTGAATCTGACCCCCATAGAGATGTTGCATACCAAATATCAAAGCATTCTGACTGATGGATCTGAAGAAGATTTTTTTAAATTACCCTCCATATTGAACAAAGATAAAATTTGGGCTTCCGTAGGAAGCCCAAATATTAACCTAGGGACTTGGTTTGAACAATCTAGAATCTGACCCTCATGTATACCAAATATTAAAAGATTCTGACTGGTGGTTCTGAAGAAGAAGATTTTTAAAGAATATTCCCCATATTACCCTATGTTAAAACTTCGGGCTCCTGTAGAGAGCCCAAATATGAACCAATGAGCTTTATTTCAACAAACTTTTATCTGACCCCCCTATGAATGCTGTATACCAAATATCAAAAGATTCTGATGATTGGTTCTGGAGAAAAGATTTTTTAAAATTTTTGCAAATATGCTGACTCAGCATTTTTTCGATGCCCATTACAGAACACCCTAACATAACCGATGGCAATTTTTTTTACCATTCAATTCTACTGGTCATAAGGATACTTCATACCAAATAAAAGCTCTCTGTTCCGTGGGGTTTGGGAAATATGGGCGTTTTAAAATATTTCTATTTTTAGCTCCCAGGGTTCCCATGGGGATGCGGGAATTTTTTGCATGGGTCAAGTACTTATGACTCAATACTACCACAAAACAAATTTGGTTCATACTGGACCATTGGTTCAGAAAGTTAAAAAATTTATAGTAATTTATATATTTTTTATACTTACCAATGACCCAGACATAGCTGGTGCTAACTCTTAAAATATAGGGCCAAACACAAATTTTGCCCCCCAATCCCCAAAATTTGCATCTAAAACTAAAGAAAACATGTCCTGAAAGGCCCTCCACACTTCGCCCCTACTGCGCATGCGCAGTGTCAAGGACGTTCCGAAATTGGCGCCATTAATCATTCTAATAACCAGTGCCTGGTAAGCGCTATGTACTCAGCGGGGAGGCAAGAGTTCCCAACTCCTGGGAGGGCCATCCCCGTCTGGGTCATTGGTAAGTATAAAAAATATATAAATTACTATAAATTTTTTAACATTTTTATACTGTACCAATGACCCAGACATAGCTGAATAGTAAAAAGGCTGGAGGGCCAAGGACATAGAGCAAAATGGAATACGCTCAATAAAATAAAATAGAGTCATCCCCTGTAGGGAAAAGAAGTAATAGGCCTTACATGTATCTTTCTTATTTATGATAAATTAGAAAGATACAACACCTTCCAAAATTGAGCTTCATACATCCATGTACTCTATTAATATCCAATATAATCCTTATACTAATAATTTTTAAAGTAAGCCAATAAATAAAGTAAGTCTAGAGAATAGAGACTCTTATACTCCTAAAAGTGTCTGAGGATTGCATAATCATGTCCGTTGACATATGCAATATTCAAAAGCTATACTTTAAAAACTAAGACTTGAATGAATTTTAAAAACCTAAACTTCTCACTAAACAACCATCCCAATAACAGCTCAGAATTACTAACTCCGGAGGAGGTATCCCCTTGTTTTCATAGTAAAACAGGTGACCCAAGGGAACACCCTCCCCCCCCCCCCCCCTTTTTTCTTGCCCTGGGTCAAATAGCCCAGAGCGAAGAGGGCAGCCGAACGGAGACACTGCCGAAACAGACAGCCTACCTAGCTATAGTAGCAACTGTTAAGTGAATGACATTCTGAGCAGTAGATAATAGACCTAACAATAGAGGCCTCCAGAAATGGACTCGATATTTCTGAGATAAATTTCATGAATGTGGATGGCTGAGCGCAATGAGCGGCTTTCAAAAATCTATAATAGCGACACTATTAATGTAAGCCCAAGAAGTAGAAGAAGTCTTACTTCATGAGCCGAAATCTTAAGCACAACTGCTAAGTCAATGAAATACTATAAGCAGTACCGATAGTTAATAGAATCCATTAACAATAAAATGGAGCGTAACGTCCTTCTACTAGACATCAAGGACAGAAGAAGCTTACGCCCATAGTAATAAACAGAAATCTGTTTATAAATACATAAACTGTACCCGGAAAGAGTAAAGGCCTATGCCCATACGAAGACGGAAGGACCTTAAAATAATAGGTTCCGGATAATAGGAGCCTAACTCTTATGCAACAATCCAACCTAAATAGTAACGGAAGTATTGATTCCGAAACTATGAAAGTGAAAATCATCCATCGATAGTGCATGAAACTCACTGACTCTACAGTAAAAGAGAAACCAACAGAATTACTGTCTAAAAGGTCAGAATTTGAAAACTACTGTTTCCAGAGGCTCAAATGATTACTTAGCTAAATAAGAACCGAAGTTAAAATCCGTATAGGAATTTAATCTAAAGATTCTAAGTCTATTTATCAAAAAGTTACTAACTGACTTAGATAAAGAGACAAAAGACTCAATTGTAAACTATCGTAGAGTGCATAGGTATGAGGTAACATAAACCTATAACCTAAATAATAACAGGCTGCAGTAGATCTTGTGAAACAAGTATACTAAAAAATAGCAATGAGTAGTATGGAGGGATCAACAATATGAACATAATGATCCCTACACCACGACGGAAGAGCCTCCACTTTAGCCGCATAGAATAGCGAAGAAGAGGATCTCCTATAGTAAGAAATCGCGTCCAAAGCTCGTCCAGTACAGTGCTTACAATGCAATACGGACCACACAACAGAATACATGAAGGTTGCGACCTTGCTGGTTGTGATAAAGATGACACGATTTACCCAGTGAAAAAGATCCTCACATAGAGGAAGATTTCACGTTAAAACGCACAGTAGACAAGAGAGAAAATTACTCATGATCTCTGTGAAGATAGAGATGCTATCAACAGAAATGTATTGTGGTTGTTTATCTTAGCAATACCTGCTAAAACAACAGCGCCGGAGGATACGCGTATCCTATCAATCCGTCCTATAGATCAATAGAGCGTTAAGAATATTAGCTCAGAGATCTGGACAAGCCAACACATACGTCTGCAATTGATTAGCAAGCTGTGTCATAAATAAATCATCATTGGGCGCTCCCATAGATAGCAAATCTGATTGAATACTTGTTTGTTGAGAGTCCATTCTGACAGCAACAAGCGACCCGTAAGAGAACGGGAGTCCGATAAAACAATCAGACGACCCGGAATATGACGGACCAAAACTGAACTTGGTGTACTATAACCAACAGACGGATTCTTTCCATTAAATTGAATAACGGAAACGAAAGAGTGCCTCCCTGGTTCCGGAGATACGCCACTACTGTCGAATTAAAGGACAGGAATTTGGGCATGCGTTTCTGAATAATGTTCATGCAATGACATAAAGCAAGCCTAAAAAACATTATTCCGCGGAAGAAAACTGATTGCTAAAAGACTGCAGAACCCAAAGACCCTGGCACTTCGAATCCGTAGGGATCAGTATTATATCCCAATCTGTATGACTGGCAACCGTCATAACAGCCACACTCGGGTCCGGCAACTGCGGCGGCACTCTCTGAGTCAACCACCGAATGTTTGCCCCAGTCTGAATCTCTTGTAACACTAGATAGACAAGAGAACGTGTAAATCGAGCAATTCATGGATTGCCGAAAAGTTGCCGTCGAAGAGAAGCTCCTCCGAGAACGAAGCGACTCTGAGAGAGTTCTTAACCTTACTATCCACGCGAGTGGATGTAGCTAGGGCTGCGTCACGTCTAACTAACTCCAATCAGCCACTGAAGGGCGGAGTTATACGTGAACAAACTACTGCCCTCAAAAGAAATTACATTGAGAATAATATCCCGTAAATCTTTTCTTGAAGACGTAATGATAACGCCTCAGTAAGGCGGATTACGTATAATAAAGCGTCTAAGTTAAGTCTACTATACATAATGTCGTTCCCAACATTGAAATTGGAAAAGACATAAACGGCGAAAAAGAATATATGCAGTTTTTAATCACACCGTCTAGACGCATATGAACTCTCGGTATGCCCTGCTCTGCCAAAATAAACTATTTGTATAAATGATAAAATGGCAGAAATGAGCAACGCGGACAAAAAACTAAACTATCATGCTTAGTAGCAGGCTTGTATATATATATATAGCGTCGAAAAATAAAACACATGTTGTAATGACAATATTGGACTACGTCGGTAAGTCAGGGACAATGTCCCCGAACCGATCGAAAAATCCGAGTCCAATGACGCTATAAGTCTCTTATCCAAGATCGCAGCAATGAAGTCCGAAATAATAATCACTGGAAGATAATGCCAAAAGATATGAAAGGCATCTTCCGATACTACTAAAGGGAAAACTCGAAATCTTTCGAATCCCTTTCGCCATCCTGTCGGACCCTATAAAGCGTTCGGTCGTCCGTACCTGATGCAACCGCGGACCGCACCGACCCAGCGCCGTCGGATAATTCCTGATTCGACCGAGAAACTGTCAATTGCTGGGATGCTGCGAAACAACTGTGCTAACTCGGATAGCACGTCCGTCACTGAGGCCTGAGGAGAAGCGGTCTTACGATGCATTGCCGCTGGAAGCTCCGTGATCGCTACCCCGTGCATACTACCAATATGCGAGCGAACAGAGTGTAGGCCTCGTGTCCCTTGGCTACCGGATGGCGCGACCTATTCGCCGTGGAATCACTGAATGCCGAAACTGATCGGATACTCGAGGTCACGTAGCCAATGTGCGGTCGTGTGCCCTGGTGTGAGGATGAGGAAGCATTAAAGACAGTCTCTCGGACTGTCAATATAACGGAGCGTCCCGACCAACGGACATATGCTCCGAATGTAAAATATCTGAACCACAACATGCGGTCCCCTATGTTGTTGGGCGAGAGAGGGACCTCTCTCGCTCACAGCCCGGACGGACCTGGACCAGCCAGGAACCGGACTAACAGGCTTCCTCCGATCTGTCCTCAATCTGCCGTCACTGGGTGAGTACTAAAGTAATTAAAGTGCTCGCATCACCCAAATCTCCTTCCTAGACCGCAACGGACGAACCCGGCAGCCGAACCATTCGATGAATGTACGCTACACCGGGTGAGCTAGCGAATGTCACTCCGTAGGCGATAGACATATTCCATGAGCACTTATTGCCGCTAACTCTTCATTAACTATGACGACAGAGGCACACTTTTGAAAGACATCTCCATAACTCTTCGAACAAGAAACCAGAAATGCTTGGTTAGCAAGCATAAAATAATAATATATATAGCGTCGTTCAATAATTCAAAAGTTTGTGTGACATTATTGGACTATGTCGGAACTGAGGGACAATGTCCCTGAACCGAACCAAAAATTTCTAAGTCCACCGACGCTATCAGTTTCTTATCCGGCATCGCAGCATTCTGGTCCGACGAAAGAAGCTGGAGAAGACCAAGTCAAATGACATACATAACAGCATATGTTGTTCCGAAAGGGAAAGCTCGAAATCCTCCGAATCCCTTTCGGTATCCCGTCGGACCGGATTTAACTTTCGGACGTCCGTACCCGCTTCCGCGGAGCGTCCCGACCCAGCATCGTCGGATAAAATATATGCGACAGATTCAGTTGATGCTGGGATGCTGCGATAAACTGTGCTTTTAAGGAAAGCACGTCCGTTCCCGAGGCCTGTGCAGTAGCGGTCTTACGATGCATTGCCGCCGGAAGCTCCGTGTACGTTGACTCCCGCACACTTCCTATGCGAACGTCCGGAGTCTGCAGGCCTCGTGTCCCTGGCTACCGGATGGTGTGACCTGGTCGCCGAAGAATCCTTGATCGGCGAAGCTGGTAATATATCGGCGGTCACGCAGCCAAGGTGCGGTCGTGTGCGCTGACGAGAAGAGGAAGCCTTAGCAGTCTCAGCGTACTGCCTATACAACGGAGCGTCCCGAGCGACGGACGTATGCTCCGCTTACGACACATTTTGTACCACAACATCTGGGGCCAGATGTTGTTGAACGAGAGAGGGGCCTCTCTCGCTTGCCGTCCGGATGGACCGGAACGAGCTATGAACCGGACTAAAAGGCTTCCTGCGTTCTCCCTCCGATCCGCCGTCACTGGGTGTGCATTAGGTTAGTTTATAGTGCTCGCATCACCCCAAAATTCCTTCTAGACCGCAACGGACGAACCCGGCTGCCGAACCATTCGGTGAATGGACGCTACACCGGGCGAGCTAGCGGACGTCAAAGGCCGTCGAACCTACTAGGGTCCTCTTAGGCAATTGGCGTATTTACATGAGCACTTTTCCGCTAGCCCTTCATTAATTGTGACGACGGAGGCACACTGTTGGAAGACATCACAGATACATCACCCTAATCTTGATCGTCTGAAATAGAAATTGATAAAGTAGAGTGACCCTGCGGGGAAAGGACCGGAGTGTCCAAATCCCCAACAACATACCGTGACATACGCTTCCCATATTGTCATCGAAATCATACGATACAGAACAGGAGTTAATGCGAGTACACTGACCACATATAGAATGATAATAAAGTCAGAGGAAGACTTCCTCTTAAAACAATTGATCAATATCCTTTCAATGTGAAAAGAAAACAAGTCCTGGTACTCGCACTAACCCCTGGCAATCAAAATACATAATAATAATATGATCCATTGATATAGAAAAAATAATTGAAATCAAAATATTTTGAAAAAATATTTTTTCAGAACAGCCCAAGTTTCTGAAAAGTAACGTTGAGCCCCAATGGATCCCAAGCCTAAGTGTGGACAAAAATTTTAAAAATATTTTAAACAATTTATTCAACACTTACGAACAATAATAATGTATCTAGTTATGATTAAGACTCCAGGCACCCAGGCCCGAAATCAGTTACCAAAAATACACTATCTGATGCAAAACAGAGACTTCCAGGGAAGAAACTACAGAACAGCAGATGGTAGATGCAGAACACAACGCCTAACCACCCCTAGGTGAAGACGTAAACATGGGGAAAGAACAGAATTCATTCTGTTATTCAGCTAAAACTCCCAAGAAAATTTAGTAATAATAATTACAAAAACTATGCCAAAAGCATGGGAGAATAGCAAGGGGGAACTTAAAGGACAGGGAGAGAGGAAAACACTTAAAAAAACAGTGTAACTAAATAATCAGAATGACAACAAAATGGCTGCTGCCTTGAAAATAGGTAACTTAACATAATTTCATTAAAAAATTTTAAGTTACAGCCCTGATAATATTCTGTCACACATTTTTTTCCTCTCCTCCTTCTCTATCCTCCTTAGAATCACCATTTCACTAATATTTATGTGTCTGGCATCATTTAAACTGAGATTTATAAGCACAAAGATCAGTCAGATGTTAACTGATGAAGGGCCAAACTTAGAATGATTAATGGCGCCAATTTCGGAACGTCCTTGACACTGTGCATGCGCAGTAGGGGCGAAGTGTGGAGGGCCTTTCAGGACATGTTTTCTTTAGTTTTAGATGCAAATTTTGGGGATTGGGGGGCAAAATTTGTGTTTGGCCCTATATTTTAAGAGTTAGCACCAGCTATGTCTGGGTCATTGGTACAGTATAAAAATATAGAAATTTTGGGCGGGGCCAAAAATCTTACCTCTCCTATTACAAAGCCAAATATTACTTCATGAACTTCGTTTGAACAAACTTGATTCTACACCTCATATGGAAGCTCCATAGCAAATATCAAGTCATTGTACACACTGGTTCTTGAGAAGAAGATTTTAAAAATATTTTGGAGCATTTTCCCCCGCTCCCTCCCTATGGGGCTGGGCATGCTGAGTTGAACAAAAATGAAATGCCCCTTTGGGACCATCACTCACACAAACTTTCACTTGAATTGGCCCAGTGGCTTTGGAGGAGAAGAGCAAAACATGGTGTTGGCGGACGACGGACAGAGAGCGATGAGATTAGCTCAGCTTGACTTTGTCAAGATGAGCTAAAAATCACCAGGCCCCCAATGGTTAATTGGCCGATACAATTTACGTGAAATATTGGATTAAATCTACCAATACTAAATGTTCAATGACCAGTCAGCTTCTGTGGTCAATCGCCTTTCAATAGAAGAAACTTTAAAAAAATTTATCTGGAACATGCAAGGCTTAAACTAGTTAAGTACACTTTTCATAAAATGATCTTTGAATACTTTTTCTACTTCTTTCTCACCTGAAAATAAATATCTATACTCCTGTTCAATCTTTTGAAAATTTTCAAATGATTCTTTTGCTGATTTGTTTGTCATTTTCTCTGGTAAAAATCGAACATCTCTAACCTCTCTGAAATAAACAAACGATAAACAATTTTGAAGAAAATGGTAAACATGGTTCACAAGAAAATATCTTGGCTTATTACTTTCCAAAGTTTGATTTACTGGGATTTCCGGGTTTGATTATAAACGATAACTTCACAAGTAAATTATGCAATCAACAATTGGGTCATGTACCTGTGAGCGCAAACGAAGATGCTTTGCCATGAGTGTAATGGGAACTTCATTGTTTTTTTGTTTTTTTTACCCTTTACCTAACATGAAAAGCAGACACTTGCAAAAATAAATTCTTGAATAACTATTATTTTCATTTTTTGTCTCAAAACGGGGTCATAACCTATGTTTTAGAGACAAAAAATGAAAAAATAATGAAAATTAATTGGCGATTTTTGAGAATAGCGCTGACTGGTTTTGGCCGTTATGTTAGGTAAAGGGTTAAATAATATAATTTCTCGTTAATAATGAAAAGTAATAAACAGAGTAATCGCTTGACTGGACTGGTTACATGAAATAATTCATTCGAGGTGAGGGACTATTTTGTAAAACACTCGTGCACATTTGCACACTCGTGTTTGTACAACGTACCTCACCTCTCATGAATTATTTCATGTAACCAGTCCAGTCAAGCAATTACTCTCTATATATTCTGAAATGTTTTGTAATGTCTATCCAGCATACCTATTTATTTATTATTTACTAGAGGGCCAACCCATCCCAGGATGGGTCGCCCTGACCATGCGATGGAAAAATTCTAGTTACATTGCATATCAAGGGAGTTAATCAAAGCTTTAATTTCTAGCTCGATACAGACTGAATCAGAGAATTACAGAATCACACACTTCCCATTTATAAAATCGATTTATTTATTTGTGTTTACCTAACAGGAAAAGCAGACGACACTTGCAAACAAAATTCATGAATAATTAATTTTTTCATTTTTTGTCTCAAAAACATAGGTTATGACCCCTCATTGGAACCAGCTCGTTCCAAAGAGGTGTCATAACCTATGTTTTTGAGATAAAAAATGAAAAAATAATAAAAAATTAATTGGTGATTTTTGTGAATAGCGCTTGCCGGTTTTGGCCATTACATTGGGTAAAGGGTCATTTTCTGCATATTTTACCACAACATAGATGTGAAGTCAAGTTTAGTTGATCTTTGATGTAAAGGTTGCCCACTTTAGAGGACTTCCACCCCAGGCATTGGATTTGGGTACTATTTTACTGGTGAAGCAGTACTTGTTTACCACTGGAAACAAGAACTACTCCACTTCCTGGGCTTCCCATGAGAGATCCAGTATATCACTTTTCCACATGAAATATTGATGGCATTCTAACTCTGTTTTGTGTTATTTCTCATCCGTTTTTCTCTCAACATTTGATTTCATTGCATTTATGATCTGATGAAAGGCTTATTATAAAATGACTGTTTAATAACTGGTTGAGGGCTTCATTTTCTTTGGTGTCTGAATTTGTTCAATAAAATTTGTTTTATTACGAATTATTGAAGAGTGCCCAAAGGCAGTACTCAATAATTTGTGATTAAACAAATTTATATGAACAAAATACTATTTTCATTTGAATGAATAAGAAAAATTAATAAGGAAAATGTTGGCTTTTCCTCTGGTACTCTCATTTTTTTTTTGAAAGCCGTGATAATGGCTTCCAGCACACCACCACTTATCCCTCTGCATAATGATGCTTCAATACTGAAATTTCAAGCAGCATTTTCTCCCATAATGCAACCAAGCATTTAAACAATTCAGTCTTGTTTGACGGAGCTCAATGAGCTTGGACAAACAAGACTGAATTGGTTAAATTCCTAGTTGCATTATGGGAAAAATATGTAGCTTAAAATTCAGATTTTTTAACATCAGTGTACAGAGGGTTGATAAACTTCCTTAATTACATAAGACCTGAACACAATACATATATAGAGGATCTACTAGGCCTCTGTGAATATTCTATTGTTTGAGTCAAAGTCAAGTCCATCATCAAATTTGAGTCAAAAATAAAATCACAAATATAAAAATCGAATATGAAAAAAACCTTATTAAAAAATGTCTTGGTATATTTATTTATTGGTGTTTAAGGTCACATACTTATGCACAATGGCTAATTGTGACAGTGACAGTTTTACGGGTGGAGGAAGCCGAAGCACCTGGAGAGAACCACCGAGCAGCTGTCAGCTTTCCAACATCGTAACTCCGAACTCTGCACCACGGCACAGGCAGGGTTAGATTGGTTGAAGACATGCGCACCATCGACGTGCAGTATGCCTTAGTACACAGCGTCATTGTGCCCCCATGTAGGCAATCGGGGTTAAGTGACTTGCCCAAGGACACAACGCGGGAGCGCGAATCAATCGCTGAAATGGTCACCCATCCAACCACTAACCACGCTCGACGTTGCTTAACTTCGGTGATCTGATGAGAAATGTCTTGGTATATGTACATTCGTACATTTAACTGAGTAACTGAATTTTATTTAACTCTTTACCTAATGTAACCATCCAGTGCTATTCACAAAATTCACCACTTCATTTTCATTATTTTTTTCATTTTTTGTCTCAAAAACATAGCTTATGACGCCTCATTGGAACAAGCTCTTTGAACCCGTTCCAATTAGGGGCCATAAGCTATGTTTTTGATGCAAAAAATGAAAAAGATTAGTCATTATTTGCAAGTTTTCTCTGCCTTTTGTGTCAGGTAAAAGAAGGTTAAAAAATTGAAGACTCATTATATGTTGTCACTGGAAGTGTTCGCGTACAAATGTAACCTGATGACATAAAGTCAAGGTTCAAATTTCAAGCAAGAGTACAATTGTGTACACCCAGGCTACTTCCAAAATTACTAAATGACTATACTTGACCATTTTTAAACCATGATTTTAATATCACAAAGGGGAGTGCGGTGGCTAAGTGGTAACATCTTGGACTTCAAACCAAAAGGTCCATGGTTCGATCCCCATCACCGGTTACTGTATTCAGTGCTCGGGCAAAGCACTTCATCTCAAATGCCCAAGTGGGGGCACAGTGGCGCTATGTACTAAGGCGTACTGCACATCGATGGTGCACTTGTCTTCAACCATTGCTAATCCTACTTGTGTGGAGTTAGTACATTGGGGAATCTAAATAAATAAATAAATAAATAAATAAATAAATAAATAAATAAAAGTCAGATCATGTGACAAGTATTAACTCCTACTGGTGGATATTTATGCCCTGGACATGGAATCTCTTGCACTGAAATAAGTGTAATTTGGGTACAATTAATCAAATTGCCCGCTATAAACTGAATGGACTTTTTAACCAATGATTTCTAGAGTTAAATATGTATAAATTTTTTATCAAATCAAGTCATGGTTGCTTTATAGTAGCCATGACTAGATTTGATGAAATATATTTTGAAAATACTCAGAGGGTTAAGAGTTAATATCATTATCATCATGTGCAAATGCATGAACCTAATGTAGATCACAGTCAAGGGCTTGTTACTAAAGATATAGTGTGAAGACCAGAAGGTGAGGTGCTGTCCTTCATGATAAGGGTGAGTCGTTGCTACAAGTTACTTCAAATGCACTTAATGGTAATATTCATAAATTTATCTCACAATATACAACTTTTAGACACAAGAAAATGGTGAGTGTAGAACAAACATTTTTGTAAATTAACTGTTCCCCAGATAATCATTTTTTTATCTGGGGCTGATGAAACACAATTTATCTGTGTAACTTGGTTTGAACATCCATGCAAAAAAAAATTCCAGGATATTTCAATTGTTGTGTTGGGGAAATTTTCAAATATTTTCAGGGCCTTTGCATAAAATTATCTTAATTGTCAGTGATGTATATATCCATACCAGTTAAAACTTCTTAACTGTGTGTTCCAAACTAGTAATTCTTTCCAAGGATCAGTGTCCAGAGCAGTATGTATTTATCAGGATTTTCTGACACTTTCAACAGCTAGGATCACATTGTTTCATACAGTTTAAAGGGTGTAGTAAGGCAGAGTATTCTGATACAACCACCAATAGTAGCAAGTAACTGCCAGACTCTTTAGCTTTAGCACCAATGTGCTATTACTTGGGCAATTGGGATAATGTGCATTGCCCAAGGACACAATGCAGATGAAGCAGGTAATCACTGAACCTTTGACATTACAATCTGAAACCAGTGCTCTAACAAATGAGCCACCTCACACCCATTTCAGTGGACAAAAAACAATTTACACAGCAAAAAAACTACAATATCACAGCTCAAAAGTACATATTTGAAATCGAGCCAATCAATTTTCTGAATATATTTTTTAATGACTTTTATTCAGTTTTTCAAAGAAAGTTCATGGCCTGGAATTTCAATTTCAAAAGTCATACACTTCTAATCACTTTCATGGACTCACACAAAACCTGTGTGATTGTGACTTCAACACGTACAAGAAAAACGATTTTTAAAACTCCTATCACAAATTAATCATGTAGCATAGATCAATGAAACTCTGTTAGGATTTTTTAACCCTTTCAACACTGAGATCCTGAGATTACTGCAAAATTGACAGGTGCATTTCATGACTGTTGGGATGTTCCATAATAATTTAATACTGCAGCACACATAAAGAATCTACTGTTGTGTGAGAGTCACGTCTGCAAGACAAAGGTATTAATTTGCAAACCGGGAAGACTGTGGTCGGAACTATTTTCTACTATTTTCTACCAGAGCTTTGTAAATGGACCCAACTGAACTTGTGTATATAAAGTATTGAAGGCCCAGATAAATAATGAAGCCCATATTAGGTATCAACTGAATTATTAAGTTTTTTGAAAAAAAAGTCTCAAGCTGCAAACCTGGACATATCCTTGGACAGAGATTTAAAGAAGTCTACAAGATTTCTCAACACATCAGCAAAGGTGTGTAAGCATGTGGGGGTGAGGTGGTGTTGCGGTAACCGGTTCTCATCAGATCACCGAAGTTAAGCAACGTCAAGCCCGGTTAGTCCTTGGATGGGTGACCGTCTGAGCGATCGATCCAGACTCGCGGGTTGTGTCCTTGGGCAAGGCACTTCACCCCGATTGTCCACATGGGGGGCACGATGACATCGTGTACTAAGGCGTACTGCGCGTCGATGGTGCACATGTCTTCAACCAATCTAACCCTGCCTGTGCTGCAGTGCGGGGTTACGATGTTGGGGAGCTGGCAGCCGCTCGTCGTTGCTCAGTGGTTCTCTCTGGACACTCCGGCTTCCTCCACCCATAAAACTGTCACTGACACAATGTGACCTTGGCTGTTAAAGTGTCGTTAAACTTTAAAAAAAAAAAAATGCAAGCATGTGTCCAATAATATACTTTTTTTGGTAAGATATTATTCTACATATCCATAATTCTTGAGATGTTATCAACCATTTAACTCTTTACCAAACATGTTTACTAGACAATATTAGAAAATATTTTCTTAGAATAACCAAAAAAAATTACTCTTTTGTCTTCAAAACATATATTATCACCTTCATCAGAACAAACTTGATGAGCTTGTTCAAATGAGTAGTTATAAGCAATGTTTTGGAGGCAAAAATTTAAAAGAAAAAATAAAACTTGAATGGTGATTTTTGTAAACCGCACTGGCTAGATATGGCCATTACATCAGATAAAGCATTAAAAGTCTTAAACTATTTGAGCAAACCAAATATTTTGACCATGCTTCAGCAGTTCTCAGCATTGTTGTTCCTCACAGAAAAGTATCAAGCTTAACTTACAATTTTCAGGAAACATCACTGGATTTATTGTCTTTGGTTGATTGCACCATTTTTGACTGAAAAGTAGTGCTGAAACATTCAAAGGGTTTTCTTGCTTGATTAATCACATGGATTAACCTTAGTTAACTGATTAACCACTTGCTCTAATAGGTAGCTGAATAACTGCTGTACCATTGATGATTTCCAGCATTATTCCTTTTCCCAACGTAAAGGACAAAAACAAGTGCTATACACAAAAATCTGCAGTTAAATTTTATTATGCTCTCAATTTTTGTCTCAAAAAATAGCTTATGACCCCTCATTGAGCTCATTTCAATGAGGGGGTCATAAGCTATGTTTTTGAGACAGAAATTGAATTTTTTTTAGTAATTAAAGAGTTTATTTTGCAAGTAATACCTGCTACCCATAATGGGTAAAGGGTATTTATTTATTTATTTATTGGTGTTTAAGGTCACATACTTATGCACAATGGCTAATCGTGACTGTGACAGTTTACGGGTGGAGGAAGACGGAGTACCCCAACATCGTAACTCTGAACTCTGCACCGCAGCACAGGCAGGGTTAGATTGGTTGAAGACATGCGCACCATCGACGTGCAGTACGCCTCAGTACACCTTGTCATCGTGCCCCCATGCAGGCAATCGGGGTGAAGTGTCTTGCCCAAGGACACAACGCGGTTGCCGCAGGTGGGATTCGAACCAAGGACCTCTCGGCTTGCAGCCTGCACCTCTACCAACTGAGCCACCGCGCCCCCGGGTAAAGGGTAAAAATGGCAATTTACAGCTACTGATACAGTATAATGATCATGCACATGAACAAGTATGTCAGCACGTAACTTGCATGCTTTACTCTGTCTCATACAATTGCAGAATTTTTGAGTAAGTTTGACAATGTTTGCCTGTTTTGGAGCAAGTTTGTTCCTTTGTTAACCCATATAATACAGTAGTTCAAAAGTAATGGGTAATCGATCAACAACTTTTTTGATCGATCAAGGCATTGAGCATTGGTTTATCAATTAATCGGTTAACCATTTCTGCTCTACTGAAAAGGCCTGCCTGCCTGTATTCAAAATCTACACTCGCCCCTTCATAAAAACTGTACTTTCTGCCCTTGCTGTGCTTATTTCAATGTATGCGTGCAAGTGTGTGGTGATGGAAGGGAAGGGAATGCGGCATGTGTGTGTTGAATACAGGAGGATAGGTATGAACATAACCACTCTGTTTCTCTTTTGGATATGAGCTAAATACTACTTCAAATTAACTTCTTGCATGCTGCTGGCAGATATTCCTGCCCGGGACAGTATTTCTCTTGCCACTGAAATATGTATAATCTAGGTATATCTAATCCAATTTCCACCCTGTAAATTGAATGCATTTTTTCACCAATGATTTCCTGAGTTAAATTTAGGTGAATTTTTCATCAAATCTAGTCATGGCTGCTGTGAAGCAGCCATGACTAGATATGATGAAAAATATTTTGAAAATACTCAGCGGGTTAAGAGTTAATATTAAATTAGAGGCTTGCATGGAAAATATTTTCATACTTTTCACACAGATATGTCATTGGGAAGGCAAAGCAAAGATGGGAAAAAGAGCTTATTTGCAAACCTCTGAACACAATGCTGCTCACCAAATATGGATGATTCAGTTGGAATGGTGGTGCAGATAATACATGTAACATTATCCCCACCATATAAATCCAAAAAGGTCGAACAGCTACAACCTCAAAGAATCAATAAACTTTTTCAATGGGGGTGAAGTGTCTTGCCCAAGGACACAACGCATTTGCTGCAGGTGGGATTCGAACCAAGGACCTCTCGGCTTGCAGCCTGCCCTCTACCTATAGAGCCACTGCTCCCCATCTGGATTTAGATATATCTACAAAAATATCCAACAGCACTGGTTCATAAATGGGATACAGTTTGTGTCAGAAATATATTTATTTCCAGGTCACTTTCGGCAAAATTGGTTATTTTCTGGTAGCTAGCTACTGAACACAAGTATAAAGTCTAGTTTAGGCCATAAAAAAAAGAACCTCTGTTTCTCAGGCCCGCGCACATGGTCATTTTTGGTGCGCATGCAACGTTTTTATGACACCAAAAAATCTTTAAAAAAAAATTTGAGATATTGTGCTCATTTCGGTAAATCGATATCGATGCATTCGCAAATTTTAAATTAACACACTTCAAGCTTTTTCTACATCATAATTTAATAAAGTGGGTGGGTTTTAGCAATATTCACGACAGAAAGTGTTTTATTCTGTAAAAGATAAGTCATAATGACAGCAAGAAGGAAGGTGTCTTTCAGTCTGACAACAAACAGTCACAATGGGGAATGGTCGATTCGCACCACGTTCGATTCGCACCAACCCTCAGAAAGTCTGCAAAGTCAGGTGCTATGTTGAATGGAACACAGTGTCCTGGCATTTATTTTTAGTAACATTTGTATTGTAAATGGCCATCATTGGGAATTTGTGTACTGTTATTTGAAACCGTTATGAGTTTCCCAGTTAATTTAAATAAATGCATTTGAGATGCAGGATAATTGGATAACTAATGGTGACCGTTCCTTGATATAAAAGTAGCAGTCATAGTTGAAAATAAATCGCATATAGGCAGGTATGTGCGGTCGAATTGGTTAATAAAAACACGCAAACATTCGTTTTGTATTTCATTCTCAGATTTCCGAAAAATATGATTTATGGATGAACTGCCCGTTCAAATGGGTTGTGATAATTTTGAATATAATGGGGAAAAATTGCGATTCACGATTTTATTAGGCAGGTTGTGAAAGGATTTTTTTTTTTGGTAAACTAAATCTGTGAAAGTTGGCACTTCCAACATATGATTTGTCCCAGAGATGTTTCATCCAGAGACGTTTCACCCACGAGGTGTTTCGTCCTGTGTCATAATTTTCACATTTCACTGAAAAAACAAACATTCAAACCCCACTTCATTTATGACCCAACACCCCTACGGTGAATAACCAATATATTTGCGAAATTTTGCGTGGTCCACCAGGCATTTGGGTGGGGGTTGAATTACCACAAACAACCTCTCGGGGAGAAAATAAAAAGAGAAAAAAAAAGACCGCCCTCCCGCATACTTTTTTGGAAAAAATGGCCTGAGAAACAGACAATCCACTTTGTATGACCTTAGACAATTGTTTATATTGCCAACTTTAACCCTTTACCCAACTTAATTGCAAAAACCGACCAACGCTATTCTAAAAAACTGCCAATTAATTTTCATTATTTTTTCATTTTTTGTCTCAAAAACATAAGTTATGACCCCTTGTTGGAATGAGCTTGAAGAGCTCATTCCAATGAGGAGTCATAACCTATGTTTTTGAGACAAAAAATGAAAAAAATTGTTATTCAAGAATTATTTTTGCAAGGGTCGTCTTCTTTTCATGTTAGGTAAAGGGTTAAAGGACTCTCACCCCCAGGCATTGGTTACTTGCTCTATTAGGCCTGTAAAACAGAACGTGTTTACTACAGTAAACAAACAATGCTCCAGTTACCAGGGTTGTCAGGAATACTGTTATATGATTTTTAAACATCTGATATTCAACAGAGTGAAATTCACTGTACATTCAAGACAGTATAAACAGATGAAGCATGGAAAAGAATCAATGTCTTGAAGCTGGAAGATATATTAACAGTCTTTCTACTTTAAAGCCACTACACAGGCTTCAGACCTATTGTTTTAGGTAATCCTCTTTTTGTATTTTGAGCAAAAGAAAGGCAAAGTATAAAAATAGATATGCTCAACATGCTGATATAAGCAACCAGAATGCTGCAGCTTTTATGAAGATCTTTCATTGAGCTGATAAGGTGCTGTGATTCAAAATACATTGGAAAGGGCTCTCAGAGCCTTCCCCAATTTGTTTTACACAGGGTTCCGGAAGGTGAGGACTGATAAAATTCAAGGCTATTCAAGGCTGTTTCTTTATATATTTCAGCATTTTTCAAAGCCCTACAAAAGCCAAACTCAAGGATGTTCAAGGCCCTGCCTTCACTAGTCCTAACTAGGACCTCTGGTCATTATCCCCTCCTCCCACTTCCTTCTAAGGGAAGTGGGAGGAGAGGTTAATGACCAGAGGTTCAACTATGCATTCACTAACATCGGCATACAAAACTATATCGTTATCATTACAAGCTTTATCAGCAAATTTATTTTGTGAATATTCAAGGCTTTGAAGGCCTCCTGACACATTTTCCAATATTTCAAGGCCTTGAATGGCCCTTAGTCAAATTCAAGGCCATTCCTTGATCCAGGGCCCTGTGGGAACCCTGTTACATTTCATCACTTCATCACCAAATTCAAAGAACACAAAGTCTTAACATTATTATAAAGTAAATCATGGTTTTGGGAGATATAACAAATGAACAACAAGGGTAACTCGAGTATACATTTCTGCTATTTATCCAAGACCTTGCAATGAAGGGGAGAGAAAATTTGGTCGCCTTAGTTTTTTTAGGCAAATGACAGACAAACAAAATGATTCTTCACTCATTTTGTATTGGTTGGCCAGGACTCAAATGAAAAGTGCAGTACAGCAATAATAGCTTCATATTTGTTGGAAATGCTTCATATTCAGTTAAAAGCAAACAATATTTATTTTACATGAAATTGTTTTGTCATAGTTTACTGAAGAATGCCTGCGGGAACTCTCCAGTAAATTGTAACAATTCAAATATCAATAAACATTTTCAGACTACCAAAAGCAAACTAGCAGTGCCAGATATAATATGCTGAGCCAACTCTTAATTTTCTTCCCAGCAACAGTAATTTAAACTTTATCCTATTTACCCTTTATCTAACTATCTCAATTACACCTTATCACTTGCTAAGTTTTAATTTAGTAAACAACTGGAATTTTCAATTTCTGTTTCTAAATGTATTTAAGGCTAAAAAAAAATAATGTGTTGATTCTCAGGCCCTCCCTCGTTGGATTTGAACCTCCTCATTATACATTTTTATTATGACATGTTTTTTTAAGAATTCGTGAAAACTTGGAATGGTCATTTTTTCACCTTTCTCGACATATAATTATTTAGCTGTGTTTGCAGTAAATTGGTTTTTCTTGTTGCAGTTTATGGGAGAGTGCCCGAAGGCACTCTCCCATAAACTGTAACAAGGCAAATTCTGATATACTGGATCATAATTTAATTATTTATTTATTTGCTGGTGTTTAAGGTCATATATTTCTGCACAATGGCTAATAATGGCTGCAACACCAATATAAACTCAAGTTTAACCAATCATTTAGAGACATGTTTCCCATTTTAAAGGACTCCTACCCTAAGCCTTGGTTACTGGGGCCTATTCTAATGGATTATGATGCTTGACAGATCTATACCATTAAAAAGAACAATAAAATACAAATCCTTTTAGCTGTTATTACGGCAGTTAGTTATAAAAGGTATACTATAATTACACTAAAATACAACCTTTTCTCTTTTTCAAGTGGAAAGACAGCAAAAAGATTTACTGAGTATATACTCAACCCCTTACACGAAAAAAAAAAAAATTAAAAAAAAAATTAAAAATAAAATCCTCCCTCCCTCAGTGATTTGAAAAAAAAATTGATTGAGAATCAATTCAATTTTTTTATTTGGCCTAATTCTTTTTATTTATTGGTGGTTAAGGTCACATATTTCTGCACAATGGCTAATCTTGATCCCAACGTGAAGATAAAGCCAAGTTTAGGCAATCGTTTATACCCAGGTTGCCCATATTGTAGAACTTCCAACCCAAGCATTGGTGACTGGGTCCTATATTTTACTTGTAAAGCAGAGCTTGTTTACCTCATTAAACACGCACTGCTTCACTTCCTGGGGTGTTCATGGGGAATTGTTTCTAAAGCACAGCCAATAACCCTTCATTGTAACAAGCTGAACAGGCCCACTCCAATGAGAATACATGTCCTTTGGTTTGGAAGTAATTGAAAGAAATGGCAAAGTTTGAATGGCAATTTTTGTGTAACATATTGGGCAGTTTTGACCCACATGTTAAGTGAATGCTTAGAAGTTGTATGAATTTTGAATGGTAATTTGAATATGTTTATCTTTTAAGCGCCAATTAATTCGGTTTGGGAATGTCTATATGCATTCTCCAATAAACTGTAACATAACAATTCCTCTGAACTACATCTTTATTACAGGGTCCAACACACCACTGCATACCAATTCGGGAGGGTTTTTTTAGGATGGCAGTGTGTCAAAAAGAAAAAGGTAGGTGTCCACTTCTAACAGCAAGAAATGCACCCATCCTTAACAAAATTCCACAAGACTCATCTTAACCAATTAATGAGATCCCTCCATAACAAATTAAGTGAGACCATTCCTTAACACATGCAATTCCTTCTTTCTCAGTTTCCTGTTAAAATACTGAGTTTTCTATGGAAACTGCTCACTCCCTATCATACAGTACAAGGCAAAATAGGTTGTAGCATATCTGCAATAAACTTAGTATACTGGTGCTCCTGTAATGATAAGATCAGAATCTGACCTCATTTTCTGGAAAGCTCTCGAGCTTTTCAGAAAATGATCTCAGATTCTGGTCTTATCAGCATAGTAAGAGAAAGATACATAGTGTATAACGGTTATCCTACAACTTATTTTTACTTGTACTGTAAGGTACACGACAGTATACATTTGACATCATGAAATGTGTTGACCATGCTCAAATACGTTAGATATAAACAGTTGATCGATATGGATGCTGCTTCAACTTGACAGTAAAACTTTCAATCATTTTTACAGGAGATATTCAAGAAGTATTAAAACTGTCACTGGATATGAAGAGATGTGCAATAAAGATAAACTGTTCCTTCATCCAAATACATATATACAATGACAATATAGATAAAAAGCACTGAATTTACAGTTTGAATTGGACACCTACATTTTTCTTTGTTGACATGCTGCCATCTTAAAAAGACCCTTCCTTAACAGGTGTACAACAATGATACACCCGAAAAAAAAAAAATCCTGGGCTTTCAACAACTTTTCTTGGGAGTTTTCAAGTATTTTCCATGACTATCAGCTAAAATTATTTTTATCATATTTGATATTTATATATTAACAATTGTAATATATTCAATAACTAATAACATGAGCATCTGACAGTGATTCTTTGGAGCAAACTTAGACAGCTTCCCAATTATCACCTTCCGATTAGGTACAAATTTTTGCCGAAACAAGACAACTATTAACATAAACAGTTAATTCAAGGCTTTCCACAACCATTTTTCGGCAGATTTAAATTTTTAAGGTCCTAGAATTACAGTTTTAAAATTCAAGCCATTTTAACCCTCTGCACACCAATGTCAAAATATCGGATTTTCAAGCAAACAATGTTTTCTATGATGCAACTTAGAATGTAACCAATTCAATCTTGTTTAATTGAAATCAACAAGCTCTTGTCAAACAAGATTGAATCGGCTAATCTCCTTGTTTAAGCCTATAAAAAATTTCTTGTTTTTCAAGCAATTTTTCCTCAATTTTATGGTGAGGGACGGAGGCTTTTTTTTTGTTTTTTATTCACAAAACAATTCTGAAAATAGTTGGAATCAGAAATTTAACTATTTACACTTATGTGGCAAACCAATGTTTTCAGCAGTGACAATTTCCCATCATGTAGTTGAGAATTTAACCAACTATATCTTTTTTGACAGAGCTCTGTTTGCTCTGTCCAACAAGGAAGAGAAGGTTAATTATTTGTCAAAAATAGGTACAAAAGAGTGTCATAGACAAGATTTCTAGGTGAAAAAATGGTGATGAGGGAGATTTTATATAATAACGAGGGAGGTGCCTAAGAAGCAAGATTTTTTTTTTAATTGCCTTATCATAGGAAGAATGTGCAGGTTGAAATTTTGATATTTCGACATCAGTGTGGATAGGGATCAGCATCTTTAAGGACCCGCAATATATTACTACTATATGGACTCTGTACAACATGGTCGGCCTCCCAAAATAAATTGATTCTCAGGCAATTTTTTTTCCATATCAGTGAAGGAAGTAGAGTGGTATTTTTGTTTCCTGCATGTAGTGAGCAGGGACTGAGAGACTTTCCATTGTCTTTTAACAGACACAGAGTATACAGAAAGTCAATAATAATACAAATGAACTCATTTAATTTAAAAAAATAAAACTGTTTTGCATCTTTAGTCATGCTATTTAGATTTCCTTTACATACACCAATCAAAAAACATATCAAGTTTCAAGTCTCCAGATTGTGTAGTTGTACTGGAAGACACTGCAATGAAACCAAAACATCGAATGAGGGGGTTCAATTTCATTGAGGGATTGCCGAAGAACACAAGTATCTTTTTTAGCCTTGTTATGGAAATTTTCATGGAGTATAAAGCCTCTCCAATCACTCCAAGGACACTTCAGTGGAGTCCTGATAGTGACTTCTGGAACAAACGAGGCAAAATAGCATTTAGGGATCTTTCTGTGAATGAAAAAAAATGATCTGATACCACCAATGCTGGAGAAGAAATTTAATAACCAGTCTGTATGTAACTAAAAATGGCTGCTAGCATCAAAGCAGTACATCAAATATGCTTCAATGTTGTAGTGTTGAAAAGCAAGTGCACAGAAGTAGGGTAATGTCAAACACAACTTGGTCTACTTGCCTTGCAAGATGTCTGAAATAAATGAAGGTGAAAATAATAGAGCAAAGAATAGAAGCACCAACAAAACTGGGGATAACAATACATGGTAGAATACTTTCACCCCCCCCCCCCACCCCCCCCCCCCCCCCCCCCCGCCCCCCAAACTCCACCAATACAATCCAAAGACAGTTATGTTAAAGAGATGAGCACAAACAATTGGTTTGGAAAAATAAGAGAATAAAAAAAAAACGTTCAGAACAGATTATGGTGTTAAGTGGGTTCTTCTGTGGTTTTCAATTTATTATAAGATTAAAATTACTTGTTGAAGATAAACTAATTGATTTAATTTGTCATTTCTTGGCCATCTTAATGATACAGAACTTTAAATGTAAGCACTTACAGGCCTGTTGTTTTTAGGTCAGCGATCACCCCCACCCTCTGTAGTCCAACTGGTTTGAAAATAAGGACAGCAGCAAGTGCATATCAAAAATCTAGATAATATAAGGTATTCTAAAATCCCTGTCTGCAGATTATGTCTAATGGAAACCTACAGTCTCTTTTAAACCTATTGAGACTGGATAATTTTTCCAGACTTTCAACTATACCTCACCTTAGGAGTCTAGCAGCACAGCAGGGATTTCTAACCAAGTCTTGGCTGCCTCTAATAGCTGACAAGACTTGACTAGAAACCACTGCAAAGCAGTCATGTTAAGTCTCACTATTTCAGAGATTTCCGAGGGAGTCACCCCATTTTCAAGAATATATTTTTGTTAAATGAGACTACAAATTTGAAAACTTAACAGAATCTCATTTCTAAAGATGTTAAATTTTCCTCTTTGAGGAGCATACAATTGGAATCTTAGTATTATTGCTCATAAATCATACTCTTTCATATTTCAATACCTTAATATGTCTGCTGTCAAGGTGATTTGACCTCTTTTTGAAAGCAACTAGAAATTTAACCAATTCGATCTTTTTTTTATTACATGCCTGTTCAATGAAATCCTCATCTACAGCAACACTAAACCATGCAGAAAGTGAAAACCAGTTCCGCACATATGTGCGGAACGGAAATCGTTGACAGACTATTTTTAAATAGAAGCAAAATTTCACTGGAATTTTCTGCAAATCGTGCAACGCAATTACAATTTGAATTGCTAGCGATAGCTGAAAATCGTCCCGAGTTCCAATGTATTCTATGTGCCAGTAGGCACATAGAACACATTGGAACTCAGGGGACGAAATAGTAACACAGGTTCCCCTTGCAAATTTGGTTGGGGATAAAATGTGTTTTTTTTGTTGATAGTTGACAAATGAATTGCAGAGTGTCCTTCTAAGAACTGTTTTTATGCTTTTATAGACGTGAAGGCATGTAATAAACACAGAACGACACACGCGTGTGAATGGGTTAATGGATATGTCACTTGTGCCATCGCGGAAAGATAGAACTCGTGGCCTCTAGCCTCTTGTTTTATAATTTCGCACTGGCACTATTGCCATATTGATTAACCCATTCACATGCATATGTCGTTCTGTGAATAACCCTTCACTTAATTAGACTTGAAGATGATGCTGTATGTTTCAAAAAAATTATGAGTTCCCATTTTTTGGCAAAACATACCCTAAGACCACATACTAGAACGGCTCAGTTAACAAACTAAAAAACTAGCAGTGCTGCCGTTTGACATGCCGGAAACCGTTAAGCATCATAACAGTGTTTAAGTAAAGTGTGTTGACTCACCTTATCTGTTTGGCAGATTCATGTTTGATAAATATCACAATGGGGTACATTTTATACCGATGCATCTTTTCAATAACTAAAGGATTCCCTTTCAACAAACAATGAATATTCTGAAATATGAGATAAAATGTTAAATGACAAAATTAATTGTACTCTTAAAGGGGTCATACAGGGTTAGTTTACCCCTCACAGTACATGCATGCCTTCCCTGCACATAAATGTTTGGTTTATTATTATTCTACCAAACCATATATACAATTTTTGAAACTAATTTGGCCCCAACGCAGGAACCAGATGGAGATGAATACCTCGTGGCTCCATCATCATTTGTATATTTACAGAAATTTGACCCATATTTCTTTCATGACACAATGCATCAAAAGTCCAGGTCTCAGCTCATTTCCATTTCCACTATAAAAAGACAAACCTGTCAGTATATATATATATATATAGTTTTTGTAAAGACTGGAATGCACACAAATGAGAATAATTGCCTCGAAAAAATGCTCTTTAAAAGTGAGATTATAGAATATTTAAATTGTAAAATAATTTTTTGAAGATCTCAGCATATCTTAATTATGATATAGAATGCAGGTGCACTAAGAGTGCATAAACTAGGAATAAAAAGAAATTCCACACGACAATTTTTGCCAATTGTTTCTGTTTACATTCCCCTTAAGTGTATGTACTTAAAATATATGCCAATTTTGTTTTTCATCAGTGCTATTTGTCTGCTATTTTCAATGTATTCACGTTTGTCCCACTTGTGTCCTGTATTTTTGTATACTTTATGTATTCTTGTTTAATGTAAATTCTGTATGCCCAGTTCGTTTAAATGTATGTAATTTAATTATGTGTAATTTTGCTTTACATTTATGCATTTGTCTGTGCTGTATGTCCAGCTAGTTTAAATATATGTAATTTAATTATGTGATTAGACCTTCAAAAATCTGTTTCTCTTGACCTCCTGCATGGTCCTTTTGGCTGCCGCATGTTCTCTTTATAACCAATGCAAACTTAAAACAAGAGGCTCCACAGGGCCTGAAGTGCTCATCTTGAACAGAACACAATATAAACAAAGTTCAAGAATGAGTCTACATTAAGCAATCCATCTCCATAGGATACACTGTCAATCCTGGAGTCCCTCAGGAGTGGCAAAAATAATCCGGGCATCATGCCTTTTCTTCAGTTGATCATAATGCAAAATGTAGAGCTCCCCGATGAAGCCCCTTGATACAACCTATGTGGATTAATCTTAGTTACACACCTCTAGAGCGTACTGAATACAAAATTTTTAATTCTTCAGCAACATGGCCAATTCCGGCTCCCATAGGAGCCCAAATATTAACCCAGGCTCTTGATTTGAACACAGTTGAATATGACTTCCCTAGAGATGTTGTGTACCAACTATGAAAGCATTCTGACTGGTGGATCTGAAGAAGAGAAATTTTAAAGAAATTTCTTCATATTGCACTAAGTTACTAAGTTAAAATTTGGGCTACCATAGGCAGCCCAAATATTAACCTACGGATCCGATTTGAACAAACTTGAATCTGACCCCCTAGAGATGTTGTGTACCAAATATGAAAGCATTCTGACTAGTGCATCTGAAGAAGAAGATTTTTTAAGAAATTCCCTCATATTGTACTAAGATAAATTTCAGGTTCCCATATGGAGCCCAAATATTAACCCAGACACTCGAATTGAACAAACTTAAATCTGCCCCCCTCTCCCCCCCCTCCCAAGAGATGCTGTATACCAAATATGAAAACATTCTGACTGGTGGATCTTTAGAAGATTTTTAAAAGAAATTTCCTTATATCTCACTAAGTAAAAATTTGGGCTACCATAGCGATTCGAGAAATAGAAATGTGAGGCCTTATGTGTAATTTTGTTTTTTATTTGTTCTCTTTGTCTGTGCTACTTTATTATCATTAACAACTCATACCACAATCCCAGGTTTTCACACTCACAAAATTCAAATGAACTATAAATCATAATCTTTGATCAAGCTGCTGGAGAATTAATTAACAGCTCCCCATTGTCCCACACTATTTTCTGATTCAAATTACGAAAGTGGGACTAACGGGATGTTACCAGCTGGGTAATATGGGTATTTGAAATTTTTTATATTTGTAGCTCCTGGGGGTGGGAATTTTCTGGCATAAATCAAGTACAATTCCCATATTACTACTTGCCTATCATATTTGGTTAAAATTAGCTCACTCACCAATTCAGAAAATAGTAAATTTGGGCATGATCAAAATATTGTTTGCCACTCCCCACATGAGTACAAACATTACCAGAGAAACTTTCTATGGACAAACTTGAAGCTTGAGAACATAAGCAAGTTGCATATAAATTCAAAAGCATTGTGACTGGTGGTTTATGAGAAGATTTTTGAAGAATTTCAGGTTATCACCAGTCCATCAGGCTTAGTTACTTCTATCAAACAAACTTGGAAGGGTATCCTCAAAGATAATTTGTACCAAGTTTGGTTGGTTTGGTCCAGCAGTTCTGAAGTGGTTCTGAAGAATACTTATATGCAAAGTTAATGGATACTAAGTGCTAGCAACAGCTCATGACGACTTTCATTTAGGTGAGCTAAAAATACTAACTGAAGAGAATTCTTTTGTATAACATCAATTCTGATGCTGAAAATCTCTAACCTATTAACTGGTTGAGTGCTAGTTTATTTTTGGAGGTCTAAATTTGTTATTCAAAATTTGTTTTATTACAAATTATTGGAGAGTGCCCACAGGCACTCTCCAATAATTTGTAATAGAACAAACTTATATAAACAAAATATTATTTGCATTTGACTGAGTGGGAAACATGAGCAAAGAAAATGTTTGCTTTTGCTCTGGTACCCTCATTTATTTAAAGCCCTGATAGTGGCTTCTTGCTCTCAACCAGTTAAAGACTGTCATTTTCAAGGATATTCTTTTCATCAGAACATTTTTAGAAATCTGTAGCTCCTCGATGGTTTCTAGTCAAGTGTTAACAAGATACCATTGCTAAGTTGATTCAATCTTTACAATGATGTCAGTACAATTTCTTCCCTAAACTGTTGAACATTTTCAATTTTTGCCAATACATATCTTATTATCCTCACCAGAACAAGCTTGCTCCAATGAGGGGTAATATATGTTTCTCAAAAAAAGAAAAAAAAGTTGAATCAGAATAAGTTTTATGTAACAGATGAATGGGTATGCGTGTAGATGGGAACACATGAACTGAAACAATTAAAAACCATCATTTTTATCATGTAGTGGTAAATTCACTATCATTTTCTAGCCTTCTACAATGGAATTCACTTAAACTTATTGAATTGTGTCTGTTTATAAAACAATAATGAAACATGTACTTGACCTAGCCTGGAAATAAGCAATCTGTCATTTGCAGAATGAGGTCCCCAGAGGGTGAATTTGCTGATGTTATCCCACACAGTGGGCTAGAATCCCCCAATTTATCCACTGGGTACCTTTTTCGGTTTAGGCCTGAGAGGTTGATTCAGACTGAGGTTCAGAGAGGGTAAATTTGGTAATGATACCCTGCTGTGCAGGGCAGCATCACCAAATTCACTATCTGGGCACCTCATTCTGCAGTTGACAGTCTACTTATTTCCAGGGTGGTCCTTGACAGTTAGTTACTATTGTCATACTCACTAAAAGAGAGGCATTTCACTAAAAACATGCATAAACTTACTTTTTCACAAAGTTCTTTAATTTCAGATATAAATTTTTCCATTCCAGTCACCGATGATTGGGCAATACCTAGAAAAAAGAGTTCCGAAAATATTAATTGTTTGTTTTTTGGGAAATATTTGTAGATTTAGTGTAATAATTTTAAATTTACCAAGGGTAAAAACTATATGAAAATAGAACACTTCAGTATGAAGCACTCAATCATGAACGAAATCAGAAACGGTTTAGACAAGGAGATAGAACTCTATTCAAAAGATGATTAACTTCCCTTATCTAAAGTGAGAGTAATCTTTTCATGTGGACCATCAAGAGTGCGGGGTAGCAGGATAGTAATGGCATTGTTAGGCCCACTTGTGCCTCTTGAGCATAGGTCCATCCCTAAAACAGTTTGAATGCATGCTTGTGTAGTATACATATGAAAACCCACAGATTTGCTATTGTCCAATCAAGTAATTCGTAGTGGAAAATCAAGGAAGCCTCATCATTTGACACCTCAAAAAGAAAATTTCCTCCCCCTCAACCTATGAAAGGGGACACCCATCTTGTGAACACTCCCAACTTGCAGCATTGAATCTTGGTTGATGCATTATGCATCATGTTGGCCCCTCCGTCCCAACCACCCCCGGCATGATATTCCTCTCAACACCACAACCTTCCACACTCTGTTGGTCTATAAAAGGTTTAAGTATCAAGAATCAGATCAGAACTAGAGGCTCCACAGAGCCTGTAATCGCTTACCTGGAAATACAGATAAAAAATGTGATTTCCCCAAGGTTTTCCATGGGAACTATGAGCTGCAATTGTGGCCATGTTTTGCAACATTACATCAACATTACATGAGGATCATTGGTAGAAGGTGTCCCAGTCTTCAATCACGTGAAGTTCCAAAACATTTGAATCCATCAAACAGAATCATAGAATGTCTCTGGTGGCCATATTTTCCAACCAACGGGAACAAAAAGAGGATCGTTTGTAGAGGGCCTCCTATAGACCATTCTTGCCAAGTTTTTGGTTCATGTCAGCTCAATAGTTCCAGAGAGAAGATGAAAATGTGATTTCCTATAGTTTTTTTCTATAGTAACTATAAATCGCAATTGTGGCCATGTTTGCAATATGATCAACATTAAAATGAGGAACGTTGGTGGAGGGTGTCCCAGTTATCAACCATGCAAAGATTCAAAACATTTGGCCCTGTGGTTTCAGAGGAGAAGAGTTTTCAAAATTGACCAATCAGAATCAAAGAATGCTTCTGGCGGCCACGTTTTTTCACCCAACAGGAATAAAATGAGTAACAGTTGTAGAGAACCTCTCATAGACCATACTTGCCAAGTCTGGTTCATATTGGCTCAGTACTTTCAGTGAAAATGATGAAAATGGGATTTTACTATTGGGTTTCTATAGTAACTATAAGCCACAATTGCAGCCATAATTGCAACCTGATGAAGATTAAAATGAGGATCATTGGTAGAGGGGGTTACAGTCATCAGTCACACTAAGTTTTCAAACCATTTGGCCTTGTAGTTTCAAAGAAGATTTTCTTGAAAATGCACACATTTATGAATTCTGTTTTCAACAAAAAAATCAGTAAAAGAAGGTTAAATATTTTTGAAAAATTACAACTTTTTTCAGTCAGTATTCTCTTTTCAAAATAGCTTTGGATAGGTAAAAGGGTTAGAGGAAACACATGACTCCAATTTTTGTCAAATCTTAAAAAGATATACAATAATTACTGTCATCTAAGCTGACATAATTGCAAGAATGTTAGCAAAATCTTCTGTCTGTTTTCTTCAAACACCTGTCAACAACTAAGATTATCTGATAAGTAACATGGGTAATGAGCATATATCAGCATCCATGTACAGTTCCAATAGTTTACAGTTAAGTCAAAATAAGTTGTAGGATAATCCTATAAACTGTGTATCTTTTTCTCTTCCTACACTGATAAGACCAGATTCTGATCTTGTCAGGGCAGGAGCAGCAGTTAACTTAATTTATTGCAGTTATGATACAGCTTATTTTGACTTGTACTATATACACAATATTTTTGGGGTTTTTTTTTTCTCAGTTCTCAGTGGAGAAAACTGGAACCAACCCTTACCAGATTCTCAAAAAACAAGTATTTTTGCTGATAGTACCGAGCTCCATGCAGACAGGACAGGCATTGGGTTAAGCATTAGAATATAGCCTCTGGTGGCCACATATTTCCATCCTCTCATAGACCATTCATGGGAAGTTTGGCTCATGTCGGCTCAGTAGTTTCAGAGAAGATGAAAATGTGATTTCCCATAGGGTTTCTATAGTAACTATAAGCCGCAATTGTGGCCATGTTTACAACCCGATCAATATTAAATGAGGACTATTGGTAAAGAGGGTCCCAGTCATCACTTATGCGAAGTATCAAAACATTTGGCCTGGCAGTTTCAGAGAAGAAGATTTTTGAAAATCCACCTATCAGAATCAAGAATGCCTCTGGAGGTCAAATTTTTCAACCCACGGGAACAAAATGAGGATTGTTTGTAGAGGACCTCCCATAGACCATCCCTGCCAGGTTTGGTTCACGTCGGCTCAGTAGTTCCGGAGAAGAAGATGAAAATGTGATTTCCCATAGGGTTTCTATAGTAACTATAAGATGCAATTGGGGCCATGTTTGCAACCTGATCAACATTAAATGAGGATCGTTGGTAGAGGGGGTCCCAGTCATCATTTATGTGAAGTATCAAAACATTTCGCCTGGCAGTTTCAGAGAAGATTTTTGAAAATCTACCAATCAGAATCAAAGCATGCCTCTGGCGGCCATGTTTTTCAACCCACGGGAACAAAATGAGGATTGTTTGTAGAGGACCTCCCATGGACTATCCCTGCCAGGTTTGTTTTCACATCGCCTTGGTTTTTCCAGAGAAGAAGAGGAAAATGTGATTTCCCATAGAGTTTCTATAGTAAATAAAATCTGCAATTGTGGCCATGTTTACAACCCGATCAACATTAAATGAGGATCGTTGGTAGAGAGGGTCCCAGTCATCATTTATATGAAGTTTCGAAACACCTGAAGTGGCAGTTTCAGAGGAGAAGATTTTTGAAAATCCACCAACCAGAATCAAAGAATGCCTCTGGAAGCCATGTTTTTCATCCGACGGGAACAAAATGAGGATCGTTTGTAGAGGACCTCCCATAGACCATTCCTGCCAAGTTTGGTTCACACCGGCTCAGCGGTTACAGAGAAGAAGATGAAAATGTGAAAAGTTTACGGACGTCGAACGACGACGACGGACGCCAAGTGATGAGAAAAGCTTACATGGCCTTTTCGGCCAGGTGAGCTAATAACAATACTGTATCAATGTATGCGACATATTGCATCGCAAATTGCAATGCGATACCGCTAAAATCACACCATATGATAGTTTTATACATTTTGAATTTTGCCTTCGAAATAAATAAAATAAACGCGGGACATAAAAATGAATGAGCCACAGTCTGAGAATCAAAAGGTTAATTTTGTTTAGACTTATAGACGACATTTAACCCATTACCCATTGAAAGGTTTCATTCAGTCAGGTTTATTCACAAAAATCGACATTCAAATTTTATTACTTTTCACTTTTTGCCTCCTAAAATATGGCATATGACTTCTCAGTGAATTAAGTTTTAAACACACACTCACACAATACATCTGCTTATCATATGACTAACGCCCCAAAATACCATCTTGTGTTTTCATCAATTCTGATTCATCGTAGAATCCATATCAACCAAGTCTTAAATGAGGCTGAAACAAATGTGCCATTAATTCTCACAAGACAATTTTACAAATGGAACTTAAAAGCATAAATGTCACTAAATTCTATGAACAAACGCAAGTGAAGTTCTGTTTTAAAATGCTAAAAATGATTTGCAATGAAGTTGAATTTAGACCTCCATTGTTGGGTATTACTTTGTGTTGTGAATTTCCAATTTCACAAGTTGCTATGATGCATTATTCGGTTAAAATATTTTTTTCCTAATCAAATTTCAGGAACCCTGCTCAATTTTAAATACCAGTTATCACTGATTACCATATAATGAATAAATTATTAGTTTAAACAATATTTATTTCCAATGTACAAGCAAACATAGTGTGAATAGAACAAGTTGGTGGATTTGACTATAAGCTGAAAGCTTACAACTCGTCGTCTCCACAAAACAAGCAAAGCTACATATAACCTGTTAGAATGGCAAGAATATCAGTATTAATATTAACACAAATGTTTGATTGTTCCTTAGCCTCTTGCATTCAATGCTGCATAAGGAAATAAATAGGACGAGAGAGAGAGAGAGAGAGAGAGAGAGAGAGAGAGAGAGAGAGAGTGATTTATGATTTGTGAATTAACACAACGTCTGATTATCCAATGACGTCCCCCCACCCTGCGGGAAAATCCTGAATCAAGACTGTCGAATTGGTTTTGAACTGTACCGCCCAGCACAAGACAGATTGCTGACGCTCCTCCCATCCCTCAAACACTACCATGATGATCCATTGCGAGCGTTTCGAAAAGTATATAAAATATTTATCTTACATACAACGTGTATTTTGTCTGTGTTCACTCTGAAGCTGTTGTGTATCAGAACCCCTGATACAGATGGTTGTATCATGGGGTCTGATACAGACACATTCATTTCAGTGGTTTCTAAAGTATTCGGTTAAAATATTATTTTTCTAATCAGATTTCAGGAACCCTGCTCAATTTTAAAGACCAATTATCACTGATTACCATATAATGAGTAAATTATTAAGGCAAAAAAAAGTAAAAATCTGTTTCTAAGGCCATCTTGCCTTGTCCCTTTGGCTGCCGCATGGTCTCTTTTTATAACCAAAGCAAACTTAAAACTAGAGGCTCTATAGAGCCTGTAATCGCTCACCTGGAACTACATATAAAAAAGTGATTTCCCAGTCTTTCCATGATAACTATGAGCTGCAATTGTGGCCATGTTTGCAAAATTACATCAACATTACATGAGGATCATTGGTAGAAGGTGTCCCAGTCTTCAATGACGTGAAGTTTCAAAACATTTGAATCCACCAAACAGAATCATAAAATGTCTCTGGTGGCCATATTTTTTTCCAACCAACAGGAACAAAAAACAGGATCGTTTGTAGAGGGCCTCCTATAGACCATTCTTGCCAATTTTTGGTTCACGGCGGCTCAGTAGTAGAAAGAGGAAAATGTGATAGGGTTTTTCTGTAGTAACTATAAACTGCAATTGTGGCCATGTTTGCAAAACGATCAACATTAAATGAGGATCGTTGGTAGAGGGTGTCCCAGTCATCACCCATGCAAAATTTCAAAACATTTGGCCCTGTGGTTTCAGATGAGAAGAGTTTTTCAAAATTGACCAATCAGAATCAAAGAATGCTTCTGGCGGCCACGTTCTTTCACCCAACAAAACCTAAAAAATTATGTCCTAACTGGTCCTCCATACTTTTGCGAACTGCGTATGTGCAGTATCCAGGAAAACACCGAAATTGGTGCCAACCATCATTCTTTCTAGAATTTGCCTGTATGTTGTCAGCCACGAGGGAGGTATGAGTGCCCACTCATGGGAAGGCCATCTCCGTCTGGGCCATCGGTAAGTATAAAAAATATACAAATTACTTTGAATTTATAATATTTTTATACAATAACCAATGGCCCAGACTAGCTGAATCGTAAAAAGGCTGGAGGGACTAGGACATAGAGGAAAATCCAATTACTCAATCACTTCTTAAAGGATAGCTCCTACGGGAGAATAGGAGAGAAAGGAATTATATATGTCTTTCTCATTTAAGAGAAACGAGAAAGACGTAACACCAACAATTGAGCATTACATAATATATAATTCTCCATTTAATGCCAGCATAACCCATTATGCTAATTCGGCGAATGGAAGACAATATATAAAGATAGTCCAGAGAATGAGACTCTTTATACTCATTTAAACGTGTCCGAGGATTGTATATTAACGCCTGTTTGACACCTGACATATACAGATGCTTCACAGTGAGCTACACTTTAAAAACAATACATGAATGAGACATATTAATTTTGCTTCACACCGAGCTACACATTAAAACCATCCCAGCACTGACTCAGGACTACTGACACCGGAGGTCTTCCCTTGCTTTTCACTATAAAGCCAGATGATCATAAGGGAAAAAACCGTCCCCCCATCCTTCTCCTTGTTCTGAGAGGTACATGACCACAGAACGAAGAGGGTAGCGGAACAGCGTCACTGCTGGAACAGGTTGCCTAAATAAGTATAGATGTAATCATTTAGTGGACGACATTCTGAGCAACAGATAGAGGACCTAAACATCTAAGGTCACCAGAGATGGACTCTAAATTTCTAAGGTAGAACTTGGTAAATGTAGAAGGCTGTGTCCAGTACGCAGCTTTCATGAGATCAGTAATGGCTATACTGTTAGAATAAGCCCAAGAAGTGGACAGCACTCTAACTTCATGCGCTGATATCTTATTAACCGAACACTGATTTGTATTGCCAACTGAATCCATCTAGCAACTGAATGGACAGAAATATCTTTTCTGTTAGGAAACAATGATAAAAAGATGAGTTTCCTTCCTTTTCTTATAAAATCTGATCGGTGTTTATATGTACGCATAGCCCTGACTGGACGCAGCAGAGGTCTACAGTTGTCCGTAGACGACAGAGCCTTAATGGTAATAAGCTAAGGCTGTTTATCTGGAGCCTGATTCCTAGCCAAAAATCCCACTTCTGTAGTTAAAGTGAAGGTATTTCCAACACTACGGTAGTGAGATTCGTCAACAGATAAAGCATGGAGTGCACTAACTCTTCTAGCGGAAGCAAAGGCTAAGAGAAATGCTGTTTTATAGGTCACGAATTTGAACTCTACAACGTCTAACGGCTCAAACAGAGCTTCTTTAAGCTTCAACAGAACCCAAGCCAAATTCCACTTAGGAATTAATCTGAGGGTTCTTGGTCTATTAAAAGAGAAATTTCTAACCAGTTTGGATAATGAAGCATTAGATCCAATTGCCAAGTTATCATGATGAACGCAAGTGTCCGAAAACAGACCTATAGCCCTTAATAGTGACGAGCTGAAGTTTGAGAACGTCAAATAGGTAGACCAAAAAATTGGCAATATCCGGTATGGACGGATCATAGACGTCTATAGACTGATCCTTACACCAACGGAAGAAAACCTTCCACTTTGCTGCGTAATTCAGCGAAGAGGAGGACCTCCTGCTGTTAGAAATTGCGTCCACTGCTCGTCTTGTAAATTGCTTGCCGTGCAAGAAGGACCGCACAACGGAAATCTAAATTTTATAGTAAATTTCCTTTCTTATTATACCTATCACAATTGTTTACTTCAGGCTTGCACTACAGTGGAAGTCCCTAACTTGGATAAAATACTCTCTATTTTTGTCATTCCCAAGCAATTTGGGAAAGAAAAGTGGTGCAAAAGCACCAAGAAAAAATAAGCCAAAACTGGGTCGAGTGCAACCGGCGCAGACCCAGTACGGGACGCTCTCTCCCAAGTACAACTCCACGACTACCGTTGCCAGTGTGCATATACCGTCTCTAAAGACTCATTCTTTTTGAATCCGTCAACGTTAGAGTTATGTGATCAGCGGGGAGGAAAGATTCTTTACCCGTAAAGAAGACGGGAGGGCCTCCATGTAAACAACTGTGGTAGGTATAATAAGAAAGGAAATTTACTATAAAATTTAGATTTCTTATCAACCTACTCACAATTGTTTACTTCAGGCTGAATAGACAATAGGCTGGAGGGAATCGCATAACCAACCCACACATAACCCCAGTGCACTGGAACCGTGAAGCAGAAGGAAGAGGTCCCGAGGCTTATCAACCATAACGTCGCAATCATTGGTAAAGGACAATGAAAGGAGACATATGGGCCTGTGTGACACACAGACAAAAAAAGGGCAGTAACAGCACAAGGCTGAAACTGACCTTCAAGAAGCCTAATGGCTATGGCAGACAACAGCCTGAGCAGAAGAAAGAGGACCCAGGGCAAAAAGGTCCTCCGACTGCTCCTGCAACTGGCGCAGATAAAAGGTGGAGAAAGTAGAAGCATTTTTCCAGTAGGCTGCCTGCATAACATCCGACAACTTCACGGAGTTAGAATAAACCCAAGAGGTGGATAGTGCCCGCACCTCGTGGGCAAAAATACGATTGTAATACAATTGCCAGCTGCTAAACGACCATAAGCCGTACGAATAGCAAGACAAATCCATCGAGAAATGGACTGAGGAGAGATCTTCTGTCGACCCGGAATAAGAGACAGAAAAAAACGTTTCCTGCCTTTTCGTATGAAACGTGTCGAGATAAATGCGAATAGTACGAACTGGACAGAGCAAAGGGCGATTACCCTCAACAGAAGGAAGAGCCCTGATACAGATAGGAGGAGGAATAGTATCTGGTAACTGATTCTTGGCCAAAAAAGAGCAATCAGTGGTAAAAGTAACACTGTTGGGAGAGCTCCTAAAAAAGGCCGGGTCAACCGAGAGGGTGTGAAGCTCACTAACCCGTCTGGCCGAAGCAAATGCCATCAGAAAAGCCGCCTTATATGTGAGAAAATGCATATCCACCTGTGATAAAGGTTCGAACGGTGCCCCCCCCCCCCTCCCCCAAGCAAAGCAGCACCCACAAAAGATTCCATCGTGGAGTAAGCTGCAAAGTCCGAGGCCTTTTCAAAGAAAAGTGCCAAACAAGTTTGGAGAGGTAAGGATTAGTGCCGATACGATGCTTCCACACATAAGAAAAAGTCTCTGAAAGCATGGACCTGTAACCCTTGATGGTAACAGGCTGGAGATCCCGAGAATCAAACAGATATACCAGAAACTTCGCAACCTGTGAAATCGAAGGATTGGCATAATCAACAGAATGATCAGCACACCATCAACAGAAGACCTTCCATTTAGCTGCATAAGCTAAACCAGTGGAGTGCCTCCTTGAAGAAGAAATGCACTCCACTGCTCGTCTTGAAAAACCTCTACGAAGGAGACAGGACCTGACAAAAGATATGCGTGAAGGCACAATGAAGTCGGGTCGACGTGAAACCTCCTCGGGCGACCTTGACAAAGAAGGTCACGATGTAGCGGGAGACGTGCCGGAACTGCCGCCATCAGCGAACGAAGCTGATTGATCCACACCCGCTGAGGCGACAGGGGAGCGATCAGAATGATTCGACAACTGCAGGTTCAAATTTTGGCTAGAACCTGAGGAAGAATCGGAACTGGCGGAAGGCGTAGCCGACTAGACCATTCCAATCGAGTGACAGAGTGTCCACGGCAAAAGCCAGAGCAAAGCGACTGGAACACTGCCCTGTCAAGCATCCACTCGGTGGAAATAACCCTACCCTGTCGAGACAGGGAGTCGGCTAGGACGTTCAGACGACCGGGAATGTGACGAACAACCACTCCGACGTGAACATCCTGAGCGAGCAGTAGAAGATCCCGAGCTAATTCGTACATCGGAACCGAGTGCGTGCCGCCCTGGTTCCGAATGTAAGCAACCACTGTCGAATTGTCGGATAGCAGAAGGACCTGGCGATTCGACAGGTGAGGGATCCACTGCCTGAAACTCAGAAGAAGAGCAAGAAGCTCCTTCTGGTTGATGTGTAGAGCTGCTTGATCCGGGTCCTACATCCCGTGTAGGGAAAGGCCGAGAGGATCCAACGTTGCACCCTATCCGAGATCGCTGGCATCTGCCGTCAGAACGCGATCGGACGTGGGTAAGTCCAATGGAACACCCTGCGTAATCCCCTAAACATCTGTCCAGGGAAGAAGGTGAGGATACAGAGATTCCGGAAACGGAAGCACCTGATCCAGAGAATCTACATTCGGCCTCCAACGACTGAGCAGAAAGTGTTGGAGAGGTCTGACATGCAGCCGACCTAGAGGAATGAGATCCGTCACCGAACCGCAGAGACCGATCAGCCGGAGAAAACTTCGAGCGGTCGCGGACGTGGACTGGGACAGAGTCAGAGCAAAAGCTGAGAGAATCACAGCCTTGGCCTGGGGAACCGCTACCAAATTGAATTTGGTATGGAAAGACATCCCCAGATGACAAAACGACTGAGAAGGGACCAGGTCCAACTTCTCCTCGTTGACTCTGAATCCTAGCGACGTGAGCAAGCTCAACAGAGTGGCGACATCCAACTCCAGTAAGGCAGCATTGGAATATCGTCCCAGTTTTGGCTTATTTTTTCTTGGTGCTTTTGTACCACTTTTCTTTCCCAAATTGCTTGGGAAAGACAAAAATAGAGAGTATTTTATCCGAGTTAGGGACTTCCACTGTAGTGCAAGCCTGAAGTAAACAATTGTGAGTAGGTTGGTAAGAAATATGTGAAGGTTGAGACCTTCCGGGTTGTGATGCAGTGTGCTTGACTTCCCTGATAAAGAAGGTCCTCTCACAGAGGAAGCTTCCGAGGAACGTCCCATAACAGACACCTGAGAAGATTGATCCACGGTTTCTGTGACTACAGAGATGCTACTAACAGAATCTTGCAGCGAGACTGTTTTATTTTTAACAGGATCTGCTGAATCAAAGGAGTTGGAGGATAGGCATATCCTATCATTCCATCCCAAGAGATTGACAGAGCGTCTACTGCGTATACTCGATCTGGACATGGCGACACGTAAGTCTGCAACTGATTGTTGAGGTGTGTCGTAAACAAATCTATCATAGGTCGATCCCACTGGTAGCAAATCTGTCTGAATACTCGCTTGTTGAGAGTCCACTCCGATGGCAACAGGCGACCTTTCCGAGAGAGCGAGTCTGCCAGTATGTTCAGACGACCCGGTATATGACAGACCGATAGATGAACATGATGCTTCATGACATACAGAAGAATTTTTCCGTTAGTTCGCATAACAAAATCGAATGCATGCCTCCCTGGTTCCTGATGTATGCTACTACTGTCGAGTTGTCCGACAATATCTGAACATGAGTGTCCTCTATAATGTGAATCCACTGTTGTAGTGCTAACCATATTGACATCTATTCTTTGATGTTTAAGTGTTTCTCCAGGAACCGAGGGTCCCAAAGACCCTGACACTTCGAGTCTGACAGGCTCAGGGACGCGCTCCAACAGGTTTGACTCACATCCGTCATAATTGTGAAAGCCGGATCCGGCATCTGCAGCGGAACTCCCTGAGTTAACCACTGAATATCTGCCCAAATCTGGACCTTTTTGTTTTATCAGGTCCGTTAAAACAATACTGGCCTCGAGCGAATGCGTCTTCACACTCCAGTTCTGAGTAAAGAATATCTGGAGGGGACATGAGCGCATGCAACCCATCGGAATAAGATCCGCAGCCGCTCCTCACAACCCCATCAGTCGCATAAATTCCTCGCTGTTAATGTGTCTGAGTGTAGACAAAAGCGAGCATAACAACTAATTTCGCTCGGGGTAACGGCAGATGAACCAGATTGTTGTGAGTCTCGAAGGTAATTCCCAAGTGAATGAACAACTTGGACGGAGCTAGATCCGACTTCTCATTTACAATGAAGCCGAGACGTCGGAGCAAAAGAAGCAGACTTTGAACATTGTTCTGAAGAGTAGTTTTGTTGCCGTATCTCTGAAGAATGTCGTCCAAGTATGCCGACGTTACCGCTGACGAATGAGTTCGGAAGTGAGACATTACCGAGTTCATTATTCAAGTGAACGCCCAGGGTGCTAGATTCAGACCGAAACACATCGCTCGGAACTGATATACTATCCCTTGAATGGCGAACCGTAGGTACTTTCTGAATGCCGGATGTACCAGGACATGAAAGTATGCATCCTTTAGATCTATGCTTGCCACATTGCCATTCACTTGAATGCTCGCTCTTACTGACCGAATGGTCTCCATATAGAACTTTGGAGCTACGATAAGTTTGTTTATCCAGCTCAAGTCTATTACCGGTCGGAACAAGCTATCTGGCTTCGGTACGAGAAACAGGTGACTGCAGAATCCTAGAGAATTTTGATTCTCGACGACCTCTACTGCTTCCTTTGCCAAGAGAGCCTGTACCTCCGATAGGAGAGACTCTCTTTTGCAAAGATTTGACGGAAGATTTGTCCACCACTGACATCCTGTTAGTGGTGGTTTCACTTGGAAAGATAGCCACAGGCCGTCCAAGACCACACTTTTCACCCACTGGTCTTCCGTAATTGTTATCCAGTTTGTTGCGAATCTTGAAAACCTTCCGCCAACTGGCAAGCAATAGAGGTCCTGACCATCACCTGTAGGACCTGCGAGGCTTACGGGTGGAGAAACCATGTCCTCCTCGCGAAGAGCCCCGACCCACTGGCTTAGGGGCGTCTGACTGGTAGTCTCGATCAGACCTACGCCCCCTTCCCGGGTCACTGTATTGACAATCCCTAGAGTAAAAATAAGAGGGTTTCTTATACAATCGCGAGGAGTCCCCTTTAGATGATTTCTGTTTAGGATGTCCTCCCTTACTCTTTTCTGCTGCCATGGGTCGATTAGAAACCGACTTAAGTAGCAGTGTATTAGACGATTTCTTTGTAGCTTGGTCATAAACCAATGAAAGCTTATCGTCAAAAATTGTGTGTCCAGATACTGGAGCGACCCGTAGAGACTTTTTCACCTTGTCATCTATTAAAGATGACGATGCAAGGGCTCCGTCTCGTCTGATTAACTCCAAATTAGCCACTGTTAAGGTGGAGTTATACGTGGTAAACATAATAGCCCTGAAAAGAACTCTTCAAGAGGTACAAACATCCTCAAATTCCTTTACTTTGAGACATTGCGCCACAGCTCTTGAAAGCTGATCTGCATAAGACATAGGATCTAAATTTGCTCTGTTTGAAGAAATTGCCGTCTCAATTGTGTCCGAGTGAATAGTGAATGACGAAGGCAAGGATAGCTCTAAATCCTCGGCCTGCTCATCCAAACGCAGAGGAACTCTCTGCACATCTTCTCCGACCGTTTTAAATGAACGTGGTCCAACAAACGGTAAATTTACGGAAGATGATGACAAGAAACCGCCTTTCTTCTTCCCACTGGAAAGTTTGAATATAGCGTCATCTAAATGGCCGAAGGCCTGAGACACCTGTCTACACTGAACCGGAAAAGACAGGGCCTTCTCCTTTGTCCGGATAAAGTCTGCGTCCAATGACGCCAGTGGTTTTTTTCCTAGTAGTCGCAGCATTCTGATTCACCGGAACAAATTCAGGGTAGTATTGATGGATTAAATCCATCGTAACCATGTGCTGTTCTGAAAGGAAAGGGTAATCTTCCTCCGTATCCCTTTCATCATCCGATTGAATCAGTTGAGATTCACGGTCAGCGGCATCTGAACGTGCAGATGACTGGACCGACCCAGCACCGTCCGAAAGCTCAGGTTCTGAGACTGTGGAGCAGCGGTCATCTGTTTCTTGGCCGTCAGCTGCTCCTCGGATGGTGTGCCAGAGATGGCTCTTTTCTTCGGGTGTCCCGATAAATGAGGCCTCGTCTCTTTAGCTACCGGATGGTCCAACTTCTTTGATGATGAGTGGTCCCTTCTCGGCGATGCAGGCTGGATATCTGAAGTTGTGTAGCTAAGGTGCAGTCATGTGTGCCTTGAAGATGCCGATGTAGAAGCCATAACTGTAGCCGATGCCAGCTGTGAACAGAACAGAGCGTCCCGGACGGAAGACGAGGACATATGCTCCAACTGATGCAAGTTTCTAATTACAACATTTGGTCCCAGATGTTGTTGGGAAAAAGAGGGGCCTCTCTCGCTTGTGGTCCTTTCAGACCTTGCTGAGCTTCCCACTGAACTTGCCGGCTTCTTCCTCTGTTCTGTCGTCGCTGGGTGAGCCTGTTTATATTTTAAGGTGCTCGCTCTACCCAATTCACTCCTCTCAACTGCAATGGACACACCCAGTGTCACGGTACCCACGGATGGAGTAGCCACTTCACCGGTCGAGCTAGCTGGCGACAAGGGACTGAAACCACCAGCTAGTGGTTTTTTGCCCTGTCTAATATTCATGAGCACCTTTGCCGCTATCTCTGCTTGTACATCTGAATGCGACGACGACAGCACACTATCTCTAGGCATCACATAAACATCACCATGTTCTTGTTCCTCTGAAAAAGAAACCGAGAAACTAGATTGACTTTGTGGCGAGAGGACCGGAATTATCCTCTCGCTGCTAACAACGTACCGTGACACCCATCTCCAACGTTTGTCATCCCATCCGACACATGTTGAGCAATAATTAGTGGGAGTACATCGACTGCAAGCAAGGCAACAAGCATGTAAATCTGAGGAAGACTTCCTCAACTTACATTTTGAGCAATAAGCTTTCATAATGAATCAAAATAAGTCGACAGTACTCCCACCAACTCCACAATAAATATATGAAAAAGATACATAATAAGTAACATTCAAAATATAAATCGAAAAATAATTTTTGAAAAAAAAAATTTTTGACAGGAACCCAAGTTCCCCAATGGGAACGATGAGCCCAAATGTATCCCGATAGAGCCTAAGTGTGGACCAAAATTTTTTTAATTTTCAAAAAATTATTTGCTATACTACCGGAATATTTAATGTATCTTACAACAATCCTACCAAGATAATAAATAGGAAACTACATATATTTATAGAGCATTGCCAATGTAAACAATGTCAGAAGAAAAACCAGAAACCAGACTCCAGGCACTGAATGAAAAGGCCCGAAGTCAGTAACAGATTTTGAACTATCCGATGTAAAGCAAGATCTTCATCAGAAGAAAAAATGATACATCGGATGTATGATGCAAGACCAAAATGCCTAAACACCCCTAGGGTGAGGACGTAACCATGGGGATATACAGAATAAACATTCTGTGTAACACGTCAAACTCCCAAGATATTAATAAAATGAAAGTGTCAATGACACTGTAGCTCAACTTGTCAAGACAAAGACATGTATAGTATGTGACACAGCAATGACAAACATCTAGGTAATGACCTGATAACAAAGGTACATATAAAGTATGTTAAATAAATACATGACCGTTGCCTGTAACAAATGTACAGGTAAAGTATTGTAAAGGTGGGTGACAGTCAGATGCTAAACTAGAAAAAAATCTTTGAGTCCCAGAGTGGGTCTGACTGAACCCCAAAATATTTGTTCTCATAGCACAGTGATAACAAAGGCACCCCAAAACACACTCATTCCTGTCCCAAGGTGAAAACAAAGGTACCCAAGAAGTTTCGTGAAGATCAGTTCACAAATATGAGCTGTGTAGAAGTTGTGACAAAAAACTGATTGGACCTAATTTCGGTACAAAATGGCCACTGGCAGCCATCTTGAATTTTGGACCGCACCCAGAAACACTCGTTCTCGTCCCAAGGTGATAACAAAGGTACCCAAGAAGTTTTGTGAAGATCGGTTCATAAATACAGCCTCTAGCCCGAGCCGTATTGACATGTGCACTTACAGTGTATAAGTAGCACTGAATAAATCAAAGTTCATCTAATTTGCATAATTTCTGCACGAGAAAAAAACCCATACTATATGTGATGTATTCCATGTTACTAAACATTCATACAAAAATTTATTCAAATCAGAACTTTCATACAGAAGTTCTGTACAAAAGACTGATTGCACTAATTTTGGTACAAAATGGCTGCTGGTGGCCATCTTGAATTTTGGACCACACCCAAAAACACTCGTTCTCATCCCACGGTGATAACAAAGGTACCCAAGAAGTTTCATAAAGATCGGTTCATAAATACGGCCTCTAGCCTGAGCCGTATAGAAGTTGTGTACAAAAAACTGATTAGACATAATTTCGGTACAAAATGGCCACTGGCAGCCATCTTGAATTTTGGACCACACTCAGAAACACTTGTTCTCGTCCCAAGGTGATAACAAAGGTACCCAAGACGTTTCGTGAAGATCGGTTCATAAATACAGATTCTAGCCCGAGCCATATTGACATGTGTACTTACTGTGTGTAAGTAGCACTGAGAAAATCAAAGTTCATCTAATTTGCATAATTTCTGCACGAGAAAAAAACCCGTATTATATGTGATGTATCCCATGGTACTAAACATTCACACAAAAAATTATTCAAATCAGGGCTTTCATCTGGAAGTTCTGTGCAAAAATCTGATTGCACCAAATTTTGTACAAAATGGCTGCCATCGACCATCTTGAATTTCGGACCGGACCCAAAAACACTCGTTCTCGTCCCACGGCGATAACAAAGGTACCCAAGGAGTTTCGTAAAGATCGGTTCATAAATACGGCCTCTAGCCCGAGCCGTATTGGCATTTGCACTTACAGTGCTGAAAGTAACACCAAACAAGAGGCCCCACGTGGCCTTAATCGCTCACCTGACAAAATGACTCTAAGAAGTATTTTAGGTCACCTTCACCATGTCATGCCTCATCAACATTAACTGGTTGAGTGATAGATTTTGTTTGAAGTTCAACATTTGTTACCTAAAATTAGTTTTATTTAAAATCATTGGTGTGTGGCCAATCTCCAATGATTTTTAATAAAGCAAATTTATCTCTGCAGACAAACTGGTTTAGCATGAAGCACAAACAAGGAATGTGAAGAGATAGCCTTGGACATCTCTCCCCAACTGTGGATATCTTCCATGTGCTACATGTATATATTTGCATGCAAGAAAACAAAAATTTTCACAAATTTTATTTTTTTTTATCATCATTGGAACAAGCTCAAACAGCTTATTCCAATAGGGGTATGGGAAGATCAGGTATATTTTTGAGACAGAAATGTGAATATATAAATAATGGTGTTTTTTTGTGAATGATGCTGGAGAATTTTGCGTAAAGATATGGTAAATGGTTTGTTCTAGATACAGAATGATGCAAAAGTATTTAAATTTGATTAGGCAAGTTGTTCCTATAATGCATTTAAAAATTGAAGTAACTGTTTTTTTGCTGACGAACTTTTAGATGTGTGTGTCTGTGTTTGTGTGTGTGTGTGTGTGTTTGTGTGTGTGTGTTTGTGGGGGGGGGGGGGGGGGGGGGTAAGAGTGTTCTTGCAAACAAAATTCCTGAATAAATGGAAAATTTTATTTTTTGTATGAAAGACATAGTGCGTGAATGTTGATTGGAACAAGCTTAGAGAGCTCATTTTAATGTGAAGTCATAAAGCTGTGTTTTACGTACGAAATTCTGGAATAACTAAAAAAATTGCTTTTTTGACTCAAAAAGCATGGTGTGCGACCTCTCATTGGAATGAGCTCAAAAAGCTCATTCCAATGGGGTATTTACAAGCGATAAGTACATGTATGTTTAAGAGACAAAAATTAAAATTTGAATAGCGATTTTTGCGAAGAATGCTGACAAGTTTTGGCAGTTATGCTGGTAAAAAGGTAAGATATGCAAAGTGGTTGTTTTTTAGAGGCGACATTTAATTAAGGGGAATTAACCCTTGATTACTGAGGTAACTTCTAAAAGTACTGAAATTTCATGAAGCAATGTGAATAACAGACAACAGTTGCCTAAAAATTTCATGAATAACTAAAATTTTTATTCCTTTGTCTCGAAAACATGGCATATGACCTTTGTTGGAATGAGCTGAATGCGTGTGTTCCAATAAGGGGTCATAAAATTTGAACGAAGATTTGTGTGAATAATGCATTAGTACTGCTAGATTTGGGTAAACGGTTCACCCTGGATACCACCCCTTTTATAGTAGATCTTTTCTGCAAATTTTGTCTAAGATTCTATCAACTTTACAAATAAATACGTTCATGAATCACAATCAGATCCACCCTACAATGTTGCATACCAAATATCAAAAGATTCTGCCTGCTGGATCTGGAGAAGAAGATTTTTTAAGAAATATGCCTGAAACGCACTAAGTTAAAATTTGGGCTCCTATATGGAGCCCAAATATAAACCCAGGGGGCCGATTTGAACAAACTTGAATCAGATCCACCCCACAATGTTGCTTACCAAATATGAAAAGATTCTGAAGCTGGATCTGGAGAAGAAGATTTTTTAAGAAATTTGCCTGAAATGCACTAAGTTCGAATTCGAGCTTCTATAGTGAGCCCAAATATGAAACTAGGAAGCCGATTTGAACAAACTTGAATCAGATCCACCCCACAATGTTGCATACCAAATATCAAAAGATTCTGCCTGCTGGATCTGGAGAAGAAGATTTTTTAATAAATTTGCCCGAAATGCACTAAGTGCGAATTTGGGCTTCTATATTAAGCCCAAATATGAATCCAGGGGGCCGATTTGAACAAACTTGAATCAGATCCACCCCGCAATGTTGCATACCAAATATCAAAAGATTCTGCCTGCTGGATCTGGAGAAGAAGATTTTTGAAGAAATTTGCCTGAAATGCACTAAGTGCGAATTCGGGCTTCTATATTAAGCCCAAATATGAATCCAGGGGGCCGATTTGAACAAACTTGAATCAGATCCACCCCGCAATGTTGCATACCAAATATCAAAAGATTCTGCCTGCTGGATCTGGAGAAGAAGATTTTTGAAGAAATTTGCCCGAAATGCACTAAGTTTGAATTCGAGCTTCTATAGTGAGCCCAAATATGAATCCAGGGGGCTGATTTGAACAAACTTGAATCAGATCCACCCCGCAATGTTGCATACCAAATATCAAAAGATTCTGCTTGCTGGATCTGGAGAAGATGATTTTTTAAGAAATTTGCCTGAAATGCACTAAGTTCGAATTCGAGCTTCTATAGTGAGCCCAAATATGAATCTAGGAAGCCGATTTGAACAAACTTGAATCAGATCCACCCCACAATGTTGCATACCAAATATCAAAAGATTCTGCCTGCTGGATCTGGAGAAGAAGATTTTTTAATAAATTTGCTTGAAATGCACTAAGTTCAAATTTGGGCTCCTATACTGAGCCCAAATATAAACCCAGGGGGCCGATTTGAACAAACTTGAATCAGATCCACCCCACAATGTTGCTTACCAAATATGAAAAGATTCTGCCTGCTGGATCTGGAGAAGAAGATTTTTTAAGAAATTTGCATGAAATGCACTAAGTTCAAATTCGAGCTTCTATAGTGAGCCCAAATATGAATCTAGGAAGCCGATTTGAACAAACTTGAATCAGATCCACCCCACAATGTTGCATTCCAAATATCAAAAGATTCTGCCTGCTGGATCTGGAGAAGAAGATTTTTTAATAAATTTGCCTAAATGCACTAAGTTCGAAATCGGGCTCCTATACTGAGCCCAAATATGAACCCAGGGGGCCGATTTGAACAAACTTGAATCAGATCCACCCTACAATGTTGCATACCAAATATCAAAAGATTCTGCCTGCTGGATCTGGAGAAGAAGATTTTTTAAGAAATTTGCCTGAAATGCACTAAGTTCGAAATCGGGCTCCTATACTGAGCCCAAATATTAACCCAGGGGACGATTTGAACAATCTTGAATCAGATCCACCCCACAATGTTGCTTACCAAATATGAAAAGATTCTGCCTGCTGGATCTGGAGAAGAAGATTTTTTAAGAAATTTGCCTGAAATGCACTAAGTTCGAATTCGGGCTTCTATAGTAAGCCCAAATATGTATCCAGGGGGCCGATTTGAACAAACTTGAATCAGATCTACCCCGCAACATTGCATACCAAATATCAAAAGATTCTGCCTGCTGGATCTGGAGAAGAAGATTTTTGAAGAAATTTGCCTGAAATGCACTAAATTCGAATTCGAACTCCTATAGTGAGCCCAAATATGAATCTAAGGAGCCGATTTGAACAAACTTGAATCAGATCTACCCTACAATGTTGCATACCAAATATCAAAAGATTCTGCCTGCTGGATCTGGAGAAGAAGATTTTCAAAGAAATTTGCCTGAAATGCAGTAAGTTCAAATTTGGGCTCCTATACTGAACCCAAATATAAACCCAGGGGGCCGATTTGAACAAACTTGAATCAGATCCACCCCACAATGTTGCATACCAAATATCAAAAGATTCTGCCTGCTGGATCTGGAGAAGAAGATTTTTTAAGAAATTTGCCTGAAATGCACTAAGTTCGAAATCGGGCTCCTATACTGAGCCCAAATATGAACACAGGGGGCCGATTTGAACAAACTTGAATCAGATCCACCCTACAATGTTGCATACCAAATATCAAAAGATTCTGCCTGCTGGATCTGGAGAAGAAGATTTTTTAATGTTTTTCCCATTGCCTACAGTGTTAAAAAGTGCTGACTCAGCACTTTTTCAAAGTCCCGAAACTGTACCCTATGATAAAACCGATGGCAATTTTTTTTTACCAATCCTTTCTGTTGGTCCTAAGGAAGCTGCACACCAAATAAAAATTCTCAGTGCCGTGCAGTTTTGGAGATATGGGCGTTTTAAATTTTTTCTATTTTTAGCTCCTGCGGTTCCCACGGGGCTGCGGGAAAATTTTTTTTTGCATAAATCAAGTACTCATAACCCAATAAGCCCTCACATAAAATTTGGTTCAAATCAGCCTCTCGGTTTGGAAAATAGAAATTTTGGGCGGGGCAAAAAATTTTGCCCCTCTCATAACAACGTCAAGTATAGCCCCACAAACTTCTCTTGAACAAATCTGAGTCTACACCTCAAAAGGAAGCTGCACACCAAATATCAAGTCTCTGCTACTGCTGGTTCATGAGAAGAAGATTTACAAAGATTTTGGTGCCCCTTGGGGGTGTGGCACCACCCAGGAGGAGGGGCAACTTCATTTGAACAAATCTGAATTGGCATTAGGTAATAAACATTTAGCCAACATTTGAATAAAATTGGGCTAGTGGTTTAGGAGGAGAAGTCGATAATGTAAAGTTAACGCCGGACGGACGACGACGGACGACGGACGACGGACGCCGGACGACGGACGACGGACGACGGACAGAAAGTGATTAGTTAAGCTCCCCTTGAGCTTCGCTCAGGTGAGCTAAAAACATCAAAGTTAGTCTAATTTGCATAATTTACGCACGAGAAAAAACCCCGTATTATATGTGATGTATCCCATGGTACTAAACATTCATACAAAAAATTATTCAAATCAGAGCTTTCATATGGAAGTTCTGTACAAAAAACAGATTTCTGTATCGTCGGTACAAAATGGTGGCTGGCAGCCATCTTGAATTTCGGTTCGCACCCAAAAACACTCGTTCTCGTCCCACGGTCATAACAAAGGTACCCAAGAAGTTTCATAAAGATCGATTCATAAATACGGCCTCTAGCCCGAGCCGTATCCAATTGTTGACAGACAGACGGGACGACGGGCCATGGCATAAGCTCAAATTTGGCTTCGCCAAAGTTGAGCTAAAAATTTCAATAAAACAAGCCAAAAAGATCAAGGAAGGATAGGGAAGGAACACTTAACAAACAGTGGAAAAATCATTATGACGACGTCAGGCCCATGTCCCGAAATTGGGAAACATGAAATAATTTTTGTAAAAATTATAAAGTTACAGCCCTGAACGTTTCCAACCACCGTTTCTTCCTTCCATCATCCAAATGTGTACTTGGATCCACCAAATTTACCATTGATTTGTGTCTGGCATCATTAAAACTGAGATTTAAAAGAACAGATGTCAGTTTGTTGTTACTGACAGAAGGGCCAAACAAGGAATGATGGTTGGCGCCAATTTCGGTGTCTTCCTGGATACTGCACATGCACAGTTTGCAAAAGTATGAAGGACCAGTTAGGACATAATTTTTCTGGTTTTACATGCAAACTTTGGGGATTGAGGGGGCAAAATTTGTGTTTGGCCATGGATATTTTTGAGTTAGCACCAGCTAGTTTGGGCCATTGGTTGTTGTATAGAAATATTTGTCCCTTGAATGCAACAAGGCTTTGCAATGCTAAAGCACTGTAAAGCCTTCTTGCACTCAAGGGACGAAATACACCACTACCCATACTATTCTGTAGATTATGAGGCCTAAATGATAAAACAAACTAAGAAAATGAACCTTTGATGGTAAAGAAATAATTACAAGAGCAACGTGATGAGTGGCATATGCCCCCGACGGTGTCATAAAAGGGTCGGTAAGTCTCTCTGGGGCATAACCAAATGAAAAGGAAGTTTCCTCTAGACACCAACAATGCATCACAAAAAAATAAAATTGATTTGAGTCAGCATTCATTAGAAATTGGACAGAAACCAAATTCAAGATGGCTGCCATGGGAGTCCTAATGAATTGGCCACTGGTGGCCATCTTGGTTCAGCTGATTGGTCCGAAATTGAAAGGAAGTTTCCTCTAGATCTAGACACCAATAAAGCATAACCAAACTAGAGGCTCTATAGAGCCTGTAATCGCTCACCTGGAACTACATATAATGAAAGTGTCAATGACACTGTAGCTCAACTTGTCAAGACAAAGACATGTACATGTATAGTATGTGACACAGCAATGACAAACATCTAGGTAATGACCTGATAACAAAGGTACATATAAAGTATTGTAACGGTCTGTACATAAATACTGACCGTTGCCTGTAACAAATGTATAGGTAAAGTATTGTAAAGGTAGGTGACAGTCAGATGCTAAACTAGAAAAGAAATTTTTGAGTCCCAGAGTGAGTCTGACTGAACCCCAAAATATTTGTTCTCATAGCACAGTGATAACAAAGGCACCCCAAAACACACTCGTTTCTGTCCCAAGGTGAAAACAAAAGTACTCAAGAAGTTTTGTGAAGATCAGTTCATAAATACGAGCTGTATAGAACTTGTGACAAAAAACTGATTGGACCTAATTTCGGTACAAAATGGCCACTGGCAGCCATCTTGAATTTTGGACCGTACCCAGAAACACTCATTCTCATCCCAAGGAGATAACAAAGGTACCCAAGAAGTTTTGTGAAGATCGGTTCATAAATACAGCCTCTACCCTGAGCCGTATTGACATGTGTGCTTACACTGTGTAAGTGGCACTGAATAAATCAAAGTTCATCTAATTTGCATAATTTCTGCACGAAAAAAAACCCCTTACAATATGTGATGTATTCCATGTTACTAAACATTCATACAAAAATTTATTAAAATCAGAACTTTCATACAGAAGTTCTATACAAAAGACTGATTGCACTAATTTTGGTACAAAATGGCTGCTGGTGGCCATCTTGAATTTCGGACCACACCCAAAAACACTCGCTCTCATCCCACGGTGATAACAAAGGTACCCAAGAAGTTTCGTAAAGATTGGTTCATAAATATGGCCTCTAGTCTGAGCTGTATAGAAGTTGTGTACAAAAAACTGATTAGACCTAATTTCGGTACAAAATGGCCACTAGCAGCCATCTTGAATTTTAGACCGCACCCAGAAACACTCGTTCTCATCCCAAGGTGATAACAAAAGTACCCAAGACATTTCGTGAAGATCAGTTCATAAATACAGACTCTAGTCTGAGCCGTATTGACATGTGTACTTACTGTGTGTAAGTCACACTGAAAAAATCAAAGTTCATCTAATTTGCATAATTTCTGCACGAGAAAAAAACCTGTATTATATGTGATGCATCCCATGGTACTAAACATTCACACAAAAAAATTATTCAAATCAGGGCTTTCATATGGAAGTTCTATGCAAAAATCTGATTGCACCTAATTTTGTACAAAATGGCTGCCATCGGCCATCTTGAATTTCGGACCGGACCCCAAAACACTCGTTCTCGTCCCACAGTGATACCAAAGGTACCCAAGAAGTTTCGTAAAGATCGGTTCATAAATACGGCCTCTAGCCCGAGCCGTATTGGCATTTGCACTTACAGTGCTGAAAGTAACCCCAAAAAACATCAAAATTAGTCTAATTTGCACAATTTACGTACGAGAAAAAAAACCCGTATTATATGTGATGTATCCCATGGTACTAAACATTCATACAAAAAATTATTCAAATCAGAGCTTTCATATGGAAGTTCTGTACAAAAAACAGATTTCTGCATCGTCGGTACAAAATGGCAGCTGGCAGCCATCTTGAATTTCGGACCGCACCCAAAAACACTCGTTCTCGTCCCACAGTCATAACAAAGGTACACAAGAAGTTTCATAAAGATCGGTTCATAAATACGGCCTCTAGCCCGAGCCATAGCAGCTTGGCACTTACAGCTCTGAAAGTAACACTAAATAAATCAAAGTCAGTCTAATTTGCATAATTTACGCACGAGAAAAAAACCCGTATTATATGTGATGTATCCCATGGTACTAAACATTTATACAAAACTTTATTCAAATCAGAACTTTCATACAGAAGTTCTGTACAAAAAACTGATTTTTGCATCATCGGTACAAAATGGCCACTGGCAGCCATCTTGAATTTCGGACCACACCTAAAAACACTCGTTCCCGTCCCAGGGTCATAACAAAGGTACACAAGAAGTTTCGTAAAGATCGGTTCATAAATACGACCTCTAGCCCGAGCCATAGCCAATTGTTGACGTACGGACAGACGGCCAGACGGACAGACGGACGGATGGACAGACGGATGGACGACGGGCCATGACAATAGCTCAAATTTGACTTCGTCAAAGTTGAGCTAAAAATGTGATTTACCATAGGCTTTCCATGGTAACTATGAGCTGCAATTGTGGCCACGTTTTGCAACATTACATCAACATTACATGAGGATCATTGGTAGAAGGTGTCCCAGTCTTCAATCACGTGAAGTTTCAAAACATCTGAATCCACCAAACAGAATCATAGAATATCTCTGGTGGCTATATTTTCCAACCAACAGGAACAAAAAGGGGATCGTTTGTAGAGGCCTTGTATAGACCAGTCTTGCCAAGTTTTTGGGTCACGTCGGCTCAGTAGTTCCAGAGAGAAGATGAAAATGTGATTTCCCATTGGGGTTTTCTATAGTAACTATAAACCGCAATTGTGGCCATGTTTGCAAAACGATCAACATTAAATGAGGATTGTTAGTAGAGGGTGTCCCAGCCATCAACCATGCAAAATTTCAAAACATTTGGCCCTGTGGTTTCAGAGGAGAAGAGTTTTCAAAATTGATCAATCAGAATCAAAGAATGCTGCTGGCGGGCACGTTTTTCACCCAACAGGAATAAAATGAGTAACAGTTGTAGAGAACCTCTCATAGACCATACTTGCCAAGTCTGGTTCATATTGGCTCAGTACTTTCAGTGAAGATGATGAAAATAGGATTTTCCTGTAGGGTTTCTATAGTAACTGTAAGCCACAAATGCAGCCATAATTGCAACCTGATAAAGATTAAATGAGAATCATTGGTAGAGGGGGTTACAGTCATCAGTCACATTAAGTTTTTCAAACCATTTGGCCTGGTAGTTTCAAAAAGGATTTTCTTGAAAATGCACACATTTATATGAATTCTGTTTCAACAAAAAAAAATCAAAAAAAAAAAAAAGGGTAAAAATATTTTGAAAATTAATTTTTTCAGACAATATTCTCTTTCAAAACAGCTTTTGGATAGGTAAAGGGTTACAGGAACACATTTTCTCCAATTTTTGTCAGATCTCAAATGATAAATATAATTACTGTCATCTAAGCTGACATGATGTGAACAGAATGTAAACAAGCTTCCATTCTTATCACATAAGTCACTGCTGTGTTTCTGATAAGAGAATAGATAATTACTTTACAGTTGAAGTTGTTTTACAGTACAAATCAAAATAAGTTAGGTTAATCCTATAAAGTATGTATCTTTCTCTTCCTACGCTGATAAGACCAGAAGCTGACATCATTTTCTGGAAAGCTCTCACTGATAGCTTTCCAGAAAATGTCAGATTCTGATCTTGTCAAGGCAGGAGCAGTAGTTCACTTGGATTATTGCAGTTATGCTACAACTTATTTTGACTTGTACTGTATACACAATATTTTTTTTTTTTTTTCCCAGTTCTCAGTGGAGAAAAAACTGGAAACAACCCTTACCAGATTCTAAAAAAAAACAAGCATTTTGCTGACAGTACTGATCTTCATGCAGACAGGAGAGGCCTTGGGTTAAGCATTAGAATACAGCCTCTGGTGGCCACATATTTCCATCCTCTCATAAACCATTCCTGAGAAATTTGGTTCACGTCGGCTCAGTAGTTCCAGAGAAGAAGATGAAAATGTGATTTCCCATAGGGTTTCTATAGTAACTATAAGCCGCAATTGTGGCCATGTTTACAACCCTATCAACATTAAATGAGGATTGTTGGTAGAGGTGGTCCCAGTCATCACTTATGTGAAGTATCAAAACATTTGGCCTGGCAGTTTCAGAGGAGAATATTTTTGAAAATCCACCTATCAGAATCAAAGAATGCCTCTGGCGGCCATGTTTTTCAACCCATGGGAACAAAATGAGGATCGTTTGTAAAGGACCTCCAATAGACCATCCCTGCCAGGTTTAGTTCACGTCGGCTCAGTAGTTCCGGAGAAGAAGACGAAAATGTGATTTCCCATAAGGTTTCTATAGTAACTATAAGCCACAATTGTGGCCATGTTTGCAACCCGATCAATATTAAATAAGGATTGTTGGTAGAGGGGGTCCCAGTCATCATTCATGTGAAGTATCAAAACATTTTGCCTGGCAGTTTCAGAGGAGAAGATTTTTGAAAATCTACCAATCAGAATCAAAGAATGCCTCTGGCGGCCATGTTTTTCAACCCACGGGAACAAAATGAGAATGGTTTGTAGAGGACCTCCCATAGACCATTCCTGCCAAGTTTGGTTCACACCGGCTCAGTGGTTACAGAGAAGAAGATGAAAATGTGAAAGTTTATGGACGCCAGACGACGGATGACGACAGACGCCAAGTGATGAGAAAAGCTCACATGACCTTTTAGTCCAGATGAGCTAAAAAAATGAAATTGATTCGAGTCAGTATTCATTAGTTAATGGACGGAAATCAAATTCAAGATGGCCACCACTGAAGCCATATTGAATTGGCAAGCTAATCCAAAATCAAAAGGAAGCTTCCTCTAGATACCAACAATACATGACCAAAAAATCGTGACATCGACGCCGTAGCTGTGACGGGTGGTGCAATTTCACAAAATTCTAAGTTCATCACGGGCCATAACTCCAAGAAAAATATTTGGAACAACGCATGCATTGAACAGTGGCTAGACATCAATAAGATACACTTAGATGCCAAATATAAAGTCATTCCATCAAGTATTTCAAAAGTTATTGAGTTTTGAAACTCGTTGGTCCCAGACAGACCGACCGACATTCTAATTCATCAAGGGCCATAACTCCAAGAAAAATACTTGGAATAACACATGCATTGAACAGTGGCTAGACATCAATAAGATACACTTACATGTCAAATATAAAGTCATTCCATCAAGTATTTCAAAAGTTATTGAGTTTTTGAAACTCGTTGGTCACAGACTGACCGACAGACAGACCGACATTGCCACTTATAGAGCTGCTAGTCGCAGCTAAAAATGAAATTGATTTCCAGGCAGCATTCAGTAGTTATTGGATGGAAACCAAATTCAATATGCCCAACATGACGACCATACTGAATAGGTTATCTAATCCAAAATCAAAAGGAAGCTTCCTCTCGACTCCAACAATGCATAATCAAAAATGAAAGTGATTCCAGTCAGTGTTCATTGGTTATTGGATGGAAACCAACATCAAAATGGCCATGGAGGCCATACTGAATTGGCCAGGTGATCAAAAATCGAAAGGAAGCTTCATCTAGACAACAATAATGCATAATATAAATATTTGAAAGGATCCTTACTTAAGGACCTGAAGAAGATTTTTCAAGAAATTTCCTCATATTGCACTTAGTTAAACTTTGGGCTTCATATCCTAAATATTAACCCAGGAACCCACTTGAACAAACTTCAATCTGACCCTCTAGAGATGTTCTGACCCCTCTAAAATCTTCTTACTTGTTTGTATACCAAATATGAAAAGATTCTGAGGGGTGGATCTGAAGAAGAAGATTTTTAAAGAAATTTCCTCATATCACACTAAGTTAAAATTTGGGCTCTGGAGCCAAATAATAACCCAGGGAATCGATGGGAGCAAACTTCAATGTGAATGTGATCTCCCCCCCCCCCTCCTTTGAGATGCTGTATACCTTATATCAAAAGATTTTAATTGATGGTTCTGGTGAAGATTTTTTTTAATTTTGGAAATCAATTTATGGGTGCTAAAAGAGAAATGCCCCTTGTGGTGCCCCCTGGGGGTGTGCCAACATATGATGAGGAACATGGTAAAATAAAATTTCATTCAAATCGGCCCAGTGGTTTATGAGAAGTCGATAATGTAAAGTTCATGCTGGAGGGACAGACGAACAAAGGACGGACGGACAGAAAGTGATCACTTAAGCTCCCCCTGACTTTCAGTCAGGTGAGTCACAAGAGCAACGTGAAGTGTGGCATAGGCTCCTGACGTTGTCTGCCATGACAGCCATACTGAAGTGGTTATCATCTGACACCAATAACGCATAACCAAACAAGAGATTGTCACTTGGAAGTGACTATGCCCCTGACATGACAATGACCTTGATCTGTGACCTTGACCTCCATCGAAACAAAAATTATTCTGTGTGCGACACATCGTCTCACCATAAGCAACATGTATGCCAAGTTTCAACAAAATTCAACAAAGCATCTCAGAGTTATGAAGCCGACATGAAAATCTTCCTGACGGACAGACAGAGGGACGGACAGAAATGACAAACACTATATGCCCCCCAAAATTTTTTCGGCAGGATAAAAATGAAATTGATTTGAGTCAGTATTCATTAAGTTATTGGACTGAAACCAAATTCAAGATGGCGACAATGAACACCACCTCCTAGTGTTCCTAAGGGTAGACACTGATAAAAACATCTATTTAACACCCAATCAGATTTGAACATGAACAAAGATACAATAAAGCATCTAATGTGATTTCCTTTCAAAAAGGCTTTCAAATAAACTGATGGAAGGATGATAAACAGACATGCACAACAGACACCAATTTCTAACAGTTGTTTTATGGTGAAGCATCAAAGACTAAAATGCAACAGGGACATATTCTGTTATTTAACCCTTCACCCAATGTAACAGCCAAAACCGGCCAGTGCTATTTACAACAAGCCAAGACCAATACCGGGTCTGGACCTGCGTCGCTGCATGCAATTGAATCGGCAAACAGGAAGTGGCTGCACGGCAGATCTGAAAATTGCATACACGATACAACTGATCATTATCAGGCTCTAGATGAAATATAAAATCAATCCCTTGCATAGAAGCAGTGAAAAGTTTGACGAAAAATTTCAATGTTCAGTGAGTACAGTAAAATTTCAAAGTATCGGCAAACAGGAAGTGGCTGCACGGCAGATCTGAAAATTGCTTACACGATACAACTCATCATTATGAAGCAGCAGACCAAATATAAAATCATTCCCTTTCATAGAAGCCAAGAAAAGCTTGACGGAAAAAGTGTTTCGGACAGACTGACGGATGTGACGGAGTGAAGCGGTTACTGGACCTGCTCTGCTGCTGGCGACGCAGGTAAAAAACGAGAATTAATTTTCATTATTTTTTCATTTTTTGTGTCAAAAAAATAGGTTATGACCTCTCTTTGGAATGAGCTTGTCTAGTTTATTAGTTATTCAAGAATTTGTTTTGCAAGTGTCATCTGCTTTTCATGTTAGGTAAAGGGTTAATATTTTTCTGATAATTCAGTTGACAAAACCAATAAATACTGACTGCAAACATTTTTCCGAAAACAAAAAAAGTTCCTTTTTTGCCTCCATAATATACCTCTTATTGGAATGAGCTTAGAAGCAAAAATTTTAAAAATAATGAAATCTGAATAGCAATTTTTATAAATAGTTAAATATGGCCATTATGTTTGGTAAAGGATTAGGCAAATTTGTATATAATGGGTGGTTATGCTGAACTGTTGGGTAAATTATTAACTTCAATAAAATCAGTACAAACCTGGGTCACAAAAACGATATTTATCTGGAGATTCAGATGTTATCTTGTTGATCAGTGGTTCAGCTAATGGTGCTAATAAAACAACAGGACGGATTGCATTACCTGCAATATAATCAAAATGAAAGTGTCAATGACACTGTAGATTAACTTGTGTGTTGTGTTTGATGAAAAGGATAATGTTCAATGTTTATGAAAGGATTATGAAATAAGACAAGAATTGTGATAATTTGGAATATGTTCATTTCTGTTCCCTGTATGCTATGTTTTTAATAAAAATAATATGAGGTGTACACTGTACTAAAGAGCTGAGGGGTGGGTAATATGACCTCACAGTTAATGTATGTGGCCCTCACAGTTAACGTATATCAACCAAAGTTACCAAGTTACAGTGAAATTATTCCAAAACGAGTCATTCTATCACGTTACATTGAAATCCCTTCATAAATATGACCTGTAGACTGTGCTCAAGGTTTTCGGGCTTGGGGCCCCTGAAGCTGAAGCCGTCACAGTTGACCAATCACGACCAAAAGGGGATGTCATCATCTAAGCATTATATGGAGTCAAACTAACAGGTTACAATAAAATCCTTCCATAAATATGACCTATAGACTATGCTAAAGGTTTTGGGGATTTGGGCTCGGGCGGTCATCAAGGCTGAATGATCGCGACCAAAAGGGGACGTTCTCATCTAGACATTATTTGGAGTCATCCTACCAAGGTACAATGAAATCCCTTCATAAATATCACCTGTAGACTGTGCTAAAGGTTTTCGGGCTTCAGGCCCCTGTAGCCGTCACAATTGCCTAATGGTGTCCAAAATGGGCTGTTCTCATCTGGACATTATATGAAGTCAACTTATCAAGTTACAATGAAATCCCTTCATAAATATGAACTGAAGACTGTGCTAAAGGTTTTTGGGCTTTGGGCTTGGGCAGAAATCATGGTCAATTGATCGCAACCAAAAGGGGACATTCTCATCTGGGCATCATCTGGAGTGATCCTACGAAGTTACACTGAAATCCCTTCATAAATATGACCTGTAGACTGTGCTCAAGATTTTGGGCTTCGGGCACCTGTAACCATCACAGTTGACCAATCATGACCAAATGGGGATGTCATCATCTAGGCATTATATGGAGTCAACCTAACAAGTTACAATGAAATCCTTCCATAAATACGACATATAGACTATGCTAAAGGTTTTTGGGCTTGGGCAGCCATCAAGGCTGAATGATCGCGACCAAAAGGGGAATTCTCATCTGGGCATCATCTGGAGTGATCCTACGTAGTTACAATGAAATCCCTTCATAAATATGACCTGTAGACTGTGCTCCAGATTTTCGTGCTTCGGGCACCTGTAGCCATCACAGTTGACCAAAAGGGGATGTCATCATCTAGGCATTATATGGAGTCAACCTAACAAGTTACAATGAAATCCATCCATAAATACGACCGAAAGACTATGCTAAAGGTCTTTGGGCTCGGTCAGCCATAAAGGCTGAATGATCGTGACCAAAAGGGGATGTTCTCATCTAGACATTATTTGGAGTCATCCTACCAAGCTACAATGAAATCCCTTCCTAATTATGACCTGTAGACTGTTCTAAAGGTTTTTGGGCTTCAGACCAATCATGTCCAAAAGGGGATGTTCTCATCTAGACATTATATGAAGTCAACCTATCAAGTTACAATGAAATCCCTTCATAAATATGACCGGTAGACTGTGCTAAAGGTTTTCGGGCTTCGGGCAGCCATCATGGTTGAATGATCGCAACCAAAGGGGACAATCTCATCTGGGCATCATCTGGAGTGATCCTACGAAGTTACAATGAAATCCCTTCATAAATATGACCTGGAGACTGTGCTCAAGGTTTTCAAGCTTTGGGCACCTGCAGCCATCACAGTTGACCAATCACGACCAAAAGGGGGATGTCATCATCTAGGCATTATATGGAGTCAACCTAACAGGTTACAATGAAATCCTTCCGTAAATATGACCTTTTGCCTATGCTAAAGGTTTTTGGGCTCGGGCACCCATCAAGGCTGAATGATCGCGATCAAAATGGGATGTTCTCATCTAGACATTATTTGGAGTCATCCTACCAAGTTACAATGAAATCCCTTCATAAATATGAACTGAAGACTGTGCTAAAGGTTTTTGGGCTTTGGGCTCGGGCAGAAATCATGGTCAATTGATCGCAACCAAAAGGGGACATTCTCATCTGGAGTGATCCTACGAAGTTACAATGAAATCCTTCCATAAATATGACCTATAGACTATGCTAAAGGTTTTGGGCTTGGCCAGCCATCAAGGCTGAATGATCGCGACCAAAAGGGGACATTCTCATCTAGACATTATATGAAGTCAAACCTACCAAGTTACAATGAAATCCCTTCATAAATATGACCTGTAGACTGTGCTATAGGTATTCAGGCTTCGGGCAGCCATCATGGTTGAATGATCGCAACCAAAGGGGACAATCTCATCTGGGCATCATCTGGAGTGATCCTATGAAGTTATAATGAAATCCCTTCATAAATATGACCTGGAGACTGTGCTCAAGGTTTTCGGGCTTCGGGCACCTGTAGCCATCACAATTGACCAATTACGACCAAAAGGGGGATATCATCATGTCATGTTACAATGAAATTTTCCATAAATATGCCTATGCTAAAGGTTTTTGGGCTCGGACACCCATCAAGGCTGAATGATCAAAATGGGATGTTCTCATCTAGACATTATTTGGAGTCATCCTACTAAGTAACAATGAAATCCCTTCATAAATATGACCTCTAGACTGTGCTAAAGGTTTTCGGGCTTCGGGCTCCTGTAGCCGTCACAGTTGCCCAATCACGTCCAAAAGGGGACTTTCTCATCTAGACATTATATGAAGTCAACCCACCAAGTTACAATGAAATTCCTCAATAAATATGACCTGTAGACTGTGCTAAAGGTTTTCGGGTTTTGGCCTCGAGCAGTCGTCACGGTTGGCAGATCACGTCCAAATGGGGAAATTCTCATCTAGACATCATAAGGAGTCATCCTACCAAGTTACAATGAAATCCCTCCATATTAAACATGACCTGCTGACTGTGCTAAAAGTTTTTGGGTTTCGGGCTTGGGTAGCCATCACGGTTGACAGATCATGCCCAAAAGGAGACGTTCTCATCTAGGCATTATACAGAGGCATCCTACCAAGTTACAATGAAATCCCTTCATAAATACAACCTGTAGACTGTGCTAATGGTTTTCGGGTTTTGGGCTCAGGCAGCCATACCGGTTGACCGATCGCGACCAAAAGGGGATGTTCTCATCTAGACATGCCCCCAAACCTGCATATGAAATTTTGTGACGATCAGACAAGAACTGCGGGGTGTAGCCCATGCTAAAGGAAAATGTGAACAGACTCACAGACTAACAGACTTCCGCACGTGTGATGGCAATAGCTTATCTTGACTTTGTCAAGTTCATTTAACAAATAATGTGTTAATAATAAAAATTAATAGCAGAAACATAATTCACTGCAATGTGCAGCTCCAGCCTCTTTTTTTTGGGGGGGGGGGGGGGGGGGGGGGGAGGGAATCATAAGGAGATTTAAAAATCCAGCTGTGCATATCAGAGAAAATTTAATACATTTTATAGCTAAGTGAAGCTGGGCTATGGTGAAGAAGTCATATACATGAAAAAAAATGTATTGAATACATGAATCCACCCAAATCACAACTCCCAAATATTTTTCTGCATTCAAATTGTTAAACTGTTGAATTAAATTTTGCTTTTGAACTAACTTTGTGAAAAAAGATGACTGCCTCATAATGTTTGGTAATAGTGAAAGCCACTTAATAAAACTAGAGGTGTGACTGTCCCAGATGGGCCTCTGCATACCCCCCGCTGCAATGATTATTCTAAGACGAAAGAGGGGCACAACTCTGGTAAAAAAAAAAGTCTGATCGAAACTATAATCACAGGTGTACAGGTTCCTGTGGTAGTGACCATCCACACCAAGTTTCAAAGGAATTAACTCATAAACATCTGAGAAAAACTCCGGACAAAATTCAGGCATTTTATGACAAAAAGGGGGATAACTCTGTCAAAAAAGTCCAATCAAGCGAAACTGTAATCGCAGGTGCACAGGTTTTCATGGCAGTGAATATCCATACCAAGTTTAAAAGAATCGACCCATAAACCTCCAAGAAAATCTCCGGACAAAATTCTAGACAATTCAAGCATTCTAAGATGAAAAGGGGCATAATTCTGGCAAACAAAGTCTGATCGAAACTATAATCGCTGGTGCACAGGATCCCATGGTAGTGAACAGCTATACCTAGTTTCAAATCAATCGACCTATAAACATCTGAGAAAATCTCCGGACAAAATTCATACATTCTATATTGAAAAAGGGGCATAACTCTGGCAAAAAAAGTCTGATCAAAGCTATAATCGCAGGTGCACAGGTTCGCATGGTAGTAAATATCCATACCAAGTTTCAAAGGAATCGACCCATAAACACTTGAGAAAATATACGGACAAAATTCTAGGCCTTCTTTTTCAAGTCGAAAAGGGGCACAATTCTGGCAAAAATAATCTGACCTAAACTATAATCGCAAATGCACAGGTTCCCATGGTGGTGAACATTCATACCAAGTTTCCAGCAGATTGATCCTTAAATGTCTGAGAAATTCCCTGGACAAAATGATGTCTGCAGATGGATGGACAGACAAGGTGATTCCAGTACACCACCCTCCCCCCCCCCCCCCCCCCCCCAACACACACGTTGTAATAACCGTTATTTGCAAATAACTTTCAAAGACAAACCATTCGCCACAATATCAGTACAAATTTGAAATGCTGATTAGATATAGGTTATAATGAAAATCATGTTAACTGAATAAGAAATGTGGGAACGATTAACACTTAATCTGACAACCACTTAATTTCTCATGTGTTTAGTCTCAGTTCATGCAATATAAGCATTTCATCAATTACAACTAGTTTGACAGATCCACAAGCACTGTCAAACAAGATATAATATGATAATGGTTTGCTGTCATTGATATACAGGAAAATGACTAAATTCCTTTTAATTGAATACTCCTGCTAATTGAAAAGTTTTTCGACTGGCAAAGTGATTCATCAAGCAACAGAGTTTCATTGTATGAACTTTATCAAACAGAAATGTATCCAAAAAAATATCAGTTACAAAACAAGACATCAACTTAGTAATAGAAGGGTAAAATTAAACTTACATTCTATTCTCTCCACCCTATTATATGTCAAGAACAGAGAATCTGAAAAAAATGAATAAGAAACTGAAGTAAATTCAAAGAACTGAAAAACAATATTTTGTCAGGTCAACCAAATACAATCTTATGCAAGTAAACAGAGTTCTGTTGATTACATTTTTCCCCCTATTCCACGAGGAAATATTTAAATTATTTCAAGAACAGAATTCAACATCTAAATTGAAATTTATTTATTTGTTTGTTTATTCATGTTTAAGGTTACATATTTCTGCGCAATGGCTAATCGGGACCGCAACATGATATCAAGTCAAGTCCTGCTAATCATTTATACCCATGTTGCCCATTTTAGAGGATTTCAGATTATTGCCTATGATAATTAAAAATACTCTCGAACTTAGATCAAAGATTTTATTCTTTGGTATTTTACTACTTCTTAAATTCTTAGAACAATTACACCCCTTTTGTGAAGGTGGTGCAAAACATACCACAGACCTATATTTTGCTACGTCTCAATAAATTTATTTATTTATTTATTAGGGTTTAACGACACATTAACAGCCAGGGCCACATCATGTCGGTGACAAATTTACAGGTGGAGGAAGTTGGAGTACCTGGAGACAACCACCGAGCAGCTGTCAGCTCTCCAACATCGTAACTCTAAACTCTGCACCGCAGCACAGGCAGGGTTAGATTGGTTGAAGACATGCACAGGATTGATGTGCAGTACGCCATAGTACACAGCATCATCGTGACCCCATGTAGGCAATCGGGGTTAAGTGCCTTGCCCAAGGACACAGAGCTGGAGCGTGAATCAGTAGCTGAAAAGGTCACCCATCCAATTACTAACCTCGCTCGACGTTGCTTAACTTCGGTGATCTGACAAGAACAGGTTACTACGATGCCACCGTGCCCTGTCTCAATTAATGCAGTAGGGAATGGCAAGACAATTATCAGCCGATTAGTGTTTTGGATAAATTGCTGGTAGAATTATCAGTAGCACTATCAAAAATATTGGTATCTTTTCCAAAGGTGAAGAATAAAAAGAGAATCTAGTGTTTTTGCATAGAAACTGATAATTATCTCATTGGTGGACACAAGAACAATACATTTCCATTTATTAAAAGCTTCCACTAAAAATATAAGGAAATAGCAATGAAAGTGTCAATGACACTGTAGATCAACTTGTCAAGACAAAGACATGTACATGTATAGTATGTGACACAGCAATGACAAACATCTAGGTAATGACCTGATAACAAAGGTACATATAAAGTATTGTAACGGTCTGTACATAAATACTGACCGTTGCCTGTAACAAATGTATAGGTAAAGTATTGTAAAGGTGGGTGACAGTCAGATGCTAAACTAGAAAAAAATCTTTGAGTCCCAGAGTGGGTCTGACTGAACCCCAAAATATTTGTTCTCATAGCACAGTGATAACAAAGGCACTCCAAAACACACTCATTCCTGTCCCAAGGTGAAAACAAAGGTACCCAAGAAGTTTCGTGAAGATCAGTTCACAAATATGAGCTGTGTAGAAGTTGTGTCAAAAAACTGATTGGACCTAATTTCGGTACAAAATGGCCACTGGCAGCCATCTTGAATTCTGGACTGCACCCAGAAACACTCGTTCTCGTCCCAAGGAGATAACAAAGGTACCCAAGAAGTTTTGTGAAGATCGGTTCATAAATACAGCCTCTAGCCCGAGCCGTATTGACATGTGCACTTACAGTGTATAAGTAGCACTGAATAAATCAAAGTTCATCTAATTTGCATAATTTCTGCACGAGAAAAAAACCCGTACTATATGTGATGTATTCCATGTTACTAAACATTCATACAAAAATATATTAAAATCAGAACTTTCATACAGAAGTTCTGTACAAAAGACTGATTCCACTAATTTTGGTACAAAATGGCTGCTGGTGGCCATCTTGAATTTTGGACCACACCCAAAAACACTAGTTCTCATCCCACGGTGATAACAAAGGTACCCAAGAAGTTTCGTAAAGATCGGTTCATAAATACGGCCTCTAGCCTGAGGCGTATATAGAAGTTGTGTACAAAAAACTGATTAGACCTAATTTCGGTACAAAATGGCACTGGCAGCCATCTTGAATTTTGGACCACACCCAGAAACACTCGTTCTCGTCCCAAGGTGATAACAAAGGTACCCAAGACGTTTCGTGAAGATCGGTTCATAAATACAGACTCTAGCCCGAGCCGTATTGACATGTGTACTTTCTGTGTATAAGTAGCACTGAGAAAATCAAAGTTCATCTAATTTGCATAATTTCTGCATGAGAAAAAAACCCGTATTATATGTGATGTATCCCATGGTACTAAACATTCACACAAAAAATTATTCAAATCAGCGCTTTCATATGGAAGTTCTGTGCAAAAATCTGATTGCACCAAATTTTGTACAAAATGGCTGCCATCGGCCATCTTGAATTTCGGACCGGACCAAAAAACACTCGTTCTCATCCCACGGTGATAACAAAGGTACCCAAGGAATTTCGTAAAGATCGGTTCATAAATACGGCCTCTAGCCCGAGCCATATTGGCATTTGCACTTACAGTGCTGAAAGTAACACCAAAAAACATCAAAGTTAGTTTAATTTGCATAATTTACGCACGAGAAAAAAACCCGTATTATATGTGATGTATCCCATGGTACTAAACATTCATACAAAAAATTATTCAAATCATAGCTTTCATATGGAAGTTCTGTACAAAAAACAGATTTCTGCATCGTCGGTACAAAATGGCGGCTGGCAGCCATCTTGAATTTCGGACCAAACCCCAAAACACTCGTTCTCGTCCCACGGACATAACAAAGGTACCCAAGAAGTTTCGTAAAGATCGGTTCATAAATACGGCCTCTAGCCCGAGCCGTATCCAATTGTTGACGGACAGACGGACGACGGACAGATGGACGACGGGCCATGGCATAAGCTCAAATTTGGCTTCGCCAAAGTTGAGCTAAAAATAGAGTAGTGTTCAAACAACTATGGAATTTCCAAGTCGACTAGTCAACACCCCAAAGTCGAGTCGACGTCGACTAATCGGCAACCCAGACTAACTTCGGAATTCACACTTGTAAGCGGGCAACAACACCGCGTTACATGAGAAAAAGACTCATTTTTTAGTTCCCAACAGGCTACCCCCTGCTTCGTTACAAGGACGAACCATGAGCTATGCTTCGTTGTAAAACAAACTTGTCAAACACATAAACCTCCCTATTTTAGTGTAGAACTGTTCGTTCCACATAAAAAGTAGTCAGTACCGTAGGCTAGTTGTTCTCTGAATTAAAGTTTTGACTACCAGTGCCGGTCATCATGAAAATGTCCCGAACATTTCAATTGTTCAATCAAAATAAAATTATGAGAAAGTGTTTTGGAGTTGTTTTTTTTCTCAATTTAATCTCTTCAAATTTTCAGCTAAAAAAATAAAATTCCCAAACTACATGGTTTTGTGTTATTTATTACTGTCAGCCCTCATGTTTATCAACTTTATGTTAAAGACGAATGGGAAATTCCCAGTTCAATATTAACGACAGCGTGTTCAGTGACCCAAATTGTTCCTTTTCATTACTTTAGAAAATGAGTTGAGAAAGTTAAAAAATTTATAGTAATTTATATATTTTTTATACTTACCAATGACCCAGACTTAGCTGGTGCTAACTAAAATATTTAGGGCCAAACGTAAATTTTACTCCCCAATCCCCCAAATTTGCATCTAAAACCGAAAAATACATGTCCTATATGGTCCTCAATACTTTTACTCCACTGTGCATGCGCAGTGTCAAGGAGGTCTCGAAACTGCCACCAAAAGTCATTCTTACAACCAGTGCCTGTTAAGCGTTATGTACGCAGCGGGGATGCAAGAGTTCCCAACTCCTGGGAGGTCCATCCCCGTCTGGGTTATTGGTAAGTATAAAAAATATATAAATTACTATAAATTTTTTAACATTTTTATACCAATGACCCAGACTTAGCTGAATAGTAAAAAGGTTGGAGGGCCTAGGATATGAGGAAAATCCAATAGACTCAATTACCTATAACAGACCTATCCCCTCAATGAGAAAAGGAGAGATAGGCTACATGTATATTTCTTATGGTATCAAAAAAGAAAGACACAACACCATTCTGTAATTGAGCACAATAATATCAATGATCTCTATAAACATCTAGTATAACCCTTTATACTAATATTTTTAAAAGGAAAGCCAATAAATACGGGAGTCTAGAGAAATGAGACTCAATATACTCATTTAAAAGTGTTCGAGGATTGTACATTAACACCCAATTAATCACTTGATATATACTTCACACCAATCAACACTTTAAAAAATATTACACAGATGAGTAAACATAGGCTTTACCCTTAAAATCATCTCGGAACCGACTAGGAATTACTGACTCTAAGGGGGGTATTCCCTTGCTTTACACTATAAAGCAGGTGACCTAAGGGAACACCCCCCCCCCCCCCCTTCCCCTTGCCCTGGATCAAATACTCCAGAGAAAAGTGGGCAGCAGGAACCGAAGGCATATACACATATAGTTGCCACTGTTTAGTAGACGACATTCTGAATAAAAAATAACGGACCTAAACAATGTAGATCTGCAGAAAGGACTCAATATTCTAAGATACAAAATCGTGAAAATGGAGGGCTAAGACCAATATGCAGCCCTCAATAGATCTGTAATAGCAACATTATTAGTCTAAGCCCATGATGTAGAAGAACTCTTACTTCATGAGCTTAAAACTAAAGCACAGTCTGCTGCATGAAGATATAATCATAAGCAGAACTGATAGTAGATTGAATACATCTGACCATGGAATGGACCAAAATGTGGAGGAAGCTTCCACTGCATGTCCCACAACAGACGCCTGAGTAAATTAATCCACAGTCTTTGTGGAGCTAGAGAAGCTACCAACAGAATTTGCATTGAAAAAGTTAAAAAATTTATAGTAATTTATATATTTTTTATACTTACCAATGACCCAGACATAGCTGGTGCTAACTCTTAAAATATAGGGCCAAACACAAATTTTGCCCCCCAATCCCCAAAATTTGCATCTAAAACCAAAGAAAACATGTCCTGAAAGGCCCTCCACACTTTGCCCCTACTGCGCATGCGCAGTGTCAAGGACGTTCCGAAATTGGCGCCATTAATCATTCTAATAACCAGTGCCTGGTAAGCGCTATGTACTCAGCGGGGAGGCAAGAGTTCCCAACTCCTGGGAGGGCCATCCCCATCTGGGTCATTGGTAAGTATAAAAAATATATAAATTACTATAAATTTTTTAACATTTTTATACTGTACCAATGACCCAGACATAGCTGAATAGTAAAAAGGCTGGAGGGCCAAGGACATAGAGCAAAATGGAATACGCTCAATAAAATAAAATAGAGTCATCCCCTGTAGGGAAAAGAAGTAATAGGCCTTACATGTATCTTTCTTATTTATGATAAATTAGAAAGATACAACACCTTCCAAAATTGAGCTTCATACATCCATGTACTCTATTAATATCCAATAATCCTTATACTAATAATTTTTAAAGTAAGCCAATAAATAAAGTAAGTCTAGAGAATAGAGACACTTATACTCCTAAAAGTGTCTGAGGATTGCATAATCATGTCCGTTGACATATGCAATATTCAAAAGCTATACTTTAAAAACTAAGACTTGAATGAATTTTAAAAACCTAAACTTCTCACTAAACAACCATCCCAATAACAGCTCAGAATTACTAACTCCGGAGGAGGTATCCCCTTGTTTTCATAGTAAAACCCTCCCCCCCCCCCCCCCCCCCTTTTTCTTGCCCTGGGTCAAATAGCCCAGAGCGAAGAGGGCAGCAGAACGGAGACACTGCCGAAACAGACAGCCTACCTAGCTATAGTAGCAACTGTTAAGTGAATGACATTCTGAGCAGTAGATAATAGACCTAACAATAGAGGCCTCCAGAAATGGACTCGATATTTCTGAGATAAAATTCATGAATGTGGATGGCTGAGCGCAATGAGCGGCCTTCAAAAATCTATAATAGCGACACTATTAATGTGAGCCCAAGAAGTAGAAGAACTCTTACTTCATGAGCCGAAATCTTAAGCACAACTGCTAAGTCAATGATATACCATAAGCAGTACCGATAGTTAATAGAATCCATTAACAATAAAATGGAGCGCAACGTCCTTCTACTAGGCATCACAGACAGAAGAAGCTTACGCCCATAGTAATAAACAGATATCTGTTTATAAATACATAAACTGTACCCAGAAAGAGTAAAGGCCTATGCCCATACGAAGACGGAAGGACCTTAAAATAATAGGTTCCGGATAATAGGAGCCTAACTCTTATGCAAAAATCCAACCTAAATAGTAATGGAAGTAGTGATTCCGAAACTACGAAAGTGAAAATCATCCATCGATAGTGCATGAAACTCACTGACTCTACAGTAAAAGAGAAACCAACAGAATTACTGTCTAAAAGGTCAGAATTTGAAAACTACTGTTTCCAGAGGCTCAAATGATTACTTAGCTAAATAAGAACCGAAGTTAAAATCCATATAGGAATTTAATCTAAAGATTCTAAGTCTATTTATCAAAAAGTTACTAACTGACTTAGATAAAGAGACAAAAGACTCAATTGTAAACTATCGTAGAGTGCATAGGTATGAGGTAACATAAACCTATAACCTAAATAATAACAGACTGCAGAAGATCTTGTGAAACAAGTATACTAAAAAATTGCAATGAGTAGTATGGAGGGATCAACAATATGAACATAATGATCCCTACACCACGACGGAAGAGCCTCCACTTTAGCCGCATAGAATAGCGAAGAAGAGGATCTCCTATAGTAAGAAATCACGTCCAAAGCTCGTCCAGTACAGTGCTACAATGCAATACGGACCACACAACGGAATACATGAAGGTTGCGACCTTGCGGGTTGTGATAAAGATGACACGATTTACCCAGTGAAAAAAGATCCTCACATAGAGGAAGATTTCACGTTAAGACCCACAGTAGACAAGAGAGTAAATTACCCATGATCTCTGTGAAGATAGAGATGCTATCAACAGAAATGTATTGTGGTTGTTTATCTTAGCAATACCTGCTGAAACAACAGCGTCGGAGGATACGCGTATCCTATCATTCCGTCCTATAGATCAATAGAGCGTTAACAACATTAGCTCAGAGATCTGGACAAGCCAACACATACGTCTGCAATTGATTAGCAAGCTGTGTCGTAAATAAATCATCATTGGGCGCTCCCATAGGTAGCAAATCTGATTGAATACTTGTTTGTTGAGAGTCCATTCTGACAGCAACAAGCGACTCGTAAGAGAACGGGAGTCCGGTAAAACAATCAGACGACCCGGAATATGACGGACCAAAACAGAACTTGGTGTACTATAACCAACAGACGGATTCTTTCCATTAAATTGAATAACGGAAACGAAAGAGTGCCTCCCTGGTTCCGGAGATACGCCACTACTGTCGAATTAAAGGACAGGATTTGGGCATGCGTTTCTGAATAATGTTCATGCAATGACATAAAGCAAGCCTAAAAAACATTATTCTGCGGAAGAAAACTGATTGCTAAGAGACTGCGGAACCCAAAGACCCTGGCACTTCGAATCCGTAGGGATCAGTATTATATCCCAATCTGTTTGACTGGCAACCGTCATAACAGCCACACTCGGGTCCGGCAACTGCGGTGGCACTCTGAGTCAACCACCGAATGTTTGCCCCAGTCTGAATCTCTTGTAACACTAGATAGACAAGAGAACGTGTAAATCGAGCAATTCATGGATTGCCGAAAAGTTGCCGTCGAAGAGAAGCTCCTCCGAGAACGAAGCGACTCTGAGAGAGTTCTTAACCTACTATCCACGCATGTGGATGTAGCTAGGCCTGCGTCACGTCTAACCAACTCCAATCAGCCACTGAAGGGCGGAGTTATACGTGAACAAACTACTGCCCTCAAAAGAAATTACATTGAGAATAATATCCCGTAAATCTTTTCTTGAAGACGTAATGATAACGCCTCAGTAAGGCGGATTACGTATGATAAAGCGTCTAAGTTAAGTCAACTATACATCATGTCGTTTCCAACATTGAAATTTGAAAAGACATAAACGGCGAAAAAGAATATATGCAGTCTTTAACCACACCGTCTAGACGCATCTGAACTCTTGGTATGCCCTGCTCTGCCAAAATAAACTATTCATATAAATGATAAAATGGCAGAAATGAGCAACGCGGACAAGAAACTAAACTATCATGCTTGGTAGCAGGCTTGTATATATATAAAAAGCGTCGAAAAATAAAACACATGTTGTAATGACAATATTGGACTGCGTCAGTAAGTCAGGGACAATGTCCCTGAACCGATCGAAAAATCCGAGTCCAATGACGCTATAAGTCTCTTATCCAAGATCGCAGCAATGAAGTCCGAAATAACAATCACTGGAAGATAATGCCAGAAGATATGAAAGGCATCTTCCGATACTACTAAAGGGAAAACTCGAAATCTTTCGAATCCCTTTCGCCATCCTGTCGGACCCTATAAAGCGTTCGGTCGTCCGTACCTGATGCAACCGCGGACCGCACCGACCCAGCGCTGTGGGATAATTCCTGATTCGACCGAGAAACTGTCAATTGCTGGGATGCTGCGAAACAACTGTGCTAACTCGGATAGCACGTCCGTCACTGAGGCCTGAGGAGAAGCGGTCTTACGATGCATTGCCGCTGGAAGCTCTGTGATCGTTACCCCATGCATACTACCAATATGCGAGCGAACGGAGTGTATAGGCCTCTTGTCCCTTGGCTACCGGATGGCGCGACCTATTCGCCGTGGAATCACTGAATGACGAAACTGATCGGATACTCGAGGTCACGTAGCCAATGTGCGGTCGTGTGCCCTGCTGTGAGGATGAGGAAGCATTAGGGACAGTCTCTCGGACTGTCAATATAACGGAGCGTCCCGACCGACGGACATATGCTCCGAATGTAAAATATCTGAACCACAACATGCGGTCCCCTATGCTGTTGGACGAGAGAGGGACCTCTCTCGCTCACAGCCCGGACGGACCTGGATAAGCCAGGAACCGGACTAACAGGCTTCCTCCGATCTGTCCTCAATCTGCCGTCACTGGGTGAGTACTAAAGTAATTAAAGTGCTCGCATCACCCAAATCTCCTTCCTAGACCGCAACGGACGAACCCGGCAGCCGAACCATTCGATGAATGTACGCTACACCGGGTGAGCTAGCGAATGTCACTCCGTAGGCGATAGACATATTCCATGAGCACTTATTGCCGCTAGCTCTTCATTAACTATGACGACAGAGGCACACTTTTGAAAGACATCTCCATAACTCTGCGAACAAGAAACCAGAAATGCTTGGATATAGCAAGCATAAAATAATAATATATATAGCGTCGTTCAATAATTCGAAAGTTTGTGTGACATTATTGGACTATGTCGGAACTGAGGGACGATGTCCCTGAACCGAACCAAAAATTTCTAAGTCCACCGACGCTATCAGTTTCTTATCCGGCATCGCAGCATTCTGGTCCGACGAAAGAAGCTGTAGGAGACCAAGTCAGATGACATACACAACAGCATATGTTGTTCCGAAAGGGAAAGCTCGAAATCCTCCAAATCCCTTTCGGTATCCCGTCGGACCGGATGAAACTTTCGGACGTCCGTACCCGCTTCCGCAGAGCGTCCCGACCCAGCATCGTCGGATAAAATATATGCGACAGATTCAGTTGATGCTGGGATGCTGCGATAAACTGTGCTATTAAGGAAAGCACGTCCGTTCCCGAGGCCTGTGCAGTAGCGGTCTTACGATGCATTGCCGCCGGAAGCTCCGTGTACGTTGACTCCCGCACACTTCCTATGCGAATGTCCGGAGTCTGCAGGCCTCGTGTCCCTGGCTACCGGATGGTGTGACCTGGTCGCCAAAGAATCCTTGATCGGCGAAGCTGGTAATATATCGGCGGTCACGCAGCCAAGGTGTGGTCGTGTGCGCTGACGAGAAGAGGAAGCCTTAGCAGTCTCCGCGGACTGCCTATACAAAGGAGCGTCCCGAACGACGGACGTATGCTCCGCTTGCGACACATTTTGTACCACAACATCTGGGGCCAGATGTTGTTGAACGAGAGAGGGGCCTCTCTCGCTTGCCGTCCGGATGGACCGAAACGAGCTATGAACCGGACTAAAAGGCTTCCTCCGTTCTCCCCCCGATCCGCCGTCACTGGGTGTGCATTAGGTTAATTTATAGTGCTCGCATCACCCCAAAATTCCTTCTAGACCGCAACGGACGAACCCGGCTGCCGAACCATTCGGTGAATGGACGCTACACCGGGCGAGCTAGCGGACGTCAAAGGCCGTCGAATCTACTAGGGTCCTCTTGGGCAATTGGCGTATTTACATGAGCACTTTTCCGCTAGCCCTTCATTAATTGTGACGACGGAGGCACACTGTTGGAAGACATCACAGATACATCACCCTAATCTTGATCGTCTGAAATAGAAATTGATAAAGTAGAGTGACCCTGCGGGGAAAGGACCGGAGTGTCCAAATCCCCAATAACATACCGTGACATACGCTTCCCATATTGTCATCGAAATCATACGATACAGAACAGGAGTTAATGCGAGTACACTGACCACATATAGAATGATTATAAAGTCAGAGGAAGACTTCCTCTTAATACAATTGATCAATATCCTTTCAATGTGAAAAGAAAACAAGTCCTGGTACTCGCACTAACCCCTGGCAATCAAAATACATAATAATAATATGATCCATTAATATAGAAAAAATAATTGAAATCAAAATATTTTGAAAAAATATTTTTTCAGAACAGCCCAAGTTTCTGAAAAGTAACGTTGAGCCCCAATGGATCCCAAGCCTAAGTGTGGACAAAATTTTTTAAAATATTTTAAACAATTTATTCAACACTTACGAACAATAATAATGTATCTAGTTATGATTAAAATAACATCAAGATATTATTTTCAAGAAATCCCCCCCTCACACAGAGGGCTGTTGTAAATGTAAACAATGAGTGTAAAAACACTAAAATAAGACTCCAGGCACCCAGGCCCGAAATCAGTTACCAAAAATACACTATCTGATGCAAAACAGAGACTTCCAGGGAAGAAACTGCAGAACATCAGATGGTAGATGCAGAACACAACGCCTAACCACCCGTAGGTGAAGACGTAAACATGGGGAAAAGAACAGAATTCATTCTGTTATTCAGCTAAAACTCCCAAGAAAATTTAGTAATAATAATTACAAAAACTATGCCAAAAGCATGGGAGAATAGCAAGGGGGGACTTAAAGGACAGGGAGAGAGGAAAACACTTAAAAAACAGTGTAACTAAATAATCAGAATGACAACAAAATGGCTGCTGCCTCGAAAATAGGTAACTTAACATAATTTCATTAAAAAATTTTAAGTTACAGCCCTGATAATATTCTGTCACACATTTTTTTTCCTCTCCTCCTTCTCTATCCTCCTTAGAATCACCATTTCACTAATATTTATGTGTCTGGCATCATTTAAACTGAGATTTATAAGCACAAAGATCAGTCAGATGTTAACTGATGAAGGGCCAAACTTAGAATGATTAATGGCGCCAATTTCGGAACGTCCTTGACACTGCGCATGCGCAGTAGGGGCAAAGTGTGGAGGGCCTTTCAGGACATGTTTTCTTTGGTTTTAGATGCAAATTTTGGGGATTGGGGGGCAAAATTTGTGTTTGGCCCTATATTTTAAGAGTTAGCACCAGCTATGTCTGGGTCATTGGTACAGTATAAAAATATTATATTTGAGCAATATCTGTTGAATCACGGCACTGGAAGATACGTATATCTATTATTCCATCTCACAAGAACGATAGAGCGTTTACTGCAAACGCTCGAAGATCGAAACATTATAACACATACATCTGCAACTCATTGTTGAGATGCGTCGCAAATAAGTTGATTATTGGCCGCTCTCCTTGGTAGCAATCTGATTGAATACTCGTTTGTTGAAAGTCCATTCTGGTGGCAACAAACGGCTTCTCTGCGAATGGAGTCCGCTAATACGTTCAGACGACCCAGAATATGACGGACCAATAAGAGAACTTGATGTTCTAGTACCAACCGAAAGATTCAATCTGTTAACATAAATAACAGGATGGAAAGAGTGCCTCCATAATTCCGAAAATACGCTAATACTGTCGAGATGTCGGACAGAATTAGCATATGAACATTCTGAATAGCGTTCCTCCAATAACGTAGCGCAAGCCAAAATGACATCAATCTTGATGTTTGTGTGCTTGATAAGGAACTACGGAAACAAAAGACTCTGGTACTTTAATCCGTTGGGTTCAATGAAACTACCCAATCTGTTTGACTGGCATCCGTCAAAACTGAAAACTCGGATCCAGCAATTGCAGTGGAACTACTTGAGTAAAGCACTGAAAACTTGCCCAAGTCTGAATCTCTTATTCACTTGATTTGACAAGAAGATGTCGAGCGAAAGAAACTTCACCCTCCAATTCTGAATTAAAAGAAATTTGGAGAGGACAAATGCGTAACTGCCCCATTGGAATAAAATCACGGCAGATCCGCACAACGTTATCAGTCACATGAGATCTCTCACTTAGACCTTGTCTGAGCGAAGACAATAGCGAGTATAACGACTGATTAATTTCGCTCTGGTTAACGGCAGACGAGCGATTATGTTATGCATCTCGAAGCTCATCCCCTGGTGGGTAAATGACTTGGACGAAACTAGATCCGACTTCTTCTCGTTTACTTATGAAACCGAGACGTCGGATCAAAAGAAGCAGAATCTGCACATCGTTCTGAAGCGTTAACTCGTTGCCGTACCTCTGAAGAATGTCGTCCAGGAAGGCCGACGATACCGCAGACGAATGAGCTCGGAAATGAGTCATTACTGAGTTCGTTATTCGAGTGAAAGCCCAGGAACTAGATTCAGACCGGAACACACTGGTCGGTGCTGAAACGCAATTCCTATGATAATTATTTATTTATTATTTATTGAAGTTTAAGGTCACATATTTATGCACAATGGCTAATCATGACCGTGGCAGTTTTATGGGTGGGGGAAGCCAGAGTACCCGGAGAGAACCACCGAGCAACGACGAGCAGCTGCCAGCTCCCCAACATCGTAACTCCGCACTGCAGCACAGGCAGGGTTAGATTGGTTGAAGACATGCGTACCATCGACGTGCAGTACGCCTTAGTACACGGTGTCATCGTGCCCCCACATGGGCAATGGGGTGAAGTGTCTTGCCCAAGGACACAATGCGATTCCTATGATAAAGAAGCAAAGATACTTTCTGAACGCCTGATGTACCATGACGTGAAAGTATGTTAACTAGAACTATCACTGAAGGTGATTAATACCCCCGCTTTGGGTTTTTAGAGGAATGCACTTCTGATCATGTAGGCGAAGGCCATAAGGAAATGTATACATAAAGATCATTTTTTGTTGTTGAAATTAGTATTTGCATGTGGCCTTCCACAGAACAGCACTGAATACTTAAAGAGCCTACACATATATGGTTTACATTTGGAAAAACACATTTACAATGTGCAACATGTGTTCAAAATCGGTTCATTAATGTAGGAGGAGTTGCACACACAAGAATCCCATTTGAAAACCCATAATAAATTCAAGTTAAAGGGAGATAACCTGGTTAAAATTGTCGCAGATCAAAAATTTGGGAATATGCGTATGTTCACTTAGTTGTGATAATGTTTGAAAGGTTTCGTCAAAATTGATTGATAAATGTAGGAGGAGTTGCACGCACAAGAATTTCATGTAGAAACCCATAATAAATCTAAGTTAAAGGGAGATAACCTAGTTAAAATTGCCACAGCTCAAAAATTTTGGAATATGCGCATGTTTACTTATTAGTGATGATGTCTGTAAACTTTTGTCCAAATTGATTGATAAATGTAGGAGGAGTTGCGCACACAAGAATTTCATGCAGAAACCCATATTAAATCAAAGTTCAAGAGAGATAACCTGGTTAAAATTGTCGCAGATCAAAAAGTTTGGAATATGCACATGTTCACTTAGTAGAGATGATGTTTGAAAGGTTTCATCAAAATCGGTTCATTAATGTAGGAGGAGTTGCACACACAAGAATTTGTTCGAACGGAAAGACATAATAAATCTAAGTCAAAGGGAGATAACCTGGTTAAAATTGTCACAGATCAAAAATCTTGGAATATGCGCATGTTCACTTAGTAGTGATGATGTCTGAAAAGTTATGTCCAAATTGATTGATAAATGTAGGAGGAGTTGCACGCACAAGAATTTCATGTAGAAACCCATAATAAATCTAAGTTAAAGGGAGATAACCTGGTTAAAATTGCCACAGCTCAAAAATTTTGGAATAGGCGCATGTTCACTTAGTAGTGATGATGTCTGTAAACTTTCGTCCAAATTGATTGATAAATGTAGGAGGAGTTGCGCACACAAGAATTTCATGCAGAAACCCATATTAAATCAAAGTTCAAGAGAGATAACCTGGTTAAAATTGTCGCAGATCAAAAAGTTTGGAATATGCACATGTTCACTTAGTAGAGATGATGTTTGAAAGGTTTCATCAAAATCGGTTCATTAATGTAGGAGGAGTTGCGCACACAAGAATTTGTTCGAACGGAAAGACATAATAAATCTAAGTCAAAGGGAGATAACCTGGTTAAAATTGTCGCAGATCAAAAATCTTGGAATATGCGCATGTTCACTTAGTAGTGATGATGTCTGAAAAGTTTTGTCCAAATTGATTGATAAATGTAGGAGGAGTTGCGCACACAAGAATTTCATGTAGAAACCCATATTAAATCAAAGTTCAAGAGAGATAACCTGGTTAAAATTGTCGCAGATTAAAAAGTTTGGAATATGCACATGTTCACTTAGTAGAGATGATGTTTGAAAGGTTTCATCAAAATCGGTTCATTAATGTAGGAGGAGTTGCGCACACAAGAATTTGTTCGGATGGAAAGACACAATAAATCTAAGTCAAAGGGAGAAAACCTGGTTAAAATTGTCGCAGATCAAAAATCTTGGAATATGCGCATGTTCACTTAGTAGTGATGATGTTTGAAAAGTTTTGTCCAAATTGATTGATAAATGTAGGAGGAGTTGCACGCACAAGAATTTCATGTAGAAACCCATAATAAATCTAAGTTAAAGGGAGATAACCTAGTTAAAATTGCCACAGCTCAAAAATTTTGGAATATGCGCATGTTCACTTAGTAGTGATGATGTCTGTAAACTTTCGTCCAAATTGATTGATAAATGTAGGAGGAGTTGCGCACACAAGAATTTCATGCTGAAACCCATATTAAATCAAAGTTCAAGAGAGATAACCTGGTTAAAATTGTCGCAGATCAAAAAGTTTGGAATATGCACATGTTCACTTAGTAGAGATGATGTTTGAAAGGTTTCATCAAAATCGGTTCATTAATGTAGGAGGAGTTGCTCACACAAGAATTTGTTCGAACGGAAAGACATAATAAATCTAAGTCAAAGGGAGATAACCTGGTTAAAATTGTCACAGATCAAAAATCTTGGAATATGCGCATGTTCACTTAGTAGTGATGATGTCTGAAAAGTTTTGTCCAAATTGATTGATAAATGTAGGAGGAGTTGCGCACACAAGAATTTCATGTAGAAACCCATATTAAATCAAAGTTCAAGAGAGATAACCTGGTTAAAATTGTCGCAGATTAAAAAGTTTGGAATATGCACATGTTCACTTAGTAGAGATGATGTTTGAAAGGTTTCATCAAAATCGGTTCATTAATGTAGGAGGAGTTGCGCACACAAGAATTTGTTCGGATGGAAAGACACAATAAATCTAAGTCAAAGGGAGAAAACCTGGTTAAAATTGTCACAGATCAAAAATCTTGGAATATGCGCATGTTCACTTAGTAGTGATGATGTCTGAAAAGTTTTGTCCAAATTGATTGATAAATGTAGGAGGAGTTGTGCACACAAGAATTTCATGTCCGGAAAGACGTACGGATGGACGGACGGACGTACGGACGTACAGACGTACAGGGCGATTCCTATATATCCCCCACTTCTTCGAAGCGGGGGTATAACTAGAAATCTATGCATGTAGCATAGTCGTACACCCGAATACTCGCTCTGACCGATCGGATGGACACCATATAGAAACTTAGAGCCACGATCAGCTTGTTATCCAGCTCAGATTATGAGTGGACGGAACGAGCCGTCTGGTTTTGGAACCAGAAAAGGATGGTAGTAGAAACCTTTAAAATCCTGGATTTCTACAATCTCTATCGCGATCATTCCAGAAGAGACTGGACTTCTGATGGAAACGAGCCTCTATTCTACTGACTGACGGACGCCGAGTCCATCTTGGACTCCGAGTTAACAGAGGATTTCGTTTGAGGAACAATATAGTCCTTCCATAGCCAGGGCCGCGTCACATCCAAACAACTCCATAATGCCACTAAAGGACATAGTTTATGTGAGGCCCTTGAATGAACTCTTAAGGAGGTTGTACATCCTAGAATTCTTTTTGCTTTGAGACGTAATGATGTTCTGGTAAGGTGATCTGCGTACGATAATGCGTCTAAGCTGTCCCTGCTAGACAAGATTGTTATTTCCATCATCATGGTTGCAATTGACAGACAACAGATAAACAATACTAGTTCCTGACCTGGTTGTCTAGACACAGAGAACTCTCAGAATGCTCTGTCCTGCCGTTTCAAAATATTCGATGAATTGATGAAAGGCAGATGTAGAGCATATTGCCAATAAGAAACCTGACCTGCCCATTTAGGTAGCAAGTTATATAAATATAGCGTCATTCAACAGATCAAATGTCCATGAAACATATCTGGGCTATGTTGGAAACTGAGGGATGATGTCCCTAAACCGATTAAGAATTCTGTGTCCAGTGGAGCTATCCGTCTCTTATCCGGCAACGCAGCATTTTGGTCCGGAGGAACAACGTCCAATGATAATGCCTGATGCACGCTACGGCAATTATGTTGTTCCAAAAAGGGAAAATACAACTCATCTGTATCCCTTTCACCATCCTGTCGGACCACTTGAAATTCTTGGTCGTCAGTGCCTGAACCTGCAGCGGAACATACCAACCCAGCTTCCTCGGATAATTCCTGAAACGACAGAGTTACTGTCGGTTGCTGGGATGCTACGATAATTTGTGCTATCTGCGATAGCATGTCCATAACAGAGGCCTGTGGAGCTGCAGTCTTATAGGATTTAGCCACTGGAAGCTCCTTGGACGTTCACTCCTGCATACCTCTAATACGCGAACGCCCAGAGAATGAAGGCCTCGTATCCTTGGCTACTGGATGGCATGACCTGGACGCCGTAGAATCCCTGATCGGCGATATTGATTGAATATCACAGGTCACGTAGCCAAGGTGTGGTTGCGTGTGCTGCTGTGAGGATGAGGAAGCCGAAGAGCAGTCTCTCCGGACTGTCTATACAACAGAGCGTCCCGAACGGTGGACGTATACTCTGACTAAGGAGCGTTTAGTACCACAACATCTGGGCTCAGATGTTGTAATACGAGAGAGGGACCTCTCTCGCTCGCAGCCCGGATGGACCTGGATGACCTAGGAACCGGACTAATAGGCTTCCTACGTACCATCCTCGTATTCGTCGTCACTGGGTGTGCACATTGTATTTTATAGTGCTCGCATCACCCAAATCTCCTTCCTGGACCGCAACGGACGAACCCAGGTGCTGAGCCATTCGGTGAATGGTCGCGACACCGGGCAAGCTAGCGGATGCCAACGCCATCGATCCTACTAGGGAACTCCTGGCAATTGATGTATCTACATGAGCACTTTGCCGCTAACTCTTCATTTGACTGTGACAATGGAAGCACACTTACGAAGACATCACGGTAACAATACCTAGTTCATGTTACCCTATAAGACCTGTGGAGCCACGGTCCTACGTGAATATCCGCTGGAAGCTCCCGGGACGTTCATTCCTGCATTTATATAATATGCGAACGTCCCAACTGGAAAGGTCTTGTATCCATGGCTAGCAGATGGAGTGACCTGGTCGACGTGTATTCCTTGGTCGGCGAAGCAGGAGCACCAGGGACGTTCAATCCTGCATTTATATAATATGCGAACGTCCCCTGGAAATCGGAGGTCACATAGCCAAGGTGCGGCCGTGTGTGTTGACGAGGATGAGGAAGCCAATATAACAGCTGCGTAGGACTGTCATGCGACGGAGCGTCCCGAGCAGGAGGAGTGGACGTAAGCTCCAACTAAGCGAACAACATACAACAACATTGGGGGACCTGGACGAGCTAGCTATCGGACTGACGGCTTCCTCCGTACTATCCTCGGATCCGTCGTTGCTGGGTGTGCACATCTGAAGTTTTATAGTGCTTGCATCACCCAATCTGCTTCCCTGGACTGCAACAGACTAACCTGGTGAATGGTCGCGACACCGGGAGGACTAGCGGGCGACAATGCCTTCGATAGAACTAGCTAACTCCCAGCAACTGTCGGAATACCTTGAGCACTTCCCGCTAGCCCTAATATTGCAACGACGGAGACACACTTATTGAAGACATCACGGAAACATCACTCCGAGCTCTGAAAAAGAAACTGATAATATATAGTGACCCTACGGAGCGAGGACCGTAATGGACCTCTCACAGCAACAAAATACTGTGACACACGTCTCCAACGTTGTCATATCAATCAACACACACAGAGCAAGAATTAATGCGACTACACTGACTATAAGAAACACAATGAACTTGTGAATTAGAGGAAGATATCCTCGCATTACGATTGAAGAATATTTTTTAAACCAGAAAAAATATACACCATCATATCACTTGCACTAACTCTTGAAATAAATATACATAATATATTATACTTCATTATAACATTCAAAAGAAAATAATTTTCAAAAAAAAAAAAAAAAAAATTGTTTTGAAAAAATTTTCAGAAGAGCCCAAGTTCCCAATGGGAACCCTGAGCCCAAAGAATCCCCAAAAAGCCTAAGTGTGGACAAAAATTTTTAATAATTTTGAAAAATTAATGTAACACTTACGGACAATATTAAAGTATCTTGCTATGAACTATATTAAGCAGAAGACAAGTAATCATTGTCAGAAGTAACAGTTGTCAACATAAGCAAAAGTGTCAACAAACTGGAAACATGACTCCAGGCACTGAAACAAACATGGTCCGAAATCAGTTACCAATTTAAACACTATTTGATGCAAAACAGAGGCTTCCAGAGAAGAAACTGTAGAACATCAGATGGTAGATGCAGATCAAAACGCCTAAACACCCCTAGGGTGAGGACGTAAACTTGGGAAACAAACAGAAAATAATTCTGTTTCCAAGCCAAAACTCCCAAGAAATTTTAGTAATAAACATTACAAAAAATAAGCCAAAAGCATGGGAGAATAGCTGGGGGAATAAAGGAAAGGGAGAGAGGAAACACTGATTAAACAATGGAACATTCATAGCAAGAATGACCACAATAAGGTCATGCCACGAAAGTTAAAAAATTTATAGTAATTTATATATTTTTTATACTTACCAATGACCCAGACTTAGCTGGTGCTAACTCTAACAAAACCAGGGCCAAACACAAATTTTGCCCCCCAATCCCCAAAATTTGCATCCAAAACAAAAAGAAATCATGTCCTAAAGGACCTCCATACTACGCCTCTACTGCGCATGCGCAGTGACGCAGACGTCCCGAAATTGGCGCCAATTATCATTCTTACTGGCAGTGCCTGGTCAGCGCTATGTACTCAGCGGGGAGGCAAGAGTTCCCAACTCCAGGGAGGGCCATCCCCGTCTGGGTCATTGGTAAGTATAAAAAATATATAAATTACTATAAATTTTTTAACATTTTTATACTGTACCAATGACCCAGACTTAGCTGAATAGTAAACAGGCTGGAGGGCCTAGGACATAGAGGAAAATCCAATAAGCTCAACTATATAGTAAAGAGGTAACCCCTTAAGGAGAAAAGGAGTATTAGGCTTTACATGTATCTTTCTTATTTAATATTAAATTAGAAAGATACACTACCCTTAATAATTGAGCACAATAACATTCATGTTCTCTATTAACATCCAGTATAACCCTTATACTAATTATTTTTAAAGCAAGCCAATAAATAAAGTAGTCCAGAGAATTGAGACTCTTTATAGTCATTTAAAAGTGTCCGAGTATTGTATATTAAAGCCCGTTTGACACTTGACATATACAAATGCTTCACACCGAGCTACACTTTAAAAATAAGATATGAATGAATTTTAACATTAATATTACACTTTAAAACCATCCCGGAAGCGACTCAGAAATACTGACTTGGAGGAGGCATTCCCTTGCTTTTCACTATAAAGCAGGTGACCTAAGGAACAACCCCCCCCCCCCCCCCCCCCCCCCTTCCACTTGCCCTGGGTCAAATAGCCCAGAGCGAAGAGGGCAGCCGGACGGAGTCACTGCCGGAACAGAAAGCCTGCATAACTATAGTTGCAACTGTTTAGTGGACGACATTCTGAGCAACAGATAACGGACCTAAACAATGCAGGTCTCCAGAAATGGACTCAATATTTCTGAGATAAAAATTCGTAAATGTGGATGGCTGAGACCAATAAGCAGCCTTCATTAAATCTGTAATAGCAACACTATTAGCATAAGCCCAGGAAGTAGAAAGAGCTCTTACTTCATGAGCAGAAATCTTAAGCACAGACTGCTGAGAAGAAGATAAATCTTCATAAGCAGTACGGATAGTTAACTGAATCCATCTAGCAATAGAATGGACTGAAATGTCCTTTCTATTAGGCATCAAAGACAGAATGAAACGTTTCCATCCCTTTCTGATAAACTGAGATCTCTGTTTATAGATACGTAATGCTCTAACAGGACAGAGTAAAGGCCTACGCCCGTCTGAAGACGGAAGAGCCTTAATAACAATAGGTTCCGGATATTTATTAGGAGCCTGATTCTTAGCTAAAAAACCCACATTAGTAGTGAAGGTGATAGTGTTCCCAACACTACGATAGTGAGAATCATCCACCGATAGTGCATGAAGCTCACTGACTCTTCTAGCAGAAGAGAAAGCTAAGAGAAAAGCTGTCTTATAAGATAAGAATTTGAAATCTACTGTCCCAAGAGGTTCAAATGGCTTTTCCTTCAATTTAAGAAGAACCCAAGCTAAATTCCACTTAGGAATTAATCTAAGAGTTCTGGGTCTATTTATCGAAAAGTTTCTAACCAACTTCGATAAAGAGACATTAGATCCAATTTGTAAACTATCATGATGTGCATAGGTATCAGATAACATAGATCTATAACCCTTTATAGTAACAGGCTGCAGTTTGATTTCGTCAAACAAGTATACTAGAAAGTTTGCAATGTCTGGTATAGAGGGATCGAATATATCTACAGAATGATCCCTACACCAACGACGAAAAACCTTCCACTTAGCCGCATAGTTTAGCGAAGAGGAGGTCCTCCTACAGTTAGAAATCGCGTCCACTGCTCGTCCTGTAAAGTGCTTGCCATGCAAGAAGGACCGCACAACGGAAAAACGTGAAGGTTGAGACCTTGCGGGTTGTGATGGAGTTGGCGCGATTTCCCCTGCGAAAGAAGATCCTCCCGTGGAGGAAGCTTCCGCGGTAGGTCCCACAACAGACACCTGAGTAGATTTATCCACGGTCTCTGTGGCGACAGAGATGCTACCAACAGAATCTTGCATTGAGATTGTTTTATCTTTAGCAATACTTGTTGAATTAATGGCGCTGGAGGATACGCATATCCTATCATTCCGTCCCAAGGGATCGACAGAGCGTCTACTGCAAATGCTCTTGGATCCGGACATGGAGACACATACGTCTGCAACTGATTGTTGAGATGTGTCGCTAATAAGTCTATCATTGGCCGTTCCCATTGGTAGCAAATCTGATTGAATACTTGTTTGTTGAGAGTCCACTCCGACGGCAACAAGCGACCCTTTCGTGAAAGGGAGTCTGCTAGCACATTCAGACGACCCAGTATGTGACGGACCGAAAGAAGAACGTAACAACTGACTAATTTCGCTCTGGTTAACGGCAGACGAACGAGATTGTTGTGCGTCTCGAAGCTCATTCCCAGATGAGTGAATGACTTGGACGGCACCAGATCCGACTTCTCCTCGTTTACTATAAAACCGAGACGTCGGAGCAATAGAAGAAGATTCTGAACATCGTTCTGAAGCGTTAACTCGTTGCCGTACCTCTGAAGAATGTCGTCCAGGTAGGCCGACGTTACCGCAGACGAATGAGCTCGGAAGTAGATCATTACCGAGTTCATTACCCGAGTGAAAGCCCAGGGTGCTAGATTCAATCCGAAGCACATCGCCCGGAATTGATACACCACTCCTAGGACTGCGAAGCGTAGATACTTTCGGAATGTCGGATGTACCATGACGTGAAAGTACGCATCTTTGAGATCTATGCTCGTTGCATAATCGTTCACCCGAATACTCGCTCTGACCGATCGAATCGTCTCCATATAAAACTTCGGAGCGACGATCAGCTTGTTTATCCAGCTCAAATCTATGACTGGACGGAACGAGCCGTCTGGTTTCGGAACCAGAAACAGATGGCTGTAGAATCCCGGAGATTCCTGGTTTTCTACGATCTCTACCGCGTTCTTCATTAAAAGAGACTGCACCTCTGATAACAGAGCGTCTCTTTTCTGCGGATTTGACGGAAGATGAGTCCACCTTGGACTTCGAGTTAATGGAGGCTTTCGTTTGAAGGATATCTTTAGACCTTCCAAAGTCACTCCTCTCACCCAAGGGTCGTCCGTAATCGATGCCCATTCTTGTGAAAAGCTCGACAACCTTCCGCCAACCGGAACGCGATAGAGGTTTAAGCCATCACCTCCTGGACCTGCGAGGCCTGCGGTAGGAGAAACCACGTCTTCCACGGCCCGCACCTCGCCCCGTCGACGTCGGGGCGTCCGACCGATTGTCCCGGCCTGAAGGACGTCCCGAACGAGAGTCGCTATCCTGACGGTCTCTCGAATAAGACCAAGAGGACGCACCGGAACCTCTATAGGAACCTCTCTTGGGCGCATTAGACCCAGAAGTGCCTGTCTTATTCGTGTCTGCTGTATCCGACTTCTTAGGAGCAGATTTGAACAACAAAGAATCCTTAGCTTTCTTTGTAATTTTATCATAAATAGCGGAAAGCTTGCCGTCAAAGAGAAGTTCTCCTGAGACCGAAGCGACTCTAAGAGTTCTTCACCTTAGAATCCACTAGTGTGGATGTAGCTAGGGCTGCGTCACGTCTAACCAACTCCAGATTTGCCACTGAAAGGGCGGAGTTACACGTGGAATAAGCTACTGCCCTTGAAAGAAGTCTTAAAGAGGATTGTATATCCTGAAACTCTTTCCCCTGAAGGCGCAGTGATAACGCCTTAGTAAGGTGATCTGCGTAAGATAAGGCATCTAAATTGGCTCTGTTAGACGCAATAGCTGTTTCCAACACCGCGGTTGGAATAGAAGCTGACGACGGTAATGATAGCTCTAAGTCTTCCGCCTCGTCGTCCATACGCAGAGGAACTCTCGGTATACCCTGTCCTGCCGTATCGAATTTATTCCTTGCATTAATGAAAGGCAGGTTGAGAGTATTAGCGGACAAGAAACCTGCTTTCCCCGTCCTGGAAGCAAGTTTAAATATAGCGTCGTTCAATAATTCAAATGTTCTTGCAACATTATTGGACTGCGACGGAAACTTGGGAGCGATGTCCCTGAACCGCTCAAAAAATTCAGAGTCCAATGACGCTATAATTCTCTTGTCCGGAAGCGCAGCAGTCTGGCCCGACGGAACAACTTGAGGGAGAAAGTGCCGGATGAAGTCCACGGCAGCTTTATGTTGTTCCGAAAGGAATAGCTCCAAGTCATCCGTATCCCTTTCACCATCCGGTCGGACCTCATGATGTTCACGGTCGTCCGCCCCCAATGCTTCGGCAGAGCGTACCGACCCAGCGCCGTCGGATAATTCTCGATCCGACACCGTTTCTGTCGGCTGCTGGGATGCTGCGATAAGCTGTGCTATCTGCACAAGAATGTCCGGCGTCGAGACCTGCGGAGGCGCAGTCTTTCGCTGCTTCGCTGAGGGCAGCTCCGCATCAGATGGCTCCCGCATACTTTTCCTATGCGAACGTCCGGAGTCCATCGGTCTCGAATCCCTGGCTGCCGGATGGTGTGACCTGGTCGCTGAAGAATCCTTGATCGGCGAAGCTGGTAATATATCGGCGGTCACGCAGCCAAGGTGCGGTCGTGTGCGCTGACGAGAAGAGGAAGCCTTAACAGTCTCTGCGAACTGCTTATACAACGGAGCATCCCGAGCGACGGACGTATGCTCCGCTAAAGACACATTTTGTACCACAACATCTGGTCCCAGATGTTGTTGTACGAGAGAGGGGCCTCTCTCGCTCGCGGCCCGGCTGGACCTGGACGAGCTAGGAACCGGACTCAAGGGCTTCCTCCATTCTCGCTTACTATCCGCCGTCACTGGGTGTGCATCTATTATGTTTATAGTGCTCGCATCACCCAAAATTTCCTCTTGGACCGCATCGGACGAACCCGGCTGCCGAACCATTCGGTGAATGGACGCTACACCGGGCGAGCTAGCGGACGACATTTGTCTAATCTCCATGAGCACTTTTGCCGCTAGCTCTGAATTCATTTGTGACGACGGACGCACACTTGTAGAAGATAACATGGAAACATCACCCTGTTCTGGTTCCTCTGAAATAGAAACTGAGAGAGTAGAGTGACCTTGTGGAGAAAGAGCCGGCATCGCTCTTTCTCCAGAAACAACATATCGTGACACACGTTTCCAATGTTTCTCATCCCAATATTCACATATAGGACAGGGATTAATGCGAGAACACTGACTACAATTAATACAATGATCATGAAAGTCAGAGGAAGATTTCTTCCTATTACAATTTGAACAACGTCCCTTCATTGTGAAAGAACAACAATAAGTCCTAGTTACTCGCAAAAACCCCTGACACAAAGATACATAATAACATGATCCATTAATAAATGAAAAAACAATTGCAAAACAAAATAATTTTGAAAAAATATTTTTTCAGCGAAGCCCAAGTTGCTGAAAAGTAACGTTGAGCCCCGATGGATCCGATGGCAAAGTGTGGTCAAAAATTTTTAATTTATATTAAATAATTAATGAGACACTTACGGATAATATAAATGTATCTTATAGTGAGATAAACTACAGCAAAGGCAAACAGCCCCCCTCAAAAAAGGCTGTTGCCAATGAAAACAAACAGTGTAAAAACACCAGAAAACATGACTCCAGGCACTGAAAAAACTGGCCCGGAATCAGTCATCAATTACACTCTATCTGATGCAAAACAGAGACTCCCAGGGGAGAATCTGCAGAACATCAGATGGAAGATGCAGAACACAAACGTTATACACCCATGGGTGAAAACGTAACTATGGGGAAAATAACAGAAAACATTCTGTAACCAAGCAACTCTCCCAGGAAATTTTAGAAATGAAATTTCTCAAAAATATGCCAAAAGCATGGGAGAATTGCAAGGGGGGACTTTAGAAGGCTAGGGGAGAGGAAACACTGAATAAGCAGTGCAACAATTATCAAGAATGACAACAAGAGGCCCATGCCTCGAAAATAGGCAACTTAACATAATTTCATCAAAAAATTTTAAGTACAGCCCTGATTGTTTTTTGTCACTTCTTTTTCCTCTCCTGCTTCTATCCTCCTTAGAATCACATTTTCTCCAAAAATTACGTGTCTGGCATCCTTTAAACTGAGATTTACAAGCACAAAGATCAGTGAGATGTTGACTGATGAAGGGCCAAACAGAGAATGATAATTGGCGCCAATTTCGGGACGTCTGCGTCACTGCGCATGCGCAGTAGAGGCGTAGTATGGAGGTCCTTTAGGACATGATTTCTTTTTGTTTTGGATGCAAATTTTGGGGATTGGGGGCAAAATTTGTGTTTGGCCCTGGTTTTGTTAGAGTTAGCACCAGCTAAGTCTGGGTCATTGGTACAGTATAAAAATATAGGTAACATGTAACAATTTTGTAAATTAATTGTAAGTTACAGCCCTGAACATTTGTTTCCACTGTTTTCTCCTCTCCACCTTCTATTTCCACCATATATCCACCATTTCTCTCATAAATATGCGTCTGGCATCTGTATCGAGGGCCAAACAAAGAATGACTTTTGGCTGCAGTTTCGAGACCTCCTTGACACTACGCATGCGCAGTGGAGTAAAAGTATTGAGGACCATATAGGACATGTATTTTTCGGTTTTAGATGCAAATTTTGGGGATTGGGGGGTAAAATTTGCATTTGGCCCTAAATATTTTAGAGTTAGCACCAGCTAAGTCTGGGTCATTGGTACAGTATAAAAATATTACCTGATGTGATCCCTGCAAAAATAGCTGCTCAAAAATAAATATGAATTCATTCCCCCGAGTAGTAATATTCAGTTTGATCCATGCTACATGAAAGTCTGTTTTGAAAACAAAACAATGGAAAGCCATATTGTTTACAACAATGGGGACACATTATGTGCACCAGGGCAGTCCGTTTAAAAATAGAGTTTTTATCAAATGCATTGTATGCCAAATCTATTCTCATACTGTCGCAGTTATGTGAAATCAAAATTTTATAAACTCGAAATATAAACAGACGTGCCCTGTTCATCTTGCTCTTGGAGAAAGTGAATACCACAGGTTGGGGAGGGGCTCAGACGTCCCCTGTTCTTCTTGCATTTGGAGAAAGTGAATGCAACAGGATGTGGGGGGGGGGGGGAGGGGGGCTCAGACGTCCCCTGTTCATCTTGCTCTTGGAGAAAGTGAATGCCACAGGTTGGGGGGGGGGGGGGGGGGGGGGCCCAGACATCCCGTTCAGCTTGCTCTTGGTGCAGTTATCCCACAACTTATTACCAATGAAATAAGTTGTGTGGTGACCGCAAGAAAAATTCTCATTATTTTTTTCTTCTCTGGCCATAACAGCCAGGTTCAGTGTTGATACTTCAATAACTGGGAAGTGGATAGTGCAGATAGTAATCCGGTGCCAACAATGTTGGCTGCGAACTGCCCCCTGTTCATCTCGCACCTGCAGAAAGTGAACGCAACATAATTTATTGTTTGTTTTTTTCACAATGGGAGTTATGAATACTGAGGGCACCTTTTTTAACGTGAGTAATGCAAAACACAGTTCACATATTTTTTTTTAATAAACACAATTCAAATTGGAAATGTAACGACTGAACAAACATGTTTCCAGGTGAAAACAAATTGACCATGTGCGTTTTTGACCTCATTTGTTATCATTGACATTTTGTTGATATTTCGTGCTGATTTTGTTTATTTTTTTTCATTGAAATGTATTTTTAAATGATTGATGATTCCGATGGAAAAAAACCCGAATAAAACAAACACATAAAAGTTTATGTACATTATTAATTTATTTAATATCAATGGGAACACAACATACACTGACAGGATCAACTGTTCTGTACACAGATCATTCCTGGCTGGTCAACTTTTCATTTACATTCGGTTTCATTCGAGGATAAGCCCATCCCCATTTTTTTACGTGCCCCCTCCCCTGGGCTTACTGACGGGTTGGCATGGTACTCGGCGCTGTCAAAGTACAGAAAATGGAACCGAGTAATTTTGGAAAAGACCGAAAATGTTGGTTGGGTACATCCGGGTTACCAAACAAAAGAGGGAAAAAATGAACATCGAGGGCCAGTTGAATTACGAGAAACATTCAACGATTTTTTTTTGATGTTGGCGCATCAGCACTGGAAGAGTCAAACCGAGACAATGAGACACTGCGCGGGAGTCAGGGAGCGTGACACAACACGTGCTGTGGACAATTTGTCTATAAAGTTCTTTGAAGTTTATCAAGTTTCTGGTCAGTTGTTACATTGTCGCAGCCACTATCTGAAGCCAGCGATCGGCAGCACGTCTTTTTTCCAGGCCACGAAATTTCACGCGAACGATCATTTCGTTCGCAGGATGGTTATGCAAATCCAAAAACCCGCGAACGATGTATCGTTCACGCAAAAAATATGACATGAACGAAATTTTGTAGTCTGAATTTTTTGTTGTTCATTGATGTGTCAGTGTGCCGTGGTACCCTGATCGCCAGATAAGAAATACAACGAATGAGTATGAAGTAGAAGTGGTAGTTTGTCCTGTTGCTTGAACTTATATAGTACTGTATTTTACACGTGCGATTCTAAACACAACATTTCAACATTTATTTTCACGGACATCATGTAAGTATAGTAACTGACAGCACGAAAGCACAAAACATATCAACCATTGTGGGTTTTTCCGTGGTTGTGTTCTATTTCATATTGGTGTAGATTCAGCATGCTTTCCCCCTCATTAATGTTGCGTGCGAATTCGCCCCAGTTTTTTTTTCTTCATATCTTATGGATCAAACAATGGGATGTAGAGGTTAAGATTAAAGACACTAATTTTAGAATTTGGACTTAAATAGTATTTACAGTGGCGTTGATATGGAAATGCAGAAAAATATTCAAGGAAAAACTTGATCTAATGTTAAACATTTATGTGGGCCGAAATGGCATGGGCCTGGAACACCTATGGTTGTTTCACTAATAGACTTCAATTTTTTGGTAAACACGCATGCACTGGTGTTTGTTTTATTTTTTTATGAATGGCGCGGTGATCTGTCAATATTTTCTCAGCCCCAGTCCTGAGGTCTTGCATCCATTGATGTTTATCAGCGAAAGAATCTTATACTGACTCGAGCCTTCCTTTGCTGACATTGACAACACCAGCCACTGGTATTGTCTATGTCAGCAAAGGAAGGCTCGAGTCACATGTAATATTCATTGATTGCGGAATGGCTTCTACGTCACTATTCATTATTGCTCTAATTTATTACAATGAATACTAATCCCTTTAAATACTTTGTTTCTTAATGGTTTTACCATATTGGTATAAGCATAAACCTGTACAACTTATGTCAACCACTCAATATTTCATCTCATATCTTGTTTTAATCACATAACCTTTTGCGTAACCAATTGGTTGCGCAAAAATAATTAATGTGAACGAAACAATAGGTTACGCAAGCCCAAAACACGCGAATAAAAAATGGGTTCCGTAATTTTTGAAATTTCATGGCCTGTTTTTCCAAGCATTTTGTAACCCTATTTCCCGGAGATGTGAATTCATTGATCTTTCTAAGGATATTTTGTTGGCTTGTGAGTCCTCCTACTGGGTTTCGACTAGTTGACGACAAAAACCAGAGTCGACTATTGGCGAAAAAACCGTCAATGTCGACTAGTCGACTAATCGGTTGAGCACAAAAATGGAGACATAATATTTTTCATCTTGACTGACAAAAGACATACGATTACAATATTTGAAAATCATATTTTTCACTGTAAGTACAATTGACAAATCATAGTGAAAATAGCATCAACGATCATGAAAAAAACTCACTAAAATGTTAAGAAAGTGAGAGATGTTTACTATTACATGACAAAAAGTTATTGTAATTTGTGGTATTAAATTAATATACCAATAACATGATTTTGGAGGGCGTTACGGTTTAATAACAGCCCGACAGGAATGAGTAACAGCCAGAGGGTCCATTAACAGCCCGAGACAAAGTCGAGGGCTGTTAATGGCCTGAGGGCTGTTAATCATTCCTGGAGGGCCGTTAATAAACATGGACGCCCAACAAAATCTTGTTATTACTATTATTACTACTTCTAAAATGGTTAAATCCAAAGATTCTTCATCAAGTTCACTTGATTGTGACATCTCGAGTTTTCACAATGACATTTAACCAAAATACATGTGTCGTCTGTTTCTAGATAAATAAAAAGTGACATGGTCAATCACATGATAGCTTAATTTAAATATTTTTGTATGCCACCAAAATGGCACGAAAAATTGGCCTTCTCCTGAAATGTACTAACAAAAACCCACCGTAATGAATTAATTACACTCACCTTGATAATTCGAATGCTTCATCACCGAAGTAATGGGGAAATCACACAAATTTCACGTTTTTTGTTAATATTCATTGAAGTTAAGCGTGTTTCATCATCTCGGAACCAGTGGTGCGTTTGGTATGGCAGATTACCTAAATTGTAACCAGAAGCGGGCTGTTAACAACGTTAACACACAACTTCCAGTTTGAGTCTGTGCATTATGCACTTTTACGGTAAAGGTAAAATTGTGTTAATATACTAGAGAACGCACGCTAGAGTGGTAATAATATCCATTATCGTTTCTGAAAGTTAATGGATATTAATTTAATACTGTGTAGCATTCAGCAAAAAGCCAAGAGAATTATTTTGTTTTGCAGATGACTTATTTCATCACTGAAAGCATTTTGTTGGCTATCTGATGATGGCTTCTAAACTGAAATGTTTGTTTCTTTCAAGACAATTACTTTGCATTAATTTAGGATTAAAACAAAGATTCTTTAGAGTAGGCAATGCATATAATAAAAGAATATCTATGAGTTTTTTGAGAGGACACCATAATTATTTCCTGAGTGACAAGCAAGTGAAATATGAATTTTCAAATGGTGACCTACAATTCCACTGCTTGTCACTCATGAAATAATTATAGTACTCTCAACCAAAAACCATTGGTATCCTTTATATTTCGTACTAGAAAGACCTTCATGATATAAATATTTTAATAGAAATATTTAAATCTAGTGTCATTATGACTTAGGTTTCTTTCTAGAACAATTTAAAATATTCATCTGGGACTCCCTATGGGTGTGCCACTTTATTGGAACAAAACTTGAATTGACAAAATGAGGAACAAATTTGGTTTGGTACTGTTTGAGAAGGAAAAATTTAATGTTCACGCTGGCTGAACGAATGGACAGACAGCGGAAGGAAAGTGATCAGTAAAACTCCCCTTGAGCTGTGCTCAGGTGAGCTAAAAATCATCAAAAGCAGGTATATATTTAAAGTTTACCATCTAATATTGGAACTGATTCACTATTGAGAGATGCATCAGAAATGGAATTCAATTCTCGACTATCCTTGGAATTATTACGTTGGTGTTTCTTTCTTCTCAGAAAACTTCTGCGTGCAGACCCTGAGCCTCGGCGATTCTTTAGTTCATCAGCATCATGCAAGCTTAGACTTTCAGAAAGACTTCTTTGAAGTGCAGCATTATCTTCCAGTCTATAAATGATCAATAACACAAACAATTAGTAGAAAATAGAAGACATACATTAAAAAATATAGAACTTTAGTGAGCACGCTCACATACCTCACGCGCCCCGATATTTCAGGCTCGGAAATCTGTAATTTTTAGGAAAATGACCCGGAAATCTGTTACTTGTATTTTTCAGAGTCCAGGGCCCGTAATTTCCACAAAAATCAGCCGAGCAGAACAAAATACAAACTTGATCTGTAAGTCATTGTGGTAGACTCACATACTAAAATGGCCGTAATTTTGATAGTATCCGAAAGCGTATAGGAAAAAAGTCAGGAAAACTGTAATTTTGATGAACTTTTCAAAGTCGAAGGGCTGTAATTTCGGTAAAAATCAGTGGAGCAGAACAAAATGCAAACCTGATCTGTAGGCCACCATGTTAGACAAACATACCAAAAATCAGCTCAATATCTGGAAGCATGTAGAGAAAAAGCCTGGAAAACTGTAATTTTGATAAACTTTTCAAAGTCTATGGGGCCGTAATTTTAGTAAAAATCAGTGGAGCAGAACAAAACCCAAACTTGTTCTGTAGGCCACCATGTTAGACTAACATACCAAAAATCAGCTCAATATCTGGAAGTGTGTAGAAAAAAAGTCCGGAAAACTGTAATTTTGATGAATTTTTCAGAGTCCAAGGGCCGTAATTTGGGTAAAATTCAGTGGAGCGGAACAAAATGCAAACTTGATCTGTAGGCCACCATGTCAGACTAACATACCAAAAATCAGCTCAATATCTGGAAGCGTATAGAAAAAAAGTCTGGGAAACTGTAATTTTGATGCATTTTTCAAAGTCCAAGGGCCGTAATTTCGGTAAAAATCAGTGGAGCGTAACAAAACGCAAACTTGTTCTGTAGGCCACCATGTTAGACTAACATACCAAAAATCAGCTCAATATCTGGAAGTGTGTAGGAAAAATGTCAGCAAAACAGTAATTTTGATGAACTTTTCAAAGTTTAAGGGCCATAATTTCGGTAAAAATCAGAGGAGCGGAACAAAATGCAAACTTGATCTGTAGGCCACCATGTCAGACTAACATACCAAAAATCAGCTCAATATCTGGAAGCGTGTAGAAAAAAAAGTCCAGAAAACAAGTAGGACTGACTGACGGACTGACAGACTGATGGGCTGACGGATGGACCAGTTAAAAACATTATACCCCCGCAACTTCGTTGCGCGGGGTATAATAAAAGCTATTTCAAACAAAAGGCGAATATTTTATGGTCCATCTTTAGTCACAATAATATATCTCTTCAATGAGCATGACTGGTGGATAACATTACCAAACAACATCAAATATTTTCTTTCAACAAGAGGCCCCAGAGGGCCTGAGGGCACTTGCCTGACATGGTAGTCTAAATATCAATCCAGGGAATTGATTTGAACAAGTTGCATCTGCCCCTCCTAAGAAAAGCTTATACCAAATATCAAAAGATTCTGACCAGTGGATCTGAAAAAAAAATTTTTTTTAAAGAATATTCCTCATATTGTACTAAGTTATAATTCAGCCTCCCACAGGGAACCCAAGGACTTGAACAAATCTGGAATCTCACCTCCCTAATGATGCTGTATACCAAATACCAAACGATTCTGACTACTGGATCTGAAGAAAAATATTTTTAAAGAATATTCCTCATATCGAACTAGTTTACAATTCGGGCTCCCACAGGGAGCCCCAATATGAACCCAGGGACTTGGCTTGAACAAACTTGAATCTCACCCCCCTAAGGATGCGGCATACCAAATATCAAAAGATTCTGATTGGTGGATCTGAAGAAAAAGATTTTTAAAGAATATTCCTCAAACTACTCTAATTTAAACATTTGGGCTGCCATAGGGAGCCCATATATGGACCCAGGCATTTGATTTCAATGAACATGTGATTGAATCTTCCAAAGATATGAGAAGTTTGAAAGTTTTTGGAGCAGTAGTTTGGGAGAAGAAGAGTCTTAAATGTTTTCATCATTACCCACGGTGTTGAAAAATGCTGACTCGGCATTTTTTCAAAATCCAGAAAAAGTACCCTATGATAAAACCGATAGCAATTTTTTTTCGACCATTCCATTCTGTTGGTCCTAAGGAATCTTCACACAAAATAAGAATTCTCAGTGCCGTGTAGCTTTGGAGATATGGGCGCTTTAAATGTTTTCTAGTTTTAGCTCCTGCGGTTCCCATGGGGCGACAGAAAAAATTTTCTTGGCATAAGTTAAGTACTTATGACCAAATAAGCCCTCATATCCAATTTGGTTCAAATCAGCCTCTCGGTTTGGAAAAAAGAAGTTTTAGGCGAGGCAAATATTCTTGCCCCTCCCATAACGATGGCAAATATATCCCACAAACTTCTCTTGAACAAATCTGAGTTTATACCTCAAAAGGAAGCTGCACACCAAATATCAAGTCTCTGTTACTTCTGGTTCATGAGAAGAAGACTTTTTAAGATTTAAGCACACTTTTTAGGCGTGGCCTACAGAGGGGCAGGGCAACTTGTTTGAACAAAATCAAAATGCGATGTCATAACAAACAATCATCTCAAATATCACTTAAATTGGTTCAGCGGTTTTGGATGAAAAGACGTAAACACCATGCTCATGGATGACGGATGGTGAGTGATCACAACAGCTCACCCTGACTTTCAGGAAGGTGAGTTAAAAAAACAGCTACTGAGCTTGTTCAAACACAGAGCCATAAGCTATGTCCTGGAATTTGTTTGTTCTGCCCTGGGTGCATTAACAAGGTCAATAGTTACCAGAATAAAATCCTCATGTACATTTATGTAAGATAAAACAAACAAGGGCTTCGAAAACACAGACCACTGCCCCAAACCTGTTGGCATGTTCGAAGCAGCCTTAAAAGATATTGTGGGACAGAAAAATTTTATAAGTCGAAAGAGTGAAAACGGGCCATAACTATGGGGAAAATTCTTCAATGAAACCCATTCCTTGTGCATATACATTCCCCCATGCATGTCTATCAACATACCAAAGGAGATCCAAATCCGATCGTTGGCTTTGAAGTTATAATGCAAAATGTTTATATGGATGGACAGACAGATTCTCCTTCAAACCAGGTTTATGTGGCTAAAATATTTGCGGAATTTAAAATGTTTGGACACCCACTAAAAACTCTATTTTAAGTCTAATTTCTGGTGGTAGCAAATCCTAACCCTTTCAGTGCACTGACCCTAACCCTAACCATTACCCTAGCATAAATCCCTGAAAATACAATACCCACTTTTTGTCACTTTTTAGCCACATAAACCATTTCAGGCACATAAAAAACATTTTAGCTATACAACTCATTTTTTTAGACACATAAATGCCATTTGTTAGTTCAACTTTATGTGACTAGTCATATAAATCAGACTAGACACATGACAGCGCTGTGTACCAACAACTAGGCACATAAACCTGATTTGTTTGCTGTGATGGACAGATGGACAGACAGATGGATGGAAGGCTTCACTAGATACCCCCGAATCCTCCTTCAGAGGTCGGGGGCATATCAAACCATCAACTTAACTTTATTCATCAATTATATTAGTAATCTGCTTTATTCAATGGTAATGGTCGTTATTACAAAGCTTATGAACTCTCATTGGAATGAGCTTGTTCCAATGAAGAGTCATAAGCTATGTTTTGGGAGCAAAAAAATGGAACATTTTCAGTTAATTAAGAGGTTTTGTTTTAAGTGACGTCTGCTATTCATGTTACGTAAAATGTGAATCGAATCGACACTTGGTGAAAAACATTAAATAAACAGGAATTATCAGGTAACCAGAATTTGGTCATTTAATAAATTCTGGTGATAAATTGAGTATACATTATACAATTAGAGACTTTTGTGGTGGTGAATATGATGTGATATGAACCTAAAAAAGATATTTTGAATGAGGCATTAGCTAAGGTCAATATATGTTTTTTAGGTTCATATCACATCATATTCACCACCACTAAAGTCTATAACTGTTTTATTATATACACCATCCTCAAAAAACAATCTTCTATTTATCAATTAAAAGTTCAATTATATCAACCAGAAATACTTTTATTTAACAATAAAATAGTTATCATCTGCAGAATAACATAAAAATAAACAATGTTAGGCCACACAAAGTAGATCTTCTGTTTCTTGGGCCATTATTTGTGAAATTGCATGCGGGCGAGCGGTTTTTTATTTTATTCTTTTATTTCAGTAATTTCTTCTTTGCCATCAAAAGTTCATGTTCTTGGTTCAAGTTTTAGGCCTCATATAATCTACAGAATAGCATGGGTGGTGGTGTATTTCATCCCTTGAGTGCAAGAAGGCTTTGCAATGCTAAAGCATTGCAAAGCCTTCTTGCACTCAAGGGATAAATTCATCAATTTTTTTAACTTGGGTAAAATATCAGACATAAACCATTTGATTTTGATTTTTTTTAAGTTTAAATTGGTTATAAAAAGAGAGCATGCGGCAGCCAAAAGGACCATGCGGGAGGGCCTGAGAAACAGATTTTTAATTTTTTTTAAGCCTTATAGAGATTATGTCGTTTGAAATAGAACTAGAGAGGGGATTTCCAAAAGCTATATTTAGAAAGTTCATATTCACTGGAAAACTGTTGTACATGGATTTTTGAGTACCAGTCATGTGTATAAGATCCAGCCAATACATAGACAAAACTACATGTATGTTTCAATGAGTCATTTTGTATTCAATGAGTCAGATGTGCGTAGGAAGAAAACGTCGAGACCGAAGGTCGAGACGTTTTCTTTCTACGCACATCTGACGAATTGAATACAGAACGACTCATTGAAACATACATGTGGTTTTGTATTTATTACATGACCCAAGCACCTACTGACCTAATTTTATTTTCTATCAACGGTGGTAAACACCATGCACTTTATGCAGTCGCATTGCATAAAAAAAGTCCTGGTTGGAACAGGTTGGTGTGCAATACGGAATTCCATATTGCACAGCCGTATTGCATGCCGTATTGCATAAGAGAGACTGCATGGGCATGTAATAAAAATGTGGTTATATATAAAGTATATAATAATCAACACTTGATCACCCTTTCTGCAAACCCATTAGTCTTGCTCATCTGCATCTCTATGAGTGAAGACAATGAAGAATGAACTCAAAATACACTTTGAGAGCTTTTGAAATTAAATAAAGATACTTTAATCTCACCTGTATTTACTTGGTATTGTGCCATTTTGTGTTTGACATCCTGATTTATCACAGAGCCAGGCATGCCATGTGCCAATTTTTCCATCGTGAACTGTGTTGTCTATGAACAAAATATCGTCTTTGTGAAAACTCAGCTCACCATCAGTTTCTTCAATGTGATCAAAATTAGCTTTGACATAAAATGCATCACCAGGCTGATTACAAATTATCTTATATCCTGAAAGAGAAGTTTAAACTTGTACTAGTGGGATGTTTTCAATTGTGACATATCACCTAAAGGTGGTTTTTAACCTAATGAAGTTTTGCAGAATTAGGCTAAAAAAACCCTGTTTTGATGCTCAGGCAATCCCTCATTGAATTTGAACCCCCTCATTGGTCATTTTTATTGTCTTTCAGTGTCTTCCAATATTAGTACAAACTCTGGGAGACCCAACATTTTTTTTATATTTTTTGATTGATGCATATTTATTTAGCTGTGTTTCCAATATGTTTGCCTTGTTACAATTTATGAGAGAGTGCCTATAGACACTCTCCCATAAATTGAATCAAGGCAAATCCTCATAGATTAAATACTTTTACTTCAAAGATAATATGAAGAGCATCGAAAGAATATGTAGTCTTTGAATTGCAGTACCTACAGTTTGTTTTTAGAGAAATGTTTTATTTTTCAAATTCAAAATGAATTTATTTGTATAAATATGCACTTTCTATATTTCTGTGTGTAAAAAGACAGCCAAAATCCTCTCCATGTTTGCTCACTTTTTGCAAAAGAAAAATAAAAATTAAAAATAAAACCCTCAGTCCCTAATTAGAAAAAAAAAATTGCCTGAGAATCAATTAATTTATTTTGTGTTGCCTTATCTTTAATATTTAATAAAAAGTTACAGCCAAAACAAAAACTTGACCAGAAAACCCTGATAGGAAATTCAATTTTTAGTAACTTTGACCTTTAACCAAGTAGCATGGTTTTTGATTGTGACATTTCAGCTCATGGTAGTGTATAACTCTATAATGTTTCACAGAATTATCTTCCACAGTTAGGAAGTTATTGCCAAAACAAAAACCGGATCAGAAACTTAACCTTGAAGTGAAATTCTATTTTTGGTAACAGCAACCCTGATCTTGAGCATAGTGACATGGTTTTCATTGTAACATATCCTGTTGTGGTCAGTCTTTTGGTTTTGAAAATGGGAGGTGTGCTGTATACTGCTTGATACAATTTGAAGCGAGGCACGCTATTGTTGAGTTCTAGCATCAAGAAAATAATTTTCAAGAAGAACATCAATAAATATGATTTTTCTCTGCATCTTAGAAACTCCTAGGAAGTGTGATTTGTACATAAAGTTGAGAGAACCCTAATGCTGACCATTTGCAAGAAAGAAACTTGCAGACATTAATCCAACTCATCATTTTCTTCATAACTAAATTACAAAACAATTCAGCATTGTTCATTTCTAAAAGTTTGTCTGTGCACCATTCATTTACCTGTGCACCGTAAATCGGGATTCCAATAAAATTGACCCGTTTTTCCAAATAAGCTTGTTACAGGGGTAATCACTTTTATCTGAATTTGGTACAATACATGAAATGCAACTTCAATTGAGCATTTGTCTTTAAAGTTTGTGCATTTCATTTTCAACACACCCTGCGATATTGTAATCACAATTCACTGCAGATTCCTGTCTCTGTGGTTGATCAAAGTCTGCACACAAAACTTGGAAATTGTTTCACAAGATGTGAAACAAGATGAAACAGAACTGCTGGGGATCGTTTCAGAGTTATTGAATGTATTTTGTAAACCAGTGCCGTTACAGCATACCTAAAACATGATTAGTGATTAGTTTGAAGTCTCAAATTCTTACATATACAGTTTAAAATTCAGGATTCACATTTCTGTGCATGTGTCATATTATTTGACCCTTTTCTCCCGAGTAGACTTATTGCTCGCTAGGTATAGCCAAGTCATGCTGTTATCTCCTCGCAAAAAACATAAAAATTGCGGGCATGATGGTGCGCAAGAGAAACAGCTCGCCTCAAAATCTAAAGACTGAATGGTAGTATATAACCCCATACAGTTTTAAGGAATTGTCTTCCAATTCCAAATTTATTGTTGATGGGTGCTAGTCGATCAGAACTGGAAATGCCTATGTCTTGTCTCTGCTAAAGAAGGCAAGAGAGAAAAAGTAATAAACTGATGGCTAATGAAAGATGCTATAGAAAGAATGAGCTGTATACAGTCAAGCCCCTTAATTGGATAATTTTTAACTGAATAATCCTGTTAACTGAATATAACTTCCCAATACAAAATGAATTATCATGCATTCAGTATATATTTGACTTGTTAAAAGCATATAGGTTACACAGAAAACTCCTGTTAATTAAATAAAAAATCTTGTAATATGTCGAGAAATTCCCCTATCAGTCAATGAATTCCCCTTGTTTATTGACCTATTTGGTCTGCGGACATTCAATACAGGCATTTAATCTCTTATATATTGTATGACAGAGCTCTATGAGATCTGTCAAACAAGATATGATAGATTAAATATTTTGTGTATCTCTAGAATACAGGAAAGTGACCAAATCCCTGTTAATTGAATAATTGTTATTGGCAAAGAGGCTATTCAATTAAGATGGTTCCAACGTATTAGTTAAACGTCCAAACAGTACTGTGATCATAAAAGCAAACTCTTTCACAATAGACAGTGATCCGGTTGCAACACCAGTGAATTGAGGTTTCATATATAAAAAAAAATTGAAAATGAAATATAAATGAAAAGTGCTCAGAGAAATCTATAAAACAAGATATGGAAGAATAAGTACTTAATTTGTCACCAAAATGAAGCAAAATTACAAGATTCTGGTTAATCGAATATTCTGGTAATAGAATATTTTTTGTTGCCAAAGTGCTTATTCAATTAACAGCATTCCACTGTACATATTTTCATACTATCAAAGTAATAGTATTTTCATACTATCAAAGTAACAGTAAAGTTAACACAGCTAAATGAATGTTGTACCTGTTTGTGCTTAAAACAAGAAAAGTTAAAAAATTTATAGTAATTTATATATTTTTTATACTTACCAATGACCCAGACATAGCTGGTGCTAACTCTTAAAATATAGGGCCAAACACAAATTTTGCCCCCCAATCCCCAAAATTTGCATCAAAAACTAAAGAAAACATGTCCTGAAAGGCCCTCCACACTTCGCCCCTACTGCGCATGCGCAGTGTCAAGGACGTTCCGAAATTGGCGCCATTAATCATTCTAATAACCAGTGCCTGGTAAGCGCTATGTACTCAGCGGGGAGGCAAGAGTTCCCAACTCCTGGGAGGGCCATCCCCGTCTGGGTCATTGGTAAGTATAAAAAATATATAAATTACTATAAATTTTTTAACATTTTTATACTGTACCAATGACCCAGACATAGCTGAATAGTAAAAAGGCTGGAGGGCCAAGGACATAGAGCAAAATGGAATACGCTCAATAAAATAAAATAGAGTCATCCCCTGTAGGGAAAAAGAAGTAATAGGCCTTACATGTATCTTTCTTATTTATGATAAATTAGAAAGATACAACACCTTCCAAAATTGAGCTTCATACATCCATGTACTCTATTAATATCCAATATAATCCTTATACTAATAATTTTTAAAGTAAGCCAATAAATAAAGTAAGTCTAGAGAATAGAGACTCTTATACTCCTAAAAGTGTCTGAGGATTGCATAATCATGTCCGTTGACATATGCAATATTCAAAAGCTATACTTTAAAAACTAAGACTTGAATGAATTTTAAAAACCTAAACTTCTCACTAAACAACCATCCCAATAACAGCTCAGAATTACTAACTCCGGAGGAGGTATCCCCTTGTTTTCATAGTAAAACAGGTGACCCAAGGGAACACCCTCCCCCCCCCCCCCCCTTTTTCTTGCCCTGGGTCAAATAGCCCAGAGCGAAGAGGGCAGCCGAACGGAGACACTGCCGAAACAGACAGCCTACCTAGCTATAGTAGCAACTGTTAAGTGAATGACATTCTGAGCAGTAGATAATAGACCTAACAATAGAGGCCTCCAGAAATGGACTCGATATTTCTAAGATAAAATTCATGAATGTGGATGGCTGAGTGCAATGAGCGGCCTTCAAAAATCTATAATAGCGACACTATTAATGTAAGCCCAAGAAGTAGAAGAACTCTTACTTCATGAGCCGAAATCTTAAGCAAAACTGCTAAGTCAATGATATACCATAAGCAGTACCGATAGTTAATAGAATCCATTAACAATAAAATGGAGCGTAACGTCCTTCTACTAAACATCAAAGACAGAAGAAGCTTACGCCCTATGTAATAAACAGATATCTGTTTATAAATACATAAACTGTACCCGGAAAGAGTAAAGGCCTATGCCCATACGAAGACGGAAGGACCTTAAAATAATAGGTTCCGGATAATAGGAGCCTAACTCTTATGCAACAATCCAACCTAAATAGTAACGGAAGTATTGATTCCGAAACTATGAAAGTGAAAATCATCCATCGATAGTGCATGAAACTCACTGACTCTACAGTAAAAGAGAAACCAACAGAATTACTGTCTAAAAGGTCAGAATTTGAAAACTACTGTTTCCAGAGGCTCAAATGATTACTTAGCTAAATAAGAACCGAAGTTAAAATCCGTATAGGAATTTAATCTAAAGATTCTAAGTCTATTTATCAAAAAGTTACTAACTGACTTAGATAAAGAGACAAAAGACTCAATTGTAAACTATCGTAGAGTGCATAGGTATGAGGTAACATAAACCTATAACCTAAATAATAACAGGCTGCAGTAGATCTTGTGAAACAAGTATACTAAAAAATAGCAATGAGTAGTATGGAGGGATCAACAATATGAACATAATGATCCCTACACCACGACGGAAGAGCCTCCACTTTAGCCGCATAGAATAGCGAAGAAGAGGATCTCCTATAGTAAGAAATCGTGTCCAAAGCTCGTCCAGTACAGTGCTTACAATGCAATACGGACCACACAACGGAATACATGAAGGTTGCGACCTTGCTGGTTGTGATAAAGATGACACGATTTACCCAGTGAAAAAGATCCTCACATAGAGGAAGATTTCACGTTAAGACCCACAGTAGACAAGAGAGTAAATTACTCATGATCTCTGTGAAGATAGAGATGCTATCAAAAGAAATGTATTGTGGTTGTTTATCTTAGCAATACCTGCTAAAACAACAGCGCCGGAGGATACGCGTATCCTATCATTCCGTCCTATAGATCAATAGAGCGTTAAAAAATATTAGCTCAGAGATCTGGACAAGCCAACACATACGTCTGCAATTGATTAGCAAGCTGTGTCATAAATAAATCATCATTGGGCGCTCCCATAGATAGCAAATCTGATTGAATACTTGTTTGTTGAGAGTCCATTCTGACAGCAACAAGCGACCCGTAAGAGAACGGGAGTCCGATAAAACAATCAGACGACCTGGAATATGACGGACCAAAACTGAACTTGGTGTACTATAACCAACAGACGGATTCTTTCCATTAAATTGAATAACGGAAACGAAAGAGTGCCTCCCTGGTTCCGGAGATACGCCACTACTGTCGAATTAAAGGACAGGAATTTGGGCATGCGTTTCTGAATAATGTTCATGCAATGACATAAAGCAAGCCTAAAAAACATTATTCCGCGGAAGTTAAACTGATTGCTAAAAGACTGCGGAACCCAAAGACCCTGGCACTTCGAATCCGTAGGGATCAGTATTATATCCCAATCTGTTTGACTGGCAACCGTCATAACAGCCACACTCGGGTCCGGCAACTGCGGCGGCACTCTCTGAGTCAACCACCGAATGTTTGCCCCAGTCTGAATCTCTTGTAACACTAGATAGACAAGAGAACGTGTAAATCGAGCAATTCATGGATTGCCGAAAAGTTGCCGTCGAAGAGAAGCTCCTCCGAGAACGAAGCGACTCTGAGAGAGTTCTTAACCTTACTATCCACGCGTGTGGATGTAGCTAGGGCTGCGTCACGTCTAACTAACTCCAATCAGCCACTGAAGGGCGGAGTTATACGTGAACAAACTACTGCCCTCAAAAGAAATTACATTGAGAATAATATCCCGTAAATCTTTTCTTGAAGACGTAATGATAACGCCTGAGTAAGGCGGATTACGTATAATAAAGCGTCTAAGTTAAGTCTACTATACATAATGTCGTTCCCAACATTGAAATTGGAAAAGACATAAACGGCGAAAAAGAATATATGCAGTCTTTAATCACACCGTCTAGACGCATATGAACTCTCGGTATGCCCTGCTCTGCCAAAATAAACTATTTGCATAAATGATAAAATGGCAGAAATGAGCAACGCGGACAAGAAACTAAACTATCATGCTTAGTAGCAGGCTTGTATATATATATATATAGCGTCGAAAAATAAAACACATGTTGTAATGACAATATTGGACTGCGTCGGTAAGTCAGGGACAATGTCCCTGAACCGATCGAAAAATCCGAGTCCAATGACGCTATGAGTCTCTTATCCAAGATCGCAGCAATGAAGTCCGAAATAATAATCACTGGAAGATAATGCCAGAAGATATGAAAGGCATCTTCCGATACTACTAAAGGGAAAACTCGAAATCTTTCGAATCCCTTTCGCCATCCTGTCGGACCCTATAAAGCGTTCGGTCGTCCGTAGCTGATGCAACCGCGGACCGCACCGACCCAGCACCGTCGGATAATTCCTGATTCGACCGAGAAACTGTCAATTGCTGGGATGCTGCGAAACAACTGTGCTAACTCGGATAGCACGTCTGTCACTGAGGCCTGAGGAGAAGCGGTCTTACGATGCATTGCCGCTGAAAGCTCCGTGATCGTTACCCCATGCATACTACCAATATGCGAGCGAACGGAGTGTATAGGCCTCGTGTCCCTTGGCTACCGGATGGCGCGACCTATTCGTCGTGGAATCACTGAATGCCGAAACTGATCGGATACTCGAGGTCACGTAGCCAATGTGCGGTCGTGTGCCCTGCTGTGAGGATGAGGAAGCATTAAAGACAGTCTCTCGGACTGTCAATATAACGGAGCGTCCCGACCAACGGACATATGCTCCGAATGTAAAATATCTGAACCACAACATGCGGTCCCCTATGTTGTTGGGCGAGAGAGGGACCTCTCTCGCTCACAGCCCGGACGGACCTGGACAAGCCAGGAACCGGACTAACAGGCTTCCTCCGATCTGTCCTCAATCTGCCGTCACTGGGTGAGTACTAAAGTAATTAAAGTGCTCGCATCACCCAAATCTCCTTCCTAGACCGCAACGGACGAACCTGGCAGCCGAACCATTCGGTGAATGTACGCTACACCGGGTGAGCTAGCGAATGTCACTCCGTAGGCGATAGACATATTCCATGAGCACTTATTGCTGCTAACTCTTCATTAACTATGACGACAGAGGCACACTTTTGAAAGACATCTCCATAACTCTTCGAACAAGAAACCAGAAATGCTTGGTTAGCAAGCATAAAATAATAATATATATAGCGTCGTTCAATAATTCGAAAGTTTGTGTGACATTATTGGACTATGTCGGAACTGAGGGACGATGTCCCTGAACCGAACCAAAAAATTCTAAGTCCACCGACGCTATCAGTTTCTTATCCGGCATCGCAGCATTCTGGTCCGACGAAAGAAGCTGTAGAAGACCAAGTCAGATGACATACACAACAGCATATGTTGTTCCGAAAGGGAAAGCTCGAAATCCTCCGAATCCCTTTCGGTATCCCGTCGGACCGGATGAAACTTTCGGACGTCCGTACCCGCTTCCGCGGAGCATCCCGACCCAGCATCGTCGGATAAAATATATGCGACAGATTCAGTTGATGCTGGGATGCTGCGATAAACTGTGCTATTAAGGAAAGCACGTCCGTTCCCGAGGCCTGTGCAGTAGCGGTCTTACGATGCATTGCCGCCGGAAGCTCCGTGTACGTTGACTCCCGCACACTTCCTATGCGAACGTCCGGAGTCTGCAGGCCTCGTGTCCCTGGCTACCAGATGGTGTGACCTGGTCGCCGAAGAATCCTTGATCGGCGAAGCTGGTAATATATCGGCGGTCACGCAGCCAAGGTGCGGTCGTGTGCGCTGACGAGAAGAGGAAGCCTTAGCAGTCTCAGCGGACTGCCTATACAACGGAGCGTCCCGAGCGACGGACGTATGCTCCGCTTGCGACACATTTTGTACCACAACATCTGGGGCCAGATGTTGTTGAACGAGAGAGGGGCCTCTCTCGCTTGCCGTCCGGATGGACCGGAACGAGCTATGAACCGGACTAAAAGGCTTCCTGCGTTCTCCCTCCGATCCGCCGTCACTGGGTGTGCATTAGGTTAATTTATAGTGCTCGCATCACCCCAAAATTCCTTCTAGACCGCAACGGACGAACCCGGCTGCCGTATCATTCGGTGAATGGACGCTACACCGGGCGAGCTAGCGGACGTCAAAGGCCGTCGAACCTACTAGGGTCCTCTTAGGCAATTGGCGTATTTACATGAGCACTTTTCCGCTAGCCCTTCATTAATTGTGACGACGGAGGCACACTGTTGGAAGACATCACAGATACATCACCCTAATCTTGATCGTCTGAAATAGAAATTGATAAAGTAGAGTGACCCTGCGGGGAAAGGACCGGAGTGTCCAAATCCCCAACAACATACCGTGACATACGCTTCCCATATTGTCATCGAAATCATACGATACAGAACAGGAGTTAATGCGAGTACACTGACCACATATAGAATGATAATAAAGTCAGAGGAAGACTTCCTCTTAAAACAATTGATCAATATCCTTTCAATGTGAAAAGAAAACAAGTCCTGGTACTCACACTAACCCCTGGCAATCAAAATACATAAAAATAATATGATCCATTAATATAGAAAAAATAATTGAAATCAAAATATTTTGAAAAAATATTTTTTCAGAACAGCCCAAGTTTCTGAAAAGTAACGTTGAGCCCCAATGGATCCCAAGCCTAAGTGTGGACAAAAATTTTAAAAATATTTTAAACAATTTATTCAACCCTTACGAACAATAATAATGTATCTAGTTATGATTAAAATAACATCAAGATATTATTTTTTAGAAATCCCCCCCTCACACAGAGGGCTGTTGTAAATGTAAACAATGAGTGTAAAAACACTAAAATAAGACTCCAGGCACCCAGGCCCGAAATCAGTTACCAAAAATACACTATCTGATGCAAAACAGAGACTTCCAGGGAAGAAACTGCAGAACATCAGATGGTAGATGCAGAACACAACGCCTAACCACCCGTAGGTGAAGACGTAAACATGGGGAAAGAACAGAATTCATTCTGTTATTCAGCTAAAACTCCCAAGAAAATTTAGTAATAATAATTACAAAAATTATGCCAAAAGCATGGGAGAATAGCAAGGGGGAACTTAAAGGACAGGGAGAGAGGAAAACACTTAAAAAACAGTGTAACTAAATAATCAGAATGACAACAAAATGGCTGCTGCCTTGAAAATAGGTAACTTAACATAATTTCATTAAAAAATTTTTAAGCCCTGATAATATTCTGTCACACATTCTTTTCCTCTCCTCCTTCTCTATCCTCCTTAGAATCACCATTTCACTAATATTTATGTGTCTGGCATCATTTAAACTGAGATTTATAAGCACAAAGATCAGTCAGATGTTAACTGATGAAGGGCCAAACTTAGAATGATTAATGGCGCCAATTTTGGAACGTCCTTGACACTGCGAATGCACAGTAGGGGCGAAGTGTGGAGGGCCTTTCAGGACATGTTTTCTTTAGTTTTAGATGCAAATTTTGGGGATTGGGGGGCAAAATTTGTGTTTGGCCCTATATTTTAAGAGTTAGCACCAGCTATGTCTGGGTCATTGGTACAGTATAAAAATATAATAAAATTCAGGATTTGAAGAAGAGGTCTACAGTCGGAGTCTGATTTTGTTACAAATTAACTTCCATGGGTTCCAATACTTACTGGTGAGATTATACTGTTTACAAATAGTTATGGATGATCTGGGTTTGTTCAATTCCACAAGAGCCTGTTCCAGTGTTGCGAGCGTAAGATCTATACCATTTAACTAAAAGAGAACAATAAAAACATACTGTAAAGAAAGCTTTCCAATCAACGATAGCAAGTCAAGAATTTAGTGAAGATGACTAAAATTATAAAAAACATCCACAGAGTTTCACAAAATTGTACTGGTCATTATGTCAGGCACAAGTGAATTTGGGCCTGTCAATCATGCAAACTACTCAGGATATGTTGCTAATATGCATGCTTAATTGCATCTGAATGGTGTCAGACAGGTTTTAGTTTTACATTTTACAGTCACTGATGTCACGTATTGGCTTGGTACTATAATCAGTGTTGGCCAATGTATGGATCAATTTGAGCACATGCCATGCTATACATAGATATCACGTTTCCTTGTGAAAAGTTCTGACATTGCATCTCGGACACTACTTTCAGTTATTTTCTTCTTAATTTTTACATATTAGTATATACATCTCGACCCTAAATTAATCTCTTGAGATACAAGGACAAAAATTTCTCCCAACAGGGTGAAGCATGCTGAGCCCATTATGTCCAGTCCAGAATCCAATGGGCTGACCAGGTTTCAGATTGGTGGGACATGTTGGGATTGTGACCCCAAAAGAACTCTATAACATGGTGTTTTTGGGCAACTTTTTTTAGGCCAGTTCATCACTGATCTCAAAGATAGCCTACTACTGTCATCAGTAATATCGGCACTTGCAATATCAGACAATGTAGCTGTTCTGACTACATGAATGAACTTTAATTCTTTCGGTAGAAGCATTCTGCAAACTGATATTTTATATATCTAGTTGCTGATCTGGTGATCTGTAAATCCTTGAAGGTTTTATTCATACTTTAAAGTAGGTAATATTCCTACCATCAATGATTAACACAAGTCAAAATAAAACATCAGGCCTCATAACAGGTGATAAATCATTTGGTTAAAGTAAGTTTTGCATGTAATGATGTAGTGAAAATCATGTAAAACCACACTGACCCTAAGTTTTATCAGACAACAAAGGCTAGTACATTTTGTAATAAATATACTTCAATTATTTCATTTGCCTTTCAATCTATTATAATTTCTATGGTCCATATTTTATAACATTATTACCCTACTATTTTGGTATATGGTAGTTTATGATTGGTCAGTCAACCTTTAATGTGCATATTGATCTCATCCTCATTTTCGTCAATATACATGTTACAGGCTGACTGGTCAGTCCATAAACTGCCTTGTAGCTCACAATCTCATGCAATATTTAAATAACTTACCTCAAGAAGCTGATCACCAACAAGAAGACCATTTTCACGATTTGCTGGACTGTCTGGCTGTACCTCACTAACATATATTCCAACTGCATTTCCACCAATAAGTGATATTCCACAGCTACTGTTAAGGTTGTTTTTGTTAAAGTGTAGATATCTTCTGCTGTCTCCAGGATCAATTATAGCACTAACAGGTCGGATTCTATGTGGACTAGTGGGATGAGATGGGTTTGAATGCGTACTAGATATACTACTGACTAGACTACTCTGCCTCCGGGGTGGGTTTGGCGAATTCCTAATAGACGAAACTGGGGATCCCGAGTTTGATGATTCATATTCTGTAAAGAAACAAATGCATGAATAAGTAAGAGGACAGAGAATAATTCTCAAGGTCTTTTTTCCCGTAACTTTTCTCCACTGTCACTTCTTTTCTGAAACAAAACAATTGGTTCTGACCTCTTCAGTGGAAATTCAATTGCAATGAACACTTGAAAATTTAGTGGATTTTTTTTGTTTTTCATTTATTTATTTATTGGGGTTTCAATACACTTTCGACAGAATTTTCACGACACTTTCGACAGCACTTTTTTTTATTGCCCCATTGCAATGGTTACATTAGGTAAGAAATACCCAAGAAAAATCCTTTCAATTATATGGTCACTTGTCACCACCAGGTATTTTCCTATGAGGCAGAATTCTTTGGGTTGCTAATACAGTGGAACCCTGTTAATTGAATAGCCACTTTGCATTGAAAATTATTCAATTAACAGGGAATGTGTCACTTACCTGTATTCTAGAGATGAACTTAGCATTTATTCTATTATATCTTGTTTGACAGAACTCTATGAGCTCTGTGAAACAAGATATAATAGATTAAATGCCTGCACTGGATGTACTGGGGCCAAGTTGGTCTTTAAACAAAGGAAACAGGGAACAGTCAGGTAAATTCTTGACAGTTTACAAGATTTTTTATTCAATTAACAGGAGTTTACTCTGTAACTTATATTCAATTAACAAGTCAAATTTGTACTCGAGGTATGGTAAACGGTTTTGTGTTGGGAATTATATTCAATTAACAGGCTTATTCAGTTAAGAGATATCCAATTAAATGGGCTCCACATTACTTTGAAAACAAGCTATGAAGTTAATTCATTAGATCTTGTATGGCTGATCTGTCTGAGCTATGTCATACAACACTATAAAGAATTAACTCTTTACATAATGTAATGGTCATATCCACCAGTTTTATTAAAAAAACTGCTATTCAAATTACATTTTATTAAATTTTTGTCTCTAAAACATGGCTCAATGTGTTTATTTCAACGAGGAGTTACAATTATGTTTTGGGAGCAAAAATGGAAATCTGTTTAGTTATTTAAGGGCCGAATTCAGACTTGGATAACATTTTATTACAATAGAACAGGTGCCCAATCACGCCATTTTGGGATAAAAATACATGTTACATTCTAAGTAAATGGGCAGTTATTTCTAGGCAAGTCTTAGCTGCCAACGTCGGCAGCAAAGAACTACCTAGAAACAACTGCAAAGCCAAAAGATGTGGACATTCAAAATATAGTACAGAGATGCACAAATCAAATATCATGCAAGAATACAACTGTGTACACATGGGACTACTTTCTGAATACTATAGAATGATCATGCTTTATTGCTTTTAGCACGATTTGAACTTGTTGACAGGTAAATTATTTTTCAAATGTGATTTAAAACATGGATATTTTTTTCAAAGATACCAAGCTACCAGCAAGACTAGACTTAGTTTAGCAAGATTTTTATCCCTAAATATTTGTTTTGTTATAACTTATTGGAGAGTGCCAACATGATAATGTTTCTTTGAAAACATAAATAATTTTTCCCAAAATATGACTTATGACCCCCTCATTAGAATGAACTTTGTGAGCTCATTATAATCAGGGGTCATATACTTTGTTTTGAAAGTAACAACTGAAGAAATAACAACTGTGTGCATGGCACAATTTCATCAAGTAAAAGGTTTACAAAAAATATTCCCAATAATTGCACACTTTTCAGACGCCAAAATATGCACCTAACATTTAGTACAAATTTAATCTATCATATGCATGTTGGCACAAGAAAAATAATTTTTAACTGAATACTTAAACCTTAATCCATGTAAAATTTATTAAGTGCCTGTTTCCCGAGGCTTCAAAAATGCTATCTGAGCTCAGTCAAACAAGTTTGAATATTTGCAATATGAATTATTTATTTATTTATTTATTGATGTTTAAGGTCACATATTTATGCACAATGGCTAATCATGACCGTGACAGTTTTACAGGTGGAGGAAGCCGGAGTACCCGGAGAGAACCACCGAGCAACGACAAGCAGCTGCCAGCTCCCCAACATCGTAACTCCGCACTGCAGCACAGGCAGGGTTAGATTGGTTGAAGACATCCGTACCATCGATGTGCGTACGCCTTAGTACACGGCGTCATCGTGCCCCCACGCGGGCAATGGAGATGAAGTGTCTTGCCCAAGGACACAACACGGCTGCCGCAGGTGGGATTCGAACCGAGGACCTTTCGGCTTGCAGCCTGCACCTCTACCAACTGAGCCACCGCGCTCCCTTGCAATATGAAAAACATTTGCTTGTTTAAATTTTCGGATTTTCACATCAGTGTGCAGGGGGGTAATAAATATCCAATTAAGTGTACTCACTTTCTGGATTGTACTGAACCATCATGGTAATTGTATCACCAACTTGACGCAACACACTGGCAGCTAAATCATAGGTAGCATTCCTCATGTTGATACCACAAACCTACAAAGTGCGAATGAAACAATGACAAACAAAACATTTCTTCTAGGCACAGTGACACCTTCTTCTGATAACCTTGAAGGTTGGCCAGTTATTCCTATTTTCTCATTTATTTATAGGTGTTTAAGGTAACATATTTCTGCACAATTGCTAATCATGATGACAATATGGATATAAAGTAAAGTCTAGCCAATCACTGATACCCATGTTGCCCATCTTACGACTTCTGCCCCAGCCATTGGTTACCAGGTCATATTTTACCAGTTAAACAGAGATTTGTTACCCAGTAATAATTTTTATCTCAGATAGCAAGAGACAACCCCAATCAACAAGGAGAAGTCAGGAAGAGGGGTGTGAATTGAAGTAACAGATGGGAATTGAAGCTGAGCTTTGTCAATAGGCAGAGATGAAGTGGCCTTTCAAGCATCCATAGTATTTTTTCTTTAGGTGAAAAAAAATTCAGGGTGAGAGTACTTGTACATGAACCAGTTTTACAGACTTCTGATTTCAGGTATGAATGTATACAAGGTTGACATTTTGCAGAAAAAGTGGGGAGAGGTGAGTACCCACAATACCCCTCTCCCATGGCCAAGCCAATGCTAATAGGAAAAACAACAAACATGATGACTGTGTGTCCCTGTAATTGTCAGATTTTTTTGATTTTTTTTATTGGTGTTTAAGGTCACATACTTATGCAATGGCTAATCGTGACCGTGAGTTTTACGGATGGAGGAAGCTGAAGTACCTGGAGAGAACCACCAAGCAACGACGAGCAGCTGTCAGCTCTCCAACATCGTAACTCTGAACTCTAAACCGCAGCAAAAGGCAGGGTTAGATTGGTTGAAGACACGCGCACCATCGGCATGCAGTACGCCTTAGTACACAGCGTCATCGTGGCCCATGTAGGCAATTTGGATTAAGTGCCTTGCCCAAGGACACAATGCGGGAGCACAAATCACTTCGGTGATCTGACGAGAACCAGGTACCGTGACGCCACTGCACCCCTGTAATTGTCAGATTTTAACACTGTTGGTAATAAGAAGAATATTAATAAATCTTCTCCCAAACCTTTGCTTTCAATATTTCAATGTTTAGCATATGGGGTCATCAGTGGTATTATAGTGGGCCACAAGCATCAGAGGGTACTAAAGCTGAATTTTTCCAATATGAAACACACCACGTTGAATTTCATTTCAATAATTTAGTTCTTTTCTTTGGGGTGGGTGGGGGTGGGGGAAGCTGAGTAAAGCTTTGGTTTCTTCACTAGGATATGTGAAGTTTTTTTAAAATATTAAGTTATTTAAAAAAAAAAATCAAGTTTCTCAGAAACCTCCTTCATCACTGAATATCTACCTGATCACTCTTTTTTTCACACCTACAAATCTCTGTAATGATACTATTTCACATTTGTGCAGAACTAAAAAGTTAACCAATTATATCTTGTTGAACAAAGCGCAGCTCTGTCAAACAAGATATAGTTGGGTAAATTTGCACTGCCTGTAGGAGAAAAATATTCATAATGGAAAACAATGTTTTTTTCCCTGGAATAGTGTAAGCAGTTGGTTCATAATTCCCATATTTCAGGACTGTTTTGTGAATCAACAAAAAAAAAGCCTCACATACTTATCATAAAATTGAGGAGAAATTGTCTGAGAAATGAGAAACAAGACATCTTTTTCAATAGACTTAATCGGTCTCTCATTATTTAGAAGATATAAAATGTCAAATTAGTGGGATTTTGGTTAAATAAAAGGCCACCTGGCCACACATCCACCGAAAAAGTGTGTAATTTGAGGTATTTGAAAAAAATTGAATTTTTTGGAAGTCGAAAAAGGGACATAACTCTGGCAAACAATGTTGGACCAAATTCCAATTTGACCTTGACCTGTGGTTTATGGTGATACACCTATATACCAAATTTTATTTGAATCAGTCAACAACAACTAAAGTTATCGGAAACCCCACAAAAAAAAGAATTTTTTAAGTCGAAAAAGGATCATAATTCTGGAAAAATTTTTGGACCACACCCCGATTTGAAACTTGACCTGTACTTTATGTTGATACACCTACATATCAAAATTCATTTGAAATGGTCAACTATAACTTAAGTTATCATCAAGAACCCCCCCCAAAAGAATTTTTGAAGTCGAAAAAGGGGCTTAACTCTGGCAAAAATTGTCGGACTGCACCCCAATTTGAACTTGACCTGTATTTTATTTTGGTACACCTTACATATCAAATTTCCTTTGATTTGGCCAACTACAACTTAAGTTATTGTTGGGAAACAAAACAAGAGGGATGTTACATCCCAACGCTCACCTACATTCGCGCTTGATAATGTCGTTGCAATGTAACATGCCTAATATTTAGTTAATATAAATCATTAACTAGGCATCAAATGATTAATGAGGTTTATGTGATGGCTTTGGAAAGTCTATATTTCTGCATTAATTATATATCAATTCATCATAGAATCATTGGATACATCTTTTAGAAATGTTTATGATTAAGAATATGAATCGTGAGGCCAGATATTAAATCATAAATAAGAATTAGGAAAGGCTTTCATAAATCACTGAAATTTTAATTGAAATACATTCATTGTTGGTTAAAGAGGAGTTGTGGAAAAACATTCGTTCAAGAAAGTGACTATAAGTCCCAACAAAAATACATCACATCAACAACTAAAATAAGCCTTAATGTTACTAGTAACAAGTATGAGAAAGTATTAAATAATAAAAAAAAAAAGTTAAAAAAATTTTTTTTTAAAGAAAGTGAATATAAGTCCCAAAAATCCACGTCAAATTCCTCAAATATGCATGTAATAAGGGTGCAACGTTACCGCAATGTAGTTCAGTAACCCATGCGTACAATATCAATTGCCTGGAAAGACACATAGAAACAGAACTCACCTTAACACCTCACCTTAACACAAACTTTTAGAACTTAAAATTGAGTAAGTCAGACAAAAACATGAACATTGTGACTGAAAAAAAGAAAAGAAATCAGTTAAATTTCTGCATACAGTAGGGTTAATACCTACAGTTGTTATTGAAATGAGAAAATAAACAGTAATGAGAGGTGAAGGCACCACAATCTGCACAAAAGCTGACTTTAACGCAAATTCTTACAACACCTAAATGCTAATTCTTACAAGTTTTGGCAGAAAATCAGCCTCAAATTCCTCAAATATGCATGTAATGAGGGTTAAATATTACTGCAATGGAGTTCAGTAACCCAAGTGCAGAATATTAATCGCCTGGAAAGACACATAGAAACACAACTCACCTAAACACAAAGTTTACAAAGTTTTACAACTTAAAATTTACTAAGTCCGAGAAAAACATGAAAATTTTGACTGAAAAAAAAGAAAATTTCCGTTAAATTTCTGCATACAGTAGGGTTTATACCTACAGTTGTTATTGAAATACGAAAATCAACAGTAATGAGAAGTTAAAGCAGCACAATCTGCACAAAAGCTGACTTTAACACAAATTCTTACAACACCTAAACGCAAATTCTTACAACAACTTTTGGCAGAAAATTTTAGGTGAAATTTGGAAAAAGGACATAGTATCAGGGTTAAATACTGTTCTGATAGTCCCCTACAACCTACATATGCAATATCAAAGGCCTGAGCCCACTGATCTTTGAGAACTCACCTTAACACCTCACCTTAACACAAACTTTTAGAACTTAAAATTTACTAAGTCCGAGAAAAACATGGAAATTTTGACTGAAAAAAAAGAAAATTTCCGTTAAATTTCTGGATACAGTCGGGTTAATACCTACAGTTATTGAAATATCAAAATCAAGAGTAATGAGAAGTTAAAGCACCACAATCTGCACAAAAGCTGACTTTAACGCAAATTCTTACAACACCTAAACGCTAATTCTTACAACAAGTTTTGGCAGAAAATCAGCCTCAAATTCCTCAAATATGCATGTAATGAGGGTTAAATATTACTGCAATGGAGTTCAGTAACCCAAGTGTAGAATATTAATCGCTTGGAAAGACACATAGAAACACAACTCACCTAAACACAAAGTTTACAAAGTTTTACAACTTAAAATTTACTAAGTCCGAGAAAAACATGAAAATTTTGACTGAAAAAAAAGAAAATTTTCGTTAAATTTCTGCATACAGTAGGGTTAATACCTACAGTTGTTATTGAAATATGAAAATCAACAGTAATGAGAAGTTAAACCAGCACAATCTGCACAAAAGCTGACTTTAACACAAATTCTTACAACACCTAAACGCAAATTCTTACAACAACTTTTGGCAGAAAATTTTAGATGAAATTTGGAAAAAAGTCGTAGTTTCAGGGTTAAATACTGTTCTAATAGTCCCCTACAACCTACATATGCAATATCAAAGGCCTGAGCCCACTGATGTTTGAGGAATTCACCTTAACATTAAATCTTGCAATATTGGACACGCCGGACGCCGACGCTGACGCCCGAGGTTATCACAATAGCTCACCACATCTTACAGATGTAGTTGAGCGAAAAATGAATTTTTGAAGTCGAAAAAGGGGCATAATTATGGGGAGAAAACTGTCGGACTGCACCCCGATTCGAACTAGACCTGTATTTTATGTTGATACACCTACATACCAAATTTTGTTTAATTTGGTCAACTATAACTGAAGTTATCATCGGGAAACAAAAAAAAATGAATTTTTGACGTAGAAAAATGGGCAAAAATGGTTGGACTGCACCCTGATTCGAACTTGACCTGTATTTTATATTGATACACCGGCATACCAAATTTCATTTAATTTGGCCAACTGTTACTAAAATTATCATCGGGAAACCAAAGTGGGACAGACGGACACTGGCTGTTTTAATAGTCCCCGCCAGAAATATTCGGGGAACAGCAAGGCCAAACATCGCTCCAAATGCCACAGCACCCTTTCACAACCACATGCATTTCCGGCTCAGATTGAAAAAAAACTGGTACATGTATCCAGACAGAATCCAGAGTGGACACTGTGAATTCCCTTGATGCCGTCACATGCAATAAATAGAACATTCAGAATGTCCATCATGTTAATTTTACAAGAAAGTATAAACTTTACAGCAGTTGTACTAATAATTCACAACTTCAGTACATATGCTATATTCCAGAAGAAACAATTTCAACATGTTTACCACCACCACAAGGGTTTGTACTGCCAGAAAAAAAAAAAACCCTCTGTTCTGTTGGTATACAAGTTTTAAAATAATGAAATTATTTAGACCAGTTGTTTGGGAGAGGATTATTCTTATGCTTCCCTCATTACCCACAATATTAAAATGTCCACCCTTGTAACATCCATAAAGTCCAACACGCGGTGACCCTGGCTGTCAAAAGTGTCACTAACCCGTAAGGACCTTGACACATTTCTTGAATACCCACTAGACCACCGCCTGAGCATTGCCAGTAGCTAAGCAGTGACTTCTAGTCAAGTCTTGGTTGGCCATTTAGGCAGCCAAGACTTGACTAGATACCACTGCCAAGATAATATGTCTATTTTCAGCAGGATCTCCCCGTGACTGCATGTTAAGGGCACCTGTTCTGAGGACGTAGAAGTCAGAAATGGGCCTAAGGGTTAAACCCTAATAACACCCATAAATATGACACGAAGGGACTTTATTTGATTTGGTCAATACACAAAATGACACACGTGTGTCGTTCTGTGTTTATAACATGCCTTCACGTCTATAAAAACAATTATTAGGACACTCAGCAATTCAGTTGACAACTATCAACAAAAATAACACATTTAATTGCTAACCAAATTTATGAGGGGAACCGGTGTTACTATTTAGTCACCTGAGTTCCAATGTGTTTTATGTGCCTACTGGGACACAGAACACACTGGGAACTCAGGGGACGATTTTTAGCTATTGCTACTGTTTTAAATTGTAACTGCCGTGCACAATTTGTAGAAAATTACAGTGAAAATTTGCTTCTATTTAAAAATAATCAGTCAACGATTTTCATTTTCCACATAGTTTAGTGTTGCCATAGATAGGGATTTCATAGAACATGCATGCAATAATTACAAATACCTCATATGCCAAACATGAAAGTATTCAAATTAAAGGTTTGGAAGAAACAGATCATTCAATACCTCTCCCCAAACCAGCAGTGCTGACTGCTCCATGACACCCTTGAAATTAAGCTCATAGTTTGTTCTGAACAAACTTGTAGATCATTGTTACAAAAACTGTTATATATCAAATATGAAAGCATTTGGAACATTGGCAAAATTGTTGTATTAAATATGGAAGTATTTAAAATAGTAAATTTGCTTTCAAACTCAACTTGAATGTCTTTAGTTGGTGAATTGTACTTCCCTTCTAAATCAGTTAGAACATGGGTAAGGATTTAAATAAAAACAACACAAATCAGTATGTAGTGTCAATCTTTTATTATCATTGGGAGGGCGGTGTCTCAGTGGTAACTGAACCGACTGGAAACAAGTCGCAAGCATGTCTCGTACTCAATTGTTGCAATTTTTGGAACATAAATAATAATTAATTTTTGGGGAAAAGTGTGTGTCTCAATTCAAAGAACGTCTCAATACATAGATCAAATATGGTAGCTTTGGAATTTTTTTTAATGCTGTCAATATTAGCCAGTGATAACTTGGCAGGAGGGCTTGATAATATAAATATGATCCAAAGGTTTTGCTTCGAACAAAATTTTTGAATCATACTTATGAAGATTGTAAGTGTCAAACATGATGGAAGCTTTGGGACAAGTTATCTGTGAGAAGACTTTTTAATATTTCCTCATTACCCACAATGAAAAAATCAGAAGACCCCTTGTCCCTATATCCCGATAGTCTTTTGATTAGTCAGAATGCCTTGTACAAATAGTCATGGCAAAGGGTGTGCCCCAACATCCAAGGTATATGAGAGCGGGCAACATCCAGCGTATAAGCGTACGCGAAACATCAGGGGTATATAGTTTCAATGAAAGCTTTTCGCTTCCGCTCGCCTCATTATAAAACTCGAACCAAAAAACCTGAAAATAGTCACAAATATCATCTGACAATACAATCATAACAAGAGGCCCCCACAGGGCCTGAAGCGCTCATCTTGAACAGAACACAATATAAACAGAGTCCAAGAATGAATCTACATTAACTGGTAGAGTGCTGGAAGCCCTACTTTAGCTTTACAATAACTGTCTGTAGCTACATTCTGCCTGAAGAAGCCTTTATTGTCCCTGATATGAATCAGATTTTTTATACAATACCTTGCTCTGACATTTAATTGGATAGTGCCTAGAAGGCACTATCCAATTAAATGTAATAGAGCTGTATATGATGAGCTTTGATTTGTTGTCAGAAAAAACTCAGCACTTTACTGGTTAAGCAATCCATCTCCATAGGCTACACTACCAATTCTTGAGTCCCTCAGGAGTGACAAAAATAATCCGGGCATCATGCCTTTTCTTCAGTTGATCATAATGTAAAATGTAGAGCTACCCTATGAAGCCCCTTGACACAACCTATGTGGATTAATCTTAGTTACACACCTCCAGAGAGTACTGAATACACAATTTTTAAACCTTCAGCAAAATGGCCAATTCTGGCAACCCATATGGAGCCCAAATATTAACCCAGGCTCTCGATTTGACCACAGTTGAATCTGACCTCCGTAGAGATGTTGTGTACCAAATATGAGAGCATTCTGACTAGTGGATCTGAAGATTTTTGAAGAAATTCCCTCATATTGTACTAAGTTAAATTTCAGGTTCCCATATGGAGCCCAAATATTAACCCAGGCTCTTGAATTGGAATCTGACCCCCCTAGAGATGTTGTATACCACATATGAAAGCATTCCGACGGCTGGATCAGAAGGAGAAGATTTTTAAAGAAATTTCCTCATATCGCACTAAGTAAAAATTTGGGCTACCATAGCGAGCCCAAATATACACCTAGGGATCTGATTTCAACAAACTTGAATCTGACCCCCCTAGAGATATTGCATACCAAATATGAAAGCATTCTGCCTGGTGGATCTGAAGAAGAAGATTTTAAAAAATTATCCCCCATATTGAACAAAGTTAAAATTTGGGCTTCCGTTGGTTTGAACAATCTTGAATCTGACCCGCATACCAATGATGTATATCAAACATTCAAATATTCTGACCTGTGGTTCTGAAGAAGATTTTTAAAGAATATTCCCCATATTACCCTATGTGAAAAATTTGGGCTCCTATATTGAGCCCAAATATGAACCAATGGGCTTTATTTTAACAAACTTGTATCTGACCCCCCCCCCCCCCCCCCCCCCCCCCCCCCCACCCCCTCCCTATGAATGCTGTATGCCGAATATCATAAGATTCTGATGATTGGTTCTGGAAAAAAGATTTGTTAAAATTTTTGCAAATATGCTGACTCGGCATTTTTTTCGAAGCCCATTAAAGAACACCCTAACATAACCGATGGCAATTTTTTTTACCATTCAATTCTACCAGTCCTAAGTATACTTCATGCCAAATAACAGCTCTCTATTCCGTGTGGTTTTGGAAATATGGATGTTTGAAAATATTTCTATTTTTTGCTCCCAGGGTTCCAATGGGGATGCAGGAATTTTTTTTTTGGCATGTGTCAAGTACATATGACCCAATAATACCACATACCAAATTTGGTTCAAACCAGACCATCGGTTCAGAAAACTGAAATTTTGGGCGCGGCCAAAAATCTTACCCCTCCCATTACAAAGCCAAATATTGCTTCACGAACTTCGTTTGAACAAACCTGATTCTACACCTCAAAAGGAAGCTCCATAGCAAATATCAAGTCATTGTACACACTGGTTCATGAGAAAAAGATTTAAAAAACTATTTTTGTTGATTTTTCCCCAACTCCCTCCCTATGGGGCTGAGCATGTTGAGTTGAACAAAAATGCATTGCCCCTTTGGGACCATGACTCACACAAACTTTCACTTGAATTGGCCCAGTGGCTTTGGAGAAGACCAAAACATGGTGTTGACGGACGATTTTGTCAAGATGAGCTAAAAATCTTTGGAACTCCCTGCTACAAACCTGCAGTCTTGAGAGGGTTAAATTAAAGACATGCACACAGGAATCAGATAAATATTTTCCAGCATAGAAAGGGTTCATTCAACATGAAATAACTTTGGAAAAATATCTTTGGAAAAAAACACACTGAAGTCATGAGAGGGTTAAATTAAAGATATTCAGACAGGAATCAGATCAATTTTTTTCCAAGCAACCAGAAAAAAATACATCTACACTATTGAAATGTTTTTTTGTTTGTTCATGGCATCAATAAAAATCTTTGGAACCCACATTGCATTCTTGGGAGGGTTAAATTAAAGACATGCATACAGGTATCAGATGTTTTCCAGCACTGAAATGGTTCATTCAACATAAATAAAAATCTTTCTAAAAAAAACAAAAGTCCCACAGAATTGACAGATTGGAACAAGATAAAATGTTCATAACAGAATTTTTGTTAATTTAAGAACAATATGTCAATCAAAAAGTTCTGTGAATGAAAAATTGTCCAGGACAAAACTACTGCAAAAATGCTGACTCATCATTTTTTCAATACCCTCTACCGGGCACCCTGATAGAACAGGTGGCATTTTTTTTAACAAATCCCTTCTTCCGGTCCTAAGGATGTTTCATACCAAATATCAGTTCTCTGTTCCTTCTGGTCTGGGATAAATGGGCTTTTGAATTTTTTTCTGTTTTTAGCCTCTGGGGTTATCACAGAGCTGTGATATTTTTTTTTTAGGCATGAATCAATTACTTAGGACCCACTTAAACTACATGCCAAATTTGGTTGAAGTTGGCCCACCGGTTCTTGAAATAGAAATTTTGGGTGGGGCCAAAAATCTTACCCCTCCCATTACAAAGCCTTATATTGCTTCACGAACTTTGTTTGAACAAACTTGATTCTACACCTCAAAAGGAAGCTCCATATCAAGTCAATGTACACACTGGTTCTTGAGAAGAAGATTTTAAAAATATTTTGGAGCATTTCCCCCCACTTCCTCCTCTGAGGCTGAGCATGCTGAGTTGAATAAAAATGCAATGCCCCTTCGGGACCATCACTCATACAAACTTTCACTTGAATTGGCCCAGTGGCTTTGGAGGAGAAGACCAAAACATGGTGTTGGCGGATGACGGATAGACGACGGACGGAGAGCGATGAGATTAGCTCAGCTTGACTTTGTCACAATGAGCTAAAAATAAAATAAGAGCAAATAATTCGTCCCCTGAATACCAATGTGCTCTATGTGCCAGTCGACACATAGAACACAATGGAACTCAGAAGACGATATGTCAACAAAATACTGTTTACTCGTTTCCTTAATGACCCAAGGGATGTAACTCTATCTGTTGTCTTCTGCGATTAAAAAACAAAATAATTATCACGAATTTGGTCCCATTGATTGTGCAGCTGAGAAATGTGTCCACAAATTTATTTCCACTACTATGTTTGTACAGTGTTTCAAACGGGACAAAAACATTAACTCTGCCAACATATATGTTATATGGAGATTTAATACCTGGATGTCTCATTTAAACACCTCGCCTGTGGCTCGGTGTTTTAAAAACCACCTGCGGCTCGGTGTTTAAAAACCGACATCCAGGTATTAAATCTCCATATACCATACATGTTGGCAGAGATAACTTATAATAACACTCCTAAATATGACCCCTATGGCCAGGACTTTTAACATGTAAATCATCCATACAAAGAGGTTAAATATCAGAAGTGGAAGCATTAGGACTGGTGGTTTGTGAGAAGATTTTGAACAAAGCCCCCTGCTTTTAAACAAAATAAAAATGAACCACCCCTAACCACAACTCGCATGAAATTTCAGAGAAATCAGGTCAGTGGCTTTGGGGGAAAAGCCTAAAACACCATCCTGATAACACTGACAAGTGATAACAAAAGAAAAGTCATTACAGCCTTTGAATTGCAAGTTCAATTGGCATGGTGTAATTTAACATGAACTGTCCAGGACCTTAACTGGTAGAGAGCAAAATTATGGTCCAGGCACTTAACTGGTAGAGTGCAAAATTATTTTTGGACTTCAAAATTTGTCCACATGTTTTTGCCTTGTTACAATTTATAGGAGAGTGCCTATAGGCACTCTCTTATAAATTGTATCAATGCAAGTCTATGCAGGCTAAGTATTTCACTTCAAAGATAATATGAAGCATATCCACTGAATATGAACCCTTGGCATTGTGGTACTTGAACTTCAGAGTAAAGTCCAAATATGGGCTTCCAGCACTCTACCAGTTAACAGTTTAAGTGGCCAACATGTTTACAACTAATTTATTAACATACAAACTTTTTTCATCATTAAGCGGATCTATGAACAACACTGCTATTCAATAATTTGAATGACATAGAAATATATTATTTATTTATTTATTGGTATTTAAGGTCACATACTTATGCACAATGGCTAATCATGATCTTGGCAGTTTTACGGGTGGAAGAAGCTGGAGTACCCGGAGAGAACCATCGAGCATCGACGAGCAACTGTCAGCCCCTCAACATTCTAACTCTGTTCAAGCTCCGCTCAAGCAGGATTACAGCCTTTGAAGACATGTGCTCCACTGACGTGCAGAACATCTTGGTACATGGCGTCATCGTGCCCCCCATCCCCCATGTAGGCAACTGGGATAAAGTGCCTTGCCCAAGGACACAATGTGTGTCATCCCAGATGGGGATTGAACTCGGGACCTCCAGCATAGAAATCCAACAGTCTACCACTGAGCCACTGTGCACCTCTGACATAGGAATAGGAAACAAACTGACATGAAATAAACAAACCTCAAGAAGCTGATCTCCAACAACTATTCCTGCCTGTGCTGCTAAACTGTTCTCAGCTGTCACTGATGACACAAATATACCACCATTTGGACCAGTTTCAATCTGAATTCCTACTAGCTCTCCAGTTTTAACCATCGTGATATCTCGGGTTTCCCCTGGAATTGGTCTGAAGTAAGAAACAAGAGAAATATCAATCAGAAGTCAAATGCACTAATCAATGAACTGGGTGATAATGCCTACTCCGAGGTGCCAAATAAGAGTGTCGACATGCTTATTAATTTTGCTGAAAAATTCCTTGCCATCACTGTTATTTGGTATTGAGACATAGAGCAAAAATGCCATCACTGTTATTATTTTCAGACCAAAATCTGAGCCATCACTGTTATTTGGCCATCACTGTTATTTGGCACCTCGGAGTACCCTCCTACCAGAATGCTATTTGTATTATCTTATGTAACAGAACTCAGAAGTCTCTGTCAAACAACATGAAGTACAAATTTTACTTTTCAACTTTTGACCAAAAATAATATTGTTGGGAAATGAAATAATCACCTCACAAGTTTATTTTAATTTAACAAGGTCTCTTTCAAATACAATGTCAATATAGAAATATTTTTTTCTACTTATTTTTGTTAAAATGGTCGACAATGCAATACATGTAAAATACACACTAACAGAGATGTTTTATTTAACTGCAAATATTTCATTCAAACATACTGGAATAACAAATTCCACAACAAAAGGAAATTAAGATTATATTTTTCGACCCAACAAGTGGAGAAAGCTGCTCAACAGGGAATGAACAACTGCACAACAGAAAGTAAATGTCACCTTTTCAAACTTACTTTTATTCCATTAATAGGCTTCATACTGTATGGATAACATGCCTGGAACAAATTTTTGCTTTATTTCCATACTAGGTTAATGAATTTCATCTGTAAGCTTAAGAATGGAAAGGTTTATTCTTATAGTAAATTTAACGTGACTAATGTCATTATACTGCCACACAGATGTTGAGAAAGAATGCTTCCATTATTGTGAGAAACATTAAGTACTAAACCTTTTATCATAATTTTTTAACCCAGAGACAATAGAAAGTGTAAAGGATAAATACAATAAATGCAATGGTGTCCACCTGATTGGATATCTCTTAACTGAATAACTCTGTTAACTGAATATAACATCCACACACAAGACCAACAAATTTGGCCTGTTAGAGTAAACTCTTGTTAAGAAAATAATTTTTTTTTTTAACATGTCAAGAAATTACCCCGACAATCACCAAATTTCCCTTGTTTATATGTTTATAGACCTATTTTGTCTAAGTGAATGCAAGACAGCCATTTAATCTATTATATCCAGTTTGACAGAGCTCCTTGAGAACTGTCAAACAGGATATAACAGAATAAATGTGGTTTATCTCAGAAAACAGGAAAGTGACCTATCCCTGTTAATTGGATACTCATGATAACTCAACAATTTTCATTGACAAAGTGACTATTCAATAAATAATAATAAAAATAAATCCTCAGCCTTCCGCTGATTTTTCACAGTCCTCTAACAAGGAGGCCCACATTAACCCAGTGCCCTGCCAGGTATTTCACCCCACTCTCTCCTAATCTCCCAGCATTCAGTGAAATTTGTTTTCATAATTCCCTTCACTGACGCCTTCTCGATCTCCCCAACTGTAACATTGACTCTTTTACCCATGCCATTCCTCATCCAATTATCCTTCATATTTTCATCCCATTTTTCCATTAGTTTCCCAAGAAGTCTTGTTCTCCTAGGCAACTATTTGGGGCATTCTAAAATGAAATGTTCCAGGGTCTCCATTACATCTAAGTTACACATTTGGCACACTCTTTACTCGCCTTTCCCGATTCTCCCCCTCAACTTTAGTGACTTGGAGCTCACTTTGAACAACAATGACACCCAAACGATCCATCCAGGTACTCCTCAAAAGCTGGCGCATCCTTTTTATATAACCCGTCTAAAGAAGTCTTGGTCCCAATTCCAGCTCGCAGTTTCTATTACAATTCTAAAGCACCCTTTCCCTTATAAAACTCCTCCCATGCTGCAGTCCCCCTTCTAGACCTTCAGTCTCCACAGAGTAGTTCTCCAATAGCTCCCTCACCTGCTTTATCCATCCTGTCTGAGTGTTACAGTTCCATAAATGGTTAAACATTTTACACCATCTGTTGTTTGGGAGGTTTACCAGGTAATTTAGGTAGTATAATTTCCCCATATCTATTCTATCTTTAACCAGCATCCACCCGAGTTCACCTCTGACCGCTTCCAGAGTGGCTGCATTACTTGATCTGGTTATACAGCGATCAGCATCATTTTGTAGAATCTCCAAGTTCTTCACTACCATTTGGTTTGGAGGGATCACATCTGTTCCATATGTTAAACTTGTTAATCCCACCATCTCCCAAATAGTTTTTCCAACGAACACATTGTTAAAGCTATTCCTTCCCAGAAGTTTTAACTGATTAAGTATTCTTACCCCTTTCTCTTAAGTTTATCTGTATGCTTTCGATACTGTAATACTTAGATTCATCCCCAAGTATTCATATTCGACTGTTTCTCCCACTGTTATATCCTTGCTTTCCTCTTCAACAATTGAGAATTTGTCCACCCTCCACCTTTGCAAATTATTTATCTTACGGTCCACAGGTATTACCTTTCTTTTGTTTTCGTTAAGTTCAAGATGCAATTCATCCCCGTACTTTCCTACTATTTATTTATGGGTGTTTAAGGTCACATGCTTTGCACAATGGTTAATCGTGACTGTGACAGTTTTATGGGTGGAGGAAGCCGGAGCACCCGGAGAGAACCACAGAGCATCAACGAGCAACTGTCAGCTCCTCAACATTCTAACTCTGTTCAAGCCCCGCTCAAGCAGGGTTACAGCGGTTGAAGACATGTGCACCATTGACATGATGCACGCCTTAGCACAAAGTGTCATCGTGCCCCCATGTAGGCAACCAGGATAAAGTGCCTTCCCCAAAGACACAACGCAGGTCGTGCCGGACAGGGATCGAACTTGGGACCTCTAGCATAGAAGTCCACTACTCTACCACTGAGCTACCACGCTCATACTTTCCTACTAGGTTAACAGTTTTTGTTGTCCCTCTTCACTCTCAGTTAATAAAAACATGTCGTCGGTAAAGAAAAGCCCTGGGATTTTTGTCTCTCCGACGTTTACCCCCTCTGCACTTGCAATCAACTCATCTATTAAATCCTTTTTGCACAATGCAAACAAAATCGGTGACACGATGCAACCCTGCTTAAGGCCTATCTCCACAGGGATCCTCTTCATTGTGATGTTTCCCAGGTTAGTATACTATGCACATCTTTGTACAGTACTTTCATGATTCCAACAAAACTTCCTCCGAATCCAAGGCTCTCAAGTTTTTGCCACATTTCTTCCTTCCATACTCTGTCATATGTTTCTTCACATCAAGGCCATAAACATCTTTTTCTTATTGACTTTCGTTGATTCTATCAGTTGTGATAGTGTGGTCGGTGACTTGTCTCCCTTTCCGGAACCCATTCTGAATTTCCCCCAGGAATCCTCTTTTTACAACAATTTTCACAAGCCTTCCATACAAAACCTTGCAGAATACCTTCCCAATATTGCTGCCAACAGATATCCCTCTGTAATTATCCAAAACTTCCCTATCTCCTTTTCGTGTATAAATGTTACATTGATTTCCTTCCACTCTGCTGGGACCTCTTGCTTTGTGATGGCCATGTTAAATAGTGCTGTAAGGTGTTCATATAATGGATCTCCTCCTCTTTTTAAAAACTTGTTGGGAATTTCATCAGTACCTGATGCTTTGCCATTCTTTAACTTGGTGACTGCATTTCATACTTCCCCCATCTCAATTTCCCTGCATACTAAGTCAGATAAATTTTCTTTACTTTCCATCATACATTCTGGAGAGGTGCCCCCACCACACTTCTGTCATTCACCCTTTCCCAATGCTTGATCATTTCTACTGCTATACTGTCCCAGTCATCAGTACTTTTCCCATCCACCTTAATACTCTGTGTGGTATATCCGTTGCTGGTTTTATTGATCCATTTCGAGAATATTGGAACTTTTTTTTCTTATTGCTTTTATGAGATTACTATTCTGAACTTTCCTATTTTTGTCCTTGATTATATTTATCTTTGTTCTTGCCTCCTCATATACTTCTTTGGCATTTTTAGTGATTGTATCATTTACCTCCTTGTGTTTTCTACACGCAGCACATTTTTTCTTTCTCTCTTCTTTATTGCGTGTTGGAGCTCTTATTTACTCTATATCCTAATTCATTTGTCGTCACTCTGATTCTCCCTATGATTTCCCTCCCAGCATCTTTTAGACTTCTCACTATTGAGTTTGCCACCTCCTGAACGTTATCTCTGGTTAACACACTTTTTAACTTTGATTTTAATTCTCCTCAAAGTGCCCCAGTCTGCTTTTTTTCCCAGCTTCCAGATGTCCTTAAAGACCACTCATTGCTTTGCCATTCTGTTGCCCTTAACCTGTACTGCTATCAGGTTGAACTCGCCATTTAACTCAGAATTTTCTTTGTAATCTATTTCCATGTCTATGACCGCCTTCCATGGCTCTGGGTCAGTGATTACATAATTGATTATTGTCTTTCCATTGTTCTTTTCCCTCGTCCATTTACCCTTACACGTTGCATCCCTATTCAAAATCTTCAGGCCCAGTTCATTTGTAAACTCTTAAGAGTTTCTTCCCATTAACACTGATTTGCTCATCACCACCTACTACACCCTCCCCTCCGTCTCCAATGTGTCCATTAAAATATTTCATTAATACAACATGGAACCCCTTATTTTCCAGTTCTGTAACATTGGATCTGAGTGCTGTACATATTCCATCATTCCGCTCAGGCATGCTCCCTTCAACTGCTAAAAATACAACCCCAACTGCTAAAAATACAACCCCAACTGCTACACTCCTGTTTTTCATCTTGATTTTTGCCCACATTATTTCACTTTCTACTTGGTTTGTTGTACATGTATTTACTTTTGATAAGTCTGTGATTCTCACAGGGCCTAACTCCTCTTTGATATACATACCTACACCCCCTTCTCTTTTCTGACCTTCTGGCCACCCCACACCAATCCACACATATCCCATGATCTGGCCAGCCCTTTCACCCTCTCTAATCCATGTCTCACTAACACCTACCAAATCAAGGTTCTTGTCCTTCACCAAGGTCGTAATTTCGCTCACTTTTCTACGGAGTCCCTGAATACTGATGTACCATATTTTGAAAATGCATAAGATGCCTGAGGTGTTATTCTCATCCTTTTGTGGGACTCCTCTTTTTTCTATCTTTTTTACATTTGGCCTCCCCATGTTGTTTTTGAATCCAAACCTTTTCCACCCACCCTGCCTTATGCCAAAAAAGGCTCCACTAACTGCAACACATTTCTACCCAACACCTCTGAACTATTTGTACTTAGATGGAGATTATCCCTGCCATACAACTCTTGCTTACCGCAGAAAGTCCCCCAATTATCGATCAAGGGTATCCCAAGGTCCATGCAGTACTTCTCTAATTCCTCGTTTACCCGAATGATTCTAGAATTCCGTTCACTTCCTCCACCCATCACTGGAAGAAGCCCCGACACAACTACAGTCGCATTCCTGCTATGTAACTTGGAGATCAAGTCCCTGTGTGTATCCATAATAGGATTACACTGCTGAATAAAGTATCAAATTAACCTTTTTACCCCAAAGGTATTATTAACTGGTTGAGGGCTAGATTATTTTTGGTGGTTTGAATTTGTTCATCAAAATTTTTGTTATTACAAATTATACTCTCCAATAATTTTTAATAAAACAAATTTATGTAAACACAACAGGTGCACATCAGAGATGCAGACATTGAGTTGTGGCTACTTTCTTCATGCACTCTCTATTGGAAATCAGAAATGTCACCATGTTGAGCTCAAAACCCGTAAAAACTGATGAGCTCAAAATTAGTAAAAATTGACTAATTAAGGTCCATAATTCTGTAATGAAGAATCTGACCAGGCCAGTTTTTGAACTCACTTGAGATATTATTACATAAGACCCGTATAGGAAACATTAGTCAAATCAGAGAACGTTTGTTCAAGTTATTGTGCTAATGTTCAAGATATTTTTTAAAAAGACCTGTATGGCAAATATTACTCAAAACGGAGAACGTTTGTTCAAGTTTCTGTGCTAACGCATGGAAGCCCTCCACCTGAGGGGCCTGTCCAGATGCACGCAGACTGTCAACAAACCACAGGTCTTGGCTGTTAACACAATTCGACCAAAAACATTATTTGCGTTTCGACTGAATATGAAACATGCATAAGGAAAATGTTGGTTTTTGCTCTGGTACAGGGGAGCCCACTTAATTGAATATCTTCGAACTGAATAACCCTTTTAATTGAATATAATTTCCCCAACACAAAACCATTTACCATACCTCCTGTACAAATTTGACCTGTTAATTGAATATAGGTTATAGAGTAAAATCCTGTTAATTGAATAATAAATCTTGCAACCTGTTGAGAAATTACCTTGACTCTCCCCAATTTTCTTTTGTTTATAGACCTCATGGAGTTCTGTCAAACAAAACAATAAAATAAATGCTAAGTTTATCTCTAAAATACAGAAAAGTGACACAATTCCTGTTAATTGAATGCTCCTGTTAACTGAATAATTTTCATTAGGAAATTGGCTATTCAATTAAAAGGGTTCTACTGCACTCTTATTTTTTGGAAAGTGCTGATAGTGGCTTCTAGCACTCAACCAGTTAATTATTTAACCCAAACACCATGGCTCTTGGTTTAAACTAGAGGTACTGTGAGCAAACTCACAAAGTGATACCCCCCGCGCCTGAAATGTATAAGTTAGAATATCTCCCCTTGGAAATGTCAGAATGGAATTATATTGCTTCATGCACATCTTCATATGGAGTTCTTCCATTGTGTAAAGTTTCATGAAAATTCTTCAAATGGTTTAGGAGGAGTTGCGCTTACAAGGATGGACAGACAGTATAAGTTAGATTATCTCCCCTTGGAAATGTCAGAACGGAATTATATTGCTTCATGCACATCTTCATATGGAGTTCTTCCATTGTGTAAAGTTTCATGAAAATTCTTCAAACGGTTTAGGAGGAGTTGCGCTTACAAGGATGGACAGACGGTATAAGTTAGATTATCTCCCCTTGGAAATGTCAGAATGGAATTATATTGCTTCATGCACATCTTCATATGGAGTTCTTCCATTGTGTAAAGTTTCATGAAAATTGTTCAAACGGTTTAGGAGGAGTTGCACTTAGAAGGATGGTCAGACAGACAGATTATCTCCCCTTGGAAATGTCAGAACGGAATTATATTGCTTCATGCACATCCCCATATGGAGTTCTTCCATTGTGTAAAGTTTCATGAAAATTCTTCAAACGGTTTAGGAGGAGTTGCACTTACGATGGATGGACAGACAGATGGACAGGGTGATTCCTATATACCCCCCAAACTTTGTTTGCGGGGGTATAATAATTAATCTCACTTGTTGGATAAAAATCTTAATTTGGTACCCTGTGTATTTATTCTACATTTAGCCTACACGCAGACCTTAAGCCCAATTCACATTGGCTGGAGGCACAAGTACCACCAAATAATTGATTGAAGGCATAAAAACTGTATTTTGGCACACTATATATTTTAATTTTATGTATCCCATAGCATCTTCATCATTGCCATGAGATGGTGGGTGGGGGGGGGGGGGGGGGGGGGGGCGTATTCAAAGAAATCAACATTTAGAGTAAAAAGTTACCAAGTCAACAAAGACTAATACAACAACAGTAAATAGAAGATCGGTTTGGGCACAGCAAGACAAATTTATGTGTACTTACTTTCTGCCAAGTTTGCTGTGCACATAACCCGTGTGAGTTGCTGGTACAGCAAGTTGACTCTGTGGTCCCAAATTACTATATGATAATGGAGATGCAGGACTGCTTCGGTCATAGACTGCAAAAAAAAAAAAAACAATAAAGTTCTCTAAACTGCTTGGCAGAAATAGAATATGATGGCAGAATTTGATCTGCAATCAGACCTGTACAAATCCCAAGCAACCTGCAAAAAGGTTAACCCATTCATCCAATGAATCGGCCTGATCTGCCCACATAATACACAAGTTGTGCAGTTCAAAAAAAAATCTTTTTTCAAAAAATTTCAAATATATGTAATTAACCCTCTGGGGTTGGAGATTATTCTACATTTTTGACACACTATTACAGTCTACAAAACATGCGGCTTTGAAACTGTTTTTTGTTCAAGTCAGCCAAGACTTGTCTAAAAACAACTGCAAAGGTATTTAGAATATGAATTGTTAGTTAACCTTGAGACTGCATGTTGGATGATGTATGTAAGAGAAAGGCAAACTTCTGCTTAACTTAACCTTTGAAGGCCTATTTCCAATTTTTCCAACCTCATGACAGGTGCCCTTAACATGCCCATCATGAGGAGGGCCTGCTGACAATAAACAAATTACCTAGGCAGTGGTTTCTAGGCAAGTCTTGGCTGCCTTAACAGGCAGCCAAGACTTAACTAGAAATCACTGCTAGGCCATTAGAACTACAGAGACTGCGGAATGGTGATAATTAAAGACACTTGTCCAGGCCTTTAAGAGTTAAGACATATCTGAGCAGGCCCAACAGTCAATACTCAATAAGCTCGCAAAGTTTCCTGAAAATTGGAACATTTATTTTTGATTGATTTAATAACATACGTTAGTGAAACAGAATAAGGCATTGCATCCACTTTACGATAAAACGGTAATTTTCTCAAGGACAAGGTTATTTCAAGGACCCTTTCAAGTATCTCAGATAATATTTGTGGACTTTTCCCCACTAGTTTCATATAGCTGTGAACAAAAATATGCTAAATAATTTAGATATCAGTTAAAAAAGGAATTTTTTTTTTCTCAATCATCCATAAATGCCAGTCATGTGGAATATCTCATAGAACACATGAAGCCGATTTTATTTTTGCATAATCTGTGATTTTGAAGAAATGCTCCAAAGTTTTTATTTCTGCTTCACAGCACTGAATGCTGTGTAGCAGAAATTGAAACTTATTAACAGAGTTTCAAGAAGGAAATTTGAAAGTAACAACTGACAAATATCCAACTCTTTCTCAATTTTCAGTGTATGCCAAGTCAATGCTGATTCAGACAAGTTCTTGAGAACACTCTGCAAAACAACCTACTGTCACATGCCCTACCTCATCCATTCCAAAACCACTATACTCATCTCCATTTATTGTATGTATTGGTGTTTAAGGCCACTTTCAGCAACTATGGTTATATCATGACCAGAACACAAGTTTTAAGTCAAGTTTTAAGTCAATCGTTTATGCCTATGCTGCCCACTTTAAAGTGCTTCCCCTCCAAGTATTGGGTCTATTTTACCAGTAAAACAAAATTTGTTTACCAAAGTAAACAACAACTGCTACCATTCTGGGGTTCTCTCTGGGATTATCACCTCCACTGTCTTAACATTAATTTATTACATGCCTGTTCTATGAAATCCTCATCTATAGCAACACTAAATCTTGCGAAAAATGAAAATCTGTTTCGCACATATGTGCGGAACAGAAATCGTTGAATGACTATTTTTAAACAGAAGCAAAAATTTCACTGGAATTTTCTACAAATTGTGCAATGCAATTACAATTTGAATCACTAGCGATAGCTGAAAATCATCCCCTGAATTCCAATGTGTTCTATGTGCCAGTGGACACATAGAACACATTAGAACTCAGGGGACGAAATAGTAACACAGGTTCCCCTCGGAAATTTGGTTGGCGATAAAATGGGCTGTTTTTGTTGATAATTGTCAAATGAATTGCTGAGTGTCCTTCTAATAATTGTTTTTATAGATGTGAAGGCATGTAATTAACACAGAATGACACACATGTGTGAATGGGTTAATCGATATGGCACTTGTGCCATCACGGAAGGATAAAACACGAGGCCTGCGGCTTCTCGTTTTATCCTATCGTGCTAGCACTCATGACATATCGATTAACCCAATCACATGCATGTGTAATTCTGTGTACATACTTACCAACTTCAACAGAACCATGTTTTCCAACACTGTTGTTTGAAGGAATTCTAATTCTCTCATTTTGTGGCCAAACCTTTTCTCTTTCTCTTCTTGGATACGTAGAATGCCCATCATTGAAATCTGTTAGAATTCTTGGAGACTGTCGGGATTTGTTAATTGCTGTTATTTCCTCACTAGGGGTAGGAGTTGCCCGCTCAGTAAAACTACTCTGTGGAAAAAAAAACAGCATTAAATATAAAAAGTTATCCAAAATTATCAATGGAGGCAAATAAAGAAACATTAGACATGACTGTCACTTATGCACAGAAATCCCCACAAAATTCCATTTAAAAAAAAAAATACAAATTTTTAATTAGCAGCATGAATTTAAATTCCACCTACATGTAAGTGCTACAGGGTTCGACACTAACCCACGTCCGACCGACATTGTCTAGTAGATTTTGGTCCGTTTGTGCTGTTTCTCTGTCAAACTTGCCCTACTGGTCGTCTTCATTTTTCTAGGGCAATAACAGCATTAACTGACTAATTGATAAAAAACTATCACTTTTGTTATTGCAGCAAGACCGAATGAGATAGAGTCGGATCGCCACACAAATATAATATATTTGTGTGCCAGGTCAGCGGGAAAGGGTCAGCGGATGTTCAGGGAAGAGCCCATCAAATTCTAAATTATTTGCATGATTACCGACTCCTTCATCACATGCATTTCCTGTTGGATGTTGTCGACGTATTAGGTATACTGTCCCTGAAATTTCAGAACAACGATTGTGGAATTCTTGATGCACTTGAAACAGCCTGCTTACAGTTAACTGCACTGCAATATAGGCCAGGGGAAAACCTGAGCAGTTTTCTCACGAGTGTAACTGTTGACATTGATGGCCAGCGTCTCTTCAAAGACGTGAAGCTCCGTGGCAACAGTAAAACCACGCTCCGTGGTGATGCAGCTAATTCTACACACATGACTGAAGAGCAGTTCAAAACCAAACAGAATGTTCTCATCCAGTCTGTCATAGATCACATAACCAAGCGCATTGAAATTGATTCTGATCATCTCCTCAGGGACATGCAGGTGTTTTTTCCCATTAATCTCCCGGAGACTGCTAGTGAGAGAGCTGTGTATGGGGAGAAGGAAATAACTCGACTCTGTGAATACTACTCCACATTGCTAGATAGTATGGGCTGTGATACCCAGCAACTGAAGCAGACAGAGTGGCCTGCCCTCAAAGTGCGTATGAGTAATCGAACTTCCACCAGTGTTCAAGAATTCTATCAGAGAATTTTCCAGAATCCAAAAATGAGAGACAAGTTTAAAAACATCAAACATCTAATCCACATAATTTTGTGCATCCCTGTTTCCAGCGCAATATGTGAAAGGGGATTCTCCGCAATGGCCCGAATGAAGTCAGACTGGAAGTCCAGATTAGATCCAGAGATGCTCAATTAGCTGTTGGCTATTTCTGTTGAGGGTCCGGATACTGAGGAATATGACGCTGCAAGGGCTTTGTCTTTCTGGTGGCATGGGGGTCAGAGACAACGAAGACCAGATTTTGGAGACTGCAAGGAGTGATTGAATGTGACATAACAGTCACAGAACATAACTTTGTGCATAACTGTTTCCAGCGCAATATGTGAAAGGGGATTCTCCGCAATGGCCCAAATGAAGTCAGACTGGAAGTCCAGATTAGATCCAGAGATGCTCAATTACCTGTTGGCTATTTCTGTTGAGGGTCCGGATATTGAGGAATATGACACTGCAAGGGCTTTGTCTTTCTGGTGGCATGGGGGTCAGAGACAACGAAGACCAGATTTTGGAGACTGCAAGGAGTGATTGAATGCGACATAACCGTCACAGAACTGATATTATAGCCCCCCCCCCCCCCCCCTCCCCAGTGTTTGAGCTGAAACGTGTGGACTCAGAGACAGTACTTATAAGATGTCATGACTGTGTTGAATAAAACAATAAATCAAGCAAAACAAATTAAAATCCGTGTTTAGGCCTAAAAATATAAAAAATGTGTTTCTCAGGCCCTCCCGCATGGTCCTTTTGGCTGCCGCATGCTCTCTTTTTATAACCAATTTAAACTTAAAAAAAATCAAAATTAAATGGTTTATGTCTGATATTTTACCCAAGTTAAAAAATTTGATGAATTTGTCCCTTGAGTGCAAGAAGGCTTTGCAATGCTTTAGCATTGCAAAGCCTTCTTGCACTCTAGAGATGAAATACACCACCACCCATTCTATTCTGTAGATTGTGAGGCCTAAAACGTGAACCAAGAACATAGACTTTTGATGGTAAAGAAGTAATTACTGAAATAAAAAATAAAATAAAAAAACGCTCGCCCGCATGCAATTTTACAAATACTGGCCTGAGAAACAGAAGATCTACTTTGTGTGGCCTTATACTTTTATTATTTATTTATACTTTATTGGTTTGCAAAAAAAGTACATTACTCATTATGAATACCCACAATAATAATAAGTGTTTTGTCAACATTCAACATTGAAATTGAAGCACAAACAGTGACGTCTGTGATTTTGCAAGTAACACAACATCGAATCCGTCGATTCGGTGTTGTGTGTTACTTGCAAAATCACAGTCAGTGAGTCAAAGCACATTTTACGGCGAGGCCTAATAAAAGGCTATCACTATCACTAATCAGTCAGTCAGACTGACTCCCCGTCTAGTAGGGAAGGGTTTTTACGGGTTGAACTTGTATGCCTGCGAGGAACGATGTGAGGCTATGCGCCCCTTGCGACGGATTTTCTTTGTCACTTTTTCGGTTTTGTCAGCTAGACTTGTGGGATGAATCTCTCAGACTCTGCAGCTCCGCTCTAGGCTACTACAGAGAGATCTTTAGCCTGCACAGAGTGTGTCTCTCCCTGCACAGAGGTCAGCCATTTTACGTCCCCACCCGATAGGACGATGCACTGTGACAGCATCAACACCACAATGATGCAGACAGAGAGTGTTCGGTCACCACGGAATCTTTCCTCGACCGGGGATTGAACCCGGGGTCACTGGCTAAAAGGCTATTATTTTCAGGCTTCAGCAAAAATTTTTAAACACAGAAAAAATTGACGGTGGCCCATGCCCCTCCCCCCCGCCCAACCCTCTACCGCACACTCAAAAACAAACACAGCCCTGGTTCCTCCCCCCTGAACATCTTGAAAGGAGTCTCTTCTTAAACTAAACAATGTAAATTTTTCATTTTTGGGGGTGAGAATGGGCACCTAGTATTCCCAGAAACATTCCGTAGCGTGGATACAAGCGGTATTCGTTTGTATACACAATACGTAATAGTTTTTGTGAATACTCGGTCTCCGTAATCACGAAATTTAATGATGCGGAAAGGACTAACAGCGATGTCTTGACCAGTAGTAGTACATGTAGCTAGGGGGATTACACTCGATCTCCTGGGTGGATTGGTATTTAACAAATCAGTAAGTTATTCAACATGCACTCATTGCACTGACTAGTTAAATATGAAGCCGCCCAGGAATAGAGCCTAATCCCCCGTGCTAATCGGCAGTTTGGGCAATAAATATTTCTATATATTACAATTTATAGGCTTTTATCAGGTCTTCACGTATCAGAAACTGAACATCATAATGATAAATCCCCCAACCCACCCCCATCCTGTCCTGTCCGAGCGTTGTCATCACACGTTTCTACATACATGTATGCAACCAATCAAATTCTTCATGCTGTCATTTCTTGTTTCAATTTCATGACATGACTAACCCTTTAGTGTTTGACAACTTTGAAGATCATCTTGACTAAGATGACCATGAGCGGCGCTGCGCGTAACTGTACTAACATGTGCGCACAACACGTTACAGTACACTACAGTACAATGTACAGTGATGTGACATTATGTTGGACGTGGTCAGAGGCGTGGTCAATGCCATCTTGTCAGTTTTAGTTGAGTTATTACCTGTTGCAAATTGAAAATTTGTTATGCAGAGAATGAAAGACAGCGTCGTATGGTAGGTGTGTCCAATATGTCAGTCAGAGTGACGTCATAAGTTTCAACTGTGTCAGTATGACTGTCAGAGTGTAGGGGAAATTCCATTTTGAATCTGGAATATACTGTGAATTATCGTGATTTCTTGTGTGCAAATGGATTACAATAATAATCTCTTATGATTCGATAATTCGCTGGGAAAATTAACTTCTCGAAATCTATTTGAACCTGAAACTTATGTGCACGGTTTTATTGGACTTGTACAAATCTCAGTCTTTACACAGTACTTTTTCTTGAAAATGTGGCAGCCGAAATGGAAAGTGACAATTCCACGAAATGAGAAACAAAATGTCAAGGTGAGTTTTCTTAAATTTCTTTATGGACAAAATCAATGCATGATAATATTACATCTGGAAATAGGCGTGCTGACTTACAACTTACAAGATGCGCTTTCTGGGGGGCACGATACATCAGGAAATGGACGTGAAATGATAGTAACTACATGTATCATTTCACGCTCATTTTCTGATGTTATATGTAGCACGCCCCACAAAAAGTGCGCGCCTAAGTCCCAAAAGCAGCGAGCAACTAAATGCGCACCTGGGTTTTTCAAAGTCGAAGGACTGTACCAGTAAGCAAAGTTGAGTTTACAATACCGATAGTTGATAATAAAAAGAAATTTTGGTTCGATTGCAAAAGTTAAACGAATGTACGATATAATTTTTTTTACCGTCGTGTCCCCGTTTTTCTCTAATTCCTGGACTGGGTCAGGGCAAGTACATCTCAGGTCCGGGCTAGTAATTTTTGAAGCGACTAGACCGACATGTCGGGAGCATAAAAACGTTAATGTCGAACCCTGTGCTAAAAATAGAGGATCTCCAATGAGTTTCTATTTTACATGCAATTTATACACGAAGTTCACAAATCTGATTTGAGCAAGGTTTACCAACGCTCAAATTGAATTTAGTGGTTGAGGTTTATAAAAGATGAATCTGAGATTCATTTCACACATTATCATATAAACAATGTTTAAACAATGCGAAAACAATACATATTATCAAATTTGGGCAAAATAATTGATACTTTATGCTAACATTCTCAAAATACAAACAATAGCATGACAGCACTGCATGCAACCATACCAATATTATACAGGGAAAAATTCTGTAATATATCATGGAGAATAAATGGCAATCACAAAATAAAACAAGAGGCCTCACGGGGCCTAAAGCGCTCATCTTGAACAGAACACAATATAAATAGAGTCCAAGAATGAGTCTACATTAAGCAATCCATCTTCATAGGATACTCTGTCAATCCTTGAGTCCCTCACGAGTGACAAAAATAATCCGGGCATCATGCCTTTTCTTCAGTTGATCATAATGTAAAATGTAGAGCTCCCCTATGAAGCCCCTTGATACAACCTATGTGGATTAATCTTCGTTACACACCTCTAGAGGGTATTGAATACAAAATTTTTAATTCTTCAGCAACATGGCCAATTTCGAGCCCAAATATTAACCCTGGTTCTCGATTTGAACACAGCTGAATCTGACTTCCCTAGAGATGTTGTGTACCAAATATGAAAGCATTCTGACTGTTGGATCTGAAGAAGAGAAATTTTTTCATATTGCACTAAGTTAAAATTTGGGCCACCATAGCAAGCCCAAATATTAACCTATGGATCCGATTTGAACAAACTTGAATCTGCCCCCCCCCCCCCCCCTAGAGATGTTGTATACCAAATATGAAAGAATTCTGAATAGTGGATCTGAAGAAGATTTTTGAAGAAATTTTCTCATATTGTACGAAGTTAAATTTCAGGTTCCCATATAACCCAGGCACTCAAATTGAACAAACTGGAATCTGACCCCCCCCCCCCCCCTCCCGAGATGTTGTATACCAAATATGAAAGCATTCCAACAGGTGGATGTGAAGAAGATTTTGAAAGAAATTTCCTCATATCGCACTAATCAAAAAGTTGGCCTACCATAGCGAGCCCAAATATACACCTAGGGATCTGATTTGAACAAACTTGAATCTGACGCCACTAGAGATGTTGCATACCAAATATGAAAGCATTCTGACTTGTGGATCTGAAAAAGAAGATTTTTTAAAATTATCCCCTATATTGAACAAAGTTAAAATTTGGGCTTCCTGCAGGAAGCCCAAATATTAACCTACGGACATGGTTGGAATAATCATGAATCTGACCGTCATAACAATGATGTATACCAAATATTAACAGATTCTGACTGATGGTTCTGAAGAAGATTTTTAAAAAATATTCCCCATATTACCCTATGTTAAAAATTCGGGCTCCTGTATTAAGCCCAAATATGAACCAATGGGCTATATTTTAACAAACTTGTATCTGACCCCATGAATGCTGTATACCGAATATCAAATTATTTATTTATTTATTTATTGATGTTTAAGGTCACATATTTATGCACAGTGGCTAATCATGACCGTGACAGTTTTATGGGTGGAGGAAGCCGGAGTACCCGGAGAGAACAACCGAGCAACGACGAGCAGCTGCCAGCTCCCCAACATCGTAACTCCACACTGCAGCACAGGCAGGGTTAGATTGGTTGAAGACATGCGTACCATTGACGTGCAGTACGCCTTAGTACATGGCGTCATCGTGCCCCCACGCGGGCAATGGAGATGAAGTGTCTTGCCCAAGGACACAACGCGGTTGCCACAGGTGGGATTTGAACCGAGGACCTCCCGGGTTGCAGCCTGCACCTCTACCTACTGAGCCACCGCGCTCCCACCGAATATCAAAAGATTCTGATGATTGGTTCTGGAGATTTTTCAAAAAATTTTGCAAAAATGCTGACTCGGTATTTTTTCGATGCCCATTACAGAACACCCTAACATAACCGATGGCAATTTTTTTTTATCATTCAATTCTACTGGTTCTAAGGATATTTATACCAAATAACAGCTCTCTGTTCCGTGTGGTTTTGGAAATATGGGCGTTTGAAAATGTTTCTATTTTTAGCTCCCAGGGTTCCCATGAGGTTGCCCAAGGACACAACGCGGTTGCCGCAGGTGAGATTTGAACCGAGGACCTCCCGGCTTGCAGCCTGCACCTCTACCTACTGAGCCACCGCGCTCCCACCGAATATCAAAAGATTCTGATGATTGGTTCTGGAGATTTTTCAAAAAATTTTGCAAAAATGCTGACTCGGTATTTTTTCGATGCCCATTACAGAACACCCTAACATAACCGATGGCAATTTTTTTTTACCATTCAATTCTACTGGTTCTAAGGATATTTATACCAAATAACAGCTCTCTGTTCCGTGTGGTTTTGGAAATATGGGCGTTTGAAAATATTTCTATTTTTAGCTCCCAGGGTTCCCATGAGGATGCAAGATTTTTTTTTTTTGCAGGAGTCAAGTAATACCACATACCAAATTTGGTTCAAACCGGACCATCGGTTCCGAAAATAAAAATTTGGGGTGGGGCCAAAAATCTCACCCCTCCCATTACAAAGCCAAATACTGCTTCACGAACTTCTACACCTCAAAAGGAAGCTTCATAACAAATATCAAGTCATTGTACACACTGGTTCATGAGAAGATTTTTAAAATATTTTGGAGCATTTTCCCCCACTCCCTCCCTATGGGGCTGGGCATGTTCAGTTGAACAAAAATGCAATGCCCCCCGGGACCATCACTCACACAAACTTTCACTTGAATTGGCCAAGTGGCTTTGTAGGAGAAGACCAAAACATGGTGTTGACAGGGCAACGAACGGATGGACGGTTGGGCAGATGGTGGATGAACGACGGACAGAGAGCGATGACATAAGCTCAGCTTGACTTTGTCAATATGAGCTAAAAGTATGTCAGCCAAACTTCAAAAACCAGCCAGAAAACAAACATACCCATATGCAGGTATAAGAGTGGTGTGCATCTAAATTTTCTGAAACTAGTTGAATTTCCAATATTTCAAAATGAAAAAAATATTTCTCTGAAAAAATTACACTGACATCATTATGCGTACACACTGTATTAAAAAACTGTGTTAAGCTCTCCAAGTTGATTAATGCCTACTTCACCAAAAATAGATTTTACACCTCATTCCCTGTCATTGATTACACTGGAACTACTTCAGTCTCCATGGCCATAAACAAGACGGAATATAAGCAGACTGTCATCTGCAAAATGAGGTCCCCAGAGGGTGAATTTGGTGATGCTACCCTGCACAGTGGGGTAGCATCACAAAATTTACCCTTTGTGAACCTCAGTCTGAATCAAGATCTAAAGCTAAAATAGAAAGATGTACCTAGAGAATAAATTGGCCCACTGTAGGGGTAGCATCAGCAAATTCACCCTCTGGGAACCTCATTTTGCAAATGACAGATTGCTTATATTCAGGCTTCGTAATAAACTATCAAGTTGTATTTGTTATTAAATATTGATGAGAAGTTTGCAAGAGGGCAAATCGGGAATGCAACTTGCTAAGAAAAGGATGCTAATAGAAGCTAGTTGCTTTTTAATCAACTCATCTTTATTATCTTATTAATGGAATTGAAACAAAAGCAGTGGCAATTGATGAATGGATGGTTTTTTGCAATTAACAGGTGTGAAAAATATATATGGCAGCCTCAGAACTACTGTTTGCACTTAGTGATTAACAAGTCAAATACAAAGCTGCTAGTCTGTGACATGCCATTTTAACACCCACTTTTGAAATAAGCCTAAACCCCATGTTTTTCAGCAAAATAAGAAATATAAGCAAATTTGTTTCCCCTGTTAATCGTGTAAAAGCAATTTTTGATACAGTGGAACCCTGTTAATTGAATAGACACTTTGCCAATGAAAATTATTCAATTAACAGTAGTATTCAATTAACAGGGATTGTGTCACTTTCTTGTATTCTAGAGATAAACTTAGCATTTATTCTATTATATCTTGTTTGACAGAGTTCCATGAGCTCTGTCCAACAAGATATAATAGACTAAATGCCAATACTGGATATTCTGAGGCCAAATAGGTATATAAACAAAGGAAAAGTGGAGAGAGTCAGGGTAATTTCTCGATAGGTTACAAGATTTTTTATTCAATTAACAGTAGTTTACTCTATAACCTATGTTCAATTAACAGGTCAAATTTGTACGGGAGGTATGGTAAATGGTTTGTGTTGGGAAATATATTCAATTAACAGGGTTATTCAATTAAGAGATGTCCAATTAAATGGGCTCCACTGTAGAACATTAATCCAATTATAAAGAACTATGGAAAGAGTCACACAGTTATGTTGCAAACTTTTACAAAAATTTGAAAGCTGGGGAAATATAAGACAAAATCTTCACATGGGACACAAGTTTGTACTCAAATTATTAAATATCCAACTTTGGAAAAGGAGGAACAACAGCAAAGACAATAACTAGTGAACAGATGAAAGACTGCATTCAATTTGAGCCATGTAAGGTCTTTTTACAGGTAGGTGGGGAGGGGTCACTGTTGTAGGAAGTCTTTTCTGAAGGTTTAAACCAAGGTATATGGCAGCTGATACTTACAATTGGCTTGTCGACAATTCATTATTTTTTTAGTAAGGAGGGAAACTGTCAGCCCCCCCCCCCCCCCCCAAATAAAAAGTTTATCAACAACAGGGATAAAATAAAAATAATTTATTTATTGGTGTTTAAGGTAACTTTTCTGGACTATGGCTAATTGCGACCACAGTAAATAAGCACTGCCTCAATTCCCATGGTTCCCACAGGGAAAATAAAAATGAAAGTGTCAATGACACTGTAGCTCAACTTGTCAAGACATGTACATATATAGTATGTGACACGGCAATGACAAACATCTAGTTAATGACCTGATAACAAAGGTACATATAAAGTATTGTAACGGTCTGTACATAAATACTGACCGTAGCCTGTAACAAATGTATAGGTAAAGTATTGTAAAGGTGGGTGACAGACAGATGCTAAACTAGAAAAGAAATCTTTGAGTCCCAGAGTGGGTCTGACTGAACCTCAAAATATTTGTTCTCATAGCACAGTGATAACAAAGGCACCCCAAAACACACTCATTCCTGTCCCAAGGTGAAAACAAAGGTACCCAAGAAGTTTCGTGAAGAACAAAAAACTGATTGGACCTAATTTCGGTACAAAATGGCCACTGCCAGCCATCTTGAATTTTGGATCGTACTCAGAAACACTTGTTCTTGTCCCAAGGTGATAACAAAGGTACCCAAGAAGTTTCGTGAAGATCGGTTGATAAATACAGCCTCTAGCCCGAGCCGTATTGACCTGTGCACTTACAGTGTATAAGTAGTACTAAATAAATCAAAATTCATCTAATTTGCATAATTTCTGCACAAGAAAAAAACCTGTACTATATGTGATGTATTCCATTTTACTAAACATTCATACAAAAATTTATTCAAATCAGAACTTTCATACAGAAGTTCTGTACAAAAGACTGATTGCACTAATTTTGGTACAAAATGGCTGCTGGTGGCCATCTTGAATTTCGGACCACACCCAAAAACACTCGTTCTCATCCCACGGTGATAACAAAGGTACCCAAGAAGTTTTGTAAAGATCGGTTCATAAGTACGGCCTCTAGCCTGAGCCGTATAGAAGTTGTGTACAAAAAACTGATTAGACCTAATTTCGGTACAAAATGGCCACTGGCATCCATCTTGAATTTTGGATCGCACTCCGAAACATTCGTTCTCATCTAGACATTATATGAAGTAAACCTACCAAGTTACAATGAAATCCCTTCATAAATATGACTTGTAGACTGTGTTAAAGGTTTTTGGGCTTTGGGCTCTGGCAGCCATCATGGTTGAATGATCGCAACCAAAAGAGGACATTCTCATCTTGGCATCATCTTGAGTGATCCTACGAAGTTACAATGAAATCCCTTCATAAATATGACCTGTAGACTGTGCTCACGGTTTTCGGGCTTCGGGCACTTGTAGCCATCACAGCTGACCAATCACGACCAAAAAGGGATGTCATCATCTAGGCATTATATGGAGTCAACCTACCAAGTTACAATGAAATCCTTCTATAAATACTACCTTTTGCCTATGCTAAAGGTTTTTGAGCTCGGGTACCCATCAAGGATGAATGATCATGACCAAAATGGGATGTTCTCATCTAGACATTATTTGAAGTCAACCTACCAAGTTACAATGAAATCCCTTCATAAATATGACCTGTAGACTGTGCTAAAGGTTTTTGGGCTTCGGGCTTGGGCAGCCATCATGGTTGAATGATCGCAACCAAAGGGGAGAATCTCATCTGGGCATCATCAGGAGTGATCCTGCGAAGTTACAATGAAATCCCTTCATAAATATGACCTGTAGACTGTGCTCAAGGTTTTCGGGCTTTGGGCACCTGTAGCCATCACAGTTGACCAATCACGACCAAAAGGGGATGTCATCATCTAGGCATTATATGGAGTCAACCTAACAGGTTACAATGAAATCCTTCAAAAATATAACCTTTTGCCTATGCTAAAGGTTTTTGAGCTCGGGTACCCATCAAGGCTGAATGATCACGACCAAAATGGGATGTTCTCATCTAGACATTATTTGGAGTCATCCTACCAAGTTACAATGAAATCCCTTCATAAATATGACCTCTAGACTGTGCTAAAGGTTTTCGGGCTTCAAGCACCTTTAGCCATCACAGTTGCCCAATCATGTCCAAAAGGGGATGTTCTCATCTAGACATTATATGAAGTAAACCTACCAAGTTACAATGAAATCCCTTCATAAATATGACCTGTAGACTGTGCTAAAGGTTTTCGTGCTTTGGACTCGGGCAGCCATCATGGCTGAATGATCGCAACCAAAGGGGACAATCTCATCTGGGCATCATCTGGAGTGATCCTACGAAGTTACAATGAAATCCCTTCATAAATATGACCTGTAGACTGTGCTCAAGGTTTTCGGGCTTCAGGCACTTGTAGCCATCACAGCTGACCAATCACGACCAAAAGGGGATGTCATCATCTAGGCATTATATGGAGTCAACCTAATAGGTTACAATGAAATCCTTCCATAAATATGACCTTTTGCCTATGCTAAAGGTTTTTGGGCTCGGGCACCCATCAAGGCTGAATGATCGCGATCAAAATGGGATGTTCTCATCTAGACATTATTTGGAGTCATCCTACCAAGTTACAATGAAATCCCTTCATAAATATGACCTCTAGACTGTGCTAAAGGTTTTTGGGCTTCGGGCCCCTGTAGCTGTCACAGTTGCCCAATCACGTCCAAAAGGGGACTTTCTCATCTAGACATTATATGAAGTCAACCCACCAAGTTACAATGAAATTCCTCAAAAAATATGACCTGTAGACTGTGCTAAAGGTTTTCGGGTTTTGGGCTCGGGCAGTCGTCATGGTTGGCAGATCATGCCCAAATGGGGAAATTCTCATCTAGACATCATAAGGAGTCATCCTACCAAGTTACAATGAAATCCCTCCACATTAAACATGACCTGCAGACTGTGCTAAAAGTTTTTGGGTTTCGGGCTTGGGCAGCCATTACGGTTGGTAGATCATGCCCAAAAGGGACGTTCTCATCTAGGCATTATACAGAGGCATCCTATCAAGTTACAATGAAATCCCTTCATAAATACGACCTGTAGACTGTGCTAATGGTTTTCGGGTTTTGGGCTCGGGCAGCCATACCGGTTGCCCGATCGCGACCAAAAGGGGATGTTCTCATCTAGACATGACCCCAAACCTGCATATTAAATTTCGTGGCGATCAGACAAGAACTGCAGGGTGTAGCCCGTGCTAAAGGAAAATGTGAACAGACTCACAGACTAACAGAGTCACAACAGACTAACAGACTTCCGCACGCGTGATGACAATAGCTTATCTTGACTATGTCAAGTTAAGCTAAAAATTATTTAAATCAGCGCTTTCATATGGAAGTTCTGCGCAAAAATCTGATTGCACCTAAGTCTGTACAAAATGGCTGCCAGCAGCAAACTTGAATTTCGGATCGGACCCCAAAACACTCGTTCTCGTCCCACAGTCATAACAAAGGTACCCAAGAAGTTTTGTAAAGATCGGTTCATAAATACGGCCTCTAGCCCGATCTGTATTGAATTGTTGACAGACAGACGGCCAGATGGACAGACAGATGGCCAGATGGACAGACAGACAGACAGATGGACGGCGGACGACTGGCCATGGCATAAGCCCAACTTTGGCTTCACAAAAGTTGAGCTAATAATAAGCTGTTGTCTCTTAATATGGCAATAAACTTTGTTTGAACTTGAATGAATTTTTAAAAAGTCAATGAATTAAAATTAGTACAACATTTCTTGATTTCATTTTTTTTAAGTGATACAACATAGGGTAAAAAAATATAAGCACTCTACTGGGAGTTTATAAATGTTGTTCCGAATTCACATTTTTGGAAATACTGGAAAAAATTCAGTGAATTTATTTTCTCAGTATGGTATGTTGGAGCATGTAAAACCTGTACCGCACTGTTAATGGAAATATCAGTGAAATTTACCAGATCTCTTATCTCCATTTCCTCAACAGTCCTATCAAATTCGCTCATCTAGCCCATAAATACACAATGAATTTTTCAAGTCCATCTTCAAAAATAGCATCTTCTAATTTTACATCTACCCACCAACCAAGTTCATCGACTGCCTGAATTTTTCCACCGACCCTGATTTTCCCACTTGTGACAGTTAGCAAAACACTACGACGAAATGAAAGATAATAAACAAGAAAAATGTTACTAAGGTAACACATGCCCCCCCCCCCCCCCCCCGCACCTTGACCTTACGGACCTGGCTGTGGTGTGTGACACATCCACCCGTTGTCCTTTATAATTGTTTAGAAGTTAGATGATTGTAGCCGTAATAGTTTTGGAGTTATGCTTGAGACACGATTTGTGACCCTGGCCATAAGAAGGTCAATTGTGACCTTCACCTTGCAGATGTGGTGGAAACTATTATACGCGACACACCTTCCGACGGTCTTTAACATTTGTAAAAAAATTTAACAATTGTACTATGATTCGTTTCTGAGTTATGGCTGAGACACGAATATTGACCGATTTTTAGTATGACCTTGAAATGTGACCTTGACCTTGAAGGTACAAACCCGGCTCTGGTGTGTGACACACCCTCCCATGGTCCTTTATAATTGTGTGAAGTTCGATGACTGTGGCCTTAACAGTTTTCGAGTTATTAGCTCAGACACACACACACATGGACGGACACACACACACTTCAATCACTATATGCCACCCGACTTAAGTCTGGGGGCATAAAAATAGAACAAGCGTGAATAAAAAGCTTTGGGAAAACTTTCATGCTGCTTAAAGTAAAGTAAGATTTTGTGGGATGTCACACATATCTGTACTGATGTCTCATTGGATGGCAGAATTTAGTCGGTGGGATTGTCTGCAGATTAAAATGCCATTTTCTTCATACACATCGGTCAGATTAATAATTTTCTAATATTTATGGCTTGTTGAACAAAATGGTATCCTTTAGGTTGAATTCACTTACTCTCGTTTGAGATTTAAATTTCGTGGGAGTGACTGTATGCTAGGTTGTAACATCATAGTTAATTGGCTTCGCATGGATTCTCCAGTGTTTTATTTTTAGTAATGATTTTGGTGTTGATCACCCGTCTGTATCACTTAATTAACACAGAGTGTCAGGGTGATGAATCAGGGTCTTGAATGCAGAGTACACGTAACATATTGCTAAATTATAAGTGACTTTATGCTAGGTTGAAACATTGCGTTTAATTGGCTTTGCATGGGATTCTCCAGTGTGTCATGTACAGAAATGATTTTGGGGTTGACCACCCTGTCTGTATGACTTAATTAACACAAGAGTGTCAGGGTGATGAATTGGTGTCTTTAATGCAGTGTACACGCTAAATTGTCTGTTGACAGATATTTTATTTCCATGAATTTATGTGAAAATGGCGATAGTTTTTTCGGGTAAATTTATCGAAAATAAAATTTCTGCTTTTAGAGCATGAATTCTAGCTGTTGAAATTGTCATTAAACCCCAATGAACAAACAAACTGTGGCTTATTAAGAGATAAAACACTATGAAGAAACTTACATTTTGAGAGGGACTAGGGGAATTGTAATCCCTGTATGATCGCTGTATAAGGTATCTATCAGGGTCGAGATCTGTTGTGAATGCTGGGAATGTTCCTGGAGGTGAACTACATCTGGTGTCAGGATGCGGATGACTGTATGATGGTGATGAAGGTAGGTGACCAGTTGGAGATATTGGATGACTTTTCACGAAGTATGGCTCCACAGGATTTACTGGTCTCATAACTGATGGCTTTCCAGAACTGCTAAAATATATAACAAAGTTCCAAAATTATTTTTACACAAAATGTATTTATATTTATGCACAAAAAGAACTTGATACAACAAACTTTGAGCAGTGAAATTCACTGTATTTTTAAAAATAAGTTTCACTGGTAGAGTGCTGAATTAGTTTGGGCTGTCAAAATTTGTTATTGTTGCCTGGTTACAATTTATTTTTTATTTTTTAAATATGAAGCACATCCACAAAATATGAAGCCTTCAAGCTGTGGTACCTTCCAATTCAAAATAAGCCCAAATATGGGCTTTCAGCAAGTTAAATAACCTGGAGACTTAATGAATACTGTCTATCTGTCTGTACTATTTTCTAGTCGATTCATTGCAAGCTATTAGTTGTTGTTGCCAATCCCAGTGGGAACCCTATAAAGTGAAGCTTATGGTAGTAAACAAGGTCTGTTTCACTGGTAAAATAAAACCAAGTCACATTGCTTATGTTAGAAGTCCTCTAAAATGGCCAACATGGGTATAAACAAGAGGCCCCAGGGGGCCTGAGGCACTCACCTGACATGGTAGACTAAATATCAAGCCAGAGAATTGATTTCAACAAGTTGCATCTGCTCCTCCTAAGAAAAGCTTATACTAAATATCCAAAGATTCTGACCAGTGGATCTAAAAAAAAAAAGGATTTTTAAAGAATATTCCTCATATTGAACTAAGTTATAATTCGGAGCCCATATATGAAACCAGGGACTTGGCTTTAACAAACTTGAATCTCCCCCCCCCCCCTCCCCCCCCTCCTCCCCCAAGGATGCTGCACACCAAATATCAAAACATTCCGACTGCTGGATCTGAAGAAGATTTTTAAAGAAAATTCCTCATTTTGAACTAAGTTACAGTTCGAGCTCCCACAGTGAGCCCAAATATGGACCTAGAGACATGGCTTGAACAAACTTGAATCTTACCTCCCTAAGCATACTGCATAAAAAATATCAAAAGCATTCATCTGCTGGATCTGAAGAAGATTTTTAAAGAAAATTCCTCATTTTGAAGTAAGTTGTCATTCGGACTCCCATAGTGAGCCCAAATATGAACCAAGGGATTTGGCTTGAACAAACTTGAATCTCACCCCCCTAAGGTTGCTGCATGCCAAATATCAAAACATTCCAGCTGCTGAATCTGAAGAAGATTTTTAAAGAAAAATTCCTCATATTGAACTAAGTTATCATTCGGGCTCCCACAGGGAGCCCAAATATGGACCCAGGGACTTGGCTTGAACAAACTTGAATCCCCCCCCCCCCCCCATCCTAAGGATGCTACACACCACATATCAAAACATTCCGACTGCTGGATCTGAGGAAGCAGACTTTTTAACAAAATTCCTCATTTCGAACTAAGTTACAATTCAAGCTCCCACAGGGAGCCCAAATATGGACCCAGGGACCTGGCTTGAACAAACTTGAATCCCCCACCCCCACCCCCTAAGGATGCTACACACCACATATCAAAACATTCCGACTGCTGGATCTGAAGAAGCAGACTTTTAAAGAAAATTCCTCATTTCGAACTAAGTTACAATTCAAGCTCCAACAGTGAGCCCAAATATGGACCTAGGGACATGGCTTGAACAAATTTGAATCTCACCCCCCTAAGGATGCTGCATACCAAATATCAAAACATTCCGACTGCTGGATCTGAAGAAGAATATTTTTAAACAAAATTTCTCATTTTGAAGTTATAATTCAGGCTACCACAGTGATCCCAAAAATGAACTCAGGGACTTGGCTTGAACAAACTTGAATCCCCCCTCCACAACCCCCCCCCCCCCCACCCCACTAAGCATGCTGCATACCTTATATCAAAATATTCTGCCTGCTGGATCTTGAGACGAAGATTTTCAAAGAAATTTGCCTGAAATGCACTAAGTTCAAATTTGGGCTCCTATACTGAGCCCAAACATGAACCCAGGGGGCCGATTTGAACAAACTTGAATCAGATCCACCCCACAATGTAGCATACCGAAAATCAAAAGATTCTGATGCAGGATCTGGAGAAGAAGATTTTTGAAGAAATTTGCCTGAAATGCACGAAAATCAAAAGATTCTGATGCAGGATCTGGAGAAGATTTTTGAAGAAATTTGCCTGAAATGCACTAAGTTCGAATTCAGGCTTCTATAGTGAGCCCAAATATGAATCCAGGGGGCCGATTTGAACAAACTTGAATCAGATCAACCCCACAATGCTGCATATCGAATATCAAAAGATTCTGCCTGCTGGATCTGGAGAAGAAGATTTTTGAAGAAATTTGCCTGAAAAGTTCGAATTCGAGCTTCTGTAGTGAGCTGACTCAGCACTTTTTCAAAGTCCTGAAAAAAGTACCTAGTGATCAAACCAAAAGGGATTTTTTTTAACCATTCTATTCTACTGGATAAAAGTAAGCTTTATACAAAATAAGAATTCTCTGTGCCGTGTAGTTTTGGAGATATGGCAGTTTTAAGGTTTTTCCTATTTTTAGCTCCCGAGGTTCCCACGGGGCAATGAGAAAAATTTTTTTGCAACAATCCACTACTTATGGCCCTTTATCATCTCATATCAAATTTGGTTCAAATCAACCTCACGGTTCTGAAAATAGAAATTTTAGGCGTGGCCAAAATTTTTGCCCATACCATAACGAAGGCAAATAATGCCCGACAAACTTCTCTTGAACAAACTTGATTCTAAACCTCAAAAGGACTCTGTATACCACATATCAAGTCTCTGCTACTGGTGGTTTATTAGAAGATTTTCAAAAAATTTGGCCATTTTTTCCCCACCCCTCTGCTCAATATGAGCCGAAACCTAATTTGCATAAAAATCAAAATGCCCCTATATAATCACTACTTACATGAAATTTAATTAAAATGTGGCCAGTGGTTTAGGAGAAAGAGGCTCAAACACCACCTTCACGCAGGAGGACAGATGACAGATGACGGACAGATGACGGATGAAGAGTGATAAGAAAAGCTCACCCTGACTTTCAGTCAGGTGAGCTAAAAAGATTGGATGAGAGATGCGGCTTGTAGGATGTGTTTATGGAACTGTTGACAATTCAATTGCCAATCCAAGATGGCTATTTTGAACGAAATCAAGAAAAATTCGATAGCTCCCATCTAGACATCACACCAAAGCTATATATGAAATTAAAAAAAGATCAGGTTAGAGATGCGACCTGTAGGGTGTGCTAATGGAATGGCTGACAATTTATATCCGAATCCGAGATGGCTGCTGGTGGCCATGTTTTTCAACAAAATTCAGAAATATTTGATAGCTCCCATCTGGACATCAAACCAAAGCAACAGATGAAATTTGAAAAAGATTGGGTGTGAGATACAGTCTATAGGCTGTGCTAATAGGATTGTTGACAATTTATATGCCAAAAACTAAGATGGCCACTGGCGGCCATGTTCTTCAATAAAATCAGGAAACATTTGATAGCTCCCATCTACATATGAAATTTGGGCCTGATTGGGTGAGTCCGAGAGCCACAGCCTGTAGGGTGTGCTAAAGGAATTGTTGGAAATTTATATCCAAATCCAAGATGGCCACTGGTGGCCATGTTTTTCAATGAAATTCGAAAAAATCGATAGCCCATCTAGACATTGCCTCAAAGCCACATATGAATTTTAGGAGTGACTGAGTGAAAGCAGTGGCCAGTAGGGTGTACTAAAGGAATTGTTGGACAATCTATATCCAAATACAAGATGGCTGCAGGCAGCCATAAATGTTTTTCAAAAAAATTCAGAAAAATTCAATATCTCCCATTTAGACATCACACCAAAGCTTTGTAAGAAATTTGAAAAAGATTGGGTTAGAGATGCGACCTGTAGGGTGTACTAATGGAATTGTTGACAATTTATATGCCAAATCTAAGATGGCTACTGGCTGCCATGTTTCTTAACAAAATTAGGAAACATCTGATAGCTCCCATCTAGACATTGCCATAAAGCTACATATGAAATTTGGGACAGATCGGGCGAGAGCTGCAACCTGTAGGGTGTGCTAAAGGAATTGTTGGACAATTTATATCCAAATCCAAGATGGCCACTGGCAGTCATGTTTTTCAACGAAATTCGAAAACTAGAGGCTCTACAGAGCCTGTAATTGCTCACCTGGAACTACATATAAAAATGTGATTTTCCATAGGCTTTATAGGGTAACTATGAGCTGCTATGGTGACCATGTTTACAACATTACATGAGGATCATTGGTAGAAGGTATCCCAGACCTCAATCACGTGAAGTTTCAAAACATTTGAATCCATCAAACAGAATCATAGAATGTCTCTGGTGGCCATATTTTTCAACCAACGTGAACATAGAGAGGATCGTTTGTGGAGGTCCTCCTATAGACCATTTCTGCCAGGTTTTGGTTCACGTCGGCTCAGTAATTCCAGAGAGAAGATGAAAATGGGATTTCCCATAGGGTTTTTCTATAGTAACTATAAACAGCAATTGTGGTCATGTTTGCAACACGATAACATTAAATGAGGAACGTTGGTAGAGGGTTTCCCAGTCATCAACCATGCAAAGTTTCAAAACATTTGGCCCTGTGGTTTCAAAGGGGAAGAGTTTTCAAAATTGACCGATCAGAATCAAAGAATGCTTCTGGCGGCCACGTTTTTCATCCAACAGGAATAAAATGAGTAACAGTTATAGAGAACCTCTTATAGACCATGCCTGCCAAGTCTGGTTCACATTGGCTCAGTACTTTCAGAGAAGATGATGAAAATGTGATTTCCTATAGGGTTTTTATAGTAACTGTAAGCCACAGTTGCAGCCATAATTGCAACCCGATGAAGATTAAATGGGGATTATTGGTAGAGGGGGTTACAGCCATCAGTCACATTAAGTTTCAAAACATTTGGCCTTGTAGTTTCAAAGAAGATTTCTTGAAAATGCACACACTTAAAAATTCTGTTTCAATACAAAAATCAGTAAAAGAAGGTCAAATATTTTGAAAATTACAATTTTTTTCAAGACAGTATTCTCTTTCAAATAGCTTTGGCTAGGTAAAGGGTTACAGGAAACACATTTTACTCCAATTTTGTCAAAGATTTATTTTTGCTGGACAGCTACTGAGAAAAGAAAATAAACAAAAACTCCCATACACCTGTCATCAATCAGTATTTCAGATAAGTAACTTGAAAGCTTATAATGTATTAACTTCACTTGTTTACAGTAATCGTCAAAATAAGTTGTAGAATAATTCTATAAACTATGTATCTTTTCTCTTCCTACACTGATAAGACCAGAAGCTGACATCATTTTCAGCTTTCAAACTCTCACTGACAACTTTCCAGAAAATGTCAGATTTTGATCTTGTAAGGACAGGAGCAGTAGTTTACTTAGTTTAATGCAGTTCTGCTACAACTTATTTTGAATTATACTGTATACACAATATTTTGGGGTTTTTTTTCCCAGTTCTCAGAGGAGAAAACTGGAACCAACCCTTACCAGATTCTCAAAAAACAAGTATTTGCTGACAGTACCGATCTTCGTGCAGACAGGAGAGGCATAGGGTTAAGCATTAGAATATAGCCTCTGGTGGCCCACATATTTCCTTCCTCTCATAGACCATTCCTGCGAAATTTGGTTCACGTCTGCTCAGTAGTTCCAGAGAAGAAGATCAAAATGTGATTTCCCATAGGGTTTCTATAGTAACTTTTAGCTTCAATTGTGGCCATGTTTACAACATGCTCAACATTAAATGAGGATCGTTGGTAGAGGGGGGTCCCAGTCATCAATTTATGTGAAGTATCAAAACATTTGGCCTGGCAGTTTCAGAGGAGAAGATTTATGAAAATCCACCAATCAGAATCAAAGAATGCCACTGATGGCCATGTTTTTCAACCCACTGAAACAAAATGAGGATTGTTTGTAGAGGAACTCTCATAGACCATCCCTGCCAAGTTTGGTTCACGTCGGCTCAGTAGTTCCAGAGAAGATGAAAATGACGCTCAGGATCACCGATCCAATGTCGAGTTGTGACAACAGTTCCTCGCACCAAGGCCAACACACCTATGAAGTTTCATGACTCTAGGTTGAACCACTATCAAGTTATCATCCGGAAACCAACTGTTGCGATATACTATGTTCAAGGTCACTGTGACCTTGACCTTTGACCTGGTGAGTCCAACATCAATAGGGTTCTTCCTCGCACCAAGTCCAACACGCCTGTAAAGTTTCATGACTCTAGGTTGAACCACTATCAAGTTATCATCCGGAAACCAATTGTTGCGATATACTATGTTCAAGGTCACTGTGACCTTGACCTTTGACCTGGTCAGTCCAAGATCAATAGGGTTCTTCCTCGCACCAAGGCCAACACACCTATGAAGTTTCATGACTCTAGGTTGAACCACTATCAAGTTATCATCCAGAAACCAATTGTTGCGATATACTATGTTAAAGGTCACTGTGACCTTGACCTTTGATCTGGTGAGTCCAAGATCAATAGAGTTCTTCCTCGCACCAAGGCCAACCCACCTATGAAGTTTCATGAATGTAGGTTGAACTACTATCAAGTTATCATCCGGAAAGGAATTGTTGCGATTTACTATGTTCAAGGTCACGTTGACCTTGATCTTTGACGTAGTGAGTCCAAAATCAATAGGGTTCTTCCCCTCACCAAGGCCAATCTACCTATGAAGTTTCATGAATGTGAGTTGAACCATTATCAAGTTATCATCCGGAAACCAATTGTTTAAGATTTACTACGTTCAAGGTCACTGTGACCTTGACCTTCGACGTAACATGTCCAAAATCAATAGGGTTCTTCCTCCCACCAAGACCAACCTACGTATGAAGTCTAATGAATGTGAGTTGAACCACTATCAAGTTATCATCCGGAAACCAATTGTTTACGCCCGCCCGCCCATCCGCCCGCCCGCCATTCACCAAACTATAAGTCGAGTTTGACTTCGTCACAACTCGACTAAAAATGTGATTTCCCACAGGGTTTCTATAGTAACTATAAGCTGCAATTGTGGCCATGTTTGCAACCCGATCAACATTAAATGAGGATCGTTGGTAGAGGGGGTCCCAGTCATCATTTATGTGAAGGATCAAAACATTTGGCCTGGCAGTTTCAGAGGAGAAGATTTTTGAAAATCCACCAATCAGAATCAAAGAATGCCTCTGGCGGACATGTTTTTCAACCCACGGGAACAAAATGAGGATCGTTTGTAGAGGACCTCCCATAGACTATCCCTGCCAGGTTTGTTTTCACGTCACCTCAGTTTTTCCAGAGAAGAAGGTGTAAAAAATGGGACAAGGGGGATAAGAAAAAGGGACCAAAAATCCAAATCAGTAGGAACAGCTTCCCAAGGAAAGCACAGGTACACAAAGTGGGATATACAAACATACAGGGACTAGATAATAAAGGGACAGTAGGCGGAAGCCAATGAACCTTGACACCCTGAAAGTGGGTTATAGCAACATCCAGGGTCTCCACCGGAAAGTAAGTGAAATTGCCTCATTGATTGAGGCAGAGGAGTTTGACGTCATGGGCTTAAGCGAAACGTGGGTAAGACATGAGGAACGGGTAGACCAAGTAAGGGGTTACGTATGGATAGGTGTAGGGTGAACGGAAGGCCAGAAGAGATGCAGGCTGCAAGCTGGACTCACTACGTCAAAGATCAAGGTCAACGTGACCTTGAACATAGTAAATCGCAACAATTCCTTTCCGGATGATAACTTGATTTCCCATAGGGTTTCTACAGTAACTATAAGCCACAATTGTGGCCATGTTCACAACCCGATCAACATTAAATGAGGATCGTTGGTAGAGGGGGGCCCAGTCATCATTTATATAAAGTTTCAAAACATTTGGCCTGGCAGTTTCAGAGAAGATTTTTGAAAATCCACCAACCAGAATCAAAGAATGCCTCTAGAAGCCATGATTTTCATCCGACGGGAACAAAATGAGGATTGTTTGTAGAGGACCTCTCATAGATCATTCGTGCCAAGTGTGGTTCACACTGGCTCGGCGGTTACGGAGAACAAGATGAAAATGTGAAAAGTTTATGGACGGCGGACGACGATGGACATCAAGTGATGAGAAAAACTCACATGGCCCTCTAGGCTAGGTGAGCTAAAAATAGTTAACTCCCATCTAGATATTGCCCAAAGCCACATATAAAATTTGGAACTGATCAGGTGAAAGCTGCAGCCAGGAGGGTGTGCAAAAGGAATTGTGGGTGGACAGACAGACATATGGATGTATGGAGGGACAACGGATCAACCATCCCAATAGCTTATACTCGACGTCAAGTTGAGCTGAAAATACCCGTTCAAATTTTAGTATGTTTTCAACTTTTGCCTCTAAAACATAGCACTGAGCTCAGTTATTTAGGATATATGTTTCCAAGTGCCATCTGTTAATCGTGTTAAGTAAAGAGTTAACCCTCAAAGGCCCATTTCCGACTTTTTAAGTCCTCAGAACAGGTACCCTTAACATGCAATCATGAGGAGATATAGATGAAAATAGACATATTACCTGGGCAGTGATTTCTAGTCAAGTTCTTGCTGCCAAAATGGGCAGCCAAGACTTGACTAGAAGTCACTGCTTCGCTACTGGTAATGTGCAGGTGTGGTCTAGTGGGTATTCAAGAAATTTGTCCAGGCCCCCAAGGGTTAATTCACCAAGCAACTATCAATGTATAGGCAGCTTGGTAAACCAGACAGTTGCCCACATAAAGAAATTTTGTTGTATGGTTTCTAGATTTCTTTATTGGTGAAAACAATAACTACAGGACACTTATGAGGTTTTGACCCTGGGCCCTGTAAATCTCAAATTTTGGGTTGAATCGAATCAGAGGCCTTTGAATCAAATCAAATCGAATCTCAATACTTTTCAGGTAATCAAACATGTGGATATTGCATCTTCTTTTGAGCATGGAATTTGGCTAAGTATTGTCAATCTCCCTACAAGTTTTGTATTGTCAGTTACTGAACTTAACCCATTCAGTGGAAACCAATTTTCTGTTTGGATGAGTTAGTTAGAAATGATGAATATTTCAGAAGTTGAATCATAGTTTCAGACATAGGTGCTCTTTGAACTAATCTATCATTAGGTCTACTGCACAGAAGACCTGATGATTAGAGCTATCATGATTATTTGACTAACTGTCTCCTGTTGCAATAATCAACGGTTTTTATTTTTAGTTAATCGCTGTTAATTTTTAAAGTGGTACAAGTCTGGTTTAACCCTCTGCACACTGATGCCTAAAAAATCAAACTTTCAAGTCAAATTTTTCAGATCATGCAATTACACATTTTACCAACTCAATCTTGTTTGACAGAGCTCGATTGAGCTCTGTCAAACAAGATTGAATTGGTTAAATTCCTTGTTGAACGATGGGAAAAAATGCTCTGTCAAACAAGACTAAATTGTTTTAATTCCTAGTTGCATTATGGGACAAATTGTTGACTTGGAAATTTGATTTTTTTCAACATCAGTGTGCAGAGGGTTAAATGGTACTGTGTAATGAGGTGAATGAGCAGTTAGATAATTAACCTTTGAAATGTATAACCATAGTTACTTGTAATATCCCATGGACTTTTTTTTCTGGGTCATTGTGCAAAAACGTAATTTTAAAAACAAAGAGCCTTGCCATTTGATTAATCTCTGTTCTCCATAGTATTAACCAGCACCCTGTTATTTATTGATGTTTTAAGGTCACATATTTCTGCACAATGGCAAATCATGACCACAACAGTTTTACGGGTGGAGGAAGCTGGAGTACCTGGAGAGAACCACCGAGCAATGGCGAGCAACTGTCAGCTCCCCAACATACTAACTCCACACAAGCAGGGTTAGCTTTAGTTGAAAACAAGTGCATCATCAAAGTGCAGTATGCCTTAGTACACATCACCACCGTGCCTCGAAATGGGCAAGGGGGTGAAGTGTCTTGCGAAAGGACACAACACGGTCGCCGCAGGTGGGATTCAAACCGAGGACCTCTCAGCTTGCAGCCTGCATCTCTATCTACTGAGCCACCTTGCCCCCAGCACTCGGTTAATCAGTACTAAAGTGTATCATTCAAACGGTGTACCTTTGAATTCACAGCTTGGGAAGACATTGAAGACTGCATAGTAAATAGAATCTGTCTTGTACACTCGAATGACCCCACTTGAACAATCAAAACACGATAGAGAGAAAATTGTCACAAAACTCACAAAGGTCAGTTCACTTGTAGTACTAAGTTGTAACTAGTATAGGAATGGAGAGAGTTTTTTAAAGTTCAAAATTTTCTGGAAGTTAGTAAAAGAAATTAACATTTTGCCCAAAAGTTCTGTTTAAATTCTTCAGATGAATCAGTGATATTTTCGTGTTTCCATGTTATCTCAAGACAGAAGTGTACACATTCAAACATCATCAGTTTTAAATTAATTTTTGTATGTATATTAGAGAATGTTTGATGAATTTATGGGAAACGAATATTAATCGACTAACCATCAATTTATGCTGGTGATTAGTCACTACAAAAACTGATAGTTGCAATATCACTACTGATGATATAAGAAGAGTTCTAGAGAAGATACTTGAGATTTTGAGAACATCTTGACTATTTGAGAATTTCCAAACCACTACAATTCAAATCGAACCAAATCAAATCATCCGTAAGATTTCTTATCAAACTGAGTTTTAACCCTTTACTTAACACTAAAGGCAGACAACACGTGCAAACAAAATTCTTGAATAACTAATTTTTTTCATTTTTTGTGTCAAAATTATTGCTTATCACCCTTCATCCAAACCAACAGGGAGTATTTCGATTCAGTTGTCAAAAGTTAGCTCAAGTATCTATATTTTTCTTCCAGGTGTTCTGTAGATATAATTATATTGTTTTAGTGCTGTATAGATGTGATTTTTAATAAAAGATAGTTATATTAGTGTTTTGTTTAGTTTCTTTATCAGGTATCAGTGGCATGTTCCCTATCTTCGCGCGGGTCATTTTCGGTGTTTTGTTTTTTTGTTTTGTTCACGAGTTCGACCGCTTTGTAAAATTCAAACTTCTCATTCTAATTTTGGCTATGGATGGTAAGTGTTTCATGACGCGAGAAGTTCAGACCAGCAGGGCAGAGACGGTTAGTATAGGTTTCCAGGTGGGGGGGGGGGGGGGGGGGGGGAGGGGGGAGTGGTTGAGGCCAGCACAGGGAGTGCTACTGCTAGTGAGTTACCAACTGACGGCCAGCGGTCGGATGTGTGTAGGCACTGCCATATGGTGTATGTGGATGGGTGTGAGCAGGGGGAGTTGGGGATGTGTGCCATCTGCGTAGAGCTAATGCAGCTGTTAGAGGCATATGTAAAGTTGGAGGAAGAGGTGCAGGTGGTGAGGGGGAAACTGGGGAGGGCAGGAAGGTCTGGTGTTACCCCAGTTAGGGTGGCATTCGATGGGGGATGGAAGGTGGTGGGTAGTAGGAAGCGGACTTTTGACGTGGATAGTGGGTCTTTTGGGAATAGGAAGGTGCGTCGGGTTGAGGGTAAAGGAGCAGTAGGGGCTAGAGTGTCAAATTCCCAGGCTAGTAGTGTGAGTCGGGGGGCGAAAAGGCGTATTCTTATAGAATCGGATAGTGAGGGAGATAGCGATGACCATGTGGAGTCTGTCAGGGCAGGAGCCAGAGGGAAGGTTAGGAAGGTGGTAAACGAGGACAAGGTGGCTTGTAGTGGGAGTGGGCAGAAGGTGGGGTGCAGTGTCCAAAATAGATTCAGTGTGTTAGGTAATTTCGAGAATTCTGAGGAGCAGGTTGGGTCTGAAGAGGTGGAGGTGGAGGTAGGCATGGGGGTTAGTGTGGCGAAGTGCAAGATTGCGAGCCGGCCCAGTGGGGACGGAGGTGGTAACAGGGGTAGTAGGGGTAGTAGGATGGGAAAGAGGACAGGAAAGGACAGGAAGAGGCAGTTGGTGGTTGCAGGGAGTAGTATAGTGCGAGGGTTGGATAGGGTGGTGTGTGGGCCCGACAGTGTCAACAGGACCAATTTGTGCTTTCCGGGGGCTAGGGTGGAGGATCTAAGGGACAGAGTGGATGGATTAGTAAAGGGGTCAGGCCCAGACCCAGTGATTGTTGTACACGTGGGGACCAACAACATCAGGGAGAGAAAATCAGTTCAGCTTATTGAGACTTACAAGGACTTAATAACTCAACTGAATGCCAAGAATGCACAGGTAGTGGTTTCGGGGCTTCTCCCAGTACTAGGTGGTGGGGGTGAGCGTAATTCGCGGATCATTGGGACCAACGAGGAATTGGGGGAGTATTGTAAGGAACTTGGGATACCCTTTATAGACAATTGGGGGTCGTTTTGGGGCAGAAATGACCTATATGGAAGGGATGGTCTCCATCTTAGCCAAGGGGTACAGAGGTTTTAGGAAGAAATATGTTGCAGGTGGTGGAGCCTTTTTTGGTATAGGGAGGGGAGGGGGGGTCAGTGAAGGGGGGAATAATCACAGAAAATGTGTCACGAACCATAGGTGTAAAAAATGGGACAAGGGGGATAAGAAAAAGGGACCAAAAATCCAAATCAGTAGGAACAGCTTCCCAAGGAAAGCACAGGTACACAAAGTGGGATATACAAACATACAGGGACTAGATAATAAAGGGACAGTAGGCGGAAGCCAATGAACCTTGACACTCTGAAAGTGGGTTATAGCAACATCCAGGGTCTCCACCGGAAAGTAAGTGAAATTGCCTCATTGATTGAGGCAGAGGAGTTTGACGTCATGGGCTTAAGCGAAACGTGGGTAAGACATGAGGAACGGGTAGACCAAGTAAGGGGTTACGTATGGATAGGTGTAGGGCGAACGGAAGGCCAGAAAAAAGGGGGAGGGGTAGGCATGTACATTAAAGAGGATTTAAAACCATCGCTGATCACAGACCTGGAAAACATCAGCACCCCGGCTGAGGTATCGAAGGAAATTGGATGGGTAAGGATCAGTCTGAAAAACAAAAGTATTGCCCTTGGGGTTGTGTATTGTGCGGTGGAGGGAAGCAAACCCGAATGGAATGATTCCATATACTCAACACTAAGGTCCAATATCACCGAATTACAAAACAAGGGGCTCGGTATAATTCTGATGGGTGACTTTAATGGCCACATAGGTAATGATGAAGAAGGCATAGAGGGTGGGGACAATAAAGTCAACAGGAATGGAAGGAAGCTGTTGAACTTCACAAACGAACGCGGTCTGAAGATTCTGAACAGGTACGCGAGGTGTAAGAGGGGAAAGGGACCTGGGAGAGGAACGACAGTAAATCAATAATTGACTACATCCTCACAGATATTAATTTATGGAGGGAGGTGATAGGGGTAGAAGTGGATGATGAGGGTAAAATGGAGGTGGATAGTGATCACAACTTGATTACAGTGACGATCAGGGCCAAAACTCTAGTAAAAAGCAAAGGAAGCTCTAAGGAGATTTGGGAACTCAAAAAAGATGCTGACTGGGTGAAGTTCAATGAAAAACTGAAACCAAAGCTTGCAACCGTACCCAAGAGGGGCAGTGTCCAGAAGATGGCCGACGTCATAGTTGCGAGCCTGGTGGAGGCAGGAAAGGAAAGTGTAGGAAAGGTCAGGGTGCCAACACGGGAACTTGGGTACAGAGTGAACGAAGAACTGAAAAGGGCCATAAAGGGAATAAAAGCTAAATGTGCTGCATACAGGAGAAGTAGAAAACTTAAGGGGGCGGAAAGCAATGAGGCCTCAGTTGCTAAGGAAGAATACCACCAAGCGCGAAATAAAGTAAATAAGATTAAAGACGATAATCGGAGAGTACGAAATAGAAGTCTTATTAGGACGATAAGAACGACAGGGGGGTCGGGTTCGAACGTATTTTGGAAATGGGTGAATAAACGTAACAAAGGAAGTAACCCACAGAGTATTAAAGTAGATGGCAGAGTTACAGACGAGCAAGATCAAATCGCATCAGAACTAGTCAAGCATTGGGAAAAGGTAAACGATAAGCGATGGGGCATGGGGAGCCCACCAGAGTGTCCGAATCAGGTCGAGGAAAACCTATCGAGCTTCGTGTGCAGCAAAATTAAAACGGAGGAGGTGCGAAAGGTGATATCAAAATTAAGGGATGGAAAAGCGGGAGGAGTGGATGAAATTCCTAACGAGTTTATCAAAAAAGGGGGAGAGGAACTCGTGAAAAGCCTAACTGCCCTATTCAATCTAGCCATAGAAAATCAAGAGGTCCCAAAGGAGTGGAGAGAAAGTAAAGTGACATTTATTCACAAAAAGGGGGAAAAAGACGTTTTGGATAACTATCGAGGGATCTCTGTCAGTAGCAACATTGGAAAGGTTTTCTGTAAAGTCCTGTATGGGAGACTAGAGGAGGTGATTGAGGAGAAGGGTTTTTTGGGAGAAATCCAGAATGGCTTCAGGAAGGGAAGGAGAGTTACTGACCATCTTTTCACACTATCCCAAATGATAGAATCCGCGAAAGCAAAAAAGAAAAAGATGTTTATGGCCTTTTTGGATATCAAAAAGGCATACGATAGAGTATGGAGGGACGGGATGTGGCGCACGCTGGAGGCTATGGGCTTAGGAGGCGAGTTTGTTGGAATTATGAAAGCATTATATAAAGATGTACAGAGTGAACTTAGCCTGGGAAACATTACAACGAAACATGTGCCTATGGAGATAGGCCTAAAACAGGGGTGTATCCTTTCCCCGATCCTGTTTGCATTGTACATCCAAGGTTTAGGAGATGAACTCCTGCGTAGCGAGGAGGGGGTAGCAGTTGGGGACTTGAAGATCCCAGGGCTATTTTTTGCAGACGATATGGTTCTAGTGTCAGAAAGCGAAGAGGGGCTAACAAAAATGCTTGGAATTGTTGGGAAATATGGGAGCAAATGGAGACTCGAACTTAATGAAAGCAAGAGCAAAGTTATACCTGGGGGCCGCAAAGTGGACCCCACTCGAAGGTGGAGAGTGGGTGAGTTCTGCATTCCGGAAGGGAGCAACAAACTTCTCAGTGTGGGAGAGACAGGTGATTACGAGTATTTGGGGGTAAATATAAACATTACAGGAAGAGGCATCTACCGGAACCACACAAATAAATTGAATCTGAAGGGGAAGCGAATCCTTAACCAAATGAAACTTATAGGGAGAAACAGTTTCAATAAGGTTTTCGTGGGGAAAACCATTTGGGAAATGGTGGGGCTGCCAAGTATAACATACGGTACGGAAGTGGTACCCCTAAACCAGACGGCCGTAAAGACCTTGGAAATCCTGCAGAACGATGCAGGCCAATGGATAACGGGGTCGAGTAATGCTGCAGCGCTAGAAGCAATCAGGGGTGAGCTTGGGTGGATGAGGATCAAGGACAGGATAGACCTGTTGAAGCTCGGTTATCTTAATTATTTGGTAAATCTCCCCGACAGCCGATGGTGTAAAGTAATGTTCCTGAGAATTTTCAACTCAAATATCAAAATGGGGTGGATGGTCCAAGTGAGGGAGCTAGTACAGAACTACTCATTGGAGATCTCGGACCTGGACGTTGGGGCAAACCCAGGTAAAAAAATCGTCAGAGAAAGGGTCATGGAGGATTGTAACCGTAATTGGCGAGAGGGGGTCAAATCAAAGAGGTCTTTGGGTGGCCTGCGTGATAAAGAGAAGCCAGGTTTTGAAGAGTACCTTGATGGCACCTTTGGGGGGGTCACTGTTGTTCAAGCTGAGGTCGCGATCCCTGGAGCTGAGGGGAAAAATTGGGAAAGACGGTGAAAGGGAGTGCCAGATGTGCAACTTGGACATGGTGGAGACACTGGAACACTTTCTTCTAGAATGCCCAAAGTATCAGCCTAAAAGAATGAGATTCACTGGGAGTATAATGGGGAAGTGGGATGGGAGAATGAAGGGCATGTGGTTAGGGGGAGACTCAAAGGAGAGGGTTAATATGCTAATCGGAGAGATTGGGAAGAATGGGACAAGGGATATCATCAAGCTGTTCGTCTCCGAGTGTTGGGAGGAGAGGAGAAGCGTGGGAATAGGGAGGCAGTTGGGAGTACAGGGGTAACCATGGCCTTCTCGTCCGAGAACCGCGACAGATCAGCGGCTGGCCAAAGTGTTATTATTATATTATGGAAGGAGCTCAACAAGCTCGTTCCAATGAGGGGTCATAAGCTATGTTTTTGAGACAAAAAATGAAAATTGAATGGTCATTTTTGTGGATAGCTATTACCGGTTATGGACGTTACGTTGGGTAAAAGGGTTAAAGGTTCAATTACTTCACACACTCTGAATATTCACACTAAGTGCACAGTTTATTACTAAATGACACACTCTGAATTCTGATTGATGGCGAAATAAGTCCTGTCGGGGGCGCGGTGGCTCAGTAGGTAGAGGTGCAGGCTGCAAGCCGAGAGGTCCTCGGTTCGAATCCCACCTGCAGCAACCGCGTTGTATCCTTGGGCAAGACACTTCACCCCCATTACCCATGTGGGGGCACGGTGGCGTTGTGTACTAAGGCGTACTGCACATCGATGGTGCACCTGTCTTCAACCAATGCTAATCCTGCTTATGTGGAGTTGGTATGTTGGGGAGCTGACAGTTGCTCGGTGGTTCTCTCCAGGTACTCTGGCTTCCTCCACCCGTAAAACTGACATGGGCATGATTAGCTATTGGGCAGAAAGATGTGACCTTAAAACACCAATAAATAAATAAATAACTCATTTAGCATGACCTTTGTTCAAATTTGGCCTGTTAACCATTGACCCTTTCACAACATTAACAGCCCAAACCAACTATTCAAAAAAATCACCTTTCTATTTTCAATATTTTTTTTCATTTTTTGTTTTAAAAACAAAGCTTATGAGCTCTCAATGGAACAACCTCATTGAAGGGTCATAACCTTTGTCTTTGACACAAAAAATGAAAAAAATTAGTTATTCAAGAATTTTGTTTGCAAGCGTTGTCTGCCTTTTGAGTTAGGCAAAGGGTTAAAGGCATGAAGATTTTTACATTTTGCTGCATTTTGACAGTCTTCATCCCAAGGGTTTGCACTTGTTTTAGGCAAGTCTTGGCTGCCTATATAGGCAGCCAAAGCTTGTCTAGAAGCTATTGCTGTGAAACTTTGAATGTAGATTTCAAGTTTACCTGAAGAGAGTATGTTGGGGCACCTATTTAGTTTGTAGTAAAAGTGATCAAAGATGGAATTAGGCCTTTAAGGGTTAAATGCAGTTTGACTGTTAAGTAAATCACTATAAACCATTTACCTAACACAGGTGGAGGTGGACAACTGCAAACAAATTTTTGAAGTAACTTAAAAAAAAATTTTATATTTCACCTCAAAAACCCAGTTTATGACCTCTCACAAGAACAAGGCGAGAAAATCTCAGGTGAGAGAGTAATATATTAATTTTTTCAATTATTATCAATTATCTTTTACCTCTTCAGAGCTGGATATAAGAAAAACTAGAACTATCACTGAAGGTCATTAATACCCCCACTTCCAGCTTACAAGAAGGCACCTCTGAATGTTGAGGTTGAAAAACCAATAATAAATCCAAGTTCATCAGGGATAACTTAGTTAAAATTGTTGCAGTTCAAAAATTTTGAAATATGCATATGCCCACATGTTAGTCATAATGTTTGATAAGTTTCATTGAAATCGGTTCAATAATGTAGGAGGAGTTGGGCCCACAAGAAACTAATTTGAAAATCCATAATAAATCTTAGGTCAGGGGAGATAACTTGGGTTAAAATTGTCACAGATGAAAAAATTTACAAAATGCACATGCTCACTTGCTAGTCATGTTTGAAAAGTTTCAAAGAAATCAGTTCAATAATGTAGGAGGAGTTGTGCACACAAGAATCACATTTGAAAATCCATAATAAATGTAAGTTCAGGGGAGATAACCTGGTTAAAATTGTTGCAGAAACAAAATTTTGGAATATGTGCATGTTCACTTACTAGTCAAAATGTTTGAGAAGTTTCATCGAAATTGGTTCATTAATGTAGGAGGAGTTGTGTACACAAGAATATCATTTGAAAATCCATAATAAATGTAAGTTCAGGGAAGATAACCTGGTTGAGATAGTCACAGATGAAAATTTTTAGAATATGTGCATGCTCACTTTCTAGTCATAATGTTTGTGAAGTTTCATCAAAATCGGTTCAATAATGTACGAGGAGTTGCGCAATCAAGTTGGGATGGACGGACGGATGTGCAAGCCATCGACAATACAGCCCCACTTCTCTAAGTGGGGGTATAATGAAGGTGAGCAGACAGCAGCTCTCCTAAACAGACTCATAGTGAGCAATTTAACTCTTCACCCAATGCACATGATATCCAAATTTGTTATTTTAATCATTTTGTTATGAAAGTTTTCACAAAATTTCAAGGAAACCATATCATGTGATCCCATCATTGGAATGAGCTTGTTCCGAGGGGGTCATATGATATGATTTTGATGAAAGTTTTTGAAAATAAATTTTTTTCTTCAAATGCTCAATTTGAAAATTACATGGGCAGACGAGCCGGTTTTCACAATATCCATATTTGTATGGTTTTAGAGCCCCATTCAGTTACGTAAAGGGTTAACAAATCAAAGCATTGAGAGAGAGAGAAGTTACATGAGTATATATAACACAAACTGATGACCAGAGACAAATCTTATGCAGATTTTCAAGGCCTTTTCAAGGAATGATTGAATGTTTGAAACTTCACCACTCGACCCTAACTTGTGGGGGTGCAGTGGCTTAGTAGGTAGAGGTGCTGGCTTCAAGCCAAGAGGTCCTCGGTTCAAATCCTACCTGCGGCAACTGCATTGTGTCCTTGAGCAGGACACTTCACCACCAGCACAGAGGCATTGTATACTAAGGCGTACTGCACGTTAGTAGTGCATTTGTCTTCAACCAATTCTAACCCTGCTTGTGTGGAGCTGGTATGTTGAGGAGCCTGACTGTTGCTCCCCATTGCTCGGTGGTTCACTCCAACCCCCATAAAACTGTATGACAGAAGGTGACCCTGGCTGTCAAAAGTGTCATTAAACCCCAATAAATAAATAGATAACCCCAACTCACATTACTAACAGAAGCATAGAAACTGGGGTGGGCAGATTAGGCCAACATTACCTTTGTCATTACATTTTTACACTCAAATATCACAACCACCAACAGAGAACTTGGTGGGGGCAGGTTGGGGACTCATTGCTCAAATGCAATCATATGAAACATGTTTTTTTGTTGTTTTGTTTTGGGCTTTTTTTGGAGGGGAGGGGGGTTGGGGGGTTGGGGGGGGGGGGTTATGGCAATATAAAATTTGTTAAATGATGAGCCAAAAATATGCTCTTTGATCTACTGATTTTTATATTTTACACGTATTGTTGAAATGCATTAGTCCCAACCAACCATAGCTTTTAAGTATTGTATTCCTACCACCCACCAAGACGCACGATCACTGATTAGTATATGGGTGCCTTCTATTATCATTCCCCACCACACCCCAAAGTTCAAAATGCATCATACAACCCTGATTTCTGCAATGTCTTGACATTTAACATATACAAATGATATTATAAAACAGGAGACAAATGCCAAATCACCTGCATTTTTGTTGTAAGCAACAACAATATGTGATTTTATTGCATCAACATTCTGTGAAAACACTTTGCATTAAATATGCAAGACAAACGATCATTGTTTCTGAATCTGAATGGGATTACTATGTAGACTGCGTAGTCACGTATTTCAACACAATGTGGCCGTAGCTTTCCTTAATGGAAAACAATTTTGTTAAGGTAGAATCAGAAGGTCAAACAATTATGTTCCTTATTCATCCCAACAATCACCATGTGCCATTTTGAATTTTTATACCAAAAAATTTAAAACAAAAGTGTAACATTAATTTTAATTTGAAGCAGCTGCCTGTCCCCTTGACAAGTAGATTGTTGTTTTACTTTTTGACAAACGAAATCCTTCTTTTCAGCAGTTGTTGAACTTCCAGTGGGTCAGGCTACAACCATATAAATATTTGTCATATATCGATACTGGCATGTTTACATCAGATTCACATGTGAGTGGCAAGGAGCTCACTAAAAAATGGAATTAGGCATGAAATAGGTGCATGTGAGTTACCACTCACCTCTTATCTCCATGTCTGCCTCTTAGGAAGCTAGAAAAAAAATCTTGTTTTGCAGACACCTCTCTCGTCAATGGTCTGCCTCATCACTCTTTTTTTACCTGACAATTTATTTGGTGATAATATTTTGCACTTGCAGGACAAAAAATTTAACCAACTATATCTCTTTTCACAGTGCACATCGAACTCTGTCAAACAAGATATAGTTGGCTAACAATGCAAGTGCAGAAGGGGAAATTTTCATTGTTGAAAAAACTGGCTTTTCCACATAATAGTGAAAGGAGTTAAATTAATAATTCCAACTATTTTCAGGGCTGTATTGTGGATTAACAATGTCCACCTCCCCTTCCATCTTAAATTTGAGGGTAAATTGCCAGAGAAACAATTTTTTTTTAATAGGCCTTAGTTTGAGCCTGGTTTTTATAGTGAAAACAGCTGAACCGACATCATGCTTCTACAATGCTTGCAGTGAATGTGTTTTAAAGTTTTCAATGAATAAAATATGCTTCGAAAAAGTCAAGGCACGAAGTTTGTGTGGAGTTCTGAATATCTTTAATCAGTCGTTGTAATGCAGAAATATGCATCACTGTTTAAAAAAAAGTCCTTAAAACATCTTAATCAGGTGCAGATTGAGATCCTGTTAACTGAATTGAGGTTTCATGAGTCTAATTTATTCAATTAACAGGAATATTCAAGTAACCTTTCAGTTTCCTACATTCTATTATTAACAGGTGGAAGGCCAAATTATTTTTCGTGGTCTGAATTTGTTATTCAAATTTATTTATTTATTGGTGTTTAAGGTCACATAATTACGCACAGTGATTAAATTATGACCATGAGAGTTTTACGGGTGGAGGAAGCCAGAGTACCCAGTGAGAACCACCGAGCATCGACGAGCAACTGTTAGCTCTTCAACATTCTAACTCTGTTGTAGCTCCGCTCAAGCAGGGTTACAACAGTTGAAGACATGTGCACCATCGACGGGCAGTATGCCTTAGTACACGGTGTCATTGTGCCCCCATGTAGGCAACCAGGATAAAGTGCCTTGCCCAAGGACACAATGTGGGCTGTCCCAGACGGGGATCAAACTCGGGACCTCTAAATTTGTTATTCAAAATTGGTTGCATTACAAATTATTGGAGAGTGCCCATAGGCACTCTCCAATAATTTGGAATAAAAAAAAATTATATAAACAAAATATTATTTGTGTTTAACTGAATATGAAATGTCAGCAGTGAAAATGTTGGCTTTTTCTCTGGTACCCTCATTTTTCTGAATGCCCTGATAGTAGCTTCTAGCACTTCACCAGTTAAGAGTATTTTATCACATCTTATTTCATATAAATCATAGAACAAACAAGATAAAACAGATTAAATGCTTTTCTTGGAATTAAGCAGATAAAAGGTTGGACAGTCAACAAGGATTCACTCTATAACCTACAGCACTGTGATCGCAAAAGCAGACAGAAAATTTTGACAGATCAGAATCAGTTGTGATCTGGTAGAAATTATTTGCTTTTCTCCTCACAATGCAGAAAAGTCTCATCCATTGAAAAAAGATATACAATAAAATTGAATCTCAGATGTTATTTCCATTTGTTTTTATTGAATAGTTCTCAATTTCACAGTAATATATTTAGGAAATATCAACCCACTGGTGCACCTAGGTCGCAACCTGATCACAATCTGATCAAGAAGAGACTACTATTGTGATCACAAAATTGTGTAATTGACTTACACGTCAAATTTGTACAAAGGTATGGTAAATGGTTTTGTTTTTAAAATTATATGAAATTAAATGGATTATTCTATTTAGAAATATTCAATTGATTGGAACACATTGTATTAATGGCAAAAAGTTCCTTCTGCAAAGGCAGTACTATACCAAGCTTTTATCACTATGACAGTGGGGACTACTTAATTGTACATAACTTACAACCAAAAAACCACTTACCATACCCTTCGGTACAAATATGACCTGTTAATTCCATATAGATTATTCACTGCATTCCTCATAATTATAGATATTTTTTGTCTAAATACATTCAATATAGGCACTTAATTAATTGAATATTGTTTGACAGAGCTCAATGAACTCTGTCTGACAGGATACAATAGAATAAATGCTCAGGCCTTAAAAAGTTAAAAATCTGTTTCTCAGGCCCTCCCACATGGTCCTTTTGGCTGCCACATGCACTCTTTTTTATAACCAATGCAAACTTGAAAAAATAAAAATTAAATGGTTCCTGTTTGATATTTTACACAAGTTAATAAAATTGATCAATTTGTCCCTTGAGTGCAACAAGGCTTTGCAATGCGTTAGCATTGCAAAGCCTTCTTGCACTCAACGCACAAAATAAACCACCACCCATAGTATTCTGTAGATTATGAAGCTTAAGACATATTTATTTATTGGTGTTTGAGGTCACATACTTATGCACAATGGCAATCATGACCATGACAGTTTTACAGGTGGAGGAAGTCGGAGTACCTGGAGAGAACCACCAAGCAACAACGAGCAGCTGCCAGCTCCCCAACATCGTAACTCCGCACTGCAGCATTGGCAGGGTTAGATTGGTTGAAAACATGTGCACTATCGACGTGCAGTACACCTTAGTACAAGGCGTCATCATGCCCCCGTGTGGACAATCGGGGTTAAGTGCCTTGCCCAAGGACACAATGCAGGAGTCCAAATATATCCCTCAGATGGTCACCCATCCGAGGACTAACCGGGCTCGACATTGCTTAACTTCAGTGATCTGATGAGAACCGGTTACTGCAACACCACCGTGCCCTCAGCTTAAGACATAAAACAAACCAAGAACATGAACTTTTGATGGCAAAGAAATAATTACAAAAATAAAAAATAAAATAAAAAAATGCCCGCACGCAATTTTATAAAAAATGGCCTGAGAAACAGAATATCTACTTTAGGGGGCCTTAATAACTAGATAAGAGGAAAATGACCCAATTCCTGTTATTAGAATATTTTTTTTTTGTTTTGGTTAATTGTCTATTCAATTCACAGGTTTCCACAGTATAAAGTTGCAAAGATGAGAGTGTGTACATGTGTACAGTTTATTTATACTAACCTGGGAATGTGATGGGATGATTTTGTATGCTGACTTGGTGAAACTTTATCTGAAGAGAAACTGGAAGAATTAAATCCTTCAAAACTTGGCACACAACTGTACCTTGCAGTCTGTGGCAATGAATGACCCATCCAGTAAGAATCAGGAATAGCTGATCGAGATGACTTAAACTCACCGCTTGAGTGACTAGATATTGTTTGACAGCCATAATGACTGCGTCTCTTATCTTGTTTGTCCTGAGAAGATATTGGTCGCCTAATAATAGGGGGATGACCTGCCCGAGAGGGCATCTGCAGCTCCTTACGATCTGCTGAAGAAACAGTAAAATGTCCAGACAATCGTTCAGGATAACTGAGATTGGAGTGATGAGAAATTTGCCGTGGCTGGAATGCACTCTGTGCCAAAGAAGGTATAGATTTACTCGATTTTGCAGCACTATTTGATGAACTATGCGGAATATATTTAGAAGAGTCAGAATTCTGTTGCCCGTGCCTTGTTGCGGCATAAGAAGAATCTGTTCTTTCAGGAGGTGGTGGAGCTTTGTTGCAATGTGGTACATATGATTTTGGTCTTTCAATTCGTTCAACTCCTGGTAAATTATAAATAGAAGGCCTCACTTTTTCTGTTCTATGTGCTATCACAGTCCCAATAGTTGGAGAAACAGGTGCTATATTATGGCAGCCTGGCCATGTACCACCACTGTTTTCAAATTCACTAGCCTGTTTCTTCTTGTATTTTTTAGTATTTTTCAAAGTATCGTCATCCTTGGTATCAAAACTTTGCACAATTCTTTCCAACTCAATAATCACACCTTCGGGACTGGGCAGTGAATTGTCTGTACTCTGTAAAGAAGTGCTCATGGATGTGTCAGTACTGACAGGTGTACTCAATGTTGATGAAGATTTATTACCACTGATTTTATCATTACGCTCTTGACTTTTATGACGCTTCTTTTTGTGCATAAACTGTTCAAATCTTTCTTTTAAATTGTGTCCAGTACTGTGTCTGTTTTTTGTATCACTTTCTTTGCTTTCAGGACTTCTCCTTCCTTTTCTATGAGAAGGGCCAGGAGAATCCAAACTATCTGTCTGAGATCCACTTGTTTTTAAGTTTTTATTATTTTTATTGTTTTCCACTGAATTATCCCACATGTGACTTCGTGGAGGTGACATACCAGGTTTCTGTGGAGTTGAAGCAGTTGGGTCAGTAACATTGACCATCACAGAGTTTTGAATAGGAATCGGGGAAGAACCAACGGAATTCACTGGAGAATTCTGCCTCCATACATCAAGAGTAATTGGCTCTTTCATTTCCTCTACAAACTTTGTGAACTCCTTTGGTGATAAACTCTCAACAGTTTGTCCACATACCTGAAATTATATGAAGTTGTGAACCATTTAAATTGTAATGTTATTTATTATTATATGCATCTTTCAACTTAGCATTAGCTTTAGAATAATTTTCGTGACATATATTATTATTTGTACTTGTTTGAAAAGTTAGCATTACATTCCCAACTTATTCTGAATATTATCTTTCTCCTTGGAAGTGTGATGGTGGTGGATGTTTTATAACAACAAAAAAGAGGAAAGTGCTGGGGATCTCACCTAAAATAGAAATCTCCATATTGCAGATTAAAAAAAAATCACATTTCATGGTTTTATCAATCTCTGAAGTAATTTTTCCTTTAGTAAAAATGGGGTTAAACATGAAAAAACAAACATCAGAGTCTATAAAAATTTTCTTGGTTGTCTTGGAGGAAGAGAAAAATTGTGAACTCCATACACTGATGATGGGTATTGATGTTAATGTAAAATCAAATTTTAGGTTCAATACATAAATTTGCTTTCATAATTTGTCATTTGATACAAACTTTGGAATGAACTCCCCAACAGATTGCACTTTTGAATTTACTTTAGTAAAGTCATATGCTATGAATAGAGAATGAACAAACTACAAACTGATTAGTGTAATATCTACAAATGACTTATGAAATAATTAAGACCCTTGACTGTCAATTTATGCCAGGATAAGATTTTTAATATTTGCCTTCGTATCCACAAAAACGAAATGTTGGACAACCCAAACTTATAATTTTATGAGTTGATTTGAACAAACTTGTATCTCATCAGTTCAGTTGAAATCAAATGTTATAATCTAGATGACTTGCTTTTAGACAGTGGTTCCCTGGTTTTGTTGCATTTTATCAAGACAACAACAAATAAATCTGGCAAGTAGAACATTTGCAAAATGAATATTTCAGCAAAAAGGTTGTTTTGCTTCTGATGAATCTTGTTTATGTTTTTTTAAAACTTTTCAAAATGTTTATTACGTTTCAAGCATTTTGCTCTTCTTATAATGGAATTTAGGGTCCATCATTGTGGATAACCATCAGATTATCAGAATCCTAATATAACTTACACTAATAATTCGGTCTCCCACAGTGATAGAGCCCTCCTTTGCAATTACTGATCCTGGATATATAACACATACAAACAGGCCTTGAGCAACTTGTATGCCAAGATCTATAAAATAAAATAAAAATACATTAATTAATAAACTGTAAATAATCCCTTTATGTAAAATACACAAAACAGCTGCAGTCAGATTGTATTTTTCAAGATTTATTTTGTTCGGAAACAAACTACCACACTTCAAGAAAAATATTTTTTATAACTGTAATGTTTTTACTTGATGCAACATACACTTCTTCCAACACTCGTATACAATACACTAAAATCCTGTAAACTGAATTCTCAACAAAAGATATTCAACAAAGAAAAAAAAGCAACATGAAACATTGCATGCCCCCTCATGCAATACAACAGATTTCTCACAGGTAACTAATTTGTGCACCAAAGTGTTTTCAATGAAAAATGTGAGAGATAGTTTGTATCTAAAACATCCAAGATACCATAAATGTTCGCCTATTTTGAATACATGAACACAAATGCAGACTAACATGGCCAATACAAAAATTATTCTCATGGATAAATGAAAGTGTCAATGACACTGTAGCTCAACTTGACAAACTTGAACTTGGTAAGTTATAAATGAAATGGCAAAATTGAAGATCATTGGTACCAATGTTATTTGATGAAATTTCAACAAAACAGCATTGTGTGTGCACAACGTCAGAGTAATCCATGCATTTTAAAATGTAAACTGTAAGACTGGCTAAAGGAAGAATGTTGATACACAAATGCAGAATGTTCAGAGGCTATTGTAAATGGCAACTTTTTTCACAGAAATGAATGCTAATCAACAGCTCTTATCTGGAGTTCTTGACTAATGAGCACACCAAGTTAAAAAACAATCCTATGATAAATGTGGCCTGTAGGCCATGTCAAAGAATGTTGATGCACAAATGCAATAAATTCAAAGATTGTTGCTAACAGCAACAGTTTTTGATGGAAATGAAAAGAAAATCAATAGCTCCTATCTTTGTCACCCTGCATAAGCATACAAAGTTTTAAAACAACTTGATAATGAATGTGCCCTCTGAGGCATGCCAAAGGAAGATGTTAATGCACAAATGCACAAAGTAGAAGGTCATTGCTTTGTGGCAATGGTTTGTTTTTGTTTTTGTTTTTTTTTTTTTTGGGGGGGGGGGGGGGGGCATGGAAATTCATAAATATACCCTACAGAGAGTGCAAAAGGGATAAGTTGATGCACAAATGCAGTAAGTTCAAAGGCTGGTGATAACAACAATAACATTTTCTGGAAATTAAAAAATAGCTCACATCCAGAGGTCACCCCAAACACACATACCAAGTTTCAAAGTGATCCAGTCATAAATGTGCCCTGAAGGGTGTGTTAAAGGGAAATATTGAGGTCTGACTAAACTAAGTTCAAAGGTCAGCGGCCAAATTTTTTGACAGAAATGGAAGAAAATCGACAGCTCCCATATAGATGTCATCCCACACAAGCACACCAAGTTTGCAAGTGATGCAATCTTAAATGTGCCCTGCAGGGTGTGTCAAATGGAAATATTGATGCTTAACTGCACTAAGTTTTTACTAAGTTCATCGAAGGTCATTGCCAGTGGCAACATTTTTTGACAGAAATCGAAGAAAATCAATAGCTCCCATCTAGAGGTAACCCCAAGCAAGCATACAAAGTTTCAAAGCGATCTGATCATAAATGTGCCCTGTAGGGCATGCCAAAGGAATATATTGATGCCTGACTAAACTTAGTTCAAAGTTCGTTGCCAGTGGCAACATTTTTTGACGGAAATGGAAGAAAATTGATAGCGCCCATCTAGAGGTCTCCCCAAACAAGCATGCCAGGTTTCAAAGAAATCCGATCATAAATGTGCCCTGTAGGGTGTGCCAGAGAGAAATATTAAGGTCAGACTAAACAAAGTTCTAAGAATGTTGGCAGTGGCAGCAGCAACATTTTTTGACAGAAATGGAAGAAAATTGATAGCTCCCATCTAGAGGTCTCCCCAAACAAACATGCCAGGTTTCAAAGCAATCCGATCATAAATGTGTCCTGTAGGGTGTGCCAAAGAGAAATATTGAGGTCTGACGAAACTAAGTTCTAAGAACGTTGGCAGTGGCAACATTTTTTGACGGAAATGGAAGAAAATCAATAGCTCCCATCTAGAGGTCACCCCAAACAAGCATGCCAGGTTTCAAAGCAATCCGATCATAAATGTGCCCTGTAGGGTGTGCCAAAGGGAAATATTGAGGTCTTCTGATTAAACTAAGTTCTAAGAACATTGGCTCGGCAACATTTTTTGGCGGAAATTGAAGAAAATCGATAGCTCCCCTCTAGAGGTCTCCCCAAACAAGCATACCAGGTTTCGAAGCAATCTGATCATAAATGTGCCCTGTAGGGTGTGCCAAAGGGAAATATAGAGGTCTAACTAAACTAAGTTCTAAGAACGTTGGCCATGGCAACATTTTTTGATGGAAATTGAAGAAAATCGATGGCTCCCAACTAGAGGTCACCCCAAACAAGCGTACCAGGTTTCAAAGCAATCCAATCATAAATGTGCCTTGTAGGGTGTGCCAAAGGGAAATATTGTGGTCTGACTAAACTAAGTTCTAAGAACGTTGGCCGTGGCAACATTTTTTGACGGAAATTGAAGAAAATCGACAGCTCTCATCTAGAGGTCACCCCAAACAAGCATACCAAGTTTCAAAGTGATCTGATCATAAATGCGACCTGTGAAGTGTGCCAAAGGAAATTGTGGACGTCTGTACTTACGTACTAACATACGTACGTACGTAAGTATGTCGACGGACGAGAAGTGATGGCAATAGCTCAGCTTGACTTTGTCAAGTTGAGCTAAAAATAATGTGTCCTATGTGGTCCTCCATACTTTTGTCCACTGCGCATGAGCAGTGTCAAGGAAGTACCGTAATTGGTGCCAAATCTTCATTCTTACAACCAGTGCCTGGTAAGTGTTATGTAATCAGCGGGGAGGTATGAGTTCCCAACTCATGGGAGGGCCATCCCCGTCTGGATCATTGGTAAGTATAAAAAATATATAAATTACTATAAATTTTTTAACATTTTTATACTGTACCAATAACCTAGACTTAGCTGAATAGAAAAAAGGCTGGAGGGCCTAGGACATAAGGGAAAATCCAATGAGCTCAATTACATGTAAACAGAATTATCCCCTCAAGGAGAAAAGGAGAAACAGGATTTACATGTATCTTTCTTGTTTATACAAAAAAAGGAAGACACAATACCATTCCATAATTGAGCACAATAACATCAATGATCTCTATTAACATTCAGTGTAACCCATTATACTAATTTTTTAAAGGAAAGCCAATAAATACAGTCCAGAGAATGAGACTCTTTATACTCATTTAAAAGTGTCCGAGGATTGAATATTAATGCTCGTATGACACGTGACATATACAAATGCTTCACACTGAGCTACACTTTAAAAATATTACATAAATGAGATAGACATTAGCTTTACACTTTAAAACCATCCCAGCACCGACTCGGAATTACTGACTCCAGAGGAGGTATTCCCTTGCTTTTCACTATAAAGCAGGTGATATAAGGGAACACCATCCCCCCCCCCCCCCCTTCCCCTTGCTCTGGGTTAATCGCCCCAGAACGAAGAGGGCAGCAGGACAGAGTCACTGCTGGAACAGAAAGCCTGCATAACTATAGTTGCAACTGTTTAGTGGACTACATTCTGATCCAACAGATAACGGACCTAAACAATGCAGGTCACCAGAAATAGACTCAATATTTCTAAGGTAAAAATTTGTGAACGTAGAAGGCTGAGACCAGTATGCAGCCTTCATCAAATCCGTAATAGCAATACTATTAGCATAAGCCCAAGATGTAGACAGCGCCCTCACTTCAAGCGCCGAAATCTTAAGCACAGACTGCTGAGTAGAGGATAATTTTTCATAAGCAGTACGAATAGTTAATTGAATCCACCTTGAAAAAGAATGGACCGTAATGTCCCTTCTATTAGGCAGCAGAGACAGAAAGAAACATTTATGTCCCTTTCTGATAAACTCAGATCTACGTCTGTAAATACGCATAGCTCTAACTGGACACAGCAAAGGCCTGTGACCCTCTGAGGACGGAAGAGCCTTAATAACAATAGGTTCAGGGTACTTATTAGGAGCCTGATTCTTAGCCAAAAATCCAACATTGGTAGTCAAAGTAATAGTATTACCAACACTACGGTAGTGAGAATCATCAACAGACAGTGCATGAAGCTCACTAACTCTTCTAGCAGAAGAGAAGGCTAAGAGAAAAGCTGTCTTATAAGATAAGTATTTGAAGTCTACTGTGTCAAGGGGTTCAAATGGCGTTCTTTTAGCTTCAGAAGAACCCAAGCTAAATTCCACTTAGGAATTAACCTAAGGGTTCTAGGTCTATTTATCGAAAAGTTTTTCACTAACTTAGATAAAGAGACATTAGATCCAATTTGTAAGCTATCATGATGAGCATAAGTATCCGATAGCATAGACCTATAACCCTTAATAGTAACTGGCTGCAGTTTGATCTCGTCAAACAAGTAGACCAAAAAATTAGCAATGTCTGGAATGGAGGGATCATAAATATCAATAGAATGATCCCCACACCAACGAGAGAAAACCTTCCACTTAGCAGCATAATTTAGCGAAGAGGAGGTCCTCCTACAGTTAGAAATTGCGTCCACTGCTCGTCCTGTAAAATGCTTGCCGTGCAAGCAGGACTGCACAATGGAAATACGTGAAGGTTGAGACCTTGCGGGTTGTGATGCAAGCTTCCGAGGAATGTCCCACAACAGACACCTGAGTAGATTTATCCATGGTCTCTGGGGTGACAGAGATGCTACCAAAAGAATCTTGCTGTGAGATTGCTTGATTTTTAGCAACATCTGTTGACTCAATGGAGCTGGAGGATACGCATATCCTATCATTCCATCCCAAGAGATCGAGAGAGCGTCTACTGCGAATGCTCGAGGATCTGGGCATGGCGACACATACGTCTGCAACTGATTGTTGAGATGCGTCGCAAACAAATCTATCATAGGACGATCCCATTGGTAGCAAATCTGATTGAATACTCGTTTGTTGAGAGTCCATTCTGACTGCAACATATGACCTTTCCGAGAAAGGGAGTCCGCTAGAACATTCAGACGACCCGGAATATGACGGGCCGACAGAAGAACCTGATGCTCTAGGACAAACAGAAGGATTCTTTCCGTCAAGTTGAACAACGGAATGGAATGAGTGCCTCCCTGGTTCCGAATATACTCTACTACTGTCGAATTGTCGGACAGAATTTGAACATGTGAATTCTGAATAATGTTCATCCAATGACGTAGCGCAAGCCAAATTGACATCATCTTTTTGATGTTTATGTGCTAATTTAGGAACTGCGGATCCCAAAGACCCTGGCACCTCGAATCTGTTGGGCTCAAAGTTGCGCCCCAACCTGTTTGACCCGCATCCGTCATAATCGTAAAAATCGGATCCAGCAGTTGCAGTGGTACTCCCTGAGTTAACCACTGAATATCTGCCCAAGTCTGAATCTCTTGTTTTACTTGTTTCGACAAGATGATGTTCGTTTCGAGCGAATGAATCTTCACACTCCAATTCTGAGTAAAAAATAACTGGAGTGGACGAGTGCGTAGTCACCCCATCGGAATAAGATCAGTGGCGGCTCCACACAAACCTATCAGTCGCATGAATTCTCTCGCTGTTACTACATCTGAGTGAAGACAAAAGCAAGCGTAACAACTGACTAATTTCGCTCTGGGTAACGGCAGACGAACCAGATTGTTGTGCGTCTCAAAGCTCATTCCCAAGTGGGTGAATGACTTGTACAGAACTAGATCCAACTTCTTTTCGTTTACTATGAAACTGAGACGTCGGAGCAGTTGAAGCAGACTCTGAACATCGTTCTGAAGCGTTAACCTGTTGCCGTACCTCTGAAGAATGTCGTCCAAGTAGGTCGATGTTACCGCAGACGAACAAGCTCGGCAATGAGTCATTATTCAAGTGAAGGCCCAGGGTGCTAGATTCAGACCGAAGCACATTGCTCGGAACTGATAAACGACCCCTAGGACAGCGAAGCGAAGGTACTTTCTGAACGCCGGATGTACCATGACGTGAAAGTACGCATCCTTGAGATCTATGCTCGCAGCATAATCGTTCACTCGAATGCTCGCTCTGACCAATTGGATGGTCTCCATATAAAATTTCGGAGCCACGATCAGCTTGTTTATCCAGCTTAGATCTATAATTGGACGGAGCAAGCCGTCTGGTTTTGGAATGAGGAACAGGTGACTGTAGAAACCTGGAGATTCCTGGTTTTCTACGACCTCTATTGCATTCTTCTCCAGAAGAGATTGGACTTCTGATAGAAGTAAATCTCTCTTCTGAAGGTTTGACGGAAGCTGAGTCCAACGTGGACTTCATGTTCGTGTTGAAGGACAGCTTTAGACTTTTGGAAATAACCCCCTGCACCCATGGGTCGTCCGTAATTGACAACCAATTGGTTACGAATCTCGACAGGCTTCCGCCCACTGGAGAGCAATAGAGGTTTAGACCATCACCTCCTGGACCTGAAAGGCTTGTGGGAGGAGAAACTACGTCCTCCCCGACCCGCACCTCGACCAGTCGACCTAGGTGCATCTGACCGTTTGTCTCGGCCAGCATTACGACCCCTACCTGAGTCGCTACTGTGGCGGTCTCTATAGTAAGACGTAGAGGCTTTCTTAGATCCTCCATACGAACTTCCCTTGGATGTACTCACCCCAGAAGTCCCTGCCTTACTCCTCTCTGCTGAGTCCGGTTTTTTCAAAGCAGACTAAAAAATAGGCCGATGAAATCGTCAGATGTGTACCCATACGCACAACTAGTAGAAAGCTGTATGACGGAGGGCCACCACGGATGCCGACATTATGTACACCATACAAGATATGGGTACATATAGAAATGAATTGGAGGAGTGTCTAATTTGATGGATAAAGAGTTAATATCTCCGGAGTAAATTATCAGATTTACATAAAAAAAACTATACAGCACAGCACATCAGTAACCTGAATAAATATAAAAAGTAACATGACAATCAGATTGATATTTTTTGAGTTATATCATGCCAAAGGGATTGGAGGAATTTTCAATTTGAAGGATAAAGGGTTAATATCTCACGATCAAAATAACAGATTTACACCAAAAACTATACAGCTCGGCACATCAGTAACCTGAACATAAATATAAAGTAACTTGACAATCCAAGCAATATTTTTCAAGTTATCGAATGCCAAAGGGATTGGAGGAATTTTCAATTTGAAGGTTAAAGGGTTAATATCTCAGGATCAAATTATCAGATTTACACCAAAAAGTATACAGCTCGGCACATCAGTAACCTGAATACAAATATAAACTAACTTGACAATCCAAGCAATATTTTTCAAGTTATCGAATGCCAAAGAAATGGATACGGATGCCGGACAGACAGACGGACGGACGGACAGACAAAAGATGGACGAACGACGGATGGTCACCCCGGATGCCGGCATTATTCAATTTGAAGGATAAAGGGTTAATATCTCAGGATAAAAAAAAACAGATTTACACCAAAAACTATACAGCTCGGCACATCAGTAACATGAACACAAATATAAAGTAACTTGACAATCCAAGTAATATTTTTCAAGTTATCGAATGCCAAACGGATTCGAGGAATTTTCAATTTGAAGGATAAAGGGTTAATATCTCAGGATCAAATCATCAGATTTACACCAAAAACTATACAGCTCGGCACATCAGTAACCTGAAAACAAAAATAAAGTAACTTGACAATCCAAGCAATATTTTTCAAATTACCGAATGCCAAAGGGATTGGAGGAATTTTCAATTTGAAGGATAAAGGGTTAATATCTCAGGATTAAATTATCAGATTTACACCAAAAACTATACATCTCGGCACATCAGTAACCTGAACACAAATATAAAGTAACTTGACAATCCAAGCAATATTTTTCAAGTTATCGAATGCCAAAGGGATTGAAGAAATTTTCAATTTGAAGAATAAAGGGTTAATATCTCAGGATCAAAATAACAGATTTACACCAAAAACTATACAGCTCGGCACATCAGTAACCTGAACACAAATATAAAGCAACTTGACAATCCAAGCAATATTTTTCAAGTTAACGAATGCCAAAGGGATTGGAGGAATTTTCAATTTGAAGGATAAAGGGTTAATATCTCGGGATCAAATTATCAGATTTACACCAAAAACTATACAGCTCGGCAAATCAGTAACCTGAACACAAATATAAAGTAACTAGACAATCCAAGCAATATTTTTCAAGTTATTGAATGCCAAAGGGATTGGAGGAATTTTCAATTTGAAGGATAAAGGGTTAATATCTCAGGATCAAATTATCCGATTTACACCAAAAACTATACAGCTCGGAACATCAGTAACCTGAATACAAATATAAAGTAACTTGACAATCCAAGCAATATTTTTCAAGTTATCGAATGCCAAAGAAATGGATACGGACGCCGGACGGACAGACGGATGGACAGACAGACGGACGGACAAAGGATGGACGAAACGACGGATGGTCACCACGGATGCCGGCATTATGTGTACCATACATAGTATGGGTACACATAAAAAGCAGAGAGTCCGAAGCTTTCTTAGTAATCTGATCATAGATTAGCGAAAGCTTACCACCGAAGTGAAGCTCTCCTGAAACCGGAGTGAATCGAAGAGAGTTTTTCACCTTAGTATCCACTCTTGTGGATGAAGCCAGAGCAGCATCACGTCTGACTAACTCCAAATTTGCAACTGAAAATGCGGATTTATACGTGGAGAATGCTATGGCCCTTGAAAGAACTCTCAAGGAAGTTTGAACTCTTTGAATTCTTTTCCATCGAGACATAGTGATAACGATCTGGTAAGGTGATCTGCATAAGATAAGGCGTCTAAACTGGCTCTGTTAGACAAGATTGTAGTCTCCATCGTACTGGAGAGAATCGACATAGATGCCGGCAATGACAACTCCAAGTCTTCTGCCTGGTCGTCTAAACGCAGAGGAACTCTCGGCACGCCCTGTCCTGCCGTTTCAAATCTATTTCTACTGTTGATGAACAGCAGATGTAGAGCATGAGGCGATAAGAAACTGGATTTGCCTGTCTTAGAGGCTAGCTTGAATATAGCATCATTTAGAAGTTCAAATGTCTGTGTGACATTTCTGGACTGGGTCAGAAACTCAGGCACAATATCCTTATTCCGGCCGAAAAAGTCTGTGTCCAGTGACGCTATCAGTCTCTTATCAGGTATCGCAGCACTCTAGTCCGGAGGAACAACTTCTGGAATGTGTTGCCGGATGAAATCTACGGCCACCTTATGTTGTTCGGAAAGGGAAAATTCCAGCTCCGCTGATTCCCTTTCACCATCCGACTGGACCGCATGTGAATCTCAGTCGTCCCTTTCTGACTCTGCAGGGGAGTGTACCGACCCAGCTTCCTCAGACAGTTCCTGTTCTGAAAAAGTTTCTGAAGGTTGCTGGGATGCTGCAATGAGTTGAGCTATCTGTGATAGCAAGTCCGTCACGGAGGCCTGTGGAGCCGCAGTCTTACGTAGTTTAGCCACTGGAAGCTCCTGGGATGGTAGTTCCGGCATACTTCTCTTATGCTAATGTCCCGACTGGTAAGGCCTCGTGTCCTTGGCTACCGGATGGCGTGACCTAGTCGACGTGGAATCCCTGGTCGGCGAAGCAGGCTGGATATCTGCGGTCACGTAGCCAAGGTGCGGTCGTGTGTGCTGACGTAAGGATGAGAAAGCCATTTGACTAGCCACACCAGACAGTCTATGCGAGGGAGCATCCCGAGCAGGAGGAGTGGATGTATGCTCCGACTGACGAACGTTACGTACAACATCTGGGCCCAGATGTTGCTGTTAGAGAGAGGGACGTCTCTCGCTCGTGGTCCGGGCAGATCTGAACGAGCTAGCTACCGGACTGACTTGCTTCCTCCGTTCCATCCTCCGATCCGTTGTTGCCGGATGTGCACAATCCGAGTTTATAGTGCTCACAACACCCGATCTCCTCGACTGGACCGCAACGGACGAACCTGGCATCACAACACCCATTTCTCGAGTGATTGCTTCACCGGGCGAGCTAGCGGGCGACAAGTACATTGATCCTACTAGGGATCTAGGCACTTGCCGAATTTCGTTGAGCACTTTTGCCGCTAGCTCCTCATTTAATTGTGACGGCGGAAGCACACTACCTGAAGACATCACAGAAACATCACCCTGTTCTTGTTCCTCTGAAAAAGAGACTGAAAAACTAGAGTGACCCTGTGGCGAGAGGACCGGCATGGACCTCTCACCACTAACAATATACCGTGACGCACGTCTCCAACGTTTGTCATCCCAATTGGCACACACTGAGCAAGAATTAGTGTGAGTACACTGACTACAGCAAATACAATGAACATGAGAATCAGAGGAAGACTTCCTCGATTTACAATTTGAACAATATTCTTTCATTTTGAAAAAATATTAAACAGTCATCGTACTTGCACTAACCCTTGAAAAACAAAGATACATAATAATAATATAATCCATTACAAAAATTTTGAAAAATAATTCCAAAGAAAAATGTTTTTTTCGAAAAAATTTCAAGATGAGCCCAAGTTCCCAAAGGGAACGATGAGCCCAAATGAATCCCCAAAAAGCATAAGTGTGGACAAAAATTTTAAAACATATCTAAAAATTAATGCTACACTTCTGGACAATATTAATGTATCTGGCTATGAACAGAACCTAATAGAAGACAAGGAATCACTGTCAAAAGTGAATAAAAACCAGAAACAAGACTTCAGGCACTGAAAATATGGCTTGAAATCAGTAACCAATTTTAAACACTATTCGATGTAAAACAGAAACTTCCACAGAAGAAACTGCAGTACATCGGATGGTAGATGCATGACCAAAACGCCTAACCTCCCCAAGGGTGAGGACGTAACCATGGGGAAACACAGAATAAACGTTCTGTTACTATGACAAAAACTCCCAAGAAATTTCAGTAAAAAAATTACAAAAATTATGCCAAAAAGCATGGGAGAATAGCAGGGGGGGTATCAAGGAAAGGGAGAGAGGAAACACTCAACAAAATTTCATAGCAAGAATGAAAACATCAGGCCCATGCCCCGAAATTGGGAAACATGAAATAATTTTGCATAAAAATTATAAGTTACAGCTCTGAACACATCCTTCCACTGTATCTTCCTCTCATCCTCTTATTTCATCCTTAGATCCGCCATTTCTTTCATGATTTTGTGTCTGGCATAATTTTAACTGAGATTATAAGCACAGAAATCAGTGAGATGATACTGAATGAAGGGCCAAACAAACAATGAAGATTTTGCACCAATTTCGGTACTTCCTTGACACTGCATATGCGCAGTGGACAAAAGTATGGAGGACCACATAGGACATGTATTTTTTGGATTTTGATGCAAATTTTGGGGATTGGGGGGGGGGGGCAAAATTTGTGTTTGGCCCTGAAATTTAAAGAGTTAGCACCAACTAAGTCTGGGTCATTGGTACAGTATAAAAATATCGATAGCTCCCATCTAGAGGTCACCCTAAACAAGCATACCAGGTTTCAAAGCAATCCAATCATAAATGGGCCCTGTAGGGTGTGCCAAAGGGAAATATTGTGCTCTGACTAAACTAAGTTCTAAGAACGTTGGCCGCGGCAACATGTTTTGACAGAAATTGAAGAAAATCGATAGCTCCCATCTAGAGGTCACCCCAAACACGCATGCCAGGTTTCAAAGCAATCCGATCATAAATGTGCCCTGTAGGGTGTGCCAAAGGGAAATGTTGTGGTCTTCTGACTAAACTAAGTTCTAAGAATGTTGGCCGCGGCAACATTTTTTGACGGAAATTGAAGAAAATCGATAGCTCCCATCTAGAGGTCACCCTAAACAAGCATACCAGGTTTCAAAGCAATCCAATCATAAATGTGCGCTGCAGGGTGTGCCAAAGGGAAATATTGTGGTCTGACTAAACTGAGTTCTAAGAACATTGGCCACGGCAACATTTTTTGACAGAAATTGAAGAAAATCGATAGGTCCCATCTAGAGGTCAGCCCAAACAAGCATACCAAGTTTCAACCTGTGAGGTGTGCCAAAGGAAATTGTGGACGTACGTACGTACGTACGCCAACGGACGAGAAGTGATTGCAATAGCTCAGCTTGAGTTTGTCAAGTTGAGCTAAAAATCGATAGCTCCCATCTAGAGGTCACCCCAAACAAGCATACCAGGTTTCAAAGCAATCCAATCATAAATGTGCCCTGTAGGGAGTGCCAACGTGAAATATTGAGGTCTGACTAAAGTATGTTCTAAGAACGTTGGTCGCAGCAACATTTTTTGACAGAAATTGAAGAAAATCGAAAGATCCCATCTAGAGGTCACCCTAAACATGCATGCCAAGTTTCAAACCGATCTGATCATAAATGCGACCTGTGAGGTGTGCCAAAGGAAACTGTGGACATACTTACGTACGCACTACGTACGTACTTATGTACATATTACGTATTTACATACGTACGTACAACCGTATGTACAACCGTACGTACATACGCCAGTGGACGAGAAGTGATGGCAATAGCTCAGCTTGACTTTGTCAAGTTGAGCTAAAAACAATGCAAAAGGTTCATAGGGACAGTTATCTAAGTCAATCAAGGGGCATAACTGTGTTAAGTATGTGTGTACAAAGTCTGAAATATGAGGGTGTCCTTTCTCCCATAGTGGTTTATCACCATACCAAATGACATCAAAATCCAACAACCAATGCTTGAATTAAAACGAAAAATGTTCACAGGGGCAGTTTTGGTTAGTATAATAAAGGGCATAACCCTGGTAAGTATGTGTGTGGACAAAATCCACAATATGTAGATATCCATCCTCCATATTGGTCAATCATCATACCAAAGGACATCAAAAAACTGACAAACAAAGCTCGAGTTACAATATAAAATGTTTCTGGGGACAAGTTTGTAAATATAACGAGGGACATAACTCTGGTAAGAATACATGGACAAAACCTACAATATGCAGATATTCTTTTCCCCATTATGATTTCTGACCATACCAAAGAACATCTAAATCCAACAACTGATTCTTAAGTTATAAAGCAAAACATTTGTCTGGACAGGTTTTATAAGTCTAACAAGAGCCTTAACTCTGGCAAGTATATGTTCACAAAAACCTGCAATATGTCTTTATCGTTTCGTCCATATTGGTCTCCGACCCTACTATAGAACATCAAAATGTGACAACCGATGCTTGAGTTATAATGCAAAAGGTTTGTCAAAACCATTTTTTCTGAGTCTAACAAGGGTCATAACTATGTTGAGTAAGTGCTGACGAAACCCATAAAATGTGGATAACCTTTTCCCCAAAGTGGTCTCTCACCATACCACAGGACATAAAAATGCAACAGCCGATGCTTGAGTTACAATGCAAGACATTCATACAGAGTTTTCTAAGTCTAACAAGAGCCATAACTCACATAACAATGCTTGGACAAAACCCACAATGTGAGGATATACTTTCCCCATGCGAGTCTCCCACCATACCAAAGGACAATAAAAGGCCACTCGGCCACACATTCCCCGAAAAAAGAGTGTGCAATTCGAGGTATTTGAAAAAGTAACTCTGGCAAAAAATGTCGGACCACACCCCGAATTGACTTGTATTTTATGCTGATACACCTATGTACCAAATTTTATTTGATTAGGTCAACAACGAGTAAAGTTATCATCAGGAAACGAAACAAAATGAATTTTCGAAGTCATAAAAAGGGCATAACTCAGACAAAAATTGTCGGACCACACCCCAATTCGAACTTGATCTGTATTTTATGTTGATACACAATTCATTTAATTTGGCAAACTATAACTAAAGTTATCATCGGGAAACCAAAGTGGGACAGATGCATGGATGGACACCAGCTATTTTAATAGTCCCCCCCAAAATAATTTTCGCGGGACAACAAAAAGCCACAACAGATGGTTGTGTTATAATTTAAAATGTATACACAGTTTGAGTCTAACCAGGAAAGGTAAGAATGTGTGGACAAAACCCACAACACATGGATATCGTTTCCACAATAGAGGTCTACTACCACACAAAGGGTACCCAAGTTAAAATGTGAAATGTTCATATGAAAGTACGGATGTAGACCTTGACTATATACCCACCAAAACCTTCTTGGGTGGTTGGAAGCATAATAATTTGGATTTTCCATTGACCAGAAACTTGTAAATTGACAACTTTCCAATGATGCAGTAATAATTTATTACTACAGTATCTTGTTTATTTAAAGGGACAGCATGTGGATTTACCACCCATGTAACAATGAAAGTGTCAATGACACTGTAGCACAACTTGTGTGTAAGACATGTACATGTATAGTATGTGACACAGCAATGACACACATCTAGGTAATGACCTGATAACAAAGGTACATGTAAAGTATTGTAACGGTCTGTACATAAATACTGACCACAGCCTGTAACAAATGTATAGGTAAAGTGTTGTAAAGGTGGGTGACAGTTAGATGCTAAACTAGAAAAGAAATCTTCATGGGGTTAATGTTACAATGGGGATCCTTGAATGGCACACCATAAGCCAAATGTTAGCAATGGTTTTGGCCCCCTCGATTCAAACCCTTCTAAGGCCGATTCATACAAATTAATAAATATTTGAAAATATAGGTATTTGAATTTTTTATCTTTAGCTCATAGGGTTTCCACGGGTGAAGAGGTTTTATTTTGCTCATTGTAAATAGAAAATCGGGTTGTGCTAATAATGTTTACCCTCCCCAAACAATACCACATATTAACACAGGAACTTGGCTTCAACACATTTGAATATACACATACTGGGGATGCTGAATTCAGGTAACATTATTTTGTCTGGTGTTTTTGGAAAAGATTTTAATTATCTCCTTTTTTGAGTCCCCGACTGGGTCTGACTGAACCAAAAAATATTTGTTAACAAAGGTACCCAAGAAGTTTTGTGAAGATTGGTTCATAAATACAGCCTCTAGCCCGAGCCGTATAGACATGTGTACATACTGTGTATAAGTAGCACTGAATAAATCAAAGTTCATCTAATTTTCATTATTTCTGCACAAGAAAAAAAACCTGTCTATATGTGATGTGTATTCCATGTTACTAAACATTCAGACAAAAATTTATTCAAATCAGAACTTTCATACAGAAGTTCTGTACAAAAAACTGATTGCACTAATATTGGTAGAAAATGGCAGCCATCTTGAATTTCGGACTGCACCCGAAAACACTCGTTCTCGTCCCACGGTGATAACAAAGGTACCCAAGATGTTTTGTAAAGATCGGTTCATAAACACTGCCTCTAGCCCAAGCCGTATTGAATTGTTGACAGACGGACAGACGTTCAGACGGACAACTGGCCATGGCATAACCTCAAATTTGATTACGTCAAAGTTGAGCTAAAAATGCTCAATATCAGAAATACATCTTTTACGAATAACACCAAAAAAAATGGTTTTGGTTCTCAGGCAATTCCTCATTAAAGTTAAATTCCCTTGTTATAAGTTTTTATTGGCTTGAAGTATCTTCAAAAATTAGTATCAAATCAAGAGTTTAAAATTTTTACCTTGCACGTGTTTGCACTAAAGCATGATAAAACTAGAGGGGGCATCAGTACTCCGTGGCTCACCAGCAGGTAGCCAATGTAAATGGGTGGCTGGAGTAAAAAAAAAGTCCAAAACCTGCACACAAAAGTCCAAAATTAAAGTAAATAAGCAGCTAAAGGGTTAAATAATATAATAATAGCCCCAAGAAGCATGCTAACATAAAATAGGAACCATGGCAATATGCTACAAGGTAAGTCTCCACTTTGAAGAAAAGAAAGACAAACCTAAAAACCTGCACATAAAAGTAAAAAAAAAAGCATCACATTTGTTTCAATAGGTTAAAATTGAGAAAAATACCCAGATAATGTCACAGTAACCACCATCGCAATATGCCAGTAAGGTGAAACTCTACCTGAAAAATATCCACTTGGAGAAAAGAAAGAAAAACCTTAAAACCTGCACATAAAAGTCCAAAAAGTATAATATTTGTTTCAAAGGGTTAAAATTAAGAAAAATACCCTGAAAATGTTACAGTAACCACCATGGCAATATGCCAGTGAGGTAAAAATCCACTTGAAAAAAATATCAAAACCTGTACACAAAAGTCAAAAAACTGCACACAAAAGTCCAAAATTAAGGTAAATAAGCAGCTAAAGGGTTAAATAATATAATAATAGCCCCAAGAAGCACCCTAACATAAAATAGGAACCATGGCAATATGCTACAAAGTAAGTCGCCACTTGGAAGAAAAGAAAGACAAACCTAAAAACCTGCACATAAAAGTAAAAAAAAAAGTATCACATTTGTTTCAAAGGGTTAAAATTGAGAAACATACCCTGCAAATGTCACAGTAACCACAATGGCAATATGCCAGTAAGGTGAAACTCTACTTGAAAAATATCCACTTAGAAGAAAAGAAAGACAAACCTCAAAACCTGCACATAGAAGTCAAATGAAAGTGTCAATGACACTGTAGCTCAACTTGTCAAGACAAAGACATGTACATGTATAGTATGTGACACAGCAATTACAAACATCTAGGTAATGACCTGATAACAAAGGTACATATAAAGTATTGTAACGGTCTGTACATAAATACTGACCGTTGCCTGTAACAAATGTAAAGGTAAAGTATTGTAAAGGTGGGTGACAGTCAGATGCTAAACTAGAAAAGAAATCTTTGAGTCCCAGAGTGGGTCTGACTGAACCCCAAAATATTTGTTCTCATAGCACAGTGATAACAAAGGCACCCCAAAACACACTCATTCCTGTCCTAAGGTGAAAACAAAGGTACCCAAGAAGTTTCGTGAAGATCAGTTCACAAATATGAGCTGTGTAGAAGTTGTGACAAAAAACTGATTGGACCTAATTTCGGTACAAAATGGCCACTGGCAGCCATCTTGAATTTTGGACCGCACCCAGAAACACTCGTTCTCGTCCCAAGGTGATAACAAAGGTACCCAAGAAGTTTTGTGAAGATCGGTTCATAAATACAGCCTCTAGCCCGAGCCGTATTGACATGTGCACTTACAGTGTATAAGTAGCACTGAATAAATCAAAGTTCATCTAATTTGCATAATTTCTGCACGAGAAAAAAACCTGTACTATATGTGATGTATTCCATGTTACTAAACATTCATACAAAAATTTATTCAAATCAGAACTTTCATATAGAAGTTCTGTACAAAAGACTGATTGCACTAATTTTGGTACAAAATGGCTGCTGGTGGCCATCTTGAATTTCAGACCACACCCCAAAACACTCGTTCTCATCCCAAGGTGATAACAAAGGTACCCAAGAAGTTTCATAAAGATCGGTTCATAAATACGGCCTCTACCCTGAGCCGTATAGAAGTTGTGTACAAAAAACTGATTAGGCCTAATTTCGGTACAAAATGGCCAATGGCAGCCATCTTGAATTTTGGACAGTACCCAGAAACACTCATTCTCGTCCCAAGGTGATAAAAAAGGTACCCAAGATGTTTCGTGAAGATCGGTTCATAAATACACACTCTAGCCCGAGCCGTATTGACATATGTACTTACTGTGTGAAAGTAACACTGAGAAAATCAAAGTTCATCTAATTTGCATAATTTCTGCACGAGAAAAAAACCCGTATTATATGTGATGTATCTCATGGTACTAAACATTCACACAAAAAATTATTCAAATCAGTGCTTTCATATGGAAGTTCTGTGCAAAAATCTGACTGCACCAAATTTTGTACAAAATGGCTGCCATCGGCCATCTTGAATTTCGGACCGAACCCAAAAACACTCGTTCTCGTCCCACGGCGATAACAAAGGTACCCAAGGAGTTTCGTAAAGATCGGTTCATAAATACGGCCTCTAGCCCGAGCCGTATTGGCATTTGCACTTACAGTGCTGAAAGTAACACCAAAAGACATCAAAGTTAGTCTAATTTGCATAATTTACGCACGAGAAAAAAACCCGTATTATATGTGATGTATCCCATGGTACTAAACATTCATACAAAAAATTATTCAAATCAGAACTTTCATATGGAAGTTCTGTACAAAAAACAGATTTCTGCATCGTCGGTACAAAATGGTGGCTGGCAGCCATCTTGAATTTCGGACCGCACCCAAAAACACTTGTTCTCGTCCCACGGTCATAACAAAGGTACCCAAGAAGTTTCATAAAGATCGGTTCATAAATACGGCCTCTAGCCCGAGCCGTATCCAATTGTTGACGGACAGACGGAGGACGGGCCATGGCATAAGCTCAAATTTGGCTTCGCCAATGTTGAGCTAAAAAGTATCCCATTTGTTTCAAAGGGTTAAAATTGAGAAAAATACCCTGAAATGTTAAGGTAACAATCATGGCAATATGCCAGTAAGGTAAAACTCCACTCCAAGACAAAATTTCAAAACCTGAACACAAAAGTCAAAAACCTGCACAGAAAAGTCAAAAACCTGTACGCAAAAGTCCAAAATTCAAGTAACTAAGTATGGAAAGGATTGAATAAAATATTACTATCCCTAAAAAGCATGATGACATAAAAAAAAAATCAAAATCAAAACCTGCACACAGAAGTTCAATATGAATGAAACTGGACGCTGACATGAGGGCTATGCCATAGGCTCACACAACTATCGCTGGTGAGCCCAAAAAACCATGTCTGTTATAACTGTTTTGGAAACATCCAGTTTGCTGTGTTGAATATTTGTTTGCCAAAATTTGTTCGCATGTGTTTTCCTAGTTACAATTCATGAGAGACTGCCTATAGGCACTGCCATAAATGGTAACAAAGCAAATCCTTACAAATGAAATAAATTCACTTCAAAGATAAAGTGAACCACATCCATAGAATATGAAACCTTGAATTGTGGTACCTGCACTTCAGAACGGAGCCCTGATATGGGCTTCTGAGCACTCAATCAGTTAACAAATGAAAAAATTTGAAATAAAAGCCTTCCTCTCTTCCTGCCTCATTTGAAAAGTTCATTGCTCGAGACCCAAATGTATTTTTTTCTTTAGCCTAAATATTAATTAAGTCCATTTGTTTCACCTGACTGGTAATATGGCGGAATCCTGTTAATTGCATAACCACTTTGAAAAGGAAAAAAACATTCAATTAGCAGTCATACTCATTTAACAAGAAAACTGTTATTTACAGTAAACTGAGCATTTATTACTATATCTTGTTTGATCACACTTATGGTAGGCCTTAAAATTCAGTGAGAATTCAGACTCTGCTTCTTGCTAACTGTTGAATATTCTATAGTGATGTATAGCAGGATTCTCATTTAGTTTCTCAGAAAATAAATGGAATTTAGGTCCTGTATGGAGACCTGTCAATTTATTGGGGTATAATGGCACTTTCAACAGCCAGGCTCACCTCGTGTTGGACAGCTTTACAGGTGGAGGAAGCCGGAGTACCCTAAGAGAACCACCAAGTAACAGGAAGCAACTGTCAGACTCCCCAATGTACTAACTCCACACAAGCAGGGTTAACATTGGTTGAAAACAAGTGCACCATCGACGTGCGATACGCCTTAGTACACAATGCCACCGTGCCCCCACGTGGGCAATTGGAATTAAGTCTTGGCCTGCAGCCTGTATCTCTACCTACTGTGCCACCGTGATCCCAGACCGGTCAAACAGGATATAATAGATTAAGTGTCTTTATCTGATGTACTGAAACCAGATAGGTGACTAAAAATAGGCAACTGAGTGGCTGTTACAAGTAATTCAAGATTTGTATTCAATTAACAGGAGTTTACTCTATAAGCTACAGGCAATTAACAAGTCAAATTTGTAAACGGTTTGGTGTTTGGAGTTATAATGTAATTAACAGAGTTATTCAAACAAGAAATATCCAATTGAGTAGTAGAGTTGCACAGTATTGGGATAAAAATAAACCGCAATATCAAAGAAAATATACCATGGTATACCAAATTACTGAATAACTTGATTCAATCATCAAAGTGGCAGAAGAATGCGGTTCTCTTGCGGTTATTAAGTGTTCAAATAATTTCATAATTTATGTTCTTATTTTTTACAAATAAACAGCTGAGACTCACATATTTATTATCATTAAAACACTAAATAACTTTTGTGGAATAATATTGGGTTTTATTCTTTGTGTAACATCCAAAACAAACAAAGAACCTCACAGTGAAATGAAATGTCAACAATATTCCACAATTCTCATTCATGACCTTACATCATGAATATTAATAAGCTGGGGTCAGAAAGACATGGTATCTCACAAACTCAGTGAATTAGTTTTGAATATTCCTTTGTGTACTTTTTGTTGACATAAATAGTGGAGCATTTTCGTTTCTTTCCTCTGTTTTGGTTGTGGTTGCTGGTTAGTTGAAACACATGCAGAAACATCTAACTTTTGAATGTGAGTAAATTAATGGAAAATAAAAATGAGAACTGATATGCTGTTTTGCTCAATATTACTGTACCGTCAGTCAAATTCCCCAAGTTCCAACTTCGATTTGTTAGTTTTGCCTTCTGGTCAAGTTCCACGGTTGTAATAATCCGGACGTTTCTCATGAGTCACTGCCGTGTTAGTAAGCCATGTGTATCTTAGAAGTTATGATGTAATACATTAATAGAATAATTACGGTCTGTTGTGTTTGATCACCTTGCCATGGTTTTATGGTACGTCAGGGTAATACCAGACTTTCGGTATAGCAAATATTTTTTTTTACTCACAGTAACAGTAAGGTATTGTTTTCGATACCGAAAATATTCAGTATATTGAAATACCGTGCAACTCTATTGAATGGGCACTACTTTATGAACACAACTGGAAGTATTGAGAGAATTGAGTTACCTTTCCCAGAGGCAAGGTGCACAGGATAGAGTGCTCGAGATGAAGATTTTCTTCTTTTTACAATCTGCAAAAAAATCAGAAGTTTTTTTTTCACTCCTTGCATGACAAATCTCCAACACCAATCTCAAATCACACCTCTGTCATAAAAAATAATAGGCAGCTTCCAAGGATGGCTGATCCTCTAAAAATAATGTCTGGATGCAGTAAGCACACATATAAATTACAACACATAAACAACATCAACGTCTGAAAATAATGTGCAGAATAAACACAGTAATGGAATTACAACTGGACAGTAACAAAGTATCGTCTGAAAGAATAATGCAACATATACACAGAATACATATCAAGAGGTGTCTGGTCATTTGTTACAGTGGCAACATAAATCTAAAATCAAGAACAGCTTATCGTTTGGACTTGGGCAGCCTACTTTAAGAGGACTTCCAACCCAGACATTGGTTACTGGGTCCTACTATACCAGTAAAACTAAACTTGTCTACCAAAGTAATTGAGCACTGCTTCAGTTTACAGGATTTCAACATGGAGGGCAAAACAACCCACAACTGCAGCGAAGAAGTCATGAGCACATAAGAGCTCAAGGAAGCAGACAGAAAATCACTTGAGACCTAAACAAAAGCATGATTGTATTCTGGTTAATACCTAAAGGCTTAATTCCATCCCTGTAAAATGTTCCTTTTTTATCAGAACAGGTGCCCCATGAAGCAATCACAAGAAAGTCTCATGATGCATCTTATGACACAATCAAAGGGAGTCTTCACACAAACTACTCTGCAAGGGGTTTGGAGCCAGCCAGGACTTCGCAACAAATCACTGCCAAGCCTTCATACACAGAGAGAAGGGGGGAGAGCAATGAGATCTTTGGGTGGTTTGCAGAATAAAGAGAAGACAGGATTTGAGAAGTATCTAGATGGCACATTTTGGGGGGTCATTGCTGTTCAAACCTGGTCAACGTCTCTGGAGCATGAGAAAAATGAAAGTGTCAATGACACTGTAGCTCAACGTGTTAAGACATGTACATGTATAGTATGTGGCAGAGCAATGACAAACATCTAGGTAATGACCTGATAACAAAGGTACATATAAAGTATTGTAACGGTCTGTACATAAATACCGACCGTAGCCTGTAACAAATGTATAGGTAAAGTATTGTAAAGGTGGTTGACAGTCTGATGCTAAACTAGAAAATAAATCTTTGAGTCCCAGAGTGGGTCTGACTGAACCCCAAAATATTTGTTCTCATAGCACAGTGATAACAAAGGCACCCCAAAACACACTCGTTCCTGTCCCAAGGTGAAAACAAAGGTACCCAACAAGTTTCATGAAAATCAGTTCATAAATACAAGCTGTACAGATGTTGTGACAAAAAACTGATTGGAACTAATTTCGGTACAAAATGGCCACTGGCAGCCATCTTGAATTTTGGACCACACCCAGAAACACTCGTTCACGTCCCAAGGTGATAACAAAGGTACCCAAGAAGTTTTGTGAAGATCGGTTGATAAATACAGCCTCTAGCCCGAGCCGTATTGACATGTGCACTTACAGTGTATAAGTAGCACTGAATAAATCTCAAAGTTCATCTAATTTGCATAATTTCTGCACGAGAAAAAAACCCATACTATATGTGATGTATTCCATGTTACTAAACATTCATACAAAAATTTATTCCAATCAGAACTTTCATACAGAAGTTCTGTACAAAAGATTGATTGCACTAATTTTGGTACAAAATGGCTGCTGGTGGCCATTTTGAATTTTGGACTGCACCCAAAAACACTCGTTCTCATCCCATGGTGATAACAGAGGTACCCAAGAAGTTTTGTAAAGATCGGTTCATAAATACGGCCTCTAGCCTGAGCCGTATAGAAGTTGTGTACAAACAAGAGGCCCCACGGGGCCTGAAGCGCTCATCTTGTACAGAACACAATTTAAACAGAGTCCAAGAATGAGTCTACATTATGCAAGCCATCTCCATAGGCTACACTGTCAATCCTTGAGTCCCTCAGGAGTGACAAAAATAATCTGCGCATCATGCCTTTTCTTCAGTTGATCGTAAGTAAAATGTAGAGCTCCCCTATGAAGCTCCTTGATACAACCTATGTGGATTAATCTTAGTACCTCTAGAGGGTACTGAATACAAATTTTTTAATTCTTCAGCAAAATGGCCAATTCCAGCTCCCATAGAGAGCCCAAATATTAACCCAGGCTCTTAATTTGAACACAGTTAAATCTGACTTCCCGAGAGATGTTGTGTACCGAATATGAAAGCATTCTGACTGTTGGATCTGAAGAAGAGAAATTATAAAGAAATTTCTTCGAATTGCAATACGTTCAAATTTGGGCTACCATAGCGAGCCCAAATATTAACCTATGGATCCGATTTGAACAAACTTGAATCTGACCCCCCTAGAGATGTTGTATACCAAATGTGAAAGCATTCTGACAAGTGAATCTGAAGAAGACGATTTTTGAAGAAATTCCCTCATATTGTACTAAGTTAAATTTCATGTTTCCATATGGAGCCCAAATATTAACCTAGGCACTCGAATTGAACAACCTGGAATCTGACCCCCCTAGAGATGTTGTATACCAAATATAAAAGCATTCCGACTGGTGGATCTGAAGAAGAAGATTTTTAAAGAAATTTCCTCATATTGCAATAAGTAAAAATTTGGGCTACCATAGTGAGCCCAAATATATACCTAGGGATCTGATTTGAACAACTTGAATCTGACCCCCATAGAGATGTTGCATACCAAATATCAAAGCATTCTGACTGATGGATCTGAAGAAGAAGATTTTTTTAAATTACCCTCCATATTGAACCAAGATAAAATTTGGGCTTCCCTAGGAAGCCCAAATATTAACCTAGGGACTTGATTTGAACAATCTAGAATCTGACCCTCATAACAATGATGTATACCAAATATTAAAAGATTCTGACTGGTGGTTCTGAAGTAGAAGAATTTTAAAGAATATTCCCCATATTACCCTATGTTAAAACTTCGGGCTCCTGTAGAGAGCCCAAATATGAACCAATGAGCCTTATTTCAACAAACTTTTATCTGAGCCCCCTATGAATGCTGTATACCAAATATCAAAAGATTCTGATGATTGGTTCTGGAGAAAAGATTTTTTTTTTTTTTTTGCAAATATGCTGACTCAGCATTTTTTCGATGCCCATTACAGAACACCCTAACATAACCGATGGCAATTTTTTTTTACCATTCAATTCTACTGGTCATAAGGATACTTCATACCAAATGAAACCTCTCTGTTCCGTGGGGTTTGGGAAATATGGGCGTTTGAAAATATTTCTATTTTTAGCTCCCAGGGTTCCCATGGGGATGCGGGAATTTTTTTTTTTGCATGGGTCAAGTACTTATGACCCAATACTACCACAAACCAAATTTGGTTCATACCGGACCATCGGTTCAGAAAATAGAAATTTTGGGCGGGGCCAAAAATCTTACCCCTCCTATTACAAAGCTAAATATTACTTCATGAACTTCGTTTGAACAAACTTGATTCTACACCTCATATGGAAGCTCCATAGCAAATATCAAGTCATTGTGCACACTGGTTCTTGAGAAGAAGATTTTAAAAATATTTTGGAGCATTTTCCCCCACTCCCTCCCTATGGGGCTGGACATGCTGAGTTGAACAAAAATGAAATGCCCCTTTGGGACCATCACTCACACAAACTTTCACTTGAATTGGCCCAGTGGCTTTGGAGAAGACCAAAACATGGTGTTGACGGACGACGGACGGAGAGCGATGAGATTAGCTCAGCTTGACTTTGTCAAGATGAGCTAAAAACTGATTAGACCTAATTTCAGTACAAAATGGCCACTGGCAACCATCTTAAAATTTGGACTACACCCAGAAACACTCATTCTCGTCCCAAGGTGATAACTAGGTACCCCAAGACGTTTCGTGAAGGTCGGTTCATAAATATAGACTCTAGCCCGAGCCGTATTGACATGTGTACTTATTGTGTGTAAGTAGCACTGAAAAAATCAAAGTTCATCTAATTTGCATAATTTCTGCACGAGAAAAAAACCTGTATTATATGTGATGTATCCCATGGTACTAAACATTCACACAAAAAATTAATCAAATCAGCGCTTTCATATGGAAGTTCTGCGCAAAAATCTGATTGCACCTAATTTTGTACAATATGGCTGCCATCGGCCATCTTGAATTTTGGACCGGACCCAAAAACACTCGTTCTCATCCCACGGTGATACCAAAGGTACCCAAGAAGTTTCGTAAAGATCGCTTCATAAATACGGTCTCTAGCCCGAGCCATATTGGCATTTGCACTTACAGTGCTGAAAGTAACACTAAATACATCAAAGTTAGTGTCTAATTTGCATAATTTACGCATGAGAAAAAAACCCGTATTATATGTGATGTATCCCATGGTACTAAACATTCAAACAAAAAATTCTTCAGATCAGCGCTTTCATATGGAAGTTCTGTGCACAAATCTGATTGCACCTAATTTTGTACAAAATGGCTGCCAGCAGCCAACTTGAATTTCGGATCGGACCCAAAAACACTTGTTCTCGTCCCACTGTCATAACAAAGGTATCCAAGAAGTTTCGTAAAGATCGGTTCATAAATACGGCCTCTAGCCCTAGCCATATTGAATTGTTGATGGACAGACGGCCAGACGGACGACTGGCCATGGGATAAGCTCAAATTTGGCTTCGCCAAAGTTGAGCTAAAAATTGGGAAAGCTTGTGATTGGGTGGATAGGAGATCCTTGAACAATTTCTCTCAGAATGTCCAAGCACAATGCAAAGTGTGTGCATATGTCCCTCACACTTTCATTAGTCCACCAAAGGTCACACCTCGGCCATGAAAGTGCAGACAGAAACTTGCCCTATGTGGCAATTCTTTCCACCATGCTGTTCTATCAGTATACCAAAGGGCAATCAAATTTGATTATCCATACCTGAGAAACAAGGTGAAATGTTTGTACAGATGTGTACACACACACACACACACACACACACACACACACACACACACACACACACACACACACACACACACACACACACACACACACAGAGTCTTGTCTACCCTACATACCGAGGTGCTCCATTGTTTGTCCTTTGTGTGGACTAACGGTTTCTAACTCGTTTTGCCGGTACAGTTCTGGGAAAACAACCGAGGTAAAGGGTTTCTTTAGTCTTTTGTACCTCGGTAAGGCGAAACACGAAAACTCTTTTGTCCAGTTACCTCGTCAAGTTGGTAAGACAAACCACACACACACACACACACACACACACACACACACACACACACACACACACACACACACACACACACACACACACACACACACAGCAGGATGGATGGATGGATGGATGGATGGATGGATGGATGGATGGATGGATAGATGGATGGATGGATGGGTAGATGGATGGACAGAAGAAACAAAATGGTAGTGGCGCGGTATTTAATTGCAAAAAGCCTCGTTGTAGACTGCATACTTTTAGTCCTGATCAGAAAGAGGAATTTTCCTCCGAACAAAGGAAAAATCATTATCAGATCCATAACCCCCTCCATTGTGATTCACCAAACATTATTTACCTTATCACTTGTAAGCGATGTCGGAAACAGTATGTTGGCCAAAGTCAAAATCCTTTCCGAGAACGTGCTACTTAGTAAGACACAAACAGGATATAAAACATAATGCTGATGCCCCAGTAGCACAACATTTTAACCTTCCTGGCCATTCTTTGGACGATTTCGAAATCCATCCTATTGAGCAACCACCAATTAAAGACACATTAGAAGAAATGGATGAATTTAGAAAAAAACGTGAAGCTTTTTGGATCAATATGCTTCAAACCCTCTGGCCATTTGGTACGAACATATCAGAGGGCGAATGCGAAAGGAAGTCCATCATTCCTTTCACTTTAACGTACAACAGAATGAATATCGAAAGAGCAAAAATATTAAAAGATCAATTCAATTTTACCAATGCTAAATTAAATGAACCTTTGAATCTTCGACCTGTCATCGCCTATAAGAAAAACAAAAGCTTGCGTAACATCCTTGTAAGGACTAAATTAGAGCCCATCAATGAATAACACTAATTTTTGCCAGTCAGTTTAACCAGTTCCTAAGCTCATCACTTAGTTTAAATCAATTTTATGTACTTTTTTGTCATGTTTGAAACCAATAAGGGTTCAGTAAATGAAAACAATTTTTCGGCGGCATATTAAAAGAAAAAAACGTTTCAGTAGGAAATGTCTGTGCCAGTGCGATTTTTTAACCTCAAAAACACACACACACACACACACACACACACACACACACACACACACACACACACACACACACACACACACACACACACACACAGATGGATGGAGGATGGATAGATGGATGGATGGATGGATGGATGGATGGATGGATGGGTAGATGGATGGACAGAAGAAACAAAGGCTATTGCTGAAGGCAATTATACCCCCACTGCAGTGCTGAACCGATGAATCATAAATGAATAAAAAACATCTGACAACACCGAAAATCATTCTTGTCTTGGGAAATGTTACAATTTAATTACATACCAAGTTCCATAATAATTTACTTAAGTTATGAAAGTTATGAATATTCTCGGAGGGACTCACACATGGACAGACAGATGGACGGATGGATGCACTGACACACAGACAGATGGACGGCGCATGTAATCCAGTATACCTCCCATTTTCTTTGAAAGTGGGGGTATAATGAACCAAAGATATGGATAGACAGGCAGATGGATGGATGGATGGATGGATGGATGGATGGATGGATGGGTCTCTCCTTCATAGGTTGGTGGGACAACAAGATTCACCAGGAATATCAGAAAATGGGATGGGAAAATGAAGAAGGGAGTGTTGGCAGAGTTATTAGTCAAATTGAGAAAGAGAAAATTTGGGATATCTTCAAATAATTTGTTTCTGAGCACAGGTAGAAGAGAAGGCAGAGGGAAGCAAGCAGCAAGGGGAACATAAGGGTAATGAAACCTTCTCATAAGAGAACTACAACAAATCAGCAGCTGACCACAGGGTTGTTATTATTACTATGCAGGCAATGCTATGATATAATTTGTTTAACTCTCTCCACTCTGATGTCAAAACAGCAAAGTTTTCAGCAGCAAATATCTCACCTTGTGCAGTTTGATATTTAGCCAAATATACCTTGTATGACAGACCTCTGTGAGCTCTGTGAAACAAGATATAATTGGTGAAATTTATCGTTACACAAGAGAAAAACAGTGTTTGGAGAAAATTCTGTTGCCCTACCAGTGCTAGGGATTAAAAATTTCCAGGCCCTTGAGAGTTAATAAAGAACCTGTGAAAAATAGAGTTGTTGATTTTTATTGTGCCTTCTCTTTAAAAGTTTAATTTTTTATTCATTTATTTATTTATTGGTGTTTAAGGTCACTTACAGCATCTATGGCTATATCATGACCACAACATAGGCATGAACTGATGAAGTTTATTGGTTATATCCATGTGCCCAACTTCAGAGGACTTCCACCTCAGGCATTGGTTACTAGGTCAGATTTTACCAGTAAACCAGAACTTGTTTACCAAAGAAAACAAGAATTGCTCCACTTTCCAGAATCTTTAAATCAGTCAGTGACTTCACAATCCATTAATACTGAATTATATATATAAAACGAATATCATGACTCACCATATTTATGATGCCACTATGATTTCTGCAGGCTTGTATAGCAATTTTCTTTTCTACATTTGTCACATCAATCTTGTTTACCTTCAAAATTAAATCTGCAACCCTGCAAAATACACAGAAAATGTTCATGACTGAACCTCAACCAACCCAAAATTTTAGAAAAAAAGTTTTGAAAATATTCCATGTTCTTGGTCAACTCATACCTTAATAACCAACTAAAATGTTAACATATTTCACGGGTAGTAGATATGGAACAAGACACTGGGAAAAAAACCCAACATCACTAAAACTGTTGTAATGTTACTTTTTTCATTTGTACTCGTCCAATGTAACTGTCATGCAAAAGCTGTTTTATTCCCATCTATAGATAAAAGAGGGCTCTGACACTGTCACAACAACACATATATACTATACACAAAGCTTCAGATCACACTTTCCAACTTCAGTGTATATTTTATGTCAAACTAAAAAAAAAAAAAAAAAAATGATGAATCTGCTACCAAAGATCCACAGATGATCTGCTGATGTCAGTTGCTGACTCTAATACTAAACAAGTGCGGAAATGGAAAGTAACCTGTACTTCATGAAAGGTAAGGCACTCTTCAAGTTTGAAAACAAACAAGTGTTTCAATCAGATTTCTGTCACATCCAAATCCAAATCACAAATTCTGCTAAAACTAGGACTAGCCACTCTGAGAAGTCTTGACATCTGATCACCATCGCTCTGTGGTTTTCTTCGGTTAACACGGCTTCCTCCTCCCTTAAAACTGTCTGACTCGATGTGACCCTGGCTGTTGAAAGTGTCATAATGCCCCAATTACAAGAGGCCCCACGTGGCCTTAATCGCTCACCTGACAAAGTGACTCTAAGAAGTATTTTAGGTCACCTTCACCATGTCATGCCTCATCAACATTAACTGGTTGAGTGATAGATTTTGTTTGAAGTTCAACATTTGTTACCTAAAATTAGTTTTATTTAAAATCATTGGTGTGTGGCCAATCTCCAATGATTTTTAATAAAGCAAATTTATCTCTGCAGACAAACTGGTTTAGCATGAAGCACAAACAAGGAATGTGAAGAGATAGCCTTGGATATCTCTCCCCAACTGTGGATATCTTCCATGTGCTACATGTACATATTTGCATGCAAGAAAACAAAAATTTTCACAAATTTTCCAAAATATTAGTTTTTTTTATCATCATTGGAACAAGCTCAAACAGCTTATTCCAATAGGGGTATGGGAAGATCAGGTATATTTTTGAGACAGAAATGTGAATATATAAATAATGGTGTTTTTTTGTGAATGATGCTGGAGAATTTTGCGTAAAGATATGGTAAATGGTTTGTTCTAGATACAGAATGATGCAAAAGTATTTAAATTTGATTAGGCAAGTTGTTCCTATAATGCATTTAAAAATTGAAGTAACTGTTTTTTTGCTGCCTAACTTTTAGATGTGTGTGTCTGTGTGTGTGTGTGTGTGTGGGGGGGGGGGGGGGGGGGGGGTAAGAGTGTTCTTGCAAACAAAATTCCTGAATAAATGGAAAATTTTATTTTTTGTGTGAAAGACATAGTGCGTGAATGTTGATTGGAACAAGCTTAGAGAGCTCATTTTAATGTGAAGTCATAAAGCTGTGTTTTACGTACGAAATTCTGGAATAACTAAAAAATTGCTTTTTTGACTAAAAAAGCATGGTGTGCGACCTCTCATTGGAATGAGCTCAAAAAGCTCATTCCAATGGGGTATTTACAAGCGATAAGTACATGTATGTTTAAGAGACAAAAATTTAAATTTGAATAGCGATTTTTGCGAAGAATGCTGACAAGTTTTGGCAGTTATGCTGGTAAAAAGGTAAGATATGCAAAGTGGTTGTTTTTTAGAGGCGACATTTAATTAAGGGGAATTAACCCTTGATTACTGAGGTAACTTCTAAAAGTACTGAAATTTCATGAAGCAATGTGAATAACAGACAACAGTTGCCTAAAAATTTCATGAATAACTAAAATTTTTATTCTTTTGTCTCGAAAACATGGCATATGACTTTTGTTGGAATGAGCTGAATGCGTGTGTTCCAATGAGGGGGTCATAAAATTTGAACGGAGATTTGTGTGAATAATGCATTAGTACTGCTAGATTTGGGTAAACGGTTCACCCTGGATACCACCCCTTCTATAGTAGATCTTTTCTGCAAATTTTGTCTAAGATTCTATCAACTTTACAAATAAATACGTTCATGAATCACAATCAGATCCACCCCACAATGTTGCATACCAAATATCAAAAGATTCTGCCTGCTGGATCTGGAGAAGAAGATTTTTTAAGAAATATGCCTGAAATGCACTAAGTTAAAATTTGGGCTCCTATACGGAGCCCAAATATAAACCCAGGGGGCCGATTTGAACAAACTTGAATCAGATCCACCCCACAATGTTGCTTACCAAATATGAAAAGATTCTGAAGCTGGATCTGGAGAAGAAGATTTTTTAAGAAATTTGCCTGAAATGCACTAAGTTCGAATTCGAGCTTCTATAGTGAGCCCAAATATGAAACTAGGAAGCCGATTTGAACAAACTTGAATCAGATCCACCCCACAATGTTGCATACCAAATATCAAAAGATTCTGCCTGCTGGATCTGGAGAAGAAGATTTTTTAATAAATTTGCCTGAAATGCACTAAGTGCGAATTCAGGCTTCTATATTAAGCCCAAATATGAATCCAGGGGGCCGATTTGAACAAACTTGAATCAGATCCACCCCGCAATGTTGCATACCAAATATCAAAAGATTCTGCCTGCTGGATCTGGAGAAGAAGATTTTTGAAGAAATTTGCCCGAAATGCACTAAGTTTGAATTCGAGCTTCTATAGTGAGCCCAAATATGAATCCAGGGGGCCGATTTGAACAAACTTGAATCAGATCCACCCTGCAATGTTGCATACCAAATATCAAAAGATTCTGCCTGCTGGATCTGGAGAAGATGATTTTTTAAGAAATTTGTCTGAAATGCACTAAGTTCGAATTCGAGCTTCTATAGTAAGCCCAAATATGAATCTAGGGAGCCGATTTGAACAAATTTGCATCAGATCCATCCCACAATGTTGCATACCAAATATCAAAAGATTCTGTCTGCTGGATCTGGAGAAGAAAATTTTTTAAGAAATTTGCCTGAAATGCACTAAGTTCGAATTTGAGCTTCTATAGTGAGCCCAAATATGAATCTAGGAAGCCGATTTGAACAAACTTGAATCAGATCCATCCCACAATGTTGCATACCAAATATCAAACGATTCTGCCTGCTGGATCTGGAGAAGAAGATTTTTTAATAAATTTACTTGAAATGCGCCAAGTTCAAATTTGGGCTCCTATACTGAGCCCAAATATAAACCCAGGGGGCCGATTTGAACAAACTTGAATCAGATCCACCCCACAATGTTGCTTACCAAATATCAAAAGATTCTGCCTGCTGGATCTGGAGAAGAAGATTTTTTAAGAAATTTGCATGAAATGCACTAAGTTCAAATTCGAGCTTCTATAGTGAGCCCAAATATGAATCTAGGAAGCCGATTTGAACAAACTTGAATCAGATCCACCCCACAATGTTGCATACCAAATATCAAAAGATTCTGCCTGCTGGATCTGGAGAAGAAGATTTTTTAAGAAATTTGCCTAAATGCACTAAGTTCGAATTCGGGCTTCTATAGTAAGCCCAAATATGAATCCAGGGGGCCGATTTGAACAAACTTGAATCAGATCTACCCCGCAACGTTGCATACCAAATATCAAAAGATTCTGCCTGCTGGATCTGGAGAAGAAGATTTTTGAAGAAATTTGCCTGAAATGCACTAAGTTCGAATTCAAGCTCCTATAGTGAGCCCAAATATGAATCTAGAGAGCCGATTTGAACAAACTTTAATCAGATCCACCCTACAATGTTGCATGCCAAATATCAAAAGATTCTGCCTGCTGGATCTGGAGAAGAAGATTTTCAAAGAAATTTGCCTGAAATGCAGTAAGTTCAAATTTGGGCTCCTATACTGAGCCCAAATATAAACCCAGAGGGCCGATTTGAACAAACTTGAATCAGATCCACCCTACAATGTTGCATACCAAATATCAAAAGATTCTGCCTGCTGGATCTGGAGAAAAAGATTTTTTAAGAAATTTGCCTGAAATGCACTAAGTTCGAAATCGGGCTCCTATACTGAGCCCAAATATGAACCCAGGGGGCCGATTTGAACAAACTTGAATCAGATCCACCCTACAATGTTGCATACCAAATATCAAAAGATTCTGCCTGCTGGATCTGGAGAAGAAGATTTTTTAAGAAATTTGCATGAAATGCACTAAGTTCAAATTCGAGCTTCTATAGTGAGCCCAAATATGAATCTAGGAAGCCGATTTGAACAAACTTGAATCAGATCCACCCCACAATGTTGCATACCAAATATCAAAAGATTCTGCCTGCTGGATCTGGAGAAGAAGATTTTTTAAGAAATTTGCCTAAATGCACTAAGTTCGAAATCGGGCTTCTATACTGAGCCGAAATATGAACCCAGGGGGCCGATTTGAACAAACTTGAATCAGATCAACCCTACAATGTTGCATACCAAATATCAAAAGATTCTGCCTGCTGGATCTGGAGAAGAAGATTTTTTAAGAAATTTGCCTGAAATGCACTAAGTTCGAAATTGGGCTCCTATACTGAGCTCAAATATTAACCCAGGGATCCGATTTGAACAAACTTGAATCAGATCCACCCCACAATGTTGCTTACCAAATATGAGAAGATTCTGCCTGCTGGATCTGGAGAAGAAGATTTTTTAAGAAATTTGCCTGAAATGCACTAAGTTCGAATTCGGGCTTCTATAGTAAGCCCAAATATGAATCCAGGGGGCCGATTTGAACAAACTTGAATCAGATCTACCCCGCAACGTTGCATACCAAATATCAAAAGATTCTGCCTGCTGGATCTGGAGAAGAAGATTTTTGAAGAAATTTGCCTGAAATGCACTAAGTTCGAATTCAAGCTCCTATAGTGAGCCCAAATATGAATCTAGGGAGCCGATTTGAACAAACTTGAATCAGATCCACCCTACAATGTTGCATGCCAAATATCAAAAGATTCTGCCTGCTGGATCTGGAGAAGAAGATTTTCAAAGAAATTTGCCTGAAATGCAGTAAGTTCAAATTTGGGCTCCTATACTGAGCCCAAATATAAACCCAGAGGGCCGATTTGAACAAACTTGAATCAGATCCACCCCACAATGTTGCATACCAAATATCAAAAGATTCTGCCTGCTGGATCTGGAGAAGAAGATTTTTTAAGAAATTTGCCTGAAATGCACTAAGTTCGAAATCGGGCTCCTATACTGAGCCCAAATATGAACCCAGGGGGCCGATTTGAACAAACTTGAATCAGATCCACCCTACAATGTTGCATACCAAATATCAAAAGATTCTGCCTGCTGGATCTGGAGAAGAAGATTTTTTAATGTTTTTCCCATTGCCTACAGTGTTAAAAAGTGCTGACTCAGCACTTTTTCAAAGTCCCGAAACTGTACCCTATGATAAAACCGATGGCAATTTTTTTTTACCAATCCTTTCTGTTGGTCCTAAGGAAGCTTCACACCAAATAAAAATTCTCAGTGCCGTGCAGTTTTGGAGATATTTTGCCCCCCCCATAACGACGCCAAGTATAGCCCCACAAACTTCTCTTGAACAAATCTGAGTCTACACCTCAAAAGGAAGCTGCACACCAAATATCAAGTCTCTGCTACTGCTGGTTCATGAGAAGAAGATTTACAAAGATTTTGGTGCCCCTTGGGGGCGTGGCACCACCCAGGAGGAGGGGCAACTTCATTTGAACAAATCTGAATTGGCATTAGGTAATAAACATTTAGCCAACATTTGAATAAAATTGGGCTAGTGGTTTAGGAGGAGAAGTCGATAATGTAAAGTTAACGCCGGACGGACGACGACGGACGCCGGACGACGGACAGAAAGTGATTAGTAAAGCTCCCCTTGAGCTTCGCTCAGGTGAGCTAAAAAACAAGAGGCCTGAAGCGCTCACATTGAACAGAACACAATATAAACAGAGTCCAAGAATGGAGCTACATTAAGCAATCCATCTCCATAGGATACATTGTCAATCCTTGAGCCCCTCAGGAGCGACAAAAATAGTGCAAGCATCATGCCTTTTCTTCAGTTGATCATAATGTACAATGTGGAGATCCCCTATGAAGCCCCTTCATACAACCTATGTGGATTAATCTTAGTTACACACCTCAAGAGGGTACTGAATACAAAATTTCTTAATTCTTTAACTGCATGGCCAATTCCAGTTCCCCTAGAGAGTCCAAATATTAACCCAGGCTCTCAATTTGAACCCTATAGATGTTGTAAACCAAATATGAAAGGATTCTGACAGGTGAATCTGAAGAAGATGATTTTTGAAGAAATTCCCTCATATTGTACTAAGTTAAATTTCAGGTTCCCATATGGAGCCCAAATATTAATCCAGGCACTCAAACTGAACAAACTTGAATCTGCCCCCCCCCCCCCCCCCAGTGATGTTGTAATCCAGAGAGACAAGTGTATCAGTAAGTGATTAGCACCAAGAGCAATTTTTTTATTTTGCTATGACAGAACCAAAGGCAACTTTTTTAGCCATTGATTTCTGCTGGTCCAAGGAAAGCTTCCTAGCAAGCTCTGTTGTGTGAAGTATTGAAAAACAACAACCAAACAAATGTTTTTATTTTGTTTTCAACTACTGTGGTTCTCTCTACTCCCCTCACCCAAAAAATAAAATAATTATGACCCACTTATATACTACAGGACAAATTTGGTTCACATCTGCCCCTTGGATCTGAAAATAGAAATTTTGAGTGTAGCCCAAAATTTGGGAGCCCAAATTTTGACTTACTGAGTTTCTTTGAAAAAAAGTGAATCTGCATCAAACAAGAAATCTAAGCATTATTGCAAGTGGCTTGTAAAAAGAAGATTTTAAAAGCATTTTAAGCTTATGGAGCATTACCCCACCCCAAGGGATATAGTAATTTTGGGGTGAAATCGGAAGAGTAAATTCCACCAGTCTGAAGATGGCAGCAGTTTCATTTGAAGAAAGGAGAAAAGGTTCACTCCAAAGATGATCTGTGCCATAAATGAATGAATTTGGCCCAGTGGTTTTAAAGATGAAAAAAAATTTCAAACTAGAGAAACAGAATTTTACTGCCACTAGAAAAATCAAAACGTGTGAAAATGGTTAAAGCAGCAAAAATAAACAAAACAGAAAGAGAATTTATGGAGGCTTATTTTTGGGGGTAAAATATTTTTAAAGAAATCAGAAAAATGTTTTCATTAACAGTATTGCATGAAAGAAAATCTTTGGAAACCACACTGAAGTCTTGAGAAGGTTAAATTAATGATATTCATGCAGGAATCAGATAAATGTTTTCGAAGAAACCAGAAAAACATATATGTGTACAGCATTGAAAAGGTTTGATCATGGCATCAATAAAATCTTTGGAACCCACATTGCAGCCTTGAGAGGGTTAAATTAAAGATATGCATACAGGAATCAGATAAATGTTTCCAAGAAACAAAAAAAAACATGTGAAGAGCACTGAAAGGGTTTCAACATAAAATAAAATATTTGGAAAACACACTGAAATCCTGAGAGGGTTAAATTAAAGGTATTCATACAGGAATCTGATGTTTCCAAGTGAGAAAAAAAACATATGTGCAGAGAATTGAAGGGTTCAACATAAAATAAAATATTTGGAAAACACATTGAAGTCATGAGAGGGTTAAATTAAAGGTATTCATACAGGAATCGGATAAATTTTTCCTCTGCCACTTATGGAAGTCTTGAGAGGGTTAAGCACTGAACAGTAAAATAATATAAGAGAACATTTGACAGGTTTGATAGGTGGCAGGAGTCTCTCCTCTCTCTTGATGACATAAGTGATGATAATAGAAAACAGTCTGAAGAACTTTGAACAATTTGTATAGGGAACTAGAGAAACAGAATTTACTGCCACCAGTAAATTCAAGTCTGTGTGAAAAGGGTTAAAGAATCAGGAAAAAAACTATGTAGACGAGAATTTATGGAGGCTTATTTTCAGGAGTAAAATATTTTTAAACAAATCAGAAATGGATTTTCCTCTACCAACTCCGGATATGCCATGCAGAGATATGGTAGCAAATATTCATATTGCCAAGAAAAGGTTAAGGTACATGATACCTCTGGAAAATATATTACGAGCAAAAGAATTCAGTAATGTTGGAATATAGAGGTAAACAGCCCCCAAGAGCCCATGCGAGTTTAGAGAGTGAGAACTGAAAGTGTTATCATTTTTCCTGCATTGCAAAAGTAAATGTTTGGGGACCCATATTAAGATACTGAGAGGGTTAAATAATCCCTTTAAATACTCCATTTTAACCCTTTAAAAAGGAGCTCATTCCAATGAGACGTCATCAGCAATGTTTTTCAAGCAAGAAGAAAATGAAAATTGACTGGAAATTTCAGTGAATAATGCTGGCTGGTTTTCGCTATTATGTTGTGGAAAGGGTTAAGAATGCCTTACTTTGGAAGGTAAACCTGGAAAGGTGTTGCATTCCATATAGAATTAAATGTTACAAAAAGGAAAGCGTAAAAACATACTGTAGCAACGAGTTATATGAAGGGTGTTTGTACTCACACTAAGTATTAAGAGGGTTAAAAACAGGCCATTCAAATATTCCATTTCATTACTTTATAATTGTGATGGGTGTTTTGAGAAAGCCACACACCACTCCATAACGAAACCTGTTGAGTTATGATTGAGCATAAATAAATCTTTAAAATGTTTTGAAATGTAAAGGGTTCTATTTTCAACATGGTTAATTTTGTAACATGATATTAAATAAATATACAATGCTATTCGGTGTAAAATTTACAGCATTCTCTTTGACCACTTTGTTTATGAGAGACTGTATCAAGTTTTTAATAATGGCTATTGACTTCAGTGAACTCATTTGCAAGTACAGTCTATCAATATAACAAAACATTGAGATAGGATTGATTAGGTTATCATGTTGACAAACAGTGCATAGACGACACAAATATTACAACTACAATATCAAGGCATGCCTTCTATGAATGTTATTTATTTATTTATTGGGCTTAACGACACTATTGACAGCCACTGTCACCTTGTGCTGGACAGTTTTATGGGAGCAGGAAGCTGGAGTACCCTGAGAGAATCACTGAGCAAATGCGAGCAACTGTCAGGCTCCCGAATAGACTGACTCCACACAGGCAGGTTAGTACTGGTTGAAGACAAGTACACCATCGGCGTGCAGTACGCGTTAATGCACAATGCCACCATGCCCCCAAATGGGCAATTGGGGTGAAGTATGTCAAGGACACAACAGGGTTACCAAGGCTGGGATTCGAACTGGGGACCTCTCGGTTTGCAGCCTTCTCCTCTACCTACTGAGCCACAGAGTCCCTTCTATGAATATAATTGGAATACTTTGGAGGCTTATTTTCGAGGATAAAATAGTTATAAAAAAATCAGAAATAGGTTTTCGTTTACAGTATTTAAAGATATTCATTCAGGAATTGGATACATTGTTCCAAGAAACCAGAGAAGGCATATATGTACAGAGCAAAAAAGGGTTCGATCAAGGGAATGCATTAGGGGGCCCAAAATGTGTTTTCCAGCAATTCTGAAGAGTGCACTCAATGACCCCAAGGTGACATCAGCGGCCTTGATCCATATTTTAACCCTCTCCCTCCCCCCTCCCCCCCCCCCCCCCCGAGCAGCCTTTATCCATATTTTACCCCCCTCCCCCCAGGATCGACTCATTTGTTGTTGGACCCAGGTCCATTCATCACACCATGCTTGAGATTAGTGTGTACACTTTCAAAATTTTTGGCAATGCCTACTTTTTTCATGTAAATGTGCAAAATGTGGCTTCCAGCAATTCTGAGAAATGCACTCAATCACTCCTGGGTGACCTCAGTAACCTTGACCCATATTTTGAATCCCCATTGAGTGTCAACTCATTTGGTGTTGGTCCCAGGTCCAAAAATCCTACTATGCTTGAGATATGAGCGTGGCCCATTTTCAAAAAATGTTTGACCACACCCACATTTTTCATGTAAAATGAATGTATGAATTTCGGGAAAAGCATTTTGGAGTCAAGCCAGAAAATAAGTAGTCTATCACCTGCAAAATGAGATCCCCAGAGGGTGAATTTAGTGATGCTACCCATAGAAGGGTAGCATCACTAAATTTACCCTCTCTGAACCTCAACCTAAATCAGGGTCTCAAAACTAAACAGAAAGAGGTGCCCTGAGGATAAACTGGCCCACTGTATGGGATAGCATCATCAAATTAACCTTCTGGGGACCTCATTCTGCAAATGTCAGACTGCTTATTTTCAGGCCTGTTTGGAGTCCAAAAATGTAATTTCCAGCAATTCTGAAAAAATGCACTCAATGACCCCTCGGTGACCCAGTGACCTTGACCATATTTTGAATCTTCATCGAGTGTCGACTTGGTGGTTTGGTCCCAGGTTCAAACATCCTACCGTGCCTGAGATATTGGCGTGACCCACATTCAAAACACTCCTACGAACACCCATAACACGCCGGAAATCTGAAAAACATAGGTGGCCGAGAATTTGTGACTGTCTATCAGACTGTCAGCAAGATAGGACAATTTGTTTACGAGTTATCGTGTGTACAAGGAAGTGCATAGAAGGGAGAAGAAGAAAAAGAAAGAAAAAAAGAAAAAGAAACCGTACAAAAAATAATCTTCTGTTTGTTTCACAAAGACTAATGATGATAACAACCTGTGTGTATCAGGTATCATAGAATGCGGGGAAAGTTTTTTAGAGCAGCGCTTCCAAACTTTCAGTGTTTTCTTCTTGAGGCTCGGCTGAACACGGTTGCATTATAAGAAAATCCCCAAACCAAGCACTTGCCCCGTGGGAACCCCTGCATATGCACATACGCTCTCTTGACATTCAACAAGATATGATGTGAAATTGGTGTCTCTCTATGTGAGATGATGTGATAACTATTTGTGAAGCATGAGCGAAAATTTCATGGAAATTGGCAATGAATTGCCTGAGATATAGCACTTTCATTAGTTGGGGTAATTATTTGAATTTGGTCTTTTTCTTGCGGGTGCGAGCTGGCGCTGGGTGGTTGTCTGAGGCTGTGGTTGTGCGTCCTCTTTGAGCTAGTTCCATTTGAAACTTATAATTTACAGTTACTGGTGGAGAGATGCTGATGACTGAAAGATACATCTCGTACACTGATGCCAAATGGGCCCCGTCAAGCGAGTAACAGTTAGGTAATCTCCAGAAAGGAAAAGATGACAGAAATCGTGCATGGTTTAATGACGAAAAAGTGGTAATGTGGTTAATTTTATATTAAAATTGAACAGACACCAATACTGTCGGTCATACGCCCAGTGTGTCCAGACCGCTGAAGGCAACATGAAATTTCCCGAATTTTGTGCTTTTATCCCCGCTCAACACTTTAGTATCTTTGTCGAGTGCCGAGGCCCAGAGGGAACATCGTGGTTTGTGTGGACACCGAGGCGACGATTCATCCCTACTCGATTCTCAATGCAATCACATTTCCATTCCTTAGTTACGTGTCATCAGTCGACTTTGGCATTAATTCTGTCTATTTGATTAACTGTTCAACTTTAACTACTCGCACCTTTATTAGAACCGATAGTTTGGACTTGAACTGTTTATTTTCTATCGTCCAGACTGAAACTGACAACTCCACCCAATGGCAAAAAAGCTGTCATTTGGCTAAGCTGATTTTCAAAATTTAACAGACACCAGTGTTGGACATACGCCAATTGTAACCAGACCATCCACGGAAGTCACTTGAAATTCTCAGAATGTGTTCTACTATCCCCGCTTGACAATTTAGTATCTTTCTTGAGTCCTGCGACAGGGTCAAAACACCGTGGATGTACCAATAAGGGAAATAGCAAATCTGCCAAGGGTTAAATGTTTATTGATAACATAAAAAACTAGAAGGGTGGTTATGACTGCCGGCAGGTCATAAAAAGTATACACTCTGTTCCATGTACAGTAGATTGTGGAGAGGGTTTATGAAGTAGCGACTCAAAATTTTCAACGTTTGTTCTAGAAGCTCTGCCAAACTCGACCTGTCCCTGAAAAATCCAAAAACCGAGCGCGTAGCCCGTGGGAGCCTCACGAGCATGCGCATAAGCTCTTTTCAAATTGGACATGGCAAAATGCGCAATTCGTGTCGCTTTTCCAGGCAACCGATGTAGCAACTATTCGTGAACGAGGAGTGAAAATTTCATGGAAATCCGCAGAGAATTTGCTGACAAAAAGTGTTTTTGAAGAGAGGAGGTAATTTTCTGAATTTGGTCTTTTTCAAGACGGAGTGAAAGAAGAGGGTGGGAATGGGCGCAGTCTCTCGTGGTGCCCCCCCCCCCCCCCTCTCTGGGAGAGGTCCACTTAAAAGTTACAATAGAGTGTGACTAACAGAGAGATGGCTGTAAATCGAAGTAGCTTCTTTAAGAACAGAACCCAGGGATCACATCGCAACCTTGAAACATTTGAGAATTGTCAGAAGTTAAAAGTGAAAAGAAAATGGCGGTGAGTTGGTTTTTGGCGGGAAAAGATTAATGAGAATTTGCATATAAGACATTAAAATAGCACTTCAGACATACACAAACTGTGTCCAGACCGCTGAAGGCAGCAACTTGCAATTTTCAGAACTTGTTCTACGAAGCCTGGCCGACATTTTGGCATAGAATCGAGTGTTCTAACCGTGTGGAAAACACCACGCTTCGCATGGAAAACGTGGGAATGGTTCGTTCCTACTTTTCAATGCAATGAAATTTCCATTCATTATTTACCTGTCAACGGTTGAGTTTGGAATTATTTCTGTCTATTTGATGAACAGTTCAGCTTTAACTATTTGCACCTTTATTTAGGACCAAAGGATCACTGCATGCTCACCAATATTCAGGGACTGATTTTACGAAAATAACAGTTATTCTAACAGTACCAACTTGGAAACTCTCAAATCTGCCAAGGATTAAACTTTTAATAATAACATGTAAAACAAAAGTTGTCATACATTGCTACCCACATACACCCATAGACAACATTCAGCATGCAATCAATTAGGAATGGAGTAAATTGCGACTTAAACCTACAAAATTCTAAACAAATGAAAGTTTTTCTTTCGGCGGCACCTATCTGTATGCAACCGAAACAGACATTGGGTTAATCTTTACAGCAACCTTATAACAGAAAATATTATTGGAATTGAACTGTGAATCTGAATATTGAAATGCTTTTTGGGGTATTCTATTCCAAACCTACCAATGAACGCTTAGCAATATTCAGTGATTTTACAAAAATAACAATTATTTCAACAGTACCCATAAGGGAAGTCTCAAATCTGCCAAGGGTGAAACTTTTAATAATAACATATAAAACAAGAGATGTCACACTTTACTTGCTGCATGCAGCCATAGAAAACACTCAACGCTCAATCAATTAGAAATGGAGTACTTTGTCACTTAAACTTACCAAATTCTGAAAAATGGAGTTATTTTCGACGGCACCTATCTTTATGCAACCAAAACAGGGATTGGGTTAAACTTTACAGCCACCTTATAACAGAAAATATTCTTGAACTTCAACCATGAACCTGAATGTCAACAGAATTTTCAGAAATCCTTTTCCAAATTACCACTGCACGTTTACCAATATTCGGTGATTTTACGAAAATCACAATTACTCAGACAGTTCCTATATGGGAGTATTAAATCTGCCAAGGGTTAAACTTTTAATACTCACATATAAAACCAAAGTTTTCATACTATGACTGCTGCATGCAGCCATTGAAAACATACAGCACTCAATCAAATAGAAATGGAGTAAATTGTCACTTAATCGTATCAAATTCTGAAAAAAGTGAGAGTTTTTTTGGACAGCATCTATCTTTATGCAAACAGAATGGGCATATGGTTAAACTTGACAACCAAAAGTACAACAGAAAATATGCTCTATAGGTAATTGTGAATACGAACATGTAAATCATTTTTCGATATACCATTCGTAAATGGAAGAAAAATGATCTAAATATCAGCCAATTTTATGAAGAAGTTTGTTTAGGGTACTCGAATTCAAGGCCCGAAAACAGGGTGAAGGTTAAAACTATGAATAAAATATATAACAGCCAAATTATTCTTGGATGAATGCCCAAACCTCTCGTGGGAAATGTTTTGAAAAAATGTGGCCTGCAGTGCTGAGAAATCGCATGTGAAAATTGGCCAGTTTTGCCAAAATTGCACTTTGCTCGGAATTTTTAGGTCAAAAGGGAGCTACGTAGGTAATGCAGCTTATGTAGTCAGATGTAGTAAATCACGCTACAAATATTATGAAAGCTCCAGCCAAACCATCCAAGGTTTTGTTTGAGAATTGTGGCAAAACGTAACACTGTGACAACATTTTGCACGGTTTTGGCAGAAAACGAAAAACTTCAGAAATGCCATGATCCAGGTGAGAAACTTCCAATGAAGCTCTATATAAATGCCAAATTTCAGTAGAATAGTATGGAATCCATCAGACAAAAATCACTGAAATAAAAAATAATGTTAATACTAGAGAAATAGAATTTACTGCATCCAGTAAATTGAAGCTTGTAAGAAAAGGGTTAAAAATCTATCAGGGGAAAAAACTATATAGAAAGAGAATTTATGGAGGGCTATTTTTGGGAGTAACATATTTTTAAACAAATCAGGAGAGGATTTTCGTAAACAGTATTTACAGATATTCATAATGGAATTAGAACAATTTTTCTAAGAAACCAGAAAAGGCATAGATGTGCTCAGCAATCAAAAGGTTTGGTCAAGAGAATGCATGAGGAGTCCAAAAAATGTGATTTCCAGCAATACTAAAAAATGCACTCAATTATCCCTGGGCGACCTCAGTGACCTTGACCATATGGTGAACCTCTATGAAGTGTTGACTCATTTGGTATTGGTCCCATGTCCATGTGTCAAACCATGCTTGAGATATGATTGTGACCCACTCTTAAGAATTTTGCCCACACCCACTTTTTTCTTGTAGCATTGGTGACTGGATCCTATTTTACTAGTAAAGCGGATTTGGTTTACCATAGTAAACAAGTGCTGCTTACTTCCTGGGGTTCCCACGGGGAACAATAACTGTAAGCCGCAATTGTGGCCATGTTTGTAACCCAATCAACATTAAATGAGGATCGTTGGTAGAGGGGGTCCCAGTCATCATTTATATGAAGTTTCAAAACATTTGGCCTGGCAGTTTCAGAGGAGAAGATTTTTGAAAATCCAAGAATGCCTCTGGAAGCCATGTTTTTCATCCGACGGGAACAAAATTAGGATCGTTTGTAGAGGACCTCCCATAGACCATTCCTGTCAAGTTTGGTTCACACAGGCTCAGCGGTTACAGAGAAGAAGATGAAAATGTGAAAAGTTTATGGATGCCGGATGCGTCCGGCAGACACCGCCCGACGAACGACAACAGATGCCAAGTGATGAGAAAAGCTCACATGACCTTTTAGGCCAGGTGAGCTAAAAATACATGTATGGACTTTGGGAATGCTTTAGGGGGTCAAAAAATGTGATTTCCAGTGATTCCGAAAAATGCACACAATGACTCCTAGGTGACCTTGACCCATATTTTGAACCTCTATTGAGTTTTGACTCATTTTGTTTTAGTTCCAAGTCCATTCGTCATACCATGCTTGAGATATGAGCATGACCCACTTTTAAAAATTTTGGCCACACCCACTTTTTATCTAAAAAAATTCATGTATGGAATTTGGGAATGCTTTAGGAGGTCAAATGAAAGTGTCAATGACACTCTAGCTCAACTTGACAAACTTGAACTTGGTAAGTTATAAATGAAATGGCAAAATTGAAGATCATTGGAACCAATGTCATTTTTTTTGCCAGTGGCAACATTTTTTGACAGAAACTGAAGAAAATCGATAGCTCCCATCTAGAGGCCTCCCCAAACAAGCATGCCAGGTTTCAAAGCAATCCGATCATAAATGTGCCCTGTAGGGTGTATAAAAGGGAAATATTGTGGTCTGACTAGACTAAATTCTAAGAATGTTGGCCGTGGCAACATTTTTTGACGGAAATTGAAGAAAATCGATAGCTCCCATCTAGAGGTCACCGTAAATAAGCATACCAGGTTTCAAAGCAATCTAATCATAAATGTGCCCTGTAGGGTGAGCCAAAGGGAAATATTGTGGTCTGATTAAACCAAGTTCTAAGAATGTTGGCTGCGGCAACATTTTTAGATGGAAATTGAAGAAAATCGATAGCTCCCATCTAGAGGTCACCCCAAACAAGCATGCCAGGTTTCAAAGCAATCCGATCATAAATGTACCCTGTAGGGTGTGCCAAAGGGAAATATTGAGTCCTCGGACTAAACTAAGTTCTAAAAACGTTGGCCGCGGCAACATTTTTTGACAGAAATTGAAGAAAATCGATAGCACCCATCTAGAGGTCTCCCCAAGCAAGCATACCAGGTTTCAAAGCAATTTGATCATAAATGTGCCCTGTAGGGTGTGCCAAAGGGAAATATTGAGGTCTGACTAAACTAAGTTCTACGAACGTTGGCCGTGGCAACATTTTTTGCCGGAAATTGAAGAAAATCGAAAGCTCCTATCTAGAGGTCACCCTAAATAAGCATACCAGGTTTCAAAGCAATCAAATAAAAAATGTGCCCTGTAGGGTGTGCCAAAGAGAGGTATTGTGGTTTGACTAAACTAAGTTCTAAGAACGTTGGCCACGGCAACATTTTTTGACGGAAATTGAAGAAAATCGATAGCTCCCATCTAGAGGTCACCCCAAACAAGCATGCCAAGTTTCAAAGTAATCTGATCATAAATGCGACCAGTGAGGTGTGCCAAAGGAAATTATGGACGTACGTACGTTACGTACGTACGTACGTCGACGGACGAGAAGTGATGGCAATAGCTCAGCTTGACTTTGTCAAGTTGAGCTAAAAATGTGATTTCCAGCGATTCTGAAAAATGCACTCAATGACCCCTAGGTGACCTCCGTGACCTTGACCCATATTTTGAACCTCCATCGAGTGTCGACTCATTTGGTGTTAGTCCCAGGTCCATGCATCGTACCATGCTTGAGTTATGAGAGTTACCCACTTTCAAAAATGTTGGCCCGCCCACTTTTTTTTTTATGTCAGAATGCATGTATGGACGCTAGGAATGCTTTTTAGTGAGTCAAAAAATGTGATTTCCAGCAATTATGAATGAAAGTGTCAATGACACTGTAGCTCAACTTGACAAACTTGAACTTGGTAAGTTATAAATGAAATGGCAAAATTGAAGAGCATTGGGACCAATGTCAGTTTTTTTGCCAGTGGCAACATTTTTCGACAGAAATCGAAGAAAATCGATAGCTCCCATCTAGAGGCCTCCCCAAACAAGCATGCCAGGTTTCAAAGCAATCCGATCATAAATGTGCCCTGTAGGGTATACAAAAGGGAAACATTGTGGTCTGACTAGACTAAATTCTAAGAACGTTGGCCGTGGCCACATTTTTCGACGGAAATGGAAGAAAATCGATAGCTCCCATCTAGAGGTCTCCCCAAACAAGCATACCAGGTTTAAAGCAATCTAATCATAAATGAGCCCTGTAAGGTGAGCCAAAGGGAAATATTGTGGTCTGACTAAACTAAGTTCTAAGAATGTTGGCTGCGGCAACATTTTTAGATGGAAATTGAAGAAAATCGATAGCTCCCATCTAGAGGTCACCCCAAACAGGCATGAAAGGTTTCAAAGCAATCCGATCATAAATGTGCCCTGTAGGGTGTGCCAAAGGGAAATACCGAGTCTTCTGACTAAACCAAGTTCTAAGAACGTTGGCCGCGGCAACATTTTTTGACGGAAATTGAAGAAAATCGATAGCTCCCATCTAGAGGTCTCCCCAAACAAGCATACCAGGTTTCAAAGCAATCAAATCATAAATGTGCCCTGTAGGGTGTGCCAAATGGAAATATTGTGGTCTGACTAAACTGAGTTCTAAAAACGTTCGCCGCGGCAACATTTTTTGACGGAAATTGAAGAAAATCGATAGCTCCCATCTAGAGGTCACCCCAAACAAGCATACCAGGTTTCAAAGCAATCCGATAATAAATGTACCCTGTAGGGTGTGCCAAAGGGAAATATTGAGTCTTCTGACTAAACTAAGTTCTAAGAACGTTGACCGCGGCAAAATTTTTTGACAGAAATTGAAGAAAATCGATAGCTCCCATCTAGAGGTCTCCCCAAACAATCATGCCAGGTTTCAAAGCAATCTGATCATAAATGGGCCCTGTAGGGTGTGCCAAAGGGAAATATTGAGGTCTGACTGAACTAAGTTCTACGAACGTTGGCCGTGGCAACATTTTTTGCCGGAAATTGAAGAAAATCGATAGCTCCCATCTAGAGGTCACCGTAAATAAGCATACCAGGTTTCAAAGCAATCAAATCATAAATGTGCCCTGTAGGGTGTGCCAAAGGGAAATATTGTGGTTTGACTAAACTAAGTTCTAAGAATGTTGGCCGCGGCAACATTTTTTGACAGAAATTGAAGAAAATCCATAGCTCCCATCTAGAGGTCACCCCAAACAAGCATGCCAGGTTTCAAAGCAATCCGATCATAAATGTACCCTGTAGGGTGTGCCAAAGGGAAATATTGAGTCTTCTGACTAAACTAAGTTCTAAGAACGTTGGCTGCGGCAACATTTTTTGAAAGAAATTGAAGAAAATCGATAGCCCCCATAGGGTGTGCCAAAGGGAAATATTGCGGTTTGACTAAACTAAGTTCTAAGAATGTTGGCCGCGGCAACATTTTTTGACAGAAATTGAAGAAAATCCATAGCTCCCATCTAGAGGTCACCCCAAACAAGCATACCAGGTTTCAAAGCAATCTGATTGTAAATGTACCCTGTAGGGTGTGCCAAAGGGAAATATTGAGGTCTGACTAAACTAAGTTCTACGAACGTTGGCCGTGGCAACATTTTTAGCCGGAAATTTGAGAAAATCGATAGCTCCCATCTAGAGGTCACCCTAAATAAGCGTATCAGGTTTCAAAGCAATCAAATCAAATCATAAATGTGCCCTGTAGGGTATGCCAAAGGGAAATATTGTGGTTTGACTAAACTAAGTTCATTTTTTGAAGGAAATTGAAGAAAATCGATAGCTCCCATCTAGAGGTCACCCCAAACAAGCATAAGAAGTTTCAAAGTAATCTGATCATAAATGCGACCTGTGAGGTGTGCCAAAGGAAATTGTGGACGTACGTACTAACGTACTAACATACTAACGTACTAACGTATGTACGCCGACGGACGAGAAGTGATGGCAATAGCTTAGCTTGACTTTGTCAAGTTGAGCTAAAAATGCACTTAATGACCCCTGGTGACCTCAGTGACCTTGACCCATATTTTGAATCTCCATCAAGTTTCAACTCATTTGGTGTTAGTTCAAGGTCCATTTGTTATACCATGCTTGAGATACGAGCGTGACCCACTTTCAAAAATGTTGGCCACGCCCACTTTTTTTTACGTCAGAATGCATGTATGGATGCTAGGAATGCTTCAGTGGGTCAACAAAATGTGATTTCCAGCGATTCTGAAAAATGCACTCAATGACCCCTATGTGACCTCCGTGACCTTGACCCATATTTTGAACCTCCATCGAGTGTCGACTCATTTGGTGTTAGTCCCAGATCCCTGCATCGTACCATGCTTGAGTTATGAGCGTGACCCACTTTCAAAAATGCTGGCCACGCCCACTTTTTTTTACGTCAGAATGCATGTATGGATGCTAGGAATGCTTCAGTGGGGCAAAAAATGTGATTTCCAGCAATTATGAAAAATGCACTTAATGACCCCTGGGTGACCTCAGTGACCTTGACCCATATTTTGAATCTCCATCAAATTTCGACTCATTTGCTGTTGGTCCCAGGTCCATTCGTCATACCATGCCTGAGATATGGGCGTAACCCACTTTCAATACACCCTTACAGACACCACTGATGCCCCAGGAATCTGAAAACCATAGGCGGCCAAGAACTTGTGACTGTCTATCATCATGCCAAAAATCAACGAGATAGGGCAATTCGTTTTCGAGTTATCGTGCGGACAAGGAAGTGCATGAAGAAGAAGAAGAAGAAGAAGAAGAAGAAGAAGAAGAAGAAAAGAGCTAATAATATTACTGCAAAAATGCTGACTCATCATTTTTTCATTGCCTCCTACCGCACACCCTAACATAACCAAGGGCAATATTTTTTAACCATTCCATTCTACTGGTTCTAAGGATGCTTCATTACGAAATAACAGTTCTCTGTTCCATGTGGTTTGGGAAATATGGGCTTTTGAATTTTTTTCTGTTTTTACTCCTGGAAAATGCAGGGGGGGGGGGAGGGGGCATCAATCAATTACTCAGGACCCACTTATACTACATGCCAAATTTGGTTGAAATTGGCCCACCAGTTATTGAAATAGAAATTTTGAGCAGAGCCAAAAATGGAACCCACAGAGAGCCCAAATATTGACCTTCCAACTTCCCTTGAACAAACTTTAATTATCAACACCAAAGGATGTTCCATACCAAATATCAAGGCATTCCCTCTGGTGGTTTGTGAGAAGATTTTAAAGCTTTTGGGGCATTAACCAGAGCCTGAATATGGCAGCTGCTTCATTTTAACAAAATAGAAAGAGTATACTCCATAGATGATCTGTGCAATATAAGTTTGAATTTGGCCTAGTGGTTGTGAAGAAGTCAAGTTTGCAAAAGTTAATGGATGACGGACTGCGGTACGAGGGACACCAAGTGATGGCAATAGCTCCCACTGACTTCCAGTCAGGTGTGCAAAAAATCAATGCCCCTTCAGGACCATCACTCACACAAACTTTCACTTGAATTGGCCCAGTGGTTTTGGAAGAGAAGACCAAAACATGGTGATCGACGATGGATGAGATTAGCTCAGCCTGACTGGATTGGTTTAGCCTCATGAGCGATAGGACATTCTTCATGCCAAAAGTTAATCCAATTTGAATTTTTTTTCTATGCGATGTTGTTCAGTCTATTCTGTACCCCTGTGGTACACCAAGAGAAAATGAGGGGTGTGGGGGGGGGGGGACTTTTTTTACATACATCTAGAACATGTCACCTCATGATCCTGAAACCTGAATGTTATTCAAATCAGATGCATGCTTCAGAAAAAAGAATGAAAGTGTTAATGACACTGTAGCTCAACTTGTCAAGACATGTACATGTATAGTATGTGACATAGCAATGACAAACATCTAGGTAATGACCTGATAACAAATGTACATATAAAGTATTGTAACGGTCTGTACATAAATACTGGCCGTAGCCTGTAATAAATGTATAGGTAAAGTATTGTAAAGGTGGGTGACAGTCAGATGCTAAATAGAAAAGAAATCTTTTAGTACCAGAGTGGGTCTGACTGAACCCCAAAATATTTGTTCTCATAGCACAGTGATAACAAAGGCACCCCAAAACACACTCATTCCAGTCCCAAGGTGAAAACAAAGGTACCCAAGAAGTTTTGTGAAGATCAGTTCATAAATACGAGCTGTATAGAAGTTGTGACAAAAAACTGATTAGACCTAATTTCGGTACAAAATGGCCACTGGCAGCGATCTTGAATTTTGGACCGCACTCAGAAACATTCGTTCTCGTCCCAAGGTGATAACAAAGGTACCCAAGAAGTTTCGTGAAGATCGGTTGATAAATACAGCCTCTAGCCCGTGTGCACTTGCAGTGTATAAGTAGCACTAAATAAATCAAAATTCATCTAATTTGCATAATTTCTGCACGAGAAAAAAACCTGTACTGTATGTGATGTATTCCTTTTTACTAAACATTCCTACAAAAATTTATTCAAATCAGAACTTTCATACAGAAGTTCTGTACAAAAGACTGATTGCACTAATTTTGGTACAAAATGGCTGCTGGTGGCCATCTTGAATTTCGGACCACACCCAAAAACACTCGTTCTCATCCCATGATGATAACAAAGGTCCCCAAGAAGTTTAGTAAAGATCGGTTCATAAATACGGCCTCTAGCCTGAGAGGTATAGAAGTTGTGTACAAACAAGAGGCCCCATGGGGCCTGAAGCGCTCATCTTGTACAGAACACAATTTAAACAGAGTCCAAGAATGAGTCTACATTAAGCAAGCCATCTCCATAGGCTACACTGTCAATCCTTGAGTCCCTCAGGAGTGACAAAAATAATCCGGGCATCATGCCTTTTCTTCAGTTGATCATAAGTAAAATGTAGAGCTCCCCTATGAAGCCCCTTGATATAACCTATGTGGATTAATCTTAGTACCTCTAGAGGGTACTGAATACAAAATTTTTAATTCTTCAGCAAAATGGCCAATTCTGGCTCCCATAGAGAGCCCAAATATTAACCCAGGCTCTTGATTTGAACACAGTTAAATCTGACTTCCCTAGAGATGTTGTGTACCGAATATGAAAGCATTCTGACTGTTGGATCTGAAGAAGAGAAATTGTAAAGAAATTTCTCCGAATTGCACTAAGTTCAAATTTGGGCTACCATAGCGAGCCCAAATATTGACCTATGGATCCGATTTGAACAAACTTGAATCTGACCCCCCTAGAGATGTTGTATACCAAATGTGAAAGCATTCTGACAAGTGAATCTGAAGAAGATTTTTGAAGAAATTCCCTCATATTGTACAAAGTTAAATTTCATGTTCCCAGATGGAGCCCAAATATTAACCTAGGCACTCGAATTGAACAACCTGGAATCTGACTCCCCTAGAGATGTTGTGTACCAAATATAAAAGCATTCCGACTGGTGGATTTGAAGAAGAAGATTTTTAAAGAAATTTTCTCATATTGCACTAAGTAAAACTTTGGGCTACCATAGTGAGCCCAAATATATACCTAGGGATCTGATTTGAACAAACTTGAATCTGACCCCCATAGAGATGTTGCATACCAAATATCAAAGCATTCTGACTGATGGATCTGAAGAAGAAGATTTTTTTTAAATTACCCTCCATATTGAACAAAGATAAAATTTGGGCTTCCGTAGGAAGCCCAAATATTAACCTAGGGACTCGGTTTGAACAATCTAGAATCTGACCCTCATAACAATGATGTATACCAAATATTAAAAGATTCGGACTGGTGGTTCTGAAGAAGAAGATTTTTAAAGAATATTCCCCATATTACCCTATGTTAAAACTTCGGGCTCCTGTAGAGAGCCCAAATATGAACCAATGAGCTTTATTTCAACAAACTTTTATCTGCCCCCCGCCCCCCCCCCCCCCCCCCCCCCCCCCCCCCCCCCCCCCTATGAATGCTGTATACCAAATATCAAAAGATTCTGATGATTGGTTCTGGAGAAAAGATTTTTTCTAATTTTTGCAAATATGCTGACTCAGCATTTTTTCGATGCCCATTACAGAACACCCTAACATAACCGATGGCAATTTTTTTTTACCATTCAATTCTACTGGTCATAAGGATACTTCATACCAAATAAAAGCTCTCTGTTCTGTGGGGTTTGGGAAATATGGGCGTTTGAAAATATTTCTATTTTTGGCTCCCAGGGTTCCCATGGGGATGCGGGAATTTTTTTTTTTGCATGGGTCAAGTACTTATGATACAATACTACCACAAACCAAATTTGGTTCATACCGGACAATCGGTTCAGAAAATAGAAATTTTGGGCGGGGCCAAAAATCTTACCCCTCCTATTACAAAGCCAAATATTACTTCACGAACTTCGTTTGAACAAACTTGACTCTACACCTCATATGGAAGCTCCATAGCAAATATCAAGTCATTGTACACACTGGTTCTTGAGAAGAAGATTTTAAAAATATTTTGGAGCATTTTCCCCCACTCCCTCCCTATGGGGCTGGGCATGCTGAGTTGAACAAAAATGAAATGCCCCTTTGGGACCATCACTCACACAAACTTTCACTTGAATTGGCCCAGTGGCTTTGGAGGAGAAGACCAAAACATGGTGTTGACGGACGACGGACGGGAAGCGATGAGATTAGCTCAGCTTGACTTTGTCAAGATGAGCTATAAACTGATTAGACTTAATTTCGGTACGAAATGGCCACTGGCAGCCATCTTGAATTTTGGACCGCACTCAGAAGCACTCATTCTCATCCCAAGGTGATAACAATAACAGAGGTACCCAAGAACTTTCGTGAAGATCGGTTGATAAATACAGCCTCTAGCCCGAGCCGTATTGACATGTGCACTTACTGTGTGTAAGTAGCACTGAAAAAATCAGAGTTCATCTAATTTGCATAATTTCTGCACGAGTAAAAAACCCGTATTATATGTGATGTATCCCATGGTACTAAACATTCACACAAAAAATTATTCAAGTCAGCACTTTCATATGGAAGTTCTGTGCAAAAATCTGATTGCACCTAATTTTGTACAAAATGGCTGCCATCGGCCATCTTGAATTTCGGACCGCACCCAAAAACACTCGTTCTCATCCCATGGTGATACCAAAGGTACCCAAGAAGTTTATTAAAGATCGATTTATAAATATGGCCTCTAGCCCAAGCCGTATTGGCATTTGCACTTACAGTGCTGAAAGTAACACTAAATACATCAAAGTTAGTCTAATTTGCATAATGTACGTACGAGAAAAAAACCCGTATTATATGTGATGTATCCCATGGTACTAAACATTCATACAAAAAATTATTCAAATCAGCGCTTTCATATGGAAGTTCTGTACAAAAAAGAGATTTCTGCATCGTCGGTACAAAATGGCGGCTGGCAGCAAACTTGAATTTCGGATCGGACCCAAAAACACTCGTTCTCGTCCCACAGTCATAACAAAGGTACCCCGGAAGTTTCGTAAAGATCGGTTCATAAATATGGCCTCTAGCCCGAGCCGTATTGAATTGTTGACGGACAGACGGCCAGACAGACGACGGACAACTGGCCACGGCATAAGCTCAAATTTGGCTTTGACAAAGTTGAGCTAAAAATGGTTTATTGGAGCAAAATAAATTCAATGGAAACCCGAGTCAGCCTCAAATGTTGTCCCAGGAACTTCTGTTTACATAAACCTGAATCTAGACTGCACAATGAATATACAATTGCAATCACTGGTTCAAGAGAATATTCTCACCGACTGCTGGGGATTTTGGCAGAAACAGACACAACTTCTGTATAAGCTTTCAGCTCACTGTCGAATCCTCACCATTTCATTGTCGTAAATCTTTTCTCTGATAATTGGAAATAAATATTGTTTAAACTAAAATCTGTACAAAGGAAGATACATTTCATTTTCTGTTTCCTGTACATAAATCAATATCTTTTAAAATAAAATTTAAAAAAAAATTGGTGTTCCATTTAATAATGGAAAGCAAAGCAGCTCTTCACACAGGTTTGGACATGAAATATAAATATGCTGGAAGCTGTGTGTTCACCTATTAGTATCTTACCAATTATTTCCTTCCAAGAAAAATCAATTCTTGTTGAATGTGAACTGAACTGCAAGGGAAGGCAGAAAATCAATGAGTTTAGATTGTATACTTTTTTATGTTTCAATGATTTTCATGCAGTCATCAATATCTGTTTGTTAATATACAAAAAAATTTATACTCTTTCGTTGCCTTCCAGAAAATTGAGTGCTTAATTTATCTTGACTGTTAATGAGCTTTTTATAAGGATAACAGAATCGGGATCCATTAAACCTGAATGCCAAGCAAACACATTTTCTGTTCAGCGAAGTTCGTAGGAACTATTACATTCTATTTTTACTTTCCAAAGTGTGATTTACTCTCCGGGTTTGATTATAAATGATAACTTCACAAGTGAATTATGCAATCAACAATTGGGTCATGTATCCGTGCGCACCAACGAAGACGCTTTGCTGTGAGTGTAATGGGGACTTCATTGTTTTTTTAACCCTTTACCTAACATGAAAAGCAGACAACAATTGCAAAAAATATTCTTGAATAAGCTACATTTTCATTTTTTTGTGTCAAAAGTTAAAAAATTTATAGTAATTTATATATTTTTTATACTTACCAATGACCCAGACATAGCTGGTGCTAACTCTTAAAATATAGGGCCAAACACAAATTTTGCCCCCCAATCCCCAAAATTTGCATCTAAAACCAAAGAAAACATGTCCTGAATGGCCCTCCACACTTCACCTCTACTGCGCATGCGCAGTGTCAAGGACGTTCCGAAATTGGCACCAATAATCATTCTAATAACCAGTGCCTGGTAAGCGCTATGTACTCAGCGGGGTGGTAAGAGTTCCCAACTCCTGGGAGGGCCATCCCCGTCTGGGTCATTGGTAAGTATAAAAAATATATAAATTACTATAAATTTTTTAACATTTTTATACTGTACCAATGACCCAGACATAGCTGAATAGTAAAAAGGCTGGAGGGCCAAGGACATAGAGCAAGATGGAATACGCTCAATAATATAAAATAGAGTCATCCCCTCTAGGGAAAAAGAAGTAATAGGCCTTACATGTATCTTTCTTATTTATGATAAATTAGAAAGATACAACACCTTCCAAAATTGAGCATCATACATCCATGTACTCTATTAATATCTAGTATAATCCTTATACTAATAATTTTTAAAGTAAGCCAATAAATAAAGTAAGTCTAGAGAATAAAGACTCTTATACTCCTTAAAAGTGTCTGAGGATTGCATAATCATGTCCGTTGACACGTGCTATATTCAAAAGCTATACTTTAAAAACTAAGACTTGAATGAATTTTTAAAACATAAACTTCTCACTAAACAACCATCCCAATAACAGCTCAGAATTACTAACTCCGGAGGAGGTATCCCCTTGTTTTCATAGTAAAACAGGTGACCCAAGGGAACACCCTCCCCCCCCCCCCCCTTTTCTTGCCCAGGGTCAAATAGCCCAGAGCAAAGAGGGCAGCAGAACGGAGTCACTGCCGAAACAGACAGTCTACCTAGCTATAATAGCAACTGTTAAGTGAAAGACATTCTGAGCAGTAGATAATAGACCAAACAATAGAGGCCTCCAGAAATGGACTCAATATTTCTGAGATAAAAAAATTCATGAATGTGGATGGCTGAGCGCAATGAGCAGCCTTCAAAAATCTATAATAGCGACACTATTAATGTAAGCCCAAGATGTAGAAGAACTCTTACTTCATGAGCCGAAATCTCAAACACAACTGCTGAGTCAATGATATACCAAAAGCAGTATCGAAAGTTAATTGAATCCATTAGCAATAGAATGGAGCGTAACGTCCTTCTAATAAGCATCAAAGACAGAAGAAGTTTACGCCCGTAGTAATAAACAGATATCTGTTTATAAATACATAAACTCTAACCGGACAGAGTAAAGGCCTATGCCTGTACGAAGACGGAAGGACCTTAATAACAATAGGTTCCGGATATTTATTAGGAGCCTGACTCTTATGCAAAAATCTAACCTAAATAGTAAAGGAAGTAGTGATTCCGAAACTACGAAAGTGAAAATCATCCACCGATAGTGCATGAAACTCACGGACTCTTCAGTAAAAGAGAAGCCAACAGAATTACTGTCTAAAAGGTCAGAATTTGAAAACTACTGTTTCCAGAGGCTCAAATGATTACTTAGCTAAATAAGAACCGAAGTTAAAATCCATATAGGAATTTAATCTAATGATTCTAAGTCTATTTATCAAAAAGTTACTAACTGACTTAGATAAAGAGACATAAGACTCAATTGTAAACTATCATAGAGAGCATAGGTATGAGGTAACATAAACCTAAAACCTTAATAACAACAGGCTGCAGTAGATCTTGTCAAACAAGTATACTAAAAAGTTGCAATGAGTAGTATGGAGGGATCAACAATATGAACATGGTGATCCCTACACCAACGACGGAAGAGCCTCCACTTTAGTCGCATAGAATAGCGAAGAAGAGGATCTCCTATAGTAAGAAATCGCGTCCAAAGCTCGTCCAGTACAATGCTTACAATGCAATACGGACCACACAATGGAATACGTGAAGGTTGCGACCTTGCGGGTTGTGATAAAGATGACACGATTTTACCCAGCGAAAAAAGATCCTCTCATTAAGGAAGATTTCGCGTAAAGTCTCACAGTAGACATAAGAGTAAATTTACCCACGGTCTCTGTGAAGACAGAGATGCTATCAACAGAAATGTATTGTGGATGTTTATCTTAGCAATACCTGCTGAAACAACAGCGCCAGAGGATACGCATATCCTATCATTCCGTCCTATTAGATCAATAGAGCGTTAACAACATTAGCTCAGAGATCCGGACAAGCAAACACATACGTCTGCAATTGATTAGCAAGCTGTGTTGTAAATAAATTATCATTGGGCGCTCCCATTGATAGCAAATCTGATTGAATACTTGTTTGTTGAGAGTCCATTCTGACGGCAACAAGCGACTCATAAGTGAACGGGAGTCCGGTAAAACAATCAGACGACCCGGAATATGACGGACCGAAACAGAACTCGGTGTACTAACAAACAGAAGGATTCTTTCCATTAAATTGAATAACGAAAATGAATGAGTGCCTTCCTGGTTCCGGAGATACGCCACTACTGTCGAATTAACGGACAGGATTTGGACATGCGTTTCTAAATAATGTTCATCCAATGACATAAAGCAAGCCTAAAAAACATTATTCCGCAGAAGATAAGTGCTTGCTTAGAGACTGCGGAACCCAAAGACCCTGGCACTTCGAATCCGTTGGGATCAATATTATATCCCAACCTGTTTGACTGGCAACCGTCATAATTATAACACTCGGATCCGGCAACTGCAGTGGCACTCTCTGAGTCAACCACCGAATGTTTGCCCCAGTCTGAATCTCTTGCAACACTAGATAGACAAGAGAACGTGTAAATCGAGCAATTCATGGATTGCTGAAAAGTTGCCGTCGAAGAGAAGCTTCTCCGAGAATGAAGCGACTCTGAGAGAGTTCTTCACCTTACTATCCACGCGCATGGATGTAGCTAGGGCTGCGTCACGTCTAACCAACTCCAATCAGCCACTGAAGGGCGGAGTTATACGTGAACAAACTACTGCCCTCAAAAGAAATCACATTGAGGATAATATCCCGTAATTCTTTTCTTGAAGACGTAATGATAACGCCTCAGTAAGGCGGCTTACGTATGATAAAGCATCTAAGTTAAGTCTACTAGACATCATTGTCGTTTCCAACATTGTGGTTGGAAAAGACATAGACGGCGAAAAAGAATATTTCCAGTCTTTACCACGCCGTCTAGACGCATATGAACTCTCGGTATGCCCTGCTCTGCCAAAATAAATTATTCGTATAAATGATAAAAAGGCAGAAATGAGCATTGCGGACAAGAAACTAAACTATCATGCTTGGTAGCAGGCATATATGCATATATAGCGTCGATAAATAATACACATGTTCTAATGACATTATTGAACTGTGTCGGTAAGTCAGGGACAATGTCCCTGAACCAATCCAAAATTCCGTGTCCAATGACGCTATAAGTCTCTTATCCAACATCGCAGCAATGTAGTCCGAAATAACAATCACTGGAAGATAATGCCAGAAGATATGAATGGCAGCTTCCGATGCTACGAAAGGGAAAACTCGAAACCTTTCGAATCCCTTTCGCCATCCTGTCGGACCCTATAAAGCGTTTGGTCGTCCGTACCCGATGCAACCGCGGATGGCACCTCCAGGGCCGTCAGATAAATCCTGATTCGACTAAGAAACTGTCGATTGCTGGGATGCTGCGAAAAAACTGTGCTAACTCGGATAGCACGTCCGTCACTGAGGCCTGTGGAGAAGCGGTCCTACAATGGATTGCCGCTAGAAGCTCCGTGATCGTTACCCCCGTGCATACTACTAATATGCGAGCGAACGGAGTGTATAGGCCTCGTGTCCCTTGGCTACCGGATGGCGTGACCTATTCGCTGTGGAATCATTGAATGACGAAACTGATCGGATACTCGAGGTCACGTAGCCAATTGATGTGCGGTCGTGTGCCCTGCTGTGAGGATGAGGAAGCATTATCGACAGTCTCTCGGACTGTCAATATAATGGAGCGTCCCGACCGACGGACATATGCTCCGAATGTAAAATATCTGAACCACAACATGCGGTCCCCTATGTTGTTGGACGAAAGAGGGACCTTTCTCGCTCACAGCCCGGACAGACCTGGACAAGCCAGGAACCGGACTAACAGGCTTCCTCCGATCTGTCCTCAATCCGCCGTCACTGGGTGAGTACTAAAGTAATTATAGTGCTCGCATCACCCAAATCTCCTTCCTAGACCGCAACGGACGAACCCGGCAGCCGAACCATTCGATGAATGTACGCAACACCGGGTGAACTAGCGAATGTCACTCCGTCGATCCTACAAGGGACCTCTTAGGCGATAGACATATTCCATGAGCACTTATTGTCGCTAGCTCTTCATTATCTATGACGACAGAGGCACACTTTTGAAAGACATCTCCGTAAGTTTGGGAACAAGAAACCAGAAATGCTTGGTAATAGCAAGCATATAATAATAATATATATAGCGTCGTTCAATAATTCGAAAGTTTGTGTGACATTATTGGACTATGTCGGAACTGAGGGACGATGTCCCTGAACCGAACCAAAAATTTCTAAGTCCACCGACGCTATCAGTTTCTTATCCGGCATCGCAGCATTCTGGTCCGACGAAAGAAGCTGTAGAAGATCAAGTCAGATGACATACACAACAGCATATGTTGTTCCGAAAGGGAAAGCTCGCAATCCTCCGAATCCCTTTCGGTATCCCGTCGGACCGGATGAAATTTTCAGACGTCCGTACCCGCTTCCGCGGAGCGTCCCGACCCAGCATCGTCGGATAAAAAATATGTGACAGATTCAGTTGATGCTGGGATGCTGCGATAAGCTGTGCTATTTAGGAAAGCATGTCCGTTCCCGAGGCCTGAGCAGTAGCGGTCTTACGATGCATTGCCGCCGGAAGCTCCATGTACGTTGACTCCCGCACACTTTCCTATGCGAACGTCCGGAGTCTGCAGGCCTCGCGTCCCTGGCTACCGGATGGTGTGACCTGGTCGCCGATGATTCTCTGACTGGCGAAGCTGACTGGATATCCGAGGTCACGTAGCCAAGAGCGGTCATGTGCGCTACCATGAGAATGAGGAAGCCTTATTGACAGTCTACTCCGGACTGCCTATATGTCGGAGCGTCCCGAGCGACGGACGTATGCTCCGAATGCGAAACATTTTGTACCACAACATCTGGGGCCAGATGTTGTTGTACGAGAGAGGGGCCTCTCTCGCTCGCCGTCTGGATGGACCAGAACGAGCTATGAACCGGACTAAAAGGCTTCCTCCGTTCTCCCTCTAATCCGCCGTCACTGGGTGTGCATTTGGTTGATTTATAGTGCTCGCATCACCCCAAAACTCCTTCTAGACCGCAACGGATGAACCCGGCTGCCGAACCATTCGATGAATGGACGCTACACCGGGCGAGCTAGCGGACGTCAAAGGCCGTCGAACCTACTAGGGTCCTCTTAGGCAATTGGCGTATTTACATGAGCACTTTTCCGCTAGCCCTTCATTAATTGTGACGACGGAGGCACACTGTTGGAAGACATCACAGATACATCACCCTAATCTTGATCGTCTGAAATAGAAATTGATAAAGTAGAGTGACCCTGCAGGGAAAGGACCGGAGTGTCCAATTCCCCACTAACATACCGTGACATACGCTTCCCATGTTGTCATCGAAATCATACGATACAGAACAGGAGTTAATGTGAGTACACTGACCACATATAGAATGATTATAAAAGTCAGAGGAAGACTTCCTCTTATTACAATTGATCAAAATCCTTTCAATGTGAAAAGAAAACAAAGTCCTGGTACTCGCACCAACCCCTGGCAATCAAAATACATAATAATAATATGATCCATTAATAAAGAAAAAATAATTGAAATCAAAATATTTTGAAAAAATATTTTTTCAGAACAGCCCAAGTTTCTGAAAAGTAACGTTGAGCCCCAATGGATCCCAAGCCTAAGTGTGGACAAAAATTTTAAAAATATTTTAAACAATTTATTCAACACTTATGAACAATAATAATGTATCTAGTTGTGATTAAAATAACATCAAGATATTATTTTCAAGAAATACCCCCCTCACACAGAGGGCTGTTGTAAACGTAAACAATGAGTGTAAAAAACACTAAAATAAGACTCCAGGCACCCAGGCCCGGAATCAGTTACCAAAAATACACTATCTGATGCAAAACAGAGACTTCCAGGGAAGAAACTGCAGAACATCAGATGGTAGATGCAGAACACAACGCCTAACCACCCATAGGTGAAGACGTAAACATGGGGAAAAGAACAGAATTCATTCTGTTATTCAGCTAAAACTCCCAAGAAATTTTAGTAATAATAATTACAGAAACTATGCCAAAAACATGGGAGAATAGCAAGAGGGGACTTAAAGGAAAGGGAGAGAGGAAAACACTGAAAAATCAGTGTAACTAAATAACCAGAATGACAACAAAATGGCTGCTGCCTCGAAAATAGGTAACTTAACATAATTTCATTAAAAAATTTTAAGTTACAGCCCTGATAACATTCTGTCACACATTTTTCCTCTCCTCCTTCTCTATCCTCCTTAGAATCACCATTTCACTAATATTTATGTGTCTGGCATCATTTAAACTGAGATTTACAAGCACAAAGATCAGTCAGATGTTAACTGATGAAGGGCCAAACTTAGAATGATTATTGGCGCCAATTTCGGAACGTCCTTGACACTGCGCATGCGCAGTAGAGGTGAAGTGTGGAGGGCCAATCAGGACATGTTTTCTTTGGTATTAGATGCAAATTTTGGGGATTGGGGGGCAAAATTTGTGTTTGGCCCTATATTTTAAGAGTTAGCACCAGCTATGTCTGGGTCATTGGTACAGTATAAAAATACATACGTTTTGACCCCTCATTGGAATGAGCTCGTTCCAATGAGCGGTCATAACCTTTGTTTCAGAGGCAAAAAATGAAAAAATAATGAAAGTTAAGTGGCTATTTTTTAGAACAGCGCTGGCCGGTTTTGGCCGTTACGTTAGGTAAAAGGTTAAACAAGAGGTCCCATGGGGCCTGAAGCACTCATCTTAAACAGAACACAATATAAACAGAGTTCAAGAATGAGTCTACATTAAGCAATCCATTTCCATACGATACAATGTCAATCCTTGAGCCCCGCAGGAGTGACAAAAATAATCAGGGCATCATGCCTCTTCTTCAGTTGATCATAATGTAAAATGTAGAGCTCCCCTATGAAGCCCCTTAAAACAACCTATGTGGATTAATCTTAGTTGCACACCTCTAGAGGGTACTGAATACAAAAGTTTTAATTCTTCAGCAACATTGCCAATTCCGGCTCCCATAGGGAGCCCAAATATTAACCCAGGCTCTCGATTTGAACACAGTTGAATCTGACTTCCCTAGAGATGTTGTGTACCAAATATGAAGGCATTCTGACTGTTGGATCTGAAGAAGAAAAATTTTAAAGAAATATCTTCATATTGCACTAAGTTAAAATTTGGGCTACCATAGCGAGCCCAAATATTAACCTATGGATCCGATTTGACCAAACTTGAATCTGACCCCCCTAGAGATGTTTTAGACCAAATATGAAAGCATTCTGAGTAGTGGATCTGAAAGATTTTTGAAGAAATTCTCTCATACTGTACTAAGTTAAATTTCAGGTTCCTGTATGGAACCCAAATATTAACCCAGGCACTCGAATTGAACAACTTGAATCTGACCTCCTTAGAGATGTTGTATACCAAATATGAAAGCATTCCGACTGGTGGATCTGAAGAAGAAGATTTTTAAAGAAATTTCCTCATATCGCACTAAGTAAAGATTTGGGCTACCATAGCGAGCCCAAATATATACCTAGGGATCTGATTTGAACAAACTTGAATCTGCCCCTCCCCCCCACCCCCCCCCCCCCACCCCAGAGGTGTTGCATATCAAATATGAAAGCATTCTGACAGGTGGATCTAAAGAAGAAGATTTTTTAATATCATCCCCCATATTGAACCATAGGAAGCCCAAATATTAACCAAGGGACTTGGTTTGAACAATCTTGAATCTGACCCTCATAACAATGATGTATACCAAACATTAAAAGATTCTGACTGGTGGTTCTGAAGGAGAAGATTTTTAAAGAATATTCCTCATATTACCCTATGTTAAAACTTCAAGCTCCTGTATTGAGCCCAAATATAAACGAATGGGCTTTATTTTAACAAACTTGTATCTGACTCCCTTATGAATGCTGTATACCGAATATTAAAAGACTCTGACCATTGGTTCTGGAGAAAAGATTTTTTTTAATTTTTGCAAATGTGCTGACTCAGCATTTTTTCAATGCCCATTACAGAACACCCTAACATAACCGATGGCATTTTTTTTTTTACCATTCAATTCTACAGGTCCTAAGGATACTTCACACCAAATAACAGCTCTCTGTTCCATGTGGTCTGGGAAATATGGGCGTTTGAAAATATTTCTATTTTTAGCTCCTAGGGTTCCCATGGGGATGCAGGATTTTTTTTTTTTTTTGCATGAGTCATGTACTTATGACCCAATAATACCACATACCAAATTTGGTTCAAACCAGACCGTGGGTTCAGAAAATAGAAATTTTATGTGAGGCCAAAAATCTTACCCCTCCCATTACATAGCCAAATATTGCTTCACGAACTTCGTTTGAACAACTTGATTCTACACTTCAAAAGCAAGCTCCATAGCCAATATCAAGTCATTGTACACACTAGTTCATGAGAAGATTTTAAAAATATTTTGGAGCATTTTTCGCCACCCCCCTCCCTATGGGGCTGAGTTGAACAACAAGAGGCCCCAAGGGGCCTTAATCGCTCACCGGGCAAAGTGATTCAAACAAAGTGGTTCAAAGAAGTATTTGGGGTCACATTCAGTTAGACATGGTTCTTCAACACAACAAAGGAATGAAGTCATGAGAGACAAATTTTATGGAACTAGGGACATGGCTTGAACAACCTTGAATCTTACCCCCCTAAGGATGCTGCATACCAAATATCAAAAGCATTCATCTGCTGGATCTGAAGAAGAAGATTTTTAAAGAAAAATTCCTCATATTGACTAATTTATAATTCAGGCTCCCACAGGGAGCCCAAATATAGACCCAGGGACTTGGCTTTAACAAACTTGAATCTCACCCCCCAAGGATGCTACATACCACATATCAAAACATTCCGACTGCTGGATCTGAAGAAGATTTTTTAAGAAAATTCCTCATTTCGAACTAAGTTACAATTCAAGCTCCCACAGTGAGCCCAAATATGGACCTAGGGACATGATTTGAACAAACTTGAATCTCACCCCCCTAAGGATGCTACATACCAAATATCAAAACATTCTGACTGTTGGATCTGAAGAAGATTTTTAAAGAAAATTCCTCATTTTGAACTAAGTTATAATTCGGGCTACCACAGTCAGCCCAAATATGAACCCTGGGATATGGCTTGAACAAACTTCAATCTCACCCCCCTAAGGATGCTGTATACCACATATCAAAACATTCTGACTGCTGGATCTGAAGAAGAAGATTTTTAAAGAAAATTCCTCATTTTGAACTAAGTTATAATTTGGGCTACCACAGTGAGCCCAAATATGAACCCAGGGACTTGGCTTGAACAAACTTGAATCTCACCTCCCCTAAGCATGCTGCATATCCAATATCAAAAGATTCTGCCTGCTGGATCTTGAGAAGAAGATTTTTTAAAGATATTTGCCTGAAATGCACTAAGTTGAAATTCAAGCTTCTATAGTGACCCCAAATATGAATCCAGGGGGCCGATTTGAACAAACTTAAATCGGATCCACCCCACAATGTTGCATACCAAATATCAAAAGATTCTGCCTGCTGGATCTGGAGAAGAAGATTTTTTAAGAAATTTGCCTGAAATGCACTAAGTTCGAATTTGGGCTTCTATAGTGAGCCCAATTATGAATCTAGTGGGCCCATTTGAACAAACTTAAATCAGATCCACCCCATAATGCTGTATACCAAATATCAAATGATTCTGTTCATTGGTTCTGGAGAAGAAGATTTTTTAATAATTTTTCTATAATTCATACGGTGCTATCAGTGTAATGCCTCATACAGAGCCCCCAAGGGACGTGGCCATTTCATCTGAACAAACATGAATTGCCATATAGTAATGAACATCCACATGAAGTTTCGTGAAAATCGGACCAGTGGTTTCAGAAAAGAAGTTGTTTGAAAAATGTTCACGATGACGACGGATGACGACAACGGCCAGCAAGTGATAAGTTAAGCTCCTTTCGGTGAGCTAAAAATGCAATGCCCCATCGGGACCATCACTCAAACAAACTTTCACTTGAATTGGCCTACTGGCTTTGGAGGAGAAGACCAAAACATGGTGTTGACGGACTATGGATGGACGGATGGACAAACAGATGGATGACGGACGGAGAGTGATGGGATTAGCTCAGCTTGACTTTGTCAAGATGAGCTAATAATATAATTATCGTTAATAATGAAAAGTAATGAACAGAGTAATCGCTTGACTGGACTGGTTACGTGAAATAATTCATTCGAGGCGAGAGATAATATTGTAAAACACTCGTGCGCACTCGTGTTTGTACAACGTCCCTCACCTCTCATGAATTATTTCACGTAACCAGTGATAACACTGCTGCAAAGGGCACTTATAACCATTTATCAAACATGCACAACATCAAAATTTAACTTATTAAATACCATTTTTTTTCAAATTAAAAAAAAAAAAATCACCTAAACCATATCATGCGACCCATTATGGGAACAAGCTCAATGAGCTTGTTCCAATGAGGGGAGGAGGAGGGGAGGAAGGGGGAGGGGGGGCACATGAAATATTTTTTTTTTTTTTTCAACAGCTCAATTTGTATATTATACAGGCAGATACGGCAGATTCATTAGTTAATGGGTTAACACATAACTACATTCAGCCGTGTGAGACATTAATCCCATGCCTAATGTAACTGCCATATCCAGCCTGCACAACTGACAAAAAATTGTTTTCCAATTTAATAATTTTTTTTTTTTAATTTTGCCTCCTAAATTAGTTCAGGACCCTTTAGGCGTCATAAGCTAAGTTTTGAAGGTGAAAGATTAAGAGCTGTGAATATTCAAAAATAATTGAAACAAATTTCATTTTCAAGTAGTGTTTAAAGAAACTGAAGAAACAAGAGGCCCCAAGGGGCCTTAATCGCTCACAGACCCATAGGGAGCCCAAATATTAACCCAGTGACTCGATTTGATCAAACTTGAATCTGAACCCCCTGTAGATGTTGTATACCAAACATGAAAGGATTCTGACTGGTGGATCTGAAGAAGATTTTTAAAGAAATTTCCTCAAATTGCACTAAGTTAAACTTTGGGCTCCAATAGAGAGCCCAAATACTAACTCAGGGACCCCATTTGAACAAACTTGCATCTGACCCGCCCCCCCCCCCCCCCCCTCCCCCCCTCCCTAGAGATGTTGTATACCAAATATGAAAGCATTTTGACTGGTGGATCTGAAGAAGATTTTTAAAGAAATTTCCTCATATTTCAGTAAGTTAAAGTTTGGGTTCCCATGGGGAGCCCAAATATTAATTCAGGCACTCAAATTGAACAAAATTGAATCTGACACCCCTAGAGATGTTGTATACCAAATATGAAAGCATTTTGACTGGTGGATCTGAAGAAGATTTTTAAAGAAATTTCCTCATATTTCAGTCCCAATTATTAACCCAGGGACTGGATTTGAACAAACTTGAATCTACTCCCCCCCCCCCCCCCCCCCTCCCTACAGATGTTGTATACCAAACGTGAAAGGATTCTGACTGGTGGATCTGAAGAACAAAATTTTAAAATTTCCTCAAATTGCACCAAGTTAAACTTTGGACTCCAATAGAGAGCCCAAATTTTAACCCAGTGACTCGATTTGAACAAACTGGAATCTGACTCCCCTAGAGATGTTGTATAACAAATATGAAAAGATTCTGACTGGTGGATCTTAAGGAGATTTTTTTAATTTTTTTTTTTAAAAATGTATGGGTGCTATTGGAGTTATGCCCCTTCTGGTGCCTCCTGTGGGCGCGGCACGTTTATTTGTACAAACTTGAATGGCCATATGATAAGGAACATGCACACCAAATTTGGTTTAATTTGGCCCAGTAGTTTGTGATAAATTAAGCTCCTTCAGTGAGCTAAAAAAATGGATAGTCAACTTGATGGGTCAGATTAGTTCTTGGATTTAAAGTGAAGGTAAAGCAGGTATACTTAGACATGACACTAACTTATGAAAAATAGGCCGATGAAATCGTCAGATGTGTACCCATACACGCAACTAGTAGAAAGCAGTATGACGGAGGGCCACCACGGATGCTGACATTATGTACACCATACATGGTATGGGTACATTTAGAAATGGATTGGAGGAGTTCCTAATTTGATGGATAAAGGGTTAATATATTCAGATCAAATTATTAGATTTACATAAAAAAAATATACAGCACAGCACATCACTAACCTGAATACATATATAAAGTAACCTGATAATCGGATTAATATTTTTTGAGTTATCACATGCCGAAGAAATGGATTGGAGGAGTTCTCAATTTGAAGGATAAAGGGTTAATATTACAGGATCAAATTATCAGATTTACACCAAAAACTATACAGCTTGGCACATCAGTAACCTGAACACATTTATAAAGTAACATGACAATCGGATTGATATTTTTTGTGTTTTCTCATGCCAAAGGGATTGGAGGAATTTTCAATTTGAAGGATAAAGGGTTAATATCCCAGGATCAAATTATCAGATTTACACCAAAAACTATACAGCTCGGCACATCAGTAACCTGAACACAAATATAAAGTAACTTGACAATCCAAGCAATATTTTTCAAGTTATCGAATGCCAAAGGGACTGGAGGAATTTTGAATTTGAAGGATAAGGGGTTAATATCTCAGGATCAAAATAACAGATTTACACCAAAACCTATACAGCTCGGAACATCAGTAACCTGAAGATATATATAAAGTAACATGACAATTGGATTGATATTTTTTGACACAGGCACATTAGTAACCTGAACACAAATATAAAGTAACTTGACAATCCAAGCAATATTTTTCAAGTTATTGAATGCCCAAGGGATTGGAGGAATTTTCAATTTGAAGGATAAAGGGTTAATATCTCAGTATCAAAATAACAGATTTACTCCAAAGACTATACAGCTCGGCACATCAGTAACCTGAACACAAATATAAAGTAACTTGACAATCCAAGCAATATTTTTCAAGTTATCGAATTGTTTATTTATTTATTGGTGTTTAAGGTCACATATTTCTGCACAATGGCTAACCATGACCGTGACAGTTTTACGGGTGGAGGAAGCCGGAGTACCCGGAGAGAACCACCGAGCAACGGCGAGCAACTGTCAGCTCCCCAACATACCAACTCCACACAAGCAGGGTTAGATTGGTTGAAGACAGGTGCACCATCGACGTGCAGTACACCTTAGTACACAGCGTCACCGTGCTCCCACGTGGGCAATGGGGGTGAAGTGTCTTGCCCAAGGACACAACGCGGTTGCCGCAGGTGGGATTAAGTTATCGAATGCCAATGGGAAATAATTATCAGATTTACACCAAAAACTATACAGCTTGGCACATCAGTAACCTGAACACATTTATGAAGTAACATGACAATCGGATTGATATTTTTTGAGTTTTCTCATGCCAAAGGGATTGGAGGAATTTTCAATTTGCAGGATAAAGGGTTAATATCACAAGATCGAAATAACAGATTTACACCAAAAACTATGCAGCTCGGCTTATCAGTAACTTGAACACAAATATAAAGTAACTTGACAATCCAAGCAATATTTTTCAAGTTATCGAATGCCAAAGGGATTGGAGGAATTTTCAATTTGAAGGATAAAGGGTTAATATCTCAGGATCAAATTATCAGATTTACACCAAAAACTATACAGCTCGGCACATCAGTAACCTGAACACAAATATAAAGTAACTTGACAATCCAAGCAATATTTTTCAAGTTATCGAATGCCAAAGGGACTGGAGGAATTTTGAATTTGAAGGATAAGGGGTTAATATCTCAGGATCAAAATAACAGATTTACACCAAAAACTATACAGCTCGGAACATCAGTAACCTGAAGATATATATAAAGTAACATGACAATTGAATTGATAGTTTTTGAGTTATCTCATGCCAAAGGGATTGGAAGAATTCTGAATTTGAAGGATAAAGAGTTAATACCTCAGGATCAAATTATCAGATTTACACCAAAAACTATACAGCTCGGCACATCAGTAACCTGAACACAAATATAAAGTAACTTGACAATCCAAGCAATATTTTTCAAGTTATCGAATGCCAAAGAAATGGATACGGATGCCGGACGGACAGACAGACGGACGGACGGACAGACAGACAAAGGATGGACGATTAATGGATGGCCACCCCGGATGCCGCCATAATGTGTACCATACATAGTATGGGTGTATGGGTACACATAAAAATTGACATCAATTCCACAAGAAAAAGAAATAAAAGAGTTGATAAAGTTGGTCACAGGAGCGAGGTCAACATGTAGATATTCAGATCACATCTTACCCTTTGAAAATTGATTTCTAACAATGTTTTTTTTTTTACCTCAGAACAGGTGATCTGGAATGTAGCTAATGAGTCAACTTGCCTGTTATATTCAAAGTATGTGGATTGTGGTTTCTGGTCAAGTCTTGGCAGTCTGTATCAACACACAAGAAATTGACTGGAAACAAATGCAAAGCTGCCCAATTTATCTTTCATGATTTGACAAATTTTTATAAAACTGCAAAGACCTTTAAACCTTGCTACAAAATTTTTCGAATAACTAAACATTTTAATTTTTTGCATAAAAAATAACAAGCTTTTCCCAATGAGGGTGTCATAAGATATTTTGTTGAGGCAAATTTCTTTATTTATTTATTAGGGTTTAACGACACATTAACAGCCAAGGTCATATTGTGTTTGTGACAGTTTTAGGAGTGGAGGAAGCCGGAGTACCTGGAGAGAACCACCGAGCAGCTGCCAGCTTCCCAACATCATAACTCTGCACTGCAGCACAGACAGGGTTAGATTGGTTGAAGATATGTGCACCATCGCCGTGCAGTATGCCTTAGTACACGGCGTCATCATGCCCCCATGTTGACAATCAGGGTTAAGTGCCTTGCCCAAGGACACAACGTGGGAGTCCGAATCGATCACTCAGACGGTCACCCATCCAAGGACTAACTGGACTCGACATTGCTTAACTTCGGTGATCTGCCGAGAGCCAGTTACAGCAACGCCATCATGCCCCTGTTGAGGCAAATAATGAATTAACAAGTACAACGTGAAGTGGGTACATATGCCTCTGATGCAGTATCACTATTTTTGAGGTCCAATGAGAGCAACAACTCGGGCAAGAATGCTTGGGCAGAAATTCCTTCTGGTCTATCAGGATATCAAAGGACAATCAAATTTGATAATCCACACCCGAGCTACAAGATGAAATGTTTGTTTCATTATTTCCAATTTTCAACAAGGGCCACAATCATGGCAAGAAAGTGAAGACAGAACCCATCCTTTGTAGATATCCTTTCCCCCATGCTCATCTATCAATATACCAAAGGACAAATTCAATTTTCCACACTGAACTACAAAATGAAATGCTTGTACAGATGGATGGGCAGACACAGTGAATCACTATTCTCTATGTCCAACAGGAGCCACAACTGTGACAAGAATGTGTGGACAGAATCTGCCCTATGTGGAGATCCTTTCCCCTACGCTGGTCAATGGGCATACCAAAGGACAACAAGATTCAATTCCACACTCAAGCTACAAGGTGAAATGTTTGTACTGATGGACAGATGCACTGAATCGGTATATTCTTACTCCAACAGGATCACAACACTAGTAAGAAAGTGAAGGCAGACATGTCCCATGTTGAGATCCTTTTCCCTATGCTGGTCTATCATAACATATTTGATTATCCACACCCAAGCTAAAAGACAAAATGTTCATACAGATGGACAGATGAACACATTGATGGACAGACAGACAGACAGAGGTCTGCACTAGATACCACCAGGTCCTCCTTCGGATGTTGGGGCATAATAACAAATGCTGAATGGCTATTTTTGACTTGTTTTTGTCATTACATTGGTAAAGGGTTCAGCATTGGATGTGCAAATGAATTCACATTCAGTGACTTTTGCTGGATAAGAAAACCTGTTTTCCCTCACAAATAATGTTACTGAGTTGAAATAAAAATTATTTTGTCAGTATTCTTTATTTACTGGTCCAGGCAAACTGAAACCAGAGGCTCAAGTGAGCCTAAAACACTCTCCTGGCTCAAGTTGTTAAAAGAGATGAGTGTATCAGTAAGTGATCAGCAGCAAGGGCAATTTTTTTGATTTGCTTTGACACAACCGAAGACAACTTTTTGGGCCATTCATTTCTGCTGGTCCTAGGAAAGCTTTCTAGCAAGCTCTAATCTGTGAAGTATTAAAAAACTGAACGAAAAGAATATTAGGCTAATGGAGCATTAACCCCACACCATGGGATATAGTAATTTGGGGGAACAATCAGAAGAGTAAATTCCACCAGTCTGAAGATGGCAGCAGCTTCATTTGAACAAAGGAGAAAAGGTTTACTCCAAAGATGGTCTGTGCCATAACGAATGAATTTGGCCCAGTGGTTTTCAAGAATAAGAAAAATTCCAAACTAGAGAAACAGAATTTTACTGCCACCAGTAAATTCAAGTCTGTGTGAAAATGGTAAACGCATAAAAAATAAACAAAACAGAAAGAGAATTTATAGAGGCTTATTTTGTGGGGTAAAATATTTTTAAAGAAATCAGAAATAGGCTTTTGTTAACAGTATTACATGAAATAAAATCTTCGGAAAACACAATGAAGTCATGAGAGGGTTAAATTAAAGATATTCATACAGGAATCAGATCATTTTTTTTCCAAGGAACCAGAAAAAAAACTGTGCACAGCATTGAAAGGGTTTGATCAAATTTTCTAAACAATTTCATTTTCTAATAACAATAACAGATTAGAATGAGTGATTGACAGGAAATTGTTTTGATAAGAACAACATGTTATTCTAGGTTATCGGTGTATGAGATTTTCGTCCAGGATAAACTACTACAAAAATGCTGACTCATCATTTTTTCAATACCCTCTACCGGGCACCCTGATAGAACCGGTGACAATTATTTTAACCAATCCCTTCTACTGGTCCTAAGGATGCTTCGGACCAAATAACAGTTCACTGTTCCTTGTGGTTTGGGATATATGGGCTTTTGAATATTCTCTTTTTAGCTCCTGGGGTTGCCACAGGGCTGTGAATTTATTTTTTTTGGGGGGGGGGGGGGGAGGCGGGTGGGTGGGGGGGGGTATCAATCAATTACTTAGGCCCCACTTAATCTACATGCCAAATTTGGTTGAAATTGGCCCACCAGTTCTTGAAATAGAAATTCTGGGCAGAGCCCAAAATGGACATGCCCCCACAGAGCCCAAATGTTGACCTACCAACTTCCCTTGAACAAATTTTAATCTTCTACACCAAGGGATGTTCCATACCAAATATCAAGGCATTCCAACTGGTGATTCGTGAGGTTTTTAAAGGGTTTTAAACTTCTGGGGCATTAACCAGAGCCCGAATATGCTGCTTCATTTGAACAAAATAGAAAGAGTATACTCTATAGATGGTCTGTGTAATATATGTTTGAATTTGGCCTTGTGGTTGTGAAAAAGAAGTCAAGTTTGCAAAAGTTAACAGGTGATGGACGCCGGACAAAAAAGTGATGGCAGTAGCTCCCACTGACTTGCAGTCAGGTGATCTAAAAAATGTTGGTAATAACTTACTTGAGTTTTCCATCAGCTATGCTTCCTTTGGACACATGACTGACAAAAATGGAATTATCATTTGGGGACTGTGGATCATCCTTCCCACCAACCAGTTCGAAGCCAAGATCCTCACCTCTGTTGTTTTCCTAGAAAATTAAAAAAAAACATAACCATCATGCAATAAAAATAATGTTGTTTATATTTAAAAAAACATGGCATAGACTTTTCCACATTTCACACAAATTTCTAACAGTTCAGGCCATAGTCGATTTTGTTCACAAGTCTCAGACACATTTTCAAATAGAAAATCTCTAATGAGTCAAGAGTTGATATGAAATTTCTGAACCAAGTTCACTGAAATCAATCAAAGCCAAGGTTTAGCGGAGCTCAGACCAATTTTAGTGAATGAGGTACAGAAATTTCATGTCAAACTGTCATGAATTTAAAATTAATTTCATCACAAAATATGTAATATAACCCTTTACATAATGTAATGGTTAAAACTGGACTGTACGATTAAAAAAACAAAACAAAAAACTCCTATAAAATTTTACCCCATTCTAATTTTTGTTTTGAAAACATAGCTTATGACCCTTCATAGAAATGAGCTTGGAAAATGTCATTTGCTATTCATATTAGATAAACAGTTAAAGAAATATACACTTCTGAAATCAACTCACAATGTCAGGACCTCGACATCACATGTTTACTGGACAAATTTTGAACAATATTTCCATAACTACAAGCCAATTATATGATACAATGTAATATCAAAACACATATGACAGAACAAATCAAGTTTATCAAGCATAATATACACATTGGAATTTACCCACCAACAATTAAGTTTTTTTTTCAATAATCTGATACCCTCAAGATTGCCAATACCCTTCATACAGCTGTATATAATTGTTTAACACCACTCACTAAAAATTGATTGCTGTTCAATCAAGATTAAGTTCAGAAGTATCCAGAACCTAAACTGACACCATACAAAAAATACTTGTTTGTGGTTCATTATGAACAAAGTATGAGGTTTCATCAATGAGAGGTCATTTGCCATATTTTCAATTAAAGAAATATTCAAAAACCAAGAAAAACTGTAAGGTTGATTTTTTTTTTATTGCAACATGTGAAGATTTCCAGTACAAGTGAAAACTATGATCAGAAGTGTAATTACACTTATAAAACTGAAATCATGTTTGCATAGAGGGAAAGAGTTAAAAATGAAGCTTTATGTCCCCATATTACTATTATCCTGTAGAAATAATTCAGTTGGTGGTATATTACTATTTTAATTCTTTGAATTTACATTTAAAGAAATAAAATACTCATAGTTGAGTAAGAAGAAACCTGTAATAACCCCCCCCCCCCCCCCCCCTGAAAAATCAGAGCCCTGCTGAATATTACCCTCCACACAAAAAATAATTCAAAAAGAAAGGGATGGATACAGTATTCCAAGACAGATACATGTGTGATCTTATTTATTGATGTTTAAGGTCACATATTGTACACCGTGGCTAATCACAACATGGATATAAAGATAAGTCTGGCCAATCGGTTAAACCCATACTGCCCATTTTAGAGGGCATCTACCCCAGGCTTTGATTACCAGGTCCTATTTTATCAGCGCTTCACTGGGGTTCCCAAGAGGTGTGATTTTATTCTGTTAATCTAATTCATTTATAAAATATATTCCTATTGAATGATTTATTTTATCACCATTAAACCATTCATCATATATTTAATGAAAGTGTCAATGACACTGCAGCTTAATTTGACTGTATGTAGTGTTTGATGAAAAGGATAATGATCAATGTTTATGAAAGGATTATGAAATAAAACAAGAATTATGAAAATTGTTAATTTCTGTTCCCTGTATGCTATGTTTTCATTAAGAATAATTTGAGTGTAGACTGTACTAAAGAATGAAGACCTGGGTTGGTGTGGCCCTAATAGTTAACGTATGTCAATCAAAGTTACCAAGTTACAGTAAAATCATTCCAAAACGAGTCAACCTACCAAGTTACAATGAAATCCCTTCATAAATATAACTCATAGACTTTGCTAAAGGAATCTAGGTCACGTAACGGTTAGGCGGTCACAGTTGACTGATCATGACCAAAACAGGAGAGTCTCATCTACATATCATACCAAGTTATCCTATCAAGTTACAATGAAATCCCTTCAGAAAAACCTGTAAGCAGTGCTAAAGGAATCTAGGTCAAGTGCCTAGGCAGTGGTAACGACTGATCGATCGTGACCAAAATACGGCAGTCTCATCTAGACATCATACCAAGTTAACCTTCCAAGTTACAATGAAATTGCTTCATAAATATGAACTGTAGACTGTGCTAAACAAATCTAGGTCACGTGCCTGTGTGGCTGTCAGGGTTGACCGTTCATGACCAAAATAGGACGCTCTCTTCTAGACATTATACAGAGTCATCCTACCAGGTTATAATAAAATCCCTTCACAAATAGACTGTGCTAAAGGTTTTGGGGCTTCGGGCCCACGTAGCTGTCACGGTTGACAGATCGTGACAAAAATGGGACATTCCCATCTAAACATTATATGGGGGTCATCCTAATAAGTTACAATGAAATCCCTTCATAAATACGACCTGAAGACTGTGCTAAAGGTTTTCGGGCTCACGTAGCCATCACGGTTAACCAATCGCGACCAAAAGGGGACATTCTCATCTAGACATGACTTTGTCAAGTTAAGCTAAAAACAAGAGCAATGCAAAATGGGGCATAAGCCCCCGAGAGCATGCTGACAAGGTAGGAGTGAAGATTGCGGCAATATTGGATACTGAATCCAGATAAATTACCAAAAGGAACCCCTCCCCACCCCCTCCAATATCTACCCTCAACACATTACTAAGGATGGGAATGATGAGTGAAGGCATTTTTGAGGTGAGTGACAGAAAGCAAAAGTTTATGGATGGATGCCAGATGGACAAGGTGATGACATAATGTCCCCTTCCACTCATTTAAGATCAGGAGCATAAAGTGACTTGTTAGATAGGCATCCATGTTAATTAATGAAAATTTACAATCATCAAGAATTTGATTATTAAAATATTAGCCCAAATATGGACCTAGGGACATGGCTTGAACAAACTTGAATCTTACCACCCTAAGGATGCTGCATAAAAAATATCAAAAGCATTCATCTGCTGGATCTGAAGAAGATTTTTAAAGAAAATTCCTCATTTTGAACTAAGTTATCATTTGGGCTCCCATAGTGAGCCCAAATATGAACCAAGGGACTTGGCTTGAACAAACTTGAATCTCACCCCCCTAAGGTTGCTGCATGCCAAATATCAAAACATTCCGACTGATGAATCTGAAGAAGAAGATTTTTAAAGAAGAAGAAGATTTTTAAAGAAAAATTCCTCATATTGACTAAGTTATAATTCGGGCTCCCACAGGGAGTCTAAATATGGACCCAGGGACTTGGTTTTAACAAACTTGAATCCCCCCCTCCCCCCCCCCCCCCCCAAGGATGATACACAACACATATCAAAATATTCCGACGGCTGGAACTGAAGAAGAAGATTTTTTAAGAAAATTCCTCATTTCGAACTAAGTTACAATTTAAGCTCCCACAGTGAGCCCAAATATGGACCTAGGGGCATGGCATGAACAAACTTGAATCCCCCCCCCCCCCCCCCCCCCCTAAGGATGCTGCATACCAAATATCAAAACATTCCGACTGCTGGATCTAAAGAAGATTTTTTTTTAAAAATCCTCATTTTGAACTAAGTTATTATTTGGGCTCCCACAGTGAGCCCAAATATATACCTAGGGACATGGCTTGGAACAAACTTGAATCTCCCCCCCCCCCCTAAGGATGCTGCATACCAAATATCAAAACATTCCAACTGCTAGATCCGAAGAAGATTGTTAAAGAAAATTCCTCATTTTGAACTAAGTTATAACTTGGGCTACCACAGTGAGCCCAAATATGAAACCAGGGACTTGGCTTGAACAAACTTGAATCTCACCCCCCTAAGCTTGGTGCATACCCAATATCAAAAGATTCTGCCTGCTGGATCTTGAGACGAAGATTTTCAAAGAAATTGGCCTGAAATGCACTAAGTTCAAATTTAGGCTCCTATACTGAGCCCAAATATAAACCCAAGGGGCCGATTCGAACAAACTTGAATCAGATCCACCCTACAATGTTGCATACCAAATATAAAAGGATTCTGCCTGCTGGATCCGGAGAAGAAGATTTTTTAATGTTTTTCCCATTGCCTACATGTAGTGTTAAAAAGTACTGACTCAGCACTTTTTCAGGGAAGTCCCGAAACTGTACCCTATGATAAAACCGATGGCAATTTTTTTTTACCAATCCTTTCTGTTGGTCCTAAGGAAGCTTCACACCAAATAAAAATTCTCAGTGCAGTGCAGTTTTGGAGATATGGGCGTATTAATTTTTTTCTACTTTTAGCTCCTGCGGTTCCCATGGGGCTGCAGGAAAAATTTTTTTGGCATAAATCAAGTACTTATAACCCAATAATACCTCATATTAAATTTGGTTCAAATTGGCCTCTCGGTTCAGAAAATAGAAATTTGGGGCGGGGCAAAAATTCTTGTCCCTCTCAGAACAAAGGTAAATATCGCCCGTCAAACTTCTCTTGAACAAACTTGAGTCTACACCTCAAATGGAAGCTGCATACCAAATATCAAGTCTCTGCTATGGCTGGTTCATGAGAAGAAGATTTTTTAAAATTTTGAGCATTTTGGCCCTACCCCACTCCACAATATGAACAAAAATCCAATTTGAAGAAAAACCCAAATGCCCATATATAACCGTACTCATGTAAAATTTCATTGAACTTCAACCAGTGGCTTGGGCGAAAATGACCAAACACCACCTTCACGACCTACGGCGGACGACAGACGACGGTCGACGGAAAAAAGTGATCAGAATAGCTCACCCCAACTTTCAGTCAGGTGAGCTAATAACAGTCTAGTTAACATAAATCTATGAGTATTTCTGCAGAGAGTGTCAAAATATAGACATTAATTACTATATCAATTTCAATAGTTTCTGTTTCCCATTCCTGTAAATCTGCATCAATAGCCGAGTCTCTACTGTGATTGTGTCCAATGGAGTTCAACTGGTTCTTTCTTGCTTCTTTTTCTATGAGGAGGTCATATTTTTCCCTAAAAGAAGAAAAGTGAAAAACCATATCACCTTGCTGCCAACAAAAGCAAACTTAAATTCAGCAATCTACCACTGTTGAGAACACGGCTCGAAAAAAAGTTTCCAGTGCAGGTCAAAATGTCCTGCCCCAAGTAGTTTGTGCAGGTCATTTTAATTTGGTGCAGGTCATTTTCAACACATTGCTTTATGCATTGTAAATTAACATATGGTGACTGGTAAATGAGGAAACGACTTGTTAATTCGCAATGGAATTTAAGTTTATACCGAATTACCAGTGTTTTTTGACACTTTACCTACATAGCTGCCAAAAAAGTCGAGAAAATTAACTAGGACAAACATACCAAAGCCTAAAATATCTCGGAAGTTTCTTAATAAAACCATACAAATATGGATATCATTAGAACCAGCTCATCGAGCTGGTTCTAATGATATCAATATTTGTATGGAAAAATTTTAAAATTTGTTGAAAAAAAAAATGTGAAATTTAATTTATTTTTTAAAAATACTATGTTCAGAGAAGGGTTAAATTCAGATTCTAAAAAAATGAGCAGAATTTTGCGGCAGGCAAATTGTCCTATGGATTTCAAAGTGTGTCGGTCAAAGTAAGTTTGGTGTTGGTCATTGTCCTTGTCCCACCATTTATTTCGAGCCTTGGTTGTGAACATTGCACACATCACTCACATGTTCCAGTGACAGACTGTATTTTGAGCAGAAATCCAAGTATATGGTTCTTTATACTCTGAATGTTTATTCAAAAAGGTGTGCATTATAGGTTAACTAGCCAACATGTGTTGTATATGGCAATTTAAACCCAAGGCCCAGTGAATCACACATTTTCAATTCGAATCGAATTTGGAATCAAATAGAGTATTTTATTCAAATTCAAATAAAACCTCAAATCGTATCACAGGCTTCTTGAAGGTGATGGTTAGGGAGGAGAGGGGGCTGTAAACCTGACTTGTTCAGACTATGATGGTTCAAGTCCCGACTGATAAAATATTCCAACTAGTGAATCGCTGAAGGCATGTTTTGTTGATTTAGTTGGAGTATTACCCAGAAAGGATTATAGTTCAAAGAACAAGAATTACCAGTAATAGGCATCAGCAACAGCTAGTTGTTGACACTGTTTGAAAACTTTAAATTTGCTTTCAACAGTGGTAGTGATGGAGTGAGATTAGAATAAGCATAGTGGTAGCATGGGTGCAGTTGATTTATGTTAATATAGCAGAAAGAACATTCAGTCTTTATTTTCAGCATTAATTATAAATTTTATGTACAATTTTCATCGGAACAACATGCTTTATGAGATGACGTAGATGACTGATACCAAGCAATATTCCTGTGAAAAGATTCAAAAGGAAACAAATTGTGCAGCCGATATCGAATCGAACTGAATAGCAACTTAAGATTCAAAATCAAATAGAATATCAAAGCTTCGCAGGGTCCTATTTAAATCCCAATTTTAACCCTCATGCATAAGCTGAATACCCAGGGTTAAAATATCCATATACCAGTTAACGATTTTGCCTCCTACCCATGGTCACAAACTATGCATGGGAAATTTGTATAAGAAAATCCAACAAATAGATGGGTAGACTCTACATGGTAGTAAGGCAAAGAATAAAATATATTTGGTTCTCGAGCCATTAAGTTTTTCAAATCAATAAAGTGGGGGGAGGTTTTTATTTTTATTTTTTTTGTTTGTTGACTGGCTGAGTGCTGGAAGCAAACGTGCAGGTGCCAGAACTTGAAGGTTTCATATTCTGTGGATGTATGTTGTTCACATTATCTATTTCATCTGTTTGTCTTGTTAAAATTTATAAATTTTCTAAAACGTGAACAGATTTTGACAACCCAAAATAATTCAGTTTTGTAACATTAATAAAGAAATATGAAATAAGTATAGGCATTGAACCAAGTAAAGTGGCTGTACCCGGAAATAATTTGGAACAAGCTGATTTTTGTGTCATTTTGGAGAGGAATGTCTCCCGAAAAACATATCCAAAATCCACATAAATCTGCTTTGGGGAAATTTTGTTACAGCATTTATACTGATGGTGGTGTAAGAGCGAATTAAAATCAATTTTCCGAAACCAGCATTCCAACGTTTGCGAACGTGAGGACATGGATTTGTGTGAATCCAGTTTTTTTTCTACTCACTAACACACAAGGAGTTGTATGATAATGTGCTGGACAGCTCGATAGCTCTTTCCGATGTTGCAAACTCAGCAACTCTCGTAAGGGTAAACACTTGCCTCGACGAGTACAAAGCCAAACTGGCTGAACAATCAGGCACTGCTAAGCTATGGATACAATATCTAGAATATGTCCAGACAGTGGACACTGAAAATGTTCATCAGAGGTGAATGCCTTGGCGACTGGAATCTCCACCTTATTGCTGTCAGTAATATGTTGAACCTCTTCGCTGCCACGGGACATGTACACTACACTAAGAGTTGCAGGTTGTATCTGCAAATGATGCTTAAGCTCCCCGAGAAACATCCGTGGTTGTATGATAGGGTCTCTTCTTTTGATGGTTTCCATGCTATATGCCAGAGTTCCAGGGTTTGGGCAGGCCTTTCAAGTGACCTTGTGATTGAACAAGTCCTCATGTGCTCAATTAAAAGTCGAGGTGGACTAACGCGAGGTCGTATGGTGACCAAATCAGTGCGTCAGGAGTGGATTTACACCATGCATAAATGCACTGAAATACACAAAGCTATGACAACGCTGACTGACATGAAACTCAGTACCAGTGAACAACATGTAGACATGGGCACTTCTCGTCGTAAATGAGACAACACCGACATGATGAAAATACTAGAGTGGTTTGACTTGTACGATCCTTTCGATGAGAATGAAAGATTGCGCTCCCTTCCTCTGGATTGTCAGCTTCCTTTGGTGATGGTATTAACTGCGACAATACTGAGTCGGTAGGGGCCGAGATACACTCTAAACTAGACAATGTTGTTGTTTCTGATGCCTCCATCAAAAGGAGTGATCAAATTAGCACTTTAGACCATTTGAACCTCAGGGTGAAGTTGGATAACCAGAGGGTATCAATAGACCCATCAGCTCTGTTCACTCGATTGATAGCTATTGCTCAGAGGGAGCATGACGTGGCACAGTTCTTCGAGTACGAACTGACTCTGATGCCAACAGACCTCTTCAAAGACTTCTTTATCAGAAAAGCAAACAAGGCAGACCCAGCAGCTGCAATAACAGATCGAGTAGCACTTTTGAAGCCGCCATCTGATTCTGTGTACTTGCTTGATGGAGGGGCTCTCCTACACAGAGTCAAATGGAAGGTGAAGGCTACCTATTTGGAAGTAGCCCATTAGTATGTTGGATATGTGGCCAACAAATATGGGCAGAACTGCTGCGTCGTCTTTGATGGTTATGGACAGTGACCAGACATGAAGAGTCATGAGCATAGAAGGAAAGCTGTCGACGTGTGTGCTAATATCCGTTTGACAGTCACCATGACTGCACACAAGAACCAGGAATGGTTTTTGTCGAACGGGAATAACAAAATGCAGTTCATAAGATTGCTGTCCACATTACTGAGAGTGGGTGGACATACTGTTAAGTGCAGTTTGGGCAATGCCGATACCCTGATTGTTGAAAGTGCCATCAAACTTTCATCTCAAGGGAATTCAGTTGTCATTGCCACAGATGATACTGATGTACTAGTGCTATCCGTTCACCATTGGAATCATACTTCGCCTGAAGTTTATTTCGAATCAGAAGCACGGAAGTCACATAGGGGTGGGGAGGCATGGAACATCGCAGATATAATAGCAAAGATCGGAGAAACAACTAGGCGACACCTCCTGTTCATATATGCATGGAGTGGGTGTGATATTACTTCAGCAACGTTTGGACATGGGAAAACACAGCTTCTCAAGAGGTTAGAAAAGTCAAGGGAGATTCAGAAGATATCAGCAACAATGCAAAACAGCGTCGTATCTCAAGCAGAAATTGGAAGAATCGGCGCCGAACTGTTTGTAATGATGTACTCAGGCAAGCAGTCAGACACATTGAATGGCTTGAGATACTCCAAGTTCATGACAATGGTTACTTCCAGCAAGACAGGAATCGAACCTCAGAAACTACCTCCAACTGAACGCAACCGCATACTTTCACAGCCTGCGAGTCCACCTACAAACCGTGGAATGGAAGCAATTGGATATTGATATCCTAGATCCTCAGAAATGGGGCTGGGAAATTCTCAAAAATGAGTTGATACCCGTGTTCACTGACCTGGATGCAGCTCCTGAAGCTCTCCTGAAATTTATACATTGCAAATGCAAAATGACCTCCAAACACCCCTGCGGAACAAATATATTCTCTTCTAGAAAGAATGCAATCAAATGTGTCTCTGCTTGTGGAGACTATCAAGGAGAGAATTGCCTGAACTTTCAGCCAGTTGAGATTGGAGATGATACTGGCAACATCAGAGTGCCTTGAGGAACACCGGCAAGATTTCGGTCAGATCTCATCTCGGGATTTAATCATTGCGAAGAAAGTTGATCGATATCATTCTTCGCCATCTCAGGAGTTATGAAAAACATCGGCAGCAGAATTATAGCTCATTTTTTCTGTTCTATTCAAACTCAACTTCGTATGGGTGTGAAAATTGAAGAAAATGGTATTTTGGGGCCATTTCCGTAACAATTGTGAATTTTCTCATTCATTTTTCTGCTTTATAGGATTGGCATTCATCTTAAAGTACAAATGACGCACAAAACTTCTCCAGATCTCACACAAAATATCAAGACTATTGAGAAATTGATGCGACTAAAGATTTTTCTTCTTCTATGAATCCCCTCCTTGCAGCCATCTTGCATGAAAAATTTTCCCCAAAGCGGATTTTTGTGGATTTTGGATATGTTGTTCCCAGATAAATTCTGCGTCAAATGACATCAAAATCAGCTTGTCCCAAATTTTTTCCGGGTCAAACGATATTGCGCCTGTACTAATACATTTGTGTTCAGTTATATTTTTCGAAAAATAAATGCTGTGGACATAATAACTGAATTATTTTCTGCAGAACATAGCAAAACTGGATGTTTATAAAACAAAAATAAAATAGACACTGTAATTTAATCATCCTTTGTTTCAAACACAAGTAATTAATACACATCATTTTATTTATTTATTGGGGTTTAACATCGCTTTCAACAGCCAGTGTTACCTCATGTCGGACAGTTTTATGGGTGGAGAAAGCCGGAGTGCGCAGAGAGAACCACCGAGCCACTGTCAGACTCTCCAACATACTAACTCCGCACAAGCAAGATTAGCATTGGTTGAAGACAAGTGTAATATAAACATTCTGTATGCCTTAGTACACAGCGCTACCGTGCCCCCACCCCTGAATATGACACCAGGGGGCTTAATTGTAACAAATTTGTAAATGGTCATTACAAATATCTTGTATACCAAACATTAACCCTTAAGGGCCACTTCTGACTTTCCTAACTGTTTAATGCAATTGAACAGGTGTCCCAACATGCAGTCTCCGCGTAAACTAAAAGTTACATTGTAAATAACTTTGCAGATGTTACTAGGCAAGTCTTGGCAGCCTAAATAGGCTGCCAAGACTTGTCTAGAAACAGCTGCAAAGTCATGGGATCCAGAATGTCAATGTGTAGCAAAATTTGTAAAATGTCAAGGCCTTTAAGGGTTAAAACATTTGAAGCAGTGGCTTGTGAGAGATTTTGTAATGTTTTCTGTTACAGGTATAACAGTACTAAAAATACATGAATTAGAGTTACCTGCCTTGAAAAGTAGCACTTAGATGGAAATGATGCAATGTCAGAAACAAAGCAGCTTTGGAAAAAATATATTGATATAAAAAACTTCTGAAGCAACATACTGAAATTTTGCATCATTGCTGATTATTTCAGAGAAAAAGGGTCTGATTTGATGAATATTTTGGGGCCTATGAAATACAACTGACTAGTTGTGTGTTTTTGTTGGGAATTAATGAGCAAGTAACTGGTAGTTTCCTTCCAGTCGAGCTTACTCTCTTGTTAACATGTGGCATGACCCCATGTTTTGAGGACAGAAAGGTTCCTCAAGGCTATACTTGACAAAGATATTAGAATGCTCAAATTCAAATGGTGCGATCATATTTTTTTTCACACAAATGATTGCCTATAGGATCATTACCCACACAGTTTAAAGTCTAAGGACCTTGTAACATTCATAACCCTGGAGAAACAAACTTGTAATCATTCTTTCAAAAATGTTATTATATGTCAAGTGTTATATGTCAAGGGTGGAAGCATTTGGACTGAAGGTTTGTGAGAAGATTGTATTTTAAATGTTTTCCATTATCCATTGTGTTAAAATATGGAAAGCACAGTCCCCTCCAACCCCCTCAATTTTGGGGCCTATAATAATGAAAGTGTCAATGACACTGTAGCTCAACTTGTGTAAGACATGTACATGTATAGTATGTGACACAGCAATGACACACATCAAGGTAATGACCTGATAACACAGGTACAAATAAAGTATTGTAACGGTCTGTACATAAATACTGACCGTAGCCTGTAACAAATGTATAGGTAAAGTATTGTAAAGGTGGGTGACAGTTAGATGCTAAACTAGAAAATAAATCTTCATGGGGTTAATGTTACAATGGGGATCCTTGTATGACGCACCATAAGCCAAATGTTAGCAATTGTTTTGGCCTGTTTGATTCAAACCCTTCTAAGGTTGTTTCATACTATCGGGTAATTAATAAATATTTGTCCAGTCCTTCTTAAAATATAGTTTTTGAATTTTTTATTTTTAGGTCATAGGGTTCCCACGGGTGAGGTTTTATTTTTCTCAATGTGAATAGAAAATCGGGTTGTGCTAATTAATGTTTATCCTCCCCAAACAACAACAAATATTAACACAGGAACTAAGCTTCAACACATTTGAATAAACACATCCTAGGGATGCTGAATTCAAGAAACATTATTTTGTCTGGTGTTTTTGGAAATGATTTTTAATTATCTCCCTTTCTGAGTCCCCGAGTGGTTCTGACTGAACCCAAAAATATTTGTTCTCATAGTACAGTGATAACAAAGGCACCCAAAATATTTATAGCAAACATCACTGACATAAAAAATCTTCTTTACAGGTTCTGTACAAAAAATGTAATACACAGAATTCCAGTAAATATGACTGCCAACAGACATTTTGAATTTTTGACCAAGCCCCAAAGCACTCATTACCATCCCATGATGATAACAAACATAGTCCTAGAAGTTCTGTACAAAACAAGAGGCCCCACGGGGCCTGAAGCGCTCATCTTGTACAGAACACAATCTAAACAGAGTCCAAGAATGAGTCTACATTAAGCAAGCCATCTCCATAGGCTGCACTGTCAATCCTTGAGTCCCTCAGGAGTGACAAAAATAATCTGAGCATCATGCCTTTTCTTCAGTTGATCATAAGTAAAATGTAGAGCTCCCCTATGAAGCCCCTTGATACAACCTATGTGGATTAATCTTAGTACCTCTAGAAGGTACTGAATACAAAATTTTTAATTCTTCAGCAAAATGGCCAATTCCGGCTCCCATCATAGAGAGCCCAAATATTAACCCAGGCTCTTGATTTGAACACAGTTAAATCTGACTTCCCTAGAGATGTTGTGTACCGAATATGAAAGCATTCTGACTGTTGGATCTGAAGAAGAGAAATTGTAAAGAAATTTCTCCGAATTGCACAAAGTTCAAATTTGGGCTACCATAGCGAGCCCAAATATTTACCTATGGATCCGATTTGAACAAACTTGAATCTGACCCCCCTAGAGATGTTGTATACCAAATGTGAAAGCATTCTGACAAGTGAATCTGAAGAAGATTTTTGAAGAAATTCCCTCATATTGTACTAAGTTAAATTTCATGTTCCCATATGGAGCCCAAATATTAACCTAAGCACTCGAATTGAACAACCTGGAATCTGACCCACCTAGAGATGTTGTATACCAAATATAAAAGTATTCCGACTGGTGGATCTGAAGAAGAAGATTTTTAAAGAAATTTTCTCATATTGCCTCAAGTAAAAATTTGGGCTACCATAGTGAGCCCAAATATATACCTAGGGATCTGATTTGAACAAACTTGAATCTGACCCCCATAGAGATGTTGCATACCAAATATCAAAGCATTCTGACTGATGGATCTGAAGAAGAAGATTTTTTTAAATTACCCTCCATATTGAACAAAGATCAAATTTGGGCATCCATAGGAAGCCCAAATATTAACCTAGGGACTTGGTTTGAACAATCTAGAATCTGACCCTCATAACAATGATGTATACCAAATATTAAAAGATTCTGACTGGTGGTTCTGAAGAAGAAGATTTTTAAAGAATATTCCCCATATTACCCTATGTTAAAACTTCGGGCTCCTGTAGAGAGCACAAATATGAACCAATGAGCTTTATTTCAACAAACTTTTATCTGACCCCCCTATGAATGCTGTATACCAAATATCAAAAGATTCTGATGATTGGTTCTGGAGAAAAGATTTTTTAAAATTTTTGCAAATATGCTGACTCGGCATTTTTTCGATGCCCATTACAGAACACCCTAACATAACCGACGGCAATTTTTTTTTACCATTCAATTCTACTGGTCATAAGGATACTTCATACCAAATAAAAGCTCTCTGTTCCGTGGGGTTTGGGAAATATGGGCGTTTGAAAATATTTCTATCTTTAGCTCCCAGGGTTCCCATGGGGATGCGGGAATTTTTTTTTTGCATGGGTCATGTACTTAGACCCAATAATACCACAAACCAAATTTGGTTCATACCGGACCATCGGTTCAGAAAATAGAAATTTGGGGCGGGGCCAAAAATCTTACCCCTCCTATTACAAAGCCAAATATCACTTCACGAACTTCGTTTGAACAAACTTGATTCTACACCTCATATGGAAGCTCCATAGCAAATATCAAGTCATTGTACACACTGGTTCTTGAGAAGAAGATTTTTAAAATATTTGGGTGCATTTTCCCCCACTCCCTCCATATGGGGCTGGGCATGCTGAGTTGAACAAAAATGAAATGCCCCTTTGGGACCATCACTCACACAAACTTTCACTTGAATTGGCCCAGTGGCTTTGGAGGAGAAGACCAAAACATGGTGTTGACGGACGACGGACGACAGACGACGGACGACTGACGCCGGACGACGGATGGGAAGCGATGAGATTAGCTCAGCTTGACTTTGTCAAGATGAGCTAAAAATGATTGCACCTAAATTTAGTATAAAATGGCCGTCGGCAGCCATCTTGAATTTCGGACCACACCCAAAAACACTCGTTCCTGTCCCAAGGTGATAACAAAGGTACCCAAGAAGTTTCGTGATGATAGGTTCATAAATACAACCTCTAGCCCGAGCCGTATTGACATGTGCACTTACTGTGTATTAGTAGCACTGAATAAATCAGATTTCATCTAATTTGCATAATTTCTGCATTAGAAAAAACCCATATTATATGTGATGTATTCCATGTTACTAAATAATCATTCAAAAATTTATTCAAATCAGAACCTTCATACAGAAGTTCTGTACAAAAAATTGATTGTACCTAATTTCGGTACAAAATGGCCACCAGCACCCATCTTGAATTTTGGACCGCACCCAAAAACACTCGTTCTCGTCCCAAGGTGATAACAAAGGTACCCAAGAAGTTTCATGAAGATTGGCTCATAAATACAGACCCTAGCATGAGCCGTATTTACATGTGTACTTACTGTGTATAAGTAGCACTGAATAAATTAAAGTCCATCTAATTTGCATTATTTCTGCACGAGAAAAAAAAACATATTATATGTGATGTATTCCAAACATTCATTCAAAAATTTATTCAAATCAGAAATTTCATACAGAAGCTCTGTACAAAAAACTGATTGAACTAATTTTGGTACAAAATGAGTGTCGGTGGCCATCTTGAATTTCGGACCGCACCCAAAAACACTCGTTCTCGTCCCAAGGTCATAACAAAGGTACCCAAGAAGTTTCGTAAAGATCAGTTCATAAATACGGCTTCTAGTCCAAGCCGTATAGAAGTTGTGTACAAAAAACTAATTGTTCCTAATTTCGGTACAAAATGGCCACTGGCAGCAATCCTGAATTTTGGACCGCACTCAGAAACACTCGTTGTCGTCCCAAGGTCATAACAAAGGTACCCAAGAAGTTTCGTGAAGATCGAGTCATAAATACAGCCCAAAGCCTGAGCCATATTGACATGTGTACTTACTGTGTATAAGTAGCACTGAAAAAATCAAAGTTCATCTAATTTGCATAATTTCTGCACGAGAAAAAACCCTGTATTATATGTGATGTATTCCATGTTACTAAAAATTATACAAAAATTTATTCAAATCAGAACTTTCATACAGAAGTTCTGTACAAAAAACTGATTGCACTAACTTCGGTACAAAATGGCTGCTGGTGACCATCTTGAATTTCAGACCGCATTAAAAAACACTCATTCTCGTCCCACGGTGATAACAAAGGTACCCAATAAGTTTTGTAAAAAACAGATTGTACCTAATTTCAGTACACAATGGCTGCTGGCAGCCATCTTGAATTTCGGACGGCACCCCAAAACACTCGTTCCTGTCCCAAGGTGATAACAAAGGTACCCAAGAAGTTTCGTGAAGATCGGTTCATAAATACAGACCCAAGCCCGAGCCGTAATGACATGTGTACTTACTGTGTGTAAGTAGCACTGAATAAATCAAAGTCCATCTAATTTGCATAATTTCTGCACGAGAAAAAAAACCTGTATTATATGTGATGTATTCCATGTTACTAAACATTCATACAAAAATTTATTCAAATCAGAACTTTTATACAGAAGTTTTGTACAAAAAACTGATTGCACTAACTTCGGTACAAAATGGCTGCTGGTGGTCATCTTGAATTTCGGACCGCATCCAAAAACACTCGTTCCCATCCCATGGTGATAACAATGGTACCCAAGAAGTTTTGTAAAGAACGGTTCATAAAAATACGTATTGAATTGTTGACGGACTGAAGGACGACGAGCCATGGCATAATCTCAAATTTGATTACGTCAAAGTTGAGCTAAAAATGATTGGGGGTTGTTTTTAAAGTTTGATAAAACTTCTCCTTTGGATGCCCCATACAAATATCAACTGCTAGTGCAGGGCAGTTCGAAGAAAAAAAATTAGTTATATTTTTTGCTCAAAGTTTTTTTTCTGCCCCTCCCAGAATAACTGCAAATATTGCCTGTGGAACTACTTTGAACAAACTTCAGCCTGCACCTCAGACAGAGCTAACATTGAAAATCAATTCATTGCATCAATGGGCTCACAAGAAAAGGATAAAAAACTGGGAGGATTTTTTCTCACTTCCTCTACAAGGGTGGCCAGTAACTTGATTTGACAAAATTGAAATGCCCCACCCCAAACTATAACTCGCAAGAAATTTTATTGAAACAGAGCCAGTAGTTTCTAAAAAGAAAACTCACACCCCCACCTTTATGTTGGACAATAGGCAATGGGCAAAAAGAGATGATGAAAACTCGCCCAGACTCAGTTCAATAACATTAAACTCCAACTTTGCCAAACTAATTTATATTTGTATTTTTGTTGATGTTTGGTGCCGTTGGAGTTTAATATTATCTTTCAAATCCTCATTAGCAAAAAAATTTGAAACAGAATTCGCAAGGGTAGGTTCGCTTCACACTCGTAAATCTTGCCGTAAGTTCGGTTTTAGTTTATGTTATATATCTTCCACATTCCTGAGTGAAATAGTTACAAGGTCTCAAGTGAAGAAAAAGTGAAATTTTGAACTTTATAAAAAAATCTTCAAAAATAAAGCCAGAAACTTTAAACCTGTCAATCTAAACCCAGATGATGTATGACGTCACAAAAATCGAAAGTTGTTGAATACTGAAATAAGGGTCGGACCCGTATGCAGAAAAAACATTCTGCCGCCACAAAAGCATTCAAAGGTGGTGATGCCCTCTGTTTATTTGCAAATTATGGTATACTTACATATTTATAATTATCTCAAACAAACTTGGAGTGTTTTTAATATTTAGTTCATTGCACTGTTAGTCCGCCAATTCTCAGATTCTGTTAATTCATTTCAACCTTTTACAAAAAACTGGAATATGACCTATTTATTTTCATGTCCTCGAAGACAATTTGCTAAAAAGATGTGATACTTTGATATAACAGATTATTTCATGAAGAAAACTGTTTATTTTTAAAAGTTATATGTTTTAAATAACAACCAGTTTTCAGTGTCAGGAACGTAAAAATGACTTTAAATCGTATGTTGACAGTTGAAAGAGAGTCTCTCTCTCTCAACTTTGCTAAAGGGAAATGCAAAGATAAGACCAAACAGCATATTCGCCAAATATCATAAACATCCAAATTTAAATTAATTTGGCAAAATATGCAGTTTAGTGTCACTTATCTAACCCAGACTTTGTCAGATGAGCTAAATATTGGGGAGTCTTTTGCCCAACCTTCTTCACTTAGGAGGTTGGGGGTAGAAAACTGATGAATGCCAAATACAGGATTCAACAACACACAAAAAGTGATGACCATAGCTCACCTTGACTTGCCAGTTATAAAATATTATGTAGAAGATAAAATTAAAGTTGAATCTAAATATTTTGACAAGAATTGGACTTTATTGATTTTCACATATCCAAATAGAGACCTCAAGGACATTCACAAATGTGCCATATTGCTTCATCCTTGAATTTGTTGGGTGGAAATGTGACTGATTTTGATTTAATTCTTAACCTGCTAAGATATTTTTCATCAGATTTAGTAATGGCTGCTGTAAAGCAGCCATGACTAGATTTAATGAAAAATTCATCTAAATTTAACTCAGGAAATCATTGGTGAAAAATCCATTCATTTACAGGGTGAAAATTGGATTGAATATGCCCAAATTATACATATTTCAGTGGCAAGAGAAATCCTATATTGCCAAATACCAGGATTTTTGTTTGATTGTGACACAAATCATTTTGTATTTTTGTTTTTTTAAAAACCAACTCGCCAAACCAATAAACTTCACAATCCTAGTTGAATTTTATGCAAATGGTTTTGTAGCTTTCTCCAAATGAAATGAAAACATAATGCAACAGATAATTAACTCACTTCACATCTTTGTAGTCTTTACAAATTTCATTTTTCTGTTTCTTTAATTCATCTGAATCGCGAATTGCCTGTGCTAGCTCACTAACAGCCCTATCTCGCTCTCTTCTTAAATTATCACAAAGACTTCTTATACTTTCTCTTTCATTTACAATTTTATCACGTTCACCAAAAGCCCAATCCCTCCTCTTTTTGGCAATGTCCGCTTCTTGTAAAGCATCTAGATGAAAGAAGAAAACAAAATAGATCAATCAATTTTGGTTTTGCAATAAAACAGTGCAGGCCTTAAAATTTGTCCGACTTCACAAGAATCAGTTGTTGATTCTCACAAACTCCTGCTGTGAGAAGCAATTTCCAGTTCTTAAATTATTTAGAATTTGAGAGTTTCGATATACACTTGTGAGTGCAACCATTACATATTCTCGTGCAGGGAGGTTTTCACTTTTCTGATTCAGTTGCAGTTCGCTGTCAGGTAAAAATCTTGGTTTCAGTTCATTTTTACTGAGTGTTGAGAACACACAGGAAATAACACATCTGTCCCCTTAACTTGGATAAAACCTGCAATAGTTTGTATGACACCTCCACAAAACCCTGTTTGTACTGGGTTCAGCCTAGCTTCCTTTTGGTTATTCTTGGGGAGAAAAACAAGAGGCCCCATGGGTCCTGAAGCACTCACCTTGAACAGAACACGATATAAACAGAGTCCAAGAATGAGTCTACATTAAGCAATACATCCACATAGGATACATTGTCAATCCTAAGCCCCTCAGGAGTGACAAAAATAGTCTGAGCATCATGCCTTTTCTTCAGTTGATCATAATGTAAAATGTGCAGATCCCCTATGAAGCCCATTCATACAATCTATGTGGATTAATCTTAGTTACACACCTCCAGAAGGTACTGAATACAAAATGTTTAATTCTTCAGCTACATGGCCAATTCCAGCTCCCATAGGGAGCCCATATATTAACCCAGACTCTCGATTTGAACAAAGTTGCATCTGACCTCCCTAGAGATGTTGTATACCAAATATGAAAGCATTCTGACTGTTGGATCTTAAGAAGAAAGATTTTAAAGAAATTTCTTCATATTGCACTAAGTTAAAATTTGGGCTACCATAGAGAGCCCAAATATTAACCAACGGACCCAATTTGAACAAATTTGAATCTGACCTCACTTAGAGATGTTGTATACCAAATATGAAAGAATTCTGACTAGTGGATCTGAAGAAGATTTTAAAAGAAATTTCCTCATTTTGCACTAAGTTAAAATTCGGGCATCCATAGGAAGCCCAAATATTAACCCAGGGAACCAATTTGAACAAACTTGAATCTGACTCCCCTAGAGATGTTGCAAACCAAATATGAAAGGATTCTGACAGGTGAATCTGAAGAAGATTTTTGAAGAAATTCCCTCAAATTGTACTAAGTTAAATTTCAGGTTTCCATATGGAGCCGAAATATCAACCCAGGCACTCGAATTGAACAAACTTGAATCTGACCCCCTAGAGATGTTGTATACCAAATATGAAAGTGTTCTGACTGGTGGATCTGAAGAAAAAGATTTTCAAAGAAATTTCCTCATATTGCACAAAGTTAAAATTTTGGCTACCATAGCAAGTCCAGATATATACCTAGGGACCCGATTTGAACAAATTTGAATCTGACCCCCATCATCCCTCCTCCCAGAGATGTTGAATACCAAATACGAAAGCATTCTGACAGGTGGATCTGAAGAAGATTTTTAAAAATTATCCCCCATCTTGAACCAAGTTAAAATTTAGGCTTCCATAAGAAGCCCAAATATTAATCTGGGGACTTGGTTTGAACATTCTTGAATCTGGCCCTCATAACAATGATGTATACCAAATATTAAAAGATTCTGACTGGTGGTCTGAAGAAGAAGATGTTTAAAGAATATTCCCCATATTGCCCTAAGTTAAAAATTTGGGCTCCTGTATTCAGCTCAAATATGAACCAATGGGCTTTATTTTAACAAACTTGTATTTGACCTCCTATGAATGCTATATACCGAATATCAAAAGATTCTGAGAATTGGTTCTGGAGAAAAGATTTTTAAACATTTTTGCAAATATGCATTTTTCCACTGCCCTCTACAGAACATCCAAACATAACCGATGGCAAATTGTTTTTACCATTCAATTCTATGGGTCCTAAGGATGCTTCATACCAAATAATAGCTCTCTGTTCCGTGTGGTTTGGGAAATATGGGCTACTTTTAAATAAATATTTCTACTTTTAACTTCTGGGGTTCCCATGGGGATGCAGGAATTCTTTGCACAAATCAAGTACCTATGACCCAATAATACCACATACCAAATTTGGTTCAAATCGGAACATCGGTTCAGAAAATAGAAATTTTGGGCCAAAAATCTTACCCCTTCCATTACAAAGCCAAATATTGCTTCATGAACTTCCTTTGAACAAAATTGATTCTACATCTCAAAAGGAATCTCCAAATATCAAGCCATTGTACCCACTAGTTCATGAGATTTTAAAAATATTTCGGAGCATTTTCCCCCATGGGGCTGGGAATGTTGTTAAAAATGCAATGTCCCTTTGGGACTATCACTCACACAAACTTTCACTTGAATTGGCCCTATGGTTTTGGAGAAGACCAAAACATGGTGTTGGCAGACGATGGACAGAGAGCGATGAGATTAGCTCAGCTTGACTTTGTCAAGTTGAGCTAAAAATTATAAAAGTCTTGCAAAAGAATCCACACATGCGATTCACGAATCGTTAAGTAAATTTAATGAACTGGGCACAGCCTCAGGCTCACTCATATTCGACCAAATAGGTATTGAAAGTTACCTGACAATATATGGTGTAAAAGTAATATAAATTATATTTGACCCAAAATCATCTGCGTACGGCATGTAGTAAATTAGATTGGAGGTAAATATAAAATATATTGAGTTTTGAAACCTCAAAGTTGACATGGGAAAAATGACAGGTAAATTATGTTAATTAGCCAACTTCTGGCACGTTCTCTGAAAGTGTCACATGATCAGAGATAATGCTGCACATTGGCAGTTGTGTTTTTTGTCAACAATAAAATGGTTAAATTAAACAAGGGCAATGCCCCCGGTCCCCCGACCAAGATGGCAAATTCAAGGGAGCTGTTAGGATGCAATTTGTTCGCAGAGCATGGCCATTTTTTAACTTGACCTGTATTTCCAACCAATTAAACCACATACTTAGTTTCGTTTCAATCAAATGATCCAAAGTAAAGTTATCATCCGGACAACACAAAAAACGTATTTTCTAAGTCGAAAAGGGGAATAAATCCAGTAAAAATCAGTGGAGCGTGCCCATTTTCGAACTTGACCTGCATTTCCACCCAAATAAGCGGCATACTAAATTTCGTTTCAATCAAATGATCCTAACTAAAGTTATCATCCGGACAACACAAAAACTGTATTTTTTAAGTCGAAAAAGGGGAATAAATCCAGTAGAAATCAGTGAAGCATGCCCATTTTCGAACTTGACCTGCATTTCCACCCAAGTAAGACACATACCAAATTTAGTTTCATTAAAATGATCCAAACTAAAGTTATCATCCGGACAAGGGTGTGACGGATAGACGCACGTACGGACAGACGGACGGACGGACGGACAGACACTGCTGATTACAATAGTCCTCCGAAGGGTCGGGGGACAAATAGAACATATCCTGTTATATGGATGGCAGGTAACTATTGAAAGTTTTTAGAACTTACTGCGATTTATTTGTATACTATTTGAACTCACTTTAAGGAATCGCGCAGTTCTGCAGGTCTGTCAGGTATAAACTGTCAAGTGTCAAGTTAACGCTGGATTCCCAATATGCAGTTGTTATAATCAACATGTGTTTTCCCATGAGTATTTTGTGTACACAAAAATGCCAAGATGCAATATCGCAAACTTTCAAATCCCATTATGCAGCCGTCTCCCTTCACAAACATCAATCACTTGTATTGACTGAGATGAAATTAACGCAGGGATCAGCCAAGAGGGCAAAGTGAAGTTGGTGATATATTCGCCTTGGCACCGCTCACTTCACCCAATTTCTATGTTTGGGCAAAATCAAAGTCAAAAATGAACCTCCACAGTTGAAATTAGGAGAAATATTGTGAAAACATTGCAGTGAGTGAGTTACCAATAAAAGTGATTCGTAAAGGATGAGTTACTTGAAAAATAGTTATCAAAATCATAAGAAATATGATTTGTGTTCCTTTTATTCCACTGTCATTTGAAGCAGGAACCATTAAGACACTGGGGTAGTCTATTTTGAAGTGATGTGATAATTACAGAAATAAGCACAACAATTGCATATTATCCACTAAAACCAAAACCAGCTTAGCGACTCCTTAAAATGAAAGTGTCAATGACACTGTAGCTTAACTTGTGTTCCGTTTGATGAAAAGGATAATGTTCAATGTTTATGAAAGGATTATGAAATAAGACAAGAATTGTGATAATTGGGAATATGTTCATTTCTGTTCCCTGTATGCTATAATTTTGATAAAAATAATATGAGGTGTACACTGTACAAAAGAGCTGAGGGGTGGGTTAATATGACCTCACAGTTAATGTATGTGGCCCTCACAGTTAACGTATATCAACGAAAGTTACCAAGTTACAGTGAAATTATTCCAAAACGAGTCATCCTATCAAGTTACATTGAAATCCCTTCATAAATATGGCCTGTAGACTGGGCTAAAGGTTTTCGGGCTTCGGGCCCCTGTAGCCGTCAGTTTCCCAATTACGTGCAAATGGGACGTTCTCATCTAGACATTACATGAAGTCAACCTACCAAGTTACAATGAAATCCCTTCATAAATATAACCTGTTGACTGTGCTAAAGGTTTTTGGGCTTTGGGCTCGGGCAGCCATCATGGTTGAATGATCGCAATCAAAAGGGGACATTCTCATCTGGGCATCATCTGGAGTGATCCTATGAAGTTACAATGAAATCCCTTCATAAATATGACCTGTAGACTGTGCTCAAGGTTTTCGGGCTTTGGGCCCCTGAAGCCGTCACTGTTGACCAATCACGATCAAAAGGGGATGTCATCATCTAGGCATTATATGGAGTCAAACTAACAGGTTACAATGAAATCCTTCCATAAATATGACCTATAGACTATGCTAACGGTTTTGGTGTTTTGGGCTCGTGCAGCCATCAAGGCTGAATGATCGCAACTAAAAGGGGACATTCTCATCTAGACATTATTTAGAGTCATCCTACCAAGGTACAATGAAATCCCTTCATAAATATCACCTGTAGACTGTGCTAAAGGTTTTCGGGCTTCAGGCCCCTGTAGCCATCACAGTTGCCTAATTGTGTCCAAAAGGGGCTGTTCTCATCTAGACATTATATGAAGTCAACCTACCAAGTTTCAATGAAAATCCCTTCATAAACATGAACTGAAGACTGTACTAAAGGTTTTCGGGCTCAGGCAGCCATAAAGGCTGAATGATCACGACCAAAAGGGGATGTTCTCATCTAGACATTATTTGGAGTCATCCTACCAAGCTACAATGAAATCCCTTCATAAATATGACTATAGACTGTTCTAAAGGTTTTCGGGCTTTGGGCTCGGGCAGCCATCATGGTTGAATGATCGCAACCAAAGGGGACAATCTCATCTGGGCATCATCTGGAGTGATCCTATGAAGTTACAATGAAATCCCTTCATAAATATGACCTGTAGACTGTGCTCAAGGTTTACGGGCTTCAGGCACCTGCAGCCATCACAGTTGACCAATCACGACCAAAAGGTGATGTCATCATCTAGGCATTATATGGAGTCAACCTAACAGGTTACAATGAAATCCTTCCATAAATATGACCTTTTGCCTATGCTAAAGGTTTTTGGGCTCGGACACCCATCAAGGCTGAATGATCGCGATCAAAATGTGACGTTCTCATCTGGACATTATTTGGAGTCATCCTACCAAGTTACAATGAAATCCCTTCATAAATATGACCTGTAGACTGTGCTAAAGATTTTCAGGCTTCGGGCCCCTGTAGCCGTCACAGTTGCCCAATCATGTCCAAAAGGGGACTTTCTTTCTCATCTAAACATTATATGAAGTCAACCCACCAAGTTACAATGAAATTCCTCAATAAATATGACCTGTAGACTGTGCTAAAGGTTTTTGGGTTTTGGGCTTGGGCAGTCGCACGGTTGGCAGATCACGCCCAAATGGGGAAATTCTCATCTAGACATCATAAGGAGTCATCCTACCAAGTTACAATGAAATCCCTCCATATTAAACATGACCTGCAGACTGTGCTAAAAGTCTTTTGGTTTCAGGCTTGGGCAGCCATCACGGTTGACAGATCATGCCCAAAAGGGGACGTTCTCAGCTAGGCATCATACAGAGGCATCCTACCAAGTTACAATGAAATCCCTTCATAAATAAGACCTGTAGACTGTGCTGACGTTTTTCAGGTTTTGGGCTCGGGCAGCCATACCAGTTGACCGATCGCGACCAAAAGGAGACGTTCTCATCTGGACATGACCCCAAACCTGCATATGAAATTTCGTGACGATCAGACAAGAACTGCAGGGTGTAGCCCGTGCTAAAGGAAAATGTGAACAGACTCACAGACTAACATATTCGGACTAACAGATTCGCAGACTCACAGACTTCCGCACACGTGATGGCAACAGCTTATCTTGACTTTGTCAAGTTAAGCTAAAAATAAGGAAATGTTGATTTTTGCTGAAATGTTGATTTTTGTTAAAATGTAGCTTTTCTTGAGAATTTTTGCATCTTGACAAGGCCCCAAATCTCACTGACAGAACAAGGCAGATCTTACCAGTGGTGGAGCCATTGTTTGAAGTCCTGTGCGACCATGCTGGTGAAGAGTTGGGGGTGGGGGGGGGGGGGGAGGGGTGGTAATGCGGGACTGAGGGTACTGTACTTGTACTGCGGGCAGGAAATCAAAAAGACTCTTTTCAAATTTGGGGATGGGAGCAGCAAGTGGGATTGGGGGTGGGGGGTGGCTGGGCTCTCTAGATACCCAATGGCTCCGCAACTGTAGACAACTACAGTAGCCCACCACAATATGTCCATTAGCTGAAAAGAGCGGTGAGCACTGAGTAACCCGGGTGATTCAACATGCTGTAGGAGCCTCGTGACATGGATGAAAAATAGACACATTTTATGTGTATACTATCCTCTAAAATGTGGGTTCTACAACATATTTTGAAAAACCGAAAACTGAGCCGAAAGCCAAGTTTTTGTACAAAACCCAAACCGAACCAAAATGCAAATTTCAAAACCACCCAGCCCTACCGTCACTGTTGACTGAACCTAACCAATATAAGACGTTCTCATCTAGACATTATACAGAGTCATCCTAACAAGTTACAATGACATCCCTTCATGAATATGACATGCAGACTGTCCTAAAGGGTACTGTACTTGTACTGAGGGCAGGAAATTAAAAAGACTCTTTTCAAATTTGGGGATGGGAGCAGCAAGTGGGATGGGGGGGGGGGGGGGGCTGGGCTATCTAGATACCCAATGGCTCCGCAATTGTAGACCACTACAGTAGCCAACCACAATATGTCCATTAGCTGAGAAGAGCGGTGAGCACTGAGTAACCCGGATGACTCAACATGCTGTAGGAGCCTCATGACATGGATGTCAAATACAGATTATCATTATACAGAGTCATCCTAACAAGTTACAATGACATCCCTTCATGAATATGACATGCAGACTGTCCTAAAGGTTTTGGAGTTTTGAATCCGTGCAACTATCATGGTTGACTGATCAAGTCCAAAATGGGACGTTCTCATCTGGACATGACCTCGAACCTGCAAAAGAAATTTAGAGATGATCAGGCAAGAACTACAGGATGTAGCCTGTGCTAAAGAAAATGTGAACAGACTCACAGACTTCCGATGTGTGATGGCAATAGCTTATCTTGAAATTACTCACATGAAGGACTCTGACCTAAAGTCTCTATAAGACTCTTTACCATGTCAGGCCTACGGCTCTGAGCCCAGGTAAACCTAAGGTGGCAAGGAGTCTTGCAGAGACTAGGCGTTGAGGGGTACCTTCCTGGGAAAGGTGGTGAGGAATCATATAGAGATTATCCAACTGCCACCTATGAAAGGTGAACAGAGGGGACACTGACATGCTGGTACAGGCACAATACATTTGTGTCGGACATCTTGACAATTTGAGCTGGACAATGCCTTCTGTAGGAGGCAAAGAGTTAATTCCTAGATCATTAGAAATGTGAGGAACGAGCAAGCAAATGCACTACCCATTGTTCATCGACAGGCCCGTCATTTTCAAAATTCTAGGGGGGTCATTATGTTTTGCCTTAAATGACCCCAGGAAGGCCATTTTGGGTTTGCCTCAAAAGACCTCAGGAGAGCCATTTCTGATTTACGGGGTCCATTTTTCAACCTGCCGGGTAGACCACCCAATCATTTTAAGGTACATGGGTTTTATAATATGATTGCACATCATGTAGAGTATTGATGCAGGCTTGAAAATTTGGATTCAAGATACCCATAAGTCATAAGACTCACTGTGTAATATCTAATACACATAATTATAGACTATACAAGCATGGAAGACATATACTTTGCAGCATAACATACCATATGATTCCCTGAATGTTCAGGTAAGGAGTGTGAACTTTCAGCTTTGCAGGACTGAGCATGCTGAATAAAGATCCAGAAGATGGATTGGTATTTGGATGTCGAAAACTTTAACTATTTTTTGTGTGCTGTTTATGATTCAACTTTCACTCGGCAATTTTCAAATTTATCCACCCAAACGAAAAAGGTTGTGGAAGATGATTTCGCAGAATGACTGGTGCACATCAAGGAAGCTAATTTTGTCTCACCAAAGTCTTAGAAAACACTGGTGGAGTTTTGTCAACTGACTAGAAAGCACTCATAAAAATGGTTGTTCAATTTATCATTACACATGACCAACAGAGTTACAGAGATAAATGGTGTATTGCTATGCTGCTTATCTATGTTTTATCACTTTTGAGTTGGAATGTTGGAAGAGCGCATGAAAAATCAGAAAAAAATGTGAATCAAGTTTCAGTGATTGGAGATATTGCTTCCCAAACAGCATATCGAAAGCAACAAACAATACCCTGTAATTTTAACTTTGGAATTCTGCAAACCTATAGGCCAGCTCATATCAGATAAGTGACTGCGGGTGACCGCAACGACACACACTGTATATGGCACGAATTGCGCTTTGTGGCCTCCTTGTATCTGCGAAGATTGCCGTTTGAGACAGCCGATTCTGAAGTGCCTTTGATTGAATGAATGGTCTGCAGAAATTAGGGTCAGGCAGATGTTTACCATCCACAGAATTTTTTCTTTAGGTGGGCAACTTCGGCCCAGGGCGATAGCCTGCCTGAAAATGACAGGCCTGCACCATGTAGACTACCCATTGATCCCTGAGCTGCAAGTGCACTTGTTGGACAATCATGTTCTTACTGGTCTCATTGTTATACAAGGAAGGGTATGGGCTGATGTGTATCCAACAGATGGCCAAGTAACAAACAGCCCAGTTTGCAGTGTGCGTGTATAATATGGCAGAATTCACTGCCTCAATATAATTGTCTCAAAAGACTTTAAAAAGTCACTGATGAGTCTATCAAAGACAAGACAAATTTCTTTCAAAACATAATTTGATCAAGCTGTGATAAACCCACACATTTAGGTTTTCTCCTGGATGTTTGTTCTCATATATACAAATGAAGATTATCTAACACTGCAAATCAATACAGTCAGTTCTGTTGCTTTAATGACACAACAATAGAGGCTGTGATGAAGCAATGAACTGGAGTAAGTAATATTGATTTTGTACAGACATTCCATCAACAGTGCCAGGATCAACTCAACTCTCCACACAATGATGGCATCTCCTATCTTCGACATGGCAACCCTTTACATAACACAACCAGGGTAAAACACTTGCAAAAAAAATAGAGACCCAGCATAGGGTTTCTCTTGTCCCATAAATAGGTGCCGGTATAATTTGGGCAAACTTAATCAAATTTTCACCCTGTGAACTGAATGGACTTTTTCACCAATGATTTCTTATATTACATTTAGATTAATTTTTCACCAAATCTGGTCATGGCTGCTTCATAGCAGCCATGACTAGATTTGATGAAAAATATCTTGAAAATACTCAGCAGGTTAAGAGTTAAGGTCACTTTTAGAATCTATGGCTACAATGTGACCACAAAGCACAAGTTTGGAGCCAATTGTCTATACTTGTGCTGTCCACTGTAGAGGACTCTTGGCACTGGCTCTTGACATGCCTGAAAATAAGCAGAGGGCCATCTGCAGAATGAGTTCCTCAGAGGGTGAATTTGGTGATGCCAAATTTACCCTCTGTGAACCTAAATCTGAATCAAGGCCTCCGGTCGAGACAAAAAGAGGTACCCAGCTGTACCCAGAGGATAAATTGGGGGATTCTAGCCCACTCTATAAAAAATAACATCAGAAAATGCACCCTCTGGGAACCTCACCCTGCAAATATCAAGATTGCTTATTTCCAGGCTTGGATCTTGGGCCCAATAATACCAGTAAGACATATCTCAATACACAATCGCTGTTCCACATCCTGGAGTTTCCATGGTGAAAAGAACTATTAACTCACTGAACACTAAACTTCTATACTTAGTTGGGGTCTAACTTTTCATAACTGCACAGTCAGTGGATGGGACAGGGACCTTATCGTTTATTTCTGTTCCCCAATTTCAGAAATAAGTGATTTGTTTGAAAATTCCAAGTTCTTTCTTTATGCTTTATTGGTGTTTAAGGTCAGATACTTATGCACAATGGCTAATCGTAACCGTGACAGTTTTATGGGTGGAGGAAGCCAGAGTATCCAGAGAGAACCACCGAGCACCGACGAGCAACTGTCAGCTCCTCAACATTCCAACTCTGTTCAAGTGCCGCTCATGCAGGGTTACAGCGGTTGAAGACATGTGCACCATCGACGTGCAGTACGCCTTAGTACAAAGCAGCGTGCACCCATGTAGGCAACTGGGATATAAAGTGCCTTGCCCAAGGACAGAATGTGGGTCGTCCCAGACTGGGATCGAACTCGGGACCTCTAGCATAGAAGTCCAACAGTCTACAACTGAGCCACCGCAATCCCTGAAAATTTCAAGTACAACTGATAAAGTAAATATGTAATGCTAAGACAGTAACCAAAGAAATTTCTGAGCAGTTAGAAAAAAGACTTTGTGTCTTTGAGTGTGACTTCAGCAACAGGCAATTTCCCAAATCATTGAATCTATTACATGAAAAAACTAGCAGCACTCTATAGCGGAGTTTCAGCATGGTTTATTGAAAACCCCTGGAATTTTGTTAACCCTTTACCTAATGAATTGGCTGTATTCGCCTACGTAAAATACAAATTGAGCAGTTAAAAAAAAAAATTATTATTCAAAAAATTTCAACAAAACCATATCATGTGATCTCCCATTGGAACAAACTCGCTGATATGGTTTTGTTGAAAATATTTGAAAAAATATTTAAAACTAGAAAAACTGTGAGCACTGCTCACTAAATGATACCACCCACTCCCACCAAGAAACATTTTATAACAGTAAAAGTCTGTTTAATGTAGAGCACAAACACTGACACCAATGTTGGAAGGTTTCACTAGTTTAAAAGAGGTCGTGGATAGCAAATGTCAACACTTCCCCCCTCCCCCAAGCAAGGTTGAATTGACAAAGCCCATTTTTAAATATGGGAAACCCTGAAAACGAAAATATCTGAAGACAAAACAGGGGGTGCACATCTTCAATATATGTAAAAGAATGTCTGAAAGTTTCAATGAAATCTGTTTAATGGTTTAAGAGGAGTTGCGGATAGCAATTGAATTTGACAAAGTTCATTTTTCAATATGGGAAACTGTAAAAAAGAAAATATCTGAAAACAAAATAGGAGGTGCACATCTTCAATGTATGTAAAAGAATGTCTGAGAGTTTCAATGAAATCCGTTCACTGGTTTAAGAGGAGTTGCGGATAGCAGCTGTGTAACCCCCCCCCCCCCCCCCCACCCCCAACCCCAAAAGCATAACGCCCCTATAGCATAAAGGACGGATGGACATATGTCGGAATATGAAAATATCTGAAAGAAAAATAGGAGGTGCACATCTTCAGTGTATGTAAAAGAATGTCTGAGAGTTCCAATGGAGTTTGTTCAATGGTCTAAGAAGAGTAGCGGATAGCAGATCTATACCCCTCCCGACTAAAACCTGAATTGACAAAGACCATTTTTGAATATGAGGAACTATAAATATGAAAATATCTGAAAAGAAAATAGGAGGTGCACATCTGCAATGTATGTAAAAGAATGTCTTAAAGTTTCAAAGAAATCTGTTCAATGGTTAAAGAGGAGTTGCGGATAGCAGATCTGTACAGAATGTCAAATGAATTTCACAAAGTTCATTTGTCAATATGGGAAACTGCAAAAATGAAAATATCTGAAAAGAAAATAGGAGGTGCACATTTTCAATGTATGTAAATAATGTCTTGAGAGTTTCAATGAAATCCGTTCACTGGTTTAGGAGGAGTTGCGGATAGCAGATCTGTACAGAAGGTCAATTGAATTTGACAAAGTTCATTTTTCAATGTGGGAAACTGTAAAAGTGAAAATATCTGAAAACAAAATAGGAGCTGCACATCTTCAATGAATGTTAAAGAATGTCTGAGAGTTTCAATGAAATCCGTTCACTGGTTTAGGAGGAGTTGTGGATAGCAGATGTGTATCCCCCTAAAACATAATGGATGGACGGACAGATGGACGTACGGACAGACCAATTGATCACTATATACCTCCCACTTTTCAAGTGGGTGGTATAATAATAAATTTTGTATCATGTTTGTTGGGTGAAGGGTAAAACTGAACAGCCACTTGCCCAGTGACAAATATTCAATTAACACAAGTAGTCAGTTAATAACAATTTGGTCATTTTCGTGTATTCCAAGGATAATCTAAGCATTTAATCTATTACATGTTGTTTGACAAAGCTCATGACGCTATGTCACATGGGATAGATTAAATGCTAATATATGAAGTACTTGGGATAAGTTGGTCTATAAACATGGGGAGTTTTTTACTCAATTACCCCTTTACCTATTACCTAACATGAAAAGCAGACGGCACTTGCAAAAAAAAATCCTAAATAACTAATTTTTTTCATTTTTGGTCTCAAAAACATAAGTTATGACCTACTCATTGGAACAAGCTCGTTCCAATGAGGGGTCATATCCTATGTTTTTGAGACAAAAAATGAAAATTTATTGGTGATTTTGTAGCATAACGCTGGCCGGTTTTGACCGTTACATTGGGTGAAGGGTTAAAAGAAGTTTTACTCAATAACCTTTAAGAAGTTAACAGGTCCAAGCCAAAGGTATGGTAAATGGTTTGGTGTTTGAAAGTGATATGTATTTAACTGGGTTCTTCAATTAAGAGAGATCTAATTAAATGGGTTTCAATGTACCTTTCATCAGTGAAATGAGTAGTAGAGCCCACTTAATTGGATATATAGACAATAAACATATAGTGTGTTTTTATATCTGTGTTATACAACGAGCTGAAATATGGTTTATTTTTTCGAGGCTTCGCCGAGAAAAAATAAACCATATTTCAACAAGTTGTATAACACAGATATAAAAACACACTATATGTTTATTGTTTTTATCTGATAACAAACAGACACCCGTCTCGTGCGTCTACCCGACTTATATATGCTTCCCACGGGCCTCCAAAGAAAACCAGTCTACGAGACAAAAGAAATAGGACAAGACGCATAGAGTTGTGTCCCTTATATTACAAAATCGATGACGGCGATTGTAAAGTGCGATTGCACTTCTTGCATCATGTAACTGCGCTGGAACAAAGTAAATTTCAACTATTTTATTAACAGTAACAAAATGGTGTTTCAGTAGAGTTATTCTTTTTTTGACATAGTTCCAGTTTTCTTCCGTGTTTTATGCTGTAGTCCCAATATAACAAATAATTTTGCGTTTGTTTACAATTTTTACGAAGTGTTTTTTTTTTCAGATAGAGCAGACGAACTTTTAATTAGCGCAGTTCCGCGAGTACTTTTGATCGAGGCTGTGACTATAAATAGTTCGCAGTCGCCGCATACTAATTACTATTAACATTCAAGTAATTTCTACAATGTTTTGAAGCAAAATTTTAGGTTGCCTTTATTGAAGCAAAATAAATAAGAAATGACACCATCAGAGGATTTTGACAAAGTGCAATAAGCGTACAATTAAAACCTGCCCTGTGATATAACGATGTTTCATGAATGAATGAATGAAAATGGAATTGAAAGAGGTCAGAGGTCGTTCGCATAAATTATAATTATATACAACACCCGTTGTATATACTTCAAGTATATACAACAGTTGTTATACTCTATGGTTATCAGATAAATCTTAATTGAATAACCCTGTTAACTGAATATAATTTCCCAACACAAAACCATTTACCATACCTCCAGTACAAATTTGACCTGTTAATTGAATATAGGTTATAGAGTAAACTGCTGTTAATTGAAAGAAAAATCTTGTAAGTTGTCGAGAAAGGTGTCGTCCCACTTGATCTAATTTTCTGAACTACAGGTTGGTCAGAAAATTAGCTTAAGTAGGAATTTCAAGGATGACTGATTACTGGGTTTGCTGGTGAGAATTTACTGAGAAATCTGGATTAGTCCATCATTTGGAATGTTGGTGGGTGTAAGTAATGACAAACCAATTAATAATTCTATAATTTAATGATCGTCCTAAAAATATTAAATACACACAATAGACATACCAGGGTAAAAATGAGTAAAAACGAGTAAAAATAAACAAAATGAACAATAATATGACAATGAATGGTTCAAGGGATGAACAATACTAGGAAAATGAACAATAATATGACAATGAAGGTGACAAGTGAAATGAAAGTGTCAATGACACTGTAGCTCAACTTGTCAAGACAAAGACATGCACATGTATAGTATGTGACACAGCAATGACAAACATCTAGGTAATGACCTGATAACAAAGGTACATATAAAGTATTGTAACGGTCTGTACATAAATACTGACCGTTGCCTGTAACAAATGTATAGGTAAAGTATTGTAAAGGTGGGTGACAGTCAGATGCTAAACTAGAAAAGAAATCTTTGAGTCCCAGAGTGGATCTGACTGAACCCCAAAATATTTGTTCTCATAGCACAGTGATAACAAAGGCACCCCAAAACACACTCGTTCCTGTCCCAAGGTGAAAACAAAGGTACCCAAGAAGTTTTGTGAAGATCAGTTCATAAATACGAGCTGTATAGAACTTGTGACAAAAAACTGATTGGACCTAATTTTAGTACAAAATGGCCACTGACAGCCATCTTGAATTTTGGACCGCACCCAGAAACACTCATTCTCGTCCCAAGGTGATAACAAAGGTACCCAAGAAGTTTTGTGAAGATCGGTTCATAAATACAGCCTCTACCCTGAGCCGTATTGACATGTGTGCTCACATTGTGTAAGTAGCACTGAATAAATCAAAGTTCATCTAATTTGCATAATTTCTGCACGAAAAAAAACCCCTTACAATATGTGATGTATTCCATGTTACTAAACATTCATACAAAAATTTATTCAAATCAGAACTTTCATACAGAAGTTCTGTACAAATGACTGATTGCACTAATTTTGGTACAAAATGGCTGCTGGTGGCCATCTTGAATTTCAGACCACACCCCAAAACACTCGCTCTCATCCCACGGTGATAACAAAGGTACCCAAGAAGTTTCGTAAAGATTGGTTCATAAACATGGCCTCTAGTCTGAGCTGTATAGAAGTTGTGTACAAAAAACTGATTAGACCTAATTTCGGTACAAAATGGCCACTGGCAGCCATCTTGAATTTTAGACCGCACCCAGAAACACTCGTTCTCGTCCCAAGGTGATAACAAAGGTACCCAAGACATTTCGTGAAGATCAGTTCATAAATACAGACTCTAGTCTGAGCCGTACTGACATGTGTACTTACTGTGTGTAAGTCGCACTGAAAAAATCAAAGTTCATCTAATTTGCATAATTTCTGCACGAGAAAAAACCCCATATTATATGTGATGCATCCCATGGTACTAAACATTCACACAAAAAATTATTCAAATCAGCGCTTTCATATGGAAGTTCTGTGCAAAAATCTGATTGCACCTAATTTTGTACAAAATGGCTGCCATCGGCCATCTTGAATTTCGGACCGGACCCCAAAACACTCGTTCTCGTCCCACGGTGATACCAAAGGTACCCAAGAAGTTTCGTAAAGATCGGTTCATAAATACGGCCTCTAGCCCGAGCCGTATTGGCATTTGAACTTACAATGCTGAAAGTAACACCAAAAAACATCAAAATTAGTCTAATTTGCACAATTTACGCACGAGAAAAAAACCCGTATTGTATGTGATGTATCCCATGGTACTAAACATTCATACAAAAAATTATTCAAATCAGTGCTTTCATATGGAAGTTCTGTACAAAAAACAGATTTCTGCACCGTCGGTACAAAATGGCTGCTGGCAGCCATCTTGAATTTCGGACTGCACCCAAAAACACTCGTTCTCATCCCACGGTCATAACAAAGGTACCCAAGAAGTTTCGTAAAGATTGGTTCATAAATACTGCCTCTAGCCCGAGCCATAGCAGCTTGGCACTTACAGCTCTGAAAGTAACACTAAATAAATCAAAGTCAGTCTAATTTGCATAATTTACGCACGAGAAAAAAACCCGTATTATATGTGATGTATCCCATGGTACTAAACTTTTATACAAAACTTTATTCAAATCAGAACTTTCATACAGAAGTTCTGTACAAAAAACTGATTTTTGCATCATCGGTACAAAATGGCCGCTGGCAACCATCTTGAATTTCGGACCACACCTAAAAACACTCGTTCCCGTCCCAGGGTCATAAAAAGGTACACAAGAAGTTTCGTAAAGATCGGTTCATAAATACGACCTCTAGCCCGAGCCATAGCCAATTGTTGACGTACGGACAGATGGACAGACGGACGGACGGACGGACAACAGGCCATGACAATAGCTCAAATTTGACTTCGTCAAAGTTGAGCTAAAAATGAATGTACGAAGGAAAGAATGGTTCAATGGATGAACAATACTATGACAATGAACAATAATATGACAATGAATGAAACTTTTTACTCCCATTCCCCTAGTACATGACTAACTTTATCAACATAGTCCATTAACTGCAAATTGCCATTGCGACGATTATCCTAAGCAGCCCTCAACCTCTCATCAACCAAGACATATTTCTTCTTTCTATTTGGCTCTCTTTGATGGCCACGCTGCTGGACTATTCTTACTTCAGTCCTCGACTGCTCGCTTTTGATGAGTCTTATAAACTCATAGATGTTCGGATGATATGTGGTCAACGAATTCAGCCTACTGTGCCACCCTTCTAAATTGTTATTCGTGCGATGTCCATCATTTCCCAAATGATTCCATGTTGGTTTATCCCATTGTCCATAATCAATCCATGTTGTTGTCATATAGATCATAAAATCAGTGACTTGTGGACTATCAGGACTCTCTGCGTTTGCATTAACCCACACTTCTTCCATGTCGTCCAAAGGTACTAAAGGGAGAGCTTTGGCTCTAGAAGCTAAACGATGAAACTCAGTGTCCTCTTTATATTTGCTGGCAAGAACAAGGTTCTGGATCTTTCTCCAAATTGACTGTGCGTAGTGGAAGAAACAACCACGGATTTGCACACCACCAAAGACCGAAGTGGCTGCATTTGCAGCAGCTTTTTCAAAGTCAATCTGAAATGTCTGAGGCTGTAGATTCATGTTGTAGTTTCCCATTTTATCTTTAAGCATTTCAAAGGCAGTTGTATATGTAGGCTGCTTTTTGTTTGGTAGTATGAAGTACACTAATGGGTACATGTTTTGAATTTCTGCATGCATAGTGCAAATTTGAAGAAAAAACTTCGGAGATGAATAGAATGTCCCATCTGCATAAATAGTATCGGCATCACAAAGATACTCCAGATTCTCTCGTGTTGCAAATGCCAGTATTTTATCAACGTCCCCATGAATAATGAACTGATACTGTTAGGCCAAGATTTAAACAACAAACCTGGCTTCTATCACTTGTGAAAAACAATTCACTTTGAAATATTACACTCTGATTAAAATTCTAATGGCTTTAGTGTGAAAACCACTCGGTGAACATCAAACACGTTTATTAGACAAACACATATGTTATCATAATTTTGTGTTGTTTTTATGTGGATTACCTATGCTGGTGATGGCCAGTGGTTTCAATTCTCCCTTGAGTTTGATGGCATCAGTAGCAACTTGGTCAGAGCTGTGACAATGAGGTGTTGATGACCTGGCATGACAAACCAGAAGGTCTGTAGTCATTGTTCCTTTACAAGATTCACCTATACCTAAGTGATAATATAAAACTAGGGATTCGATTTGAACAAACATGAATTTGCCACCCCCAGAGATGTTGTATACCAAATATGAAAGGATTCTGACTGGTGGATCTGAAGAAGATTTTTAAAGAAATTTCCTCATATTGCACTAAGATAAAATTTGGGCTCCCATAGGGACCCCAAATGAAAACCCAGGGACTCAATTTGATCAATTTGAACAAACCTGAATGTGACCCACCTAGAGATGCTGTATACCAAATATGAAAGGATTCTGAATGGTGGATCTGAGGGAAGAAGATTTTTAAAGAAATTTCCTCATATTACACGAAGTTAAAATTTGGGCTCCTATAGGAAGCTCAAATATTAACTGAGTGACTTGATAAGGATGCTTCATACCAAATAGCAGTTCTCTGTTCTGTGTGGTTTGGGAAATATGGGTGCTTAAACTATTTTCTATTTTTAGCTCCTGGGGTTCCCACGGGGAACAAGGGAAATTTTTTTTAGCATGAATCAAGTACTTATGACTCAATAATACCACATACTGAATTTCGTTCAAATCGGACCATCAGTTCAGAAAATAAATTTTGGGTGGGGCGAAAAATCATGCCCCACCCATTACGAAGGCAAATATTGCTCCACAAATTTCGTTTGAACAAACTTGGTACTACACCTCAGAAGGAAGCTCCATATCACATATCAAGTCATTGTACCCACTGCTTCATGAGAAGATTTTTCTAGAATTTTGGAGCATTTTCCCCCATTCCGTGCCTATGGAGCGTGGCAACTTTATTTGAACAAACATGAATGGACATATAAGGACCATGCATATCAAATTTGGTTCAATTTGGCCCAGGGGTTTAGGAGAAGTTGATAATGTAAAGTTCACGATGGACGGACGGAGGACAGAAAGTGATAACTAAAAAATCGTGTGAGGGATGGGGCCTGTTGGGTGTACTAATTGAATTGTTGACAATTTATATGTCAAATCTAAGATCGCCGGCAGCTATCTTTTTCAATGGAATGCTGTGGAATACAGAAAAATTTGACAACTCCACTGGACATCATACCAAAGTTACATATAAAATTTGAAAAGGATCGGGTGAGAGGTGCGGCCTGTAGGGTTCGCTAATGGAATTGTTGACAATTTATATGTCAAATCCAAGATGGCCTCTGCTGGCCATGTTTTTCAACAAAATTCAGAAGCATTTGATAGCTCCCATCTAGACATCACACCAAAACTACATATGAAATTTGAAAAAGATTTGGTGAGAGATGCAGCCTGCAAGGTGTCCTAATGCAATTGTTTACAAGTCAAATGCCAATCCAAGATGACTGCTGGCAGCCATATTTTTGAACAAAATTCAGAAAAATTTGATAGCCCCCATCTAGAGATATCACACCAAATCTATATATGAAATTCAAAAAAGATCAGGTGAGAGATGCGACCTGTAGGGTGTGGTAATGGAATTGTTGAAAATTTATATCCGAATCCAAGATGGCTGCTGGCAGCCATGTTTTTCAGGACAAGTCAGAAATATTCGATAGCTCCTATCCAGACATTAAACCAAAGCTACATCTGAAATTTGAAAAAGATTAGGTGAAAGCTGCAGCATGTGGGGTGTGCGAATAGAATTGTTGACAATTTGTATGCCAAATCTAAGATGGCCATTAGCGGCTGTATTTTTTAATGAAATTTGGAAAAATTGGATAGTTCCCTTCTAGACATTGCCCCAAAGCCACAAAGGAAATTTGAAACTGATCGGGTGCGAGCCGAGGCCTGTAGGGGGTGCTAAATGAATTGCTGGACAATTTATATCCAAATCCAAGATGGTTGCTGGCAGCCATGTTTTTCAACAACATTCAGAAAAATTAAATAGCTCCCATCTAGCTACACACCAAAGCTACAGATGAAATTTGAATAAGATTGGGTGAGAGATGCGACCTGTAGGGTGTGCTAATGGAATTGTTGACAATTTATATGCCAAACCTAAGATGGCCACTGGTGGCCATGTTTTTCAACGAAATTCGGAAAAAATCAATAACTCCCATCTAGACATTGCCCCAAAGCTACATATGAAAATTGGGACAGATCAGGTGAGAGATGCAACTTGTAGGGTGTGCTAAAGGAATTGTTGGACAATTTATATCCAAATCCAAGATGGCCACTGGTGGCCATGTTTTTCAACGAAATTCAAAAAACATCAATAGCTCCCATCTCGACACTGCCCCAAAGCCACATATGAAATTTGGAACTGATTGGGTGCAACCTGTAGGGTGTGCTAAAGGAAATGTGGACGGACATATGGATGTACAGACGTACAACGGATCACAACCCATCCCAATAGCTCATACTTGATGTTGTCAAGTTCAGCTAATGATACTGGGCAGCAGCATTTTCTAAAAGTTAGAAGTCAAGTGTCAATATTAACACTCAAAAAACAACAATGTTTAATTGTTGAAATCACAGGATTTTTAAAGAGATGGCGAGCCCAAGTCTTTCATGGAATAACCTCAAACATTACCTATCAGCCATTTTTCTTATAAAAAGATGACTGGTAGATGTAAGCAAGTAACTGGGTATTTCCCACGTGAAGCAGGAATAAAGTTTAAAGGTTTAACAACCATAACCCTCATTCATTTGTACGGGTTTAAAGTAAATTATATCATCAGATGACCACAAGGTATGAAATCAAGCTTAGCCAATCATTGCTGTCTATGCTGGCCACTAAAAGAGGACTTCAGGCTTGCTGTTTTCAAAATTTTGAACAACCTGGTCTGAGCTTTGGTAACCTATCATTCGTTCCTCTGTAATTGTTCAAGAAACCCATTAGGTAACCTAAATATATATGTATCGCTGATATACGAACTGTTGTATCATAGCAGAGTTCTTGCTCCTGTGGGCAATATCCTGATGAATAGAGATGAATCCTTCTAAAGAAACAACAATAATGAGACTGTGTTGCAGCAATTCAGATACAAATTAGTTGCAGTTATAGCCTAATCTTGTCATGGGCTAGCATGCTGCAGAACGGTATCACTAAAATCACTATTGTGGCAGAGACATTAGTAATTGTTTCCCGATTTTGTACCTACGTTACATCTTAAGGTGATCAACAGTTTAAAATGATGTTCAGCATCAACCAGTCATCGGAATGTGTGTTTGCATCTGCCTGAAGTATAGCTGCTCCATTGGCCATTAATTGGCCAACAGAGCAGCAATACATCAGGCAGAGGCAAACACCTGTGCATCTGATGATTGGTTGATGCTCAACATCATTCCACCATTCATTCGTACTGGCTCATTCAACTTGACAAACATTTCATGTGACTCCGCAACAATTTGGCAAAACCCATTTTTCATTTGCGTGTTTTTCATTTTAAGTAATCTCTACAGGACCCAAATGACCATACACCTCAAATTGACAGGCCTGGGAATTCCACCACAGTTGATAATTCATCCACAAAACATACCGTATATAAGAAAGATCAAATATCAAAAAATTTAAAATACTAAGAGCTGAACCCCATTGAAAAGTATGTGATATATCTTCATTTCAAGAGAAAACACCCCCACAAATTTGCTAAATTTAACAAGTGAATACATGGTTCTGAGACAGCAATATATTAATTAACAATTCAAATAAGACTAATTTAACAAACTGAATGCAAGCACTCTTCTACTTCATGAGGCTTGTAGTTCTGAGTGAGAGATCGACATGGTCGTCTTTGGCCTTCCAGATTCAGTTTCAAGGTTTGAAAAGAAGTAGTGTTAAATGTCCACTTAAAAAAATTTGTTTTGATAAACCAACACAGCTTTAATCTGTGTTTGCACACTAACTATGATGGAAACACACAAAGTCTCTTTGGAACCTTTCAAGTACTGGGCATATTTTCCAGACTTTCTTCTTCATTACAGCCTATGAGGCTAGTGGCTTAGCAGTGATTTATTTAGTTGGGTTTTCATCACCCTTTCGATAGCCAGGGTCTCCCCTTGTCAGACAGTTTTGCAAGTGGTGGAAGCCCGAGTAACCGGAGAAAACAACCCAGCAGCAGTAAGCAATGGTTGAAGGCAAGTGCACCACCAACATGCAGTATGCCTTAGTACACAATAACACCATGCTCCCACATGGGCGATCAGGATTAAGTGCCTTGCCCAAGGACACAATTCAGGTACCGCTTGTCAGGAATCGAACTGTGGACCTTTCAGTTTGAAGTTCAGTGCCTTAACTACTGAGCTCCCAGCTTAGCAGTGATTTCAAGCCTAGTGCTGGTTGCCAGCATTTCTTGACTTTATGCTGAAGTAGCCACCCCAAAACAACAAACTTTTTCAGTTTTGTTCATTTGGGTTTAATGACACTTTCAAATCCAGGGTCAGATGATGGCAGAAAGTTTTATGGGTGAAGAAAACAGGTATCTGGAAAAAACAACTGAGTGATGGTGAGTAACTGTCAGGCTCTCAAACTGATTAATCCAGCACAAGGAGGGTTAGCATTGTTTGAAGGCAAGTGTATGGTTGTCATGCCATAGTACACAATGTCACCATGCTCCCACACAGGCAATCAAATTGGAGTGTCTTCCCCAAGGACACAATGCAAATGTCGCAGATCAGGATCCAATTGTTGACCTTTCAATTTCAAGTCCAATGCTCTACCCAATGAGCCATCACACTCCCAAAAAATTTTAAGGTAATCAGTTGGAGGCCTTTGAATGTTTAACAGCTCCCAATGGTTGGTATATTAGAGAAAGAACTATGGTACGAGTTTCCTATCAAAGAGGAGTGGCTGCTAAGTGATGGGGGCAATCAAATCCTGTGATTTACAAAACCAAGGCCTGGCTTCTTGCCCAAATCTCCCTTTGTTCTCAGAACTTCATTTCAATCTGAACTTCTTTTTTTTAAAAAAACATGAATGAAGAGTAAATACAGAATGTGACACTAATTTTAAATCATTTTTTCACCAGGAAACAAGGTCAACAAAGATTTCCTGTTATTTAAACAATTCTGCATTTTACAACAAAAATTAACTGAACTAATTGTCTCTATTAAAACAAAACAGTTAAACAGCAATCTTTTCTTGTGTGTGTTGACAACAAAACACCTATGATTTTCTTTCAACTTTTAACTCTTGGCAACTTCTATCACTCTATTTTTCTCCGTAACAAATTTATTCTCTTAGGCCAGAATAAATTAGTCAGTCATTGAAGTATCAGGACATATTAACTCTATGCCCACAATATTAATCTCGTTCATTAAGCCATAGTACACCTTAACCCTTTACCCAACGCAGACGATATCAAAATTTATTATTTTAAATATCATTTTTTTAAATTTTTCAAAAATTTCAACAAAACCATATCATGTGACGACAAGCACATTCAAAAAAGGGGTCACATGATATGGTTTTGCTTAAATTTTTTGAAAAATAATATTTTTTCAACTGCTGAATTTGCATATTATGCGGGCAGATCTATGCGACCGATTCGTTGGGTAAAGAGTTAAATGACAAACATCAGGAAATCTAAATTTTATAGTAAATTTCCTTTCTTATTATATAATTGTTTACTACAGGCTTGCACTACAGTGGAAGCCCCTAACTCGGAAAATATACTCTCTATTTTGATCTTTCCCAAGCAACTGGGGAAAGAAAAGTGGTGCAAAAGCACCAAGAAAAAAAAAGCCCAAACTGGGTCGAGTGCTACCGGTGCACACCCAGTGGGGGGACACTCTTCTCCTAGTCCAGATCCACAGCTCCCGGTACCAGTGTGCAGTCATGTAACTAATGAATCATTCTTTTGAATCCGCCAATATTGGAGTTATGTGATCAGCGGGGAGGAAGGATTCTTACACGAAAAGAAGACAGGAGGGCCTCCATGTAAACAATTGTGGTAGGTATAATAAGAAAGGAAATTTACCATAAAATTTAGATTTCTTATCAACCTACCCTACAATATTGTTTACTATAGGCTGAATAGACAATAGGAGGAGGGAATCAGATACCCAACCCCCACATAACCCGACTGGACTGAGACCGTTAACAGAAGAAGAGGTCCCAAGGCCTATCAAACCATAGCATCACAAACATTAGTAAAAGACAAGGAGAGATGAGGCATATGGCACTGCATGACGCACAGACAGAAAGGACAGTAAAACAGCACAGGGCTGGAACTGACCTTGAAGCCTAATGACTTGGGTAGACAACAGCCTGAACATAAGAAAAGAGGGCCCAAAGAAAAAAAAGGCCCTCAGACTGCTCCTTCAACTGACACAGATAGAAGGTGGAGAAAGTAGAAGCATTTCTCCAGTAGGCTCCCTGCAGAACATCCGACAACTTGACGCAGTTAGCATAAGACCAGGTGGTAGAAAAGGCACACACCTCGTGGGCAGAAATACGATTGGTAATGCAATCATCAGTTGCTAGACGAGCATAAGCCGTGCAAATAGCAAGACAAATCCATTGAGAAATGGATTGAGGAGAGATCTTCTGTCGACAAGGAATAAGAGAAAGAAAGAATCGTTTCCTGCCTTTCCTAATGAACTGCGTTCGGGTGAGATGAATGTGAAGTGCACGAACCGGACAAAGCAAAGGGCGATTACCCTCACCCGAAGGAAGAGCCTAGATACAGATAGGAGCTGGAGTTGTTTCTGGTATCTGATTTTTGTCCAGAAAGCAAGCAAGCAGTGGTAAAAGTAACACTGTTGGCGGAACTCCTGAAAAAGGCCAGATCAACCGAGAGGGCGTGAAGCTCACTAACCCGTCTGGCTGAGGCAAAAGCCATCAGAAAAGCCATCTTGTATGTGAGAAAAACGCATATCCACCTGGGATAAAGGTTCAAACGCCCCCCCCCCCCCCCTCCCAAGCAAAGCAGCACCCAAGAAAGATTCCATCTTGGGGTAAGCTGCAAAATCCTAAGCCTTTTTCAAAGAAAAGTGCCGAATAAACTTGGAGAGGTATGGATTAGTGCCGATACGACGCTTTCCCACATACGAAAAGGTCTCCAAAAGCATGGACCTGTACCCATTGATGGTAACAGGCTAGTGACTCCGAGAATCAAACAGATATACCAGAAACGCAAACTGTATTATCGAAGGATTGGCATAATCAACAGAGTGATCAGCACACCATCGACAGAAGACCTTCCACTTAGCCGCACAGGCTAAACAAGTGCCACCTTGAAGAAATGCACTCCACTGCTCGTCTCGAAATACCTCTACAGAGGAGACAGGACCCGACAAAAGATTTGCGTGAAGGCACAATGAAGTCGGGTTGAAGTGAATGGCAAAGAAGGTCGCGACGTAGAGGGAGACATGCCGGAACAGCCGCCAACAGAGAGCGGAGCTGATTGATCTACACCCGTTGAGGCGACAGGGAAGCGATGAGAATGATTCAACAACTACAGGTTCTAATCATGGCCAGAACCTGAGGCAGAATCGGAACTGGCGGGAAGGCGTAGCTGACGAGACCGTTCCAATCGAGTGACACAGCATCCACTGCGAAAGCCAGAGTATCTGGACACGGGGACACAAAAGTGTCCACCTGATGGTTCCAGCGGGTCGCAAAGAGATTGATGTGGGGACAATCCCAAGATCGCAAAGTGACTGGAACACTGCCCTGTGAAGCATCCACTTGGTGAAAATGACCCTGCCCCATCGGGACGGAGTCAGCTAGGACGTTCAGATGACCGGGAATGTGATGAACAACCACTCCGGTGTTGACATCCTGAGCTAGCAGAACATCCCGAGCCAATTCGTACTTGGGAACCGAGTGCATGTCGCCCTGGTTCCGAATGTAAGCAACCACTGTCAAATTGTCAGACAACAGAAGGACCTGACGATTCTAAAGGTGGGGGATCCACTGCCGGAAACTCAGAAGAAGAGCAAGATGGTTGATGTGAAGAGCTGCTTGATTCTGGTCCCATACACCGTGAAGGGAAAGACCGAGAGGATCCAACATCGCACCCCATCCGGGATCGCTGGCATCTGCCATCAGAACACAATCGGACGTGGGCAAGTCCAACGGAACTCCCTGCATAATCCACTGAACATCTGTCTAGGGAAGAAGGTGACAAAGAGAGTCTGGTAAAAGAAGCACCAGATCCAGAGGATCAACATTCGGCCTCCAACGACTGAGCAGAAAGTGTTGGAGAGGTCTGACATGCAGCTGACCGAGAGGAATGAGATCCGTCACTGAACCGCAGAGACCGAGTAGCCGGAAAATACTCCCGAGTTGTCGCAAATGTGGACTGGGACAGAGTCAGGGCGAAAGCTGAGAGAATCACAGCCCTTGCCCGAGGAACCGCCACCGTATTCAGCTGAGTACGGATGTCCATCCCTAGATGACAAAACGACTGAGAAGGGATCAGGTCCAACTTCTCCTCATTGACTCTGAACCCTACCGATGTGAGCAAGCTCAACATGTATCAACATCTGACTCCAGAAGAGCAGCATTGTAGTGCCTTTGGAGGATATCGTCCAGATATGCCGAAGTAGTTACCGTGGACTGTGTGAGATGGAAGGCTATCACATGTGACATCAGTCGGGTGAAGGCCCAAGGAGCCAGGTTGAGGCCGAAAGGCATGGCCTTGAAATGGTAAACTCGCCCCAGAAAAGCGAACCTGAGATACTTTCGCGATGTCCGATGAATCGGAACGTGAAAGTAAGCATCTCGCAGGTCGATGATGGAAGCGAAATCTCCCTGGTGAATGGAGCGGCAAACTGACCAGAAAGTCTCCATGCTGAACTTGGGAGCAATGACAGACTGGTTCAGGATACTCAGATCGATAACCGGTCGGAGTCAGCCATCCTTTGTCGGCACCAAGAACAGGCGTGAAGAAAATCCCACTGAATGAATGTTCTTAACGACCTCAATTGCCCACTTTGACAGGAGATTGTCTATCTCCGTGATCAAAAGCTCCCGATGTGAAACAACTGAAGGAACTTGTGTTGGAAGAGGCACTCTCAAAAGAGTGGGGTGCCTCCGGAAGGATATTCGCAGCCCAGACCGAACAACATCTAACACACAAGGATCGGATGTGATTGTGGCCCAATGGTCTGCAAAGCCTGATATCCTTCCTCCAACCTGTGACGAATCGAGGTGAGGATCTTCATCTCGAGCCCCGGCGAGGCCCGCAAGAGGAGAAACCACCTCTATTAGATGAATGATCCTGAGTCCTCCCTCTGGTCAGCTGACGCTTACCCTTACCACGTGAGTAAGATGTAGAAGCGGCGGCAGGAGGATCAACCCTTGGCTTCGCATAGGAAGCAGAAGGGCGATTGTTAGTCTTAGAATGGCCCCTGCCTCCAACAGAAGGCTGATCAAGCTGGCGAAGCAGCAGCTGATCTTTGGAATGTCGCAGGTGTCATCCCGGACTGTCGCCACGGAACCATGAAAAAGTTGCGGACCTGCCAAAGAAGCGGATTGAAAAGCAGCGTGCTGACCCTCAGGAAGGGAACGGCTTGTGTCCAACACAGCGTCCCGGCAAACTAATTTCAAGTTACAGGCATGCATGTGAGTAAGATGCATGAGCGCCTTGGAAATCACATGCAAAGGAGCCTGTACGTCGTCAAACCTATCTGGAGGCAGATAAGCAGCCAAAGCAGAGACGACGTGATCTGAGAGAGAAAGCATGGCCAGCATCTCTCTCGATAAGCCCAACAGGGACTCCAGAGTCGCCATAGGAATAACGGCCGACTTGGGCTTGGAACGCCCGAGGGAGGTGGAGTCCTTATCCAAGGCCGTCTGGAAGACTGACAGATTGACGGAATCGTAGCAATGATAATGCACTGGAGGCAAAAAGGTGCCAGCCCTGGTGAAGAACGAAATCTTCATAACATTGGAACTCAGCATAGAGTCCAAAGCTGCAAATGCTTCAACCACCTGTACCGACTGGCACGGTCGAAGGTGCCCAGAAGCGATCACAGGCTGCATGTGCGCGACCGATGATCGTGGCCTGGCTGACACCGTCAGCTGGTCTGACGGTTTGAGATCCGGAAAGGAACACAAACACAAAGTCAAGAGCTGCCCCCAAGTTAGAAGACTGTTGGCCCTCAACGTCAGGTATGCCTGACCCATCCTCTGAGTTGGAAGACACATAGCCCATCACAGGCAAACCAGCCGATGCCTCCCATGGTGAAGGCGCACAAGGGGGATCAGAAAGCGGCCAGCTTCCAATTCCAGGAATTGGGGGGCGCCTGGAAACCACTAGTAGCCTCGCTGGAGGCAACAGGAAGGCTCTTGGAAGGAACCTGAGTGAGCAAGGAGAGGGCCTCCCTAAGCTCACAGCCCGTGGCAGCCAGTTCGACGTGGGAACGAACCGTCAAAGTGGCTTCACTCCTGACCCTCTTAACCAGCAAAGGGTCACGATCCTCCAGAACACCCGACGCTGGGCGATGGGTGGCAGCCGAAACATCTGCAGGCATATGCTGATAGGGGTAAACAAGACCCCGAGGATCAACAGTGCGGGAACTCAGGAGAGTTGCCACGGACCTCTGAGGGACAGAAGGTCCAGGCTGTACAAAAAGAGTCGTTGGACCAGAGTGGACGTAAACACAACAGAGTCCATGGTGACCCCACCAGGAACATCCAAATCCAAAGAGAAGGCTGCTGGGCTCAATGGCTAAGAGACCACAGCAGAGGGTTCGGCCGGCAGTCCCTTAAGATTTCAACGAGTTGAAGTCAGGGAAGGCTGAGGCCGATATCCCACGTCTACACTACCAGACACCTCTGCAGACCCTTGCAGGGAGAGGCCGGCTGAAAGGGTGACCGATGATGATGCAGACGGAACAGCAGTTGCAGCAGATACGACAGGAGCTGTGGAAAAGTGGAGAGAGCAGCCCAGCTCGGCTCCAAAGGAGGAGTCCCAACCCTAGTGACAGCCTCAGATGTCAACTGGAGAGGAACCACAGTTCCAGAACCAGGCATCTCTTCACCAGACAACTCAACAGCTCCTGCAGTATCTACCACAGGAAAAGACTGCACATCCCCTAGGGAGGCGCTATAACTCTCACCAGATGTGGTCGTGTCAGGAGGCCCCGAACGACAGTGTTCCCCTTTCCCGCGTGTGTGGGAGGAACGACCATGAGAATGCACCATACGGTTCACAGTAGCCCAAAAAGTGGATGACCAAGACCCACGGAGACCACAGTGTCAATCTGAAGAACACCCATTACAAGTGGCACAAGAAGTATGTGAATCGTCCACATGCTGGGGCAACAGGCATTGCCCTCAAGGAACAGTCCTGGGCATAACCGAGGTGAGAGCAGTAGAAGAAAAGGTGAACTCAACAGATGTAGAAAGTAGAAGAACACCCCCAACTACGAGAGAAAGGTGGCAGAAAATAAAGGACAAGCAGGAACACAACTGAACCCAGACAGCCGACAGGGACCCAAAAAACAGAAATTCTGCCCTCAACAGAGAGGAGAAATCCTGTCCATACAGGCCCCCCACTGACACCTAACTCCAATAATAATAACAAGAGGCCCCAGGGGGCCTGAGGGCACTCACCTGACATGCTAGCCTAAATATCAACCCAGAGAATTGATTTCAACAAGTTGCATCTGCTCCTCCTAAGAAAAGCTTATACCAAATATCCAAAGATTCTGACCAGTGGAAAAATTTTTTAAAGAATATTCCTCATATTGAACAAAGTTATAATTCGGGCTCCCACAGGGAGCCCATGTATGAAAACAGGAACTTGGCTTTAACAAACTTGAATCTCACTCCCCCCCCCTCCCCTCCCCCCCCCCCCCCCCCCCACACACACACCTAAAGATGCTGCACTCCAAATATCAAAACATTCCGACTGCTGGATCTGAAGAAGATTTTTAAAGAAAATTCCTCATTTTGAACTAAGTTACAATTCGAGCTCCCACAATGAGCCCAAATATGGAACTAGGGACATGACTTGAACAAATTTGAATCTTACTCCCCTAAGGATGCTGCATAAAAAATATCAAAAGCATTCATCTGCTGGATCTGAAGAAGATTTTTAAAGAAAATTCTTCATTTTGAACTAAGTTGTCATTCGGGCTCCCATAGTGAGCCCAAATATGAACCAAGGTACTTGGCTTGAACAAACTTGAATCTCAGCCCCCTAAGGTTGCTGCATGCCAAATATCAAAACAGTCCGACTGCTGAATCTGAAGATTTTTATTCGGGCTCCCACAGGGGACCCAGTGACTTGGCTTTAACAAACTTGAATCCCCCCCCTCCCCCCTTAACTAAAGATGCTGCACTCCAAATATGAAAACATTCCGACTGCTGGATCTGAAGAAGAAGATTTTTTAAGAAAATTTCTCATTTCGAACTAAGTTACAATTCAAGCTCCCACAGTGAGCCCAAATATGGACCTAGGGACATGGCTTGAACAAACTTGACTCTCACCCCCCAAAGGATGCTGCATAACAAATATCAAAATATTCCGACTGCTGGATCTGAAGAAGATTTTTAAAGAAAATTCCTCATTTTGAACTAAGTTATCTTTCGGGCTCCCACAGTGAGGCCAAATATGGACCTAGGGACATGGCTTGAACAATTTATTTATTTATTTATTGATGCTTAACGCCACATCAGCAGCTAAGGCTATATCGTGGCGAGAAAACTACTTAAACAACAAGTGTCAAGTATGAATTAAAATTAATTGGATAAAATATGAAACAACAAAACCTAAAATCAGGTGCAGTTGAAACAGTAATAGCTAAGGTTATAAAAACCAGAATACTTATAAAATCAACCTGTTGACATTTAGACTTGTAGAGTCTAGGTTAAAAGAATAAAAACAAGTTTAAAATTTATTAAAAAGGTTGATTTCTTTCAAAAATGAGATTATTTTATGTGGGCACATGTGGTAAAATAAATCTCGTAGAGATTGAACTGTAAAATATTGCCCTCTAACAAGATTAAAATCAGTACAATTTAAGAGAATGTGCTCCACTGACAACACCTGCTGACATGGAACACATTCTGGTCGCATATTACCCTCTAACAGAAAGGAATGTGTAAGTCGTGTATGACCAATATGACACCGTGTCAAAATAACATGATCTTTTCTACAAAGGTTACTGGATGGGTAGTGATCAGAAATAGTTGGTCGGAAGCGATGGAGCTTGTTATTAGTTGCCCCATCCCATTCCGCCTGCCACATAGATTTCATGTAACAACTAATATGATGCTCAAAATCACTGAAAGGGATCTTAAAATCAGTGAGAGGCTTGGATAAAGCCTGTTTTGCTGCACTGTCTGCTCTGGTGTTACCAGCGATACCTACATGTCCGGGTAACCAGCAAAACACGATATAATATTGGTTAGACATGAGAGTTGTTAACTTCTCACGAAGTTCCAGAATGAGAGGGTTCTTCAACTTGGGGTTGAGTAAAGCAAGTAAAGAGGAAAGAGAGTCGGAGAAGATGATCGACTTTCTTTCCTGTGCATTCTCGATGTGCTCAAGTGCGAGTTGAATAGCTTTAACTTCAGCTGTGAAAATAGAACTCTGATTTGGTATTCTGATTGAGGTGATACTATGACCTTGCTGGGGTTGCAGGTCACTAAGGCATGGCTGCTGCTCAGCGGGCTTGGCTGCGAGAGGTAGTAAATTACATCTTTGCTCAGTTTATGAACTTTTATTAATGGTCCATCAAATATTGACATTATAATTGGCTGCATTAACATAAACATGGTAAAGTACATTCTTGGATTAGCCTATGTCTACTTTGGTATAACATGGTATAACTAATAACCGACGCTGCTAAAAATGGCTGTCTGCTAACTGATTGACTGGCAACATATTCAATACTCTAACTTAACAACAAAGCAACTTGAAAACTGTCTGACTTGGTAACTTATTTGTTGACTCATTGACTGCCCTACACTTTCTTCTCTGCAGAGCTTGCCAATCTCTTTTTTGTATCAAAAAGGTTTCATCATCTATCTGCAGGTGACAGGCAATGTATGCTCCACCTATAATCTCACCCAGCTGTCTTTGATTGGCCTAGACTGACAGTTCTACCCAGTTACCCTGGACAGGAAAACAGCCATCTTGTGAATTTGTTATGGTCAATTTAAATGACAGACCTTAGATAAAGAAAAGCTGTTGTCTTTTACTTGAAAGATTTCAGTTGAAGATAGGGTGTCTCATTACACAATTTTACAGGAAATGAAACACCTAATCCTAGCAGGGTAGATTTCCAATCACCTAATTTGTTTTATAAATTGTTTTAAGGGATATTTACCATACAAATAGCCTGGGGGGAAGCAGGTGGGCTCAACATTAGGAACATCTTAAAATTATACAGCTACAAGGAAAAGAGTGTGCCAAGCAACAGAAAATAAATGATATTATTTTCTCTGACTGGACACACTGAATTTTTTGTAACTGGTTATACTATCCCCTTGGGCACTTAAGTTTGCTCCGTCAAACTTGGCAAACTGTATATACATTGCACTTAAATTATGTGCTGTTCCAAAAGATTTTTTTTTCAACCATCTGAAAAACTATGGTGATGAAGAAAAAAAACGTAATACTATTATTGTAGGTTATAAACTGAACAACTATTTATATCACTCGAAAAGACCCATATTGTTCAAACACTGGTTTTGTTGTTCATTTGTTTAAAATGTCACTGTCTTTTCACTTTCATAGTCCCTTGAAAGTATATATATCTGAAAACACATTGGTTGATAGAACTACCTGTACCCAAGTTTCTAACAAAAAACTGTCCTTAAAATAAAAAAAAAACTGTTCTTTAGCTAATTGTAAGAGAAATTATAAACACATAATTCACTGATGAGTCTTGAGTGTTTATCTGCATGATATTCACCTAGAATCTACCAATAAACATGATAATGTCAGGTACGATCATATAACATCAACAGAGGTTCCGAATGAAAGAGAAAAGAGTAAGATTGTGACATATACTGGTGTTTGTGTGTTGGCCGGTATAACAATCATTTATTGGAAGAGAAAAAAAAAAGGTCTAAGTGTCGCCCTACTAATAATAACTAGCTTGCAATAAATAAATCGTAAGAATGGACAAGTTTAGATGAGCTCATAAATAGTTGGGGAATTAATTTCATAAAGAAATCACATGTTGAGCTCCCAACATGGTGAAAATTGTAACTATTAATTTAACTATCGCAAAAAAATGGTACTTTGGAGAAAAAGATTTAAAATACATTTTGTCCTATTTACACTATACAGGTACCTGTAAGAAAAGTGATATTTATGGCAAATATGGGTTAAAGTGGAAATTTGCTTTAAATCAAAACTATACTTGCTTAAATGATTTATGCAAACAGTTTTTTTTTTTTTTTTTTTTTCTTTTACAGCTGAGCAAAGCATCAATTTGATATGATTAATCTAAGTGAGATTATTTAAATGTAACGCACATGCGACCACAGTTCAAAAATCTAAATCAAATGAATCATATCAAACACTACAAAATTATGGTTGATTTCTACATATATATTACAAGGCAGTACAATCTTACTATTAAAAAAAAAGTACCCGCGTGTACACAGGTTGAACTTAATTCTAGCTTCATGGCCTGGAGAGAGGTATATCTTTGAATATTGGTATGGTGTCAAAATCCAACTTGTTAATCTCCCTGGAGCTCATGGAGTACATCAAAAAGACAGTCCACCCAAAATGGACAACTCAATCAAATTCTAAGGGACCATTTTCGCACACGCAATCACTCACCATTCAAGCACAGTCATATAAAGGAGAAGAAAAATAAATAAATATAGAAAGCCAAAAGGTTGTGCACAAATTTTGAAATTACATAGAAAATGATGAGGAAAATCCAACAGGAAGCATGACTTACAGTGCATTCGAGAGTCCTATTGAGTTCAAGTAAGGATTTACCATAACTTATAGTCTGTTCGGTGACTATGACAACAGGAGTATTATTTTTTTTTAAATTTAGTTTGGAACTTTACGTTTACGTTTTGAACCTTTCAGTGTTTTGTTCATGTGAAATTCTTTAATTAGAATAGGTGGTATATTGTCCTCATATTCCCAAGAATTTGGCATACCATCTTTCCACTGAATATAATAACACCTTTTGCCATTATGCCTGGATGCTTTGAATAGCTTAAGTATTTCTCGCCAGTTTCCTGTAGCTGCCCCATCAGATTCTGACTCAGAATCTGTTGCAGGTACATCTGGTTGAGAAGCAAACTGTTGATCGGCTGGAGGGCTGGAAATTAATTCTCGGTCAATATTTGGCTAAAAAATGATTTAAGACTGGTTGGTGTCCTGCATTTTGGACTTCTTGGCATTTCAAGGTCTGGGCCTATCCCCTACCTTGCTGGATTTTGTTCTACCAAAATGAGGTATAGGCGCGCACCCCTATTGGGACATGGTGCGAGAATTGCGACAACATTTGGCAATATGACCAACAGGCAAACACCGATGACATCTTTCATTTCGAAACCTACATTGAGTATTAACGTGATCGTACTCACCACACCTTGGACACGGTTTATTGTACACTCGTCTACTGGGGTTCATTGAATGATGAGAAGAGTTAGTTGGTGCTGGAGGTCTCTCTCATGGTTGTCTCATTGGATTCATGGATGAAACTGTTGACATATTGTTCATGGCCGTTGCCAGTTTGTTGATTTCACTTCTCAGCTCACTTAGGATATTTGCACTGGGGTGTTGGGTAATAGAGGAGGCCTTTGAAAATGGCGTAACCAAAGTCCTGCATCCTCATGGTCTCTGACCGAGAAAGTTTGAAAATTAATAAATGTTCCTTCCATTGTTGAATTTTTCTCACTTCTGAGAACTGCAATTTCTCTCCTTAAATCCTGATTTTCACACTGAATGGCATCACAACTGGATCTTGTGACTCGACAGTTCATCAGGATCTAACGGATTCTCCACCAATTATGACCTTGCTGGGGTTGCAGGTCACTAAGGCATGGCTGCTGCTCAGCGGGCTTGGCTGCGAGAGGTAGTAAATTACATCTTTGCTCAGTTTATGAACTTTTATTAATGGTCCATCAAATATTGACATTATAATCGGCTGCATTAACATAAACATGGTAAAGTACATTCTTGGATTAGCCTATGTCTACTTTGGTATAACATGGTATAACTAATAACCGACGCTGCTAAAAATGGCTGTCTGCTAACTGATTGACTGGCAACATATTCAATACTCTAACTTAACAACAAAGCAACTTGAAAACTGTCTGACTTGGTAACTTATTTGTTGACTCATTGACTGCCCTACACTTTCTTCTCTGCAGAGCTTGCCAATCTCTTTTTTGTATCAAAAAGGTTTCATCATCTATCTGCAGGTGACAGGCAATGTATGCTCCACCTATAATCTCACCCAGCTGTCTTTGATTGGCCTAGACTGACAGTTCTACCCAGTTACCCTGGACAGGAAAACAGCCATCTTGTGAATTTGTTATGGTCAATTTAAATGACAGACCTTAGATAAAGAAAAGCTGTTGTCTTTTACTTGAAAGATTTCAGTTGAAGATAGGGTGTCTCATTACACAATTTTACAGGAAATGAAACACCTAATCCTAGCAGGGTAGATTTCCAATCACCTAATTTGTTTTATAAATTGTTTTAAGGGATATTTACCATACAAATAGCCTGGGGGGAAGCAGGTGGGCTCAACATTAGGAACATCTTAAAATTATACAGCTACAAGGAAAAGAGTGTGCCAAGCAACAGAAAATAAATGATATTATTTTCTCTGACTGGACACACTGAATTTTTTGTAACTGGTTATAATACCATCACCAGTAACAGCAGCTGATGATACTTTGTCACCATCTTTAGATCCATCTGTATAGATCCTTGTATATGTACTATACTTGGACTTTATTTCGGCATATTTTTGTTTGAACTTTAAGGAATTGGTATCAGATTTTTTGGTAGAAGCAAGGTCCAAAATAACTGTAGGTTTTTTAAGATGCCAAGGAGGAATGTGTGATTTACGGTTTTCTTTTATAGATTCAGAATCAATTTTTGCAGACTCCATGTGGGGTTTAACTCTAATTCCCAATGGAGGAATATGTTTTGGATGTCGGTTAAAAAAGTCAACATTTTGAGGTTCTGAAATACAATTAAAAGCAGGATTTGAAGGATTGGCCAAAAGTTTAGACATATATTGGAGAGACAATTTAATTCTGCGCTTCTCGAGAGAGGGCTCCTCTGCTTCAACAAGCATCGAGTCTATTGGGGATGTTCGAAAAGCCCCTAGACTAATTCTAATACCACTATTGTGAATAGCATCAAGAGGTTTTAGGTATGACTTCCTTGCAGAACCGTAAACTATAGAACCGTAATCTAATTTTAATCGAACAAGTGACCTATACAGATGGAGCAAAGTTTTTTGGTCAGCACCCCAATCAGTGCTACCAACGACCTTCAGTAGGTTCAGAGCTCTCTTACATTTAACTTTTAGTTGTTTTATGTGGGAAGTGAAATTCAGTTTGCTGTCAAACAACAAACCTAAGAATTTCACTTCCTTAACAACTTTAATAGGACTCCCATCAAGTTTTAACTCCGGATCGAGGTGATGTTTCCGAAGCTTACAAAAATGAACACAATTTGTTTTCGTCTTTGAAAATTTGAAACCGTTTTCTGTGGCCCATTTTTGAATTTTGTTTAGGCACAGCTGAAGTTTGCGCTCTATAGCATTCATTTTCTTGCTGCTGTAGCAGATTAAAAAATCATCTACATACAACGAAGAATCTACCATATTCTCAACTGTCTCGATGATGCTATTAATTTTCCCCGAAAAAAGGGTAACAGATAAGATACTACCCTGAGGGACCCCCAATTCCTGCTCGTGAAGATCAGATAACGTTGACCCAACACGAACCTGAAATTGGCGGTCCTTTAAAAAGTTTTCAATAAAAAGAGGCATACGCCCTCTCAACCCCATGTTAAAAAGATCTCTTAAAATCCCATACGTCCACGTTGTATCATATGCCTTCTCCAGATCAAAGAAGATGGCGACCACATGTTCTTTTCTAGCAAAGGCATTTCTAATAAACGTTTCAAGTCTGACCAAATGATCCACAGTACTCCTCTGGTTTCTGAAACCACACTGAACATCTGCAAGCAGATTGTTCGATTCCAGAAACCAGACAAGTCGATCATTGATCATCCTCTCCATGGTTTTGCACAGACAACTTGTTAAGGCAATAGGTCTATAATTACTTGGGTTGCTGTGATCTTTATCAGGCTTAGGAATAGGAATTATAGTAGCTTTTCGCCAGGAAGGTGGAAACTGGCCAGTCACCCAAATGTCATTAAAAATAGATAATAAAAGTACAAGTGAAGTTTGAGGCAGATGTTTTAAAAGTTGATAGTGTATTTGATCAGGTCCAGTGGCAGAATCCTTTGTTCTATGCAAAGAGTTACTTAACTCTTCGATAGAGAAAGGTTCGTTGTAGTCCTCTAAGTTATTGGATGTAAATTTAATCTTGTGTTTTTCTTGTTGTTTTTTAAGTTTGAGGAACTCTGGGTTACTATTTTCAGACGACGAATGTTTAGAAAATGTAGAGGCCAACTTGTTTGAAATTTCTTGTTTTGATGTTATGAGTGTGTTGTTATCTTTTAGGTGTTGTACTGCTGATTTTGTTTCTTTTCCTTTAATTTTTTTAATCATTTTCCAAATTTTAGTGATGGGAGTGTTTTGATTTAGTTTCGAAACGTAAGTTTCCCATGAACTTTTCTTTTTATGTTTTAAAAGTCGTCTTGTTTTTGCCCGATTTATATGTAATCTATCCAAATTTTGTGTAGTTGGTGACTTATTAAATTCCCTCTCAAATTTCTTGCGATCTTTTATAGCCTGTTTGCACTCAGTATCAAACCATGGTTTAGTGAAACGTTTTGGATTTGCCGAGGTTTTAGGAATGACTTGGCTTGCAATGTCAATCAACTCTGTGGTGAAGTGTTCAATCTGGTCAGTACTGTCCTGAAATTTCTCCCGCGTGAGGCGTTCAGAACAAAGCGATGAGAAAGAGTCCCAGTCAGCCTTTTTAAAGTTCCACTGGGGCACCCTCTCATCATCCGCCGGAACTACACTCTCCAACACAATCGGAAAGTGGTCACTCCCGCACAAGTCATCTTCTGCCTTCCATAAAAAATCAAGGAAGACAGAAGGGCATGCAATTGTTAAATCAATTGAAGTGTAAGAACCAGATGCGGGGTGCAGGTAAGTATCTGAACCATCATTGAACAAGCACAAGTCATATTTTGTAATGAACTCTTCTACAGTTTTACCTTTTGCATCTTCTTGACTGCAGGAATTACCCCAAAGGGGGCTATGTGCGTTAAAATCGCCCAACAAAATGTATGGGGTTCCAGCAGCTCAAGGTCATTCAGTTGTAAGGCTTTACTTGGTGAAACGTAAATGGAACAAAGTGTAATTGTTTTGTCCAAAGTTAGGCGTACCGCCACAGCCTGTAAATTTGTCTGTAGTGGTACGGAACTGTGAATGATGTCGTTCCTAACCAAGATACTCGTTCCACGAATATGAAGATCATCATCATCTGCCCAGGCATTATACGATGTGTAATGCTTAAAGGTTGAATGACCTTGAGCCTCGGGTTTCTTTAAAAGAGTTTCCTGCAGGCAAAAAGCAGCAGGTTTATATTTTTGGCTGAGAAGACCCAGTTCATTAAAATTGGCTCTAAAACCTCGACAATTCCACTGTATTATGTTATGTTTGTTTGTATTAGCCATATTTCGAGGGAGATTTAGAGGGTGGACGTATGGGCGAAATAGCCCCTGTAATATTCTTTGGTGAATTTTTCCTCAGGGATCTATTCTTTGAAGAAGTCGGACGTAATTGTTCGAATGTATCATCGATACAATCACCAACCTCCATATCCTCAAGACCTTCAAACCTGTTGCGAACAACAGGGTTTTGAAGAACCTTAGGTAATCTGTCCGATAATTGTTTTTGTTTCACTTTTTCTTTTTTCTTTTCCTCTTTTTCTAACTTTTTAATTTGACTCTGACTCATATTGTGCTGTTGTGATCTTTGTTCTGGTTTAGACTTTGTTTTGTTTTGCTCATTTTTATGCTCTGAATTCGTGGCATGTTCCTTATTTTGAACAGGTTTAGATGTATTGTTTCCTGATTTTTGTTCTGTTTTATCTTCTGTTGTTTTTGAAGTTGTTGGCTCTGGTTTGGGATTTTGTTCTTTTTTCTGTTCAAGTTTTGTTTTTAACTTCTCTGTTGTTTGCGTTGCATTATTTGTTTGTGTTGACTGTGTCTCGACTTGATCTATTGTGAAACTCTGTACTAAAGATGGAATAGTACCTTTAAGCCAGGTGTATTGGGTTTGGCATTCCACTGACGTTGTTGGCAATTTTTGACATAATTTTTTTGCATATGATGGTATTGATAAATTCATGCCAGGCATTGATGAAACTCTTTCTCTGGCCTCTTTGAAACTGATTTGTCGCTCACATTTAATTTTCTGTATTTCTTTTTCTTTCCTCCAAACAGGGCAATCCTTGGATGCAGCTACATGATTGCCCTGGCAGTTACAACATTTGATGGCATTACTGCACTGGCCTAGACTACCTCGCCACATTTAAAACAGATTTGTTTTCCTCTACAGGTATTCTGGCCATGTCCATACTTCTGACATTTGAAACATCGAAGTGGATTTGGTATAAATAAATCCACTCCGACGCTCATGTATCCTATTTTTAGTGCCTTTGGTGGTTGAGACGAATTAAAAGTTAAAATATACGTGTTAGTTGGTACAGGTTTTCCATCTTTTTTAATCACTATCCTTTTAACTGCAGTAACACCTTGAGATTTTAGTTCTTTTTCAATTTCTAGCTCGTCAATGCCTGACAGTTCTCTTGTACGTACTACGCCTTTGCAACTGTTTAGAGTTTTGTGAGCAAAGACGTTGACCTCCATATTGACGAGTTTGTCCATCTTTAGCAAATTGATTGCTTGCATTTCCCTTCTACATTCTATAAGTATTCTATAAGTATTGCCCCTGATCGAAGTTTTTTCACATTTTTAACATCTCCAGCTATTCCTTTGATGGCCTTTTCCAATGCAAAGGGGTTAATATCTGATGCTCTTTTATCTTCATTATTTGCATAAATTATAACAAATTTTGGCCAGTTGTTCACAATAATTTGTTCTTTTTCAAGATCGGAGTCAGAATCAGAGTCTGTAAATTTCAAATCGTACTCTAGTTTGTGTTTTTTGGTTGTTGTAGCCATATTTAAGTTATTAATGATTCACTGCCCCGGCTCCCACCCACCACGGAGTCCAACAAGGGGTAGGGTTACTGCCATGCAGTGAACCCACCGGGTTGCCGGTATTCCCACATACCTGGTATGGGGCAGTATACTCAGCCAGTGTTGATACCGAAGTATGCCACTGGCTGATTGGCCCGTGTGTGGAAGTGCCAGGTCTTCAGATCCAATCAATCACTGTATAAACCACCGAAATAAAAGGTTGCCATGCATAACCGAAACAGACAGTGCAGCAAAATTAAGTGGCTATTAAAATATAAAGTGTTTAAAAACAGTACACAATGGCAATTATGTTATGTGAATAAAAGAAATGATTGACTGAATGGCCACCAAATGCCCCCCGATGTGACACCCAGTACTTTTTGGGGTGGGGGCTCCCGATTGGCCAGAACGGACCATCCGACCATCCTTCTACTCCCGAAATTGGGGCCAAAGCAGTGTGTTGAACAACATTATCTCCGAAATGGAGACCAGGGCTCCATCCCGGAGACTGCCCTAACCGGGGCTACGAGTCCTCAACTGCCAGGATTCCTTCTTCCGGGGCCTTCGGAACGCACCTCACGGGAGAACAAGGTGCCTGCGAGATGGTATTAGCAGGATTGATCATTTTGGTCCGGGGCTGCGTATTTATGTATTTCGCAGCGAACCAACTCAATTGAGCAAACCTGCCAATTAGAAATTAGCAAACCTGCCCAACTGAGCAGGCCGTCCTCTATCCGCCACCTGAGGACCCGCCTAGTAGGGGATGATCAAACCCCCCTAGGCGGCTTGAACAAACTGGAATCTCACCCCCTAAGGATGCTGCATACCAAAAATAAAAACATTCTGACTGCTGGATCTGAAGAAGATTTTTAAAGAAAATTCCTCATTTTGAACTAAGTTATAATCCGGGCTCCCACAGTGAGCTCAAATATGAACCCAGGGACTTGGCTTGAACAAACTTGAATCTCACCCCCCTAAGCATGGTGCATACCCAATATCAAAAGATTCTGCCTGCTGGATCTTGAGAAGAAGATTTTCAAAGAAATTTGCCTGAAATGCACTAAGTTCAAATTTGGGCTCCTATACTGAGCCCAAATATAAACCCAGGGGGTTGATTTGAACAAACTTGAATCAGATCCACCCCACAATGTTGCATACCAAATATCAAAAGATTCTGCCTGCTGGATCTGGAGAAGATGATTTTTTAAGACATTTGCCTGAAATGCACTAAGTTCGAATTCGGGCTTCTATAGTGAGCCCAAATATGAATCCAGGAGGCCGATTTGAACAAACTTGAATCAGATCCACCCTACAATGTTGCTTACCAAATATCAAAAGATTCTGCCTGCTGGATCTGGAGAAGATTTTTAAAGAAATTTGCCTGAAATGCACTAAGTTCCAATTCGAACTTCTATAATAGAGTGAGCCCAAATATGAATCCAGGGGGCCGATTTGAACAAACTTGAATCAGATCCAAGTTCGAAATCGGGCTCCTATACTGAGCCCAAATATGAACCCAGGGGGCCAATTTGAACAAACTTGAATCAGATCCACCCTACAATGTTGCATACCAAATATCAAAAGATTCTGCCTGCTGGATCTGGAGAAGATTTTTTAATGTTCTTCCCATTGCCTACAGTGTTAAAAAGTGCTGACTCAGCACTTTTTCCAAGTCTCGAAACTGTACCCTATGATAAAATCGATGGCAATTTTTTTTTACCAATCCTTTCTGTTGGTCCTAAGGAAGCTTCACACCAAATAAAAAAACTCGGTGCCGTGGAGTTTTGGAGATATGGGCGTTTTAATTTTTTTTCTATTTTTAGCTCCTGTGGTTCCCACGGGGCTGCAGGAAAATTATTTTTGCATAAATCAAATACTTATAACCCAATAATACCTCATATTAAATTTGGTTCAAATCGGCCTTTGGGTTCAGAAAACAGAAATTTTGGGCGGGGCAAAAATTCTTGCCCCTCTCAGAACAAAGGTAAATATTGCCTGTCAAACTTCTCTTGAACAAACTTGAGTCTACACCTCAAATGGAAGCTGCATACCAAACATCAAGTCTCTGCTATGGCTAGTTCATGAGAAGATTTTTAAAAATTTTGTGCATTTTGGCCCCACCCCACTCCACAATATGAGCAGAAATCCAATTTGAAGAAAAACCTAAATGCCCCTATATAACCACTACTTACATGAAATTTAATTAAGATTTGGCCAGTGGTTTAGGAGAAAGAGGCTCAAACACCACCTTCACGCAGGACGACGGACGACAGATGACGGACAACAGACGACGGACAATGGACGACAGATGGACGGACGGATGGACGAAGAGTGATAAGAAAAGCTCACCTTGACTTTCAGTCAGGTGAGCTAAGAATATCCAAAAGGATAACATATATTTTATCAACCAAAAAATTATATGTCCGAACAGCACGGTATGCGAAAGTCATGTGCGAACACAGAGAATATACAAAATACAATGAAAATGTGGTTGAAATTAATAATGAGAATATATAAAACACAGTCCTGTTATTATACAGTACTCAGATCCATCTAGTCACAGGAAACCATTATCAACATGTTAAATTATCACTGTTTGCGCACTGGTACCGGAAGCCGTGGATCTGTACTAGAAGAGTGCCCCTACTGGGTATGCGCCGGTAACACTCCACCCAGTTTTGGCTTATTTTTTCTTGGGTCTTTTGCAGCCCTTTTCTTTCCCCAATCGCTTGGGAAAGTTCAAAATAGAGAGTATATTTTCCGAGTTAGGAACTTCCACTGTAGTGCAAGCCTGTAGTAAACAATTGCAGGGTAGGTTGATAAGAAATGGCAAATCAACTGCTGACAAAGATAGCAAAATTCAATCGGGAATTGTTTCACCATCATGATGTACATGACAATGATAACAAATAGCTGGACTTGTCTGTCTTCGCCAATGAAATGTTATTGTGTGGCAAACATCTGGTGAGTGATTCAAGAATGAGACCACCTTTAAACAGTACATAACTAAATGAAAGATGTATCTAAAATTAACTTTGGTATTGTCGATCATGCAAATTTGACTTGTTTCGAGAACATTTCAAGTTTAAAGTTTTAGTAGTTAAATATTTGAAAAAAGAACAAAAATGATTTATAAAACAGACAAAGGGATTTGTCCCTTGTTCACTTAGGCAGGTGGCAATCTATCTAAACTCTTACAAGTTTGCTAGACCAGCTGAAGCTTGGGGACCAAACAAGCAAATCTGTATTTGAATGGCACCAGGTCGACTAACTGGTAGTCCATATACTCCAAATCTGCTAATTAGTCCTAAGTTTCTACTCGTCAAACAAATGAGGGTATGACACTTATTCAATAACCCAAACCAACATTAAGTATATTCTATCAATGTAAGAACATGAAACAAATATAGGATATGTCATCAGTCACCATTTGATATGAAATTTTTGAACCAAGTTTACTAAAACTTACCTGAGCTGAAGTTTACCTTGGTTTAAGTCGTTTTTTGTGAACTGGCACCCATGTTAACCTAAGAAAAATTTTTTTCAGGACCTTGAGGGTGATATTCAGGGAAATCAAAGGATTTTAGGCAAAAGTTCATGCAAGAACAATAAACAAGAAGAACTAGCAAGTTTTCAGCTCTGGAAGACCAGGTTGCACTCAATGGTTCATGAGCTAGATTTGCTGATGCACATTATGCCATGTTCAACTAGAGGTGTGACTGTCCTAGGTGGGCCTGTCCACACCCACCACCGCCATGATTATTCTAAGATGAAAAGGAGCACAACTCTGGCAAAACAAATACAATCAAAACTATAATCGCAGGTGCACATGTTCCCATGGTAGTGAACATCCACACCAAGTTTCAAAGGAATCGACCCATAAACATCTGAGAAAATCTCCAGACAAAATTCAGGCATTCTGAGATTAAAAGGGGCATAATTCGGACAAAAACATTCCAATTGAAACTATATTAGCGGGTGTACAGGTTCCAATGGTAGTGAATAACCATACCAAGTTTCAAAGAAAATCTCCAGACAAAATTCTAGGCAATTCAGGCATTCTAAGACAAGAAGGGGTATAACTCTGGCAATAAAAAAAGAATGAGTGAAACTATAAATGCAGGTGCACAGGACCCCATGGTAGTGAACCTCCATACCAAGTTTCAAAGGAGTGGACCCATAAACATCTGACAAAATCTCCGGACAAAATTCAGACATTCCAAGATGCAAAGGGGCATAACTCAGGCAAAAAAAATCTGATCAAAACTATTATTGCAGGTGCACAGGCTGAGAAAATCTCCGAACAAAATTATGTCTATGGATGGACGGGCAGATGGACAAGGTGATTCCAGTATAACCCTCTCCCCCAACTTGTTGCGGGGGTATAAACACCATGAAAAATCATTGCTTTCACTATCCCCACCTCCCTTTTTTCATCAAGCCCCTTCACCACCATCCCCACCTCCACCAACTAAAGTTTTTCCATTATTCGACCAAAAGGCACCACGCAAAAAATTCCCTTCTGGAATAGATAATAAAGTGTAATTCCATATTCCATAAGGCACAAATTTAATCTAAGTTTATTCTTTTTTTTCAGTTGGTGATATTTCTGTACATGCATCTGATTTCAGAGCGGGGATGTTTTGGCCTTCGTCGTAGTTATTTTTTCTCATTGTCAGTGATAAATTTGTTTTTATCACCTATTTAAATACCATTTAGAACTTACCAGGAATAGACATCCCAATTATGAATCAGCACAACAGAACAAAACTTAAGTGTGATCGACATTCGAAAATGCGTCTATTGTGTATCGATCTTCAGCCATATATTTTCGGCCTATCACTTAAGCAAGGGAAATTTCTGTAAGCAAATTGTGACCAATTTTTAAACTGTATTCTTCTGTTTAGCTGTAATTGATCACTGATTGAGTGGCGAACTGAATGAAAAACAAGTGGATATGTGAACTAAATAAATAAATTATTTATTTTATTTATTTATTTATTTATTGGTGTTTAAGGTCACATATTTCTGCACAATGGCTAATCATGACCACGACAGTTTTATGGGTGGAGGAAGCCGGAGTACCCGGAGAGAATCACCGAGCAATGGCGAGCAACTGTCAGCTCCCCAACATACTAACTCCACACAAGCAGGGTTAGCATTGGTTGAAGACAGGTGCATCATCGACATGCAATATGCCTTAGTGCACAGCATCACCGTGCCCCCATATAGGCAATGGGGGTGAAGTGTCTTGCCCAAGGACACAACGTGGTTGCCGCAGGTGGGATTCGAACCGAGGACCTCTCGGTTGGCAGCCTGCACCTCTACCTGCTGAGTCACAAATAAATAAATACACATTAATTCCTTTTCTTATATTTTATTCAACAAGAACTACTACTTAATTGAAGGTGAAATACATATAATAAAACACTCTGTTCTTTAATATATTTTACTTGTGCCCATATTTTTTATTTCATTTGTTATGATCCAAGTTTCAGTCTGTGATTTGATAGTGACTCATGACGCAAAACATTTCGAGAAAATGGAAAAATATTCAACTGTCCATTTTTATGGATTTTTGGCTAAAGCGGATTCTGTTCTGGGAGGCTGGGAACTACAGTGAATTTCCGGGATTTTCCTGGGCATTCCGAGAGAGTTAACATATCTGTGTGTTTGGTTAAAAAATTTCATATCAAATCATGACGAATTTGAGATTCTTTTTACCACATACCATGTAATTTACCCCTTTACCTTATGTAATGGCTAAAACTGGCCGTGCTGTTCACAAAAATCACCAATCAAATTTTAAGATTTTTTCAATTTTTGCCTCACTAGAATGCGGGATCATAAACAGGGGTCATAAGCCATGTTTTTGTCACAAGAAATGAACAATTTTAGTTATTTGGGAAAAGTATTTTGCAAATATAATCTGTTATTTGTTTTACATGAACAATTAATGAAATATAAGAGAACATTAATTCAATTCTCCTTCTGAAACCAACTCAATCACAATGTTACATTGACGATGTTGACTTCTGCCTTCATGTCTTTATTGGACATGTTGTGAATAATATATTCATAATGTGCTATTTGATGATCATGTGATAAATAAATTTTGCTTGCAAGCAGACATTTTAACTCTTTTAACTTAATGAACAGGCTGCATCTGCCTGTGTCAGAAACAAATTGCCCAGTTTGAAAAAAATTATTTTTCAATAAATTTCAACAAAACCATATCATGCAACCCCTCACTGGAATTAGCTCATCCCAATGAAGAGGTATATGATATGGTTTTATTTAAATTTTCTGAAAAAATTATACTTAAAATACATTTTGATATCATGTGTGCTAAAGGGTTGACATTTTTAATACATATCAACTAACCTGTGAGCTCTTGTTGAAGTTTTTCAACTTGTCTTCTCAGTGCTTCCCTCTCCTTCATGACAACATCAATCTCTTCAGCCTTTTCTTTCTGAGTTTTAGCATAACTTTCCCTCAATATTTGATCTCTGTGTTCCAATGCTTCATGTCTTTCTTTCCTGGCCACGTCAACCTCCTCAGCCATTTTCTGGTAATCCTTACGGAACTCGGCACACTCCGATTCCAGTTCGTGTTTCTCTGAAACAACAATTCCATAACGAGCACAAATATCATGAAGATCTTTCACAGCCTTGTCACGTTCCATGAGAGCTGATACAGTTTGCTGACGAAGACTTTCTGCTTCATCAAAATATTTTTTCTTATCTTTTTCTATAAGCTCCAGCTGTTTTGAAGACTCAAGTAATTTGTCATTCAGTTGTTCAATTTCCTTGTGCACTGTATCCCTTTCGGACATAACAAGTGAATACTCATGTAATGCTGAGTCTCTCTCCTTAATTGAAGATTTTAAATCCTCCTTCAGTTTTACTTGATTTGATAAAAGCATACTACATTCCTGAACAAGATCTTCCTTCTTTTTGACAACTTTCTCATACTGTTCCTTCAAATCAATTTTTTCACGTGACACTTGATCCCAGTTGTGAATGGCAGCAGTACACTGTTGGGCCAAACCATTACGTTCCATAATGGCTGCTTCTCGCTCATGACAAGCTTCTTCATACTGTTTTCGAGTCCTAATATTTTCTTCTTCAAGAAATTTGAACTGAGTAACAACTTTCTGATAGTCCATATCCAATTCTTGGAACTGCTGTCGCATGGCATCATAGTCCTTCTCCAAGTTCTCATACTTGTCCAGTGCAGAATCATACATCTTATTCAAAACTTCACTTGAACCATGTTCACTTATTACCTCCCTCTGTTGTTGCCTTAGGTTTGACATTTCCTGCTGATCTTTCTCTCTTTGCTTTTCCTGGTTTATAATCCTCTGCTCAAGATTTGTCTTATCAGCCAGTAAAGCATTATTTTGGGTTCTCAGTGTGTTGATTTCATCATTAGATTCTGTAACCTTATTGAGTGAGGCCTTGTATTTATTGTAATACTGATCAGCCTCTTTGACTGCCGTATCACAACGACTGACAGTCTCTTCTTGTTGCTTCTTGAGAGTTTTTAACTCATTCATGGCATATTCACACTGAGTTTTTAGCCATTCATAGTGGCTATTCTTGTTATCATTGACATTTAATTTCCTGTATGGCCTTTTGTGTTCAAAGTCAGCGAACACAACCTCTTCTGAGGGAGACACAAGTTTCAAGTCCACAGACATATTTGATGCAGCACTAGGATGAAAGGCATAATTTAGTGATGGAGAAACTCTGTGATACTGCTGAAGATTGGGAAACTCTAAAAATCGGCCATCTGAAATATACAACAAAAATTAAATTATAACAATACAAGTGCTAAAGGTGTAACAATGCACTCATGCTATGATAAAATATGTATAACTATAGAGACCATGATACAATATACATATAATATAATGCAATGTTAACATCTTGAATCCAGTGCAGTGCTCTCTGACTAACAATGTTACCCCTGTATCATAGCCGTACACACCCTTTGTTCATTACATGAATTCTCAGCTCAACTCTCAGAACTATACTACTGGTGTTCCACAGATGGACATGCAAGGCAAGTGCCTCAACAGGTCCCTATTTTACACCTAGGTATGGGGAAAATTGCGTAATCCTCATAAACATTCCCAACTTTCACAGCTGACATGAGAATCAACGTTGCAGAGTTACTACGGAAGCATCCGAATCAATCGCTCTGTGGTCACCCATCTGAGGATTAATTGGGCTTGATGTTGCTTAACATCGGTGACCTAATGAGAACCTGTCTCACTTCATCAATACTCAATATGTATATTAACAATGAATTCAAACAGAGCCACAAGGTGTTTGTATCATCAGTGACTATGTGGAAAACAGTTTCATGGCACACACATATTCTGACAACCAGTTCAGTTTAACTGGTGGAGTTGTAGATTAATTTTAGTGGCCACAATATGTTCACAAGGATTTGTTTTCTTACAATTTATTGGAGTACAAATCCACATGAAACAAGTTGTTAATTGAAAATTGAATATGTTTTCATTTTTGGAATTCACTGAAAAAAAACTTTCCATAATCCATTTCAATGATGGATTATAGGCTGAGTTTTGAATGCTTTTTGGGAATAGTACTAGCTGGATTTTGCCATCATGTTTGGTAAAGAGTTGATATAGATAAGATTTACACAAACGATGTACACAGTGCACAGGGTTAGTTACTCCGTTAATAATGAAATTTTATTTTAATCAGAAAGTGTGACTAACCATGTGCAATGCACAGGGTTAGTCAAACTTTCTGGTTATAAAAAATTGGTAACTGAAATATCATACACTACATGTCAATGTACACTCACTTAGGCTGTGCAAGGCACAAGGTTAGTCACATATTAGAGGTGATTCCAATTTATAAACAGAAAAGAAGAGTGACTAACCCTGTGCATTGCACAGAGTTAGTTGATAGACTGCCATATCACACACTACATATCACACATCACATGAAAATATATACTGACTAAGATACAATGTAAAACTGCACAGGGTTAGTTGGTTACTTACATAGGGTGCAGGATCCAAGGAACTAATAGAAATGCTTATACTGGATTACTGAAACTTTTTTAACTGGTAGAGTGCTGGAAGCCCATATTTGGGCTTTACTCTGAAGTGTAGGTACTGTAACTTAAAGGCTACATATTCAGTCGAAGTGTTCCATGTTATCTTTTAAGTGAAATTATTTTATCTGTATGGATTTCCCTTGATATAATTTATGGGAGAGTGCCCATAGGCACTCTCCCATAAATTGTAACAAGGCAAAGACATGTGAACAATTTTTGGTGATCAAAAATAATTCAGCAATCTACCAGGTAAAAAGGTAAAGTGAATTTCAAAAATGAAAACATATTCTATTTTCAATTAATAGCTTGTTGTGAACAAAATACTCTTGTTTTTAACTTAATCTGAAACACATCTACAGATGACTGTGAAGCTTTTTAATTGGGGTACAACCATAATCCAGTAAAGCACAAATATAGACTTCTAGCATCCAACCAATTAAAAGCAACATAAACAATACATGAAGGTAGCTTCTAATACCTAACCAGTTAATAGCAACATAAGCAATACAAGGAGGGTGGATTACTATTAACTCTTAACCTGCCGGGTAATTTTAAACTATTTTTCATCAAATCTATCACTGTAGCCATGACTAGATTTGATGAAAAATTCATGACAAATTCACTCAAGAGAACATTGGTCAAAAAAAGTCTATGCAATTCACAGAGGGAAATTTGGTTAAATATCTTCAAATTTTACTGAATTTAATGGCACGAGATTTCATGCCCTGGGCAGAAATATCCGCCAGCATCATGCATGGAGTTAAAACACCCACAGGTTGAGACTTTTACCTGGGTGACAATTCATATCCCATGAAAAATTTATTATTTTATTTATTGGTGTCACTTTCACCATCTATGGTTATATCAATCACGATCACAAGACAAGTATGAAGTCAAGTTCAGCCAATCATTCATACATATGCTGCCCAAATCAGAGGATCTCAACCCTGAGCATTGGTTACCAGGCCCAATTTTACCAGAAAAGTAGAATTTGTTGAAAAAAGGTAATGAAGCATTGCTTGACTTTTAGAAATTGCCACGAGGAAGGACATCCACCATTACAGTACACGGAGAGTGGATTGTAACTAAATCACCTGGGGAGTGGAGTTATCGCCCAAAGTATTATTTCAAATTCTGTATATGTGGACACAAAACACAAGCAATGTTTCATCCAATGGACCTCTGGGTACAACCCAGAGGTCCATTGGCTGGAACTTTGCTTGTGCTTGTTATGCTTTGTAACAAATTTGCAATTATTGCCTGAGTGAAATCTCCACTCTGCAGGTGATTTAGTGATAATACACTCTCCACGTAGAGTATTATCACTTATTAGTCCTGCAGAAACATTGAGGACTGTACTGGCAAATATGCAATTATGGAACCATCAGGTACTCAAAGCATTGACTCATAAACTGCAAATTTGCCAACCTGGTTCCAATAATGGTTCTCAAGCCACAAATTTGATTATTTAATAAAGTTTTCCCTGTAAACCTGACAGCCAGATATGCATTTCAGTGTCAATCTCATAGTAGGACATGTGATGAAATAAACTGCATCGATGCTTGTTGTGTTCTCGGGTTAGCATCGCAGTATCATGTAATGGAATGTTTAGTTGTCCACCAAAGGGATACTTGAGTAACAAAGCATTTACTATGTACTATACCCGTCAACCACAGAAAAATGCTAATTCCAGAACATTTTTGTTTTAATTCTTTACCTCTTACGATGAGTAAACAACACTTGCAAAAAGAAATTCTTGAATAAATAAACATTTTCAACTTTTGCCACCAAAACATAGGTCATGACCTCTTAATGGAATGAGCTTGGTAAGCTCATTCAATGATGGCCATAAGCTATGTTTTGGAGGCACAAATAAATTTAAAATATAATAAAATATGAAATGCAATTTTCATGTTATTCCTTTATTTATTGGCATTAAAGGCCACTTTCAACACCTGTGGCTGTATCAGAACTGCAACAATAGCATGAAGTCAAATTCAACCAATTGTTTATACATATAATATATACCATATATATATTTCCCACTTGTGAGGCTTTTTTTAAAAGAATATCTACTGGGCTAAAACAAGTAAAATAAATACTGGAAGGGGCCAATCCTGGGATCCCACACAAAGCTCCAACAGAGTTTCCACAAGTTTTTGATGATTTTTCTCAAACTCACAGACCACTTTCCAAATTTCGTAAGGAATTTGATGCTGCTATGGTCTGGGACCAGTCTAGCCCTGAAACAGTCCATCGCCTATGTTTAGAATTGTCTGGAATATTTCAATTGGCAGAAAAAGCGAACCTATGGTTCGTTTTTCTGACCAACTGAAAATATTCCAGACGACTGAATCAAAAAGTGCCATAAATGTTCATTTTCTTTGAATCAATGCAAGAAATGTTTCTCAACTGAGACATCATTTGACCGAAGTTTTTATGACTATCCCAATACCATCAGCGACCTGAACGTAGTGGCTACCCCTCTACATTCAGATTCTTCCCATTCAGTTGAGTAGAAAAAGTTCCCATCAAGTTTTTATGGGAACTCAAAACTCAAAAATAGGAATAGATATCAAGCTTTCGGCCTTATTACTGGCTGCAATCGATAGTACATGTATTTCCTTACATTTGGGCAGAGTTTATTGATCCAAACTATGTTTTATCCTTTAATTATTGTTATTTGAATACTCGCTAAGTGTCAACAAATGTTTCGAAATCGTCCATGTTTTTGTATAAATATTAAACAGTAAAAACAATAACCCGGTAATGGCGCCGAAACAAATAGACCTTTTCATCTATGTGGAATCGGAATCTCGATCTCATTCCTGCTGAGGAGGTTATCAAACTCGATCGCATTCGCACAGGGGAGGTTACTGCCCCCCTCTGCACAAATGCGATCGAATTTCCGATTCCGCACTGGTATGTCTGCATTGAAGTGGTTTACTAAAAAGGGGATAAAGTTGTTGGTGGTCCATCAGTATACAAAAGATATATACACTGGTCCAAAGTCGTCACGGACAGATGGATGGATGGATGGATGGATGGATGGATGAATGGACGGATGGACAAACAGATGGATGGATGGATGGATGAACAAACAAACGGATGGATGGACTGGTCAGATGGACAGACAGACAAAACCCATTTCTATATCGCTTGCAAACTTTCGTTTTGGCGGGGGATAATAATGTTATTACAGTACCAACTGATGTGAATTGTAAAATATCCACCCAATAATTCTGAGCCACTTGTTTTCTCGGTTGATAAATTCAGCATGTGACATCATTTCTTAGGAAATTGTCTTGTTATTCTACAGCTTATATCAGTGGATAATATAATGATAGATACAAGCACATTTCTATCAGATACACCACTGCCACTCCCATCCCATAACCCAACACCTCCATCACAAACTGCAGACAAAAGTATTATTATGTTGTGAGAACCTGTTAACCGAATAAACACTTTGGAATGTTATTATTTAATTGTGTATAACTCTGTTGTCCATGTCAGATGATTTTTTTCTTGTATTGGAATGCTACCACAGAAATAATGCCCAGATTTTCAGTAATGCATATCTAGGGAGTCCAAATATCAACCTACAGACTTAACTTGAACAAACTTGAAGGATGTTGTATATCAAATATCAAACAAGAGGCCCCACGGGGCCTGAGGGCGCTCACCTGATACTGGCCGAGTCATATCACCAAAATAGCAAGGGATTCTGCCTTGTGGTTATTATCAGTTTTTCAACATAAAAGTGTTTTCTCTACTTAGTAACCCAGAGTGTTCATATGTTAGATCCCCATATTGGGTACTCAATAATTTATCTATTTATTTATTGGAATTTAAGGTCACTTTCTAAGGCTACATCATTACAGAGGCATAATTATAATATCAGGTTTGGTCAATCGTTTATGCCTATTACTGCCCACTTTACAGGGCTTTCAACGCAGGAATTGGTTACTGGGCCCAATTTTATCAATAAACCAGAACTTGAACAAATTTCAATTTGCCGCTTCTAAGAAAACTAAAAATCAAATATCAAAAGATTCTGAGAGGAGTATCAGAAAAAAAAGATTTTTTAAGAATATTTCTCATACTGAATTAAGTTATACATTGGGCTCCCATAGGGAACCCAAAAACAAAAGCTTCTGAAGCAGTGGTTTGGGAGAAGAAGATTATTCAACGTTATTCCCATTACCTACAGTGTTAAAAAATGATGACTCGGCACTTTTAGTCCTGGAAAAGTACTTATGATAAAACCAATGGCATTTTTTTCACCATTCCTTTCTCCCGGCCCTAAGGAAGCTTCACATTGTATAAAAGTTCTCAGTGCCATGTAGTTCTGGAAATATGGGCATTCAAAAAAAAAAAATTTTTTCAGCTCCTGTAGTTGCCGTGGGGGACAGGAAAACAATTTATGGCATAAATTAGGTATTTGTGACCCAATAAGCCCTCATATCAAATTTGGTTCAAATCGACCTCTTGGTTTGGAAAATAAAAATTTTGGTATAATTTGGGCTTCTACAGTGAGCCCAAATATGAACCAAGGGACTTGGCTTTAACAAACTTCACTCTCAGCCCCCCCCCCCCCCCCCCCCACCCCCTACGAATGCTGTACATCAAATATCAAAAGATTTTGACTGGTGGATCTGAAAAAAAAATTTTTTTTAAAGAATATTGCTCATATTGAACTAAGTTATAATTTGGGCTCCCACAGGGAGACCAAATATGAGCCGAAGGACTTGACTTGAACAAACTTGAATCTCACCTCCCTAAGCATACTGTATACCAAATATCAAAAGATTCTGACCGGTGGATGCGAAGAAGAAGATTTTAAAAGAATATACCTCGTATTGCACTAAGTTACAATTTGGGTTCCCAAAGGGAGTCCAAATATGAACTCAGGGACTTGGCTTGAACAAACATCAATCTCACCCCCCTAAGGATGATGCATAGCAAATATCAAAAGATTCTGATTTGTGGATCCGAAGAAGAAGATTTTTAAAATATATCCCTCATATTGCACTAATTTGAACATTTGGGTTCCCATAGGGAACCCAAATATGGACCGAGGAATTTGATTTCTACAAATATGTGAATCAATGTTCCAAAGATGTTATATGTAAAATATGAAAGCTTTTAGAGCAGTGGTTTGGAAGAAAACAATTCTTTATTTTTTTCCCATTGCCTACTGTGTTAAAAAATACTGACTCAGCACTTTTTCAGAGTCCCGAAAAAGTACCCTATGATAAAACCGATAGCAATTTTTTTTTACCAATCCTTTCTGTTGGTCCCAAGAAAGCTTCACACCAAATAAAAATTCTCACTGCCGTGCAGTTTTTGAGATATAGGCATTTTAATTTTTTTCTATTTTTAGCTCCTGTGGTTCCCACGGGGCTACAGGAAAAAAAAATTCTGCATAAATTAGGTACTTATGACCCAATAAGCCCTCACATAAAATTTGGTTCAAATTGGCCTCTCGGTTTAAAAAATAGAAATTTGGGGTGGGGCCAAAATTTTTGCTCCTCCCATAACATCGCCAAGTATAGACCTACAAACTTCTCTTGAACAAACTTGAGTCTACACCTCAAAAGGAAGCTGCATACCAAATATCAAGTCTCTGCTATTGCTGGTTCTTGAGAAGAAGATTTTTTAAGAATTGGAGCATTTTTGCCCCACCCCTCTGCTCAATATGAGCCGAAACCTAATTTGCCCAAAAATCAAAATGCCGCTATATAACCCCTACTCACATGAAATTTCATTAACATGCGGCCAGTGGTTTGGAAGAAAAAGACCCAAACACCACCTTCACGCCGGACGCCGGACGACGGACGAAAAGTGATCAGAAAAGCTCACCCTGACTTTCAGTCAGGTGAGCTAAAAATATTCTCACTGGTGGTTCTGGAGAAGATTTAGAACATATTACCAATTTTGCACTATTTTTAAATTCCCCCCCCCCCCCCCCACACCCGAAGGAACACAAATATCAACCCAGGGACTTTATTACAACAAATTGAATCTGAACTAAACCATCTGAGGATGCTGTACAATATCAAATATCAAAAGATTCTGATTGTATCTCAAGAAGCAGATTTTTAACGATTATTCCTCATACTGGACTAAGTTATAATTTGGGCTCCAATAGGAAGCCCAAATATTAACCCAGAGACTTGCTTTGAGCAAACTAGTTCTGACCTCCCTAAGGATGCTGCATGCCAAATATCAAAAGATTCTGACTGGTGGATCTGAAGAAGATTTTTAAAATTTATTCCTCATATTGCAACGAAAATAAAATTTGGGCTCCCTTAGAGACTCCAATTATTAACCGATGGACTTGATGAGTTGAACAAATTGAATCCATCCCCGAAAGGATTCTGTATGCCATATATTAAAAGATTCTGACGGATGTTTGTGTTTTTGGAGAAGAGTTTTAAAGATTATTTATCATATTGGACCTAGTTAAAATTTGCACTATTTTTAGATTTGCCAACCCCCCCCCCCCCCCCACCCCAGGAAACACAGATATCAACCCAGGGAACAATTATTTGAACAAACTGAATCTGAACTGAACCATCTAAGGATGCTGTATACCAAATATCAAAAGATTCTGATTGTATCTCAAGAAGCAGATTTTTAAAGAGTATTCCTCATACTGGACTAAATTATAATTCGGGCTCCAATAGGAAACCCAAATATTAAGCCAGGGACTTGGTTTGAACAAAATGAGATCTAACCTCCCTAAGGATTCTGTATACCAAATATCAAAATATTCAGAGTGGTGTTTCTGAAGAAGATTTTTCAAGATTATTCCTCATATTGCACGAAGTTAAAATCCCCCCCCCCCCACCCCATCCCCACAGGAAGCCCAAATATTAACTGAGGAACGTGAATTGAACAATCTTGAATCTGCCCCTCATAACAATGAAGTGTACCAAACATTAAAAGATTCTGATTAGTGGTTCTGAAGAAGAAGATTTTTAAAGATTATTCCCCATATTGCCCTAAGTTAAAATTCGGGCTCATGTACTGAGCCCAAAAATGAACCAAGGGGCTTAATTTTAACAAACTTGTACAATAGGGAGCCCAAATATTAACCCACAGACTTGGTTTGAACAAAATGAGATCTAAACTTCCTATAGATGCTGTATATACTGAATATCAAAAGATTCTGATCAAGGGTTCTGGAGAAGAAAACTTTTAAAATTTTTGCAAATATGCCCTTACACCTCGACAAAAATGATGGCAATTGTTACGGTGTGGAATTATTAATGATATTGGTAACAGAAAGAAATCTGAGAATCAGCAACAAAACTATGAATTTAACTATTCTGAAATTTAATTAAAAAAAATTGATATAAAAAAAAAATGATACAAAGATCTTTTACACTAAATGGGTTACAGAAAATAAAAAAAACAATGGTACTTATCAATTATAGAATTAGTCCAAAGTACAGTTTGACAGAATCCAGTAATCCAGTGGCGTAGTATCTTCTGAAGAAAGTTACCAGCTGGTAGATGTAGTATTAAATCCAAGAATGTCTCTTCAGAAACAGTATCCCGTAGATTTATAACAAAATTTTCACTTAGAAATTTCAGCAGTCTCCAATAAAATATAATAAAACGCTCTGCAAAATTCAAATGGAGTAAAAATCCAAGAAGTATTGGCGCCACAGGTAATTTCCAAATAATCCAGTAGAATCCTGGCTTTTCACAAAATAATATTATTCTGTTTCACAGAAAATATAAATTCTCTTTTCCAAGACGAATAGATTCTCTTCAAAATTCTCTTTTGGAACCAATCTTCCAAAATCACAAAGAAGCACTGCTTCTATAATAAATGCACTGTTCTGAAACAATAATAATCTCCAATGGAAACAACTGCTGTGAAAATAAGTTCTTCTGAAATGGCTTTCTAAAATGAGTTTTTGAATTCTGTTGACAAACCTTTATATAGTAACCAGATAGAATGTCCCAGAAGAGGAAGTTTCTGCAATGTTCTATTAGTTTCTGGGGAATTCTGTTAAAGTTCAAGTAAACAAGGTCATTGACCTATTTAAACAATTAAACAATCAACAGCTATATGTACAATATATCAGTGTAACAAAGATGTAAACAAGGTCACTGAGTGCAAAAGAGTTAGACCAGTCAGAAAATGCAGAAATAAAAAAAAATCTTTCTCACATAATTATCAACTTAAGGATATATCAATCTCAATATAATATGGGGGCTATAACAGCAATTTTATTTTACTATTCCATTCCACTGGTCCTAAGGATGCTTCATACCAAATAACAGCTCTCTGTTCCATGTGGTTTGGGAAATATGGGCATTTGAAAATATTTCTATTTTTAGCTCCTGGGGTTCCCATGGGGATGCAGGAATTTTTATTTTGCATGAGTCAAGTACTTATGACCCAATAATACCACATATTAAATTTGGTTCAAATCGGACCAGAGGTTCAGAAAACAGAAATCATGGGTGGGGCCAAAAATCTTGCCCCTCCCATTACAAAGACAAATATTGCTTCACGGTCTTCAATTGAACAAATTTGATTCTACACCTCAAAATGAAGATCCATACCAAATATCAAGTCTTTGTACCCATTGGGTCATGCGAAGATTTTTTTTTAAATTTTGGAGAATTTTCCCCCACCCCCTACCTATGGGGCTTGGCAAGTTGATTTGAACAAAAACAAAATGTGATGTCAGAACAAGCAAGCAAATCAAATTTAACTGAAATCAGTTCAGCAGTTTTGGAGAAGGTGCAAACACCATGTTCGGTGAGTAATCACAATAGTTCATCCTGACTTTCAGTCAGGTGTGCTAAAAACACAGTCTATATCACCCACCCTATCTCTCCCACACACTCTAAAATGCTCCACAAGCTCATTCCAATCAGGGATCATGAGCTATTATTGGGCACAACAAAAATTCTAAATGACTAAAAATTAATTGGCATTGCTATACAGTGGAGCCCCTTAATTGGATATCTCTTAATTGAATAACCCTGTTAACTGAATGTAATCTACCAACACGAAAACAGTTACGATACAACCAGTTCAAATTTGACCTGTTAACTGAATATACGTTAAAGAGTAAACTCTGGTTAAAATCTTGTAACATGTCAAGAAATTACCCTGACTTTCCCCAGTTTTCCTTTGTTTATAGACCAGACCTATTTGGCCTCAGAATATCCAATACAGGCATTTAATCTATTATATCTTGTTTGACAGAACTTATAGAGTCTGTCAAACCAGATATAATAGATTAAATACTAAGTTTATCTCCAGAATAGAGGAAAGTGCCAAAATCCCTGTGACTTGAATACTCCTGTTAACTGAATAATTTTCATTGGCAAAGTGTCTATTCAATTAACAGGGTTCCACTGTATAATGCTGGCAAATTCCTTGAAATTTTAGGCAATGGGTGAAAACAGTGAAAGGAACAGATGGATGAAAAATGTGGATGTCCACTACAAAAGATCCATTACAACAAGAACATACATTTTCTACTGAGAAAAAAGAAGTGTATCTTTTATCAGTAACAAGAGGCTGACAAATCCCTGAGAAAGATAATTAGTTACTTCTAACAAACTACTTACAAGATAATTTACTCCCTCAAAGTAAAGATAAAAACAAAAGCAAAATCAATCAACATGAAAATAAAGCAAAGAATCTCTCTTTTTTCACTTCCTGATTATAGTTGGCAAAACAAAACAGTTACAAAGTGCTAATGGTGGATATAAATAACAAATAAATTTCCCCTTTAACTATTAACTGGCCACTATAATGCCTCTATTACGAAATAGCTGAAAGCCACTTCAGTGGCTTTACACTGTATGCATAAACTTGCTTACTCAGCAGTAAAAAAAAATGTTTATATAAAATGCTTTGGTGATATTTATTGGAGAGTGGGAACAAGCACTCTCCATTAACTCCCTGCTGGCAAATATTCCTTCCCAGGATAGAATATCCCTTGCCACTGAAACAAGGTGCAATGCTACTGGTAACCCCTGCCAAGGGTTTGTAAGTTGAAAAAAGTGGGAAAAGGCCCATAACTCTAGACAAAAAAAAATGGACAAAACCTGTTATTTGTGAATATCCTTCCTCCCCCCCCCCCCCCCCCCCCCCCCAGTGATCTATCAGCATACCAAAGATCATTTAAATCCAACATCCACTGACTGAGATATGAGAGGCAAAAGTTGTTACATATGGCCGGCTGGCCAGATGGATGAATGGATGAAGACGAACCCTATTTCTATATCCCCCGTAAAACTTCGTATTGGCAGAGGATAACAATTAAGTTGGGCACAGTTCATCAAATTTTCCCCTATAAATTGCTTAAGATTTTTTCAATATTGATTTGTTGAGTTAAATTTTGCTGAATTTTTCATCAAATCTAGTCATGGCTGCTTCATAGCAGCCATGACTAGATTTTAAACAAAATATCTTGAAATATTTTCAAGTGGGTTAAAAAGTTAAATAGTAACAAAACTATCATTTATGAATAAATTTTTGCTGAACTAAGGCTCCCCTGGGTGGAAGTATGGTATCTTTGAGAAAAACACTCATCAAACAAATCACCTTCAAAAAATAATTCAGCACTCTACCAGTTAAAAGGACAATTGTTTGTTTTGGGGAGTTTAACAACACTTTCAACAGCCAGTGTCACATCATGCCGGAAAAGGGACAGTGCACTATATATTTAAAAAAAAAGAAAGTTTTTCATCTTTTCATCTAATACATCCAATAAAATTAATACTACAAGCAAAACTTGGTCCATGTTTACAAATCTCTTGGCTGATCCCACTTTCTGGATTAGGAAAAGAGCTTAGAAGTGACAAGATTTGAATCTGAATTTTATAGCAGCAAACCGAATATTCTGCTCAAGTGTCAGACATTAAGAATTTGTGATGAAGACATGCAATGTTAAAATTTGTTTGAATATTTATTTATCTATTGGGGTTTAACAACACTTTCACCAGCAAGGTAATATCGTGTCTGACAGTTTTACAGGTGGAGGATGCCAGAGGATCCGAAAAGAACCACTGAACAGCCCTGGAGTTGAGATAGTTCTAGTGATGAACCGATAATCGGATCAGCAATCAGAACCGACCGGTTATGGGACATCTGCCAATTATGACAACCGGGAGTAAAAAAGGGGCAGTTTCCAGTTATTCTATATTTAAAACCGCCTATTAAAAATCCCTTTGATATCTGGCCATTTCTATAAAGTTTCCCCATTAAAAAAGTGTGTAGAGCATACATGTAGCAGAAAATTTAGGGATTTGCAGAGCAGAGATATCACGGAATTTACTAACTGCAATTGGTATGAGATCGCCACCATTTCCAAGCTGATCGAAGTCACTGGCCTTCAGTGCTGTACAATGTACCATTGGAGACATGTATAAATAAAATGTGTTCAGCCGGTAGTCTGTAGAACTTTGTGAATCAAGGATCACAATACAATAAGAAACTAAAATTGGAGAAAAAACTAAACAAGAGGCCCCACGTGGCCTTAATCGCTCACCTGACAAAGTGACTCTAAGAAGTATTTTAGGTCACCTTCACCATGTCATGCCTCATCAACATTAACTGGTTGAGTGATAGATTTTGTTTGAAGTTCAACATTTGTTACCTAAAATTAGTTTTATTTAAAATCATTGGTGTGTGGCCAATCTCCAATGATTTTTAATAAAGCAAATTTATCTCTGCAGACAAACTGGTTTAGCATGAAGCACAAACAAGGAATGTGAAGAGATAGCCTTGGACATCTCTCCCCAACTGTGGATATCTTCCATGTGCTACATGTATATATTTGCATGCAAGAAAACAAAAATTTTCACAAATTTTATTTTTTTTTATCATCATTGGAACAAGCTCAAACAGCTTATTCCAATAGGGGTATGGGAAGATCAGGTATATTTTTGAGACAGAAATGTGAATATATAAATAATGGTGTTTTTTTGTGAATGATGCTGGAGAATTTTGCGTAAAGATATGGTAAATGGTTTGTTCTAGATACAGAATGATGCAAAAGTATTTAAATTTGATTAGGCAAGTTGTTCCTATAATGCATTTAAAAATTGAAGTAACTGTTTTTTTGCTGACGAACTTTTAGATGTGTGTGTCTGTGTTTGTGTGTGTGTGTGTGTGTTTGTGTGTGTGTGTTTGTGGGGGGGGGGGGGGGGGGGGGGGTAAGAGTGTTCTTGCAAACAAAATTCCTGAATAAATGGAAAATTTTATTTTTTGTGTGAAAGACATAGTGCGTGAATGTTGATTGGAACAAGCTTAGAGAGCTCATTTTAATGTGAAGTCATAAAGCTGTGTTTTACGTACGAAATTCTGGAATAACTAAAAAAATTGCTTTTTTGACTCAAAAAGCATGGTGTGCGACCTCTCATTGGAATGAGCTCAAAAAGCTCATTCCAATGGGGTATTTACAAGCGATAAGTACATGTATGTTTAAGAGACAAAAATTAAAATTTGAATAGCGATTTTTGCGAAGAATGCTGACAAGTTTTGGCAGTTATGCTGGTAAAAAGGTAAGATATGCAAAGTGGTTGTTTTTTAGAGGCGACATTTAATTAAGGGGAATTAACCCTTGATTACTGAGGTAACTTCTAAAAGTACTGAAATTTCATGAAGCAATGTGAATAACAGACAACAGTTGCCTAAAAATTTCATGAATAACTAAAATTTTTATTCCTTTGTCTCGAAAACATGGCATATGACCTTTGTTGGAATGAGCTGAATGCGTGTGTTCCAATGAGGGGTCATAAAATTTGAACGAAGATTTGTGTGAATAATGCATTAGTACTGCTAGATTTGGGTAAACGGTTCACCCTGGATACCACCCCTTCTATAGTAGATCTTTTCTGCAAATTTTGTCTAAGATTCTATCAACTTTACAAATAAATACGTTCATGAATCACAATCAGATCCACCCTACAATGTTGCATACCAAATATCAAAAGATTCTGCCTGCTGGATCTGGAGAAGAAGATTTTTTAAGAAATATGCCTGAAACGCACTAAGTTAAAATTTGGGCTCCTATACGGAGCCCAAATATAAACCCAGGGGGCCGATTTGAACAAACTTGAATCAGATCCACCCCACAATGTTGCTTACCAAATATGAAAAGATTCTGAAGCCGGATCTGGAGAAGAAGATTTTTTAAGAAATTTGCCTGAAATGCACTAAGTTCGAATTCAAGCTTCTATAGTGAGCCCAAATATGAAACTAGGAAGCCGATTTGAACAAACTTGAATCAGATCCACCCCACAATGTTGCATACCAAATATCAAAAGATTCTGCCTGCTGGATCTGGAGAAGAAGATTTTTTAATAAATTTGCCCGAAATGCACTAAGTGCGAATTCGGGCTTCTATATTAAGCCCAAATATGAATCCAGGGGGCCGATTTGAACAAACTTGAATCAGATCCACCCCGCAATGTTGCATACCAAATATCAAAAGATTCTGCCTGCTGGATCTGGAGAAGAAGATTTTTGAAGAAATTTGCCTGAAATGCACTAAGTGCGAATTCGGGCTTCTATATTAAGCCCAAATATGAATCCAGGGGGCCGATTTGAACAAACTTGAATCAGATCCACCCCGCAATGTTGCATACCAAATATCAAAAGATTCTGCCTGCTGGATCTGGAGAAGAAGATTTTTGAAGAAATTTGCCTGAAATGCACTAAGTGCGAATTCGGGCTTCTATATTAAGCCCAAATATGAATCCAGGGGGCCGATTTGAACAAACTTGAATCAGATCCACCCCGCAATGTTGCATACCAAATATCAAAAGATTCTGCCTGCTGGATCTGGAGAAGAAGATTTTTGAAGAAATTTGCCCGAAATGCACTAAGTTTGAATTCGAGCTTCTATAGTGAGCCCAAATATGAATCCAGGTGGCTGATTTGAACAAACTTGAATCAGATCCACCCCGCAATGTTGCATACCAAATATCAAAAGATTCTGCCTGCTGGATCTGGAGAAGATGATTTTTTAAGAAATTTGCCTGAAATGCACTAAGTTCGAATTCGAGCTTCTATAGTGAGCCCAAATATGAATCTAGGAAGCCGATTTGAACAAACTTGAATCAGATCCACCCCACAATGTTGCATACCAAATATCAAAAGATTCTGCCTGCTGGATCTGGAGAAGAAGATTTTTTAATAAATTTGCTTGAAATGCACTAAGTTCAAATTTGGGCTCCTATACTGAGCCCAAATATAAACCCAGGGGGCCGATTTGAACAAACTTGAATCAGATCCACCCCACAATATTGCTTACCAAATATGAAAAGATTCTGCCTGCTGGATCTGGAGAAGAAGATTTTTTAAGAAATTTGCATGAAATGCACTAAGTTCAAATTCGAGCTTCTATAGTGATCCCAAATATGAATCTAGGAAGCCGATTTGAACAAACTTGAATCAGATCCACCCCACAATGTTGCATACCAAATATCAAAAGATTCTGCCTTCTGGATCTGGAGAAGAAGATTTTTTAAGAAATTTGCCTAAATGCACTAAGTTCGAAATCGGGCTCCTATACTGAGCCCAAATATGAACCCAGGGGGCCGATTTGAACAAATTTGAATCAGATCCACCCTACAATGTTGCATACCAAATATCAAAAGATTCTGCCTGCTGGATCTGGAGAAGAAGATTTTTTAAGAAATTTGCCTGAAATGCACTAAGTTCGAAATCGGGCTCCTATACTGAGCCCAAATATTAACCCAGGGGGCCGATTTGAACAATCTTGAATCAGATCCACCCCACAATGTTGCTTACCAAATATGAAAAGATTCTGCCTGCTGGATCTGGAGAAGAAGATTTTTTAAGAAATTTGCCTGAAATGCACTAAGTTCGAATTCGGGCTTCTATAGTAAGCCCAAATATGTATCCAGGGGGCCGATTTGAACAAACTTGAATCAGATCTACCCCGCAACATTGCATACCAAATATCAAAAGATTCTGCCTGCTGGATCTGGAGAAGAAGATTTTTGAAGAAATTTGCCTGAAATGCACTAAATTCGAATTCGAGCTCCTATAGTGAGCCCAAATATGAATCTAGGGAGCCGATTTGAACAAACTTGAATCAGATCCACCCTACAATGTTGCATACCAAATATCAAAAGATTCTGCCTGCTGGATCTGGAGAAGAAGATTTTCAAAGAAATTTGCCTGAAATGCAGTAAGTTCAAATTTGGGCTCCTATACTGAACCCAAATATAAACCCAGGGGGCCGATTTGAACAAACTTGAATCAGATCCACCCCACAATGTTGCATACCAAATATCAAAAGATTCTGCCTGCTGGATCTGGAGAAGAAGATTTTTTAAGAAATTTGCCTGAAATGCACTAAGTTCGAAATCGGGCTCCTATACTGAGCCCAAATATGAACCCAGGGGGCCGATTTGAACAAACTTGAATCAGATCCACCCTACAATGTTGCATACCAAATATCAAAAGATTCTGCCTGCTGGATCTGGAGAAGAAGATTTTTTAATGTTTTTCCCATTGCCTACAGTGTTAAAAAGTGCTGACTCAGCACTTTTTCAAAGTCCCGAAACTGTACCCTATGATAAAACCGATGGCAATTTTTTTTTACCAATCCTTTCTGTTGGTCCTAAGGAAGCTGCACACCAAATAAAAATTCTCAGTGCCGTGCAGTTTTGGAGATATGGGCGTTTTAAATTTTTTCTATTTTTAGCTCCTGTGGTTCCCACGGGGCTGCGGGAAAATTTTTTTTTGCATAAATCAAGTACTCATGACCCAATAAGCCCTCACATAAAATTTGGTTCAAATCAGCCTCTCGGTTTGGAAAATAGAAATTTTGGGCGGGGCAAAAAATTTTGCCCCTCTCATAACAACGTCAAGTATAGCCCCACAAACTTCTCTTGAACAAATCTGAGTCTACACCTCAAAAGGAAGCTGCACACCAAATATCAAGTCTCTGCTACTGCTGGTTCATGAGAAGAAGATTTACAAAGATTTTGGTGCCCCTTGGGGGTGTGGCACCACCCAGGAGGAGGGGCAACTTCATTTGAACAAATCTGAATTGGCATTAGGTAATAAACATTTAGCCAACATTTGAATAAAATTGGGCTAGTGGTTTAGGAGGAGAAGTCGATAATGTAAAGTTAACGCCGGACGGACGACGACGGACGACGGACGACGGACGCCGGACGACGGACGACGGACGACGGACAGAAAGTGATTAGTTAAGCTCCCCTTGAGCTTCGCTCAGGTGAGCTAAAAACACTCTTTTTCAATGATAGATGATTGTGACGCAACATATAAGTCGCATGAATGTCACAAACACGTTTTCAGTTTGTCAAGTTCATTTTTTTAATTCAGTTATGTCCCCTGATGTTTCTCTCCAATGTTGATTTCAGAGTTCATGTAAACATTGGAGAAACACATCAAGGGAGGAAACAAGCTGAAAAAAGAACACTGAATAATACACTGTGACATATCTGTAAACCATGCGTCGTACGACTTCTCAACATTTATTAACATCAAAATTATTATTCAATAGAGACTCAAAGTAAGTATGCTCAGTATATTCCTGGTTAATACAGCCAAGTGTATTGTATCCTTACACAAAACCGTATTAACACTATTTACCGCAATAAAACACAATAACACAATCTTCACAAGAGAACAATATTATGTGATTGTATCATTAAAAATGATCTTCTCCCCTCACCCCAGCCCCCAGAAAAGCAAATATTATTTTGGCTAATATTGCCCAGCACTAAATATGCATTCTCTGAGAATGTATATTGTATTAGGCTTTCGTAATTAGTGCTTTATCAATGAAATTCTTTAGTATAACAGGCACCAAAAGATTTTCTTCTGTGTCCTATTTCAACCTCGGAATCAGAATCTGCATAATCGGCAGAGAATTAATCGGTAATCGGTTCATAGCCAGTTTTGATAATCAGTTCATCACTAGATAGTTCCAAAAGACTCAAGTCTTTCTGGCAAAACATGTTAGATTAGTAATTTAACTGGTAAAGTGCTAAGTTATTTTTGGCCCTGGAAATTTCTTTGTGCGTCTTTGCCTTGTTACAATTTATGGGAGAGTGCCAATAGGCACTCTCCCATAAATTGTGACAAGGCAAATCCTAACAGATAAAATAATATCACTTCAAAGATAATAGGAAGCACATCCACAGAATATGAAGCCTTTAAATTGCAATACCGGAACTTCAGAATAAAGCCCAAATATGGGCTTCCAGCACTCTACCAGTTAATAAAGTTATGTTGCATTACTTTGTCGTAACCTGTAGTTCGCATATTTCACAATTGACGTAATCCAGACGTAATCTAAATGGTCGTACGCTGGTAATTTACAGGCCTACACTGTCATTTTTGTAGGTATACTATTCTACATGATGTTTTGTATTTAATTGACAAATATTATATTATTATAATCTGTAATAATTTGAGCCTGAAATAACGGTTGGACATCGGACATGTCTGATCAAATTTGTGGTCAGACAACAATCCACACTAAACCAAACCAATTTTAGCTATACACAGTCGCGTAAAGATCAAGAAACTTCAAAGACTGTGCATTGGCATATTTCTATTGTCTATAAGCAGCTCAACTGCTTTGATCTAAGTCACCAGTGTGTGGGCGTAAGTTAATTTGCAGTCAGTGAGTACTGGCGTGCCAGAAAGTTACAGAGTAACAGACAATCAGACGTGTACTAGGGAACTATCAACAGTGTATCGACGGATGGCGATCGACTAACAAAATTGAATTGATTGATCTAATTTTGTGTCAGTGGTAGAAATGGCACATTACGAGAAGGATATTTTTGTCATGAATCCTAAGTTGATGCTACAAATTATAGCATCAACTTCAGAATTCATGACGAAATATTCTCATAGAAAACAATGCAGTTTCACTGAATTCTCTATTATAATTACACTAATCACCATACAAACACTCATCTGCATAGCTAATGATGACTTTGTTTTAATTCGTTCAATAAAATTTATGAAACAGGAAAAACTGTTGAATGTCTGAGAATGCACCAAGAGAACACCATTTACAAAGTAAGTTTTAAAATGAAAGTGTCAATGTCACTGTAGCTCAACTTGTTAAGACATGTACATGTATAGTATGTGACACAGCAATGACAAACATCTAGGTAATGACCTGATAACAAAGGTACATATAAAGTATTGTAACGGTCTGTACATAAATACTGACCGTAGCCTGTAACAAAAGTATAGGTAAAGTATTGTAAAGGTGGGTGACAGTCAGATGCTAAAATAGAAAGGAAATCTTTGAGTCCCAAAGTGGGTCGGACTGAATCCCAAAATATTTGTTCTCATAGAACAGTGATAACAAAGGCACCCCAAAACACACTTGTTCCTGTCCCAAGGTGAAAACAAAGGTACCCAACAAGTTTCGTGAAGATCAGTTCATAAATACGAGCTGTACAGAAGTTGTGACAAAAACTGATTAGACCTAATTTCGGTACAAAATGGCCACTGGCAGCCATCTTGAATTTTGGACCGTACCCAGAAACACTCGTTCTCGTCCCAAGGTGATAATAAAGGTACCCAAGAAGTTACGTGAAGATCAGTTGATAAATACAGACCCTAGCCCGAGCCGTATTGACAGGTGCACTTACAGTGTATAAGTAGCACTGAATAAATCAAAGTTCATCTAATTTGCATAATTTCTGCAAGAGAAAAAAAACCCATACTATATGTGATGTATTCCATGTTACTAAACATTCATACAAAAATTTATTCAAATCAGAACTTTCATACAGAAGTTCTGTACAAAAGACTGATTGCACTAATTTTGGTACAAAATGGCGATGGTGGCCATCTTGAATTTCGGACCACACCCAAAAACACTTGTTCTTATCCCACGGTGATAACAAAGGTACCCAAGAAGTTTCGTAAAGATCGGTTCATAAATACGGCTTCTAGCCTGAGCCGTATAGAAGCTGTGTACAAAAAACTGATTAGACCTAATTTCGGTACAAAATGGCCAGTGGCAGCCATCTTGAATTTTGGACCGCACCCAGAAACACTCGTTCTCGTCCCAAGGTGATAACAAAGGTACCCAAGTCGTTTAGTGAAGATCAGTTCATAAATACAGACTCTAGCCCGAGCCGTATTGACATGTGTACTTACTGTGTGTAAACAGCACTGAAAAAATCAAAGTTCATCTAATTCGCATAATTTCTGCACGAGAAAAAAACCCGTATTATATGTGATGTATCCCATGGTACTAAACATTCACACAAAAAATTATTCAAATCAGCACTTTCATATGGAAGTTCTGTGCAAAAATCTGAGTGCACCTAATTTTGTACAAAATGGCTGCCATCGGCCATCTTGAATTTCGAACCGGACCCAAAACACTCATTCTCGTCCCATGGTGATACCAAAGGTACCCAAGATGTTTCGTAAAGATCGGTTCATAAATACGGCCTCTAGCCCGAGCCGTATTGGCATTTGCATTTGCATTTTCAGTGCTGAAAGTAACACCAAAAAACATCAAAGTTAGTCTAATTTGCATAATTTACGCACGAGAAAAAAACCTGTATTATATGTGATGTATCCCATGGTACTAAACATTCATACAAAAAAGTATTCAAATCAGAGCTTTCATATGGAAGTTCTCGTTCTCGTCCCACGGTCATAACAAAGGTACCCAAGAAGTTTCGTAAAGATCGGTTCATAAATACGGCCTCTAGCCCGAGTCGTATCCAATTGTTGACAGACAGACGGCTGGACCGCCAGACAGACGACGGGCCATGGCATAAGCTCAAATTTGGCTTCGCCAAAGTTGAGCTAAAAATAGAAGAAAAAAGAAAAAAAAATTTTTTTGTACTTCATGTGAAAGCTCATCATCCAATTATTGTGCAAACCACCTGTCAACCAACTTAAGTTTATGGTTACAGAAGAATAATTTAAACAGTACACTGTCATTGAATAAAAACATGAATATCAAATGACATAAAATAATGAGAAATAATTATTGCCTCTTAATTAAAGATCAAAGATAGATATGAATCCATTTTGTCTATTATTTGCTACAATCATTAATTTTAATATTTTCTTTTTGATTACTGACCTCAGGTTAAGAAATACGAGTAAAGTTGAAATCGACCAGCTATAAAGCAGTCATTAATATTTAACTATATTACTGCTGGTATCTATATTATATACTTAAAATGTGTACAACATCACTACGTATCAGTGGGGCCCACTTAATTGGATATTTCTTCCTTTAATAACCTTTTATTTATTTATTTATTTATTCAGGCTGCTCTAAAGCAGCTGTGACTAGATTTGATGAAAAACATCTAGAAAATACTCAGCGGGTTAAGAGTTAATGACACTTACGGCAGTGAGGGTCACCTTGTGTCACACATAACCATAACTGCATATAACAATCAAACACCAAACCATTCACCAAACCTTCAGTAGAAATATGACCTATTAACTGGAAGAGTGCTTAAATTATTTTTGGTCATCAAAATTTGTTCACATATCTTTCATTTATTACAATTTTGGGGAGAATTAGCAATCTCCCATAATTTGTAGTAAGGTTAAAATCCATACAGAGCAAATAATTTCACATCAAAGATAATATGAAGCACATCCATAGAATCTGAAGCTTATATTTGAGTTACGACACCTGCTCTTCAGTATAAAGACCAAATATGGGTTTCGCAATATGGATATAAAGTCTATTATTATGCCTCAAAGTTAGTTTGTCCAGTCAGAATGCTGGAATACCATCTAAGGGTTACACTCTATCAGGTAACTGACCTGATATTATTTGATGTCGGGTGAGTAGCTGCCATCACAATTTTGTTTCTCATGAAAATTTATTAATCTCTTGATTTACATGGAATTTTGATATAATAAATAAGGTACATGGCACGTAACTGGCGGATACATTTCCATACAAGGGTTAAGTGTTCATATGTGTTCATAACACAATCTACCAAACGATCAATCATTATGCTTCTAGCTTACATCTACTTACGCCAGAGTGGTGTTGAGCTACATAAGAGCTTCACCATTATGTTTGTCTTTTATTTTGTGCCAACCATGAATTCCGTCACCATGCACCAAGAGAAATCAGCTAACTTCGAGTATTACTCTCTGGCGACAAAATCTTATTTTAAGTCATGCAAGCAACCAGGTCTTTGAAATGTAAATTTACAAATAACAATGTCCAGAATCCTTCTCGACTGCATGTGCTTTCTCGTCTTGGTTATGATTCTGTTGGTGTCTGGAGACACAGAAAGCAATCCAGGTCCAGCTCCAGTCAACTCAGTAAATACTTTGAACACTTTAAAAATTATCCACCAGAATGTACAGAGCTTAAGGCCCAAACTGGATCTTATTCAATGTGAATCTACTGAATTTGACATCCTAGCTTTTATTGAGACCTGGCTTCGTTGTTCAGATCCTACATCTGAAATTCTGATCCCTGGATTCCAAGAACCCTTGCGGTTCGACCGTCCGTCAAGAGGAGGAGGTGTTGCCATGTATATTAAAGATGGTATCTGTTTTCGTCACAGATCCGATCTGGAAATTACAAGCATCAAATGCATATGGGCAGAAGTCTTTACAAGATGTGGCAGATCGCTACTATTAGGGGTATTCTATCGCCCTCCTAACAGTACCTCAGAGATATGGGATATTATATCGGCTTCCATTGAAAAGGCCAAAGACTCGTCAACTGATGATTTAATTATTACTGGTGATTTTAATGACAACCAAATTGTAAATCCAAATGGTCATTTTAGCGGGCATGATTAAGTACTTTAACTTAGGCCAGCTTGTGAGTGAGCCCACATACTTCACCGAATCGTCTGCTTCCCTGATGGACTTATTCGCTGTTAGTAACACAATCAACGTATTAGGATGTGAGGTCCTAGACCCAATAATACCAGACCAGATTCGCTACCACTGTCCACAGAAGTGGACTTTTCAAAACTGCCGCCCTCAGTCTTTAGGAGACGTGTTTGGTTGTATTCCGATGGGAACTATGAAGCCTTAAATGCTGCCTTCAGTGATGAGCGATGGGATATTCTTTTTAATAATTCAAATCTTGAACTGATAGTTTCCAGTTTCACCAAAAAGGTGCTCGATATTGCAGCTAAATGAATTCCTACCAACTAATTACTTCAAGGGCGTCTCAACCCAAATGAATGCACAACGAAATACGTCTCCTGATTGGGCAGAGAAAACGGTTTTATCGCATAGCCAAATGCAATGGGCTCCCTCGTGCATGGGAAAAATACAAACACAAAAGAAATGAAGTAGTAGCAGCCATTAAAAAAGCTAAAACCTCTTACGTATCCAAAGTTCAGTCCACTCTGAGTAGCCATGAAACACCGCCGTCCCAGTGGTGGAAAAAGTTGAAATCCTTTATAGGTAATAAAGCACCAGAAATTCCTCCGATTAACTACTTAAACAGCATATATTCTACTAATGCAGAGAAAGCCGAAATATTCAATAAATACTTCTGCTTCATATCCACCGTCGACGATTCTAGTGCCTCCATTCCAGGCCACAATCTGACAGCACCACATATCATTGAACCATTACTCTCCAGTATAGTGAAGTCTATGCAGCAATGCAATCTATTAACTTATCAAAGGCATGTGGTCCTGACCTCGTTAGTCCCTGTGTTCTTAAAGAATGCACCTCCTCATTGTGTGAGCCACTTCTGATCTTATTCAACATTTTATTAAACAGTTCCTACTTTCCGTCCGACTGGAAAAAGGCTCATGTTTCCCCTGTACTAAAAAAGAATCCCTCTAACTTGGTTACAAATTATCGCCCAACCTCTCTGATAAGCTGCTTTGGAAAAATACTCGAGAAATGTGTATTTAAGTGCTTCCAGTCAGGCTTCACTCCTGGAGACTCAACTGTCAGCTGACCGATCTCTACGATGAATTCTGTCGTACACTAGATGAAGGTAAAGAAGTTAGGGCAGTTTTCTGCGACGTGAGTAAAGCATTTGACAAGGTGTGGCATGCTGGTCTTATTCACAAGCTCGAGTGAGTCAGAGTCTGTGGTGACATTCTTCTCTTTTTAAGATCATATCTCACGGACAGATATCAACGAGTTGTTATAGCCTCTGAAGGATCACCCTGGAAACTTATCAACTCGGGTGTTCCTCAAGGTTCTATACTTGGTCCCTTGTTGTTTCTCTTGTATATCAACGACATAAGCGAAAACTTACTTCGTTCTATTCGCCTCTTCGCCGACGATACCTCTTTATATCTAATAGTGGAGAATCCTGATCAAGCTTAGTTTCCGATGAACCATGATTTATCAACAATTGAACATTGGGCTGAAACATGGTTAGTTGAGTTCAACCCGCAAAAAGCGGAGAGTATGCTGATCTCGCGCAAATGTAATCCCATAGTGCATCCACCTTTACGTTTCGGCAGTACTCATATTTCAGAGGTTACTAATCACAAACACTTAGGAATAATACTAAATAGTTCCTGTACATGGAATGATCATATTGATCACATTTGTTCTAAAGCCTGGTCGTGTGTCGATTTGTTAAGGAAACATAAATTTACCTTCGACCGTAAGGTTTTAGAAAAAATCTATTTTGCTTTTATTAGGCCCCTGCTAGAGTATGCTGATACCGTATGGGAAAACTGCTCAGAAGCTAAGGCCGCTGATTTGGAGAAAATACAAATAACTGCGGCAAGGATCGTAACCGGTGCGACCATTAGTGCGAGTAAGTCTCTGCTCTATTCCGAGACCCGCTGAGACCCTCTCCTAGAAAGACGCCGCAAACACAAACTTGTACAGTTTTTCAAAATGTACCACCATGTAACTCCCTCATATATTGCTAACAAAGTACCACCGATTATCTCCAGGACTAGCCAATGTCCCAACCTTCGATTGTGTCACAACCATCAGGTTCCGTTCTGTCGCACCAATTTGTACCAGTGCTCATTCATTCCCAACGTCACCAACCAATGGAATAGCTTACCCTTGTCTATCCGAGAGAATTCTTCTCTAAGTAATTTCAAACATTTCCTCAACAATGTTAACCTTCATCCGCCGCTATTTTATAGCAGCAATAAATCTTGTGTAGCCCAGGTACACCATTGTAGGTTGAGATTGCGGTGCAGTAACCCGAAAGCCCACCTATATGAAAACCATATATCACCTTCTCCCTTGTGCCAATGTGGTCTGGTCGAAACACCTGAGCATTTCCTCCATGATGCCCAATCTATGCGAATTTCCGCAATAATACAATCAATGATCTGCCTTTTACTCCAGATCTCTCAACATTACTGTTTAGTTCTGAATTGTTGAACAATGTCGAAAATCTTCTTATTTTTGAAGTTGTACAAACTTTCATAATGGTAAGTGGATGCTTTGGGTGAGCAACCCTCTCTAACCCTCCTCTGATTCATCCCACTAGAACCAACACACTCTTAAACATGTTCAAATACCTTAGCAAGCTAGTATTGTTCTTTTTCCTGTATCATGCACGCACTAGTTTCTGTCCAGCTCAGCATTGTGGTGAACTTATATTCTGTCTTCGAGGTTGCTTATTATCCCCCCTCCCCTTCGTTTCCTATCCGCTTACTGTTCAATCTTTACTCTTTCATCTATTCTCTCTCGGGACGCAGGACTATCCTCAATATTTATCAAATGTGGCATACAAAGATCTGTCACGAATACTCATAGAGTTGTCTAGTAATCTTGCAAGAAATTCTGAATGCCGGTTATGGCACAATGAAAGTCCATATAGGAAAATCAAGTGCCATCCCTAGCCTCACCTCACTTCATGAATTCGTGAGGCAACTTGGAGGTAATTAACATAGCATCGTGCATCTACAGTACAATCACGTGGGCAGTCACTTTTCCACATGTCCACAGCAGTTGTGGAAAACCGTGGGCAAATTACCTTTCAACTGCCCACAGAGATTTCTGTGGACAGAGATTTTTCTAGACCGTGGGCATGCTACCAACTTGCCCACGGAATTAATAACTAACACGGCAATTCCAGTGGAGTCCACATCATCTGCCTTTTTATTACACTACTATAATATTTATGTTACGTAATTTTTCTACACGATAGCAATAAAAAACAAGAGGCCCCAAGGGGCCTGAGGGCGCTCACCTGACATGGTAGCCTAAATATCAACCCAGAGAATTGATTTCAACAAGTTGCATCTGCTCCTCCTAAGAAAAGCTTATACCAAATATCCAAAGATTCTGACCAGTGGATCTAAAAAAAAAGATGATTTTTAAAGAATATTCCTCATATTGAACTAAGTTATAATTCAGGCTCCCACAGGGAGCCCATATATAAACCCAGGGACTTGGCTTTAACAAACTTGAATTTCACCCCCCTAAGGATGCTGCACACCAAATATCAAAACATTCCGACTGCTGGATCTGAAGAAGAAGATTTTTAAAGAAAATTCCTCATTTGGAACTAAGTTACAATTCAAGCTCCCACAGTGAGTCCAGATATGGACTTAGGGACATGGCTTGAACAAACTTGAATCTCATCCCCCTAAGGATGCTACATATCAAATATCAAAACATTCCAACTGCTGGATCTGAAGAAGATTTTTAAAGAAAATTCCTCATTTTGAACCAAGTTATAATTCGAGCTACCACAGTGAGCCCAAATATGAACCCAGGGACTTGGCTTGAACAAACTTGAATCTCTCAATGTTGCATACCAAATATCAAAAGATTCTGCCTGCTGGTTCTGGAGAAAAAGATTTTTTAAGAAATTTGCCTGAAATGCACTAAGTTCGAATTCGGGCTTCTATAGTGAGCCCAAATATGAAACCAGGAAGCCGATTTGAACAAACTTGAATCAGATCCACCCCACAATGTTGCATACCAAATATCAAAAGATCCTGCCTGCCGGATCTGGAAAAGAAGATTTTTGAAGAAATTTGCCTGAAATGCACTAAGTTCGAATTCGAGCTTCTATACTGAGCCCAAATATAAACCCAGGGGGCCAATTTGAACAAACATGAATCAGATCCACCCCACAATGTTGCATGCCAAATATCAAAAGATTCTGACTGCTCGATCTGGAGAAGAAGATTTTTTTAAGAAATTTGCCTGAAATGCACTAAGTTCGAATTCGGGCTTCTATAGTGAGCCCAAATATGAATCCAGGAAGCCGATTTGAACAAACTTGAATCAGATCCACCCCACAATGTTGCATACCAAATATCAAAAGATCCTGCCTGCCGGATCTGGAAAAGAAGATTTTTGAAGAAATTTGCCTGAAATGCACTAAGTTCGAATTCGGGCTTCTATAGTGAGCCCATATATGAATCCAGGGAGCCGATGTGAACAAACTTCAATCAGATCCACCCCACAATTATTACATACCAAATATCAAAAGATTCGGCCTGCTGGATCTGGAGAAGAAGATTTTTTAAGAAATTTGCCTGAAATGCATTAAGTTCGAAATTGGGCTCCTACAGTGAGCCCAAATATGAATCTAGGGAGCCGATTTGAACAAACTTGAATCAGGTCTACCCCACAGTGTTGCATACCAAATATCAAAAGATTCTGCCTACTGGTTCTGGAGAAAAAGATTTTTTAAGAAATTTGCCTGAAATGCACTAAGTTCGAATTCGGGCTTCTATAGTGAGGCCAAATATGAATCCAGGGGGCCGATTTGAACAAACTTGAATCAGATCCACCCCACAATGTTGCATACCAAATATCAAAAGATTCTGCCTGCTGGATCTGGAGAAGAGGATTTTTTAAGAAATTTGCCTGAAATGCATTAAGTTCAAATTCAGGCTTCTATACTGAGCCCAAATATGAACCCAGGGGGCCGATTTGTATAAACTTGAATCAGATCCACCCCACAATGTTGCATACCAAATATCAAAAGATTCTGCCTGCTGGATCTGGAGAAAAAGATTTTTTTAAGAAAATTGCCTGAAATGCACTAAGTTTGAATTCAGGCTCCTATACGGAGCCCAAATATGAACCCAGGTGGCCGATTTGTACAAACTTGAATCAGATCCACCCCACAATGTTGCATACCGAATATCAAACGATTCTGCCTGCTGGATCTGGAGAAGAAGATTTTTTAAGAAATTTACCTGAAATGCACTAAGTTCAAATTCAGGCTCCTATACTGAGCCCAAATATGAACCCAGAGGGCCGGTTTGTACAAACTTGAATCAGATCCACCCCACAATGTTGCATACCAAATATCAAAAGATTCTGCCTGCTGGATCTGGAGAAGAAGATTTTTTAAGAAATTTACCTGCAATGCACTAAGTTCAAATTCGGGCTTCTATACTGAGCCCAAATGTGAACCCAGGGGGCCAATTTGTACAAACTTGAATCAGATCCACCCCACAATGTTGCATACCAAATATCAAAAGATTCTGCCAGCTGGATCTGGAGAAGAAGATTTTTTAAGAAATTTGCCTGAAATGCACTAAGTTCAAATTCAGGCTTCTATAGTGAGCCCAAATATGAATCCAGGGGGCCGATTTGAACAAACTTGAATCTGACCCCCCTAGAGATGACATATACCAAATAGGAAAGAATTCTGCCTAGTGGATCTGAAGAAGATGATTTTTTTTTAATTTTGGAAAGAAATTCATGGGTGCTATCAGAGTTATGCCCCTTGTGGTGCCCCCTGTTGGTGCGGCAAGTTTATTTGTAAAAGTTTGAATTGACATATGATAGGAAACATGCACACCAAATTTGGTTCAATTTGATCCAGTAGTTTGGGAGGAGTAGTCGATAATGTAAAGTTCACGACGGACGACGACGACGACGGACGGCAAGTGATAAGTTAAGCTCCCTTCGGTGAGCTAATAAATAAATAAATAAATAAATAAATAAATAAATAAATAAATAAATGGGCCCGAGTACTGGGCACTAATTTCCCCGAGCTGATGTTCCTTTGTCAAAATATTTCCAGGCCGAAAATTCTAGAAGCCGAATGTTCCCCTTCCCGCCCGAGCTTAGAGTTGTCAACGAAAGCGAACAAATTGTTCAACAGTCGATCGAAAATCAGATTCGGTTTAATAGAAAGATCATATCAATACATAACTGCATATCAGCGATATTCGCAGGTGCACTCTTTTATTTTCTACCATTTTTTTTCGTTTTGTACACATTTTTTTTAAAGCACTCGTTCGCAATCGACATGGGTTTGTCACTGTATGTCTTGTTTTCACAGTGTGGGTTGAGCTATTCACTTTTCAGATTGAGAAAATGTGACGTAATTTTAACAAGTTATCAATTTTTTCCTTTTTGTAAATACAAAAATGACCATATACCTGTGTTTGCAAATTGAAAGGATGAAGAAATAAACATTTTTATTCAGAGTCATATTCTATCAAGACGTGTTAAAAATTACTTCCAGTTACATTTCTGTGGGCAGACATGTTTCGGATTAATTATGTGGACACTGCTGTCCGGCATTATCATCGTTCAGTAATCTTTTCCACAGAAGTCCACAGGCTTTTGCCCACAGAACTACATGCCCACAGAAGTCCACAGAAATTGGTATCAAACTGATTTCTGTGGAAAATCAGTGGGCGCCCACTGTGGACATGTGGAAAAGTGACTGTGCTGTACCTGTATCCTTATTAGGCGTGGTTTGTATCTAACGTCCCACACCCTCTCATCTTTTCTCTTTCTTTTGATTAGTTTAAGCAATTTACAATAATATACTAAATAGTGTAAAGCATCTGTTTAATTAATTATTTGTGAAACTATTATCTTACTAGGGAGACGACCCTCATAAGTTCCGTGCTTACTGTCGAATCCCTTACTTATAACATGTTCTCTTTGTTATTTTTTACGAACGATTATATTTGATTTTGCTTTGTTTCATCTTTCCTTTCAAACGTGCTGTGTACATATAACATGATTCTTTTTCATTGAAATAAATATTGTTTAAACTAAGTGTTCATATCAGGTTCGGCTTTGCCTCACCTGATATGAACTCTCATCGCCTTGTATGGAAATGTATAAGCCAGCCACACGTCATGTAACTTATAATCCAGCCAATCGTTTATACCCTTGTTGCCCATTTTAGAGGACTTCCACTGCAGGTGGTGGTGACCAAGTTCTATTTTACTATTTTTATTCAATAAGAAATCGGGTGATTTATCAAAGAATTACTTTGACATTCCCCATGTTGGCAAACAACAAAAAGTGGCAATATTTCTAAACTTATATAGCACAGGGAAGGTGGATTCCTACAAAATCACAACTGACAATTATTTATTATTTTTAACTGGTTGAGTGCTAGATGCCACCATCAGGGCTTTTAAATAAATGAGGGTACCAGTGCATATACCAACATTCTCCTTGCTCCTGTTCCATATTTAGTCAAATGAAAATAATATGTTGTTTATACAAATTTGTTTAGTTACAAATTATTGGAGCACTCTCCAATAATTTGTAATAAAAAAATTTTAATGAACAAATTCAGACCACCAAAAATAATCTAGCCCTCAACCAGTTAAAAAGGCAGAAGAAGCACTTTGATTATTTTCAGCTCTTGGATCATGTCACAAAAGCCGTCAATGAGAAGAAAGTTTACTCATGATGATTGTGCTTTGTTTTCCAAAAAATATAAATATCTGCCATGTAAAGAAAGTGCCCATTGGGATTTAGTGGGAATACACCTTGTTTGTATTGTATATGGAAAGTAAAAAACTTGGATATCAGTTTAATGACACAACTTATTTTCCCATCAATGCAAATCAGAATAAAGCGTGTCAGCAGTGGCTGTTGGGAATGGCTTGCCATTGCACTCACATGCCATCGTACTCAATAACTCTTTACATGCTGCTGGTGGATATTCCTACCCAGGACAAGATATCACTTGCCACTAAAATAAGTCAAATTTGAGCAGGCCTAACCACATTTTCACCAACAAATTGTACTGGCTTCTTGACTAGCAATTTCTTGAGTCCTACTTTAATGAATTTTTCATCGAATCTAGTCATGGCTGCTTTAAAGCAGCCATGACTAGATTTGATGAAAAATATTTTTAAAAATACCCAGTGGGTTAAGAGTTAAATGACTCTCAGGTGCATGAAAAATAGCTTGCCTACATTGTTCATGGTTGACATCGCATACTGTTAACAGCTTGTCTATTATGAAATCAGTTTCAGCCAACTTCATTTCACTGAAACAAACGTTTCCATGCAATACTATTGAGCACATCAATGATGAAAAGTGCTCTCTTTGTCATTCATTGACAGAGTGAACAAAGTTCCACTTGCTGTTGCACTGGATTGGCTGGAGTCATTCTATGCATACTGTAGAGTGTGTGCTGGAACTTATTCCGATAAGGAATATGTCTCCAAGAAGCACAATACTTATAAATGGTACTTCCATCATTCATGTAACCCCTTATTCATTACGTGTACAGTGCATTAAAAATTTGAGTCCTCTTAATCAAAGGTAATTAAGATCAGTCAGCCTATAAATAGATTCTGTCAATCATTGACTGCAATGGAACTATTTCAGTCACCATGGTAATAAACAATAAGGCTGTCCGTGTTGAGATGAGTGAGGAAATGTTAATTATTTATACCAGAGAGAAAACTGGGATTGTTGAGGGTATTATAACACAAACCAGTAATTTACATTAATTTATCTTTTATTAAGGTAATCAAAACAACTATGTACATTATCAAATATAGACTTTAGAAACATGACAGGTATATACAAGTTCAAGAAAAATAAAAATGAATTTCAATAGTATCACTAGACAGACAACTTATAGAATAAATCGAGTTTTTAAATTTAAAAAAAAAACCTGCAGAACTATGGTCTGATTTGTTGACAAACAAACTGGGTAATTTGACTAGCGTCTGATCAATCTACGGCGAAATTTGGAAAGTTGGATGATGAAACGTATCTTCGAGATGCGAATTTCGGGCAAGACTTTATTCATCAGAGTTGTCATTACTTACTTTCTGCCTGTCACTTCCTAAGTTTGATACATTATCTATCCAAGACACAAAGGAAAACACGCGAAACAAATGTGTTTACAAATTAAATCCAAAATTGAATTTCGATCAAAATAGAAAGTTGGGGAAGATATTATCGATCGACTGTGAGATGCGACGCCATTATTCATATTCAGATGCATTAGGCCATTACAGGCTTGCTTGGCTCTTATAGTCAATAACGGCCCGATATGTTATGCAACTTTTACTTGTTGAACATTAATATTAATTAATATTACAGTTGGAGATTAAGAAAGTGCCAGTGAGAAATATTCTAAAATGAGTGCTGGGAGATTAGAAGGGTCAATGGGGTTGGGATGACGCGTGTGAGACAGTGGGAATGAAGGCCTCAGCAGATGGGAGTAGCAAATTAATGAACGTCTTGTGTTGGAATTAAAACTTTTATTCTACGAGTAGGCTTCAGAATTAAACTTACAAGCTTTTTTGGAGTATAAAAATTCTGAACGCAGACGGCAACGAATGAATACAGTTCGCAAATATTTTCCCATAGGCTTGATGAATTGGACATTTCGCATTTCAGCGTGGGAGTTTCGGCCTCAAACAAGATGGCAAGGGTGTAGCCATGGAGGGTTGTGGGGGTTGTATGTGCCCCCCCCCCCCCCCCCCCCCGAATCCCAAAGGTCTGCAGCCGATATTCTCCACAGCAATCTAATACATGCCTACACTGAATTTGATTCACTTTCCCTCAACATGAAATCTTTGATCACTGCTGATATCAAATACTGAATACCCCCCCCCCCCTCCCCCTCCCCCCACCATCTATAGCATGTTACACCCATAGGCCTATTGAGGCAAAACTTTTGTACAGTGTTCGGTTTGGGTAATGTTCAGACAGTTAGCTCCAGTTTGGCGCAAATTTTACCCGACAGTGCACTAGAATTTTAAAAAAAAATTCTGTGTGGAGGGCCTCTGAACCCCTATTCTAGGGAGGTGCACTCCCTCTCCTAGGCCCACCACCCGATCGGACTTGGTTCCTTCTGATGCATGTTATGCCATGCTGCTGCTTAATTTTACCCAGCCCCACCCCCACCCTTTATTTGAGAATCCAGTCTGCATTCAATACGATTTATTCACATAATGAGGCCCATATCTGCCATAAACTTAATTAACTATAGGCGAACAGATACCACCCCCCCCCCCCCCCCCCCCCTCTTTTTAATTATTGTTAAACTTCGTCCCTCAAAAGTATGAATTGTGACTCAACTCTGGAATGAGTGTCAATGAGTGTCAGCCTATGTTTTAGGGCAAAAAAAAAATCATATATTTTGTAAATTTGTTCTGGCCGTACCTACATGACAAGTGAGTGTACATATTCTTCCATTTACATGTATGTAAGGAAAGTGTTAAACAATTATCAACAATAAACTAACAACAACAAAAAACAAACAAACACATTGTGTTGAACAGTGGGGGGGGGGGTTTGGGGGGGGGATATGGAACCCGGTGAGGTCGTGTCCCCTTCCAGCTCCCCAACCCCTCCATTTCCGCTTGTCACAGTCACTGCTGTGATCGAAAAGTTATCAAGCAAGAATTAAGAAAGAAAAATACATTTTGAAAAAGCCATTTCCACCAGTTGTGTGGTGCTGGTGTTTAACTATTTGCCTGCATACAAAAAAATACACTTTTTATCCCTAAAGTAAAAATCAGACTGTCACCAATCAGACAATTATGGTCAATCAGTCAATCTGTGTTTGTACGCACAATCACCACCCAGATAATAAATCAAGTTCAGTGTGAAACTGGAAAAAAATGTTTTTAAAAAGTTAGTAAAGGGACTTCTGAACTAAAATAAGAAACTGCGAGGGGAAACTCCACTCTGAGTGTACACATTGAAATTAACCTATGCCGTCCATCATCCAATTCAGCGCATTGAAGACAAATTATTGACCTTTCAGTAGAGTCCCGTAAACCAAGAATGTAACAAATTTGTCACAAACTCCCAATAAAAATAGACTGTGGATACAGAAGTCACTCCTGATAAATCTATTGAACTTGCACAGGTGAAGATGATTACAATAATTTGTTCAG